>OY992764.1:5585336-8149819 GCA_963921325.1 Logfia minima | reverse complement strand
ATTCGGGTATTCATCGGTGTCGGACGAAATTGGTGCTGTGGGGCCACCGGTAAACCCGGGAGCAAATGATTTATCAATAATTGGACAAAACGTGGGTACAAAGCCCACTGTCCCTCCCCAGCCTGTGCATTGTCTACCATAATCCGAAAAATATACCCTGAGAAGTTGTAGGGCTTGTTGTAGACCAGTGCGAGCATAGCGGATGCAGTAGACATGCTCATCCCATCAAAACCGGCTTTCCTGCCAGAGAGGCAGACGATTATAATGTGCATCAAATACCGCCAGACCTTAGTGAGATAGGCCTTGCGATATTGATCACGAGGAATAGTCGGATAGCCGAGGCGAGCCATTCCCCCGGCAATAAACACATGAGCAAAAGCCACTGGCATCTCAGAATCATCCGGAAACTGAAAGAAATCCCGAATGATCTGCTCAGAGAGAATAATCTCGCGATCTTGAACCCGAGAGATGATCCGGGTGAACTCGAGATCCGAATTGACATTTGCATTAGCCCAAAATTCGGAGACATGATCCCGATAGATGGTGGTGGTGGCTGTGATCGCAGTATATATTCTGGATCTGTGAAGAAATGTAATCATCGGGCGGTACGGCGCCGCCGATTCTTTTTCGTCATCGAGAAAAGCCGTGACATTATGTCTCGGTTCCCAGAAGAAAGCATTTACGTGAGCTATATCTGTAAAAATACAATAAACTTGGAAGCCATTAGACATGAACGCGTTTTTAAAGTTTGACATTTTTCAATTAAAAATGTACTGCGACACAAGCCTTGTGTCGCAGGATATCACAGCGACATAACGAGTTATGTTATGTCGCAGTTTTGCAATTAAATCAATTTAATGATTTTTCAGCGACACACGAGTTGTGTCGCACAACAGATCAGCGACATAATATAGCGTCATAGAGATTGTGTCGCAGATCATGTCAGTGACATAAGACAGCGACATAAAGCTGAATTGAACCTGCGACACAGCGCCTGTGTCGCATCTTGTGTCGCAATGACGAACACGATGAAACCCAGATTTTCAGATGAACATAATTTGGGTTTTTTGAGTTTCAATCGTTTCCAAATCTTCATTAGCATGACAGGAACATTGTTTAATGATTATCACATGCATTTAAACATTATAAGTCGTTTAATTTAGCAAAACAAAACAAAACCTAAAAACCGAAACTTTAAATGCAAATGTTATCAAAAATAGGAAGTAATAACGGTTAAAGTTGGTACCTATCGATGCGGAATAATAAGGAGAACAAGAATCAAGCGATGAAACGAGCGGAAAACCACAGAAAATCTCGAAATAATCGAAAAACGAATCGGGTTGGTTGTGTCGCAGGTTTTTCTTGTGTCGCTGATAATTAGATACTAATTACAGCGACACGAGGGTTTTTATACCCCTGACACAAGGCAGCGACACAAGCAGCGACACAAGCGTTGTGTCGCTGAGAGGGCAGCACAAATATGCGACATAATGGTGCGACACAATGGTCACAATGTATGCGACACAATACTTGTGTCGCAGGGTTGGCAACACAAATATGCGACACAATACTTGTGTCGCAGAAGTCAATCAAAGGTTCATGTTTTGAGATTTTTGTATTTGTGACACTTAGAGAACAAAGTAAATGAACCAAATATCAGAATAATAAATAAAAACAGAAAAGAGCAGTTTGAGATGTGTCATTGTAGGAATCATATTAGAAAGACAGACTTGCAAGACAATATCAAATTTTAATTCGATTATCAGTATAGTTGTCCAAATTTAAGTTTATCAAGAAAGTTAACATGCCTTAGGAGTAATCTGAAACAAGACGATTATCAGTATTGTTTGTCCACTTAAACATGTAACACACTCAACTTTAAGCGTATCAGTTATTGTGAGAGTGAATAAGTCTCTGTGACTCCCACATAGATATACTCCTAGTATCAAGACATGCCCAAGACTTCGATTAGTTAGAGAAAGCATTTGAAATCAACATTTTTAAGAATCAAGCCAGCGGTGACAGGTCTGTACAAACGTACAACAAAGCGACATAAACTTGATTCAGGTGTAAGCTAAACCAGACTTGGTCAAACCATTTGGCGACCTTGTAAGTAATCTTTGATTTTGTAAGATTGGAAAGTACTTTGACTTTTGTTTGCTTAGTTTTTGAAAGTATACTGACTGAGACCAGGTCTGTACGGACGTACAACAAAGGAAACAGACAACATAAATCCCCAAATGTTGTCATATACATACTCAAGTTAATTGAAGCATGGCAAGCTAATACACAAGAATTAAGACAAATTGTCATACATCATATGATGGTCATTACAAAAGATTAAACACAGATTAAAGTATTTCTTAGTTGCTCAAAGAAGAGTATGAACATGTCTACCAATACATCGTGCAAGTAATCAGATGTTTATAAGAGCAAGTATAACCAATACGAGATAAACCTACTGATACATCGAGGATAAAACTTAAGATTGACATTTTAGGGGTGTCTCCTAATGTACTATCATATCCCTAGTTGTTTACAGACACAACTAAACGTCTTTTGCAAATGTTGCAACGTTGCTTTTCTTTAATGCTAGTAAGCACAAAGAGTGGCTATTGCAATACCTTTTTTTTTTTTTTTTTTTTTTTTTTTTTAATAATAATAATAGGAACATAACAGACTAAGGTCACAAATATTACTTTTGAATGGGAAAGAAACGTAACCCTATCATGTTGACTAGCTCATCGAAACAAGCGCGGGAAAAGGCTTTGGTGAACAGGTCGGCATTCTGCTTAAGGGTATCTATTTGGACCAGATCAATTAGGTGTTTTTCATAGCAATCACGAATGAAATGAAACCTAATTTCTATGTGTTTGGTCTTAGAATGTTGGACAGGATTACGAGTAATACATATAGCAGCAGTATTATCTATATGAATAGGAGTCATAGTTAAGAGTAAACCATAATCACGCAACTGGTGTTGTATCCAAAGAACCTGGGAACAGCAACTAGCAGCAGCAATGTATTCAGCCTCTGCGGTTGAGGTAGAAACAGTTGTTTGCTTTTTGCACTGCCATGATACGAGCCGAGGTCGAAGAAACTGACATCCACCAGAAGTGGACTTCTTATCCATATTGCATCCCCCATAATCCGAGTCCGAGTAAGCAGTGAGCGCGAAGGTTTTCTCATTAGTATACCAGAGACCAAGAGTTGGTCTACATTTGAGATAACCGAAGATTTGCGTAACTGCCTTCATGTGAGACACCTTCGGTTTAGCCTGATACCTGGAACAGAGAGAGACTGCAAAGACAATGTCAGGACGTGATGCAGTGAGATACATCAGAGAACCAATCATAGATCGGTAATCTTTTTCTGGACAGTCCTCTTCATCTTCCGCTGGACCAAGGTGATGATTCAGCTCTAAAGGCGTCCCATAGGATTTACAGTCAGTCAAGTTATACCGCGTAAGCATATCATTGACATACTTGGACTGATGAATGTAAATCCCCTTAGCAGTTTGTTCGACTTGTACGCCCAAGAAAAAATTCAGCTCCCCCATTGCACTCATTTCAAATTCTGACTTCATGATCCGCTCGAAGTCGCGACACAGTTCATCCTTGGTGGAACCAAAGATGATGTCATCCACATAAACCTGTACTAATAACAAGTCCTCCCCTGCATGCTTGATGAAGAGAGTACTGTCGATCGTTCCTCGTACAAAACCATTCTTCAGAAGATGAGTCGCAAGCCGCTCATACCAAAGTCTAGGAGCTTGATGAAGACCATACAATGCCTTGTCCAGCTTGCAAACGTAGTTCGGATGAACAGAGTCTTCAAAACCAGGTGACTGTTTGACATAGACCTCTTCAACCAATTGACCATACAGAAATGCACTCTTAACATCAAGCTGGTAAACCCGAAATCCTTTGAATGAAGCGTACGCCAGGAAAATGCGGATGGATTCCAAACGAGCAACCGGGGCAAATACTTCATCGTAGTCCAAACCTACAATTTGAGTGAAGCCCTGGACCACTAGACGTGATTTGTTGCGAATTACCACGCCCCGATCATCAAGTGACGTGTACCAGAGTCAAAGTGACTCGAATAAAGAAGATAACAAAGAAAATCAACGTAGCTTTAATCAGTTAACCCTAAAAGTAGAATATGCAGATGATATCTCAATCTTAAGAAGGTAATGCATGAATAAACACGTGACTTGTAAAACTCATGACCCAAAAAATGCCATACTGTGACCAATGTAATGAATGCCTTCCAGTTGTTCAAAATATAAGAAATGGAAATGGTTTTGATATAAGAATCGGCGAAAAAACATGGAAAAGAAAACAAGATACAATCTAATATAAAACTAACAGTTATGAACATTCAGTGATATCTTATACAACAAAGAATATGGGAATACTACTCCCTAAAACTTGGTCATATTGCTATGACCCCATAAATCTACACCTTAATCTTACCTGAAAATGCTAACACTAACATTCTAAAACTAACATATTTGCTCAAACAATTTTTGATACTAAAAACACTTCATTTTCAAACAACCAACATAACACAAAAGATGCAAAAAAGGGAAAGCTAAAAACACAGTTAAGATACCACTTGGAATGTTTTCTCTGCTGAATGGGACGTTCTTTTCTGCAATTTCATGAGTTGATCTTCTGAAAAGAAAATTCAGAAAGAAAGAAATGCTGATCACTTGTTTCTGCAAATGATGGCTATTACTCATAATTAATCTGAACTCTCACATGAGCTTCCAAGATTGGTCGACAAATCATGAACTAAAAGCCTGATTATATTACACCCTGATGAAATCGACAATTCCACACATTCTTGCAAATCTGCATCACAAACTACCAAAACCCATTCATGATCATCATCAAGATACTTTATATCGAACGTACCCACATCTAACTTCAGCCTCTTTGCAACTTCTTCTTTCAACGTGACAATACCTGAATTTGCAGCCACTCGAAACCTAATTATATCTTCTCTGTAACTTGCCTTTATCGTTATTCTTTTGATTTCTGTCCTGGCTGTAAAAGGTTGTACCTTTGGAATAATTTTTTGTACCTTTTCAAGAGGCTCGGTGACAGGACAAAGATTTGTTAGATCATGTGAACTTCCAGCATCCTCAAGTAACAATCCTCTAAAGGGTTCTTCAGTTTGTGCAGCTGCAAGTGCATCAGATACGGAAAACTCAGCAGCAAAATTCGGTGCTTTGACTTCAAATGGTTGACTTTCTGCTACGCGGACACATTTCTGATTATTAGAAAAGGTTTCATTATAATTAAACAAAGATTAGATTTTAACAAAAGGGTTACCTTGGCAAGACCTGTGAGAATTGGGGCTGCCGGTGCTGGCTTCTCTACTTTCAGACGTTTGATTAAGTGCGCTTTGATCGTTCTTTGGACTTGAAGAGACGTATGGTTTGGACACAGGTGAACCTAGTTGATTAGTAGGTGAACCATTTGGAGCCGTTGGCCAAGATGGGGAGTCAACACCAACAGGCAGTGGGGTGGTTGCTAAAGAAGAAATATTGAATGAGCCTTCTGCACCTTGTACCGATTCAATCACTCGCTTTAGCTTGGTGAGCGAGCGATTAACCTTATTAATTTTACGAGAAGGCCACCTTGAGATCCCGTGCTGTCTACATATTCGTTTCATTGTAGTTGGGCAAACTGCAAAAGCAGTAATAATATTTTATAAACATTATACTCAAGACCACTTTTTGAGTCAAACTCACTACTTGTCGACACACATATTGCTAGAATTTCTACGTATTTATATTGAAAAAAAGTTGCTCCGTTCCATGGTCAAACTTGTCACTCCCCAAATATATATTGAATTGACTTTTTGTACATAATTAAACACCAACAATTTCAAATCTAATGCTATTTAAAGAAGGTGCAAGATTTCTAAATAATTTTTAAAACTTCCATATCATTTTAATTGGCTTGATTTCATGATATAGCAAAACCATCAGTTTTTGCTAAATTGGAAAGCCAACCTTTTCTTTTTTTGCTACGTAGATCAGTAAGCAAGTGTAGACTTATAGTTCAGTGATCTGTATAGTAATTGATGATAGTTGGTTGCCCAAAATAGCAACAAAGCGACTTGCAGTTAACCTGTATTAAAATTAAAATTATTTTGCCTATGTATAGATGTCAGCTACAATATTCTTTTGATATGGATGTGAGAGGAACATATATAGAAACCAGCCAAAAACTGTATGAACATACCACCAAGATTCTTTGCGGCATCTTTGAGACTTCCTGCAAAATGTTGTTGAAGAACCTCCAAGCTAATCGATTTCTCAGCTTTCCCTCGTTTTCTCTCCGATTTTTTGACCGTTTCAACTTTCTCCGATTTCAAATAACTTCCATTTAATGCATTGGGTTCCATAATTAGTGGCCGTCCATTTGAGATCATAGATTTGGATAGTTGAATGGACTGCATACCTGAATCTATAACATCGCCATTCACAGATGCTTTAATAATTTCAACCAATCTACCATCCTCTCCTATTTCTTCACCAGAAGCAACTTTAAGACTACGAAAATGCTGCTTCATTGAAGTCAGCAACGAGCCCAACATTTTTTGTTGATCATCACAGTTGACCATATTAGGAGGAAGAAAGAATTCCAATATATAATCATCATCACCCGTGTGACTACTCCTCAAGCAAATAGCAAACGATCCAACCAAACCAAACAAACGCGCATAATGGACTAACGGGTATTCAGTTTTTCCAAAATGCGTTATATTTTCACAAAAACATGAACTACGTGTTGCAAATGCCCTTCCAGCTACCCCTTGGCCTTTTTGCAAGTGATGCTCAGCACAAGCCTCACGAAATCCCCACATATGAGCATCAACAATGTAGAAAGCTACATCGGTTGTTGACATACATACTTGTCCCATACAACTTCCATCGAAACTGCTGCAGCTTTTCTTGAACCCACCACCGTAGGCTAGGACACTTCGGTGTCTGCATGGGACCCACGTTTGAGCCAGCGGGAAACTATGTGTCTCACATACCGCTGCTAATACCTCCAGGATTTCAGCCAACGCATTTTGTCGACTTTCATTACATATCTGGGTTACAAAAAAAACTAGGTACATATTGAGAAAATTGTAATAAAGGAAGATAAAAGAATCAACTATTATTTAATCTTACTGCTTGCCTGCGTATTCGGAGAATCCAATATATTTGAACTTTTCAAATTTACCGCCTGCAACACAACTGAAGCTATATTACATATTTCTCAAAAAAAAATAAAAAAATAATAACTGATTACCAAATGCCAATATTTAACAGAAGTTTTTGAAAGTTTCATTTAGAAACATGTATGAACTTCTGTTAAATTCGCAAATAAATCCCTGCAACTTTTTTTTTTTAAAAAGTCACTAATTCTTTTTTTATAATGGCAGTTGATCAGATACAGCGAATATGTCCCTTTTTGCATAATTAGGTCACAAAACTTTACAAAAAAGGACCTTTTCGTTGAGTTTTTTTCAGTTAAACGCTTGAATCATGCTTCTAAAGTCCCCAGACTTAAGTTCAAATTCAGCCCAAGTCCATACTCCATAGGCTGCCCATCATTTTATCCAATAAATTAGGTTGTTATTGAAAAATAATAGCTTGTAGTAATCATACTTGACACACCAATCTGTTTTAACCCGTACAAAAATGACCCCTTTCATTTCGTTATCTAACCCCCCCATTTTGCCCACCTCTAATTATAAAAGCATCTAAAGAAACAAAAGGGACAACCAACCTCGAGTGCTTTGCAGACTTTATCAACCTCTGGAGCATAATTTATTTTCTGTGAAGTCAAAATTAACTCAACCACACCAACACACATCTGCCCAGAAGGTTCAAACACAGGCAAAGCCAAACTTCCACGAACATTGTAATTTAAAGCATGATTAAGTCGTTGATATTCCTTGTCAGAATAATACTGCACATTTGGCGTCCATTCTGGAAGCTTATGTCTAAAAACCCGACCAGGAAGCCCTAAAACTCCGTCAGTTTCGTCATCAAGGGAGAATGAATACATTAAAGAAGCCATTCTATATTGATGAAGTCCCGTGCAGTTTGGGTCAAGAACAAAGGGTTGACCAGATGTTGTTAGCACGTTACGACCCCGGTTTTTAACAGGTGCCCAGATTTGAGCAAGAACGTGTTTTTCACCCAATTCTATGAAGTAACGAAGTGCCATTGTCATTCTTTCCTTGATTACACTTGTTGCATCTTGAAATTCTGACAGATGTACCCCCAAAATTGGCATTGGTAGCCGCCTTTTCACATCATTGTTAGATGCTTTTCTGGTTACTTGATCAGGATTATCAGCATCTGGTTCCAAAGACAACAAATTAAAAGGATCGCGTTCAATCTCATAAGAATAAGACAGTTAACATATAATTGACGAAACAACATTCAAAGTTCAGGCCCCTAGTCTTCTCTATTTACATTCTTTAATTTGTATTTCTCAATATCTCTAACCAACCCAAGTCTTAAGCGTTTCCTTTATGATTATGAAGGACAACAAACTATAGAAAAGTTCAAAAGCTGAACATGTTAAGAACACACACGCAATAAAATGCTTTCTGAAAAGAAAGAAGGTCCATTTTCCCACGTAGTTCGTCGGTCAAACCAACAATTCTCTTCTCAAAGTAATAGGGAGATCCTTTTCTAGTTAGACTTCTTGCAATGAAAGTGTTGAAGAAACAAAATATCAAACTTAGATCTACATTTGCAAAATGTTGATAACCAGCCCCGCTGACCAGTCTGCAAACCCCGCCCCAAGGGAAATATATGGAAGACAGTAATGAGCATACAGTCTGCAGCCCGCAAGGAGAATTTGTGCCCATACTGAGAAACGTGACCATATTCTCGAAGCCCTTCCCTCCGGAACCAACTAAGCTACGCCCCTTAAGGTTGGGCCCCAAACTTGCAGCCCCTGGGATTGAACTTAGGTACCCGATTTCACAGCCCACAATCACTATCCATTGGGGTTTCGATAGTAGGTACAAACAAGAAAGTCGACACCTTATACTGAAAAATATACCTATCCTTCCTTTTCTATAAGAAAAAACATTAAGATGTGATCTAATCGATTCTCTATATCCAATAAGGCCTCCAAATCTTGAATACAATACTCCCAACCCAAACATGATCTCATATACCATTTGAACCCTTATCCTACACAAAAATATTATCTTTAGACCAACTTAAGTACTAATAATCACTTGATTGGTTGCTTATTTTCAAGCAGACTTACCATTTCATTGTTTTGGTACTTAAAATAGCCAAAATCACTCTCAATCGTAATTACACAAAATCATAAAATCCACAAGAACTTAACTAAATCCAATTCAAGCTAAACCCACATTTAAACAATAAAAATAAAAATACTCACACAAACAAACTAACCAACCTGAAAGAAGTCGTTGACCAACTCCAGAAGAATTCAACGTCATATTTCCGGCGGGTTTATCATAACCATCATTAATTTCATTATTATTGTTAAGATTAATATTATTATTATCATCAGAAAAAGCCCATAAAGGAGAAAAAGATTGCTCAGTAGCTGATAAAATAAAAGAAGGTTCGGATGAAAATATCTGATCAAAAGTCCAAGAGCCATCAAGGTCAAGATCCATAGTCATCATCACCGGTGGTAACTCCGGCGACCCTTTTGTAAAATAACTGTTTGACCGATTATCTTCCTCTATTTCCGGCATTAAAATATGATTTTTCCGGCGTATATGTTTGTATATAGATATAGATATAGATATTAGAAGGAGCGTATGTAATGTGTACGGTGGGTAGTGATTCCAATGCTACGTGGAAGAATCTAATACTGCTAGTTGTAGTTTTTGAGTTGCAATTTGCAAGAAAAATGTTCAAAACAGATATGTATATATTTTGAGAAATAAAAATGATTAAATAAAATTTAAAAAATGGAAAGGCGTGACCCACTTCTCCACATTTGTTGGCTCCACATTAAAATCACAAGTATGTTTTAATTTGAACATGATGACTTCTGGTATTAATTTGTAGGAAAATACTTTTTTTCTACCATTTCATCCTAATAATCCCTGTAATACTAGAATTGTGATATGTATCATCAACTAATTTTTTCTTCTAACCATTATCCTCATTTTTTGTCATCGAATAGTTGTGGTTCCTGTTGATTCTTTACAAGTTGTGAATCGAAAGCGTTTCCAAAAATGGAACAATTAATTTGTGAGTAACATTGCGAAGGGCAGCTTGCTTCATTTTTAAAAAAGGAGAAAAAACAAATTTCAACCGTTAATTTTTCTGATTAATGGTTAAGACTTGTTGTATCTTAATAACATTGCATTTTACGTAAAATACAGTATGCACATAAAATGCAGTGTTATGAATCTGAGCCATTAATCATAAAGTTTAAAAGTTAAGATCACATGCTCTTCCTTTCTTCTTAAAATGCAACTATCGTTCTAGTCTCACACCTTGATTTGTTGATCAAATAAAGAATAAGGTATCGGGATCAATTTCGATGCTATGTTTTAAATCTACATCTACATTTTCTTTCAAAATAAAAGGAAGATATCATTTCTAAGGCATCAATACTTGTGGAAAATTTAATACGTGGTCGGATTTTATTGGGTAACCAACAGGACATAAAATTCCCCAAAATAATAACAAAATAAAAATTTAGTAACTTCATGCATGAGGATCAATGGCTACACAATGTCATCAATAAAAGGTAAGTGGTCTGAAAATATCGATGCAACCTAGCAACTATTTTGTACAGTGATAATTGTGTCTGACATACTTGTATGTTATTTTTGAAGTAAGAAGAATGATGAATAAAATAAAATAAAACAAATGAATAATGGTGTAGAAATGTCTTTAAAGTTTATATCTTTTACTGTAGTTTGCATTAATGTGTTAGAAATTCTACTATCTGTATTAAAGTTTAATGTATTGTTAATCATTGTCTGAAATAATATGTCTCTAGTCACTTTGAGACTTTGACTTGTGTGCATTAAAACATCGAAGTTACATCATGACAAAACATACAAAATCTTTGTTAAAATTTTCTAGAATGTGCCATGTTCTATTTAGCATATTATTTTAGTTATAAAAACAAAAATCATTCTAGTAATTCGTAAATGGATTTCACCCTCACGAGTCATTAGTTCATTACCTACCTTGGTAGTGAGCAAACTAGCAACCCCCACTTTCAAACATTCTACACTCATGTTACTTTGTCCTCATTCATATATATATGTGTGTTATGCATTCAAAACTATTATAATTTGTCCTCATTCATATGTGTATTGTGTTTAGACACACATGCACATATATTATGAGCTTTTAGCAATTATTTTTTATATTCTTTTTTTTTTTAAATCAGCCACAATCTTTACTAAACTTAAAGCACTAACAATAACTAGGCTCAAAAATAAAACAATTACACATTTGTTAATGGATATTGCATCCAAGCGTTCCAACTAATATTACATTTTTTGTATCTATTAGAAAACCATAAAAAAGAGGACTCTCTAATCGAATCAAACAACTCGTCCTTCCTCGGCTTCTTAACCGCAAAAATCAAATTATTCCTAAATCGCCATATACTCCAAATGGTCGTGAGCACCACTGCTTCAATTAGTTTTCGTTTTTTCGCCACATAATTCAGACTATCCACCCATATTAATAACTCTTGAATCGTATCAAAAATTATCAATGGAACGTCAAGCCACTTGAAGACCGCGTTCCACATTCTCGCTGCAACTTCACACCGAATGAGAAGATGCTCCAATTGCTCTCCTGCTATAGAACATATCGAACACAAAATAGACGGGACTTCAATACCTTTATCAACTAACTTCAATCTGGTGGGTAACCGATCCAGTAAAACTCTCCATATCAAAATGTTAACCTTCCTTGGAACATAGCGATTCCATCTAGTTTGTTGGTTCGAACTAGGCAAAACCTTGTCATCAATGATTCGTCTCATATCACCAACCATATACACCCCTTCATCACTCCCCTTCCACACCCATTTATCATCCCTCGGAGTAAGAGTAACCTCCTCCAACATATTCTGCAATTCCATCCATTGTTCTTGAACCACCCCTCCCGTAATCGGCCTTATCCAATCCCACTTATAACCATTATTGCCAATCCTATCAGCAATCAAACATTCTGGCTCAATCTCCACTTCAAACAATCTATTGAACCGATGAGCAAAACATTTATCTCCTAGCCAACATTCCTTTCAAAATTTTGTATTCTTTCCGTCACCCACTTTTTTCTTGAACATGTAATTCACTGTCACCCCATTTTCTTCTAGTTTAATATTAGACATGATGATTTGTGACCATGGACTAGGCCCTCGGGACCCACCCTGACCAAACCCTCCATCCTCACCGAAGATCGCTTTAATCACCCTAGCCTTTTTATATTATTACATAGGCAAATGTCACATATATCATATAGAAATTCTGGAAACACACGGTTAGTCAAAATTGACCATAGCCACTATAGAACTTGAACTTTTTATGGTCTAAACCCACTCAAATTTGGCTCTATAAATGTGCAATGGCTAACTCGACAAAAAGTAAACATTTGCTTTACGGATAAAAAAAACTATAACGATTTAATTACCAATTTTGACAAGTGCAATGATATTTACATCATTGGTTTTTATATGTGTACAATAAAAATTTATACTGTGTGCATAAACAATCAAACATGTTTCTTGTATGAAGTAAAACCATAATATAAATACCTATCCTTTTTGACAAGCTACACAAACTTTTGTGACATTAGAAAAAAACATATACACATTTGGAATGGTCGAAATTTCTTTAATGACTTCTACAACAGTAAAAGTTAAATAAAAAAATCACTACTTCTGATTAAAATTTACAATTATTTTATTAATATTCAACATTTGAGCTTTTCTGACATGGTTTCTTTTATATAAAAGCAATACGCACAAATTCTTACCATGAATATATAGATTAGTCTATGAATATATATTTTTCCAAACCCCAGGACTTGAATCCAAATCTAATGGTTAAAAGGTAAATTCAACACCACTAGCTCAACGACTCTTTGACGACATGTATACATTGTAACTCTAAAATTAAGAAGTGTACTAATTAATGAATCTGATATTGATTAATACATGTCTCTATTAGATGATAGATATATTATGGTCCGGGTTTGATTGTGGACTTAGGGCGCATTAAGATTTTTTTAAGTGTTTTGTAATCTATAAATAGTCTACCAGTAAACATTAAGATTTATATCTTAAGGTATTTTCATTATGGTATCAAAATGAGTTTCACTTTCAAACCCAGTTGTCGATGGTCGTGTTGCCTCCCCTCTGGGCCCCCGCTGTTGAATCTAACAAAAAAAAGATGTTTCCCTTTTTATATGTTACAAGTTTTCACACTATAAACTTTTAATATGTATAAATTTACATTAATTTAACTAAATATATATATATATATATATTCTATAAACTAAAGTAAATTAGTGCAACAACCAGAAATAAGTAACGTAATACTAGCCTAGTACCCGCGCAATGCGACGACGGTAATAATATTATTCAACAAATACTAATATATGTTTTAGCTTTTAGTATTGAGTTTATAATAGTGTGTTTAAATTGATGCATCAAGTTTGTTTATATAGTGTTAGGTAGTTAAATGTACTTGTATATGGTGATTTTGTATTAAATAGAGGAATTGTTTCCAATTGTGTAAAAGGGTAAATTAGAGATTTCGCATATCCCCTTTTTAAGTTTTAAGCAAAAAGAGGTAAATGCTTAATAATGGTTTAAGATAATGTTGATGGAATTATCATATTTAATTATAGAAAAACCTCACAAAAGAATAAAATTTGACTACAATGTTCATATATTTTAGTTGAGATAAAACTGATTATCGACATAATTTATATTCAAATTGTACGTACACGAAATATAAAATAATCTACGTAAAACACAATACTAGTCCATTTATTTTGGTTTTATATTACCTGTATATAATATATGATATATGTTGGGACCATAATATATATATTGAGTGATGATAAACTCGACATTGGTTCTCTTTATCTTATTAGACATGTACTTGTAACCACACAAGATCAAACTACATCTTTTGTGGCCCTATCAAGGTAATGTGTACCACTTTCACTACCATGCAATGTAATGCCAACTAATGTTCTCTTTTATATTCTTTATTTATTTATTGTGTATCATTATTTTATTTTATTGTTATATATATAAATATAAAATTTCAAATGGAATAAGAATCATAGTCCACATGTGCCAACATTGTGGAGGTATGACCTTTTTTTATTAATATAAAAAGTCTAACCATGTTTATAATGTATCCATATATAAGTATCAATTTATCATCTGATTGCATTATATGCATATTGGTCTTTTGTTTACTAGAAGTGATTACAAAAGTCTTACACTTTTAGAGGAGACATTTTAATATGGACAACCATTACATCCCTCTTTGACAAAAAATTTAGCTTAACCATTAAAGACGATGATCTTATTGTTATAATAATAAATATTAATTTTAATATTATATTATAAAACAATTTAATTTTTGTCAAATCGACTAATATTAAGGATATAATAATGTGATCATAAAAAAAAATCAATAAAATTCATTTAATTATATTGAGATAAGCTGTAGGGAAAATTTAAATGAAATTTTTTTTATTAAGATAGTATACTTACCTCTAAATTGTCACTTTATTAACCAAATGCTTTCACTAATTGAGGTACATTGTAGGCTTTAGTATTAATACTTTTAACTTTTATTTTATTTTACTTTTTATTATGTGTTAGTAATAGTGTTGGTGCATCTAGACTATCTGTCACTTGGTCTAGGTTATCGAGTTGTAATTAATTAGTATAGCTTTTGTTATTGGCGACATTGGCAATATCGCATAGGCGATATCACCAATATCGCATAGGCGATATCACCAATATCGCATATGCGATATCACCAATATCGCTAAGCTTACTGATTAGTTAAGTATAAATATGTTTTTAGGGTTTCAGTTGTAATGGGGTTTTTTGAAATACGAAATTAAGCAGCTTGTGTTTTCTCTCTGGGCATTCTTCTGTAATTCACATCTGGTTTGGTTTGATAAATATATTAGTGTGATTACTTTTGTTGAGTTTAATTCTAAACGTACTTTGATTTTGCTATTGTATTCCGCGCTCTAGCATTTGATATTGATTCATTGTGAAAAGGCATGTCCCTTTTCGGTCCTACAAGTGGTATCAGAGCTAATAATCATTGGATTAGTGGTTTTTGAATCAATTGTAGTGCGTTTATAAATCTTTTAAACGTGTTTTACGATAAACAAATCGTTTATCAGTCTTAAAAGGTTTTTATTCATTAGTTTTTGTGATATCTGGTGCTGTGTTCGTATTTTTTAAACCTTATTTTCGTTTGATTCGTAAAAAATATTATTTTTAAGGTTTACAGCCGTTTTAGCGATATTGATAGCGATATTACCATCAATATCGCCCTTAGGGTTTTTAGCGACATTGTTACTTCTGTGCTCATTAATTTGAGCGATATCACTAGCGATATTACCTTGATATCGCCTAGTTGATTTTAGCGATATTATCCCAATATCGCTTGATTGATTTTAGCGATATTATCCCAATATCGCGTGTGATATCTGATTTTGATTTGTGCTTTAACTAGCGACATTGATAGCGATTTTATCAATATCGCCTTATCAATTTAGCCTGCGATATTAACAATATCCCTTTGTTATTTTAAATCAGATTTTTCACTTAAGACAAAACTTACTTTATTTTAAAATGTCGACCTTACAAGCTGTGAATGCCATGCTAAAACACAATGCTGAAGTTGGTTCTGCTAATAAACCTCCATTCTTTGCTCCTGGAATGGAATACTCTGAATGGCGAGGGAGGTTCTTATCGTTTGTAGCGTTTACTGATCCAGAAATGGAAATCCCTTTGCTCGAACGATATGCTAGACCAGTTTCGAGTGGAGAACATGTAGGTATTCCTCCACCAAAGCCAATTCGCTCTATGTCGGTTGAAGAACGAAAAGCATGGGAGTGTGAGAGAAAGGCTCACTCTGCAATTACCATGGCACTTCCTGCTGATGCCATGAAAATGTTCAAACAACATGATATTGCCTATGATTTATGGAATGGCATTGCTGAACGGTGTGGAGGTACTACCGAGTACAAACAGAGTAAACTGGAACTTGTGAAGAAACAGTACGATCTGTTTGACATCCAAAAGAATGAAACAGTTAAAGATCTGTTTTGTAGATATTCACGCCTTGTGAATGAATTAAAAGAAGGAGGGTATACATTTAGTACCATTGAAGTTAATAAGAAACTCTTAAATGCCCTTCCTTCTCACTGGGAAACTCGTGTGCTGATGATGGAAAATGATCCAGATGTGCTGGCAATGACTCTAGATCAACTCATTGGCAAATTGGAGACTTGTGCATTGGATATTCAAAAGAAAAGCACAAGATCTGGTTCCTTGCTTCCTGACAATAGTAATTTTGGATATGGTAGTACAACACTTTTATCTGGGCAGTCTACCTCTGCATCTAAGTCAAACTATTCTCAGGGAAATCATTCTGCTGGAACATTCTCTTCGTTTCCACCTCAACCATCCTCCTCTGCCACTGCTTCTCAAAATGAGCATGCAGTTATTTTCAACGCATTCTTATCATCTTATGATGATTTCCTTTCCAAGAGGATTAGCTCGGTAGATCTTACCGATGAGGATTTTGCCCAAGTGGATCCTGACGAGCTAGAGAGGGTTGACCTCCGTTGGAACATGGCCATGCTCACAAGAAGGACGAAGACATACTTGAAGAGAACTGGAAAGAGATCTCTTGAAGATGTTACTGATAAAACGAGTATGGGTTTTGACAAATCAAAGATCAGATGTTATAAATGTCAAAACCTAGGCCATTTCGCAAGAGAATGTGAGAAGGGTAGACAACCCTCGACGGGTTTCACAAGACCAAGAAGGACAATGAAGTTGCCAAGGCTGCTATAATGTTGGAAGATGAAGAAGCCTATGACTTCTCGGCCATGGATGATCAAGATAATGTAGCACTGATGGCAGATGTTGAGAATCAGGTAGAATGTGATTCATTTAACTGTGAAACATGTATTAAATTAACTGGTAAAATTAACAGGTATATAGTAGATAATGATCGCTTGAATACAGATTTAACAAGTCTTGTTCAAGCGAACAGAGTTTTAAAAGACAATGAGAAAGTTTTTGAAATAAGTCAGAAAACACTTATCGAGGAGAAGAAAGATCTAAAAGCTATGATTTACAATAAACAAGATGAAATCGATAGCTATTTAAAACTGATTGTTCATCTTAAAAAAAGATCTTGCTTCTGCTCAAGCCAATAACCTTGATTTAAAAAGAAAACTGACAAACATTTCAACATCTACTATGGTCTTTTCTGACATCCTTCAAAGTCAGAGGACTGATACAAAAAGCAAGGCTGGCCTTGGTTATCACAACCATCCTCCTCCTTCAAACTTGAATCAGCCTATTCTGTCAAAGGATGAAATTAAAGATTTTGTGCCTTCTGTTCTCCAGAAGGATACAATTCTTGTGGTTGAACCAGTTATTAAGCCTAAATCTGAAGAGGCTGCTGATGTCAAGCGACCTGAGTCGCTTAAAGTTCCAACCTTAAACAAAAGGAAGGCTGAGCTTATTAAGCCTATTTTGTTTGTGCCTTCAACAACTGTTGAAGAGGTGGTGGAAGTGGAAGATGTAACTCACGAGGTTACAAAGAAAGTTGAGAAAAATAATAGTAAACCTGAAAATTTAATCCTTACTATCGAAGATAGAGGACAAATTTTTACTAAAAAACACTCAACTACTAAGGATTTAAAAATGAAACAGGTAGAGAATATTAAAAATCATAATGTTTCAATTAAAAATCCTTCATCTAAGGTTAT
Organism: Logfia minima; assembly: GCA_963921325.1. Taxonomy (NCBI): domain Eukaryota; kingdom Viridiplantae; phylum Streptophyta; class Magnoliopsida; order Asterales; family Asteraceae; genus Logfia; species Logfia minima. The sequence continues at coordinate 8,131,767 of OY992764.1, read as the reverse complement.
CTCAACTATCAATACAGTTACTCCATCATGTTCACATAAGTGTTCATGTGCGGTAAATGTACCTGATATCAAAACTCGTAGGTCACCTCTTTCACCTAAACCACTATCTAGTGATGATAAGACCTTCAGAGAGAGAAGATCTTGTTTTTACTGTAAGAAGCAAGGTCATCTCATTAATCAATGCCCTATGCTTGCTAAGAAATGGGCATCACGACATGATCCAGGTCATTTCAAAAATAGAAATTTTCAAAAATCAAAACAGCCTGGATTATCTCGTAGTGTCCCAGTTTCAAAAGTTAATAACATCACTCCTACTCAACCGATAGCTAGAAAGGTTGATGTTATTAAAAAGCAATTTATTGTTCCTCAGAAAGTTTGGAAAAAGAAAAAGGAACAGGTTTTAGTTTCTTCTAAAATTATCACATCAGTAAATGAGAATGATTTACTGAAAAACAAAGTGTTAACTGATGTGATAGTAATAGATGAAGTTTCAGGAGAACCCAAGTCTATCAAGGCTTGGGTCTCCATTTCAAACTAACATTTTTTTTTCTTGTGTTGTGACAGTCAAAAGTGCAAAACAACAAATGGTACGTAGATAGTGGCTGTTCATGACACATGACAGGCAATGTCTCCCTGCTTACAGATGTTAAACCACACAATGGGGGACATGTTGCCTTTGCTGGTGATACTGGAGGAACAATAACTGGATTAGGAACACTCACTAATGGACAAGTGAGCTTTGAGAATGTGAACTATGTTGAGGAGCTGAAACACAATTTGATTAGTGTCGCACAAGTTTGCGACAAGAAGTTCACTGCAGCATTCACAGATCTAGAATGTTTGATATTGAAGCCGGGATTTATAATTCCCGATGAATGGATTCTTATTAGAGCTCCAAGAGTGAAGAACTCTTACATTTTGGATATGAGGACAGTTGAAACTGAGGAACATACCTGTCTATTAACCAAAGCTTCTTCTAAGGATTCATTATTGTGGCACAGAAGGATGGGTCATATTCATTTCAAGAAAATGAATTATCTGGTAAAACACGATCTAGTGGAGGGGATTCCTAAGCAATCTTTTGCTTTGGAAGATGATTGTGTTTCGTGCTTAAAAGGAAAACAGCACAAGAAGTTTCACAAGTCTAAGCAAGTTAATTCCATTGAATCTCCATTGGAATTACTTCATATGGACTTGTTTGGACCCGTTAGTACGAGGAGTATTGGAGGCAAATCTTACTGCCTAGTAGTTACTGATGACTACTCTCGTTTCTCGTGGGTTTACTTCTTGCGATTAAAAGATGAAACACCAGATATATTGACCTATCTTTTCGATAGACTTGAAAACCTGTGCAATTTGAGGATTAAGAAGATACGTAGTGACAATGGAACGGAATTCAAGAATAAACTTCTTGAACTATACTGTCTACGTAAAGGGATTGTTCATCAATTTAGTGCTGCCAGAACTCCACAACAGAATGGGGTTGCCGAGAGAAAGAATAGAACGATCATTGAAACAGCTCGGACTATGCTTTCAGACTCACATTTACCAATAACTTTCTGGGCTGAGGCAGTTAACACGGCGTGTTAAGTATTAAACCGTGTTTTGATGAATAAACGGAAAAACAAAACTTGTTATGAGTTATTCAATAATCGGAAACCAAACCTAAAATTTTTGGAACCTTTTGGATGTCCTTGCACCATTTTAATTACAAAAGATAAAGTTTCAAAATTCGGTGAAAAGGCATTTGATGGGTTATTTCTAGGGTTTTCGGTTAATTCTCCTAACAAGAGGGTTTTCAATAAGGAAACGGGAATGATTGAGGAACATTTTGAGGTAAAATGTTTAAAGTACACGGAGACTCCAAAAGGAAAAGGTCCGGATTGGTTGTTTGAGTACGATTCTCTATTTAACTCATTCCACCTTCCAACTTTTGATGAAGTAGATGAAGCTGTAACGCTTCTTCATGGATTACATCTTAATCCTTATATCTCTTCACTATCACCTTCTTCCTCTCCTGTTACTGTTGTTCCTTCATCACCCTTGCCTGCTGCTGTTCCTGAAAGTTCTTCTGCTGTTCCAAATGCCTCTCCTGCTACTGTTGATGTTGTGGATGACTCTCCTCCTGTAATTGAAGAAGAACCACTTGCTCAAGAGGTTGAGCTAAATAATCTGGAAACAAACCTCACACCGGACTTAATACCCATTACTCGCATTCATCAGAACCATCCTACTAACAATATTATTGGAGATTTGAATGCAGGTGTTTTAACACGAAGCAAAGCGGCTGAAGCTTCATCAACGATCGATCTTTCGGATGAAACATCTGAAGATCCTTGTTTGAAGGCTGAAATAGAAGAATGCTACTTATCTCAAATTGAGCCAACAAAGATCGATGCGGCTCTAAAGGATTCACACTGGGTATCTGCAATGCAAGAAGAGTTGCAGCAATTTGTAAAATTGCAAGTCAGGACTCTTGTACCACTCCCTAAAGGTGTACACCCCAATGGAACACGCTGGGTGTTTCGTGTCAAACGTGATGATAGAGGAGTGGTAATCAGAAATAAGGCTAGGCTTGTTGTCCAAGGCTATACACAACAAGAAGGATTAGACTATGATGAAGTTTTTGCACCTGTTGCAAGAATGGAATCAATCCGTATTTTCCTAGCCTATGCAACATTTAAGGGGTTTCGCGTCTATCAGCTGGACGTGAAGAGTGCGTTTCTATATGGAAAGGTTGCTGAAGAAATATATGTTCGTCAGCCACCTGGTTTTGAAGATTCAGTCAACCCAGATTACGTGTGCAAGCTGGATAAGGCTCTTTATGGTCTACATCAAGCTCCGCGTGCGTGGTATGAACGGTTGGCAACGCACTTGATCAAGAATGGTTTTGAACGTGGTCAAATCGACAGCACTTTGTTTATCAAGAGAACTGAAAAGAGTCAGCTACTAGTTCAAATCTATGTCGATGATATTATTTTTGGTTCGACTGATGAATCTTTGTGTCGTCATTTTGAGAAGATTATGAAATCCGAATTCGAAATGAGTGCTATGGGGGAGCTAAAGTACTTTTTGGGTGTCCAAGTTGATCAATCTCCGAAGGGCACCTACATTCATCAATCAAAGTATGTCAACGACATGTTGACACGCTACAAATTGCTTGATTGTAAAGAATATGGCTCTCCCATTCCCATCAATCATAATCTTGGACCAGATACCGAAGAGGAAGATTGTGAAGACAAGCTGTATCGGTCGATGATTGGATCGTTAATGTATCTTACTGCTTCTCGACCCGATATAGTGTTTGCTGTGTCGCTGTGTTCTAGATATCAATCGCAACCCAAGATTTCTCACTTAAAGGCGGTTAAACGGATATTTGGATATCTCAAACATAGACCTACTCTAGGTCTATGGTATCCAACTGAGAAGTCATTTGCTCTCACAGCTTATTCAGATTCTGACTATGGTGGTTGTAGCATCGATAAGAAGTCTACGTCAGGAGGATGCCAGTTTCTCGGTTCACGCTTAGTGTCTTGGCAATGCAAGAAGCAAACGACAGTTTCCACTTCCACAGCGGAGGCTGAATATATTGCTGCTGCCAGTTGCTGTTCACAAATTTTGTGGATTCAGCACCAACTTCGTGATTACGGTTTACTCTTGAACATGACTCCATTATATATTGATAATACTGCTGCCATATGCATAACTAAAAATCATGTACAACATTCGAAAACCAAACACATAGAGATTAGGTTTCATTTTATACGGGATTGCTATGAGAAACATTTGATCGACCTTGTCCAAATAGAAATTGATAAGCAAAACGCTGATTTGTTTACCAAGGCCTTCTCTAGAACTAGGTTTGACCAACTGATTGATATGATAGGGTTGCGCTTCTTTCAAGACAAACAGTAAACTGTGACAAAATCTTTCTGTTGCTTATTTATTTGATTCTGCATACAACTGTTCATGGCAATAGCCACTCTTTACGTTTCTTAACATTAAAGAAAAGCAATATTGCAACATTTGTAAAAGACGTTTAGTTGTGTCTGTAAACAACTAGGGAAATGATAGTACATTAGGAGACACTCTTCAATTGACAATCTTAAGTTTTATCCTTGATGTATCAGTAGGTTTATCACGTATATGTTCTACTTGACCTTCTAGATATCAAACTACTTGCACGATGTATTGGTAGGCATTCTCATACTCATCTTTCATCATCTAAGAAATCTCTTAATCTGTGTATGATCTTTCGTGATGATCATCATATGATGTATGACAATGCGTCTTAATTCTTATGTGTCAGCTTGCCATGCTTCTATTAACTTGAGTTTGTATATGACAACATTTGGGGAATTATGCTGTCGGTTTCCTTTGTTGTACGTTTGTACAGACCTGGTCTCAGTCAGTATACTTTCAAAAACAATGCAAACAAAAGTCAAAAGTACTTTCAAATCTTATAAAATTAAAGATTACTTACGAGGTCGCCAAATGGTTTGACCAAGTCTGGTTTTGCAAACACCTGAATCAAGTTTATGTTGCTTTGTTGTACGTAAGTACAGACCTGTCACCGCTGGCTTGATTCTTAAAAATGTTGAATTCAAATGCTTTCTCTAACCAATTGAAGTCTTGAGCATGATTTGATACTAAGGGTATATCTATGTGAGATTCACGGAGATTTATTCACTCTAATAATAACTGTTAAGCTTGAAGTTTGAGTATGTTACATGTTTAAGTGGATTAATAATACCGATAATCGTCCTGTTCATGCTTGTCTATTTGGCTAGTTAACTGTACGAGATAAATTTAAATTTGGATCACTATACTGATAATCAAATTAACACTTAATGTCTGTCTTGTGAAACTGTCTTTCTAATATGATCCCTAATAAGACATCATTTATCTCGTCTTGTTCTGTGTTAAAAAAAAAAATGAAAGAAGAGTTGAACAGTATGCTGTGTGTTATTTATTTATATTTTGTTTATTTATTTTTATTTTTATCTTATTCTATTTTATTTTGTCACAACTTACTGTTTATTTTTGAATTTTAGCGATATTGATGGATTTTGGCGATATTGATGCATTTTAGCGATATTGTGATATCGCTAATTTATATATTGTGTAGCGATATTGTTTAGCGATATTGTAAGCGATATTGTCAATATCGCTGTATACTTTAATTTTATATAAACAAATATCTGTCACTTTATCCGATACACTTTCAAAATCCTTTCAGCGATATTGTATGCGATATTGCACACGATTTTAGCGATATTGCAAATTTTATTCGATTTCTCTTTCGTTTTCACTCCAAAATCAAATCAAATCACCTCACTGTGTTCGGTTTTGCCTATTACATCAACTGAAATGGAAGATTTCGCGCAGTTTGATCTAAAATGTGACGTTCGTCACAATATTACTGCTTTTCTAGACGGATCCAAAGACTCTGCTGAGCCTTTTCGGCCTATGATCGCGTTTCTACGAAGGTCGCGTATATTTACTGCTATTTCGGCTTCCACGACCATATACAGAGACCATATCGGTCAATTTTGGCGGAATGCTGCTGTGAATAGTGATCTGGACTATACACGATTGATTTCGACGGTCCACGGACGTCAAATTATTATTTCAGAACAGCTGATTCGAGACGTTCTTCAGCTTGACGATCATCCTGATATGTTGATCCAGTTCTCGCACGAATTTATTGTGGGTGCGATGAATCGCTTGGGGTACACTGGTAACCACGCCGACCAGTATCGAAAAGGAAATTTAACTCGTGTCTGGCGTTGGTTGATGCACATTTTTATCCTGTGCATTTCGAACAGGAAAGCTGGGTACGATGGTACCAGTCATCGAACAGTCTGTGCTATGTTAGCCCTAGTCTACAACAAACCGTATAACTATTCGGGCTATATCTTCCGATCAATGGTTGATAACGCTCAACTAGGGGATAACAGATGGTATATGTATCCCCGATTTTTACAACTGATCATCAACCACGAGCTTCCGGGATTGGCGACTGATGCCACCCGCGTATACAGGCAGACTCCGATGTCCAATCGGATATTTGGGGTCATGAGCTCCAATGGAAAAGGGGTTCCAATTCCCCCTGATATGCCTTTGTTCGGTCATATTCTTGATCCGAACTACCAACCACCGGCAAACGACGGATACTTAGATCCGGTGGTTCGTCAGCCTGAATTGAATGACGATAATCTTGAGGACGTCCCTGTACAATCTACAGAAGATCCTCTTGAGGGTGTTTATGTGAGTGTCACCTCACAAGGTGCCTTACACAGTTTACAGGTCCACGGGGACACTTCTGAAGGGTCCTCTGACTCAACGTCTTCTGGTCCTCCTGGTGGCTTAACTGAGAGTGACTCTGAGGGCTTGGTCCCGCCTCCTCAAGAGATTGAACATCTGAGGCGGATCAATCCTCAAAGGTATTTGAGAATTCAAAGACGTATTGCTGAAGGCAGGCAGCATGTTCCACTCAAAGATAAACGCATTAGGACTGCTGCTGATGCTGAATATGTGCCTCCTCCACCTAAGAAGTCCAAGATTGCACGAGAAGTTGCTACATCTTCCAGGCCACAGGCTGCACCGCAGGTGGATATTCCGGTTCAACCACACCCCTCGGTCCTTCAAGAACTAATCAAGAGGCTGGATAAGATGCAGCACACACTGGACTCACAAGCCGCTGTGATACAAGTTCAAGATACAAGGCTTGCGGCCGTGGAGAAAGAGAACGTGGTTCTTAGGTCTAGGGTGGTGACTTTGGAGTCTCAATTGGTCGTTTCGGGGGAGATAGAGGATAGTGAAAGACCAAATGTAACTCCCCCGCAAACCGAAAATGTAAATGTTGATTCAGGTAATGAAACTGCTCGTTTAGATTACTTCTTGTTTGAAGAAATACCTGGTCAACCAAGACCGTTAGCTGTTGACTATTCGTGTGCGGACTTGACATATCTTGCGAGAATGGTTAACCGATCCGATAATGTGAGGGAGGATACTCCTGAAGAAGATTCTGACCTAGAAGCTGAAGATGAAACATTCAATGAGGATGAATTTTATTATGGTGCTCCGATTGTTGAGTCAGACTCATCTGAAGAAGAAGATGAATCTCCTGAAGACTCAAATGAACCTGAAACTGAAATGCCTGAATCTCTTAAGGTTCCTGAAACAGCTGTAGAGAGAGCTGCTCGTCTAGCTTCCTGGTGGCCGCATGGTAAAGAAAGGATTGTGCCTGTCACGTGCAAATCTTACAAGGTCAAGGGAGAGTATAAAGGTTTAATAAAAAGCTGGAAAGTCTCGAATGATAAGTTCATGATTAAAAGGACCGATGGAGTTCAATACTTTAAACTTTCATTCACAAAACTGAGTACGTTGCCTAAAGGTGAATTAAATAGGCTTGCTCAGTTACAATTGATCAACCCTGACAGAAATAACCATGCAGACTATATTCAGACTACGTTACAAAGAGAAATTCGTACAAAGAGGTACAGTTTTATAAAGCCGACTCTGGGAAAAAGAATTACTTATAAGAAACGGATAGATCCAATTACAAATCAGCCACTGATCAGGATGCGTTATCCGCCGGCTGTCTGCATTAAAAGAATCACTCTGGAAACAGTTCCCTTAAACTTTCTCAGAAGATTTCATTATTGGGAATTTGATAGTCAAACGGGAGAAGCTGTTTTGATTTTTGTGCCAAAGAATGTTGAACCAGAAAAGACATCTCTCTATGGGTTAAAGAAGACGCAGTATCGAGTTTTTGATCCAATGAGTTTGATAAACTTATCAAAGGAGGATATGAGGAAGCTGTTCGACAATTGCATAAGGTATTATCGAGGAAATCCGACCAATGAAAAGCTTGCTCAACAATTTCAGAAGATTGTAGATATCTGTGTCACCCATGGAATCCATGCGGGTGGAAAATTTCCTGCTGGATGGGTTTGAGCTGAAGATTTTTTTGAAGACCAAGCTGAAGACACGGGGGAGTTTGTTAGTGCATCTAGAGTGTCTGTCACTTGGTCTAGGTTATCGAGTTGTAATTAATTAGTATAGCTTTTGTTATTGGCGACATTGGCAATATCGCATAGGCGATATCACCAATATCGCATAGGCGATATCACCAATATCGCATATGCGATATCACCAATATCGCTAAGCTTACTGATTAGTTAAGTATAAATATGTTTTTAGGGTTTCAGTTGTAATGGGGTTTTTGAAATACGAAATTACGCAGCTTGTGTTTTCTCTCTGGGCATTCTTCTGTAATTCACATCTGGTTTGGTTTGATAAATATATTAGTGTGATTACTTGTGTTGAGTTTAATTCTAAACGTACTTTGATTTTGCTATTGTATTCCGCGCTCTAGCATTTGATATTGATTCATTGTGAAAAGGCCTGTCCCTTTTCGGTCCTACAAATAGCATACAAGTATACAATTCAAGTTGAAATTCGGTAACCATAACCGTATCACGTCAGACTGTCTTAGACCCATTACATGAGAAGTAAATCAAGTTTATCTATCGCCGCTTATATAGTTGCCCAACTAACTTATCCGACGATGTCAATAAGTTTCCTAATAAATTAAATTATTTGTTATTGTTGATGGAGATTTAACCTGAAAAACTTTTAAATAATCACATCTCCGCAACCGATTCAATATAGCATATGTACTTATAAATGACACCGCTCAATAACTGAAATTTCTAAACTTATTTAGTAACAAGAATGAGGAATTATGGACATATATTAATCATGGGTTTTTGTATCATTTTAATATAACATTTGACTAGCTTAATCTAAGTAATGTTCAGTTATAAAATGGTTTACATAACATACCTGATGATTATTTATATTTTATATTATATATATATAATATATAATATGATGGACAACATATATTCTTAGATCTCAATTACAATCAGCCTTATATTTTTAAATAGAATACAATGACCTTTAATAAAATTATTATTATTAGCTAATTCATATCATAATATTTGTACAATATAGAAACTTATCTGAATCCGAATAATCTTATATTCTCCTTATTATACGCTAAAAATAAAACAACTACTTAGGAAGACCGGACATAAATAAAACAGAAAATCAGATAGAATAGTTATAAATTATAAACTAATGAAATATATAATTGGTATGCAATATATAAATAGAAGGAAACAAAACTTAATAAAACAGTAATAGTAATATATAAAAAATTAAATAAACATGTGCAATTTCTAAAGTAATAGAAAAGGTCAAGTGGCCGTATTGAAAATATCGTTTGGTTAATACGTTATTTAAATGAACAATGACGAAGGACAATTTTGCAAGTGGTAATTGCAATTTGCAACATTTACTAGCAAACAAATATGCCTACTTGGGAGGTTTAAGACATTTATATATTCATTTCCATGTTATAATTATTATTAGTTTTAATTTAATAAATCAAAACAATTGTCAATATATCACATTTTACTATTTTTTATATAGTTTTTGCTCAAAGAACAGACGAGTCATTGCTCACCAGCACGATCGTCCAAATCAATTCTTTAACCCAAAAAATCATATAATAAAGTGGGAAAACAACTTTAGGATATTATATTGATCTTGACTAAGATGTTTTTTTAATAATTAAGATTTATTTAAAAGCTCTGAATTCCTATATAATAGTGGTGTGATTCAACAAGCATTGTTCGTGCATTGCTTTTGTATATTTTTTCTTATAATTATAAACAATTTAGATTAAGTAAACTTATAAAATTTGCAAATTGTTAATAACCGCAAATGCTAATCGGATTTTACGTATCAATTCAAAAATAATATATGAAAGACCATGCGAATGAGTTGAATTGTTGAAATGTGACATTCAGCTATTTTGTGTTATGTGTTTTAGTCACATCTATTTTATGCATACATAATTGTACTCTTTGATTAATTATCAATGGAATGTGTAAAGTAATTTCATATATTCATTAATCATAACCACATTCACATGATTTTTCAAATGTTTAAAATTACAAATTGAATTTACACTGCTTTCATTTACACTCTCTGTGTTATTGCTATTGTTATAGCACTAGTAAACTAGAATCAACAATTAGTATATTTTAATTTAAAAATACTTTTTTGTTAAAAGTATAACATACGATTTTATAGCAGAATTCAATGAATTAGAAGTGTATACAACCATGTAATTATTTTTTAACATATGAGATTAATTTAACAAAAACAATAACAGTTGTTATGCCATTCTTTGTGTTTGTATGCGTAGGTAATTAATCAATATGGGTGAGTATAAATAAAAATGACAAAATAGTAAAGAATGGGAGAATCATAGGATCTTTCCATTTAATCACAAAACACATTTTTACTTTTACTTTTACTTTTAAAATTAAATATCTCACAAACATGTCAATAAATTATAAAAAATTACATATTTGGAGTCAGTGTTTTTGTATCTTTAATTAGAGATCCCACAAGCTATACTTTCGACGGTTTTTTTTTGTCGGGTCTTAAAAATATAATCACATGTGATTTATGATACAAAGTTAAAATTTTTACACGATTATTTATTCATGATATACTTTAATTAACACGTGATTACAACTTAATATTTATTCACAAGAATATTATAAATAAAAATTTTAAAAATTACGTTTGTTTTTAGTAAAAATCACATGTGATTGCTAGTTTGATACTTAAGCATATATGTTTTGACATATAATTACATATGATTTGGTATATAATCACATGAGATTTTCAATTAAAAATTAGAACTTACCGATATATGATAATTCATATATGATTATTATTTAAAATCACATGTGATTGGAGATATAATCGCGTGTGATTATTATTTAGTGTTAAAATCACATGTGATTTAACATTATGAACTTTTATAACCCATTAAAAATAGGAAAAGAAAATTCGTAAAAAGTATATCATGTGAAATCTCTAATTAAAAAGACAAAATGACACTGATTCTAATGGTGTAATTTTTATAATTTATTGACGTATGGTTTGTGAGATATTTGATTTTAAAGTAAAAGATAGAAATGGATATTTGAAATGGAGCAATCCTATTGGTTCTCACATTATCTACCTTTTTAGCATTCTTATTTGAACTTTCCTCAAAGAAGAGCTAAAGTTACAACCGAATCTCAACTAATACGGAGATAAAGATGCAAAAAGCCGGATTAGAAGTGTCACGTCCATCATTTTCATTTCATAATTTAAAAGTCATTTTACAACAAAAGCTATTCAAAATACATTTTCAACATAGAGGGAAGTTCAAATGAGAATGAGTTTTTCTATGAGAACAGGAGAACCAATGTGAGAGGTCCATTTGACAAAACCTTATTTTCCCCTAAAGTTTTTTAAAATCAAATATCTCATAAACGGCTAGTCAAAAAATTATAAAAATTACACCATAAAAATAAGCGTTTTTTTCTCTTATATTAAACATCTTAGAAGGTATACTTTCGACGAACTTTTATTTTTCTTCATTTTTTGGTGGGTTTTGAAAACTGGTAACACATGTTTTAGTTGCCGATAATAAATGTGATAGTTGCTGGTAACACATATGATAGTCGTTAATAACACATGTGTTACAAGCGACTAACACATGTGTTACCAGTTTTCAAAATCCACTAAAAATGATAAAAAAAAAGTTCGTCAAAAATATACCTTGTGAAATGTTAATTTTTATGGTGCAATCTTATAATTTTTTGACTAGCGGTTTTTGAGATATTCAATTTTTAAAAATATGGAGGGTTTTATTATTTTGATGAAAATGGAAGGTTAAGATTGATTCCTCTATTGTCACGAAAATTCTCATTCTCATTTGAACTTTCCTCTTTCAACATAAACATCTCTACCAATATACAATATTTATCTTTTAATATCTCTTCACTAATGCTTTTCTTCCAATTATTTCCTTCATGCAATTTAATCTTATTAAAACTGAGATATATGAAATAAATGCATAAACGTAGTGACTTAATGAGCTCGTGTGTTTTCTAGTAAAATACCACATTCAATCATGTCATTGTGAGACTCTTCATGTAAGAATGTATATTGAGATCTGTTTTTTAATATGTAACCGGTCCATAACTTTATCTTTGGATTCAATCTTATAGATACGAATCTCTTTATCTATATAACGGTAACATCACATTACGAACTCTAAATTTTATATCTTATGCTCGTTACACATTAACCACATATGATACATTCATAAATACATACATAAATCACATACTTAAAAAGTGTCATGAATGCAAACATACAATTCTAATATTTTCAATGCAACACGTAGCATATTAAACACGTACTTAGTATTTCTTCAATTTTTGTAAACCACACGGAAATACTCCTATCGAGTTCAGGCTAAATGTGTGTGGTATCTTACCACTTGAATCTCCACAATGAAGCACAATAAATCTCTACGTATATGCCCTTTGTTGATTCTTCACCAATTTAGCTTTTTAACTCCTTAATATGTAGCGACTTCAGAACTTTTAAGTTATATGTTCAATCTCTTTTAAGTGGTTTCCATTTCTACTTTATGAGAGTAACAACCTAGAAAATAGAATTAACGCTCTCATATGTACTAAGCTTTAATTTGATTTGTCATTAGTCTAGGCCCAGCATAGATATGCCACGTCTTTTATATTTTTGTCAACACTTCCAACTAGACTTAATATGTGGCAATTGCTTGAGCTTAGTTAATACTCTAATTTTATTTACGTGACATTGAGGATTATATGGCACAAGTCGGAAGGTTCGGATGAGCTTATGGGCGACTGATCAAAATTCACTAATCATTCAAAACTTCTATTTCAAGTATAACACCTCACCTATAATTTATCATAACTTTAATATTTTTTTCAAGATTAGTATTTTTAAACTCGGGGTCTTACAAAAAAAAATACAATGTCGACAATTACTTAAAATGGTACTGACCCACTCATAATAATTGTAATTAGTGCTTGATTAGTTTATAGTTAATTACAAGTTGTGCAGTAACAAAGTCAATGATGACAACGATTGTAATGACATTTTCTCCCCTCAAACAATCATTTAATTTCGTATTTCACAAGGTTGTTACGAATAATACAAAGTCACATTAACACCCTCATAATTACAATTGATGAGTAAGTTAAGTATATTTCCTATATTATAAATATATTGTCGATTATCAATCGGTCTAAATTACTGATTATCAACTTTTTATCACACATTTTGCGTTTCACAATTAGTGTCCCTTATATTTTTTGTATATATGTCATTGTTATGACGGCCTACTTAGTCTTTATTCAATATTTGATACGTGATAAATATCTAGATATCATATATCATATGTAATTGCTTTAGGGTATCCTAGTAATGTAACATTTTCCCTTTTGACCTTCACGTTTAGACCCGTCATTATTTATATTTTATGTACTATCAAATCTATAGAAAGATCCGATCTCTGTTTTGAGCAATTATTTAATTTGCTTTTCAATTAAAGATATGGAGTGGAATTAAGAAAAAAAACAAATCTTGCCATTTTCATTAACTTTGTGGATAGACATGCATCTTTCCCAAATAAGAAAAGAGGAGGTTAGAAAGTAGTTAACTTTACTAAAAAATTGATTGATAGGGATCACAGCGAAACGAATAGGGATTAACAAGTCATTGCTCCAACTATAAACTTCATCACATAGTCATTTTCAGTATTTGTTTCATTGTTTTTAATCCATCTCGAATTCGTTAAAAACCCAGTACTCATCCCATTGACGGAGCTAAAAACTTTAACCATATGTAGCACAAAGTAAATTGGTGTTCATTTCGCTTTGCAACTCAAATTATGGTTTGAAATTACAAGGTAAACCCAATAAAACCATACCATCTACCGAGTAAGAGTAAATTCCATTAATAGTCTATGTTCCCCAATTTACGAAAATCATCCATATACTATTTTTCATATTTTCGGTCGAATAAGTTTACATTTTGCTCAAAAATGACCCCACCTTCACCTAAAATGACTAAGTAGCATTTTCTCTTGTCGTTTTCCGATAGTCATATCCAAATATCAAATGGTACTTAGCCATTTTAAGTTGGTGAGAGATCATGTTCAAACAAAATGTAAACTTATTGGACTGAAAGATGAAAAAAAAGTATATAGACGATTTCCATAAATCAGTGTACACTACAAGGATCATCCATGTAATTTACTCATTGATTATTTAATACCGAGTAATAAATAAGACTTCCTCCGTCTCATAATAAGTATTCACAATCAGAATTCACAAATTTTAAGAAATTCATTATCTAGTAAAAAGATGACATTTTTACCGTTCCTTTTTACACGAACTCCTATGTATCAGCTTTAAGAAAAAAATAAAGTGAGAGTAAAATAGTAAATTAGATATGTTACTTTTAAAATAGACGTTTATTATGTGACAAACTAAAATAGAAATATGAACATTTATTTTGGGACGGGACTCGGCGTTTAAGATAGGGGAGGGAATTGGGATATAAGCTATGAAAGGTACGGACAACTCACAAAAAATGAAAGAAAATCGGCTGGAGTATAGATTCGAACATTCGGCCCCTCAATAGTTGCCAAACACTCTAGCCAGCTGGGCTTAGGACTGATAATTGTTATATTCGGTTAGTCTTACAATTTAAACAGACTTTAGCATTATTGAACAGTCTACGCATAGTCATTAAACGCCGTGTGTAGCATGTGCAACCTCATACGCCAACAAAAATCCGCCCGAGTCCCACCTTATGATACCCCAATAAAACTTAGAGAACATTACCGGGATAGATAGTCAACTGAGGCTTTTTTAGCTATAGAGTCTGTCACAGTTTTTCTTAGTAACAATGGTCATACATATCTCCTAAATGCAAAAGTGAAGCCGGCGAAATGTCAACTACAAATAAGAAGACGCCACGTGTACTTGATTCTTCGTCGGTCAACACTTACTTTGCTGGTCCACCAATATATGCCACGTGTACACAAAACTTCACCTAAATGTATACTTGTAGGAAGAATGGGGAGAAACTGGCTTAATTCACCTGTTTGCACGCAACCCAAGTTTTTGAAGATTTCGCCTGCTTCACCTAAAGGGAATTTGCATTTAGGCAAAATATTTAGCACATGTGGCGAGATAGTAATTGACCGGCGAAGTGATGGTTGAACAAACAAATTTAGGATTGACCGGCGAATTATTATGTGCAAGCGGGGTCTTCTAATTCGCTAAATGCACTTCGCCGGGTTTGCTTTTTAATTTAGGTGAAAAACGTGACATTTTACAAATAAATCCTTTGCAACATACTATATAGTGAAAAGAGCACCTTTGACCGTATATCCGGGTCTAGAACTTATCGAGTTACCAAAAAAGTACTACAGTGAGTATTCATTTAGGCATTATAGGCTTCATAAAGTTAACCATGTATTAATGGTTCATATTAGAAAAGGGTTGATAATGGCCCAGAAGGCGTGACCTCTGTTACATGGTATTAGAACAAGTATATCTGGCCACTTCACTTATGATCAATAATATCAAAATAATTTTTAAAAAAGGTTATCGTATACATCATCCATGCTTGGGTTGATCAGTATTTTCCTAGTGGATGTATTTAAAGGAAGAAAAATATATTATATATTTATATTTACAAGAAAGCTTTAACAAGTTACGGGAAATTAGGAATTGAATACCAACCTAGGATTGATGTCGGAAATAAAAGAAGCTGTTATTGTTACTTAACAACGCAAGGGAAATGCCACTCAGAAAATATGATGGACACTCCCATTGTGAAGCATCCAAACGCCACCCACGGGCTCAACCGTTCACCTGTTACAAGAGTAAATGCAAGTGAGATGCCACATTTACAATCTGCAATCTAGATATAATTTCTACGAAACCTTAAATTATACAGTATGTATCATAATGAAAATCATGTTAATGGTTTCACTCGTATATAAAGTGACCCACATCACATGTTCATTTCAACTTACAAGACAATGCAAATTAGAGGGTGTAACAGGCCCACGTTACGTCTTATTTCTGACAGGTCAAACAAGTAAAATAAAAAGTGGGTAAAAAGTGAATGTGTCCAAATGGGTCGAACGGGTCAAACGTCACAAATAATGGAATTTCAATGCATACAATCTACTATATCAATTTATTCAAACTACTTGTAATCATATTAAACAAACAAACTGTTCATCAGATATGGGGAAAAAGTGCTTAGGGTCAGGTCAAACCTGGCCCAACCAGACCCATACCAAAAAATACCCATTGTGCCACCTATTATACAAATGTAACCCACCAAAAGACAAGGTTAAATCATCAAAAGAATAGAGCAGATATAAAACTTAGATTTGGTACAACACAAGGCTTACTGCTTAAGTTGTAATCTATGTTAATCACTAGTCTAAAAGCATGGATGATATGTTGAGTTCTGCAATGGCTTGTTTATTTTACGAGTTAAATATTTAAATTTCGTACATGTTAGTTCAAGTTGCTAGATACGGTATTAAACTGAGAGCATAATGCCGTATATGACCATTATAAATTTACCTATTCTGAAATAAAACCACTACAGGGAATGTTGGAGGCGATCCAAAACTTAAACAAGTCTCAATTGGCCTAGATAATGCAGATGAGTATAATCCTCAAAGATAATATAAGAGGATACACACACATACTTTCTTTTACCAAACTTAATAAGTTCATCTTTTAATACTCTAAATCTCTAATAGTATTCCATGAATCTGATCAATACATGCTATGTAGCATTCTTACGGTGAACATAAAATTAGATTATGGCAGCTCTACCAAAAGTTTAACAAGCTATCTTAGTTAGCACTTCAATGACTTTTAGTACATATATGACAATCCTTGGGAGGCATCGGGTCTTGTTGACCTTTGCCCTTTCTTGCATATTGAAGCACCTGCATGGAGGACCCTTGACCTCAAGGATCAAATGTAAGATATAGCATATCTATCTTTCCAGCCTCTAATACAGAATCAAAGGCAGTACCAAGAATTCATAGTGAAGTCTTGAAGGTAGTTTATTAGACATTATCAGGCGCAGCTACTCTAATTTAATAGTAACAGTATCTCAGATTAAAATTTAAATAACTGACAGTCTGCACCAGGTAAACTTTAGAACAAAGTGTGTCTGCCCAAAGAAGTATTACTTGTTCTAAGGGGCTATTGTATTAAAAGTTCAATTACATATTTCTGCAGAGCAGGTATCTTTAAGGCCGCATGCTAATGGAATTTTGCAATAATACATATCCCCCAAACTTGTAAGTTGTGATAGGACCCAACTACAATATTGTGATAGAAACGAAATGAAGACAGTAGCCTATCTTATAGGCTTGCTGCTTGCATACAGATATACCACCAATATTTTTCCGCTTGCTATAATACCTTGACCATTACATGGTAACCCACAATCTTCACCCCTTTGTAATTGTCTACTATATCTTAGTCACCTTTTCTCCATGCAGGGTGGAGTGTATGAAGTGAATCAAGAATTCAAAAATGTACACAGCCTAAGAAAGCTAACAACTGAATTCCCAAAACTATGTTACAAGACACTGAAAAAGGCATCAAAATCGAATCTTTCAGGAATGTCAAAGCCTGCATTCTCCATTGACCATTTAGAACCCTCAATCATGGTTCCACAGGCAAGCTTACTCCCATCAGCTACCCTTTCAACCTTATTATAAGCTTAGCAAGTATCAATAAAGTTATGGCTATTCCTTGTTTCTAATTGTGCGATCATCATGGACAATGCAAGATAAAGAGCAAAGTACATAGAAATTTATCCAACCACCCCTGTTTTTCTGTTGCATTCATTCAACTTTAAAAAATTACCAAACTTTCAATTCTTTTGCAATTGTATGTATTTCTAATCTTCATTGGCTAACTGCCTAACTGGTAAAAAAAAATTAAACTTTCGTAAAATAATTTTTGCTGAAATGGCAGCCACATAGTAGCAACATCATCAAAACCAGAACCACACATATATAATATCAGCGAACTGAAAGTTCATAAGGTTAAAAGGTAAAACTGAAAGTACAATACATACATACAATAGTAAAACAGGGATATAGCTGGATACACATTTCTATGTGACTGGATACCTAATTAACTACCTTCAACAATAATAATGGTTCTAACTTATGTAATATCACACAAACAGATAAAAACATCCATATCATCATAACTTAATTAACACCTACAGTTAACAGATCAAAATTAGGGCTTTCTAAATAAGGATCTAACCCAGTTTTTTCTTCAGGTATAGCAGGAAACTTCATTACTTCAACTTCAAGAAAGTGCATGTACAGATAACCAGTAACACCACCGTCAGAAATGAATGGAAATTGAACAACGCTGACTTTACAAATTCAAAATTAACATCTTTTTAGTTGGATCACAATGTAAGATCTAAATTGAACATTTCTAAATTAATTATTTAAGAATGACCATAATTGTGGAATGGAAATTGGGGGTTTAGGGTTCTTTCGTGACTGTTGGATTCGGTTAGATTTTGTTTACACGGGGGAAAGAGAAAGAGAACAGAGAAATCATTGAAAGTACAGGTTCCCATGCATAGAGCAGAAGTCTAAGTTGAATGAAACAAGAAAAATAAGACCATTTGTTCATGGACCGACTCGGTAAAAAATACGAATCGAGTAACGAATAACGGGCTGTCTAATTAAAAAGTCAAAAGAACGTGGAATGAATATTACGTTAAAAGCTACCGTGTGTTATAGTATTGAGAGTGTGTACGATCCGAATATTGTCGTGAAGTGAGAATAGTGTTTGTAACGATGTTATAAAAAAAAAATTTGATCTTTTTTTTTATAAATCATTTTTAACAAAATATAGATAGTTCATTTTAATTTAATCAATTTTAAATTTTATAAAATTTAGCCTAAAATAAATAATTTAATATACACATCTCATTAAGAAAACGAATTTAAAACAATGAGCTCATATGAGCACATTTTTTAAAAATAGCCTATAGGCCAAATTAAAATTCTAACCTAAAAACACATACTGCTCATCTTCTTCTTCTTTTTGTCCTCCACACATACTACACTTTTGTTCTTCAAATGAAAAGGAACACAAGGAAATAAATGAAGAAAAACTAGAAGAAAACGAAAGAAAATAGAAAAAAAATAGGTTGAGCAGCATCCGTATGGGGACAAGGTTATGTCAATTATTGATTATTTTTAAAAATCATGTAGATCTTGAGGATCTTAAATATATATATATAACAATAATATAGTATGGTACCCCGTTTATGCAGCGGAAATAGATAAAATACATTGGGGTTGTCGGTCACGTGTTATTTAATTATTAATATGAAATTATTGAAACTCAATACAAATAGTCTAATAGCAACACGTATGTTCGTTGTTTTCTATGTTGACTTTATGAAGATGTATGTAGCATTATTTTACATAATATTTGAAATTCAAATGGTGGTAATAAATTACAAATTGTCATCCTCTCCATATTTCGTCCAAAGCAAAAGAGCCCCAAAACTAAAGTATGAAATATTTATTATACACTATTTTATACAAAACTAATTCTTATATGTGTCATACTATATCATTATTCATTTCTTAAAATGGTTCTTGTTTAAACTAAATATTAATACATGATAGGATATTAACTATTTTTCATATTTATAATTTAAGTTTTAAAAAATAGAGTACTAAATCATTTATATTATAATATATATATATTATGATATGTTATTTGATGTAATTAAGTGAATCATAATATATCATCATAACAACATCTTGAAGTATTGTATTTTAATTATATTTATGCAATTGAATCACAATAAAACATTGTTTATTCTTGTAAATTATAAAAGGTTTATGAGATAACAAGGAAATGAAACTAAAAAAGTTTCTACCTATTATTCTTTAGAGCAACTCGCGCCAATAACATATTAGAAAATAGAAGAACAAGAACACGAATAGAGAGAAAGAGATAATTGTTTATTGAATCGTCAATCTAAAGTATTACAAATGAGTATACATGGCAATCACACCCCATAGGGTGGAAAACGAGTTGTTTGGATTTAAAATAAATGACATGTTGATCAAAAGGGGGAGCTTGCAAATTATTTCACATTCCTATTTTTCTTTTTAGTTATAAATGTCACATTAAAATACAAATTATTCATATTTTGATTTTTAATTTTCTATATATAAAATTCAAGTAATATCTTTTCGTTTAAAATAATTTTTTTAGGTGTGATACGAATTTAAGTGAATTAAATTTTTCAAAATTGATAAATAATTAAATAAATAAATCACGAACCTTAAAAATAAAAAAATAGACAAAAACAATGATCCAACCTGACTCGCTTTAGACCCAACCCATTCGAATCAACTTAGAAATTGACTCGTTTGACTCATGATCTATATTTTACTCGGACTTGTTTGACCCGTGTTCCAATTCAACCCTTTTCGACTTTTTGGCCTCCCTTACAAATGAGTTATATTTATAGAGTTGAGTAGGCAATAGACTTAGAGATAAAGGTGAACTTGTCATATTATTTGAGATTTACAACAATAATAACTTATTTTATTAATGTAATGTACTTTTTAAATTATTGTAATTTTTATTATTAATGTAACGTACTTTTTTAATTATTGTAATTTTTATTATTAATGTAACGTGTTTTTGTAATTATTGTAATTTTTTTATCAATGTAATGTAGTTTTCTAATTATTGTAATTTATTTATTAATGTAACGTATTTTTAGAAGATATATATATACATACATATATTTGTATTAATATTTAAGAAATGACGTTGCATTAACGTGATATGAAAAGTTCATTCATGATAGATACAGTTCAAAGTAAAGTCAGTTATTCGATTTTCATACTGATATGACGCTAATGTGACGTTCAATTTTCATGACAGTGAGTAGTTTAATAATAATAACACTAATAAATAATAAATAATAATAATAATAATATACGGAGTAATACTGAATTGACCGACATTGACCCTCTGGCGTTTGACTAACGCAATGGCCCGTGTTTTTATGCGTACATAACACAGAAGATTGTTGGTAACGTTAAACACCCAGGCACGCACGTACGGATGTTGATGCTAAACCCAACTAAAAGGTATTCCGATTTCTGTTCTTCATAGCACATTTAAATTCTTTATCTGTTTGTAACGTTCATCGTCTGTTATCTTCTAATAATCAGGATTCCATCTTTTTCTTTCTTTCTTTTTGTTACGAAATTTTGTTGATTTCGATTTTTTGTTGTTGTTAATTATTGATATGTTATCCGAGTCGTCTCCCCTAAATCAATTAAGTAGAATAAAATTCACAAAAACCGGTGAGAATTGATTCGCATGTTCAGACACATCCTAGTATCCCTGGCAAATATCTTGTAATCAACTCTTGGTATTTCCAAATATTTAAATTTCTTTATAAGTAATTATTGTGTTCGAAACATTATTTAGCATCGATATTTGTGTAGTTTTATGGATAAAATGATTTGGGAGCTACTAAGCATCTAGATGTGCACAAAAAGATTACACTTTGGAGAGAATCAAATCTGTTGAATTTGATGTTCTTTAACAGAACCAAGAACGCAGACCCTTTAACAATAGTTTTCTTTTGTTACACTCTCTTTATTTTATATTTTTATTGATGTTGTTGACTTAAACTCAGGGTTCCTTTTATCTATTTTGACCGGTACTTCATGCTACTGTTGTAAATTACCTCGAGATCGCAGCATTGATGGAAAATCAGCGGGACTTCAAATCATGGGTAAGCTACTTTACATCACTTCCCTTTAATGTCAAAACGGCACCTACTGACTCCAAAAGCTACTTTTACTTTCTAAGAATGTCGTTTTACCTAAATATGAGATTTGGAATCTGTTTACTTGAACACTTCAGCACCATTTCAGCCTTATTGTACTTTGAGGCTTGTACTTTAAGGTTGAGTGTGTGTATGTAGGTTATTAAAGTAGGGGGATCACTATCTTAACTTGTGTATATCCATTACGGCTTGTTTTGATAGTTTTTTGTTGATTTTTTGTCAACCTTTTCCATTCTCGTTGATATCAACTTCAACACTTATTTGGTTTTGTTTAAGTTGTTAGTAGTGTTGGTTAATGTATCTTGCTTTTTAATGTCTTACTTATGTACACTATTTTTTCCTTTCTTATTTTATTTTAACTTTCTAGGAATGGTGTTTTACCTAATAATGAGAAGTTGGAATCCCTTTACTTATACACCTAAGCACAATTTCAGCCTTATTGTACTTTGAGGCTTGTACTTTAAGGTTGAGTGGGTGTATGTAGGCTATTATATAAGCGGGATTGCTTTCTTGACATGGGTCTCTATTTTTGCTCTATTTTGATATTTTCTTATTGTTTTAACTAACTTTCCAATTCATCTTTATCTTTTCCATCCTCCTTGTTGGTATCAACTTCAATACTAATTTGGTTTTTGTTTTAAGCTACTATTATTTTTGGTTAATGCGCCATGCTTTCTAATACCTTGCTTTTGTACACTATTTTTTCCTTTGTTATTTATATTTTACTTTCTAGGAATGGTGTTTTACCTAAATATGAGAAGCTGGAATCCCTTTACTTGAACACCTAAGCACCATTTCAGCCTGATTGTACTTTGAGGCTTGTACTTAAAGGTCGAGTTGGTTTATGTAGGTTATTAAAGCAGGGTGATTACTATCTTAACATGGGTTTATCCATTTCTGCTATATTTTGATAGTGTTATTGTTTTAACTAACTTCCGAAATTTTCTCAACCTTTTCCATTATTGTTGACAACAACTTCAATACTAATTTAAGTTTTGTTCAAGTTGTTAGTAGTTTTCCCTACTTATATTCTGTTATCCTATTTACTTATATCTTACACTCTAGGAATGGTTGTGTACCTAAATATGAGATGTTAGAATCCCTTTGCTTGAACATCTAAACACCAATTTCAACCTTATTGTACTTTGAGGCTTGTACTTTAAGGTTGAGTGGGTGTATGTAGGCTATTAAAGTAGTGGGATTACTATCTGAAAATGGGGGAATCTCCATTTCTGTTCTATTTTGATACTTTTGTTGTTTTTACTAACTTCCCTATTCATCTCAACCTTTTTCGTTCTTGGTTGATATCAACTTCAGTACTAATTTCGTTTTAAATAATTTACTACTCTGTAGTATATTTGGTTGATTTATCGTGTTTTTTGATGTTTTGTTTACATCATTTTTCGCTTTTTATCTATAATGGTTATTTACCTAAAATTCGAGAAGTTGTATAAGTTAGTAGCATCTTTAGTTAATGTAAAGTGGTTCCTGCACAAGTCCTGCTGACGCTGGCTGCTTAAGATCTAACAGACCTCACTGAAATATTGAAAAGGTATACACTATCAAGATAATGATTTTCGGAACACATAATATACAACGTTTATTTGAGTGAAGAGTTATTTTCTAATTGGTTCGTTCATATTTGAAGGTTGTGAATAACACAGAAGCCACATTCAACAGACAAATTACCAGAGTTTCTAGTGATCAACAAAAAGTTGATCATTATGTTTAAAACTTTAAATCCACCCCTGCTAAGGCAAATATTTTTGTATATATATCTTGAATATTAGTAAGTTGTTTACTGGGTAGAAGAAGTGATTCGTCGACTGTAGAATCAGGATCAGATGTAGAGGATCCTTGTACTCTAACTCCCAACTGGTTCTGCAATTCCAACGATTCCAACGTTAGCACCAGTTCGTGAAGATTTAAGTTTCTTATCTTCAGTTATATAGTTTTGCCAATTTTGATACACCGAACAAACCTAGGCTTAATTGTTTATTATAGTTTCCGTGATCAGTTTAGTTTTGTAGAAGAACTTGCTTTTTCTCCTTGTGAGTTTCTGACGCTAGAGACTGGAGAAACATCTTCTGGGATTTTAAATAAGCTATAATTATGGCAACAAAAATATGATTTGCAGGATTGAACAGTTTCACTCCTCATGCTGTAAGTATTCTCGGAGCTTTGGCAAAGGCTGACAATAACTATAATCCAGAGGAAGTCACTTCTTCCTTCAATAATAAGTTATGGGTTGCAAGTGTTAGGCATTGATCCCTCATTTGCTCAAACGAGCGATCACTGTTTTGCTGATGAAATGAATCAGCTAGAAAAGAACTGCGATGATGCAAACTTAAGTGGAAAATATCTTTCGTTAGAGGAAATACATGAGAATGAACCAATGAGTAGATATTTGGTGTATAAATGAATGGTTATAATATTCTATATGAATATGCTTAATTTTTCATGTGGACTTACAGATAACAGTTAATATCTGTTACTTTGTGATGGTGAACTCAGTTCACAAACATGGTGGTCAAGATTAACCATTATAAGCTTTACAAAGGCTTTCATAAGATACACATAGTTAATATCCAATGTAGTTTAACAAAGAAAACTAATAGAGTACTTCACTTCCACACTTACAAGCACTCCATTTAAGAGAACTGATATGTACACATGCTAGATATTTATATGTCAACAGTAGCACACGGAGTCGAATTGCAGTGCCATTTAACTTTCTCAAGCTTTTGGTACAATCTCTTATGTCTTGATCAGAAATCATTAATATCCATTCTTTATCTTCATCTTGATACTTGAGTTTATAAGTTTCAGGACTCAACTTACACTTATCACAAACTTTTTTATCAATAGCTTTAAATGTTGCTAATGAGGTTGGCAAACTGAACTTGATCAAATCATCTGCATACTCTGCCTTTATTGTCAATGTGTTTTCATCAGAACATGTCCCTTTATTATTGGCTAAGGATTCTTGAATTTCTCTATTATCTGCTTCATTCGAATTTAACATGATTCTTGTACTAGTCAGTTACCTTCCTCTTCATAAAATTTGGCCCTTGCCACTCCAAAATCTCATAATCTTTGCACTTGCGTTTCAATGTAGACAGCAAGACTGTGTAACAATATCAAGAAAGGAAATAAGAGCTTGTAAATTCAGAAGTCACAGTTCTTAGATCTTTCACACACATAAATATGTATGCATATCACATATGTGTATGCATGTGTTTGTGTGTGTATTTCAGGTGAGAGGCTCCCACTCATCCTTGATCTGCAATAGGGCCTCATGTGCATATGTATTAATCTCAGCATCTGAGTGTAATAAATAATATACTTGCTTCATGAATTTAATATATGGTATCCAAAGGGCTCGAATCCATCCTCATTCAGTCATTCAGTCATTCATCACAATTTATGTACTTAAAGACCAAACTTGGGACAACGAATTCTAGAATTGTCATTCACTGCATTTAAATAGAACAAACTTGTAATATGGAAAGAAAAGATTAGCATTACCATTAAGGCTTTTTGCAGCTTCTTTCATGGTTTTTCCATCTTGCTGTTTAATGTGCTCGGTCAGAAGTAAATGTTGTATGGCTGTAGTCTTAATAGAAGGCTTAATAATAGGCTGTAATCACTATGTGCTTTGATTACCTTCCTACAATAGATGATGTACTCTATGTATAAATTAGGCCCTCATTTCTGGATGTAAAATACAGAAAATATTACTTAGTCTTTAGTTGCATGATATCAGAGCCACCATGGCCTGAATTTTACCGGAATTAAGTCAGTCGCTGGAATACCTTGTCGGAACCCTAATCGGAATCTCTCAAACCTGATTCTGCCATCAGAATTTGATTCTAATCTCAGCTCTGTCATCTCGGTCTTTCCTTTGTCTTTCCATTCCTGATCTGCACAGATCAGCCTGCATCTAACTCGTCGGAACCCTAGATCTTTACGGCAACAACTTGCCTGAACCCTACTGGTAAATTAGAGATTTACTGTTCAAGCCTTTAAGGTACCACACATCTGATCTTGATCTTTCCATGTCTTATTTACCCAAAATTAACTGTTAGTATCAGATACCGTTCATTGGAGTTGCTGTATGCTGAGTTACTGTTCATTGCCGGAATTTACTCTTTGTGCCTGAGTTACTGTTCACCGTTCTGATTCTATTTTATTTTTTTGTCTGTCCAATTCTAGCCTTTGTTTCTTAGTTATTAAGAAAAAAGTCCTGCTCACAAACACTGAATTTCCAGAAACATCCGAACTTGTCTGTGATTCTATTATTTTTCTATTTACCCGTGATAACTTGTTTCCCCATTCCGATTATTGTGATTGTGAATTCTCAGTAATGGGAGACAAAGCAAAATCACATGATTTGTATATGCAACTTACCCAGGAAAAATTCAGCATAATACAATCACTTCAAACTTGTATTTTCCAAGACCAGTCACGTTCACATGCTTATGTTCAAACAAGTAACGAAACCTCATCTCGGATTATTGTTCGAGGTACCACTGATTATATAACCGGGAACGAAGATCTCATCTCTAAGCTTAATCCCGACATACGCCGTAGTCCTGTCAAAATTGCTAACAGATCTTCATGTTCGATTGAGGGCATTGGATACAACAGTGATATCCCTAATCTGAACCTTACATCTGTTCTCTATATTCTGTCATTCCCAGACTCTCTAATATCTGTTAGCCAAATTGCCAAAGATAATAATTGTTATGCAATCTTCTTTCCCTGACATTGCATAATTCGAGAATTAGGGACGAATAGGGTGATTGGGACCGGTTTTCAGTCTCAAGGCCTCTATCGCTTGTCTACTTTGAAATCTTCAGTGGCACACCTATGTGATTCTGGAGGCTCATTGTCGGTTAGGTCACCCTTCTTTACCTGTTCTGAAGCAGTTGATTCTGAATTTCTCGTCTGCTCAGAGTTAGTATGTGAATCATGTCAGTAACACACCAGATGTCCCTATCCCCCTAAAGAGTCTCATAAAGTTAGTACCCTATTTCAGTTGGTACATTCTGATGTTTGGGGACCACGTCCAGTTACCTCAACCAATGGATTTAAATATTTCATTACATTTGTTAATGATTGTTCTTGTGCTACTTGGGTTTTCTTGTTGAAATCACGAAGTGAGATATCTTCTATTTTTTGTGAATTTTATGCTTATGTTAAAACCTAATTTGATGTTACCATCAAAACATTGCGACCTGATAACGTAAAAGAATATTTTTCTATTGAGATCACGAACGTTTTATCTGAATTTGGTATTATGCACGAGTCATCGTGTGCGTATACACCCTAACAAATTGGTATTACTGAACATAAAAACTGCCATTTGCTAGATGTTGCCGCACTATGATGATTCACTATTATGTCCCACAATGTTTTTGGGCTAACGCGATTCTTACAACAAATTATTTAATTAACCGCTTGCCATCTTGTGTCCTTGGAAGGAAAATACCCTATCCATTTTGTTTCCCAACGGTACCCATTTTCCTTTGACACCTAAGATTTTTGGGTGCGTATCTTATGTGCATGACCATCGCCTTGGACATAATAAACTTGAACCACGTGCTATCAAGTGTGTGTTTCTTGGGAACTCGTGAGTTCAAAAGGGTTATAGATGCTACAACCCAACCCTTCGTCGCTATTTCACTAGCGCGAACTTTACATTTGATCAGTCAAGATCTTTCTTTAGTGGTCCTTCAGAGCCACTAAATTTGGTTCCTAGCCCCTTAGAATCTCTAGATTCTTCGGTCTATTGTGTATACCATACCCGTACATGCTACAAAACCCTCGAAACCGACTATACCAACATATACTCAGTACACAAATGTGTACATCAAGCAACAACGCTATAGACAAGCGTCAGAGACCGAAAAGACTCTGGTAACCCTGGACCATAGTTTGTAACTGAACAACAGCCTATACCTGAAACACAATCTGTGCCTGAACTACAGTATGTACCCAAACCTTAATCTACATCCACTTCTCACTCAACACCAATACCAGATACGCCACACCACACCGAACCTTCCAGAAATTCCAATTGCCTTTAGAAAAGGCACAAGGAACAGTACCAAATATCCCATCTAGAATCATCTTGCATGCTCTAACCTCTCACCTGAATCATATGCTTACACAACAACGATTGATAACCACCTTGTTCCCAAAAGTATATCCGAGGCACTTAATCACCCTGGATGGTTTAAAGCAATGCAGGAGGAGATGTATGCTAACGCATGGCAATCATACTTGGGATCTGGTGCCACTTCCTCCTGGAAAGTGTAAAATTGGTTGTAAATTGGTGTTTATGGTGAAACTTAACCCTGACGGTTCATTGTATCGATTGAAAGCCTGATTACTATTCTCAAGCATATGACATTGACTATGATGAGACCTTATCTCCAGTGGACAGACAAAATGCCATCTGTTAGATGTTAATCACTGGCCGCTCCATCAATTAGATATCAATAATGTCTTTCTCAATGACATTCTTGAGGAGGAGGCATACATGGAATAACCACCTGGGCTTATTCTTCTGGAGGAGGCATCTAAGGTTTGCCAATTGCGACGTTCATTATATGGACCTAAGTAGTACCCTAGAGCATGGTTCGGACTTTTTCTGATGTTCTCCACGAATTTGGGATGACTTGCAGTTCCCAGACTATTCCGTGTTCTATAGACATTATCAGGGTCATTGCATTATTCTGGTAGTCTATGTGGATGACATTATTATCACTGGAGATGACAATACCGATATTTCATAACTAAAGAACTTCCTACAGCGCATTTTCAGGTCACGGATCTAGGACGTCTTTGTTACTTTCTTGGGATAGAAGTCTCCCATTCTCCACAGGGGTTTCTACTTTCTCAACAAAAATATGCTCTTGATATGCTCACCGAGTGTGGTCTAGTGGGGTGCAAACCAATAGACAGCCTGACACTCCCCACAGGAGAGCTTCTTCCCGAGGATGGAAATCCTATGAAGGATCCAGAACGATACAGAAAATTAGGGTGGAAGTTGAATTATCTAACAGTCACTAGACCTGATTTTTTTTTCCCGTAAGTATTTTAAGCCCATTCATGTCTGATCCTTACACGGGCCACTTGAATGCAACTCTTCTTGTTTTAAGGTATCTCAAAGCTACACTAGGCTTGGGAATACTCTATTCAGATCAGGGTCATTGTCGAGTAGGTGCATTCATTGAAGGAGAGGGTACAATATCTGGTTTCTCTTATGCATATTCGGCTGGTTGGCCCTATTTCTAGAAAATCAACCACCGGATATTGTGTATTTTTCAGTGGTAATTTGGTTTGATGGAAAAGCAAGAAACAACACATTGTCTCCCGATCAAGCGCTGAGTCAGAGTATAGAGCTATGGCTGATGTGTCATGTGAGATGACATGGGTTAAAAGTCTTCTTAGATGGTTTGGAGTAATTACTGATGACTTGATGGGACTTCATTGTGATAATCGCTGTCCATATTGCGAAGAATCAAGTCTCTTCCATGAAAGGACCAAACACATTGAAGTTGATTGTCACCTGATTAGAGACCATGTCATGGGAACTCAATCGAACCCTCCATCAATCCAGCCTGTGCATACAAGGACTGAACATCAACTTGCAGACATTCTTACGAAACCGCTACGCAAGCCACAAATAGATTTTATCCGCAGCAAGTTGGGCATGATTAACATCTATGCTTCAACTTGAAGAGGAGTGTTAAAGTAAATGTTTTATAGCTGTAGGCTTAATAGAAGGCTTAATAATAGGCTGTAATCACTATGTGCTTCGATTACCTTCCTAGAATAGATGATGTACTCAAATGTATAAATTAGGCCCTCATTTCTGGATGTAAAATACAGAAAATATTACTCAGTCTTTAATTACATGCTCTCGAGGTAATGAGATAGGAGCTGCCTTGTAGTTTGCCTCCGAAGTTGTTATGCATTCCTCAGCCACTGATCTCTTTTCTTCTTCGGATGCTTCAAGTGTTGTTGATAATATATTTCCTTTGAATGTCTTTAGAAATCCACTTTCACATAATTCATCACTAAGTTCTGTACCAAATCAAACTTTTAGTTTGGTAGACTTTTGGGAGAATTCAAACACGTAATTTAACACTGGCATTGGGTAAGCAAGTAGAAATGGAAATCAAGAGTACATAGATAAAAGATTGCATTAATTTGAATAACAAAAACTGCTGCTCGTAAACGCCTTTCCAACTATGCCATGGCCTTTTTGCAGGTGATGCTCAGCACAAGCCTCTCGAAATCCCCACATATGAGCATCAACAACATAAAAAGGCTACATCAGTTGTTGACAGACATACTTGTCCCATATAACTTCCATCAAAACTGCTGCAGCTCTTCCTGAACCCACCACCATAGGCTAGGACACTTCAGTGCCTGCACGGGACCCACATTTGAGTCACGGGGAGATTATAAGTCTCACATATTACTCCTAATACCTCCAGGATTTCAGCCAATGCATTTTGTCGCTTTTCATCAGACATCTGGGTTACAGAAAAAACTAGGGGACATATTAAGAACGATATAAAGGAAATAAAAGGAAATTTAAAGAACAAACTATTAAATAATTTTATTGCTTGCCTGCGTATCAGGAGAATCCAATATATTTGAACTTTTCAAATTTACCGCCTGCAAACAAAACTGAAATTATATTACATCAAGTAAAAGTTTGTGGTGTTCTTGTTTAAACTCTGTTTGAAATGAGCTGATCTAGAATAATTCTCAATGTTCAATCAGCAACCAAAGGCTTGGCTTGGGACAACTCATATAGGTTTGATTAATATGGAATAGATAACAGCTAAAGCTAAAAAGTTCATATAAACTTTCCTTAAGAAATACAATTGAAAATTATCCAAAATCTAAGACCATCATGTATTTCTATACGAAGTGCTCTTATAGGCTTCATGGTACTAAGCCCATGATGAGCTAGCCCTGCTTGAGCCTACAGACAAGCCTACTTATAGATGTTAGTAGAGGTGGTAATTTCGACCCATTTTCAATTGTAAATGGATCACTTTGGATGTGTTCTGAATCAAAAGGGTGAAATAAAACTTTTTGCTTTAGGGAAAGAAGCAGATAGTTCAAACGAATTGGACGGTCCAAGTCCATCTTTAATGCATACAACCTTCCTAAGTCACTATCTTCCAAAATTCAAATTCTTGTTGTAACAAATATTGTTTGTGGGTAAGGACTTGCAAATTCCATCCTGAAAATACAAATTGTCAAACCATACTTGTATTGTGATGTTATGGTAAGTATAAGAACATTAAGAATTAGTGAGTGGCAAAACAATCCACCTCGAGTGCTCTGTAGACTTTATCAACCTCGGGAGCACAATTTATTTTCTGTGAAGTTAAAATCAACTCAATCACACCAACACAGGACTGCCCACAAGGTTCAAACACAGGCAAAGCCAAGCTTCCACGAACATTGTAATTTAAAGCGTGATTAAGCCGTTGGTATTCCTTGTCTGAATAATACTTCACATTTGGAGTCCATTCTGGAAGCTTATGTCTAAAGCCCGACCAGGAATATCAAGTACTTCATCAGTTTCACCATCAAGGGAGAATGAGCACATTAAAGAAACCATTCTGTACTGATGAAGTCCCGTGCAGTTTGGGTCAAGAACAAAGGGTTGACCAGATGTTGTGAGCATGTTATGACCCCGGTTATTAACAGGTGCCCAGACTTGAGCAAGAACATGTTTTTCACCCCATCCTATGAAGTTACAAAGTGACATTGTCATTCTTTCCGTTATCACACATGTCGTGTCTTTAAATTCTGATGGATTCACCCCTAAGACCGGCACTGTCGGCCTCTTTTTACTATCATTGTTGGCTTTTCTAGTTACTTGATCAGGGCTATCTGAATCTGGTTTAAAACAGAAAATATATGGGAAAGTGCATTGAAAAGATAAGTAAACAACAAAAAAGATAACTTGATAATAGGCTAAAGGCTCGACCCAAACAGATGGACCCGATTTTTTCGTTAGTCCTTGTTATTTTTGTGTTTATTTTACATTTCCCAAACACATTTAACCCACTACTCCCCCTTCGAAAATATATATTCATATGAACGAGAACGCTCAGTTTTGAAATTGTATAACTAATGCCGCCAGTGGGGGACTTGTGTTGCACAGGGTCATAGACTCACAGGTCACGTGTCAATCTTTCTAAATTACTGTAATTTCGAATATTTCGCCTTTTTAACTTATTTTTACTACGGAGTAGCAGTTTTATTTACAATGAAAAAGTTATGCTACCCTTGGTATTGAATCGTGAGTTCTGGGTCTGCCACCGAATACTGTTTTAAGTAAAATTAAATGCTGATAAATCATCTAGAAGGGAGTAAGTGGTAAAGTAAATCCAATAGTAAGCTCAAATCATCTAACAAACTCACCTTTAAATCCCCAGATTACGTAAAACTTACCTGCAAGACATAGGTGAGCAGTTCCTGGAGAGGTCAACGCAGTATTTACGTCACAGTTGTTGAGGTTATTGTCATTAGAATCATTAAGAAAATCCCAAAGAGGGGTGACAAAGATTTCTCGGTTGCTGAATAAATAAACGCTGGCATGATATGATCAGAAGTCAAGAAATGATCAAGGTCAAAATCATCAATACAGGAAGTATCGAGTCCGTGATCCATGGTTGGTAGATCCCATCGCCGGTGGATCACTTGAATTAGTATTCGATGACCATTCTTGTTCCAAGGAACTGTACAGAATGACTAAAAAAAATGGTTGATTTCCCGCTAGCAACGTTCCTGCATCTTCATGGTTTACAACTGATACAGGGCACCAAAATATGTCATGGAATTGATATTTTCTCTTCCTAACAATATACTAACAATAAAATAAAAGGAAATTAGTCTTAAAAAACTTAAAAAATTTGTTTAAAGACATCAATCGTAAGGACATATAAAAAACATTATAATGTATATAAAAAAAAATGTCACAGTTACTGAATTTAGTAGTAGTTTAAAAAAAATTAGTCTTAAAAACATAAAAATGTATATAGCCACACTTATTGAATTACCATTATTTTTTTAAATAATCAATTGGTTTCTAAAATATATTTATTTTATGCTTGTTCCTTTTTCATACATTAAAGTTTATTACTCCATATGTTTTAAACTTTCATCACGTCATCAGCGAAGTTATTCACATCCGTATTGCGCATCCATCTTACTATCCTTAATTCCTTATATTTGAATATGACGATACAATTTGCATGTCATTTAGATTTTTAGACGACGAAAACTAAGATTACTTCCATAACTAGAATCATTCAACCATTCGTAAAACAAAAACCATTCGTCCAACTAAAATTCTTTCCCGGACAAAAACCATGCGTCGCTGCAGCTTAACACAAGGTCCCTGCTTGTGGTTGACAAAGAGAACAGTACTAATAAAAATTGATAGTGCACCAAACATGAAAAACAAAATATTATACATGGGAAAATCTTTGTTATTGATAGAGGCATCTATATATGATTGTTGTCACTCACAGAATAAGAGAGGATTATCTATATATCTGAAAGTTTATTTTGATGATTTAAAACGTGATCAGTTTCTGCTTTCCAAACCAAAAAAAGACAAATAATAAGCATTTTGTCTTTTTATGATTTATATGATTAATTAATATTTCTAAATAAATTATTACATTCAAAAGCTTTCATTCTCATCTCATTTCGTATTATTTATTTAATAATATTTTTGCTTATAATTTGTATTCGTTTTGTTTTACCTCTTATATCAATTAACAAACAATTATAAATAAAAGGCATTTTGTCTTTTGTGATTAATATAAATTAATTTTTTTAAATAAATTATTAACATTCAAAAGCTTTATCTATATGTCAAGTTGATCGATTTACGAGAGCACTTTCAAGCGGCCCATTGATGCAGGTTCAATTCTCGGCTGCAACATTATCTATTTTTATTTTAGTATTCTTTTGTTTTAAATTAAAAAATAATAATTTAACTTCATTTTCGTGGACATCTAGTTCTTACCTTTTTTTAAATTCTATATTTTCGTACTCAAAAAACATACACAATCAATACGGATACATATATTTTTCTCAAGTAAAATTTAAATCCATAACCTAATTGTTATAAAATCATATCGATATTGTTAAGTGAAGACCATTTGAATAAAAAATGATATAGATTGAACGCAATTTGAATAGTTATTTATTCTGACGAGAAGCCTGGACAATCAAAATCTAGCCTAAAACGATTTAAATGAAGTTCTTGAAAATTATTTTATTATTATTATTATTATTATTATTATTATAATTATAATTGTAAACAGAGGCAGAAAATTAAAAATATTATATTATTAATATTTAAAAAAAAAATACATTTTATATATTTTTAAGGATCGATGCCCCGTTCCAGATTCGCCTCTTATTGTAAACTTTTGGAGTGAGATGAGTAAATGGTTTACTATAACCGATGAACCATCGAGTTACATACAGTAATTTATTAGACACTTGTTGTTTTACAAGTAGCGCAGTCATCAACCGAGTGAGTGAACGTCCGGTGAAAAGACTAGCCGACTCAAGTCTCCTCCTCCTTCTACGTATCTTCAGGTATTCCGGCCACCGGCCATAATAATAAGCACTTCCTGATTCGCACGCTCGTACAACTGTTTGTCACAGTTGTTTCTTTTCTATCAGTTGTCATTATAATTTGTACTTATTATAATTATATTAGACCTAGCTAGTACTCACATTGTTGCTAATTGTGTTGATATTAGTTGTACATTATACGGATTGACCTAATACTCACTTTATTTGTTAGTTTTGAGAAAATTAGGAAAGAACAGAAAAAGTTGGAGTGCCAGTGTGTCCAATTATGTGTGGGATAAAGAATTTTCAATCATTTTATTTTTTGCATAAACGCCCTTGTTGAAAAAATGGTGATACTAGCTATTTTATTTGTGATTGCTAATCTGGATTTTTTATATTAAGTATCTGAAAATGTATCAAACTTATCTCAAGATCATATGTATTTAACTTTCACTTACTGTTATTGTATGGATCTGACATTATATAACTTGTAAACGGGTGATGTGGCACTGAATACCCGATAAATAAGTCATCGGATACATACACGGACAATAATTCAAAGTTTGTTTTGAAGTTCGATACATACAATAAAATTTTGGGTATAATTAAACACTAAACCCTTTTGTTTAAGCATATAAGTAATTTTGAGTGTTTTGTTTTAACCAGGTTTGTATGTTTTCCTCTAACTTCAAAATGAGCAATTCCAGACATTAACTAAATTCTACTCGAGTACAAATTTTGTTACAAGGTTATGAACCTCTCTTTTTTACCTAAAACTTGTTACTTTGCGTCACACATGTATACCACGTGACATGGGTTATAAAAAACAGAGACGTGGGGACTGATTTGCCAAAAAAAACGATTTTATATTCTTTGTAGAACAGTTGAAAAATGTCATGTTTGTGTAACACTGTAACTGTTGAGGTTAGTGATTTGAATGTGATTAATTCTAAATGGCAGTTCATCGTGCCCTAAACAAGTTATGTGAAAATCTCTACCGCCAAAAGAATGCCGGATCCCCCGCAGTCCAGCAAAAGAGGAAAAGAGGCAGATCTTGGACAAGAGAGAAATCATTCACAGGTTGGGCTTGGAAGGATTATGACTTGTAAAAATTGTTGGGAGAAGGGTCATAATGTTAGGTCTTGCAAGAACCAGAAAAAAGATCCACCACCAAAGGTGGTGAGACAAAGAGGCAGGCCTAGAAAAGTTGACACGCTTGCAACTGCAACAATAATTGGAGTAAGGGCCTTAAACTATTTGCCTGTCAAGTTATATCTTTCTAATATTACATAACAGTTTAATTTTATTTCTATAGAACACAGGCCTATTACCTGAGTCTGTTCATGATTGTGATGAAGTTCACATCGGTCAAGAAAATGAAACTGCTGGTAATGAAGTTCACGTTGCTGATCAGATAGTTGATCAAGAAAATGAAATTGTTGGTAATGAGCAGATTGTGGTTGATGATACTTTGGAAGTTGAACAGACAGATATTGGTGATGAGCAGCTAGAACAAGTTGATCATATGGTTAGTGAACATCTTGATGTTCTTTCTCAACAAACAAGTAGTGAAGAAGAATCAAGTGATGGTGAATACGAGCAACCAAGTCAATGGTGTGATGTGTCAAAGAAGAGGAAGAAGTCAGAGAGGATACTAAAGATGAAGCTGTGCAAACCAGTATATGACGAGGATGGAGGAGGGTCAACAATTGACAAGCCACTAGTTTTAGATTAGTCTAGTTATTTGTATAGCACACCCCGCCACATATTCTAGGTACTTCATTTAGTAGACATTGGGGATTTTGGTCGGTTGGGTGCACTATTTTTCTGTAAACTATTGTAGGTGCACCAAGTTCTGATCTTTCTGTAACTCCTAAATCTTCTCCCATGATTGTAGCTTGTCCATGAGGTTAAAGTTCTTGTCTTTCCACAATGGTGGAGATTTTTAGTATTCATGATTGATTTTCCCTCCATTTTAGGGTGCGCGAAGATTGAAGAAGATGCTTGAGTTGAAAGAAGACGGAAAATTTGGCTTTCACTATTTACTGTGATCCTTATTTTAGATGCCTAAATGTACTTTGCCACATTAATAGTCCACATAAGCTTCTAAGTTTGTATATCATTAAGACCACATCCTCTTTTAAAACTGGAAACCTGCAAAATTAACCATCTTCCCTTCCCCAAAAAAAGAAAAAGAAAATAAAAAATAAGCAAAACTGACATGTGTGGTTAAATTTCTAAACAAACGGTTGAGTGATGTAGGTGAAACTTAATTGCTATTTAGTCTTTACTGACTTTTGCGGTTGTGATTTATGTCATTTTTTGAAAGTGGTTTGAGAAGTAGAGTTGACTGCATGTAATTGTAGTTTAACTGCACATATTTGTATTTTGTTGAGTTCATTATGATATATTTGAGTTTATTTATTTGGAGTATAATTGTTAAATTTGGGTCAAAGTAGGTGATACGATTGCTATGTCTCACTATTTTGTTGAGTTCATTATAGAACACATAATTGAAGTGAAGAGGTTCTTAGGAAAATGAAAATAAGAATGTCAATTTGAAGGTCGTTTATCATGCCGAAGTAGTAGAAACTCATCAAACAATCAAAATAAGCCATAGTTAACCGAATTACCAAACCAATTGTAATTGGCTAAAAATTGAAAGCTAAAGGTGCTGTCAAGATTTTTTTTGTTACAATTTTCTATCTCAAATCTTTAGATAATGAGATGGATTTTTCATTTCTAAAGAAGTGATGAAAATTGAAAAAATGTAGTTAGGTGTGATGAGGAAAAAGTAGGTATTGTTGTAAGATAAAAAAGTTGAAAAGTGTGAATTTTTTTTTTAAAATTAAACTATAACCAAGAAAATTCGTGTTTCTATTTTCTCGAAATTTTTTATTCGATTCATATATATATATATATTTAATTTTCTTATAAACTTTTTCTAAAAAAGCGAAGACAAGTTTTTTACCATCAAATAAGAACTTAACAATTTTTAATTAAAATATTACTATCTATGTCCCAAAGTAATATTCATATATTTATTTTAGTTTATTTTAAAATAAATTTTTATCTTTTAAAATAAATAATTAATTTTACATTTTTACCGTCATTTACACTTTTTACAAAATCTTATGTCTAAAGGGCAAAAATCACTTTTAACTTTTAAAAGGCATTTGTATTTTACCTAAAATTATGTGTCAGATTGACACTTAATTTGGAAAGGAGTGATTATGGTTTATGGGTCATAATTGACCCAATTGGGTCGGATGAAACTTCCATAATTACCCGGATAAAATTACCATTATTTCCTTGTAGAAAGACAAAAACAATAACTAGAAACCACCACCAGCCCTTATCCACTTCTATCATCTCTTCAAAATAACAGTTTCTCAATTCTCATTTCATCAAAAATCAATACATTCTCTTCAAACCACCTTATTAAAAATTACAAACAACCAACGATGGCTTCATCACCATCTTCTTTACTCACATCATCACCTTTACTTCAAACCCTATCCCCATTCTCAAACAACAAAATTCCCACTTCATTTCAGTTCCATCATCAAATTGCAAGAAGCCCATTATCAATCAAAGCCCAAACCCTTGATTTCTCTGGTACATTCTTTGAAGGAGGGTTAGGAGGTGAAGATGACATCAGCAATTCATCCGTGTCGGTTGCTACTGCTATTGAAGAGAAAGAGGAGCCCCAATGTCCACCCGGTTTGAGACAGTACGAAACCATGGCTGTTTTAAGACCTGATATGTCTGAAGATGAAAGACTCTCTCTTACCCAAAAATATGAAGAGGTATGTATGCATTATTACTTATTTATATTTTTTTATAAAATATTTGCAAGTATAGTTTTATGTATGTGCATTAGGTATGTCAAATTTTAGGGTGAAAAAGTTCACATTTTGAATATTGCTAATGTGAATTTGGTGAAATTTATCTGCTTTTACTGTTTTGGTTATTTAGGGATACAACTTTATGATGATAACTTTAAAAGGATATTTTTTATGTTTTCATAGATATGGATAGAGATAAATACTTGCAGCATTTCAGGAGCAACATACCACTCTGTAGTCTAGAAATAATACAATTGGCCAATGCTTCAATTGTGTAAATTAGTGAATATGTGGTTGACTGTTTCAAGTAAAATGAGGGAATAAATCTCTCTTATACTTAAAAATGTAAAATTATATCGTTTTTGAAATGAGGGAGTTTGATATGGGATTATCATGGTCAAGATTCAAAGTTTAAGCAAGTCAAAGTTTTGGTCAGTGAATGGCTATTTCAGAAATTGTTTCTTATGAGATATATGTTTTGTTGCTCTCTTGCATATTATGTTACTTGCCCTGCTAAATATAGAAGAGTTCTCCTTTCCAATTATAAAATGCTTGTTAGACCTGTTTCCAAGTGCATTAGCAGTGTAGCACTACATACTAATAGAACTAAATTTCCATATTATTGCTTAGTTCTTAAAGCCAATAAATTTTCTTTTATCACTAAAAGAAGATGCAGAGTTCTTTATTTTTGGAAAATGATTATAAATTTTGCTAAAGACAACATTGGTTTATTGCTCCCTCAAGTCTTTTGTCCCTTCAAGGGTAGTTGGGCAATAAAGCATTTCTCCCTTCAGGGTTCCTGCTTTAGTTGGGCTTCTCAACTTGGCCTCTCTAGGTTTTGGCCTTGTTCTTCTTATTAGAGGTGGTGAAATAGGTGGGTCAAATAGGTACGGGTAATGGGTCCAAGCAGTTTGGGTAATTTTATTAGGTGACCCAAAACACATTATTGTCAATTTTTATTATATACACTATTCCATCTTTTCTATCAAATTGATCATAACCACTACCCACATTCCACGAAATTGTGCACCACAAATAGGAACTAATAAAAAGACCCGCGATCCCATAGAAAGACATCACAATTCCTTGTGGAAAAAAAACTATTTCCTGAGATGGAAATAAAGATATCAAATTTCTACCAAGATAACTCGAGGTTCCAACCAACAGGAATCCTAATGAACCTAAAAAAAGGATAGCAGCCCAGCAGAAATTACTTGTTTTTCGAGCCCCTGTTATAGGTTCTATCCATATATGTTCTGATCGACAACTCATACTTGATCCAGTTGCTTTTTTTTGGAATTGAGAGAATACCCCAAATGAATTTGACTTTAGTCCGTTTGTTTCCGAAGTAACTCGCATCAACTAGCACTAGTTTGATGTGAACCTTTAGGAGTAAACCAGTGTGATCTTGTTCGCTGTTTTTTAAACCCATTTGACCCGTTAAAGATAAAACATAACTCAAGTTAACCCATTCATAAATAAATGGGTAAAAATCGTATATTTTCAAGTACTTTTTACCTATCTATATTAGCATCTTGCTAACCATGACTATTCTGGTAGCTTATATAATTGGGGGAATATATGGAAACGAAAAAGCTATTCTCAAATGCCCTTCAATGTAGCATAGAGGGTAAATTTATTGTTAGAAGTTCAAAAACATGGGTATGCAGGTGTATACTATCATGAAATGGAAGGGACCAGTAAGAAAAGTTATCTGTTTCAGTTTTAAGCTGGATGCTTGTTGTTTGATAACTCGATGAAAGAGATACAAAAGACCGTTTAAAAATGCTTATAGGTAGTCTTAGATTTGCTGAACATTAGGTAGCTTAAGTAGAAAGGGGAGCATGCAAAATTGAGAAAACTTCTTTGAGTTTGGCATTTATCTCTAATGCATTCAGTTGGATGGCAAAATGCCGTGCTGGATGGGATGTGGGTAACAGGTCAAAACACGTAATATGCTGTATGGGTCGGGTCAGGTTGACCCGAAACACTTATTTTGTCCAAGTTGTGTTTTTATGTATAATCAGTGTGTTAAATGTGATTATGTA
Organism: Logfia minima; assembly: GCA_963921325.1. Lineage (NCBI taxonomy): Eukaryota > Viridiplantae > Streptophyta > Magnoliopsida > Asterales > Asteraceae > Logfia > Logfia minima. The sequence continues at coordinate 8,091,326 of OY992764.1, read as the reverse complement.
AACTATATCACACAACAGTTTTCTGCTTTCTTGATTAAAATGATTTTAGAAGTTGTATGAACTTAAAATAAGTTATGGGCAACTTTCTACCGGTTCAACCCATTTAATCCATTACCTTTTCAATTAAATTTTTTCATGTAAATCCAGTTAACCCATGATAGATATAACTATACCTGAATCAACCCATACAATAAATGTCAAATTTGTCACCTATAAGTTGTATGTAAGAAGTTGATAAGATTTTGTTCATATAAGATGTGTTTTGCTCTTTCACGGGTATTTTAATGCATGTTAATGCATATTTTTGGTTATGGTCATCTTAGAAGTATGGTTCTGTTCTCCATAGGCGTTTTATCCTTGCTCAATAACATGAAGTTTGTATCGAATTGGTGCTTGTGAGAGTTCTATGGCTGTCGCGAGTTTTGTTGAAGGTTTTGAGTCTTATTTTCATAACAGATATATGTAAAATAGCATAACCGCTTCCATCAACGTTCCTTCTTTCAACTTGTATGGTTCTGTGACTTCTGTCTTCGGAGATCCTGTCTATTTTGCTGGCCATAGGTAGATGCTTCCGCAGTATCATTAAAGTAACTAGAGGTGGCAAAATTGGCAGGTTGGGTAGGTTGTGGATTTGGTCAGAATGAGTAATTATCATGAGGGTGGGTGACCCATCAACTCTATTTTCTCCTCCAATTTTTTAAATATTTATCGTATTGAATATGAATATAGAAAAATCATATCAAAACTGCGTCCGATATTTTTGAATAAATCGATTTTGGATGTTAAAAATATTGGATAACACTTTGGTTGACTTCCAAACTGTTTGACCCGCTCATACCGTTTATCCTGTTTTCTTTTTAGGTAAGTTTCTAAACTTAATCCATTTTCAAGGTAAAGTATGACCTAAAGATTAGATAAACGATTATGCATCACGACAAAGTTCAGTTTGGTGGAAGTGCACATAGTCATTAAGAAATATAGGTAACTGAAGACCAAGTTTAGCAGCAGTATCCAGATTGTGAGGCCTTCTTTTCTTGAAAACTACTTTAATATGTTTCTGTTTCAATATACTTTCTAACAAAAATTGCTTTATTTTGATAAGTATGGAGGAATATGAGACGTAGAGTTTTAGATCAAAAGGAGTGTAAAGCAACTGACAAGACGGGCAACCCATTTATTAGTGTGGTTTCTTCTGTAGACTGATTAACATATTAAACCCATGTTCTTGCTCCCCGACTTTAAAAGTTATATTAATAAATATAATTGTGAAAATACAAAAAGGAAGTACACTCCAATTGATAAAAAGAACAGCAGCTATATGTCACCGTGTGTCTTGCTTTCTTTAATATTAGAACTAAATATATGACACGAAATGGAAATCTAGGAATTTTCTGTAAATGAATAATTGCTTGAACAAGAGTCGAGTAAATGTCACTCACCTATATTTGTCTTTGCTGACATCATCAGTAGAACAATTCAATTCAAACATTTACAAAACCACCTTTGAAGATCTATGTTATTGGATCTCACAAAAAGCTTTCTGTTTTTGTTTTTTCCTTTTGTTGTCTGTTTTGGCGTACCACTTCCTTTTTATATTTTAAATCTTGCTTTGTATGCATATGACATGGAATTCCTTACATAGTCCCCTTGGTTGGTTGGTATGACACACTTCTGAGTCAAGAACACAACATGAGGACGATGATTCTATTGACTTGCCACCTTTTTTCATTACACGTCTTCACTTCATTTAGACCATAAACATCAACTTTAAATAATTATAAATCAAATAGGTTTTGCTTTAAAAGTTTAGTGCTTTCTGATGTATGGCATATAAAGTGAAGTGGGAATAACAAATCTTGAATTATTAATTCCATCTAGTGGCTAATTTAATTAATCATATTGTACCTTTTTAACAGTTGCTTGTTGCTGGAGGTGGCATGTATGTGGAGGTATTCAATAGGGGTGTCATCCCTCTTGCTTTCAGCATCAAGAAGAAAAATAAAGCTGGTGAGACCAATACTTATGTAGATGGTATCTATCTCTTGTTTACTTATTTCACAAAACCCGAATCTTTGGAGGTTTTGGAGACGACTTTGAACATGGATGATGATGTCATCAGATCATCCACCTTCATAATAAGGAAAAGGAAGTATTAGTTCTATATATCTTTCGGTTTTAGCTTTGAAAAAAGCGAATGGGGAGAGTTATAGTACTCTAAATGTTTGAGTTGAAAGTTTTAGTTATATAAGCACCATCTTGTAGAAATGTCACATATTTTGATCATCATTTGTATGAGGATAATTACATTATTTTGCATTCAAGATTGATGTAACTATCTTCTTCATGCTTAATTTGCTTTTTTGGGTTAGTTACATAAAAACGTAACTATCCTTTAGAGTTGGACCCAAGTCGGTTATCCTTTTATGCAACTAACACTTTCTTTTCACTACAAGTGCAAAAAAGCTCGAGATAGCATAGAAAATCGAAGGTTTTGAACTGCACCTCCTGCTGTCAACACAGTCGTACATCCAAGGCAGGCGCTAATCTTTTTACTGTTGTCTAAATAGATTTGTATCCAAGTTAGCCTTTATTTGTTTATCTTTATCTGAATGAAGTCTTGTTGGGTAAGAAAACTAACTTTTCATGTGAAAGAGCACTCACTACTCATAAACTAATCATATACTCAGATTACAAAAGGAAAATAAGGTGACCCATCACCCATGCCAATGAGACTATACAAGTTCCAAAACACTTTATGTTAGATAAAAGCATTGATTTGTAGCCATACAATGTTGTTGAACTTTATAATTCTTTTTGGGTTTTATAGATGGTCAGAGACCTGTCAATTACAACTCAATTCTGGGCACATCTTTTTTCTCATTCAACACGTCTTGAAAAACCATAAATTCTTGTGTTTAGCTCATCGACATATTTTTTAGCGTTCAAATGAAAACTTGAGTTCAATACTTGTAACGTTTAAGAAAGTTTCATTTATTAAAACATACTTTGATTATGAAAACTTATGACAAATGAAAAGGTGGATGCACTTGCTTTTGGTATTGAACTAATGAAATATGAGGATTTGAGACACTTATAAGATGTTGAAAATCTTTAATTGGTGGCCCAGTTTGATACAACAGTACTGTTTGAGAGAGACATAACTTACATTCATGTCATACCTCTCTATAAACTGTTTTATATTGCTTTTAAGTTAATCATGAAAGTCATTTTACCTTTAAATTTGTTGTCTGTCATGTTTAATCACAATCTTTGCACGCTCTCCATTTGATTGTATTTCTTTATTATACTAAATTTAGCTTACTTGAATGACGTTTTAAATGTCTGATAAATCCTTAAATACTATCGTATATATATTTGTTCAATCATTTAGTTGAACTTGTTCCAGTGTTTGGAATGAGATCAAGAACGTTACTTGTATTCCACACTTAGTCGTGTCTAGGAACTACTATGCGTTTATGTGTAGGCACGAAAATTGCATCCCTTAAACCTGGTTCATCAAGTTTTTAGAAATAAATTGTATGCCGAGTATGTTTGTTTTTGTTGAGAGAATTGAAGTAACGTTCATGATAACTTACCCTAAATTGATCAAGAATTAGAATTGAAAGCGGTTATAAGCATATACTTCTAACACGATACGAATCAAATCAAACATTTTAGCCTGAAAAGTACAAACTGTAAGTTCACCAAATATTTGCCACTGAAATGTAACTACATTTTACAACTATCTAGTAAATTTCGCACACATAGTTTCAAGTTCCAGCAAGGAATTATAGCATCACATACTATAGTTCCTACTTATATCTGACATAAAAAGGGGTATAAAATCTTTGTCCAAGCAGAACAAATCATACCTACCTGCAGGGATTGCATTCTCTGATATTATAAATGCTAAATAATTAAACACCAACCCAAGATCAAGCATTTGCTAGTGAAATAAGCATAAATTAAAGATAGTGCACCAACATGAATGTGGGTCTTGGTTTTTTAGTGTCATGTTTTATGAGCATTTGCATTCTCTATTTATTTATAAATATTAGAGGGTCCCTTTGGTCTTTGGTGCCATGTTACAATAGCTCGTCAACATGGTAGGGAATAACCATAATGTTTCCATTGATGAATTGTTTCTTCATCTCAAAAGCCATTCCTTATAGTGATCATATTCTATACCTTTTGTTTGCTTTTTTTTCTTTGTCCTTTTCATATCAAACTCACAACCCATATAAACCCCAATCAAACATGATCCACTAATACCTGAATTCATAGACCCCCTTCATTGGTAACTCACTCAATTAAGAATTCCACTAGGGTCACTGTTAAGTTATTTCATATATAAAACTATACAAGGGTCTTTGAATTTCTTTACAATTGAAATTAGTTGGTTATCAGGAAAACAACATTCATTTTTTCTCAAAAGATTCCAACTTCCACTGTTTCCTATAACTGCATATATAGACTCATGTCCTTACTCAATCAAGAGAGTTGACATCCACAAGAATTTTTACTTTTCATTCATAGAAATCGAACAACTTCTAGGATAACTTATATGCGGTGTTTAGAAACAGAAACCATATGATATCCACCTTTTCCACCAAAAGATTCTAACTTTCACTTAGTTAACTTGCATTCGTCCATTCGAGTTCTTACTCAATCGAGAAGCATTTATGTTTCGTGTAGAAAATTAATTAACCCGTACAGGTATCTTATTCCATTCTTATATAAACTTCGAGTAGGTGAGCGAAAGCAAAACCATATAACAGACATCTTCTCTCTCTCCCAAAAGATTCTAACTTGGTTTACACATTTGTATCCATACACTGTATTCTCACTTAATCGAGATATCAGGAAAACTGACACCAGCAGTTTCTTTGAGTATCCAGAATAGAAACCAAAGAAGATCTCTGTTTACACTCGCGTCGTTAAAACTTTTATTGGTTATTAGAAACAGAACAGTCAAAAAGCCAATGGGGTACCTTCAATCTACAAGTACAAGTAGTGGTGTAAACTCTCACTTGTATTCACAAGCACTTCAAATGAAATTATACCAAGCCTTCATATTTTCCATCCCAATACTCTTCTCCATAATACTATTTCTGTTGTTTTACTTGTTCTACCTCAAAAGGACTTTTAGCAACATCAATTCTTCATCTTCTGTATCTGTACTACATTCAACAACTTCAAGGAATCAAGATTCTTCAACTCTCCCTCAATATGTATGTATGAACCTCTCTCTATCCTCTCTTAGATCTCTCCCTCAAATATTTATTCTTTTGGTGTCTATTTTTCTTACAGAGCGAAACGGGGTCGAAGATAAACCTTGAAGACAAGCTTACTGTGATCTTGTTTGACGAAGATTTATATGCGAAGGATTTGATGTAAGCATACAACTTCTCATATGTGTTAACCCTTATGTAATTCACTTTATGAATCACTGCACTTCATTTTTCCTTTTGAAAATGCTGATAGCACAAAATTTTGTTAGGAGTAACAATTTGTAGAAAGTTACTTGTTTTTAACAAATATAACATTTCAATGCATTTAAAAAAGAATGATAGTTTGAGACAAAAGGTCAAAGTAGTAGTTGAAAAAGCTCAATCATCCATAAATTTTGCTCTTTGCACCTGCATGAAATATGAAAACACTTTTTTTTAGAAAGGCAAGTACCCACACACCCCACTACCACCAACATATACATTAATCCACGAATATATATAATTGTCCTATCCCCAAAACTTGAACCCCCAACCTCATAGTTGGATGACTCACCACAATACCGCTAGGCCAATGGCCCTTTGGTGAAATATGAAAATACTATTTAAATCTAATGGAACTCCATGAAAATTCAATGACTAGGTGTTGTGTTTGTTTGGGAGAATTTGAGATGAATGAGAAGCTACACCAAATACCATCCTGCCAACACATGTTCCATGGCGATTGCATACGAAACTGGCTTCACTCGAACATTACATGTCCCCTCTGCAGATGCTCCGTTGTCAACACAACCAAACACGACCACCACCAACCACTAGGAGTTCATGAAACATCCACTGTGATCAACCTGAGTTCGAACTCACAAGGGGTTCCTTCAGAAAATAGTGTGGTCATATTTGAAGGGTCATCTAGTTCAAGTATGGACAACAAGCTGTCAAATCCAACTGAAGAATCTGTTGTTGTTAATATTCAAATCCATGATTCTTAAGATTGCATGAAATGGATTTGCTAGGAAGGTAGAAATCTAGACTAGATGAGTACACGAAAATCAAATGTTGTACCAAGTTTTATCCAAGCTGTACTTAAAAGATGATTCTTGACATTTGGTAATAACTATAGGTCATCTTGTTGCAAGTTGACATAATAAACGGAGGAGGTTTCTCGGTTTAGGTTAGCCGGGGAGGGCGAGTATTTTTACTCAAATTTACGCGGCCTAACCGGGGTATCCCATGACCGTTTTCGACCCTTTCCCTGGCCACCCCAAGATGTGCAACTAGTGAGGTTTGAATTTGAGACCTCTTGTGAGGATATCAGGACGCCAACCACTAGGCCATCTTGGTGATGGTTCAAGTTGGCATAATGTATAATCTATTTGTACATGTAGCTGTCTTTAACTCTAAGTAATCGGGACATACGGATTATAATATCTAATGAGATATGCATTAAAGATAGTTAAACCTAAAACCGTGTAAATGTAGCTAAAACAGGGACAGGAGTCTAGCGAGTCAAAATTACCATCTGTACAACTCTACTAAATTGACAAAATTCATTGAACAACTTACAAACAAGACTTAAGTCGATTAATATCTCGTTTCACTCATAGTCTCTATCTATGAAAAAAGGTATGTGATCAGATGCACTTGTAAAACATAAAAACTTGGATCACAAATCGCAGCAGATATCTTATATCGTATGGATACACATATCAGCACAAACACAAGAACATATCCATTCACATTATATTACACATATGCAACTGCAGATCACTCTGCCAGAATTATGATGCAAATGGCTGCGTTGCATGTAAGACCTCAAAAATTATCATGGGATATTAAATTCATAAAAGATGTTTGAATGGTTGACTTTAGGTTAGATCAAGTTGAGCCAAAGTGGACCACAAAAGTTAAACTATTGTTGGATTGTGTTAGGATACTAAAATATGAAACTAGAGGGGCTGAAAGTGTAAATTTTTGGCTAGCTTTATTGGTAGGTATAAAATGTGTCATTTTTCCATTTTTAGCCATTTCATCCCTAATTAAATAAGTGTTAAGTGTGTGTTCTGTGTGGAGCTCAAGAACAAGAGAAATGGGTGATTTTGTTGCAAGTTAGAGATAAACTTTAGAAGGGAAAAGCCTACCATTAGTGTCATCTACAAACTAAGGATCTAAGGTAATGATTCTAAACTCAATTTAAACTCTATAGTTCTTGAGAATTTGAGAAAATTGGGGGTTTTTGTGTGTGAATGAAATTTATTTATGAGCACAAATGAGAGAGAAAGAGAGGGTTACTTTATTATACTCAAACCTGTAACATTAGAGAATTACCACAAATAAGTACAAGTTTATGGGCCTGTTTGGTATGAAGCTTTTAGGAGCTTTAGCTTTTAATTTTTGAACAAAAAGCTCCTATGAAAATAAAAGCTTTGTTTGTCATGTACAAGCTGTAACTTTAGAATCTAACGAAAAGCTCAAATTTTCAAAGCTACTAGAAGTAGCTTTTCACGAAAAGCTCCAAACCAAAAGCTACAGCTACAGCCTACAACTACTTCACCAAACATACCATATACTTAACAAAAATAAGCTTGATTAGTATCTACTCATTTTAACATATGTACTGAGGGGGCAAAAAAAGATTTCGTTAAATTTTCATTTTAAGAAGATGAAATTTATAAAATATCATTAGTATTCTTAAAAGATTTTCCTTTTCACATAGTTAAATTTTTTTAGGAGCCAGCTGCTTCTACATCCACCTTTGTTTATTTTTGAAATGACGATTTAGCTATATGTAACTCATACCAGTAATAGACGTTGTGCTTTTAAAATCTCGTTACAACTTGTGAACATTATGGGCATGCGAAGTGGCGAGACATTTATGGATCAAAGTTTCTAAATGGGTCGATATTCCGTTCCAATGTCGATCTTCATTGGTGATCTATTGACTTGGGTGGATACAAGTAGATGGTCACGACTGAAAAAGATGGCTATTGAAGTGATTGTGGTGTCGACTGTATGGGTCTTGTGAAGGTATAGAAATAAAGTCATTTTTCAAGCTTCGACTTCAAAAAGAAGTCGTTTTGATATTGTCGTTCTTAATTCTTTTGATTGGTTTGGTAGTAGAAACAAGAAAGTGAACATTCAATGGACAATGTGGTTACAAAACCCATTGTTGCATTTCTCTTTGTAATGTTATGATTTTTCTAGCTTCTTGCTAGTTTTTTATATAATGCGGTTGTATTAAAAAAAAAAATTGTGAACATTATGGACATCGTTAATAATCGACTCATAACCACTATTGAAGTGTGCACTCACTATGGGTTCATTATGGAGCTCGTTGTGGTGAGCCCGTCGTGGTCGGTGTGGGCAACGCAGGAGATGTTTTTTTTCTTATAAATCATGTATTGCTTCGTTTCAAGAACAAACTCATGCACCCTCAACACATTCATCATACATTATTGTTCAAAGCACTGTTTAAACCTTCACTTGTATGATAGAAATCTAAATTACATCTTGAATATCGCTAGAGTAAATAGCTAGTTGTCGTCTTATTTTATATTGTAAATAAATAAATAATTATATATAAATATTGAAATCAAATAACCAGTGTAAACATTAAGCAAGCTTAATTACTTTCTGTAAATTAACTTTAAACTCAATGAATGGTAAACGATTAATATAGAGACCTTCTAACAAACTCTTATAACGGACTAATGAAACGAATCCACAAAATCAATTTTGAAAACTGGAGTACACATTGTGGGATTCATATGTTGGTCAATTTGGTGCATTTGTTGAGAGTAACAAAACAGCAAACAATCATTGTCCTGTTGCAGTTTGCCAAAGTCAAAAAGATTTCAGTTTATGTGATGCATATCACAGTGAGTGTTATTCTATTAATATAATGGAACCCAAATTGATAACCTGTTAGATACTGAGTTTATATCAAGAAGAGGTGCTGTTGGGAAATGGTAACGCGTTATCTTCTCACACATGCAATTTGTTATAGTGCTTGCATATATATATCTTAGTATTGCCGATATGCTAGCTTATGTGAGAGTTATTAATTAGTAAATTGATGTGATATTTCATAATCAACTCGGTTAAATAAAGCTCTGAATAAAAACCTTAGAAAATTAATCTCAAATATAAAAAGGTAAAAGTATTTTAGAATATTCCCTTAATAAATAAAAGTATTAAAAACTTGATTTACAGAAAATCTCAAACTAATCGATGCCAGAATTCCATGGCAAAGCCGCAATGCAAGAAGGGTTTCTAACTCTTTTTTCTTTCACGGTAGTATGGCATGTGTTAAAAGAAATGCCCTTTAACATACGAATTTCTATTATTGGTGTGTTTTGGGCTTTTTTAAACTGTAATGGACTTTAAAAGGAAATCACATTGATAACCTTGGGCTCAAACAAATTGCATATACTTAGAATTGGGCTCAGAATGAACATAAATATACTTATAGTGGATTGAAATTTTGGTGGCCCTACCATATTGGGGGTCCATGCTTGAAGTTTTAACTTTTAGGGGTAATTTCAATCATATCCTAATATTCTTGTAAATTTCAAAATTAATTCAATATCCTTTCAAAATTTTAAAACACTCACCTATATCCAAATAAACAATTTAATAGTAATTAAATCATTTTAGACTTAAATATTCTTAATTAAATACTAATAAACAAGTTAAATTACACTTTCACCCTTTATCTCCAAATGAAACAAACTAACTAGGTTTTTGCAGTTCTGGTTGTTCATAATTTTCTTCCAAAATTAGGTTAGACCTACTACATCAAAACCCAAATAAATAGCAAATAACTTTACAATTTGTTATCATTATTGTTACAATATACGAGTATAAAAGAACTATGAGAACATCTCACTAAACTTCTACAACCAAAATGTAGCATACAGAGTATATATAGGAATGAAATTGTATAGATAGTCAAACACCCACGAACTAACAATTAGTGGATGGTTTACAGAATTAAAAATTGAAAAAGCCGGTCAAGATTTGAGAGATCAATGGCTTTAGATGTATCTTGCAGATAAAAAGTGTGAGGAGTTATGCAGAAACTTCAATTTAACATGCGCAAAAAAATAATGTAATCAATTTATTAGTATTTAGTTAATAGTTTTAAGGTTTTAGAAGGATATTGGAGTAATTTTAGAGTTCACAGGGATATTGACAAAATTTTGAGACTTTGCAAGGATATGAGTGAAATTATCCCTAACTTTTAAATACAACTTCAACGTTAAAGGACATTGCATTTTCAATGTGTTGATTGACAATTTCATCAACATTTCTATTTTCATTACACCCTTCAGCTAAAATCGTGGAAAAATACCGCATGTTTCGATGGAGCAAACTGTTCTGTATAGAGAAAGGTTTTCTGGGATGTATGCAGCATGGGCTTATGCTCTTACACAGGTATAAGATCCTTTTGTATCTCTTAGGAATAGAGGTGGCAATATTGACGTATTCATTTATGAACGGATCAATTTGGGTTGTGTTTCGGATTAAAAAATGTAGCTAAAGAGGGATGGTACAACGGGGTCAAACGGGTCGAAAGTCACCCAAAATGCATCAATAATGCACACAAGCTCCTAAATCACTTTATTTGATGAACTATTATTGTAATTAAAATATTAGTTGATTATATTTAGCTTATCAATTACATATTAAGTAAAAAAACTGAAATTTTCGGGGTCAACTAGACCCAACTCGTTTGACCCATCACCCCAGCCCAGACGCCCTTGCCTCCCCTAATCCTAAAGATTCAAGTCTCAATCCATATCTCCAAGTCTATGGTGTTGGAAATCACAAAATAAACAAAAATACGTATTCTAAAGCAGATTGTACTCAATAAGTGTTTCTTTATGTGGTGATTTGTGTGATTCCTGTATGTATAAGGAAAATGTTTTGATTTTATCTTGTAGGTGACAATCGAGGTTCCATCTCTTTATCCAATCACTTATATTCGTCGGCATCACGTATTCTATGATTGGATATTATTGGTCAGCCTACAAGATTTTCTGGTACTTCTATACATTCTTGTGCACATTGATGTACTTCACCTATTTGGGCATGCTGCTTGTTGCTATGACACCAAGCTTTCTAGTAGCTGCGATTCTACAGTCTGCATTTTACACGATCTTTAACTTGTTTGCTGGATTTATTATTCCAAATACATGTTCTTAATTATCGTGTTTTGTAGAGCTTATTTGTATATATTGCTTTCATATATGCAGAAAATTCCCAAGTGGTGGATATGGCTGTACTATCTGACTCCTACTTCATGGTCACTGACTGCAATGCTTACATTTCAATGTGGTGATGTGAAAACGGAGATCGAAACTTTTGTTGGGACGAAATCTGTTGAAGATTTCTTAAGAGATTACTTTCAGTATCATCATGAAGAGTTACCATGGTGTATGTTATTCTTGGTCTATGGCCTATAATTCTTGCTACTCTATTTGCATACTATATATCAAAACTCAATTTCCAAAGAAGGTATATAACATTTGCAGTCAAAGTCAAACATGTGCACATACATCATTGTAAATTCAGTTATGTGAGTTGTAGATGGTAATAAGGTGAATAACATTGGTTCAGAGAACAATTTGCTTGTTGAGCAGTGGACATCTAACTCACAGATTTTCTTCTATTTATTTATTTTACTTTTCTTCTACCGTATCCATGGTTTTATATGACTATCACGTTATAAATTCCTAGCTAATTAAAATAGAGAAAATTTTGGACTAATGTAGGTACACAGATGGTTTTAAAGAGAGAGTTCATAGATGGTTTGAAATTGTGGGGTTTTTTCTTGTCAACTTCGCAAATCGGTTAGAAGAAAAAAAAAGTAACACAATTTAATATTTGATCATATTATTGTGCAATATGATATCTAGTTCCTTATTTCAAGTTTTTTCATGTTTTATTTGCACCTTTTCTAACACTCATCCTAAAATGTATAATGACATTCTCAAATGTGTTAGCCATGTAATTCTCCTTAGAAGCCACGAGCCTACACAAATGAAAAGCAAAGCAACGCTTTAACAGATGACACAACTGTATCATTATATCACTTTAAGAAGATAAAAAGGGGAATGTATCTGATTGGGTGATATGAGATAGTAGTAAAGATGAATTAAGGAGATGCCTGATAAATGACAGTAAATATAAGTAAAGTGGAAGGAGGGAACCGTTGCTTCTCGGACCATGAAAATGACATGGATATTGTTGGTTCATAGTCCGGAAATGGAAGGGCGAATTTGAAAAAAACTGATGAGTGAACGGGGAACCTTTCATCCAACTACTTCTTACATTATGCCATTTGACTTTAAGAAGGCAAATAATAAGTAAATAATAGAATTTTCAAGTTAAGCTATTAAGTCAATTTCATGCACAACATTAGCTTGATATCATAGTACTCTGTATTTGTTTAGGGTTGATTAAGGTGGAGAGTGCTTTGGATTTTGGATAAATTAGAGGTTCAATGTTGTCTGTATTGTTCAACCTTTGTTTAATGTGTTAATTCCTAAATTATTATTGGTACTAATATTATCGGGTAAATATACAAGATTTTTCTTGTTCAAATTATTTGAGGAGGACAAATATTTTTATTCAGATGTATATGGTCTAATTTGGGTATTTTATTATTGTTTTTGTCCCTTTCCCTGACCATCTCAAAATATGTACATAGTGAGTTTAAATCTGAGACTTCTTGTAAAATTATAATGACTATAAATCACTAGGTCACCTTGATAATGATTATTAATATCAATATTAGCATAATGTCAAATGTACAGTGACGTTATTACCCTTGGTTTTAAAGGGTTTATATTTTTTTCGCTTATTCTGAAATGATATATTATGTGTTAAATTCAAGGAAATATGATAGTAAAGCCACTCCCATTCCTGACTAAAACCGACTGGTCAGTTTTTGCTAACTCAGCGCCACGTCAGCATTTTTCAAAACTGACTGAAACTGACTAACAACTGACTGCCCACTGCCATCCCTGACGGTCAGTTTTTTTTTCCATTATTTAATTATTTTAAACACAATATTTAAAATAAAACACAATAATTAAAATAAAACACATTTCATTAAAATAAAACACATTTCATTAAAATAAAAACATTACATTAATAAAAATAAACATTACATTTCCTAAAAAAAAATTACAATAATAAAAAACGTTACATTTATTGAAAAAAAATACGATTAACGTTGACGGAAATTTGGTGGGAGTTGCGCAACGTGTTCGATTAGAGCATTGCGAAGTTGATGATGCACCGTTCGATCACGTAATTCCTTGTCCATACGTAGTTGACTCACCCTTTCTTGCCAGGAACGTCGAGGTAAATTTACCGGGTTTGTCAAATAATCTTCTTCGAGTTGACACATATTTCGGCCGTTGTCCTCGATTATCATGTTGTGTAAAATCACACAACAATACATTATTCCTTTTATTTTGTTGATGCTATATGGTCTTGCCGGATTTTTGATGATTTGCCAACGACCTTGAAGCACCCCGAATGTTCGTTCCACATCTTTTCTTGCGGATTCTTGATATCTCTTGAAACGTATTTCTTGTTGCGTTAGTGGAAACTTAAATGACTTTACAAGAGTAGCCCATTCTGGATATATCCCATCGGCAAGATAATAGCCTTTGGTGAATTGTTGTCCGACAATGGTGAAATTTACTTGAGGAGCTCTATCTTGTAGTAAATCAATGAATAAATCCGATTCATTTAAAACGTTGATATCGTTACTTGAACCTGCAGGACCAAAGAAGTCATGCCAAATCCACATATCGTAAGAGGCTACCGCCTCGAGCATGATCGTTGGACATCCCTGATCACCTCGAGTGTATTGACCTTGCCATGCCACTGGGCAATTTTTCCAAGGCCAGAGAATACAGTCGATGCTCCCGAGCATACCCGGAAAACCATGCAACTCGGCATGACGTTGATGTAAACGTTGCACATCTTCGAGTGTTGGTTTTCTTAAGTACTCGGTCGAATATAGGTGAAAAATACATTTACAAAAGTTATCCAAACACAAGTATGGTGTTTGTTGACCCATATGTAAATATTCATCAAAGGCATCGGCGGCACAACCGTATGCCAATTGGCGTACGGCGGAAGTGCACTTTTGAAAAACATTAAAACTAAGTGCACCGACAGCGTCTCGACTTTGATGAAAATATGCAAAATATGGAGGTAGTGGAAGTTGGGAGTACGATAGTATACCTTGACATATACGGATAAATAAAGGCCGGCTCATTCGAAAACGTCGTCGAAATTAGTCCGCCGGGAATGTTGGGTTCTCGGCAAAGTAGTCTAAAAATAAACGTTCGCCCGCTGCGTCATGATCTCTACGAATAAATCGTCTTGGTGCTCTTGGCGGAGGGAATGAGTTTTCTCCGTCTTTGTTTGAATCGGAGTCTATCGAATTAATCATATTTATTGCGGGACCCGTATCGAAAATACTCATAACTTCTTGCAAATCTTCAAGATCGGAATCGGAATTAGACATTGTGTGTATTTTTTTTAGATAAAATGAGTGTATAAATTGTAGAAGTTTTAGAGTGAATTGGTTGAGTTTTTGGTGAATTATGATTGTATGGAGTATGTATATATGTAGGAGGAAGTTAGGTATTAAAATTAAATAAATAAATTAAATAAATTTAATTATTTTGTTTGTTTGTCAAATGTAGCCGTTGGCTACTTTTAGTTTGAAATGTATACGTTGGAACAAGAAACAAAGGAAAAGAAAGAAAGAAAAAAAAAAAAAACCGAACTCGCTCGCCAAAATCGTCGGATATCCGACGAAAACCAACCGACGAGGCGGTGCCATCGCCGTCAGCTTGGTCGGTTGAACCGACGAGAAATCGACGTCAAAACTGACGAAGGGATGGGATTGGCCTAAGAGAGCACTTTTTTTATAAAATTTGAAAGATTTTACGGAAACCGTTTAAACAACGTTACCGAATGTACAGTGACGTTATTGCCCTTGATTTTTTCAATTTTCAATTTTTATTTAAAAAATAATTATTATAAACCGAGTTAGGGTTTTGCATTTCTTGTAACTCAGCTTTGGACATTCGCAATACTACAGCAGCAGAAGAGGTGCTTTCAGATAACCCATCTAGGTTTGTGTTCTTCGTAATTCCATTTTCGATCTACTCTTTACTCTCTTTTCTACTGTTCTTTTTCATAAAATAATCAATTGCTTTTGCTGGAATGCGTCGGGTTCGAGGTTTCTTACCTTGATATAGGATTTAAATTATTAAATTGATTGAGAAGAAGATGACTATAGGATTGAGTTAGGGTTTCAGTACCTTGATTTTACTATACATAAAATACATCTATTATTTATATGCTTTTACCTTTTGATTTCATAGAGCTTGATTTCTGATTTAACTATCTAGACTTGGTGCTTTACTGAATGTTCTTATTGTTATGATTGAGGAGCTATTAAGTTCTTGAAAGATAACTAATTTTTAAAGTGCTAATTGGTGAATGCTTAAAGCACTTATGAATATGTTTGGATACAAAAACAGAAAGTGCTTATATAAACACTTACGTAGTATTTTATAAGCAATGTTGAATGTAAGATGTGTATGAATACAAGCATAAGCTGAGAATATGCAATCTCAAATATCGTTCAAGCATAGAAAATGACAGTGGACCGATTGACGTTTGAGTAAGACCAATTCTTTATGCAATGGTTTCCGGACACGTAAAATATTATTGATGTTTTTTGTGTTACGGATGTGTGTATTCAGTATGGAAAAACGTATAAAACTTGTGTATGACCATCTGTGTGCACAGCTGTAGACTTCTGTGCAAGTTATTTTTAGTGTAATACGATGTGCGATTACTTATATCTTATTAGGTTCTGAAAACACCTCCAACAGCTTAGAAAACACCTCCAGCCTCTTGTAAACGGTACGTAAATTAGGTTTTCAATTTTTAACAGATTCATATAGTAGGTCAATACTTCTTGCTATGCATTTCAGATTAATTCATTTGCTACGTTTATATTTAATTGATTCATGACCTGTTTCTTTTTAATCCTGTACACTTATAGTTAGGCTGCGGAACATACGATTTTCTCATTTTTGTTATTTGCTACTGAAATATGGTAATATATGGTTTATATAAGCCTATATGGTTAGCAAGTATAGTATGAAATTTGTGTTAACTTTTGTGAATCGACATATAAATGACCGCGTGTAGAATGGCGCTATTGCCCTTGGTTTTTTTATCTATTATAAGTTGAGTTAGGGTTTTAAATTTCTTGTAATAGCAATAGACATTCGCAATACAGCAACAGAAGAAGAAGAGAGTGCTCTCAAATAACCAATTAGTTTCCTATAAGGTTTGTGTTATTTTTAATTTGATTCGATTTGCGTCCTATTATGCTGATATTTATGAAATAATCAAATGTGTTACTGAAATGTGATAATACTAAGGTTTCTTATTTGTAGCTTGATTTAGGGTTTAAATTATTAAATGGATTGAGAAGAAGAGAACTATAGACGTTGAGCTAAGGTTTCCGTACCTTGATTTTGCTATACCCAAAATAAATGTATTATATGTACGCATTTACCTTTTGATTTAATCGAGCTTGATTTTGGGTTTTACCGTTTAGACTTAGTGGTTTACTCGTGTTGATGTTACTACTTCCTACTTTGTAATTTAATTGTCTATCTATTTTAAAAGTTCCAAAATAATTGTCCACTTCCGGCTTCAACCAATCAGAAAATGTTTTAAGTGGGTAAATATGAAATTTTATTGGTGGACTCGGTAATAATTGCACTTTTCTAAATTTGTGTGCCACTTGTCGATGAATAGTCTTTGCCTCTTTGGATACTACAGTACTTTTGTATGTGGATTGAGGAGCTATTATATGGTTCTGAAAGCTAGCTAATCTTTAAAGAGCCTATTGGTGTATCGCGTCTTTATGCATTTTTAAACTTAATTAGCACTTTCAAGTGTTTGGTAAAAAAAACAGAAATTGCTAATCAAAAGCACTAATCTTAATTCAATATTATATGTTAAATTTTCTAAATAATCTGTTGTTGTTTTGAATTGTATGGTTCTATAAGTTTAGATTTTATATTTGCCTGTTTTGAAATCCTACCAGATTTACATTCGGAGTACCCTTTGTCTTAATAAATGTATCTATATCTGATTATTTTTTGGTGTTATGTATTGGTTTATCAAGATATACAACTAACAACTGACATCAATGCTTGTTGACATTTGTAGGAGATATGAAACTTGTTCAGGGTGTTCTGCAGTCTGTTAAGGCTGGCATTTCACCCACTACCCAGACGTTTTCAATAGCTAGAAGCTTGGCTACAAGTAGTGCTTCAGGTACCTAGGTGCTCTTGCTTTTTCCCAAGATTATTGTTTTTTATGTTTTAGCCCGCAAACTGAATTTTGATATATTTTAAAGAAATACATGTTAGGTGATTAAGTTGATTGGAAACTTTATAGATTATGATGGTCTAGTTCTAAGTCAGAAAATTCAGATATGTTCCTAAGCATCCACAAGTGTTAAGTAAGCTGCTAAAACACCTAACTAAGAACTAATATGATAGGAGATTCAACTTTACTTTGTTTATCTTCTCCCTTTAAGCTTAAAAGAGGCTCTCCAAGACTACTTTTCTTTATAATGAGATGTTATTCCACTTCCTTTGCAATTCCAAAGTGGATGCCAAAGAATGACTACCTTTGCAGATGTTGTTAAGATAAGGCATTACATATATCTAGTACTACCAAGATGGATAAACATATCTATTGATATCATGGATTACCAGCTCTCGTTTTTTTATCGTTTTCATCCACCCATCTTTTTCTAAGGCACGCGAGTTTGGGTTACTAGTCAATTTAAAGGAGAATGCTGCAACATATATATTGTACTTTTACCCGGCTTTCAATCTGTATCTGGAATGTGATTAGTTCTTTTTCCTAACCCACACTAATCAATAACTCCCTAAGTGCGACTCATTTTGGATTAACACATGAATCATAAGAGCCAACCTTATCTGAAAATCACGTCCCTCATGCATGGTTGTAATATTCAAATATACTTGGATGTTGATCCAGACCTGGTTTTGTTTTCTGCATAGCCATCGACACCTATCCGAATACAAACTCATCAGAGACCATGGAAGAGCTCGACAGAAGCATATTTGGTGATCTTCAAGGCAGCAGCCTGAGTTCACGATCTTTTTTTCAGAAATTGGATCAGCAAACAAAACCTCATGACAGATTTAGAGGGAACAGTTCAAGAAGAACAGGATTCGTGGACGGTCTAGACGAGAGTTTCACATCTTTGGCTGATGGTATGGATGGAAAGTTAAGAGATGCTGCTACTTATTTTGAATATGATGTGAATGAAGTTGGTAAAGATGATTATAAGTTCAGATCAGATGTTACGTTTTGGCCTGGTAATACTTATGATCCTAAGGTATGAATTATACACTCAATTTATCTCTATGCACTCATAAGCTATTTTACGTAAAAAATGATGCACAAATGTGTATGCAGGATCTTGATCTTACAAAACCCGGTGTTCGTAAACCGTCTAAAAGACAAGAGTTTGAAGTAACAACGGAGGAAGTTCTAAAGAAAGCTGATTTCAGAGTTAGTTACTTTGTAGTGTTTATAGAAATACAACTTGAGGACACTGCTACCTAGTTTACTGTTCCTGCTCTTAACTTTTGTGTATGCTGAATGCAGAATGTGCGGTTTCTTGCTAACTTCATAACCGAGGCTGGAGTAATCGTCAAGAGGAACAAGGTACAATTGATATTGTTGTATTATTAAATACATTTTCTATGCATTTTGAACTTGTGATATAACTTTGTATGCGTGTTTTGGCATGATGTAGACCAAAATCAGTGCTAAAGCCCAGAGGAAGGTTGCTAGAGAGATAAAGACAGCTCGGGCCTTTGGACTAATGCCATTCACAACTATGGGAACAAAGCATTTTGTCTATGGCAGGACAATGGAGGATCTTGATAAGGATTATGAGTATGAAGTTTATGATCACAATTTTGTTGATGATGCTTCTTAAAGCCTTTCATTCAGACCTGCTTTGTTTGTTCTTCTTTTACATGTAAGTTTATGCATCCACAATTCTAGCTAATTTATTAAATTGCCTACTAGAGATGAAACAAAATCTGTATCCACCCATTCATAAGTAAATGAGTCAAAATTTTGACCTCTACACTTGATTAGCAAATGTATGTTTCTAAGGTTCATTGTGCATTTGTGCCTTTAAGGTAAAATTCATTTTATGGATATAAATTGCAGGATAGGCTTGTGGTACTCATTGCTAATTACTGCTACAGCCCCAGCACCTCCTCAAAATTGACATAAACATAAAGAAAGATTGAAGTATTTTATGCTTCTGTAACTTTTGTTTTTTATGCCCCTATATGATAGCAATAGATCAGGCTATTACGACTATCAGAGGTAATTGATCTTTTTGGTACTGTTGATAGGGCTTCAGCTGTTAGAAGTATTCTTTTTTGCCCCTTCATGACTATGCAAAGTTGTATCTATGTTTTATTTGAACACCGTACTGTGGATGTGGATCATGCCATGTTTATGTAGGTTTAAATTTCATCATTGTGGATATACGGTGCAGTTATTGAATAAATATAGATCGAAGTGATTCCCAATGCTCATTAGAACACTCGTTCTTATCAATTTAAATGACATATTTAAGAAACTTGTTTAAAAATGTCAATTTTGGCGTTTATTATGTTTTTGGGGGAAGTTATGACTACTTTTTCTTCTCATATCATTATGCTTCTAGATTAACTGCTTTTTTTACATAGGACTGTAGCAGCCTTCTAACAAAACTTGGCCCTAATATTCATTTCTCAATCAATTAGTGGCTTGTAAAACTGCACTACTTAAAGCATGCATACCTGCACCAAACAGTAAACACAACATTGTAACTTAGAACATATTAGTTTCTGTAGTAAAAGCTTCTTATCTATAAGGGAATCAAGTGTTTTAAATTCATTCAACATATTCTCTCTACTATTTCGATACTATTCCTAACAAATAGTTAACACGTTAAAATTCCTTGAACTGGCCTCAAAATTGTGGGGGAAGCGTGTTGGAAAATACTGAACTGGGAGGTGGTTTAATTGATGTGTTTATGAAGTCTATGGCTCCTAACATAATAGGATGAAAACACAAGTAGTCTGACACGGTATCCACTGTCATTACAAGTAATAGCGTATATACTACAATATTATATCTTTTACAAAAAAAAAAAGACGGGGCTTGAAGGTGCGACTTACTTATACAAAGTTGAAGTAGAATAAATTTGTCAAAAATCAACTCCAAGTTGAGCATCCATTGATGCCGAAGTAACCTCTAACATCCATGTTGCTGGATTATAGTTGTCTCTTATCTTTGGCACACCAGAGATGCTCTGTTTCAAAGACATTTAATGTATTTGTGAAATAATACGCATGTTGTTATTTTTCAAATAATATACATGAGCTTCCATATTATAAGAAATTATTTATTCATGGTTAATGACGTTGAGGGATATGTAAGATGTGCATAGGTTATGATTCAACTAACCTCAAAGTATTCAATGACCCTACTTGAATGGAGACCCAGTAGCCCGTAGTAGATCATGCTTCCTCCAATATTCAAGAGGATTAACTGCAGGAACATGAATACACTAATACACTTTAAAAAAAAATCGTGGAAAAATACCACTCTTAGGTTCAAAAAGATTTAGGTACTCCAGTTTACCTCATCAAAGGCGTCAAACATGAATAAATCATGGTGTTAAGAGCAGATTTTGAACAATTGCTTATGTATATGGTTTTTTTATAAGTTAAAGTTTGGTGGTCTTGGTGTTATATGTTCTAGTAGTGATAACTTAATGTAATTAGATACGTGTGAGGTAAAATCGTTATCTTTTCAACTACAAAATGCTACTTAGTGATTTGATATGAAATTGAAGTAACAAAAAGTTGTAAGATGTCAAAATATGCTACAAGTATGCTCTCAGATCCAAACTGAGGTCTTGGAGGCGAGAGCAGTGGAACAGAGTTCCAGGCAGAAGTCTTCGAGGCGAGAGCTACCCAATTTCAGAATTTTGAATTCTCAGGTGGTAAATAATTGACGTAACGATGCAAGCAATTAAATAGATGTAAATTAAGTATATAGATGATTGTTTAATTAGAGCAAATGAGTCCTTACCATTGTTTGATTATGTATGTGTTGTTTTGTTTAGTTGTCTAGCTTTTGTGTGACCGTGTTAAGGAGTCATACTACCAATAGTTTCAAGGAGAACCAGCCAAGTACATTGCTTTTCCATAAAACTAGGGGCACACAAAAAATAGTTGCTTTTATCATTCCTTGAACTACTAATGTGCTACAACTAGTAAGGTGTTAAGCCCTTTTGGGCAAGGGTGTTAAATGGGTCGATGACCCATAATATAGCTTGGATTCAATGCTAGCAATAGTGCAGGTGGCACAAGGGTGTTAAAAAGGGGCTGTATGTACTTAGTAGGAAAAGGAGTGGTAAGGTGACAAGTTGCATATTTAATTGTCGATTATTATTCTTGTATTATTAAACAAAGTTGTTAAATTAAGTTGCTTATTTCAAGGTGTCAAAACCTTGTACTCACTCAACTTTAAGCTTATGCTTTTGTTGTGGTTATGTGTGTGTGTGTCCTTATGTGATCAAGGTAAGGTGGCAGATCAAAAGCACAAAGGCATAGCTCATGGATAGATGGACGCGGGTTTGAGGGTATTTAGGGACCAAACTTGGCGTGTTACTTATTTATAAATCTTTTGATAAGTTGGTCTAATTATGTAAACATTTGGAACTGTTATCCTTTTAAAACATTAGTTGACCCGTCTTTTGGATCAATATCGACTCTTTGTAACTTTGACCAATTTGGTCAATTAGAATGGGTCAACATTATGTAAGACTTTTAAAGTAACGTTATTATAATGTAAAAGTTTTCAAAAAAAATTGACTCTCGAATCCTATTGAATTGAAAGTGAAAACATGTGAAACATTGAATAGCTTCCAGATTCAAGATCAAACACTTACACACTAATAGACAGATCCTAGTCCCACCCTACTAATGTCATATTATTTGCGCACTTATCCCGTTTCATTGTTCTTTATTCAACAACCTTGAAAAAGAAAAAACGAAGCTCACAAATTAAAACAAATGAGACATAGATACAAGAAAGCGCATAATTTCTCAATTTGCAGTAGCTTCCAAGCTAAACAGAGAGAATAAATTTCTTATGGAAGTAGAAAGTTGCAGCACGCTTCCAGAACTCATTGTCTTGGCATCTTGACTTGACCATATCACAATTTGTCTCACCATTCTACGGAATAACCTGTATTGAGACCTCGTAAGGTGACAAAGGATTTCGACCACCCATTTACTCATGAATAGGTCGATCTGAATTATGTTTATCTCTTAATGAGTCAAATAATAAAGTTTAGCTCAAAAAAATTTTGGTCAAACAGGTCGAAAGTCGTCCACATTGTACTTTTAAGCTTAAAACCTCATAAACCTCCCGTTGTGAAGACAAACATGAGAAGTAGAAAAAGATTACTGGGAGGGAGTGGGATCAAGTCTCTATCCAAAGTAGTTTTATTACATTATTTCTAATATGCTTCCATATGTAAATAAATACACATTTTCGTTCATCACCAATTTCTCTTATTTGAGGGTATAGTCATTGATTTCATTTCTACTATTCTGAAAATGCAAAGTATCACATTCAGACATTGTGCTTGTGAATACGTCTGTATGCGTATTTGTACAAACTGATCTCTAGTTTTGAAGAGAATAAGGGGTTATTTGTGGTGATTTTTTGGTCCAAAACGGGCAGCTTTGACCGTGTTTTTGTTTTCTTAACACAAGTCAGTAATCAACCACAAGTTGTTTGCCTTATTGTTGGATTGATCCATTAAGTTTTTTCACAGGGGGAAAGTTGTCACACTTTCTTAATTAATGTTACCATTGAAAGGATATCTAAATGGGTTAACTAGCACACTTTCCTATCCCTTAAAATTTTACCAGAAGTTTTTCATTAATCATTATGGGAAAAGTAGTATTCTGTCCATCATTCCAAAAAATGGATATTCGATTAAGTGAACAGAAAAATAGCCACAAGTAGTGATCGACTCGCTAACATGCATTCAAATACTCCGTTCTTCTTCAAAAATTTGTAGTCGATAAAGACGTTCCAAATTTTTAACGTATCACGTCAAAGATTTTTCGTTCTATGAATATTAATTCATAATATCGTAAGTTGAGAGGACACGTCCAACGATTCTCTTTAACTTGCCATGATATCGCTTACATTAGGAATTAGAAAATGCAATTACACTTTAAGTACAATAAAGACGATAAACTTTCAACTTCTAAATAATAAACCATGATTTTGTTGCAAGCAGCTTCCTAAAAGCTGAATTATTTTGAATCTATATAAAGGCACAAAAACCTCCATTAGAATTTGTTCATTATAGTGAATTCATTCCTCCTCTTCTTCCGAACAACAACAAGGGTTAATTGTTTTGTTACATGTTTAACTTTCACTTTTTACTATAGTATACTTCAAACTTTAAAATCTTCTATTATATGAGATAAACTTTCTAAATCTTTCTATTGTATGTAATATTTCCTTTTTTACCCCTTCCAACAAAGGAAAGTTTCATTTTTTTGTCAAGACCAAAAAGGCAAGTCAACATACAATCGAGAAGTTTTGAAAGTTTACCTCATATAATAAAAGATTTTAAAGTTGAGAGCATACAATAGTAAAAAGTTAAAGTTAAACACATAGCGAAACGATTAACTCCAACAACAATCGTACCAGCAGGAGAAAGAACAGCAACTGCAACCGCAACAGCATTGCTTCAGACCTTCCTTAAACTTTCTCCATCTTTTTGCTCCAGACGATTCTTGGCGACGAAACGAATTAAATGTACTCGACATTTTGAATTTACCTTATCACTTGTTAAAACTTCATGAATAATTGTTGCATGATATTATGGTAAGTTGAGAGATTTAAATAGATGTATAGACGGCTAAATAGCACATTATAATGAGATGAATACTATGTTAATTAATTTCTTATGTTTACTTATATCTATTAAATTTGAGCAAAATACTATGTTAAGTTGTTAACTCCTCTTTTTGGAATTCACCTTGCCGAATATTTAGTGAAATGCCAAAAAGAAGTCAGCGATTTCATTGGGATAAAAAGCAATGTGAGATACCTTTCTCAAGTGATCGATAGGAAGTGATACACCTAGTTTTATTACAAGATATATAATATAGATATAGATAGATATTAATGCATCAGTTTAAACCAATTTATATAAAAGCAAGTGTTGGGTTGACAATTATGGGTCAAACAAGTAAAACACACACTTTGAGAGTCAATGTTAAGTGTATTAAATGCTGACAATATATTCAATTTTAAATTGTAATATAAGAAAATTTGTGTTTATCCCTATAGGTATAAGTATATATATTTAATTTATAAATCATCATACAAATATAATAGTAAATTATCTTACAAATAAGAGGGGACAAAAAAAGATTAAAGAAGAAAGCCCAAGTATTACGGTCTAAAAGGCTGAAGAATTCTGCAGTTTTTAGCCCATCTACTTATAAGTCATAACTCATAAAGTCATAATCGTGTATTCGTGTAACCTTCATTTTGGGCCAGAGCCTTACTTTAATACATCTTAGGCCACAAATGCAAATTGCGTCGCATTTTAAAATGATCCAAAATAATTGTAAGGAGTCCATATCCAGAATTATTATATGTTAAGTGGAATGATCTGTAAATCATTATTTTTATCCATATATACATCACTAAATTAGTTTTTGTTGACAATCCTACTCTTCACCAGAAGGCATGAACAATACAATTAAAAAGGGTAAAATAGTTGAAGTTACTATTTTAATGGTGTATGGATACAAAATAATGGTGAACAAATCAGTGATTTGCAATCACACCTATATATAAGATTGATTTTATAAAGAAAAAAAAGAGTTTTTATTTCATTTTTTAAATGACTAGCTTGCATGCTTATCTTTGTTTTCAAATTAACTAATCAGTAAAAGATGTTTGTAAGTTTGACATGTGAGATCATACTCATAAATTCAGGCCTGCTATTGGCACTTTCTCATAATCAAGCAAGTAATCAACATCAAGATGTTCTCTTAATCAAACTTGAAACATGTAAATATCAAATTACTAAACCCCTCCCAACTTTGTGAGGTATTTCAAAACCTCAACACAAAACTTTGAATTGAAGAATGTTATGCTGGTATAAAAATTTGTAATCGATTTTAAATACACCCCGGTTCGTACTAGCTATTTTATATTATCGTACTCTCCCTTTGACTCCGAATATACATATAAGACCCAAATGTATCTATCGATACACTATAGTTAAAGTACACCATGATTAATACTGAAGTTCGTAATAGCATTTTCGTTCCATCAATTACGGGTCCTTTGAGGAGTATAAAATAAGAAAAAAACACAAAAAGTGAAGAGAAAAAAGAGGATAGCCATATGATGTTTTCCTGAAAACCATATAATATAATGTTGAAAATTTGGGATCTCAAAAAGATCGACCAAAGTAATCCGTGAAGACCTACTCTTCCGGATAGCATTGCTTTTGTTGGCCGTGAATTTGATAGGCCCAGTTTCTCTCCTGTGAGGCATAAAAACAAACACTTGATGACAAAATGACAAATACAATTTTGTTCTTCAAACATTATTGCATATCACTACACTATTTTCAGTTTCACATGTCACACAATTTAAATACTGAATCTTCACTCTTAAGTGTAATATAAGAAAGATTGGTCAGATTTCCATTTTCAGAGGATATAATATTTTTCAAGAAAATAAAAAAAATTAACCATTAAAGATCAAATTAATCGAACTGACCAAACCGATAACTGGGGTCAAATTTTGATTTTTCTATTAACCGACTAATTTGGGTCGGTTACGGGTAACCTACTAGATCTGACCGAGATTGACCGCCAACCCTTTTTATTTTTCATATATTTATTTACACTTAAATACATATAAGTTTATAAATGCAATACAATTTAAACAAACACATACGAAGACATGAGATATAGTTTATAACAAATTAAAATGTGTCTCTCTTTCTCTCAAAGACTAGTTGTCTTATTCTTTACATTTTGTTTTAACGTTCCAGACATACACATAAAGAGTTGTTTAACGATTTTTAAAAACATGGATGTCAAAGATAGATGACGGTCAACGTCTTACAATCAAAAGTAAGGTCTTTTATTTACATTCCAAAATTTTTTTGTTTCTACATCGTGTTGCATTTTTTATTTTTCTAATTTCATAAAAACCGATGATTAACCATTAACCAACCTATAACCACTCAATTAACCGACAACCGATGGGTTTAATTTCTCATTAACAAATAGATGGTTATAATTACTTTTTTCAATCGTTTTAATTGATTACATAAAATAAAATTCAATACAGTTTAATATATTTTTGTACATTTAACTCTAATCAAAATACTATTTTTTATACTCTAATCGGAATACCATTTTTTATACCGAAACTTTGTTATAAAAGCATATTGAAGAAATTACCATATCATTTAATGTTGCCAATTGATTATTCATTTTGAGAACGTTGTTAATTAAGCATAATTTACGAATAAAGAAATTGAATATAACACACGGAATAAAACCAAAAACAAAGATTATATGAATGACCGAACCATGACTACATGAATCTTTTCATGCACGACGATCGGTCTTCTTGATTGTCAACAATGGTGAACTTTACCAACATGTGACCATCTCCATTCTCAATTCCACTGGTTGTTCATCGATAGGAGATATCAAATTTTTGGTAACTAGTCACATGTGAAAACAACAACACAAAATAATTTATTTTCTTTCTCTAAAACCTCAACGATCTTTGATATGAATCCAAAATCTCAAGAAATTATGTTCACTCAATTTCAAAACCGTCTGGAGTCAACTTAGGAGTCCACAACTTTTGATACTTGGGATCATTGAATGCTATTAGATGTGACAATTATACGCAATTTATGTAAAAAAGAAGAAGTTAAATAATGTATCATCTACGATTATGTTATATCTATATCTATAACCATAATAGGAAAATTATTATACTGAAAAAGAAGCAAACCAAACGAATCTAATGGTTCAAACGAGGTAATAATCACCCTAAAAATGTTACATAATAAGCATAGAACCTTTTGTTGGTGATTTTGTAATTGAGATTTACGAACACCAAAGGGAGTTCAAGTTAAGTTCTAATACGAGTTCAGAGGTGCGGGATGCATACTTGTATAATCTAACTTGGTCCTAAGTTTGATGAATGATAAAGATTGTGAATGGAGATCAAGGGATGAGATTCTTGGTTATTGGATTTAGTGACAGAAATAACTATCGCTGCTGAGGCGTCACTAATGAACAAACACATATGTTCAATGGGTGCAATTAGTGACAGTTAAGGAAAATTGTCACTAAAACGTAAATATATACTTGTAAGGGTATTGTTACCATTCACAAAAGGTTATGTCTATTCATGAAAGGTTGTGGTGTTTCATTAATTGTCACTTTGTTTATATTATATATATAAACATGATTTGGTCTTTCATCGAAGAGACTGATCGCATGAACAAATACAAAAAACCACTTCTATGTTTTGCTCTAGACTTTTATTACCTAAATCTAGAGTGTGGACTTTGTCTTATCCAATTGTAGCTTTCGTGTAAATCGAGACAATAGTGGGTTGAAATACTACAATCTGAAAGTGCTTCATACACGATTCAACGTTTTATCTAAATTATTCATGATTATTATCATATCCAAACCAACAAATTTTCCTAACACTTTTTAAATCGCTTAATTGATTAGAACTAGTATACATAATAATAATAATAATAATAATAATAATAATAATAATAATAATAGTAATAGTAATAAATAAATTAAATAATATACAACTATATAATTTTATAATCGTATTTGACAGTCCGAATTACTTATTAATAAAGAATATATGAAACATATATGTACTATGTTGCAATCAACATGTGTTGTCAATACAATTTTTAAGAGTATATTAATAGTTTTTAGGTTTATGTATTTTTAAATGTATCTAACTTTTCAAAAAAGTTATTGTGTGTATCGTACTTTGAACGCCTCTATTAAATGTACTCAACTTGTAAAAACACACAACTGTATATAATTTGGTCACATGTCACTTATGCAAAGCACTCACGTGTCTCTCATACAAAGTTCCACGTCAAAATATTACATACAATTATATGATTTTACGAGTTCTGTACATTTAATAGAGTTTCGTAAATTACGATACATACAATAATTTTTTTGACAAAGTTAGATGCATTTACAAACGCTAAAACTTAGTTTTTACCGGTTCAATTTTCTTACATATACTTAGTACTTCTCAATTTAATGTTTGTTACACGTAACTTTAAATGCAACTAGCAACTCATGATTTCCACATACAATTTATAGATCAATCCAACCGAGAAGTTTTAAAGCATTTGACAATTGCCTTTTTTCACACTTGTAAACGATATTTATGCACACATAAATGTTGTCGTTAATACCATGAGGTCATATATCCGTACCAAAGTTCTTTTTTGGCAGTCTTTATACATGTTTTCTTTACATTATTATGTGAAAGGTAGATGAAAAAAAATGATAGTAGTAGATGACACGTAACAATGCATAATTGATGGTAGTACGTATTTATAAATTGATTGGGTCCTGACAAAGTCTAAGAGAGAAATAGGAAAAATGGGTCACGAGAGGCTTTAATCTTCACGTGCATTTTTCCACAAAAAGACACCTTAGAAGGTCTCTAACAAACCATATACTATATGTCTATATTTATATTATAATGCTCTACTTCGATTTTTCACTAAACATATACAAGGACATATCAGTAATTTCATTATTAAATTCGATCGTACATTTTCGAAGGACGATACGTGAAAATCGGTTTCCTACCTTCATTAGCCAATCATTTTTAAATCGGTTTTGTTGCATATGCTAATTGATACAGTTTCCAAGAAACGAATTGACTGATCAAAAGAAATAATTATTTGTAACTTACCCGTCAAATATTTGTACCTTAGATATAAGATGCAATCTAAACGCCGATGTACACATTAACTATGCTAAGTAGCAAATTAGTAGGGCGTTGGTTCGAGTTAATGATCATTTCTTGTAGTTGATCATGTTAATGAACAAGAAAATTTTGCTTAAAACACATGTAATGACACAACCAATAACTACACCAACTTACGTGGTGTTTGAGTTGTTTATACCGTTTAAGATTGTTTATTTTTAAAGTAGAACAATTAATTTTAATACTTTTGCTGAAAATCATAATAAGTATTTTATAGAGAATCAACATTTCAAAATATTTCTATTTGCACCTATTTATTTATCTAGCTTGTTGGTCATAGAGATGAGGGCATTTGGAAGCATCTCATATTCAATTTTCATCGGTGGCAAGAATGAACTTTATTTATTAGAAATTTTTTTTAATAATGTTGAATAAGCTGGTTGGTCCACCATCTCAGTGAGTCGCTGGATAAACTTGACTTCCTCTCACGTAATAAATTTAAAGACGGTCTAGCATTAGCTGGTTAGAGTTGCCGATTTCACCCTTTGAAATATAAAGACAACCATATATTTCATATACGATTAAGTTAGTAAGAGCTACTCATGTACGCACTAAGCTAACATGTGAAACTTTGGTTTCGAGTCTATTATGAAATCATTCCCTCATATTAATCAAGGATTAAATGATATGCTTAGCGCTACATGGACTTATTTAATCATGATTTGAAAACTACGCTTAAAATTTAATTATAATTTAGAAAGAACCAATTAAGTACAGTTTGTAAAAACTGTGGGTGCATATCGTATTCAAGGAATTTTTGGCAGAGGCTGGTATTGCAATGTACATTTTGGCTTTTGTTGTACATCTCAGGAAATCAACTATTGTTGCATCATCAATTAAATGCAGAATTCTCCCTGATAATTATTGCAATACATCATTGTCCCAACTCTATTAGGACAATATTTTTTGGTAAATCATGTGATAGATCTGTTTCTCTTCGCAACCAGAAGTCAGTAACACCACTTTCAGTTATACACTTAAAAATTGAAAAACGAAAAAGAAAAATTGACATGTTAGTTTAATGCTAGGTTAATACATTCTAAAAAAAACTTAACAATGTTAGTGATATACTAAAAAACTAAATTTTTTTTACCTCACATTTAACACAATACATTTATTTTACGTTCAAAATAAAAATCAAAAATAGTTGGCCCACAATAAGGCGTCTTCCCCCGTCTCCATGAAGACACACAAAGACTAAGATTATATTTGGCAAACTAGCTGTTAGTTTTAAATTAGGAGCTTAATCTTCAAACTAAAAACTTTAAGCTTGCACATTCAAATAAAGTTTTATTTTTTAAAGGAGCTTAATTTTCAAAACAAAAGGCTCACAAAGGCTTCAAAAAGCTCACAAAAACTTCATGTCAAACATGTCCTAAGTAGTACAAATGATGTCTTTCCAAAAACACTCCGTCTTTGAAAAAATACAAAGCCATTGGCCATGGCCTAAGTAATTTTTGAACAAATGATATATATGTTGTCAATATTGATACATTATTGAAAACTTCTATATTTACTAAAAGCAAATATAACTATATAATAATAATAATAATAATAATAAGGCCCTTTTTTCTTCTTTTTTTTGTGTGTGCATGTGATTACAAAGTTGCATATTTTAGTAAATATAATTATTCAATGAATAGTAAAGCTTCTTCTTTTTTTAATTACAAAGTTACATATTTTTCATAAAATGTATTATTTAAATGGTTAAAATATAATATAAATTTAATAAAAAATACTTAATACTCTGACACTATCTTTTTTAGTAAGGTTTAATTTTAGTATCGGTTGAGAGTAACTTTCAGAGTTTAATTTGAATCATTCGATATAAATAAATAATAAATTTTAATTTGAGCTTTAGAGAGTGATTTCATTTTTATTAGCTTAGTCAAATATTTGGAGTTGGAAAATATGGTATGAAATAATGGTTGAAGATTTGATATTTTGTATTTGAAAATATGATTTTGCAGCTAATAAGTTAGTTGATGAAGCTAGATAAATAATGTTTTGATGGTAAGCTTTAAGAATTAATGTTATAAGATATCGGTAGAGAAAATTATATACCGTACAAGTTTGTATATAATACCTTTTACATAGATGTTGTAGCTTTATTTCAACAATTAAACATAAAGGGGCTTTCAACATAGAAGAATGGATGAACAACAGCATAAAAGAGATGCATTACGACCCTTTAAAAAAATTTAGCTAAAAGTTTTATACGTCGAACTTGAAATTAGACCATCTTTACTTATTATAACATAATATATATTTTATTTTATTTTCACATACGGTTGTTGATATAAAACATAATAACATATAACATATATTTATTATTGTAAATATATATTTTATATCGGGTAACATATATATTTGTATTAAAAAAACAATCTTTTTTATCTACATGATAACCTTAAATATTTTACTAAAAATTATAATATATTTTTTTATTTACATAGTAAAATTGATATATGTCACCATAAACATTTTAGTTTTGTTATAATTAAAAGTTATAATTTATTCTATTGATAATGAATATAACATCACATTCAGTTGTTAAATATTACATGTATCAAAGTTTACAAATAATTAAGAGTAAATTTATAGGGAAATGATCCATAGGGAAACTCCAAATCTTGGGGAAGGAGGGAAACAAATTTTAGCCCTTGATTTTTTCATAAATAAATATTTTTAACATACATTTGTGATGAATGTTAAATTTTGAATTTTTTGTGATTTTTAAAATTCATTTATGATGAAATCAAGGGTTGAGATTTGCTTCTCTCATTCCTTAATTTTTTTTGCTTCCCACTTGATCTCCACCATTTATTTAAAATACATTAAATATTCAAACTTAAATAAATATTTTATTTTTCTATATGTCAAAACATATTTATTTTAAAAATTACGCCGCAATGCGAGGGTAACATACTTGTTCCAACTATTAGATATGTTACATGTGAGATTTGAACTCTTAGGACATGTTTGACATGAAGCTTTTAGGAGCTTTACCTTTTAGTTTTTCAACAAAAAGCTCTTATGAAAATAAAAGTCTTGTTTGTCATGTACAAGCTGTATCTCTAGAATTCAACGAAAAGCTCAAATTTTCAAAGCTACTAGAAGTAGTTTTTCGCGAAAAGCTTCAAACTTAAAGTTACAGTTACAGTTTACAACAACTTCACCAAACATACCCTAATACGGTCAAAGTTTTTGAAAAAAACACACAAAATGCTTTAATGGATTTAACAAGATAAGCAATTACTCGTAAATTAAATCATATTTATAACACCCCTCTTTCTAATACCGATTATTATATTAATAAACACGGAAGCATGAATTTAAAATACATTAAACAGTTTACAATTCCCAAAAATACACTAATTTCAAACTTTTTAAACTACAAAAGGCGGGGTATTATAAAAATTCTCCAAACAAGGTTTATTACAAAACCATATCAGAGGCTTCAGGCACAGTCAAACATTCACGATCAAATCATTACTCCTTGCACCCACATTCAATCAAAATAAATCCTGCAGGAAGTAAACATGAGGGATTAGCACGAAGCTAAGTGAATAGGTTCATCACACAACATTCAACTTAGCATAACTAGTTGTTTACACCAAATAATCGTAAACACACATAATTTCAATGAGGATCGGTGGCTCTGGGGATATCATAATACCCGGGGATTCCCCCAAGAACACTTACCAACAATCTGTATGGCCAATACAGAATAGACCGATAACTAATGGTTATTAAACCCATACACAGGTCTCAAACACAACAAATGAATCAAAACCTGTGTAATACACATAATAACCAGAAGTCCAACTACACGTTGACCTCAATCACATACAGCACATTGGTTCGCACATCACGTAGATCAATAATCAATAATCAAGACTAAACAGTCTAATAAACATCTACGTTTACTTGTTGTAACCAAATAGTTACAACTAAATCAAATGATGAGTTCTGAATCCACTCACCGATACCTCTGACGTCTCCACACTCAGGATTCTAATATCACTGAGTCTTACGTTGATCTGAAACAGAAAATCAAATACAAGTCAGAAGTTCGTTCCATAAATATCATTATAGCCTAATTATCCAATCAGGTAATCCCTGGAGTTTAGGCAAACAAAAGTTCAATCAGAAATGAAATCAGAAAATTCCGTCATAACGTTTAAAACTGAAAAACACCGTTTTCGGGCCCTAAATGACCCCGAATGGCCAAAACTGGGGGGGGGGGGGGGGCTATTACATAAATAGTCTTGTGTATTAGGTCGTTTCCAAGTGACCATGCGAATTTTATCAAAATCTAATTTTGCCTAAGATTTTCACAAAAGTTAGTAACACTTATGCATTTTTCAAAATTTGCACAAAAAGACAAAAAGTCAACATCTCAGTTCGCAGGTCAACAATCTCGGTTCGCAGTCTCAATTCGGTTCGCAGGGTTTCGGTTCGCAGGTTTCAACTCGCAAGCCAACTCGACTCGCAGAGTCAACTCAGCTCGCAGGCCAAGTCAACTCGCAGGATGAACACAAGTTGCGAATTGAGACGCTGTTCAGTCGAAAATCATACTTTTTCAACCCAAAACTCAATATTTTTATTTCCTTTCAATCACACAAACTTCCTAACATCAAATAGGCATCAAATAACTACTTTTCAGCTTCAATAACATCCTACAACCAATAATTCACCAATTTTCAAGTAGTTTGCTAAAAATGGAAACATACTTCTAATTTGAACAAGGAAGCTGATTGATGAAGCTTATGATGATGATTCTGGTGTCTTTGGTTTCAATTTTACTAAACACAAGCTTTGATTTCAGTTGGTTGTGATTTCTTTGATTTGCAAGTTATGGTTTCTTGAATTTGAAAAGCTTCTAAATATGGAAAGAAGGAGAAGATATAAGAACATATATGTAAATTCAAAGTCGGTTGTAGTAATTCAGATGGTATAATTTTATACCCGTCCTAAATCTTTTGTCTGGAATCTGAAAACCGTTTGCGAGAAATATTATTTTATTTTACCGTCATCTATAGTAATTTAAAACGATTAATATTTCACTAATCACAATAAGTCCAATGACCTATTCATCTAAGTTTCAAACGAAACTCACAACATCAATTAATTCCTAAACAATTAAATAATCAAATTAAAATACTATAAATTACCAGACTGCAGAGAGGATGTTACAATATTTGTAGTTATCAACCTTCTGTCATAAATTTATATGATTACAGATCAAGAATTATATAATTTATTTATTTGAGTACGTTGATCAAAGTTATTTCATAGATATATTTATATACGATTTAATAAAAAGAGCTAAAATATAATAAAATAGGACAAAAGGGTAAATAGACGCAAGAATTGTATATTCAGAAACATAAATAACGTAGTTACGGAAAATAAACAAATTTTATATAAAAAAATGATGTGGCATAAAATCATAAATAGAGAAAACGAGAAAAGAGAAGAAGTATTTGATTTGATTGGCAGAATTCTTTAATCACGTCATTTTGCATCTGAAATGTTGTAAGTGTAGCATCTCCCTATTCAAAAAGATAATGCGTTGCTGATTGAAAAAAATAAATGAATCGAGTAAAAAATATAGGCTACTTAAAACAACCCGTTTCATTTGTTTTGTTCTGACATCCAACCCATACTAACTTTATCACGTCTAAATAAGGTACTTGAGTAGGGTTGTTGGCATATTCACTTGGAAGTCTATTCGTCTAGCTTGTCGAATATGAAGTCTAATACAGATAATGAAACCGAGAATGATCTACGAAACAAATTGTTTTTGTTTTATTTTGTGGCTTAGGATGAGGGTAAGATGAAAGGAAGTTGTATGGTGGTTTTGGCCTTTGGGGGTGCACCAACAAAGGTGGACCATTGATCGGGAATGGGTTAACCAGACAAAAATACAATTAACCAAGGTTCACTCGTGAATGGTTTGCATGTGAGCACTCTTACATTGACCCGCTCACGTGTCTTTACTCATTTTGTACTTTTTTACATTCTTGTTCAAGGGGAATTTGTTATTACAACTTGTGTTATATGTGGTAAAAAAAATAACACTTCCTTCGTTATATATATATATATATCTTACGAAAAATATTGTTTTTTATTATTTCAGAAATATAGTATCTTAAGAACTTGTGAAGCAAAAAGTGATTTTGTATTAAATGTACATGCATTAAAGAACAGAGACAAATATAAAAAAGTCGTCTTTAATGTTTTTTCTTATACCATTTATTGGATTAAAAAAGAGAATAATATATTTGTTTGCATCAAAATTCAAACGAGAACCACAAAACACTATAAAACTGTTAGAACTTTTACATGTAAATGTCGATATATACAAAATTGTTTGAGAAAAACCTCAAAGTTAACTTTAAAATAAATTTACATTTTTTCGTTTACATGTGCACATTTGGTCTGTGAACATGTGAACATTTCATATAATGTATGATTTAACATTCACTTTGTAGTTTTTGACTTTTATTTGTCGATAATATGAACATTAAATAACATTTATATATAATTTGTTATGTTTAAATGTATAAAAATCATATAATTTAAAAGTTCTCACATATTTGTATCTTTTGTTCTTTGCAATGAAAAATAAATAAAGAGGAATGATCTAAAGCATGGAAGACTATTGCTTTTTGAATAAAAATATATTTTATCAATGCCGAAAGAGTAAAGAATGTAACTTTTGGTTAAGTCATTTAAATTGGAAATTGGAATATAGTTACAACAAGGAATAAAACCGAATTCTTTGTCACTATTAACCCATCCATATTTTCATAACTACAATACTAGCAATTTAGCATAAATAGGCTGTCAATTGCCACCCAATTTCAGGAACCTTTTTTTGTTTGTGTATGATCTAAAACTAGATATATAGACGATGAGTCAAAAAAGGTATCTTCTAAATCATTTTATTCAAAGGAATTTATAATATTTTAATTCTAAATAGTATAAAGTTTATGATCATACATGAGTTATTAAATGTGGTGTATTAAAAATGAGACAAACAGAGCCAGTTCACTTTAACTCATACTTAAAATGACTTTTTAGTGTTTGTCACCTTTATTTTTACCCAATCAACATCTAAATGGCATCATATTAAATTAGAGTTCAAATACAATACTTAAGAGATCGATTAACTTCTTGAAGCTTAACGCAGAATCTTTATGATCCTTCTAAGTATATCAATTACATGTTTTATATCCCATGTGAGTTTTTATCAATAATTTCTAATTTATCAAAGATAATGTAATTAATACAATAACAACACTCGAAAGAACAACGATAAGAACACATCATAGTTCTTCATATAGTCACTACATTGACATTCATACATATAAAATATGAGATGTAAACGGATGCACATTTTAAAAATGTATTTATAAGTTGAACCAATATAAAAAGAAGTATGTGATTGTTAAATCATTTTGTTAACGTTTGCAATGACAGAACTAATAGATTGTGGGTTCAAGTTTCATCGAAGATACCATATGTATGTATATGAATTATACATATATGTGAGATGAGGTGTACGTTTACCTTTTATTAGATAAATGAATGAATAATGTAACCAATAAAAAAATATAAGTGATGATAATTTGATACATATGTAAGTATATAATACTATTGCTTATATATAAATACTACCAACATTACATGTCTCATCCTTTAAAACATCCCTGCCTCACTAGCTAACCTCTCTGCGTTGCAATGACTACTTATTCAATTTTCAAAAGCTTCACATTAACGATTCTTATTGCAATTTTAGTATGGACCTCATTTACACATCAAACTTGCAATGCAAGAAGGCATTGGAAAAGTTCATCAACTTCATTCTCCAAGAAGAAAACAGGAAACAATCACCACCACAAAAGTAGTGGTAAATCGAAGCCTAAATCGTCTTCCACTACTCATAAATCACCACCACCGTCATCGTCGTCAGCTCCTGCACCGAAATACAACGTCCCATCAAGTCCGCCCGAAAATGATAATGCAGCTATTTATAATGTGTTGAGTTTTGGTGCAAAAGGAGATGGAAATACTGATGATACAAAGGTTAGCAATTAATATGCTTTTTATGTGTTTTAGATGATAATTTGTGTATGACACTGACAGATTTCATCAACTAATGCATTTACAGTCTTACTAATTATCGCGTTTTTGGAAAACAAAGTTAGAAAAGTGTTAGAAAAGTGTTAGAAAAGTAAGTTGGTACATAATTTTTCACAATGCAGTCTTGAAACACCCTTTAAATTGAAAAACATTATTGCTTGGTTTAGTAAGCAAATATATTACAAAATTATTTATTATGAATCGCATTTAAATATTGTTGAATTTTGTCTATAATCCTAAAATATAATGTTATTTATTTTATTATTAAATTATAGTAAAAGTGTGACCTTTTTTTCTTTTATTTTTTCATAAAGTTGATGATGTAGTGGTAATCATAAGTTAGAAGTGCTACTTTTGGTTTGGTCCTTTTGGAACACAAATGTTAATGATTACAGAAAGAATGTTTTAAAATTCATTTTCCCCCTTTTTTCTTTATTTGGAAAGACGTGCAATTGTGATCCTGTTAATGCAGTTTTAAGGCATATGTTAGATATTCACTTTTATTTGTACCAAATGCATTAAAGAAAAATAGTGACGCGTAGATCATTAATATAATTACAGAAATATTAAACTCGCGAAAACTATAAATTTTACAAAATGACAATCGGGTAGCATTTTTATTTATTTTAATTATTTAATTAAATATGAAAAGCAGGATAAAAACTAAAAGTAAAAAAGTTGGATTGGTGGATATAAACATGTTCATCGTAACCATACATCTTAAATAAAAACAAAAAAGGTAATAGTGTTAAAAAGATGGCAACAGATGGACCACCATTACCAATAAAATGATTCCGTTATTTTAGTTAGGCATGTGCCAATGGCACGTCCATCCGTCTTCCAATTTGTTCTTCAATTTTACCATTGCTACGGGCCTGTTTTTGTTTTGCTGTCTTTAGTTTTTCATCTTGATCTTGATGGAGACCGAGAAAGACGAATGGGTGAGGGTCTACTTTTTTTATTATTCTTTTTTATTTTATTTTAAGTATACATAAACTTATTATTGATAAATGTAGAGTTCAAAAGTTTAGTTCTTCAATTTATCATTAACAATGTGCAATTTTATTTTAGTCTTTGTGAAAGAACGTTGACATGACACTAAACTAACAATTATGTTATTCAATTATCTATTAGTAATAATATTGTACAAACATACTGTTCTGCCCAAACTAACACCTGTAATTCTGAATATCATTATTATATTTCTAATATTGTATATGGCTGTATAAAACATAATAAACCCTGTAAATATACGTATACCAAAAAGTGATTCTTGTTTTGTAGATACTAAAGTTTTGAGAATTAATACAATTTTCACCTGTGTTAAAATTGAGTTATAATGAAATTATTTTTTTTAATGTCAATATCAGTTGCCAAAGTATCTATTTTCTAACGGTAACACGGTATCCTAGTAAGTAATTAGTGGCCGAATTTTAACAACTTCTTCAGGTTCAAACTTGTTGTCCGCGCAATACGGTAGGAATACCAATTTATATTTTTCATTTTTTATCGAATAGTATATTCTTAAACAAAATGTTATCCTTAAATAGTAATATAATACTTTTTTTCATTATCTTATAGATAATATTTCAATCGATTAAATTAACATTTTACATTCTTTATAAATAGGTAATAAAAATTATTTGTTTTACTAATACAGTTTGTGTTGATAGGTAATATAAGTTACAAAATGAAATTTTATAATTATCATATATGAAGATAATTAAATGTTTATAAAAAATCGAAACTTTTTTAGTTCTACAAATTCAATTTAAAACGAATTTTATTTTAAATGTGATTAAAGATTATACATTTGATTAGTCTCTAAATAATTAAATTTTAAAAGGCATCAAAAACATACCAAGTCCAAAGAAATAATATTGAAATTAATAAAAGATTTGCTTATCTAAAGTAATTTTCATTTAAGATTGAAATATGTGTAAATTAGTAATTTTGATTCTCTTTTAAAATATTAAAATTCAACAATTAACATGCTTTATATATTATAATTAACATGCTTTATATATTATTAGTGTCTATATGTGTATATATTATATATATATATAATATATTATAAGTTAACTAATAAAAAATCATTTCATTATACTATATAAGTGAAAGAAACAAAAACAACATTAACTAACTAATGTGAAGATTCTAGTAAAGTACAAGGTTAATATCCTAAATTTTCCATTAAAAGTACCTTATTCACAAGGATAGTTACTATTTAAAATGTATCTTCAAATTTTGTCAACTTGGCCTCTTAGTTTATTCTTAATATTTAAATAAATTACAGAATATAAAACATGTAATTAATAATAGTATAGGGAAATTTGACCCAACTAATGACATCAACTGATGTTCATAACCCTAACTCAGGAGGTGTTTCAATTAGCCTATTTCAAACAGTTAAATTGCTTATTAAAGGTTTATAATGTTAAGAAGCTCAAAAATGAATTTATAAAACTTGACAATCATTTTAAAAGATATCTAAGGATTTTGTTATAGATCATAATATTAAACTAATTGTCATAATTTTTTGTTTATGATACAGGCGTTCGAAGGTGCTTGGGCAGCTGCATGTAAAGTAAAGGGGTCAAAAATTATTGTGCCATCACCATACAAGTTTCTTTTGGGCCCTATCACATTTTCAGGCCCATATTGCCAACAAAACATTATTTTTCAGGTAACTTTTATACAAATTGTACAAGTACAACAAATTAGTTAATGAGGTATCAAAACAGTTTCACTACTTGTATGTATTATAACCAAGATTTATCATCGAGGTTCTTTACTTTTCATGCAATTTTTAAGCATTGAACTCAGAATTTTTTTTTTTATTAATTTGTAGTATTTAAGTACTAACAAATTTTTAATTGCAATTTTAATTTTATGCATTTATGCATCATTTTAAGCTACGTTTGTTTTACTTATATGAAATGGAAATTTATTAGGTTGATGGTACCATAATTGCTCCATCAAGCTTCAAATCTTATGGATCAGGGCTGTTTCAGTGGATATTGTTCACAAAACTAGTAGGACTCACCATTCAAGGGGGAGGAACCATTGATGGTAGTGGTTCAATCTGGTGGAAAGAGTACTCATTACGGGATCCACTAGACGATGAGCTAAAGCTAATTATTCCCATCAATGGCACAGCCGAAAAAACTACCAATTCCTCGGTAATAAGTTCTTCTAACCACATATTATAGGTGGCAAAATAGGCAGTTACTTAGGTTGGGCAAGGGATCAGACCATGTTCGGATCAAAACAAACAATATTTTCGTATATGATAGGTTGACATACAAACACTTCTGTAATTTTCTTTAAACAATTTCATACTTAATTATCATACATAGTAAATATAATTAGAACAGCTAAACGGCTACAATAATAATCTAATTATTTTTTATGAAAACAATGAAAAAGGTATAAAGAGATTAAGAACACCTTTTAGACGACTTTTGACCCATTTGACCAGTCGGTGAAAAACATAACCAAAATCAACCTATTTACAATTGAATGGGCATAAATTGCAACCTCTTCACATGCCATAACTTTTGTCACTACCTTTTAACATTCTTGAATCAATCACATGGCAGATAAGCAGCTCGCTTGGGGGAAAAATGCCAAGCATGAAACCAACTGTAAGTACCATTTCACCCTATAAAATACATAATGATGGTTTAGCATTGCAAATCCTGACGATATGTTTTGTTGTGTTGAAACAGGCATTAAGGTTCTATGGGAGCTTTGATGTAACTGTCACTGGTATAACGATTCAAAACAGCCCTCAATGTCACCTAAAGTTTGATAACTGTATGGGAGTCACAGTGCATAACTTCAAAGTCTCTTCACCTGGTGATAGCCCAAACACAGATGGGATTCATTTACAGAACTCTAAGCAAGTGCTGATCCACACAACCGATCTCTCATGTGGTAATAAACACTTCAAAAATGTTGATTTTTATATGCTAAGAAGTAAAACTGGTTTTTTAAATGTTGGTTATTTGTGCAGGGGATGATTGTATTTCTATACAAACAGGGTGTTCAAATATATACATACATAATGTCAATTGTGGACCAGGTCATGGTATAAGTATTGGCAGTTTAGGGAAAGATAACACAAAGGCGTGCGTCTCAAATGTCACTGTTCGAGATGTCATGATGCATAATACTATGAATGGTGTCCGAATCAAAACATGGCAGGTAATGTAACAATTTTGATGTTGTAAATCGGTTGATCAAGGTTGTGTTTTATTTCAAACGGTTTAAATCAAAATATTCCGTTAAAAGAGGAGCATGACAAACGGGTCAAAAGTAGCCTATAGTTTATTTTTGAAGTGTAGTACTTCCTCAAAGATTAAGATTATTATTTTAATAAAATTAAAAAATTGACACATATTAACTTTTGAAGTTAAACTGTACTAATGCAGGGCGGATCAGGGTCGGTCCAAGGAATAATGTTCTCAAACATTCAAGTTTCCGAAGTTCAATTACCCATCGTAATTGACCAATTTTACTGCGATAAATTATCCTCTTCCACTTGTAAAAACCAATCATCTGCTGTTTCACTCTCGGGGATTAGCTATGAACGGATTAGAGGAACATATACAGTCAAACCCGTGCATTTCGCATGTAGTGACAGTATGCCATGTACAGATGTGAATCTAAATGGTATAAACCTTAAACCGGTTCAAGAACGATACTGTATGTATGATCCTTTTTGCTGGAAGACTTTTGGAGAGTTGATATCGCCAGCTGTGCCCCCAGTCGAGTGTTTACAGATTGGGAAACCATCTAGCAGCCATGTTCAGGCTGATCATGATACATGTTAGTGAAGGCATTGTAGACATGACATAAATTGTGTGTGGTCAGTTTGATTATCTGGCCCCTTGAAAATCATCGACTTCTTGAAAGTCAACAAATGCATATTCTTTGTAGTATAGTGATAGATAATACAGATGTTAGTAGTATTTGTAGTAGCTAAGTTCTTGATACCAATGAGTGTGAATCTACTGGGAGAACTTTGGTGTCATAGATATAAGTGCTTGTTTTGATAGTGTGAGATAAATAAACAAGAATTGCTTTAAAGTATATATAGTAAAGGAATTGGATAACTAAGGTAAAAATCATCTTTGAACTAAAAAATACTTGTTCATCACATGCTATGACAACAAAACATTAACTGGATCAGAGAGTGAATGGCAATCAAGTTTTGTTATTGGTACAGAGTGAATGGGTAACCATTTTGCCCAATTAAAGAGAATTTTGATGATGTTATAGAACCCTTAAATAATAGGTCCACCTATTTTAATTCCTCAAAATAGAACTCTTGAAAACCATTACTTTGATTATAACTAAGCATGAGCAATATAATCAATAAGATTGAAAAAACATATATTTATGTAA
The DNA here is from genome assembly GCA_963921325.1 of Logfia minima. NCBI lineage: Eukaryota > Viridiplantae > Streptophyta > Magnoliopsida > Asterales > Asteraceae > Logfia > Logfia minima. The sequence continues at coordinate 8,048,217 of OY992764.1, read as the reverse complement.
TTGATAGGAAAATAAATGGGGAGAATATGATTGAGAAATATATAGAACATGGTGGCATTCTTATCAATTTTACAAAACGAAAAAGGTATTCCCAAGAAGGGAAATAGTTCTGGTGAAACGGCTACAGTTCAGGCAACACATGTCACATACCTCCAGTATCTACTAATAAATCACATATACCACCTGCTTACTTTTCTTTGGCTCCCTAAAGATGTAACAAATATTATCTTATGCGTTCATTAGAGACTTAACCTTGAACAGGAACAAACGCAAGGTTCTTTAGAAATGCATCGCTTTATGTGTTATATATTCTACCTTTTAGGTCAACTCAACATGATCCCTAAGCTTATTGAAGCTCAAATAATCTTTAGCAAACACAATTTCTTCACAAATCTCGACCTCTATTACCTTTTAACTTCCAGGCAGCCTGCTCTATCAGATTCTGTCACACATTCTTCAGAGATTCCAAAACCCAAAGCTGGAGCAAGATCAGACACATAGTGCTTTTACACCCATTCGTTTCTACCCTTTTTGGTAGCCTCGAGTAATGCTCCATCATATGACTTAATCATATTCACCTATCAGGAGTATTATGTATTCTATTTGTTATTTTCTACCTTTTGGGCGGTTTCAACATACTGTTCAGCAAGTTTCTTAACTTTCTCCCCTTCCTTAATGAGGAAATTTGCATTGGTATCTTTAGAATGGTACTTCATGATTTTTTCAGTTGTTTTTCCAACAGCCCATCTGTACTGATCCACTGTGATCACCCCGCTCTTGCACAATGGTCTGATGTGTTCTTTTATATATGCTTCAACCTGCAAATACGTACGAAATTAACAAGCTTAGCTAAGAAGCTGCAACAAATGCTCTCTAGGTCCTGCGCAAAGGTATAATTATACTAGGATCCACAAGACTACAATGGTATTTAAGAGCCGAACTAAGTTTTTGGTTCTAAATAAGCAATTATTCTACCAAAAAATGAGCAATTTCGACGGCATTTGCCAAGTATGATTGTTACATTTATCAGTTACATTATTCAAGTTAGAACCATACCAGTAATAGTAAATAATAACCCTCGCTCCCAAAACAGAGCAATAAGCTTTTATTTTAAAAGCTCAAACCAAGTACTCTTCAAAGTTGTAAAGTTACGAAATGCAAAGAACAGTAGATAGAAAATAGCAAACACATTACTCCAGTCGCCAACTAGTATATTTCAACCTATTTCGGGTAACCATACTGTTTCTTTAAGTATATTCTGCTCACTCAAGTTCCTTTTTATATAATAAATGCATGTTGTCATTTAGGACACAAGTAAAAACTGTCCGTCACAACGGTCACGAAATGCTAATGAGTCCAATTTTAAGTTTTTTTATTTTAATACTCCACTTGTCAACTACAGACTATCTTGCGACAGATAGATAAAGAGACCAGCTGCATCTGGGTTAACCACCCCGGAGGTTAATCAAGAACTATATGAAGTCTTTCAAAAACTATTTTTTCGTCAACTGAGTAGAACGTCTTGTCTAGTTAAAGCCATAATCATGATGGGCATAAAAACAAAAGAAAACACTACCACTAAAGGAGAGTCGAATAGTGTCAAATTGGTAACTTTGTAACTTTATATATTATCAAACTTGTATTGATTGTAGGTTGAAATATAATTAGTACAATAAACTAAAAAATGTTCTAGGGTGATACTCCCTCTTTCCTGTAGAAAATTGTAAACTGGGCTCTTTTGGGGGAAGGAGTAAAACTTTTGGATCTCATGAATGGAAAAAAAAAACATGCACATCAATTTTAATTTTGAAAAATAAGTAATCTGAATTTTTTAAACAAACATGGACCAATTATGCGAGGGAGGCAGTATATGATGTGTAATTATCACCTAAATGAAAAGAAAATGCTACCACAATGAAGAAAATTATTTACTAACCTTCTTAAACACAGAACTACGCTTATCAGACTGCTGCTTCTTGTCAGCCTGCAATTTCTTATCCTTTCTTTCTACAGTCTCTTGGGGCTTTTTGGGCAAATCCTCCGCATTCTCCTTGTTTCCTGATTTTTCTAGGGGCTTTTTGGGAAAATCTTCCCCACCAGATGGCGGGTTAACTAAAGAGAAGGCTAAACTTGATCCTCGTTCATATTCTACTTCTGCAACAGTGTTTTCTGGTACCAAGTCAAACGGCTTTATTTCTGGATACTTGCTAATAAGAGGTTCTTTATCAGGGCCATATAACTCTTCACATTCACCATCTTCACCTCCTTCAACTAGTGAACTTCTGCAAGGACTTTTCTCTTTTTCCACCTCAACTGGTGCTTCATGATCCTCAAAACGCCAAGAACGATCTGACTTATCAACATCAAGTGTAGAGAAAACCATTTTTATTTTGGTATCGTCTTGTTGAACTTTGGAAGCTTTGATTGCGCTAGTACCAATAAAGTCATCATCGTCCTCCAGATCATACACAAAATCACCGTATATATCAAGTTCTGGTTGGGTATCTATTTCAAAGACGTTATCAGGACCATCTTCATCCTCTATATCCTCTGTTCTGAGCTGATGTGGACTATCAGGAGGAGAATCAGACAAGAGACCAGCATTTCTAAGTGCTTCATCAACATCAACATCAACATCAGCATCAGCACTGGTGGGAAGATCATCGTTTGCATTTTTTGGGTCAGGTTTAGGTTCTGAATCAGGGGACGTAGAAGAATCCATATTATCTGACCTGCGTAATAATTCCTGAGAACATAAATTGACATATACTAGCTTGCTGTTTGATCTATCAGCAACTGCCTTTTCAACATTGATGGCGTCTGCAACAGCCAACTCTATTTCTGCAGTTGGTCGAGTGACTGGCAGGTTCGTTTTTCTCAAAAAATGCTCTGTGAGGCGGTAAAGTTGAACCTGTAAAAAAACTATGAAGTTATTTCCAACATGTTGTAGTAGTAGTGCTAGTAAAAATACATTGAGAACCCATCATACCTGCCTAACCGAAATAGGGATTTTATTATGGGGACAAGATGCCAAACATGGCCGCATTTCAACTGGCAATTTAGCCTGCCCAAATAGAAAGCAAAGAATTTACACATGAACAAGACTAAAGGTGGCAATGTCTATCAGTTTACTTGAAACCGGGTCAACCTGGGTGGTTTCTTAAAAAGAGAACGGGCCTACAGGTTAAAATGAGTCAAAACTGACCCAAAGAGTTCTCAAATGCTTTTAACCACATACATCACTTAAATAAGACATTAAACTGTTAATTAACAGTATATTTTTGTAATCTTATTTCATACATTCATGATTTATTAAATTTTCATAATTATTGGACAAAAAAATGAGAACAGTTCAGCTGGACCTGCTTTGACCCATATTAAAAAGTTTAAGATCTTCCACCTTTTACACAAATCGCCCACTCTCCCATTTTGCAATCTCTAAAAAAGATCAAAGCTAACTGCAAGAGTACATAACAAAATGTTGACGTACCAGTAGAGGATAATTTCCTTTGAGCACTGCATTATCTTGTCCCTGTGAGGAATTGTTTCCCGAGACAGCAGTCTTTCTCGCAAGAACTTCCAGCGCCCATTTCTTTTTGTCAACTTTCATATTAGTAGATCCACTACCTGATTCCTTCTGGACATTCTTAACAGACCCACCTATAGATCTGGATGATCGGTCTTGGTCCTTATTTGGATTTACTTTCATGGTTGCAGGTCCACCATTTTTGTATGGAATAGCAACCATGGTCTCCTTACTATCAACCAAAGAATTCTTTGGTTGCACCGAAAGAGGCTTGATATCATCCTTCCTTGGAAAAACAGATGCATCCGCAACATACAATCTTGAAAGAATTGAACTTGGGGCCTGTACTGTATTTTCCTTTTTAATTTTCATAACCTCAGGACCCTTTCGTAGAAGATCAAGAACAGATTTCAGAGTTTCAAGTTTTTCAGGTTTCGATACTTTAGAGCATCGGTGCTTCCAAAACTCAACCTCACAATCACGGGTCCACGCTCGTTTCCGTTTTCCACCAATCCCATAAATTTTTTTGGTTAGATTTTCACGTACAGTTCCTTTCTGTAACAGGGCCTTCTTTGCTTTCACATCTAATGGTGGTGGTCTTATTGTTTCATTTGCTTGCCCTGCTAAAGCGGTTCTGAATGCAGCCAAAAGTTTTGGATCAAAAACATTATTTCCAAAATCGTTTGGTGATCGGTTACGTATAGCATCTCTAATTTCTTTCCTTAGATTCTGAACTTCCTCTAATGACTCCTTATTGTCAGTTGCTCTTCTCATGATCTTTTTAATCCTCAACCCAGATGAGGTTTCTTTACCTTCAGAGAGTGGTTTTGAAGATCTGTGGCCCATCCCCTGAACTATATCTCTTATATCAATCTCAGCCTTTCGCTTCTTCACAGTGCCACCTCCAGAACCAGCCACTGCACTATGCAAGTTTTTAGAATCATTGGCTTCATTCACAGAATGAGCACCTCGACTTCTTCCCTCCTTCGCAATCTTCTCAGGTATACTGTTCGGCATCTTCGTTTTGGTTTCCCCTGCCTCAGCACTTCAACAACCACAACATAATGAATCAGATAGCAAAAAGAAAAAATGAAGACAAAGGCGGCAAGATGGGCAGGTTGGGTATATGGGTCAAAAAAGGCTCAGTCAGGTTAACCTGCAAAAACTTTATTAGTCCCTTTTCACAAATAATCGATGCATTAATTATTATGAATACAAAAACAATATATTTTACAACTTTAATCTAGATCTTTTAATACGCACTGAAAATAGACATTAGCCTCTTTCCCCACTTAGCTAAACAAAATTTTCAGACCTATTCAAGATACAATAACAACCCCAAACGATCCATTCATAAGTAAATGGGTCAAAATAACAGCTCTAGAAAAATTAAAACTCAAAAGACCCCAAAGATTTTCACAACCCTCAATATTTGGTACTGAAAACCAAATAAGTAAGCAACATCAGATCAGGGGGATAGTGAAAAGGTTTGGAGGGTACGTTGTAACGCACCATATCGTGTCTTGTTATATAACTATACACTACTGGTGCTAAGATGCATGGTTTACTATACAACAGATATGTTCTCTAAACTCCCTTCAGCTTTAAAAAAAAATAATATGTAACCTTTACAATTGTATGTTCCATCAAAAGTAAAAGGTGAGAAAAAGCACCTGTAATATCTTTGTTTTCTCTTAGCACCTGTGACTCCACCAGCTTTTTCCTTCTTATCAGGGTTTTTGTCAACTGAAAACAATTAAGAGGTGGAAGTAAGCAACAACACTTGAGTAAGGATTTTTTTTTTTCTTTTTAGTAACACCAAAGGCATGTTTGAGAACATATATGGTTGCATTTGGTTCGCAGAATTCAATGGAATTCGATGGAATTGAAATCTCAATTCCATTCCATAAGGGTGTTTGGTTGAGGAATGAATTGAATTGGAAGTCATCAAATTCCTTCACTCAAAGGAATTCACATTCCTTAGAATTCCAATTCCATCAAAAACATTCCGCGAACCAAACGCAACGTTAAGTGTTCCACATCCTGGAAGAAGTTCATACCTGGTGGCCTACATACTTTAGAAACTTTCTTCTCTTCACCTTCTACAGTCATTTTGAATTTATCTAGAGTAGTCATTTATATTGAAGCTATAAGCATTATGAAAGCAATGACATATGATGTAAGAGATACTAACTTCAGTTATAAATAGATGTGGCAAAATAAGTGTTAATTAATAAAATGTAACTGTAACTAAACATGTAATTACCATACGGATCAAAACAAACCAGGTTAGGTTGACATGAAGTACATTGTTCCAATTTTAATTATTTTAGTGAACAATGGGTGTGTCTCCTATGATTAAAGAAATGTATATTTTCGGTAACAACATCACACATCAAAAATACAGTTCCAGTGACTTTTGACCCATTTGACACGTTGCCCGTTTACCTTTTATTTTTAATTACCCTTTGAGATAAAACATGATCCAAGTTCGGTCCATTTAAATATAAATGGGTCAAAATTCTGACCTCTAAATTACAATGTCAGATAATGTTAGGTTGGACGCTCAATGCAGAAATGTTAACATGGATAAGGAATTAAGGAGGCAGTGAAGCATCAATACCAGACAAAGGGTCTGTGGATGAAACAAGATGGACATCGGATTCAAGAGGTTGACCGTTGCTGTTATTGTCATGCAACTCTGAAATTCTTAAACCATCAGAGACACTTGGTTCGCTTGTTTCTTCTTTAAAGTTTCTAATTAACCCGGAGAGCTGAGATAATAAAGGATCTAGTTCCACTGACTCTATCTTTGGTTTCTTGATAACTTTCTCAGCTAACTCTTTTTCTGATTTGCAATCATCTTCACAAAAATTTGAAGCTGGAATTTTTTTTTGATTTGTTTCTCCATTCTCTTGATTTCCTTCAATTAAAAGGAGCAACGGTCTTTAGTGACAACAAATATAGACACAGTGGCATGTCCCAGTATGCAATCATAAACATTAAGAAAAAAAAAAAAAAAAAACAATAATAATAAAAACAAAAAATTGGATCATACCAATTTTCAAGTTGTTACTTGTATTTACACTTGACAGTATGCTTTCACCGGGTAATTTGGTCTGTTGATTTCTATCAATAATCGAGACAACAACAGCTGTCTCTCCTGCATCAGCAACAGATACAGACACGTTCATGGGAAAGGTACCATCCACTGAATGCTCATGGCTAGAACTTTCAGAACCATTATGATTGCTTGGGCCCAATTCTAACTTTTGTGATGTCTCATCAACCAGACACCTGTATAAACAAATGAAGTTTAGTAATCTATGTAATGAAATGATTGTCTTAATTATTCATCAACCTTGTAATATAGCGACGTTTAAATATGCATCCACAAATTTATTCAGATGGAAACATGCCACGTGCAAAGCTTATAAGTAGTACCTTGGGCACAGCCACGAATTCTCACAACTCCCCTCAGTATCAAACCCAACACATATGGCATGATACCTATTTCCATGAAGTCAAAAATCAATAAGCAGACCAGTACAATTGACAATATCATGAAAGGATATTGTTAAGTGAAAGTCCAGTTATTCGTTTAATAAATATAACAATACCACAAATCACATGAATCGCAAGCGATAGATGTGTCGAGATCTGGATCATCTTCAACATTTGGTGACTGGCCTCGAATTTTGCAGCTGTTTCCTTCCAAGCAACTAACTGCCTAAGGATAACAAAAGCAAAAAGAGACGTTACCAATAAAGCATTATAATGTGGATAGGTTATTGACAGTATCAAGGCCAATGAAAGAAGAAACTTCAATAAATATTCTAAAAATAACAGTGAAAGTCTGAAACTTTATCCCTGGGGATCAGATAAGCAAACAGAAGTCCAAATGAACATATTCTGAATCACATTTCATCACTAGCCTCAAAAGCCTTGAATACCTTCAATCAGCTTTGCTAGATTTTTGGATGTTTTGCTTATGTCTAACAAACCAAATTATTGTATAAAAACCACATACAACTTCAATCATTTTAGTGAACTCTTGACGGCACATTTAAAGGGTTTACAGGGAGATTGCTTTGGAACATCCTTGTAAATGAGACTTACATTTTCATCAATATAGTATGATGGAAAAGAAAGAGTATTATTGTTTCCTTCAACACTCCAATCATCCTCATCATCATCTCTGCATTGGAGAGACAGAAGAAAGCCACATTAGATCTTTCAGCAAACCTAAACTATTAGTGGTTACGGATATGAAAACCAATAACACAAAATTTTGACAATCACAGCTTCAAAAGAAACTGGGCCAGCTGACATTATGCCAGATATATAGTGTTTCTCAGCTCATCATAGTAAAATATACGTGCCAGAACTTGAGATGACAAAAAAAACAAAGAGCCTCGAAGTAGATTAGATCTAGGCCTATTACAAACGGTCTTGTGGCCCTGAAGTCCTCTATAATGCCAGTAAAGATGTAAAATAACCATTGAAAGGGGGTACCTTGAATCTGAACCATCATCAGGCTGGGGACCTCCAATAGTATCGTATACCTTCATAACAATCAAATCCAGGAGTAAGCATCCAAAATATCCATTCTTTTCGTTCCTTATATTTTAATACTGTTTGTTGTACTTTATTATAAGAGAGAGAGAGAGAGAGAGAAGAAAATAGACTAAGAGAATGTGTCAAATTCTACTTGTCTGGCTTGTCAACTGCTCCTACAGCCTTATTGTTTTTATCTCTTAAAGGTTGCTTAAGAAGAAAGTGAAACAAGTGTTTATAGGAGTATGAGAGCAGTCACTCGAGTAGTGCACACATTTACATACTTGCCCTCTTAATATGTTATAGCACACTCATAAAATATTAAGATCAAATCATAGATCGCATACTTTAGAAATAGAAAACTGATTTGAGCATCAACAAATGACACTGAAATAGAGTTGTAAATTCTTTTAAAGCAAAAATTTTAGTCAAAGCATAGAGGCATTCTAATTAGTAATTCTAAATGAGAAGGCAGACATAGTTTAACAAAAACAGAAAATACATAACTCACAGGAACACAAGTGATCAGTTGAAATTCATTCTGGCAAAGTGGACATAAGTTGGTGATACTAGACCAGTTGTCGATGCAAGAAAAGCAGAACCTAAAATTTAAGAAACTGAGATTTTAGTCACAGAATATCTCCGACGAGGTAACAGCAATGTCAATCATGACAAACAGCAATGTTACACTATCAAATTAACTCTCAGACAGAAACCCTAAACTAACGATTTAAATAAAATAAATACATAATATAAGATAGGGATGTACCAGTGTTGACAGCAATCTAAAACTCCTCTATCAACAACAACATCCATACAAATTCCACATCTTTGACCTTCTTCATCTGCTTCAACCACTAAATTCTCCTGCATTTTAAAGAAGACGATAAGGCACATGTACACAAAGTGCATTACATTCTAATATTCATCTCCTTAACAATCAAACGAGTACATATATTAGTCAAATTCAATTAATTAAAATGATATATATACTTGATCAAGCATACCTACATATAGACCTACCACAGGAGTTATTATGGTTAGTAATTGAGCTCACAATAAAGAATAAACCTAACCTAACATAACATATACTTACATTAACACTATATTCAGCTCCAAATGTATAATCATCCTCAACGCAGTCATTAAACAGTTCAAAATCCATACTGTGTCATAAAAACCTGAAAAATTGAGCAATCAATAGAGAACGGATTCGAATTTTATGATCATCAGCATCATTATTCAGATATTAAATATCTTATTTACTTATCGACATACCTAGGGTTTCTGAAATCGGTTTATATGCTTCGCGATTCGATTAGAAGATATAGTTTGATAAGTTAATCGTGTTTTGGGGAAAATTTGAAGGAGACAAATGCTACGTACACGGTGCATCTGATTGGCGTTTTGATGAGACGAAATTTTATTATATATCGCGATAAACTGAGAAAATAATATGTCGCACACGGGTTGCAATTCGGGTTGGTCGATTGACCCGTCAAAATTACTCAACCCGAATTTGACGTTATTAGATAAACCGGTTAGGTACTTTAATCCAAACCTATAAGTCTATAACCTACTAACTCGAACTCCGTCCGAATAGTCTATATTGAAAAGACAGGCTTAGCAGGTTACCGTGTCAGTTTTGGGTTACCAAGTTAATTCGTTAATTACATCGGATCACGTTGAGATTAAAATCAAATAAGTATGAATTGAATGAAATCAAATATGCAAAATTAATTGTATAATTACAAACACTTTTAGAATAATTTGGAAACAAAAACTTTTTACACTGATTTTTTAATAATTTCAAATGAGAAAACAAAAAAAGAAAAACATAAAGAATTAGATACGATAAACATAATAGCTCAATACTAGCCGAATCATTGACCACAACCTCATAATCTAACAAGAACACCAATCTCACCACTTACAGAATACATAAACTACTAGACTAACAAGCTTTCGTGATTGAATGCTAAGACATATTTAGTCACCAAGATGATCGCTATTGAATCTTTATATCTGCTTCAAGATTCAAAGCATTTTGATTTGAGGTTATTTTGGGTCTTTTTATCAAAAGGGCATTCAAGTTTTGCTCTTTTGTGTTTCTGAAATAGAAATATACAATAATTGAATTTTACCTATCAATAACTTCATGTATTCGTTGTGTATATATATACATATATACATTGTATACTATGTATCAATTGTTTGGAGATTTGAACAGCATTGAGCTAAACCCCATTTGGATTGTTTAAATAAATATATATTACATAATATTATTAACTGATAAAGAAAAAAAATAGAACAAAGTTGGTGATAGAATTCATAAAATGTCAGTAGCAGACGTTACTTTGAGTCCGATTCACAAAAAGTGTGGCAGTGGTTGTTCGAGGAGCGGTGAGTCCATTGTGATTTACCTAACGGTTGCTAGTTCTTTGATTCCGATGAGCATTATGGAATCGGATTCAATTGCCACCGTTAAACTCGGGATTTAAACATGTAAAGGTTTTGTAGTGAAGAAACAAAAGTTAGTTTTTGGAGGGAGAGAATTGTCAAGAAATAATTCTCTTGTTAAAGATTATGCTGTTTCAAGTGGTGATGTTCTTCGTCTAATTCTTAGGGTGTCTGGTGTACTTCTGAACACCCTTAAGACGCTATTGGAAAACTATTCGAATTTGAGGTTGATAGATTTAGAAATGTGAGGTAATTGAAACATCTTGTTTGGGAAAAGGCTAAAGGGATTGGACTCATTAATGTTGAAGATCATAAGATTTTGGGTAATGGTGAGAAGCTTGATGATCAGAGGTTGATTGATGATATTTGTAAGAATCATGCTGTTGTGATTCATTTGTTTGTTTAAAAATCAGCACACGTTGCAACTAGTACTTTAGACCAAAAATATCCAGAAAAAGATCATGAAAAAATAACCAACCAGAAGAAACCAACCGATATTTATTCTCCATTGCAGCCGATTATTGTGAATCCAGGTTCTAAGTTGTCTCCTATGATATGGAGTATGCTAGATTCCACATTTGAAGGACTGCAAAAAGGAAGAAAACCGACCAGGTAATCGGAGGGCAATGGTGGAACTTAGTTTATGCAGCATCCATCAGGGAACGGGTATGTTGCGGTCTTTAAGCCGATACATGGAGGTTAATTCGCATTTGGAGTGATATGCAGATCCCGGTTTTGAATTCAAGTGGGGATTGGGTTAATTGGTTACATTCTTGGCACGCATCAAAGGAGTTAAAAGATCGAGCTTATGTTATATTGGTTGCGGCGTTTTGGGTGTTATGGCATTATCAAAATAATGTCAAATTTAACTCCTAATGCATGAAGAAGTGTGACATTTTCGATAACATTTGTCTTTTTACTTTTTCTTCGCTTAAATATAGAGGTAGTAAGTTTAGTAGTTGGAATGATCGGTTAATATCTCCTTTGTAAATTTCTAGCTCTTTGTTAGTTTTTTTTTTTCGTCTAGTATATATTGACATAAAAAAAAAAAATTAAGAACCGATGGAGGTTAATAACCCTCAAGGGCTACCCGTATGATTGAATGGTGAAGGGTTAAAAGGGGGACAAGAGTAGGTGAAGGTGCATTGCGGGAGGGTCCATCGTATCTATTAGATCACCCAAGGAGTGGACGAACAGGTTTTTGGTGACGTGGAAATGGGTTTTGCCGGTGTACCGCCGACTGTTATGGGAAAGTGCTTAAACGAAGAATTTAATCATCCGGAAGGGTATGATGGTGGACCACAAAATGTCAAGATTGGATCTTTATAGATGTTTATGAAGAAAGAACTGTGGAAATTGTGAGGATATGGGTCCTAGAGATTTTCTGGGTAAGGAGGTTCATAAGATCACCGTGTTTGATATAAGAACCGTTAATGCTGATAGGCATGCTGGTAACGTTTTAATGAACCGAGAATGTGACTGTTTTGTATTTTATCCCTATTGACAACGGTTACTATTTGCCTCAAACCGTAAGAACTAATTGATTATGAAAACGAATGACTGATTATTGTAAAACAAACTTTAACGTAAAACAAATAAAACTAAATATGGATGTGACACGTGCCATTTGTGCATCACCTTTTTATGCATGATGCACAAAGTGTCAACGTCTCACTTTCATATTATGTCGCATGAACCAGTCTCACTTTCATATTCTGTCGCATGAACCAGCCCCATCAAAACGATCTACCAACTAACATGTTGTTAATTATACATTTGCCAATTTGACATTTATGTAAATCACGCGCTAACGGGCCTGTTTTCATACTCTTTACAGTTTGAAGATTGCACATTTGATTGGCTTTACTGGCGACAAACCCGTGAACCATACTCACTTGAGACCCTAGACTACATCCAATCGCTAGACGTGTAGCAAGACATAGCTTTACTAAGCTCAAATGGGTGGGACCTTTCGCACAAGTGTGTACGCACTCTTAGTATCTCTACCATGCTTTTGAAGAAAGGTGCAGCCAGAGGACTGTCTCCTTATGCCATAGGACGCATTCTATGTAGAGAAACACTCAATAAGGAATTGGTGATTGAGAAGATTCTTCAGAAAGCCTGCAAAACCAAGCTTCCTCAAACTAGTGAAGTCAATATACTTAAAACTGTATCGGACCCAGGCCCGGCCCTAAAGGGGTGCGGGGTGTGCGACCGCACAGGGCCCCGAAAAAAATAGGGCCCGAAATTTTTTCAATATATATTATATATGTTAATATATATTATTTTATGTAAAACAAAACAAAAATGTATGGTAGATAAGTTGGCAATGTACCCCCCTTTTAGTCTTACACCATTTCAATTTGGTGCAAGTTTGAATCTTGAAAGCCACATTTTTTTTTTCTTTTTCTGAAAGGCTTTTCTATCCTATTTTATTAACCCATTATTATAGCCAATTTAATAATTGTAGTCCATTAAAAATAACTCATTATAATTTATAAGTCCATTAATCAAAAAAAATTTAGGGCCCAATTTTATTTTTCGCACAGACCCTCAAAATTAACGGACCTGATCGGACCTTCTAGATTTTGAGCTTGACAAGGTTTCAGTAAAACATCTCTGAGGTCTTGGGTTTGTGTAGGTATGTATATACATGATGTGAAGGTGTGGATGACTGCTACTTTGTCAAATTTATGGCATTTATACTAAGAACTAACTCTGTCGAGCGACATGATTATACAAATAACTATTTTTAGCTTAGCATATTACATTCTGTCGATATTTTTGTTTAAGATCTCATTTGCGAAGTTCTGATTTGATCATATCACATGTTCAAATCATGCACAATAAGGTGTGGATGACTACTTAAGTTATGGCATTTTAACCATTTTCAGTCAGTTTCATTTAATCGACTAACGATTATATAAACCAACATTGGTAGGTTAATCTAAATATATTACATTCATAAATGTAATTATTTTAGATCTCTAAAGTTTCCATACCAAATGAACATAATAAAGGTGTTAGACATGAGGTGGTATTTAGAACTTACTCAATGATCCAAGGTCCAAGTTGAATGATAGCCTGCACATATATTATCTATTTAATAATCAAATAACACATACTCGTATTTCTCAACAACATTTGGTTCAAAACATCAAATCTCGAAACACGGTGAATCAATCAGAGACAAGAATCATAATTTCTAACCACAAATAATCATATTTTCTAATTACAAAAGCCAATAGGTTTGACCTCAAAACACAAAGAGGTCAAAAAAATACCCTTTAATGAATAAATAGCATGTGATTTAACTGTAGACTCTGGTGTCCAAGTTCTGATCACAGCTCCACCATTGATGAATGCCATGAGCATCCTTAAAATCAACAGCAGGAGTCAAATTAATAGTCAACTTTGCTGAAGGAAGAAGATGTAGTGCTTCATGAGATTCTTTTCCGATTGCATTCAAGAAAACACCTGAAATAGAGTGCTGTGTTGCCAACCGTTCGATCCCCCCAGCTCCTATCTCCTCCATCTTTTTACGGTGTTCAAAATATCCAATATATTCTGAACAAATATGATCCATTGGGTTCACATATAAACATGGGGACCATCCAGCCAATGCAAGAAATGAATCTTCTGGCATGTTTCTTTGCTGATTTGCATTCTTAATCTTTGCAGCAACAGCAAGGCCTGCAGTGAGGAAACTGCTAGCGATACGAATCCCGTGTTTAATATTTGGATCCTTGATGTTCTCAAGTGGGGCTGAAATGAATGGTGGATTAAAAAGATACGAATCAAGAAAGATCCCAGTTTTTGCCATTCTTTTCCCTGCTAGTAATGCCATTGCTGATCCTAGGGAATGACCCGTTAACCAGATGTTTGACTTTGATGTTTGACTTGAGACCAAGTTTCTGATCGCTTCCATTGCAATCTCGAATCTTGATGTTTGATGCAACCCATTTTTAATAATGTGTATGTCTAGCTCTAAGTCTCGAGAAAATGCATTCCCTTTGGTTAACGTGCCTCGGAAAGCAATGATATAAGACGGGATATGTTGTGAAGGTGGGAGTTTGGACTTATAGATCGCACCAAAGACACATGAATCAGCATCATCAATGAGTTGACTGTACAAGTCAAACTGAAAGAATTCCCACCAAGGTGGAGCAAGAACTTCTGAATCTTGGCGGTTTTCCTGGCGATCTCGCTCTATTATGTATACACCTTGAACCAAGCACGCTGCAACAGACCTCCGGAGATCCGCATTAGTCCTGTTGTCATTAGACAACAGATTAATTTAAGAAAGAAAGAAAGAAGGGATGCATATGACTAGAGCAAGCAAAATCAGCAGACGGGTTGGGTAACATGTCAAAATGGGCCAGTTTCTGTCAGACAAAACGGGTAGGGTCTGGTTGGTCCACCAACACTTGTCCAAAGACGTTACTTTTATATACATATTTAATATATGTTATTATTACTAAAACTCTATTATACAATGACAAGTTAAACTTTTGATATAGTGGTATAGGACCTTGTAAACAGGTAACTGGTGTAGGTTTTCTCTGTTCGGGTTACATGGGGAGGGCCAGTCTCTTTTTAACTCAGATGCAAGCAGCCTAACCGGAGTATCCTGAGACCGTTCCCTGGTCACCCTAAGATGTTTACATAATGAGGTTCGACCCTGAGACCTCTTGTGAGAAAATCATCACATCTGACTACTAGGCCACGTTGTTGATGGTTGGTATAGGACCTTGTGCACATTATAGATAACCATCTCAAAAGGGTTTATAGTTTGGTAGTATATCGAACTTTAGACATTTTATATTGTATGCATCCAACTTTGAAACCTCCTATTGTATGTATGCAATTTTTAAAACCGTCTATTGTATGTCTTTTGCATGTTTTAGGCTACATAAATTGACGTGTTTTTTGTAAGTTATATACATAGAATAGTAAGTTCAATGCATACAATAAAAGGTTTCAAAGTTGAATACATACAATAGTAATAGGCGTGAAGTTGCATACATTCTCAAACTATAAACCTATCTCAAAACAAGCTACTTTGATTTGGTTGACCCGCAAACACTTATCTGTTGAGATTCTTTGATATATCTGTATATATATTTATATTGATAATTAATATGTTAGATGATTACTAAAACTATATAATCACATAACATAAATTTTTAAATAAAGTGATTCAGGAATTTCTATGGATTAAGAATAAACTTTGGGCGGCGTTTAACTATTTGGCCATATTTGACCAGTTTTTTGTTATATAATTGCAGCTTACACATTTGATCCATTATTGATTAAACATAATCCAGATCACTTCATATATATACGCTGAAATTTCCACTCTACTAATGTTAATGACAATCAAGGGGGTCGGTCGTCAAATGCAAAAACTTTAAAACATGGTTAACATATAGTACAGTAGTTGCATGCATAATGTAAGAAATGATAACTTAGGAAGCAGAAGCCAAAAGGAATTACCAGTCAATGCTAGTCAAGTGTGAGGGGCCTGAAAGTTCAAAACTTTCCCTTTCCGAAAGTATGGCATCCAAGTTCTTCGTGCTTGATTCTCGACTCTCAATCTTACTGAAAGTAACAAAACGAATAAACACCCGTTATACCTGATCAAACTGATACACAATGTTCATTGTCTATATCATAATGTACAAGCAACCTATGCACAAAAACATCAATGCAAAGTGCATTATCTCCAGAATCAAATCACAATCCAAAAACTTTAATCACGAATAAATACAACCAATGAATTAAAACATTCGTATCCAAACAAAGTTAGGGATTCATAATGAATCTGTCTAATAATCACACTTATTTAAACAAAGACTACAAAGGCTTATAATGTACAACCCTCAAAGCATTTAGAACATCAATACAAAATGCAATGTACAACCCTCAAAGCATTTAGAACATCCATACAAAATGCATTTTCCCCCAAATTGAATGAATAATATTTCTTATCCTCCATGTTTCAAAACAAAACAAAACATCAACAAAAAAATATAACAAATTAAAAAAAAAAAAAAAAAAAAACATCAGATGTTGCAGTTCCAAAAGATAGGAAAAAGTTCTAATTTTTATCATCAAACACTATTCAAATAAACAACAACCAAATTAAATTATGAATACAGCCTAGATCAAATTAAAGTGTACCTGAGACTCATGGGGATAAAGATCTGCGGAAATTCTGCAAAAATCGATGGTAATCAAGGAAATCAGATTTTGACCGGTGTCGATCTCCGGTCGCTTGAAAATTGGAGGATCGATATCTGGTTTGATTTTTTTTAATGGCGTGTCGTGAGGGTGGCATGTAACTTACCATAATTTACTTTCATTTTTATATATAATATGGAATATGGATATCGATGGATATAGATATAGATATAGAATATAGATGGATAGATATAGAAATAGAAAATATTTCTAATCTTTATCTCTAATCTCTAACTTAACATAACGTATCTTCTTTATTATTGTTTTAAAATTAATTTTAACATAAGAAAATGTTTAAATTACTCCTAATTCATTTAAAATATTTTTATTAATAAAACTATTTCATATTTATAATTTATAATCTATTATTATATATAAATATATAATGTATAAATACAACTCTTTGTTATATAAAATAAGATAATAATCCATACAAAACACGTAAAACAATTAAACAATTAATAATTTTTCATTATCGTCACTGTTACTTACTATTATTATTTCTACCGCCGCATTGCACGGGTATTATTCTAATAAAAATGAATGAATCTTTTTTTGTGTTTGTAGATTTTAAAAGAATCCTAACTCAATTTCCAATCATCATTGTAATTTGAATTTTAACTTCTTTTTCACGTAACTTGAGAAGGTTTTTTTCTCATGTTATTTGAGGAGGTATTCTATGACCGCTTATAATCCTTTTTTTACTTGTAACACCTAAACTTTCAAAATAGGAAAACAAAATAGCAGAAATTGGGCTTCAGTTGTGTTTGGATCGGGTGATCTGGAACAGAAAGTGGAGAAGTCTAATTCACCCGTCTGAGTGGGCCTTACCCGTCCGGATGAGATGTTTGTGTACTGGGTGTTTGGTCAATTGAGTACTTATACTTTCAATTGTAAAACTTGATTGAATACTTTTAATGCTATAAAACAAAAATGTATTTTGAATGATGAGGTTTAAAATAATAATAAAAAAATAAAATAAAATTTTGGGGCCTTATATTACCACTACAATATGTACATGCAGTGAGGTTTAAACTTGAAATTTATTTTCTTTTAAAGATATTAGGATGTTAACCACCAGACCACCTGGTGAGGGTTTCACTTATATATCTACTATATGCATACATAATATATATTTGTGAATCGGATCAGAATAGATAGTATAAATCTTAACATAGAATAACCATAAAATATTATGTCCATCACCTTTCATCAATAAATACTATGTGCATCATGAAATATCATAACTTGTATTTGTGCATCAATGAGCATCACAAATTCAAAAATTGTGTAATTATCTGTTTTACCCTTTAGAAATAGTTGATTATCATTCATTTTTTTATATGATTAGCTTACCATCAAACAATTTAAATTTTGTTCTATTTATTATGTCTTAAGATTTATTTACAATAACCAACACACATATACACACACACATATATATATATATATATGTATATAGTGAGAACACATAAATTATGTGAGAAAGATCTTAAGATTTATTTAACAATAATCAACATATATATATATATAGTAACATGATCTAAAAAGAATAAAATTTTGGGGGAGAATAAAATTTTTTAAATAAAAAACAATTATGATTCAGCAAAAAATATATATATATAATTTCAAAAAATTCTTTATGTGATTCAATAAATACTTATCTATGATTCAACAAACATTTTCATTAATAAACATTTATTTTAAATCAAATGGTTAATTTGATGAATCAAATGGTTAATTCGATGAATCAAATGGTTAAAGGAACATTTTTCTCCTTTCGCCATTAATTTTTTTTTTCCCTTGAACTTATATATATATATGTATATGTATATATCAGAGAACACATAGATTATGTGAGAAAGAACTTAAAATCAAAATTGAAAAGAACGGATAACAAATTAAGGAGATAAATCAAAATGAAAAGATGGATAACAATCTTCATTTTGTTATAACAAAAGTACGTCATATACTAGTTCTTCCAAATATGGAAATAATAAGTGTGTGATAATTGACAAAGTATTTCGTCAAATAAATTACATGTCTTCATATTTCATTCAAGATCATATCATAAAAAAATTAAGAAGGTTTTAAAAATAAAGTTAAAATAATGGTTTAAAAAAACAAAAGCAAAAATTATAATCCATCAATTTCACATTGATTTGTCTCAGTGATTTGTTATTCATCATTTTCATATTGATTTGTCTCCTTGATTTGTTATCCATCGTTTTCATTTTCATTTTTTCCTTTATTTTGTTATCCATCTGTATGAGAAAGTTATGATTAAAACTCTAAAACCTCGTCAAATTTGATGCATTTTTCTTTCTTCATCTTTCCTTTTGTTTTTGGTCCTAATTTCTATTCCTTTAACAATATTCCTCTTATTTGAACCTATAAAGTAAATATAAGACAATCAAGCATTAAACCCAATATATTCACCTCAATATCAAGTATAAATGACTTGATAATGTGCTCGAAAACATACGCACAAAATAGCACATATTGGAGATTCTTTTAGATTCTAGAAACAAGTTGGAAAGAAGAGCTCCTTTAACTTCCGCACATTGTGCATAGATCTTAGACCGTAACAAGTTCAACGCGGTAGTGACACGAATTACCTACCGTACAACCGTCAACTAAAACAATACATCATGATGCAGTTTATGAATATGCTAGTTGTGAGATCTTTGTGAATTTATCTCAGTGTGATCTCAAATTGGGAATATACACACACACACACACATATATACCTTCGGCTGCTTGATACCCAACATTAGACCACACCAAGATAATTCCTCAGATATTACACGACCAACATCTTTATAAAGTGCATCATGATGTATGATAATTCGCGTCACTTCCACGCTCAACCTGTTGATGTGTCAGATTGTGCATAATGTGCGAAGTTAAATTAGCTCTTCATTTCCCTTGTTGGTAGATTCTAAACGCATCATCCATTTGCAATCATGATTATAACCTTTCTTAACGTATCTATACCATTATGCGTATATATAACATATATATAGTGAGGACAAGCAGGTCCAATGAGAATGACATATGAATCAAAATTGAAAACGATGGATAACAACGTAAGAGATAAATCAAAGTGAAAACGATAGACAACAAATTAAAGAGATAAATTAAAGTGAAAACGATAGACAACAAATTAAAGAGACAAATCAAAGTGAAAATGATGGATAATGATGCATTTGTGACCGAAGTTTTCAAAGATTGGAAGACGGAGAGACATAAATTTCATGTGGATGTTGCTAATAGCTTCTACAACTGAGCAATACAAATTGATCAGACAGACTGACTCGACAGAATGAATGTATTGCAGTTGCTGTTCACAAGGAAGACCGAAGACTACACAATGAGAAAGAGAATCGTCTTTGATGGGGTGCTACACTTGCCTATAGGTTGGTTAGATCACTTATTTTGTGATGATATGAAACATCTATTTTTTTCTAAAAAACAAAAAAAGAATCTTGGAATTGACTGACTTAATCATAAGTCAAAAAGAGGGATACCGTAAAATACGGAAACTCTAGGAAATAATAAATCCCGTATTCAATAACAATTTGTTGAGGGTTTTAACAAAGAACAACTTAACTCCATTTTTAAGGAAATTAGCGAATATGTGTTTACATTATTAGTTAATGAGTTTAGTTATAGCCCATTAATAAAGTCGTGGCCCTCCTATGATATCTCATGGAAGACGATGCAAAAAGTTTGGGTTTTTAGTTTTTACACAGAAACAACTCCGTGACTCACAGGGGAATGTTGTATTCGAGAATTAACTTGATAAGAGCAACGGGCATACCCGAGTAGATCTTATCACTCACATTATTGAAAATCTATCAGAATGTCATGTACAGATGGCTATACTAAGTGGGAGGGGGTTGTCGATACGAAAGCCTAAGTACTTTTTAGTTCCAATAAAACATTTTTTACATTTTTCAGCCTATATGCAAATGAACCACCGATAACATATTAACATATGACTTTTCTTTCATTGTGTTTTTTCAGTCTGATAGCCGTAAGGGTTGTTGCTGGCCCAATTCCATTGATCTTTGCACATATCTTCAATTCCATGCTTTGCCCTGCAATGACGACCCCAAACATACATAACCAAAACCTCAATGATAAACACATGTAACCTTTTTGGTGGTACCATTTTCGACCCATTTACTTATGAATGGGTTTATTTGAGTACAATTTATATCTCACAAGTCAAACAGGTCGAAAGCCGCCCAATTGCCCAAAGTCTAAGTTAAATGCTAGTAACTCCTGATTCCTGAATCATTCTATTCAAAAAACTACATCTTTGTTGATACAGTATAATTTGGCAATCATGTCTGTCACTATTACAGATAGAAGAACAGGTTGAAGGTTTATAAATAAAAGTTTTAATTTTTAGACAAAAGGTGTTTAGGATCAACCTGCCCCGACCCATACCTGTTTCGGGTTTTGACAAGGTACCAACCCACCCGACGCGCCCATTCTGCTCTATCTAAACCTAATTCATGCTTACAGATAATGAAGGACATGAATACTTACTTCCAGTTCAGCTCACGCTCTGCCTTCGCGGTTGACGCATATACAATCTCAGCATCACCAGGTCGTCTGCCAGTTTTTACCAAAGGAATTTTCTGAAGCAAGAATGTTATGATATGAACATTTCACGTAATCAAGAGATAAATAATCATAATGCGATCTAAAATACTTTCCAACAAAATCAACTGAAAAATATTCCAAAACCCAAATCGGCACATTATAATGGGCTGTTTTAACTTGGACACATCAATTGAAATGTTGCAATTTTCATAGGACACAAGGAGCAAATCCAAGGGACGAATTATATTTTGAACATTCTCAGATATACAGATGGCCGTATTTTCATCTACTAATAATGAAAAGGGGATCACTTAGATTGCATGTAAATTTGCACAGATGCATGAAATTGATATACTCCGTATCTGTTAAAACCGGAGTATGTTCTTACTTCAATAATATCGTATACATGAAAACTTATAAAAATTCAGTACCTTGCCAGATGCCTTTTCAAACGCTGATACCACCTCTAAAACAGAAGTCCCTTTTCCTGTACCCAAGTTGTAAACTTCACAACCTATGTCACAAATCCAACATTCAGAAAATGTCACGTGTAACTTGAGCTTTGCCTATCAGCAATCAAAAATGGAAAAAGAGACACACCTATGGTAGGATCAGAGAGTTTTTTCAGTGCAGCAATATGCCCATTCGCCAGATCAACAACATGGATGTAATCACGTACCTGATTATATAAAAGAAAAACAGTTAGACAGATATAGATAACCATTTCAAATAATGACTATTTCTACTTGAAGTTACAATAATGAACAATCAGTTTGGATGTCCAGAAAACAAATTATGACACACGTCAGCTAATTATCTAAGGGTAAACTAAAATTACACATGTACCCATGCTTTTGACTAACTTGAGGGACTTTTATTATCCATTTTACAATATGTATTCCATCTTTCCAAAAAAATACATATTAAGAATCTAATGATTATCTGATATTAACAACTTCAAACAATATAAGCACATCCGAACACTATTTTCTGCAGTCCGATTTATTACACTTGATTATCTGATTCTGATTATTTAAAATCACATATTCAATTTAAAAGGGGTATCTAAACACCCTCTAAGTGATTAAAAAGACAAAGCAGTACCCCAGTTCCATCTTTTGTTGAGTAATCTGTTCCAAATACTTTGAGTGCAGGTTGCCTACCAACAGCAACTTGCTGAATGAACGGCATAAGATTGTTTGGGATTCCATGAGGATCCTCGCCTATTAGGCCACTAGGATGAGCACCGATTGGGTTGAAGTACCGCAACAATATAAATTTCCAATCAGCATTTGAAGCGTATATATCACGGCACATGTCCTCAATCATGAGCTGAAAGGATCAAATATATTAGTCCATACATAAATAGATCTTAGTGAATAAATCAACTACAATTAATACTTTTCATGTGAAATTATAATGCAATATCACTGTGGTGTCAGCAGTTAGGTATATGTGTATTGTGACTGTATCCAGTCCAAAATTCTGACAAATGACACCATTCCAAACTAAAACTGGGAATCCAATTAGCACGTGGCATTGACCAAACTAGCGTCTACGGCTCATATTATATAAAAATAAAAGTAAACAGTAGCCAATGATGAAAACACATAGTTCTAGATATACCGAGATTATCACACCTTGGTTCGTCCATATGGGTTGGCTGCAGACAAGGGAAACTCTTCTGTGCATGGTACCTCCTTTGGCCAACCATAAACTGTAGCCGATGATGAAAATACAAGCTGAAATAATCAAAAACATAAAACCGTACGTCACTAAGATTTTTGCTTTGAAATAACAAATTCCCAAAGTTGTTCCAAACCTTTATGAACATGCTCTGATTGACAAACTTTTTAAATACTCCATTATCCCTTCAAGTATCCGTTTAGCAAGAGATGACAATGTTGACCCATTTACTCATGAATGGGTCAATTTGGGTATGTTTATTTTTAAAGGGTCAAACATGTAGATAAAAGTAAATATCTAAGAAGAATCAGGTTCAACGGGTTAATGGCCCAAAGTGCGTTTTTTAATTATAAAACTCCAATTAAAACTAGATTATATTCGAAATAATACATATTAGACACACTCGTTAAGAGATCATAAATTTCGGACAAAAAAAGTGTTTCGAGACAACTGGCAACAAGATATTTCACAGTACCCAACCCCTTGATCCGCCCATTTTACCACCTCTTCATTTAGCCATTTAAAATGCAACATAGTTTGTCTTAAATGGTGTCGCAACAAATCAAGATGAAAATGCGGGTCTAATTTACCTAACTTTAGGAGAATTAGAATGGGACCCACAAAACGGAGGGGAATTGTGCAACAAAACAATATCAGACTAATAACTCGAGTTCAATGAGCAAATAAGAATAAAGAAGATACCTTCTTGCATCCATAGGCAGCCATAACTTCCAACAGAGTTATAGTACCAATAATATTGTTATTGAAGTACATCAAGGGCTTCTGCACACTTTCACCAACTGCCTTTAATCCAGCAAAATGTATAACGGCATCAAACCTACAACACCACCAGAATACAAATACAAATTACTTTTAGATTCATAATTGATCCACACTCAGCACTAAGATTTTAAGTTATAGTTGGTAAACGTTACAAACTCTGTTTGTTATTTTCATTTTATAAATATAAGATACCACTATATTGGTTAGATTAATTTAGACAAATAACACACTTTTCAAAATATTGATTTTCCAGCAACCCCAACCAGCCCAAACCAAGTAATAAATAGTAGTAATGAAAAGAAAGACTTTACTTTGTGGAGGCAAAAAGTTGCTCTAATGCAGGCTTATCTCGGACGTCCATCTGCAGTAAAAAATAAAATAAAATTTCATTAGTCATCAAGAATGATGGTTACATATTTCTAGTAGCAAACACCCTAACGCATATGCTCTGATTCTTTAAAAGTGAACTGTGAAGCATATCATATAACATGATACAATGTCCTATGTAACTCATACAGGATCAGCTAAAAACTCAGTGATGCATGATTTGCCACATAAAAAAGCCCAACCCCCTCCCAGAAAAAAAGATAATAGTGTGCAACACTCGATATGCAACTGTGATATTGACAAACTGTACTCATAGACTATACCAGTTATAACAAAAATCAGTTTTGTACCGTACAGTCTAGAACAATTTTTTTAAATTAGTCAAATGACATTATTTTGATGAGCAGTAGGCTAACATCAGTAACCAGAAAATTACATGCAGTCCACTGTAAGATTTTGGACCGTACCTGCTATACACATATACTGTACGGTATTTGCTAGTAGTTAAAAATGAGAGTGTGACATGTGGACGTGTGTTCAACTTTTAGGCGAGTGTCCCATCAACATTTTTCAAAAGTAATCCTAACTCGCCTAAAATAATGCACATCCGACCTCCATTTTACGGTAACTACTTTGCACAATAAAGAAACGCCAGACTCACAAAATATTAAATCTTACAAACACACGTAGCATAAATATAAAAAGGAAGATAAAAAAAAGAGAAAAAATCGTGTAAGGCCATCTCCAATGGTACTTTAAAATGCTCCTCTATTTATATATTTTGTAAAGGATGAAATACAGAGATGGTGGAGAAAAAAATACACTCAATATACTTAAAGAAATTTTAAAAGAAGTTAAATTTTCTCTATTTATATTGAAGCACTATTCATCCTTTAAAAATTTTAATCAATACATTTTAGCGTCATTATCAATATTAGTTGACTTTCAACATTGTTAAATTCTTAATAATAAATATTATTGCTTATTAACTATTTTTAGTAAACAAATAAAATAAAATAATATCTCAAAAAATAAATATATTACAATATTAAATCATAATGATTACAAACAAATAAAAGTTACATAATTAAATGAATTTAAATTTAAAAAGCTCTTAAAATATTATATAGATAAATTAAGAAGGATAAAAAGGTATATAATTGTGTTTTTACAGTGAATGATTGCAGTGGACGTTTTGTTAGAAGAGAAATTTGCTGAAAAAATTCCTTTTTTCCCTCTATTTTTAGATATAGAAACGGAATTATGATTGTACTACTATAATAAGTCCATTTCAATTGCCACGTGTATTTGTAAAAAGTATTCAATTAATATGCGCAAGTCTAACCTTTCTCTTCACAACCATAACCAACCAGTTAAAACGAAAACAATCTTTTCACGAAAAGAATAAAAATGAAAAAAAGAAAGTAATATTACATATATGAGAAAACATGAAATAAATAAACACTCCTCAGATGAACAAGTAACATTTGTTAATTGAAAAAAAAAGGAGGCAATACTAAACCTTGTAAAAAGATAAATTATCGGCAAGATCACCAGCAAGTTGTCGAACTCTGGTGATAGCAATTTCAGATGAATTATCTAAATTATCGACGATGACTGTTTTGTGACCATCTAACAACAACTGTAACACCGTGTGACTCCCTATATATCCGGCACCACCGGTCACCAATACACATAACGGCACCTCCATTCTTTATGTTTTTCCGAATTAAAAGAAATAATAAAATGAAAGGATACGTAATTATAGAAGAGAGAAGACTTTAATGGATAATGTTGACAGGCAATAGACCAGGGAGTGACATATGTTGCAATTGAAAAGTCGCACTAGGTTTTATTAATAATAGTAGTGCGTGTGTGTGTTTATATATAGGCAATTAGGCATGAATTTGATGAATTGAAAAACTGAAATGGTGGGGTATATTAGGAGAATGACATGATTTTTTTACCTTTTACTTTTTTAGAAAAAATAATGGATCAATTAATCGGTACTTTGTGGCTTGTGGAAGGGGTCAAGGAGAAAGGAAGTTGATTGGTGGTTAGTATATAAAAAGTTGAAATATTTGGAATTGTAGAATTATCCGGAATCTTGTTGTGGTTTCTTGAAATTGACTAACGAATAGAGATTAGAGAGGGAAAAGTTCAAATTGAACACGAACATATAATGGTACCATACTTTCATGTTAAAAAATAAAATACTAAATTAAATAAGATTTTCGGAAGATAAAATAACAATAGAATGACTGAGTACGTTTAAAATAGATCTAAAAATATCATCAGTACAGATACTAAAATCATCAACAATAATAGAGAGAGAAATAAAAGAATAAAATATCACGATGCGTATTATTAAGCGCATGTTTAAATTGATATTACCAAGGTCTATATAGTGTTACTCTTTATTTTAATTCATTAAATATTCACGATGTACGTATGATAAAACAAATAGGGTAAAAAAACTCATAGAAAATTAGATTACAGAATAAGTTATTAAGGATTTACATTTTCACAAAAGATCACATCGGGGATGTGCTGCAGTCCTTCGGTTAGAGAAAGGATTGAGATCCAAATCCGGTGCTTACAAAGTATCAACATATCTTTGTTGATCTAGAACACAAAATGTTTAGATGTTAGTAACAAAATCGACATTTTAACAACTTTGAAATAATCACCGTGAGATTGATTTCATATGCACTTTTATAAGAGAGAAAAATGTTACAAATATCCCATATAGTTGGTCAATGTTACCGATTTTTTCGCTGTATAAATATCTTATAATATTAAAGTCATTAAATGAAGATGACAATTACATTAGGGATTAGAGGTGTAAACGAATCGAGCTGTTATCGAGCAACTTGAGCTCGGCTCGAGTTTAAGATCAATCAAGTCAAACTTTTATCGAGCTCGAACTTTTCGAGCCTTGATGAATATTTATATGTACATATACGTATGTACATGATTTTTGGATTTATAAACGATATACTTTTAATTATAATTTTGTTATAGTATTTTAGAAAGTTTTTGACATATTTACATGATTTATATTAATTTTATAAGTATTTTGAAATGATTTTTGGTATTTGATTACAGCCCTATTAGGGACGATAATTATGTGTTAATTTTTTCATAATTAAGTACACGAGTAAATTTTATGAAAACCATGTGTTAATCTAAACTTGCGGTAATCAGAGAAAATAGAAGAAATAATTAGATGAATGGACAATATAACTTTGATATCTAAATTATTTACTTGGATCATAAGTGAGATTATCTCGGAATTGATTGAATAAGGAAGAAAAAACGTAAACCATCTTTCGTTTCTTCCTCTTAATTCATCCTTTTAAATTATTACTTCGTTAACCAAATTTTCGACGCAATGGGTAAATACAGTTGTATGGTGGCAACAACGATGGCGATGGTGACAGTCATGATGATGACCACCAGCAACGCCACACCTCAAGATAGTCCTTTTTGCCAATTCGCAAGGTTAAAGCCGTTATGCAACAGAATGGTGCGTGGTGCGACAACTTATAACGACGCATTAAGAAACTCATTTAGGTTAACCCTTGTTCTAAACCGAAGGAATTCAATGAGGCTTGTACCCTTGCTCACTACTATGATCCAAAAGAAGAAATCTACATCTTCATCTTCAGCAAATATTTTAAAAACATGCCAACAAAAGGTAACCGATATTACTAGTTACGTAAAGGATTTGATTGCAGCCATTGATGAAGAGAACAAAGATATGATTGAATATTATTTGCGTACGGGAGACTTTACATTGAGAGATTGTGTCGATAGTATTACAGAAGTTGATATTACCGTACCTCCTGAAATTTCAAAGATAGCACAAGATGTTGAAGATTTTAAGGAAACCGCTTTGATCATTTTCTTACAAGCGCCTATTGAAACCATATACAACAAACCTCTGCCTGCTGATTATGTGGGATGATTATGAGACCGTTATTATAAACGGACTAAAGAAAACATCATGTTCAACTATATGGTGAACAAGACACCCCCCATTACATTGATTTTCTTATTCATTAGATGGATTGTAATTTCCTTTCTATATAGTTCAAATTTGTGATTGTTTGTATAGGTTTACAGGATAGTAGAGCAACCATGTTTGTTTAATTTGGGCATATAGAAAATCTAGTGTATACTGAACTATAGTTTTGATGAGGGGAAAAGAAGAATGTGAAAAAGTATTTTAGACATGTTATTGAAGAAACAAACTTTTCGGATGCATGCTTGTTTGTAGGTTAACATATATAAGCCTAATTCTTTAACGTTGTATCAAGTTCTGGATCAAAATCACTCATATAGTATCTGAATAATCATGTATTTATTTACTTGTCACCTCTTGTGAATGATTTGAAATAAATAGCGAGCACATATAAGCTTAATTGGCTAGGCCTGTACACAATAAGATCAACCAGAGAAGGTAGAATGGGCGGTAAGAAAAGTTGGGTACATGGTCGAAAATGCAACCTTACATAGTTACATTGCACCACATACACGTTAAACAAAAATACTCACCTGCCATTATAACACATGATATGCAACTGTAGCTGCATAAACGGAGATGCAATTGCAATGGCAAGGCATTATCACCTTTTGACTTGGTCAAGATTACCTGAGGAGAAAAAAAGAAACTAACAACAAAACTACCTAAGCAATGCAATGGAATTAGAGATGTTCTATTGAGTTTTCTGCTAACAATTATAAGCAGCAGATTAACAGAACAACACAAACGGGCCAATCCAAGGCACGAATAGAGGATAGTCTCAATGTGTACTTTCAGGAGAATGATGTATCCGACTTAAATTTACTGACCATAACTCAGTTAACTCTGTGTTTGACACATTCGTCAAAATCAACAAAGAACCATCCCCACTCGGTATATCAATCTCCTTGTTAACATCATAGTTGCAAGAATCTTCGACTTTGACATCATAACCATCAGCAGATGGTGCACAACTTTCTTCATCTTGATTTTCAACAGGATGATCCAGCTCCATGTCCATTGCATTTGAAGTTGACAACTTTTCATCAGATTTGTCTATATTGTTGTTGGTCATATCATCAAATATAGGATCAAGATCAAGTCTATGTGGTTCATCAACTTCTGCACCCTCTAGAGCCTCCACCAATTTAGAATCATCAACGGAGCAACTTTTCTCTTGATCAGGTGCTGAAATGAACGGTACCTTATGCTTTGTGTAAAGCGACATGGCTTTCTGCAAAGTAAAGGACAAGATACATGTCACATGTGAGTTTCAAGAAAATAGTAAAATGAACGAGAATTGTCTGATTCTGTTTCTCATAATTATGCTTGGACAAATCAGGTTATTCAAATAGGATGTTACAATAGCACCTTATAAGATAAAATAAAAAATACTGACAATATTATCTGGAGATAAACCCATGAAAAATAAAATAATGATTCATAGCTTAGTCATGGACTCAGCCACTATCCCCCGCATGTTCTAATTCGTTTGGTCAAATTATAGTTTTAAGTTTTTCAAAACTTCAGTTCAGTTCGGTTTTTGGTTGATGAATAGTCCTAATTATAACTGCAAAGTCATCAAAGTGAAGACGTTCATAGTTCATACAAAAAGAAACAAGAAGATATAAGAAATTAAACCTTAAAAACAGCATCGTCTATAGCAGGAAACAGTGAAGCTCCCTTGGTAATAC
Organism: Logfia minima; assembly: GCA_963921325.1. NCBI lineage: Eukaryota > Viridiplantae > Streptophyta > Magnoliopsida > Asterales > Asteraceae > Logfia > Logfia minima. Next base: position 8,018,297 of record OY992764.1, on the reverse strand, counting down.
CATCTTCTACACCCTGTGGCTACACACAAGAGAAATTATGATCATATGCAACTAACTACAAATAGGGTTAGCAAAATTGGCAGGCTGGTAAGAGGTATAAAACAGGTTAAATAGGTTTCCTCATACTGTTCGAAACATGTTTGTTTAGTTGACCCACAAACATTTAATAGTCTATTTATAATATACAGTTAACACGTCTGGTATCATTACAAGAAATAGGTTAATACAATTATAATCTAACTTTTCAAATAAAACGATAAAGGATGGTGTAAGCATTATAAATATGCTTTGGGCAACTTTCAATCCAATTGACCCATCTCCCTTTACCTAAACATTTTACTTGGACCATTTGACCAGTTAGGGATAAAATAAAGGTTTAATTGCCTAAAAAACCACGTACTAATCATTTTGTCCCTTTTGAACCAATTCACTATTTTATCTCCCACAAATGCAACAGAGTCGTTTTGAACCATTCTGTAGCCCCATAACCGAATTCATTGCTTCGTAACTGGAAACCTCCCATTTGACTAGTAATTTCAGCACTCAGAAGTTTGAAATCTCCACATGTGCTTATATCATTCACACAACCTCTACCCCATGTTTTCTTGCTTGATCTACTAAATGCCTAACTTTGGGTGGTGGATCAACAGAATCATCGTGCAACAATGAATTTGGTTATTGGGGCTACACAATGGTTCAAAAGGGACAAAAGTTGAAAGGAGAGAAAAGAGCATATTGGTTCAAAAGGGACAAATGTAAAATGAGTAGCTGTTTCATGCAATTAACCCTATACTAAAACACAACTCATTCATAAAAATGGGTCGTTATTGACACATCTAACTACAAACAATGAGATCATAACCATATGCATCAAGCAAGCATGTCACATTACCTCCAAAAACAATATTTTGCAATCCAGTTCATCGGAGTCTGATGCTTGATTCAAATCCAGGATGCTTCTGCACTGGTCATAAAGATCAGGCCTAGTAAGATCTTTAGAGATGTCAATCTTTGAAAGGTAAGCCCGAGCAATAAAACTATCATCCTCCTTTGTAACCTTCACAATTTCTGGGGCATTGTTCATGGTCTCAGCCTGCATATCAGGTTGGCCTGTGTGCCCGGACCAAATTTCACCGGTAGGCCCATGAATCAAATGATCAATTTTCTGGACAGCAGATTCCATGTCAGTACTTGCCTCCAATATTTGATTGTTTAGTTGAGTTGTGCCATGGTCCCAATTCCCATATCCATGAAAGGGGGATGGAATTGATTCTGCCACCTGAAACCTCCATGCAATGGGATTTTCATGGCCATAGAAAGGCATACCAGCATGATTCATATTCATTGGGGGTCTACCAAAAATCGGAGGCAGAAACTGTGGCATAACTGGGTTAAAAATTGGTGGAGGAACTTGGTGGAAGGGGAGGTAACCACCGTTGACTATTGGGGATGACCAGTTGGGAAAATTGTTCCAATTGGTTTGACCATTTGACAAAATTCCCCTGCTGAGGTCACCAGATCTCTGATGTCGGTTATTAAATTCCTCAACAGCAGGATTCCTCCTAACATCTTGCCCGTTCAAATCCCTGCGTTCGTTACTTCTTGATGAAGGAGATATGGTGGATGAGCGCAAATCTGATCTTGGACCTTTTTGGACTGACAAATCATCGATACGATTATCATCCTTCTGAGTGATTTTCTCAAGTGACTGAGAAGAAATTTTATCATCTCTGTTAGAGTTACCGTTATGGCAAGCTCTCTCTTCTTGGTTTGAAATCCTGAACAATGCATAAGATACATAATTGCTTATCAAATTAGTACATAGAGTCTATAATAATATCATCATACAGATTATAAAAAGAATGGCAGGTAAAAATATAAGAAACACACCTACAACCTAACAAGTAACATTGTTCAATTGAGGGGCAATTCGATAAAACATATTGATTTAGCACTGGATGATTCAAAGGGTCTGTACAGACTTGATTTTGAATGAAATAAGTTGTTTGATAAGTATTTAGTAGAAAGAATCTCAATGATCATAAAATATCACAAATTTAGCTTCAGAAATGAGTTTAATAAGTTTTTTATTTGATACAACAAGTTGTGAACCTCTTTAACTTTCACCAACCTCTTAAATCTCCATCCTTATAACCAAACACCCAATTTATGTCTTCACAATACAAACAAAAACCCAACACAGAACACATACCACGCACTTTCAGAACCCACCACCGCCAGCGCTACAAGGTTAGTTAAAAACGTAACAAACCATAATATAATAAATTGTGTTTATCACAAAGTAATATAGAACTGTTAAAGAAAACATAACATTATTTAAAAAAAAAAAAAAAAAAAAAAAAAAAAAAAAAAAAAAACATATTCTCCACAACAATAGAAAATGTACCTGTGATGATCTCTTGAAGAGTAACTTTTGCCACCAGGGGAACTCCTGCGACGGCTATGATTAGCTGTAGTATCCATGTCATCATGACCACCAGCCCTTCCCCTTTCTGATTCACGAGATCTATTATCTTTAGTCTCATCTTTATTACTATCTCTTCTCCTATCTCTACTATCTTTATGCCTGCCAATTCGGTCATCATAAATCGGGCTTCCACCATGACTATTATCTTGCCTATGACTATCATCCTTCGAATGCTTGGTCTCCAACTCACTCGGTTGGTCTCTTGATCTCTTTCTTCTATCAGTATCATCTCTAGACTGCCCTGTTTTGTGCCTATAGTCCAGCTCAAAATCTTCCCAGTATCTCTCTTCCTTCTGCCTATAATTTCTATCTTCTCGTTTTCTATCCCGCTCACCATCTTCACGATTCTTTTCAATTTCTCTTCGGTGCTTAACATCCCTGCTCTTGCTACTACTTTCTCGATGTTTGTACACTTCATCCTTGTGTCTAATATCCTTGTCACTGTAGCCTTCTCTTCTCTTCATCCTTGTTTTGAGTTCCTTCTCTAACTCGATATTTCTCAGTTCCTCTTCTATAGGCCACTCTGAAAGCAGATTAAAAGATATAAAACACAGTGATATTAACTCATTAGTAAGGAACGTCCGTTGAAAATATACATAACAAATTTATGGGACAGAAATAACACTGGTTGCAAGGCAAGAATCAGGAAAGGAACACAAACATTTCATCCACCATAAGAATCAAAAGTACATTGCGATCTCCACATAACCGATTAACAAGTACATACAAATCCTCAGAAATACACCTGAAAACATCCAAGCATCCATATGCTGTAAGGGCGTTCATAACGAGTTAACCGATTTTAGAAATCTGATGATTTCATGCCTAAACCGAAAGAACTGGTTTTAGTTATTTAGTTAACCTTAACCAAATATCAGTTTACAAATTAACAATTGCATTTTCAACTAGCAAATTCCAGTAATCACAATCCTACAACTTTGTAAGTCCTGAAATGAAAAGTTACAAACTAGAGCAGGAAACTAGAAAATTATTAACAAAAGCAGTATGGATATCTAACAGATCACATTTTTAATGCAAAAATAGCTTAGATCTTGACAGCCAAACTCAATATGTATTAAATAATACATTAATACATATCTAACAATCAAACATCGCATTGAACAGACAAAATACTACAAAAGAACAATGACGGGATCAACAATAAATACTATATAGAATAATGAATATAGAATTAATCCCAAACTCATTTAATGTTATCGAGAACTCAATCAGCAAAGACAGAGATCTTAGATCTCAAAATCAAAACGCAAGCTCATTCAATCTCTGTGAAAGACTCGATATGCAATTATGATCTCTTCATTTCTAATTCCTAAACTCAAACAGCAATCAAATAGCAAAAGTTTAATTTATCAACATAAAGGAAACGTTACCAAAATCCTAATCAACTTCATGGAAGGAGGGGGAACCGCAACTAAGTAGTCGGCGGCGAGAGTGGGGCGGAGTTCGAAAACCCTAATCGAAGCATCGTGTTATATAGTGAAGTACATTGATGGGGGCCTATCTAACAATGTGTTTTGGGCTAACAAAGTGGCACAGGAAATAAGATATCATTTGGCCTAAGTATTTATTAATATTGGTGGGCCTACAATATTAAAACTAGCATTGTAACCAATTCAGTTTAGCGGTTAACCTTTCCAGTGAGGTTCGATAGATATCTCGATTTACGAATTTATGAAAACCTCTAGTACATAACAACTCAAAATGGAATCACCATTCAAGATAGTCTTCACACTCAACAGATTAAATGATTGAGAGGGGCAAAGGTAGAAAGAGGGTACGAGCTTAAAAGTTTCCTAATCAGAAATGTAAACAAAAGTTTCACCCACGCATATAATGAGACTAAACAAATCACATCTTCTTAGCGATACTCGTACAAGAGATAAAGCAACAAAAACAGAAATACATACAAAGCAAAGCACATAACAGGCATACAACTTTTTGCGTGGAACCTAACCAACAACTGGCAGCACTAACTAAGGTGTTATAACTTGTAAATTCTAAAGGCAATATATATAAACTTCTAGTGTACTAATGGATTGCTCTTTGTCTAATTGTGTCCTACCATTAACTCTGCTCAATTATTATGCTTAAAGATCCTAACAAACAATTGGAAATCAGCTCGAACAATACAACTTATGGCACAGCAATATAAAAAGAGTAATGCATGATCAAAAATCGTACATTCAGATCATTTAGGCAACATATGTACTATGGTTTCAACTAGTCTACTATTTATTCAAATATACGAAAAACAACAAACGTAACTTACGATCATCTTCTCTTCCTCTTTTCTTCGCTTGATTTTCAATTTTCTTTTCCTTTTCGAACTTATTTTCTTTAACTTGAGTTCCCTCTTCTCTCCCACATTCTTTATCATATTTCTTTTCACCTTTTTTAGATTCATCAACATCTTTCAGCAAATCCTTTGAATTCAACTTCTTAACATCTATATTCACAACCTCACCATCATCACCCCCAATCTTGTCTTTTCGGCACTTCGTAGTCTTTGAAAACTCATCATTCCCATTCCAATTTGCATTCCCATTTGCATTCCCATTCTCAAAAAGTTTCCTTTGTTCACCAGAAAACAAAGAATCTTTAGAAACCCTAATATCAAAATCATCATACTCTCTTGAACTATGCTTAATTTCTTTGTGTGATTTGCTTCTTGAACTACTTGGCATGATCAATAATTATTGAAAGAATAAAAAAGTAAAACCGCTTGCAAGAAAACCCTAAAACGGAAAACCCTAATAGAATGAAGTTTAACAACTTCTATTCAAACATTATAGATAGGTGATAGAAACAAAACAAATTGAAGCAGAAAGACGATATATAATACACAACACTTTCTAATATACAGAGATATAAAGGGGGGATCAAAGTATCAAACCTTCAAAGGGGAGTGTTTTGCAGCAAATGTAATTTTGAAAAGATTAACAAAAATATTGTGGCGTTAGTTGCTCAAATAGTGAATTCACATTAATACCCCTGTTCAAGTTATTGTACTATTTGTAGTTTTCTAGTGTGCTTTGTTATACACAAAATAAATATTAATTTTAAATTAAATTAAATATAATAATAAAGTAAAAAAAGAAAAAAAAATGTTTTTTTTTCTTTTCTTGATAAATAAGTAAAGATTGTACATCCTTTCTAAAAACAAAACCTGATATATTGGTTTAAAAAGGGGTTAATTGTTTTGTTATATATTGAACTTTACACTTTTTACTATTGTATGTAATCACATTTTAAGAGTGCTATTGCATATATCGAACTTGTGATTATCGTATATTATATGTAATATTTCCTCTTTTGACCATTACAAAAAAGGAAAGTTTCCTTTTTTGTCAAAGTTAAAAATGGCAAGTCAACATACAATATACGAAAATCACAAGTTCGATACATACAATAACACTTTTGAAATGTAATTACATATAATAGTAAAAAGTGTAAAGTTTGATACATAACGAAATAATTAATCCGTTTAAAAAATGGGTCAAAAGCCTAATAACATTCGACATCAATGTAATACCTCAATATTGCAAGATCAATAATAACCTAATTTTTTTATAATAATATGATTTGGAAGGTTTTACACTTAAAAAACTTGGGCTTTTTCTTTTCAGGTAATAATTCTATTTGGTGACATTAAATGATGTCGCGCTGTAAATGCCCCTGCAAAATGAGGCTAATGCTCAAAATCCTGAGAAATGTGTTTTGACCTTTTGTTCAAATTTCAGATAAATGAAGCTGTCATGGCTGCTTATGATGACAAATTTAGCAGAATTAAAGCTGCAACTGCTGCTGCTAATGAAGGGACATCAGTGTCATCATCATAATTATAGGTTGCAAAATGTGGGGTTTGTTGAGTAGCAGGTCAAAATGGATTTTATAATGTAAATAATATATAAATTAAGATTATACAAAACATATTGTTAGATTAATTATTTAGTTGTAATAAATAAAGTAATTCATATGTTTTTAAGCTTTTGAAGCAGCTTTGACCCAGATGACTTGTTTGACCCATTGGCATTTGAGCCGACTCTGTTAAGTTTAGGTGTTTGAGCAATTGGGGAGATGAAGTGCAAAATAAGTTAACCCATTTTTAGACAAATCGGTTGAAATTGTCATATATTCATGTCCTCCATATCCTATGGAGCCGGTCATTGTTCACAACTAAGTGACAACAAAGGGAAAACATCAGTAATGCTATAAATCTACAATGGCTTCCATAGCATGTGATGTAGATGTGTCTTACTCTTGATTTGTAACTTATATCTTATATATGCATATCTTGTCCGTTTAATTGTAGCAAAAACGACATTACCATCAACTGCAAGAGATCTTCAAAGCATCGTAAACAGTACTCTGGAGTATGGTTTGTTTTATGTTTGACACAAGTTTTAAACTTCCTTTTATCATCTTTAGTACCATATGGCTTTGCAACACATATTTTAGACCAACTAGTTATTTATTTGATCAAAATAACATGTTTATTTAGCTTAATCTGTGGATATATCTTTTTATAAAGTATTTGACTGATTCTTGTCTCAAGTTAAGGGAAAATCACTTTAACCTGAATCCTAAATTCTTTTCGTCAAATAAACGTTCAATTTAAGATAGGTTGGCCGAATGTCAACTTTACACTTATATTCAATGTAAATTTGACTGAAAATTTTGTGAAAGGAGTCATTCAGACCCGTGCGATGCATACAGTTTGTATAAAAATTGTTCATTGCGTAATGTTTGTATAAATTGTTGAAATATAAATATGATGGTGCATCTAATTAAAACGTGCGTCGTAATGTTTAGTTAAATAGTTATAAAATAAGTTGAGTTAAACGAAGCTCAAACGCATACGGCTATAAAAAAAAAGGCTTAACAAAACAATACGAAGAAACTCAAGAGACAATTCATGTAACATTTAACATGATTTAGTGGTTTGAAACTCCCATCATGTTCCTACAGGTAGTTTCTCATATGTTAAAAGTTTTTCTCTTTGACTCAAGAAGAAAGTTAATCAACGGTTGAGTTGATATCCATAAAAATTAAGCACCCAATAAATAATTGTAAGTAGGTTACCATGTTCCTGACGATAATAATGGTTGACAACTTGATGATATGATAATATATGTGAAGTTTGAGTTCACCCTTTCATTTTATTTACATTAATTAATTAAATTGAAAATTAAATTGAATTAATAAAACTTAACATTATTGAATAGGACTTAATATACTAAATTGAATTAATAAGACTTACCATTAATGAGTGGGACTTAATCTTTTAGGATATAAGATAAATGATTGGTAGTAATAAATAAAGGTAAATTTGAGAGTTTAATGATTTTTTATAGTTATTTTTTTGCAAGTAGACAGTTTTTCTAAAACAAACGGAAGTAGTTTGGTGAATAATAAAATAGGATATATGATAAGTTGATTAATTTGATATAGGTTGTTTGAAGTGTGCAGATAGAAAATTGTGGTTGTTTTATAGTTTGGCTTGTTAATGAAAATAGTGAAAATTAGGGATGAGTGTGGTACAACTTTTCTTTTTGGCCATAATGTAAGTACGTAATAGTACTAATTGAAGTGGGATGGTACGGGTACGGTTCCGGCACCGGTATTGTAAAAGTGGTACCATACCCGGTTTGGTACCGAAAATATTAAAAAATAATAATTAATGCGTATATGAATGAACCCTTGTGTACGTGTATAATATTCTATAAAAATTAAAAGTAATAAATATTAATGTATCTCAAACAAATAAAAAACTCATCTTTTATCATAGAAGAGAAATGACTAAGAAAGGTGTATATATACAAAAATGTTGTTTTGTACCATGTTACGTGATTTTGTAATGACACAAAGTCACGGATCCTAGCTATATGTTAATAAGCAATACTTCGGAATTCGATTTAACTAAGGTGCTAAAACGTGAATTTTTGTATCAAAAAGCACTAGGTAGACTTCTATAAAATTCTAGTTGTATTCATACGTGATAATCAACTCTAACTTTTTTTAGTTGTTGAAAAATATCATTTTGTGTTCATATACACATAATATGATCACGTAAATAATGTTTTAATCACTAATGTTTTTTCCGCATTGTGACAACCATCAAAATCTTATAAAATATTGAAAGAACCAAATGACAAATACCAAATGATAACATATATATTTCAAATATGGTAGCAAAGCGGGAAAAGTGGATAAATACCGGTACCGTACATGAAGTACCGGTTCTCTTTTTGGTCTGAAAGTGAGTACCGGACCGTTTGAAGTGGTATGGTACCAGTACCGGTACGATACGGTACAGTATGGATACGATATTGGAAATTCGGTACTAATGCTCATTCCTAGTGAAAATTGTTTACTTGCACCTATTGTCTATTAACAATTCCATGTAGACACATAAACAAATGCAATTTGGAAATAACTTGGCTGCAAACAGCCGACCATGGGTAATAAACCAAATTTTGAAGATACCGGCTGTTCTTCTAATTTACGAGAAGCGCTATCATATGGAAAAGAATGGCACAATAAGCCAATTATCTTATCATAAAAATCAAAAATGAAAAACATTAAGGATCAAAAGACTACAACATTTGTATATAAATATAGTTTTTTAACAATCTTCAAATAAAGTCAATAAATAAAAACGACTATGTAGCTATGAAGTAAGAAGAATCATAGAATAAAAAGAAAACCTACACAACTATCAACTGTAACATATTTCATAGGAATTAGTTGGAGCATATATTTTCCTGTGCAGATGGTATCACACGCAGTCGAAGTACAGTTCGGTCTAATTTTTTCAAACTTCTAATACAATAACTCATGTCTTGTTCAGAAGTTAATGATATCCAGTCACTCTCTTCATCACAGTACTTGAGCTTATAAGTCCCGGGAGTCAACTTGAACCTGTTACCAATTTCCCTCTGAATGAAAACAAATGTTGCTTCCGTCATAAGGAGATCGAATTTGATCATATCATTTGAATACTCTGCTTTTATGGTCAGGGCATTTTCATTTCTTTCCAAGACCGAGGGAACCGGAATGGCTCCACTATGCTCTGCATTTGTGTCACTTTGATTACAGGAATGATTTACCTTTCTCTTCCCTTTCTTTGATGGTCCGTTCCACTCCTTGATGTCATACTCCTTGCACTTGCGTTTCAATGTGGATAGAGATACTACGACACAAAATCAAGAAAGAAAATTTCTGAGAATTTCGTATACAAACGTTCAGTAGAACAGACAATTGTTATTCTGATGTTGAGATATTTATCCAAATGGTTCAATTCCATCACATTGAAATTATTCTTATGTAGTAAAAAGTAAAATTTTGAAATAATAGATTTCATTACCTTTAAGGTTGTCAGCAGCTTCTTTCATGGTTTTTCCAAATTGTAGTTCAATGTGCTCTTGAGGCAAATATTTTGGAGCTGTCTTGTGTTTCATTATTGGAGGTGCTATGTCATCCATAGCCATTAGTTTCTTTCCTTTTTCCAGTTCTTCGGGCATTGATGATACTCCTTTTCCTTTGAAAATCTTGAATGTTGTAATGTCACTCTCTGGAGAATTATCAACATCTATAACCTGTAACTCATCACCAAGTTCTGCACCCGAAGCAAACTTGAAACTTGGTAAACATCTCTTTAGCTCTAAGAGTAGGTTCCCCAAGGAGATAACATAGTCTAAACAAGGGGTCCAAAAGAACTCAAACAAATAAGAAAAATCACCGGTGGCAATACTCCTCAAGCATATTACAATACCATTGACTGTATCTCCAACAATTGTCAATTTCAGAATTTTATTGAGTCTATCATATGTTCTATAGAAACGTGATTCATAATCTTGAAGTGTCTTCTCAACAAATGACTCCCCCGTGTCCAGAGGAACCGTATTACACAAGTCATAATATCCAATAAGACCACAACGATATCCAAAACGATTATCTTTATTATAATAACCAGTCAATCTGAGAGCTAACATTTGTTTCTTTCGAGGATACACCAAAGAAGATGGAAAGGGTACACTATTCTCATCCTCATAATTAGCTATCCAAACTTGAGCGAGTTGTATAAATTGTGATGCACAAACGGTCTTTATTGCCTTTTCAATCTGAATCCTGGCACGTTCGAGACCATATACAGTCTGTTTTCAGAAGTGTGAAGTATTAACAAACATCCAATTTTTAACAGTACTTGGGAGAAATAGCTCAAAAAAAAGATATTTACTATCAATGTCTATAAAACACAATTGTATATTATACAACTACTTGATGGAAGATTTGAGCTAATGTTGCTCTTTTAGAATCATGTACCTTGTACGGTATGCGTTCTTGTATACAAAAGATACTCAGACCCATTTCCTGCAGCGAGAAGTAGCAGATGAGCTGATTAAATGTCATTACTAGTTCATGTGAAATTTTCGCATGGGTGGAGCAACAATGTAGCTCGATGCAATTACTTTTATTTGTATATATCACTTTATTTTGTTACTCAATCACATCTTCATTTTGTTAAAACATGAAAATCTTGAAAGTCAAATGAGCAGAAAATAATTGGTTTTAAGTTTGAGGTGGATTTAAGAGAAATAGTAGAAATTCATGATACATACCTGTAGTGCTGTATTTATCATTCTTAAATCATTATCAACATTAGACAGACTTGAAGAATATTCGATAACACCAACACAAGAAGAAGAGCTTTGAGCAGGACAATAAATAGGGATCATAATAGAAAGCTCCGGTATTAGGTCCAAAGTATATGCATTCAATGCACCGCTTGTATCCATAGAGATGTTAGTAAAACATGTTAAACGATTGAGGAATGTAGTGACAGGTGAACTACTAGTTGTGATCATAGGGTTAGACTCCTCATCCTCCTCTCCATCCTGTCTATAATTCACAAATATATCATAGTTATTCTCTATAGACCGTTGCCTATATTTGACGATATAATTATCAAGACGGCTGACTGCAAATGGTTGACCAGAAGTTGAAAGTAGCTGTCTTCCACCAATTTCTACAGGAGCCCAGAACTGAACTATTAATGGAAAATCCCCAAGTAGCAACCCAGGTGATAAAGCAGATTTTATCTTGTCTTGAATCGTCCGAGTAGTCTGAAGATCAGCTGTGGTAATATAGAGTGTTTATATATAGAGACATGATGATTGAATAACAATACAATAAAATATTTTATACAGATAAAGGCGTACCTGAAGATGAATTATTTTGAGATCCTCCTCCTTCATCTTGGCTACAAAAAACGCATAGTTCACCCCAAGATTGAGGTTTTCGGAGAAGACGATAGGTTGGGAAGGCTTTAAGGAATTCAGATACATCATCAGAATCAAAATCAGCCATGGTCAGATAGATCTCAATTTAGTTTATTTTCCCGTTCAACAAATGAACAAACCAATTACATGTCTCTATTCTTTAATTGATATTAATAACTCCGTTGACCTAAAGTCCTTTCCAATTTTGAACCTTGAACCTTGAACAAGAAACATCACTGATAACAATAGAACGTTTTCCCTATTTTTTTTCTGCCTGACTGCACGAAACATTTTCTATGTTGTATATAATGATTGTTATAGAGTCAAAAATAAAATTTTATAAATAGTTTATAGGGAAAAGTCTATGATTTATACCATTGAAAAGTTTTTCTTGAATATAGGATTATACTATACTCCTATTATTTTGTACTTTTTGTTTCTTATTTCCAACCCAAACACCCCCTACTTGGCAATAGTATCTTTTTCCTGTACTTATCTCTAGTGTGGTTCCTTGTGCAACATTCAATTTCTATATCTTTTTTTTTTAAGTTAGTTTTTACAATTTTATTCACATATGATTAAAATTAAATTACTTTTTAAATTTGTGTGTACACATAGTTAACGTACAGGATAAAATTATTTTTTTCAATAAATTTAACTTATGTCATCAATTGAACCATAAATTGCAAAAAATATATATGATTTAGTATTTTGATTCTTACAAGTAAAATAAATAACTCATATAATTTTTTTTATTTGCATGTCATTTTAATGTTTTTATTGCATTATATATATATATATTGTATATGTTTTGTTTAATTGTTTTTGAATTGCATATTAAATAATTAAAAAAGAAGTTTACATTTAAGGTTTATAAAAATAAGAACAATAAAAACTAAAAAAAATAAGTTAAAAATGTAAAAAGGTAACATATTAGATAAAAAGAAAGATAAGAAAAAGGATTTGAAAAAAATAAATAAATAAAGGTTTGTAAAAAAAACATTTTAAAGAAAAAAAATTCACCGCAAAATGGTGGTAGGCGACTGCCTGTGTAAATGGTAAATATAATTCAAGTAAATGTAAATGTTATTCAATAATGGTGTCGTACAAAGTGTTTTGGTTATGCCTTATGAATTAAGTTCAAATGAGAATGAAATTTTTTATGAGAATAGAACAATCAATCTCAACTATTCATTTCATTATGTTAATAATACAGTCAACATTTTTAATAATTGAATATCTCACAAACGGCTAATAAAAAAAATATAAAAATTGCACTATAAAAATCATCATTTTTTTCTCTTCGATTAGACATCTCACAAGGTATACTTTCGACGAACTTTTTTTTTCATTTTTTGGTGGGTTTTGAAAACTGGTAACACATGTGTTAGTCGCAAGTGTTACCAACAACTAGGTAACCCATGTGTTAGTCGCTAGTAACACATATGTTACCACACATGTGTTACCATTTTTCAACCCAAAAAAAAAAAACTTTCTTCGAAAGTATATAAGGCTAAAGTATAGACTTAATTCCAGATCTAACATATACGATCAACAACATGAGATATTCACCTAAATTTAGATCTAATCAGATGTGATTTAACATTGTTTAAGAATCAAATGTTAAATTATAATAACTAATTATAATTACATATAAATAATCATATTACTAATTTTAAAAAAAAATCAATGAAATTTTTTTTATTAATAAATTAAAATTGTAATCATATGTAATTACAATTCTATTTATGTATGATTAAAATAATTAAAAATATTTTTAAATATGTGTGCACACACGTCTAAAGGACAAAATCATTAATTCAATCAATTTAACTTATGTCATCGATTGACCCACAAATTGCCAAAGTTATATATGATTTAGTGTTTGGTTTCTTATAAATAAAATAAATAACTCATATAATTTTATATTTTTATTTTTATGTTTAGGTATTATCTTATTAAAATAATATAGACGTCTAAATTTACGTTTAATCTTATTATTTATTAATATATTATTGAGTATCTATTTATAGTTATAGTCAAACATATATATAAAAATAAAATTATTACTAACAAATAATAAATATAAAATTTAAATAAAAGTAATAAATATAATATTTTAAAAAATAAAAGTTTTTGATTTACTGCTTTAACATTTATTCAAATATAAAATGAAATACAAATATATACAAACAATTTATGTAAGATAAACTAATTATTCAAATATAACTAATTTTGTCTTTGTTAATATGCACAACGTATGTATTTTTGGTTTATCATGGTATTACAAACCAAAATATAAAAAAGACTAGATATAATACAAAAGAGATTATAATTAGAAATATAAAAGGCTAATGGAGAAGTAACACATGTTTCTCTTTATTTCCTTTATCCATTTCTACTTCATCTTCTCTAATCGCACCCGCATCCCTTCCTCATTCTCCGCCGGTTGACTGATCACCAGCCACCGCCCCACTTATCAATGTCAGATTCTGGCTACAACTGTCACTCTCGGATTCTGATGGCCAGAAAATATATTATTATGATGAACTTGACTTTTAACTATGATGCATTTAACTTTTTAACTATGATGAGTTGTACTTCTAACTATAATGCGTTGTAATTATCCGCTGTCGAAATTCGGTAGTTGAAAATATATTATTATGATGCATTTGACTTTTAACCATGATACACCTGGATTTTAACTATGATGCACTTGATTTTTTAACTACGATGAGTTGTACCTTTAACTATGTGCAATTATATGATGATGCATCGTTCGTCTATAACTATGATACACTTGACTTATAACTACGATGCATTTGACTTTAAAGTATGACATAATGTATATTATTCTGATGCGTTTGACTTTTAACGATGATGCACATGACTTTTAAGTATGATTCACTTGATTTTTAACTGTAATACACTTGATTTTGAACTATGATGTATTAAGATCATTATTAATTTGACGCATTGTACTTTTAGACTAATAATCGTTAACTACTCTGTTATTCATGTGTGATGTTTTTTATTATTTAATTTAGTTTCCTTTAAGTGAAATATAGAATAAATAATAGTGATTATATTTTCTAAAATTATGTACTTTTTTCTTGAGATAATTATTTTGGAACGAATAGACAACATATAAATTTTGTAACTCGACCCATGGTCCTTGAACCCTTGTTTCTTGTCCTAATTGATATTGTCTCGAAATTGGGAAGAAGCTAAATGGGTTATGTGACATGCAAATTAAATAAGTAGGGTAGTACCGTTGTATGCTTACGTTTGACCATAGTTTTTTTCTATTAAATAATATGTAATGCATAAAAGGAAATTAAAAGGTTATCCCCCAATTTTAAACTCATATAAACGTTTGCCCCAAAGAATAAAATTAAAAATAACAATATTCTCACCTGGTGTTGCGACCTGAATTTTGCGCCTTGCGTGTGTAGAGTGTGGCTAAAAGTGAAACCGAAAGAGAGAACGAGAACGACTTGCATGTACGGCCGGGTCGAGTTGGGCAATTCGGTCCCATTAAACGAATTAAAGAAAAACATAACCTCCACTTTCCTCACTTTCCCCTAACCACTACCATCAAGCACCACCTCCACAACCACCACCCGCAAGTATCGCCGCCACCACCACCACCTGCAGCTACCGCGCCACCATTGCAATCCGCTACCCGCAAACCGCAAGGTTTAGTTCATATGAACAAGTTTTTGGTTTTCCATGAATAAATTATGTACTAAGGGAGACTACTACACTCATTCTAGATTAGGCGATCTTCATCCTCATATTTGGTTTTATAAATTGAACCATGGTCCTTGAACCTTTCCCTTTTGTCCTTCATGCATGTCAACACCGTCAAAGATAAACTTGTTGGCTTGCTATCAAAACCAAACTTCTAACGTGCACATCATTTAAAATTATTTCGGCTACTAAATTATCGTTGTTACTAAAACATAAGAGCTCAAGTTCATAAGAGCTATTTGATATTTGTTGTTAAAACATTAAATTCTCACGCATGATATATACATAGTTTAAATAATTATAATTTTTCTAATCGACCCAATCGGACAAATATTAGGAAATGAAATAACATGTTAGTATTAATTTGTCGCCTCTTGAACTTTTGGCTGCCTCTGGCGATCGATAGACCTAGAATGGAATTTGGATGTCACATTTCGTTGATTTTTTTACATTTTCTAGATATAAGTCAAGGTCGACATGAGTAAAGTCCCTTTAAACAAATGGAATATGAAATTAGTTAATACAACGTTATTTTTTCGACTTGACAACCACTCGTCTGGTTCGAATAATAAGCCATTGGCACAATATTTGGTATAAACTTAAAATAGCTCACTACTATATGTACGTATCACTTTTTTTTTTACAGGTTAACCGACGGATAATTAAATCAATCAGAGACGACTTACAATTATGATTAAAGTTTTGTATTTTGTTCTCTTTAATTCGGCGACACGAGTATTTTTGTTGATTAAAAGTTTACGGTGTCTCTTCTAGCAAATTGTTTTGTTAAGGGTCATTTTAAACACAAAGTAAGTTTGGTGTATCTAGTGATTTGCGATGGGATTTTAATCAAACTTAGCCACCTTATATAGTACATTTTATTACAAAATAGGATCGGAATCACTGGATGCATGGTTTGGTGATTTAGTTCATCATTTACATGTTACATTAATAATGTTGTATATTTATTCAATTATAACACTTATTAAGTATTTATCTTTTTTCCTTTAAACCTTAGCAAATAGTAGATGGAAAAATTTCATTATGCCCTCAATTAAACACTTAAATCTAAAACACTTATTAGCATTTACTCATTTCTCTTAAAATTCAACAAAGGGAAGATCGGAAAACTCCATTATACCCTCAATTAGTAAGCACTTCAAATAAGGTCAACTAGACATTACTTAACTAAGATATAGTGTTAGTATGCAAAATCAATTACATAATAACATTCATACAATATGAAACAACTAATTTCTTACAATTGGAAGTAATTTTGCATTTCGATAAAAAATTACTAGATACAAATAAATTAAACTACCTAAAACTATATTCACATCGCACGAATTACTCGCTATAAATCTTAATGTATGTACTTTGTCTCTTAATAATTCTTACTTACATGTACATTTAAATCGTCCAAAATATTTTTAGTAAATAGTTTAAGGTGTACTATACATATAGTCTGATAATAAACATTTTTTTTATACATGCACGATGGTGACATGGTGATTAATATGTGGATGTGGTGAAGAAGGTTCAAGCTCAAGGTTAAAAAATATTAGAGCACAGGGAGTGGTGACCCCTGTGTCACAGTGTTCAACAACAGTGTTCTCTGGGAACATTGTTGCTGAAAAAGGTGGGAGTGGTAACAGTGTTCAGGACAGTGTTCAGGAATTTATTTTTGATTTTTTTATTTGTCAGAAAATTCAAATAATATAATAAATACATATAAATAACAAATTAATTTAAATAAAATAAATAACTTCATTAAAAATAAGAATTACAAGTCTTAAAAATTAAAAGTTCATTAAAAATAAAAATAACGATTACAAATTCTAAAATTATAAAATAAAGATTACAAATCCTAAAAATTTAAAAAACGATTACAATTCCTAAAAATTAAAATAAAGAACAAGTACTAGAAATAAAATAAAGAACTAGTCCGAATCCGTGTCCTCCGGTGCCTCGTCCGCCGGTTCCTCCATATCCAACTTTGCCTGAATCTTCGCCTTTTGTTTTTCTATTATTTGTTTGTCTCGTCCCGACAATCCGTCCATCGACATAGCCAAGATTCGAAGTTGTGTTTCCAAATCTTTATTCCGATAGTAGGCTTGTTTGTCGAAATGAATGCCTTCAAAGGTGCCGGCGAGAGACTCGTCAAATGAAGTGCGAGTCGAAGAGTTGGAACCGGATGTGGTCTTTTGGGATCTTGCTTTCCTAGCTTTTCCCCGTGGACGTTGGAATGCATCAGAACCGAATAGCGTGGCGTTCGGGTTGTCATCCGGTTCCTCGTCCAAGTCCAAGTCGTCAAGGTGAACCGTCTCGCGGCGTTTTGGAACGTTTCGCCGTCCGACTACAATGGGATCGGGAGCAATCCACTTTTGGCGGTCCTTTAAGAAGTTCCACGCTTGAAAACTTTTAAAAGTTTTGAGCGTTTCATTCTTAAATTGCGCCTCCACCCGAACCCGAAAGTCGTCGTCATCTTCGCCGCTTCTTCGTTGCGAGTTGAGCCGGTTCCATATGCCGCCCCACCTTTGGCAATCCGCGTTGAGTTTCTTCCATTTGGAAGTCAACGCGTCTTTGGTGCAGGTAAAAGGAGGGTTGCGGCCGTGGTACTCGTTCATAACAAGATACCAAAAGGAGTCGCCCGTTTGCGCGTTTCCTCGGTTTGAATCCTCGGAAACGGCAACCCAACTTTGGGCCAACCGAAGCTCGTCCGCGGGTTCCCAACCGGACACGTTGTTGTAAACCTTTTTTGGCCTCGGTTGTGATGATTCCTCCACCACTTGTTTTCCTTTTTTGTTTCTACTTCTACGGGATGTGGGCGTCGGAACCTCGTCTTCAACCGATTGTTGTTCTTGTTGGGTGAAGGGTGTGTGTTGTTGTTGTTGTTGTTGTTGTTGTTGCCACATTAGAAAGGCTTGAAATTGTTCGGATGAGTATTGAGTAGTATGAGAGGATGATGATTGAAACGGAGTGGGAAAAGTAGGTGTATATGGAATGCCGAAATTGAGTATGTCGGATTGTGGGTTTGGTGTTGTATATTGAAAAGGGTTCCATTGAGATTGTAGATTGAATGGATTGGTTTGGTTGTTTTGGTTGTTTGACATGATGATGAAAGTGATGAATGGTGTGTGTTTTTGAATAATTGAGGGTGTAGTAGATGAGAAAGTGATGAATTATATAGAATGGTAGAGTTTTTGAATGTATTGTCGATAAGAAAGAATGATTTGGTGTGTTTAAAATTGTGTTGAAAGTGTTGTATTTATAGATAGAGAATAGGGTTTTAAGAATATATATATTTGAAAAAAAGGGCTATATTTTCAAATTAATTTTTTTTTTTTTAAACTTTAAAACTGATTTTGAAAAAAAAAAGGGAAAATCCGGAACACAACGTCCGGGGGGGACGATGTGCCGGGAACGCCACCGGGAACGCTGTCCCGGAGTGGGGGAACGACGTTCCGGTCAGCGTTCCGGCCGGGAACGGTGCCGAAGCCCTCCCACTCCCTGTGCTCTTAGAGGTGGAGTTAGAATATAGGAGTTAGATATAATGATTGAGGATGTGAAAAAAAGGTTTTCGGTTCTTTTCCTATTTTTGAGCGACCATAAAAAAACTTTAGGAGTTAGATCCACGTGTACATTTAAATCATCTAAAAAGAATATAGGAGTTAGATATTATAATAATTAAGGGCGTGTTTGACACGCAGTTTTTAGAAGCTTTTTGGAATTTAAAGCTTTTTGTTTTAAAAATTAAGCTCTTTTCAAAAATAAAGCTTTGTTTGGATACACAAGCTAAAAGCTTTTACTTTGAAGATTAAGCTCCTATTTTAAAAGCTACTCCAACTAGCTTTTAGGAGCTTTTTGATTATTTTACACTTTGAAATTACAGCTACAGCTACTTTACCAAACACAGTTTACAAATAAAGCTCCATCTTGCAGCTATAGCTACCAGCTTTAGCTTACAGCTACCAGCTACAGCTACAAGCTATAACTAACAACTAATTTTGCCAAACATAACCTAAGTTTCAATATGTTCAAAAGTTAACACTTTATATACTACTAGCAGAATATCCATGTAATGCACTAGAAAAATTTTATTAATTTTATATTAATTCGATATACAATATTGTATTTATGGAAATATTTTAAAAATAAAAAACTACATTACAATACACGAAATTACTATTTTATAAGTGGAAAAATCACTTTTTAACAAATTTTTTAAAATACTGTTTTATTTTGCAATTGTATTTGTAATTTCCTTTTGAAGTTAATTAAGATACATAACCTAATAAGTTCAATTTGAAACTAATAATTAAGCCACAAACTTTTTATTTATGTAAGTCCGTTTTGACCCGAACCCGTTATGACCCGCACCCATTGTGGCCTAAGTCCGTTAGGACCCAAACCCGTTTTAGCACAACTGTCTGAACCGACCCGCCCGCTCATTTCGCCACCTTTAAATGTAATAGTGTAAATATATATATATATAGAGAGAAGTTTAAGTTAAATTAAATGTCATATTAATTAGTTTACAGTTTAATAAAATAATATTTATGTTAATAAGAACTTAATAATTAATAATTAGGGATATATTAGTCATTTTTATAAAAATTTTAAAAATCTCGTTCCCTTTTCATCCTCACACATACATTTTCACCATCATTCTTCTCTTTGTTTCCATTAAAATCCCGGTCAGCCGTCCCCCTGCTTCCCAGCTAGTCCAGTTTCGTCCAATGGACTTCTCGGTTTCATTAACGATATGTTTCTCGTGTTCGATCTTCATGTCAACACGACACTTTTGGATCGTCAATTCATTTCTATTCATTTTTGTATCTCCTTGCGATGATTTCCTTTTTAAATTGCTGAAATCATGTTTTTGGTGTTTATATCGGACCCTTGAGGATATTTCAAATATTGAATTTCTTTGCATTCTCAATCGCCGTCGAGGGATGGACTCACAAGTTGATCAGCATGAGGAGCTGAGTTACGAGTCACATGACATAGAAGCACAAGTTTCACGATGATTTGAGCTCGTAATGAGCCAGATGACGAAGAAGCACAAATTGTTCACGATGATTTGAATAATGAGCCAGCACAAGTTGTTGACGATGATTTGAGTTACGAGGCAGATGACGAAGAAGCATAATTAAGTTGATCAAGAATTGAGTTGAGTTGGGAAGTTATGTATAAGTGTATAACGTGTATCATAAAGTTTTCTTTCGCATGGATTTGTTGTTTGTACTTTTTTTCATAGTTACTTATATTTCTACTGCATGCATGTCGTCGTTTGTGAACAACATTTATGTTCAATTTGAAGTTTGTATTAATCATGTAGTCTTTGATTGCGACGTACATCTTTTATATTTTTATCTTCTAAATACACTACATATCTATATTAATTGTCAAATGAAGCGTTACCAATTAATTAATTAATTAAGAATATATGAATAAACTTCAATGTTATAAGATGTTAACAGACGGACACTTAGATGAACTGCGAACAAAACGTAAAATGAGAAGTTTTATTGAGTAGTATTGTTGATTAAAAGTTTAAGTACAGCATCGTACCATATGCAACTATATACGTGTCTCTCTTCGAATTGTTTTTGTTAAATCTAAAAGTAAATTTTGGTGTGGCGCGAATGATTTTCCAGGGTTTTTGTATTTCCCTTGACAATACAGGATCGGATCATTAGCGCACTCACAACGGTTAGTCAGTTTGACCGTCGTTGAAACTGACAACGATAGCACAAAGCTGTCCGTTTGATCTGTGGGTTTCCTCCTTCGATTTTTCTATGCTTCGTTCGGTAGCTTCTTTTTTTCTCCTTGTGTGACGACGATTAAAAAACAAATAATAAAAGTTTTGACTAATAATAATAATAATAAGAAGAATAATAATAATACTAATAATAATAAGCAATTTAGTGTGTTTTTTATTATTGTAATGTTTTGTTTTAGGAAATGTAATGTTTTTTTAGATTAATGAAATGTGTTTTATTTTAAATATTGTGTTTTAAATATGTAAATTAAATTATGTGTGAAAAAACTTATCAACGACCGATGACAATGTTCAGTAAGTTATTAGTCAGTTTTGAGAAAAGCTGAGTTGACGCTGAATTGGCAGAAACTGACCGGTCAGTTTTCATCACAATTGAGAGTGGCCTTAGTCTGGTTTGCAGTTTAATAATGGTTTGGTGATTTATTTTAATTTGTCTTTTATTTTTTTATATATCGGATCATCTTAATTATCTAATTAATTTGTCTCTTAATAATTCTTATCTACTTGTAAATCTAAATCACCCAAAAAAAATTTAGTGTATGATGCCAGCTATATTTTATTGATTTCTCAAAAATTTAGTTATATTTTATTAATTAAAAGTAATTAATTTTTCAAACATGAGGTATAATGCCAGCTATAGGCTAATAACTTTGTCTTATAGATACGTGGATATGATGAGAGAAGTTCACTGTTAAACACTTAAACAGTACAAGGGGGCTCAGGTTCAAGGTTCAAGGTCCTCAAATTATACTTGGATGATATTCCTCTTTTAAATATATTTTAACTGGATGGATGCATGGTTTGGTGATATAATTCACCATTTATATATTACATTAATTTAATAATAATGTTGTTTATTTATTCAATTATATAAATCTTAATGTATGTACTTTGTCTCTTAATAATTCTTACGTATACATTTAAATCATCGAAAATATAATAGTAAATAGTTTAAGGTTTACTATACATATATAGTCTGATACTTGAATTGTTTTTATACATGCACGATGGTGACGTGGCGATTACTATGTGGATATAGTGAAGAAGGTTCAAGCTCAAGGTTCAAAAATATCACGGTGGAGTTAGGATATAATAAAGTACTCTGTTTTTTTAGGGACCATGAAAAAAACTGTTTTTCTTTGGGTTTTTATATTTTTTAATATTTTTAGGTGATTAAAATTAAAGTTATAAAAAATCATTAATAATTTTTATGATTTTTTAGAATAAGTTGTCTACGCTACTTTCACCCTGACTCGACCAATAAAAAGACACATAATTAAGTTTCAGTATGTTCAAAACTTAACCGTTTATATAATTATAATAATAATATTAGAATAATAACTGGTTATCTTATGTTCCACATTAATTAATTCTTTGATCATTCGATTACTTTGTCCTTTGCCCGTTACCTTAAACCTTGAATCATGACCCATGAACCACGACCCATGACATTACCCATAAACCATGACACATGAAGAAAGCACAACTCAACAATCAAAGTTATTGGGTCCCGCCACTGTCTATATAAGCCAACCTCTGGTGAATCTCAAAATCACAAAATCTAAACCTACTGAAAGTAGAAATGAATCGAATTATAGACATTAGATACCTTCTTCAACCTCTCGCGAATCTCTTGTTCCCTTTTCATCCTCACACATACATTTTCACTATCTTTCTTCTCTTTGTTTCCATTAAAATCCCTGTCTGCCGTCCCCCTAGTTCCCAGCTAGTCCAATTTCGTCCTATGGACTTCTCAGTTTCAGTAACAATATGTTTCTTGTGTTCGATCTTCATGTCAACACCACACTTTTGGATCCTCAATTCATTTCTATTCTTTTTTGTATCTCCTTGGGATGATTTTCTTTTTAATTTGCTAAAATCATGTTTTTGGTGGTTATGTCGGACCCTTGAAGCTATTTCAAATGTTGAATTTCTTTGCGTTCTCAATCGCCGTCGAGGGGTGGATGCACAAGTCGATCAGCACGAGGAGCTGAGTTACGAGCCACATGACATAGAAGCACAAGTTGTTCACGATGGTTTGAGTAACGAGCCAGATGACGAAGAAGCACAAATTGTTCACGATGATTTGAATAACGAGCCAGCACAAGTTGTTCACGATGATTTGAGTTACGAGCCAGATGACAAAGAAGCACAAATTGTTCATGATGATTTGAATAACGAGCCAGTACAAGTTGTTCACGATGATTTGAGAGAGCCAGATGACAAAGAAGCACAAATTGTTCACGATGATTTGAGTTACGAGCCAGATGATGAAGAAGCATAATTAAGTTGATTGAGTTCGGAAGTTATGTATAACGTAGTTTTCTTTCACATGGATTTGTTGTTTGTAATTTTTCGTAGTTGCTTATATTTCTAGTGCATGCATGTCATCGTTTGTAATAAATATTTATGGTTCAATTTGAAGTTTGTATTAATGTAGTCTTTTGATTGGTCGTACATCATATCGAGTAGTATTGTTGATTAGAAGTTTACGTACAGCATCGTATCATAAGCAACTATATACGTGTCTCTCTTCTAATTGTTTTTGTTTAATTTAAAAGTAAATCTTGGTGTGGCGCTAATGATTTTCAAGGGTTTTTGTGTTTCCCTTAACAAAACAGGATCGTATCATTAGTCTGGTTTGCATTTTAATGATATGTTGGTGATTTATTTTAACTTGTCTTAATATATCTTAATTATCTAATTAATTTGTCTCTTAATAATTCTTAGCAACATGTACATCTAAATCACCCCAAAATATTTTTTTAGCGTATGATGCTTATTAGTTATATTTAATTAGTTAAAAGTAATCAATTTTTCAAACATGATGGTGATAGATATGTGGATATGATGAGGGAGGTTCAAGGCTAAACACTTGAACGGTACAGGGGGTTCAAGGTTCAAGGTTCTCAAATTATACATGAATAATTTTCTTCTATTCAATATATCTATATCTAATCATATCTAGTTTTTATATTCAGTTATTATGATTTGAAGTTATACCGATTTACCAATGGAAAAATTTTCCACATAAGACATAGAAAAATTAAATACAAAGTTCATTTAACAAACACGTTACACGATAATGAAAGTTTAAATACAAAATTCATTTGAAATTATTATGCTTTTGTTTTTTGTACGTTAAAAATATCATTTTTGCCTTTTATCTATCATTGGATATAAAGGGAGAGTCATGAGAACCGTAAGGACTGATGTAGAAGCACAAGTCGATCCGCACCATAATAACCAACTAATATGACTATATGAGAACCATGATAACTTATATACCGGCCTTTTTTCCAAACTGTATATTTTAATAAAAGAAAACTCATAACCTTTGATTCAAAATTACTTTAACGTGAATAAAATTTCAATCAAATAAATTATATCACTGAATTCATTTTTTTTTTTAATTTAATGTAAGCCATACTTTAATTTTTCGGTAAAATAAATTAGATGCAAAATTAAATCAAGCTTAGTTAGATACATCATTACATTTTGCATCCGCTAAGTTAGAATGATACAACAAAGACTAGTAATTTTAGTATAAACTAATAAATGAAGGTAATTAAAGTCAATCATTTGCGATAAAACATAATGCATCTAATTTCGTATATGCATTTGACTAAGACAATTTAAAAAACAACGAGATGCAAAATTATTCAATGCATTCGTTGAAAGTCAAATTTAATTCTCAGAGTTATAGTTAGTTGGTTCTCGAATCCATGATAGTTAGTCGTATACAGCTTAGGATAAAGAAATTAGGTTGATGTGTACTTTGAGCCATATATGGATGGACCTTGAACCCTTATTTCCTACCAATGCATTCATTGAAAAATCAAAACTTCTCTTCCGCGTACACAATTAGTTCTTTCAGAAAGAACCAATTATTTTTTTAATGTCCCTCCTGGCTCCTGTAGTGTATTACTTTATTGGTGGACCCTTGATCCATGACCCATGACCTATGACCCATGCAAGCACAACAAATAAAATACTAAATTTACTAGGCATTGAGATTTAAGAGTTTACTTTTCTCCATTTTTATTTTTTTTAGAAACTGCAGTTTTTTCCTTTTATAAGTTCTATTAAGATAAGTAATTCTTTTAACTTTTTTTTTATTAAGTTGTATTAATTAGAAAATTGTAGATCTTATCATATTTTGTTTATGATTTATGAAGAAACACAGCTTGATCAATTGAGTTGAGTTAGGAGTGTATGTGCATTAATTTTTAACTCAAGTGAGACTGAATCTACAACGTCCTCTTGATATATATATTACCCTCGTAACATTAGAACGTTAATTACCATTCTTTTAATTGTAAGATTTGAATTTGACTATTCAACAAAACCTCTGCATTATCCTTAATCACTAACTTCTGCTTGAACCTTGAACCTTGAACCGTCAGCTCCATCTATATATATAACTCAAGCCTTAGCTAGATCATGAAAGGCTAAACCAAGAAAAATATAGCTACAGATGGAGAGAAGCATAGACACACGATATTTTCTTCTGCCTCTTGCAAATCATTTCTTCCCTATTCCTCATTACGCATCCATTTTCACCATCATTCTTCTCTTTGTTACCATTAAAATATCTGTCCGCTTAGGACTGCGTTCCACTAGTTATCTGGTCCATTTTTGTCCTACGGACGTATCGGTTTCAGTAACAATATGTTTCTGGTGTTCGATTTTCATGTCAACAAAACACTTTTGGATTGCCAATCCCATCCTAATCTTATGTGTATCTCCTCTGGATGATTTACTTTTTAGATCACTAAAATCATGTTTTTCGTGGTTATATCGGACCCTTGGAGCTACTTGTATTGAAATCTTTTGCATTCTCAATCACCGTCGAGGGGAGGAAGCACAAGTTAATCAGCACAGAGAGTTGAATCGTGAGCCAAATGATATCGAAGCACAAGTTAATTGGCACGAGGAGTCGAGTCATGAGCCAAATGACTTAGAAGCAGTCGATCTGCACGAGAAGTTGAGTCATGAGCCAAATGACACACAATTAGTCGATCCGCATGAGGAGTTGAATCGTGAGCCAAATGACGCACAATTAGTCGATCCCGCGATCCGCATGAGGAGTTGAGTCATGAGCCAAATGACGTAGAAGCACAAGTCAATCTGCACGAGGAGAGTTGAGTTACTAGCGATGGTTTTCCGAATGATGATGAGTCGGCTTATGATCCATTTGATATTGTTAGTACTAAGCGTGCATTTTTTCTCATTGGTGTATGTTTGTTTCTTTGTATGCGCACGGTTGCTTATATAGTTATATTATTAATATTATTGCATCTAATTGTTTGTAAATATTTATCGTTAAAATTTGAGTCTGGATAAATATGTATATGAAGTATTTGATAAATTTGAAGATTTAGAGTGTTTGTGATTGATAATCGATGACTACATACATATATGTTTTAATTTTTGACGAAAATAACAAAATTGCCCTTAGTATGTGCATTGTTTCCTTTCCTAGGCAAGATGTGAACATAAAAGCTGGGTCGGGTACGATCTGATGAGATCAATATATATACAGTCAATATTATCAATGACTTTGTGAATTGTGATGCACAAAGTTAAAATTCATTTTTGCCCAAACACCTGGGCCAGTGGATCGGACTCAAATAACGGACCAAAACTTCTCAAAGAGTATCAAACGGCCATTAACTTAAAAATAGTGTGTTGTATGCCTAGGCGTGTACATCTTTGGTTTTTTTTGAAAATTAGTTCGGGTTCAATAACCGAACCGGTTATTGGTCAACGGTTAAAAACCAGTTATTAGGAAAAATCGGTTACGAGTAATGAAAACCGAAACTGGTCCTAACCGGTTACAACCGGTTTGGTTAGGAAAAACCGGTTTTTACAATCTTCCTGGCCGACCAAGGTTCCAGCTGGGAAAGCATGAGTGCCCGCTGGGAGATAACCTCTTAACCGGGAGAAACAACACATAAACTTCAGCCTCCCAAAGTACCCGCCGGGAAGGCCCCCCCTCCCAGCCGGGAAGTGACCATTCCCGCCGGGAAGCGACATTACCCGCCGGGTAATTCCAAAACAGAAACTTCAGCCCACAAAGTACCCGCCGGGAAGCCCCCCCGCCCAGACGGGAAGTTCCAGTTCCCGCCGGGAATTGACATTACCCGCCGGGTAATTCCAAAACAGAAACTTCAGCCCACAGGTACCCGCCGGGAAGCCCTCCCTCCCAGCCGGGAAGTGACATTACACGCCGTGTAATTCCATTTTTTCTATATAATTCACATTTTTGAAAACGTAAACTTCAACTTTTATTTAATAAATTCATCATACATTGTTGGAAAACACTAGAAATAGAAACATAAACTTAATAAACGCTTCATACTTCAACTTTTATTAATATACGAACATAAAACCTAATTCGTATAATTCGTTAATTCTTCGAGATTGACATCTTCTTCGGAGCTAGCCTCGCGCGAGCTTCATTGAGAGCTATTTCTTCATCGGAAAGTGAGAATGCCATACCTGTTTCCACCTTGACATTATGTAAATCTTGTTCGTATTCTAGTTCACCTTCAAGACTTGAAATGTGTTGTATACGTTCTGCGACGTCTAAGTGATCCTTCAAGCAAAAACACATCTCTAATGAGGCCGGTGTGAGTCTTGTGCTTCGTATAGATAATACCCTACCACTAATAGAAAAGCGGATACCGAAGCTACTGTAGAAGCTTGGACGGTTAGTAAATCTTGGGCCATGGAGGTTAGAACGGGATATTGAGAACCCCTTCCTTTCCACCAAGCCAAAATATCAAAGTCAACGAATTCATTCGGTCCCATAGTGGCTAAAAAATCGGTTCCCGTATACCTCCCAAATTCGGTAGTCGATGGAGTGCCACCCTCACCCCTAGCCCGTTTAGTGTTTTCTTGTCTTAAATTATTATATAAGTTAATCATCGGATCCCTTGAAGTAGATGTACTAACCGATGAGCTAGCCGAATTTGAATAAACATTTGTTGAATCATATTTTTCAAAATAAACATTAAATAAATCGATAAAACTTTTCTTAAAGTCTTTTTTTGCATTTGTTGCAAACCATGGGTTCGCGGCATTCAACTCCAAATTATTACTAATAGAATCGATAAGTACTTCCACCCCACATACGTTCAGAGATGGGGTCAATGCGGCGGCACAAGTAATTACCGGTGGCAATTCTTTAAAATCTTTGCTTAGTTTTTCTTTCATGGGCAAAATCATGGCTGCATATAAATCACCATAAAATTCCATTTCGCTTAATTTTTCACACATTAAATAAATTTGATTGAGTACCAAATGAATTGTGGTGTAATAAACACCCGATAATAAAGTTGTTGCTTCTTTAAAGACTTTGAGAAATTCGGTTAGTTTTAAAATAACATCCCAATATTCAACCGAAAATGGTGTAGCTTTACCCTTTCTTACAAGTTCATCATGAAAAATTTGTAAAGTTTGGCGTTGGCGTAAACCACATAAAAACATTTTATAAGTTGAATTCCATCTTATAGGCATGTCCCAATTAGGGGTTAAAAAAATGGAATCCGTATCCTTACACAATTTCATATATTGTTTATATCTAGCTTTACCCTTACAAAATATATCTCCCAACTTATATTTTAAAAGCGTCTTTTATAAAACTTATTTGTGGCACCGCTAGTCCATCTTGCACAACCAAGTTTATTATGTGTGCAATACATCGACTATGATAAAAAAATGTCATTCAAAGGTGGTTGATATTTTAGGATTAGTCTTCCTACGACGTTTGTATTATTACTAGCATTATCAAATGATATTGAAAAAACCTTCTTTTCTAATTTAAACTCTTTCAGTACATCTCGTAACATATAAAATAAATTTTGACCGGTGTGAGGATACTCAAAGTTTTCAAAAGTAATCGTACGTTTCATCATTTGCCACGTTTCGGGATCAAGCCAATGTGCGGTAACACAAAGGTACGAACCGGGCAAACTATGAGGAGCCAACTAAACATCGGTCGTTAAGCTTACATTTGTAGATAAGTTTTCAAAACCATTTATTAGTTTTATTTTAGCCTTTTTCCAGAGTTTAATACAATCACGTCTAAGAGTAGCACGACTTACTTGATTATATCTAGGTTGAAGAGTATTTGGAATCACCTTAGTAAGTCGAGGGTTGTCAAAGTGGTTGAACGATAAACCTTCTTGAATCACATAGCTTGCAAATTGTTCTTGACACTGCTCCACCTCGTATGTAAATAAACTCCCATCTCGTGAAATAGATGTTTGCCCCACTTCCGGATTAGATTTTAGTGCACCACAAAACTTATCTTTATGTTTCTTCAACGTTGAGTTGGATTCGGCTTTCAAAAACTTTCCACAACGTTTACAATGAGCCTTAATCGACCCATCCGACAACAACACTTTGTCGAAATTACACCACACCTCTTGGTTTCGTTTTGTTCCTAGAATTTCAACTATAGTAGCCGCATTTGAAGAACCAACACCGGTGGAATTTGAAGAACTTTGAGTTGCCATTTGAGTATTGAGAATGAGAATTTTGTATACGTTTTGTGAAATTTGTATGCGTTTTGTGAACTTTGTAAGCGTTTTGAGAGTGTTTGATTGTTGTAACTAAACCAAACTCAACCTATCTATTTATAATGAATTTAGAATGGCAAAATGGTAAAAAAAACATTAAAAAAATGGCTAGAAATATCAAAAAACGGCTAGTTATCGGATACCCAAAAAAAATAGTTATTAATAACCGGTTACAAAAACCGGTTTGATTAACCGAACCCGAAAACCAGTTCTCAACCTCAAACCCCAAACCAGTTACTAACCGGCAGTTATAAATAACCGAAACCAATTTTTGGTAAAAACCAGTTTTGACCGATTTCAGTTGCGATTTTCTTTTTTGAGTTTCAGTTTTTCTGTACAAGCCTAGACCTATGCCTCTGTTTCTGCAAAATCCGAAGGGTTTTAAGATTTCATTGTCAATTCAATCTCAGCCGGAAAAATTATCAGTTAACGGCACTGTACGCATTAAATTCCGTCAAACAAAATGACGGAAGTAGCTAGCAACGTCGTTCACGAAGTATTAGGTCAAAAAGCACAAGATCTGGACCAACCGATTATCGATTACATAATCAACGTTCTTGCTGATGAAGATTTTGATTTCGGATTTGACGGTGAAGGTGCTTTCGATGCTATCGGTGAACTTCTCGTCGATTCCGGATGCGTTTCTGATTTCTCGGAATGTCAACTTGTATGTGTTATTTCTCTAATTTTGTTGTGTTTTAACCTACTATTGCTATTTCTGCCAATCTCAAGTTTGTTTGAATTTAATTATCGATGAATGATGATACCTTGATAAGGTGAAAGATGAAATAATAGATAACATGTATAATTGAAGTGATTATAGTTTGTAAAAGCGAATAATTTAATTGGCAAAAAATCGAAAATGTGCGTATCCAGTTTGGAATGATATATTTGGTTATAGAAATGGTGCAATATTGTTTGTTTGCTTAAAGAATGCAGAATGACATTGAGTGAGAGAAAAATATATATGTGGAGAGAGAGAGAGAGATGCTTAATTAGAAAGGCTCAAATTTGTAAATAGGACAGGAAGGATTCTGCTATTCTAGTGCTTAAATGTGTCAATTTTTGTGAATCATGAGAAAATGAGCATCACGAAATATTGTGCATCATGGCGTGTCAGGAGTATGATTCACTCGGGTGCTGATACGTTTTATGATGTGTTTTCGTGATTGACAACTTGTCATGATGCAGATGGTGATACGTATTACTGTATTAGCACCAAAGTTCTTTCTACCTATGTTTCGAATTTAACCATTTTACATATACCCGCCCCTATATGTATGTATGTGTGTAAATACGTATAATTTCAAATCGTATGTAGGCAAAGAGAGATTTGTAATATATTTGCCATTCATTGCTCCTTGAACAATATTGTAGGTTTGTGGTAGACTATCTGAGAAGTTTGATAAGCATGGTTTAATAAAAGAAAAGCCAGCTGTTAGAAGTCTTGCTACACCATTCAGAATGAATGAGGGAATGGAGGAAGTGAAAGCTCCAAAAAAGAAACCTGAGCCAGTTGACGGTCCTCTGCTAACTGAACGTGACAAAATCAAGCTTGAAAGGAGGAAGAGGAAGGATGAGCGTCAAAGAGAGGTCAGTTCCGTTCATATATGTGGTTGTATGTCTTTGTATCATTTAGTTTTCGATGCATGTGTGAAGTGCCTGTCAGTTTAAGTTCTTATAAGATTAAATTCCTACAAATGTTTGTACCATAATTTGTCAGCATTATCTTGATTCAACGAGTGCGCTTAGTTTTTTCCGTGTGTTCTCATGATATTTCTTGATTTTTCAGGTGCAATACCAGATGCATGTAGCAGAGATGGAAGCAGCAAAAGCTGGAATGCCTGTTGTATCTGTAAATCATGACAATAGTGCTGAGGGAACTACAGTCAGGGATATTCATATGGAGAACTTTAATGTGTCTGTTGGTGGGCGTGAACTTATTGTCGATTGTACCGTCACACTTTCTTTTGGACGACATTACGGTGAGTCTGATTTTCATTTGAGGATTGCCCTTTATTTATAGCAGCAAAAATGCAAATATTTACACTGTCAGCATCTGCTAGCTTTGCTGGTGGCTGTGTCCAGACTAACCTCTGCTCTCTGACATATATTTTACTATGTACGTTGGCTGGTTGTTTAGTATCTGCTTTGTTTAATTTACATCTTTGTGTTTTTGGTTCTCAGAGGATACATCAATCCACATTATATGTTTCGGTTTTGGTTTGACACTCTAAAACTAGCAGTTAACCAAACTGGAGGTTTATGTGTGAACATAAAAGAGAAAAGAGACATTTTACATATACAAAATATTCAAAATAGTATTTCTTGATCTTTTTATCACCAAAGTATAATGACCTAAATCAGAATTCCTGACATTGATTACGGCCAGAAGTTGAACAGTTGATAAAATCCATAATTTAACATTGTGGTTCTCAATGAAGAATATCTTATTCATTTATGTTCTGTTTTGATTGTATCAAGTGCTTCTTTTTAAGTGTTTTCCTTGTATGTCTGCCTTTTGTGAATGTATGTATGTGTGTGTCGGTGATATTTGTTATTCAATAAGCAACTATTAGGAAGCGTCTCTATCTGGTTGGTTAGGATTGATATATTTCTGTGATGGCATTCTGACATGCTACATTTTTTACAGGTCTTGTTGGTAGGAATGGTACAGGGAAAACAACATTCCTAAGGTATATGGCTATGCACGCTATCGAAGGTATTCCTAAAAACTGTCAGATATTGCATGTGGAGCAAGAAGTCGTTGGTGATGATACATCAGCTTTACAATGCGTCCTTAATGCTGATGTCGAGAGAGCAAAGCTTTTGGAAGAAGAAGCCTGCTTAATTAAACTACAGGTTGCTTTTTTATTACAGAGTGTTGCATTGTTAATATGGTTTTGTTCACTGTCTGTGTTCTGTGTTTGAAGTTTCGAATGTGTGTAGTGCTTGTCGAAAAATGTGTGACTAACATGTATGATGTGTCATGTCTCTTTACCGATTCGACATGACATATAACTTCAGAGAGACGCTGAGCTACATGCTGAAGCGAAGAAGGACCCAAGTCTAATAAATGACAATGATGGAATTGCACAAAAGCTTGAACTGATATACAAACGGCTAGAGTTCATTGATGCATATTCTGCAGAGTCCCGTGCAGCTTCTATTCTTGCGGTCAGGCCCTACTCTTTTTGATCTAGTAACTATTTTATGTTACCTGACTTGCAGGCTATGATAATATGATCATAGATTCAATCTCTATATCTTGTTATCTTATCTTTGCTAGTAATTTGGCAGAGTCCCATTCTGCTAAATACAATCAATTGATTGATACGTCAGCTAATGAAAGACATGTTTGGTTTTTTGAATTACCCAACGAGTGCAAAAATTGTCACTATTGTCAAGTTTTGCTGGGATGTCATCACGATTTTTTGTTGGAAGATACATTATCATGTTTGTTGCTGACATGATAAATGATCATATTTCACATTTCACTAACTTCTAGAGTCTCAGGGTCTCAGTTTCACACCAGAAATGCAGAAGAAGCCAACACGAGCTTTTTCGGGAGGATGGAGAATGAGAATTGCTCTTGCTCGTGCACTTTTCATTGAGCCTGATCTGCTACTACTTGATGAGCCTACAGTTTGTCACACAGACTCCCTTCATGATACTCTTTGGCATTCTAAAATAAATTAAAAGTGGGAGTTATTTGAACCTCCTTTAACAATCTTTTTTTGGTGCATGCAGAATCATCTCGATCTTCATGCGGTTCTGTGGCTCGAAGCTTACCTAACTAAGTGGCCGAAAACATTTATTGTTGTTTCTCATGCTAGGGAATTCTTGAACACGGTAACACTTTTGTTCCTGAATTATTTTTATTACCGTATATAGTTGAATCTTATGCTATATCTCTTACTTGTATTGTTTTGCAGGTAGTCACAGATATTTTGTACCTTCAAGGGCAGAAGCTGACTACATACAAAGGAGATTATGATACATTTGAGAGAACAAGAGCTGAACTTCTTAAAAACAAACAGAAAGCATTTGAGTCCAATGAGCGTTCAAGGGAACATATGCAGGTATTGATTGTGCTATACACTCGGAATGAGCTTCATAGTTGATTAGGACGGTCTTAGAAGAAAACTTAAGTATTTATAACAATAGTATTGGCACATTCTATAGTCACAGTTGGTTTATGTCTATGTATATTATGTTATATATGGAAAATAGTTCACATGTAGTTAGTGGGTTGTTTGTCTGTTTGTTTAAGCTGATTGATAAAAAAAAGTGCTAGCTTAAAGATGTCTTTAGCTTTCATTTTTCAAAATATATAGTTAATGGCAGGATCCGATTGTTACCTTT
Source organism: Logfia minima (assembly GCA_963921325.1). Classification (NCBI taxonomy): domain Eukaryota; kingdom Viridiplantae; phylum Streptophyta; class Magnoliopsida; order Asterales; family Asteraceae; genus Logfia; species Logfia minima. The sequence goes on along the minus strand of OY992764.1, from coordinate 7,984,016 downwards.
TTGAAGATATATCTTTTTGTTGTGCTGCTTGTAGCGTATTGCATTTGGTATCAACACTTATCCTTATCTTTTATTGCAGTCTTTCATCGATAAATTTCGATACAATGCGAAACGTGCATCTCTTGTTCAATCTAGAATCAAGGTAGAGTTCATTGAAAATGTTATATATCATTATATCAATCAGGTTTTCCATTGTAATAATGTTTTTTCTTTCCACATTGTCAGGCGCTGGAACGTTTAGGACATGTTGATGAAGTTGTTAATGATCCAGAGTGTGTACCACTACTACCTCCTTTATATAATTGTGTTCACTGATGAATGCATGTTCTAATGCTTCACAAGTAACATTATGGGTTGATATTGCATCCTATTGATTACATCTTGGTTGTTCTAACTTGCTACCTGTTTGTTTTGTGTATGCAGTTACAAGTTTGAATTTCCTACACCAGATGATAGACCTGGCCCACCTATAATAAGTTTCAGGTTTGTTAGAAAATTGTTGTTTTACCTCGGAATGTTGTATGATTTCATTCTTGTCGATTTGTTAATCCCTGAGGAACAATTGGCTGTTTTATTCTTAAATTAACGGGTTACATCAGTTCCTATTGTCCTCTGTATATAAAGAAGCTAAGGTGATTTTTGTAATTTAAAAATGTCTAAATAAATTTCTGGTATTTATTTTATGTGTTTGCAACATGATTGCAGTGATGCTTCGTTTGGTTATCCGGGAGGCCCATTGCTGTTCAGGAATTTGAATTTTGGGATAGATTTGGACAGTCGTGTAGCAAGTAAGGACTCTCCTTCAGAGTTTCTTTTCTTGACTTGTGTGAATATGATCCAAATTAATGTCATTATTGGTGTGTGTGTGTATGTGCTCTCGCGAGCATGCACGTATGAATGTATGTGTGTGTATATACTAATACCTATGTGTATATTGCATGGATGTCTATATATAACGTTTTCCTGTGTTTGTGTTGATATATATAATTCTAGATGTATTATATTTTGATTCAATGTAAATTAGTTATAACTAGTAACGTCTGCACTAATTGGAAGGATAATATGAGCGTCTTATCATATCCTGGTCCAATCAAGTACCTAGAATTATGTAATCAAATTATAACATGTGGCTTTCTTCCAAAGTGGATATTAATTAGTGTTCTTTAGTTCGATCACCATATGTTTGAAGAGCCAATATTCATTTTCTTTTAATATCAAAAGTGTATATTTGTTTTGCTGCATTTCACAGTACTTCGTTTCATTTGATGTTAGTATCAAAATAGTTCACTTTCACATGTGCTAAAAACCTATTCTGATCTGATGTCAGTATCCAAATAGTTCATTTCATTTATTTAAGGCTTTATGCAATTTAATATGCTTCTGTTTCTAACTATGGTATGAAAATGAGTTTTCAGTGGTTGGCCCCAATGGTATTGGTAAATCCACCATACTTAAGTTGATTTCAGGGGAGCTTCAACCCAGCTCAGGAACCGTTTTTCGTTCGGCTAAGGTAAATATACTACAATCATCTACCAATTTAAGTAATAACAACCTTATGGCCAACGTTTTTGCTTCTAGGTTAATTGCTAGCTAAATTATTTTACCGTTAAAAACTGTGTATTTTCATTCTCTCTACATGTATTATGTATACATCTGATTGGGTATCAATATTCTACCTAACAGGTTCGTATTGCGGTATTTAGTCAGCATCACGTCGATGGGCTTGACCTAACCTCCAATCCACTTCTATATATGATGCGTTGCTTCCCTGTGAGTTCCAATCTGTCAAATTTTTATTGTGTGTATGTGCTTGTATATTCTTGTTTGGATGTTAGATGCTCAGAGTTCATTTATTTTTTGTAAAATTATGATGCTATAGATCACAACTCACAACCTCCTAGATATACTTCTAATGGAGTTTTTTAACAATTGCATGCTAAACGCAGTTTACACACTTCGCTGCAAGTGGTTTAATATCATTCTTTTACGTATATAAGGTCTAATTAATGGTTTTTGGCTACCGCAGGGAGTGCCTGAACAAAAACTTCGTGGCCACTTAGGTTCTTTTGGTGTAACTGGGAATCTGGCTCTTCAGCCCATGTACACCTTGTCTGGTATGATTCGTCTTTTATTACATTTTCTTTATTTGTTCTATTTTTCTCATGGTTGTAGATCATGTTTCCTTTGCACCATCTTTAATTATGGATTGGTGTTGCTAAAACTACTTTATTAGTTATAGCGTAGATGCAGGACTCACTGTTCTGAGTGGTGTCACAGGTGGTCAGAAAAGTAGGGTTGCATTTGCAAAGATAACCTTTAAAAAGCCTCATATTATATTGCTCGATGAGCCATCAAATCATCTTGTAAGTCTTTATCCTTACTCCTGTTGTACTTAATTTTTTACCATTTTTTTAATTTTGAACGTTCAAACATATGCCGTCTGAGTTACAAAGGGTTCCAGAATGGGTAAATGCCAGTGACTAATTTTTTCTGAACTATATTTGTAATCTAAATGCAGGATTTGGATGCTGTGGAAGCATTAATACAGGGTCTTGTTCTCTTCCAAGGAGGGGTTCTGATGGTAATTAGACCATAATTCATTTTTTGTCTGTATTTTTTATTTAATGAGTTTAATTTATACAGTTTTGAGGTGGCCATAGACTTGAATCTAGGTCCAATTAAATTAGAGCAAAGGAAAATCATAAACAAATAAGCACTCAGGCTTTCATTTTGTCTAGCTACTTCAAAATATCTGTGTTTTGAGTCTCATTTGTATAATGAAAGAAGAATGAGATTTACATTTACAATATAAATAATGAAGAATGGAGGAAATTAGTAAAATTAAGAACCAATCTTGTTCGGGCTATCTAACATTTATTTTTAGGGTTAATTGTTTCATTATGTATCGAACTTTACATTTTTTACTATTGTATGTAACCATCTTTCAAAAGTGCTATTGTATGTATCGAACTTGTGATTTTCGCATATTGTATGTTGACTTGACTTTTTTAGCCTTGACAAAAAAGGAAACTTTCCTTTCTTGTAATGGCCAAAAAAGGAAATATTACATACAATATACGAAAATCACAAGTTTGATACATACAATAGGACTTTTGAAAGGTGGTTACATACAATAGTAAAAAGTGTAAAGTTCGATACATAATAAAACAATTAACCCTTATTTTTATTGCGTCTTAATTCACATGATATGAGGAAGATAACCATGTGATTTTCGGTTCATATTCTTCAATTTCCTTTGGTCAGATTCTTCAAGTTAGGCATTGTTACACCTGCTCTAATATTCTTGTGACAAATGTATCAACTTGCAGGTAAGTCACGATGAGCATCTGATTTCCGGTAGTGTTGACCAGTTGTGGGCGGTGTCTGAAGGCAGAGTGACGCCTTTTAGTGGCACATTCCAGGATTACAAGAAGAAATTGCAATCTTAGTAACTTCCAACAGCACTATACGAGTATTATATGTTATTTTACAGTCTCTACACAGAGCTTCTTTCGTTTTGTATGTTGTCATAGCAACAATACTTGGCTAAATGAACTCATTAAGTGATGCAGATTAGTTATGACTACTGAAAGGTGAATATTGTCATGTTACTTGTGGCAAAATCTGTACAGACTTTGAAGGTAACATCTTCAATTAGACGTTGGTTGAAGTCTGTTGATTCAAGTCAACGCGACTCTAGGACAACTCACTTATCTTCCGCTTCAAAATTTTGGTCATTTCCACTCTGAACTTTACTTCACTTCTTCTATTGTGATAATCTGTTTAGTATTATTATTATTATTATTAATTATTATTTTATTTTATAGTCTTGAGAAATCGAATTCCACTTCGTGTGAAATTCTTAACATCTATAACACATAATTCAGTGCCAAACTGTGCACCAGAAGAAAACTCGAAACTTGGCAAAAAAATCTTTAAGGCCGACTGGACTTAGCAGTATTGGTTCCAAATTGACAGCTGAGCAAGTTACATATCTACGCTCCTACACTGATATTATGAATTAAAAACGTAAGATAACTTCTTTGAAATGTTTTATTATGGTGGCGTTTAACCACTTTGGACCCATGAGTGGTTGCCTCGTGAAAAATAATATGTACAGCTCGTTAAACGCAATATTTGTACTGTTACACGTTAGATTGTGCACAGTTTTACATTGTTAATTTGAATTTTGAATTTTATCAATCAAGTGCAACATCGGCTGTCGGCTCTGAGACCGCTCAAATACTAGTCAAGCGTGGTGTTCGTGTCATCATGCATGCCTAGTCGAAATTTAGAATCCGGGGAGAAGATCAAGGTTCGTATAAAAGTTTCTTGAATTCAAATTTCATCATATCATGATTCTTGATCTTAGTTCTCTTCCTTCTATCACAGGTTTTGTTTCAGGCTTTGAAGCTCCTAAATTGCCTCTTAATCTCCCCATGTAATTTGAATGTTAACTCCTTCACTATTTTACTACCAATGATTTCAGGTCATTAGTTGATATCTTGTTATTTCAGTAAAATATTCTAACAGTGATGCTTCGACAGTTGGACATTGCGATTCAAACCCCTTTACAGACCCTCCGTAGACATTGGAATGAAGTTACTTTCAATAGAGAATAAATGTGGGAAGCATTCTAGTGTAATGAACTTCCTCTCATGTCATCTATATGTATTATACCAATAAACGTTGCAAAATTAGCCTTAATTGGTTCCAGAGGAGTTGGGATCCAAAATTGGCTAGCACCACGTTTCTGTTATATTTAGTTTCTTGCTAGAGCTCTTTCTACCAAATGGTCGTTGCTCCACAATAATGACCATTCAGAGTTGGTTGACAATTCAGTAAACCTGTATATAGATAGCAAGATACAGTCGCTTTTGAATAAAGAAAAAGGGTTAATTGTTTCGTTATGTATCGAACTTTACATTTTTTACTATTGTATGTAACCAACTTTCAAAAGTGCTATTGTATGTATCGAACTTGTGATTTTTAGCCTCGACAAAAAAAAGAAACTTTCCTTTTTTGTAATGGTCAAAAAAGGAAATATTACATACAATATACGAAAATCATAAGTTCAATACATACAATAACACTTTTGAAAGGTGATTACATACAATAATAAAAAGTGTAAAGTTCGATACACAACGAAACAATTAACCCAAAAAAAATTACCTTCATGCTTCACGTCTTACTGTATTTCAAGTCCATGTATAGTTCAGTATAATGATTAATGAGTAGCACAAAAGCCAACCACTTGATGTGCTAAAATGGGAACTACTTGCTATCAGTTACCTATATTTCAAAAGTCCAGTCGGTTGGGTCGAACCACACTTGTTGTCTATTAGTTTCCTATATTTCACAAATATTTTGCACTATATAAATACCACAATTAACAACCTTTCTTTTCTCTTTATTATCAACAGTTTTAAAGGCCTTGCCATTTTTGACACAATTTTCTGACTTGTTTAACATGTTTCCATCTAGGTCAACTTTTTGGTTGAGTTATTTAAGCCTATATATCACAACTTTTATTTCAAGACTGATATCCAGGTAAAAAGCAGACTTCTTGCATACCCAAGTTCTAGTCTATATTTGCATCATTTTGATCTCAATTGTAACTTGCTATAGGATTCTTTTTTTCTGTCCAACAGATCCTTTTCTTATATTTTTCGGATCATCCACAAAACACAAGGGAAACCGAGGAAATGACAAAAGAAAAGGTTAATATACCATTTTACCAGTTCCGTAGCCTTCTAATTGTCGTGATATGTCAAAAGTAACGTGGCACATATATTCATAGATGGAACTGAACTAGTATCCTTTCCAGACATACTTCACTCTTCAGCATTGATTCCAAAAATCCTGACCTTGTGCATGTGTGGGAACTTGGCAACTACTAGCACAAATACCACCAGTGTGTTCAAGAAGAGCATCGGGTTTTGATAGTCGGTTGTGTGGGATGCTATCAAGTACCTTTAAATACATCAAGATGACAATAAATGAGATCAGATCAAATAAAGTCAGCATTCATAATCCAGTGAAAACCAATCAACATATTTTTCCGGAGTGTATAGATAAACCATCATAATAAACGACAAAACCCATAGGTCTTAAAGATAAACATTATTTATGTCAAACCTCAAAATCAAATTCAGATGTATTGCAGCCACTTTTGAAACATATATACCCATTTGAGAGCAAATTTAAAGAGGTTACAGAACCTAAAGCTGACAAATGCCCTCCCAGTTCCCAGAGGTTTAGAGGGCCAGAGAGGAGAGAAGACAAAATTAATGGATTTTAATGTGCCAGTTGAGCAATTTGACAAAACCAAAGTAAGTAACAAAAACTGTCATCTTTCAATACAACTAAGATAACTACAGTGAGACACATTTAGAGTTAGAGGTGGGTTTTACCCATTCACTTTTGAACAGGTCATATTGGGTTATGATTTATCTGAAACAGGTCAAACCAAAACCTTTAGGTGAAAAAGGGGAGAGACTCAAAAGAGTTACAAGTTGCCTAAAGTCTATTTTCACTCAAGGTAGTTATGATCAAGTACCCATAGAATAATTTAAAAAAGGGAAGCTACAGTTTCAGTGATTGTTTCTTTACTTAATATATCAGCATATGATCACTTGGTCTTTCATCACCCATGGATTATGTTAAGAGCTAAAGTGTTATTTGTGATGATGCATCTTTCTAGCAATCTACTATACAAAACGGTATCAAAATGCTCAATGAACTACATGTTCATGGTAGAAACCCACGAAATAAATAATTTCAAATTTGATTAAATAGCTACGTTGTTGATCTAGGTTTTTTGAGTGGTTAGAAACTTAGAACCCTTTTCGATCTGACTCTACGTGAATTATGCTATTTCCATTGTTCGTACATCCATTGTATGGAAGATATATGTAACCAAAATCTAATTGGGTTCTCAATCTATTTCCCTAATGAGACAAAAGTAGGCATGCATATTTATCCAAATACTTACATCACACAGACAAGCATTCTCTAACCAAATACACATACGGAGTGAAACTCAAAAAGCAATTTAAAATCTCACTGGATAAGGCTATTAAATTAGAGACTTCATCTTTGTGTCGTAAGAATTTGCACGTAAACAGCTACTTTTGTTTTCTTCGGAGAAATATACTTAAACCTGATTGGATTTTGCATATGTATATCTACAAGACAACAATGGCAAGAGCATAGCACGACTAGAATGACAGATTGCCCATCTAACCAACCTAAAACTTTTTCTTTTGCCATGGGTCTCTACCATCATCAACTAGATAATAAAACGATTTGATAACAGTATTATGTCCTAAACAGATGCTTACAGAGAACAGTTACTGTTAACCATATCAGCGAGACTTTATTGATAATATGTTTATATATGAAGTAAACACACAGTACATAAAACAAATCAATGCATATTTAAAACTTACAGCACCACAGGTACGACAGTTAGAAACTTCCGGTTGCGAGTGAGCTGCTTGCCGCTATCAATTTGCTCCCACCATGTCAACCTGTTGTAGATACCCTGATCATCAGCAAAAGGTGTTCCCTTCTTCCAGTGAAAGAAGTGATATGTAACCTGATGTGAAGATATAAAGAGATTAACACTCAGGTTTACCAAAATACAAAACAAAATGCACACATATGCAAGCCATAAGTATGAACGCAAGAAAGAAAAAAATGGAGCATGATGATATGGCTAATTTTATCAATGGTAGATTGTGGACCGTATTAGAATACAGATCGTCAACGGTTGAGGGATATATTTGTGTGAGCATATATGACAAGATGATCTTGACAAATGAGGTAGGCGCAAGTGATACCTCATCAAACTTCAAGAACACACAAGTCTGTGATCCTGATGCAAATCTATTTTTTCAAGCATGTCATGTTGTTGGCAACATAACAAGATACATATTTATTATTTATTATTTATTATTTATTATTTATTATTTATTATTTATTATTTATTATTTATTATTTATTATTTATTATTTATTATTTATTATTTATTATTTATTATTTATTATTTATTATTTATTATTTATTATTTATTATTTATTATTTATTATTTATTATTTATTATTTATTATTTATTATTTATTATTTATTATTTATTATTTATTATTTATTATTTATTATTTATTATTTATTATTTATTATTTATTATTTATTATTTATTATTTATTATATAGTGACACAGACAGATGAGTGCACTTTATCATCAATATGCAACTCTACAAGCCCCACAGTAGCACCCAACTCTTCCAATATATAATGCCAAAATAGTTCTTACGCAAGTAGGAGTCACAACTAATATCAATAGTTCAAGCTCAATCAGCTCATGTACATTAGCTCATAAACAGCTTAACACATAACCCAAACTCTATGTATAAATCAAATATCTTACAGACAACAGTACTTGATCCAACCAATCAAAGGATATATGGCAACAGCTTGAAGAAACAGTAAAATCCCAAACTTGGTCATAAAAGTGAGTTCAATTGCGACACAGAAAACAATCATAAACACAAATCAACCAACCTATCCAAATGTTGATACTCCACCCTAAACTACATCACCAAAATCACATCAATACATATATATATATATATATATATGAGACAACCTCTAACTGAATCATAACAAACAAAAGAAAGTAATTGCATATGTTTTACTACATCAAAATTAAAAACCGAAACAAAGCTGAAATCAAATAACTTAAAAAACTAAACATACAACAGAGAACTAAAATTAGTAATATAAGCCTAAATACATCATAGAATCGAGTTCAATTATAACGAACTGATCACACTCCAAAACCCTAACCTACATACCACGACATCAAATTCACATCAATACAGATTAAACGAAAGCAATTTGTCACCAACACGATCATAATTCATAACCTACTGATCCAATTAGCCCTGAGATAAATCCAGAAATCGAAATCAATTAAATAAAAAGAAGCATACGAGAGCGTGACCGAGATTAACGGTGGTCCAAGCCATGCCGGGAGAACAACCGGTGACGGAGAGAACGACGAGCCAAGCGAAGAATAAAATGAGTATGTAAGTGGTCCAAACTCCGGGATACATGAACCATTCGGTATTCCGGTTTAGATCCGTTGGCGGTACCGCCTGCACATATAAGTTTTTCATTTTTTATTGTGTGATTGTGATTATTGAAGGTTTATTTGTTGTGTACGTGTTTTGATGGTGAAGTAGTTGTATGGTCGGTGATGATAATTGGTAACGGCAGATGGTGGTGTGGTGGTAATTATTAGCACGCGAAGTTAGACACAAATTGTAACGTATAACCAACCAAAATCTACATAAATTCTATACTTATCACTTAAGAATTATTAAAATAATCAAATATTAAATTAAATGGATGTGTAACATTGTGGTATTTTTTAAAGAAACGTTGATAACTAATCATTAAAAGGTTTAAATATTTATTGCACTTTGCTAACTAGTTCAATTTTTTTATATATTAAAATTTTTAACTTTTAGTTGAATTAACTGACTTTCTATGGTAATTATGAGCTATTTGAAGTAACTTAAATATATTAAGTTTAACATTAGCCTTTAAAATTATAAGTAACATTTTTTTGTTTATTTATTAATTGTATCAAATAAGCAAATTTAGAATATCACTAGAATTTTTTGTATTTGTTTATCTAATGTTAAAAATTTTAAATACGAAATAAGCAAATAAATATTTAAATAAGTAATTTCATATACCGATAATGTAAACTTTATCATGAGTCAAAACAAAATATTTATTTCTTAACGTAATAAAAATAGTTAGTAAGTCGTTGTTTTTTTACCTTTGTTTACATCTCTGATCTATATTTGTTTCAATGTATACTTCATCCGTATGGGTGTTTAATCTTTTGCGTAAGAAACATTTATGTATACGATTGTCATTGCGTAAATGCTTTAAAAGACAAAGGCATTGTTTTATATGGAAAAAAGGATTATTATTAGAAGAAATAAAATACAATGTTCCATAACTTTAAGTTTGACAAAAGGCAAACTCCATGAATACAATTGGCCTTGGCACATCATATCTACTCAACACGTGTATTTAGTACAAGAAATTGCACTACGATTGCAGGAGAACAAGGTATTCGTGTCGTGCTTCTCTGCGAGTATTTGAGACTAATTTTATATGGATTTAGAAATGTTAATTAAACTATATTATATTATTAATTATTAATTAGAATTACTAATATTTCATATCTAGAGGTGAGATCATTAAAGTATGGAGTTTTTTGAAAGTATGAAAGTACCGATAGGAATGCGCCACGTGGTAAAAGTTCACTTTTTCCCACTTTTTTTAAAATTAAATATCTTAAAAAGTGTTAGTCAAAAAATTATAAAAATTGCACCATAAAAGTCAGCGTTTTCTCCTTTTCGATTTAAGATCCCACAAGGCATACTTTCGACGAATTTTTTTTTTTTTCATTTTTTGTGGTTTAACACATGTGTTATGATGGATTAACAAAAGTGTTACCCGCGGTTATCACATGTGTTATCAACGACTATCACATGTGTTACAATCGATAGTGGATGCTAACACATGTGTTAGTCGCCCGTAACACATGTGTTACAAATTTTCAAAACCCATCAAAAAATGAAAAAAAAAAAATTCGTCGAAAGTATACCTTGTGGGATCTTAAATCGAAGAGAAGAAAATGCTGATTTTTATGGTGCAATTTTTATAATTTTTTGACTAACGGTTTTTGAGATATTTAATTTTTAAGAATATGAGATTTTATTATTTTGATCAAGATCAATGATTGAGATTTGTACTTTCATAATTTCAAAAATATTCATACTTTAAGAGCAAAGGGAGTGGGAGGAGGTGGCACAAAGTGATCATGGATCACTTTGATGTGATCACTCCCCTCCTCAATTTGGTTTTCAACTTGGTTGGTTCAACTTGGTTCCAATCACTTTGAGTGATAGCTAACTTTTTCCATTTTTGTGTGTGTATAATTAATTTATAAAGGTAATAATTATTTAAATGTGGGTCCCATTTTTAGTGTGAAAATAATGTGATGAATACATATGAAATGAGTGTCAATGTGATTTTAGTATGAAAATGATGTGGCACTAAAGTGACAATCTTTTTGAGTGATTATGGAGTGATCACTCCCTTTGCTCTAATGAACTTTCCTATACGTATCTAATCATGCTTATATAAATATATAACCATTTTTTATCATGGTCATTTTAAAATATATGTGACAACAAAATCACCTATTGACATTTGCCAAATCAATTAGTTGTAGATGAAGATAAAGACTTTTGATTATGGATGGACAAGTTGTTATTGTAGACAACCTTTAATTACAAACTTATAGCAATATTTATCAACTTGCTTCCGACGTCAATGTGATTTGGGTTGGCATTTTAATTAATAATCTAGTTGTATTGTATCTATAAATAAAATGTAGTAATTATTTTACAACTTTACCACTTTGTCTATTTAAATGTCTTTTTATTTGACGCTCAAATAATCCCCTCGCAACTTAATTTCTAACACTTTCGTATAAACGTTTTTGAACTAAAGCTTGTTAAGTACATAAAGATTTTGACGATGCGATAATTAATCATGCTTTTAATAATGCATTTAATCATCATGGTTAATGTTTATAATTTGAAGATGAAAAAAATTATATTTATAACACTGTCACTAATTATATAAATATAAAAGCTAATAAGATGAAATCAATTAGTACCCACTTTCTTTTTCTAATTTATACACATACAAATTTATAAGTAGATTTACATTTATTTGAAATTTAATTGAAATAAATAATAAATATGATCCAATCATTTAATTAAATTTTAATTTATAATACTCCATCCATTCCATTTAAAATATTTACATTACTATTTATATTTGAGATTTATATCCTCTTTGGGGTATAAAACCTCTTTGATGACCTCTTCTAAAATGAGTAAATTAGTTCTCATCTTCTTTGTTGAAATCTTCAAGTCCTCAAGACTGAGAACCACCACGACTTCGTCCTTGCTCGTTTCCATGTACAAAAGTCTATTCTCTATTTTGAAAAAAAGTTTTGAGTATAAAGTTTGCTCTAGGGGCTCTCTCTCCATTCTCTTCTTTAGCTTCTCTTTATGGGCTTGTAAATAAACCATGAGTTGATCAATGGTCATGGAGTCAGTATCTTACAATTCTCTATGGCCACAACAATATAGTTAAAGATTAGTGTCAAAGAGTAGATAATTTTTTCTGTCACCCTTGTGTGACATGAGCTTTCACCGTTTATCTTTATCTCATTTGAGATTATTAAGACACGAGTGAAATAATCAGAGATGGTTTTGGAGTCTTCCATTTGCAATTTTTCAAACTCTGTTACAAGAGTTTGAAGACGTAGCTTATTCACCTTATCAATTCATTTGAATTTATTTTGAAGAAAATCTCGCATGCCTCCTTCTTCGTAGTTGCATCTACAAGACCTTGGTGGATGACAACGACAATATTTTAATCCTTACTTCTTAGCTTATGTAATTCACCCTTTTGAGCGGCATTTAACTTGTCTTCTTCAAGCTCTTTGTATCTTATTTCAACAATCTGCCATGCATCATGTGAGTTGAGTAACACCTTCTTATGAATGCACTAACTTCCATAGTTATCTTTAGTAAGACGAGGAAATTGAAAGATTTTCATCATGCTTGACATCTTGATCTTCTAGATCTGATATAACTTTGTTAGCAATGAGTGCCTTTTAGGCTTGATTTGATCAAGGGGTTTTAAGTGAGAGATGTTGAAATGAATGTTTAGAAGACTGAAATTCTTGAATAATGTATTTAATTGATTGTTTTTTATTCGTGCACAAATGGTTACAACATCACCTATTTATACTAGTCAACAGAAGTATCTACGATTTCTAGATATTTCCATAGATACTATTCAATAAATAAAATTTAAATGTTCTTACAATATACTTCTATTAGATATTTCTACAACCTTCTACACACATATTTATATATTTTCTTAGTACTAGATTTAGACTTATCTATTTCAGTTGTGTAGTCCAATATTAATTTAGACCAAATCAAGTCTATGATCCAACAATTTCGAACAACAACATCTACAAGAGGAGTTACTGGAAAAGTAATTGACCATCAAATTGCTCTTGTGTTTTGTATGTTAAAAATATAATTTTTGCCTTTTTATCAATCATCGGATATAAAGGAGAATCGTGAGAACTGATGTAGAAGCACAAGTCAATCCGCACCACGGTAACCAAATAACTATGACTCTATGAGAACCCTGAGAACTTATACACTCACCTCTTTTGAAAAAAAAAAACTCATAACCTTTGATTTAAAATAGGCTAATTGTTTCGTTATGCGCTCAACTTTAACTTTTTTCTATTGTACGCTCTCCACTTTAAAACTATTTATTGAATGAGGTAAACCTTATAAAACCTATATTGTATGTAAGATTTTCTTTTTTAGCCATTCTAGAAAATAAAACTTTTTTTTTTTTTTTTTTGTCAAGGCAAAAGAAAAAGTCAACATTCAACGAAGTTTTATAAAAATTTACAAAATACAATAGAAAGTCTTAAAGTTGAAAACATACAACAGAAAAAAGTTAAAGTTTAACAAATAACGAAATAACTATTCCATTCAAAATTACTTTAATGTGAATAACATTTTAATCAAACAAGTTATATCATTAAATTTATTTTTTATATTTTCTTTAATTTCATGTAAGCCATACTTTTATTTTTATGTAAAATAAATTAGATGCAGAATAAAAAATTAGATACATAATAGCGTTTTGTATCTGCTGAGTTATAATGATAAAATAAAGTAGATAATGAACTATCAGTCTACTAGTGCAATTAATATCTCTTTTTTACTTATAAAATTAAAATTAAATAATCCTTCTAATAGATCCTTATAAATTAGTCTTGACCTTTAAATATTTTGATTTAGAGCCATTGATATTTTTCTGAATTAATGAATACCTAAATAGTTTGAATCGGTATTTAGGCGATTATTTGGCCAAAGATTAACTGCCAATTACTACACTCCTTTAAGTCTTTAACGCTAATCACGAATTTAATTTTAAAATTCAATCGCCGATCTTTCGTTGAAATCTCTATGATCTCAAAACGATTTAATTTGGCAATCGTAATTTTGAAAACAAACCTCTGCAATTTTTGCTCAAATCTCGTCAAAAATATAGAGTCTGCGTGAAGGTATGTTCAATGATTAATCTAATTATTTTAATTCATCTTAAAAGGTTTAATTTTTGTGTTTTAATCTTAAAAAAAAGCCTCGAATGAAGTTGTTTAGTCATTGTGGCTTTATGATCATCTGGTTGTTGAATGAAGATTCACGTTTGGATGTTCAGGTGAACTATTTCAAACGCATACCTACTGTTTGTATAAATGTGTGTATAATATTTGAATTTGTTCCTCCTCATGCCATCCTTATGAAAAATATGTACTTGATTAGTATTTTACCTTTTATTTTCAATTTCAAGTGGAGTTTTAGAATTCTACATTTGATGAGGGATATAATTAAGAAAGTAATACATTATGACCTTTTTAAGAACATTTTTTAATGGTTTGTTTGCTTAGTAATACGAGTGTGTTTGCTCCTGTCTATTTATGTTCGTTTTTGCTCAATTTTCGTCTGCCTATAGTGATTTTTGAAACATCGTTCCGGTTTTGATCTCTTTAACAATACATGATGAATATAAGCATTACTCGCGTGTTTTTGTTAATTATTAGTCTAAAATGAAGGTGATAACGTATGTAAAGACTTGACTTTTTACGTGTTATAACATATATACCACTGTATCATAGTTTCACGTATATGGTTATCTTAAATTTTCTGGCAATATTGCTTATAAATGCAGGCGATGGACAAACTGTTGAACCCTCAAGAATATGCTATGATCTTTTCGGTACATTGAAGTAGCCTTACCAATTTGCACGGAACTTGGGGAACAACTTCAGGTTCATATTGAGACTCTGATTTTTTATTTTTTTTTACGTTGATTTATGTTCTTCATTCATGTCTCAAATATGGCTTAAAAGGCTTCTCATTTGAGAGTTAGTAAATGCTTGTGTTGGCAATCTGAGGAGATTCTACTTCAAGATCTATTTTTCTTTTCTTTTTTTAATCCTTTAAACAAAATTATTCAACTAAATTTGCTTCTTTGCATCTCATAGACATTTTTATTATATGTGAAATATGACATCTCACTTCTGTAGGTTGGTCCTTTTTCCATCATATTAAATGGGGCTGATACATACTTAGGTATTTGACACATATCATGGAGGTAATTTTATTATAGAACGGTAAGTTTAGCTAATAACATATAATGCATGCTTCTGGCTTTTTTATAGGTATATTGTTTTCTGATTAAGCTACCTTTTCAGGCTGCTTATTGAAATTTCATTTGTCTTGATTCCGCTGTGAATTAGATTATACTACTTATACTAGCAACATTGTTTTCGATCTCCACTTTTATTGTTTGAAAATTATTTAGTCTTGAAAGGCTACTATTATTAGGGTTTTCGATATATTTCTTCAATTAAATATGTTTGCTTTAACTTTATGTAGATAATTGGAAGATTAACCGGGACAATTGGGGTATGCGTTGGATATAAAATACATGGGTGACGATGCCACAACCATGAAGTGGACCACGGAGATCAAAACGTCTCAGTGATCTTCAGCCTGCCACTCAACCAATTGAGCAAACTGAAAACATTGCTGCACTAATTTAAAACAACCTGGTGGTGGTAGGGGAAGAGGTAATGCTGCTGGTGTAGGAGAATGGCCTGTGGCGGCGACACCCGGGAGTATAGTGGCTGCTGGTGGCAGAGGCAGAGGCATTAGGTTGATTGATTTGGATCAGGAACCACCGTGTGAAACTGTTCCTAAGTCAAGTGGGAAAAAGGTAAGGCCTCTAAAAGTTTGTGTTTTGGTTTCATGCAGCTTCTTTTTCTATTTTTTAGTACTGACCATTTTTACCTATTTAGTTATAAATGTGTCCATTCATGATATGTTTTATCTCTAACTGGTCAAACAAATGAAATGAAATAAAATAAATAGCAATGAATAGTTTGTTAGCTAATTAATAAATATAGCAATTTCGACCCAACTACAATTATAGGTTGACTTGAGTTATATTTCACCCCTAATGAGTCAAATGGGTAAAGTGAAACTACTTAGTTAAAAAGAAAGTGGGTAAATTCTGGTAAACTCAAAACCTATCATTTACTGGATGATGTTTGGTTCCATTAACAATTTCACTAATATCTTTTCTTGATCATATACATTTCACTCCATTGATGATTATATTAAAAGCATAAGTGTGTTTTGTATAAAAGAGAGATGGAAGTCCAAAAATTAAACCTAAGGTTCTTTTGCAACATAGGGAAACGATGATTGCTTTGGAGTTCATGGTAATGGAATTGATTTCTTAATTGTTGTTGCTCATATTAAGATATTAAGATTCAATTAAATGAATCCACTGTCATTTTGATTTTCTACAACTAAAGTTGTACATCTATATGCTCATTGACAATACAAAAGTCGATAGCAAAATTTGGAAACTGTGTTCCACTAAAAACTTTTAGGTGTTAAGGTGAATGCAAAGATGACAGAGTGTACACATAAAGAGTGTTTCTTAGTTTTTATACAATTGACTTAAAAGTATTTTTGTATAACTTTTGCTGTGTATTTTTTTTTTTTTGGAACAGATACAATAAGCCAAAGCCGGTAATTTTGCCACTTGATAGATTTGGTCATTTATTATTAGACTTCGGATATAAATCAACCTTTTTATGAGTCATCGTAATAATGTATTTCTCCATACATATTCATGATGCACTTATGCCAATATTAGAAATTAAATTTCTAACTCTAGTTTTATCATTTCTAAACCCCTTATTTTGGTCTTACAGGTAACATGTTGGTGATGTCATTATGGTGACCGAGGACACTGCAAAAACACAGCAAAGGCAAACAATGCACTGGCTGTTCCTAATTTGTGGTGATGATTTTGGTGTAAACAGTTTTGGAGTTGTATAGTGTTGCGAGTGCAATGTAGTTAGATAAGTTCATGTGCATAAATGTATAGGTGATGGCTTTGTGATTGCGTATAAGGTTAGTGCTTTGAGGTACTAACTAATAGAAAGTCAGTAGTCTTATTTGGTTAGGTTATGGTTTTATATTTTTTTATGTTTTTTTTTTAAGGTTGTAATGTCCTTTTTGAAGGCTTTGATTTGGTGTTGATGTTGTTGATCTTTGAGATCTTTATTCTGTTCTTTTGGGCTATTAATAAAATTCTCACTTTGCTGTCCAAAAAAACTGATTAATAAGTGTGCATTTTACTACAAAATAAGTACATAGAATGGAGTTATAACTAATTTTGTATAATGATTTTAACTTTTACCGAATAATTTCCAACATCCAGCTACTCTTAATTGAACGTTCTCAACATTCTAAATTCTAACTGGAGACCTTGATAGTAAGGTAATGACTGTACAAAACTTGTCAAGTATTTGTAAATTTAGTCAAAATTGAGCTACAATTGATTCATACATAATTCAATATTTTCTGGATAAATCAAATTAAAATTAAAACTCATCAATGTATAGATCACTCTTTGCTATTTACCTCAATTTCAATTATTTTGTCTCTACTCTCCTTTTATGTAACGAACTAACGATGGATACTGTTAATTTTTATAACTTTATACAACTTAAGAATAGGTTTCATCAAAATTTATTAATACTATTTTTCTGTGTTGTTTCTTGAGAACATGAACCGTGTAGTATATAATACGAAGACAGCATTGCAAAACATCATCATTAGTTTGTTATATGCACCACCTGTCAATTTCATGTTATACATAGTGACACATCAAATGGTGTTTTACGATTTATGCACTGCCTTAACTGATATGTATGTTAGAGGATGTACTTCTATAACAAGTTTTGATCTTTTGTACTACAAAAACTTTTCCACGGATACACGTTGTCGCCATATAGGTATCGCCATATAAGTACAGTTTTAATCGGATGTCACATTTACAAAAGTCTTCTTTAGATCTTTTTTTTAACACTCACAAACTTGCATAATCTTTGACCTATGTTTCCAGTTTAGTATGTACTAAACTTTATTTTTCGAGGAACCCGATTGATTTAAATGACGATTAGATAACCAAAAGGATTTCTGTTTGAGTCTAACTTCTGGGATCTTTAGTTAGTTTAATGTTGAAGATTGAGATTGGAATAGGTTGTTGATATAAATGATTTTCGTATTATTTGTCTTATGTTTTTGAAGTTTGATCTATGAAATATTAAATTAATTGAATAGGTTGAAAGTATACTAATACTAACAAAGTAACGAGTATGAACAAAAATCAGTCTTTGAGACTAACTTGGGATTAACTACTAACGCTAAGACTAATGTTGTAAAAAATAAAAAATGGTCGATGGACTAAATATGAAGACTGACAATGAATTGTGGGGCCAAATATTAAATTTATACAATTTTCAAGCTGATCGTTTTTACTCATTTTATCGCAAGATAAACAAAAATATTCTTTATTCATGATACATGTAATGTTTCTTTGATTAATTAATACACATATGGAACTACGGATCATGGGATGAGAATCTTAGTGAAGTTGTGGATGAGTAGCTAGGTTGACCATCACATACATATTTCTCGTTTCACACTGACAAAGAAGAGGGAACACCATTAGGTGGAGCTTTTTTGTCATCTCATTTTCCTTTAATTTGTAAACTGTAAACATATCGTGCTCGTGGCTTTTTCATGTATCCATTTTTTTTTTATGATTAGAAGGCGGACATCAATATAGTAAATTGTTTGACTATTACCCTTAATATTTTTATAGCATATACATAAATACTAACATAAATTAAACTTTCAGATTATGGTACCCATATGTACTTGATAAAATACGTAGCATCTATCGACTATTTCAATACCCTTGATATCTATAATATGTAGGGTATCATTATTAAAAAAATACATATTTCAATTACTTTAATTTCATCATACTTGATAAACTTAAAACTTATACATGTTTCTTCCATTTGTAACATTTTGACAATGTTAACCGCATAAATATGTCGACTTAAAAATTACATAATAAAACAAAAATATAACATAAACTTTGTATCAAAATCACTTGATAATTTGCGAATTCACGATTTATAATTGAGTATATTAGTAAATAAAGGTAACTAAAGCAATCAGTCACGATAAAACAGAATGCATATAATTGTTGTTTATGCCTTTGACTAAGACAATTCAAGAGACAACCAAATACAAAATAACTCGATGCATTTATTGAAAATGAAACTTAATTCTGAGTGTTACTTGATTCTCGAATTCATCAAAAATAGTTAGTCGTATACACCTTAGAATAAAGAAATTAAGTTGATGTATACTTTGAGCCACTTGAACCCTTATTTAATTCTTAATTTTTCCATATCTGAATCAGTTTTGAGAATAGGGTCTAGTCCTTTTCAGAAAGACAGAAAAAAGTTTTCTAAATGTTTGTTTGTGTCAAACCAGTCTCATATATTGTATCAGTTTTAGAATTTAGAATGTGGTCTGGTCCTTTTTTAGAAAAAATTCTCTAAAAAGTGTTTGTGTCAAACTCAGTCACATTTATTGTATCATTCATTGGTGGACCATGACCAATAAGCACAACAAATAAAATTACTAGTCATCACCCTTTCTCTCCCTTTACTGTAAGAAGAAAATCAATATTATGTAGATAATTGACCTTTTATAACTAAATTCAGATTCTTTAATGCGATCAATACTAATTCAACCATTATTTTTCTATTGTAACTTTATTCTTCTTTTTATTTTAATGCTATTTTAAATCATACACATTGTTTAAAAAAGTATATCGACTATATTGTTTTTACAGTAAAATATCAATCTCAATTCGTTATTACAATCTATAAATGCAGGTTTTCCTTTTTTATTTATATAAATAAATTAATTAATTATAATATACATATAATAACTATATATGCAACTTTAAATACATATGATTACGATACATTGACTATCATATTTTAACCATTTTTACATCACCTATCACCATTTGTTTTATCATTCTCAAATTTAACATAAATATGAATATGTATAAACAATTATTAATTACAATCTAAAAAAGTATTTATTTAGATATAATTTGTATACATTTTTCACATAAATAGAAAAAATATGTATCATTGACATATAGAATATATAAAGTACTATTATTAACTAAAGAAGAATAGGTAAGGTACTACTATCGACTAAAAAAGATCCTGAAGGTACTATTATTGACTTAAAAAGGATCCTGAAGGCTCTTAGTAGCATTTAATTCTTATTTCATATCGGCATATCGCTATCAGTTGGACTTTTTTATGTTTTTGTTTTGGTGACATATTTTTTGTGACGTATTTTTTGGTGACAGATTGTTGGTGACAACATATTTCTTTGTTTTGGGTTCTTTTTTTTTTTTTGTTTTGGACAGAAATGAAATTACGTGAAAGTTGAACTTGCGGCCTCAGCTCCATTCTGTATATATAGTAACTCGGGCCTTAGCTAGATCATGAAAAGCTAAACCGATAAAAATAGCTAGAAATGGAGAGAAGCATCGACACACGACATTTTATTCTGCCTCTTGCAAATCATTTCTTTCCTATTCCTCGTTATGCATCCATTTTCACCATCATTCTTCTCTTTGTTACCATTAAAATCCATGTCCGCTTAGGACTGCGTTTGACTAGTTATCTTGTCCATTTTCGTCCTATTGACATATCTGTTTCAGTAACAATATGTTTCTTGTGTTTGATTTTCATGTCAACAAAACACTTTTGGATTGTCAACCCCATTCTAATCTTATGTGTATCTCCTTTGGATGATTTACTTTTTAGATCACTAAAATCATGTTTTTCATGGTTATATCAGACCCTTGGAGCTACTTCTATTGAAATTTTTTGCATTGTCAATCACCGTCAAGGGGAGGAAGCACAAGTTTATTGGCATGAGGAGTCGAGTCATGAGCCAAATGACTTAGAAGCACAAGTCGAAATGCACGAGGAGTTGAGTCACGAGCCAAATGATATAGACGCACAAGTCGATCCGCATGAGGAGTTCAGTCATGAGCCAAATGATATAGAAGAACAAGTCGATTCACACGAGGGGAGTTGAGCTACCAGTGGTGGTTTTCCGGATTATGAGTAGGCTTATGATCCGTTTGATATTGTTAGTACAAAGCGTGCATTTTTTTCTCATTGTTGTATGTTTGTTTGTTTGTATGCGCACAGTTGCTTATATTATTAATATTATTATTATTATTATTGCATGTAATTGTTTGTAAATATTTATCGTTCAATTTGAGTCTGGATAAATATGTATATGAAGTGTTTGATGAATTCGAAGATTTAGAGTGTTTGTGAACATAAAATCTGGCTCGGATACGATCTGATGAGATCAATAGCTAGATAACCTCCCTAAAAATCTAATATAGTCAATACTCAATGACTTTGTGATGCACAAAGTTAATTTTTATTTTTGCCCAAACACCTGGGCCAGTGGTTCGGACTCAAATAACGGGCCGAAACTTCTCAAATAGTATCTAACGGCCCATTAACTTAAAAATAGTGTGCTGTATGCCTCTGTTCTGCAAAATCCAAAGGGTTTTAAGATTTTATTGTCAATTCAATCTCAGCCGGAAATATTATCAGTTAACGGCACTGTACGCATTAAATTCCGTTAAACAAAATCACGGAAATAGCTAGCAACGTCGTTCACGAAGTATTAGGTCAAAAAGCACAAGATCTGGACCAACCGATTATCGATTACATAATTAACGTTCTTGCTAATGAAGATTTTGATTTCGGATTTGTCGGTGAAGGTACTTTCGATGCTATCCGTGGACTTCTCGTTGATTCCGGATGCGTTTCTGATGTCTCGGAATGTCAACTTGTATGAGTTATTTCTCTAATTTTGTTGTGTTTTAACCTACTATTGTTTTTTCTGCCAATTTCAAGTTTCTTTAGATTTAATTATCGATGAATGATGATACCTTGATAAGGTGAAAGTGAAATAATAGATAACATGTTAAATTGAAGTGGTGATAGTTTGTAAAAGCGAATAATTTAATTGGCAAAAAGTCAAAAATGTGTGTATCGAGTTTGGAATGATATACATGGTTGTAGAAATGGTGCAATATCGGTTGTTTGCTTAAAGAATGCAGAATGACATTGAGTGAGAGAACAATATATATGTATAAAG
The DNA here is from genome assembly GCA_963921325.1 of Logfia minima. NCBI lineage: Eukaryota > Viridiplantae > Streptophyta > Magnoliopsida > Asterales > Asteraceae > Logfia > Logfia minima. The sequence continues at coordinate 7,961,649 of OY992764.1, read as the reverse complement.
AGAGAGAGAGAGAGAGATGCTTAATTAGAAAGGCTCAAATTCGTAAATAGGACAAAAAGGATTCTGCTATTCTAGTGCTTAAACGTGTCAATTTTCGTGAATCATGAGAAAATGAGCATCATGAAATATTATGCTTCATGACGTGTCGGAGTATGATTCACTCGGGTGCTGATACGTTTTATGATGTATTTTCGTGATGGACAATTTGTCATGATGCACATATGATACATATCAGCACCAGAGTCCTTTCTACGTTTGTTACCAATTTAACCATTTTTACAAGCATTTTTACAGATACCCGCCCCTATATGTATGTATGTGTGTAAATACGTGTGATTTCAAATCGTATGTAGGCAAAGAGAGATTTGTAATATATTTGCCATTCATTGCTGCTTGAACAATATTGTAGGTTTGTGGTAGACTATCTGAGAAATTTGATAAGCATGGTTTAATAAAAGAAAAGCCAGCTGTTAGAAGTCTTGCTACACCATTCAGAATGAATGAGGGAATGGAGGAAGTGAAAGCTCCAAAAAAGAAGCCTGAGCCAGTTGACGGTCCTCTGCTAACTGAACGTGACAAAATCAAGCTTGAAAGGAGGAAGAGGAAGGATGAGCGTCAACGAGAGGTCAGTTCCATTCATATATGTGTTTGTATGTCTTTGTATCATTTAGTTTTCGATGCATGTGTGAAGTGCCTGTCAGTTTAAGTTCTTATAAGATTAAATTCCTACAAATGTTAGTACCATAATTTGTCAGCATTATCTTGATTCAACGAGTGCGCTTAGTTTTTTCCGTGTGTTCTCATGATATTTCTTGATTTTTCAGGTGTAATACCAGATGCATGTAGCAGAGATGGAAGCAGCAAAAGCTGGAATGCCTGTTGTATCTTAAATCATGACAACAGTGCTGAGGGAACTACAGTCAGGGATATTCATATGGAGAACATTAAATGTGTCTGTTGGTGGGCGTGAACTTATTGTTGATTGTACCGTGACACTTTCTTTTCGGCGACATTACTGTGAGTCTGATTTTCAATTGAGGATTGCCCTTGATTTATAGCAGCAAAAATGCAAAATATTTACACTGTCAGCATCTGCTAGCTTTGCTGGTGGCTGTGTCCAGACTAACCTCTGCTCTCTGACATGATTTTTTTCTATTTACGTTGGCTGATTGTTTAATACCTGCTTTGTTTAATTTGCATCTTTGTGTTTTTGGTTCTCAGATAATACAGCAATCCACTTTAAATGTTTCGGTTTTGGTTAGGCACTCTAAAACCAGCACTTAACCAAACTGAAGGCTTATGTATGAATATAAAAGAGAAAAGAGACATTTTATATATACAAAATATACAAAATATTATTTCTTGATCTTTATATCACCAAAGTATAATGACCTAAATCAGATTTCCTGACATTGATTACGGAGAAGTTAAACAGTTCATAACATCCATAATTTATCATCTTGGTTCTCAATTAAGAATATCTTATTCATTTCTGTTCTGTTTTGATCGTATCAAGTGCTTCTTTTAAGTGTTTTTCTTGTATGTCTGCCTTTTGTGAATGTATATGTGCGTATCGGTGATATTTGTTATTCAATAAGCAACTATTTGGAAGCATCTCTCTCTGGTTGGTTAGGATTGATATATTTCTGTGATGGCATTATAACATGCTACATTTTATACAGGTCTTGTTGGCAGGAATGGTACAGGGAAAACAACTTTCCTAAGGTATATGGCTATGCACGCTATTGAAGGTATTCCTAAAAACTGTCAGATACTGCATGTGGAGCAAGAAGTCGCTGGTGATGATACATCAGAATGAGCTTCATAGTTGATTAGGACGGTCTTAGAAGAAAGATTAGGATGATCTTAAAAGTAAAATTATATGTAACAATAGTATTGGCACATTCTATATTCACAGTTGGTTCTACGTCTATGTATGTTATGTTATATAGGGAGCATATAAGTTCACATGTAGTTAGTGGGTTGTCTGTTTGTTTAAGCTGATTGATAAACAAAAGTGTTAGGCTAAAGATGTCTTTAGCTTCCATTTTTCAATATGTATAGTTAATGGCAGGATTTGATTGTTACCTTTTCGAAGATATATCTTTTTGTTGTGTTGCTTGTAGCGTATTGCATTTGGTATCAACACGTATCCTTATCTTTTATTGCAGTCTTTCATCAATAGATTTCGATGCAATGCGAAATGTGCATCTCTTGTTCAATCTAGAGTCAAGGTAGAGTTCATTGAAAATGTTATGTATCATTATATCAATCGCTAGGTTTTCCATTGTAGTAATGTTTTTTCTTTCCACAGGCACTGGAACGTTTAGGACCTGTTTAACCAGAGTGTGTACCACTACTACCTCTTTTGTATAATTGCGTTCACTGATGAATGCATGTTCTATGCTTCACAACACTATGGGTTGATATTGCATCTTATTGATTACATCTTGGTTGTTCTAACTTGCTACCTGTTTGTTTTGTGTATGCAGTTACAAGTTTGAATTTCCTACACCAGATGATAGACCTGGCCCTTCTATAATAAGTTTCAGGTTTGTTAGAAAATTGTTGTTTTACCTTGGAATGTTTTATGATTTCTTTCTTGTCCATTGGTTTATCCCTGAGGAACGATTGGCCTTTTTGTCACTGGGTTACATCAGTTCCTATTGTCTTCTGTATATTAAGAAGCTAAGGTGATTTTTGTATTTAAATATTTCTAAATAAATTTCTAGTAATTATTATAGCGCTTGCAACATGATCGCAGTGATGCTTCATTTGGTTTTCCCGGAGGCCCATTGCTGTTCAGGAAATTTGAATTTTGGAATAGATATGGACAGTCGTGTAGCAAGTAAGGTCTCTGCTTCAAAGTTTCTTTTCTCGACTTGTATGCATATGATCCAATTTAATGTCATCATTTGTGTTTGTTTGTGTGTGTGCATGCTCGCGCACACGTGCTTATGAATGTATGTGTGTATATTGCGTGGATGTCTATGTATAATGTTTTCCTGTGTTTGTGTTTATATATATAATTTCAGATGTATTATATTTCGATTCAATTAAATAAGTTATAACTAGTAATGTCTGCACTAATTGGAAGGATAATATGAGTGTCTTATCATATCCTGGTCCAATCAAGTACCTCGATTTATATAATCAAATTATAACATGTGGCTTTCGTCCAAAGTGGATATTTATTAGTGTTCTTTAGTTCGATCACCATATGTTTGAAGAGCCAATATTCATTTTCTTTTAATATCAAAAGTGTATATTTGTTTTGCTGCATTTCTCAATACTTCATTTCATTTGATTTCAGTATCAAAATTGTTCATTTCACATGTGTTAAAAACCTATTCTGATCTGATGTCAGTATCCAAATGGTTCATTTCATTAAGCTTTATGTTGCAATTTAATATGCTTCAATTTCTAACTATGGTATGAAAATGAGTTTTCAGTGGTTGGCCCCAATGGTATTGGTAAATCCACCATACTTAAGTTGATTTCAGGGGAGCTTCAACCAAGCTCAGGAACAGTTTTTTCGTTCGGCTAAGGTAAGTATGCTACAATCATCTACCAAATTTAAGTAATAAGAGGCTTATGGCCAACGTTTTTTGCTTCTAGCCTAATCCTTTGCCAGCTAGATTATATTTTGTTAAAAACTGCCTATTTTCATTCTCTCTACATGTATTCACCTGATTGGGTGTCATTATCCTACCTGAACAGGTTCGTAGTGCGGTATTTAGTCAGCATCACGTCGATGGGCTTGACCTAACCTCCAATCCACTTCTATATATGATGTGTTGCTTCCCTGTGAGTTCCAATCTGTCAAATTTCTATTGTGTGAATCTGCTTGTAAAGTTCTTGTTTGGATGTAACATGCTCGGAGTTCATTTATTTTGGTAAAATTATGATGCTATAGATCACAACTCACAAGTGCCTAGATATACTTCTAATGGAGTTTTTTGAACAATTGCATGCTAAATGCAGTTTACACACTTCGCTGCAAGTGGTTTAATATCATTCTGTTACGTATATTAGGTCTAATTAATGGTTTTTGGCTACCGCGGGGAGTGCCTGAACAAAAACTTTGAGGCCACTTAGGTTCTTTTGGTGTAACTGGGAATCTGGAGCCCATGTACACCTTGTCTGGTATGATACGTCTTTTATTACATTTTCTTTAATTGTTCTATTTTTCTTGTGGTTGTTGATCATGTTTCCTTTGCACCATCTTCAATTATGGATTGGTGTTGCTAAAACTACTTTATCAGTTAGCATAGATGTAGAACTCACTGTTATAAGTGGTGTCACAGGTGGTCAGAAAAACAGGGTTGCATTTGCAAAGATAACCTTTAAAAAGCCTCATATTATATTGCTAGATGAGCCATCAAATCATCTTGCAAGTCTTTATCCATACTCCTGTTCTTAATTTTATACCATTTTTTTATTTTTGAACTTTCAAGCATATGCCGTCTGAGTTACAAAGGGTTCCAGAATGGGTAAACTCCAGTGACCAAATATTTTTTTTAAACTATATTTGTCTTCTAAATGCAGGATTTGGATGCTGTGGAAGCATACAGGGCCTTCTCTTCCTAGGAGGGGTTCTGATGGTAATTAGACCATAATTCATTTTTTGTCTGTATTTTTTTATTTAATGAGTTTAATGTATACAGTTTGAGGTGGCCCATAGATTTGAATCTAGGTCCAATTAACTTAATTTATACAATTTAACTTAAGAAAAAATTTCATATATATCCCTAAAAACTCTTATAATTACATATATATGCAACCAAACTTCATAATATCATATATATCCTTGAAAAGTATTAAAACTCTCATACTTATCCATTTCATTAATTCCTTATAAATACTTATATTCTCTCCATTATAAACCAACATTTCCATTCATAAAACTTAAAAACACACAAGACCACCTTTTTGATCCAACACAGAAATTTGACCTGTTCGATACAACACCAAAAATGCAGACCTGTAAACATCTAAAAGTAACTACATAGACCTATACCTAAAGTGAAAACAAAACTTTCCACACATTTGTAATTCTATAACTAAAAAACACTCAATAACTCTATAGGTCACCCAAATCAGCCCTTTTGATCCAACACCAAAAAAAGCACAGACATGTAAACATTTAAAACCGGCTAGACAGACCTTATTATATTCAAAGTGGCATGAGTATTCAGTTAAAGAGCTTTTAAAATCTAATTATATATATTTATTAGTGAAATAGATATATATGAGATTTTTAATACTTTTCAAGGATATATATGATATTATGAAGTTTAGTTGGATATATATGTAACTATAAGAGTTTTTAGGAATATATATGAAATTTTCCCTTAACTTAAAGAATGAAGAGCAAAGGAAAATCACAAACAAATAAGCACTCAGGCTTTCATTATTTCTAGCTAATTCAAAATATCTGTGTTTTGAGTCTCATTTGTATAATGAAACAAGAATGAGATTTACATTTACAATATAAACAATGATGAATGGAGGAAATTAGTATACAAAATTAAGAACCGATCTTGTTCGGGCTATCTAACATTTATCTTTATATTGCGTCTTAATTCACATGACATGAGGAAGATAAACATGTGATTTTGGGTTCATATTCTTCGATTTCCTTTGGTCAGATTCTTCAAGTTAGGCATCGTTACACCTGCTCTAATATTCTTGTGACAAACGTATTAATGTGCAGGTAAGTCACGATGAGCATCTGATTCTGGTAGTGTTGACCAGTTGTGGGCGGTGTCTGAAGGCAGAGTGACGCCTAGGATTACAAGAAGAAATTGCAATCTTAGTAACTTCCAACAGCACTATATGAGTATTGTATGTTATTTTACAGTCTCTACACAGCTGTCTTTCGTTTTGTATGTTGTCGAAGCAACAATACTTGGATAAATGAACTCATTAAGTGATGCAAACTAGTTATGACTATTGAAAGGTGAATATGGTCATCTTACTTGTTGCATTTTTCCTCTACCTTTCCTAGTTTCCTGTTCCAACTAGCAAAACCTGTACGGACTTTGGTTGAAGTCTGTTGATTCAAGTCAACCTGACTCTCGGACAACTCACTTAACTTCCGCTTCTAAAACGGTATCAAGATCAAGATCCCATATAATAATTTAAAAAAGGGAAGCTACAGTTTCAGTGATTGGTTTTTCACTCAAGGGATAATTGTTTCGTTATGCGTTAAACTTTAATTTTTTTCTATTGTATGGACTTAACTATAAAAAAATCTATTGTATGATATAAACTTTTAAAACCTCTCTATTGTATGTTAACTTGTCTTTTTTGACATTGACAAAAATGGAAACTTTCCTTTTTTAGAATGACTAAAAAAAGAAATATTACATATAATATAGAGGTGTTGAAAATTTACCTCATACGATATAAGTTTTTAAAGTTAGACCCATACAATAGATAAAGTTAAAGTTTAGCGCATAACATAACAATAAACCCTTTACTTAATATATAAGCATATGGTCACTTAGTCTTCCATCACCCATGGATTATGTTAAGAGCTAAAGTGTTATTTATGATGACGCATCTTTCTAGCAATCTAGAATGCAAAACGGTATCAAAATGTTCAATGAACTACATATTCATGGTAGAAACCCATGAAATAGATAATTTTAAATTTGATTAGATAGCTACGTTATTGATCTAGGTTTTCTGAGTGGTTAGAAACTTAGAACCCTTTTCAATCTGACTCTACGTGTTATGCTATTTCCATCGTCCGTACATCCATTGTATGAATGACATATGTAACCAAAATCTAATTGGGTTCTCAATCTATATCCCTAATGAGACAAAAGTAGGCATGCATATTTATCCAAATACTTATATCACACAAACAAGCATTCTCTAACCAAATACACATATGGAGTGAAATTCGAAATAATATATGCAATTGCAATTTAAAATCTCACTGCATAAGGCTATTTAATTAGAGACTTCGTCTTTGTGTGTTGTAAGAATTTGCATGTAAGCAGCTACTTTTATTTTCTTCGGAGAAATATATCTAAACCTAATTGGATTTTGCTTATGTATATCTACTAGACAACAATGGCAAGAGCATAGCACAACTAGAATGACAGATGGCCCATCTAACCAACCTAAAACAACTTCTTTTGCCATGGGTTTCTACCATCATCAACTAGATAATAGAACAATTTGATAACAGTATTATGTCCTGAACAAATGCTTACAGAGAACAGTTACTATTAACCATATCAGTGAGACTTTATTAATAATATGTTTATATGTGAAGTAAAATTTTCGAAAAACGACAATCTGTAGTATCAAAACGGCGACACATCTACGATCCACAACTAATGTATATGAAAGGTAAATATGAAAAGTAATAATAGTTTTAAGCACTTTAATTAGAACCACAGTTTTATATGTTTTTAGTGTTTTACACGTGAATATGCGTACACACCCCACGCGTATATATCATATCCATTCGTGTTTTACCCATGCTTATATAAATTTATAACCATTTTTTATCATGGTCATTTTAGAATATATGTGACAACGGAATCACCTATTGACATTTGCCTTGTTTGATACAAAAGAAAATCAATTACTTGGAGATGAAGATAAAGACTTTTGATTAAGGATGCACTAGTTGTTATCGTAGACAACTTTTAATTACAAAGTTATTGCAATATTTATCAACTTGTTTCCAACGTCAATGTGATCTGGGTTGGCATTTTACCAGAATAGAAATCTATTTTGCATATATAAAATGTAGTAATTATTAAACAACTTTACCAATTTGTCCATTTAAATGTCTTTTTATTTTACGCTCAAATAATCCTCGTGCAACTTAATTTTCTAACACTTTCATATAAACGTTTCTGAACTAATGCTTGTTAATTGCATAAAGATTTTGAGATATGATAATTAATCGTACTCCTAAGTTGATTAACCCCCTCTTTTAACTTATCAGTTAACATTTTCAATTTTTTGCAAAAGAGGACGAAATAAATTAATTTCGAACTCTTATAAGGCATTTGGTCGTCATACTTAATGTTTATATTTTGACAATGACAAGTTACGTTTATATCCCTGTCATTAATTACATTAATATAAAAACTAATATAATGAAATCAATTTATATTTAATTTCTTCTTTTAATTTATACACATTCAAAATTAATAGACTTACATTTATTTTATTTGAAATTTAATTGAAACAAATAATAAATATAATCCAATCATTTGATTAAATTTGATCAATTAAATTTTAATTTATAATACTCTCTTCGTCTCATTTTAAATGTCAACGATTAGTCTCAAAAAAATTATCCACTTGCAAAAAAAAAAAAAACTAATAAAAACCATTTAACTCTCAAAATAACTCTCATTTATTACTTTCAATAAATTAATTCTTTAATAAGTCAAACTTGTCTTGAAAAGGACAAAAATATCATTTTGTTGCTCTGTCTGAAATTGAACTTTTTGTTGTTTGTGAACGTTCTTTTTGGGACGGAAAGAGTAAATATTTTAAAGTGTTTGTCATATATTAAAAGGGAAATTCTAAATAAACACCTCTATACTCTTAGATGGACACTCATATGTGTGTATTGTGTATATGCGTGTTAGTCACATCACCCTCTATGTATGTGTTTATATTTAGTCCCATTAACCTCCAGAAGTATTCAAACAGTAGGTCACATATTATAAACTTAAATTTAAATAATCAAATGTTTTTGTTCTATCACTATGAATATCCCATGATTACTGTGACAATATATGACGTCCTAAACTCACTTTCAATAATTAATTTAATCTTAAGACTATAAGTATTCTTGTGATTTAATTATGTTATATGACATGAACTTAAATTGTAATAAAATTGTGGGCTTTTGACTAGTTGAATACTTTAGAAACTTAAGGGACTAGAATGATATGTATTAGGGTAATTAGAAGAGTTGGAGAAAAACCCTAACTTCATCACTTTGTTTCCTGCGATCTTCAGAGCCAAAAGAGAAAGAGAAGTTAAAAAAATAACTAGGGTTTCACTAGTCTAGTTAGAAGCTTTGAATCCAACACAAAGATTGCTTAGTTTTTGGTAGTAATTAACATACTCAAACTTTCGAGAGACTAGTTTAGTGACCCGTGTTTACACGGGTATTACTAAAATGTAAAATACTCTTACATGGGTATTATTAAAAGACAATTTTATTACAATAAATATGTTCAATTAGTTTATCAGAATTAAGCGTAGAAATACGATTACGTATTAAATTTTATATTATTACATTAAACCACAATTAGTGACCACTTTATGTAACAAAGGTACTTTATAGCAAAGTTGACATATGTTTTGCTTTTAATTCAACACTCCATATATACGTCCCATTCACTATAAAGTATATTAGTGCCATTACAATACACTTATACCCCAAATTCATAATTTATGTAACAAAAGAATAAACCCTGTGTTCGTATACCGAGTCTTTATGAATATATTTCTTTTACTAAACATATTGGGCAGTTTGTGTTAATGTCAAGGATTAAGATACTTTGTAATAAAAATTAGCTACTGGAACTTTTAATCTTTCAACAGATGATCAAGACGCGTAGTTACTAAATAAAACATGATTAATTGTGGCCTTTTAGAAATACAAACCTGGAACTTTAATCTTTAAACATCAGTGCAACATTGGATGATTGTTAAAAAAACAATAAAAAATTCCTATATGCAAATTAAAACTCAGTTTGAAGGAATAATGAGTACAAAATGAAGCTGATCATGAATATAGGGATCCTAAGAAAGTATTGCACCGGAACTTTTATGTAATCTTCCATTTCCTTACCAACTTTAACAAAGAGAAATCAAACGATACCACAGCGGGCGAAATGCATACACAACGATTATTATTTGGGAACCAAAAATCTTAGTCTCGATAATTCTTGCCGTTAAATTTCATCTGCTCAAAACGAAATGCAAAAGGTTTAATGTTCACATATCAAATTCGAAGTGAAAGAATCCGGTATCAACTGGGATGATATGTTAATAATCCCGAGTAAAAGAAAAAGGGATATATCTTGAATCAATGAATAGTTAAATACAGTCTCACCTGATCCTTAATCTCATCCTCAATAGCTAACTTGTTAGATTCTTTTTCCAAAAGCTACTTTAAAACGTAACCATTCGGACAACATTATTTCTAATTCACTGCTTCAAGAATGTGATTGCAAACCTACTTATAAATGCTCAAAAATGTCAATAACACACTGTCAAAAAAAGATAGACAAAATAATCAACTATATTGACAATTCAGAGTAGAACTCCCATGCCATGTGTATTTCAATATACGAAACATGATTGGGTTTGCTCTCAGATCCATCCTTCCTATAACTCCATGTGCTATGGCGATTTATCAAGGCTGAAGCGAATACATAGATGAACTATATCGACCATTCCAGAACCACATATTCATTTATAATAGTTGTTATTGTCTTCTGTACAACAATAGTATGAAACCAAACCATTATCCAACCCAAACGTACAAATAAACACTATTATAAAATTATGAGCCAAAAAGATAGATGCAATTGACCATTTGGGTTCATTGACCATTTGGGTTCATAGACTTCATACTCATCTTAATAGGCATTGCAAGATGTTCATCTCTTTCAACTGGAATTGGTCATCCAAATTTTATTTTAAGTAAGCCAACTAATCAAGATCTAACAATGTAAAAACAAAGAGACAACATAAAACATTATATTCATGCTGCTTCTATATTCAAATTGTTAAATGCATCAGTTATAGTGAGCAGTACAAGAACAAAAAATAAGATCATGCTCGAAGTCTTTAATCGATAAACATATTTTAAAACATTTAAAAATTATAGTATTTCAATGATAACCGAATTTTTGAACAAAACATTTAAAAAGGGTTAATTTTTTACAATGAAAAGAAGAACATCTTAGATGAAATCGATTCAACATGAAATTATTCACCAAAACCAAGCCTAAACGCCAAGATTATAACCAAACCTATAACTCACCTCAAATTGCACGGTCAAATAAAAACAACACTAATAAACTGATGAGCATCGACGGCAATCGAAACCCTAGACAAGAACACATGAACCCATCAAATAAGGAAGATCGAGAATCAGGACGGAGATAGAGTGCTTAACTTGTTACAAAAATAAACATTTGAAGCTAAAAAAAAGATTAGTAATATACCCAAATCAGACCCTTAACAAAACAAATCTAACAAAACCTAAATACTAATAGCAAGAAGATAATATACATACTTGATGAAAAAGATCGACTATACAACTCGCAGATATATGTCACAAAAACAAAACACTATCTAATGAGAAGATGAAAATCCTGGAAAATCTTTAGATGAAAAGAGTTAAGATATTTAATTGAATTTGAATTATTGGAGAAGAGAAAGCGTGCCTGTAAAAACTGGCGGTGGTAAAACCACCGGTAAACCAAAAGTCATGTAATTATTGCATATTCTTTTTCATGCTTAGGAACTTACAAAAAGATTGAGGCAGATATACATTAAATAATCAAACAAATTTTTGAATGATAGGAACTCTTTTGCGCATGCATAAATTGGTCAGATTTTATCTTTAAATAAAAATTAAAAAAGAAAGAAATTTTATGAGTGGTTAAATTTATAATTTAAAGAAAATTCAAAATTATGAGAAAAAAGCTTGATCCTCGTGAAGCCACCTAAGCATTAAGATTGCATTAAAAGATGCCACATCAGCATAATAGTTTCTTCCAAATTCCCCTTTAATATATAAAATAGATAGATTGAAGCATAATTGAGGTATTAAATCAGTCTTCTATTTGATTTTTCCTAATCATTCTAATAATGCATTGATTCATGTAGATATGGGATTGGGATTATGATTCAAATAATGCATTCATATATATAAACGTAAATTAGTCTTGGCGAAAGTTTTATGATGAAATCCATGAATACGAGTTGATAATTGTAGTTTGTAATTGGTTAACAATAAGGAGTTAATGAATCAATTAGAAGAAAGAAAGTCCGACGATGGGAAGTGTACGAATAGTAGGAGTAAAGGTAAAATAGCCTTACTGACATGTTTCAAGAAAATGACGAAAAACCACTTAGCAGAAACCTTTTCTTTAAAGGGTCAAAATCAATCTACTACTCATTTTTACTACTTTTATTAGTCAAGATTTATATAATTATAATTTTTAAAATAATATCTTATCAATTAGTATATTTAGTACTACTTCTTTAAAAATTCATGACCAATTAATACTTTTTATGAGCTTGGATAAATACTTGATTTACTTTAATCGGTTATCATGGGATGGCTAGTGGCTCATTATCTTTTGCAAAAGGAATTAAAATGCATACATACTTGTATCAACTCACCATTCGTTTATACATATACCCTTTTAGTAATTTTAAGAAAGTCATCATCAAGACTATAACTAATATAGGTGCATGTACGTAATTAATGAATATATATATATATATATATATATTTAAAGTAGTACGATATGCATAGTTCATTTTGGTATGGTGGTTTACTAGCGTATATCAATCTGTTGATAATAGTAAAGTTGTCATTTACCTTTGAGGCTTAAGATTTTTAATGACCATCAGTAATAGTACGCGGCTTAATTCACGAAAAGTTAAATATAAATCATAATTTGGTGGGAAGTATGTAGGAAAGCATTTCATGCATTTTAATTCATAAGTTTAGAATGCTCTGTTTGTTATAATAGCTTTGTATGAATTATGTTGATAGGTGATGTGCTAATTGTCAAGAATTGAATTGAATTGTTTGTACTCTCACTAAGTTTAAGGTAAGATAATATTTGCGAAACTTGAGTGCACAATCAAAATCAATTCACTTTTGATCAATACTAAAGTGTTCTTTTTAAGTGTAATAAGTTGACTAATAAATTCAAGCAAGTCAATGTACTCGGGCTACTTGAGATTTATTTATTATTACATGTGGGTCGGGAATCATGGCTTGTTGTAAATTCCCTTATTGATTGTTTACACGCATGCTGGAGTTGCTTTGAATTGATGATTGTTATTGTTGCCATGTTGATATATTGAATAGTTGCTATGTTGATTAGTATGCTAGAACCTTTGCACGATGCTTAGGATTTACGTCGAATTAGGGGCCCTAAGTGTGTTGCTATGGATGAGAGGTTGATGATTTGAATTAATACTTAAACTAAACTAGATTCTAGAGATATCTCAAATGGATCTTGAAAGGGTTTCGTCGTGGCTAACCGAGACCACACTAGAGTTGAGCACATGATAAATTCTAGATACCTCATGTTATCATAGTTGATATGTTGGCTATAAGGTGAGCTAGTTATTCCTACCCACGAGAGCGATACGTGGCTTCACCACACATTAGTAGTATCGACTCGCGGTGTGAACGAATCTCTGTGTAAGGACTCACTCCCTAACACGCTTGTGGATTGTATTTCCCTTACCTTTCACTATGTCAGGAATAGTAGATTTCCCCCAATTGTTCTTCCAAGACTAGTGGACGACCCTGCACAAATTGAAGGATGATAAATTGATGAGTTGAGAGTTGAAAGATGATTTGTAGGGACGACCTTAGGACTTAAGTTTGAGTTCTTTCCATGTTATGTGTTGCTTTTGTTGTCCTGTTGATGATTGTTGTATTTAATTATCAATATTGTTTTAGAGTTGATTAGTGGGATGCCATGCTTAATACTATATTAATTGAACGACTGAGTTGAATAATAAATTATAAGGATGTTTTGTTGGATAACAGATTTAAAATGGTGTTTTGATATAATAACCCATCATGCTTACTCAACTTTTAGAAGATTACACTTGTTTCTACTTGTGGATTGTCCATTTGCAGGTTAGGAAAACTAGGAGTTGATGACGAGTGAGGCAGGTAGTTGACAAGGATTGGAATGAAAGACTTAGCTCGTTAATGAGACAAGAACTTATTATTGTTTGCAGTTAGACATTATTTATGGGTTTTCATTCAATACTGTGTTTTGGTATGACTTACTTTGGTATGACTTACGTAACACCGTAGTTGGTTGAACTAAACATCGTTTGGTTTTCTTTATTATGGATTGAACATTTTTCCACATAACTCTGATTGTTTTTAGAAGTTTTTGAAAATCCGTATTTATAAATTTAAGGTGTTACATAATATAAAGTATAAATGATAAAAAAAAAGTGGAGTAGGAATCTAAGCGTTATTGCTACACCGACCATTATTGTCGAACACTGCTATGTTTTTATTTATTTATTTATTTATTTATTATCGATGCATAGCGTGGGTCTTCTACTAGTTTTGTTAATGTGTATTTAATGTCTTTTTTGAACTCTAAATTAAAAAATCCTTATTAAAACTTATTTGGTTTATTAATAGTCTTAACATTTTTATTTAACGAACATTTTTGGTAATTGAGATTTAGACCAAATTAAAAGGATCTCATATCAATTTAATTTACCTATTAGAAGGTATGGAGTGTTCATATGAATATAGACGTTGCAAATAGTAGGGATGAGAATGTGCTGCACCTAAAAAACAAATATGCGCCTTTTCTTTTTCCCGCCAAAACAAAAGGTTGGAACTCTTTACCGCCAACGCTTTTAACTAACTTAAGTGTTTTCTATTAAAAATAAACTTTGGTAGGAGTACGAAACATACATAAACGATTTGTGTGTTTCTGTTCGAGTTTGGTGCCTGAAAACTCAAGTGTTACTTTGAGATATCCTATTGTGGATTTTGCTAACCCGGTGCGTTTTAGAGTTGTAATACAACAATCGGAGAATGTATACACGCGATACAAAGTAGTTCTTTAGATTGTTACTCTTCTTAACTCACAAAACCGACCAAAAAGTATGTCTATATGGTCAACATAAACTTGAGATTCTTGACAAATATAAATATATTAATTAAATTAAAATAAACAAAAGAAAATAACTACAGTATGATATATGTTAATCACTGAATACTAAACCATACAATTAGACATATATTTTACTTTTTCTATATCTTAATTGTAGTATCTAATAATCTTCTATTTTATAATTTCAGTATCTAATGCAGGGGACTACTTTACAGCTTTTTCTACACACATTTGGAACCCCTTTTTTTCTTCTTTTTTCTGTATATTTAATCTAATCAAATATGTAATATAGTTTTTTCCCATTAAAATAAGCTTCAAATACCCAAGACCAGTCATAATGGACGACTGTTTCTGGCAGTAACAATAATAACAAGACATTACAAATTAACCATTCATTATTCATTTTAGGAATACCATATCTCAGTTTTTACTTTTCTAAAGGGAGGTGATAATTACATCAATATTTTTTTATTTTTCATGTATACACCAAAGTTTCAATACCTCAATGCATAGGATACAGAAACCTAATGCATATTTTGGGTATATCTCTCATTAAGTTAGTTTCAATGCTAGTTGTGATGAAATGTTTTATTGCAAAACTTTAAGGATAGTTGGACAAGCTGTTAGGATTTTGCAGAATGACTTTGAGTATGATTGCCAATTGTCCTCCGTAGAAAGGTACATTTATAGGTCTAATCCTATGAAGGGCACGTTTCAGATGGTATCATTTGGAAGGAACTAGGGTGGTACTATTGCATATATTATTTATTTTGGTCCAATTTACAGACAGGTGCAGCAATCCTCATGGAACCACAAGAAGTGGTACAATTCGGGTCAACTGAAAAGGTTAGTTCTATGACTGGTCAACCAAACATGTTTCATTCTCAATGATAAGTCCCTCAATATAATATAATCATTACAAACTAATATGTTTCAGTATTGTTATGTATATGAAATTTTGTGATTGCTACTGATGCTTCATATTATGGAAACCGCTACGTTTGTAAATCAAACAAAAAAATTGTTTCAAGAAACTGTAAATGGTAACAACATTTTACCCAACTTGCCCATTATCCCACCTCTATTCAACTTCATATTTTCAATACGCATGGATTTTTACCAATTGTATGTGGATTTTGTTCAGATTCTCTGTGAAGAACATGGGTTCTCTCGAAATGGTTGACATAATTCGAGGCGTTGGTGTGGCCATCTTGAAAGGAGTGATAGTAGTACGTGATAAGATATGGGTTGATGGGGACACTTTATAGTCAAAAGCTGAGGTACATATTCTTTCAGCCAAAAGGATAGTAATATGAGAGAGGAGGAAAAAAAAATGATATGTTATTCCTAACCAAATACTTGATTTTACAGGTGAAGAGGGGTGTACATAGGCCTGAGATATATTTGGCTCTTGTTCAGCTTTTACAAGTGACTTGCATCAACGATAATCAGCTTCATTTTCATAATAAGGTTATCGAAGAAAGGAATCAATTGCTTGACAATTACCAGCAATTTCTAGTGCAACTTCCATAAGCTTGGCAGAGACAGACTATTGCATGATTTATGACGTATATGAATGCCACTGAATTGTAAAGAAAATGGCATGTTCATATCCTGAAACCAACAGATAGAAAAGATGTACGTTGTAGGGTGACAGCCATCTTTTTCATCATTAACATATAAGCAAGGTCTGGTCAATATTTCAAACTCTTTTTTTTGAGAAAGGCTGCTTCAGTGTTCATAGGACATCATTAAACATTATTGAGTAAGATTTAGGGTAATGTGGTTTTTAACAAGTCTTGGATCAATGGACTCTTCATAAAATCAGAAGATAAACATGAATAACAAATGCTACTCAAAGCTTATAGCATCATAAATGGTTACTGTGACTAATCAGTAATCATATATGGCTCTTGTTTGTTTACGAGATTCAGATCATTTCACTCGCTAATCAAATCAATTAAGTGTTGACTCATTCATCCAACTGAACTAAAATTTCAGATATGGAAATAAAGGATTTTGACACATGACTACATTGCAATGGAGGACACGATGAGGAACAGATAACATGATCGTCCGGTTGGTCTTCTTGTTATCTTGTACATGGATATTTGTGAACGCAAGAAAGAAACACATGATGACAAACTGTCATAACTTCCAATCCTAGAAGAGTAGTGGAGCTCGCGAGTAGCCACAAAAAAGTCAAAGCCGCATGTCTTGACAGATAGCCTACAGTGGTTTGGCCAAAACGTAATTATCTATTACTCTGACTTTAGCAGTTTTGGTTTTTACATAACCTTGTTTTTACTTTTCCCTTGTTTATGTCTAGATCTTCCACAATTTATTTTTTTTAATTTAAGGTTGACTTCTGGATTTTAAAATTTGACAGAATCTGTTAAACATAGAACAATCCCTTAAAAGGACCCTATAATGTCAAGTTCTGAGACAGTTCTGATTTACTATAAGATTTTATTTCTCTCAGCGTATTTTAATATACTGGGTGTATACTTCCGTTCTGCATCATAAGAATACTTGACATGTTACTTCACCAAACCCATTTATCTCAGAAAGATCGGACCCAAGTATTCTTGAAGCTCAAATGTGATTAATAAAGGCACTTTATTTGTTTCAGATACTGTTTAGATTCTTATACTAACATATGGGTTGGTTTACTATGGAGCACTTTTTCCTTTTCCCCTCTCAATATTTAAACTTTCTTTCTCTTTTGGATTGAGATTCATAGACATCATAATAAGCCAAAGTTCTCAACCACCGCCACTACTGTCACCAAAAAAAGGAAGAAAAAAAAGAAGAAAAGAAAGAGACAACCAAAAACTAACCCGAAATTTAATGTCACCACCATCTTTATTTCATCTCTATCAAGGGGATGGTATGGTTAAGAAATACACGTGGAACGGGTACTAAAATAAGAACCCAAAGATGATTTAAAACGCATAGTTATGCTGATCTTAATGTTGAAGGAGATTAGCCAAAAGATGAGTAAAGGAGGTAACGTGAGGTCAGAGGGCCCATAGATGATTTTAAACTTAAAGTGCCAAAAAGAACTCATTGCACTAAACCTGCCTGGTAGTATATAATCCAGGGACTAAATTCTTATTTTACTCTAATACTTTTTATTTCTAGGTAGTGACAGAACACTTGAAAGTATTATCTGTTTGGGAGGAAGGTAGTATCTGTTTTCTATACTCCTTTTGGTTGTATATACTGGGGACTGCACATCAAGAGTATAGGCATTTCTTGAGTTTACAGTTGACATCTAATTTGACTAAGTTAACGAATGAACCTCACTATCTACCTAGTAACAGATTTTGGAAATCTTTTCAAGATTCTAGTGGAAGAAAATATCTAACTAAAGCTCATACGTACTCCTGGTTTCACTACTTTTACATTATAAAGATAGAACCTTGATTATGTTTTGAAGTTGACGAACAACAAAGCTGCAATATGCATAAACAATCCAAGGCCTTCTAAAGCTTATTTACAGTGTTAAAACTCTAAAAGTACTTTTGATAGATGTATAGCTTAAATAATACATGAAGGATATAATCAAAAGCATAATACAACTTTTGATATCTTAATTTCCTTTCAAGTTAGTGCATAAAAGGTTGGATAAGTGGCATTCCAATTGCAATGAAAAAAATTTAAAAAATTCGGTCAAGGAGAACGGAAACTTTGAAAAGGTACCATTCATGAATCATGACCTACTTTTTTCAAATATCACGGGACGAGGTTGCAATTTTATATTGAATGAGATCAGGTACGTACACGATTGGACCGAAAAAGTTAACTCTATGATGCTGTCTTTATCTACCATAAGAAGCAAAAGGTTTTGCTACGTACGTTTTCTTGATCTCTATATGCTCTTTTAACATTTTTAAGACCAATGCTTAGTGCCTTCAACACTATATCTTTGACAACTTGCTTTGTGCTTATTTTGTGAATACTTGCATAAAAGAAGTTAAAGCAAAAGATAGATAGAGTTAGTGACTTATGTCACGTACCCTATCCCAACCTACCTCAGAAGATGATCCATCCATTATCTTGGATATGATTGGGCATGTTAGCAATATGAAAGCAGCTGTCTGGTTTTTGTGATTAATTATTCTCTGATGATATGAGGTGCTAATGGAGATAACTTATATAAATAGGCTGCAACTGTCATCAATACAAAATACATAGAATTATAACATCTAAACATTTCCTAAAACTCCTATTCTCCCCTGACAGTTTTATTTCCTTTCTTAAGATGCAAAAAATGGCTAACGAAAACAGAGTTGAATGGAATATAAGGATTGGTGATGAATCATTAGAGATCTTGGAACCCAAGACTCAGTCTCGATTGATGAGACTATGGGCTATATTAAAGCTTTTGTTTATGAGATTGGTGATGATGGTCTGGAGGTTCTTGAAAAAGGCATGGGATTTAGGGATAGATGACCCTCGAAGAGTGTTTCATTGTCTTAAAGTTGGGGTAGCTTTGACACTTGTTTCATTCTTTTACTATATAAGACCTTTGTATGACGGTTTTGGTGGAAATGCACTGTGGGCTCTTATGACTGTTGTCGTCGTCTTTGAGTACACTGTTGGTAAGTACCCAAATCCATCAAATTACACCTTTTTGGTTACTGTTTTGTGGGTCTGATTAATAAAGATGAAACCTCAAAAGGATCAGAAAAGGACCTAAAGTACGTTGGTTTTTCTTCGCTTTTGATAATTTTGATGTAGGTGGAACTCTTTACAAATGCTTAAACAGAATCTGTGCAACTTCTCTTGCGGGAATTCTTGCACTAGGCATGCATTGGATTGCTGCCCAATCGGGACATAGATTTGAGCCAGTTATCATGGGAATATCTCTATTCGTTATAGGTAATATTTTATATAACTTTTTCTATTAAAGATGTAGTTGTTCTTGAATATGCATGCATGGCCTAATTATATATTGATTTTCTTTTGCAGCTTCGGTTACAACTTATTCTAGATTTGTTCCTTTAGTGAAAGCTCGGTATGACTATGGATGCACAATCTTCATCCTCACTTATGGTCTGGTTTTAGTCTCAGGGTACCGTGTTGAGAAACTTATGGACGTGGCCATGCAAAGGCTATTGACAATTATCATAGGGACTTGTTTGTGCATCATCATTAGTATGCTCGCGTTTCCTGTTTGGGCTGGCATGGAGCTCCATCTTCTCATCCCTTCTAACATGAATAAGCTTGCAAATTCTATGGATTGTAAGTACTTTAATTCTTCTAATTAACATGTTTCTTTCACCACCAAATTTCTGAATTTTAACTGCTTAATTATGTATATTGCATGTGCAGCTTGTGTAGCCGAATATTTTAGTGATGGTGATGAAGAATCCAAGAAAAAACTTCAAGATTATAGATGTGTTTTGAACTCAAAATCCTCTGAAGAATCAATGGTATGCTTTCAGAAATATATATATATATAGAGAGAGAGTTGCTAATTTAGCACGGTCAACCTGCAGGGTTGTTTTCAGAAATGGGTTGCTGATATATATTTTAAATGTTTTGAACAGTCAAACTTTGCTAGATGGGAGCCTGCACATGGGCAATTCAATTTCAGGCATCCATGGAAGCTTTATGTCAAAATAGGCTCATCATCACGAAGTTGTGCTTATTGCATTGAAACGCTCATAAGTTGCCTGGAGTCTAAAAATCGGGTAAAAACGAAGTCTTATTTATTTTGCTTCACTTTTGTTTTTCTACATGGGTCGTTTGTAGTGAAATGTATTATTTAAGATGGTTTGATTTACAGGTCCCTGAGACGATAAGGAATCATCTTAGTGTGTCATGCTTTAGTCTAAGCTCAAGCTCATCGGATGTTTTAAGAAAACTATCAACAACTGTATCTTCAATGACACAATCAACCCAAATGGATAGTGCCATAAAAGAAATGAAGAACGCTGTTCAACAGTTACAAAATGACTTAAAATCCCTTCCTGATCTACTGATTCAATCGCATGCGATACATGAGCTGCTAGAAGTCATCCCACTGGTGACTTTTATTTCTTTGCTGATTGAAATTGCTTCAAGGATAGGAGGCATTGTAAAAGTAGTCGAAGAATTAGCAAACGTGGCTGAATTTAACCAGGCTAAAGATGAAAGAGAGCTCCAAAGTTCCCTGGTTGCCACCAAGATTGTGAATAAAGAAGAAAAGATGATTGTCCACCAAATAAATGTCTGAAATATATTGTCAATTTCTTCTTTTACAGGACTTTTAAGGATCTTTAGGTTAGAAGACCGATGTATTGTGAATATATTTAATATATTCGTTCGGTGACTCAAATGGTGGTTGCTATTCATACTTTCATAGTACGGTTCGGTCAAAACTTCTTACTCATAAGTTGAAGCGATCAAAAAATACTATGGTTTTGAAGGACATTTTTGCTAATTGGTTTTGAAGCGTTGGTCATTTTTTAGTTTTGTGGTAGTGATCCTGAGGCATGTCTCGGATCTTGTTTGGTTGCTTCTTGATGGGAGTCCTATCATTTAGTTTGTTACACAGTTCATATTTTCAAAATATATTTCATCGGGTACACCCTTTTACCCACAAAAAAGATTAATTCCATTTGTTATCCATGTATAAGTGGTCTGTGATATTAGTGGTGTTAATAATGCGGAAAAGAGCGTTCTCTCTTTGGACCAAAACTCTACTTCCAAATCCTTTCAAATGCGAGAAGCTTAATGCATTATGGTCACTTGTGTCGTAATCCTAGTTATAACTCAACCTCAACGATATATTCTTGTCTTGTATATGTACCATATGTTTCCTTAAAGTCGTAATAAAGGGCACCGTTACAACAACTTGACCATAATGCCGGTACAACGACACAATTATAAGATCAGTGCTTTAATCCATGTTATATCTAAGAGAGTATTTGACACAACTCAAAAGCATGTCAGACGATTTGTTGTATACAACAATATGAGAATCACTAGAGAAGAGGAAGAGTATGATAATCTTGAATAGCTCCTACTAGCACGAATTGGCTTATAAGATTGTTGTCATATTTAACACGTTTTTGGGAAATCCTTTTGCATTCTACAAAAAAATTCTCTACCTCGTATAGAAGTTGAAATAACGTAACTCCATATATTTATGTGATTTGAATTGTTTGGTGGTAGGTCAAACTATGATCTTAGTTACAGCAAACTTGCATCTAATCTTGCGTGCAGCAAGAACAAAAAAAAATTGAAATAGGTGATTTATGGTTATTTTAGAAACTCGAAAGATTAGAATGAAACTTGTTTAGAATTTTTTTGTCTCTTATTGTTGGTGCAGTTAACAACGTACTTTTTATTTTCAAAATTTAAATTTGCTGATCAAAGTTTGTTGATCTTAGTCTTTTTCCTACAAGTCTGTCACTTCCCAAAAAATAGAATGTTTCTTTTAGCTATTTGATCAACTCTCCAGTGAATACACAATAGAATACATCATTACTTGATGAGTTGATGGTAAATACATAGACTAAAATTAATCAATAATCTATAAGATAAAATAGATTATTTTACAAATGTTAGAATATGGAGGACTTAAAGTGTAAATAACTCAAACTACAAGGGGAATGCCGCAAAATTATAGTAAATATCAATTTCAAAGAAAGACCTAGAAACGTTTTCTTCAGGGTTTTAGGGGGTTTTCAGTGAGAAGCCTTCTTCATCGATACGATTCTGCAGAAGTGAAATAAATCAATAATGACGGATTCAATAATGATTACGTCAGAGGGATCATCAAATTCGTCGCAATTGAATCCTCCATCTCGTACTGTCTGTCGTGTGTATGCCCTCTAAACCCTTTGCAATTCAATCTTGTTATACTCTAATATATTACCACGTATTTTATAAATTTGGTTTTGCTTTTGATGCTGCTAAATTATCTTTAATAAATAATGTTTAAAGTAATTTTTTTGGAATTGTGTAGATGCCAGAAACAATTTTCACAATACACATGTCCGCGGTGTAATATACGATATTGTTCCCTTCCATGTTACAAGGTATTATATGCTCTGTATAATATTTGGTTTGGTTGGGATTTTCTTTCGTTAATTTTCTGTTAAAAGTTGTGTTTAATGATGTTTCCAGTCGCATAGTCTAAGATGTACGGAATCGTTTATGAGAGATAATGTAATGGGAGAGATGCAGCAGTTGGAACCTGGTGATGAAACTAAGCAGAAAATGCTAGACATACTAAAACGCTTTCATTCAGAGGAAGAAGAGGCTGATAACTTGGATGATGATGACAATTATGGTAAGTTATTAATTTGTTGTTTCGTTAAATAGGCAGGGAATTTTTTGAATTGCATCGTGGTTAGATTTTTATTTGAACCAAAGTGCTTGCTTTAGAACAACTCTCTCCTTTTGTTTCTAAATGAACTATGCTACTGCGATTGTTGGTACGGGTGGAGATTTCAACTAATTGGCCTATAAATGTATTAGTTTGGTGTATGTTTTATCTCTAATAGTTAGAACGGGTTAAAAGTCATCCAGAGTGTAAAAAAATTAAAAGCAAAAGAACCTTTAAAAAAATTGGATTATTATTGTGGATTTGGGAACAATTAAAAAAGGGATTAGAAAAAGTGGATGTGGGCCAATTTGACCCGTTTTGACATGCACAAAGAGTACTCATTTTGATGGAAATTCTAATTGTTGATATTTATCTCTGCATTGTATTCTCACATTTTTTAGCATCTACCTACTTGAAGCTGTGCCACTTGATGGAAATTTTCCTTACTAAACTGTTAGTTTTTTCGCAGATTCAGCCTTATCAGAGGAGACCATTCAAAAGATCATGTCAGGTATGTTTGCTGATCATTTTCCTTTCACTGCCGAACTGATATACTCTCCTTTCTATCTGATTAACTTCTTTTAACTTATTTCATCTCTATAGGAGTTCAAATCAGCTTTGAAGATTTATCCACCGACGAAAAGAAACATTTTCAAAGAGCTGTGGCTTCTGGAGAGCTAAGCAAATTAATTCAACCATGGGAACCATGGTGGTTAAAGCCCTCCGCGAAAACAATAACTCTCAGCCCAGAAGGAACCCAACTTGTTCAACCCATAACACAACAAGAACCAGACCCATCAGACCAAGCCCGTGACGTTCCACCAGGCCCAGAATCAGCATTACCTCCTGTCAACAGTCTTACCTCAACTGAACCATCCCCACTTTTAGCACTTCATCTAGTTGATATCTTATATAGCTACTGTTTCACCCTTAGGCTATACAATGGAGATTGGGAATCAGACCCCGTGGGTTCAGCCATGGTGGTTTTAAGCATATCAAACATTTTGGGTCAAAGTGGTCAACCTGAGACCGTTTCCGAGGCCCTGTCTTACTGTTTGGAACAAACTTGCTCCCCTGCTTTTCGACACATGGGCGGGTCACAATTCGGTCTGGGAGTTCTTGATGATGTTGTAAGCTTATTATCTCTTGGAGGCGATGCTTTGGTTTGCGGGCTTTGTGATCTGTACAGAATGATGAAAGCGGGCCTAAAAGAAGTGAAGATGGAAAAGGCACGCAATGTGAAAAAGGTGGAAACGAAAGGGAAGCTAAGGTCTGGTGAGAGAAAAAGTTATTTTTTGATGTGTTGGGTGCATGAGCAGCCACCCGAGGCTTGGTCATCATTGGCAGACTTGGTGATGGCCGAAAAGAATGTGGCGATGGATTATATAGGCAATAGAAAGGATGCCTGGAGAGACGAAAAGAAGGTGGAAAACAAGGGGAAGGTTATAATTGAAGAGGTCATGTGAGCCATTATGTTAGTGCGCAGTGCGCTTGTGTCAAAATTACAGGTTGTAGCCGTGTATATATACACTTGCCCTAGGAGTTCGTATCTTATGGTTCTAGCTTTTAAGATTTATTGTTCGACACTTTGACATAGTTTGTATTCTTTAATCACAGAATTATAACACACTTCTAATGATGTTATCAATAATTTGAACTTTTGGAGCATTCAGTTACTGATTTAACAAGTGTACCACTACTTTCTTTCTTTGTTTTTTTCTTTGTTTTTTAATTTAAACATATAATCTAACACCTACTGTGTTTTACCACCACAGATATTAATAACCTATAGCTTCAAATGAGGTTCGAACTCCCAACCTCTTAATTGAAGGGTTTCTCTCATACTGTTAGACCAAGGACCCTTTGGAAGTATATCACTACTTCTGCCATTAAGGTTATGCTGTTCTTTGGTTACGTGCACATCACAATCTAGATTCTATATATATCTATATAGTCTAGTAAGTAAAAACGTTATAGTTCCTAGTAAAAACATTAGATTGTGAGTCGAGTTGATAAAACATATATGTTGATATGCTCAACCTCATTTCTTGGCCTATATGTCCTATTTCATGTACTAAATTATTACTCCTTCCGTCTCAAATTTATTGTTCATATACAAAAAACAAACAGTTTAAAAAAGTGTACTCATTTTACTGTAAAACCAATAAAATTTGATCTTTTACCATATAGAATTGATTTGATTGGTTTTGAAAGTACAAGGTGAACAATAAATTTAAGACATACCAAAATGAAAAGATGAACTATAATTTTAGGACAGAAGGAGTAATTTATAGATGTTTTTACCTTTTGATTTCGTCTTTAGTTATTTGTGAGAGTGATTATTTGATTATTGTGAAGATCGGTGAGTTTAGAGATTCTCGTTTGAATTTTAAAAATCACTAAGCTTACACAACAATAATAGAAAAGCCCATTTTTTAAATTTGAATTGATAAACATTTGTAAATTAAGTAATAAAATCAATTAATTGGGTCATTAAGGGTAACTTAGTCTTTAATGAATAGTTGAGGATGACATTAATGTAAACTTTTGAACGAAGGGCCAGATCTTCGTGAAGAGAAAGACATCTGAAGATAGTAATATATCTTTATATTTATATTTATATATGTAATTAAAAGAAAATACGATGGAGGAATTTGAGTCATTCATTAGTTTTTACTCTTAAATATTTGATGCATTTATTTAAATTAAAAAAAGTAGACCAAATATTTTATGCATTTATAAAAATTGAAAAGTCTATAAACTATATAAAATAATTAGCCACAATATTTTATTCATTTATAAAAATTGAATTCGTCCCGCATTATCGCAAGTTTATAAACTATATAAAAAAAACCAGAATAATTTATTAATTTATAAAAATTAGGTTCGTCTAGCGTTATCGCGAGTTATAAACTAATAACGATCAATATTTCCTTCGTATAATTACACTTTTGACCCTTAAATATTTGATGTGTTTGTTTAAATTAAGAAAATTAGTCACAATATAAAAAAATCGACTAAATATTTTATTCGTTTATAAAAGTTAAATTCGTCGCACCCTTGTTATAGGTATATAAACTATATAAAAAGATAATTCACAAATTGACCATAATACTCTATTTATTTATAAAAATTAAATTCTTCTATAAATTTACAACCTAGTACCCGTTAATTGAGAAATAGATAGGTAATACGGAGTAATAATAAATCAATAACGATAACAATAATAATAACAATTAACGATATAATTATAATAATATAATAATAATAATATAATAAATACTGTAAATAAATAGTCAGGAGTGAGGACCTCTAATTAAGTGGCACGTGTTAAATTCAATCTTAAATGCTAAATTTGTTAAAATAGAATAGTCCTATAGTAGATTTGGTCGTCATTTCGGTTCAGAAGTTTCCATTGTCGAATCCCTTCCTTTCTCAATTTCATTTCTCAAAACCCTAATTCCACCACTTGACCATCAATCAATCAATCTTTGCTAAATTTGAGTTAAAATATCCAACGAAAATTGATCAAAACATACAGAGATACAGATATGAGTAGCACAGTAAGTGATAAATTATCTCAATTTCAAGCAATTACAGGTCTTCAAGACACCGATTTATGCACCGAAATCCTCTCTGCTCATAATTGGGACCTTCAACGAGCTATCTCCACCATCACTTCAACTTCACATTCTGATCACTCCGACACAGTCACTGGCGCAACCGTCGAACAATCAGAAATGCAATCAGGTTTAATAGCTACCAACGGTGCCGGTCCACCAGGTTTAGCATGGAAGCTCATCACGTTACCAATTTCAATCGTTTCCGGTAGCCTAGGGTTAGTTGCTGGTGCCGTAGGGCTCGGTTTATGGGTCGTTGGCGGTGTGTTATCGTATTCATTTAGTATGATCAGTTTAAGTAATTCCGATCGATCGTCATCTGCTCCGTTGGTTTCGGTGTCGAATGCAGTGACGGAAGCGATGGATTTCGTGTCGGAATTTGAGAGGGAGTATGGGGATAGGCATCCGAGATTTGTGTTGGAAGGTTTTATGGATGCGTTACAGCGGTCTAGGCGTGAGTTTAAGTTGTTGTTTGTGTACTTGCATTCGCCTGATCATCCGGATACACCCGGATTTTGTGAAGGGAGTTTGTGTTCTGAGGTTTTATCGGAGTTTGTGAATGAGAACTTTGTTGCTTGGGGTGGGAGTATTAAGGCTAGTGAAGGGTTTAAGATGAGTAATAGTTTGAAAGCTTGTCGATTTCCGTTTTGTGCTGTTGTTATGGCAGCTACTAATCAAAGAATTGCTTTACTTCAGCAGGTATATAACAATTTATCTTAAGATTTTTATTATGATACAGTGTTTGTTATATAGATGTAGTTTATTTATGGTCTGTTACATTTGGTTATGTAAATCTAAATTGGTATGCTCATTTGTCCGTTTGTATGTTGACTAGGGTATGATTAATATTTCTTAAACTATTGGCATCATGTGTATCAGCTTAATGCATATATTTGATGACCAACTTCTAGGCAAAACTTTCTTATCTGATTTCCGTTTGTCATGTTGTAGGATGGGTTGTTCAACATGTCCTATTTGAGTTATGATGTGGTTGAACTTAAATAGTGTGTATTTTTGGGAAAGCAAAGTTTTATTAAGATTCCCAATGTGGCAGAGATACTTTACAAATACATCAGAAAGATTATGGCCTATGTAGGACTTAACCCTAGGCATCAGTTCCGTTCTATGTATTGTAAGATCACGTATGTGTTTTAGTGGCTGTCAATATTATGAAATTGATCGAGGATTATCTCCTAGCTGGAACTTGGGATTGCTCAAATTAATAGATGTGGACAATATTTTTATACTAGGAAATTGGTGTTTGCAATTGAAACGTCATCGTAAGTGTTTCCTCATTTGTTTATCTTCTAAAAACTTTGTCATTTGCTTTATTGGCTTTTAATGTCTGGATGAACAGATTTTGCTTCTGGTTATTAGTTTATATAGGGGTCAAAGAATCAGTTTTGAATTATTAGCTACATGGCTAGCAACAAAACAGCAATTACGTGCTAAATAGATTATAGTATCTAGTTAGCCTCTTCTCATTATATTTTATTTTATTTTTTATGATAATGTCATTTTTGTTTCTTTTTATCTGTACTAAGTAGAATTTATCAAACACTCAATTAAATGATTCTTTTACAACCTTAAACAGCAGAGGCAGATCCAAACGTTTTTTTCAAGTGACCTGGTTTATTACAGTTGATTATTCAAAATCATGTATTCACTTTCAAGTTGAGATCCAGACACCCTGAAGTAACGCAAAGAACTATATGGATTTCAGCCTGTGTCGAGTAGCTCACGTATACCATCCATAAAGAAATTTACCATAGATGCTTTGGTTGTCTTGTTACTCCTCAGACTCTTATTCTTGTCTTGTAATTTAAAAACATAATTTCCTATACACAAACTATCCTGAGGGGTGACGGCTGAATGTCCTCTTAATTCTTTCCATCTATGTGTTTTATATGATGGCCTTTTCAATCCCTGTGTCATATTAATACTATGTGAATCTTTAATGAATTTCAACAAGTATAACAAGGTATATCATATATATATATTTGTACTTATTGTAGGTTGAGGGGCCAAAATCACCAGAAGAAATGCTTACAATGTTGCAGAGGGTTCTTGAAGAAAGTGCTCCGGTCCTTGTAACAGCCAGACTTGATGCTGAGGAACGTAGAAACAGCATGCAATTGAGGGAGGAACAAGATGCAGCATATCAAGTTGCACTTGAAGCTGATCAAGTATGTCCTGATTTACTTTGTTATCTGAATAGTCATTTGATGATTAGGAGATGTTTGATAACTGTGCAAATTAGAGGTCACAGGTTTGATCCATTTAGTTATAAATCGGGCTATTTATGTTATGTTCTATTTTTAACAAGTCAAACGGGTGAAAGACGAAAAAAAAGAAGCTTAAATTGGAACAGTAAATGGGTCATAAGGTGCCAAAGTTTTCTTTATTGCATAACACCTCCTAAATCGTTTCAAATTTTTTGAATATTATTGAAATTTAGTAATCATATTTGACGTCCAGTTTTTATAGAAAGTTTAGTGTATTTCGACAAAGAGTGTCTCCTTTCAATCCAACTCAGATCGTTTTGACCCTTACCAAAGTATTACCATTGTTGACCTTGAACCTGTTTTGACCAGTTAACCAACCCACTCATCATGCCACCTCAAATTCTTAGCCTGCTCATTTGGGTTAAATGGCTTTTGTTCGTGGTGAGTTTATTGTTATATACTTTGATTTCCAATTTCCTAACTTGTTTGTGCCAAATCAGGCTAGGGAGCGCCAAAGGAAGGAAGAAGAAGAACGCCTACAGAGAGAAGCTGCTGAAGCTGAGAGGAAACAAAAGGAAGAAGAAGAAGCCCGTGAGAGAGCAGCACGTGAAGCTGCTGAAAGGGAAGCTGCATCAATTAAACTGCGGGAGGAAAAGTCTTTGTCCTTGGGCCCAGAACCAGAGAAGGGGCCTGATGTAACTCAGGTATTCCAAACTCCTTGTCCTTCTCCGATGCTAATAAATGTGCATGTTAGCTTTTTAAGAAAAAAAATGTATTTCAAATTTTGTAACAGTAGGTCTGAATCTTCTCCTGAGAAATATGTAACTCTAATGTATTGTAGTAGCTTCAACGAGAATTTTGTTATAAAACTAAGTAAGAAAAGCTGTTCCTTTACATCTTTAATTCTGAAACAAACATTTTTAGTATAACTAAAAATACAGCAGGTGATTTTTACACCACCGGAAGTCCAAAACTATTTTACAGCTTTACCCTTTATTTTTATCTTTTATTTATTCTAGTGATAAAATGACACTTTTTGTAAATTCAAAATGTTTTGATGTATGCATCAATTTTGGTGGTGTACAAGCCAACTCCATAACAAAAATGTGGAGTTGGCGAGATGAGCAAGTTGGCTAATAGGTCAAAACGGGTTGGGTAAGTGATGGTTGACCTGAAAGCAAGTGTCAAATAAAACGATTTAGGATCTTCTATGCATAAAATAGACTTCCGCGACATCCAACCCGTTTGACCCATTGGATATCATTCCTCTTTAGCTATTTTTTGAAGACTCCCATTTGAACCGTTTGATATCAAACATAACCCAGTCCATTTACTAGTAAATGGTTTGTAATTGCTACCTCTACTAATATCCGAATTCTGTGTTATTGTTGCTTTGGAAGACCATGAATTGCATGTGTTAAATTTGTGAAGTTATCTGGGTTTATACTCAACTATGTTGATTGATATTACTCTGTACGACTGTACAGAAGGAATGAATCTTCCATCTATACTAAAATACCAGAAATTAATAAAGATGTTAAATGGGAATCAATGAATCATATGGACTATGTATCAATATGCTTTTTGTGCGACTTTTAGCCCGTTTGAACTGTTTCTGATTTGGCTATTTCTATATTATTTTACCTGTTTGCACGTGTAGAAATAAAACATAAACTGAATCAACACATTCAAGTGGGTCGAAACTACCACCTCTACTTCAATTTATACTTGTAATCAACTTGATTTATTTACTTGTGATTCCTTTTCGTTAAATGGTGTAGGTATTGGTGAGACTACCAAATGGAGAGCGAAAGGGGAGGAGGTTCCATTCTGCTTCAACAATACAGTCTTTATATGACTTTGTCGATTCTTCAGGATGCTTAGAAATGGAAAGTTACACCCTTGTCACCAATTTCCCTCGTGTTCTCTATGGTCAAGACAAACTCTCTTCGACACTCAAAGAAGCTGGACTACATCCTCAAGCCAGTCTTTTTGTGGAGACGAAATAATGATAAAACGACGAGGTATCACAGTTCATATTAGTCATTTTGTGGTATAGGATATCTGTTACTGTTAATCACATTTTCCATCTAACCTTGATAAATGAAGACCAGTTATGTTTTTAGGATTATCGTGTTTCCGTCTTATTTCTCAAAATATCTTCCATCATGTATCATGCAAATTATTGTTTTTTTTGGAATAGCAGATATATCATGCAGATTATTGTTAGACCAAATGTATTGACCCATAAATGAATTATCTGACGAACAGAATGACATTTCATTTTCTTATTTATTTTGTTGGAACACATACTCTAACAAATGTATCTTACCTTAAGTTTGGTTTATCTCTTGATTTTGATGCTGATGCTCTGTGCAGGGTTCTTTTATGAAGGCAGTTAGGTAACTCGGATTAAATTTTCACCCTTAAACATACTTGGTACAAAATGAAAACCAAATATAAAATAGTTCAATTTAATATATAATTTTGAAATACCACTCATCATGAGTGGTATTTCATTTACAAATTCATGTATTTCATTTACAATTTAACATAAAAAATAGTTCATTTACATGAGTGACTCATGTAATCAAGCTTGAGTTAAAAAACTAGTTAACTCGAATAATATGCAATTAACCCGATAAGCATTTACAAATTCATTGTAAAACGCTTATATAAAGCGAAAAGGAAGCAATATAGTTATCCGCTGTCGTGTGTGAGTACCATGTTTGTACGTTATAATGCATTTAGGAGTTCCATTTTAAGAAAAAATTAAGACCAAATTTCAAATCATTATATTTCAAGAATTGTGTAAACTTAGTAAACTATTTTACTCCGTAAAATCAAGGTTGTTAAGATCTAGATTTTGATCTTAATATCTTATGATTTTACGATCTTGATTAACAAAAACAATCACGATGTTACATAAGACCTAAAAAGAATAGGATCTACTTAAGATCTCGATCCTGAGCATAAGATTTTAAGATTTCAATCTGATCTGATCATATATATTATGAGTTAATGAGCTAGACATGTACAATATGTTGATTTTATCTAATAAAAAGCTAATAGACTAATAATTTAATCAACTAATAAAAATGATCAATTTTTCAACTATGATAGTTTATAGCTTAAAAATGTATATTTTTGATAACAAATATAGTAATTTTAATTTTGAGAGTAGTATTGAACTAATGTTTTGGTTTTTAAATTATGAAAATTTTATTAATTTTTCACACGTTTAGTATTTTATATGTTTTATAGTATACATATATGAGACCAGAGTATTTAAGTAGGATCTTAATATTCTGATCTTGATTTTATGAAAATGAAAACAATCTTAACTAAGATCTCAATGACAACAATGTATGAATATTTACTATATTCATGGTCACTTCACCCAAATCTCCGCTCTATCCGCTCTATATATGAGGCAAGCGAATATATGATTTTGTTTCACACTCTGCAGGATGTGCACATATGAGTTTTATTTTCTAACTAACAAAACTTCATTTTTGGCTGCTAATAAATGGTAGTTACTTGGGACTTGGCTATCGTAATACGATGTATATAATATAATAATAATAATAATAATGTAATAATAAAATATACAATACAATATATATACAATTCTATTATTGTAACGACTTTGCTATTTAAGGAGTGTACGTGTTCACAAGTTACTAGGCAGTTGGTCAAAAGAAAAAACAAATACTAATATAATAAATTTACGAGCCACACCCACAAAACATTCAACGTCTTCATGGTCATCAATGCAAAACGTTAGGTTGTAGAAAATACCTTATACCAGGAAAATGTTGTGTATGAATCGCGTTAAAAATTGGTTAAAGATTAACAGTAATCACAAACTACTGATCACATTTTTAGTATAAAACAAAGTTCATTTAAGGGTTCCTAACGTACACATGATAGAACCGTAGTGTCATGAACATAAAATAACCAGAAAGTAAATGAAAACTCATACACATAATTATGACGAGAATGTCATGATTTCTTAAACACGTTAAAATAGGTAACACTTCACATGTGGAACACCAAACACCTTCAACATGTCGAGACTATGAATACAATTGTTTTACATTATACTATTGTAATTGTTTGAATTATATATTAATTTTTAACTTATCTTTTGAAAAATAACTTATAAAGTGAAAATGTATGTAAAAATAAATATGTTATATTTTGTTGGTTATTATTTAAAAATCTATGAAGTGACTATATGTGTAGATTAACATATAGGGTGGAGATCAGGTGAACTATGAGAACTCAGATATCTCATTCACGCATTCATACTTTTAATTTTGTTTTATTTTTTAAAATTGCGTCAGATCTTTATATCAAAATTAGTTTAATTTTACCAAACAAATTATACAATCAGTTTAGTTTTTTATCATCTTTAATTTGTTGTAGGTCAACTATGTACTTATCTTTATGTTAGGTTAGAGACAAATTGTGTGTTGCATCTAAAAATAATTATATTCAACTTCATATAAACTCATGAGACGACTGAATGCAATCTTTACAAATATACATTTAACTTGTATAATTAGACATATTAGATGCAAGAAGACATAATTGCATCTACTTTTTATAGATACATCTATATTAATCATACACTAATATAGTGAACGTAAATTGACAACTCCAACACACGTGACAAGCGTTATTATTTTAAGTACTAATACATATTTTGTTATTAAAATTTTAGTAATTCAAGCATGTACAAGAATTTAAATTTTTTAATAAATCTGAAGAATGATTAGTTGTTAATTATTTAAATTAATTATTACTCTTATCATTATTAGTATTTTTATTATTATTTAAGGGTTAATTCATTAAAAGTGCAACATATTGTCACATCATATTCCATGTATATAAGCTACTTATTTTATATTCTGGTTATGCAACCAACCGGAAGAAATCGTTTTCATAGTTCGTTGTCTCGGTAATCAAATACCATGTTACATACATCGATACAAAATATTTCAGTTTATTGGATAACCAGACAATAAAATGGGTAATTTTTATCCACGTCACTTTAAAATAAATAGAAAAATGCTTACAAATACGTTCTTATCTGTTGTCCAAGTAACTGGTTATCATATTACATACATCGATACATAATTGTTCAGTTCGTTGCATACCTAAATAATAAAATAAATAGTTTATATATATAAAATATGATATAATAGTACGTTGCGTTTTTAACGAATTTTATTATTATTATTATTTTGAGGTGAAGTAAGAATTTAGAATTGCGCCGGCGGCCGAACCGCAAGAAATACGGAGGTGGGATATACTATTCCTGGTTGGATGACTAGGTAAGTAGGGATTGTTGCACAAAACACCCTTTAAGTTTTCTTTAATTGCATTAGTTACTTCTAAAAGTTTATGAGAACAGACCGACTTGTTATATTTTTCTTATTATTATTCACCTTTTTTTTTCCCACTGTTTTCTGTTTTTAATTCTTTGAAATCACGTAAATAAGACTTGTAATACAGTTTTCTTTCTTTCTTCTATCGAACTATTGATATGAATTTTTTTTCGATTTTTTGTAAATCATAAAAGAAAAAGCTTGATTTTATTGAAAATATGTCAATTTAACTCAAATACTTAATAAATTGTGTTTTTTATGTTAGCGCTCCAAAAG
This sequence comes from Logfia minima, assembly GCA_963921325.1. NCBI lineage: Eukaryota > Viridiplantae > Streptophyta > Magnoliopsida > Asterales > Asteraceae > Logfia > Logfia minima. The sequence goes on along the minus strand of OY992764.1, from coordinate 7,926,894 downwards.
TATTTACTCTAGTATAAAAGACTAGTGATGTTAATAAATTTGATTAATACTACACATGATTCTTTTATCATTAAATTAGCTTTATTTTTATAACTTTTATAGTTGCATTACAAATGTAACAGTCGAAACAATTAAGGTATAAGTCAACTATTATCTTAGATACCTACAATATTATATACTTACATTTAACGGTCAGTTAAATTGAAAGTCATAGAGTTCGATTATAATTATGATATTTGATAAAACATACCCTAGTGCTACGTGAAAGAAAGGCGGATTACATGAGAATAATGCACATGACTCATTTAGTTAATCAACTTAAGGTGTTTATATTTAAACATGCTATTAAAATGGTAAAATTCGAACAAAAGTAGTGTGTTTCTAGAGGTAGGTTAAACATATAGTTTAAATCTTTATAGGTAATTAAAAGAGATATTTGACATGACGTTGTAGATTAGATAATGACTTTTAATGTATATATTTTACCCAAGTTAGCATGTAATTTTTTATTTTTTTACTTTTTATGTATTTGACGAAAAATATACAAATATTTTTCACAACAGATAAAGTTAGTATTTAATATGAAAAAACGACAACAATTTAATGTCTATTAAGTGCGAAAATTCACTCTCAACTAATTGACTTACTCATTTGTTTTTTTTTTTTTAGCTCATTTATGACAATCGCAAATCTATATATAAAATAAGTAATATTCGGATGTGTCAATTAATATTAACTAAACTTATTGTTTGATTCGTAAAAATGAACTTTTTCTATGGGCTTTAATTTGATATTGAAAGTTGTACACTTTAGTTAATATTCGTTTATATACATGTATAGTATCTTTAATCTATAATATAGTTACAAGAGGCTAATCAACATGAAAATGAGAGGACCTTTTATATATTTTATATCTCTTAAGTGACTTTTCTATAGTACAATTAAATTCAAATCAAGTGGACGTGAAAATATTTATAAAATATATAGGTCTAATACCGAATTAGTATATTATTTGTTTTAGCTTCTAATTGTTATCTTACTACTTAGGATTTAGGATTATATTTTTAGTAGTTAATAGTTAAAGTCACAAAAATTAAATGAAAGTATGAAGCTAAAATATGATAAGAATAAAGTTATTAGGTTAGATATACATTCTATCCAATACTACAGGGACGTTTTCTGTAAAATCTTCAATTCACTGATTCCTATAAAAACGCAAGTTTAATTTTACACAAAGACTACTATTATCTGCCATTTTTTGGGGGATTAGGGTTTATATTTCCCTCATTGCTTACATTCCAATTTACCAAAAATTGATTCAATACGTAACCCCTACTCTCAAACGATCGCAAATTCCGCTTGTCAATCTCCGAATTCACGTGCTAATTCGGAGAATTAGGGTTTTATAAATCTCTCAATCGTATCGCACAATTGAAATACACGCATGATTAGGGATCTAAAGAATTCGCGGTATGGATAGTTTTTTTGGCGAAGAAGTACGAATAGTTTCAACAATTTCGATTCTTTCGAAGAATTCACACACATTATTGCCGATGATTTTTGCTGGAAATTACTTTAGAATTCGATCATCAATGGATTCGTTTTCCGTTGCTTGTGAAGCGTTTTCTGAACACCGTCAACTCTAGGGTTTTGTTTCGATCAATTTAATCGATCATCATCAGCTGCTGCTGTTGTTGTTGTCTTCTACGTTTTCCGTATTTTTGTGAATTGTTGGTGGTAATAATGGGTTCAGAAGCTGATTTATTTTCGAAATTGAAATTGAATCTTAAAACAGATGTTGAAGATTCTGATGTTGTTGAACGGTGCCCTAAAAATCGTTACATTAGGGTAAGATCATATTTTTAATGCTTACTGGTATACGTATAATAGATATATAGTTGAAGTTATATTGAATTGAATTTTGTGAATATTAGCAATATATATGTTATGATTTATGAACTGTTAGCTAAACAATTACGAGTTTCTTAGTTGTTTGTGTGTTTTATTTCTTCAGTATAATGAAATGCTGGGGAGAGGCGCTTTCAAGTCTGTGTATGATTTCTAGACTTTTATGTTCTTATTTCTTTTTTGTATAAGTATGTGTAGATTATAGATTGTAGATGTGACTTTATTTTGCTTATGTAGGAGTACATATTTATTGTATTGTGATGATGATTTTTTATTGTTGGTGTGGATAGATATAAGGGGTTTGATGAAGTTGAAGGGATTGAGGTCGCTTGGAACCAAGTGATGTTAGATGACGCGATGCAATCTTCTGAACATTTGGAGAGGGTTTATTCGGAAGTTCACTTACTGAAGACGTTGAGACATGAGAACATAATCAAGTCATATGTTTCTTGGGTAGATGATAAGAAGGGAACACTTAACATGATCACTGAGTTATTCACCTCGGGAAGTTTGAGGCAGTAAGTCATGTTCCTCTTGTTTTTACACTTTCTTCAGTTCAAGTTTCATATGAATATGAATATGTAATGAAGTACATTTCTTTTTGCATATAGATACCGCAAGAAGCATAAGAGTGTTGATCTGAAGGCTATTAAGAATTGGGCAAGACAGATCCTTCGAGGCTTGGCTTATCTCCACAGTCACGAGCCACCTATTATTCATAGAGATTTGAAATGTGACAACATATTTGTCAATGGAAATCATGGCGAAGTGAAAATCGGAGATCTAGGATTAGCAACTTTGATGCTACGTCCTACTGCTAAAAGTTTGATTGGTAATTCACTTAGATCCATTTGAAAGTTTCATGACTTCGATTAATTAGATTTCGGCTTTAAGTTGTGGTTGGTTTATTGTATGCAGGAACTCCTGAATTCATGGCTCCAGAACTATATGAAGAGGAATATAACGAGCTTGTCGACATCTATTCATTCGGAATGTGCATATTGGAGTTGATTACTTGTGAATATCCATACAGTGAATGTAGAAATCAAGCACAAATATATAGGAAGGTTACTTGTGTAAGTTCTCCTACCATTGTAACTATCTTCTGTTACGTTTATGTATAGATTTTTGATTTGCTACTAGTTATCTGAGTGTCGTGCCTTGAATCTGCAGTAGGTTATAAATTATAATCTTTGTAACAGATTATGCCTCAGATTAGTTATTGATAAATATTATGTACCCCTTCTTCTAACCTATTTGAATAGATTTTTACTCATTTTATACAAATATTGATTGATGATATATGTGCCTACACAATCGCATAATTTGCAACACGTTATATCTGCATTTTGTCCTATCAAAATTTCAACCATTGATAGCTGATCCAACTGTTATCTTTCACAGCTGTTATTCCGACCAGCTTTTTATCTGCTTATTATAATTCAGTATCACATAGCGACTACTAAACACAAACCCAAAAACCCCTACGTGTTACTCCCTCAAAGATACGTATTTTCTCAGAATGTGGATGTGTAATCTTGATGATCATGCGTTGCAGGGTATAAAGCCTGCTGGTCTTTCAAAAGTTAAGGATCTGCAAGTCAAGGAGTTCATAGAGAAGTGTTTGGTTCCAGTGTCTCAAAGGTTATCTGCAAAAGAGCTCTTGAAAGATCCATTCCTTGCCCCAGAAAATATAAAGGAGCGTGTACTTGAGCCGGTCAAAGTTGACTTGGTAAACCTGTCAAAGCCCATTTCATGTCCCATGGACATGGACAATACTGACGATAAGGTGTCATCTGGTAGCTCGTGTGTAAAGAGCAACACAAGCAGCCCCCGCTCTTCATCACTTGAACTTCACTGTGTAACTGAGAGAAACCATATCCGATTGAGGGGCGAGGAGAATGAAAAAAACTCCCTTATGTTAACCTTGAGAATAGCTGATGATAATGGTAAGAACAGTATGTAAACAATAGAGATGGCAATATGGGTTTGGGATCAAGTGCCTTCGCTGGATATTGTTAGGTCGGCTTAGGATGACTCAAAATGCTTTTGGTCCAAAATTTGGTGATGTTGTACAAAATTTGTGAGTCAAGTCTATCCAAACATAACATTGTTTTATCAGTCTAAATAAGGTGATTTAGGCGGTTTTAAAAATACACTGTGGGTCATTTTTGTTGACTGATTAGAGATAAAACATAACCAAATTGACCATTGACAAGTAATCTTGTTGTATTTGCCACCTCTAGTAAAAACAATATTTTACATTTTGTTTTCTACGATTGAATTCTATTGTTTTGTCTTAACAGGTGTGAAGAACATTGACTTCTCATTCTATCTAGATTCTGATACTGCGCATACAATAGCTCAAGAAATGGTTGAACAGCTTGAGCTAGTGTATGAAGACATTGCTGTCATAGCAGAGCTGATTGATGACCTAATCATGAAGTTTGTGCCAACTTGGCAACCCTCGTTCAAGAAATCTAGTTCTAGTGGAGGAATAAGTTCACCGGAAGGTTCTATGATCATTCAAAATGGTCAAATTGCACACGTGCCTACAAAGGTTCATGAACCAGAAAATCATGATTGTGAAGGTTCAGAAAACTCATCGTTTATATATTCAAGTGATTGGATGAAGAGCCCAGGAGTGTCTTCAAATGATTCTTATAACAAAAAGATGGCCTTCAATGATGATGCCGACAAAGATGCGTGTGAAGATTTGAAGCAAGAGCTGGATAGAATAGATGCTCAGTATCATCAAATGTACAGCGAACTTCAAAAATATAGAGAAGCGGCGATTGAAGATGCAAAGAGAAGATGGGAGTCAAAGAAGAAGCTGCCAGAGTTTTGATTTGGTGTAAAAGCTAGATGGTGAGATTTGCATTGACGTTTTCCTGCTAACATTTTGTTTTGCCGGTCAGAGTTTGCTGATGACTTGGCTGTTTTGTTTCTCTTCCAATTTTCATCTTTTGAATTTTCATGGTTGTGTCTTAAGATTTGTGAATGCAGAGTTATTATTGATGATTGAATATTGATTTAATTTTGAGTTGCAGTTTTTGACCATCATTCTTTGTGTATGCACTAACTTTATTTGCCGAGCGAAGACAAATGGGTAGAAATGGAGGTGTCAATCTCGACCCATTTATTTACTGGCAAGTCGATCTGGTTTGTCCATACCTCAAACTGGTCAATTAAGACCATGTCAAATATGCTAACTGGGTTAAAAGTCGGGCATTATGAATAACCCAAACACAACCGATACTCATTGAGTTTCACTTCACAACACGCTTAATTAAACCTGTCAGATCAACGGGTGGCTATCCTCACAATCTGGCAACCTGCTTTGGATGTTCATTGAATTTTGCTTATTTTGATTGTAGATATACCTACAATTTATGTATCCAATAACTTCATGTTGATCGTGTCAGACTCATTCTTGACCCAATCTAATTTTGTGTCAGGTTTCCCTCTTAATGAGGGTTGTTCCAGTCGTGTCAAGAATTTCAAATGGTAGCTCGACCTGACCTATGCTACACAAACATGAATCCCTCTGGACACACTACTCGGACCCGCATGACTTGCCTATCTTGCGACCTGTAGGTAGAGCACACCTAATATCAAATATAGAGAACACTCACTTTGTACATATTCCAGTATGAAAAATTTTTGGGATCAAACAAGAGCTTAAAGGGCATTAGATGATCCCTGCAACAACTATGATCAACAAAAATTTAAGGCATGTAAAATCAAGTAAACAGAACCACGAATGGTCATCAGCTGCATTACTCAACAGATATATAGAATCACAAACGCCAATTCTTTAAAGATTATTTACACTAGTTTGATTTACAAGAAACCTGAAACCCAACAAAGGCTGTTCATAATGTTCCGTTATCTTAAATACAGGTTTCCATGGGACAGACAAATCGATAATGAATAGAACACTTTATCAACATTAAATTATTGGATAGCAACTTACTTTCATAGGATATTATGAAATGGAAATATTTATATACGACAATTAATTACTACCAATTCTCTTTGACAATCTTTGACTTCTCAAGAATGAATTTTCCTTCTTTGTACTTTTGTGTTTCCTCATAAGCCCGTTCATATTTCCATCCCAAAACCTCACGGCAGTCAGAGCAGTAGACATCAGCAACCGTGTGGAGACCCGTCATGAGGTTCCTGTCTTCTTTTGGTCCCATTGAAACATTCATCGCATGAGAGAACAAGAAAGCTCTACCATGTCTCCCCTGATATCAATTTCAATGCAAAATTAAGTACCTTTATGATTCACATTTTAAGTCCTATAGTTCAAGATACTACGAAAGAACCACAAGAATAGCATCCTATCGACAAACTTGGAACTTTGCTAAATAACTAAGCATAGATTCATGTCAAGCATCATCCATTTACTAAGAACCTATCTACCACTTGTCATGTTATCACGTGGTTGTCTATTCCTTTAAACTTATAGCCACAAACAGATCAAGATCAAATATACATCTTCAACCAAAAGGGCTGTTTGAGGGTGTGTTATAAAACTTATTAAATAACCATCGGTAGATAACTAGTTGTAATAAAAAAAGGCTACTCTGTAAGTGTTTGGTGTGCTTCTACTGTTTAAAGCTATGATAATAAGATGTTTAAATGTTAGCAAAAATCTAATTATTAACCTTAAAATAAAATCTACTGATGGTTAATGAAAATATACTTCTTCCAAGTTCTTCCAAGTTACAATTAATAAGAAGGGGTAAACCAACTCTAATTCTATTTTACTCTTGCATAAACAGTTTTGATGCAGGGGTATGAAACTGATTATACAAAATTATAAGGATTACTGCAACTGCAACTGCAAAGTGCAATAAAAAGCGACTGCACATTATAAAACCCCTTAGATAGACAACTTCAAAATTGTCATTTTGTCCTATCCAAATATCACTAAGGTCGCGATAAGATCCTCATAATGATCATATAAAGAAAAAAACAGAACTCTGAAAAATCTCATTTGACATATGTTGCTTAACATAGTAGCTCCTTTTCATCTTCAATTACTTGTTTCCAGTATCCATTTCAGTAACAAATGCATATACATACACAAACATAAATCACACGTTTCCTTCTTGAACAGCCACTTTTTAAGATTTATAAAAAAGAACTAACAAAGACCCACAATCAATATAAAGAATTATACCTCAACAATTTCATCAATTAGTTGAAAAGAAGTTAAGTATAACAATCATCAATTCTGTTACAAAAAACAAACAAAAGTACAAAACAAAATTCATTTCTCTCACCTGAAAAGCTTTAGAAATGACATCATCATGAAGAGCAACATGATTTCTACAATTACAGCAACTATACAACCTTGGACCTACCATATCAGCCATTGATGATCAAACACCAAAATATTTCACTAAAGTATCTTTTTTGTCAAATCAAACCTGTTACAAAATATGTAAGAAAAATACCCAAATCAAATGATCACGAAAAGAAAGAAAAAAAAGAAGAAGCTAAGAATCAGTCTTTTTCATAATATTAACCTATCAACAAGAAATCTTGATACGTAACTTGTACGCAGTTCTTTGACTAAAGTTTAGTTTTTTATAATACAACAAGATGAAATATGAAATGGGTAATCAGTAATTATACAATTAAGCTAAAAAGAAACCATTAATATTGATATTAATATCAAAATTATAGAAAGCGTACCCAGTAACTGAAAGAAGTAGAAAGTGAAGAACACGAGGATCTAAAGTGTGACTTCATTTAATAATTGTGAGTGTATATATGTATCGTATGTATGTATTTATGTATATTTATGGCAGAAAATGATGACTTTTTGTTTGATTAATGGTAATCTACACGGAAACTTTTAACTCCGTGACGTGGGTATTCTAAATTTCAAGAATTACATAAGAGACGGTAGGGTTTTTTATTTTTGGACTTTGATGAGTTGTGTCGGATTTAGGTGGGTTCTAAATTCCAACCATTTTTTTGTTTGCCGACTCCTTTTGAATTATCCATTTGTCTTCTTAAATTTTTTCATTTTTGGTCCATATTTCCTCATTATTGAGGTTTCTTCGAAGTTGTTGGTAGGTGTATAAATAGAAATAGGGTAAATTAATTGTTCATCTGTTTGTGAAGTGCAAAGTGAAAAGTTTGTTTATGCTCGTTAATTTATTAAACCGACAAAGACGAACATAAGCTTTTATGTTTGTTTAACTTGTTCTGTTGAAACTTAAACAAACAAACACGAACAAGCCTTGATCTAGTGCGTGTTCATTTAAAAGTTACCTCTAAGTTCCGGTTCAAGAGACATCTTACACCAAGTTTGAATATTGACGAGTTACGCTAAATTAAGTTAGTTTATCTCTTCATTTGACAAAAAGTTTATGTTATTGATGTTTAGTTTTCAAACAATCAGTTTATTTTCTTTTGAACAAAAGGGGTTTAGTTGTATTTTGTTTGAAGGGTCTAACAGTATTAGCCTATTAGGTGCTAAAAATGGAAATATAAAAACAAAGTTTGAATAAATGCAGAATATTTGGATTGTTTGAAAGATAAACAAATATAAACCCTGAGCACACCCTTTTCTTCCCTTTACAGCAGACAATATTACCTGCAGTCAACTGCAGGGATCATTACTCTTGAAACTAACATCTTTTTTCACAAGAGAAAAGATGAGTTGTAAAGATTTACGGAAACACTAATTGTAAAGTAAGTATGTTACTAAAAAAGTAGATCAAACAAGTGGGGTACTAAACTACTAAATGTTTAATGAACTTAATGAACATCTTTAATGTTGATAAATACAAAAAAAAAAAAACAGCATTACAAAATGTAGAAATATCTTAGGTTAGAATTAAGCATTGCTAATGTTTAATTCGCTATGAAAACTGCATGATACTCTATCTTAATGGTATACCAACTTCCTTATTCTCAATGAACTTTTAATTCTGTCTGCGTGTTCTTCATCACCAACTATATATTGCACAGTGCACACACCTTTAAATAAGAATGATTTGCTGACTCTGACCTTCTTCATAAATCCCAATATGTTTCTAGATATTCAGTGGTTCGGCCTCAAATTCTCTCACTTTGTCTTGCCCTGAAACCAAATATACATGATTAATAAAGTACCAACTAAACTGAGTTTAAAATGAAAGAAAAGCGAACTGTAAAGAAGAATGCAATGTGCTATTGCCTTCATACATATTTACACAACGTACTTTTTGCAACTGTTCAATGCATCATACTTATCATTCTTTTTACCAAAGTATGCAACAAATACGTTGCATATGTTAGTATAAAGTGAATAGTACCAAACTATATTACTAGTGTATATAACTTGTAACCACTTAATGCCAGCATCATCGCCGATTTTCACCAAAGTAATAATTTGCATACTTTCAGAAAACAATAGTATGTTGCAATAAATGGTTACAAAATAACATATGTTGCATCTATAGGTAAATGGTGAATGGTGCATTGCATATTTTTGTGTTTTGCCATGTATAAAAAGGTACACTCAAAAGATATTATATAACATACTTGATCTTTCGGCAACACCCAAGAGGCGCCTTTGCAACATAGATGCAATGAAGAGGAAACCAGAGCACATTCCAAACATAACAGTGATTGGGAATGCATCAACCTTCAAAAGAAGTAAAAAGAAGAAAAAAGCAATTAATAGAGGTCAAGTGTATGTGTGTGAATTCGTATAGAGATGGAGAATACTTACATTGTAAAGAACAATGCATACAAAAATGTTGAGGGGAATGCGGAAAAAGTTCATAATAGTGCTTCTAGCTTCCTCAGGAATGTATTGGGACCTCATTTTCATTATTGATGGCCAAAATAAACCAACACATGCTTCAAATACACAAAATCCGATCAACTGGATACACCCTGCAAATTTTATGCTTCCACCCTTTTCTCCAGAAGGAGCCACCAAGAACTGTTGTAAAAGAACACAAATTAAACGCATTTAATCACTTGCATTCATTAACTAATAGTGGTGGCATTCTAACCCACATCAAATGGGCCGACCAGGTTACAAGTGACCCGGAGTGTATTTTATTCAAAAAAATTATATTAAAATCGTAAAAAGATAGTTATTTGATTATATTCAAGGCATTAATTATTTATGAAACTCAGGGTAATGAAACAAAAACCCAACCCCCATTGAGATTAACCCTCATTTGCATTACTGATGGCCTGTTTGCACCTCTAAATAATACAAATTGAGCTTATAAGGAAGTGTCACATACACTTGTGATGACAGGAAGCAAGAGAGAACCAGAAGAGATGACAAAAACGACTTGCATGTAGCTTTCGACTTTAATTGATGCACGGGCCAAAAGCCGAGAAGCTAAAGAACTTCCCAACATGGAGGATAACATGAAAATGGAAAAAATGAAACCATGTGGAATGTCTTCTCCATTTGGGCTCAAAGCGGGAGTCCACAAAAACACAAAAGTGTACATTGAGCCTTCGAATAGAGACTGAATAGCACCCAATAATGCTATCTTTTCATCTGATTTCGAAAAAAGAGAAGACAAAAGTTAGATTAAAATCTAAGATAAAAAAAATCGAGGTGCCAATTGTGACTCATTAGTTACGAATGGGTTGATTCGGATTGTGTTAAATCTTTTATGGGTCGCTTCGGGTTGTGTTTAATCTTGTATGGGTTGTACAGGTCAAAGTCGCCCAAAAGTGTACCTAAAATGGATAAAAACTTCCTAAAATAATTTTATTTTGAAATCAGATAGGTTTTGAATAATCCTTAAGTGTCGTCATATTTGACACACTAAGTTATTTTTTCAAAATGCAGATATTATTGGCATTTCCACCTGCACCGAAAAAAACTACCTATTTTGACCAACCCATTACCCAACTTGTCCAACCCTCCCATTTTACCACCTCTTAACACAAAATTAGGACAAAGAGAGAGACCAGATGCAATCGCCACAGCAGCTCCCTTGAATTGGGTCATTAGATCCTTGTTTTCTGAAGGGTCACCATGGTTTTCAGTCCAAGATGATATGATGACAGCCATGCCAATGGCAAGGAAGATGGAAGCTGCATCAAAAGGAGCCACAGGTCCCAAAGCTAATGAGCCCACTAACAGATTCCCAAATAAACCAGCCAATATAGCAACGAGCCCGTTTCCAAGAAATATTGCCTTGGAGAATGTTATTGATAGCCATTGTTGCTCAAAACCTCTCTACAATATAACAAAAGAAGGCAAGTTAGCACTTAGAACCAAAAAAACATAATAACAACTGTGAAAATCCAAATATTTGTCACTTCTTCTTTCAAGTAAAATCAGCTATCTAGGATCTGATTTTGGGAACTGAAATCATAAAAATCAGTTTCTATTATTCAGATAAACAGATTCTGCTTCCGTCTATTTCTAATGAGAATGAATATATTATGCTTCTGGCTATCTCATATGTAGGGGTCAAACAATCAGTTTACTGATTGCAACAAAACTGATTATCTAGGCAAAAAAAAATTTCCTATTGATTCTCTCTTTTAACTTAACTTGAGAGTCTTTTACTCCCATTTCACAGAACTTCTCTCCTTTTCCCAAAATTGGTCATTTTATCTTTAGTTAAGTTGATAATCATAATTTGACAAACACTGAAATATCTTATCATCCAATTACTCACAACTTCCAAAAGCATAATTATCTGATTTTGATTATTTAATATCACGTAATCACTTTCAACACACACATAAAGACTATCTTCTACAACTCAACTAATTACAGCTAACACCTGATACTGATAATTCAATGTCAACCAATCTCTTTCAACACATATCCAGAAATTACATCTCACCTTGTTATGTTCAGCAACGAGCCATGATTCAAAGGCTGAAAAGAGGAGAGAAGTGGCAATCCCTCCCAATATACGGCCCACCATCAAAACTCTGTACTGAGGTGAATGCTTAGTGATGCAACTCAAAATGTAAGTTATGCAGTAAGTAACGGAAGCTCTTTTTCGACCACTGAAATTATCACAACAAGTTTTTTACATTAAATTCAAAACAGTAAGCATTTAAACTTCAAACAATTTACTGAAAATGGATAAAGGGAAATTACTGTTTATCAGCTAAGGATCCAACAATTGTCCCAAACAGCATGGAAGATCCAAAACCAGCAATAAATAGCTGCCCAATATCTCCTTTCCCGAAACCATATGTGGTGTAAAGGTAGTACACATATGGCCCCTGCAACCAATCACCAGCTACAACCACCATGCAATGCGTTCAGAAAACAATAACTAAAACTCTAAATCATGTAATATGCACACATGGATAAAAGAAAGGTTTCATTGGTCAGGCACATAAAGGAAACTGCAATAAAAATGCAATGTTTATGTACTATTCACTTTTTACCAATATACCAAAGTACTTTTTTTAAACCATTTGATGCATTAGACGTCATTTTTAAACAAAATGTGCAATCTGTAACCATTTGATACTACATACTTACCATTTTCTTTAACATGTGATGCAAAAAATTCACCATAAATTAAATACTTTAGTAAGAAGTGATAAGTATGATCCATTCAAAAGATAAGTGTGTTGCATATCTCAGTAAAAAAAATCATAAGGAATTTGCATCTGTTATGATCTTCCCTCTTTAAAACAAGTAAATCTGGCTCGACGCGTTTACTGATCACTATAGCTACTCAATCGAATAACTTACTTCCAGAGTAGCTTTTATATTAACCCAAAAAGAACAATAATAAGTAAGTTTTATTAGTGAAAGACAAACTTACAGACGACAATTACAGCATAATACATTCATAAAAGTAACAATTGAGTTTAAATGACCAACAATTCACCCATACTAGCTACCCCATTATGGATCCAATTAATACATCTAACCATATTACTTAGTTGAATACAAGATCTTAAACATTAGCATCCTAGATCCACAAAGATTCAAACTTTGTCACCATTTAACCCAAATCTTGACTAACCCAGATCTAAATCGTTCTCATAAACACCAAATCACAAATGGGTAACTCAAATCAAGAACATTCAATAAAACACACACACACAAACACAACAATGTGAAAGATATAGTATATAAAAATCATAATATAAGAAATATACCCATCATGAGAGAGTAAACAAGGAGGTAATTGTTCTTGAATGAATTGAAAGCAGAAGAAGTATTGATTCTATCTTTATTATTCTTACTAAGCTCCATTGTTGCAACAATAACAGCTAAACCCCCAAACACTATCAAGTAAAAAAGCTCCATTTTTTTATCTTGAATTTGATCTGGATCTGTTTAATAAGAATGTGTTTGTGTGTACAGAAAAAGAGAAGACCACAAAGTAGAAGAGATCTTGTAAAAATATCTGTTATACGATGAAAAAATGAATACAAGATTTATAGATGTGTGTATATATAATAAAGGGTAACGGTATCTATCGTCTATGGGTCTCCAACAATTGTAGCCAAATGGTGTCGGTAGGGTGTATTGTTTTTAATTGTTTTTGTATTTTTGTTGATGATTAAAAAACAAAGATTAACGCGTATTTTTGAAGATAAAAGAATTGAATATTGTTTGTTGGTAATTGAACAAACTAGGTTTTTCTATTCAAATGACTATATAGATGAAAATAGGAAAAGTTTCAGAGGTGTGACAAGTGATTATATAACGTTCGATGAATGCAAAATTCGAATTCAACGATGTCAAACGAGTCTGTCCAACATGTTAGATAATAGTTAGAACAATTATAGATAATAATAATGAAAAATTATATTTGGTGTTGTCATGTTTTAAGTCTTTGTGGATACATATTTGAAACCTATATATTTGGATCACATATTTGAAACCTATATATTTTCAGGATACATATAATTAGTCGATGAACAATAATTTTTTTTCTTTTTCTATTACAAAGCTACATAATTTTATAAAATAAAATAAAATGTATTCTTTAAATGAAAAGTATGAATTGACAAAATCATTTTCAGTAAGGTTTATTTTTAGTATCGGTTGAGACTAATACACCTAGTTTAATTTTGAATCGTTTAATGTACATAAATAATAAATTTTAATTTTAATTTTAGAAAGTGATTTCGTTTCTATTACATTTTTCAACTATTTGGAGTTGGAAGATATATTATGAGCTACAAATAGTTTAATTTTTAAGGTGATTAATGGAACGATGTAAATGGAAAAATGGTTGAAGATTTCTTAAATTGTATTTGAAAATATGTTTTTGAAGTTAATAAGTTAGTTGATGAAGATAGAAAAATAATATTTTGACGATAAGCTTTAAGCATTAATGTTTTAAAATATCGTTAAAATTTTATATATTGTACAATTTTGTATATAACAATTTTTACATAAAAGGTTGTAGCTTTAATTAAACAATTTAACATAAATCTTATTAAAATATAAATATTCATATAACAAATCCATAATACTTTTTCAACATAAAAGAAGGGATGACAAGTATATACATTTGTCCACGAATACATACAATTGTTTCATTCAGAGGACTTGAACTCTCAACCTCATGCTTGAAAGATCATCTCAGTACCCGTAGGCCAATGGCCTTTCAAATTTGAAAATAAACTATCTTTCCTTATTTTGAACATAACACATATTTTATGTATTATTACATTCAGTTGTTGATATAAAACACAAAAAATATATATTTATTATTGTAAATATATTTTATATTGGTGCAGTTTGTAACACCAAAGCTTTCAGTGAACTATAGAAGCTATCGAGAGAGTACCAATTTCTGTCGGTAATGAGTGTTAACCAAGCGTAACTAGCGCCGTTTAGTGGTGTTGTCAGGCCCTCCTCTCGTTCCGCCCGTTGGCCTATCGGGATAGTAGCTTTTGGGCTTTGCCTGCCCTTTCTAATAAAGAATTATGGCTCGACTCGAGAAAGCGCTGGCAACAACGGAAAGGAAGGGGTCCCACCAAGACTAACGTATCTACAGCTACATCCCCAAACGGCTATCAAACGGGGGCTTGTCTAAGAAAAGATGCATGAGCCACTCTTTCTCTTATATAAGATAGTGATTTTAATGTATATGTATTAAAAAAAAATCAGTTTTTCCTATATGCATATTAGCCTTAAATATTTTATTAAAATTTTTAATATATTTTGCTCTTTACTATAATAAAATTAATTTGTGTCATTATAATATTTTTAATTTTGTTATAATTAAAAGCTACTATGAAGTATTTTATTCGATTGAAAATTAATATAGTATAAAATTAGGTTGTTAAATATTATTGTGTATCAAAGTTTACGAATAATTAAGAGTAAATTCATTTGAAGTTAAATATTCAAACTTAATGTAAATATTTTATTTTTTTATATGTAAAAAATATTTATATAAAAGTTTATGCCGTAACGTGCAAGTAAATATACTCGTCTGAACTAAAATAACAAGCTTACTTTTAAAAATATATGAGGATCACAAAATTCAAATTATATAAGAAAACTTGACAAATTACTCAAAATATCGTCATCTATCATGATATATACTTTAAAGTTAAGTGTATTAAGTCGTATTAAACTATAATTATGAATCTGCTGTTTGTATATATAAAAAAATTCTATTGGCGTATACATTGTTGCTATTTGTATGTAATGTACATAACTACTATTTGTATCTAATTTGATTATCGAGTCATTTATATATTCTTGCAAAAATTCATACAAATAACAATAATAAAAAGTTGTATATCAATAATAAAAGTTTTAATAACATAACACAAAAGTTGGATAACCAATCATGGTCTCTTCTTAATGATGTATGATTATATCAGTTAATCCTGATTTTCGAGTCTAGTTCATCAGTGAACAATTTCTTTATATGAGATTAGAACACAAAGATGTAGCAATCAATTTTGTTGGTTTCTGTTTGATTTACATGTGATTATTTCAATTTATGATCTCATTCATACTTCACCAATTGTTGAAGAGAAAATTATTTTTAATGTACTTCGTTTTTCGCCAAAAACAAATAAAAAAAAAAATAAAAAATAAAAACTCTAAATAGATAACTAAAAACCCCAAGTACATCGTTCGACCTCATAAAAGCATTATGAATCACATCATACTAACATAGTACTCCGTATTAAACAACCGACAAAATGGACTACACAATATCACACATTTACACCGACGCAAATGCAATTTTTGATCCATTTTATGATTGACTATAATAAGTGAAAGTTTACCAGGAAAATTACTGTTTTATAAAGCTAAAAGTCCAAACATTACCAGTCTCGTTACATCACGATTACGAAGATATAACAATATTTCTTCGGCAAGAAAAGTACAAAACTTTTATACTAAACGATTTAAGAATATGGTATGTAGATTGCAACCCTGATCGTAATTATGGCACTAAAGTATTCAACTACGATCAACTACTCTTATATGATAAAACTTTCACTAAATGTATTTTATTTTGGGTTTATTATTTGGTTATGTATCGAATTTTACATTTTTTACTATTATATGTAACCACCTTTCAAAAGTGTTATTGTATGTATTGAACTTAACAATTTTATATATTGTATGTAATGAGTGACTGGATGAGTAGGTACCTGCTTTTTCCTCTTGAAAAAATGTCTATTGTACGTATCGAACTTTATAAAAATATCTATTGTATGTATCGAACTTTATAAAAATATCTATTGTATGTATTGAATTTTGTAAAAATTGTCTATTGTATGTATTGAAATCGGTGGTTTCTAGTCATCCGATCACTCATTACATACAATATACGAAATTGTAAAGTTCGATACATACAATAGCACTTTTGAAAAGTTGTCACATACAATAGTAAAAAATGTAAAGTTCGATACATAACCAAATAATAAACTCTTTTATTTTAGAATAAAATTTTGAGTTTAACAATCTTTCACACATTCTTCTTTTTCTTGACACTTCGAACCTTTGGTTTGATTGTAATAGTATTTTGTCTGCTGTTTTAAAAAAATTATATATATATTTTTAAAATTGAATGTTGAAACATGAATCTGGTTTGTCTCTAGTCCAACCTCTCGACTAAATAATTGTCAATCGATTAATTCGTAGCTAAACCCCATTGCATTCGTTAGCGTTGAATACTAATTAATATCAATTAAGTTTTTACTTAATGAAAGCTATTTACTAGTCCAATAGTTATACGTGGTGACTCTATTATGAGAATACTGTATATGTTAACGCATGATAAATGTACATAAAAGTCATACAAAAGAGATAATCGAGAGATACAAGTCAAAAGATAGAGTTTTCTATAGTTGAAGAAAATTATATGACCATGATGATGATGTTGTAAGCTCACACGATGGATACTAGGATCCCACCATTATTTAATAAGTTAAATATATTGTCATAACTCAATGCTTCACTTTCGAAGGAATTGTGTAATATGTTGTTTATTGTTATAAGTAAAAAGGAAATAATTAACTTTATAATTTATAAGAGTACCTTTTTTGATCATTCTACAAGTCAAATTTGTTAAAAATTTTGATTTACCAAACACTAAAATAACTGATTATTTAATTATTGTAATATGATAAGAAACATCAAAATCACATTCAAGTAGAATTTTCTTACAACATATTTTATTATACTAATTATCTACTTTTAATAATTAAAATAAATTATATTTAATTTCAAAACGTAATACCAAACAGCCCTACTTATAATTTTATTTTTCATGAAGACAACTATTTGAAATAGAAAATGGACACCCACATCGGTGCAAATGGGAGGGACCACTATCACATTTGTGTCATGTCAATCGCTACACGTAAATATTTCTTTCAAGATCATGCCGTAATTATCATTAGGGTTTACTTCTTAAGTTATTCTTACTTTTTTTTTTTTCTCTTAATGCTATTTGTCAAGTCTTAAAAAATATAGTGCTTTTAAGCAGTAAACGTATAAATGCTTAAAACATAACTAGGTCAAGTCAATTAGTTTTTCACACAAGATTTTCAGGTTACGCTTTCTATATATATATAACTAGTATTGAACCCTTCCTTTGAATATCTAAAATTAATAATTGCCAATGATAATAACATATAAAGTACTAAAATGAAATGTTCATACAATTCCCAAAACAAAAAGAGACTAGTTGAGATATATATGAGATTTTAAAATTAACTAGAAATATCGAAACACCTCCTTAAAAATGGCGTTTGTCATAATGAATTCACCAACATCCTTTAATAGTATATAATTCGATTTAGTATATATAGAGAACTTGATAGAGGATGTAAATGTTTGAACATCTTCATTAAAATTGAAAAATAATAGAATTTTGAAAATTGAAAAATAATAGAATCTTGAAAATTGAAAAATAATAGAATTTTAAAAATAAATAGGAGTCTCTAAAAAATTAATTGATCATATATTTTCTTTAATTAAGATGTGAATGTAACTGTGTTTTTAAGTTAGTTATGGGTGGACTTCAAGTTTTGCAGTTAATATTTTCGTTGATTTATTGGTGCGCGATGAGGTTTAAATTTGTTGAAATATTTTTGGTTGGTGGTATTAAGACGTTTGGCTAGGATGAAAAATGCATGATAATTTTGTAGGTAACATAGTTGATTGTATTTGAGCGATAATGTTGCTCATAGATTGGAATGTATTGGTATAGCATTATTCTGTACAATTAAATTATTAGGTGATTATTCTTAATATGGAATATAGTTATCCATAGAGAGACGTGATGATAACTGCCGTATATATATATGTTCATGTGTTGGACTATTATAATACAATATTTGAATTTGTAACAGCTATATAAATGTCATGATAATTAATTTATTTTTAAAAATAAACAAATTTAATAATAAATAACATTAGCAAATAAAAATTTTATTATTAGTTGACATTATATTAAATATAATAGTACTTACTGTGTTGAGAGCTATTAATGTTTCTTTGAATCTTTGAATTACCTAAATTATATATTTATACGCCTTATTAAATTCATCGTAAGCTTTTGCTGTAAAGTCAATATATTGATTATTTAAATTATGTTAATTAATGAGTAACCAAGTAAATAAGATTAAAGTCAATATATTGCCTAATATAGTTTACAAATTCAAATATAATAGTCAACATATTCAAGACTAATTGAATATTTTACAAAAAGTTTGAAAGACGTTTATGACAATAGTAAACAAAGTTATAATTACAATAATATACAATAATATTATATATTAAGTCAAACAATCATTCTATATATACTGATCACAAAAATAAAATACTGAATGTGTATTGGATCATCGTGATAAATTGTGTCAAGTCAAAAAACAATGGCGATGTTTGTATACATACAAAATTAGTTGATGTCAATCCATCCATCATTTTATATATAAAAGCACAACTTACATTAGAACATTTGAAGATAGAACAAATTTTTGTAATAACATCAGCCTATTTTATATAGGTTTAACAGAACGTTTCTCATGTAAATGAAAAAAGTCAAGCACATCGAATTCAGAGCATAGACATTAAATAAGGGATATAACGTAACGATACATACTCTCATGAATAATTCATATTCAAACTTTTGAAAAAACATAAGAGTCACATTTTGTAGTGATTAATTTTAATTGATTCAATAGAATTATTCGTCTTCATACTTATATTCATCTTCATCTCTATCTAGTAGACGGTATGGTTTTCAGTAGTCTTCTTCATTTGTTCATTTTCTTTTCTTAGTATTTCTTCAAGTACCAACTTATCCTCAACGTACTTCTGTAATGAATATCTATAAAAAAATTTTTAATAAGAAAACATATGATGCATAATTTAATTTAAATTCAACATTGATACCTCATGATCCTCATACGTCTCATCTATGACGCTAAAAGGATCGTCTCCTAGATAATAATCCTCCAATATTTTCTCTCAATCAGACTCATCCTACATCAAAATAAGAAGACATAACATGTTAAATATAAAAATAAATAATTTATACAATATGTCATACCATCTTATCATGTAAATCAGGAACCTCAATCACTTAATCACATTTCAAGTGACTATGATGAATGTCTTCTATTTATATCTTTAATGTAGTGTTTGACACAAAGCTGTTTATGATATGAATTTTTTGAAATTACAATTCTTATTTAATTTTAATTAATTTACATTCAATTTGGTTAGCTCTCCATTTCTTTTAAAATGAATTCATCTTTTGTTTACTATTTGATAATTGTTGGATTTATTTTATTAATATAATAATTTTTTTTTTGATATGAACAATAAGTACGTGATATTATTATTATTATTATTATTATTATTATTATTATTATTATTATTATTATTAGTGTTTGTTGATCGATAAAAAAAAGTTTTGTCAAATATATGCTAAAATAAAGTAAGTAAAATTAAAATTCTGAACAATGAGAAAAGCAAAAGTATCAAATAATAAACATCAACGAAATTAGTAGGTTGTACTTTCTAGAATATTTTGATATAATTTGTGAGTTAATTAAACTTACTACTATAAATAAGTATTACAATATATGAACAGTGTAATATGTTTGAATTTACAATAAAATTCATTGAGTTTCTATTTATATAAATTACTAAGGTATTTATAAAAATTTATTCATTTATAAAAAAATATAAGAGTGATTAATTGGCAATTTATTACAAAAGTATTACTAATTATAAATAAAAAGTGATTAGTTGACTTTACTAAATATAATAGTTCATAGTTGTTTGTCACATGACAACAATTCTAATTGTCATTCAATTAACAAGTCTCATTGCCAAAAAACTTGACAATTGTAACATATACATATACATATACATAGAGATATATAAATAAGAAATAGATTGCTTAAATATAGTTAAAAGTAAATATCTAATATATCATCCACAATTCCACACATACATAGAGGTATCGATGCGTATTATTCATCAAACATAAAGGTATCAATGCGTATTATGCCACAAAAATACTTATACTAGGGTTAGACCCAATAAATACAATTTTAACGGCCTCGTAGGGGCTTTATTAACATTAGGGTTTAATGTCTATATATATTGACTAAACCATTGACTCATTGTATCACATTCGGAATATCATCATTAACGATCATTCAATACAAAAGTCGCAATGGCAACCACACCCTTTACTAATCCTACTTCCGTTTACTCTCTGATTCCTTCTTCTGTTCCGTTTAAAAGAAATATGTTTAACGTAAGCTCCAAACCCTTTTTAAGCTCGTCATCATTGTTAATGTCGGGTTCATTTGCCATAAAGTGCAGCAAAAACAATGGCAATGTTAATGGTAATCATTGTTGGTCAAAAAAGGGAAAGAATATGATGTATTCCGTGTCGGCCCGTTGGTTCAATGAATTGAGAAAGGTTAAGGAGTTAGAAAAGTTTGTGTCGTATTTAGCGGATCCTACGGGGAAAGCTAAAAAGGAACTTGATCAAGTACAAATTGAAAACAAGAAGATGAAACAATACATCAATCATCTTAAGGTTAAAGTTGATGAGGATGATCAACTACAGACTGAAAACAAAATGATGAAAGAATACATTGATCATGTAATTAAAACCAAAGTTGATCGGGTACGAACTGAAAACGAGAAGATGACACAATACATCAATTACCTTAAGACTAAAGTTGACGAGGTTTGACTTTTTTGCTTTACTTTTTTGTTTATGTGTATATGCATATAGTTGGAACTTTAAAGTTGAAACTACTCCGATACGATTAATTAGTTGACTGCAATTTAATTGCACAATGGTTATATCATTGTGTTAATTAATTGTGTACAAATAATAGGGTTTTGTTAGCATACAAAATCATTGATGCATGTTGAGAGCCCTAAATTAGTAAACAAATTCCATAATAATAATAATAATAATAATATATAATAGATATTCTTTTCATTTGACGGAACGTGGGCATGGAAATAAAGGAATGAGTTTCATTCACATTGAAAGTGTTTGATTAAAAGATTAAATTTTGAAAATTTAAAAATCAAACTCACAAATATATGTATAATTCAAACCCATTTAAAGTGATAAGGTTTGAGAGTCCATTCCCATATCCATTAAAAACCTATACCCATAGTCATTACAAATTTCAAATCAAACACCCTCTAATACTATGTCAATTAGCCTAGGGGTATGGGTTACTCAAAGATCACTTGATATGTGCTAAGTGTAAATTTTTTTAATACTAAGGCTTTAACACTAAATATATAGTTAAAATTTCATATCGTCACTCCTAAACCCTTATATATGCCGTAGGTATAAATGTATAATGTACAATGAATTTATTCCTGTCTAAACATATATAATATTTTGATTTTGATGTTTAAAAGTGACACATGAAATTGACCAAATATAATTGTAAGGTAATGTCTTTAAAGTATGATTTATCTCCAAATACTAATCGAGTTATATCTTTTCTATATTGAAGATTGAGATATGCGAGAAGAAAGTAAAAGAGGCACAAATACTACTTGCTGAATTGGAATGTTCTCTTCAAGTTATCAAGCAGGCATTGCGGAATGAGTACTAGCTCGATGGCTATTTGTTCCGGGCGTCTTTTGTTTGATTGATACTGCTAAGTAAAGACTTGTCGGTGTTTGTTTCTATTTCTGCATTCAACTGGGGATTTCAAGTTCACTAGCAGTTAAAACATTAGTGTGTGGCTGCTAAAACAGATTGTACCCCTCTCCTTTTTCGCATCTAGTCTCTTGCTAGAGCAATTAAACAGATTGATAGAATTATAACTTTTAGGCCTCAACTATGATGCTATTTAATTTCCTTTACCAAAATGGTTAGTAGTCTTAGTTGATTAATTTATGCTTTATTTGTGATTAGAAGTTAACTAATCAAATTCTACCAGTGAGAGGTTCTTAATGCATTAGTTAAATTTGCATAACTAATTAACTGATAGTATAAAACCAGTTTTCAGGTTCTTATTGCATTAGTTAAAAAGCTAATCTGTTTGTTCACACAAACTGGATCATTTGTCATCGTAACTAGTAAACCAACTACCAAAATGATATTGTTTTATGTAAAGTATAATATCCATATAACTGTTAATTTTATCGCTTATAGACAGACTCAATCAATATACAAAATTAACGTTAAAAAGTGACTTATTATATGTACACACAGGTTATGAAAGTTCAAAATCTCTTAAATAATCTCTTTTAAATTTCATAATATCGGAGTACTAGAAAACACTAGTAAGTAAAGTTGAGGGACTAATTATGTAAAATTGAACTCTAGTTTCTTAAAGAAGTATAGGGTAAAATTCACGAGTTCTTGAGTCTATTTTCAAACTATCCAAAAACCATGACGACCACACCCAATCCAACAACACTCATTTACCCTTCAATTCAATCCACTAAAAAAACTAAATTTCACATTTTCAGTAACCCCTTTAAATCATCATCATCATCATCATCAAGGTCTTGTTCATTCGCAATCAAATGCAGTAACCCCATTAATAGTAATGATAATAATAATGGGGGATTGAAGAATTTGTTATCTGGTATAGTGGATGAACGTGTAGATGAATTGTTAAATAAAGAGGAAAATAGGGTTTTATTAGATGGGTTAGATAAAGCTGCACAAAGAGTTGAATTGGCTAAAAGGGAACTTGAGGAAATTAAAAAACAAGAAATTGAAAACAACAAGATTAAAGAATATATTAATCAGCTTGAAATTAGAGCTGCTGAGGTTAGTTATGTTTTCTTTTTTTTTTTTTTTTTTTTTTTTTTTTTTTTTTTTTTTTGTAGTGTTTAAATATAAGGGTTTTATTTGAATTTGAATTGTATCTTTTGTTGCACTCTAGGTGTTTGATTAAATTACTTGTCGATAGTTTACTTGTTTATTGTTAATTTTTTTGTAGTCGTGTAATGGCTCATGATCAGGGATGTGGAGTTTTGCTAGATTGAGGACAAACATAATTGGTATTTGAATAATTTAGAAATGGGGTTACTAAGTCAAACTGTAAATACTCCTTGACACAATTCAGTAGCGGAACGTTCTGTCAATCGGGGAAGGTTTTTGGTGACACTATAACCGAAATCCTTTTTATCTGACATTAACTTGGAACCACGTGCATCTAGCGCACCTTTTACTAAGATCGTAGTTGTGTGTAAACCCAGAGCAATAGCATGATGGACAAAAGGTCTCCGGGACCTATTGTTAAGAATAGTGAATTACTATTCTCATTAATAGCATTTAACCAACCCAGCAACCATGTTCTTCGCCCCGCATTGAATGATGGACCATTAGTTGAAGATAAAAGTATATCAAACCCAAATGAAGTTTTACCATGAGCAGATATTTAGGCCTTGACTTTTATGATCAAAAGAGTTTATGATTCCAGCATGCTATTTCCAATCTTAATATTAAAAACCATTGTGCTGACAGAAAGTAATATATTTTTGTCAATTTTGATTATGGAAATGACTAATTTGACCACAAAATCAGAACATGTTGTTAGGATTGTTGAATAATTATTTGATTAGGGCTGTGCTTCATCTCTAACATGTCTCTAGGGGTCTAACGGGTTGAGTGCATTTTTAATATGAAAAAATAAATTACCTTCTATATGGATTTATGCAAAAAAAAATAAGGTTAAAATTTGTTAACATATAGTTTCATAATCATAGTTAACGATATTATTTGAACAAAAAGTGCTTCGGGTCAAGTCAACCCAACCAAACCCGCACGACCATTTTTGGATCCTTTTAAACCTTTTTGACAACACAAGTTTCAAAACCCGCCCACCTTGCCACCTTTATCAATTGATCTACAAACCATGTTGAAATTATGTTACTAATAGAGATATATTTTGTGTATATTGAAGATTGAGGAATGCCAGAAGGAATTATCAGAAGCAAGAGCGCTAGTTGAGGAAGCGGAACTCTCTCTTGAACTTGAAATTGAGGGTAAAGATTCAATGATGACTGAAACAGAGAGAGAAGCAATGTACAAAAATAAAGAACGGATTGAATCTGTTAAAGCTGCTTGTATTTCTGCAATAGTTGGTACTTTGGCAAGCTTGCCTATTTCCTTAGCTCAGGTGACTGACACATCACATTTAATACTCCCTTCTGGAATCACTCTCTTCAGCTGTGCGTTATTTGGTGTCACCTTCCGCTATGCTGTGAGACGCGATCTTGATAATTTTCAGCTCAAGACTGGAACTTCTGCAGCTTTTGGATTTGTCAAAGGTATTTTGGCAAATCTTTTGATTAAATAGATTAATGGGTTCACTTTTACTTTGATTTCGAGACTCTTTGGCATCCCTTACGTTTACTTTGGCGTCCCTTAAATTTAATACTCAATATTAGAGGTGGTAGTTTCAACCCAATTACTTATGATTCAGTGTATTTGGGTTATTTCCAATCTCTAATGGGTAACGTGAAATAATGTCTAAAAAAGTAACAAGTGGGACAACTTGTCAAATAGGTTGAAACCAATTTAACTGTATTCTTAATGCATACAACTTCCAAATCTCTTTATTAAAGAACTAGATTATCATTGTAATAAGATTGTTTTTGTAAATATACTTAATGCATTGATTATGCATAAAATTTTAAAAAACAGGTTAAAAAGTGTTTTCAGGTCAACTCATCGATCTGTTTCATCCTGTACCAAAATTGATTGAATTTATGATGAACCCGTTTTGACCCATTGCCCGTACTTGCTCGACCTGTCCATCTTACCACCTCTATTTGATATCGTTATGTTTCATATTCGAACTGGCAAACCATCACTTGTTGTGATAAAAAAGATATTACTTTAATATGTTCTTATTCGAATATGTAATGCAGGCCTTGCTACATTAGGAGGAGGACCACCTTTGGAGTTGGAAGTCGGTAGCGTAGTGGCACATGCCATCAGTGGTGCAGTTTACGTATCAGAGAATCTTCTAATCTTTCTGTTTGCTGCTGTTGGTTTGGATTTCTGCATTAAATTGGGAATTTTAAGTCCATTTCCTATTGAAATGACCACTAAAAGAGATTGAAGCATCAATTGTGCAAGAAGCTGTTTTGTACTCTAGGTTACAATTCGTATATACAACAATTATCATGAAAGCATCCTTTTGGTTCTTGCTTTAGTAAAAAAAGTCATATTTTGTACAAAATTTACTGTATTTTTGTTGCTTTTGTCTTAATTCTTGTAATTCAGGTATATGAATGCATAATCATATTTCATATCTTCATTTTGCTCCTTTAAAATATCTCCAGATTCAGACATAATTACAATTACAGATGGGGGAGTTTATTCGAGTACTTAGTGTTTTTGGAAAGAATAGGAGTATCAATAGGAGTGTGTCATTTGATAAAAATCCAAATTTTTTTCATATTTTTTAAAATTAAATATCTCAAAAACGGTAAGTTAAAAAATAATAAAAAATGCATAATAAAAATCAACATTTTTTTCTTTTCGATTAGACATCTCACAAGGTATACTTTCGATGAACTTTTTTTTTCATTTGTTGTGGGTTAACACATGTATTACGATGACTAACAAATGTGTTATCCACGACTATCATATGTGTTATTTGTTTGTAACATAATAACATATGTGTTACCAATTTTCAAAACTCACCAAAAAATGGAAAAAAAATATATTCGTTGAAAGTATGTTATGTGAGATCTCTAATCGAAGAGGAAAAAACGTTGATTTTTATGGTGTGATTTTTATAATTTTTTGACTAACCATTTTTGTGATATTCAGTTTTTAACAATGTAAGAATTTTGTTATTTTATACTTTCAAAAGACTTCATACTTGAATGAACTTTTGTCTACAGTTATAGTGCAGTGTAAGAATATACTAACATGTAGGAGATATCTCATTGACCCATATAGCCAATCATATTACGACATTAATTATTCATGCAACTATGATTGGTAATCAGATGCACTTTTTTGGATCTTATAAATAATTGTTAATTTCTTATATGAATAAATAATGTTAAATAGTCAATAAGTCGATGATTGTACTTGGAGGTGGTGGATTACTGAGTATAAAAGTACAAGCATGCAATATCTCACCAATTATTTAGTTTTAGTGTTTGATCAAATTGAGGACATCATACATATGCAGCTTTGCTCATTGGCTCTCTCTCTCCCTACCCACACACACATATATCAATACAAAATGAATATAGTAATTGCATATACATAGTATAAGTTTCTTGAATGTAACATTTGCCAGTTGACTTCATAATTTGGGCTCACTTCATACTTTTCCTACTTTGAAGGTGTGAGTAATTACTACATTAAAAAGGTCTCACATGATTTCCTTTGTATTTGGAAGCATTTCATTTGTCGTATAAACCAATGAAAAACACAGAAATGAAGGAGACTGGAGAGATTGAAAGAGACATGGATGAGATGGAACAAGAGAAGAAAGATGATGATTATGATCATCTTCAAGTTTCAAAAAGACTGCAACCATGGACGAAACAAATCACTATTCGAGGAGTTATTGCAAGTATTGTTTTAGGAAGTGTTTACACTGTTATAGCCATGAAATTGAATCTCACAACGGGGATTCTTCCTAATTTAAACGTCTCAGCTGCACTTCTTGCTTTTGTGTTTATGAAAACTTATACAAAGATTCTTCAGAAATCTGGGATTGCCACCTTGCCCTTTACCAGGCACGAGAACACAATGATTCAAACATGTTCAGTTGCTTGCTACAGCATTGCTATTGGAGGTTCTTTCAACCTTCTAAACTTATTCTCATTTTACCTTTTACATATTATGATAATTGATAAATTTTATTGGTTTTTTACTTTGAAAATTATTGATTTTTGGGGTGGAAATTAGGTGGATTTGGGTCTTATTTACTGGCTCTGAACAAGAAGACGTATGAGCTGGCAGGAGGAGCAAAGTCTCCAGGGACTTACAAAGAACTTCATGTCGGTTGGATGATCGGCTACTCCTTTTTAATCTGTTTTGTTGGTCTTTTCGTACTGATTCCACTCCGAAAGGTGCGTGTTATTTCTTCTCTAAATTTGTATGTTAGTGATAAAGCTAGCAATTTCAAGCCACTTACAAATAAGTTGTAATAAACGGGTCAAATCCAAAAAAATCTAGCCAAAAGAGTAACAGGTCAAGCGAGAGGGAAGTTATCAACTCTGCTTTCCAAGCTTACCTGCCAAATCGTTTTATTCAGATTTATATTATCGTTGTAACTATTATTTTTCACCCTCACTCTCAACTCAATACGGATTCACGGTTTCTAATAAATCAAAGAAAATCGACCAATCAGTTTTTGCTAATCTGTCCAGCCCAACCACGTTTGATCTATACTAAAAACGACCAGTTATAACCAGTACCGGATGTGACCTGATTCAAAATTCTCCACACCCGCCCATCTTGCCAGTTGTGATTAGTGACATGTTAATAATTCTTCTATTCAACAGATTTTGATTGTCGATTATAAGTTGATTTTTCCAAGTGGCACGGCCACAGCTGTTCTTATCAATGGATTTCATAGTCAGGGGGATGAGATGGCAAAGTACGTCTTCTATGACACATTTTATAAACCTTGTTGCAACAAGGCATGACACACATGACACATCCTTAACGAGTGTTTTTTTTTCTCACGGCATATAATTACAGGAAGCAAGTCAAGGGGTTTTCGAAGTACTTTTCGATCAGTTTCTTGTGGGCAATCTTCCAGTGGTTCTTCACTGGAAAAGGAGAATGTGGATTTGCCCAATTCCCTACTTTTGGATTGGAGGCATGGAAGAAAACGTAAGGTTTCTTTTTCTTTCTGTATGGTATCTGTTTCTTGATACTAAATGATGGCCTTTCTTTTTTTGTGTAGATTTTACTTTGATTTTAGCTTGACTTATGTGGGAACTGGGATGATTTGCCCTCACATTGTGAGTTTTTCTTTGCTGTTTGGAGCTGTGATATCATGGGGTATAATGTGGCCACTTATTGAAAAACAGAAAGGAGAATGGTTTCCTAGTAATGTGTCAGAAAGCAGTATGGAAAGTCTCAATGGTTACAAGGTGATGAACTCTACAACTTCAATTTTCTTATTAGAAGTTCTCTCAAACATTTCTGTTATGGTTTAATTTTCTGACTACGTTCTCGGTCAGCAGGTCTTTATATCAATTTCGCTTCTCCTAGGTGATGGACTCTATAACTTCCTCAAGATATTATATTTCACATATGCAAGTATCTACGGGAAATTGAAAAGGGAAAATCTTAATTTAGGTAACTCGATCAGGAAGTTATTCCAATGCCGCTTAAAATTCAAAAGTTACAATTAATGCCTAAAGTTATTGTCTTTCTGCAGCTGTAGGTAGCAATGATGAAGTTACAGAAGAGGAACAACTGCAAAATGAAGTTTTCATCAGAGAACGCATACCCATGTGGTTTGGACTTACTGGATACACCTTAGTCACCATTGTCAACGCATTCGCAATACCCTTAATATTTCCAGAGGTTAAATGGTACTATATCATTATAGCCTACATCATTGCTCCATCATTAGCCTTCTGTAATGCCTATGGAACCGGGTTGACCGACTGGGACATGGCCTACAATTATGGGAAAATTGGGCTTTTTCTGATGGCAGCATTGGCTGGAAAGCAGAAAGGAGTTGTGGCTGGATTGGTTGGTTGCGGGATTTTGAAATCAGTTCTTTACGTGTCTAGCACATTGATGCACGACTTAAAAACAGGCCATCTCACTCTAACTTCACCTAGAACTATGCTTCTTAGCCAAGCTATTGGAACTGCTATAGGCTGCGTTGTATCCCCTCTAACTTTATCTTTATTCACCAAAGCGTTTGATGTAGGTAACCCTAAAGGAGAATACAAAGCACCATTTGCAATAGTCTTCAGAAACATGGCGATTATTGGAGTTGAAGGCTTTTCAGCATTGCCAAAACACTGTTTACAGTTGTGTTATGGGTTCTTCGCGTTTGCTGTGGGGATTAATATAGTTAAAGACTTGTTACCGAAAAAGATAGCGAAATGGATGCCACTGCCTATTTGTATGGCAGTGCCTTTTCTGATTGGTGGCTATTTTGCAATTGATATGTGTGTTGGAAGCTTGATTGTGTTAATATGGGAGAGACTACATTTTAAGAAGGCCGAGTTAATGTCGACATCAGTGGCTTCGGGTTTGATATGTGGTGAAGGTTTGTGGATTCTTCCAGCTGCAGTTTTATCATTGGCGAAAATTAGGCCTCCTATATGTATGAAGTTCTTGAGTTCCTAGAAAGAAATGTGTACTTGTAATCTCAATTATACTGATTATTATCTCAATTAATACTGATAAATAAAGTGATACTGAATATAATGCATTTGATGTTGAAGACTCTGGTTAGACTATTGCTACCTCTTATGTTGTAACAGCATTGAATATCATATTGTAGTCATATCGATCGCATGATACTATGGTGTTTGTAACAGAATCTGAAGCCGTACTGCATATAAACTACTAATTACTGTGATTTTGTTTGTAATCGACATCTTCAAGTGTTTGAGATTAGAAGTTGAAATGATTCATGATGAAATATTGAAAGAAATTGGATCTTAATCTCTGCTATGAAAGAAGAATTATATTGGAAGATGAAGTTTTAATATGAAGTATTCTGTTTTGTTATTGCACTGCAAAACCAAGTGTTATGTAATAGAAAACTAACTTTATTTGCACCTATTCGATGGACCGTGGTGGTATGAGAAAAGGGAAGAAATTATGAGTGTGTTTGTGTGTGTTTAAACTTCGTACTTTTGTTGCATGATGTATTTAGTATTTGACTACAGGACTAAAGATTGACAAATTAGGGCCATAAGATAAAAGGTTCAAATATATGCAGACAATCATCAATGTTACCAAAATAACAGTAACATCATCTTATAAGTCCACAAAAGAGATAACTTTTTTTTATCAAACAACTATAATTGATGCTATCTAAATTCATTACCAATGTGTTATCAGTTATGAGTTAGTTGTAGGTTTGCCCTACCAAAAGAAAATTTGATTACCAATCTATTAAACATATCTTATGACATCGTGGACTGTAAGTACGAATTCAAAAACTTAATGTTTTAAAAACTCTTCCAACAGCTAAGGGAATCAACAAGACTTTGAATGCAGACTTACAGTGAGTCTGATTAATAGTCAATGTATATAAAAATATGAGAACTTTTTATAATTCATTATTTCTTGAAATATAATGTGTTGTTTGCTTTTTTTTTAATAGAAAAATCTTCGTACTAACAAGTTTTCCAGAAATTAAACACTCTAAACGATCAAGGCTTTATGCGTAGGAAAATATTATATACCTGAAGACAATTTATTTATTACGACGAAATAATATAAATATAATTAAAACTTCATAAAGTAATTCTAATACAATTAGAACAATGAAATTAAACATAATCGTAGAGAAATAAGTAGAAACAACGGATATCAAGAAAATTATGTTGAGGCCCATGTTAGACAAGGTATTCTTATAACAGATTTACTGTATGTTTTCCAGAGTACAATAACTGAAATAGTAGTACTATCAGACTTGAACCACATAAAAAGTTATCGTAGTTGTTCTTCGTAAAAGAACCCATATATATTCCTTGCTTGATCAAAATCGTAAGGTCCTAATGTGGGTAGAACAAAACTAGTAAGCTTACACAAATTGAATGTATGAATTTGTATGTATACTTTCTTTTGGTGTCAATGCTTCATCTATCAACCAAATTAGATAACACATTTCTAAGTTATAGGTATCGAGGAAAAACAACGAGAACGATATAAATGACAATCAAATGTCATTTGTACTCATAGGTTGTGATCAAAAGATGAGAGGTTACATTTAGTTGCAACCTTTCAACACATTAAGCATCAATTGTCAATCATACATGAATTTATTTTCAACTAACGAATGACACATATTACACTTTGCTGGTATATATATAGTTGTTAGACTCTTACGAGTCAAGAATCGACTCCTACTAGTTGATTAAAAAATCTAGAAAACGAGGCGACTCGAACCCTGACCTCTTAAATGACTTTGACTCTTTCGAGTCATTATTGACTCTTATGAGTTTTGTGCGATTTTTACAAGTCAGAAAATCAGACAAACTTTTAGTGTAATATAAAATAAAAAATAAAAGAACAAAATAGAAAAAGAAATGACTATATACTATTTTAAATTAAGCTTTTGTGTTGACTATCAGTTAACGACTTAACTATTGACTATCACTATGTTTTATTTTTATTAATAACAAAATCTTAAACAATAATATTCATAAACTATTAATAACTATCGACTATCATTATATTTTACAATGTAATATGCATGCCATTAGATTAATTATTTCTCATATGTAAATGTCTTTCATGTGAAATATAGAACACGTAAATGTTTTTTTTTAATTCTCTTTTTTTTTAAGCAAACATACACTTGCCTCACATATATATTTACAAGTTTTAACTTCACAATGTATACATATTGTCTTTTTCAAAACTTCAACCCATTACTACTAGGTTATGGAGTTTCTTAGATACCGCTATATCAAATGCCCTTTTGATTATCCATTAATTTTTTTTTTCATTAATCACTACGGAGCTCGTAATTTCATAAATTTGTTGTCACAAACATTTTCTTTATTATACATGTTACTTTGAAGGGAAAAATATAGAAAAAGATACTATCGTTTTCACTTATTTCAATTTATGATACACAACTTTAAAATTTTCAACTTAAGGTATTGTACTTTCAATTTATAATCAATTTCGGAACCTTTTTTACTTGAAATTTTACAAATGATGAGTTGTCATCTAATTTCTTCTTTATAAGTAACATATCCACTTAATCGGTTAGTATTCTTTGATCAATTTTAAAAAATACTAAGTGAGAAGAGAAAAATTAAAATTGAAAATCGTGATGAGTTTTCTATGTTTCTCTCTTCTCACTCAATATGTTTTAAAATTGATTGAGGAATACTAATCGATTAAGTAGGTATATTATTTATAAAGAAGAAACTCAACTCGCCATCTTTATCTTTATATATAATTAAAAGAGAATATAATGGAGAAATCTTGACCTTTTATTATTCTTCTTATTTGATTCAAGATTGGAGATTTAATATTAGGAGATCAAAGTTAATTTTGCTGGCAAGTCCATGAGCTTCATAAAATAGTAGAATTAGTCCCTACAAATTTCATAATACTCCCTTATTATTTTATTCATTTGACACTTAATTGCCTTTAAACTACAGTTAAACCCTTACACTTTAATTAATATTTTTCATCATTTAAAACACAAAACAACAAATGGTTGACACTTATTTTATGGTGGACAAGATTGTTTAATTCATATTACCTTACCTCTGCAATATTCAACATCAACAACAGTTTTCTTTATAATAAGTTTTTAATTTATTATGGTAAGATTAAATATGTTTCACAATGGGTTTACAATGAGTCAATTATTATAAATTTTTATGTCTATTTCTGCATAACCGCGAGACAATAAACTAGTTAGTAAAATTTGAAGTAAAACATGCCCCTAACTTGATAACAAATTAAAAGTTTGATACTTCAATATGAAAATTTTAAAGTTACTTGAAGAAAGTAAAAAAAAAAATACAAACCTTTTTCTGTACTTAATTCACTGTTGTAATATATCATCCTCTTGAAATAAATATTCCGTTTCTTTCTTGTTCTAGGCGTGGGTGTGTTGTTTTCATCTTCTAGTTGCTTTGTATTTTCTAAATTTTTGGGAACTTTAATTTTTATATAAATATAAAATTTGTTCTTTTTCGTTTAATAATTTTTACATGTAAGATATATATATTTTTAAAATACTGAGTACCTAGGTGGAAAATGTCGGACTTTAAGCAATTAAGTTTGGTTAATCGGCTAACCACTAATTAGCTAAACTAAAAATCAGCTGATTTTCAATAAGCATGTTTTTTAGTTTGTAACTTTACAATTAAAGAAAAAAAATGTGAGTTTTGAAAATAAATTATTTTAGAATTTAGTAAAAAGTTAATTCAGCTTTTCCACTTTACAACTACTCGCTTTTCCCCACTTTCTCATGTTTTCTAACCTTCACTTGTCCCTCAACATTCATTTACCGTATCTCATTTTCTTTTAACCTTTTAATACCTTTGTCCCACTAGAAAGTATTTACATTTTTATTTTTAGTT
Source organism: Logfia minima (assembly GCA_963921325.1). Lineage (NCBI taxonomy): Eukaryota > Viridiplantae > Streptophyta > Magnoliopsida > Asterales > Asteraceae > Logfia > Logfia minima. The sequence continues at coordinate 7,892,762 of OY992764.1, read as the reverse complement.
TTTTCAAAAAAAATATTTACTTCCAATTTTTTAACAAATGAAAACAAATTTTAGTAGAGAGATAATATTTTATTAGAAAAGAGTGGAAGGCTATAGTTAGTAGATATTTTTAAAATTATATACATTTTTAGAATGGACATTTTAATTAAAATGAAAAGCATACGATTAATAATTAACTATCAGAGGATTCATGCTATGCAACGGTACTCATTTTTTTTATAGTGATCGATAATAATGGTCATTGTAGTGATAATAATTGTATCAACTTCAATTATTATTATTTTTTAATTATTTTTGGTCATCATAATTATTATAAATAATAATTGTAATAGAAAGATGATTTTTTAATTATTTTAATTTAAGTTATTGATATGTGTTCAACACTTTAATATGTTTATTATAAACTAAAAATCAATTGGTCAATTTTGATCGAATGACTGTGTTTTGTTTAACTGAAATTTAAATAACTATAAATATTGTATAGTATATAAAAAAGTGAGTATGTATAGATTGATTTAAATTTGTTAGTTTTTTATATTTAAATAATTAGTAAAAGAGTACAATGTTCTTTTCAATCTTTAATATATATTCTAGTATATAAATAAAAGTCATTATTATCTTTTTCTTTTAAATAAATTCTAACAAAAGACCTAATGATTTTTTGTTAATAAAATCAGGTTCTTAATTACACTAAAAATTTTCTTAATAATCTATAAGTCTAATTTAATACATGTTTTTAAACGGAAAAATCGAGTGTCTTAAATGCAAACTCTAAGTTTATTAAATGCAATTGTGAATTAAAAATGAATGTTTAACTTTAATAATCTATTTTTCATAAAAGTTGTAATTGCTTTAATTAGCATAACTTTCTATTTTTTTTCTTTCTTTTTTGCAAAAATATTGATGTAATGTAAGATCTCATGGCAATTTATAGTTGGTTAATTACTTGATCTCTTACTTACTTCTCAAAACTTAACAAATACAAATTTATTTAAGGAGTTTTTAATTTACTTTATCCCACTTTATATCTTGCAAAATAGTGATAATTGGCAACGATGACTAGTTTACACGCTCTGTTTAAAGAATAATATATGAAAGGCAATGCTGAGCATACACTCTGAACTAACATAATGACCTTCTACAAATATAAGGGCTTAAGAAACATGACTATTTTCTTACAAAATTTCCCATTCAGAATCAATTGGACTACGCTCCCGAGAGCTGACCTCAAAGCTTCAATTGGTGAAAATTGAACTTTGGTCTCCTTGAAAAATTCCAAGCCTCCACCACTAAATTACCGCTGATAATTCTTTTTTCACTACATCAACCAAAACATATAACACAAAACAAATATCGAAATACTCTGAATTTAATTTAAAACATTTCATAAACCTCAAACAATGCTATTCTATATTCCCACTCTTACACTACCACAGAAAACGTATTAATTAATCAATGTATGTCTCACATTATGGTCCAATGTGTGTGTATAACACACATATACACACACACAAATAAAGTGAGTGAGAGGCAGGTGTTTGTTGGTTTGGGGTTCATGAGTCAAGTCTTCTTGTCCTTTTTTGCAAACCCAAATTCCCACCCTCTCACCCCCTTATTTATCATCTCTATCTCTCACTTCCCCCTTCTCACCATTTTCATATATCACCCACTTTGTGATATACACTTTGAAGAAAGAAAAAAAAGAAGAAGCTTTTTCTTTTGAGGGGAATGTTGTTTGGCTCGAGGTCATTAGAAACATTAGATCTTTCTCTTTATATCTCTCTTTGTATTTGTAAAGATGGATATTATTTGTAGATGTTTATGATGTTATATATTAAACTCACTTGGTCAACGGATCAATCATCAATGGTCTTTGTTGGTTAGTTTATGAGTTTTAGATTAATCATTTAAAGAGGGTTAAAAAAGAGAATCTTGATCGTTGGATCTGGTGTACTCGGACCAGGCTTCATTCCCCCCAATTGTTGCTTCACAAAACTTCTTAATTGCTTAAAGATTGGATCTTTGAGGTGGGTTTACTTTTATCCTTGATATTAAGCTTCTTTTTGTGATTTTTAGGTGTAAATTTTGTTTCTTCACAAACCAGCAATCTTTCTTGCACAAAGATTGGATCTTTAAGGTGGGTTGTACTTTCTTCTTGAATTCAACCTTTATTTAATCTTCTTTTTTCGGATTTTAGGTGTAATTTTGTTTCTTCACAAACTAGAAATCTTTCTTGCATAAAGATTGGATCTTTGAGGCGGGTTTAACTTTAGTCTTGATTTAACCTGTATTTTAGTTTCATTTTTCGTGATTTAAGGTATAAATTTGTTTCTTTACAAACTAGCAATCTTTCTTGCAGAAAGATTGGATATTTGTGGTCGGTGTTATTTTTAGTTATGATTTTAACCTTTATTTTCGCTTCTTTTTGTGATTTTACTGTAAACTAGATTACCTGATGATAAATAAGAGAATAAGATTGGTGTGATGATGGGCTTTATTGACATACTTTATAACTCTGCAAATACCTAAAAAGGCAGAAATTTAAAACACTTGAATAGTTAATATATGGGGGCTATTTTAGCCACCCCATATTTCATTGCTAGTTTATTAGATCCAAAAAAAAGTAGTGGATCTAAACATATTGTGTTTGATGTCAAGATTCTGATCTGTCTGTTTCTGATGTTTTTCTACCTCTATCTCCTTTTTACACTGATGATGCAAATATTTGACTTTTACATTCAACTCCCATCATCATTACCTTATGATTGACATCATAATGAAATAAATCTTCCAGCTTTTATTCAAAGCTAGGGTTTTCATGCTTTGAACTTTGTTTTTTGAGAGTCTTATCTTTCTTTTCTCATGGGGATTTAGATCTATTTTACTAGCTAATGAGATCTAACCATTCACAAACTACATTATAAGGTTCGTAATTGGGCAGTGAGCATTCATTTTTATCTTCTTCTTATTTTATCTTTCTTATTTTCATTTTATTTTTGTGAATATAATGCTAACTTATATAGATAATGGCCTAATCACATAAACCTCTTGGTCCTCATTCCAACAGATGAATGTTGGACCCTCATCAATATTGAAATCACTCACCTGGGGTTTCACATTAGTTACAAGTAATTAACTGAACCACTTCTTTATTGCTATTTCTTGATTCTTGATCAAATTGCAACAAAATGGTAGTTTTTTAATTTAATCTTTTAATTGGTGTCCTGTGTTTTTTGGGTTAAGTTTGTGAGTTTACAAAGTGTAGCTAGTTAAATGTAGTTTTTAACTTGGATATATTAATCAAGTATGTGCATGTGTAAATTGGGTGTTTAACTTAATCCACAAAGTAGCAGTACTTGGTGTTGAATAGGTGGTAGCTGTGTCTTGAAGAAATTAAGTGAAAAAAGAGTTGTCATTTACTAGTAGCCCTACCTCATAGATGTGAAAATGATGCAATGTTTTTATTTTTTGTTTTATGAACCCTAGAATTTGGCAGCATAAAAGTCTAGTCCTTTGATTGATTTGATTGGGGTGGTGACCCTTGTATGCACCTTGGCTTTGTCCTCATTTTACTCTATTCATCAACAGTTCCTTGATAAACTATATATTCTTGATTCTTGAATTTTGATTCTTTATCGATGGAAGTTACATGTGAGCTGCTATTATGAGAGCTCATGCATGTTAATGGCTTCAAACTTTAGAAACCTATTGATATTATGTTCTTGTAATGCCGGCAGTATTTATGAATGTAAAATTGTATAAATAGATTTTGATGATAAACATTAAGAAGTGAAAGAGATGTATAATTGTATATCATTTATTAATGTTAATTAACATATAGCTTCAAAATCTATTTATTTAGTTGGGAACATTAGAAGTAAAGTATCCATATATGTATGCATGTTTGTATAAAAGTTTCTTTTTTAATTTTATAAATACTGTCAATGTGGAGTATACAAATTTTGTTTTTGGGAAACAAGTGAAAGAGAGCTGTCAAGGCTCCATCTGTGAGTCAGTTCTACAGAAGCTTGTAATGTCAATGTGTCATGAATTCTTGAAGCTGTAGGACTGTCATCATTTTTATATCATTCAGTAGTACTACTGTCCTTTAATAATATTCAATTGGAATTGTTACAAGGTTCGATGCATAAGATACAAGTGATGTTAGCTTTTAGTTTGCATTGACTCTCTTGCTCAGAGTGTAGTCAACATCTGGCATCTAAGGGCTAGGGATTCTGATTATAAACCTGTTTACTCATCTTTAATTGATTGAACAATCATGTTTCCTTTTTTCATGTATTTCTATTTCTATTTCTATTATAAATATAAATATAAATATAAATGTTATCACCTTTTTAATAATATTTTAATGTAAATATAAGCCTATGGATTTTGTATTAGTTGTATTGTATCGAAATATTGAAAGGTAAAAGAAAGTCTTATTGAATCATATGATATGATTTCATTGGTTCATGAACTGTGAGGTTTTTTATTTGCATACCTTTTGTTCTAATTCTCAAGTATATGATTTACAATTCCTTGCCTATTATAGATTGAGAACAGTAAAGTTCTTTGGTCATTTAATTGAAAATTGCAACTTCATATATTTTTTTGAACTTTATTATTATAATTAACAGTAATGTAATCCTAGTAGATCTTTCATATATGCCTTTTGCACTTCTAATTGTGAAACATAATATTAACCGAATACATTGAGTGTGTGTTTAATTAGTTGTGAGAGTCTTCTTGTATTCTTTTTTTCATTTTTGAAATTGAGGAGCTTTTTGTCTTCAGAGAAGTGTTGTTTGAAAAACTATACTTTTTCTTGTTACTGCATTCTCTATTTTTAAGGAGTAATATTATGTAGGTTTATTTAAATAGACTTAAAATGAGATCTAATACATTCATTGATTATATAGTTTATCTCTTATAATCTTATTCGTTTAATTCAACACATATCAATTTTATATTTTTAAAGCCTACTTTAGATATACTTAAGTGAACTTATTTATCGTTTTCTTTAAAGCGTAAAATGTAAATGATAATGAAAAAAAAAACCCAAATATAAAAGAGAACACGACTCAAATTTTCCATATTTTAATTAAAATTTGAAAAAAGTGCCTCTTCTATTCTAAGAAAAGTTACTCTAAATTACTCCTTTGAACATATTTTTCATTTTGTCAATTTTCTTATGAAATCTTTTTAAAAAGGGTGAAAAACCTATTTCACAACCAAACACATTGGAACATCTAATTTCTTAAAGCAAGACAAATGGACACGTTCGATGATCTCATTTTCATTTGCTTTAAATCGTAACAAGATCAAATTTTATATCCTTAAATATCAATAAAAAATCTAAAGTTCATCGCACTTCAAGTGTTGGAGTATAGATGTATCCGTAATTTCTCTATTTTAATTTTACCTTTTATTAGCCTGTAAATTTTATTTATCTACAGAAATAGAAATATAAAAATACGAGTCCAATTCTTTCGTGTATAAATGACATGTTTTTCTTAGCAATTCTCTTTCTCGTTTCTTTTTTCTCTTACTCTCTCCTTCATAAATTTAATTATACACCAGAAAAATAAAGATATTATCACACTGTTTATTAATGAAGTTTTATATTTATTTATTTAACTTTTTTTAGTAAAATAAATAAAACAGAAATAGAAACCTGATTATTTAAATTAAGATTATTGTTAGGCCTAGGAATGAATGAATCAAATAGTTACACTATTTTTAGTATAATTAAAAATTATTGAAATAGTGTGATTAAAGAATATTAAAATAATATGTTTATATCTTCAATCTATCAAATATTCATATCAACTCATTTTGTATTATATTTTTGTTTCAAATAATTTATTTACACTACATTAGTTAAATAATTTAAATAATTAATTTTATAGTTACTTAACTAAACTATTTATAACAACTATAAACTATTAAGTTTTTTAAAAAGTATTCAATATGGTAAAAATCTTAAAGGTCTTAACTGCTTGTTTTAATAAAATACTATTCATTAATTAATTTTCACTTTATATTTGAATTGTTATCTAATAAGTGTCCTAATGCAAAATTTGGTGTTAAATGAGGTTGTGAATAATATTACATCAAAATTTAATATTATTTGGTTTTTTGATTGAAAGAAAACTACACCAGATCTTTATACCGATTTAGTGTAATTTGTGTTTTTGGTGTATGGCCTAAGATAAACTTAAAAAGTGCTCGGTGAATATATAAAATTGATTGGTAGAGATTTGAGAGTAAAACTATATATTTTATATGTTCAATAATAAATATAATAATTTATTATTTATATGTCTATATTTTCAGGGTCATTTAACAATACTCTATCTGTATTCATTGATGATTGATTGTTGGAAATTATTTTTCCAAGACATGCAGGTGCTGGGAGTAGAAAAGCAATACGAATAAGTTGTCACTCGGATGTTATTTAAAGTTGTTTTTTTAACGGGTTGGGATGGGCTTATCCTGAAATAGCCAGGCCCATTTACCTTTGGGCTCATTCTGAAGTACCTAGGCCTGTTTAATTGACCAGTTTTAATGTAAGTGAGCCTTATATGATTCAAATTTCCACAAAAACACCTCTATATTTTATGACAGCCCATTTAATAAATAAATATAAATTTTTATTCTTTATATATAATTAAATGAAGATACGATAGAGGAATTTGAACCTTTTATTATTTTCCTTCCTTTATAATTCAACGATCTTAATTTCTTTCGTATAACTACACTTTTAACCCTTTAAATATTTGATGTATTTATTTAAATTAAAAAAGACCAAATATTTTATTTTATTTATAAAAATTAAATAGTCTATAAATTATATAAAAAAATTGGCTACAATATTTTTTTCATTTTATTAAAATTAATTCGTCCCGCGTTATAGCGGGTATATAAACTATGTAAAGAAATCGAGCAAATAAAACTCGGTCACAATATCAAAAATTAACTAAATATTTTATTCATTTATAAAAGTTAAATTCGTCGCGCCATATGACGGGTCTATAAACTATATAAAAAGATCGGCCACAAATCAACGAAAATATTTTATTTGTTTACGAAAATTAAATTCGTCTTACATTATCGCGGGTTTATTACTTAGTATAAATATAATATGAGTATGTATATTTAAAATGAATACGATTAAATTTCTAGAAAGAAGATCTAACGTCGTGCTTTATAATTCAAATAAGTCAGTTTTGTTATGAAATTTGTAACTCACTTATATAGTTGGATGTATGGATGAATGCAAATTCAGTAGAAGACAAAAATAATGTATTTTGCATTAACGTTTTACTACTTGATAATTAGATAAGGGAAGTGATTTTTATATTAATCTTTTAATGCATACAAGGCACAAGATGCAATAAGAGCTTGTGTTATATGTTTTGACAGAGTGATTTTACGGTACGTGCATAAAACAGTTTGTTGTAAATATCAAGATCGTTTAACAAATGTATTCATCTCGATCAAATTAGCAGTTGATGTCTTTCGGTTTCGACTTAAACTTGTGTACCTTGAATACTCAATCTTATTGAAGTAGCTAGTAATGTACTATTGTAACTCTAATCAGTAGTAACTTTTTCTTTGAAATTAAATAAACATATATAGAGTAACATCACCAAAATTCAAGAATGTTGATTATAGGTATAAAAGAAGAAAGATTTGGTTACAAACTAAAGTAAATCATATGAGTTGATTAAGTATTTGTTGCAAAATAACAAAATGTGTATCTTAAGTTTAACTCTATATTAGATCATAGTGGGGCCCAATATCTTTCATAAAATTGCACACAAAAGAAAACAGTTGTCACATGGGTATCCTAGCCTATTAAAGTATAACTTAACAAAATAATTATACTAAACTAATTGGGTAACTTTTAAATTTAATGCCACCAACAAATTTGGAAAATAAGTTTAATGAAGATTAATAATATTGTTGCTACCAACGGTTGTTAAATGCTTAGTTTGTTCATATCGTTACCAACCCAATTAGATTGGCATCTCAAACAATTATTTGCCAAAATATTAAATTAAAAAGAAATTAAAAGAGTAATTAATATCCAACACATAATGGCCTAAAATTGACACCAATAAGTAAACCTCAATGGAATTTATGAAAATGCATAGTAACTGGTAGTTGGGTATTAATCAATTAATTGCAGTACATTAAAGATATTACATATTATTGTTTAAAATTTACTTCACCATTCAAAGCCCATAAAGGTTACATTAAAAGAAAGAGTCTAAACTTTAACTCATATATGAGTAGATAACATTAAGTTCAAAACATAATGCATACAATCCTTAACTTATAAACATTCATGTAATTATGGCTAGCTACACACTTCACATTTGCTTAGTAAAAAGGTGAAAAATCGCGCAATTGACTCCCAAAAGTAAAATAAAAACAAGAAAATATTAAATAAGTGGCCAAATCATACATATATGTGTACTAATGCTACGAGTATTCATCCATCTTGATATTTTTTTAACGGATTACATTTCTTATTTACCCTTTTTAATTATGATTTAGTCTTCCAAATCTCTTCGAGTTCTCTAGCAAATGCTTCTTGGCGTCCCACAACGATTGTAATATGATCCTTCTTTTCGACGACTTTGATGTTTGCTCGAGGGACTTTGGTCTTCACGTGGCTACTACATTCGACTGGAATGAGCTCATCATCTTGACCGTGAAATATATTAACGCTACAACTTAACTTGTTTTGAACCGTATCCAAGTACCCTTCGATCTTGCCCGCGGTCCCACATATGATGTTGTGAAGAGTATGCCAAGCAGCATTATGTGTGTGACAACAAAAACCTTTGATCAAATAAGTCTTAATCCTGCAAATGTAAAACATGACATGAAATTAAATATTAAATAAATTAATTTACTAAGAAGTCGTTTTCTAGAAGGAAATATTAGTCTTAACAACATTTGATCTATATTTAGGTGGGTTTCATTGGTATCAATGGACTAATATATACTAGGTGAGTATAGTTGTAAGCGAAGAAAATATGTCACAAAGGGACACGTAATTACAATAACATTAAATGGCCTCATTTAGTGAATGCGACATATTTTTATTTTTTATATTAAAGACGATTTAATTTAACCAACTCAATTTTTGATTGTGACACCATGCTTGTCAAAATGGGTCCCTAGTTACTTTTCTGATATTTATTTTTCCGACATACATATAGACTAACCAACATTTTATGTTTTACACATTGAAATAGAATATTTTATCATATGGATTATGGAATGGCAATTACTTAATTACCATTATTTTATGAAAATCATTATAATTTGGCAAAACCTCTGTCTAAACCAAAATAATAATAATAATAATAATAATAATAATAATAATAATAATAAATAAATAAATAAATAAATAAATAAATAAGAAAAAAATGGTTATACTTGATTATACTTAACAACAAAATCATTTATATATGAAAAAACTCGAATTTACCGTTTGGTTCGGGGTTAAATTGGGACCTTATAAAATTTAAACCAAAATCAATTTTATCAAAATGGGTAGAGTTGATAGTGAATGAGATCATACATGAAGGTCATAAATCAACTTAGAGCTCGGTGCATTTATTCGGTTGTCCAAGTGATCACGACATTGGCCATATTTGTATTTATAGTATTTATATTTATTCTAATAAAATTTTTTATTATTTTGACAATAGTTCTATTTTATTTTATGTTTATTATATTAATTACTTTTTAATTAATATATATACATATACATATACATATACATAAATTCACACATCCTAGCACAAATATTGTATACAACAACATACATTATAATAATTAATATGATGGGTCACTAAAATAAAGATCTTCTGGTGAGAAGATTAAAATTTAAGTAAGTTACTTATTTATTTAATCAAAAAATTAAACATTCCTGTCAGAAGTTCCTGTATTACGGAGTATTAACTATTCTCTTGTTTGATAATTTCATAAAATAAGTACAAAATTTTGAATACTTTCGGTAACTAGCTATAATGTTGGCCAAATTATGGCAACTTATAATAGCAAAGAATATGTGTAAATAAATATAGAAAAGTGTTACCTATTTCTGGTTATGAGTTTGGTGAGAAATTCCCATATTCGGTGGTTCTTGCAGATAAGCAAACAAATGGTTCGGCTAACATGTTCATACCAACAAGCTAACGATGAACCGAAAGCGATCAACGGCCACACTCGTCGTGGCGCCACCTTCCTCATCATATACTGCGTCGCTTGTTCCCCTTTCGGCGTCGGAAAATATGGCTGTAAATTAACCAAATATCAACTTTAATATCTTAAAATATTGTTTCATTTCGATAAACTATTTTAATAATGATCATAATATCCCTATAATACTAACGTATATCAGACATTTTAGAGGTATTTTGGTCATCTGATTTAATAATTACCGAAATGGACGGATTTTCGATAGTTAATAAGGTACTAAATAATAATTTGTGATTTTACGACATTAGTGCTAATTACCGGTGCAATGAGGGTGAGCGATTTGACGGCATTCGGGTGATTAACGGCGAGTGCTAGAGCTAAAATACAACCGAGAGAATGAGCCACTATGTGAAAAGATTTTACTTTGTGTGCTTCAAGTACCGATTTCTCAATCATGTCTAAATGCTCTTTTGTTGTATAGAGCGAGTCATGGGGCTTTGGGCTCTGTCCGAAGCCCAACAGATCGATTGCAAATAATCTGTATGCTGCTTTCGTCGACTTTGTGAAGTTCGGAAACACCGTTTCCGTCCAAAATGCCGATGACGATATAAACCCGTGAATAAATAAAACATCATCTCCCACATTTTCTATAAATTGATCATAAAATAAGAATTAGTAAAAGAATTAAAAGATAAAAATAATTAACGATGTGGGGTATATAGTTTGATAAAATAAATTACCTTTAGGTCCATCGGTGTGAACAAAAAGAGCGTCTTTACACGAGTTCGACCACGAGTTACATGTGTCACAATCACAATCGGACCACCGAGGAACCGGGTGCGACTTATGAGCACCGATTTTTTCTTGGAGCATTTCTACAATGGTGTTATTAACTGTGAAAGTTGACCGGACCGTAGACTTGTTAATAGAAGTGACCACGGTAGTTGTGTTATCGAATTTTCTACGTTTAAGTTCTTTAACAGTAGTTTTTGACACCTCAGCCACCAACGATGGCCGAGTGTAAAGAGTATCCGAGATCTCTTCAAGTTGTAACTTTGTTGATGTAAGACACACGATCTTTTTCGACTCACCTTTTTCGGACACCAAAATTTTACCACTTCCGATAATGGCTTCTTTCGGTGAAGAACAATAACACGGTTTCCATTCGGCCTCAATGAGAAAATCGATAACTTTGTAAACATAACAAAGGATTAAATCAAGTACGTCGAGAATGGAAAAGATAATAAAGCTCAAAACGTCATTAATAAAGCTTCCAATAATCTTCAAAACTCCCAGCACGTCCATTTTGCCACCAGAAACAGAAACTTTGTCTTCCCACATCAAATCAAGATAGAACCAAATATTATTTAAGTTTGAAACTATAAATGTTGACCTAACTTGACTCAAATGGAGCCAACTAAAGCCATGCACCACACCTAAATTGTTAAATACGCTTGTGGGTGTTAAGTTTGAAGGTGAAGAGTGTGAGTTTGCTACTTGTATTAAAGGTGTGTTTGTGTGGACAGGTACTAACAGGTAAGAGATAAATGCATTCATTAAAACAGTTTGCTGGAAGAAATTAAAATATTAAGATTTTAGCAACATTTTTAAACATAAAGTTGGTGGTGGTTGAACCTCCAATTGAGCAGCACCCAAGAAACCATATATCTTTACAAGGCTAAATATGTAACTTTAACTCATTACCACAAAAATCATCAAACGTGTTGAACGGCCTAAACAAGTTAATTAACCAACCCAAGCCTTCAAGGACACACCATATAGGACTAGAGCCCATAAACCTGTTTGGACTAATAATAGTTTAACTTATATGGTTGGACCAAAACCCATTGATTTTAATTATATACATACAATGGAGGTAAGACACTAAATACGCTTTAAGGCAAAAATATAAAATGATTACGTATATAAGGTGAAACGAAGGATTAGGTGAAATCAATTTTTTTTTAATTTAAATAAAAATTTGGAACACTAAAACAGAACCGTACAAATAAATCAAAAACCAAATAAGACGGAACCAAATTAGTATAGTGTTGGTCCGGTTTAAGTAATAACATTCGACCAAAAACATATAATGCAAGTCAGTACAAAGCTTAACTTATAGCTATTATGTTGAAAACACAGTTATAAAGTAATTTAGGAAACCGTCTATCATATATCAAAATGTTGTTAAGGTATCGAAGATAATCACAACTGACAAAGGTAATTGTCATTGTACTACACAAATTCGAAGAGTTTGTAAAACTGAAAGACAAAATATAAGTAAAAGTTGGATTTTTGGTGATAAATGACTTAATCTGTGAGTATATGTATATGTATAAGAAATATAACAAAAAGATTATTGCTATTCGGTTTATTTAGACTAAATCAGTTTTTACTATATTTACATTGACCAATTCAAATAGCAAAGCAAAACCATTCAAAAATCAAATATACAAAGCAAACAGTCCAATCTATCCTGGTCAATTTGAATAGTTCACTTGTGTCCAAATAGTGAACGCCTATAAAGCAAGTCACCGTGAAACAGTTTTCAATAATCTACGGTTCCTTATAAAGTGTTCTTCTTTTTTTGGAAAAAATATTTAAGGCAAACAACCTACTCCATATTTGAATTAAAATGCATAGTTATATGCAATTAACCTTTTCGGTATTCATTTAGACATTTTAAAGATTCAATCAGTTCATAGATCAATTAAAAAATGTACTCAAATATGAAGTAAAAATAACAAACGGGTACTCAATACTCATGAATCTTGGTGGGGGGAATGAGAAAAAAAAATCCATGAAAAATGAAATCGGTGGTGGTACAATTAATGAGGTGGTAACATTTTCAAACCAAATGCTATGAATTTAATGCCCCATGAATCTTGTCCCTTTCTAAATGGTTCATATCTTATTAACGTAACGTACCCAAACTAGTCTCGGATCTACAACTATCTTTTTAATATTGGTGTTTCACTATTTTGATGGGGAGTATAATTGCACATGAATTTATTTTACAACTAATAAGGAGTTTATGATAGTACATTCTTCTTCATCTACGTGGTAAAACCTACATATAAATAAACTACAATATTATAAAAATCGCAAAATAAAAAGTCGATACGTTGATACTCGAAACTACAACCGATCTAAACAAGACTTGATTGAGATTTGAAAAATGAAATAAGAAATGAAACTAAAGAACACAATTAGATGATTGAAAGTGAATAAGATGGAAACGACTCAATGAAGAACCTCCATCCATCAATGCAGCTTGCAATTGTAGCTTGCTGCATGTTGCAAATAATAAATGTAATCATTAATATCCCCTACATATAACATTTTATATGTCAAGTGTACGAACATACTTAAAATCAAATTTAAGCATTAAGATATGCATGATGTAGCCCGTTGCATTTACATTCGTTAGTCTAATAATCATTGCACAAATGTAAAGAATTGCACTAGAAACAAACAACCAATAACGAGCGATTGATCATTTTGATACCAATAATTGTTAGTAATTAACTAACCCAAACAATAAATGGATGAATAAACAAATTAAAAGAAGATAACGATCAATACGAACATAAGAATTTTACGTGGTTATATTTGATCTCTAATTTTGAGAACCGGTTCAGTCCACACGATCAAGAGAGTTTTCCTATTAATTTCGTAAGTTCAAGGATTAAAAATACATTGAAGCTATATTTATGAAATAAACCTAACTTAGAAAAGAAGAAAAATATGACGAACTACGAAATCTGGGCAACAACAAATGCCTTCCTCGATGATCAAGGTACTATGCACGGCGTTTGTAAAACTCGGATAAGAAATTAGTTTGTATACATCATGCATACAATATGTACTTTAATTTCCACCACATATCTCAAACGAATAGTCTTATATAACATCGACAATTTAGTTCTGCTCTCCTTAAGGTATTCAACTAATCATAGGGAAATTTCTATCTAATATCTAATATAACTAGCCACTATAAAAAAACGATCAATACATGAGGGTCAATATAGTTTATTTTATTAAGCTAGATTTTAGTTTAGGATTTCTTTTAAATGTCATTATACAATACATACATATGCCGTCCTTATTCTTTCTTTCAAGCAAATAAATCGGCCTACTTTATCGGTTTTGTAAATTTTTGAACAAATGTCCCGAAAAGGTAATATTTTTATTAAAATTTAATAATAAAAAGAATGTAATTTTTATTTGTGTCCTAAAAAGGTTCAAATTTTAAAATCATACTATAAAATGATTTAAATTGTCAAAAAATTCAATTAAAAGTAAAATTATTGTTTGAATTTTTTTTCTTTTAATTTTTGACATGTTTTAGCTAATGTGACGTTGTTGACCAACCAAACATACTATATAAACAATAATTATTTTTTGAGTGTTTAAACCCTAATTTACTTTTAACTGTTAAATCATTTATGATACGATTTTAAAATGTTAAATCCTATTATGACACGCTCTCAAAATGGATCGGTAATTTTACCTTTAATTGAAACTTTTTGACAAATTGAATCCTTTTATGCCACGATCACAAAATATAGGTCCTTTTAGGGCATCGGAAAAAGTCATATTTCCTCTATTGTCAAATTTTGACAACCTCTTTACCTTTTTGAGTAATTTGCCCTGAATAAAACATTTTGTCACCAATCGACTCTCCCTCATTTTTCGAGATCACCATCAAACTCATTTTAATACTAATATCACCAACATACTTGTTATTTACTTGTTGAGGTCACCAACATACTATTTTCTACCGGGGAATTTTTACAAAAGATGATTTGGCATTGCCATGTAAGATATTTAATACATGTGACATTACCATGCAAGATATTTTATACAAGCATGCAACCAACTTGTTTACCTTTAAAATATTAACGGTTGATGACATCGAAATATTTTGAACATGTATGTGGTGAGTCATTAGTATTAAAATGAGTATGATGGTGATCTCAGAAAATATGGAAGAGTAGGTTGGTAACAAAATGTTTTAACCCTTTAGTATATGTGTGCAATGTATTTCCATGTTGGAAAAAATAAAAACAAAAAATACTTAAAATTTTGAAGGTAACCGGTTGTTTCGGTTAACGGTTGGTGACATTAAGACATTTTGAACATATATGTTAGTGACATTAGTATTAAAATGAGTATGATGGTGATCTCAGAAAATGAAGGAGAGTAGGTTAGTGACAAAATACTTTAACACCTTTTTTTTTTTTTTTTTTGACCATTTAATGATGAAAATATCATAATGTTTATAATTGATACTTCGAAAATAGGACTTCTGATTTTTGACACATTCCAGAGTCAATTTATAACAATTTCACTTTATTGAACTTTTCTATAGAAGTTTTGTTATTGAATGTTAACTTGAAGTTAAAACTTCAATTGCGTGCCTCATTTACTACCGAAACCTAATATAGTTCAGTATATATCTAAGATAAGTAGTGTTGTATCATGATGTCTATTTAGTCACTTATAGCAAAATTTCAATTTATAGCTTTCTCACAAACTCATGAAAGGATCGATCGTCCATCATTTATTAATCGACATTAAGGTTAAGTTGTATGCATTTTCTTGGATTCAAATAGACAACAAAGATGGCAAAATACAACTTAACAATCTTATTACAGAAAGAGGTTGAATACAATCTTTTCAAGTTTAGAGTTATTTCTTGATTTTGAATCAATGAATACAAATCATAAAGTTGGTACTGAAACCACACAAAGCATTCAGTATTCATTGTATTCTTCATTCTCGTCTATTCATTTTTTTATGAGAGTGACTTAGATCGAGAACTTAATGCGGTACATGAGATCGATAAGAGTACTAAAGACAACTACGTAACAACACATTGATTTAAGGTGAATACTCATATCGTTAGGTTCCTTCAAGTGCTTGCCTGCATTGAAGTGACACGTATAAAATTATACATAAGGAAGTTAATTCTAACCAACTATATTCATAGAAAGGGAATTTCTAACCAGTAGCTTAGCAAAGTAGTTAAAAATCCAAGTTTTTTGAACAACAAATGAATGACATCAAACTAACACGGTTAATTGTATACTTTTCATTATTAATTGTTGAGTTTTGTTAGCCCTTCATATCTCAATATAAAACAGAGTACTTTTAATCAAGGTATCTAATAAAAGGATCAAACTTTTATTGAGGGTTCATATGTATGGTTACCCAATTAATACTTCATCCATCATCAAAATTGGTGACTCCAATATTCAATATGATTGTACTATTATAGCTACACATGAGGCCTTTAAATTTTAAAGGACTACCAACCTTAATCAAAGTTCGTACACATGAGGCCTTTATATACCGACATTCAGAGACAAACAGTACGTAAAAAATAATAATTTCAAGAGTATTAATGATATATTTAAGATTTTACCCTTAAAAAAAGAAAATTATATATATATATATATATATTTTTGGTCCTCAACAAACAAATCCTACCACAATTTTTTCCATAGATTTACGAAAGTAATTGAAGATTTACGAAAGTAATTAGATGTAAAAGAACGTGTGCATATAATAAGTAATTACTTTTATGAAGTCACTTCTTTGGGCCAACCAGTCGTGAGAGTCATCATTTTCTTTTTCACTACACATACATTCATCACATGCAATATTATATAGAGTTAAGATTTGGCAATTTTTTTGTTTAAGGACTAATAAGAGCGAAAATTTACTGATTTGGTAGTCAAGTTCTGTAAAATGTAAATTTAACAGGCTTTTGATCTAGCGATATAAAGATTCACTACGACAGAGTTGTAATTTATACACATTTATAAGTGTCGAAGAATTTAACAAAAACGTTTGCTCTTTCTAAAAATCTGTAGAAAAAAGTGTGAATAAATAGCATATTTGTTGTAGTGATTATTGTGTGTACCAGATTAACAATGGTGAGTGAGAATAATGGTCCCATGAATTCATCATCTTACATGGTACGTTGATGAATCAATACGAATGATGTGTGCAAAGACCATTTCATTTTAGACTTGTTCAATTCAAGTATCTTTTCCTTTAGATATGGTCGTCATGCAATATGTATGCTAGCTAACATCATTTTTTTTTGATATTACGTAGTGTAATTGTTTATAAACTCACTGTTTTACCCCAATCTACTACCACCTCAAACCAAAATGAGAACACAATTATTCCTTTTCATTATTTCATGTTTTGTTCATTTTTCGCAGTGTGTTTCCTATACTAACTTTGCATTTGGTGATTCGGTTGTCGATGCTGGCAACAATAACTACTTGCCAAGTCTCTCAAAGGCCGATTACTCTCCTTATGGGATCGATTTTATGCCATCTGGAGGGAAGCCTACTGGAAGATACACAAATGGTTTCACTATTGTTGACATCGTTGGTACCAATTTCATGCCATTTCTTCTATATACATATTTGCATGTTTTCAAAGTGTTCATGAGTCTTAACCACCTTAATTTCTATTACCTTTTTGGGTCCCAATACTTCAATTGAATTTTTCTCGACTTATTTATAACTTCACGTACATACCTTTCAAGAGTTCACACTTAAAAGAAAATGTAAAATTGATCTAATGGTAAAATCAAGAAAAGAGTAACGAAAGATAAAAAAACTCAAATATGTAATGTAAGTTCATTTGCACGTTAAAATGAGTGCAAGCTCGGCTTGACTATTAAAATTGAATGGAAGTTTATTTTTTTTTATGAAAAAAGTAAAAGAAAAATAAAATTTTCTATTACCTAACTACATCATAAGTAAAATTGAACTTCCACTCATTTTAACTTACAATGAACTTATCTTATCTATTTTTAATTTTAATTTTAATTTTTGGTTTTTTCAACTTTTGTTACTTTTTCTTGAAATAATTTACCCTTATTCAATAATATATTTTTACAGTAATATTATAACTCGGCGTATATAGACAATAACCCTTTTTTTGATTCGTTTAGCACAAGCATTAGGAGCCACAACGCTACCTACACCATCTCTCGCCAGTAACACATTGTCTAACGCGATTCGTGGTGGCATAAACTACGCTTCTGGAGCTTCTGGTATACTTGAGGACACTGGTACCCTATTTGTACGTGGATTTTATTACACGACTCACAAAAAAAAATTAATCATTAATTTAGGTAACATCACTTTAATTTGTATCTTGAAACATATAACGTAACAGGTAGCCCGTATACCATTGAGCAAACAAATCGATAATTTTGAGCGAAATAGGGTTGAAATGGTGAAAATGATGGGTGAAAATGGAACACGGCATCTTCTAAAGAATGCAATCTTCTCATTAACAACTGGATCGAATGATATTATAACTTACTTCCTACCAAATCTTCCTTTTGTTGGCAACTATGACTTTTCCCCTGCTACTTTACAAGACACCATGATCTCCAATATGACTTTACATCTCAAGGTAACTATTTATTAATCTTTAGTATTTATAACAATGTGAAGATTTACTTTGCTACGGATGAAATACTCTTTAACACGTTGAATAACTTTAATCATAGTCGATATAACAGAAGTCCAATGGGTCAAATGTCATAAAAGGTGTATTTTTACGGTATAAAACCTTTTTAGTTCTTTTATTTAAAATTTATATCATATGTATATTTAAATAACATAGTCTTTATAATCGTATTTGACACATTAGTAATTTATATAAAATTAAATAATTATGACATATGTTTAAGGTCAATGCATCTTGATCTAAATTGACCAGTTTTGACTTGTACCAAAAGTTTATCATTTTATCCTCTTGCCCAAAATATTCTTAGAATATGTATCTATATATTGTTAACTGTTGGTTTTGTAAAGCGATTGCATAAACTAGGGGCTCGAAAGATCGTTGTAGTAGACATTGGACCTCTTGGTTGCATACCTTTTGTTCGTGACATACACTTTTTAGCACCGGGAAAATGCCACGAGGAAATGAACATGTTAATCCAAGGATATAATCGAAAGTTACGTATAGTTGTGCAACGTTTAAATCAAGAGATGGGTTATGGTTCCATTTTCGTTTACGCAAATTCATACGATGTCATAATGGGAATGTTACAAAATTATCGTGATTATGGTATTGCTCGCTCATTTCATCCAACCTTAATTATTCAAAAATCAATATTCTTTAGTATAATTGTTTGCTAAAAGTTGTCTTCATTATATATGTAGGATTTGAAAATGTGAACAATCCATGTTGTGGAGGATCTATTCCACCATTTTGCTTTCGGCTTGGAGATGAGAGTGAAATTAGCACAAGTCTTTGCGAAGACCGATCAAAGTATTTGTTTTTTGACTCATATCATCCTGGACAAGCGGCGAATTTCATCATAGCTCAACATATGCTAAATGGCGATGAGAACATTTGCTCTCCTCTAAACGTTCGTCAACTTCATAATCACAGACTTTGAACTATCAATATTGTGATTAAATCATGTCCCATTTGTGGTTGATCAGCGATCTAGTGAGACGTTTGTAGTAGTAGGTCATCGATAACTCACGTAATATTAGACATGCATTTTGTTTAGTTTTCTAGATTAATTTGCATCCATTTGAAGGTTGTACTAATTAACTAATCCATGTGAGTTAGAATATATCATTAATTATGTGAACAATTAAGATTTTGTTTTTCAGTTTTTATTTTAACTCTTACAAGTAACATTATATTTTTAATTACGATAGAAAATGAAGAAAACAACACAGAAAATGAATTGATCAACAAGTGTGACGAGGTCATACGCCATTTGTCTTTCTCACTTTTCGAATTAGTGTTGCCTTCCCGATTGATTGCCAGATAAATTCAGTGACGGAGATTCAATGCCTCTAAAATTCAAATCATTTTCAATCAAAGTGAGAGATAGTATCGTAATATAATTATATATTTTTTTGTTGGAAATTGAGTCACTACAGGGTAATGATTTTAACTTTTAAATAATTTTGTGAGTCGTGTATATATCACTTTTTTTAAGTTTCAAAATACCTTTCTTTATTATTTCTTCCTCCAATATATATGTAACATACGTAATTACTCTGGCGACTTGGACGCCGCTTCCGTCACCAGTTCCACTGCTACCACTGCCGTGAAGATCCTCCAGCAATATACTGGAAAAGGTAAAAGTTGATCAAGTTGATGAAACTCCAGTGAAGAAATAAAGAAAAATCAATTTGTTCCCCTTTTTTCTCTTAGTTTTAATGGAATGCGGTTTAGTATTAGTAACACAACTCATTTGGGACAAGACCTAAAAAGAAATTAAAACGAAATTTGATTTGTTTGTTGGTTCTAGTTTGTTGTTCACATGTTCAACCGGAGAATCGGCCGGTTCGAAGCGAGTTGAAACTTAGCATAATAGCAGCTCACAACGAACCACTCACCTTGTTGGCTCACGATTCGACTTGACGAAATGGTCTGAAAACATTATGTTCATGGCTTATTCAAGAAACGTGTCAACAAAGTTGGTGGTTAGAAAAACAATTCAGTCCCAACAAAGGGCTCTGCCCCTTGAACCCGTCTAGGGCCATTGCCCCTAGGATCCACAAAGCCCACAACCCCTTAGATTCTGCATTATTGATTGAGCTCAAAATATAATAATTTAATTAAATATACACTTCACATCAATTAACTCGTATTCACTAAGTCACCGATGCATTAAAATATAGCATATATTTTTCTTCGTAGTAAGTTAAAAGAAGGTCCCGATCTTTTGTCGATATTTGAGTTGACTTAAAATCAAGTAAATGATACATCCACATTCGATCAGCACCTAACATGGGTCAATCATAATTATAGCATGACCTCAATAAATGGCAGGGTTTAAAACTTCAAATCAACCAAACGTCCGGTAAACGAAAGTTTTGTTTCGTTAGATAGTTTTATGTTAAACTATTGTATGAATTTTCAATAAAAATAAGTATCTTTTTTAAGATATTAAGAGTTAAATTTTTTTTCATCATCTTAATTCTTGTCTAATTTGTTATATTTACGATTTTTAACAATATTTATTTTGTGTTCGTTTATGTCTATTTATCGTCAAATAAACGCATAAAAGTTGATCATGAACAAACATATTTATCGAGAAACGAATATGAACATGAAAATCTGTTCATATATTTGCTTGCATTCTCTTATTTATTTTTAAAAAATTTAACAAACAAACACAAATAAACTTCGTTCATGCTACACCCTAATTAGTACGTGTTCTTCTAGGCTTTTTATAACTTTATATATCCTCATGGGTTTTTTTTGTACATCATAATAAAGAAGATAATTAAATTATATACTCGATGCGAAAAGAAATGAAGATCAGAAACAGAGAATGATAAAAATAAAACAAAACAAATAAAAGAGCATTAGTCCGTATATTATAGTGGTGATCATAAATATTTGAGAATGAATTGAAGTACAGTGAAAGTTAGGAAAGATTTGTGTGAAATTAAGAGGTAGTTCCTTCCTATAAATGTCATGAGTTGTTGCAACTACAACTCTGCAAACCGAGTAAATGGTCTCAACAATCGAGACCGTAACCTTCTAAATTGGTTTAAATGCCACCTGTTTGCTACTATTACATATATGTTTATATAATTTACATGTAATATAAAACTACGTTTATATATGCAGTAGAGTATTATATTCTATTGTAAAAAGCAATTCAACGATAATCGTATAATTAACTATGATATGAATTGAAAGTAAAAAGTGAAAAAATTGACATTGATAAGTTTATATTCGAAAATGAAAATTAGACAAACTAAAATAAGGAATATTTGAATCTTAATTTTTAATAAATCTAAAAATAAAATACCAATATCCATTATAGATACTATATATAAAAAACATATATGCAAATTACCAATAACATTTTATTTAAATGATTTTTAGATATAAAGAAGCTATTCATATGTAATAAGATTCTGTTAACGTATTATACCATAAAAGAAAAAAAAAGGTGTTAAAATAAATACAAATTAAAGTATTAAACATTTAAACCATGCCCATTTAAAAAAAAAAGACTAGGTCCAATTAAGATCCAAAAACTGCCACGTAGCATATTTCAAATGTATGCATGGCTACAATATTATATATTATATTATATTATATATATATAGAAAGAGAGAGAGAGATAGATAGATAAATATAGATATTTCAAATGTATGCATCATGCATGGCTACAATATTATATATATATAGATATAGATATAGAAGTTAGTCAAACATACTCTTGTATAATGTAGCACTGTTAATTAATGAGCCATATATATACATATATGTAATTGAAAAAAGTCAACTCCATATTTATGAAAACAAGTCAAAAGACCTCTGATCTGAATCTGATGAATTCTCAATTATGTAGGAGCTGAGTTTTTTCTTGGTGCCAACTACGATATGGATCCACCGGTTATGAAGCACCATGTGATCCCTGTGCTCATGTCGGATAATACACCCATGAAATTTAAATTTATTGGAGGTCATGTATATGTACGTAACACTCTGTACGTATTTATAATCGCATATCGATCTCTAATGCATCATAGCTGGTTTATTCTAATAGTTACAAAAAGTTGGTGTTACGGTGTCTTGGAGTTGTAAAGGATATGGTTGATCAATATTTAGAAAATAAAATAATGGACAAATGATAAAGGTAATGACTATAAACTTTAAGTTCATGAGACCATTTAATCATGCAAGAGGAGTTCCAAGAAGCCACGATCTTTTTAAAAGGGAGATTAAGAACTTAACCCCCATAATTAGTTAACGAAATGACAATGAAGTACATATTCAAATTGAATGTAATTACATCATTTTTCAATTTTAGTGAACACACGGTTTATAACAACGCGTCCTACATTAGCATAAGATAAGACATTTGAATCCCTATAATAAGTATGAGTTAGTGGACTACTCATTAAAGGGGCGTTTTGTAACAGCTTAGACGAGATGCAAATGACCTCCTAGGAATTAAGAGTCTTCGCCACGTTACCAAAAACAAAGACGAGCATAGATGTTTGCATAAATGTTTTTAATTAGATACGGTGAGGGATCAATGTAGGTTTCGTTTATAAATATTCAATTATTTCAAAGATTTAATCAGGGATGAAAAAACTTTAGAGACTTATAATCAGTAAAATAGATGAAAAAGCATTGAGTTTTATTATACTTTCGTTTTTAAAATACTTTATAAGTAAAGTTGAATGTTTAATTGAGAACGAAGTCATAGTCCAGTGCAAAAAATGGTATTAACAAAACGACAAAGTGAACGTTTTCATTGATCAAGTTTCGAAGTTCGGTAAATAGTGGATGAAAACATAGTGGACATCAAAATCTTGAATACAAAAGGACTAGTAGAATTCATGAAGGGTCAAAATCTTGAATCCGAAAGTACTATCCACAAGATCTATGCAACTTGTTGAAATATGGGTTAATCGATTCTAGTCTTGACTAATTAATTCCTCATTCATGATTGCCTCAACTACCAACTTTAATGAACTATTTCACCACCATAAAATCATGAATATAAGTAACTCCTCCAACTAACATATCTAAATCTAAACATATATGTATGATAGATGAAAAAGTCTTGTAGGAAATTGTACATCTCATCCTCAGGTATAAAAAAATGTGGAGAACACATATTAATGTAACTCATACAATACAATCAATCAATAAATACGAATTTGTACAAGAATAATGTTTCATGACACAAAAATGTATGTCAAAGAGTGTAACTAAGAACTTATCGGTTAGATATGATAGAATGATCGGTAAAAAAAGATAATAAATAGAATTCATGTGTCATGCGGTGTATGGATTAAACATATGTTTAGATCTACATTTTAGTCACATTTACTTTTACTCTTTATAATTTTTTGTATATGTAAAGATTATCATACAAATTTAAATGTGCAATGTTTGAATGTATTTAGTTTATATTATTTTTTTGTATATTATCAAAAATTGACTGACTTATGTCGGAAAAAAAAAAAGAAAAAAAAAAAAAAAAAAAAGTTAAACTAACCTATCTTTTTTTCTCCCTTTCGAAAAGGTTTCATATTGGGTGGGCCTTTTGACAAGAATCATGTGACCCAGTAATCCAACGTATATTAGAAAAGCCCAATTTATTTATATTTCGGCCCATTAGTTACACTTTGCCCCTTATTCCCATTTCAGACTTAGAATCAAATCGGGAAAAAGTCATGGGATACGTACTGCGGGTGAGGTTCGCGTCCTTCTTCGCCGGAGCTGCGGTGGCGTCGGCCGGCGGTTTTTATTTTCTTCATAAGGATTACAAAATCGCTCATCAGTCCATGTCTCAACAGGTTCTTTTGTTTCTTTTTTTTTTTTTTTTTCATTTTCACCTTTCTATCTTCTAAATTTTACCACCAATTTAATTTCAGTTATTAGTTTATTATTTTCGATTCGTATTTTTTTTTGTAGTGTGTTATTCAATTTTTTAGGATAGGATATAGGTATTGTAACATAAATTAACAAATGTATCAGGTGTTATTTCAATATGATTATATAGATACAGTTGGAGATCAAAACCCTAGGTAACTGAAATTTGAAATTAGGGGAAATTGTTTAATTTTATTGTATAAACCAGTTAATTAGATGCCACATTGTGCCTTAGGTTATGATTTGGAAATGCATAGGGAAAACATTGTAATAGGTATAATGAACGTGCAGTTTAAGTTATCCTTTCCGAATGAAGATATATTGATCTGTTAACCTTTATTATATTCTAAGTAACTTCTGCTATATCGATATAATAGTATCTTTGTAGCCTGATTGTGGAGCGGTGACAGGTTTAATGGACTAGAAAACGTATTTAGTTATGGTATACATTTTAATTGTGCCCCAAATTTTGTGTTTGTGCACATGTTATAGAATACGATCTAGGCTGAAATAATTTTTTTGCAAAGCATGATCATGTTGTTTTCTTGCCTGATGTTTACCTAAGAGATGTATATTATGTTGTTGAGTTTTACAAGTTAAAAATAGAGTAAAGAATAATAATAAAAAATCCCTGTATCAACAGTCTGGTTTGGTCATTTTACTAAACATTTCCACTTTGGTCCAACATAGGCCATATCAACCAACGCATTTGGTCTTTGATACGAACCCAATGCTCATATCGTAATTAAAACTATTAAAACGGTAAATATGATAGATAATCGATGTTCAAGAGATCGATCAACTCTCGAATGGTTTACTTTCGAGAGGTAAACCAACTCTCCTAATGATATCAAAAAGCCAATTAATATTTCGCATAATTAGTTGCAACCATATAGCCCAATATTTATAGAGAAACCGTAACTTGCTCCCAAAGATTATCCCTTATTAAATAATGTTATAATAATACTTTCAATACTAATAAAACATATCCCTAAATAAAATATTAAATAATAAACTTAACATATTCCCTAAATAATAATCTGATACGTATCATTACTCCGGCCCCCGAAAAACACCTTATCCTCAAGGTGTTGCTTTGCACGATCTTGATTCCCGGGTCCCAAATCTTTCTCGGAGATATTTCTCTTATTAGCTTTTCATTAAGAGGCCCCTAGTCGTACCCAGCTGTAGGTATTTTCTGCCCATGAATTGGGCTGTCCAGAAACCGAGTCAGTAAAGGGTTTATGCAGCTCTCCATTCACCCAATGCATTGCAACCTCATTTCACACCTCTTGCTCTTCTCCCCTATGAGTTCTCCCAAAGCTGTGATATTGGGTCTTTCATTGCAGCTGGCCCGAGAACCATCGTCACTTTTTACACTGTCATAGGTTTGGTAGGATCCTCGAGAAACCGAATTTCTGCGAGGTTATTTTCTTGGTTACTCTTATTCCCCGACCTCACCTTCATCAATTCCCACCTTTCAGCAAGTTGTTCCTTCCATATATACATCTCAATACTCTTTTGAGTTATTGCCATTCTTAGTTCAGATCTCTCCATCTACCTCTGGATCTTGTAGTAAATCTGCATACTGGCTCTATATTGGACCTTATGTACGCCATTGATTCAAGTTTTAAAAATTAAAAATTCCAGATAAACAGTAACTCGCGTGAATAGTAACCCGACGGGAACAGTGTGTTCTGGCAATGAACACTAATTCCGACCTGAATAGCGACTCCGACAATGAACAGTGTTTTCTGTGAACAGTAACTTCGAAGGTTCCTTTTTTTTTGTGTGCAAATGATGAGCAAAATTTCAATGGCCTGGAAATGATGCTCTGATACCAATTGATATGAACCCAATGCTCGTATCGTGATTAAAACTAATAAAACAGTAAATATGATAGATAATCGATGTTCGAGAGATCGATCAACTCTCCAGTGGTTTACTTTCTAGAGGTAAACCAACTCTCCCAATGATATCAAGAACCCAATTAATATTTCGCATAATCAGTTACAACCATATAGCCCTATATTTATAGAGAAACCCCAACTTGCCCCCTAAGATTATCACTAATTAAAATAATATTATAATTTCCTAATACTAATAGAACATATCCCTAAATAAAATATTAAATAATAAACTTAACATATTTCCTAAATAATAATCTGATACGTATCAGTCTTCTATAAAGAAACTAATAAACTTCAGTTTATAAATTTCTTCTGGTCATAGCGCCATTTGTTCTGCTATTTTGTAGCTTAATGTCTCAATGTACAACCCTCCACAGAAGTTTATATGAATATCACCTATGGGACTAGGAGTTTACCATCAGAGAAACAACCATCCAGATTTGAACTTTTCTAAATTTCGAAACAACCTAGCACTGCATTCTTGTTGTAATACAGATTAACCGAAGCTTGATTTAATTTTAGGTTCAGTGATATATTTCACGGATCACATTTAAATGATCTATCGTGGAGGACCGAATTTGTCAGTTAATTTATATCATTTTGGACCGAAAGATTCAAACGTTTAAGTCAAATTATTAAGCTTGTTCAGTGATATATTTGTCTGTTACTTTTGTAACTTACCCTAATACAAATGACATGTTTATATGTGAACTAATAACTGATAGTTGTACTGTAAAGTTTATGATATAAAACGAAGCCCTTTTTTTACATTTTCAAGTTGTAGAGATGTTTCCAATAATGCTATCTATCAGAAGTGTTGTCGGGAGTAGCTTAGAAATTTGATCAATCAAAAGCTTATTTCAGAAATATATCAAGTTAGAGTATTATCTTATCAGAAGTGTTGTCGGGAGTAGCTTAGAAATTTGATCAATCAAAAGCTTATTTCAGAAATATATAAAGTTAGAGTATTATCTTAAATTCTTAAGAACTACATTCTCACAGGTGTGTATGCGTGTGTAAATGTGTATTCAGATTAGCCACTTTTGTTAGACTAAAAAGCTCAAAAATGACATTTTTTTAAGAAGAATTGAGAATTGAGTGGATTCACGTAAAACTTAGGAGACCTAAAGTAGATCCCGGTAACTGAAATATGTATTTGTAGATGACATGATTGAATCACCATGGTCCATGGTAGTCTGAGCCCTGAGGTATATTGGCTATTCGCTTCTGATTGTTAGGTTGTTTTCTTGACACTTTCATTTGATCTATTCAAATTATAAAGACATATGTATATATTGACCAAAGATATACTAAATATGTTTGAAATCAAGGAGTATGTGGTGATTACATATGTTCTTGATCTAAATATTAATGGGTATCCTAATTGTTGACATTGTGACCGAGGTTGCATACCTTGCACACTTCACATTTTTCTTACTGTTTGAATACAGTTTCGTCTTTAAACTGTCGAGCTAGTGAGTTAATCAATTTCGAGCAACGTGATGGCCTGGTGGTCAGGCCTCTCAGATGTCACTAGAGTTAAATGTTGACACTCACCTTCTATGTAGTAAAGTAAATGAACTAAGGCCTTGAAAAATGATATATGCTTGAATGTTTGTTTCCTCGGTGTACGTAACATTAAATTGTCTATACCAACCAACACATGCCTTTGGAAATCTATGCTGCTGTCGGTAAGTATATTATGTGCATGCCAACTTTGCCTAATATCTATATGAATTTCGACAGTTCAAGCATTATTTCATGGCTTTCAGTATGGATCCGTATGCGTATATTGAAACTACTGCGGTACTTTTTGTGCTATTTATTTGGTGATTTGTTTTATGGCTCTAACAAATTGTCATCCATGATGCGCTAGATGAATGACCTTTATAAATCTCTGGAAGGACGCATCTTGTCATTGGAAAACTTAAAAGAAGTTGAAGCAATGAAGCCGGATGAAGTTGCCGAATAAAGAAGTCCCAAATCTTTGGTGGTTCTAGGCATATGCTGACTTGAAAAGTTATTGAATGTTGTAGTATGTTATGTTACATTTCAGATCCTTTTATATGTTTGCGGGATCGATTTGGTGATGTATACAAGCCATTTTTGTTTTATCAAATAACAGATGCGGATTGAGAAACGCATTTAAGCGGAAGCAGTCCTGGTGAAGTCGAAGTATCTGGATGCACAATTTACCACTTTGATTTATTATTTAGTTTTCGTTGTTGAAACTTTTCCATTAGATATTTTCTCCAGAGTGTCATTATGGTCAGGACCATCCAAATTTATCTTGGACTTTATGATACACATATAATACACATATCATTGAGTGTTCTGTCGGAGAGGTTGTGACATATTTTGGTAGGTTGGCACATTTTGGTCATTAAATAATACCTCCAGTGATGACCCAGGTTATTTACATGTATTGCTTCCATATTGCTGGCATTCATTTGGATTTTAGATGATGTCTACACATGTAGGCAAAAGGTGTCCCAACTTTTATTTTAGTTTTTCCATCTGATATGTATGACGTAATAGTATAACACCACCCAATTGGCATAGTTCCTATTTAATGGTTTATCATTGTCATCTTCTACTTTGGATATCAATTATATTTTGTAAAACTTATAAGGTTCTTAGCCTTGCTCTGTGTTCTATATAAAGCATTCTGTTGTTTGCGCACTAAAACTTAGATAAGCCAGGATCGTGTTGACACTAAAGGCTGCACAAGGGAAAACACCAAATCTGGAAAGATTGGCAGGGGCCGAAATTGAGTTGATGTTATTGGTGTCCACGTTTTGCTTGGTCCCAGAATTCAAATTATCACGGTGGGGTTCATATAACGATGCCCCTTTGCTACTGTAACTTACCTCGGCCCACTTAGTAGTCAGAATGACAAGCACTCAATAATGGAAGAGTAAAACCAACGTTTTCTTTTAGCCGAATGACACATGGAGGAAAAGGAAATGGATACCTACCTCCTTAATTTGGATGTGTAGCAATTTGTTAAATGCTAGTTATGACAGAATGTATCAGACGAGCTCTTTCCGATCATAAATCCTGTTTTATGCCTTCCGAAAAGCCAAAATGGATGGTATGATTGAAGACAATAAATAAGTGCTATGTGATAGAGACAAAATGCACCAAGATAGAAGTATCTAAAACAGTACATGTGGTTTCAAAATGTGGTGGGTTACAGTAGCATGGCCTAGTAATTATTCCTCATTCATGTCTTAGCATAAGAACTGAAACACATCTAACTACCTTATTGAGTTTGTATATATATATGATATGATTATTCACAACCCTATTTGTCTGGATATTATTTATTGTATTAGTGAATTCACCTTGAATAATGAATTCATTTTTCTTGTATCTTGAACAAATTTTTGTAATGCTTACAGCTTGTATGTATGTAACAATAAAAGAATATATATGTAAAAAATAATTAAAATACTTTGCTTATACAAGAGCAAGAGTGATGATGAGAGTGAGTGTGTGAACAAATAAAGATGAAGAGCATGTGATGTCCCCTCTTCCTTTTCACAATCTCCATCCATTAATTCATCATATAGGTCCCTCCCTTCTTCAATAAAAGTTAGCTAGCCAACACAAAAGCAACATTCTTTTTTATAGATAATAATTTAAAAAATGAAAAATGAAAAGGGTATTAAATCTTACATAAGAAAAGAAGTTGATACAATAGAAGATGAATATTGATGATGATGATCAATACAAGAACAACAACTACCAACTTCCATGAAAAAAATGACCATTCTTTCAAAATCATAATACCTACTCTAATCCCTACCTCATCTCCAACATGGAAATTGTATGAGAATCCTTCGTATACTTGTCCGCAAAACCATCAACAAAACAAACAACAAAAACAAGATCAAGATCAAGAAAATAAGCAACTTCATTTTCTTCATTTACCTGTTTCAGCTCGCAAGATTGCTGCATCGTTCTGGGATCTTACATTCGTCAAGCCATTCATGGATTCTGACCTTGAAACCGCAAAAGCCCAAATCATGGAGCTCAAAGCACAACTTGAATATGAACGTAAAGCTCGTAAAAAGGCAGAGTCTTTAACCAAGAAGTTGATGAAACAAGTGTTGGAAGAGAGAAAAGAAACACAAGCATTAGAAAAAGTATGTGAAGAGCTTGCGGTTGAATTAGCATCTCATAAGTCGGAAATTAGTAGGTTGAAGACGGACATGGAAGAAGAACGAAAGATGTTACGTGTGGCTGAAGTTTTGAGAGAAGAAAGAGTTCATATGAAGCTTAGTGATGCTAAACTATTGTTAGAAGAGAAGATTTTCGAATTGGATAGTACAAAAATGACTCATAAGAACTATGATCATGAAAAACAAGAGCCCGAAAACCTCGATGTTATATCAAGGAATAATTCACTTAACCTGCATGGAAGAAAGGTTTCGTTAGAGCCTGAAAACCCACACATAAAGCGTGGAATTCGCGGGTTCGTAGAGTTTCCGAGGGTTGTCAAAGCGATTGGGTCGAGAAGTAGGCATTTGGGTACGAAACTTGAATGTCAAAAAGCTCAACTTATGATACTATTGAAACAGAAGACACAAATCCAGTCCAATAATCTTATCATGAGTTAAGTTGATCATGATCATTTACATATTACATTACTAGTGTCGGTTTTTTTCTTCTTTTTATATATGATTAACTATTGATATTGATGTTTTTGTGGTGATCAAGTAATAATCCATAATTTGAGTATAAGGCTGCTTTTTTTTTTATATGTTATGTTGAGGGATTTGATAGTGTTTTTGATATTGAAGGAGTGTTGTGTAGATTAGAAATGTTTTAAAATAGTGATTCGTGGTAATGATTCAAGGACCATTTGCACAATTGCACATGCTTCACTTTTACCTCATTGTAATGGTGGACCTCTTTTATATATTATCTTCTAACCATTTTCTTTTTCTTCATCAAGAACTTTTTTAATTATTATTATTATTATTATTATTATTATTATTATTATTATTAATCTAGTTTTGTTCGTATCTCTCTTGAAATTTCTTAGATTAAATTACCCATACAACTCTAACCATATTTTCAGATAAATGTTTTATACACACGAATAGTATATCTTTTAACATATATATCAAAAACAAACCTCATTCATTCTAATTGAGACACATTATCATGTGTCTTAGTTTATTAATTCGTGATCCGTTTAACTTTTACATTTTTATATTGTATGGAGTTAACTTTGAAATCTTTATTTGTATGAAGTAAACTTTTAAAAAATTTCTATTGTATGATGACTTGCCTTTTTTGACCTGGCAAAAGAAAAAAAAAAAAAATTCTTTTGGAATGGCCACAAAAGAAAATATTACATACAATAGAGAAGTTCATAAAGTTTACCTCAACAATAGAAAATTTCAAAGTTAACCACATACAATATAAAAACGTGAAATTTAAACACATTACGAATCAATAAACCTATTTTTTATTAATAAAATTTATAATAAGTTATTTTTTTTTTCTATATATAAATCTTAAATTCTTATAATCTTTTATATATATATATATATAATATATTTACAAATATATCATAAAAACTAATTAATAATCTTCTCATTAATTGACACATGGACACTATTGACAAATCTATATTTACATTCACATGGACATTCAAGTCGTTATTAAAATCTTACATTTACATTCTTTTTAATAAATAAGGGTACACAACTTTTCACTCGTTCAATTTGTTATCAAAATGCAAACTGTGACTTTTAAATAAATTGCCATTTTAGATAGTTTATATCAAAGTAATTGTCCATCTTCTAAACCGATTTTTAGTCATTTAAAATTGTTAGCATAATGCAAAATTTTAACTTGGGTATAGAATGTCAATTTTAGATAATTCATATTTATTTTATACCAAATAAGTGTTCATCTCTAGCTTTGATTTATCAGAAACATAGTGTACATTCTTAAAAGTAACTTATTCTTATTTTATCCCGGATGACATGTATGTTTGAACGTTCTACTCTCGTTTGACCAGGAGGTTATTAAGGCCAAGGTTAATGTATTGGTCGCTGATTCTACTCTTTTAGCTTTAGAGTTACGCATTATACTAAAGTAATAAATCTACTCCTTATTAGTAAGCAAAGATGTTACTCAAATATAATTAAAATAGTGGATGGACTATAACCAATTTATACTGATTATTAATCAGAACATAAATATGACAAAAACGAGTGCAAGAAAACATTATGCTTTCCAATAGTTCCTAATATCTAATATAATGATGAACTTACCTGTTAACAAATAGTTTCTAAATCCAACCACCAACAAGGTAGTCTAGTGATAAAATGTGTCTATATCTTTACAAGAGGTTGAACCTTACTAGATAAATATCTTTAGATGATAAAAAAAAAATGTAAAAGAACTGAAACAACTACGAGAATACTTCAATTACCGCATACAATTGAGAACAAAACTTTATATTTCACGCTTAAACGGTTCCTAAATTTGAATATCTTTAAAATGGTTACCGTATATCTTAATGAATTAAATTCAACGGAGGTTATTAATCGCCTCGATTCAATTCGCACTTCGTTATTCAATGAAGGTTATGAATTAAATGATACGATACTTCGATTACCGCATACAATTAACACTTCCTTATTCACCAACTTTTTTGTTTCTTAAAACTAATTTCAATTTAATTTTTTATATTCAATAACAACACACGTATACTAATTAAAGAAATTTGTACAAAAACTCAAGTTTTATAAGCTTATATTTATAATACCATACAGTAAAATTCTAAGACATTTTTACATAGAAAATCTTTAACCAACATGGGACAAGTGAGTATCTGAAAAGTGTTTATTCATCCTACAAATATAAGATTTTATGAGTTATAATCTACATTCGCTAAACAAATCCGTCATTTTGTCATTAAAAGACGAATAGACAATAATATATCATGATTAAAATTGTTAAGATCGAGATCTTATCTTATATTGTTTTTATCATTAAAAGATAAGAATCACAATATCAAATCAAAATTGTAAGATTATACTAAAATGTTTTAGTCTATTACATGTATGTTATAGTACATATCAAAGACTAGATTGTTAGATGATTTTAAAGTTTTACTATATTAGTTTTAATATGATTACAATAATACAATATAACTCATCTTTAATTTAGATTACTAAATATATGTCATTTGATTTTAAATTGTGTAGCTATTACACATGACCGATTAGACTTTTATCAAAGAAAATCAACATGTATACTTATACGAATCAAACTGCACATGGGTATGCATTTAACGGTCATAAAGTTCACATCTTTTTATTGTATCATTTTTTTTTTTTTTTTTATCTTGAAAACTAAAGATTCAATTTGGTTGTAATTTTCATACCCATACATCCACTTGGACGATTTTTTAATCAAAATCAAAAGAACACCCGAGCTTCGTCCAGCTTTTCTATTCGTAAATCAAACATCTATCTGTCAACCAAAATTATGATTTTTATATATAGGAAGGTTTTAAAGGTTTTGTACCTTATGCTCATAAACCTTGGATCGATCCAACCCCAAACGCGACCGATTATACACTTTTAATCGACAAATTGATCAAGTAACTGAGTTTTAATACAGATTTAAGTTACCTCTATCCTCTTGTACGATATTGAGAAATTTTTGTTATTTCGCAAACAAACTGAATTTTTATGAAATATTTATTTTTGTCATAATTTTTCTGTTTTTCTCGAACTATGTATCTATATGCAATGTTGTAAAAGTTGGCCGACTAGTCGGGTTTTGGAACTAGTCTGACTCAACTAGGTATAGTCAGTCAAAGAAAGTCAACATCGGTCAAAGTCAAAGTCGGATTAATGTTTCTAGACAATTATGTTAAAGTTTATGTTTATGTTGTAGTTCTCTTCTATATTAACATATATAATTTTAAAATTTATTATTAATATGTAAAAAAGAATAAAAAAATCTAATTTGATTAGTTCCAAATTCGCACCTACAAGGTCCTGATTCACTATCAACTTTTATAACCTTGTCTACATGTAATCAGGTTCCCATTTTATGTGAAATTGTCTATATACAATTTTTTGCCGTATTTTTGATATTACGAAAAATGCTTTTTTCTTGTTTCACAGAATTATTACATTTTTCTCAAATCTTATATTAGCAAAATTATGTATGTGCTGAATGTGTTGATAAAAAGATATAATAATATTTCTGATTTTATATAGCATATAATTAGATAGGTTTTACCAAAAACGTATCACAATTAATTAGACATGGAGGGAAGACAAACAGCAGTGAGCGAGTGTTTTATTTAGTCGATCAAAGTCATCAAGACCAAGGGTCTCACTCCCAAGTTATTTTTTCGACCGGAGGGAATAAAAGTGAAAACAAGAAAAATCATATTGTGCTCTCGAGACCTTTTAATGTAGAGAAAAGAAGAAAAGTGGAAGGAAGATTTGGATATCTTTTTTGTTCAAACTTTCTCTTCAAAAGTGAGAATAAATGAAATGACGAAAGATTAAACAAGTTAGAAAATATTACTCCCTTCTATTTTTTTTTAACTCGGAACATGAAACGAGTAAATTTTTTTTCTCCTTTTTCTAATTTGGGAACACAAAAGTATTCTTGCTCTTATTTTCTTTTCTATCAATTTTTTTTTATCTCTTTCAATCAAAAACTCAGAGCCGCCCAAAAGAGTATCAACTGCCACAAGATGGGAAATCAAATAGGGGTCGAAATGTCTAGTTATCAATATTGATATTGAGGTTAGAGTATGTGCAACAAAACTGTTTTTGATTATTTATGGGTTGTTTTATATGAAAATCCTTAAGAATCGTCATTTGTCAAACACGATTATTATAATTTCTAAACAACATAAGCACATGACAAAACATTATTATCTACAACCCGTTTTGTTACACCTAATTATTTGATTATGATCAGTCAATCTTTTATAATAGAGGATCCACAGTCCACATATCTTTCAGAATTTAAGATGATGATAAGTACTTTGTCATTGTGACTTTACATGGTGTTTTATTGAATTTGTTAAATATTGGTGTCGGATTTGAAGCCGTGGAGGTGCAAAAGAACTGATGGGAAGAAATGGAGGTGTTCAAGGGATGTAATGCCTGATCAAAAGTACTGTGAGTGCCATTCTCACAAGAACAGACCTCGTTCAAGAAAGCATGTGGAATCTCAAACTCAATCCCAATCCCAGAACGCAAAAAATCAAGATAATTGTCTTCCTACACTTCCTCAAATTCTCACTTCATCATGTCAAGAAGTCAGTTGTGTTATTGGTATTATATTAACATTAATTTCACTGTCATATGTCATCGTATATGCTTGTAAACTTTG
The DNA here is from genome assembly GCA_963921325.1 of Logfia minima. Lineage (NCBI taxonomy): Eukaryota > Viridiplantae > Streptophyta > Magnoliopsida > Asterales > Asteraceae > Logfia > Logfia minima. The sequence goes on along the minus strand of OY992764.1, from coordinate 7,856,808 downwards.
ACATATTTATTGGTTTTCTTGTTCCGATCTACAAATATATCAATTTGTTTGATTTCAACTGTACTGTTGTGGGAAAGGTGGTTTGAAAAGAGGGGCACTATCCCTTCATCAAACCAAAAGATTCATAAACAAGCAGTAGAGGGAAATCATCAAGATTTAGTTATTGGTGATAATTGCTCTGTTATTTTAATGCAACCCCGTCGAAATTATGATACTGGTGATTTATTTCAAATGGGAAGTGGGATGTTTAATGAAGACCGTGGGTGCACCAGGAATGTTGGTTGGATGGACCATTAGGTGCGGCTTTGTGCCCTGGGGTTGCAAGTTCACTCGACCCATCTCCTAATTAATGTAACATTTTCTCGTGACACTGGCCTTAGGCTTGATTAATTAGTTCGTCTGTTGTCAGTTTTATATTTTAGTTGATTTGACGATAATTAATGTTTTAGATTCCACTTAAAGTCTCATACTTCTTGACTTCTTGGTCATACTACTGGCAATCTGGCATCAAGATGAAGAATATAAGAGTTGAATTAGTTTGATTTTATTTTGTTATGAACTTATGATAGGTGGAATTTAGAAGTAAGTTGCTTTTGGATGCCAGCTGGATCATCTTTTTTGGCTTTCTAAAAAGAAATTTGATTTGAAGACTTTAGGTATGCACAGTCCACTTTAGTCATTTGATTCAAACTTTATACTTATAATTGGGCGCTAAAACCATTAGCCACATTTGAAATTGAAAGCACTGTACTTTTAGTCCTTTCTTATTAAGTCTTCTATCATTTCTCACCAAATTAGAATTCTGAAACATTTCAAAATGGGGTGTGCTTCATCACATCTGCTAAAGCTAAATCATGATGAAGATTTCACCACCTCTGCCTTTGGCCACCATATCGTCTCTCTCACTTCCACCACGTATGGCCTCTTGACACTCGACCCAAAATCTTCGTCCTCCAAAAACAGAACCACCCTCCTTTCGATCTTTGGGGCCGAACCACCATCAGAAATTTACAGCCTTTTGACACTCAACCCAAAATCATCGTCCTCCAAAAACAAAACCGCCCTTCTACCAACCTTAGGGTCCGAACCACCACCAGAAGTCATCAACTCTTGGGAACTCATGGCGGGTCTTGATTCTACCGCTGAAAGTTTCCGCCTTTACACAAAACCCTCCGTAACAATTCAAGAAAAAGCAGATCTTGATCATAAAGATCCAATCTTTTTTAAATCTTTACCACCTAAAGCATTTTCACTAGACAACTTTGAAAACCTTTGTCCGCCAAAAGGTGAAAACAAGGTTGTGGTGTATACCACAACATTAAGAGGGGTACGCCAGACATTTGAGGCGTGTAACACTGTGAGGGCGATGTTAGAAGGATATGGGGTGTTTGTTTGCGAGAGAGATATATCCATGGATCAAGGTTTCCGGGAAGAATTGAGAGAGTTAATGAAGGGGAAAGATAGCACCGAATTGGTGCCACCTAGGGTGTTTGTGAAAGGTAGATACATTGGTGGGGCCGATGTGGTGGTGAAGACAATGGAAGATGAAAATTTTAGTCAATTGCTTGAAGGTTTGCCGAAATCAAAAAGTGGGTATGTGTGTGAGGGTTGTGGTGGTGTTAGATTCTTGCCGTGTTTTAAATGTAATGGTAGCTGTAAGATGGTGGTAGATTTAAAGGAAGACAGTGGTGCGAAGTGGCGGAATAGAGTGGTGGTAAGGTGTGGTGATTGTAATGAGAATGGGTTGGTTCATTGCCCAATTTGTAGTTGATCCCTTGTCTAATGTCTAGTTTCTGGATTCATAAATCCTTTATAGGTGAAGACAATATCTTTTTGAACCTTTAATGGTTAGTTATAGCATAATCCTATAGTGCTTTTACTTTGTAATTGCTGCTGTTTCTAATGAATGGATTCAAAAGTATGTATCTGAGAGGTTAGGGTCTTTGGGTTAAGCTTGCTGGGACTGTTTGGCATTGCTTGTTTATAAGTACTTACGTGCTTAAAAAATAAGTATGTTTCAACATACTTATTTTTAAGTGTTAATTTCTTAAGAAATAAGTAAATATATAGTTTTTAAATGAATGCTTGTATTAGCGCTTAAATAAGCAATCCCAAACACCTTTTACAATAAGCTGTTTTGAGTATTCAAATGAATAATTATATGAGGTAAAGGTGTTTTTAAAAAGACACTCATAAGCTATAACATAATTTGTTACATTTAACCTCTAATTTTCTTACGTACACATAAATGACACTTACTTTCTACTAGCATTACGGATCATTGCCCCCTTTATTACACACGTTGCTATGTAACATAATTTATTTTTCAATCACAGGTTAAAAAAATTAAAAAATATAAATTCATATTACATATGTTGCTATAGGCTTAAAGAGAGGCATCTACAAAATTTTGTTACTCAATAAAACGAGGGCCCATATGAATCTGGTATAATGATTCATTCGATTCTCACAACCATCAACTATATTGGGGTAAACTTCAACACTTACATTTTACCTTTCACTTTTCTAAAGCGCAACTAAGGAAAATTGATCTGACCGAAAACGATCAAAGTGTTGTTCAAATAAACACCTGATTTAGCCACATAACAAATGCAACTAAATTTTAAATATAAAGTGATTTTGTGTCATAAATGACAGTATTGCATACTCTTTTTTAACAATTGTATAAATTATATTACAACCGACTAACTTAGGGATCTATTTTTCTTTACATGAAAGTAACAAAACTAAATTTTATTATTTAGATATAACGTTTCTTATCATTTAATATAATTTGTCTGGCGTGTAATTTATATAAATTATTACGTAATATCTATATAAATTTCTATGTCAAAATATTACATTCAAAAATCAATTATCATAAGTTGAATACATACAATATAAGTCAATTTATTAATTCCACACATTACAAATCAACATATAATTACTTATATTTAAATTCACTTAATCCTATTTTTAATACACAACTCCATAGTACAACCCTACGACAACAGAAATCAGATAAATCAAAATCAAAATTTTATATTAAATTGTATCATACATACAATGTTTTTTAGGGACTGTGACACGTACGTATTGACTAAATAAATGTATTAACTTAACTAGGTATTTAAAAATACAGTCAAATAATTGATTAATTGTAAAATCATTGAAACTTGAAGGACCAAAATATGAATATATGTGAAATTTTTTACTCTCAATAACATCTGACATTTGTGTTTTTAATGACATACAATGTACTGCCCTTAAAATTTTTAAGTTAACCATTTGTACAGTGTTATTTATTAGAACGAAGAATTAAGCAACAAAACGTATTAAAGCTGAAACTGAGTTAATTGAACCTTGATGGACTTTGGTCGCGCTGTGAGGATCCATACCATTTCATATGGTTTTATAGTTCATATAGTTCCAATTTGATCCATAATGACGTACAATTCCTCAACCTAACTCGTCTTAATTGTTTTCGCAATTAAATAGTAGGCTTCATATGGTCCAGGAAGGTCAACTGATCATAACTACAAAGCCTTCAATCAATTTTGATATGGTCCAAACTGAAGGTCGAATGGTCATAACTCCTAACAACTTCCAACTTGTTTCGATCAATCCTAGCTAGATGGTCGGAGTCATTTTCAGTCGTGAGTCATTCCTTAATCCTCATCTTTTGTCATTTTATGGTTAGGCTTGCTCGATATCTCATGTGATCACGAGATTATACGATGTTTGAAAATTGTGCACACTAGACTTCTTTAGCTCTTTATTACCATAAAGTTAATAACTTTAGCTTGTCTCTTCTCATCATGTTAATTAACCCCATAAAATTGACCATTTCATGGATATTGTCTCCTTGCAAAATGTGTATAGTATTAGCTAGTTTTTAAAGTATGAATCGCCTTACATTATGCAAAAATGCATTAAATTGTGCCAAATGTTATCTATATTATTTTGTGCCAACTACTATTAATGTTTAAACTTAACATATGCATGTGATTGCATTGGCCATGACTCCATATGGGCATGATCTTGTCTACTATCCTAGTTATGAAGATAAAAAGCGATGAGTTGGATTCCTTTTTGGGTGTAGATTAGAAGTTATAGCAACCAAATGATCTTAATTTTCCAAATGGATCCAAAGTAAGTAGCAAATGACATGAGTTAAAGTTAGCTAACTACTAAATTCAATAAAGTGCAATATATCTTACTATGTTGAAAAAAGAATATGTCGATGGAAATGGTTGTTAAATTGGTAGCGTGATAGTGAGAGATGAAGATGAATGGTAGCTTTCATGTTTTAATTAATATTAATAATTAATATATCAAGACTAGTGTTGCCCTCTAAAAAACCACTCTACTCATTTAATTGGAAGAAGAAGAGTCATTTCTAACCTTAATTTTACAACTAACATCAATCAAAGTGTTTTCATATATTCCTATCAAATACCTCCTTTCTTTCTCATTAATCATCTACAACAACTTTAATCATCGACTAAACATGTATTTCTTCTTCTTCTTCTTTGATTGATTGATTGATTGATTGCTCTTTAATTTGTCTTTTTTCATCTTTAAATTATATACATAATTTACATTTTATTATGTTCTACATTTTCTATATAATATAAAACAATCTTTTTTGGGTAAACAAACTAGACTTACGATTATATTGTTTGAGAACATAAATTGTGGTCAATGTCTAACGATCAATGACGATACAATACCAAATTGTTTTCTAGTGATGATGATGGAAGAGGTCCTCTTGCAGGTGCGCGCAATGAGTATATTCTGATTTGTATATGTCGAATCTCTGCTTTTCGTTACGAAGATTATACAAACTTGCATTTGTTTTTTTTTTTCATTTCAATGAAAATGATTTCTTACCGGTTCTAGCCGTCAAAATCTTATAATTGTTTTCATAACACTCCAACTTACTTTCAAATATATAACGAAAAGGTCCATAATCAGAACAAAATTTGGATATTAAAGTCATTTAAGAAGCTTATTAAAAAATACACCATAAAATCGTGTTAAATTATAGGTTTCATTGGATTGTTTGTAGACGTTGTACTGTTGTAGTTGTCATCAACACTACGTTGTCTTCATTTTTTTGTAGTTTTATTTATATGTCTAGAGGTGATGGTGAATGAGTGAACTATATAGGAAAATGGGAATTTTCTTTCATTTCTTTAATACTATTATTATTTATTGTTTGAAATGCTATTTTAATAACAAAAAGAAAAAAGAAAAAGAAAGAAACAACAACGAAACATCGAACAAACTTACAAGTTACAACATATCTAAGTCCCTACAAACTTATATGTATGGCACATAAATAAATAAAACGAAAATGGGACCGCATGACTCATGCACGTTGACCATTACATAAAGAGTTAAAATTAGTAATAATTTTTAATAGTCTTCTTAATTTACACTTATATGATCACAATTTTTAACATAATATCACAATTTTTTTAATATAATATTTTTTTATCGATTCAGTATGTTTAGTAGTTCCGTATAATTCGGTGATTATAAATAGAAAATATGATAATGGTCAACAATGATAATCATCTTAATGATATGATTGTAACTTTTTGTTTCAATTTCTTTTATATTTTATGTTATCAAAATAATTGTATTTTAATTATTATTTATTTTATATTGCAATTAATGATAATTACGAGGTGTATAAATTAAAAGAATATAAAATGTGAATGTTTTGTTGGACATTGTATTGGGAAGTTATTACACATGTTTATAGAACAAAGGGGTATTTCAGGTTTTTCCGATCTTCATTTTAGGAAAATTATGAAAATGCTTTATAACTAAGGATAGCTTGAGCTGAAAACTTATAGGCGTATACATGAAATTGAGTGTGTTTGGTTAAATTAACTGCTAGCTTGAGCTGAAAACTTATAGTTGGAGCTAATAGTTGTAGTTTATATTTAAAGCTGAAAGTTAAAGCTTATTCTTTTACAAGTGTTTGGCTAAAATTAGTTGAAGTTTAAAAATGTGAATTCACATAAAAAGACAAACAAACACATGTAAATAATTATACAAAATTTATGTTTTTCTCATTTCATAAGCTTCTAATTGTTTTTAAAAACTACTTTAAATAGTTTTTTTTTTTCTGTAACTTATTTTTTCAATAAGTTTTTAATATTTTGTCTAGTAAACAATGCTAAAAACTATAACTTATATTAAAAAATGTTTGAACTCTTATAAGCTGTCGTAAGGTTACTTGCCAAACATATCCATTGTAACCTTATACAACCAAAATTTAATTAAAAAAATGTGTAAGTAGGGTTCGCGAGACTTATCCTGTATGTGCTATTTGTAGTCCATTACCAGGTTGAATTATAGTGAACTTAGACACAATTTAATCAAGTCACTTAAATCAATTAACCTTGCATAGTATCTTTAACTAAATACCTTAGTCGTTCTATTTGAGCTCGAGCTTGAGAGTATACTCGTGTCAAGTTTCATATATAATTCAATCGAGCTGGCAGAGTGTCAAGCTAGAATCACCCCGATTACACCATTGTTATTTGTGTTACCAGTAGTAATCTACAATAAACGACAGTTTGTGAAGTGACTTGTTCCCTAGTCTTGCTAGTTGCTAACCTACTCAAAAGATCTAAATTTTTGTGGCTAAGAAATTACATACTTCTAATTGACAGCAATATTTTTTTCACTCTTAAATAAACGAACGACAAGGTGTTCTAAATAATTATATTCTCAAACAAATGACACGATTAAATTAAAACGACTACAATACTAGAGAATCAACATAATAACGGGTATGACGTAATACGAGTTGTCAATGTTATATAAGTTATGGGTGTAGCATATTTTTTTTTATCCATATATTTATATTTAATTAAGACACTCTATTTTCTTTTAATATATTCATAAATAAACAGTTCTTATTTTAAAACTAACAACATATAAGGCAGCACTGAATAGCTATACCGATAAATTCACCCAATGATACTAAATTCCAATAGAAACTAGAAATTACATATACGCTTGAATAACCTACGAACTTTTGAGCAATACGTTAATACGGAGTAGATAACAATGATGAAATTGCCATTTTAAATGATTTCGAAAGTTTATTGATCATTCCAAGTTTACATTACTATATAAAGGGAGTGTATAATGCAATCCTTTTTCTAATTTCACATAATTATTAAACGGTCATTGATTTACCAGTATCGAAATGACACGTCAATTATAAGATATATTATAAATTTAAGTTATGAAAATAAAATAATTATATATACTCGTAGATAAATATATATACTCTTTATATTTGTGTAATTTCTTTTATCTTTAAAAAAAATAAAAAAATTACACATAATCAGAAGAAATTTCACTATCCCAAAGTCTTTTTTTATTAGTATTTTTAATGTTGAAACGACTAATAAGCTATGACATTAATATACTCTTTTCTTCATTATCACGGGTTGTCAATATTACGTGTACACAAAAAACACATTTTCCCCCCATGAAATTGATATAGTTCAAGATAAATAAAAGCATTTTAGTAATCTATTTATTATAATCCACCTACTTCATTCCTTCTTAAAGTTATTATATTTAATCGCTTCTTAATCACTTGAGTTGAGATTATAAAATTCGGTAAATTCCTTATCTAAATTAAATATGAATTAGGCACCTGTAAAATATTACCGATATAAGACGAATATATAAGTATAGACATGTTGATGAAATGTTAATATTGATAAGTTATTAACCTTTTATTTTTTAAACAACATGTAGTTCCTAAAAGAAAAAGTCTCTTAATAAGATGTTAGAGATTTAATACAAGTTAATTAGGGTATATTTGGTGAAGTAGTTGTAGGTTTTGAGCTTTTTATAATAAGTCGGTTCTATTAGCTTTAAAATTTTGAATTTTTCATTGAATTTTAAAGTTACAGTTTATACATGACAAACAAGACTTTTATCTTCATAAAAACTTTTTATTTAAAAACTAAAAGTTAAAGTTCCTAAAAGCTTCATACCAAACAAATCCTAATACAAAAAAGTCGAGTTTGAGCAACAACACCAATCGATCCATTCAAGATATCTCTATTAATTTATGTTGATTTTGTAGTTACGAAATTAATTTACTTTTGAATGTCATATCGTTTTTACTATTAGGTATTCAATTTCTGAAAAGTGAGGATAACGTTTGCATATAAAAATAAAAATCTTTGTTTGAGACAATAAGATGTACCACACACATTATCGAATATTACATTTACTTTTTATTTAGAATAATATTATGAAATTAAATGACCTGTCTATTTCTCATAATTATGATACGAATGTTGGAGCTAATTTCTTGTTGGACTAAGAAAACCCTTTCACATTCTCATTCCCACTTGCATATAACATCCGCAATAGTTCCATGAGCAATTTAGCATATATAATCTTCAAATACATATTGATCATTAAATGTATATAACTATACATATTCTTGCTTGATAAAACTATGGTTATATAAAGTATATATGGTAAGATATACGTATTAAAGTATAAACATAAAGATGACAAGAATTTAACGCATTTTGTTTAGTTAGTAGCTCACGAGTTGATGTGGAACTAACTAATTAAAATATTATTAATAAATAGTAATAAATTTAAAGCATTAAATTAATTCGTAATTTTGTTGTCGGTAAACCCTTGGAATTTAGAAGTTGGTGGGCCCTGTTGCTAATCATTTTATTAGACAACAATATCTCTGTTTTATTGTCTGAAATATAAAATATATGTCAACTAACCAACGTTTTCAAGTCCCATTATACAGCTTCTTCATTTACAAGATATTATCCTGCGACACTTCTCTTATTCTACGTATCAATTTACTAATCTAATTTGTTGACATCTATCTTTGTATATATATGAAGTGTCGTAGCACAAGAAACATTATTACGTTAGATATAACGTAAAGTGGAAATTGTATACGTGTGTTTACGTAATTTAACTTGTACTACTTAATTTAAAAAATAATTGTGAGAATATTGTAAAAGGGTTTTAAGGTAAAAACTAAAAATCATAAGCAACCATTGTCATTTTTTAAACCTTTTGTGAGTCTAGTATTTCTTCAATATAGGGTGGTGTTATTACCGACGTTGATCGGCAAAGATTGGCAAAGGCATTTCGTGTGGGGGAGATCAGAGATTGGTTCAAAATACATAATAATATATACTTATTAAATAGAATAATTGTGCATCATATTATAAGATATAGTACATTATGATTATGAAAATATGACACTATAATTTATAGATATGCAATAAATATCGTTAGCATATAAGTCTGGGTGCATTATAATTATAAAATATGGTACTGTAAATTTTAAAAATTCAGTGCGTCATATTTATAAGATATGGTACATCATGGTTATAAAATATGACACTCTAACTAGTAAATATTCAATAAAAATCATTATTAGTCTAATTGAATCATAGCTATAGAATATGATGCAATAACTTATACTTTTAGAATGCATTGTAATTATAAATTTTGTTGTTTCAAAATCTAATATATCATAATGTTACATTAAGTATATATATATAATCTATATTACAAAAATAGAATCCAGTAAAAATAATTTTGCTAAAAACTTTATTGAAAAAACACAAAGGAAAAACAAAAACAAAAAAGAAGAGAAGAAATAAAAATAAAATAATAAAGGTAGAAGATGATAGAGAAATGAAAGAGGAATAAAAGATGAAGAGTGAAAAAATGATAAAGACGTTTGTCATTTTATCATAATTTCTTTCTCTAATATTAAATTTATCTTCCTTATTCGAATTAATACCTTTAAATAAACTACATAGATAAGATATGAATGATCTATGAAGTTTACTCTCAAAAGTAATTTGAAATAAAAGTTTATCCAAAGCTAACGTGAGTAGCGGTACGAGTTCAACAACAGCCACGTAAGAGAGAACATTTATTGCTAAGATGATGTACGATTAACCAAAGTCATTGGTAACATGGATTACATAGAAAAAGATTAGAGTAAGTTACATCTCTTATCCCTATTTTTTTGTCCTGAGGTGACATAATACGTACCTCGTTTATTGCTAGCATTTTGTTATCCACTGATTAGATAGTGTTAATATAGAGCACGCCATTGCACAAGTAGATATTTAGGAAATTTTAAGGTCACGGACTTGGTGCGTATATGTGATTAATCAATTATTAAATCGCTCCAGTGAAGTGGTCACCGTCCCAACACCGTTGACCAGAAACTTTCTTATACAAATCGAAAATCGGAACCGTTAAATCATCACACACGACCATGATCCACGTTATAAACAAAACCCAAGTCGATTTAAATCCTACCATAGAAGAAACTGACACCGTAACTAGGAAATGAGTAATTTGTTTTTATCTGCGTTTGAATAATTAATAGTATTAATATTAATATTACTAGAAAAGGGAACCATCCATCATATGAGAGCCATGCACATGCAAGGAGTTAACGGAGGAACACTATCACATTCAAGTGAGAAATACATCAAATCTTTTCGAAAACCATATAAAAAAAACATGTACGTGTAGTATAATTATGTCTCATCAGGGTTTTCTTATCTTTTGACAAATTTAGGGAAATTAACGTAATTTACTTTTGAAAAAAACACATGGACCGACTTTTAAAAATCCAAAATTTGATCCTAAAAATGATAGTTTTGGGGCAGGAGCTAGTTGGCTAGTTCCACCACCTAACACAAGTTGTTAATTGACACATTTTTAAGGATAGATTAAATTAAAACGCACTAAAGAAAATCATATTAATCGTTGTTAATCTCATTCACAAACTAATCACATCCCCTAATTAACACTTAAGTCTCATTTGGTTCACATAATTTGCATGTATCTGATTGAATAAAAATATAAATTTCATTCTATATCGTGGTTGATTGAAAGAATGAAATTCAGATTCCAGCATATTGTATTTTCTTTTCATAATCGTAAAGAATTAATTAAAATCCTTCGGATTCAATCAAATAAAAAAATTTAAATTCCTTAACATATTAAATAGAGTGTTTACAATTTTAGTGAATTCAGAGTGTTAATAAGAAAAATTATCTTATAACTTTTTTATTGATATTATTAAATAATATTATATTATCAAGAATAATATATTATAACCTTTTATTATTATTACTTATTTTTACTTCATAATTGTATACATAACTACCTTAGTTAATTCAATATTTAGTTTGATTTTATTTTCTATAATGCATATATGTTTAATATTATTTTATTATACATTTTAATTAATTATATATTAACGTTAAACCTATTTTATTAAAAAATTTATTTATATCATTCTCCATTTCCTAACAAACGTGACAAATTTCAACTAATTGACATTTGAATTCTATCATAGTCTAATTGCTTCAAGTTCTAATGTTTTTGACAGACACAAATTCTTTAAAAAGTATTTTGCGAATCAAATGGAGTCCTACCGTCAAACTTAGACAATTGTTTTGGTTTTACTATCAGTGTGCCGTGCAAATTCGTTAACATTTCTCAAACTCTTGGAGCTAATTAAACAATCAAACTCTTGGAAGTGTAAGGTTCAACACACTTCCAATTGCGAATAGTGAATGAAAGGCGTAGAACAATGATCAAATTGAATAAATCTGGAAATCGACTTACACTCCGTCAGATGTCCTTTTTGTGATGATGACGTTGATACTGAAATCCACTTATTTGTCGAGTATCGCATTGCTAAGAATTGCAAAATGTAAGAAGGGATCTTTAAACGGTGGGTAATTCCTCTTCAATTTCACCAATATTAATTCGTTATATTATGTTTTATTTGCTCTAGCTATTGGGTAGTGTTTTACTACACAAATTTCCTTTTAGGTAAAAAAATTGGTAAAAGTTGAACTGCTGATCTAGTTTTGATGACAATTATATTAGTAAATATCCCATAAATAATAATGGATTTATTGTTTTAAATTTATTAAATTATAAATATTTGAATATTATATGAAATAAATTTTAAAAATTTATATTGTACATATTTAATTTATGTTATAAAGGCATATATTTGTAGGTTTAAACTACTTTTCGCTACATAAAAAGATATTGTTTGTGAGTTTTATATAAACAGCAGCAAATTAAATGTATACAATGAAAATTTTTACAATTTAAATATATACCATATGAGTTTTTAAACTTCGTTTCATACGATAATAGATTGTGTAATGTTTAATAAATTTTAAATTAATAAACTATAATTAATTATCATATTTTATATCTTCTATATAATATTATTTACCAATTTCTCCTAAAATCAAAACCGAAGTATCTAAAGCCTTCCCCTATTGGTACGTACGTACGTTGTATGAATGTCTAATAACTTTATGTCTAAAAAACTTATAATTGAAAAAGAAAGACAAACTTAAACTTAATAATTGGTAATTTCGATGTGACATGACAAAACAATCCATGATGTTCTACTACGTACGTACACAATAAACTACGTGCGCGCTTTTGGTGCTATCTTGTTCTTTTAAATTGTCGTTACGTTTATCCTATTTATTTACTTATTTAGCATGACATGTTTCAACTAGCTTGATGGCTAATATTTCCCCCTCGTATCCCACATTTTGTTAGGCATCCGCGCCTAATTAACTTGATCTTAATTGTTACACTTTAATTTACAGTATAACAAAAATAGGGATGACCCCACTGATATACATCCGCAAAAACCATATGGTAATAATGATATAAACTTTATAATCGAGATCATATACCGATATTAAACTTTTATACAGGAACACATTCAAAACCATGTCAACTTCAAACAAGTAGCATATATATTTTTTTATATATATATACATATATTTTAAACTTTTATGAAGGGTTTACTTTTTTAGCTTAAAACCTTATATATTAGAAGATGCGAAATTATTATAATGCCTTCTACTTGATTTCATAAATATGAAAACTCTTCAATTTACTTAGATATTATGAAAATAATTTAATTGATTTAGCTAATTTGAAGATATATAATATATTATTTAATTATTAACTAATAAACATATAATATTAAACTTTTAATTGTTTACCTTATTGAAGAAAAATAAGTTAATATTATAACTGGCAAAAATTTTCGACTACGTGGCTGACATTCTCTTCACGAGTCTCCCTCTCATCTTTTTTTCTAACCGTTACTACTGAGCTTTTTAATTTTTTTCACCACTTAACACGGAAAATCTACTAGTGAAATTACAATGAAGCCAACAAATAGCTCATGTGTGCCAAAATCTTTGTTCTAGTGATCAAAATTTAAGACCTTCCTAAAATTCCATAAAGGTTCAATTTTATTCTTCTCCGACCTTAATATTAATCATGTTAGATTAATACAGGGAGGTGATAGCTATATCATAATATTTGATTTATACATCAAAACCTTTATAATGTTATGCACGTAATAAAGCTTTTTAATGTATAATTTTGATGTATAAATAAAAGTCATACGGTAAATGTTACCTCCTTAAATTTATGTGGTTTGAGATTCACCGGCTTTTTCATATTTTTTATATGAGAAAAATAACTATTTTTTAGACTTGATGTCTAAAATTTTAAATATAATACAAATACATGTAGGAGTGACGTGGGATCCCCTGAATAGAGATGGAGAAATGCTGATCATTAATTGGTACGTATGCAGCTAGTGGAGTTGGGTGTGGTGCGTTAGTTGTCTAACAGAATTCTAATCATATTCAAATTGACGACATAAATTTTAGCACATATTAGATGAATTTAATTATTCAACTATATATAATAAAATAATGTAAGAGACAGCACAGTAGCTAATTGTTGGAGATTATGGAGGTGAAAAATTTAATCTTTTCGGTATGTAATTTCATTTGGAAAAAGGTGGTGGACTTTTCATACAACTTTTTCTTCGAAACTTTGTTGGTGAAACCTTTTATGTGGGCCCAACCACACATCTCATAGATCCATATTATAACTACTTTAATTATGTAACGTATATTTATATTTTTATTTTTATTTTTATATAGAGAGAGAGACGTACACTTTCATATTCAGATATAATAATAAAAAAATACATGCATGCACGATGCATCACAATATAACTACTTTATTTATGTATAAGAATAATATGTACATGTGGTTGATAGATAATATCAATATGTTGTGTGATGGATGACATAACTATTACATGATGCATGGTGCACCCCACAAATCCATCACCAATACATACATACAAACATATACCTTTATTCACTACTTCTTATTCATTCCTTTTCTATATAATATGTGTGTAGAATGTTTTTCTCTTTTTCTTTTTTCTTTTTTCTTTTTTCTTTTTTTTTTCAACATTTTGCTACCTATAGCAATCAATCATCTTACATTTGGTCAATTCATTCACCACCTAAAACCCTATTATGTTTTTCTAGTTTATATTATTTCATCATATTATTATAATAATTAATGTTATACTGACAAGTGACACAAAGGATCCGGGGATGATGAAGTCGAAGATGATGGTGCGAAGCTCCATAAATCTATCTCGCTCGTGTAAACTCCATGATTAGATCGAGCACTCGCGGTTGAATCACAAAGTTGAGATGGTTCTTGCTCATCATGTTGTTCAAGTGGGAAACAGAAGTCTTCATTAGGTTGATCACCATAACAAGAGTATAACTGCTTAGAAGAATCAACTTGGCCATTCAATTGAGTAGCCACGAGGCGTTCAAGATCAGCCCAATTATCAAGACGCTCGCGTGAGTCATGGTCCATGATCCTCGGTTGATCGGATTCTGTTAGAAAGTCGTTTACTTGAGGTTTGAAAGTCAACCCATGATCAAAGTTGGTGGGACTATCGAGCCTTGGAAGATGATAGAATCTGTCGTTAATAGGGCTAATAAATTGTTGCATGCTGTTGTGGTTCGCGGTTAAAGGCCCGAGTTCTTGCTTGCAGGATCTATTGTTACCCATGTAAACCAGTAATTGATCAAGAACACCATCTTTGTTTAACGATTGCAGTTGCGTTCTTGAATCTATGCACGAGGCTGATATCGATCTTTGGGGACTCTCAAGAGCTTTGTGGTAGTTTTTCTTCTTGAAAACTCGACATACAACCCATCCATCTTCTTGAGTTGAATCACAAAGGTTAGAACCCTAAAATAAATTAAAATTATTATTAACTGTTAAAAGAATTACTATTATTTGGTAAAACTTTATAATCAAGACTTCAGGGATTAACAGTGATAATAGAGTCTCACCATAAATAAAGACCCAAAAACATTCACATACACAGTATAGAAAGTTTCATATTAAATATAAATGAAACATCCGTTGTATTTGATTTGATGTGAAATGGATAGATTATATATATTTTTCCATAAAGTTCAAGCAATAACTTTGTTTAAAATAGAAAGCTTCTTGTTAAAGCAAATTTTAAATTTGAAAACAACTTGTGTCAAACTTGAATTGAATAACATGAATTCTAAGAAACTTACACAAGGATCTTGGTTGGTAACCATATTATCGTCAAGCCTATATTCATGCATTATCCAATCTGATTTTTGGCCATGAGGTGCTCTCCCTTTGTAAAACACAAGTGTCTTTCGCATACCGATTCTGTTAAAGCTACTGTAAATGACCTTATCTCGCCCGGTAGCTTTCCAAAAACCAGCAGCAGTTGCACGATTCGTTCTTGTTCCTGTTGGATACTTCTTGTCTTTGTGGCTAAAGAAGTACCAATCATTTTGAGGGGTGGATCCTATTTTACACTTCTCTGCAAAGATCCAAATGCAAATCATTTAAGTATAGAGAGTCATAACAAATGACAACTCAAAAAAGTTTTGAGTGTGAAAAATAAAGTTTCAAGACTTTTTATGACATACTTGAAAAGGTTTAAGGGGGCTAAAATTATACAGAAAACATTATTTTCATTTACTTATATCCGTATCTCCTAGCTAGCTTTTCGCTAGTTTTTTTTATATAAATTCTGTTGTTTCAAAAAGAAAGACTTACTCATTTGAAAACTAGTTTCAAAAAGAATATTAATTCGATTAATTATACATCCTCATACCTTGTATGTCCCAAGGTTCAAGCTTGTTAAGATCGACATCACGAATAACATCAAGATCGATCTTTTCATAAGCAACTTTCTTCCTCAAGTAATAGTGAAGAAGCTCTTCTTCGGTGGGGTGAAACCGAAACCCCGGTGGCACTTTAGATTGACCATTAACATTTACGGATAAACTCACTTCCTCTTCATGAGACATTACTATAGCTAAAGAGAATTGAAAATGAGAGAGAAAATTAAAAGAAGAGAATGATATGATGATAACAAAAAAGATAGGAGTGGTGTGCATAAAAGTGGTTGCAAGGACATGATTATTTATATGTGAATTATGAGTGAGATGGGTCCAAAACAAACTCAACACATATATGTAACCTTTTGGTGTATATGATAGTATGGCCAACTTAAGGGACCCATAATTTTTGCACCAAATGGTTCCATTTTTACCTATATGCGTTTCTATACTAAACACTCACCAGAACACAAAGTTACAATTAATATATATAAATACATATATATATATAATTAAATTGAAATTGAAATTAAAATAGAAGGTCCGAAAGATATAATGAGGTACCAGACTTGGACTTGTGGGCATTGTGTTTGCTACTTTTAGTGTAGGGTCGTCAACTTCGAAAACAACTAACTACCTAAACGCCAAAGAGAGATAGAGGGTGGCGTTAGGACAAATGTGGGTCCCCATTCGGTGGGTCCAACTAGCGAATGCAGCGGGAGGCAGGCCTCCATCTTAACTATGACCTTCGACCTTAAAATCTCTTAGAAAACCACCTCTGAAACCACCGCTATCTTCAAGTATCTAATTTCTCTTTCAATTCGATCAATTCCCTCGTGCAATAACAACTAGAACTTAACAAGTATGAGAGAGAAACTCGTTCAATTCATGGCAGTCAATGTTCATCATCATCGCGTTACCCTACTCATCTTGTGGACAACCTAATTCCAATATAATTATACCCGGACGATGTCAATTTCAAGTACACATATGAAACATTTTGTCAAACTGAATACATAGGTACATAGAGATAAAATTACCATAATTCTATAAATACAGTTACGTGTTTAAGTTGTGAAAACTAACTGTTATCAAATTTATGTTTGAACCACCGCTACGCACAAGAAGGAAAATACGAGGAACCCATAGTGTGACTTGCAAAAGTTACCCTCTTACAAGGAACCACCACGTGTATATACTTGTGTTCGTTATCATTACTCTTATGCGATTTAAGGTCCTGTTGCCATGTCTTTTTGTGTTTGTCACATGTTCGTTATCATAAAGGGTTGGTACAGTTTTTCGTCACAAAGCTTTCATCCGCAATGACCTACTATTCAAGAACAGAGCTAGTGCCCACCCCACTGGAAGAAAATTTTATTGGATTCTAGTACAGTTTTCGTAAAAATTTGTTTACGAGCCTATCGTCTTTAAATAAAAATGTCACTTAATTTTAGTTCTGAAGCTTGTTGGAAATGAATTTTTCTAGCTCCGTCAAAAAGAACCCAAAACCCTAAGCAAATTTGTATTTACAGATTCTGTTTGTATATTCCTTTTTCTGATCCCGTCTGGCACATCATATTTAAATTGATTCTGAAGTTTTTGCGAACTTGTAGCCATGACAGTCGATCCAACAATAATAAGAAGTTTAAATCGATAAGTTGTACTACAATATTAGTAACTTTTTCATGAAAAGACTCGGTAATTAATCCACATACAAAGTTTAAAAAGTATAGCAATTGCTTTATGGTATATAGCCAGTGTAAACATTCTATTTTTGAACACTTACATATACACCTAAAAATAGATTATAGATGCATTCATTAATGAAGTCACCGCCAAAGTAGCCCTAACACATTGACGTATCGAAATAAAAGCATCTTTAGCGTATGAGGAGAACTATTCAATCGAGATACATATATGCATGGTCGTTTTCGAGGTTTTCGAGTACGTATAAAAGTTATATATGGTATCTGTGCAGCATTATGCGATGACTATTGATTTGCTTTCGATTCGTTACTCATTCTATTCATGTATGAATCCCTCGTTTTACGTAGATTAGATCAGTCTTCCAAAAGTTTGTCCTTCTTCCAACGACATGAATACGGGCTTTTATAAGCTTGTTGTAAAGATTTTTCCTTTTTGGTAAATTAAAATTAATTGTTTAGTTGGACTGTAGTCTAAAGATGATTGATCATCAAAAAGTAGCATAAAGATCCCTAGATTTGTTGCAAATATGGAACTGTGCCGATGGAAAATACTTCGCGAAGCTATAGTTTTTTTTATTGGTTATTATTAATAGGATTTTGTATCAAAGTTTGATAGGTCTATTATAATCTTCCCCTAGGAATATGCTCTTAGTCCGTTTGGTCTTACTTTTCTGTTTTCATAACATTTGCCACAAAAATATGATTTTATGTTCAAATTGAATAGATTTAAGAACGTTGTAGTATATCATGCATTTAACTCCGTATATATGGTTAAATATCTTTTCAAACATTTTCTATTCAAAGTAAGAATTTTACGATTGCAAAACGTACGATCTGACTTTTATTGTAGCAAATAAGTGACGACACGACTGGTGGTTGTTTAAAGTTGTTTACGTATCACGTCACAACTACATAATCGACCATATATGCGTTTTATTATTTTAATTACAGGTCCTATTATACATACACTCCATTCCCACCATCATTTCTCTACACCTTCAAATTAATCAAATCTTATTTTCACTTTTCAATTTCCACTTCTCATCTCCTCCTACACATCATCTTGTTTCTCACATTTACCTTTTATCTTTATAAAAAAAAAATTATCAAAAACAAAAATTTCTAAAATGAACATGTTAATTCATTATACTAAATTTTTGTTATTTCTCTATAAAAACTTTTTTTTATAAAAAAAAAGACTTATTTTTTTTAAAATAAAACTTAATTTCCATAAAATAAGTAGTTTTAAAAAGATATATTTTGTAAAAAATAGTAAAATTTTCTTTTAAATTTGTTTAAAAAGCTATTTTTTAAATGCGTTTTTATAAAATATATCTTTCAATAGTCATGCTAAATAATAATAAATTATCTAACATGACTAAAGTAAAAATATTAATATTAATAATACAATATAATAAAAATAAAAATATTAATAATGTGATGTGACTAAAATAAAAATAATATTAAAAAGATTGACGAAGCCGCTGACATGGGTAAGGGACAAGAATTGGTAAGGGACAAGAATTTGAAAGATATGTATCCAAAACCCCTATATTACACACTTTTATATATATATATATATTATATAATTGACTTGCAATATTGTAATTGAATATGTAGCTTATAAAATTGAAAGTACCAGTTAAGAACATTCAAAACAAACAAATCACAAATTAATCAAAGTAATTTGAAACACACAAGCAAATAATATATATATTAAAAATTCTATAAATTAATACTTATAGAACTACTTAAATTTATTAATTAAAAAAGTTATTAATTAATTGATAAATTAATATTGTTAGTTTACATATTAATTTATAATTAAATACTCAATTTATAAGTACTTTTCAAACTTGCACTTAATTATTGTATAATATATAATAAATCTATCAAATGAAAGACCTAATTTGAAAGGGTTTTTCAAACTTTTACTTTATGAACATTAAATAATATTTTTTTATATAAACACAAGATCAAAATATGATAACACAAAATATAAGATTCAAGGTGAAATTGATTTCAACAAAAAACAAAAGATAATTGAGTAGTTTTCAAGAAACCTTTATAAATCATTCGTGTAATATTAAGTTTATAAAAAAATATTTATTTAAATTCTATACGGAGTCTATAGAAATTATAAAAATGTATTATCTTATAATTTTAGCTAATTATTAATTTAATACCGTATTTAGGAATCAAAATTTACAAAAAAATTAAAATTTTTTTATTAATCTATTGAGTTTCTGCATATGACAAACAAATTTTAACTGTCATTTTAGTAAAAGAAACTGCAAGTGAGACACTAGAGCATGAGAGATAATTATAAGGATGTGGGAATGCGAGGACTTGTAGTAGTAATCCGGTCAATCCGGTTATAATTACAAGTTATCTTTTTACACCTTGACGAGATTCAAAAGGAAAAAGTATAATTGTATAGCATCTTCTAAATCTAAATATTATTCTATTAGGAACAAAACTACTTAATCATAATAAAGTATTTCTAATCCAGATTAACATGAATACCAATTATAACTTCTTCCGTAAGTGTATTGCTTTCTTATATATTGTACTATTAATTAATTAATTATATACTTATAATTTGTTAGTCCATATTGTATAAATTAAATACATGGGTCGGATTTACCCGTGACCCGCCAGGGTATACTTTTCCGGCCAACCTACACCCATGGGTAAAACTCTGCGAGTTTACCCGCCAACAAAAGATAGACATATGCTGATCATGGAGGTTTTTAAGTAGCCGGTGGAGGTAAAGAAAGAAAGTAATATATGCGAAGTAATTATTAACTGAGACCAAACATATGTTGAGCTCTACAAACAGCAAATAGTGTCAGCAATAGCATATATGTTGGTTTAGTTTTCTACGGAGTAGTTTATTGTGTAAAAGGGTAAGATGTATGTAATGATAAGAGAAGGTGCAAATGAAAAGGTGATGAGGAGGCAATTAGTGAATTGGCATAAATGTTTTATGTAAAACTTTGTAGGGGAACAACGTGTCAAGAATTGTGAGTGAAAATTTGTGAATGATGATGTCATTATTAGTAGAATGAAATTTGAGTGTCATCATCATTTATCATCTAAATGTCAGATTGATTTTTTACTATCTTAGAATTGGACATGTTTAGCCATTCGTGATTGTTTAGGGTCTCAAAATGGTGTTTTACCATTTTAATCGTCATTAAAATATTTTAAATAATTAATTTAAATTTGAATAAAAGTCTAAGATTTTTTTTTCTAGTTTAATTAGATGATTATCTAGTTACAGAATAATAGTTATACCTTTTCAAAGAATTTTCTCCTATAAATAATTAGGATTATTATCATTATTTAGTTACATTTTAAATAATATTTCTCTTTAATAATATCTGTAAAAGTTCACTTTCATTTCTAGTTCTGTGTCAAAAGGTCTTGAAAACAATGATTTAGTGCATGGTTTCCCCAGAAACAAATACTAAACATAATAATTGTTGGTTTATCCAATTAAATAGACACAACAACAACCCTTTCTCGCTAACCACCACTACCTTTTTAATTTCTTTGTTAATGATTATAATTAAATACATATACAATCTTATAATCATATTTGATCTACACTACACTACTATACATTAATTGTAAAGAACCAAATAAATCTGAAGCCAACTTAAGCCATCATTACATCATACGATCTACTCACTTTACTAAATCATCATGATCATTCATCATATAAAATACAAGATTTGGATTATATTCACTAATCTATAGATCCTGTAACTATTGTCTCCCTAATTAACAACCACCACGTATATATAATCCATTACCCTATACCTCTAACCTCTTATGTCACCATGGCATCACACATGCATACATATTTTATTGATTTAAACTAACAAACCATACGTCCTTAATTTTCGTAATGGAATATGACCATGTGTGACATCCATATAATTTAGTAATTAATTAATCAACCCTAACTTGCTTTTGACTGTCGTCAAATATTATAATATATATACTAACTAACTAAAAGTATTGATATTACTATTCTAATATTATAATCCAAGACATAATGTTTCAGAGAAAAAAATCTTAGTATCAACCTAATTTGATATACTATTTAAGTTACGTACTCGATAATTTATTTATTTTTTTATTCTTTTATTTTTGTAATCCTCGATCACGCGACTGGAGCGTTGTAAAATCCTAGCATTAAGTATTATCGACTTATAATATAATCATCATTATTTTTATCTTCATCTCAACCGTAGCAGAATTAGGTAGAATGCGGAATCTGTTAGCTAAGTTAGTTAGAAGCAATTAAGTCAGTTGACAAATTAAAGTCACTTTTGTGTATATACAGTGCAAAAGATTAGCTATAGTTTAAAGTTAATGATCAAATTCATTAAGATTCAATGAAATTCCTTCTAGTTTCCAAATTAGGTGTAACTAAATATTAGAATACCTAGAATTCGTTATTGTAGTTACTAAGTTGTAGTGTGTCATTGAAATTTACCCCTAAATTGAGATTTTCTAGTTCCACCCATTAATTCTGGTATAAATAGGCAGAGTATGTCACAAGTTGGCACCCATCGTTTCTTAAAAAAAGCAATAAAAAAATAAACCTCTTGCTCCCATACAACTAAAATTACTGGTTTTAACTCGTCTATGCACATGAGTTGTTTAGATCAGTAAAATATATATTAAATTAATAAGTTATATTTTTTAATACAAAACACTTTAAATATTAAATATTAACTTAATCATCTTAATCAATAATTATGTTTTTCATTAGAATTATAGATTGCACAATTATAGCAAATAAATTGTAATGAGTTCGAGAACTAAATTACCAATAAACAGGAAAAACGACTGATGTAATAGTAACTTCAATATTATGATACTATAGTTGTTATATAAAAAACCATAATAAACCTCTTCATAAAAAAAACGTATAACTTGTCTACTCTTGCATAAAAAATAAAAACATTTCAATTTTTCTTCGTACAATACAAATGCAACCTATTTCAGAAATACAATTACATATTTATAAATTACAATCGTAAATAATAATCTAACCGATACTTTTTCAAGTCATCACAAATAAACAAAATCATTTAATCAAACATGTAGTATAACAGAGCAACAGTTAAACATGTATTATTAAGTCATCTCATTTTCAATTAAATTATCGTCAACCGTCCAGATAACAATTGTTTGAGAGTTCATAATTTCAACATTGTAATAAGTTCAATTAATTGGAAAAAAGACTCAATTAATTTAAAACACAAACATTTTGGCGCACAAGCATTAAATGCTATTTCAATTCAATCAATTTCTATATTATATTTAACATAAGATACGTAAATCATGGTGTACTTTGTATGATGGATATATATGAACTCCCTGACAAAAAATCTGTGTTCTTATTCATTAGGTAAAATAAATGTTGTCCATGTTGTTTTCTCAGATAAAAAATGTAGAAGAATCTCAATAAAGCGGCTTTTTATTGAAAAGCTTGATCACTCATGCTTCTATTATTTGCTAAAACTTTTAATTTTTCTCTTCTTTTTCACAGTAGTTTTATCTTTCGATCTATTCGTAGGGACCATGCGTTTCATAAAGATGATTAGAAGGGAAACATATAAAGAACCTTCTTAATGCAAATGCTTAATTAATTTGATGGAGACTTGACTCACGTGCTAACATTCTATGTAAATTTCAACTATCGACGAATCCAGAAAACAAGTAAAATAGCAGTTACAGTGTATCAGTACATTAAAGTTCGATTCAATGGTATACTTTTATTTTCTTTGTAAAATAGTTTTTCCTTTGACTATCAAAAGCCATTTGGGATAGTGGTACGCGAACAGGTATTTCTCAAACATTAAGTTCTGCGTTAAATTAAAAGTATTGTTAGAGACAATATGTATATATACAATATATAATTATATATGAGTCTGTGTGTGTGTATTAGGTATTATTTGTACATATATGCCCTTTTCTTTTCTAGGAGAAAAGTACATTACAAGTCACTTAAGCCACATGTTTCATGCATTAGCAACATCTCTCTTTCAAGTTTGATATGATTGTGATGGTTTCTTTTTCAATTTCAAAAGAAGTTAAATCTATGTCATTTATAATTGAACGGTATATATGAAGCTATATTATGGTGGTTAGTTAACTACAGTATATGTTAACCGTATGATTATGGTGTACATATTAATTTTGGTGTTGTACAAATAATCTCACATATCTCGTTCTTATTACTTTATGTATACACATATTTGTGTCTGAATCACTTAATTAAACATATGGTTCATATACCGTTATTTAGTGTCTGATATCGAATATGATGAAATATATCATGATGCATGGTTTAACGATCACTACAACAAATGTAATTATATGCATACACTATACATTTTTATTTAAATGCATGTATACAAATACTTGTGCATGTTTATATATGTGAAAAGTTCCAGACTAACGTTCAAAATACAACTGCCTAAAGCCCTAGCTACTTCTTTTGCTTGAGTTCCAAATAGGAAAATAGCTCAACCTACCCAAAGGAAACTTCTTTTTTCTTTGTTTTGGTTGGATGTTCCTAGCTAAATGAATATTTGATGTGACAAAGTGTCTTATTAACAGAACACGGTCAATAACTGGTACAACTGCATGTCTACGTGTATTTATATAGTGAACAAGTAAATCGAGATGAAGATGGTATATTGTATCATCCATTTTCACAAGAATAACAAATATCACAATACTAAACTAGTTGTAGTAAATCTTACGATCACGATATCAAAAAACTTGATGGATCGATCTAAGATGCTTTTGGGTGATCGTTTATCGTATTGTCAAATCAGTAGTAGCTAGGATCGCTTATGAGATTATCAATTGTAGGATTATTAACATAATTGCAAAATCGATCATAAGATCGTAATTAGTAAGATTAATTGCTTATGTCACAAATTTTAGTTGTGAATTGTTTTAGTTTATCTATTAAGTGTTCATATATTATTTATGATAATGAAATTTTCACATTAAAATAGAATCTTACTATATTAATCATATCTTACGATTTCGATGTTTAAAAATGAAAACCATCTTCAATATCTAGATCTAAACGATCTCAAAAACCAAAGTCTCTATTTATTGTTGTTTTTATTTCAGGACGGCATCCACTTGAAAACATTAAATTCTGATACGATGGATCAACTTCAGGGGTGGAGAGTATTGGGGCTAAAGGGGGTGTACGTCGGCCCCACTAGATTATTTGTGGTAGTATCGTAATATTATGTATATGTAGTCTCAAGGGTTAATTATAAACTTATTTTGTCATCTTGAAGAATGGCCCCTCCTAAATCAAAACCCAACAAAAAAGTGGTCAGATTTTAGTTAATTACCATTTTGTTATTCATTCATAAAGTCATTCTAAAGTAGCTTCATTTGATAGCATGGAGTATTCATTATTCAATAAGTTTTAATTGATACTCCTAGTTTAGTTTCGTTGACAAAAACTCTTGCTTATAAACTAGTAAGTAAAATACTTTTACGCTTCAATACCTTTAAATGTTAACTTTGCTCCGATAATATAGTAATTGAAGTCTCGATAATTAATATTCGGTTACTTTCATATATATATATATATATATATACTTTTAAAAACAATTTGTTTTCTTATATAATTTAACTTGACTCATTAATATATTAGCATCGTTTCACCCTCTAATAAAAACGTTCAAGTTTCGTCACCCTGAATCATATTTCATAACATCATTAAATTCCCGAACTTTCAATTGGGTTTGGATTTATTATTCGTTGCCTCATATGCTAGTGACAAGTTATGGATAATAGTATGCTCACAAGGGAAATATCTCCTCTCTATACTTAATTAGGTATAAAATAATTAAATAACTTGGTCCAATTTATACGTTGAAATAGTAACATGAACATTTTTATCGTAAGGAATTCGGTACTTTTTTAGTTCCACAAATATTCTTATTTAAGCGTAATTATAATGTAAAAGTTGAGATGAACTTATTTGTTCCAATTTATAAAATGAAATGCTTTATGTACAAGTTCATTCATTTTTCATATTTGAGTAGTTAGGACTTTGAATTTCTCATGTTCATTGATCATGATCATGTTATTTTAGTGACATTTGTCTTTCAATATTTGGCTCTTATATATTGATATGTATATGTATATGTATATACGAATAAGCACCCTTTTTTTAACTTTATGAATTGAGTGATTATATAATTGCTTATAAATTTGAGCTTACTTTCTTTAGAAATGATCTTGATTCTACAAAATCCTAATGGACGAGAGCATAAACAACATCATGATGAGTTATAATACTAGATTAATTCTATTTTTACAAAATAAACAATTTTATCCTTTTGTAGTAGAAAATTTGATAATTCCTAAATGCAAATTAGTACCAATAATATATAACTTTGTTACTTATGCTTTTCAGTTAAATTGTGGTTACGTAATAATATACAATTAATGTCTAATTTAATGATAGCAGACTTTGTTATACAAGTCTTCTAGCTTTAAAAGACCTATTTATCTCTACCTAAAGTTTATAAAAGCTCTTTCACAAAATAATATGATTATTAAAAAAAATCAATTAAATTTATTTATTATTTTTTTCTTTTTTATCTCTCTTCTAATTTTGTTGGTTAAATTTAATTTGAAAATGTATTTTTTAAATGTTATGTAAACTTGAACATTTCTCGCTTTAAATGGATGTTACGTAAATGGGACAATTATTGACTTAATTATACACGCTTGGTTACACGGCGTTTAATGTAGGGAATTATCTTCAAACTTATGTTATTACAAATTTATTTATTGTAATAATATTATCAACCATTTATTCCTTTTCAATTTTGATTTCAGTGTCGGATTAGGTCAAAATTTGTACGGTCACTTAAAATAGTCCAACGATCAAAGCTCTTCACTTCACTATGAGCCATGATAACTTTTGACAATTTGAAATCGTTTAAGGTCCGAAAATACCCTAATTATTTACGTTTTTAATATTGGACTTTGTTACCTTGATCCGTTTTGGATGGGATTTGTTTAAGCTTTCTTTCCACAATATTTTAACATTTTTGAGATTAGGGTCCGAGCAGTTTTTGATTATCGAATAATACAACTTCTTTGTAAACACCAATTTGTGTTTCTAATTTCGTGTTTGAGCTGCACGATTATTCAATCATATCGTTTGAACATTACCGTCACCTCAACCTACTGCCCTACCGGACAGAACGAGCGACCGAGCTCAACTGATCTTTCTAGTTAGAAATGGGTCGTTTTCTTTAATTCGTTATTAGGACCCCTATATTTATGATTAAGTATAGGATAGGGTCAAATTAAATAAAAATATGTATATATGATTGAACAAAGTCTTTGTGTGGCTGCTTCACATATATAGCTAGCATTGAATGTATTCAAGCCAAAGCTTCCACTAGCTCAATCTACCCTACATATATATGATATATCTTGTGGAAAAAAAAGTCTATAAATAACTATAAACATTGCAACTCTCAACCATCAACTAACACATTAAAAAAAACAGGAATTAAAGATGGACTCCAAACAAGAAACTAATTCCGGCAAAGAAATTACATGCACAGGTTTGTTTGATCATTAGATTATTTTTCCTGAGTTCTAAATTTCCACAAGGTAATTAATCAATCGCAACAGTCATATTATATATCTCGGTTTTTTTAGAACGAAAAGCATTCACACATTCTAAATCACCGGCCATTATATACACAAAACTACATATAATATATCTGTTTTTATGTACATATTTTGTAAAGCTGCTGTGGCATGGGGTCCTGGGGAGCCTTTCACTATACAACAAATTCGTGTTCAACTGCCTCAGAAAATGGAAGTCCGAATCAAAATTGTTTTTACTTCGATATGCCATACTGATCTTAGTTCTTGGAAAGGCGAGGTACGAGTGTCTCAATACGCTCATATATTATTACAATAAAAGCCTATAAGTTTATGCGCATTTTTTCTATTTAGTTTGGTGAAACCTATAGAAAGCTTGAATTACTATATATAAAATTTGTACACTGCACAAATTAGTCACATATATGTAGTAGTGTACATGTGTATAGTAATATCATGTCTATTGATCATTTTTGTCTAGTTCACTTGATAAACTACTTATATATGTACAGAACGAATCTCAAAGGGTGTATCCGCGGATTTTTGGACACGAGGCCTCCGGGTAACATTTAGAACTCTTATATGAAACATCTAATTAAATTATCGACTAATTTGCTTCATTGGATTAGGATTGTTGAGAGTGTAGGGGAAGGTGTAGAGGAAATGAAGGAAGGAGATCATGTTATTACTATCTTTAATGGCGAGTGTGGTGAATGTGTTTATTGCAAGTCGAAAACCACCAATCTATGTGAAAAATTTCGGGTTAACCCATTACAAAGTGTAATGCGAAATGATGGGAAAACGAGGTTCATGACTCTTGATGGGAAGCCGATCTACCATTTCTTAAATACTTCAACTTTTACCGAGTACACAGTGGTTGATTCAGCATGTGTTGTCAAGATTGATCAGAAAGCTCCCCTCAACAAAATGACCTTACTTAGTTGTTGTCTCTCCACAGGTTGTGATCTATAAGATAAAAAAAATGATAGATAAACATATATATTAAATAATTCTAAATATTAGTTAACAATGTGAGCATGACACATCACATGTTTAACCAATAAAATTATGATTGAAAAATATATATCAACTAATAATGAATTAATGCAACTTTTTAAGTCTATTTAGTTAGCTATATAGGTCTCTATATCATTATCCACTAAATGATTTATACATCCAATAAATTAGTCTAATGTCAAATGTTGATAGTTTCAAAGGTAACCCACTTTCAAATGCTATGTTTAATTAATGACATGTGACATTAAACTAACAAATCAACTCATCTTATTGGATACAAAAATCATTTCTCGGCTTTTAAGATCGAGAAATGATATAGAAATTGGTTAGCTATATTCACAATGATGAATCTATTGATTAATTATAGTTTGATTATGCATTAATTCGTATATATATGTGAAGGATTTGGAGCCGTAATCAATACCGCAAACGTGCACCAAGGCTCAACGGTTGCAGTTTTTGGTTTGGGCGCGGTTGGATTAGCGGTAATGACACTAGCTACGTGTCCATAATGAGATATATATATATATATATATTAATTTGTCGGTTTAAATGATCAAGTTGTGTACGTCTTATGTTATGTGTACGTCTTTTAAATAAGCAGGTCATACAAGGAGCTAAAACAAGAGGAGCATCTAAAATTATAGGCATTGACATTAATGATGATAAGCATATCAAAGGTACGTACCACAAATCTTCTATATATATTATAAAATTTGAGTTTTATGCTATTAATGTGAAGTCCTAATGAATATCAAATACATAGATGTAAAGTTTTAATGACTCTAAAAAAAGCATGAATGACCAAAAATAAAAATCAACAATTTTTTTTGTAATGTTTCATTTCTTTATATATAAAAATAAAAAGGTTATAGTAGTTTAATTGTTTTTGTGAGTATAATTTTTTAATTTCTAAGCGTTTTATTACGATGTTAAAAGTACTTGTCAACAATGCCAAAATACATTTTCAAAATGGTTAAATTCTTTATTTTGTCTAAGTTCTCAAATATAATATAACTTTTAATCGAGACTTTTAAACCTTTAGCTAGCGATTATAACCATAGTTGTTTGGGGGTAGATTGAGGTAATTAAATGATCAGTCAAAAGTTAGTTCAATTTTTTTTATTTTTTTACATTGGTAGATACTAAGAATCCTTTTTGGTTTTGTGTTCTATTAATAATCTTGAGTTATGTTGAAACTATTTTTGGATGTTGTTGTCCATCGATTGTAAATGTTTTGTTATTTAACACGATAAAAACTTACCATAAGGTATGTAGTATTGAAAAGAAAATTGTAGCACAAGCTATTAATAAACACCGATTTGGTGCGACTCAACCCAACCCGATCATTATCGATTAAGAAGTTATACTTAATAGCTTGAACAACCTTTTTATTCATATTTTTAACTCTTTACGCTAAATATTAAATTTTTAAAAAAATTATACAATACATGTGTAACGCACGGGTCTGACTGACTAGTATATAATAAGAACTAGTTGCGAAAAAGTATGAAACCCATAAAGCATTTAATGTCAATCTTGTTAGGTTGTCTACAACATTTACTACTTATCTTATCTCGTAGTTCGGGTTGGGAAGACTGAAAGCGTATATCTCAACCAACTTATATACAGAGAGAATTTTATCGAACGCTATGAATTCTCTCTAACTATGATATATTTCATTTAACTACGCCCGCTATGGAGCACTTAATGTAACCGTATGTGAATAACTTATCAAATCTACGTCTACGTTTGTTTAATTGCTGTTCGATCTAAAGAATATTTACCATGTTTATTGTAACTGTTTTTTGGTTATGTCACTAAAAAAGTCACAAGTTGCTATGTGCATTTATTCTAGATGTATTATGGGAAATTTCGCATTTATCATTTTATCTAACTTATATAAGTTTGTATGTATGCCATCCATTTTTCTACACTCATGTTTAAAGTATATATATATATATATACTAATCTAATGAATTTGTGAACTTTATATTATGCGTCTATATTATATATTTTCCTTCTTAGTATATCATGTTTTTATCAGATCCTTACCCGTAAATAATACGGAGTATATATGCAAGTTAGTTCAATAATTTTGTAATAAGGATGCTTAGTTAATTAAGAAGATTTTGTTTAAAAAATCCTAATTTTGTTCTATATCTAGAATAATTAGAGAGAAAAATAACGGTCAAAGTTTATGTCGACAGGCCAAACAATGGGAATGACTGACTTCATAAAGCCAAGTGATATTAAAATACCAGTACATGAGGTAGTATAACTTTTTAACACATATCTTAAAATGCTTATACGTTTGTAAAATATATCCGTTATCAATATAATACGAACGGTTTTATAGAAAATAAGGGAAATCACAGACGGAGGGGTAGACTTCAGCTTTGAGTGTGCTGGAAATGTAGACGTCATTCGTGAGGCCTTCTTGTCTACACACGATGTACGTTATTTTTGGAATTCACATCGTCTCAAGTTACTACTTAATATGATAGGTCATGTTATATGTTTTGTAAGAGAAAAAAATAACGTGCATATCTTGTTGTGTGCTATATTTAATTTATTTTTTGCTTTTCATCTAAAAAAGTACAACGCGGTCTTGTTATGTTAAAAATAATTTGAGAGAATCTCATCTCAATATATATTAATTTACAAATATATACATGCGTGCATGTATTCATTCATCATCAAAGACATAACTCCAACTCGCTTATTTGAATATAGGGATGGGGACAGACGGTAGTATTGGGGATTCATCCAACACCAAGAATGTTGCCATTGCATCCAATGGAGTTGTTTGATGGACGAACGATTACAGGTTCCGTGTTTGGTGGTTGCAAAGGGAAGACCCAAATCCCTCTTTTCGTCGATGATTGTATGAAGCTGGTATGTTAATTAATTTACTTATTTTATTTAATGTACATGTATAAGTATAAATATGTGAAATTATGAATCTAATGGTATGTGTTTGGATGTTTCAGGAGGGCGTACGGTTGGAGGAGTTCATAACCCACGAGCTTCCATTTAACAATATCGATCAAGCTTTCGATTTGTTGATTCAAGGAAAATCATTACGATGCTTACTTCATCTTTGAATCAAACATATGATATAAATCATATACATGTTAAATGGTACGAGTGAACAATAAGTGATGAAATCACAATTTCGCTATAAACCTTGATTTAAGTGTGATCACATAGAAATTTGTTGAAAATAACATTTTCGAAGTTCCTCTTTTGTTGGAGTGATTAACTGATGTTTAATTGACATATAGCGGGTTACGAACAAAATGTTATAAGGTTAAGTTTCAGAATGCACATACGATTATTATAGACATTTCATTCCTATAATATTTCGATGAAATTGAAATTAATTATATGAATAATAATTTCAGAAAATGTGAATTTCTTTAAGTTAATGAATTATGTGAGTTCCAATTTAATTTGTTTTTTAATGAAACACTACCCTTACATATGGAGTATATAATTAAGATTTCAATTAAATTTAATTTTATGTAATTTTGTGAATGAAAACGTAACCTAAAGTATCACACAAGTGTATGTAGCAACCATTTATGGGGAAAATTATATTACGAATTTGGTTTGATATATTTGTTGTAGAACTCAAGAAGCACGGGGTTCGGTCACCGGAAAGTCAGCGTAATCTTGTCACATCACTCTTACACTAATAATTTCATTTTATCCGGTATAATTACACCGAAATCTGAGACTCGCCTCACACTTTTAAACACTTAAAAAAATCTTTTTTCATTTTAATTTGTTCCTCACACCGTGACTATTCCATTGGTGAGAGAATCGCATCGAAGAATCGAAGATGGTCAAAGTACCAGTATGGTTACACCAATATTGTTCTTAAACCACAAACGAGTTTTGAAGCTCATACTATGTGCTATAAACAACTTTCGGAACTAAAATTAATATAATAAAAGTAAACTTTTAAGTTAGAGTTGTTCTTAATTGACAAAAATCTCTAATTTCATGTGATTTACTTGAAATCAGAATAAATATCAACCTAGAACACTTCAAGTTGGGGAGAAATATGGATTCAAAACCTAGAGGATGAGTTTCAACTCCAGTTCTAAGAAATAATACATTTTATACGGACAATTCAAAATTGTTTTTTGCTACAAGTACAAGGTTCATCCACTAAAATTAATGAACATGTTCATAGCATGTTATAATGCACGCAACATTTTTTACCCTGCTAATTTTAGACATAACTTTGTTTATAAACATGTGAGACGACCTTTATTGTTTAAATATCATAAAAAAGATGTGAAAAACTTCCCGACTATTGCGTCGGGTAGTGAGAATTCTATTTTAGTTTTTTGTTTACGTTGATATTTATTAGTTATATTTTTTAAGTTATTAAGTGTTATAAAATTGAGACGATAAAAAAAATTTTGACTCTTTTAATTAGAAAAATGTAGGAGCATAAGGAGTAAAGTAAATTTTTTTGCCATTCAACAATCAGAACTAATTAGGTTTGTATAACATTACTCATATAACATATAATTTTGATATATAATTGAAATAA
Source organism: Logfia minima (assembly GCA_963921325.1). NCBI lineage: Eukaryota > Viridiplantae > Streptophyta > Magnoliopsida > Asterales > Asteraceae > Logfia > Logfia minima. The sequence continues at coordinate 7,823,695 of OY992764.1, read as the reverse complement.
AATACTATGGAGAAATCTAAACCATTAATTAGGTTCCTTCCATGATAATTCAAAGGTGAAAATTTATTTATAATTAAAAATTTTAATTTTATAGATGTGTCTATAACTGTTTCTCTTTTACAAAAACAGTCTTCCTCACTTACATGATACTCATTATGATTGTTAAATATGTCATTTTAACACATGCATTTTATAATTGACCATTTTAGTTCATGTATTCTTTTAAATAACTCATTTTCATATACGAATATATATGAATTTATTTACAATTTAGAGTTTACCCCGTAAAGTTTTCATGTTGTTATTTTTATTAATCTTATTAAATCCTAAATATCTTATACTTTTTTTTTTAGAAAAATAATATATTATACTTTATTTATACCATGTATGCTAAATTAAGTTTGTTCTAGGTATTTAAAGCTATTGAATTTATATGTGGGATAAGGTGGTGACATATATCAAAATTTACATGTTGACCGGATAATGAAAATAATAATAGAATGAACTAGTGCACATTTCTATATAGTCGTTTGTTGGTAAAAGAATATGAGAAAGCAAGTTATTGATAACTAAAAAGTTCCATTGTGTTTATATATAGGACATATTAACTCAATTTAACTCGAACTTTTTTGAAAATTTGTTTTGATGTTGAATAAACATAATTAAATTGTTAAATATTGCTTTCAAAAAATAATTTCATAGTGTAGGTAATAAAAACATTATAACCCTTTTATAAAATCAATAATATTGGTACTAATTTTAACTTTCCGTTACGAAGGAGTGAAATCACAACAATATATATATATACGAATATGAAATTATATATTAAAAATCAATAAAAGTTTGATATGTTTAGTTAAATAAAGGGTTAATTCATCAAAAGTGCAACGTACTGGCACATCGTGTTCCATGTATACAAGTTACCCATTTTATTAACTGGGTATGCAACCAACCAAAAGAAACCGTTTCCATAGTTTGTTGTCCCAGTAACCGAATACCAAGTTACATACATCGATACAAAATATTCCAGTTTGTTGCATACCCAAACAATAAAATGGGTAAATTTTATCCACGTCATTTTTAAAACAAATTAAAAAATTCTTACAAATACGTTCTTACATGTTGTCCAAGTAACCGATTACCATGTTGCATACATCGATACATACTTGTCCAGTTTGTTGCATACCTAGACAATAAAATGGGTAGCTTGTATACATGGAACACGATGTGACAGTACATTGCACTTTTAATGAATTAACCCGTAAATAAATTATAAGTAATTTTTAATATAAAAAATATTTCATACTTAATCTCGCGTAGCTGCAATAATGAACTAGTAATTAAGACAAAACAAATAGTTACCTTTTGCTTAACCTGTAATTGTGTATATATAACAGATATTTTTCTTCCAACACATCGTTTTTATGTCGTTTTTTATATATTTGTACTTTAATCCAATTCGGTATTTTAATACTTCATGTCTATTTGTGACTGTTTTCCGAAAATATTTAAGACCGATTTTCTAAATATAATAAATTTAGTTGGCCTAATGGGGTCGGCCTATGGAATACTAGAGGCCCATATAAAGGCATACAGGCTGACCCAGCCCAAATTATTTTTCAAATGCGACGGACGCCACACCACTCAAAATTACAATTTACATAACACCTTCCCCTCGTATTTCAATTTCTTTGTTTCCTTTTTCCCTTTTTTTTTTTTTATCACAATCACAATTCCGGCTACTTTCACGTCCACAGAGACAGATACATATACATACATATACATATATATCCCCATATTATTATTTTTATCATCTTCAAGCTCAATACTTCATCGAATCAAAACAATCAATCACACAAGAAACCGTTCAAGATTCATTCACTTCTTCCGTTCAACTGGTACAAATTATTCTCCAATTTCTTTTTCTTTTTTTATTTTGTTCTAATTTCATCTTTATTGAAATCTCTGTTAAACGTTTTTAATGTAAAGATACTTGCTTCTTGCAATTGTGAACGAATTGTACATGTTTGATGGGTTAGTGGGCTGTAATTTTGTTATATTTGGGTAGTTAGTGTTTTGGGGGTTTTTGAGAACAAGGGTTTGTGATGAAAAGTCGATCGCATAGGTTACCAACGATTTCGGACACACCTGATGACTGGGTGGATGAGTCATGGGTGGTGGATTGTGTTTGTGGGGTTAATTTTGATGATGGGGAAGAAATGGTTGATTGTGATGAATGTGGTGTTTGGGTGCACACCAGGTGTTCGAGATATGTCAAGAGTGAAAAATTGTTTGCTTGTGATAAGTGTAAAAGTAAGAGGCTTAGGAAAGAGAGTGAAGAAACGGAAGTTGCACAATTGTTAGTTGAATTGCCTACTAAAACATTGAGAATGGATAATCCGTATCCGATGAGTTTCCCAAGTCAAAATCCATTTCATGTTTGGACTGAGGTTCCTATGGAAGAAAAGGTGCATGTGCACGGTGTACCTGGTGGTGATCCTGCTTTGTTTAATGGGGCTTCTTCACTTTTCGGTCCTGAACTTTGGAAATGTACGGGTTATGTTCCTAAAAAATTTAATCATCAATATCGGGAGTTCCCTTGCTGGGATAATAGGCGCGATGATGATGACGTTGATGATGATAAGAAAAGGAAAGAGGAAAATGAGAATCATGCTAACAATGGGGCAGATGCATTGTTTTCGTTGTCAAAGGAGAATGGTGAAATGGAAACTCAAGTTAATGGAGTAGGTGGGTTGGATATGGGGCCACCAAGTGGTATTATGATGAAGCAAGAGGTTGAAAAATATGAAGGTAGACGAGTGAGAAAGGAAAGGAGTTTAGTTAAGCCAATTGTGTTTCGTTCAGGAAGCCACAAGAAAGATTTGAAGGATCAAAACAGGAAGAACAATGTCAAAACTGTGGAGAAAGATGTGGATACTAAGAAGAGAAAGCATCATTCTGCTGATACAGGTATTCTTATGAATTTTATGTTAGTTATAAGCTTTTACTCCGTATTAAACTGTATTTCATGTTTAAGTAGTTTTGAGATTTGTATGACTATGTATATGCTTATATACTCTGCAATTTAAAATGTGTAATAACACATGTTCACTTCACTATAATACTAGTTCCCACGACATCAAGTGATGCAAAACAATCAGAATCAAACGAAGGGAAAGCTCTTAAGGTTTTCAAGACTGATAAGCAAAGATACAGACATGAAAAATCAAAAGTGGATGTGCAGAACAATCAGAAAACCGACGATAACAACCCTTCCTCTAGTGGGCAACCTTCAGAGAACGTAGATGGTTCAAGACCTAGTCCCTCAAAAGAAGCAAAACGAGTGGAAGAAAATGATGGAATCCAAGTTCATTCAAGTGATCAAGTTTCTCTAAAAAAAGAGGATGGCATGACATCATCGTTAATACAAAGTCCAATGGAAACTAGTATCATGAAACATGAGGTATGTAACAGTGTAATCCATATTTGCAAATATAGATTAGTTTATGGTTTTGAAGGATAGGAGTCCAAAGCTGTCTTAATCTACTAAAAGCTTGATAACCAAGATTTGCCTAAAACTCAACAACTGGTTATCTGATTTACGACTATAAACAGAACAAGCACATCCAAATACCATCTCCTAATTCATATTTGCAAATATAGGTTAGTTCAGGTTTTGAAGGATAGGATCCCAAAGCTGTCTTAATCTGCCAAAAATTCAACAACTGGTTATCTGATTACAACTATAAACAGAATAAGCACATCCAAATACTATCTCCTAAATCCTAATTACATCTGATTATAGGATTCTGTCAAGTAATTGCTATATAATACACATCTAAAGATAGATGAAGCATTCATAAAATCTGCTCTTTAGCCTACCTATATAATTGTAGTGAACCGCTAGGAGGTGTTCATTGATTGTTTTCTCATAGGCCATAACTTAGCTAATTTGATATACTTGTGGTAGGAACCTCTACATTCAAGAAAATATATGCCAAGAAATCTTGATAACTGCATGGATCACACATGTGGTATTCTCCAGAAAACCGAAGAACTTAGGTGTGTTTAGTTGTCAAAAGTTTTTTACAAACCTCCATCTCTAATTTTCTAAAAGATGAAAAGAGTTTTCCTTCTGTAGGTAAGTGTTGAAAATTTGGAAAATGTGTTCAAATGTTGTAACATTTTCTATTTTGGAGAACTTAGAAGGTTTTGGAAAATTTTAGGGAAGTGAAGGTAGTGTTATAAAGGAAAAAGGTGGAAAAGTGAGATCCTTGTTTTTCAACTTCTAGTTATAATATGGAAAAGTGGGTTTTCTATTTTCTTCGAAAATATTTTTTAAAAAACACCCATTTTGAACCTTTTGTTAATTTTCAAGTTTGGTTGGAAAATTTTTCTAGAAAAGTGGGCCACCTTTCTATAACTAAACACACCCTTAACTTTCCTTTTTTTTCTTGGTTGTGGGTGTTGGTTGACATAAACCCCCTGGAGTGTGTGCTTGAGGTTGACTTTAATTTCAAAACCAGCTATTTGAACATCTAGAATGCTTCGAACATGACATGGAAGAACATAAACATATATTATTGTATTTTTGCATATGTGTAGTATGGTTTTCTCTGGTTAATATGGGTGGTATAAAGCTTATCAAGTTGATAGCCAGGAGATTCTGCTGGATATCATGTTTCAGCTATGAGTTCTAAGACAAGGTGTGGTTAGGTAATTTCAAGCTTAGTTGATTTTTGGCCATTTTTAATGTACTTAAGTTATAATATGAGTTAGTTGATAGCCATGAGATTCTGCTTGATATCATGTTTCAGCTATGACTTCTAAGACAAGGTGTGGTTAGGTAATTTTAAGCTTACTTGATTTTTGGCCATATTTAATGTAAGTTATAATATGAGTTTGTAGTAGGATATCAATATCATATTAGAGTTGTATGGGAAGGAAAGGGATATAAATATGAACAATACGTGAAGATATTGCGACTGTTGCTAGGGAATGGGCTTTACAACCAGTATAAATGCATAACAAGGATATTATTAATTTGACAATCTTAAATGCTTGTACAAATAAATAAAAATATCATGTAACTAACTGAATTATAATTTCTACTATCAGTCTCTGTACTCGGATTAAGCATGAAAGAATTAGACATTCACATTTCATCAAATGCACAATTTAGATCTCCATTTGCACTTATTCCTCATAGATGGATTTATAAGAAAGAAGCTTCTTTTAGTGTTGAATTTACCTTTTCACTGCTTTTGTTTGAAGCTGAGCTCTGTAGTTTTATTTGAAGTGCACTTGGCTGTAACGTTGTTTTGATTTCCTTTTTTAGGATGGCCATGATGCTAATGATAATGGAAGAAGTGGGAGTAGAAGTAATGGAAGTAGGTCTAATACGAACAATCTGGAAAAATTAGACTCAGCACCAAATGGCGATCTCCATGCCCAAATTGAAGTAAAAGCAGAAGAAATTAATCACTCTGTAAAGACTACTGATTCTCAAAATGTTCTTCCTAGTGATTTAAAGTTGGATAGCTCCAAAACCTTGGCCCAAGATACAAAGGTTCCTGATGATCCTTCTTCTGCAAGTTTTGAAGTGAAGAAAGAAGCTGTATCTGTGTCAAAAAAGGTGCAAAGCATTGGCAAAGACCTGCCACAAATTGATACTAAAGCGGATGAACCTGGTGAATCATCCTGTGGGCCTAGTCAGCCCAAAGGACCAGTGAGGGGATCCGAAAATTCCACAGTAGCTCGAAGTTCCTCAGAAGCCCAAATTAAATTACATGGAACAGTTTCAAGTCCAAAAGGTGCACCTAGTCATCGTAAAGTGACAGTATCGACTGTAGCAAAATCTGCTGGAAAACCTTCTTCAAAACCATCTGTTCCTGATAAGGCGAGATATTCTAACCCTGATGATTGTAGTTCAAGTGGCAAACAGAAGGCAGCCTCTGATAATATTATTAAGACCAAAAAAGATAATAATGGGGACGCTTCTGAGAAGCCGAAGAAATCAGTAAAAGACCCTCCAAAATCATCTTCTACATCCGCTCTAAAGTCTTCACATTTGAGCAAGTCCTCACATGCTCCTGTTTCCAAGAAGACTTCATCCGATTTGAAGGATTCTTCAGTCTTATCATCCTCTAAAACTTCTTCTGCCACCCGGGACTCTGGTGATTCTGCCAGTTCATTGCGAATTGATAGTGGTGCTCATGAACAAAACAAAACAACTTCAGAAAAGATGACTCAGTTGAATAGACATCATGCACCAAAGAATCATCCACCACATGTTCACCCCCTGCCATCAACCAACCCACCTGCAACCTTAAGTGATGAAGAGGTATTAATGGAACACTATATCTTCATTTATGAAGTATTCAAATATACGATTTCATATGATGTATTTTTTGTTTGCTGATATGTTTTTTTATGCAGCTTGCTTTACTTCTACATCAAGAACTGAATAGTTCCCCAAGGGTTCCACGGGTGCCACGTATGCGCAATGCTGGCAGCTTACCTCAGCTAGCTTCTGGTACGTCTACGAGCACACTAATGAAACGAACATCTTCTTCTGGAGTGAAGGATAATGGGTTGGTATCAAGAAAGAAAAATAAGGATTTAGCAAATAATACGGTGACTAATTCCCGTGAGTTGGATGGAGGAAAGAAAGTGGATAGAACACCTTCTGTGGCCTACTCGAGGAGGCATGATCCTCACAAAAATGGTTCAGCAAAAGTGGTACAGCCTCCTGCCTCAACAACAGTTAGCAGTGGTCCATCTTCTTCTAATGAAGATAATCAAAATGCTTCTGATGGTGAAACTGGTGCAATCACCCATCGCACTTTACCAGGTCTGTTTACATAAGATGTTGTCCAGTGACATCTATTATAAGTTTTTTGACATTTAACTTTTCCTACTGCAGCGTTGATTGCTGACATTATGAGCAAAGGTAAGCGGATGACATATGAAGAACTCTGCAATGCTGTTTTGCCGGTATAATTCTTTGCTTGAATATGCGTTTATTGTTGGTTATTCATGAATTGCATGTTAGTTTGAGCTGACCATGTTGACCCATATACCTATGAATGGATCAATTATGTTTTAAGTTTATCTCTAACGAGTCAAACAAGTAAAATTGTAAAATTAGCCTCAAAGGAAACTGGTCAAACAGTTTAAAAGCTAGTGTATTTTGAAGTATAAAGCTTCCCAATTCATTGTATCCAGAGTATTATATAATTATTGAAATAATGAAACCAAAGGGCATTTGGCCTAGCAGTATGTGACAAAACCATTAACCAAAAGGTTGTGGGTTCAATTGTCATTGGAGACAATGTGCATATATGTGTGAATGTACATAGCAGGTGGGATCGAGGTGGGTTTGCTGTTAGAAAAAATCACTGAAATGATGTAAATATTGTGATTGTTTTTGACACAAATTTTTGCAAAAGAATTTTGGTTAAACCTGACCTGACCTATTTCGACCAGTATCAAAGACCCAAACTCGATTCGACCGATTTACCCAACACGCCTGACTTGTCTATTTTCTCACCTCTAATGTTAATGATAATAGTGCCAATGTTTTTTGTCTGACATCAATGATCATCTACTGTTTTCCAGCACTGGCCTAATTTGCGTAAACATAATGGGGAGCGTTATGCGTATTCTAGTCATTCGCAAGCTGTGCTTGATTGCTTGAGGAACCGGAGTGAATGGTCCAGATTGGTTGATCGTGGCCCTAAGGTATATATGGGCACTCTTGTATATGGTGCATCCAAATTTTGTTATTGACATGGTCAATTTGAATGGTTTAATAATCAATACTTGTTTTGCAGACAAATGCGGGTAGGAAAAGACGCAAGTCTGAAGCTGATGCACCAAATCTTGAATCAGAAGATGACGATGATTATAGCACAGACAGAAACACAAAGGATGTAGATAATAGTAATAGGAAACGAAAAACAAGAAAACAAAGGCGACTTACTCTTCAAGGAAGAGGAATAAAGGATGTTAGAAGGAGACGGAAAACAGAAGTTAGTGATCTCGAGTCTTCTTCTGAATCTAGTGAAGAAAGCGAGTACAGTGATGAAGAAATGCACGATGGGAGAACATCAGGAGGTCCAAACGAGGCTTCTGCTAGCTCAGATGAAACGGAAACGATGTCATAACGTTGTTAATAACGCCCTTTTACCTGTAAATGATTAGGATAAAGGGCTTCTTGTATTCTAGCATTTGGTTTTATAAATATCTTGAAAGTAGGACCGAATAGTAGTAACACTAGTATGAAAGTAATGAGGATGTTTAACTAGATTTTGTATTCATGCTTGTTAGCTGTGAGTTTCGGACTATGAAAACTTATTAGATGGATGCTAGATATAATCTTTCTAACCCCCAACATCTTTCTTCATAATATGAATGTTGTTTGGAGCATGCCTCTTTTTTTTTAGAAGTATATTGTTATAATTGTAATTGTAAATATATAGATAAAGATGGTTATAATTACACAGTTTGATTACAACAATGATAAATATGTTAAAATTAAATGTCTAAATCAATAATATGCTTATAATGAAAGAATTGTAGTGACAAAGTTTGTCTACTTGCTACCCCTAATTCCTAGTTGATGATTTTAAAAGATGAAAGAAATACTACAGTTCAACTTTTGCTCCCTTCTTTTCCATCTTGCTTTATTCTTCCTTCTCTGCCTCTTTATTTGATGCTCTGATTATATAATTCAATTCAATAAAATAAATAAAAAGGTTTTCTTAACAATCAAACATTGAAATCCAACCCATCGCCAATAGTAATACGATTCCAACACTGTTCTTCAAAACACTTCTTTCCTGGAAAACAGAAAAGATGCCATTAGTGTTTCAATTCTTGAAAGGGTATGAAAGTATTTCATTTCGTCATTTTCTATTTTCTAAATAGCAAGAACACAAATCAAATATTAAGCGCCCATATATTTTTTATTTTTATAAATGATTAAAATAAAATAGATGAACAATGACTACAATAGAATAATTTTCGTGTAATGACTAGATTAATACACATGAAGAAAAAATATAATCACCCATATAAAATAACACTTTTTCTATTTTTATCACATTAATGATTCTCATGCTTTAAAAATAATACATGCTAAATTGATGTACATTCCTAGCAGGGATAAAAATATATATAGACTACTTTATAAACCAAAGTGAAACGAATAAAGTGCTAAAAGAAACTTACTACAGAGGAGATTGACATATAACCATCGGAAGGATTCACCGGCGACAAAACAAACGGTGGCGGCAATGTCCCAGTCTTATTATGGCCCGAACTTCCTCCATTTGAAAACCCAAGATCATAAGCCGGAGTCCCATCCGGCTTAAACAAACCATAATTCCTTTCAGAAGTTGGCCCAGATTTCAAATTCTCATTAAACAAAGCAAACACAAAAATATTCAAATCATAATCAGGCATTGCTGGTGTTCCTTTTTGTTTACTAACAATTTTTAATAAGTTTCCATTGTACTTCTTAGCATTTTCGGGTGATGCCCCGATTTCATCATCGTCTCCTTTAGATGGCCATCCTGTTTCAGATATTTGAACCTGAAATTTCTTGTAACCTAAGGAACCAAGAGCTGCATATACTGCATCGATTTGTGCGAACAACATGTTGTCGTAATGCAAGTTGGTTTTGGAATCTATGATTCCCTCGTTGGGTTGAAACAGAACGTAATCTAGTGACACCTGCTTTGAATTACCTGCAGATAATATATATACAAATGTAAAACAATTAATCCTTGTCTATGAGATATATCATGGTTACTCTCATGGTCGTCCCGTGGATTTCAGTGGCCCTGTCCCACATTTATAAAATAGGTCATATTAACATCAAGATTTAAATACATGTAAGCAAAATCTTGAAAATGAAATAAGTATCCAAAATCGTAGTGTGAAATGGTCAGTATTGTTGGTTATCAATGTTTTTGCAAGATGCAGTTAATCTACTTTTAAACATAACTATCCACATTGCATATAATCAAGAAATGTTTTTGTTTTTTTAGTACTTTTACTCTAAATGTTGTATATGCATTCTAATGAATTCAATAAGTAATATAAGGAATTTCATTAATCTATATTATTACCTTTGTACGCGAAGAAAGGATATGCATTGATCAAAAAAGGTGAACATGTTTCTGAAAGGAAATCCAAAATCGGAGTAAGACAACTGATTAGATCTTGCCTGAAAGCTCCTGAAGATGGGGGATAAGAAGTTTCTAGTACAGCTAGAGAATGTGGGGTGGTTACAGTAATTTTCGAGTCTAGTTTCATGTTAACTAGAGCAGTATGTATGCTCTGCATAGCTGGAAGTAGGTAGCCAGAGAGTGATGTGTCGTTAAATGTCAAAACTTCGTTTCCAACTGCAATGGAGGTGATTTTAGTAGCTGGAAGGTAAGGTTGAATGTTTGAGTTGACCCATGATTGACCCGCGTCAGGGTCTTGTAGTTTTAATAAGTACTCATTACCGATCCCAACGATGAATTCAACGTTGGTATTGGCAAATGCTTTTAGTACTTTTGGATCAGCGTCGTAGAGTTTGACTTTATTGACACCGATGGATTTGACTAATGGGACTACTTTTTCAGGTGATGGTAAGTTGTTGGCTATTTGGCCGTAATTGATTCCGATTGAAGATACAAACACGATGGGAAAGAGGAGGAGGACGGCGGATAAGTGGAAGAAATGGGTGGTGGAAATTGACATTGGGTGGTGGATTGAAAGTTGTGGTGGTGGTGTTTAAGATAAAGCTAAGTAGTAACAATGGGTTGAAAGTGTTGCATTTGGATGTTTACTTTCTTTTGGCTAAAGATTCCTAAAGTGATACAAACAGATGGTTTTGTGTTTTTCTATGTTGCTTTTGAAAATTTCTTTGATGATAAAATATCAAAAGGGAATAATTGAAGATGAAGAAATGTGTGATGGTCATTTGATGTAGAGCATAGTAGAGCATAGTACTACCCTTTTTAATGAATTATAATTACATCTGTTTTGCATTTAATTGACATATATTGAAGGTGACCTAACTAGATATTTTGGGTGTCCCAATCGAACGCATTCACTACAGAACGAATGATATAAACGAATATACGAAAAGTAAGACATGCATGAAATAAATAAGGAGAGAACATTTTTGAAGAATTCGTGTTGTTCTCTAAGTTCAGAGTATAATTGTTTATGTTCCAAGTAAAGAATCACTGGATTTGATTGAAACTGAACCTTCATGCCTTTTTTGTTCTGAATTTGTTTGTTGGTGATGAGACTTGGGTTCTTAACAATGAGTTTCATGAGGTTAATTTGACCAGGGAACAAGTATGTTGCTTGTAGAGGATTTTAAGTATCTTCAAATACATGTAAATGTTCTTGTTATCTGTCAATGTTTCACATGTTTTCTTGGCATATTACCAGATTTGTCTATATAAAATTTAGTAACACAGGCTTTAACCTTTTTCATCATGTTACAATCTTCCTAAAGTATGGTTTTGGAATCTTGATTATATCTACACTGGGGTCTTAAGAAACATATGCCACAGTAGCTATCAGTCTTAAACTCTAAATTATTTGAATTGGATCTTCAATCTGGAAACAAGTTGGATTTCCTGGAAAATAAGCTGCCAATCTCCATCCTTATTTTCTTCATATCCCAGACCAAACATGAAATATTTCTTCATCACCAACTTATAACAACACTTTCCTGCTAAAACCCCAAAAGATGGAGTTTGTGGGCGCAAAAGAACTTATATTGTTAAAGACATTTAAGACGTTCAATTACAAGTTAACAAACTTTCAACATATCAGACCCATCTAGAAACATGAGCTCTGGGTTTGTAAATTTGACCTGGCTGGTTCCGCGGATTTGCAATGTATTCATGGAACTGTGGGTTGTACATTTGACCAATTTAACTGACTAATCGCTGTCAATGGATTGAGAATACAGACTGAGCTGCTCAAGTAAATAGTGATTGAAATTGTCACATTTAATTTCACATGTTCAACACCTCTCTACTGATACAAAAACACATGAAAGGTACTTCATTTCAAAAAGTTTGTTGACAATAAAAGACTACAGGTCTAGGTGCATTAGCAAACATCATACAGTTGTATTGGAAAACCCATGATATACTTTTGAAAAGAGGTATGGGTAACACAAAACATGTAACATAAGAAAGATTTCAAGACCTGTCAGCATACAATAGTTGTAACTAGTGAAGCCATGACTGTTAACTGTTGGAGTATTTTAATCTAAAACGAAAACATAAAGCTATCCAATTTCTGAATCAATGACACAAATCGAATGATTAAGATGAGTTTAAAACATACAGCATGCTCAAATAGTAATATATATATATATTGATACATCCGGTTCCAATCGAATGGGATCTTACATCAAATAGGAAAGAATTAAACCACACCAAATCAAAATGTTACAATCCTACAACCAATTACTTTGTTTTAATTGCAACTTTGGCATGAAAAATAAACACAGATAGCTCATCATCTGTGGGCTGTCACCAATGTCTCAATGAACCTTAATCCATCAAATCTAGGTGCAAATTTCTCCGTCTCTAAACTCATTTCCCCACCTTTTCTCCCTCTCAATTCCTGTATATCAATTATAGTATTCATTTTCAACTAAATAACCAAGGATTGAACTCAATTGAATAATAAACTTTGGGGAGAAGGATTGAAACCAAAACAGTAATTACATTAATGTTCTACAAGTTCACTATATTTAACGAAAAACTGAACATAAAGGAGCCTTATTTTTTTATAAATTGGAGAAAACCGTGTAAATACACATTAATAGTTACATTTATTTTCTACAAATTAACTAAATAAACGAAAATTTACTAGATTGAGCCGTAAAAATTTCAAAAATGGGGAATTTAGTAATTTTTTACGGCTCAAGTTTCTACTAACTGTAACGTCACGTAGATTCATATTCTACTACTTTACCAACAAACGAAAAACGCACTCAATCAAGCCCTAATGATATAAAATTTAGGAAAAACGTGATGTACTTGTAACTCCTAACCAATTAGTACATCCATCTGCTACCAGTTAACTAATTAAAACAAACCTGCACTAAATCAAACACTAATTTTATGAAATTTGAAAAAAACTTGATGTACCTGAACGGAGGCGTTTGAACTTGACGAGGACAACGCCGCCGTGGATGCGGCGAGAACCGATGCGACGATGGCCGAGGAAGATACCTTCATCATTTTGCCGGAGACAAATGAACGAAATCCGACGACTGTCGCCGGATCTCGCAGTTTCCGGTGAATATTGTTCAAAATCAAAGGGAAAGAAGAAGTGTATAGGTAGTATTTTGTATATATTGGTTTGTGAATTAAACCAAATTTAATTGTAGTTTGGGTTCCGCCTATGCGGCTTCCCTATACACATAACTAATACCGATTAGTACAAATTGTACTTCGTAATGTACAAGTGGTTGTTGCTTCGAAGGTGGTTTCTAGGGTAGGCTCAGTGGAAGGGTTTTTTGGTCTTCTTTTCTACTAATTTTGGTAGTTACACATTTACACCTTCGAATGTTGAACATGTTATTTTTATTTGTTCAGAATAATTATTTAATTATAAATTGTATGTTTATAAATTATAAAAGTTACATTGTTCGAATCAGCATCATCTTGTCATTAATTAGAGATTTTACATTATATACTTTTGACAAACCTTTTTTTTCTCATTTATAATAGGTATTTGAAATTCGTAGCGATTTAACATTGATTAAAATTAATTTTTAAATTAAAATAATTAATATAATTACATGTAAATAATCGTATTACCGATTCTAAATTTAAAAATTAAACGAAAGTAATTTTATTTGAAAAATTAAAATTGTAATCAAACGTACAATTGTATTCATATATGATTAAATTTCAAAATAGTAATCACGCATGATTAAATAGTAATTATATATGTAACATTAATATTAAGTTGAATTACGTGTAAATTATCATCTACCAAAAATTACCCATCACATATAAAATTTAAATTCGATTATAATCACATATAATATAATATAATTATATATATAAATAAAACATCAAATCCACTAGTCGTACGAATTATATAGGTGAAAATGAGTATCGTTTTATACTATTAAAAATTTTATTTGTAATTATTATTGTAATTTGTAATTTGTAATTACGTATGAATTAAATACAAATTTGATGCCAAACAGTTGGTGAGCAAAATGTAAAGTGTAAACGTACAAGAACTCAAAAAAAGGTCATTAAGTTAAGGAACTTGTGAGCAGCCCAAACAACGCACGGCCTGAAATCCACTAATGTGATAATGATTTTTTAGATCGCTACACTGAAGTAGTCTTACGTAAAATCTGCTCCAAAATCGAGAAAAGGGTGGGTCGAAACAAGCAGTTGTTATTTGGGACTATTTGAAGCGGTTAGGAGCTCGGACTTCAAATGTTTTAGTATTTTTTTCTGTATATTCTATCAACCATATGTTACTTTAGATATATAAAGATTATTGTTTACCTAAAGTTGTCTACTCTTTCATCTAATGTTCATATAATACATCATACATATACATATGCTTAATATATGATGATTTCTGATAGTGGGTTTAAACAGGCATGTTGTCCAAATTCTGTAATTTAACAAGAAAAATAAACAAATAAATAAAGTATCTCTAAAGCTGGATTGGTGTCATTTGGATGAGTGGGAAAGTAATGCAAGACTATGTATTTGTTGAATCAATATTTAATTAATATATGCTAATAACATGCTGCAATCCGATATGTATGGTGTCTTGTCTCCACGTTCATTTGACTTCATACTATATATATATATATATAGCCTCCGTTTTCATAGTTCTTTCCCATCACCTACGACCGTTTAGTATCCCCATCTCTTAATTGTCATCAAGGTATCAACTTTTTAATCTTTTTTCAATTGGGTGTTTGTTAATTTAAGAAATATTACGTAGTCTTTCTTGTTTAAAGTTTTTTAATCTTTACTATTTTGATCCCATAAGGAGTAAGGACTGTTAGCTGAAGTTTAGTAGATTCTCAGTTTTTAAGTTTGTAAAAAGGGAATATGTGATTCTATGTTATTGATACTTTATAAGAGTATTATGATTGCGATAATATGAAATTAGTATTTCTCAATTTGGTGTTGATGATTATAGGATTATATTGATCCCACAATCAGTGGGAACTGCTAGTGAAAAGTGCATATGATCCTGTGTTGATGAATGATGATTTGTGGTTTTGTGGGCTAACAATGATCTTTTTCCAAATTTGAAATTAGTATTTCTGAAATATATAACTTTATGGTTTATGAGCAATTCAATAGGATACTAATAGCATGATATGAGTTCATTATTATCATTAGTATTTTTACTATATATTAGAAACTTATGGATCTAATGGGTGATATTTTTATGTAGAAAAATGAGTGAACAGAAGCGTCCTACTCCCCGTTTGAATGAAAGGATCTTGTCGTCTTTATCAAGGAGATCTGTTGCTGCTCATCCTTGGCATGATCTTGAAATTGGTATCTTCAATCAATTCTGTTAACTTAAGGGGCATTTAAATTTGTGCTTCGAAAAGTGATAATATGATCTCCAATATAAGAATCACATGGTCGCTAGAACAGACTATAAAAGAAAGAGTTTGGATGTGCTTTAGGTTTTGAAGTTGTTGGCAGCTGTTTTGAGTTTTTGGCGAATATTACATCACCAAAACGAACATTTTTTATGAAAAATGATGAGTTGTTTTGAGAAATGAGATTAGAAATCCCTCGATTAAAAATAAATTGAAGTGGTATTATGCAATTCTACTGTACTGTTGGTCTGTTGGATAATATATGAAACTGATCATCTACATATAATCAGAAGCACAGATCATTTCTCCAAAAAAATTGTAATTTTGAACTGATTATAGTTAATTAAATTACTGACCCTTGTTACCTACACAGGACCTGGAGCTCCCCAAGTTGTCAATGTGGTATGTAATATTGTGTCATTTTCCTAATCATACATCTATACATATATGTGCACATAAAACTTGTTCATTAATAATTTGCATTTGTTTGGTTGACTTCATAATGAATTGTACTTCTCATATAGGTTATTGAGATCACAAAAGGGAGTAAAGTGAAATATGAACTTGATAAGAAAACTGGACTCATTAAGGTATGATTATCAACTGTTTCATACACAATATGTATAATATGATGCTATGAGCTAAGAATTAAGTTTTCCAATTAACGAGCAGGTTGATCGCATTTTATATTCATCAGTGGTTTACCCTCATAACTATGGATTCATTCCTCGTACGCTATGTGAAGATAATGACCCTATGGATGTACTAGTCCTAATGCAGGTACTTATACAAGTTTATAAACTGATTATTAAGATTTTATTGACATTTAAGATCACAATAATCAAAACATTCCCTAAAACTCGCAACTTTTTGGCTTGCTGCAGGAACCAGTGCTGCCTGGATGTTTTCTTAGAGCCAGAGCCATTGGATTGATGCCTATGATTGATCAGGTGCTTCCATCATCATCGTCGTTGTCTTTTTTTTTCTTCATATTTATGGTTTCTTTAATGAAGAAACAAAAAATCTAATTTGTGAATTTAGGGAGAAAAAGATGACAAGATTATCGCAGTATGCGCCGATGATCCAGAGTACCGACACTACACTGATATAAGCCAGCTACCCCCTCATCGTCTGGCTGAGATCCGTCGATTCTTTGAAGATTGTATCCTTCTAGTTAATTTCATAATTGTGTTTTACGGTAATATTCTGGTATATACGATATAAAAAGTTAGTTAATGTGTTGGTGTTAAAAATGTAACAAGTTTTCTTAACAAATGATAAGACAAGAAGAATGAGAACAAAGAGGTCGAGGTTGATGAGTTTCTGCCTTCAGGGACTGCTCATGATGCCATCCAATACTCCATGTAAGCTTTCGATTTGATTTGATTTCATGTTTATATTATAATAATAAATTAATAACTGTAATGAAATGGCGATTTTGGGCTGGTGCAGGGATCTTTATGGTGAGTACATCATGCAGACTTTGAGGAACTAGATGCTGGACAGGCCTGGTCGTTATACGATAACATTACAATACCACTGATAACCAAAGAGCGATTTTTCTCATTTGTGTCGATTTTAGAAGGAGATTAACTCCTGTTTGTTTTTCCTCTTAACACTTGTAACACTACTATTATTCAAGGAACAAGTTATACTTGGTATGAAACTACTTATTTTCTGAGTTTTACTCTGCTTGTTCACTTGATCCCTTTTTGGATTTGTACTTCTGAGATATCTTTAGATGTTATTCATTTTATCTTTGGATATGCTTCCTTTAGGTCCTTTTCAACTAAGTCAATTTGATTTAAATTTTTGGATCCCCATGGTATCTTGGTTGTCTATGATTTGCCGATCTTAATTCTTAAAACATTCACTAGTTGGTTGAATTCAGATCATGTTTTCTGCCCCCTCAGATGAGAGTGTTATAAAAGTAGCACAATAACAGATTTAAGGAATCAGACTTTGAAAGTCACCCAATTTTATGTATAAATATATACTTCAATCTTGTTTCTTTTCCTCTATAATTAGATTGCTTCACAATAATCTCATCATTTGTAATCGAGAAAACCTTCACCCACTACTGTCCATATCAGAGTGTTTTCCAGAAATTGAAATTTGCTTAATGTTGCATTCTCGAGTTTTTTTTAAGTGGAAAGGAAAGGAAGGGAAAGAAAAAAATAATTAAAAGTGATTCTCGAGTTTTTTTTAGGAAGGGAAATTAATGGGCTTTTTATTATAAATATTTTTCGCCCAATTTTGAGCGGATCAGAAAAGAAACAATATTTTCCTTCCCTTTTTTTTCCTCTCCTTCCGACTCGAGAATACTTGTAACCTATCTTATATTACATTCTTTTCTATTTTTTTCTTCTCTTTTCTTTTCCATCCCATTCTTTTCCACTCAAAAAATAATCGAGAATACAGTGTAAAGTAAACAAGCTTTCTTTGAGATTACACTAGATCCAGAGTCACCTCTTTTGTTTACTTTTGTTATTTATGGTCATAAAAGAAAGATCAGAATGCAGTAATTGATTTGAATGGTTTCAGTTTTTGTGCTCTAAAATCATGAAACCGACCCAAACAGGTCCAATATTATTATGTGCAGACTGCATATGCATCAATCACAACAAATACAAATGCATGCTACAACTACAACTGAAAGATGTAAACATAGCGTATTTTGAACAGACAAAAGAGACTCTGAAAGATGTAAACATAGCGCATTTTGAACCCACAAAAGAGACTAGTACCACAGAGATAACTAGGCAAAACACATGTTATCTGGATCAATGGGGAACTCATAAATCACAACCACAACATACCCTTGTGTATAAAGGTTTGCATTTCTAAACCCTGTTCGGGCAGCCTAAACCATTTTTCATCTCCGTCGGGCATCATCTATGACACTTTGTCCCCTGTATCAAGACTGCTCTCAAACTCATCAGCAGTAGCAGTATCATGGGACCTGCACGAACCAAAGTTGGAAGGGTAATGAGATACGATCTTGTATGACAACTAAAGAGTTAAGACAGGAGGTGGCTAAATGGTGATGGCCAAAACCTTTGAATGGCTGAAACAGTTATCGTCCAAAATTTGAATTTATGAATATAATTGTGCGCCAATCTGAAGATTATATCACTAACAATCTAATTTTCTGAATAAACTGATATAAGAACGTTTTATATGTTCAGCCCGATTTACCCGTTTGCTAGCATATTTTACCTGCCTGGGTATGGCTACAAATACATCGAACTTCTGTCGAGCTCAAACATAAAAAACAAGCTCGGCAGATACAACAAGCCGAGCTAGAGTTCGTAAGGGCTTGGCTAGAGTATTTATTGAGCTTTATGTAATATGTAGGTGTATATAATAAGTTAATAACTAATTATATATGCTACCGGAACCTAGGATTTATCATCTTAGACTTTTCTGATAGGGTTTTTGACCTGAGGTTTATATAATGTAATTTAAAGATATTTGAATTTTGAATGAGTTTTGCTATGAATACAATTTTTACATGTACTTGAAATAAGTTTGGCTATTGAAAATAATCCTTATATAAATAATTGAATTCGATCTGTGCTCGAGCATGCAATAAAACTCGCCAAACTCAAGCTCTACTTAACTCGTTTGCAGTCCTATGCCTGATCCTTTAGGGAAATAAGATAACCAGAATCGAACACAATCATAAGTAAATGGGTACAAAAGTGCCGCCTCTAGTTAAAGACTAATGACAGGACAAAGCCATTTAATTCCAACATTCTCATTCTGAAGTACAAAGAAGAGGATGATGTGGACCTTTTTTAAGCACTGAAGGTGAAAATGTATTCCAAGTTTCACGCACAGTTGAATGACAATTTTAATATGATGTAACTAATATCACAAATGGTTGACCTTGTTGATATCTCTTACCTCTTATGCCGGGCTGTTTCTGAAGAATGGATGATCAAGAGCTTCTCGAGCAGTAAGACGCTCTGCAGGATCAAACTTCAATAACCCGTACAGCAGATCAACAATTAATGATCTTGAACCTCCAACTGAAACACACTGTGAAATCATATTCTGCATTGTAACAAGAGAGCATCATAGTCAATCTATATAGCCAAAAATATGGAACACTAAAGCAAACATACAAGACATTCCAAATTTGGGAGTGTTGCCCATATAGACGTTAAAATGCCACCATTACAATCATGCAATAACCGAGCTCAAAATCCTATTGAAAAAATAAATATATAAATAGAGACATTGATCTTTTTTACTTGCCATCCAAAAATGCATTTTATTTGCATCAGGTCTAAATATCATGTTTCATCAACTGAAACATTCGAATCTATCTTCTACTATATATATACAAATTATCAAGTCACTCTCTAGAACTACTTTATTTTTCAACATTGAGGAGTAAAATCCTTCCGCTGGTAGAAAACAATCCTTGCCTACCACATTATAGACAGAAAATCTTTTAATTCTTCTGTTGGTGGATGATCGACAGTCTCTTGTTACTTTATTTTTGGTTGACAGTATATTAAACAGCAAAAATACATGATCACCTACACTAAAACCATTTTTGTCATATTAAAATGGTAGGAGATTGTTTCATACTTATAACAGTTTGGCTAAGAGAAAGCAACTACACAAAATAAGACTTTTTTTCTCCTTCCTTGGTTTGTACAATTAATATTCAAAATCTTGTGCAAGCTCTTTTATAATGAATTAGAATATGAAAAGCAAAAAACCTTGAGCCGGTCTAGCTTCCTCACAGCTCTAATACTCTCCCTAGAAATGGCGCCTTCAGGCCAGTTTAATCTTGATCGTCTGAAGTACTTCTCCGCACCCCGGCTGTTATAATCAGCAATAAGAAAATAAATAATGATTTTTTCTATCAGCATGCGTACACCAATTTAATAAGTACCACAAGTGATATCTTATCTAACAGCGATCTTGATAGCCCTTGGTTTTTCTACTCCTACTTTGCTCTCTTAGAGTAGAAGAAAATGAAAAACTAGACAGAAAATTCTTTGAAACCATTTCAGAAAACTGATATAACTATATGAAATGTAATGTTGTTCACCAACCACAAACTAGATTTAAAACTTTTTCATGAATATATAATGGTGTTCCGGGAACAAAAGCACACAACAACTATTTGACTTCATTGAGGTTGATATTTCAAACCCAAACGAACATAGTTGCTGTTTTATTCTTCTTCTCCTTTTCCGTGCCAGATGTGCGTCAACTTTGGTATCTAACAAACAAATGTAAACCAGGTCTTACTTGGCTTTTCGAACCATATGGTCAGGTAAAGCTCCCAATACCCTCTCCATCATTGCCAAATGTTCTAAATTTTCATGAGTCTGAAACAAAGCTTCACCCTGAAAGGTTGTATCATGTTTATAAGAGCACATTCACGAATATATGACCACGTCATTGCACGTAACATGAAATGGGTCCAAGAAAAGAAGAAATACCGAGCATAGTTCAACAAGTATACAGCCGACGCTCCACATATCACATGGGTAGCTCCAACCAAGCCCTGAGTGATGATAAACCCACTAATTAAAATAAAGCACCCAATGTCTTGTACATGAAAACCTCGATAACGATTAAAGATCTAATCTAAATATAATGCAAACATTTACGAATTACAGATTAAAGATTAGGGTAAGAAAGATCAATCTGATAACTCATATGCCATTTAGTGGATAATACACTCATAGGAACTGAAATTGCAACTCAGAAAGAGGCCACAAGGAAGGAAAAAAAGAACAATTAAGGCTACATAGCAGTGATGAATGCTCATTTCAGTTGATACAGAAAACCAAGAAGTCTCTGCTGGTCAACAACTAGTTACCTAGAATAACTTCAGGTGCTCGGTAGTGTCTTGTAGAAACAATGGAACTATGATTTTGATTATCATAAGCAGTACTACCAAAATCAATCAACTTAATCTCACTCGACTTTGGCAAGCACCTAAATACAGTCTCACCCTGTGAAGTCCTCTGCAACATTTCAAAAAATTACTTAACAAAAGCCATCCACCAGCTGCTAAATGGTTCAAACCTCAATAGGCCATCTACCTTGCAGCCAGGAAGCTTTAAGTAATCAGCGGATACAAGAAGTATATTTTCCGGCTTCAGATCAGTATGGATTAAGCCTAAACTATGCATATCTGTCAAGTATGATAGATAACAAAAATGTTACACAAAAAGATTGTAATAAGACGATGTCACTAGGACCCACTGATGACCAAAAAATAAAAAAATAGATTTCACTATAAGGCCAAGAATAATCTACACACATGCTACAGATTCCAAAAGCTGACGTCCAATTTCCCGAACAAGATCCACAGGGAATGGGCAGTATTTATTTCTCTTTAGGAAATCAAATAAACTTGGTCCAAGCTTCTCAAACACCTGATCACCAGTCAAATGCATTCAAAGGAGGTTTCACGGACACTTGCAATCAGCCTCCATTAACTAATATTCTAACAAATAGAGCATATACTACAACACCTCATGAAACAGTGAACGAAAAAAATAAATGAACAATATCATGAACTACGTAAAAATGCATAGAATCAAAAGAAGCTAGACATTAGGACACTTACTATGCATATATGATTGCGATAATCAAACCAATTCCGGATTTGCACGCAACTGCAGAAATCATTTAAACGAGGAAATTAGAATATATCACTCATGAGTCATGAAACCTACACAAAGTGATGAAAACATACTGTGATCTGCCTTTGTCATTCTTAGCAAGTTCTTTCAGTACATCAACTTCAATCATCGCTGCATCACGATATTTTCTTATGCTTCGGACTACCTTGATTGCTACATATTCTCGGTTTTGACGATCCCAACATTCCAAAACTCGACCAAATGTGCCTACAGCACTAGCAATTTGCTGATACCCACAAAAGAAGAATGATAAAAATATAAGATTTTGCAGACACCGGACATTACTGCTAACCTTCACCCATCTTGCTCAGTATTTTATCTGAATCAGATGATTAAATAAAATTCAATTCAGTTGTTAGATAAAAAATTAATATGACAAGCACAAGGCATTTTATATTAATATGATATGAAAAAGAAATGAACGCAACTAGGTTAGATACAAAAAGTGCAACCACTATTTCGTTAAACCTTAATCTTCACATGCAGAAGAAGCAAACTTTAATTTCAATTTAACAAGCTTGATACCATTTTTCCTTAACAAGCTTTAATTTCAATTTAACAAGCTTGAAACTTTAATTTCAATCTAACATATTATTAGCAACACAACTTAAAATAAGGTTTATGTGTTAAAGAAGAAATTGTTTGTTGAAAACCCAAACTTGTAATCAAAGTGATGGGCTTTGATATGATTAAATCTTAACATATATTACACTAATTTGGACTTTGTTTGTTTCTGCTTTTCATAAATAAATCCATTTCAATTTTATTACAGTAGTACTCTTTATGTTGTAAATAAAACACCTTCTAAATTAACTCAAAAGGTTCAATTTTTTATAATAAAGACAATTAAAATATAAAAAAATAATTAAACTTACATCTTGGAGTTAAATTCTCCCCAAGCGTATACGTATAATGACCCTCACGATCATCTTCTCTTTTAGGCGGCGAAATATGACGATAAGGCTGCGGTACATCAACCTACACATTCAATTCAAAATTACATCATAAAACAAAACCCTAACCCTAATTTCTAACAACGTCATCAAATTAATTAACTAAAACAAACAGACCACTTGTTGTTCTGATGGAGATGCAGCTACATCCCACGTAAGACGCCGTCGTTTAGTGTTGTGTTGTTGCTCCTTCTCGTCAACCATTGTAATTTGTGATGAATCAATCGGAATCATTAATCGAATTCTGCAACCAAATAAAAGGTGAATTTTTTGTCGTAATTTTAATTTAATTAATATATTTTATAATAATAATTATGTATATACTTGTGAGTTATTATCATAAGTTAAGTTGGGAATTTATGGATTTAGGGTTTGTAGCGAAGAACGGGTGTGAGAGGCATGGTTAAATTAGGGATTTTGACTTTTCTTTCTCTCTTTTTCTGATTTCTTGTTTTTCTTTTTGTACTGCTCGATTTGTTACACGTACTAGTGGGTGCTCCTAATTTTATGACAGGTCAGATTTCTCTTTGATCACTCATCGATCTCTACATTTTAATTTAGGCTTAACTTTGATATACCGGATATTTCTATTAATTTTATTAGCCATCTACTCATGGAACCAATCAGAAGTGAAAATCGCGCAAGCGAAGCCGGGAAACGGATCGCAGCGCAACGACTAGGACTCGTGTCGAAGGACTTTTGAGCGTGAGCTACCACTCAAGGACCTCATATGATATACTTTCAAATGTAATATCACAATTTCCAAAACAGTATTTTCTTTATTAAACTAGTATGTTTGGTAATACCATTTCATTTGTTTATTTACGTAATTATTTCTCGTCCAATTCGAATTAACAAGTAATCTTTATGTTATCGAATATCGATAGTTTTAAGACAATTTCGTATCAAAACATTTAACGTTGATAAAGATCAAAACTATTCATTACTTCATATAGTAGCAATTGAAGATAACCTAGTAAAAAGAGAAATTAAGCTACAGTAATAACTCAAAACGTATCATTCATCTTTGCTACTATATGAAGTAATCTTTATATATGGTCATTTGAATGTAGTTTTTCTAACTTCAAAGACAACAAATATCAAAACTTAATTAGAAGGTCAACACACGTCTGCAAGTTCACATGATAATTAAGTTGGTTTTTATAGTTTTGTTGAAATAATGTCTTTCATATTTGAATAATTGCAACTGTACATGGAAGTGTTTTAGAAAATTAGCTCATTTTTATTATGAGCAAATAATGTTAGAAAAAATAATTCATAGAAGTTTATTTCATGTTGTTGATGGTTATCTTAATAGGCTCGATGTTTATTATACTTTATGTTGATGTTTTGTTAAGTACACTGTGTATCTGGTCATTTAAATGCTCAGTTTATATCCTAAAGTAAGAAGATGATTTGAGATTGTTATTTTGTATTATTTTATGGGTATGATCTTACTAACTTGTACTTACTTTATCATCATTAAAAAACAATTAACAAATCAACATTTTTTGCTTAATGTCGAGTATACTTACATGTTTTTGTGATTATTTAATATTGTATAATAATGATTGTACAATATATTGTCATGCTGCTTTGAATAAATTTTATGTTATTAGGTTGATTTTTATGTCTATTTATTTAAGCATGTCAATTATTTGTGTTATCTAACTTTTCTTTTGTTGAGATGACCTATTTACAAGGTAAATCACTAGCCCCATGTATGTATTTTTTTATTAATATTTTTTATAAACATGCTAACACAACTCTAACGAATATATGAGAATGTTTCATAGCCGTATGTCTATATGATAACTACAATAGTCGATGGTAATACATGAGACGTTTAATCCAAACTCAATTGCAGCTTTTATGGGTGATAATGTGACTAACATGATAACCTTATAACTAATGGTGCTAAAACGACTATACTACTTAATAACAGTTGATTTGAGATATGAGACAATTGAATGAATAAAATAGAATGTTAATATCCAGTGGTGTGATTTGTAAATATTATTTCATGATAAAAGTTTATTAAGTATAATCATTGATCGAAGAAATTAAATTAATAGATAATATATTTACAAATTTTATATTAAAAAATTTAATTTATTGATGTCATATATTATAAAAACTCTTGATATACTATATCGAAGAGATAAAAATCCTAAAACGAAGTTATACTCCGTAAACGAAACAAATATTTTAATTGGGTCCATATAATATTAGCAAGTAGTTTGCAAACAGCCCACAGATTCTTCAAATATTTCCTGTGTGTGGTTGGGGAATTCGACTCCATTACATTACTATATCCAACAGAATTAAAGCGTTTCCCCCACGCGATACCCCCAAATCAACACAAAGCCTATAAATACAATTACGGACTACTGCTTTTTTATTCATATTCACACTAAAATTAAAATTGCATTGCAGTTCGAAATAAAAAAAAAAAGAGGAAGAAGAAAATATGCAGAGTTTGCAAGAAAAAGCTTCAGAATGGAGTGGCGTTGACCAGGACGATGCATTTGCCATTGACCAAGTTAATCTTTACCAGAAATTAGGCCTTCAACCTTTCATCAATCTATCCACTGATTTCTACACTAGGTATGTACTATAAATTATTCATTATTATCATATTATTATATGATTTCTTACTAATTTAATTGATGAATACAAATATCTAATTTTGAAATATGATTTGTTGAGATTTGTGTTTGACTTCTGAAGTCATAGTGAATGCTACCATTTCAATTTCTTTCGGAAACTTAGGGTTAGTTTTTGGTATTCGGATTAGTAACAAATTGTTTGAATTTGTAATTTGGAAAGTTAAAATTTTGACCCTTAAATTAGTCAAACCTCAAAACATTCTGAATGATATTCTTTTTGAAGAGATCAGTAATCAGGTTTATGTTTTGTTTGTTTGAATGATTTTTCAAACAAATTTGTATGAAATAAAGTCATATTAATTCTTGTTTCTCCTTATTTTAATGCTTATAATATTAATTTAAATCCTAAAAAATGACTTTACTACATTCAAGATGATAATTGTTCTTCCTTTGAATGTAATTAGGGTTTATGATGATGAAGAAGAATGGTTTAGATCTATTTTTGCTGACTCGAAAAAGGAAGATGCAATTCAAAATCAATATGAGTTTTTTGTGCAAAGAATGGGAGGGCCTCCTTTGTACTCTCAAAGAAAAGGTTATAATCATACATTACCATATAATAAACATATTCAGGGGCTATTTCACATTGCATTTTGTAAAAGTGTTCATATGATATGACATAATGATAATCATCTATAACAAAACAGGTGACAAAGCTAGTGTTTGGATTGCTTATTATGTTTGAAGTTGTGATAATTAGATAGTAGTTGCTTGAACAAGAATAACTTTTGTTGGAGCTATACGACCATACAACTTTCACCATACCAAACAGTCAAACACCCTCCTCTCAATATGTTCTTGCTTTATTCTGGCAATTGCCCACCATAAGGGTTTTTTTGGTGGTGTAGAAGTAACAAAATGAAAATTGCAATGGTAGTGCATTCACAATTTCACATAAACTTGTATCATGTTCAAAATGGTTATGTGCAGGTCACCCTGCTCTGATAGGTCGTCACCGCCCGTTTCCAGTGACTCATAGGGCCGCAGAGAGGTGGCTTCACCACATGCAACTAGCATTAGATAACGCCACAGACATTGATCATGATTTAAAAATCAGAATGCTAAATTTCTTCAGGTAGAGTTCACTTGATAGATTGCAAATCTGCAATATTGCATGCTTCTACTTTTTTAGCTCTAGGAGAACATTGTGTGGTTCTGAGTATTGTTTGCATAAAATGTTTATATTTTGTTTGCTGATTTTGCAGACATACTGCATACTTTTTGGTGGCCGGAAATGATTTGAAAAATCAAAGCCAAGGAGCTCCACCTTGTAAACATGGAGCTAACAAACCAGCTGCAGTCTAATTCTATTTTTCCATATTATTTTTAACGATTTAAACAGACGTATTATAAGAACAAATCAGATATAAGTGTAATGTAACTTCAGATAAAATAGATTCATATGATAACTTATAGTTATTTGTCAACTTGTGTTTTTCTTGATATTTTTGAAAGAGTGTTGGGGGCATATACGATTAGCAACTCTTACTGATTCTGTGATATAAGCTTATTAAATAGAAGCAATTACATAAATGGCAGACATGTTACGCCACTATGTTGGAAGTTCATTGACTCGAGTAACAATCGATATTTGCATAAAACAGATTATGCAAATACAATTTCTTTTTTAGTGTAGGATCTGGCATGCATATATTAAGGAAAAGTGTGAAGCTTGTAGATTATAGAGTAATCTGCTTGATGACAACAAACTTTGACTCAACTTTTAATCTGACCACCTAACTTTAAAAATCATCAAAACCCAATTGGGACTACGAAAAGTTTGTTCACTTTCGGCACTCTTCGTAAAACAGTTCTGATTTAGGGTAAACACAAGAAAGGTGTTTTTCAGATTACAATTTCTGGGTTTATACAATTCCAAGATGCCTGTCCTTAATTATACCAACACAGAATGAGGTAAGATAAGTTGGAACTTGGTTGTGAATAAAAATTATTTTACATCATTTTAATAATAATATAACAATATAATGAAGTATGTGGTCGTATGTTACCAAAGTAACCTGGTTTCTATTAAATACTGTTCAAAAAGAATATTATTTGTTGGTGATAAATGATTGTTTTTGCTCGTTGATTCAAATAGAAGATGACGTTTTACAAGAAAAGAGCTATTTCCACATAAACTGAAGTCATATCATCCCACGAATGGTTAGAGATGTTTCAAATTTGAGGATGAAGTTTCAACGCAGGTTTTGAAGGAATGCAACATTGATGGACCGAAAAATTGTAATGTTGTGGATCTTAGCCATAACATGGATCACTCATGAACTCATTTATGGATAATGTTAGGCTTGTGGTTGATCAAACGAGGTCCTTTAATAGTTAAACGCTCCAAAAAGAAGAAAATTTGTCACTCGTTGAATTACATTCCCAGAAAGGAAAAGAAATGAAAATATATTCCGGATCATATAAGGTGGTGCTAATGGTTTGCACTTGGTCAATCAAATGAAGATTCACATTCTGATGCCGATTATGCTTTTGATAGCTCCCAAAGGCGTTTAAGAGAAGTGAGGTAACTCTTTCCCAACTTTTATGTGAAGTGTCAAGTTGTTAGGAGTTTTTTATACGATTTGACTTGGTTATGAAACATGTCAATATTGGTCTCATGTGATGGTGTGTAGCTTTTCTAGTTTAAGGATTGTTATTTTTAACTTCTTAGTTTTTATTAATCCATTATCTACTATCTATCTACTTCTACTACTATAAATGTATTTTGAGTATTAATCTCAAAGTCTTAAAAATACTCAACAATCAAAATTACTAATTTTCTCTTACTAGATTAGCAATCATATATAACTATTTTTAGTTACTCTTAATTGATTTTGATTATCTTTAATACATAGTTAAATTAAATATCAATTATTAGTTACATACATAGTATCTTAACTACATTCCTAATTTATACATCTTCTTACAAATATGATAATATTTTTGATATCATATTTTTAAAATAGACCGTCAGACACCATAATTTAACATTTTATAATTATATTTTAGATGTCGTCGATTTTATTTGACGTTATCGGTCAATAATTAAACAATACATATGTCACAACTAATCAAGGAACAATCATAAAAATCTATAAGTAGTGTAACCGATAAAACATATGGATTTACAACTATGTGCTTTCACTGTTATGCGTGTTAATTATTAATTACTTTAATAAGTTTGTACTTATGAAAAGAAAAAAGTAAAATAAAATATAGTCATACTAGTGTAAGTCCCGTCTGATGGACGACTTTGGTTAAATAGATATAAATTATTACAAATGTATTATATTGTTAATAGGTTCTGTTGCATGTTTATGACATAATACTGATGTGTAAACTCTTTTCAAATATTAACATTATCTTTTATCATAACATGGATAATGTTAGAAAAAGCATTGGTCTTGATGCTATTTAATTTACGTAAGAAATTATCAGAAGAAAATTCTCAACCGACAAATGGAGCAAGGTTTGTGAGGAGCAAATCAATCTACATAGCAAGCAAGTGAACCTAAAAATCGATCCACTCAAAAGAAAATGCAAATCTCACTCTTAGAACATTCAAAAAACTATCCACCAATTTAAGAAAAAATGATGACTGGCCAATACTTATGAAGAAAATGACAGCAACTCCAAGCTAGTATTCCCTTGACTTCCACCATGATATCTAATTGAACGACATAGAAACAACCATTAGCTTACCATAAACTTTAGTTAATACATATAGTATTAGTTATGCTAGCAATCATACCTTCATGAGAGTATGTTATTGAAATCCTACATGTTGGTACATTAAACAATATAAATAAAACAATACCTTTAATTATATGTTATAGTATCCTAACAATAATGGGCTTTTCACAAAATAATAAGCAATTGGAGAACAAATTTATCACATATGCAATTAGATAAAACAATTGGTGGAGAAACCTTATTTACTAAAATCTTACAAAGTGATAACTAAAACAATATAATTACACATCACATTTGACTATATGTTGTAGAATAGGACAACATTAAAAGACATACCTTCCTTTGGTTAAAACATCATTCAAAAAAGTTAGTGAAATAGAGAATAAAAATCAAATACACTTCTTTGTTAGGAATGTGAAAGAAACTACATAAATACAACAAACAAAAAATAAAAATCATGGTAATCGATTGTAATCTGGATGCTTACAATTGAAACCGGAAGTTTCAAATTTTATAGTTAATTAATTAACCGGAAAAGAATTTTAACATGTAGAAGATTGAGACAGGTGAAAATTGATCGATGACTCTTCATCATACTTCCTTAAAACTATGTTTAACTTTTCCTTTTATATAACAAATCATTACATTATGTGCCAATAAATAACACAACACATGTAGGTTATGTATTTATTGTATTCCATAGTGAGATGGTAATAAATAAAGCACTATATTCACATTTACATTAATAGTATTACATTACTATGCATAGGTGATGTAGTTAGTGTATGATGGTGACATGATATGTCGGTAGAAAAAAAATGTTTTTATAAAGTGTTTTTCTAAATGCACGCATCAAATTTTATTTTTGACATCTTAAGTGAGTGCATATGAATTTTATTGTGTAAATATGTGTGTATAAAGGTATTCAAATAGTAGACCCTCAAGTCTTCTTTGCAATGCCTTTCTAATAGAAGTTGTCGAGTTAATCTGAAAATCGAATTCTATGATAAAGAATACTGTAATAATTAGAGGTGAGCATAGGTCGGTTTGGGTCGGTTTTTGACTAAAACTGAAAACCGAATCACGAAGTTCGGTTTTTAAAAACTGAAAACCGAAACCATCGGTTTTTATGGTTCGGTTTTTCGGTTTTGAATCGGTTTTCGGTTTTTTCGGTTTTTTTTAGTTTGGACGTTTTTTGGGCCTGGGCCAAAGAAGCCCACTAAGTTTTGCTAATTTTTCATTTTAGCCCAACAAATTTAATCTATAAAAATCATATTATCATCATGTGTAAATTAAAAGGGCCCAACTTATTGTTATTCAAAGTATCAAACTACATAATAAAATTTAACATAATCTTTCAAAAGCAAATATTACTTGTAAGGTTCAAGTTACAAAACTATAAGTCAAAATGTAATATTATAAATATATGGTTTTTAACATATGGGTCGGTTTGGTTTTTTCGGTCGATTTTTTTGTTAAAAACCGAAACCGAACCGATAATTTGGTTTTTCTAAAATCAAAACCCAAACTGTCGGTTATTGATATGGATCGATTTTTTCGGTGTCGGTTTTCCAGTTATTTTCGAGTTTTGGATCAGTTTCGGTTTCTCGTGTTAATAATAAGTGGGCCATGACCCTTTCATAAATTGGTAACAGATTGAACCTATTTTGATAATCTAAACATAACCCGGGATAGACTATTTAGTATATAAAGTAGAGGCAGATGGATATGGATTATAGAGTATAGATAGATAGTTTAGTTGCCAAATTATGAAAACAAATACAGTATAAGTAAGAAGCCTTTTTCTTTTTTCCCAAGACTTGTTACCCAAACTCTTTTTGTTATTCTGTTACTATTATCCGACGAAACTTCCCGGCGTCCGTCTGAACCTCCGATTTCCACCGTCGATACTCGTTAACTCCGGTATTTCTTCGATTTATTTTATCTCTCTTTTGATTCAATTAAAATAAGTACTTATTATCTTGAATTCGATAGACAAATTACTTACCGTTAGTGGATTCGATTACATCATCTAGTTTATCTTGAATTACGATTTAGGTTTTTGACTCCAAGCTGGTTTACATTGCTATAAATTATTGTAAGCATATTTCTGTATATTATAATTTTCGAATTTGATGTGACACTAGTAGCCAATTCGTGCTTTTACGTTTACGATTTTGGGTTTTTAAATGTTTTTTTCTTAACTTTGATCTGATTTGAATTGCTCCTTAGTATGTGGTTGTAGCTGCTCATTGATAAATTCGTTGCATATATTAATGACCTGAAACATTAGAATTTAAAGTAATTTGTAGAGTATCCTATTCGAGTATATGCATTGTTGGTATACGCTAGCTAGCTTTGCTGTAAGCTAGGTTGTTTAGCTTTTTGGAATTTTTAGTACATTAGTTCTAAAAGCTTACAATTTTAGTTTTTTCACGGAAATTGTATCTATTTTGGCCAAACCTGAAAATCAAATGTCCACCAAATGTGACATGTTGTGGTGAAAATTCTGTAAATGAACTTGAACATCTGTGAAGATTGTCATTACTTGTATAGCTGGTGGTGCTTTGGGGTTGTTTAGCAATTCTTCTATCTTTGGTATCATATGTTGGTTTTTGCATTTATTGATGATATTAAGAGTACTCAGAGATGATGATATGATGGTTACTTATGTAACACTAGGATTTGTAAGAACTGCATCTGAAGTTTTGTGTAGTTTAGCTACCAAAAACTTTGTACATTGAACTGGCTTGTTTTTAGGCAGAGGCGGATGTAGAAGGGCTGAAGGGGGGCAGATGCCCCCTCAAGAAATTTCAAATTATGTAAAGAATAATTTTTTTAAAGGTATTAATGATATTTTATAATTATTGCCCCCTCAAAAATGGAAAGGTAACAAAAGAAAAAAAATTTGCCCCCTCAACCAGTATATCCTGGCTCCACCCATGTTTTTAGGTTTAGTTTCTTTATCGTGATGTCATTCTTTCTCGTAGTTTCAGCGTAAACATGTCGTCATCACATCTTCCGGCCACATCAGAATCACTTGACCTGGCTTCCGAAGCCAAGAGTCGACCTGAGGCTATCACCATACTCTATAGGGTCCTGGATAACCCTGCAGCTTCTTCTGAAGTTCTACGGGTGAAAGAACAAGCTATTGCAAAACTATCAGAACTCCTTAAAGAAGAAAACAGAGGAGAGGATCTTCGTGGTCTTTTGACCACATTGAGACCGTTCTTTTCACTGATTCCAAAAGCTAAAACGGCAAAAATCGTAAGGGGAATCATAGATTCAGTTGCCAAGATACCAAACACCACCAGTCTTCAAATATCACTGTGTAAAGAAATGGTAGAATGGACTCGATCTGAAAAACGTACCTTTTTAAGGCAGCGAGTTGAGGCCCGGCTTGCTGCTTTGTTAATGGAGAGCAAGGAGTATTCAGAAGCTTTGACCCTCCTTTCGGGTTTGGTCAAAGAGGTGAGAAGATTAGATGACAAATTGCTTCTTGTTGATATCGACTTATTGGAAAGTAAATTACACTTTTCATTAAGAAACCTCCCAAAGGCAAAAGCTGCACTCACAGCTGCTAGAACAGCTGCAAATGCAATCTATGTCCCTCCTGCTCAACAAGGCACCATTGATTTACAGAGTGGAATTCTTCATGCTGAAGAAAAGGATTATAAAACGGCGTATAGTTATTTCTTTGAAGCTTTTGAGGCGTTTAATGCACTTGATGATCCTAGAGCAGTTTATAGTCTTAAGTATATGTTGCTATGCAAGATCATGGTAAACCAGGCTGATGATGTGGCGGGAATAATCTCATCAAAAGCTTTGAAGTTCTTAGGTCCAGAACTCGATGCAATGAAAGCTGTTGCTGATGCTTATGCAAAGAGATCGTTAAAGCTGTTTGAAACGGCCCTTCAAGATTTTAAGGCTCAGTTGGATGAAGACCCAATTGTCCATAGGCACCTGTCCTCCCTCTATGACACACTATTGGAGCAAAACTTGTGCAGGTTAGGATTATTGGCATCTGGTTATTATAATGAGTAGAGGTGGCAAAATGGGCAGGGCTGGTCGGGGTGGGGGTGAGGGGGGTGGGTTGGTAATAGGTCAAAATGGGGTCGCGCCGAATTGACCTAAAATCATATTTTATTCATTTGTCCAATTTTAATTGCGTTAAATTTGATCTCAAAGAATATGTTATTCTAATGATAATCTAATTTTTCAAATAAATCGATTTAAGAGGTGGTAAGCATTGAAAGTACAGTTTGGGCGACTCTCAACCTGTTTCACTAGTTTTGCATTTGATTAACTTATCATATGACCTGCCGGGGATAAACCTTACCTAAACTGACCCACTAACAAGTAAATGTATCGCGACCTTCAGCTATTAGTAGGAAACTGGTAACTGTAGTCTGTTTTGAAGACTTGCGGAGGGAATGGCTGATGGCAAATTTCTCTTTACTAATTAGACCCTTGGTTTAGGGGCAGTATATTAATTGATTCGCTTATAAACTCATACAGGTTGATTGAACCGTTTTCAAGGGTTGAAATAGGTCACATAGCAAGTCTGATTGAGCTTCCATTGGAGCATGTGGAGAAGAAATTGTCACAGATGATATTGGACAAAAAGTTTGCTGGAACACTAGACCAAGGTGTTGGGTGTCTCATCATATTCGAAGATCCAAAAACGGATGCCATCTTCCCTGCAACACTTGATACCATTCAAAACATGGGCAAGGTTGTCGACAGCTTGTTTGTGAGATCAGCCAAGATAATGGCATGAAATGCTACAAATTACGTGCTTTATATACTTTTGTATTTGGTAAAACCTGGTTATGTATGACTTTATTAGATGGTAATTAATGACCAAGTTAACTTTTAACATCTTGAGACTGAAAACAGAGCCCTCGGTTAGAAATCGTCACTTGCAAGACCATGTTACTAGTGTGTTCAGCAATCGGAGTAGTATATTCCATTCTTTTTCTATCTTCTATCCAAATGGGGGTGCAAAAATGGGTTCAGACTAACAAAACCAAACCTGGACTGAGTTGACGTTGCCTAGATTTGGTTCAGCTTTAAAGTTCTTAGAATGGGTTTTCAGTTTGGTTCTTGCTTCTAGAACAATTAAGAACTGGTTCTTGGTTTGGTCCAGTCTGTCTATCTGTTTTGAAAATTAATAATTTTTTCAAATCCAAATATCTATATTAAAAATTTCCAAAATTAGAAATTTTTCGAGATTGTATCTGGTTCAAGGATTGTTTTGAGACTGAACAAGAACCAGGAATGACACTAAAGTAGTTTTGATTGATTTCAGTTCGGTTATTGTGTTACTTCTGATTTCTATAGTGTAGTGCGATTTCGACCCGATGAACCCTTGCAGTTTTTGGAGATGATGGCACCCTTAAAAACACTGGTTTTTGGTGCAATAATGAGAAGATTAGTTTTCTCTTGAAAGGACAAAGTTAGCCTCACATGCTAGGTACACGGTCGGAGTTAACGGTGAAAACATAGTGTGCTTAACCAAATTGACTTACTTGATCATAGTAGAAACGACAGGGTTACGAATTGACGCGAAATCCAGGCTATTGTCATTCAACCGCTACAAGATCAACAATTCCATAAGCTTGGTTGTTACTAGACGGCTAACAAATTCCTTATAAAAAAAAAAGATATAGTGAAACGTTTTTGAAATAAAGATGGAACGTGCGAACCACCCATGTAGTTTACTCTTTTTCTCTAAAAACAAAAATGAGATCAGGGTGTCGCAGTTTACAACCAGTATGCATTGCTATATTTGATAAAGTGATGACTGATGAAGTGAGTGAGAGCTATATGTGGTCTATCTCTATCCACATGTTTGGTTAATAGAGATGTTTAATGTTTTCAAGGTGAGCTCATAACTTAATTTCACTAGCAATATCCTCAAGTACAATATGTCACACAAGTAATTCAAATACAAGTTCCTATGTACAAATTAGGCTCAAACACACATTCTAAAACATTCTCAACATAAAAAGATCTTTAATAAGTCTCCAAGAACTTAACCTAACATACCATTAAGTCATTACATATTCCTTGACGGATTAGCAAAGCGAGCAGAAAAAGATCACGTTTTTTGATATGCGTTAACACTATACTTAGCGAGTCACTTTGTCAATCTGGAGCGTATGAACGTGTCATCGATGACGGAAGTGTGAGCCGGTCAACGTTACTGGTTATGATCGTTATTTTTCAAGAATCAAACGAATAAAATGGCATTTGTAGAAGTGACCAAAATGATCTCTTTAAGTGGCCAAAAATTGAGATACATGGCTAGAAAAGCTGACCAGCTTCAGCTCAAGCCAAGCCAAATTAAGCTATAAAGTCGGCTAAAAATATTCCAAAGTGCATGCATGCATGTTGCCGAAAGACACCTTCGGCTGGTTGTTACAATCATCAAAGCTCCATCAAACACCATAAAATATATTCAACATTGTGTACAAGTTATCACAATATTATTTAATGCCAAAATACCAAAAGAATGATTCTAACTTATACCTCAAGCAACTAACTAAAGATGTACCAACAATTATTTTTTTTTAACGACAGAATTATATTATATAAAGCATTTAGTAAGACACTAGAATCACAGAAAAACTCATACAAACTTAGATCCGTACAAAGTACCAACAATTACGGACAAGCAACTTCTATGTAACTATGAGGTTGCATATGCCTAGAGATACAAGTACTTAACTAATTATCACCCTAAAATCTATTTTTCACAAAATATCACATAATTTTGCAAATAGATAGTGATATATTCATGACATTCTTTTATTAATTCGACAAAATTATGAATTTTTTATGTATACAGTACTAGCTCTCAATGTACAATTTTAGTAGATTTATCAAAAAAATCGGGTGAATATACCTTCACCCTTTGTAAATAAAACAAAATACGCAAGTTTTCAATAAAATAAGGCCTTTCTGCAATATAAGGGAGATTTCGCAAACCTCGTTGCAAAATCCTCCAAGCCAAATTAATTACGCTTCACTGTGAAATCTCCCTTATTTTGTGCAAAAAATATAAAAATTAAATAAATAATTAGACCTCCAGTTTTATTGAAAACTTGTAAATTTCCCCCTAATTCTCAAAAAAGGCTTATGAAATGGTGTGATATTTTGTGAAACAAACAGATTTTTAGGGTGATAACTTGTTAAGTACGGTAAATTTTCCCCAAAATTATTGGTTGCATGCATTGTCTGCCGATAATTATCTTGCTTGTACTATTTGTGGTCCCATAATTGTACAAACGAATAATGCATCATGTCAAGGGTATGGACACCTACCCAACAAGCCAACCTACACAACCAACTCGTACAAGCCCATAAAAGTACAAGTTGCTAATGAATGGATAAGTACAAGCCCATAGATAATGCATCAAAACTCACCAATTGACAATTCTAATAATTGCATGTGCTACACAAGATGGTGTTACCAACTTGCAAGTGAAGTAAAACACCAATAATGCTTAAAAACTCTTCACTTGCAACTTGTCCAAAAAACTAGAATTTTTACAAAGGTTATTTTAGCATACATCGGTCTACATTTTGTAAAACTGTGGATACAACATGGACCATTAAACGATAAATAAGACCAAGAAACAACTTAACTTACCTTCCATTCTAGCGATTTTGTGAATGCACAATCGATCTCAACCGTTGATACGAATCCCGACACACATGAGAATAATCAGACATAGCTCTAAAAAGCTCGGGCAACCGAATCTTTAAGCTCCCTAAAGATTTATCCCTCACTTGAACGCAAAGCTTTTGATGAGCTTCCATTTCATCTTCAAGTCTCTTTTTCAACGACTCCACAACAAACTGCCTTTCTGCAACAGGATCAGTACCACCCGTGACCCGGTTTGTATCCGTTTCATCTTGCGGACCCCGTCTCATAATATACTTCTGATACCAATCCTCAAAAGCCTGATTCTTTCTTAAGTACTCCTTTCTAGTTTCCTCCCATTTATCTTTAAGCTTCATTTCTTCCTCCTGGTGATTCATAATGGTCTCAATAACTGCAGCGAATGAAGAAATAGCACTTTTGGCAAGCTCATCTGGAAGCTTCTGAAGATGGTCGTGCCATGAATGGAGAAGGGTTTGGATTGGAGGGTGTTGGATTCGGGGTGGGGACGATATTTTCTCTTTTAAGCTGCTTTCAATGGGCACAAGGTTTAATTTTAACCAATTGTTGAGGGCTTGTACATAATGTTTTTGATGAGTTACTAAGGTTTCAAAGTGTGAGTGCCACCCTTGAACGACGTGATATAGCTGCATGGTTCGTTCATAATGGTGTTTAGTGGTTTCTTTCGGGGCTCCCGAGACATCAAGAGATTTGAGGTCGGTCACAATCGTTAATTGGTTGTCATGGTGTTCACACATAGAGTCCCACATCTTTGACATCCTGCACGATGTTAAGGGGTATTTTAGGTATTTGCAAATATTCATGGATTAAAAAGATATTTGTAATGAA
Source organism: Logfia minima (assembly GCA_963921325.1). Taxonomy (NCBI): domain Eukaryota; kingdom Viridiplantae; phylum Streptophyta; class Magnoliopsida; order Asterales; family Asteraceae; genus Logfia; species Logfia minima. The sequence continues at coordinate 7,785,539 of OY992764.1, read as the reverse complement.
ATTGGTAACCGAACAGCAAAAGCCATAGAAGTAAACTAAATCTATCAACTTTAACTTTATTGACAGCCTGCACTTTAAATACTTTATGTGCTATATAAGTCAAGCTTTACATTTCATCTTTGAAATCCTGTACTTATTCTGTTCCATGTTTAAATTACTTTGCTATCAAATATAACTTTTTGCAAGTAATTTACTAGGACAATGACCATAGTTGCCACCGAACTACGCACTCAGCTTCATTTGCATCAAACGCGGACAAGAAAGGATAAAATACACATCTCATAGATATTTGCTTGGTAGTTAAAGCATAAAAAATGTGAACTTCATATCCTTACCTTCAGACATTTGGTGTCAAAATATAAACATAAAATTTGGAATAGAAATAAAAAAAACAAGAACCCAGGTGAGGGGAGGGTGGGGAAATAGGACAGAGGCTGGGACCAGTTGTGGTGACAGGTGATAGGGAGGTCGGTGAACTTGTACTGTAGAAAGTAACTAATGCAAAATCAAACATTTAAAACTATAATTCAAAAAATCAATGAAGTTTGAAAGTTAGTTACTTGAATTCATCTGATTGGCTTTGGTGGTTTAACCATTTTGCTGGCTTCATTTTGGCCGTGTAAATGACCCGAATTCATAGTTACATGGCCTCTAATGGATTAATATATAGTTCAGCAACCTAAATGACACTTTCTTCATTTTCTTATCAATTTACAAAAGAATTAAACTTATCCAACTAGTCCGTTTAAAACCGAAAATTTTCAATAACCTAAAAGCCACATACAAGCTAATTTCTTTTGTCTTGAAGGGTATCTTACATATTTGATAAACTTCAAGACAGACAGCCAAAGACACTGCAGCAACATAATTAAAGACGGTGTATCGAAGTTGTTTATTAACTTTCCTTTTACATATAAATATACTCAGACCCTAAAAGGTAAAGCTAGAATAAAGTAACATGTCCAAAAGGGTAGTCCTCTAATAATTCAAAGATACCGCAAGTGCGTAAAGCAAAAATGAACAAGAACTAGAAAATTACCCGTCAACAAGAGCCACAAGTTTTGGATATAACTGCTTGTCACGTATGTCATTTACTTCTGAAACAGTCGAATCCAAAGACTGCATATCAACAATGTATCTTGTATGTAAATGACTCACCGCCGCTTTCGTTTTTTCTAATGATTCGGTACTCGCACCACGTTTTTTTAATTTGTTAAGTAATCCAACCTTCCTCTGATACTCTAGCTTCATAAGCTCCCCAGCCTACAAACACAAACAAAGCACCTGTGAGTTATAGAGCTACTAATGATCATTCCTAAGACGGATTTTTCTTATTTCTGGTAACTAGGATACATCAAGATTTATTTTAGGGCCGAGTATAAGTGTGAAATTACATGTCTTAACCTTTAGTAACAGTTACAAAATACTAAAACGCACCTTTACTTCTTCGTATAGCTTTTTCTCCCATGCAAGAAGCTTATCAAGCACGGTAGAATGTGTTTCAAATTTGTCCTCATCATATTCATCGTTCCCATTTTCACCATTAGTCGCACCTTTAAATGATTTATTCCATGTGATCACACGCATCACTCTTGCAGCATGATCAATGTGACCTACCAAATCACACAAGTTAAAACATATATAGGTCGGTTCAGGTAATGTCCAAATGACTACTAAAAGTAACCAACAGTAACAAAAAGAAAACAATAATCCCACAAGATTCGCAAAATTTACTTCATTAATTAACTACCAGAATAAGAAATTAGAAGTTTGTCACCTCGATTATCAGCAAAATTGGAGTGATAATGCAAACGAGTGGCCGCAAGCATCTTTGAAACCTCTTGTGCACTCTCGGAAGCCTTCAAGAAATGATCATCGATCTCTCCCAAAATCTTTAACAAATTCACACTACTTGATCCAACAACCATACCACCACCACCACCACCATTTACCATTCCTCCTCTTCGATTAAGATCCGGCGGTGCAGTATTAGAATGCATGAATTGTTTGTCCTTCATTCCCACCATCACCGGTGTCTCCTCTTCCTCTGTTGTAAACCCATCCATCACCATTTTCTCCGGTGTTTTTGGCTCAACCTGATGATGGTGATGATGTACTTGGTGATGGTTTTGATGGTGGTGGAGGTGGTGCTCTTCTTCTTCCTCCTTTTCATCAATAATATCATCTTCATCATCTTCTTCTTCTTCACTCAAATTCGTCCCTGGCATATTATCAACCATAAAAAAATAATCCCACGCCATCCCTTTAGACTCCGGTGGTGGAGGAGCCACCGGCGTCCTAGGCAGTGGTGACGGAGTCTCATCCACTGACGCCATCCTGCCGCCACTCTTCCGCCCATTTCGCCCTCTCAGATTGTTAACATTTTCTTCCTCTTCTTCCTCTTCCTCCTCATCTTCCTCAAGTATAGTGCCATTATTTATCTTCCTACCATTTTTTTTTGTAACCGAAATCGCCGGCATTGTAACTGACCGTTGAAGGGGTGTTGTTGGGGTGGGTGAAAAGCTAGGCATTGGCGGTGGAACAGGGGAATAAGTAGGCAACGGTGGTGGCGGTGGCGGAAGTGGTTGCTCCATAAGTGGTGGTGGCGGAGGTGGTGGCTCCGACGACTCAACTCTACCGCCGCCAACACCACCACCAACACTCAAATGGGGATGATAAATTTCATCAGCTTCCCCGTGTGCATAATCACTTAAAGCAGCACCAGTGTTCTTTAAAGCCATTGCATAGCCAGAATGGCCGGAAGCGAAAGCATTTCTTGCCGTCACGGCTTCTTTCATAAAATTCCGGCGATCCTTACATCTAGCAACAGATTCCTCATTCTCAATCTTAGACTGAGCGCAGCCCATTTTTAAATTAGCCAATAATTTAACTTGAGTTTTGATTAAATCAATAGGTCTTTCCCTGAGACGGAATGTATAGTTAGATACATTTTGATATATGCTGACATATTAACAGCTTAGATTCCATAGCTTTGTACAAAAAGTCACAACTTTTTACATCCATATATGAATCTTTTACAGATTTAACAACAAAAAGATTAGGTTTTCTAAACTTTTACTTTTGTGGGTTGAAACAAGAACACTAAAAAACACAAACCCACACAGGCCTACCTTTAAAAGATAACAGAAAATGCTAAACTTCAAAATAAAAATTAAATCTTTTTTTGTTGGTTTAAAACAAAGAACACAAAAAAACACAAACGCATATCATACCTACAAGTAGATAAAAATGCTAAAACTTTACAGAAGATTAAAACTTTTTGTGGGTTTAAAACAAGAACAGACAAAAGAAAAGCAAAAACACAAACCCACAGACATACCTTCAAAAAAGATAAAAATGCTAAAACTATAATTAAAAATTAAAACTTTTTTGTGGGTTTGAAACAAGAACACAAATACTTATACCTTAAAATAAGATAAAAATGCAAAACATTTGAGGATTTAAAGAAACCCCAAATAAAAATGAGAATTTTATACTATAATAGAAAAAATCAAAGATTCACGACATAGATAGATTACAGATACAAAGATTGAAGAAAAACATACCTTTTGAATCATCAATTGAAGAGAAAGCAATGGGCTTTGTGTTGTAAGTAAGGCTAAATTGATATTGATATTGATATTGATATCAAATTTAAAGGAAATATAAGAAAGCACATAAACATAGAGAGGGAATCATGATGAAAAAGAGGAAAGAGACAAAATTGAGAGTGAACATGAAAGCACGAGAGAGAAAGAGAGAATGGATACAGTTTTTCAGGGTTAATTTGTACATAAACAGAGTGGGATGTCAGTAACGCTCCGGTGATCTATGCGTGAATGCTACTCGCGTATTTAAAATGATCCTGATTAGTGTACAACGGTCACATATATCGAGGTGAGCATACGACGCCGTATGCTTATATTTTGGATTTAACTTATGTAATCAGGCTTTTACTACATTTTTATAGTAATTTTTCTTCGTACGGTGATATGGTATTTTTAATCATCGATTTTCTATTAAAGGATTTTTTTTCCGTTTATGCAATTTCTATTTTCATTTTCTTTAAATTTAACGTATCAATCGTTTAACTTAAATGTGTAATGATTAAAACACCCTTTGATTGAACGAAAATTAATTTTTCCACTCAATTAAAATTGTATCCGAAAAGGATAGTATTTTAACCTGGATCTAGACCACAATATGCAGTATGAGTGTGTTCTAGAACGGAGTCAAGTCTTCAGATATACAAATGGTGATACTGGTTTATATGTGCCTGTTATCGGGTATGTAAACGATTTAGTGAATTTCGATCAATAAAAGATACATGCAAACCGCAAACGGGCACATGCAGACCTCTGTGCCTTTGCGTACCCGAAGATGTACCCACATTCTCGGTTGCGGTTTGCGTGTGGTAGGGATATTTTTTAAATACCCATGTTTTGGTAAAAGTTTATGTAACTTTGAAATCGGGGAGAAAACGTTGATTTTCCATGATTTTTTGTAAGAAAAATCATTTCGATTCGAACAGTAGTTTCAAGTTACGTATTATTTCTAACATGGCGTGTCGCTTCACGTGTATATATATATTTTTATCTTTTACGTTTTTAAAATATGATTGTATATCATAAATTTATATTTATAAAATTGACCACAATCAATAGTTTAACAATTTTCTCGATAGATCAAGCGAATAATGACCCAAACTAATATCAAAAATAACTTTTAATGGCCTTATAAAACATAAAATAGTATGACGGTTCAAGCAGACAAAAAAGAAAAATAGGTTGTTGTTTTAAACAAAAAAGTCTTCTAAAAAAGTTGTCCGATTTTATTTTTATAATTTTACATAAACTGCAAAATGCACGACGATTAGTCTTTCATTACAAATTTATTGTTATTTATGGTAAAATGTCTTACGCAATTAAGTTTAGTGAAATCTAATTGTAATTAGGTTATATGTTTTCCTGCTAATATGGACAACCTGTTTCTAGTCTTTAAGAATAAACAACAATAAATTGCATCTACTTTTTTTTTTTTTTTTGGAAATATCTTACAACAATACCATTAAAAATAAACAACTAAAAATAGACAACATTCAAAATAGAAGCACTCAAAATTACAAGCAATAAGAGATGGCTAATTCAGTGATTCATGGGGACATATTTATGTATATTCAAAGGCTCTCATTTATTTGGATTGGAAAGAGATGTCCGTGTCTGAAAAAGTATTTGGAAAAATGGATCCTAAATCCCGGAGCTTATACCGATAGTTGATGCCATTTTTTGGTGTTATTGTCGTTAGGTTATTTAGTTTGGTTTGGCATTGGCCTAGTTTTATGCTCATTCTTAGAGCTCTGTAGCTATTATGTACTTTTACTTTTATTTTCTATTATATTATTTGCTTTGATTGCCAAAATAATAATAATGAAATGAGCCTAAACGAACAAACAAAGGTAAGGAAACAAAGACCCATAGAACCAGACACCTCATAAAAGACGTCAAAACATTCGTCAACAATCAAAGACCAAACAAAATCTTGAGACCACTAAGCCTCCAACACAACAAAACAAAAGTAAGAGATTTCATAAAAGAACGAGACCAAGATGACGTCGGCAAATAGAAGTGGTAGCCTACGGTTCAAATCGGTCCAACTTAACAAACACCCTTACGAATTGAGAATTTTTTAGTTGAGATCAAAATAAGTCGTTCATTGTCACATAACAAACAAAACATACAGTAGGACCTAAAAAATAACACAATTTTATTAAAAAATTGAAAAAAAAAAACATTTTTATAGGAAGAAGATCGTATGATCGATCGTGCTAATCTCAACTTCAAAATATCTCAATCTCTTCATCGCAAAATATATCTCAAATATAGAACGATCATAAATATCGTTAAATCTAAGGATTATATATTTAGAGGCCACCCAAATATATCATTTTGTTTTTGTATGCCATCCATATTTGAAAACAATTTTGTAGGCCACTCAAATTTGTACATTGTTTCATGTATACCAAATTTGACTAAAAACTTATCAAAAAAATGTGAAGGGACACAAATACCCCTATATTTGTTAATTAACATTATTTATATTATTTTAATTATATTCAAATACATGGGTATTTGTGTCCTTTTACACTTTTCCGATAAGTTTTTAACCGGATTTGATATATATAGAACAACATACAAATTTGAGTGGCCTAAAAAATTGTTTTCAAATATGGGTGGCTACAAAAACAAAATGATATATTTGGGTGGCCTACAAAATCGTTTTAAAATATGAGTGGTCTATAAAAATAAAATGATATATTTGGATAGCCTTCAAATATATAATTCTTTAAGTCTAAGGTAAACATATGTTTTATGCGTGCATTAAAATGCTTTAATATTCTTGTCTACTTATTTCCTAGAAATTGATGAATATAACTAGGATTTTACCTTGTAACAGTATGTTGTAATTATTAGTGTTTCTAATTACTTCAGCTAATCGGACACTATATCTTTCTGGTTTATCATCTCTATTCGATTGAATCATTTTATTTATGTCGTTATTGAATTTTGATTTCCACTAAAAAGATAATGCAAAACTCTCCCTTATTCAAACTTGTAATACGAGTTTAGTAAGGTTTGGTAAAAGGTAAATGTCAAGCAAAACTTTTAGATAAACCACCAATTTCTAGTTATACGCCTCCTTAGGGTTGTATTTGGTGTTTGCTCCAACTAACTTTGGAGTTTAGGTTGGATTAGTAGTTAAGAGTAGTTGGAAAATGTAATAAGTCACAACTTGGTATATCTTCACATCTAAATGACTAAATGTGTTAACATTATGTATCTAACTAATGCTCAAAAAGTATTTAACACTATATAATTTGATATATACTATGGTAAAAATGACTTTTGTTAAAAAGGATGTAAGAAGAATTGAGGGTTACGATACTGAACATATATATGCATCATTTTACACACTTTCATAATAAAAATGGAACCCCACAATGTTCGATAAAAATAAAAGAGAAAAACAAGTCGACAACTTTTGACAATGAAAAAAATGTATGTAAGCACTTTTTGTGAGCGTACTGGTGATATTATATTTAAGGACACCTTTGATATTTGATTCTTTTTAAAAATATATTTTAAATCTGCACCTTTCAAAATTATTTTTTGACTCCGCCCCTTCGTATATCATAATTTCTTAATTCAATTTTTCAAATAGTTTTTGGTTGTTCCAATTGCATTATCCTTGACTCCTGGTAAATTAGTTAATTAATATAGAAAGAATTAGTAGCATTTAGAATGTGTTTGGCTTGAATCTGACAAGTGAATGTACCACCGACTCAGCTACTTACACCAAAAAAATAACAAAATCATAGTTGTCATCCAATCCACAACGATTTCTTTTTATAGAAAACCATAAATAAATGATCAAATTATTATCATTTATTCATAAAAAGAACACCTAACATTCCGATTCATTACAAAAAATATTATGTAAATCATAATATAGTTTAATAAATTAAAATTAATCAATATTAAAGTATATCCTGAACATTACTTTACACATTCATTTAACTAATTTCAAATATAAAACTTGAATATATACACGGTATACATGTTTGATTGGTTAGTCATTATGCAAATATCTGTCTCATTTGATGAGAGCAAATATGTAGTGTTTGGTTGGTTAAATCAAAACACAAAAAAGTAGTACTGCAGACTAGACTATTTACTGGTACCGATAACTTTCTCAAAAATCTATTTACCATAATTAGAGGTGGCAATATAAATAGGCTAACAGATTGAAAATAACAGGTCACGCCAATAAATCTTGCTAGAAAATAAGCCAAATTGGGCAAGCTCAAAATACTAGAAATTTTTTTATAATTTTTTCATTAACTATCAGCATGTCAAATAAAACTACTCGTTCATAAGTAATTGAGTTGAAATAGCCACGTCTAACCATAACTCTCTTTAGATGAGATTCAACTTTTATGTGCTTAAAGAACGAAATAATCAGAAAAAGACCCACTTCATTGACGGATTCTTTTGTGAGAGTAAAACTAAATCTATAGAGAAACAAAGGCTTCAAGAAAAGCAGGTTAAACTAGATTTAGATAATATCTTTGGGTCTTAAAAAATTCATGAAGTTTCAATGAAATTTCACCAATAGATATTGAACCACCAGTAATCATACAGGTACTACCATGCATCAAAATGGATGAACCGGTCCTCTGTGGCTCCCTAAGATGGCGCTGTACAAACCGTTTTTTCCTGCAAAACAAACAATTGTCATAAGCCCAAATGCAAATATTACTTGACAATCATCTGTAAATAATAACTAATAGAAAGACATACATCCAAGTAGTTACTTAAACAGAAATAGCAAAATAATATCTTAAAATAAAGAATTACAATTTACGCATACCTCTAAGGTATTTCATGCAAGACTGCAAAGTCGGTGAAAACTATTAACAAAAACACTCTTCCTATGCAGCAATTCTATGAAACCTCATGCTCATTTTTGGAGGACGGTCATAAGTTTTTCCAACTCGCGTTTTTGTTGCTAAAATTTAACAAAAATAAAGAGTTTAATGAACAAACGGAATGAAAGAAAAAAAAAATAGATGAGACATAACATCATTTGGTATGTGTAAATGACCTCAAGTTAATCTAACCTTGTGAAATTTCTTCCAACAGTTGCTGGACCTTGATTGTTGTAAACACCACTCCATGGCCATATCATATTCAATAGTATTTGGCTGTGAAAAATGAGAGGTTGATACAGCTTCATCCTGTTAAAATGAAAAGATCAAAAGTCAACATGGAAAGTTTTTATATGTGACGATGTATGTATACAGCGGGACGAGAGAGTGAATACCACCTCACGATTATATTGATTCCTAGCCTTATCAAGATTAAGGTGACCAAAATAATCGGAATTTTTCTTTGTTGATAAAGCAGGACAAGGGGTACCAACAAGAGGCCTACAAATAAAAAATAATGAAAGTTGGTGGACAATAATGCTAAAAATGACAATTAAAGAATCATCAGCAACAAATGGATAAATAAGAAAAGTAAAGCTTCAAATCTTGAGTAAACTGAAATATATTAACACTTTAATATTAAATACTAGTGCTAATGTCATAAGATAGCAATGTAATTTTTCTCCGTGTTCCACAGTCATCACTCAGCAGTATGATTCAATACTATCAATTTAGTAACTAAACTTAGTCACACTGTTTTGTTTAGTCGTCTGTGATACCATATAATTGCAACGCACTTCCTCACGTGTTATACAAAAATAACCATTGTGGAACACCAAGAAAATTAGGATGTTGCTATAAAGACAGCCTAATTACAAACTTACTGCATACAACCCTCTTTTTACAGACTAGTGATATAAGAATGACCATTGTAGCATGTGATAGACCATCTCTTACAAGTTCGCATGCAGATTCGTAAGCTTACAAAACTTATATAAATGAAAAGTTACCTTTCATTTGATTTTAACATCAAGCATTCTTCATCCAATTTGGTAAGAACCTTCTGTGCTGCTTCATTCGTTTTAAGTAAAATGAGAGCTTGAGCTAGAGATTACAAGTATATAATATTAGTTTTCGCTTATGCACAAGAGAAAAGTAGACACATAATAAATAACCAAATATCTCAACACCAGTTTTTTTTAATCAGAATCATACCATAATGTGGACTAGATAACGCAGTCCTCTGTAGAATCTTAGCTTCACAACTTTCTGTAAAAGCGTGCCATATTATATCCTGAGATACAGATTATAAACAGAGAGATTACCTACAACGATGACTACTATGTAGTTTTAAGAGAAAACAGCTCCAAACCCAAATGGTTCATTAATTCCGAAACGTCAGCCGTCAGAAGACGTTCCGGTCAACCATAGTTCAATGACTACCGAGTACCGACCATGACATTAAAGATACATAGATTTTATATATATATATAATGACATAGGTGAAATGAATATTCAATCCATTGCCTCATTGGTAATTTGGAATGACATATACCTCCACTTCTCCTGACGTATAATCTGGATCCACATTATGGAGCAGAATGGCTGTTCCTTGATCATACGCATTCTTCAACCTTTCCTCCCATGGCTATATGGAAGCATATCAAATTAATAAGCATACAAATACAGACTTCCAAGGTCAAACGATCTTCTAAGAGAAATACTTTAAGATACAGAGGACCGAATGAAAAGAAACTGGTTGAAGAAAAGGTATAAGAAGAATACTTACAAGTCGCCTAAACCAACTGCTTTTCTCCTGTCAGAATTTTACAATGCTGATGTTAGTAGTAGCCAGGACAAGAGTTCAGCAACATAAAACACAGATACGACATGAACGCTGATAAAATGACATACAATCATGTAAAATTCATGATAGAAATAACACCCGAAAATGACATACAATCATGTGAAATTCATGATAGAAATAACACCCGAAATAGTTGCAGAGACGTGATAATAACTTCTGCACAATATTTCCAAAATATTTGTTTAAGACTGTCACGCATGTCCAAATATTTTGATGGGCCATGTCATCAGTTTTACACATTGGCCCACCAACAAGTATAATTGACCATTTTATGTTACATGAGCATGTGTAAACCAGTAGGTGTAGGTTGCAGGTCAAATTGACTTAGAACCTCAAAGCATCGAAACAAAATTGAAAGGTGAATGCTTAAACCTTGATAAGAAAAGTTCATGGGAGCAAACTAAAATAATTGTGACTTGGCTACTATTTCGTGAGATTTACCGACAATTAGATAAGCAAGCAGATATTCATAATAAAAATCGGCACTCTTCAAACAAGAAAAATACACATTGAAATCATCATTAAAATTCAAAACTATTGAAATACTAATGGAAGTTTATGAATCTGATTTGCGCTTAAATCATCACATGTCACATAAAGAAGAGGGCTGCAAAGAATAATTATTAAAACGAAAAATAAAACAAGCAAAGGTAAGTTTTAAACAAGGTTTAAAGAACCCATGCTGCATGGCTCGAACCAGAATCTTAAACACGAGACATACTCAACCAAGTGAAGCGATATAGATATATAGATATATAGATATATATATATATAGATATATAGATATATATATATATATATATAAGACAATAAAAATATATAGGGCTCGGTTCCGCAGACCAAACTTATGGAGAGCCGGGTCGGCCAGATTGGTTCAGATTTATTCGAATTCGGCTGGTACACATCCTTAGGCACGCTTCTATATGAACTTTCATTTTCTACTTATTTTGGAATAAGGAGTATTATAAGAGTTATTCCAGAAAATGAACTTACAGAATTTGGTTTTGGACCACATTCAAATTCCTGGTACGCGGTTTTATTGTCTCTATCAGTTGACGAAGCAGACACCTTGAAAGATTTGCTCACAGAAAGCTTCCTTTTACTCTCATCTGGTTGCTCCTCTTTAAGCTCCTTATTACTCAAAATGGAGTCCTCAGCAAGTCCAGATTTTGATTTTCCTTTTGATAATTCAGAGTTTGCTACCAAATCTTCCACCTTACCACCCTTATTCCTAATGCCCAGCTTCGTATTATCCGGCATTTTAAAAGAATGATCATCCCTTGCTTTCTTTAATAACCTGCCTTCCAAATCACTCATCACTTTTGCTGAGATCTGGCCATTCTTCTGGTTTGGTTTTCCTCCCATTGTTCCCAAAGCTTTCAGAATGTTAACATCACCAGGCAGCTTGTCTTCATGTTTCGATTTACTAACAACTGCTGATTTCTTGGAGGACAATTCCGACGATCTCTCAGATATCCATGCACCTTCAAGTTCAGCCTGGCTTCCGTTGGGTGGTTTTTTATCAGCGACCTTGATTTTCTTTAAGGGTTGATCATGTAATTTATCAGATCCTGTAGGAATCCTTTTTCTCTCCTTATTTTCCACCTTATCAGCCTTACCGGTTTTACCCATTTCTGAATGCATACCAGACGTTCCTGGAGACTTCACATTATTAACATTGATCCGTAACTTGTCTTCATGTTCTGATTTACCATCATCAGGTAATTTGATAGAATTCTCAACCGTTGATTTCTTGGAGGGCATATCATTCAATCTCTCAGATCCCCGAGCAACTTCAAGTTCTACATTTTTTTCCGTAGGTGGTTTAGCATCATCGGGCTTATGTCTCTTAAAGGGTGGATCTTGGAAATTATCAGATCCTTTAGGCGTCTTGTTTCTCACTAACATACTGGGAATATTATTGTCTTGAGATTCTCCTTTTTCAGCAACTTTAAGCTGGTCAGGTACGTTTTTTGTTGCAACGAGTAGCGGTTCACTAGAAATAGTGTTCTTCGAGTTTTCTTCCTTCCTCCCAGAGGTACTTTCAGGGAAACGGCTGATGTTTTCACCCTCTTCTCGGTTAAATACATACTTAACTGTTTTAAAAAATAAATAATAAATATACAAAAAAGAATGAAATATCACAAAATCTAGACCCAGTATAGAAAACAAAAGTTTTAGTGTGAATATTGAGTAGACATACTTTCAAGCCCACCAACTTCCTCATCCAGTTTATCCAATACAGTACAGCTTTGAACGTCAAAAGTACGATAAAATATGAAGTCTGCCGCTTTGAGTTCCTCATCTGATGGTTGGCGGTTTCTGCTGTCCTTGGATATGCAAACAACATTGCAAGGACCAGCAATAGATTCCTGATCAAAGAATGATGATAATTAGCACCAAAATGAAGTCATGAAGAAGTTCAACACTTGGCTAGTTTATGCTGCCTCCATATTCACATTGCACCACGGCAACTCCACAACATAAGGCTTGAGTGTTTTGAGTTTATGGATAAAGTACCTTTTAAGACGATTTGAGACACTTGGATGCACGAAACTTAAAACACAATCAAAGAAAGGGCAAGCCCGTAGAGTCACACAGCCTATATCTCTTACAAGAACGTAGACTGATACGACTGAAGGGAATATTACAGACAAACAACTAATAGGCTGAAATTACGCTGGTATCCTAGCTCTTGAAGATGCCTACTAAATCAAATGTGTGGGACAATAAGAAATTAAGAATTATATCGCCCTCTACTGATTGATTTCGATCACCAAGAATAGATCAATACATCCCTGGGTCATGTGTTGGCCTTAACATACTTTCCTCCCCCACACAGGCCTTATTAATACTCCTCCCATCGAGACCCCAAGACACCTTTTCCACAAGGTGAAAATCTGGATATTGTTGCTGTACTACCAAGAGCTCCTACGTAGCTTCATACTTGGGTAAATGATATGCAGCGGCTACAATCAATGAACTATTAAAAACCACAAAATCACTAAAAGGTAATAATTCAAATTCAATTTGAATACTGATTCTAGTCCTTATCAAAGAATAAAACTAATAAAGAAGAATACGCCTGGGCTGTATCAGTAAATTCTTCCGATGAAAAAACACCTTATCTATGTATGCTCATTGTCGCACTTCACCGGCCCCACAGACTCCCTGATCATTACATCTCATTGGTCATGATTACCCAAAGCCAAACTTGTCATTAGGCACACCATTCAACCCACTAGCCCCCCACAACAAGATGATATGTCATTTAGCTCAATGTTACGTCTAGCCCTCTTTAGGATTAAAAAAGAACATGTTCAGCCCCAAATGAAATATATCACCCTTGAAAGACCTGTTATTTCATCTTGCTTATCCTGATATCCATCACTTGTCATTTGCAAAAACCAAGGGGTGTACAATAATAAGAAACAGTATCGTAAATCCTAGCGGTACCATGCCATACCGTTGTACAAGTACCATCCCACAACCTTTCGTTTATCCACAAACGTCCGAACATTCTTCGCCACATTGCAATGCTTGATGTATATAATAGTATTACTGTTTCATTGTTCCAACCTATCCCACCTACCTATGCCTTAATCCAATCCATACCAGAAAACTGATCCAACAATCCATCCTAGAAAAAGATTCACTACATGAGTTATAAGCTCACTTTTAGTTCTCCATCATCCCCCCATCATATTCTATATGTATATCATGATAATTAGCAAAAACGTTAATCAAACATCTCACTTTCCTATTAAACTCAGTAAGCATGAAATACTGAAGTTAGCTTCTATTAAATAAATTTCGATGTGCGAACCAATATGGATATGCTTTCGCCTAACAACAGTTTATCTCTAGAGAGCATGAACGGGAACTTGTATGCTATATTTTAGTATAACTTGGTCAAGAAACCTTCAATTCATAGAAGATTTCAAAGGCCATACACAACAACTTCTTCTTTGATTTATATCACGAAAAAAGGAGAGGAGATTAAGGCATACGTATCGTTATTATGTATACCCTCATTTACACTAACATGCTTAGTGATGAATTTAGGGTCAACTATCTCTTTCACATCGTTTCAAGCTCTTTCTCTAGTTGAAGCTCCCTAATAGAAGAAATATTTAACGTGTTAAATAAACTACAAAAATCCCATGACATGATAGTCCCCATCCTTAGGCATTACATCATTCTTCATTGTAATATTCATGTTGTACCCAATCTCGCCTGGGGCGGGGTATGAGTAGGTAGGATGTACAGAGTAGGGACACGACTAGGGAGAGTGCTTCCGGAAAGCGTGTGTGTATGTATATGTGTGTACAAATGCATATATATATGTTTGTGTGTGTAACATATATATATACATATTATATGTGTGTATAAGAGAATAAGAATATACATATAATATCCCTAATAGAAGAAATATTTAACGCGTTAAATAAACTACAAAAATCCCATGACATTATTATTGTCCCCAACCTTAGGTAATACATAATACTTTTGATTTCATGTGGTACAACAACAATGATAGACAATCCCGCATGTGACCGAGTACGTGGGAGGTAGAATATAGACAGTCATACCTCCACCCAAGAGTAAGGAGACTACTTCTGGCAAGCATGTGTGTATGTGTATATAAATACACACATAAACATATATATATATAAGGGTTTATTATTTGATTATGTATCGAACTTAACATTTTCTACTATTGTATGTAACCACCTTTCAAAAGTGCTATTGTATGTATCGAACTTGTGATTTTCGTATATTGTATGTAATATTTCAATACATACAATATACGAAAATCACAAGTTCGATACATACAATAAAACTTTTGAAAGGTGGTTACATACAATAGTAAAAAATGTAAAGTTCGATACATAACCAGATAATAATCCCTATATATAATATAATACAAATATATTATATTTGTGCACGAGTATAAGAGAATAATATAATATATATAATATATCATTATAAGAATGAAGGCTTATAAGTATATGGGTATATATAAGTCGATATTCAGGAGCGCGACAAACTTATGACTAGGTATATATTTGTATCGCTATACCCAAAGGCCAATATCTACATGTAGGGACACTATGTCGACTAGAGAGTCTAGAGAAAGCTACCTCGCAAAGGCAAACAATATAAACATCTTACTCTTCTATCCTAATTTAGATTGTCCAACTTATTCATATCACAGGTCATATCCTCAGACAGGAGATGCCCTTTCAGATCTATTCTCTAACTTAAGTCTTGGTCTACCCCTTCTCCTTAATCCGTCGACTGTAGAGCTTCCACTCTCCTAACTGATGTCATATTTGGTCTATCCTAATATGTCCATACCATCTCAACCATCCTTCTCCTAGTTCGTGGATAATAGTCGTGACTTCGAGTTCCGCCTATAAACTCCAGTAGGTATCATATTCAACATGGTTATACAACATGTCCACCTTAACATCCTCATTTTCGCTACTTCCATCCTATTTGCTTGAGCCATTGTCATCGGCCTACACTCTTACTCGTACAACATAGTTGGTCTTATTTTCACTCTATAGAATTTTCTTTTTAGCTTTAGAGGTACTTTCTTCTCATACATGACTCCTGTAGCGGCCTTCCACTTCGACCAACCTACTTTAATATGAAGGGTCACTATTAATGTATAAAATATTCGTAACCTATTATGACAACCTTATCTCTACATCCCCTACATGGTTTCCAGAAAAATAGCACTCCTAAGTTAGAATACTTCCCATCAATGCAATTTAAGGTAAGTAATTGTAGGTTTCATTGATCACATATAGAGATGTTGTAGATAGGCCTAGAAAGCTTGTGAATAGGGTAAAGTACAGCTTAACCACAACTATTTGATCCACATTCCATGCTAATGTGTATGAATACACTCCTTAGAGTAGTTATCGATTTACAAAGTCAAAAGAAATGTTGGTACGAGAGAAACTATATATAACGACAATGAATCAAGTCCTACAATGTTAAGTAGATTTTAAAATCATGATGCATCCAAGATTTCATCATAGTTGTTATCACTCGCTAACTATAGCACTTCAATAGTATGACAATGTTATAAATGATTATAGGCAACTACAACTCGTAACATGGGGAAGTAGTATGCTCTTAAACTTGTAAGAGTGCTTATTACAAGCTACAAAATTAATGACTCCTTACAAACTACAAATGTGTAGTCCTAAGGCCTTAAAACTTGGCTCCTGGAGCTTAGAATTTGCACATATTACCACAAACAAACTTAACGAAGTGTAATGATAGTAAATAAATTGTTGAAAATTAATTACCAAGGGATTAATATTGGTTAAACCACGACCTTCACCGGATGCAAAAAGAATTTCATTTTCGAGAGTCTTGGTCTCTCCAAGCCATTTTGAGATCTCTTTCGGACGAAAAAACCAATGGACTTTAACTTTCTTTGTCTTGTCCGGAAGCTCCCATATTTTCGTCAACTTGCCAATGTAAGGCTCTTGCAAACCTTCCTTGTACATATACACACAATCATATAGCATGTACTTCACTCCATCATATTCGAAAGATTCATAAAATTGAACCTTCTTATTTTTCCCACCAACACCTCTTTTCGTAAGCCATTTAAATTCAATGTTAGCATCTTCGTCAACTTTTTCCATATGGAAAATGCAAGACTCCGCAAACTCGATGTAGATTCAAGCGAATTCTAAACCTGAAAAACACACGACATAAATTTGAGCAAACATCGAAAATCCAGTTCCATGATCACTTTGACCAACTTGATGTCTCTCTTCAACCATCGCGGGATAAAAAGTATTCACGGTTCAGTTGACCTTAAAACGTAATGAAACCTCCAATCTAATCTCAACTAAAAAGGTCGAACCTAAAACCAATCTTATTTAGCGGTTAACAAGGGAGAACCTCCATAGCCTATACACAAGTCATGGATGTACTATTTAGATAATTAACAAAAGGGTTAATTGTTTCGTTATGTATTCAACATTACATTTTTTACTATTGTATGGAACCACCTTTTAAAAGTGCTATTGTGTGTATTGAACTTTACAACTTCGTATTTTGTATGTAACGGGTGACCGGATAAGTAGGTATCCGTTTTTTCCTCTTGAAAAAATGTCTATTGTATGAATCGAACTTTGTAAAAATGTCTATTATATGCATCAAACTTTGTAAAAGAATGTCTATTGTATGTATTGAACTTTGTAAAAATGTATATTGTATGTATCGAAACCGGTAGTTCCGGTCATCTGGTCACCCGTTACATACAATATACGAAATTGTAAAGTTCGATAAATACAATAGCAAGTTTTAAAGGTGGTTACATACAATAGTAAAAAATGTAAAGTTAGATACATAACAAAACAATTAACCCTTAACACAACGCATTTATCACCTCCTAGGAACTTCTTGATATCATTTTCATATCAACTAGAGCCATAAGTTTAAAAACAATTATATATAAGCTATGAAAATATAAAAATACGAAAATTTAGTTTGAATTAGAGCCATATATAAAGGCTATCCTTAGTAGTTTAGGGTAAATGTGATAATTGCAAATTGCTTTCACCTTCATCTCAATATGGCACATGTAAGTTCGGATCCGTGTTATAGTTTTATTTTAAAGGTGTTACGATGGTCATTTAGAGACATCTAAACGGGTGACATGGAAGTTACATGTTACCGTGCACTTTGTCCCTTATGCCCAATCTATTATTTAAGTTAGCAATTTTGTGTAAATTCCTTTTACTAATTTGGAACTATCTATTTTAATTATACTAGTATTTCTTAACAACCATTATGATAATTGTTGTTGCTATTATTTTTGTTAAAATAGTTAAAAACAAAAAATAAAATATGAAAGGATATACCAAAAACCCTAACCCTTTCCCTCTCTCAACACTACCAATCACCTCTCACCACCAAAGCACCGTAAATCTATCAAGAAAGCAAACTACCTTCACATACCATCGATTAGGTAATATTAGGTATGATCCCAAGTCTAGGAAACCAAATCTTTAATTATAGATTTTCCATACGGTATTATGTTTGATTTTGTTGATTAAGAATGTTAAAGGGTGGTTACATATTCAAATTTTCTGAAAGGGTTTATGTAACCAATTTCTATGTGGTGGGTGGTGAGTGGTGAGTGTTGAAGAGGATTACATGCATGAAGGTACAAGGTACAATCATCATGAATGTATTTACAAATGTATATATTAATAAAAAAATTTAGAACCAAAATTTAAATATAACTAAATGGGTTGATACAAATAGAAAAAATGATGAAATCTATATTATAATTCAAATCTTTATATAGATAATAGAATTTTCATAGCCTTAATATGTGTGTGTGTATAACTATATATACATATAATCAATTTTAAAAAATATACATTCATAAATAAATTAAAATGCAAAATCATAGAAAAATATATAGTTTATGAATGATGTTTGTACATAATATTAACAATAACAAAATGCCATATTGGCAGCACGTTAGCATATTTAATTTAGAAATTAGAATACCAAACGCCGAATCAACGTCACATCCGCAAATTAACTCCATCGTAACATCTCAACATGTTACCTACTTGCATAACGAACATAATACCACATTGTTTAAAACTTCGATATCCATACCGAGAAGTCCAAGTATCATACGAGGATATAGATCTAAAGTATATTTGCTATTCTATATGTTATATGACATTAATGATATACCTTCTAGTATATTAGGAATTTTTAAATACTTGATTCGTATTTAACAAAAATGACTTTACTATATCTAGACATATATAAGCGATTGGTTCTTTTTGGTTTACCTATTTGAAAGAACTCAACCTAAATAAATTCGCCAAATACGTGTATCTAGATTTTCCAAGACTACTATGATCCTTATTGAGCGGTTAACCTTAATCTCGAATCAGCTCCTTCCTTCCCAATTCAGTTTCATTTTGTAGATATCTTGATCGCCCTTAGCAAGAACACATTACAAACCTACCTAAATCCAACGATTCACCTGTTTTGTTTACAAACATAAGAAAGGAGTCATAAAGCATCCTTTGATGCCGAATGCCAAGATTTGAGTAGGTGGAACATTCAGAAAAAAAGAATCAAGACAAAAAGTAAAGGAAGACATATAGTAGTATATAGTCACTTGGTTTCTCGAACACAGCTTTTAGGAGGGTTAGAGATAGAGAAATATAAGGAAACATGAAGATCGGTATACCACAATAAAAGAACAGTAGATGAAACATGACTGAAACCGAAACTAAAACCATTGCCAAAGGAAGACACTAAAAACTAGAAAAGATAAAAATTTGCACGTTCATTACTCAATTTGAACAACTAAGAACAATCAAGAAGTTAACATGACAATATCCAAAAACTTTAATGCAATGATCAACATGCAAGCTTGTAGAGGTTTAGCTTGTCAATTTTAACAAGTATGCACTCTTGTTCAAACGTTGTATCAAAGACAAAAGATTAATCCTTATCCTTATGATAAGGATTTTTGCATTACATGGACGTACGACTTTGGGTCATACCTCATAGTTATATCACAAGGTAACAATTTTAAAAAAATAAGAAAGCGCTTGCCATTTATAGAACCAATATATACACTATTTTCTTGAAGGGTGCATTAACTTTTGATTTGTTACCTTTTATTATAATCCTTACAATGTTAAAAGACCGTAATAGACCGTATGAGTGTACCCGATGAATCTACATATGTAAAAAAGAAAATGAGCAACATATTATCTCTAAAACAATGACCTGAAGCACCAACACAAGTAAGATGATAGTTCACACACTCAATACAAGAACCCATAAAAAACTAGGGGTTCAACCATTCATATCAAACTCAGTACATGGTTATAGTGAAACCCTTACACTGAACTTTATAGAAGAAATGAGATCCACTCACAGTAGTTGCTACAAACTTTTTATATGTAAAAGCCATCTATAGCTTTTGTCTACACATAAATTTGTTGTCTCCTTGCTCCTTTTACTATGGCATGTGGTTTAGCAGCTATCTCTTATCTATGTTAATATTTATGCTATTTAATGTATGTTGAAACATTTATGTTAATATTACTGTTTAATTAAGAAAGCTTCCGAGTTCCAATAGAACATTTACAACTAGACGTTTTCTATATGTTTTCCCAATTTTTAGTAAGTAGTCCTTATGAAATACATATTTTTTTATTAATAGCTATATAATTATCGACTTCAATGACTGAATGGTGGATCCATCTAAAATTATTTGACATCAATAGCCACATTTTAAAACACATTTTTGTAATACTATGAAAGGAAAGCTCCAAGCAAAAACGAAAGTTGAACAGTCATCTTAAATATATGTTTTTGTCGTACGTGCGATGACGGATCTGCCACAAATATAATGCTCGAATCCCTAGTATAAACACTAAACCCTAAAAACAACACAGCTTATAGAAGCAATTAACTTCAATACAAATAAACAAAAACATGTACAACAAAAAGTAATATTGCAATGTTTCATTACAAATACCTCAATTCCTAAGAATTCAAATGTAAATTAAGGAATATATTTGAATAACAAAAAAAAGAAAGGCATAAGGTTGACTGAATGAAAATTGAACTAAGTATTATCGGTGGTGTTCGTATAAATCATGAATGCGGTCAAATTAGTACTGGAATTAGGTTTAGATAACTAAAATAAAAAAGATGGAAAGTTTATTTAATTAAAAAACGCTAAAGGGATGAAAAGTAAGAGTGTAAAAGAATCGGAAACTACCTGAAAGCAAGAAAACTGACGGCGTGATAGCGACGGAACGAGTGCTCCAAGTAGGAAAGAACGAACAAACCCCAGCCCTAATTCTGCTTCAATTTTCGCTCTCTCTCGCTGAACGCAATCAGTCTAGGGGGTAACCGAAAATAAAAGGAAATCATATATGCAGGTTGGTTGATTGTGTATCCGTAAACTACATGAATCGTCCTTATGGTTTACTCTAAATCACAGTATTTGTCATTGAAATTTCAAAATTATAAGAGTTGTCATTTTTTTGGAAGTTGTCACACAGTAAGTCCTTTATTTGAACGTCCGACATAATCCTCCATTTATATGTGTTTTGCATAAAATGGTAATCGTCCTCTCATGTTCGATC
Organism: Logfia minima; assembly: GCA_963921325.1. Taxonomy (NCBI): domain Eukaryota; kingdom Viridiplantae; phylum Streptophyta; class Magnoliopsida; order Asterales; family Asteraceae; genus Logfia; species Logfia minima. Next base: position 7,764,007 of record OY992764.1, on the reverse strand, counting down.
TTCGTAATCACAAGCATCTCAAATATTCCTTCACGCCTGCCTTATGAAAAGATGGAGGTTTACCGATTTATATTGTGGGGTCGCTAAATATAATTGTCTTTTTCAGAAAAATATAAATAAAATAAAATAGTTAGGTTTAGATTGCAGTTGTGGTAGTCAGCACTGTGATCAGTCTTGAAACGACTATAAGTTATAGTTATGTGAGGCATCATCTAATGTACACGCAACAAAAGGTAAAAAGAAAATCACACAAATCATCCTTTAAGTTTGTCCCAAATTTCACTGGTAGTCCTTTATGAACTTTCATTACACCAATTATAATTTTTGTTGAAACTTATTACGCCAATAGTCTTTTAGATTAACAATTTTATATATGTAACAAGTTTAAAAGAAAATGTAATTGGTGAATTAAAGTTTGTAAATAACTGTCAATAAAATTTAGGGTAAACTTAAAGGATGATTTGTGTAATTTTTCTAAAGGTAAATTATTTACAAAACAATTTCACTATAGACATTCGAGATTATGAAATAAACATAAATAACTCTTTCAATTAAAGGTAAGGTATCCGGACTTCCCTTTTTGAAAGAGCACTGTTGATATACAAAAGAAGTTCACAGTATTGGCGGTCTTCAATCAAGTTCAAATCCTTTGAACACTCCGACGAGGGCATATATGAACTAGGGCTCAAATCGACTGAAATCATATCTTGCTAGAATGGGGTCAGATGCTCCATCACGCTGTGGCATTGATCAGGTTCGTCTTCATTTCTCTTCTCCAAATCCCCCAAAACCCCCATAAATTTATATATGAAATACACATATACAAATATATATATATATATGTTATATATTATATATGGAATTAGGGTACTTGTGAGGATGAACCTATAGGGTTTTTCCAATCTTCAAAATCGAAAATTTCCATGAATATGTGTTTTTCTTAGTGGGAATCGAATCAATTGACATTGCAACATGTTATTTTATTAACATTTGGGTATTATAAAACCGTAAAAGGCAGTAGCTTCTGGTGGTTTGGTAACATAAAAGAATGTTTGTCATGCATAAAAGTAAAAGAAAAGTCTGTTTTCTTGATAATCGTTGTTTCTGATTTCCAAACCCTAAGAATTTCATATGATTTACTATTCAATTAAAATATTTCTGAAGTTATAGAGCCAACAGCATGTTGGCCATTTGGTTGTGAATTCTTACTTGCTTGGGTGTCATGACAGTTATTACTAATTACATTTTGATGACAATGCTATGTTGGAACTGTACTTCTAGCGATTTGATTTGTACCCAAGTATGTTTTAGCGAGTAATTTTTGACTTCTATGTCCAATTAACGATGATTTTACTTTAAGCTTTTTGTATGAAGCAGTTTTTGGATTTCAATATTTGCTGGGTAATAACGTATGAAGAGCTCAATAGAATAGAAGAAACATAATAATCTTACACAATCTGCGGACACATTATTTTCTTATTGCTTTTATATAGTGTTATATGAGTACCATCAGAAATCATGTTAGTTAAGATTTTTGTCTAATGATTTCATTTTACATGGCTATATTAAGGGGGTGTTTGGCATTGCTTATTTGTAAGTACTTATGTGCTTAAAAAATAAGCATGTCTCAACATACTTATTTTTAAGTGCTTATTTCTTAATAAATAAGTAGATAAGCAGTTTCTAAAAGGGTGTTTGTATTTGCTTATCTGCTTTTAAAATAAGCAAATAACCAGATAAGTGCTTAAATAAGCAATCCCAAACACCCCCTAAAACTAGAAAATGGAAGAACAAACCTCTCTGACATTGTTACGTTATTGCTATGTGCAGTTCTTGTCTTCAAAGAAAAAAAATAAGTTTGTATCACCTCTTACAAATTCAGGGAAAGTTGAACAAGATGCAAAACGTTCACTTGAAGTGTCTCCTAGTCCTAAGGGTTCTTTGTCCAGCTATTTAGTTCCTTTACCAAATGAAAAATGTCATACAGCTTGTGGGCCATCTGATAGACAAGGTCAAGTAAGAAGAAATCTGACATCAGAGATTGAATCATCTGTAAGAAATGAAGATGGTCTTCACTGTATCCCTTCTCATTCGGTGCATGGTGTCGAGAACTCGGAACTGCAACAGTTTGCAACTAATTTTTGTCATTTTATTGTAGGTAAGTAACTTATTTCTGGGGTATTCTTACTCTTTAATTTTCACTAAATATAGAAAAAATGAATGCTGCAAGTAGTTAGTTTGTCAATGATCTATAAATTTTAGAGGTGTAGATGAGGTGGTTGAGTAATCGGGTTCAGGACTTCAGGTCAAAATGGTGGTGTTGGTTATGTTGGGTCGACCCGAAACACTAATGCTTCCAGAAATTGCAAGGTTTTTATAAATCAGCAGCGTGTCAAGTATGATTACAATAATTATATTGTTTCTTTTTTTTTTCTTCTTGAAAAAACGGTTTAAGAGGTTTACGCATTAAATATATACATTTCTGGTGCCTTTTGACCCATTTCACCTATTTCCTTATCAGCCATGTTGTTGATTTTAGTATTTGTACCCATTTGACCCTTTAGAGATAAATCATAACCTGAATTGACTCATTACTAGGTAAAAGAAACCTGCCGCATGCTTTCACCTGTTGGTTATCTGTTGAGTTGTTCTATTTTGTAGGTTAGTTTTCATCTTAATTTTCTTTTACTGATGCAGCGAACTTCCAACTACAAAAGTTAACACAAATAAAAGGCCGGGTATTCCATCAGTGATAGATTTAGAAGATGAATCGATTAAGAAGAGACGATTAAGTAGTGCTGGAAACCAGCCCCATGAGGAGGAGCTTCAATTTGGCTTGAGGAAATGCAATAGAACATCCACCGAAGATGCTGACATGGCATTATGCAATACTCCGGAGCTGAAGGTAGTCAAAGTTGGAGCTGAAGAAACTCCTCAGTCAATGCGTGGAAGTTCCATATTTTCACCAGGAGGCACGTTCCGGAAAGAGGCAATCCAGGTGGGTGATGGTATGTCCAGAGGAAATGCTCTGTTTCTAGCTGGTGGCAAAAACAGCTTGAGCGGTAATGTGGATGCCCACTTGGCATCTTCAGGGCAGAAAGGTGATTCTGAACACAGAAGTATCGCCATTACCCGTGAAGCATTTTGATTTTTCTTGTGAAGACAAAAATATGGTTGTAGATGTGCCAACCCGTTGCATTGTAAATAATATGAGCACTCCTTGCAACCAAGTTCAATCTCTGTCTAAATAGCAAGATACAACTTAGAGTTGTGTAATTGCCAAAAGGAGAACATGTATCAAATTAACCTTATGAGACTAGGACATCTGGTAGTACACCAGGACAGACTTTATGTGTACTAGTGTGAATAATTTTAACAATGTAGAAAATACTCCATCAAGTTCTGTGCCTCTCAATGATCGTTTAGATATTAGCACTTGGCTCCCATCTGAATTATGCAACGTGTATAGGAGACGGGGGATATCAAAGCGTTATCCTTGGCAGGTACTTTTCTAGGCCACAATTAATATTCAGTTTATATATTGTGATGTTAAATCTTAATTTAATTGTCATTGTCCAGGTGGACTGCCTTCAGGTGGATGGGGTGTTACAAAAAAGGAACCTCGTGTACTGTGAATCTACAAGGTACTGCCGCTGTGAAAAGAAAGTCACCAGTAGATGTTGTGAATTAGGTGGGTTGGCGAATTGGTCAAAAGGGTTAAATCTAGTATTGGTTGATCCAATTATATAACTTTCTTTCTTTAATGAACAACTAGAGCATTAAATAGAATTACAAAACTTCAATAGTTATCTAGATATCTTAGGAATACGATGTAGCAGGTCTAGGCATTAAAATACACATTGGATGACTTCCGACCTGCTTGACACATTCTATTTGACCCAATTCATGTTAATCTACATAAATAAATGGGTCAAAATCAATATCTCTATTTAACAAAGATCACTATTGGTATCTTCAAAACCCTTGTGTAATGCTTACAGTTTTTGAAATTTTGAACATCAAATGGGTAATGCTAAATCTTTTTTCTAGTTAAGCTACCAAACTTTCTTTGCTGGCAGTTCAATCTGTATTGTACATCTTCTCCATATGTGTCAATGTTTTCCGGATACTCTCTTTTTCATTACTATTTGCTTTTTTCTGCCATAGCGCTGGGAAAAGTTTTATTGCAGAAATCTTGATGTTACGCCGAGTTTTATCAACAAGAAAAGTGGCACTTCTTGTTCCTCCCTATGTATCAATCTTTGTAGAGAAGGTGCAACTATTGCTTTACTTCTGCACTTTATTTTTTGTGTGTATTTATTTATTTTAAGGCTTCATTCTTTGTCTCTAAGTGATGCAAGCAGAACATCTTGAAGCCCTATTGGAACCACTTGACAAGCATGTCGTAGTTATTATGATAGCCAAGGTGGTGGAACGCTTTCAAAAGATACCTCTGTAGCTGTTTGCACAATCGACAAGGCAAACTCTCTACTCAATAGATTGCTACAAGAGGGACGCTTGTCAGAAGTTGGGATCATCGTAATTGACGCTTCTTGTTCTTCCACATGCTTAAGGGTCGTTGTAGAATCCTTTTACAGGTCAGATTCTATGATTGATATCATATTGTTCATTTGTTCGTCATCATAATGTGAAGTAACTTTTAACATCAATTAGTTTTGTGTGGTATCTAATGAGATGTTGGACATTTCATATTCTTCTCAGGTGCATGATGATTTAATACTTGAAGCTGATCCTTCTGTTGTGAATAAAGCTGGATTGTTGCAAAAATTGAGTATGGAAAGCGCTGCTTCCCTGGTGGGTTTAAATTACTTTTCTTTTTGTTTGTTTGTTTGCAAACATGCTAGTTTTTGAAACTTAACCTTTCTTCAAATAAAGACTTACAAAACCATAATGGAGGGGGCTAAAGGCAGACAATTTGACCCATTTAGTTATGAATGGGTCAATTTGGGTTTTATTTGTATCTCTAACGGGTCAAACACATTGATCAACAAATAGGTTATAAGGAAAGGGTCAAACAGGGTGAAAGCCACAGAAAGTGTATTTCTAAATCATAGAACCTCATAAATCGTTTTATTCAAAAATTAGATTATTATTACTATATTGAACTCGAATATTGAATTTTTAAAGGAAGTGTTTAGGGTTTCGCCAACCCAACCTTAGCCATAACAAAAATTAGTCATTTGACCTGTTACCCGACGTGTTCGACTCAAAATTTTAAGATGTGAACAAAGGACAGTGACTTAACTAAGGCTTATTGAGCTTCAAGAATTTAAATTGTGTCATCTGAAACTTGTTTTGCACTTGATGAAGTACACTCTTTCGACTGATCTAGTTGACATCAATTTCTTTCAGTTCCATTAATCATCAAGCTCAAGTGTGGAAAAACATGGGGATCTTTAGAACCTCTACTAGTGCCTGATTAAATACAAAGAATCAACATTTAAATCGCTATCAGATGGTTATTGCAACAAGCCTTGCTTGTAAGTAATATCATTCACACCACATTCATATACCCTCCATCCAATCAAAATCATATCTGTAAAATTTTCATTTTTTGAATATTTATATGCCATAATCAGTGGCACAATTTGAGAACTTGTTGTATGATAGAAAAGAAGAAATGGTGATATTGGAGGGGTTCATGCCATTGTTTGTTTTTGAACTTGGTACCTGCGTAGGAGAGACGAATTTGGACAACTGTAATCGTATTCTCCTTTTTGCTTATCCAATGAGAATGTCATTGTTTCGCATAAGCTGCTTTATTTCCATTGTTAAGCATCTATGGTATTCAGCTATTACAGTTACATGATTCCTTATGCTAATGATATGACTGTCCATAGTGTTGTCTATCATTAATTAAGAGTAAATTACATTTCCAGTCCCCACAGTTGTCCTAATATTACATTCCCGGGTAGGGTATTGTGTTGGTCTAGTCCCTTGGCCTGAGTTTTTGTTTCGTCGCAAGTCTCTGGCTCTAATGAGTGTTAATTTTGTCTGTTATCTCATACCACGTGCGTCACACATGCCGGCTAATCCTGGACAAAGTTAACACTTGTTAGGGACTGGGACTTGCGATGAAACAAAAACCCAGGTCAAAGGATTGGACCAACACAATACTTGACAAGTAGACTGAGAATGTAATATAAGAACAATCTCATGAAAATCTAATTTACTCCTTAATTAATATATTTGTTTAAAGAAAGTCAAATGTGTGTAATAAACATTTTCCTTTCAAACAAAGTTAAACGCATTAACATGGAATACATCAATAATATGTGTTACATATTTAAAATACAAATATTCAAAATCATGAATCAGACTTTTGTAATATTGTCCAATAGACTTCTGTTGCCTCTCACATCAATCATGTCTAGGATGGCAATCATCACTCGATCGGGTAGATATTCACCAATGGTGGATATAGACAATTTAAAAAATGGATGTATAGCGGATATGGATGTGAATGATTAGTGAATCGGATGTGAATGTTTAATTGTCATCCATGGATTAATCCATTATCACCCGAAATACATACATACGAGTACAAATATATATGTACATTTATATATAACCTATAAACTTGAGAAAACTTTTAGCAAATTTTTGTGATTTTCTCTTATCTTTTTCATTTTTCATTACATATAATTAGTAAATCAAAAAGCTTACATCCCTATTTATAGTATAACATCTTTTGATAATTTTATATAACCACCGTACAATGAAAGTTAACAATCGATGATAAGCATTGATCAAAACGTGTCTAGCAACGCAAAGAACAAAAACTACGTGTTTTAATTATTCAGCTAATATATTTTGTCTTTATTATTAACAAACTATATTACGATGATCATAATTTCTAATAATTTTGTGATATCCTATGGATATCAGTTAGCCCGTTTTATCAATCGGATAAGGATATGGACGGATGACTTCAAATTTAGTTGGATATGGATATGGATTTGGATGAAAAATAATAAATGAATATGGATGTATATATAGCTCAATCCGATCCATATCATTGTTGCATTACAAGTTTTATAGGTTACACAATCCAATTACAATAACCAATCAAATCTTGACATGCATGATTTGCGAAATGCATGTATTTTCTAACTTTAATTTCTTCCTAGATTAATGCTACTGTAGGTCTTCATATACACGTAGAATTTTCAAGGATCTAGAAGACAAATATCCCTCATAAATAATCCATTTCATAATACTATTTTTGTCCCAAAATAATAGTTCACCTTTTTGGGTTGTTCCAAATTAATTATCCACAACTCAAGTGCATAGAAAAATTCTATCAAGTTTATCCTATTTACCCCTGCTTGTAATTGTTATTATAAAAGTGAAAAGAAATATTAATTCATTAGTCAAAGGTAAAACTTTTATTCTAACAAAAGTAAGCAATAATAATTATATTTTTTAAAACTACGTGCTTTTTGTCTAGGAGGAAATAGATATTAAGCTTTTATGGGTGAATGTTATCGTTATGAAACTAAGGGTCAAAATGTGTAATTCAAATATTTCTAATATATTAAGGTTTCATGTAATATGAATGATAACATCGATTGATCATATAATAAACTCTTACTTATAAGCGCTATAACAGACTACTATCACCATATGTAAAATATATGATCATAAACAATCCTATCACAGTAGTGTACATCAATGGCATCTCTAATGTATATTACAAGCCCTAACATACAAATCACACCATATGGGCATTATACTCTCTATAATATATATAATTATATTATATATATATATTCACTAGATATTTCTTATTAGTAAGGGACCCAAACCACATGGTCTTCCGGTAAGAAATGACAAACCGGAGTAGTACCCGGTTTAACTTTTAGAACCCTAAACGCCAAATGTTTAGGGTTCCATTTTGCAGTGTCTGTATGACACACAGCAACTGCTCTAGCTTTTGTTGCATCTTCACCAACCAAAGACACTGCATAGGCTTTGGTTGTGGTGGTCTTGTGACAATAGAAAACTGCATAAGGGTACTTTTGTTTGTGGCAAACCACTACTTTATTGGTGGCCAATTTCATCGCTCCTTCGATGGTGTACTTTTGTAAAGGAGTACGTTTTATAGAGTTTACCTCTGTTGAGATCGCCTTAACCTTTTTACCCAACTCCGATGTACTGAAATCAACCATGGCCTCTAATGAAGTAGCACAATACTTCTTCTCACCTTCCATGCCCTTATCCTCACATTCCTTGATTGTTTTCTTCATTGACTCAGATTCTATTGTGTCAGGTTTGATGGAGAAACGAGTATATAGTTCTGGGAGCTTCTTTGATGAAAAGGGTATCTTGTCAGCAACTTCACGAGGTAAGAAAGTTGATGTTGGACTTGTAATTTTGGTAAAATGCAAGTTCATCGAGTTACCTTGATGCATCTCTTTTTCTAAGAAGAAAAGTGCAACATTTGGATCGTCCTTGAGTTGATCATCGGTAGCAGCATAATTGTACAAAAATGGGTCTACCTTTACATGTACGGGCTTTTTCTTGTTATGACAACGGACAACAACACCTCCTTTGCCAACAATGACCTTTGTACACTCCCCTTTCGTTTTTGGTTTTGGAGCATGAACGGTCACGCCACCACCTTTGCCAACACCAACATTGGTGCCGGGGGCATGGACAGATACACCGCCGTTGCCTACATCGACATGGGTACCAGGGGCATTCACAGATACATCTTTGCTAATGCCAACGTTGGTGGTGCCAGGGCCATAAACAGATACACCACCATTGCCTGCAGCACCAACTTTAGTGCCAGGGGCATGAACTGATACTCCACCTTTTCCAACACCGACGTTTGTGCCAGGGGCATGAACAGATATACCACCTTTGCCAATACTAACGTGGGTACCGGGAGCATTCACAAATACATCTTTGCTAACACCAACGTTGGTGCTAGGGGCATGAACGGATACACCACCTTTCCCAACACCAACATTGGTGCCAGGGGCATGAACAGATACACCACCTTTGCCAGAACCAACTTTTGTGCCAGGAGCATGAACAGATACACCACCGTTGCCAACACCAACATTTGTGCGAGGGGCATGAATAGATACACCACCTTTGCCAATACTAACGTGGGTACCGGGAGCATTCACAAACACATCTTTGCTAACACCAACGTTGGTGCTAGGGGCATGAACGGATACACCACCTTTGTCAGCACCAACGTGGGTGCTAGGGGCATGAATGGATACACCACCACCTTTACCAATACCAACGTTCGTGCCAGGGGCATGAATGGATACGCCACCATTACCACCAATATCAACTTTCGTGCCAGGAGCATGAACAGATGCACCGCCTTTCCCAACGCCAACATGGATATCCGTGCTCTTATCTTTTGTTCATTCGGGAAGATAATAATGAAAAGAGAAACATAATTATCAGTAAAATTGATTTCTGGATTATCGATAAATACGCATTTGTAGCTAGTAATTTATCACTGATCAGTAAGTTATATGTCCAACAAAACACATGCTTAATTAGATGGGTATTAAAATCCAGGTTATTATATAAACCATCAATTTTTATTGTATTTTGACTGAAATAAATGTTTCTGGCAACTAACCATTAGGTAGAAGATCATTGACTGCTTTGGGCATGGGAGTATTTGGCAACACAGTTTTCCAATATGTTTCTGGAGCCACAGCTGCATGGCTCACAACAACTGCCAACTGAAAATAAGAAAAACAAACATGAAATAAAATAAGGTAATGCACGCACATGCATATATGATACATAGTACAAGCTAGCTAGTACTACTCTTATTTATTGACACATGATCATATGCTTCTTTATATTAATTGCATGCTTGTACAGACAGAGTGAATCAAAGTATATATACTCACCCAAAGAAAAGTGAGGATATGTAGGAACCCCATTAATTTAAGAAACTCGGAAAAGACCAGAAAAGAATGTGTTTTATGAATGAAGGAAGAAGGAAAACTAGGCTACATATATAGAGGAGGAGACGTTGACAAAAAATACTTAAAAAATGTGTAACATGATCAAATGTTTTTATAGCTTTTATTAACGACAACTTAAAAGGATGCTAATCTAGAAATTACTATGTGCATTCAATGATTGTAATTTGTACCATTTATCATTTATCTCAAAATTGTTACTGTATATACCAACTAGTGTACAAAGACATGTCCATATCGTTTTCTTTTTTTGTTTTTTTATTAAGTGTTTTATTATGTTTTAATAGATTTCAGACCGGCAACCACCGTTAGCCACCTGTAAAGCTATGTTCTCTAAACTAAGGATTCGTGAATTTGTGATACCGTGTTATAATCTAGACGTGTTGTTGTTCCTCTTTTGAATATAAAAGTTGAAAATTACGTGTTATTGAGTTTCAAATTAATAGTTAATTATCGGAATATTAATATTGCATACTTATACGTAGTATATATAGGAGTTTAAATTGGAGTTCCATATATTAATACACTTTTTGTAACAAGTATTTAAGTTATTGTAAGATATATGTTTCGCTAGCTATGACTTAATTCTTACGGAGTACTAACTTTTAAAGCTCTTTTAAATGTACATGCACCATTTTTTGTATGAAAAAATAAATGTTTAATGTGTCTAAAAATATATATATATATATATATCTAAATTTAGACCTGAAAATTAAATGGACGGATATGATAGAATGATGATTGGCATATTGCAGTGATATTTTGTTTTATTACTTTGCGTAATTGTTTAATCAGTACATATCTTTTTGATGATTGCTTGAGCTAACTAGCTTGTTCCGTTTTTAGTTTGAACTTATTAAATTATTAAATGATATCCAAATAATGTAAATTATTGTGAATAAGTACAAAACCAATTGAGCAAGACCATAAATAACTTTGAGTTAAACCAAAATGAAAGGATGACTAAACGTTTTCCCTGCCACTTATGTTTGCATAAAAATGGTGATAAACATCGTCAACAATTAATCATACATTACTAATTAAATCATAAATGATGGTGTACAGCTAATTTTATACGGTTTACAAATTACCATGTAAAAAGGGTCTCTTAGTTTGACTCACCTTCAAAAATGGTCCAAGTCTAGTATATATGTTTGAAATTGTTAGAAGGAAGATTAACCCTGATTACAAGATAGATGGAGTACACCATTTAATTTTAATTATTTAATATACAATTAAGTTTTCAATCATATAAATCAATATGAATCGAAAGTCAACAAAATGGAAGCTTCTATTGAAACACTAAAAAACGTTATGAACTTGCTATGTATTTCAACTACTACCACACAGTAGTAAGATACCCAGTAACCTACGCGTGTATACTAGATGTTTATAACTAATAGATGTTTATCGACTCGGTTTACATTGATCTTTGGATTTCACGATATGGGGCTATACACATTAATTATCATAGAAACCAATTACTTTTGTTTTGATTTCATACTTAATTTAATGTTTTCATAATGTGCAATTAATGATTAATTGTATCAGTTTATAACGAACCCACAAAACATGTATGATAGTATGGATTCCAGATGTTGTTGTTAAAACGTGAGGGAAAGAAGATGAAAATGAAAGGAGATATGAACATTTATTTGGACGTTGGACTTTTGTCTCATAACATTAATTACCAAATACTTAAATTTAATGTGGTTGTTGAGGCTTCATATCACTCCAAGTATTTTAGCTTATCGTCAAAGATAACAACAATGGCAATTAAGAAATAAATTTTTGTTGAGTACGTGCATAGTTTACTAAAACAATATATCGTGGTTGATAGGTTTTTTGTTGGTGTTTTTTCTCATTATGTTTTTGTTTTATTCTTTAAAGGTTTGGCTATATGTTTTTTAGGCATGAAGTTTTTAAGAGTTTTAACTTTTAATTTTTGAACTAAAAATTTATATGAAAATAAAAGTTTTGTTTGTTATGTACAAGTTGTAGCTTTAAAATCCAATAAAAAACTCAAATTCTCAAAGCTACTGGAAGTAGCTTTCCACAAAAAACTCCAAACATAAAATTACAGCTACAACCGACAACTATAGCCTATAGCTATTTCACTAAACATATCATGTATGTCTCTCTAGTTGTATCTTTATCATTTTTTGGGATGTTTCTAGTGAATTTCTTTGCTATTTCCAAAATACAATAAAATTAAGTGAAGTGTAACTCTAGACTACATAAATTTGATTTATTTAGGCATATAAATTAGTACTAGTCGAGATCCCACACAATGCGACAAATATGAATAGAAAATATGATAATGGTTGATTATGATAGTTGTCTTAATGATAATGATTGTAAACTTCTGTTTCAATATCATTTATATTTTATGTTATCACAATAATTGTATTTGAATGATTATTTATTTTATATTTCAAATAAAGATAATTATGAAGTGTATAAACGAAAAGAAGCAATTAAGTATACATTAATTTGATTTTTTAGTTTATATATTTCTGTATTATTGAAAAAAGGCATAAATGTAATATTTGATCTTCCAATTTTTAAACATTAGGTCTTATAACTAAATGTTTTATAAAGATTTAAGATAATAGCTTCTAAACCCGTGTATATACATGTGATATAAATAAATATGTACTTTTTTATTTTAGGATAAAGATATGGATTTCTATATTTATATATCGAGTAATGTATATTTTAAATCACAGTAGACATGTTTATTTAATTATATTAAATTTGGTAAATTAACTCTGAAACTATAAAAAGATTAACTTTTAGAAAAGACCAGTAATATATTCTAATATTTACATTAAGATCAATTTTTTATTTTTATTTTCATCATACCTTACAAGTATACAAAGCATTTTTTTTATCAAATTACGGCATATAACTAACACTGTTACATAGAAGTTTCGTTTGCCTCGAGGTGGTGGTGGATATAAGATTTATAGTGACGAGTGTCCTTATTTCTTTGAACCAATAACACTTCAAGTCGTATTTAAGTAGCTATGTTGTTTTTTTATTCGAACAAAGTCGTTGACAGTAACAAAGATACAACCTTCAATACACTATGTTATTGGCTAATTGAATATTTGATGACATCATCATCCGATTCTTATATTATATTTAAGATTAAGACTACCATCAGACCCCACGTACATCAGCAGGTGAAGATTTTGCATGTTGGTGTTGAGAGACGGATGTTTAACGGTACCCGAATGTAAGAAATCTTTTAATGAAAATTATTATAGTTTAAATTATTGTAATTATAAGTTAAAAATATGATATAAAAAGAAGAAAAAAAGATATTTAAAGATATTATACGAGATATGAAATTAATTGAATAATTTATATATTTAATAAGTGAAAGGGTATAATGATAACTTTTTATATTAATATTTAAGAATTAAGAAAGAGAGTTAGAAACCCTTTATAAGGATTTTAAATTCTTAATAACACGTGTTGAATAATGCTAAGTTTTGCTTTGTATACTACAAGAACTATATTATTTTTAGAAAGAGGGCTGCTATTTGGACGCCGCTATATACATACATACTTACATAATAAGGTACATACATACAATCGGATAAGGAGTGTCTACAAAGAAATTTTGAAATATCCGATTAAAAAAACTCTTTTAGAAATTGCGTAACATCTTTGAGATGTGTTCGTACATATATATCAATCAATATATGTAGAAAATGATTACATATGGACATTAACATTGATAACTTTTAGTAGTTAAGGTATTCAATATTCAGCTTATCTACCCATATGTTCGAAATGTTTTTAAAGTTATAAAATATTTATTTCCATAAATGTTAAGTGCGTGTTAAGTTATTTTTAATCACTAAACATTGATAAATTTCTTGGTAATATGAACAAAAATTTTCGAACCGAATATTTCTGTATTTGTTTATCTTTTAGCGATGTTGACATTTTTTATCAATATATATTTCAATCGTATTATCAAAACAATATTATTGTTTAATGATTTAATATAATATTGTTCTACATATTAAAAAGGACTTTCATAAGTCCATGTAAAATATCTTTACATAAATGACCAAATATAAGTGGTAGCATATCTCCCCGATTCCCCCCTGCAACTAAACAAGATAATAATTGATCAAAAGTGTGCGATTTCAAGGAAAACATGTGATTACATTGACAACATATGATTTCTACTAAGGATATTATCCTTATAATAAACGAAATATTAAATTATCACTATACTAGCAAAATCTTCGAGTTAAATAGTAAATTTGATATTTTATTATAGAGATCTCAGTAAGTCGGTTGAGACTCTAAGATAGAGATACCAGTAAGTCAGTTAGAATGTAATAATGAATGAAACAAATATCAAGCAACTTTAAATTACAAGCAGGTGTACAAGACTTTAAGCGAAAATGAATTTCTTTTATACAAAGTTTAATCAGAACTGTAGATTATAAGTAGGTGTAAAAAAAAATTGTAAAATAGGGATATATGTTTCCAAAAAAATGTAAGATAGGAGTATTAGGGATAGGGGCATATGTTTTCTAACATAAGAAGGTTGAGAGCTATAAGTAAGAAAGAAAAAAAACAATAGCATTAATTAAATATTAAAATTATGGGAAATCGACCAAATATCAATGAGCAAATTTTGCCTTAAATTAAGTACGTGCTAGAATTTGAATTACATATCGACCAACCTGTCTTTGACATTTTGACCCAATATAATTTTTAAGCCCGATAGGTCAATAAGTTAGCCCAATACCCAAAACTGTCGACCACACATTAACAGAAACCCTAATTACACTCCATAACATAAAACCCCAAACGTATTCAGTTGCCCGCTTTTCTTGTCTGTGAGATCTGCTAGGGTTTTGTTTCATCTTCATTTCGAGCCATGGTACAACCCTAGATACAATTTCATCATCTATCTAACGTTTCTTATAATTATTACTGTATAATATAAATCTGTATTTGATTGTTGTATAATTATGATTGTAATGTAATAATAGGGTAAGGGAACAGGAAGTTTCGGAAAGAGAAGGAACAAAACACACACACTTTGTGTAAGATGTGGTCGCCGGAGTTTTCACTTGCAGAAGAGCCGATGTTCTGCTTGTGCTTATCCTGCTGCTCGTGTCAGGAAATGTAAGTCACTTTTTGGGTTTTGTTATCAATTCTATTTGTGATCTAGTGTATATATATCCATGTATCTGAACATCTATGTATAATTCTATGATTGGGGTTTGGGGTACTTAGAATTATTACTATTATTGCCTGATGCTAATTTTGTTTGATGATATTAAAGTGTATTCTTTTGTTTTTGATTCATTTTTCATTGTTACTTGTGACATTGATTTGACTGACTTTGTTCATGGACTATGTTTTAAGTTCATTATGTTGCGTTGGATAAATTAGGGTTTTATTGTTAGTATGATCGGTCAAATAGTAGTAGATGAAACATGCCAATTTGTAATAGCAGTAGATGGCCTTATGTTGGATAAAGTGTTTGTTATGATAGTTACTTTATATTGATTTACTTGCATTGGCAGAGAATTTGCTGAGTGTTACTTAAACAGCATTCTTCCTCATGCACAAACACATGCAAAAGGTGGAAGATAGATTAAGTATATTATGATTGGGCACATTGGATTTTCTATCTGTTTATAGACTTCATGCTAGGAAGGTTGTAAAAAATATCGTCACGAGTACAAAATATATTGTTGGTGTAACAAAAAGTTGTATATCAATCAAATTTTATGATTAATTTTTTATTTTCATCACACCAACAAAGTCATTGACAATCAACCTTTTATCATATTGTGTCTACAATTTCTCTTCTTGTTTGTGCTTATCATACCTTTTACTTTATAGCTTAGACTTGTTGGCTTTGAGTTTTATAAGTGATTGTCTACATGTGGTCCTAAACTACGAATATCACTAGCGCAGTTGGATCATAGGGCACCTGCCTATTTAGTTCTGTTTAAGAATAGTGTTTTTTTTTTTTTGTAGTAACACATAAGAACTGATAACTAGTTGGTTATGCCGTTGATAGGAACAAAGTGATCCAGGTTAATAGTTGACTTGATTAAAAAGGTGAAACTGGTTTTAGATAAGGGTTCGAAAACCGTAGATGAAAACGTTTCCTTTATTTGTTGGTGAATTCAATTGATCCTTTCTTTGTCAATAATATGCATGAGAATCTCCAGTAAATTGATATTACTCGGTAAATATAATTCGTTATCTTACATAATTATCTCCGGTTCAGACAACTGGAGTGAGAAGGCAATCAGAAGAAAGACTACAGGAACTGGCCGGATGAGGTACCTTCGTAATGTTCCTCGTAGGTTCAAGAGTGGTTTTAGAGAAGGTAAACCTGTTCTGCCAATCTCAGAAAAACCATGTTAATGGAAAAATTTCTATCGTTGGAGAGTTTGAATTGATGTTATTATGTTTTTGTGAACAGGGACTCAAGCCACCCCAAGGAGCAAAGGAGCTGCTCCCAGTGCTTAGATTTGAAGACTTCTGACGTATTCTAGAATCAGTTTTTTTAAAGAAAAACAAGCGTTTGGATTTATGTTTGTGTGCATTCTTACAAGTGGAATGCTTGATACTTTATTTTTGATATGAGAGAGAAAGCAGATACTTTCTATTGAAATCCTGGTTCATTTATACATTATGCACCTAAATTTATTTCTTCTCTCGACAGTGACAACTTAAAAGTCGATGTTAGCAAGCTAAAATATGAGCTATTGTTTCTTTTTGTAGAAAGTAACTGAATATTGTTATCTTTTATAAACTGTGTCGAAGCTGATTTTGTATTCCATGGAACCAACAACTATTGATATGAAATTTATTATGTAATGCAAGTACCTTTAACCAAATAATTTAGTATCAGAATGCTTTTGGACTTTTGGTAGCTACTGATTTGCCAATACCGCTCTTCATACATTGAAGAGTGCCAAGTAAAAGCTCATGGTACCAACACATTACAACATACATTTGGCGTATGAGTCAAGTTGTTTGATGTATGTATTAGATTTAGACATGTAATCGAAACAAACACGAAAGAAGCATGTTCATGTTCATTCAATAAGCTTTTATTGAACGCATACGATTGAACGGTTGAACCATCATCTCGTTCATGTTTGTTCACTAAGAAAATATATTTGTTCACGAACATAAATAAATGCAAATGAACGAATATATATATATATACACACACACATTAATGCATTCTTTTGCTAATATGTTAAAAAACACAAACAAACATACAAACAAACATATAGATATATATATTATAAGACTGGAAAGACACCTATTTGTTCTTTTACCGGGGGTTGAATACTCCGAGTCAACATGGTTGGTTGGAAAGCATGGCCGATTGTGGGTTAATCCACCCCAAGATCAAAGTGAACCTGGAGGGAAATGGCTCAAGTATTGTTCATCCATCTCCATTCCAAAGGCAAGCAACACAACCCTATGATATGAGTGAAGGCGAGGAAGCCGAATAGAACTCTTCTTTGCCATTCTGGTTCTTCTGTGTGGGGCGAACGACGATCTCCGTTTGCAGGAAGGGGAAAGGGTACTCGAAGCAAAATTGGAGCATTATGATACATATTTAACAGTAAAATACAACCAAAATGTGATGCTTAATTATGACAGATGAACAAGTTTTATAAGACATGGTAATGACTTAAAGTTTAATATTATTATATTTAGATTTATATTAGATAAAAATGAGACATACAAATTTGCATAAGTTAATTTAAACTATTAGCAAACAAACAGACGAATGTTAACGACCATGCTATCAAACGTTCACGAATGTAAACGAACGAACGAGACATATGTTTATGTTCATTCGTTTAATTAAACGACGTGAATTTTTGTTCATATTCGTTCGTATAATTAAATGAACGAACATAAACAAACTTCCCGCTGAACAGTTCACGAATTCTTCGCTGAATGTTTGGTACACATACATGCCTAATTACATCTCTTATAAGTTACGTCCCATACGTAAGCTTGTGGATTGTGGTCTCACACACTTAAATGAGACTCTTGTTGCCAGTGTGATCTCTCTATGTGACAAGGGGTTTGATCTGGAACTCCTAAAAGTGGGAGCCAAAAGATCTGTTAGGTTCTTAGTATAGTTGAAAAATGAAGAAAGAAGTTTTTATATAAATATTAAATTTGTATTTATTTACTGTTTTTCACATGATCATACAATAGTTGTCACTAGAGTAATAGAGTTGAACACAACTCACTAAGACACTTAGATATTTTGCAGATGAAATCATTTTTCATTTCCTGGATTTAGGTCATTTAACCTTATGAGTTTTGAATGTCCAAGTATCCCATTGTTAGCTTTTGTTCAAGGAACAGATTCTTTGATAGATCATTATCGAAGCCGTTTCGTAGATCCAATCAGTTGAAAACCTTGTCGTTTGGACCTCAAATTTGGAGTTTCAAACTGAACAAATGAAGCACATATTAAACAAAGCTAAGAAAAAAAGTGTTGTCAAAAATCCCCTTCCGTACCTAAAAGGAAAGATACAAAAGTATACAAATTCTATATGAACCTAAAAAGTATACAAAACAACGTAGGTCTGGAAATCTAATGCTTGAGCCAGTAATTTCGAAGCTGAGACATGTGCAGCAATATTTCATCTCGACCTTGATTGGTAAGACTGCTAGTCATAATCCATGGTGGTACTGCTTCAAAGTATTCACTGATTAAATCCTGGAAGTCTTGCACATTTTCTTCAGGATGCTTTCCACCGTTCTTTTTCTTTTTCCGCTTATCACACTTCGTAAATATTATTGTCATCGGGACCTTACAAGGAGAGAAAAAAAGAAAGGGTATAATGTCTCATCAGTCTTCTTCTTTATAATTCCATGACCAAGTGAAAACAGTCATAAAACAGAATCATGTCCACAAGAAAAAAGGTTGGAAAGCCAGTGATTGACATGAGTTTTCTAGATTTAAGGTACCTGATTCTGACCCAGCCAACTAGCATATTCAAGGTCAATTTTCTTGGCAGGAATGCTCGCATCAATGAGAAGGAAGACCGAGACCAACGTTGACCGGTTCAGAAAATAGTCTTTGGTGAACTTGTTCCAATCTTTCCGAAGTTCATTTGGTGCTGACGCATATCTGTAAAGAGCATTCATGTATTAAAACTGATGGATTGATTTAAAATGGCGAACAGTGATACTTTAACTCATTCCCGTAGTATATATGATCCAGTGTAAGTATTGGGATGATTAAGTTAAAATCTTAAGCGTACCCATATCCTGGCAAGTCCACTAAGTACCAACTATCATTGATTTGGAAGTGGTTGATGCATTGTGTTTTCCCTGCAAAACAAAGAAAATCATATCATGAAAAGAATATACGAATGGAACTTCTGGTAAAATGAAGAGAATGGTTAGATAAGAAAACTAGTTATTACGTCATAATATCACTACCGGAAAGCAGAAGTGTAACACAAGAACGGTGACTAAAGTTGATGGTCTTGGATTCAACACTAATGCCCAGTCTCACGTTGAAAGCATCAAACTATTTAACAACCATGTTTTAAGAGGTGCCAACTCATGAAAAGGAAACTCTTGATTTTGAGCTTTTTCCAAATAAAACTGAAATTATACTATTATAGATTCCCTTCTCACAGACTATGAGACCATCAAGATTCAGTTCCACACACACTAATAACAAACATTTCCCTTTACAATCAACATAGCTTTATTACAAGATTTTATATGCCAGAAATTGAAGCCATGGTAACATAATAATATTAATAACCCCTACAAGACTATAACAAATATGAAGTCTGGTGGGATCCTAGTCTGAAATGCATTTCTTCTCCTATTAATGTTTTAAATTACCCTAAAGTACAAATTTGTACATTTCCGATATTTGAACTCTCACAGAGACATTTTATCGAACACATGCCATGCATATACCTGGTTTCTTAGACGTAAGAGCAAGTTTCTTTCTTTTAACAATCGAATTAAGCAAAGAAGATTTGCCAACATTTGAGCGTCCAACAAGAGCAAATTCAGGCGACCCATCAGACGGACAAGCATCCGTTTCAACGCTACTTTTAATAAACTCAGCTGAAACTATCTGAGCATCTCTTGCATATTTACTCAACACAATGTTAGACCCTTTCAAGATTCTTGGTGGCTTTTCAGTTAATATTTCAGTTTCTGGGGGAATGAATAGTTTATCTTGTGAAATTTGTTGTAACGGAGGTTCTTCTGAAATTGATATAGTGGATGCTAATGATGAGAATGTTCTGATTTGGGGGGATGGTGTTGATAGGAAGATCAAGGTTTTGGGTTTGGTGGAAAGAAGGAATTTTGTGAAGAGAGATAAGGAGTGATGGTGAATTGGGGAGTGAGTGAGGAAGAATGCCATTGTTGATTTTGATTGTTTTCTTGAATTGTACCCTTTTGTTTATCTATCACAGGATTTAGGCAATGGGACATAAATATCTTTAAGTTGAATATATAATAATATTTTTGTTATCTATAAGATTTGATGTTAAAGGATTATTTTTATACTTATTAATTGATGCATTGATGGTATTATAATAATAATTTTTAGGTTTGACGTAATGCTTAATTTGGGTATTTGATATACGTACTTACTTTGATCATCCATGTTATCAACTTTCATGACTATGAAAAGTAAAAAAATAAAAAATAGTAAAATAAAATAAAATTTAGTAGTGTGTGGGCAGTTTTTAATATCGTAATCGTTTTTAACTTGAAATAGTTTTAAATCATATGAACCACCGCATCAAATATGACAATATCATTATTGACCCGAGATATCGAATGTGTGTTGAAGATAGGTATTTTACATGACAAGTTCACAAAATTACTTACTATCTGCTCAAACAATGATTAAGATTGAAGAGAATTATGTATTATTTAGTGGTGAATGATAAAACATTTTTAACTATTATTTAAATTATTTAGTGGTCAACTGGCCCTTTAAAAAATTTCAAATTAAGTAAAAAACAATTTTTTTATTAAGAGTATTTTATTACATTTGTCCACTAAAAATGAAAAAAAAACAAGAAAAAATAATTCTTTTGTGTACTCCCGTAAATCACCAATCAAGTATTTGAGCATGAAATCAAAATCAAAGCAAGTAGCATAAACACAGTGAAGAGTAAGCTATTCGAGCTTGAAAATTAGTTAAGTTGCTCACCATCATATGTTCTATCATCAAATAAATTGTCTGTCTATACATCAACAAATAAGCAAATGTCCTTTTTTAACATGATGGAAGAAAACAAGTCGAAAAGCTGTTATTTATTCCCATACGTACATGAAGCTGCGATCAACAAGCATCCAAGAAGAAACTCGTTATAATAAAAATATTGACCTCTGATGCTGCTGTCTAAACCTTCAAGCTTTCTGGTTCAAACTGCATATCACAGAACATACATATCAACTGTCAATAATGAATCACAAACATATCAACTTTGGGGATCAACAGTTTCAGTATAATATCAAAGAAATCTAGTTAAGAACAACATGCATTTTGTCATGAATATATAAAAAGTTGCCACAGATTTTCTTACATTATTAACAGAAGTTTGAAGCCATCTTCTTCAGCAAGATCACTGCAACGACCTCCAAAGAAAAGAAACACTCAAATGGAACCCCATCCACCACCACCAGGAGTAAGAATCTCAAGAATTTCACCGGCTTCCACCTGAACAGTATTCTTACCACCAAGATACACACGGCGTTTATCTTTTGTAACCAAATAATTAACCCCACGGGCCGCATCTTTTCCACCATTAAGCCCTCTTGGTGCATGAACCCGCCTCTCAGAGAGAATACTTACTACCACCGGCCTCCTAAACTCTATCTCCCTAACCACCCCATCACCACCTTTATGGACCCCACTACCGCCACTTTCCTCCCTCAACCCAAACCTATGCAAAATAACTGGATACCTCTGCTCAAAAATCTCTGGATCAGTCATACGAGTATTAGTCATGTGACACTGAACCCCACTTGTCCCGTCCCATGTAGGACCTGCCCCACTACCGCCTGCAATCGTCTCATAGTAACCAAAAGTATCGTCACCAAAAGTAAGATTATTCATACAACCCTGTGAACAAGCGCATGCTTGAAATGCCATTAAAACAACATCTGTGATTCTTTGTGAGGTCAAAACATTACCTCCCACAACTGCAGCTTTATCACTAGGAGAAAGAAACGATCCTGGTGGTATAAAGATTTTAACGGGTGCTAAACACCCTTGATTTAATGGAATATCGACATCAACTAAACATCGAAGACAGTAAATAACAGCAGCTTTTGTTACCGCTTCTGGTGAATTCCAATTTCCGTAAACTTCAGGGGTGGTTCCAGAAAAGTCAAAAAAGGCTTCACCCTTTTTGGAATTGATAGTGAGTTTTAAGTGAATTGAAGAACCATCATCCATGTAATCTTTTTCTTCAATAGTAATCGAATCATCAGAATTAACAGAATGAGAAGAAACTTTCTCGGGAATTGACTTTAGCATTTCTCTCACTGCTTCTTCTGCGTTTTTCTGAACATAAACCATGTAAGCTTGAACCGTTTTTAAACCATAGTGTTCAATAAGCTCTTTAATAAGAACAATTCCTCTTTGATTTGCAGCTATTTGGGCATGAAGATCTGAAAGATTATCCTGAAGCCTACGTGTTCCAGGAATCTTGATAGATGACTCATCAGAACTTGGGTATCGAAGAAGTTTCGTGATCCCATCTTCTTGAAAAATTCCCTTTTCGACTAATTTGAATGCTTTGATAGCAGCTCCTTCTTCCCATATGGACTTTGAAAATGGCGGCATACTTCCAGGTGTGATTCCACCTATTTCTGCATGATGGCCTCTACTAGCAACAAAGAAGACGAGTTCTCCGTTATCAAAAACAGGTGTAATTACAGTAATATCAGGTAAATGACTACCGCCAGAACACGGATGATTGGTCACCAATACATCTCCTTCATTCAAATTCTGGCCCCAATATTCAAGCTGCCATTGGACTGTGCTAGACATGGCTCCCAAGTGGACAGGAACGTGTGGGGCATTAGCGACTAAACCCCCATCAGGGTCAAAAAGGGCACAAGAAAAGTCTAGCCTTTCTTTGATATTTGTCGATATGGAAGTCCTCTGTAATGTCCGTCCCATCTGTTCAGCTATACCCATGAACCTGTGATTAAATATAGATAATTGCACAACGTCTGCAACCTTTTCTGACACTTCAACATTGACCAACTTTGACTCGATTTCAATCTTTATGTTTCCGTATTTGGTAATTATAGCTTTACAATTAGGTTCAACTATCACTGTGCTATTACCGTTCATGATAACTGCAGGCCCGGGGATTACATGACCATATCCCAAATCTTCAAGTTTGAAAAGAGGTGTATTATGCCATTTATTTCCGAAGTAGACGTTATACTCCCGTTGAGCTTTAGGTGTACCTGAAAAACTTTGAGTGACTCTTGGCTTTAAAATATTTGTAACTCCAATACCGCGAACTCGAACATCACAAATTAAAATATTTCTATTTTTGAGTTTAAATCCATATTCTTGTTGAAATAAATTGACGAATTCAACCGCATAATCATTTCCTGATCCTTTAACCATTATAGCAGTATCAGTGCCTTCATACCTCAAATTTAAATATGATTCAGTTGTAATGTTACTTTCTCCAAACCCTTGATCTATAAGTTTCTGCTTCACTGATTTCAGTAACAGAGCTTCTCTACGTGAAGCTTCAAGAACAGATTCGGAACCGTAAGTAGCAGAATACGGTTCTTGTGCTTCTTCAATAACATCTGCTAATCCCATCCCGTATGCACTTAAAATCCCACAAAATCTGTGCACCAAAACTTCATTCATACCCAATGAACGTGCAATGGCACATGCGTGTTGTGGGCCAGCACCTCCAAAGCAGGCAAGAGCATGATTTTTGGTTTCGTGACCTTTCATTTCAGTTAACTGACGAATAGGTCGACACATTGTCTCATTGGCTACATTCACAAACCCCTGTGCAATCTCCTCCACCGACATTTCATTTGATAACGGATCTTGACTGTTTCTATACGAATTAATTTGTTTTGCAAGTTTCTCAAACTCTTCTCGAGTTTTGATAATATCCAAAGGTTGATCTTCATTAGGCCCGAATATAGATGGAAAGTAATCAGGAATCACGTAACCTAACACAAGATTAGCATCCGTGACTGCCAGCTCACCTCCTTTTCGGTAACAGACCGGGCCAGGATGTGCTCCTACAGATTCGGGCCCAACCCGAAATGCTCCAAACTGAAACTTCAGCTTTGAACCGCCACCAGCAGCTACAGTGTTAATGTCGAGCTGGGGTGCTTGAATTATAGCACCGGCTATCTGTGTTTCAAGAACTTGCTCATAACTCCCGGCATATCTGCTCACGTCAGTCGACGTGCCACCCATGTCAAACCCAATTAAGGGTTTTTCAGTCTCTAGCCTGAAAAGGGTCTGGGAGTAGCCAACGACCCCGCCTGCAGGACCCGACAAGACCGCTTTGTGGCCTGAGAAACGACTTTCGGGAGCTAAACCACCATCTGATTGCATAAAAAGAACATTCACCTTTCCAAGATTATTATCAAACTTCGAAATGAACCCTGATAAGTACTCTTTGATAACTGGAGTCAAATATGCATCCACACTAGCAGTCAAACCTCTAGGAACAGCTCGAACCATGGGAGTCAAAGAAGACGATAGCGAAACATGCTTGAACCCCATGCTCACCGCTAATCTGTTCACAGCAAGTTCATGATCCGGGTAGGTATAAGAATGCATCAACACGACTGCTAAACACTTGATCCCTTTCTCCAATAGACCGTTAAGTAACGGCCTCAAAGTTTCTTCATCAACAGCCTTCACTACCCGAATGCGCTCACCTGAAATGCCAGTAACCACATTTGGGTCAGCCGATTCAGAACCCACTTTCTCATCTTCAAGAACAAGCTCGATCCTCTCATCAACTTCAATAACCTCTTCATACAAATTCGAAGGTTTTAACACCGTGAGATCAAAAATATTTGGGCGAGCCTGATTCCCAATCTGCAGTAAATCCCTAAATCCACGAGTCACACATAATGCAATTCTCTCCCCTTTTCTCTCCAAAAGTGCATTCGTTGCAACAGTTGTTCCCATTCGAATCCACTCAATGTTATTAGTAGGCACTTTGGAAGTCCTCGGGATTTTATTCCCAGTAAACTCCTCCAAAATTCTTCTAATTCCTTCGACCGGTGCATCTTCATAGTTAGACGGATCAACAGACAGCAATTTCATCACTTTTCCTTCAGATTGACCAGGAATTTCGGCATAGACATCAGTGAATGTGCCTCCTCTGTCTATACAAAACCTAAGTTTCCCTTCATTTACACTCTCCATGTCTCCTAGAATCACATCACAAATAACAACAACAAAAACAAACTTAAGATCTTGACACATAAAGGAGAAGTAAACATGCACTATTCATTAAAAGCATTTTGAGAACTCCTAATAGATAGAATAACCTAGTTTCCAACAGCTTAATCAAACTGAATACCGAAAAATGAACATTTTTATATTTCTTTTGTTTAAACAATTATTAAACTCTAGTAACTTTAGCACTAATTGAAAAAAACCTTATTGTAGTACAGAAGTAGTAAACCTTATTGAAAAAAACCGTCTAGACACAATTAGCATGATCTTAGTATCTTTATGATCCTAAGCAACTTTAGCACTAATTTATACTCCCTCCGTCCCATTTTTATCGTCCACATTACTATTTTTGTTCGTTCCACAAAGATTGTCTATTTGCAAAAAATAACTATAAAAAATTATTAAACTCCCATATTTACCCTCATTTATTACTCTCAATAACTCATTTCTTAAATATTTCAAGTTGGGTAAAATGGACATTTTATTAATCTATCATAAATCACACATTTTTTTGTTGGGGGACAATATAAATGGGACGGGAGGGAGTACCAATAAACTTAAACAAGAAAAAAAAATGTTGCAAGGACTAAATTTAACATATACTTGCTATCATGATACTTGACTTTTAGTTAAAGTCAAAACATAAACTATCAACAACATATTTAGAAGTCTTGATAAATTATCTCTAATAAATGTATGTAGAGGTAAAATCCAACTTTATTCCCAACAGTCAAACAAATTATAATTTCACATAATGAACTTACTAAATCTTATTGTATTAGCACAAACACTGATTAGCTTGAATTATTATTATTTATTTTTTTCAAACGGAGACATTTGCGTTAACATTAATTAAGTGGTGTGGGAGGACTCGAGGAGTAAGTTGATTAATGAATCGAATCTAGGTTACAACATTTAAGTAATCTGATATTAGAGAAAAATGAATAAATCGATGATTAAAGTGTAAGAAATGAATATACTGATTGATTGATTTGATAGTAGATGATTTCAGTTACCTTGCTTGATGAATATTTTGCTGCTGATTTCCGGATCAAACTGATGCTAATTTGGTTTCTAATTATGGTATCAAACGAAACCTAATGAATGTATTTTGGAGATGATGAAGGAATGAATTAAGTGGTTTATTAATTTGGTTTTGTTTGTTTGTTTTATCCACCTCCTTTTAACGGCGGCGTTCCTCTCTTTCTCCCACTCATTTTCATGAATAATTAAATAATAATAATTTTTATCTCTTGCCCCTTCGTGTATATGAACTTTAAAAAATAACATAATGAGTTTTTATAAATTTTATAATACCTTTTTATTATTTTATTTATCTAATACTTAATTGTCTTTAAATTACAGTTAAATTTTTATATTTTAATTAATATTTTGCATCACTCAAAACACAACACAACATATGCTTCTTTTATGTTGAACAATATTTTTTTATTCATATTATTTTATCCCTACATTATTTTACATCAACAATAGTCTTCTTTTATTGTTAAAATAAGTTTGTAAGTTTTTATACTTAAATTAAATATGTATCACAATGAGTTCATAATGAGTCAATTATTATAAATTTTTATATTTACTTTCACTTAGTTGCAGAACAATAAACTAGAAATAATAATAATAATAACATATTTAATTAATTAATATAAAGATAGCTTGAGATTCTTAGGTGACAATTTCAAGCTGAAAATAAGGAGTTACGTTATCTAAAAAAAGAAAAATTTAAGTTTCACAATTTAAGTTAACTTTTTAATTTTTTTAATATTCATATTGTAAGAGAGTATGATTTCATATTGATATTCAATATAAAAAAATATGCATTCTTCTTTCAAAACATAATCAAGGTGCTCTAGTAGTAAGTAACATGATGTCCTTATAAAGATTCTTAGGTTCAATTTTACTGGCCGCATATGTTGAGGATGACTATGAAAAGGGTCAAAAACGGTTACTGAGAATACTTCAATTAGGTTGCATACATCTAAGAAAAAGAGTTCACCATTTCCAGATAACCTGAACTAGAAAACTTCTTCACTTATTTATTCCACTTTAGGTTATGAAAAATAGTTGAATAGATTAGAAAGTGTTATAGATCATATACAGTTCCAACTGATAAGTTCGATAGATCTTTCAATTAAAGAAGTTGGATCGGATTGATAATGTAGTTTTGTAATCATGTATAGGAGATCAACGTTTAAAGATTGTTACTTGACTGTATTAACCTCTATGCAACCTATCAAAAATAACAACGGAAACACAATTAATCAAAAGCAACTTGTATAAACTACACTCTAACACAAACTGAAAACAATATCCCAAAAACAAAACACAAAAACTCATCACAAGAAAACTCTCCTCTCAATCTAATCTATACAATCATCTTTTAATGATTTGCAAAAGATTAAAAAAAGGATACATACCCTAACTAGCATATAATCACTAGAGAAAAACAAAACAAATATAAAGAAATTATCTAAAACCTTATAAATTAAAATACAAAAATTATTTATATATTTTCCTAATAAAAGAAATTACAAAGCTAATCCCCCAAATCTTCAAGTCTTCAACACCTGCATCAAACTTTAGACAATTAAAGACTAGTAATAAAAGTATACTTACCTACATTATCTTTTATACTTTGACTCATTTTACTTCTTCTTAAGGACTGAAATGCACCTGCACAATACTTTTAATACATACAATTACTAAAGTGACTTAAGAAGTAAACAAACCTTTTGTTGCATAATTATTTGAACTTCACTATCTTTTTAACAACCATACTAACCAAAATTAAAATTGGTTTAGAACTTTCGTTGTCAATCCTTTTTTCTTTTTTAATCCCAAAAATTTTGTACAAGTCACTGTGATATGATTGGATCTGAACTCATTATATTTGTCTCTCTATATAGTTATCTCCAAATATAAAAATCTAACTTCAAAAGCTGAAACTTATTCTATACACAAATGGATTAAACATTATAAGTGTATTCTGTATGGAGATTTGAGAATTACAAAAATTCACTAAACTTTTGAAATTGAAAATTACTAAAATGCCCCCAGCTCATATAATCATCCACTAGTGTATCTTAAGTACACGGTGAAATTAGTTTACGTTTTCGTGTAAAATAATATATTTAACGTTGTAAGTGGAATAAAATCTCCTTGCCCTTATGTTTGTTCTTGTGTTCATGTCTTCTGTCCTTGTTCAGTTGTTCCTGTCTTCTATCTATTTTTCAAAACCCCTTATAGTTAAGGTTGTAAGTAGAGCTACATGATAGTTGGGCAAGTTTAGAAATTACACCATATTTTATGAAAACGGATTAATTATCTTGTATAATCAATTAACAAACCAAATGAGCCATTTATCATGATATTAAGAAAGGCATTTATGTACTTATGTTATAAGTCATGATAATTTAACATATCGTGAGATTTAAAGGTAAGGATCTTTTGAACTTAAAATTTTATCCTACATCACAAAACAAAGAAAAAAGACCCTTTTACCCTAAAAAATATATTAAACTACATATCATGAAAATTTGTTGATCGTAGATGAATGTAGATCCCACATATTCCTTGAAAAATACTCCATAACGTAAAAAACGAGTATTCTTAAGTCTACACACGTTTGCACAATGAAATTTGAAAAAAAAAACACTTTTCAGAACAATGTTAATTATATAAAAGTCATATTATAATCCCGAGCATGAAACAAAATAAAATAATAAGGTTGATAATAATTTTCATTGTTCGTATATATCATAAAAATTTGAAAAGGCAAAGTAAAACTCATACATAAGACCAATTTATTCAATATGTAACAGATTGTTAACATATGAAGCTAATTATTCCAATAGAAATTTACAAATGTACACAAATTTTGTGATGCATACCAAGTGTCTCACAATTCAACTATCAACAGATGTTGTTTAGACTTTCTCATATTTTCAATTCATATCCTTCCATTCACTTAAGGTATTTGATTAAAACATATTATAACCATATGTTAGTCACCTTGAAATTGAACATGATAATACCAAGTTTTTAACATTATTAGAAAGAAATCGGTGATTTATCCAATGACATTAAAATTATCATTTGAAAATCGAACTAGTTGTCTAACTGATCATTATATAGGTCTCCCTTCTACAATACAACCATGACGAAGTGACTAATTTACGCTAAACTAATAGTGTAACTTGTAGTTCTATTAAGAAAAAAGTGTAAATAAGGAGTAAACAAAAATGACACTTAACATTAAATAAAACACATTAAAACGATATTATTAGTTATATCGAATTATGCAATTAATTAAAAAAAAAAACACATTGAACAATTGAGCGTTTGAAATTTTATGCAAGGTTAAATATATGCAAAATATA
Source organism: Logfia minima (assembly GCA_963921325.1). Taxonomy (NCBI): domain Eukaryota; kingdom Viridiplantae; phylum Streptophyta; class Magnoliopsida; order Asterales; family Asteraceae; genus Logfia; species Logfia minima. The sequence goes on along the minus strand of OY992764.1, from coordinate 7,734,113 downwards.
TGCTATTTACAGAACATATACTAAAAAGTTTTAAATAAAATATAGAGATCGATAAAATTTCTTTTTGAATGGTACAGTAAAACGCCCAAAAATTTAAATTATGAGTGGACACATACATACCTTTAAAGCAAATTAACACAACCAATCGGTTGTCAACAAAATGACCACAAATCCATGGTAAAAATTTTCTAACTACAATAAAACACGAAACATCAATACGTTGTTTCACATTATTCAAAATAAAACCTGTCTACAATTTTCTCATCAGCAGAAAGGAAACAAATGGCTAAACCAATATTCGAGCCATTAGAGATGGACGCCACACCTCTCTTTAATTTTCTGGCTCTGGTTTCTCAAAGAAAGTCTTCCTCACCCAATCAAATGGCTGCAATTCCACACAAAAACACAAGATAATTGTTAGAATGGCTCCTAGTTCTTTTAAACAAAGAATGGAAACGAAATGTAATATTGGTTTCTCAATTGGCTGCAATTCCAAAGTTAACATAAAATAAAATAATAATAATAATTACGACAACAATAATAGTAATAACACAATTGCTAGATATAATTATTTATATGTATATTTCAATTCAACCTAGAGGCAGAAGTTTGGTTGGTTCAAGTTATAAAATTTCGCAAGTGGTACTATTGCTAATAAAAAATCCCAAATTACTTGTCAATGGTAAATTTCTCTTATAACAAACCACAAAGGCACAAACCAACAGGAAAGTCGAGGCGTTGTTTGATTCAATGTACTATCCATAGACATGCTACAAACAAAAAGGCTAAATCCTGAGGCACTCACTAAAAAGTAAAAACCTTTGTGATTTCTCGGCGATAACAAGTAACTTGAGCATCCGTGGGCAAATATACAATTACTACTATCCAGCTTGAGCCTTCGAAGATGCAAGTGATGGTAGTTGATGGACATCACCAATGACCAGTTTCTGAGTATCATATTTCCGGTTGCAAAACTATACACTATCTAGTTGGGGTTTACTTATTTTCAAGCTGAAAGCTCTTTTCCATCCCCAAGTGACTTCTATATAACTCTTAATGGCTAATGCTTGTTCTATGACTTTAATTATGCTCTATGCTACAGCACACACGTGGAATGTCAACTAGCGATTACCCATGTGTTTAAATTTTATAATGCAAGTCACCACAATCATAGTTAAAGGTACTAGTAGCATATTAATTGGGTACAAGAACCAATTTTCCTCTAGCAAAAGTCCCAAAAAAGATTGACAAAAACATGCACGTTGGCTTGGATAAACTAGCAAAGTAGCAAGTGCAAATTTAGGCCTTAAATTAAACCAGATTATCCATGTTATCAAGTATAACTAAAGCAGTAGAAAGGGTTTGCATCAACTGCTAACGAGGTTATACTTGGGAGTGTTTCAGCAAAACTTACAATACATTGAAATGATAAAACTTTAATGACTTTTCTGATAATTTGTTAAGTTGAATAAAAGTCGTTTAATTGTCAGTTTTCCCAGACATAGAATTGGCTTTGGTTGAGATCAACTGTTCTTAGTTAGAGTTAGGCTCAAACTCGTATGGTTTGTAGTTGTATGACCTTCAAACCATATGAAAACCAGAAAAGAAACTAGATTGCCATAAGTAAATTATGTTTTATTAATCCGACAATCAGAGGATTTCTGTACAAGTGTACAGCTTAAGAAACAATCATCAGAAGTCATTAATCTCGTATCACTTGTACCAATATCTTCAATGTCTTGTCTAACAACTCAACTAATGCAGCCAACTGATAGCCCAATTAATTTTAACAGCATCCGAAAAATGCTTTCTTCTCTACCCTTATATCAAGCAAATTCACGAACTTATTTTTCACACAAGTCTACTACCTTTTATCATCGTGCATTTCCCAGACGAATCTAACCTCACCACAAGTTTTGCGGCTCTATTGTGGCCCAAAACAAGCCCATATAAGTACATGTTGTGAATGCTAGCTAGACCAATATGCAATTAAATAAGACACATAACCTAAGAGCAAAGGTATTATTACAACATCAAACTCTAAAATTCATCAATCCATATTCCATAACTTGAACACAAGAAAGAAAATCAACACTTTTAAATCGGAAAATCTATTAAATTCCAGTTTATCTATATATATATATACCTAATTATGACCCAAAAAATTTAACGACATACATTAAAAATTATCATCCAGGTATAGTTTGACCACAAAAACCAAAGTTCTTTCAGAATGGTTAGGTTCACGAAATCAAAATCTAGATCTACATCAACCATTCCATGAAATTAATTCTAGAATCTGAGAAACTAACAATCAATTGCACGAATCACGTAGGAAATAAATCGGCAGCTTTACAAAAACAACTTTCCATTGCAATCAAGTAACGAAATCAAGCGATCGAGCAAAAAATTATCTATGTTTATAAAAATTGGGGGAAAATGAAGGGGACCTGAACGATCCAAACGGCGCCGGTGAAAGCAGCGATGCCCCAAGCAGCGGCGGCTTGAATATCGGTGGCTTGAGGACGAGTGTTTGGCTTGAGGAACTTGAGTGCGTTTCCGGCCATTGTTTTCGATCTTCTTTTTTCGTTTCTTTTTCAACCCTAATTTTCTTCTGTAAAACCGATCACCAACTTCCTAAATCCTTCCCTTTGTATATATATATATTATATATTATTTATATATAACTAATAACTAATAAAGTAAGGGAAAATATAAATAATATAGAAAAAATATTAAAATGGACAGACAAGATAATTATAAAATGAGAATTCACATAGTCACATAAACTTTACAAAATGATGTGGACCAATTAAATTAGAAGAGACAAGTAAGAGAGAGAAAGTTTGATATATTTTGATTGGTCTAACACTTCATGTCATTTTGTGAGAGTTTGTTTGTAAATTTGTAGTTAATGTAACATTAGTCTTATAAAATTTATTTGAAGGTTGGGCGAATAAATGGTGAAGTGTATCAAGTCTTAACTTAGTTTTGTGATCGATTGATTTTGTTTTATTTAGAATTAACCATTAACACTTTATACAATAAGCAAACTTTAAGGACTATAAAATAGTTGAGGGACTTAAGCTAGTAAGTGAAAACGAGATACATTTACAATGGAGATGCAATAAGGGTTTACGAGAGCGATATAGAAAGAGTCGACGATCATATATTGATAAAAAAAAAATGATGTAAAAATGTAGGCATGTGCTCACTCGTGCAACTGTTAAATGGTATACAAAAGTGATATAAACTTTAGTGTACCCTTTCTCCGTTTCAAATAAAAATAAATAAATTCTCATATGGTTTGCAAATACAAGTTAAACAAAAAATAGTATAATTGATTTATTATAAATGATGATATGGGACTCGTACACCTTTGTATGGTTGTATCGAGTACCAATACTATAATGGTACACTAGATAACACCCAGAAAGGAAGTGTTATGAAAACATGCAAAAAGTGGCCACATTTCTCTGCTTTTAGAATAAGTGATCAGCCCATTTCTTTTTCTTTTAATTTATACTCACAAAATAGTGACGTGTCGTTGGCATTGCACTTACTTTGATCGTGTAACCCATTGTGGATGCTCTAAGCTGCAACTTAGGGTCTTGTTGATATCCACAAACACCCTCACATGGTGTGACAAAGTGGGCAAATGATCATTGTCCGACTTGTAACTGTCACATCAGCATTGTCATCACTGAGCTGATAGCAGACGGTTGCACTCGAATCACAAAGGAGAAAGCTAATTCATCATAAATGTTCCTTTGTAAGTTTGGATCAGTGTTTATTGTACTCTTTTTAGCAAAATGTTGGGTGAGCATCTCATATGATGGACATGGGGCTGTGTGTCATGGGCCACTTGAGGTTTCAGGATACTCAGGTTTATTAACACGAAAGTGTGGCAAGAAATTTCGAAATTATAGTCCTTGACTCCTTGTAATGTGTTTTGTCTATTATTTAGAATGTGATAATTGATAAGCTATTGATATTTAGCAGTACATTGTACGAGTTCATACTAATACGAAAGTATTATCTATCTACAAAGGTTCTTGAATGGAGATCGGAGAAGGTACTAAAAGAAAACAACACAAACCATTGCATTTAGTCATTTACTTGAATGTAATGCATCTTTGTGGGAAGATCCAAAACACTCAAACATCAATGCATGTTTTCACTTTTATGGAGAATCATGGAAAAAAGTCAACTTTTAACTTTCTCGAGGCCCTAATATCTACTCACTTTCTCGAGGCCCTAATATCAAATCAGCGAAATCGTAAAGCAATGCTAGCCTTATACTAGCCAAGATAGCTTCTAGATTTAGTCTGATTTAGGTACGTATGAAGTTCCCATTATAGGTCCAATAAAATTAAAAATGTTTGAAGATACTGATTGAATTTATGGATAATCAAGATATGATTGTTATTTCTCATGTTCACAAAGGGCTGATTAATGTTTATGATAAACTTGATACCAGATTAGATGGAATACTCTTTTGGGTGGATGTTGAAACTAGGGGTGTCTTTTAGGTCACATTTTCTGACACTGTTTTAAATAAAAAAAACAAAAGTTTTACAACACTCCGAACCCATCTCTTTGCGAGAGTAGTTCTCGGCTCAAGATCTTAATCACAATTCTCTTTGTACTCGAGCGAACCCATCTCTTTTCAAAAGAAATATTATTTCAAGCTTGAAAGAATGTTGTATATTTATAGCTTTTTCAAATTAGATCACCCTAAGATCTGGTTTAGTTTAGATTAGTTCTGTTTTTGGCTCTGTTTTTTTTGTTTTTTTTCTTCTGTTCTTCTCTGGTTTAAACCCAATGAACACCTAACAACAATGGAAATATTCATAGACATAAATCAAGAACCGAACACATCTACGTTAATAGCAAGAAACCAAGAAAGGAAATAACAATGACAAAAATAAATGTCTATGGAGATTCACAGTTCTAATGACTTCCTCTTTTCTGCTAAAACGAGCGAAAAATCAATCATTTACAAAATAAAGTGATCAGAGCTAAAACTTTACACAATCATCAGCAGTAACAGTTAGATCTCTATCCGATGATCAGTTGGCAACTTGAGAAAGATTCAAGTCATCCCTTACGCCGTTTAAAGTCTTTAAAAGAAAAACCTTTAAACCATTGTTTCCAAGCAGCATCTTGTTGCTGCTCAAGCCACAAAAGAAAGCAACTATCCAACAAGCAGAAAAGATTAACATACAGAAGTTGATACCTGACTGGTACAAATTGAAAACTGACCACTTGAACAATTGGCCATATCCATCCTTCTACTACTAACGCTGGAAGAAAATCTCGTTTCACCTCTTCCTTAACTTGACTCACATTTTTACCCGATACAAAACCCATGTAAGCAAAGAAAACAAATAAATCGACTGGACCAAATATGATCCCGTCTAGTGCTACTTTCATAGCAACAAATCGCATTGATCTTGGTGGATATTCAAGTCTATACTTTAAAAAACGATCTAGACCTTCAAACCTACAAAAACACCAAAACAAATAAGTTTTTTTTCCTTTTTAAAACGACAAATACAACCACATGTAAGTTTCCTTTTACTTAAATCAAAGACAGAATTACTAACCAGATATGGCTGATGGGCCCGACAAATGCCATACCGAAAAGGCTTATGGTCACGATCGTCTCCAGTTTATACGCAAATCTCTATCATCATCCTGTTGAGTTAACAAATATTACCTTCAACTTTGAGAAAATTAGCCAATTTAATCTCCAGCATTGTCTATATACAAAATTAATGATTTTTAAACATTATTACCCCTCTAACCTATAAACGAAAACACAATCACCTGACCCATTATTTACATCTTGCTGCACAACAAGCTTGATCATCCAAAATACAAAAATAATGGAATATCATGAAGGTTAAATGCAAAACCATTATTATGTATATTTGATGATCATAAATATGTCAAAAAAGAAAGACTTACAGAAAGAAAAATATATTTTTTCCTGGCAGTGGTAGCATGCATAACAGCCTGAGCAGCAAGATCACCAAGACCCCAATAAACAGGAGCTAACTACCTGTGTTTTCACCGGATGTATAGCTTAACAAGTTTTATACCATTTCCAAATCTTCAACATTTCATCAACTTTTTTCTTTTTTATAAATATAAAAACAAACAATCCAAATTGACGGGTTAGCTAGGTTGTTCCAAATCTATGGTTAAAGATGAAAAGTTAAATGCATATTTATTTTCATAATGATGATGATGTTAAAGAGAGGGAAACAAGCCTTCCTTCTGGCCACAATAATATTTAATTTTATTTATTATTTGTTTTGGGTTGTATGAATAATGTTGGAGGGAGGGAAGGAGAGTTTGAGGAAAATGGTAACAGAAATTTGAAACCTCTGTTAATGATGTTGGTTGAGATTCAATTTAGGTGTTTGACAACTGACAACATGGAAAAATTAATTTAATGAATATATTGTTGTATCATACTATCATGTCATCATGCCCTTATTGTTTTGTTCATTAAAAAGAAGTTAAAGAACGTGATGGTCACTTTCTTTCATTAAATTTGGTGGAAATAGTGGCAACTTGAACTTGTTCAAAGTACATGAATGAAGTTCTATATAATTCATCTTATAACTTATAACGGTATAGGTTGTATTTAGTAAGCAGGTTTAATCAGAATATTGATTATGATTATATAAATTGAGAAATTCTAGACTCACAAAAAATTTACAAAGACATCTATACAAAATGGGCGATAATTTGTACATCAGTTATTTTTCTTCATATACCACTAAACCTGTTTTACATTATTGTACAATACAATATTGTAAAACACATCTAGCGGTGAATGAATAAAATAAGATGGTGTGCAAATCACTCCCCGTACAAAATGATGTGACTTGTGGGCAATGAATTGAACCAATCCCATTTGATTATTGTTTTTCTCTCATTCTTATCTCTCCTCGTATGATTGTTTCACATAGTATGATTGGTAAATATTTTTGTAAATATATATTTATAAAGGATATCCAAGATGTGAGTAGTTTATTTGGACTACATCATACCATTAACATCTCTAGTCTATAGCAGAGACTATAGGGGAGGGGGTGGAATGTGACTTCTGTTTTTTAAATTTGTATGTAAGTGTTAGTTGCATAAACTTTAAATCTTAAATTGAAAGAAACCTATGAAATTTACTTGAATTTGTAAGAATACATGTTATTATTATGGTAATTTGAAGTCCAAATGAGTATCTTTACTACTTACACTAAGCCAAAATCATAATGTTTACACATGCAGTAACTAAAACATACAAGTTGCTAACCTACTAAAACAAGCATTTTATATATATGTTTTTACAAAAACCACTTAAATTAAATCCAGTTATCTATTTCTACTCCATATAGTTTGCCCCACAGTATGATACAAATAGGTATGCGTCAACTCTTTACACATTTTTATAGTTTTAGTAACTTCCTCACCTTTAGATGGAGTAGTATATAATTGCATAAATGTCAAATAGTTTACAGGCATAAAAATAAAACAAAAAACATGTGGTACAAAAACATACAGCATACATAGTTTTAGGTGTACCATGGACTCTTTATAATAGGATATATGAATTATGGACCACTTGTTTTCATCCTTTTTTCATTATATGGATCAGTTATCTTCTTTTTGAATTATTATGCTTCTGATAAATATACTTTTATGGTAGAAAATATTTTGGGTAGGTGATGAGAAACTGAGCAAAGTTTACAATGAGAGAGTTCAGTAGACAGAAGGCTTTTTCTGATACTACAAACAGATATCAAGGGATAGCTTCATCCATGAAGAAAGAACAGGTTTGTATAGTGCTAAATGAGTACCCATGACTGTCAAAAATCAAAGAAATCACTTTTCAAGATCATGTGTTATATATAATTTGTTACAAGATTTTTCATTTTTTCCGGTGTGTGGAATTTATCTATAGTATTATGTAGTATATTATCTGAATTTTGTTAACATATGCAGAGATCATGTTAAATTTCAAGTTAAAACACAGCGTTTTTTACTTTCAAAGTCAAACTTGCAGGGAAAAAATGCTGATGAAAAAATACAATTGTACCCATCACCAGATTCCACTCTGTGCACACATTGCATGGTAAAAGATGGTTGCAAAACCGTTCGATCCAAATCGAAACTAATGCACATTCTCTTGGAAAGAGGGAAACCGCAAGAAGCACAATCAATATTCAAGAATTTAATAATGGGAGGACACAAACCATCCCTTATATCATACACAACTCTTTTAGCCTCTATGACTTATCAAAAGCGGTTTGATTATATACAAAGTCTCATCTCACAAGTGGAAGAAAACGCAATGAAACCCGATTCAATTTACTTCAATGCTGTCATTAACGCGTTTTCTGAATCTGGTGACATGGAGGAAGCAATGAAAATGTTGGAAAAGATGAAGCAAAATGGAATAAGAGTGACAACGGGTACTTATAACACGTTAATTAAAGGATATGGAGTTGCTGGTAAACCAGAAGAATCATTAAAGTTAATAGAGTTAATGCGTGAAGAAAATGTGAAACCAAATTTAAGAACTTATAATGTTCTTGTGAGATCATATTGTCATTTAAATAAGATGACCGAAGCTTGGAACACAGTACGCAAAATGGAGGTTTTAGGCTTGCAACCAGATGCGGTTACTTATAATACATTGGCGACAACTTATGCTCAAAAGGGCAAGGCGATAGATGCTGAAGGGATTATATTTGAGATGGAAAAGAATAATGTGAAGCCTGATGAAAGAACTTGTGGGATTATTATCGGTGGTTATTGTAAAGAAGGTAAAATAACGGACGCCTTAAAGTTTGTTCATCGGATGAAAGGTTTTAACATTCGTCCGAATCTTGTTGTTTTTAACTCATTGATCAAAGGGTTTCTTGACACGACGGATGGAGATGGTGTTGATGAGGTTAGTGTCCATCTTTCCTCTCTATTTTGTTATTAAGTTCGGTTACTATCTCTTCAGTATAGTATGTTGAGTATGATCATCTAAAGAAATGTTAGGTAAACTAAGTTTGATTACAATGATTTGACTTTCTTTATCACTTTTTGAAAGAAATTGTGATTTTGGACAAATGGTAGTAGAGTACTAGAGTTTGCAAAATAAATGGGTTGGGATGGTTGGGTAACAGGTCAAAACATATTTAGGGCAACAAAAAGTGAATGTGGATAAAGAATTTGTGATCAAGGTCAACTAGAAATTCGTCGAAAACCCATGGTCCAGTGTGGTGGCTTCTTTGTGTGAGATTTACCCTTTCTAATTAAACTTTTAAGGAGTTTGTATACATTAAAGAAAAAGAAAGAAAAAACACTTTGGGCGACTTAGTTTGTATGCTTTAGGTGTCTATCTATCCGTTTAACCTGCTCCTTTTTAGCTATTTTTTTATTCGTTAGCCATTAAACATAACCCAAATTAACTCATTATTTAATTAATGGATTGAAATTGCCCCCCGGTATTTGATTCTTTAAATTCCAAAGTATCCACCTGCACCTACTTGTCCAACTCGCCAGATGCAAAGTTTAGTGTTATTAATTTTCCTTCTCACATCCCTTGTTTGTTGCATTCACCAGATGCAAGGTTGCATTCCCATTAGTGCAATAGTTTGTTGCATTTCATTTTTATGTTTCTTTTACTCGTAAGATGAGAAAAGCCTACTCTTCAACCTTCAAACAGGTTTTGACATTGATGGAAGAATATGGGGTCAAACCAGATGTGATTAGTTTTAGCACCATAATGGATGCATGGAGTGCATCAGGAGACATGGATAAATGCAAAGAAATATTCCATGATATGGTCAAAGCCGGCATTGAACCTGATGCCCATGTGTACAGCATTCTTGCAAAAGGTTACGTTCGTGCAGGCAAACCTCAAGAAGCGGATAAACTTCTCTCCTCTATGACCAAACTCAGTTTCCCTCCAAATGTAATCATTTTCACAACTGTCATCAGTGGATGGTGTAGTGCACACAAAATGGATTATGCCATTCGGGTGTTTGAAACCATGAAAGATTTTGGAGTAACGCCAAACGTGAAGACTTTTGAGACACTTATTTCAGGGTTTATTGTAGCTAAACAACCATGGAATGCAGAAGCAATGGTTCAACGTATGAAAGATTATAAAATCCAACCAAAAAAGTCCATTTTATCACTAATTGCTGAAGCATGGCGTACTTACGCAAATTCGGATTATAAGGAACAAGAACCTAAAAGCTTCTGTTCTGCCAATATTACAAAGATACAAAGTGATGAGAAGTTGTTGGCTGGTGTGACCAAAATGAGAAAGATGACATCAAGGGACACAGACTTTTCATCTGAAAATTTACAAGCTGCTATAAAATCTATGAATTTAAGAAGCAAGCTTGGTGGAAGAAAGCCGATTTTTTGCCTAAAGCAGGTTTTTGTGTACAACGAGCCTCCACAATCTCTGGTGAGAGTATTCTTGAACTAGCAGGAAATTGAGAATGGCGCTCTCTTAAGAGTTTACGTGAATAGATTGAGAGAATGTGGTTGTAAAAGGTTTAAATTCTTGAGCTGGGTCAATAGACTAATGACAGAAGTATATGATCACGGTCACTCAATTTTGGCAGGTTATCAGTTCTTCAAAGATAAGGTTATCTGTTCTTCAAAGATAATCGTATGTGCATTATTGGTGTACTTTTGACAAATATGTACTAAAAACATGTATATGAAATTTATTGGTATATTGTACACGAATACATGTAAATAACACTTATTGGTATTAAATTTCTCTCTTGCAGTCTTGTTTGTAAAATTATCAAAGTTCTATTCACTAAAAGAAAATTAACATAAACTCAAAAACCACATATTTAATTTTATCTGCAAAAATCCTAAACTTCAGTTTATAAAAAATAAAACAATAGAAAGGTTAATAATGGCTTTTCACTTTTGTTGAGTACCCTATCGCACAAGTGTGTATCAGGTGAGGTCTTAACTTCAGTGTGATTGTTCACATTTATATAGGATACCAATGAAGTCATATACCAGGATGATTATGAGGTCACATTATATAAAAATCACAATAATTAGAATAACTAATAGCTTCGATACAAGAGGAAGACTTCTAATACGAACACAAACAGGGATTCTTACAAAGGGCATGCATACTAACTACACATGAAGGGCAAAATGGACCACAAGGATAATTGTTTGAACTGTTAGTTGCCAAACTGCCAAGTTTCTTTAATACTCAATACTCAAAATCTATTGTAAGAAAAAAAAAATCGTAGTGGAGTCACCAGCAAGAGCAATAGTTGAGTATTACATCATTTATCTTGGTCTGCAGGTTGAGAAGGAACTCTGCTGAGAAGCCATACTAAAGTAGCACCAACAAGAGCACCAGAAAGATGAGCTATATGATTAACATTCTGTAAAGCACTGTTACTGCTTGCAAAACTTGTTGAAGCTTGGGCTGCTTCCATTACCTGGTATCAGTTATCACCATTGTCATACTAAAGGGCAAACATTATATTCTAAGATTGATTGTCATCCACAAGTCTTCCCAAATTAATTTTTTATTTGTTAAACATTTCGGATGAACTGTGTTTCAAGTCCAAGGAGCATTATGTTACACACATTTAATAATTTACTTGCATTAATAACCTAGTATCATACTATAAAGAAATAATATATATCAGACATAAAAAAAACTACAAAGATATCCAATTTTTTCTACATGGAAAGGACATATTGTCATCATTGCCAAGCAACGAGGATGTATATTTGGGCCAACAAGATTCTCTTGCAATTCAGATATCAACATAACCATTTTTTCTAAAACTACGTGCATGATCAAATATTAGTTTGTAAAGATCATGGAGTCAGGGGCAGAGCCACATTAAAGCCCAGGGGGTTCAGTTGTATGGAATTGAGAGAATATACAGATTTGTAATGATAATAGTACATACCCGTTCAATAACAAATTGACCTAGTATAAGTACTTCAAGAATCTTCCTCCAGTCAAAAGACAGCTGCAAGAAAGAAGCGTACATAAAGATGATCGGATGAGAGATCCTCCGACCCCAGGAAGTCGGTCAAGCAGAAGGCCTAGAATTCAATTGAAACTTCAAAGAATATGACATGTACGATGTACCTTAACAAGAACACTAATCGCAAAGAGACCAAATACAGCACCAGAGGCTCCAACAGAGACGGCATTTCTTGGAAGTATAAGCCATGAAACAAGATTTGCTCCGGCACTCGTCAGGATATAAGAGAGCCATAATCCAAAATTTCCTTCCTCTTCTTCAACAAGCTTTCCTATCGGCCAACAGATTAATGGTGGCGTCCTAAAATTCACCCACAAATAATAGGATGTTTTGCTTGTCTAGTGGAAAAACTTGTCTTACCAAATATATATAAGAAGAAAAGGTTGCTAGAGAGATGATTCCTGTAAAACATTAAAAACAAAGAATAAGGAAAGTTGAGCGAACATTTAAATAAAGCACAAAATTGTTCACTCTTGAAAATGTTGCCAGCATTTCTCATCATTTTGGGATAGAGATGGCAACTAGGGCAGATCTGGAAATGAGTCAAAAAAGGATAGGGGCGTAGGGATTCAAATGGGTCATTTTTAGGATGGTCCAGGGCCATGTTGATCCAGGTTGCCTTGCAAAAATTTCTTGTCCATATTCATTTTTCAAATCGTGCGTAAACTCTGATAGCAAACACAATATTATTACAATAATAATCCAGATCTTGTAGCTACTTTTTCTTCTTGACCCTATCGGGATAAAACACAATCCAAATCGACCCATTCATCAGTAACTGGCTCAAAATTGCCATCTCTATTTGGGGATTTATAGCGTGCAGCATGCTTCTCAATATCATTGTTGATTAATTTACAACAAGAGATAAAGTGAAATCATTCATAACTAGTAGACGTCTCACCAATTTGAATGACAAAAGGTTGATGTCACAAACTGGTACCAAACTGGAAAATTATGGTATAAATACAAAGCTTTAATCTCACGAACCTGGATAATAATAAATTACCATGTAAGTTTGCAAATAAATTACTGACAGTAGTAATGCAGTCTTTTGTTCTTTTATTTCCACTTTCTTTACTAAAGAGACCAAAATTTCACCGTTCAACCATTGAGCAGTATATAAACCAACAACATGGTTCTTCTAACTTCATACCATTTTTATCTTTTTCTATGTGGCAACAATTTAGCTTTTTCAAATTTAGATCTCTCTATAAGCTCCATATGATGTAACACCCAAGTCTAAAGTCTACATGCTAATAATCAAAGCGCATCAAAATAAACTAAAATAGTTTGAACCTGAAATATGTGATCTGCTACGAATACTCCAATATTAATTAGTAAAATCCAGAATATCCCATTCACTCGCTTCTCGGGCTTCCTCTTCTCAGGCGGATTTCCCAGCTCCAGCTGTGATATCATATCTGAAATTATAGCATAAATTGTTTAACTTTGTGAGCCATATAAAATGAGAGTTAAACATCATCACTATTAGTAAGTGATACCAAACCAAGGTTTGTCGTTCACCCAATAAGCCCTTCACTTGTAAATAATCAGACCATCAAAAGAATGTTACTTATGCTATTATGATGATAACACTCTCTTACAAATGAAGGCTTTTGAATCAGGATAACATAATTACAGGATGAGACAGCATGCTTGATTCTTCAATATAACAAGGAATCTAATTGTTTTTTATTTCAAGGCAAAGAAAAGCATAACATTGAAGACTCTTCTCCCAAATGAAGAGAAGGGAGACAATACAACAAGAAAATGTAAGTGTAAGCTTATACTTCCGATGTAACTAGTTGAATTGTGTGAGTTCATTATCTCTGATTCTTTTTAATAAATTACTTTGGATGTTTCAAGAAGCCCACTAAGAAATAAAAAGTCGTCACCGCCAAAAATTTTAATACAGCCTCATTGTAAATTCTGAATGTATTAGGATTTGGTACTTTAAGCGATGTCTTTTTTGGAACGCCTACCAGTTATAATTTACTAGACCAAGTTAGCAGAAAAGATAGGAGGATAGGTACAAATGTACAATCGCTGGAATACGGGTGCACTTCCGGTAAACATTTGTACATCATTTGTTTCTAGAGGTGTAACTATGCAGCTTTCTCATTTCTTTGATAGAAAGTGATAACCTTTCATTCAAGATTTTCTTTGAGGTTTTTCTTGAAACACGTGTTTGTCCTTATATTATACACAAAAAAGTGAGACAACTATCCTAAGACTGTTTGATATCCGATAAATCTCTCTCTGGTATGTTTCTCTTTTGAGTCTCATCGCATCTTACCTTGCAGTTCATAGTAATGTTCATAAAATGGTAAGATATTCACAAACCCCTTCATTTAACTTTCATTTTTATATTTTTCACTCCATTTTACAGTTTGATGTATGTATCTTCTGTTCAGGCAATGTCAAGACTTATTATGGAAATTTGAAAGAGTTTTATCTGTCATATAAATCCAATGTAGGTCTGCTCTAGGAACTTGTTACTGAAATAAGCCAAAACTACCAACAGGCATTTGGCTTAGCAATGATATCAAAGTGATCCATCAACCAAGAGGTCGTGGGTTGAAGTCCCCATTGTACTTTTTGCTGTTCGTAAGATAGATAAATAAATGCCAAAATTCTTTATGCATCAAATGGACAACTTCTTTCCCCCACTCTCTTTTTACAAGACCAAACTAAAGAGACATACACGTTCTAATGTTGAATGTAGCCAAAAATAAGAGATATCGCTTTACTAAGGTTCCACAAGAGTTATACGTTGACCATGATTGACTTCCACTTCACAATTATAATGAACTATGAACTTACCAACAGTACACTGCTATCTACATTTAATTTTTGGTTGATAACTGACCGAAAATGAATAAAAGTCTTACATACTTGCTCCAATAGTTGCTACATGATACAACTGAGACTAAACTCTAAACAAAAACAAAAAACTTAGACACACCAGGTGTTTGTTAGAATGCCTCTACAAATACTTAAACCAAATTCTTGGGTGTTATTCAGTTCACCATATATCGATTAACCAACTGACCTTCAAGTTGTAATCAGCTCACAAGATATGACTTAAGATAAGAATGCACATAAGATGTTTGATAAAATGCCTTTTAACACACTAATTGAGTGTTGTTCACATCACTTCAATGTATAAAAGTAACTAAACAACTAACCAACTAAATTGAAGTTGTGACCAATTACTCAAGCTTCAGAGCATTCAAACAAATAATAAACATAAATAATATATACAAGTAATCTCTAAACAATGTAAGCAGCGAAACACAAAAAAGGTAATAACCTGAGTCTTTCATCTTGCAAAGAGTACGAGGAACACGACGAATGTAAATGGGGGGACAGCGATTGAAACTTGGAGAAACAGAACTATAATTATAATTGAATTTAAGAGATTGGTAGTTATTATTAAGCATCATCATAGGCTTAAAAACAATAACTTTATATGATGATTTTGATGACAATGAGGATGAGGGGTTAGTGAAAAAATTGTTACTAGTAACCTTCAATTGCGCCATTGATGTAATAATTAGCAACAAACACAAGAAAAAGCACAAATGTAGTTGTAATCGTAAAGGTTTGTGGGTCGCTCTTTTTGTAGGTTCAACCCGGCCAACAAAATGGGATGATCGGATCAAGTTGTTGTTGATATGGGTTTGGATACCTAGATGGTGGATATCCATTTTCTCCAATTATTTAAAAGGTTTTTTTCAAAGGAAATAAAGAGAAAACTTTAAAAACCTTTTTACAATTGAAGCCAAAGAATTCTTATTTTTTATAAATATGGAGAGAAAATTGAGTTAACTAACAATTTTTTTAAGCTTGTATGTGAAACTACAAAATGTAAAAAAAAATTACTAATAAAGAACTTATGTTGATACAATAAAGTTATCAAGTTTTTAGCGTAATGTCAAAACTAGTTTCATTTTCTAATAATGTTGATCAAAATCTCGCTCATTATTCTTATGAGCAAGTATTTATCGGAATTCTAATACTTCACACGCTTTTATTTAATTAATTTTTTCTTTAAAAATTTAAAATTTGACTTTCTTTGTTTTTTATTTTTACCTTCGATCAAATTTTCAAGTTTCAATTGAACATTTAACTCTTTATGTAATTCTACACATTTGATTTTTTCATCAAACATGTGTTTTCTTGTATATCTATGTACCTTTCTAATTTATAATGTTACCTCTAGTAAAAACTTTGAGTTTTCCACTGACGTAGATGACACAAAAACCATCATATATCAAACATACTAATAGCGAAGAAAAATGAATGTAAATCAGGGCAAATCAATATGGGATGGGTAATGTGTTATGTCATATGTGCAACCTAAAGTTTTGATCAGGTGAACACTATGGAGATTAAGATGACACACACTATGACTGTAAACAGACAAATATTTTTATGCATAGCTGATATTTGATGAGCTAAAATCCAAAGTGAACAAGGCCATGTTTTCGGTCTTTCAACAAGTATTACAAAAAATGTTTTAAACTTGTGAAATGTGACTCAAACACTACTCATTTATTTGTCAGACTTAATCAACCAATTTTATTTGGTGAAAACAGTCACCAAAATCAAACCATTCACTTTGTTTCAATCCACAAAGTTTAAAATTTCAATATAACGACATTAACTAAGCAACACAATATAATCCAAATTCCAAACCACTAATTTTCTGTTCGAGTACACGATAAAAAATGAACAACTAAGATATTTTTCTCTAAATTGTCTCTTATTTACGATTAATTAAAATAACATATGTTTAAAGTCACTATTTTAGAATATGTCTTGCGAATGACTGTTTAGATTTTAAACCCTACTTATTTTGATATATACGGGAATTTTTTAACCTGCACATTGTGACAGAGTTCTTAAAAAATAATGTTTCTTTAGTTTTGAATATTAATATGAACTTTTCATCTAATTTAGACTAATCTTTTAACGTTTTATTAACCAAGAAAATAATGTAAAATCACAACTTTTAGTTATACTTATTAACTTATACAGACTTGTATATCTTGTGTAAATCCCGGGTCATACATTTCAGACTATCCAAATGTTAAAGCAACCAATATCGGGCAACTGGCTCATTTTCAGACCAAATATTAGTCTTTGACGAATTATAAAGTTTATTTTTGAAGTGCAATATCGATGTTTTTAACATAAGCAGCGCAAATGAAGATGGTTAACTAAAAGTAAAAATTGCATTTGTATAAGAAAGGGAAGTTTGATTTGAACATTTAAAATGTAACATTTTAGGAGTAGTCATGTGTGGATTGTTTTGTTTGCATTACACGTTACAATAGAGGATATTTTATGATACGTGACCATTATGATTTAAAGCTCATTTCGTACCATAATTTTTGTCTTAATTTTTATTTGAATTGAAGTGTTTATCAAATGATAAGGTACACTGATTTTTTAATAAATTCGATTGCAAGTACAATGACGCTAAAGAGATACAAAAATGTATTCATCCTTAAGCAACTATAAAAAAGTTAAAAGCAAAGAAAAAGTAATATTATTATTATTACTTACATAAAAAGTAAACCTTTAAAATATTTATTTTCTTTTACAACATATTATTATTATTATTATTATTATTATTATTATTATTATTATTATTATTATTATAACTATAAATAAAAACCTATGTGCAATTTATACGTTGGACATATATATTTTATCTTTTACATAGTTAAATATGTATTTAAATTTTGATTCATGTATACATGTCCAAATATAATATAAGTAACTAATATAGAATCTAAATAAATGGTCACTAACATTAGCAACAATTTCGATTAATACCAAATCCAAATATAAAAATAACAAGGTGAGACATAAAA
Source organism: Logfia minima (assembly GCA_963921325.1). Taxonomy (NCBI): domain Eukaryota; kingdom Viridiplantae; phylum Streptophyta; class Magnoliopsida; order Asterales; family Asteraceae; genus Logfia; species Logfia minima. Next base: position 7,716,163 of record OY992764.1, on the reverse strand, counting down.
ATAAATAAATGTGAATTAATAGTTTGTTTAATTTTTTCAATGAAAGCACGTGAATGTGGACTAATATTAGTTGTATCTATCATGAGATAATATATTTGAGAAAATAGCAACAAAAAGATCAATCACTTTTCAATATGTAAATAATAAAAAAAATAGATTAGTGTAAGTTTTATGAGCTTATGAATATCATATGTTATTTACTATTTAGGCTCAAGATACAAAACATGATATCTCTACCATTTAATTTAAGAGTAAATAAATAACAAGATCATTTGTTCCCTCTTTAGCAGCACCACTAACCAAATATCCAAAACAAAAAGAAAGCGATATTAAGACTTAGGATTATTGAAAGGGATAATAAGTAAGTTTGGTGAGGATTTTCTATTAATATTAAGCTTTAACATGAACTTCTTTCTTCACCTCATTAACTGTCACTGTAAAATCCAAACCAAATATAAAATCAAACCAATAAAAAGTAGATAAATCAAAAATAAGTATCCACCATCGACCTCCTTCTTAACTCCACCTATTGTGTCATCCCAACCCTCAGTACACTATCAATGGTAACATTAAACAATAAAGAAAAGATATAGAAGAAAGCAAATCTTGCCTCTTTTAAGGATCTCATTGTCATCGATTTGGTAGAAAATGAAATTATAACTACTCTGATAAATAAAAGGTAATAAAAATAGGAGAACATGTTTAGTGATAGAAAATGGTGGAAAAGAGAGAGTGAGTAGTTATAAAGTGGTTGAAGGCACTCTCTTTTCAGATATAGATAGAAGATAGGAAAAAGAAAAGGCCATTGAAAAATATATGTTCTGCAATTCTCGAACCTGAGTGGATGAGCTTATAAGTAAAACTAATTAACTAGTCAACCAAGTATACTTGGACTATTTCTGTAATAATTATATTTACCATTAGTAAATGGTAATATATATTCATTGGTAAAGGGTAATACAGAGGATGCCTATGTTTTAGTATATGAAAAAAGGAAAAGCTGTATATGTTCACATTTTGGACTCTTACATATTTGGCCTCGAGGCAAGTTAATCCAAACGCATATCAAAGTCAAACAATCAACAGGCACATATCAATTATTCCCATAATAATCTAATAATATATTGGCTAAGCAACAAGTTGAAAAACTGTATTTAACAAAAGAAGTCAAACTCAAACAATATTTTCTTAAACAAAATGCTATCGTCATATGGAGTTTTTTAATCAAAATAAAACACAAACTCCTACACCATCTTAATTGCTAGTTTATTCCTGACCTTTAAACTAATCAAACATCATTAATTAAAACGTAGATCTCAATCATCTCTCTCTAGACTGACCGGAGATGAGGGAAAAGTCATTTATGGAAACCCGATCACCGATGCCATTGTTGTACCGGAGGCATTCGAGTGGGGAAATGATGAACAACTTGGCATCGGTGTCAAGTAGTCTCTTGCCGGCTTTCGGAACTATTGTTGGTGGTGATTCTCCTCCTTTAAGAAAATATGTCATTGCTCCTTATGATCGACGATACCGGTAATTTACAACTTGTTATATTTACATGTAAACTACCATTATTGATTACCTCAAAAAATCACATTATGAAAATTGAGTAACTTAAAAGAGTGACAAAAGTTTACTCCTTTGACTAGATACGCTATTCTCAACTAGTGTATATGTAATAAAGGTCTTTGTATTTTTTAGCGTAAAATCGTAAATTTTTATTTAAGCCGAGTTTTATTTATATTAATTGTTTTATTTTTTTTAATTTCATAAATATTTATATGACTTATTTACTGTATATTATCCATATATTCCAATGCTTTGGAAGAACTTATATAACAAAATTTAGTAATTGACAATGAAAAGGAAAATATCTATACTTAATATATAAAGTATTTTGGTGTTTTATATATAAAAAATTTTAAAATCAAAATTCAACATTTTTAAATATAATTTATATTAATTTTTTAATATTAATTTTATCATACTCATAAGACTCATTACCGTATTCTAAATTCGTAACTCTATGTATGAATAAACTATCATTATTAAGTTACCATTATAAATAATCTGTAAAAAATAAACATAATATACGACTATTACTAAATTATAATTTATAATAAAATATTATATTTCACTACATAACGCGAATAGTTAACGTTGATTAAAGAAAAAATAAACAAACCAAAGGCATGCATCATGGGCCGTGTAAAGTCCTAAGTCCAACTACATGTTGATAGACGAATCAGGTTACCGGTAAGGCCTTTGGAATATTAATTTATCATGAGATGTTGACCCACCCATTATATCATCATCATAATAATATGTAAAATGTCAAATATAAGTCGACTCAAAATAAGCACGATATATTGCCAACTCACATTGTGAATAGACAAGGCTCTTAATTAAATGTAGGATAGCTATTTGGAAAAATCGATTGTTTAAAAGATATGATATGAAAGTGAGAGGTATATAAGGAACAATTTTGATTAAAAAGTTAAGGATGTAGAATGTTAAATACTATAAATGTACATAAATTTCGATGAATGTAATTACAAATTTATAAACTTTAGTTGGAAAAATGGACAGAAAAAAATAGTCGATTGACCATTTGACCAACAAAAAACTTTAAATGCTCATGTGAATTCGTGGTATTTGAAAAAGGAAAAAGAAAAGTAATAATAATAATAATTTATACTCCCTCATAAATCATTACTATATTTTGATTTAAAAATACTTAAATTACTCATATACTTCTTTGTCTTATAAACATGTGTAACAACTTTCCTATATTATGTTCTAACAAATATTTAAACATTTTATATTTCTATTTAAATTTTAATTTTAATTTTATTATTATTATATTTTTACAAAAATAAACAAAATAATTTATATTTCTATTAAACTTTAAAATCTCTTCATTCATAAATTTAGTATGCTCTCACTAAAATATTATCTACAAAATAATAAAAAAGAATAATTATATTGTTATTCAAGAATACATGTTATTTAACAAATATACAGTTTTCTAAAAAATAACACATAATTTGATGGTCCCCGCTGCATTGTGTAGGCAAAATGCTAGTAATAATAATACTAATAATAAACCTTTGGAAAAAAGAACATGTTCATTGGTTATTGATATACTATGTATTTTTATGTTATACTACGCATATAAGACGAATAAACATATGAATAAATTCTTGATTCTGAAACTAGGTCGTGTACTGGTTACATATTTTTATATCTAAAATTTAAAAACACGTGTATAAATTATGTATGAAACTAGATGGTGGCAAGCATTTCTAGTGTTTCTGGTTATATACTCGGCATGGTCATCACCCTTTGAGCTAGCCTTCAAGAAGGTGGCAACAGGCTCTCTCCTCTATGTCGATTTGGTAGTCGACTTCTTTTTCGCCACTGACATCGTCCTAACTTTTTTCGTGGCGTACTTGGATAAGTCAACATATCTTCTCGTTGATGTTCATAGGAAGATAGCCACCAGGTATCCTATACATAATTCTGGGAACCACAAAATGCATGCATTACAAGCACTAACGATACTATTATATGCATGTTTTTCAGGTATGTCACTCATATGATGTTCCCAATGGATGTTGCATCAACACTACCGTTTCAATCCATATACCGAATCTTTACTGGTGAGCTACACCATGGAGAGGCTTTTGGGTTTCTCAATCTGCTACGGTTGTGGAGGCTATGGCGTGTTAGTGAGCTATTCTCGAGGTATAAACCACAAAAGTTGTTGCATTAGTATTTAATGTAGTATTTTTGGAAAACAATCCACTAAGCAAGCACTTTTTCTTTGAACAGGCTAGAGAAGGATACACGCTTCAGCTACTTCGGGACCAGAACCCTCAAACTGATATGTGTTAGTACTATTTTACTAAAGGGTGCCAAATTCAACCCATTTACTTACGAACATACATTTTATCTCTAACGGGTAGCTTTGGAGGAATCAGCCAACAGTTTCAAAAAGTGTAGTTTTAATGCATTAAACGTCATATCTCATATTATTAAACAGATTAGACTTTCTGACACGATATAGAACAAATTTATTTTTTGGACAAAAAGTGTTCCGGGTAAACATTTACCACATCCCACCCAAAGAATTATCCATTATGACCTGTTACCCAACCCACCAATTAAGTCCCCTCTAGTTATACCTTAGCTATTTGATCATCCTTGATGTTGGACTAACCTTACGAATTGGATTATCACAGGTTACACTTTTTGCAGTTCACTCAGCTGGCTGCTTCTACTATTGGATTGCCACTCATCATAAACCCTCACATGACACATGGATTGGATCAATTATTGTCAATTTTGAGGATAGAAGCATTTGGCTAGGATATACCTACTCAATGTATTGGTCAATCGTGACTCTTACAACAGTTGGCTATGGAGACTTGCATGCAGTAAATCCGGGAGAGAAGGTGTTTAATATCTTCTATATGTTGTTCAACATTGGGCTCACTGCTTATCTGATCGGAAACATGACCAATTTAATCGTCCATAGTGCTGTCAGAACCTTTATCATGGTAAGTTTTTCCTTGGTTTCCCTAACTACGTGAATTCAGTTCCTAGATATGGCAATTTTGACCCGATGATTATGAATGAGTCAATATGGGTTCTGATTTATCCTTATCAGTTTATCAAAAAAGGTAAACGGGTGAAAAAAACAGCTAAATGGGGAACGGAAATAGCTAAATGGGAAACAGAGCGATTGGGTAGAATAGGTCAATCAGGTTGAAATTCACCCAAGCATATTTTTAATTCTTACATGCTCCTAAATCAATTTATCTTATAGACTAGTATTAATGTAGTACATATAGGTTTTGTTATCAAATTCAACACATTATTTATAAGAAATAAACCAAAAATCTGGGCAGTCTGCCCGTACTAAAAACAACACATTTCAGCCCGAAGTCCCAAACCCATCTTGCCCAGCCAGCCCCTTTTGACCTGTTACCCAACCCGCTATTGTTGCACAATATAATGTCTCTGTACTTATATGTACTACTGCAGAGAGATTCAATCAATGAGATCTTAAGATATGCAAGCAAAAACAGACTACCGGAAGGATTAAAAGAGCAAATGTTGGCACACATGCAACTCAAATTCAAGACAGCTGAGCTACAGCAAGAAGAAGTTCTAGAAGACCTGCCAAAAGCAATTAGATCAAGCATTGCCCAACATCTATTCCGCAAGACTGTTGAGAAAACTTATCTCTTTAAAGGCATTTCAGAAGACCTTAGCAGGCAATTGGTACAATTCCTTTCTTATTCAGTACAACTATCAATGCACTGGACAGCCATCTATTCCCGATAACTTCTATTGTGTTTTTGCTCACAGGTTACAGACTTGAAGGCAGAATACTTTCCACCCAAGGTTGAAGTTATACTACAAAATGAGATACCAACAGATTTCTATATTGTAGTATCTGGAGCCATGGTAAAATCTTTCTCAACTCAAATTTACAACGAACGTACCCATCTGGAATTCTAATAATCTACAAATTCCAGGAAGTGCTAACACACAAAAATGGAATGGAGCAGGTACCTCATTACTTCCAACATAGTATTGAGCAGTTACCAACTTGTAAAGAACAAAGCTACAGAAAATTGATACATCTGGATGTGTTTAAACATCAGAAACAGAATATCAGATGCACATTCAAGTCTGTGCAACTGTTCTTTAACAATTTCATATGCACATCTTTGAGCACGAATTTTAGACCATAAAACCCAGATGGATAGATCACAATAAAAGACTAATGCAATTATCTTGGAAGTAACCCTTTCCAACTAAAAAGTGACATTAAAAAATCTAGTATTTCTTATTCAATCAAAAACCTAAATGACCTAATGTCAACAGAAGTTTCACAAGTTTTTCATACCGTTAAAACTATATAGGGCTGATGGTCGATATTCTTCAGCAAGATCAAATGTCCTTGTCAAAATGTACTGGGGTGTGTCAACAAGTCTGCAATATCCTGAGTATCAAAACATGTAATAATAAAGATCTGAAGAGAAGTCTTTGTTAAAAGGAGACTTAAAGTTAATAAAGTTATATTCAGACAGTAATGACTTGACAAAGAGATAATTGCAAATTACTAGACTGAACAAATAGTAAGTAAAAGATGCCTACTTTCTGTTTAGATGAGAAAGAATATGGAAGAATCGTAGCTAAAAAGAATATATATAATATTCTATAATGATGTTAACAATATCAAATAGCTTAAATCTTGCATGGAAATACAGAAAAGCAAAATAATAGCCCCGGCCAACTGGGGAGACAAGAATACAGAATGTGATAAACATGAAAATAGTCAAACAAGAGTGGTGCATGTGTTACTGGTTCTAGGCTATAAAGCAAGGTCCCTTTCTATGTTTCAGTTCTTGATAAGATTAGGCCCAATGGATATGTTTGGAGAAATTGGGGTATTCTTCAACATCCCCCAACCTTTCACAGTGAGAAGCAAGAAACTTTCCCAGGTAGTCCGAATTAGCCATCATCACTTCAAGCAACTTGTGCAGCCGCTCCATGAAGACGGAAAAACAATCATGTCTAACTTCACACAGGTTTTCAACTAGCATCTCCTCTTTAAATATGTCTTTGAATTGAAATTATAGAAAATTAACACAAATAAATCTGAACGTCTTAAAAGGAACATGCAAGTCGTCATCAGTTCTTGGTTGTTTTCACGGCCACTCAACTTGCATAATATTTTTCTAAAGCTGACATATTTATTCTCAGTATCTGAAGGACTTGAAGAAGGAAGTGCAAGAAGAGATGCCATTCTTGACAGAGCTTCTATTGGACTTAAGTTTGGAGGTAATACTTCATAGGGAAACAATTAGAGCCTTATGCTACTTGATTATGCTTAAAATGATTTGATCATCAAATATGCTAACTCAGTGGATAATTTTATCATAAGACACGGGAAATTCAGTGTTTCCACACTATCTGATTCATATTTTGAACTCCTTAAAATAGCTCATAGTGCAACTCAATGAGGCGAATAGCTAATAACACATGAAGAAACAACGTAAGCAGATTATCTTTTAACCAGACAACTAGAATATGTTTGCCTTAGTTATTTTAAGCATAAGTTGTTATAGTATCTCTACGCAATTAGTCTTCTCATTCATTTCTAAGTCATAATCTTTATTTTTGGACTTTTGTTTAGTAGTACACGATACAAGTATATCAATGAATGATACGTGAGGTGGTTCTTTTTGACTCATTGCCTTCGTATGAATGTAAATGCTTAAAGGGAAAATTATGCTTCCTAATGTTCTGCTTCTTTAAAAAGCATATTCTATCCGATCCATAAAAGATTACAAAACACCCAGGAATATGAAGTGTGATCAGAAGCATAAGCAATGAACATGATTGTGAACTGAAGATAAGTATATATGTATTCATATATGTCGGCAGTAATTAGATTTTTGCAGAAGTGAAGACATCTTCCATGGCATTTAAAGCTACTTGATAGTGATCAGTGTACAATATATCCAGTTAGCCATTTTTTGCATACTCATTCAACGATTACTACTATGCAAAATTTAGCGGCTTATGAAAGTTAACATTTCTCTACACATCCTCGTTTCAGCATGCCACGCCAGTTGAGGAATCAGAAAACCATGCAGCATCAAATTATGGTCTAGAAGATAGAGAAGGTTGGTGATCTTCCGTATAGTTCAGTGAAAAAACTTATACGCGAAGAGCAACTAAACCAACAATTTTAAAAAAAATTATAATAATAATTTTCTGATGATATGCCTGCACCGTAGGGTGGATGAAACTCGCTTCACAAACAATTTATTGATCAATATTTAGAAATTCATATCCTCCAATACCACAACTATTCAAATAACTTAGAAGCCAAGGAAATTTGCCTACTTTCTACACTAAATTGTGCAGTTTCGAATGAAAGACATAACTATAGTCACAATATTTGTTATCCCCAACACCCAAATATTTAAACTTAATATAAATTGTGCAGGAATACCCACTTCTGAGCTCTCAAAGACATTTCCCTTGCGGGTGGTAATCCATGGCCATCACCCACATGAAAAAACAAAAGACAGCAAAAGGACGGGAAAACTTGTCCGCCTGCCAGACTCGATAGAGGACCTTCTGAACTTGGCAGGTAAGCTATCCAGCTGTAAATGGTTCATTTGGATCTAGAAAATCTTTGAATGCTACAAGCCACAAATTTCCATTTATAAAAGACAAATTCTTCAATTTATATATTTTCCAACCTAGTTATGTTGTCATGCAGAGAAGAAGTTCAACAAAAGAGGAACTATAATTCTTATGGCTGATGCATCTCAAGTGGAAGATCTCAATGCTATAAGAGATAATGACCACCTGTTTATATCTTGAAATAACAATAGAATTTTATGTTTTCCAAAGAGAGAAATTGCTTTCACTTCTATAATACTAAATATATACAGAATGCTGTCTGCAGATAAGTATGCATAATATACGATTATAGGACTCAAAATACAGTGACTAATTATATAGAATCTGTTACAGAGTTTTCACAAGTGTTATCTATATGAAAGATTAAAATAAGATAACAAAGAGATATGATTACCAGAATTTTAGCTACTATCCCTGTTGTTCAGCATGTCTAACACCGAGTAAGCTGCCTTCTGAAAACGCTCCTTATCTTCCTCTAAATTCCGTTTCCTCTCAAGAGCAGAGTCTTTGCATTTCTCTATGTCTTCTATTACTCCACTTGAGCTTTGGTCGATTTCACTGTGTATGAAAACAATATGTGCAACGGCCAGGAAAGACAGAAAGATGATCTCATGAATATAAACATTCCAGACAGACTGAAGTACTGTAAGATCCACTTAATTAGTTATAACGAAATAAGATAAAGCCATCAGAGAGTCTGGCTAGAGGGGGAAAAGAGAAAATAAGAGTTCAGAAAAGACAATGTAAGGCATCAACACAAAGTATTATGAATGGAGAACTAGATTGCTAGGATGCTAGAACTCACTTTCCCAAATGTTTTATGTATAAGAGTGGATAAGATAATAAAAATTCCACTTTCAACACGAAGTTTTGTACAACCTCAAAGTTGATTGAGCAAGTATAGACAATTATGTAAACATTAATATTGGTTTCCCAACTTGTTTACTCACGTAATCATCTTAAGCATATTTTCCATGCCAGCTTGCACTTGCTGGGAAAGCTCTGCAATTACATATGAACGATCAAGTTACTAAATAAGATGGAAACAAAACCGTCCATATTAGAGCAAATAAAGTGTCCCGATTCAAGAAAGTTGATAGGACCTCGTCAAAAGTACATCATTCATTACAAGCAACAGTAGAAGTTAACCTTACACACAACTATAATGTTTAACTTATCAGATTGGTAGGCTAATCTTGGGGAAGATACCAATTAAAAATAATTTAATTCTGAATAGGCCAGAAACTAGAGATGTATCAGGATTAACTGACATTACAAGAATCTATGAGAAAAGAATGATGAGGTGGAGAGGGATATTTCTAGCATCACCTATACTTGAGGATGTTCCTCATATCACCAACACCTGAGAGACACTGTTATATGATGTCACCCCAAGATAAAACAAACACTTTAGTATCATACATAACAAAGTACACATCCTTCCACTCAGAATCAAGGAGTGGTGAAATTACAGTAATAACAGAACAAGTACTTTGAATTACTTTGCAATACTTATTAGGTGCTTCTTAGTATAAGTGGGGATCAATATGGACTTCTATGAACTACGTTTGAGAATTAATATTTTCAGTTTCTTTGTTGAAGATTCAAAGTTTTCTTCAGCTTGTGTTCGTCTTTCTGTCTTCATGGCTGGTGATACCAGAGACCCTTGAGATCTTAACAATAGTTGTGGTGCTTTGTCTTTTATCAATTATTGTGGTGCTCTCTTGGTTTTATTCAATCAAATTCCGTTTTTATTCATTGTTCTTTCAATCCAAACTGTTTAATCAAGTTGTGCTCTCTTGGTTTTATTCAATTAAATTTCGTTTTTATTCATTGTTATTTCAATCCAAACTGTTTAATCAAGTTATTCAGCACTTTCAACTTGTTTAAACATCAATATAGATGAAGCATTGGGATGGCCATGGTACTCATTGTCTTGTTTAGGGAACAACTTGGAAAAACACGTATTGCTATTCCTATCATATAGAGCAACACCTCTGATAACGAAGCATTGCTTTGTCTCCAACTAAATCCTAGTTTTCACATTACTACATCCAACAACAAGTGCAGGAATGGTGGTCAAATGAATAGGGAATCTCAGTCAAGCATGTCAGAGTAATGGCAATATCTTTACTAATTCAATGCCTTATCTAGCACAGAAAAGCACTCTCCTAGGGATCAGAATGCATCATTTTTCCGGTAAGAATTTTTACAGTACTGTCTCTATACATCTAAAACGACACAAAGAATTCTAGCATATGATTGCATCTCGAGAGAAATCACAGCCTTATCTTAAGACACACTAGTAACGAAATTTGATCTTAAGTTTCCACTAATCTGAAAACTAACTGGGTTCAACAGTTAAGTGAAATAATTGTAGTATATAAAATAAAAACAGCATAGTGTTCTCAAATTTTATTGTAACACATAAGCAACTACAATACGTCAACAGAATCTTACACTACATAGTAATGTAGTATGGATACCTAATAATAATGTTGTTCGCAGAACTTATCTAATCACATACATAGGAATTTAACCTAAAAAGTACGCTGATCCAAATAACTGAATAACCAGGATCAACATACAGCGCAAACAATTGTAATATTGAGAACAAGAATGGCATGAAATTCTCATATCATATTATATATCACATAACTACACAGGCCCCTGTGGTACGCTAACAGACTTCTACAAATGTACTATTCATACCTAATTAAAATGTTATTCACAAAACTTCTATAATCACATGAATACTGGAAATTATCTAAACACTACGCTAATCTAAATAGTAATTAGCTAACCAGAATCAAAATTCAGAGCAAATAATTGTAGAATATAGTATAATAACCGCATGGCGTTCTCGATCTTATTGTATAACACAGTATCAACTACGATACGTGAACAAAATTCTACAAAATATAGTAGCACGCTGTTTACTGAACTTTTAATCTAATCGGATACACATAATTCGCTAATGAATTAGGTTAATATCATCTGAATTAAAACGAAGTTGAATTTGAAGTTATTACGGATGATCGATATACAAGTGTGCGTATAGATAGCGAATGATTGTACCATAGACGACGGAGGAGAGTGGAGACTGGCCGTCGGAAAGTGTATGAAGTTGCGTATTATCGGAGAGAGAATTCGGTGGTGAGGAAGTCGCCATTAAAGCTTCGAAGGAATTTCTATTGATTTTAAACCCTAGCTCACTTCACATCAGCGTCTCTCTTCTTTTAAATTGTTGGCGCCGTCCAACTGCAGTACGGTGCATTACTAGATTAGCTTTACTTTTAACGATAAATTAGAGATTTTAATTTTAATCGGTTAATGTACTAAATCTCTCTTTATTTTTATCTCTTAAAAGAAAGTTATAATGATGTCATAAGTAATTCTATTAGTTAATCTTAGCCTTTGAATGTATTTTTTGATTGTGATCTCACTATTAATTTTAATTAATCAAATTGATGATGTCATTGATAATTAATTAAATAGTGGAAGCTAAAATGAAATTAAATTATTTTTTTAGAATGGAAGAACCAATAAGAAGGTTAGACATCTCACATGATATACTTTCGACGAAATTTTTTATTTTCATTTTTTGGTGGAAAATTATAAAAATTGCACCATAAAAATCAGCGTTTTTTTCTCTTTGATTAGACATCTCACATGATATACTTTCGACGAAATTTTTTATTTCCATATTTTGGTGGGTTTTGAAAATGACTAATTATCTATAAACAATAAAAATTTAAGTATTTTTATATAAATAACTCAATTACTAAAAGTTTTATGTCTAATTCCACGTAATCACAGGATAAAAAAACTAGTAATAGGTGAATTAGAAAGAGATTATTTATGTTAAAAAATGGATGAGTTACATTATAGTCTTATTTTGATTTAATTAATTAGTTTGATTAAATAATTATCTATCTATTTGATATATTATTATAGTTATAGTTATATTTGTATTAAATTGGGTTGTGATATTTTTGATAAACTTTTTTCACATAATATGTGTACAATTTTTGTAGGTTTAAAAAAGAAAATGATGAACTTATCATTGTCCTCTTAAATTATTTATATTTATCTGAGTTCATTTGATTTCACTTATATTTATATTTATTCGATATAAGCGTCAAGATAAGGTTTTTATATTTGACTCTTCGTATAAAGTTACTTGAGTCATGTAAACATATATTGTTCACTTATTTATGTAATTTTAATTCATTTATATATCAATGTGTTTAGGCTAAGAAACTACCAAGTACTAAATATATTTAATTTAATTACTCATGTAAAGAGTAAACTTTATAAATGGTACATATAATCTACACATATTTATAAAAATTATATTTCTAATTTTTTTTTGCTTTCAGTTCAAACCACACTTTGTTTTGTAAATAATCCCTCCACCTAATGTCGTCACTTTGTCTTGTTAAATTATATCACATGATTTGCAAATGAGGGTAGTTTCGTCTTTCAAACCCCCCCCCCCCTCCCCCCTCTCTCTCTTATATCATTTGACAAATTCATAATTTAACGGGAGAAAAGAGATGGCGTTGAACTAAAGAGTCATTTATAAAATAAAAAGTGATCGTTGGACTGAAAAGATAAAAAATAAAATGTAAAGGACGATTTTCATGAATTAATATAAACCACATGAAGTATTTATGGAATTTATTCCTTATTTAAGTTGTATATTTTGTTTATATGAGAAAATTCAAAAGGTGTTATTCTTACATCTATATAATATAACATTGGTGTAGGATTATAAGATCAATAAACGTATTAAACAATAAACACAAAAAAAGAAACAAATTTAATTTATGTCATCAGGAGTTAGAAAAATATATCACATGAAGCTATGCATTACCTAAATCAAAATGATAAAATTAGTTATCAAACAAAATTGAAAGAAAATTAAGATAAAAGCGGAATTGGTCCTCAATTTTATTAAATTCGAGACGAATCAAAAGAAAATTGTTTATTGTAAGCAAACTACACATCATCTTTTAAATATTTGAAACCTTGTAAAGTAAGTACTCATCCGTACAACAAATTTTATCTAATATATAAAATGTCACAATATGAGCAAATTAACTTTGAAATACAAATTCAACATAAGTCACCTAAAAGTGTATCAAAAAATCACCTAAAATTATGTCATATATTATTTTGAAGTAAAATCAATAACTAATTAGATTGAACATTATAGTGGTAGCGTAATATTCAAGTGTATTTGATTTATTTAAGTCAATTGCATTAGAGTATATGAAGTGGTGAGTAGATCGGTTGATGAGCAGGGGTGCAATTGCAAATGCAACCCTTGTTAACAATAGAAAAATGTAAATATAAAAATCAGAACGACAATTCACCTGTCACATTTTTATATAAAGCACATCAACTATGTAATGCGGCAGTAACAGCTAATTTATCTATTTTTATTACGTACAATACTATATTCGTTAAATATAATATTAATATGTCATATTTGAATAATTGCATAACATTTTATATCATTGTTTAATAGATAATGGTTAAATTGGTTAACTAATATGTCAAATGCTTTACAAATAAGTACATATATGTTATCACTAATTATATATGCTTAAGTCAAAAAAAAAAAAATCTTATAATGTTAAAAAAAAATTATTAACTAAATAGATAATATAAAATTTAAAAAGTAACAATATCACTCTTGTTCTAACACAACAAAAATGTTAATATTGAGATAAAAAAATTCTTATTTAAAGAGATTATCATTTTTAAGTGTAAAAGGATAAATAAATAAATAATTTAAATTATTCTTTAAGAGTTAAAATCAACTGACATATTTTATTTGTAGTATAGATAAATTAAAATAAAAAAGAAAAAATAATTAATTGATATGTAAAGGCGAAATAAAGTGAGAGCAAGATAGTTGTTGTCTATAAGTACCACGATTTGAAGATGTTAATCAAAGTTTTAAAAGGTTAATATAATTTATTTCTACAAAGATACATGTTACAAAATACATAGACCAAAACAATAATAGTTTTTTATACTGATAATTAGCATCTCAATACACATTTTCAAAGGTTTTGCCCTTTCACCATTCATATTGCAATTTGATCCATGACTGTTTCTTATATTTGCAGGTTAATAGCATTTGTCATCAACCATTAGCTCAAAACTTCAATTAGAAAATGCATTAACATAAGTCATAACAATTAACAAAGTCATTTAGATTTGCATAATTATAAGATTTTTTTCATACCACCCAACAAAAACAAACTAGAACCTCAACCACTATTTGCATCTATTAGCGCACCTCACGAGGCAGGTCTTCAAATCCAGGTTGTCTGCAAAATTCAGATCATACGAAAATGCAGATGATAAGTCATAAAGTCAATGCTAAAGATTGCTGATTCCTTTTTGCTTACTGTTCTTAAATAAAATTCCTTTTTGCTTACTATTTTGATATGAAAGCTTTGATTGCCATACAAGTTAAATAAATGTAATGTTATTTTTTACAAGGAAAGCCGAGTGTTAATATTTAATTGAGAATCTCAATTTTAAGGTGTATAACATGTAACACTCCAATAAACTTAAACTAATTGCATATCTTCATATTTCAACTAAAATTTACGATGAAATGTATTTGTAATTCACAACTTTAGACTTGGTGTATAGTAACTGATGAATAGATCATCATTCGCTTTTATAAAGTATATACATCTAAATAGAGGTTGTTTTTATCTAATACTTCTAATATGTAATGTATATCTATACTAATATATAATGTATTTAGCATTTTATCTTAAAATCAATTCAAACATGAGAAATGACTACATTGCCCATACCTAATTAATACAATATTTTAATTATTTCAACAACTTTACTTTCCATTAATAATATATTACTACTATTATCTAATCTAATAGTATATGGTACATATAAATCAAATTCCAATCGATTATCCTATATAAATAAATAATCAACACAAAATTCATAGAAGTATACACTCAATCTAATGTTTTATTTTTACCGTCGCATTGCACGGGTGCTACGCTAGTTACATATAATGCATGTTGCATTTAGTCTTAAAGATCGTAATCTCTCGCCAATCAAAATTATCATTTAACCTTTACTATATTAACTATCATATTAAATTATTTTTGGCGCTTTAATTGTTTTTTATTAGCAATAATTAGATATTGTTTTATTTTCTAATCATATTTTAACTACATCACTAAAATTTAAAATTCGAAACTGTACAAATAATATTCTATAACCACTACGAAGGAAAGTAAGAACAATGATAAAATTTTATATTAGTGTAAACAATAAAACATGTGAATCGATAACTAAATATCCATTCCTATTCTCGCTACTATGCGCGGGCATACTGTTAGTTTGAGACGAAGGAATTATCATGATATATATCTTTCTATGTTATTTATAAAAAAGAAATGAATTTTATTTTAAATATTAATATGTGGTAGAAGAATGATAAATAGTAACTTACCACGTTTCGATCTCATACAACTTTGTAAAGAGCAACCAATGATGCAATAGTACTTTTTAGCCAAGCCAATTCGAGGGAACTTAATTATACTACCGGTAGGTATTTCAGGATCATTTGAGATCGATGACCCTGGAATTTCACTAGTCGGTGATGATTGACTTTTGTTTATCGGATCTGATCGACTTTTGTTCATACCCGTGCGGCTAGCATGATATGGACTGTGTTGAGGAAAACATTTAGTCACACAATTCAGAAAACACGGAGTTTTTATTGCGTGTTTTGTCAACGAGAGATACACACTTATTAAAACAACCTTCCCTACAAGATTCGAATTCAGTCTTTCCTAACTGTATTAACAACATCAAAACAACTAAAGTACTCATTAAGGTAGTACTCTTGATCTTTATTTTCATTCTGATGATCCACCCTCACCTATGTCAAGTATAACAACTATAACATCACGATCCTTTGAGGTGTAGAATATCGACTCTTGGATGGTTAAAACTTATAGGGCTATAAATATATTGAGCACGATTTAATGCTCATTAAATGTTGTTTCGACTAAAATACCTAAAATAAGGATAATGCATTTATTTTTGTGAATTTTATGAGGTGAAATATAATTAAAAAAACTACCATGGTATACATGTCATATCATTCATATATACTTTTTTTCTGTAATGTATCATTTCATATTCATCTCCTAGCATTATATAAAACTAGTAATTACCTGCGTAATGCAGTAAAAGAATTTTTAAAATCAATAAAAAATGAAGTGATTAACTGTTGTAAGGTTAAGACGAATAATAATTTTTAGATAGATGACATGATAAAGGTTGATAATCATGTCATATAAACATGATTGTGTAAATATATATTTTATGGTATAAATGTTTGACTTTATATAATAACATGTCATATTATTTAAATAGATGAAAGGGTAAAACATACAATTCACATATTCTCCTTTTTAAACATTAATTCATATATTCTCTTTTCAAACATTAAGCAAACAAATAAATTATTTATTAAGAAAAAAAATTAAATTATTTATAAAGAGTATAGATATAGATATAGATCTTGGTGACTTTCTGTATTTTCAATAAAATATGTTAAGCAGGTAGATGCAATAAACGGGGTACTAATTAATTTTTTTTTCACAAATCAACCAAATTTATTAAAGTTTTGTTTTGAAGACTTTGACAAGAAAATACAATAAAATTTTGTCTAAAGTATAACTTATTTCCTTTTCAAGTTCCGCTCTCACCTATCTCAAGCATAATACTGTTTGAAAAAGTTACGTTTCTTCAAATCCTTGCTTTACATAATTTGGCCTGGTTATCAAGTTTGTTTTTAGGAGAATGGAAGAAGAGGATAAAGAACAGAAGTCTGAAAGAGTTATAAATTTGCTACTTACTTTTATTTCTCTCAAACTCGAAAATACAAAATAAATAAATTTACTTTCTTCTCTTTTCAACTTGAGAACATATATTGTATGAAAAAGTATATATTTTTCTATCATTTTATATCCTCTTCTTTTATCTTCTTCTCCCCAAAAACTCACATACCCAATAAGTAAAATATTTTATAAGTTTGTCATTTCAGAAATATTTTTTTCAATTTCACATTTCATAAATAATACTCCTTACTACTTATTTCATAACATGTTATACCTAACCAATCAATCTCCTATGAAACTCGATAAAAATTAATTGTTATATTTATTCAAAATAATAAACAAATTTGACAATCTTTTAAACGTGTTTAATTCACAAATGAAAGTCAACATCAACTTAGGTTACATTGGCGGTGTCCAATATTTTAAAGGTGTATTTGTTAAGTAATTAGGTACTAGTACTTTGACTTTACTAACCGAGACATAGATGGGGAATATTGTTAAATTTTTAATAATGAAAAACATACGAAAATTATAACATAAGGGTTAGGTGATTGGGGTTCATGAGATTATGAGAAAAATATTTAGAGGATTAGGATGACGATGTTAGCATGTACTTTTTTTTTACTAACTTTTACATTTTTATACATAAATTCAAATTATTTCATATGTTATACACTCGTTTTCGATGCACCAAAGTATCAAATGTTCTACCCCCTGAATAATTTTGCATATAAGTTCTCGTACAATCACGATTATTTCTCATGATTTAATAGATCCGATTTGATCAATTTTTTTTGTACCGTTAAAACATAATAGTAAAAATAAAAACATTTCCAAACCATCTATAATGTTCATCTAAAATCCGTTATTTTATCTCTAAATATACAGATAGAAGATAAAAAGTCATTTGAATGGTTCATTCGATATTAAATTTTAATTTTTAAAAAAGTTAGTCTTTTTTATAATATTTAAAAATAATGTGTAGTATTCTATTCCTCCACTAAAAACCTTATTTATATTTATTGTACTTGTTATATATATATAATATTATCTTTAATACTAATGATGTTTATTTTTTATAATATTATAAATATTAATTAATGTTGTATTTATTGAAATAATCAAATAAGTTATATTAGATAAAAAGTGAAAATATTGTGTTATAAAAAATGTTCAATTTAACTTAATAAATAATTATGTGTCTGTAAGTTTGATAAAGAAAATAATTTAGTTAAACAAAAATGCTATATAAAGATTAAGTAATTCGTATAAAATGTTATAGATGTATAATTTAAGTGTAGATGATCGGAGATGTGTTATTTTAAAGAATAAATATGTTTAAAAGATTATATATTTACTTTATGTTTAAATATAGAGACGGACGGATTAATTGAATTCAATAAGCGTGTTCTTATCGTAAACTACTTACTGTATATTTTATTATTATTATCATTATTAATTATTATTTTTATTATTATTATATTACAAATTACAAATTGTCACAATTTATAAGTCACAGACTAAACTAAAGCAGTTATACACATACATAATGGAGACCGCCGCCGTGCTCTCAAACGCCGCCACGTTCGCCGGCCGTAGTCACACCACCAATGGCGGTCTTCTCTCCCGGTCAACGACATCTATCTCAACTCCTTTTTCCTTTATCCCTCCTAACAACAAAGTATTTCCCTTTTTCTTTTATCTTTTACATATTATATTACAATTCTTATCGATTTATCATTCTATCATTTTATTCATTTATTTTTTCTTTCTGATTATCGTTTGTTTTATAGTTATGTTTCTGATACACATACACAAACACACACATATATCTATATCTATATATATGTGATGAAATTAACATATTCTATTTAACTTTTGTTTGTTAATTTTTGAATTTTGGCAGCAGATTCGAAATCAATTGCGTTTAAATTTTTTGAATACTAATGGCATTAGAAATGCACAAGCTGTTGGAGTGGATTCTCCAATCAGGTAAATTTGAATTTAATTATTTTTTATAAATACAAACTATGTTAATATTTTGATGTAATATTTGTGAGCTTGTATAATACTACGTAACTATTGTTATTTTAATTATAATTTTGCAGTGTATCAACTGAGACAATTGACCTTGATTGGGACAATCTGGGATTCGGTCTCGTGAATACGGATTATATGTACATCATGAAATGTTCTTTAGGTGAAAGTTTTTCAAAAGGGGAATTAGTACCTTTTGGAAACATTGAAATCAATCCCTCCGCTGGAGTTCTAAATTACGGTCAAGTTAGTTCTCAAGACTCCATATCTGCTTTAAACTTCCAAGCCGAATTTAAAATAAAAAACATGCATATACTGCTTTTTATGTTTACAAGCTAAAGTTGAATACTTTTAGCACAAGAAAGTCCTTTCACTATGTAAAAGTAGAGCTTTTACTCCAATATTCACACTTTATAATGTATCGAACGGACGGCGAAAGAAACATTTAGAATGTTTATGATTGGTGGTTACATACAACAAGTTATTATTATGACTAAAATTTATTTCAGTTCTGCGTTCATCGTAAGATATTCATAGGAAACTATCTCCTTATATTTGTATTTATATGTTAAATTTTTCATCAATTAAAGATTATACTAAATTGGGTGGACGCTCTCCTTAGCAGGCTATTAAGTCAGTTGCGCCTATGCTCTGTATTGTCTCCCATATATTGTCAAATGGTGCAAAAGTTTATATCTTGTTCCTGCTATCTTTCAAATTGAAGAATAATGCTAAAGATAATTTACCTTATCTTTGATGGTATATTTAGGTTCAAGGAGACCCAACTTTAGATTTGTAATCAGTCAACTGATTGCAGTTTCATCATCATTTTCATAGATGTTTTTTTGAATTAATCTTATATGTCTTGACTTTCTATGTCAGATGGACAACATAAAGACTGTGCCCTGGTTTCTTATTTTTTTCTTGATCTACTACTGCTATAATCAAATTATGAGTCTACTCTTTTGTAATTGCAAAGGGATTGTTCGAAGGTCTAAAAGCGTATCGGAAGGATGATGGTAGTATTTTACTGTTTCGTCCTGAGGAAAATGCTACACGGATGATAGCGGGAGCAGAACGTATGTGTATGCCTTCTCCTTCCATTGACCAGTTTCTGCAAGCTGTTAAGGCCACTGTATTGGCAAATAAAAGATGGGTAATGCATAAGTATATACAAGTTGTCTATGAAATCACATAAAATATAGTACTTTATAAGAATTGCTACTTTTTTTGGCCCTATCTTAGATACCCCCTCCCGGAAAAGGCTCGCTGTATATAAGACCACTACTTATGGGAAGTGGAAGTGTACTTGGTCTTGCACCAGCACCAGAATATACTTTTCTGATTTACGTTTCTCCTGTTGGTAACTATTTCAAGGTATGTTTTTTGAGTTCCATGTATGTGCATTATTTATATCACTACTCTATGTAAGTTTCCTTAAAATTGTGAGTGTTCTTCATGTCCTTTTTATTTATGATGCCAGGAAGGTTTGTCACCAATAAATTTGTTAGTAGAGACCGAAATGCATCGAGCAACCCCTGGAGGTACTGGAGGGGTAAAAACTATAGGAAACTATGCTGCTGTAAGTATATGTATATTAGATAAAATTTATACTAATTAATGTTTTGGTATTTAATAATGTATGATGTTTATTCATAAATTTTGTAGGTCCTGAAGGCACAAGGTGCAGCAAAAGCTAAAGGCTATTCTGATGTTTTGTATCTCGATAGTGTGCACAAGAAGTACTTGGAAGAAGTTTCTTCTTGCAATATATTTGTTGTAAAGGTATATCCGAAATTTCATCTTATTTGCTTTTAATTGGTTTTTGTTCTCTGTTTGTAACTGATCTCCATCTTTTATCTTAATGGCTCCATTATTATTTGTTGATTTAATAAATTTCATATTAATAATATTATCTTCCTAAAATGTGATATAGGGCAAAACTATATCCACTCCTGACATAAAAGGGACTATCCTACCAGGGATCACACGAAAGAGTATCATTGATGTGGCTCGTGATCAAGGATTCCAGGTACTTGATTGTTTGCTCCCAGTTTTTTAAAATATGTTTCATATAGTTGAAAATGAAGACACTGATTGCGCATACACTCTAGAAACCTACCTTCCGTGTGCAATGTGTGGTTTAGCTGATATAACAAGTTCCTAAAATGCCCTTTAGTAATAGCAAGCTAACGGCAACATCTATCTAATTGATTATTTGTAGAGGTGGGAAAATGGGTGTGGTGGGTAATGTGTCAAAACGAGTTGGGGTCAAAATGGGTATTTGTTTGTACTTTCCCTCAGGAGTTTCCCGATATATAGGTTTCTGAAAAACCAGTAACAGTGGACGAGTTGCTTGATGCTGATGAAGTTTTTTGTACTGGGACTGCCGTGGTTGTATCCCCTGTGGGTAGCATAACTTATCAAGGCAAAAGGTAAAACCTTTCATTCATATCCAGATAATTCACTAAAAGTTAGTAATGAGGTAATGTTTTTAGGCTTTATTATTTGATAACTTTTTGTTTGTTGCGGTTTATTTGTGTGTGCAGAGTGACCTATGGAAATGATGGTGTAGGACTCGTGTCACGACAACTCTATGCTGGGTTGACCAGTCTACAGATGGGTCTCGCTGAGGACAAAATGGGTTGGACTGTTGAACTCAAGTAGCCTCTTTTGTTTTTTCTTGCTGTGTCTTTCACCATTTGTAATTTGACATCAGGTGTAGTATGAAACTTACTCAATACTAGTTTTACCAGTAATGCCGACTATCTTTTCTTCCAGGAGCTAGCTCATAATTTTCCATTTGCGTGTGTTGTTAATATCATATGAACACCATGATAAAAATTTAAGTAGCAATCACTCTGAGTCTTATAGCTGTAATTGCCCAGATGAGCAGGAGAACAAGCTTTAGTGAACATGGCAGTGACTGCAACTGAGGTCAATTAACAATGCGCGTTTGTGCTCAAGATCCCATAAAACAAAATTAGGGCGAAACAGAAAAATTACTTGTCTGGTTCTTTTATCAAGAAAATTATAAATAATCAGTCTTTTAAAATATTGTTACAACAGTAATCTACTATTTTAATTAAGCTGATACAGATTAACAATACACTTTGTATGACCTATGAGTTATGAACCATTCAACCCAATCTAGCAAAAAGTTCTCTACACATTTTACTTGTTAGGAAAATGTAACATAAATCGACTTATTCAAAAGTAATTGAGTCGAAATTGTCCTTAGTTTTTGAGCCAAATAGTTGTGACATTATCATTCTAAGAATCGAAGTGAATTAAAGAAGCTAAATCTAATATACTCATTATTGCTATGAAATCACAATTTCGAAATCCTAGTCTGTACAGTTTCAAGGGCCTTAATTACGAAACCAAAATTTCACAAAATATGATCAGTCATTGATCACCAGAATCTCCATGGATCCTTGCCTGGTGGAACATAATTTGCCGTAGGAGGGAGAAGCCTAAAAGAAGCTACAGTTTTTTCCAGTACAGGCCCCATCTGTTTCAAACAAGTAACAAATCCAAGTTAGATCCCTCCAACACAAAAAAATTGGTTCCAGCAGTTAAACAAATACAACCAAAGGATTATATTTTTAGAACTTATAAAGTCACGTGGCCGAGCTCACACCCTCAAGACTATCAAAGAGCATAACCATGATCCACCTCATCATATTTCATCAATTTATATTATTGGTTTGTTGTATGATATCAGCGCATGGTGACAAGACACATTGCAACAGTTGTAGGTCAATATTTTCTCCCATATGATTGAGAATGAAATCTAAGAGTTTAATTGAAGACAAGATGTACATATTATGTTTTCTATCAAAAAACAAAGTCTTCCATATTAAAGAACAAAGTCTTCCATTGTAACAGTAAGGAACTACCCTAGATAAATGTTCATAGAAAAGATTTCTGCACTCATACAGGTTTTAGTTTAGACATGATACACTCACTGTTAGGATACAGTCCCTTAGGAGCAGTTGAACCCTTAGAACCAAAAGTATCCACAACCACTATCTTTGTTGACCCTGAAAGACTGTTCTGAAAGCTTAGAGACACCATTAAACACCAATGACTTGCCTAACCCCAAAATGTCGCTTATAAGGAATGATCTAGTTGAAGGTGACAAGTTCGACCTGACCCATTTCACTAGAAGTGGGTTGATTTGGGTTATACTTTATCTCAAACAGGTAAACTTAGCTGGAAATGAAATGGGTCGAGTTGATCGAATGTGACCCTGAAAGCATTCCAACGCTTTAAACCTCTTAAATCACTTTATTGAAACAGATTCATATATTAACAAGATGGGTTTTTGATCATCTAACACCCTTATAAAGAGTTTACACCTTTTCTTCACAAAACTAAAAATTTAAAGATGCAAAATTCCTATTATACCCTTTATTTCAACTCATAAAACATTACAAGTATAACAATTAATTCAAATATGTCTATTCTACATTAATTCTACACAAGGATTGATGCAAAATTCCTATTATACCCCGTCCCATGTTCATTTAACCGCAGGTTATACAATTTACTTCCCTCATGTTGGCCGTGAGACTGGTCAATGGGGGCCGCCGGAGGGTCGGTTACCCTTATCATCACACATCAACCATTACCGAATTCTTTTACTATCACATAATGATCATTAGAGCATACGACAAGAGGTGAACATCATTCAAAATGAAAGTTCAAATCCCGCTGCTTACCGCGGATATCTGGTAATATTTTATACATTAACTATTTATGAAAGATGAGAAAACAGGAACAAGAGACTGTTGGTGGTATAACACGACCCGTATCAAAGAAATAGCCTTTATGACCTGAACTTGTTTCGACTTGTTAACCTGCCCATTATGCCAACTCAAGACCTAGTTGACCTTTTAATAACAAACTATACAAATATGTGGGGCAGTAGAGTAACAGACCACCTTTGCACCTCCTAACAATCTAGGAAATTCAGCGTCTGCCTTATTGCTAACCACATGCATAGTCACAAATAGATTATTTATTTATTAAATTTTTCTTGAAAGACATCACAGATAGATTATAACAAGCGAAATTTTGTCACTAATAGATATGTAAATATAATAGAGTGGAGGTGGGTTGGTAGAGAGAATTACCATGTCCCATTGCTTGTTGAGAGTTGAAGCGTTCAAAGAGTACAAAAATCCTACAAACAAGAACTTCAGTGTGTTAACGAAATGTTAAAAAGTGAATTGCTGTGAAACAAAGATACCACTCGTTTTTTAGACATTGGGGTGGGAAGTCTTTGTAAATTCTTTGTTCCAAGCCATCATTCTGAACACTAAGCTTTGTAAGGATGAGAGATTTCGATTGGTTTTTCAATGTACATGCACTGTTGTTGTAGGCACTTGTGTCCAAAATCGCCCATTCTTGAAAACACAATGATAAAAATGGTTTGTTTTCAAACCTCCCCCCCCCCCCCCCCCCCAAAAAAAAGAAATTTGTTATGATGGTTGCAGAGGCGCTATTTGACTGAGTTTACTTAAAGATTCGTCCATGTGTTAATTAAACTGTCACTAGATAAAAGAAAAAATGAAATAGGATCAGACCATCACGTTCCACGGATGCAGCGAGATAATGCCGAAAGATGTTTGAATCTTGTACCTACATGTTCAGATATTATTGAACATCCTTTAGCATATTTTCAATAGTGGTGGCTCATTTAACCCATATACATATAAATCTGATTTGATGTATTGTCTCTAATGGTCAAATGAGTGAAACTAAAAGATTAAACTACTTATGAAACCGATCAGTAGGTCAAGAGGAACATACGGTTTTTGTAGGTGATTTGCGAACTAGGTATTCATAATACCAATATGGCTCGCCATCAACCTATGATGCACAAAAGGAACTTGAAGTGAGTAGATAGAGGTATAAAAGCAAGCTATCATATAGCTCTTTCTTCAAAACCAAATTAGCTCAATATGGAAGATTTGAGAATTAACATCTGAAGTGTGAGCATCAAGGACTGAACTTTCTGCCATGCGTTGAGTTGTGGTAACTCTCTGCACAAAATCAAACCATGATTGTCATGAAAGTATTTAAATCTATCATCAATCATCAAATGTTTCACTGAAAGGTAAACGGGTTACAGCAAAAGTATAGCGACAATTAGGAAGAATATCTAACAAACATCCATTATATGTTTCTTAATAGATTAGAGGTGGGAAATGAGCGGTTTAGGAAGGTTGGATATGAGTCAAAGACAGGAAATCTTAGTTATCGGTCAAATCAGGCTGGATACGGTTACCCCGACCACAAACTTGTCCCATAAGTTATAATTTTTGTAAAATAGTTATGGTGCCAAATACGTCTACCTAGTTATATTAGTTTGGTAATGATCTTATTTTGCGATTGGAATAATGTAAAAGATCTACGCATTAAAAATACACTTTGGCAACTTTTGACACATATCCTTTTAAGCTAGGTCTTTTTATTTATTTTACCTGTCTGACCCGCTAGAGATAAAGCAATCCGCATTGAGCCATTTAAAAGTATAGGGGTTGAAAGTCCCACCCTAATTAGTTCTCAGGAAGTTAGTAAATTACCAAAGCAGACTTGTCGGATAAAACAGAATCAGCAACATCCTTTGCATTCCATGTACTCTTATCTGTTGACTTTAAGAATATTGGATTTGGGGGACCTATCTGAATACATCACACAGAAAAATCCATAAGAAGGAAATTCAGTAAATCAACTTATTAAGTTGGCTTTCTGAGAGACAAATTTGGTCACCATACTGTTATAGATAAGATGAGGTTGTCAATAAAATCAACACGTTCAGACACAATGCGTAGCCTTGCATTAGCTGCATCATAATGGAGATGATTCTTCATGAGTTCATGTAGTTAAAATTTACACACATGTATAAAACTTTCTTGTAGTTAACGGTGGTGGCACTATCGACCCATTACTTACGAACGGGTCGAGTGGGGTTATGTAAATATCGATAATGAGTCAAACAAGTAAAATAATATTTTTGGCTAAATAAGAAATGGGCCAAATCCGACAAACGAGTTGAAAGTTGTTCAAATTGTACATTTAATGCATAAAACCTCCTAAATCATTTTACTCGTAGGATTATATTATCATTGCAATGATATGATTGTTGTAATCATATTTGACACACTAGATAATTATAGAGAAAGGTAGGACACAAAACTGTTTTAACTCAGATAACCCTTTTCAACCAATAAAAATATGACTTGTTTTGACCCATTACACAGCCTACTTAACCCGTCCATTTTGCTCCCTTTACTTTCTTGGCTTCATTTTGAAAACAAAAAAGATACTAACTTACGAGACAGAGGTGCTGCAGATGAATAGCGTTCGGGTTTTCTTGACTCGACCCTAGAGATAGATGAAAACAATACATAGCTACATTTCAAGAAGAATCAAATAACGCAGTATTAACCTCATTCATATCATATGCTCCCTACATCCCATGATTACTCTCCTCATTAGGATGTCTAGTAAATATTGCAATATTTCCTTTTCTAGAATCATTTGAATTATATTCTACTTATTTGCCAATTGCCATCTCTACAGATATAGATCCAACTGATTTCAGACCATAGTTTGATTTCTTGATGCTTATAAACAGTATATTAGGAAGTTGATAAAAAGTCAAATATTATACTAAAAGGGAATATCAAACTAAGTTTAAGGAAACTGTTTGACAAATTGTCGATAATGAAGACAACTTTTTAATAAAAAGGTCTACATTGCAATTTCAAGGGATGGAAGAAGTACATGCTTTGAAGCGATAATGTTTTAATTTCATTAGAATCACAAGGTAAGATGCAAACCATTTAAAGGAGAATTTTTTGGAAGGCATTTCCAACGGAATCAGATATGAATAAGCATTTAGATCATCAACTACTGGACCCATTTTTAACTCTTCATCCGCACTCGATCCTGAAAATTACAATCAACTTGATGAAAATGATCTTAAGACAAACACAAATTACCGCTTCATTATCATAAATTTGTGTTCTTATACTATATAAAACCAAAAAGATATAAAAAGATCAATTCTTTATAATCCCTTCCATGAATTGGTGATAAGTTGGTCAACATCAACTATATATGCATGAAAATGTGGTGCAACATGAAACCATATGTGCAGGTTTTACCCTTTTTGAATTGTGAACATTCATAAAACAACAATTCCATATTTGACTTTTAATGAGTCAAATGCTTGTGCTCAAATACAAATCGAGACACATTGTTTTCAGTTTTCTTATAGCGGAAAACACACACTATAGTCTATCATAACACAATAAATACAATCATTAGTCACCATAGATAAAAAAAAAAAAAAAAGTTCATATAGAACACAAAAGATGAAAAAAATAATAATTTAATTGGATATTCTACCTTCAACTGGGAAAAGTGTAGCAACTGAAGCAGCAAACCCAGAAAGAAGCATATCCCTTCTGAAAAACCCATTTTGGGATGTGGGTTCTAGAGATTTACAACAAAAAACTACAAATTTCTTGCATATCTTTTGGTTTAATGAACTTATCTTAGTTTGCTCCCTGAACAAACAGATACACAAACACTGTTAACTATACAAAGCTCAATGACATATACGAATATATATATATAGAGAGAGAGAGATACAAAGAAAGAACCTGAAGAGAGAAAAGTTGGGATGGTTGGATATGGCGCGAGAATGAGAGGGAGAGAGGACAGTTTCCATGGCTCATCCACTTCACTTTGTAAAAATTTGTGAAACAAAAAGAAAATAAAAAAGAGTGAATAGCAAATTAATATAGCTTTACTAGTCCTTGTAGTTTGACTTTTATACGTTTGATACCCCTAACCAAAATATTTCTAATGTTAAAGTGTTATATAAAGAGTAGAGAGGACAGGTTTTTGTATAAAATACTAGGTATGTTTTTGGGTAGTGCTATGCATGCAATGAATATCTCAATATATCCACAAAGTGTGATCAAGAATTTTATCTACTAATGGTACTTATAATTTCGTTAGCAAGTACTTTTATGTTAATTTTGTATAAAAAAGAGAGAATTAAATGTTAATAAAGGAGATTACAATTCGTCTTTTCAAGTATGAACACGTTTATTTTGATGAGATAGTATTTTGAATATCAAATTGACGTGTGTTGTGTATATATTCATTGAACTATATAAACATTTATGGTTGACAACTATTAATACTTAACAAAAATGTGATTCTATTTGAATTCTTGTCGAAAATATATTTTAATTAATTTAAGTACGTCAAGTTGGTAACATGTTCAATTTTTAGATGGATAGAAAGCAAATAACTCGCCATTATATATATAGAAGAAGTATTATATGATATATGAACATGATCTTATACATAAAACGGGAAGAAGTATGATAAATATATGAACATGATCTTATATATGAAATGGGTAAAAAGATAAGGTTTTTTTCTTTTCAAGTTCGGGAAGAGCGAATATAAAGTAGACATTGTATAAGAGAGGTCGATTATATTAGAAAAAATGGGCACTTGTCTGTAAGCTTTTAAGGGGTTATATGAAGTTTTTAAGGGATCATATATAATTATTATATAAATTGTAAAGGTTAAGTGGTTTACGTATATGTTTAGAACAAAAATTTAATTAACAATTAGTAAAAATTATGTGTTTATTTGTGGTGACAGTATGTGCCGAAATTTAAAGCATATATACGATCTTATGTATCGAGTATACGAAAATTTACTAGTAGAAGGCTTTGGTCATCTTTTTCCCGCTTTCACCTTTGACTACGAATGGCTTTTTTTTTCCGACTTTCAATTCCTCTCTGGCGAGGTTTTGGTCATATGTGTCAAAAGTTAAAGCATTTACATAATGTTATATGCGGAGTATATATATAGTAAGAATAAAGTTTTTATGTTATTGTACAGGTCAAGGATTTTTATTTTTGTTTATAAAGTATATATAATATAATATATAATTAGTAATGGGTTAATGTCTTTTTCTTTCTAAGTTAGAATTAGATGTGCTAATGGTTAATGTATTTGATCTATCTTTTAATAAAAGTAAAATTAGTAGAAATATAAGTGTTCTATATATTGTGGTCTTATTTTTTTATAATCATTGTTATTTGTTTTCTTTTAAGAACACGTGGCATCATTTAAAATGTCTATGTGTCAAAAATCTAAGTGATTTTCGTCTTTTTATATAACACTAACTAATAAATATTTAAGTCATCTGATGCACGACTCATACTAAGAAAAATTAATATCATTTTTTTACAATGTTACATGTATATTATCTTTAAGTTTTGTGTTTTATTGAACGAAAACTACCATTATAACGATGATAACGTTTAGCAAATTAAAAATTGATCAAGTTATTGTTATAAGATAATGATTATGAAGTTCTACCATATTATATTAAGTAATAATTCATGTAAAAGATGCATTCTTTTTCTAAAGAACTATAATATAATTAGGGATTAATTTTTATTTAATTATTCATGTTACAAAAAATATATATCTTTGTTTTTCTAAAGAACAATTAGAACAATTAAAGTGTGGGATTAATATATTTTTTTAATATTATAAGGACACCTGACAACTTATTAGAATCTTAGGTGTTAAAATGTAAAGACTCCCATGTTTTTTTTTTGCTATATAAGAAGGAATGATAATAATAATAAAAAATTTGTAATGTGGTTTTGAAAAATCTTTTACTTGAATGGGAAAACCATTTACGTTGTGTTTAGTTGTATAAATATTTTTATAATTATTTATTTTTAATTTTCTATAAAAATTGAAGGGAGTTTTCTTTATCTAGAAAACTGTTAAATATTTGAAAAGTTAAGACGTTGTTGTATTTTCCATTTCAAACCCTGAAAAATATGTTTAAATAAAATGTTTTTCTGTCACTTTTCTATTATATCATTTTTTGAAACAAACTTATATTACGATAACCTTTAATTTGTATAAATGAGTTTATAATATAATTTTAAGTTAATATGTTAACTAATGTTTTCTTTGTCAACTTCTATATATCTATATCTATATAATTGATAAATAAAAAGTATAAAAGGATAAAACAAAGAAAAATAAAAAGGTTGTTTTTGTGATTTGCACTTCCATAAGCATACATACACAGAAAGGAAATAAAAATAATAATTAAATGTAAATATAAAATAAAATAATAATAAAACAAGATGTTGGATAAAGCAGAAAACCATTGAAGAGAAACATTTTTTACTTCGCATCAATTTTTTGGGTTTTCTATTTTATTTTCATTCCATGAAAGAATCAATAATAAATAAACAATCCAACAAAAACAAAATCTAATACAATAGTCCTCAAGTGATCAACGTAAAACACTAAACATTATTACAAACACAGCCAAAATGTTACAATACTAGCCTAAAACAAAGAAGCTAGAGCTAAATATGTACAAACACTATCAGAAACCTCTAGACCTAGGGTCTTCCTGCCTCCACTGCCCTGGTTCCACGGCATTAGGCGGGGGCTGATAAGGAACCTCTGATTGAACCCAACTATTTTTCATCAAGTTAACCGGTTGTGGAATAGGTGTAAATGGAGTCGCATAGTATCCCATTTCTGGCCTAACTTGGTTCACTAAATGGTTCTGTGAATGCTCATGAACGCTATGATTAAGTACTTGTGGTCCGTGGTGATTTTGAACCTGTGGTTTCCATTCTGGAATATCATCATCGTCTTCTAAATTCCAAAGTTTATTTTCAATTCCATTCTGACTTTTACTACCGAAAGCGGTAGTGTTATTTCCAGTTTGTCCATATTCATAAATAAGCTGTCTCATATGACCTACGGGTCTAGGGGCGGGCATTCTTGACCCAGACCCAGACACAGAATGGACAGATGTCATCCCCGATGAGTTTGCACCCTTGGAAAAACTAAACTCAGGCAAATCATCCTCATCTCGGGCAACAACTCCAGGACCAAATCCTGGGGGAACATCATCATCAACATCATCAACATCATCATCAGATTTTGGAGGTAAATGCAAAGATTTTGATTTCAAATTTAAACTTGTATTAGCATTTATATATTCTCGTTTCCTAGATGATAAATGCTTTCTATGATATTTATGGTGAGATGCACTAGGCAACATAACTGAGCTAGGGTGAGCTCTTCTCCAAACCACTACACCAATGATTCCACCAAGTAGCCCGCTTTCTGATGACTTGAGTACATCAGCATGGTCTTTAGAGAGTAACCTGCTGAGTGTCTCTATGGTTTTTGTATGAGGTGGACAGAAGTACAGTTCTACCCCTGGTCTTGGTTCGCCAAATCCTACCCGCTCTTCTGCTGCATATGAATCCATAGCCTGCGCCAAAGTAACAACATATATCAAGACACCATCTTGCAAAAAAGACTAATACACCCTTTCTGGAAAGGTTCTCACCTCAGAAAGACTGGCTTGGTGATACTCAGAAGATGCATCCTTCAAAACGAAGTGTACAACCTGCAAAAGAGCATAACTTTTATCAAGTTTCAACAGCAGTATCTTTTTATGTAACCCAAGTAGAATAACGATTTCATTAAAATTCAAGATATCCAATCATACAACATTCATAAAATTAAAAGAATCCGTGTTTGATTGCATCACTCGTCCAATAATAAACCTGTTAATAGATATCCAATAATGATTGCATTGTGGCTCCTTGTTTGACATCCCATACATAAAAGATCCTTCTAATTTTTCTTTGTTACACATAACATTACTTGTCCAGATTCATATTAGAAATCCATAAAAGAGAACAAAAGCAGCACAAATTAACTATGTTAAGTCCCAATTTCATTTGTAACTATATTGGAAAACCATCTTATAACTTGGGGCATAAACCTTTTGTTTTTAATAGGAAAATTTTATCAAAAAAATATATTGTGTTTGCTTATTCAACCATTTGTTACGAATTGATGGATCTACTATATTTATTGTTGGTTTAACAAAAATAATGTTGCACAATATCTTGTTTGTATAACGAATATCATTAGCCATAACCATTGTGGAACCATTCTCCTGGAAGTAACATATACCCATAAAACGTGAAACAAAGAGACAACCAAATGTTAATTTGACAAATAACAAGACGACTTGATATACCATCAATGCACGGGTTCTGGACATAGGAAGTTCTTGCAAGAATTTTTCAAACGCTGGGAGTCTGACTCTGCCCTTGATCTCCATAGAACCAGGCCACTCCTCTGATGATGTTCTCTCACCACTAGAAGAAGAATAAATGTCAGCAAAATAAAGGAACCAATCACTTATTAAATAACTTAACACTAAAACAGCCATTCACGGTGATCATACACTTGAAGCAATAGGGCCAGAAATGAGGAAGGGAAAAAGCACATAAAGCATACAAAGGAATCAGAACAAGAGCATTTACCATTTAGTAAATACCAGAAGTACTCAGCTAACTAGCATTTGGACAAACAAAGCAGTAGTAACGATATATTTTCA
This sequence comes from Logfia minima, assembly GCA_963921325.1. Lineage (NCBI taxonomy): Eukaryota > Viridiplantae > Streptophyta > Magnoliopsida > Asterales > Asteraceae > Logfia > Logfia minima. Next base: position 7,683,457 of record OY992764.1, on the reverse strand, counting down.
GTTGCAAGTGTTTCTATCTGGAGTGCTATGAGGCTGAAAGTTGAAACTTGAAATAGACCAGTTTACATCCCATATCCTAAGGGGGTGTTCGGCATTGCTTTTATAAACTGGTTACCTTATTATTGCAACTTGTGATCATAAATAGTTCGTTTTTAATGTCTAAATAAAAAGATTCTTTTGATGACTAATTTTTTTTGGCAAATAGTCATTTCATACTAGATGCAACAAACATGTTTTTATAAAGTCTAATTTAATATGATCTAATGATTTTTACTTCCATCCCAAAAGTCATATCCTCTTTTCATGTCTTTTCTGGTTTTGCAATTATTATTTTTTGAACAATCAGAGTAAAACACTAACAGCTGATTGTCTGAATATTAAAGCTTTGAAAAGCAAAGCACATCCAAGCACTATCTCCGGAGCGGCGGAGCCTATTTTATTAAGGTCGCTAATTTGATTCTAACTAACAGTCACTTTCAAAACACTCAAACAGACGATGTATAATATACTACAACCTCCTCAAATGGGCAGAAATAGAAAATGGGAAAATGTTGTCCGAGTTCAAGCCACTAAAACAAGTATCAACCTCCAAATCATGTGACTTAAAGGCCTTAAAATGTTAACACAAGTGATTCTTAAGCATCTGATAAGATGTTATCCAGATTTCCCAATTAATAAGACGGCAAAATGGGCTTCAAGAAAAGAAAGTATGTGCAAGTGCATCTAAGGATAAAAGCACTCCGTCAAATATAAAAGAGAGAAACGAAAAGATCATTGTAGAATATCAAGCATAAATAAAACGATGCTACATTTGCTAGTGGCAATGTGAGTCACCTTAAAGACTACTTCTCATGCATTCCTAGACTGTTTAGTCAAAATCTAGATTACTATACTAATAAAAATTCGTATTGTAATCATAGAAGGTTTATTACATATTTATAGAAAGGATATAAGAAATGGACATGGAAGCGTTGACAGATGACACAACAACAATACCCAATCCCACATATGCGGGGGATGGGGGAGGTAAGATGTAGACAGTCATTCCTCTACCCCGAGAGTAAAGAGACTGCTTCCAGGAGGACCTCCGGCCACTTCCAACCTGAAAATCTGTTCTGACCCATTACCCAACCTGCTCAACTTGCCCATATCACCACCCATCTAGCTAATATAGAGAGTGAAACAACAAAGAAGATTGATAAAATTTAAAGCAAAGAACTCTGTAAATATAATACCTTTTGAAGATTCCAATGACGGGCACCACAGAAGAGAAAGTTAGCTGGAGGTCACCTTCCCATAAACATTCACCCATGGATCCATTAGAAGGTTCAGCAGAGGTCTCACTGGTTTCCACACTCGATACTGCTTCCATGATTTTCACATTCAGTTTGTCACTAATAGTCATTTCAGCCTCAACACAATCTGCTGAAGTGGTTCCAGAAGATGTCTTCTGATTGCCTTCCCCACCAGTTTCTGAGTTTTCCTTATCTGATTGGGCTTTTGTTTCCTTACCATCTACTGGTAAGTTTTCAAAAGGAGGCTCAGAATCAAGGGACTCCATAAACTCATCTAAAGAAACAATCGGTGGCAAGAATCCCTCATCCTTAAACTCGTCGACAATTAATTCTTGCATTAAATCAGTCCCATCAGTAGAAACGGTAAGGTTGCTAGCATCAACCACTTTCCTTTTGACTTCATCACTCGAAACAGATAAAGGATCATTTTTCATCTTCTCCTGAAACCGGTTGAGTGAGCTAGATCCGACAGAAACCTCAACAGACACACCATCATCATCTTGGTCAACTTCAACCTGGTACTCACCTTTATGTGATTTTTTAACCAGACGTCTCATATCAATATCAGAATCGGGTAAAACTATCATCTTATCTAATTCTTCAGCTTTTAATATACGCCATTCCGAAAGCTCTTTAGAGGCAAGGTCCTCTGGTGTCATAGAACACAATCTTTCAGGAGATATCTTGGAAGATAGAACTTTTTCTCTCAGTTCAGGATTATTAGGGTCCTTCAAATTGAACATCAAAGACCTCCCTTTTTCTTTATACTTCTTATTCACACCTCCGAACAATTTGAAAAGTTCTGCTTCTATTTTACCAGCCAATACGTGTGGAGAACTAAGCAACTGTTCAATCCCATTTCCACTAACATTGTTGCTTTCTAAGTTAGATTTTTTATCAGTTTCGGCTTCCTTTGGTTCAGCCATCTCCATATCCCAGGCCCATGAAAGCCCATTTCCCTGCAAAAGGTCATCTTTAACAAAAAATGTGTCATCAAATGAACCATCTGTGTCAGGTATGACATAGTTGTACTGAGCTTTTTCTCCTATGCTCATATCAGGAGCAGTGTCACCAGCTGTACTTCCGGGTGCTGTGTCACCCTCACCAGATGTACTTCCAGGTGCTGTGTCAGCCTGACTAGTTGTATTACCTGTGCCCTGTGGAGTACTCTTATCTTCGTTGGGCACATTTTCCCTAACCTGATTCCCAACAGATAATGCAGCAGCTAAGGTGTCCCTCATTTTCATCCTTACTGCTTCAAATAACTCGTTCTGAACCTTGGGTGATACTTCATGAGCCACGGTCTTACTCCTTGGTGTCTGTACCCGTGGAAAGACAGTTTTACTGGACACTGACTCATTTCGCAGCAATCTCTTCTTCGACATACTAGATTGCTGTGACAACCGAGGTGAATTTACAGGAGTCTCCGTATGAATCATGCGTTCGTTTGGCACCAAGAGTTCTGGTGCAGCCTTCCGCTTTGTAGGTAACAATGGTGTCGGCAGGCCAACATTATTCTGTGTCAGTCCCATCTCTGGTTGTTTAACCGCACTGTGAAATGCAGGATTGATGGACGCTGGCTGGGTCATGGCTATCTGGTTGTTTAACAGTGACGGGTCATGATTTGAAACAGGCTCCATTGGTCGAACAGGTATTGACGATAATGGCTGTGATGCGAGACCGCCAAACATGCCTACTGAAATCAGTTATAGAAGTCTTCAAGAATACGTCGTCAAGTTCCACAGTTACAGCCTACGATATAAGAGAGTTCGGAAAGGTGAGGAACTTCAATAAATATCTTATACTACAAGGATAACTACACAGCATAAATGAACCCCATAGACAATTACATCTAAATACATGGTAGTCACATCTAGCAAGATAAATAAAAGAATCTTATCACCTAATTTGCTTAAACTAAAACAATTTGTCTGAAATGCATGTAGCCTCAGATCAAATCTTCATTCAGCGCTGATGGGTTTTACTAATTCCTGATAGCCGTTTTAAAGAAACCCTATTTCTGTTTAATCTTCCAAAGAAACTTCACACTAAGGCTATTTATAAACATCAATATGTTACAAACAAACTCATAGACATATAATACTTGTATCTTTCCCCCCCCCCCCCCCCCCCCTCTGTTTAATTTATCTGGTTCTAGAAAACAAGTTTGAAGGCAGTTATATGAATCAAGATAGGTTTCTAATAATTCTCTTGTCAATTTTGTATTATGCAGGTGTTCACCACTATATTGCACATCCAACTTGCTTGTGAAAACAACGAAAGTGATTCTGTAATTTGTTTTTGGACATTGATGGAAAAAGAAAAGTCTGTCACAACTCGTAAAGGTTAAAAAGTGCATATAACGCCACTTATAGCAATCATGTGAACTGCTACCTATTTCCCCAAAAGCCAGCAAAAACCCAAAATTTTACAAGGCTCTCTAACTGGAAACTGGAAAACAGGCTACTCCGTGTTTTGTTAATGCAACAGCAACCACGTGGTCCAAAGCTTGAATTTGCAGAAAATGTCTCCTTGTTGTGCGGTCAACAGGCATTGTAGAAAATCAGATGTGCCACCCTCTTGTGGAAAACATTTGTGGACATTAAGTTGAAACACTAAAAAAAAAATTACATACAAACAACCTAGTGACAACGAATTACACGAAAATCATCTTTAACTACAACAACTTGGAGAACTACGTATAAGTTTTAAATTCCTAATAGTATCAGTTGTAACCAATAAGACACTCCCGCTTCAGATAAACTATCTTAAACCAACGAACGTCACGCGAAGATCATGGAATATGCCTTCAACATCAGCAAGGGTTAAAGCATCCAGTTATGCAACTGAAACGTTAACAAATTCCGATAGGTTAGGGCACCAAACCAGATCATCCTTGCCCAAATCAGGAATCCAATTTTGCCAACTCAAAACCCATCACATCTTAAACATTTACCACCATTGATTCCAAAACGATAAAATTCTATTAACACTGGTTTGTACATTAAAAATACATCCTCATTTATGAAGATATGGACAGTTTCTAAGACAATGACTGAATAGTTAACATTATTAATCATCAACATAAATGCAGAGCAGGATCAAGGTAAACAATTGAACATATTATGGAGAGAGAGAAAAAAATGAGCACACAAACAGACCACAAAAACAAATAAAGGGAGAAGAAAAGATATGAACATTAGTTAGCACACCGAAACATGAAAAGCATATACATAAATGGTTAAAAGAGCAAATTTGTCATCTACAACATAAGAAAAGGGCAAACTTTTCATGGATCTTTTCAAAAGCCCTTATTTGCCACCAAATAAAGCAAAAAGATCAAATTTGCCATCCAAAACATATCGAAAGAGTAAATTTGTCACTCATCTATTACAAAATTTGCCATCGGGGATTAAATTTAAAGCAAAAAAAAAAATCTATCCAATTAAGAATTCAGTTTTATTAGGTAAGTTTTTCGGTTGAAGTGTTGAACCAAAAAAGAATCAATATTTTCTAGAACAAATTTTTTGAAAACGACTATATACATACATTTCAACATCGTACATATTACACACAATTTTAGACAATTGCAATATGCAACCACATAAATACCTAATGTTCCTTCATATATCATTAATTTTTCTCCAACACAACCGCAGATGCATTTTTTACCTTTTTTTCCTTCATAATCTGAGATGTTAAGCAATTAACAAAATATTAATCTAGTCAAATGACATAGCTTATACGTGAAAAAATCAGTATCGTGTATTTAAAATGCACATTTGTTAAGGTCTAATGGCAAAAATGTACAAATAACATCATTACATGACGAATATTTAAACTTTCCAAAATAGTAGTAATATATTTGCCCTTATAATGGTAAATTTGCTCATTTTGCTTTGTTTAGTGGCACATAAGACCCTTTCAAAAGATTAATGACAGATTTTCTTTTTCATATGTTACGAGCCGTAAATTTGCTCTTTCACCCTACATACAAAGACCCATTCTACAAGATGTGACAAAAGGTGAATTTTCCTTTTTAAACATCCACAATAAAAGAATTCAATTTTTCCAAACCTTAATTTGAATAAATACCTAAAGCATGATCTTATGAAAGAGGAATTGAAATAAATGTAAGGAATAAATCGTTCCACAACAAATCAAACCGTTCCTAGATAAAACCTATTGAAATTTGAAAATAAAAAATAATAATATCATGAATCACGAATCAAACAAACACAAAATCGATGAAAAACATAGATATATGTACATATACATTAGAGTGTAATTACCAAGAGATGTGTTATACCTGAACAGAGAAAGCGGCGATTAGGGGATAGATACGTGCCCTAATTAATAGATGATAGGCGTAGTTAATTAATAGATAAGTATAAGATATATCGATGAATGTAAACCTCAAAACAGTGGTCGACAATAACGAGCCAAAAGGTGATTACAGAAGAAGGGTGGATATATAAATAGTGGAGATTTTGGGCCGAACTTAAAGTTGAGCCCACCGTATCATCGTCATCTTATATCAATCGACTCTTGTAGACCGGTGTATTATTACACAGGGTTGTTTCACACATAAAAATAATTTCATAAATAAGCTACTAATTTTACGAGAAACAAATTAGTCCAAACTTTACAATTAATATTATCTAATTGTAAACTTTGTTAGTAAAGAGCTTTTTTTTAATTAACAAATATATATATGCTAATATTATTTAAAGGAGTTAATAAATAATTAAATTTAAGTGAATATTTCATAGATTAAATTTCAATTAAATAAGAATAACTAATACATATTTGTGAAAATATATTTATTAGTAAATTAAGAAATAAAAAATAGTTTTACGTAGTAAATCAAAGATGTCAATAATAAATAGTTTAGGTTATTTATTACTAAAATATAAAATAAAGTTTGGATCAAAATCTAAAAGCTTTTTAAGAAGAATATGAAAAGATGAAATATAATTAGTTGGTTAAGTGATAGAAAGCATGTAACGTCTTTCATTAATTATTTTTTAAAATGTTTTTATCGATATCCTAAACCTTATGATCCATAAGATAATTTATTTAAATAAACATTTAAAGTATTATTTAACCATTACCCTATGTTAAGTGTTAATATTGATCCCAATAGTGTCCTATACATTTATAGTTGTTAACATAACTAAAAAAGCAATAAACATTTCTTTGAAGATAATGTTTAAGTTATTGTTTAATTGATAAGGTAACTTTAAAATGTGTATTTTTAAATTAAGACAAATAGAAGGTTTAATTGAGATATTGCAAAATTTAACTAAACAATGATATCATTGATTTGATTTGATTCTTATTTTATTTATTTTTAATTTATTTAATTTTATTATTTTTTCTCTTTGAATAAATTTTTTGAATTGTTATTTTAGAATGATGCATAGTATGTCTTTTTTTTTTTAAATGAAAAATATTGATGTGTCTAAAAATATATAAATTAATATATGTTTAAATATTTGATTTGATGGGTCTGATAAAATAATTAATAGAAAGAAGGAGGAGAATAAATGAAATGCTAATACACGACTCAATTGACGTATGAAATACACATAAATTTGTATATATATATATATATACATTATTTAGCATTAATGGTATTGAAATAGATCATCTTCAAAATTAAATTGTGTGTCATAATTAAATTTTGTCGGAATGATAATCAATTAGAAAATTCACTTTTTGTGAGGATGTTGGTAGGTCACGGGAAAGTTAATGGATCCCGAATTTCAAATTGAAAACTCATACGTCAAGTCAAATCACATCGAACAAATTGACACATATAGTTTTGATTGACAATAAAAATAGCGGGTTGTTGGCTTAGGCTGTATACTGAACTTTTTCTCCAAGCTTACTGCCCTGACTTTAATATAATGATTTAATAATAATTATATTTATATTTAAAAAAAGTGAGTTCAAAAGCAGAGTAAGAATGAAAAATGAAGAGACAATAATCATATTATATAATTATTTAATAATATAATAACTCACTCAGTCAAATCATTGGTCAATCACTTGTCTATCACAATATTTTAACACAATTTTCGAGGTAAAAAAATGTCAAAACAGTAAATTTAGTATCTCATGGTTGTTATATGCATGTTATTAAGAAAGATAATGATAATGATTACTTACTATTATGTTTAGAGAAAAGTTTAAATAAAATGATAAAAAATAGAAAATGAGAGAATAATCAGAGTGTTGAATTTCAAATATCTATTTTTATATATTTTTTTTTAATATTTAAATATTTCACAAATCGTACGTCAATAAATTATAAAAATTATATATTTGAAATTAACATCATTTTATCTTTAATTAGAGATCCCACAAACCATACTTTCGACGAAATTTTCTTTTTCTATTTTTTAATGGTTTTAAAAATTCGTAATGTTAAATCACATGTGATTTAAACACTAAATAATAATCACACGCGATTATATCTTCAATCACATGTGATTTTAAATAATAATCATATAGTATTATCATATACCGGTAAGCTAATCATCAAAGATCAATTTTTAATTGAAAATCATATGTGATTATATGTTAAATCATATATGATTAAATATCAAACTAGCAATCACATGTGATTTTTACTGAAAACAAACATAATTTTTAAGATTTTATTTATAATATTCATGTGAATATATATTAAGTTGTAATCACGTGTTAATTAAAGTATACAATAAATAAATAATCGTGTACCAATTTTACCTTTTTATCATAAATCACATGTGATAATATTTTTAAGACTTGCTAAAAAAATATAATTCATTGGAAGTATAGCTTGTAAGATCTCTAATTAAAGATAAAATGACGTTGATTCTGAATATGTAATTTTTATAATTTATTGACGTACGGTTTGTGAGATATTTAATTTTATAGAAAAATGTGAAAAAAAGTTTTTGTAATAAAATAGAGCAATCTTATTAATTCTCTACTTTTTTAACATTTTTATTTGAACTTACCTTCATATTAATGATGCTTAATTAGAGAAACTAGATGTGATTAAAGATAATGTTCATTAACTTTGCTTATTCTTTGGGGCAATTTAAACGATAAATCATTTTGGTTAATATTCTCCATCATACTAACTAATTTATGCCAAGTTTTTGTATTAAATTTAACATTACGGAAAGCAAAAGCAATAAACAATAATTTTCACTCTAACGCGTATATTTAAATATAAAATAAATGTCATGTTCTATGAAATTCCATCTTAAATAATACATAAAAGGTAATCAAAATATGGGGGTTTTAAATTTATTTTTTGTAGTAGCAATTTCAGTAACAAACTGAAACATAAAAAACTATAAATTTGTAAGTGATTACTTAGGGTCTGTTTGGTGAAGTAATCGTAGATTGTATTTGTAAGTGATTACTTTGCTTATTCTTAGGGTCTATTCATGTCGAACTTGGGAAGCTTAGGTCAAATTTTCAAATTTTATAGCAGTCGGGTGTAATATTGGCATTAGAGCGGATTGAGTATGCTTGAAAAAGTGTTGGCGTGGAAGCAACTATCCACATCCTAAGGAGATTGACAGAGTTGATATACGGTGATGACATACAACAAAAGAAATTTTCTCCAATGATTTTGGAAAGAATTTACAAGTACTTTTTCGACTATCAAATATCTGAATTACTAAAGGAACTTCTTGTAAAAGTTGTATCTTCTAATCTGCATACTCGGTGTGACGCACTTCTGTCACTAATATTTTGAAACCGGATCGAAAATCAAACTGGTAAATTTACCGATTCAACTAGAAGATCGAAAAAAGCTCCAATTTAATGATGAACTTATAAATTATCAAACTCCAATTGCAAATCATAATATTCCAAGTGCAATATCAAATTACTGTAAATCTAGAAAAAAGGTCATTAAATGTAACTTTTGTTTAAACATTTTGAGTTTGGAAAGTAACAAGTAAATATTCATTGAATACCAATTTATAACAAGAATGTGGTCAGAGTAACTGGTTAACAAACGTAATTTCAAATGTATTCAAGATACTTTTGTGCGATTCTTTGAAACATAAGTTTTGTCGTTTTGTTCCCATTTGTAATTAAACTAGGTAATCAAAATACTTTTGTACACCTCTTTGACAAGTTGAGCCAGCCAATCTTAACCAAGCCATTTATAGTTCTAAAAGGAGACGATTTAAGTTATATTAATCTCCAAAGGATTAAGATTAAATAGGTAAAACTTCGCAAATTGGTTAATATGAAAACGGATTAAATGAGTCAAACATGTCAAAAGTCACTCAAATGTGTTCAAAATAAATAAAACCTCAAATTTATTCTATTTCAAAAATGAGATTATCAATGTAATAATATAGCTTCTAAAATCATATTTAAACAATCATCGGTAAAACTTAAGAAAAGAGAAGGAAGAGCGTTAAAGGATCAATACATCTTATAGTTCTACATAGTTAACATATTTTCCTTCGTACCATTTGACTCATTGGCGATTTACTATTTTGCCACCTCTGCTAGTCATGGTTCTCATTATAGCATCAAACATAAACAGTTTGAAACATAAATCAAGTGAAACCATAAGATAACCTTTTTACCAAAATAAAACTAAACCGAAAGCCGAAAAAAACAATAACATGTATCTGACTTTTGGGGCCCATATTCACTTATCAAACTACACTCTTTAAGACAGATTTGCATATTAACATACGAAGACGTCAAAAACATTGCTAGAACTAATACACAGTGCTACGTCTCAGACTGGCAGTTGCTTCTGTTAGTGAACTCAAAATGGTCTCACCGACTTCAATCTTGCAAAGTGGGCATGAAGCATTGATCTTCAACCACTTGTCTACACAGTCCGTGTGAAAGAAGTGAGAACAAGGCAATTCCCTGAGTTCATCATCATTCGCGTACTTACCCAGGCATATGCAACAGACCTGTTGAGTAAACAAATAGAGTTGAATTACTGATGACAACGCTAAAAAATATTTAAGAGGAGCAAGACAACCAAATAAATGTTTATCACAAACAGGCAAATTATGATATTATAATTCTTGTAAAAATGACAATAAAAATATAATTTACAAGATTGGATGATTGTGGACATGTTACGGAGATGTGATTGCAAAAAGCATTCTATTTGGCAACTTTTTGTTCATAAACTTATTTTTATGATGTGTAATTCCTGTTTTTCACATTTTTGCATAGTATAGTTGTTGCAACGAAAGAAAGATGGTTGATAATTATTCACTCTTATTCTCTTATTTTTAGTTTGTGCATTTATGTAAGTTATCTAATCTCTAGAAGTTGTAAACTATAAATCAACATAAGGTTTCTGATTATACTAGGAAACTTGATCAGTACTTCTACAACTGATCACTTCATGTAAACTATTATGTGTTTCCTAATAATCTAAATATCAAGAGGCAGTGACATGCTTTAGGGTGATCGATAATCTGAGAATTTGACCTCACCTTTTCACTGCAAGGAAACCCTTGTTCTTGTGAAAAATGTAAAAAACAAAAAATGCAACAATTTGCAAGAATCAACTATTTTGGACAACAAATGCCATGTGGGATGGTTCTTTTTGCATATAAATTTACACAAATTATCTTAAATCATTCATTGTAGTCAAGTAAATTATTCCTAATGCATTTTCACAGGAACAATATCATGTTTGCAGTGACAAGGCAAATAAGCTGGTTATAAATGAGGGACAAGTTTTTATTAGATCTGTTTGTGGGTAGGCCCAAACCCTTTTGACCCCAACCCGCCCCACCAGTCCATTTTGTCACATCTAACAACATATATGGAGAAGCATGAACGAAAGCAAGGACTAACCGCATCTTCTCCTGATATGACACGCTCCTTTTCAGTTCCAGCAGCCACAACCCCACCTTCACAAGCAGCCGAATTGGTTTCTTTATCATTGATGTGCTTATTTTTCTTAAACTTGTAGGTAGGCAGAGAATTAATAGACTCTGTAGTAGCTCCTCTATTTTGTGCAAGTTCTTCTCTAAAGCCCAGGAGTGAAATTATACAAGGAAGACAGCAGCAGATTGTGGTGCACAAAATGAATGGCATTGCGTATCCGATACAACTAAAGGTAAGAAACACTATACATAACCTGAAATGTTAACCAAACTTATATGTAACGTCGATGAGCTACAATAAGAAAAGATAAGTAAAAGAGATCGGATGTAGAGGTGGCAATTTCAACCCACTTATAAATGGGCCGATTCAGGTTATGTTTTTCATGCATAACTTTTAATGCATAAAACCTCCTACATCGGTTTTTGAGTTCATCCCCTGGCCCATTTTTCCAAATCTAATGGAAGAACATGTATTGGTACCTGTACAAGTTTGGAGCATCAGAAGAAGAAGAATGGCCTCCGAAAATCCACACATTTCCAACCACAAACCAGACCGCAAAGAAGCAATCCAATCCCATTTTGAAGTATTCAACAAGTGCCTTAACTCTGCAAAACAAACAAATGATTCCTTCTATCAGTTATGTAAGTTTTTCATTTAAGCATATTTCCATAGTTACTATCTATTAATTAAAATATTGCAATATCCCAGATTTTGACTGAAATAGAGCCTTTCTTCTTGCATGGTCGATATCCTTATTAAGCAATGCTCCATCCATCCCAAAGTAAATTTAATATGATAAGTGTTTCATGAAACACAAAGGTGTATTGTAAATTCACATGAATAAAGCAAAAGAAATAAAAGTTGCAGTCATATAAACAAGATACCTTGCACTCAGTAATCCCAGTGTCAGACGTCTTGTTGATGAACCAACAGTGTTGAGAGATTCCCCTTCTGAGATCCTTACATTTGAAGATGAAGCAAAAGAGCTCGCAAGAGCAGATGGTTCTTGATTTGAAGAATTGCGATTATGGAAACGCCAAAAAAGAAGAGGAAGTGTTATAACACATCCAGAAGCATAACCAATAACCCATGTGAATAATGGAGCATGAGGATGTTCATGCCTTGATAAAGACAAAACAACAATTGCTGCTATAATTTGGCTCACTGTAATAACTAATTCAACAGAAATCCAATAGCCAGAATTCAAGGGGCTCCTACGTCTGCCATTCCCATTTCCCCTTCTAGCAAATGACGAATTTCTTGAATTTGTTCCATTGGTAGTAGAAAATGAGACAGGAGTTTGTGCATTAGTTGAAGGCGGATCTTCATTGTGACTTAAGTTTGAGCCATTGACTGGTCTAGCAGGGGTTGACCTAGACGAGGAAGCTTCATTGCTATTTGTTATATCAATTACGTGCTCTGATTCCATTAGTAGAGTCACCTTGCTTGTTTGGATTTTACGCTGTAGCCCCAATGCGGAAACGCCCATTTATATGCTCCAGCAAATCACAAAGTGGAGAAAACATGGGGTGGCAAAATCAGAACACATTTGTCAATCCTACACGATCAGACTCGTAAGAAGTGATCACCTGAGACTTCAGTGATTACTCATTCAAAATCAAGTATCAAACTCAAAGTAGCATCAGCCTGCAAAGATGCATAATGTTTTGTTAGACCCATGTATGGTAACAACGGTTACAGAACTTAATAATGAGATATGGCAATCGAATTACAACAGTATTAACTATATTATATATTTATAATTTATATATCCATTAAATGATAGCTCTATAAATAGGGATGATGAGATATGGTTTAGTATGCTTGATCTGATTCTTGGTCTAGGATTATGTTAAACATCACTGGAAAACCTACTTCCCCAAAGTAGGTCAATTTGGAGAACTTTTACCTCTCAAATGCACGCCGATTTTGTATTTCATATGTATTTTCATTACTTTAATAAGTTATCATTTGAATCCTTTCTTATAGCTTAAAAGTAACTTAAAGTTTCTATAAAAGAATGAAACACTAATCATTAATTCTGTCTCCTTGAAAACAAAAAGTGGGCTTACTCGGGCTTTAAACTCGTTATTGCATAAAGTTAAACAAATAATCCTAGAAGAGCCGTTCTGTTTCTTTCTAATTACAGATGATAACCCTAGAAGAGAGTGTAATGAACCGTCTTAATCAACACACAAATATATCTTTAATAGACCAACAAACAAACAAAAAATACAGCATTTATAGAAAGCCTACCAACTTGTATAATATATAATTAGCCAAAACCTTAGAGATAGACTTAGTGCTTTTACAACTGATTGATGTATAATAACATTACAAATCTCCCGAAATTTGCAATAAAACTGACCTAAATTGACCATAAATCGTACACTATCAAATCAATTACAATTACGAAATATTAAAGAAATAATCAAATTCAATACTTCACTTGAATAAAAAATAAAAAATAAATAATGAACTAATCAGACCTAATTACTCAACAGTAAGATGAATAAAACAATCGGTTAGCATCAAAATCAACATTCATAAACCCTAGTTATTCAACGAACTAAAAATCTTTCCATATTCAGCTGAGTACTCAAAATAAGATCATATTGATTAGCAACAGTGTAAAAACTAACCAGTGATCAAATCAGCACAAAATCTCAAGAAAGTATGTTTCAGCGGTGATAATTAATCGATCGATTGATTCATATAGAGTATAATTATTGATCAATCTGTTTTTTTAATTTATTCAGGTGAGGTTTGTCGTTGAGTTTTGTTAGGGCGATAGATATACGGATTTGTATCTACAGATATGTTTTCAGCGTCAGCTTTGACCCTGCGTTGTAATGGATGGTCCATCTTTGATACCAGCTACGTGCTATGTCCAAATAAAATTTGCTACTATTTTTGATATAAAAATTTAATGAATGAATGAATGGCTAATTACATAAATAGGTACACATTTATTTAATGCAATATAATTTCTCATCAACACATTAAAGTGGTATGATATAACACTATTTATTATTTTACAACAGATTGTGTGTAACACCATGAATCAAATCAAATTACTGGGTGTAATTTCTTTATAGATTATTTAACATGAAAACTATACATTAATCTAAGAAAACCATATTTTTTTCAAAGAAGCTACGTAAGATAATTATAGACATTTGATGTGCGTATAAACAAAAAAGTTATTGTTACCGGTTGAGAATATTGTCAAATGCATTGTGTGCCAACACATAAGGTATACATAAAAAAAAGTAGAGATATGATTGTTGGATGACAAGAGTATTACATCGTGTTTGTCTTGTGCGAATATGAGAACCGTTGTTATTCAACAATCTATGAAACGGCTCGATTATTTTCTTAGCTCGATTACTACATGTCAGGTATTGTTTAATGTTCATGTAACTAATTGTTGTCTAAACAATTAATTAATTAAGTGACAAGATCACTATAAGTTGTTCATAATCTTATAGATAGAACTGAATTAATGAATTTTTATAAGTGTGTGAATCTAAAGTCAAAGCAACAACTCAATAAATTTTAGATCAAAGTATTATTAATAAAAGTTCGGTGACAATATAAACAAAAGAAGTGGTGGTTTCTCAATCCTTCCTACCTCAATCTGTACCAACATCTTTTCTACTTGACACATCAATGGACCCCGTCCATTTTAATACCTAGTGGCATTGCTATGTGATTAACAAAAGAGCAGTGATGTATCCATCATAGTTTTTGATAAAATCATCAAAAATATGCATTACAAATTTATATTGTATACATAAGAAATGCACTGTTTTGATAAATTTATCAAAAATCATTGTGAAATATCACCACCCTTAGCGAAAAGGTTTAAAAGTTCAAAACAAAGTCAGATTGTAAAACAAAAATGCTTTTAAGGTCGTCTAAGCAATTTTTTTGATAAATTTATCAAAAAGTCATCGAGCTAAGAAATGCACTGTTTTGATAAATTTATCAAAAGTCAGATTCATGGTGTTTACTTGCAACTTATTAATTAAGGTCGTCTAAGCAAAGGACTATATAGGTGCAGTCAAAAAACTACAGCCCCTAACACTTTTCATTACAATACAATGAACTCAAATCAAAAGGTGGATACAAATAAAGGGGGTCAATAAATAGAACTGTATAGAACATCAATCAGTTGTTTTAGATACAAGTTGTTAATTCTTCATATAAATAAGGTTACATAGACAGCTCCAGAATAGTTACAACTTACAACAGGAGAAAAGATTGCACCCGGATCACAAATTCTTCATATAATGCACCAAGGAGTTCTTGGTGGATAACACAGTTTCGTCTATTTATATAGAAACATCAACCAGTCATGTCAACCGTTAGGACAAGGGTTTCACTGGTTTTCGGGAGGTTAAGGTTGCAACGCTTTTGAACTATAATGACAAAACAACTTTCATGAGGAGACCATAACACAATGTTGTTACAAGATAATGCATGATGGTAAAGTGCATATTATAGATGCAATGTCTAGACAAACTTGTTTGACTGTTTGTCATAAATAGCAATGAAATAGTCTGAACTTACATCAATGTCATTGATACATTTGTGACTATGGTAGTAGGCAAATAGGTAGTTATATATTTGCAAGAAAACTCCAAAACCGGAATTAAATTTGGAACAATCTAATTATCATATACTTTGGGGTTCTGTGTTAGATCTTCTTCTCAACTCTTTTACCTTTTACTTTTTACTTTAATTTTGAACATATACTTTTTTTGAACAAATATCAAAAGGTTTCCATATATTTGCAAGAAAAGTAAAAACTGAATATAATTTTTAAAACAATGTATCTTCCAGACAAAAATGTTCTTAGGTAAACCAGAGTCGATCCCTTTTGAAAAAGTACTCATTTCGACCTGTAACCCAACAGTCCGATCTTTCAGCTTTCCTACCCCTAGAACCGAGCTATTTGATAGGATTTTACCTGCTTTTGCCTGTACTTTTGACGTATTGCATGAAGAGGGGCTGTACTGTTAAGTTGCATATCTTGTAGTGCCAAAACTGTTGCTTTTAGCTCTGATACCTTATAATTAGTATAATGTTCTAAGGTAGGATTCTGCAAGAAAGCATAAAAGGTTAACGCAAATCAAGCTTTTGGAATTTGGATCAAAACCGAGCATAAAAGAAAAGAAAACAAACCCATGGATGCTCATTTTGATCAAGTGTCCATTTGGCTAAGAACACGGCTGAGGCAGCAATAAGAGATGGCATAAACTTCAGAAAACCATACTCTGTGAGAGTTAATTCTGCTAAATAGTTTGACAGGAATTCCAGTTCTACAACAGGAACCTGCATATAAAGTCAGTTTTTCCCACCACATTCGTTCTACTTCAACTTAATGATTTTTATTTTATTTTGTAACTGCAAATAGTGTGTAAGCTTTATATTAATTTACCTTGTAAGAACTTTGTGCTGCTAAAATGTATCTCCTGAACATAAATAATATATTGTGTATATTAGAAAGTTGAAGGCTTGGATGCATATATTTCAAGGGACCGTGAAAGGTGAGTTTTACCGAAGGAAAATTTGTACAGTTGGGACAGAAAGATGAAAGTTTAACACATCAAGAACTCGACCCTCCATGTCCAGTACCTGATAAGATTAGCAAGAAATGGTTATGCATTTGTAATATAAGAAAAGGAAAAATCCAAACGATGTGCATTACTAAAACAATACATATAGGAAAATATGGGTTGCATTTCAAGTGTAGTAATCACTTCCTTAATTAAAGAAATATGTGTAACCTCATATCATCAAATGATGGAAGTGCTAACGTATAGTAATAGCAGGCAATGAACATACCTCTTTCCTAGCATAGGTGTCGTCTGTGATGAAACACAAGTCTTCAACTCTTGG
The DNA here is from genome assembly GCA_963921325.1 of Logfia minima. NCBI lineage: Eukaryota > Viridiplantae > Streptophyta > Magnoliopsida > Asterales > Asteraceae > Logfia > Logfia minima. The sequence continues at coordinate 7,666,364 of OY992764.1, read as the reverse complement.
AGCACCAATTTCTTCGTACTTCCTTAAAAGTCAATAATCACATAGACATACTATTAGATTCTGTTATAAGAATAAAATATAGTCTAATCGGATTTATGATAAAATGGATGCAAGTGAAAGGGGATAATGTTTATTGGAACACAGGCAAAACATACTTTGTATGATTTCACATTTTCACAAATGTTTAGACCATAAGTGAACAATAATAAAACACCAGTATAGACACTTCTTTCAGTGGCTTCATCTGTTTTACATAAAATAAGTAAATAACTTAAAGACGCATCCCAAAATAAATCACCGAAACTATGTTTTTATGTTAACAAAAAAACACATCAATATCTTCCGTCATATCAAGTTACTTCAAATGATTTGGAATACCACCTTGTGCAGACAGCCATTATCAAAAATAGAATCTAAAATGTACATTGGAATCATTAGATCAGTTTTCTAATATTAAGAACATATGAAATGGTGAATGATGATTTATGCCAACTCAATAAATTGGAAAGAGAAAAGAAGAACTTACGAGGCAATGAGCATGCAGGTTATCCCAAGCAATTGAAGTTTTTGTTTTTCAATGTACATTTTTGAGAGACACCGATCAATAAGAGTGACTGTTAGGTAAAGCGTTTCTGAATTTAGATTATATTCTTCAGAAACCTAAACATCAGAAAAGAAAAGGGTTTTGTAATCAATAACTCATTGAAAGCAACAAGAAATTAAAAACATCATCTCATGAAATATCATAGAAAATCCAACATCTGCAACTAAATTTGCATAAAATATACAACAAAGCAATGCAAAACAATCGTAGTTCAGAAATATGAAAGATATGGGCTACATATTATCTGAAATGAAAATTATGAATCCATTTTATGCTTAAACACTAACCTCAACTAGCCAGTCGATAAGAATACCACGCATTTCCTGTGTAATATCCCGCTGCACTATTTTTATGTAATCAACTGAAGACCTAAACTTTAGCTGAAGAGAAAGAGGTAGAAAGAATAAGTGGATGTAAATAAGATAACAATTTTTTTGCCACTAAGAAATAGAAGCTTCAAGATCATTAAGTAAAAACATGTGGATGTTAGTGATCAATTACTTAAATGATTAGGAGAAACTGATGTGGTATTAGCAGTGAAGGAGGATCAAAAGCTAAACACACCTCTGACACACGTAAATTGTTATATACTTCAGCAGCATATAAGCTGCACATATCAGGATCTTTTTGCTTAGAATCAATGTCAAGAATATCTTGATCAGTTGCAGGCTCCACTTCTAATATCTTGAATTCTCCTGGAAAATACAATAGCTGAATCTTGTAAAGAGAATATGTAAACAAAAGTCTTAAGAAGAAATAAACAGCGACAGATGGTAATCTCCTGCACTTTACCTTTCCACAAAGAACTTTCAAGTTGGGACTGGTTAGTAGAAGTTGATTTTCCAAACATCAATGCTGACATAACACATGCTTTTGGATTTTTATATATACTTGGTTTGATCTCTAAATTATCCACTAACTTTAACTGTGAAGTTATTTCTCGTAGTTCCTTTATGCTCTGTTTGGTCATATCTTCTGTTACGTCTGCCTCTCCCTTTCGAGTGTGAGGGTGTGCACAAAGAGCCGTTGCCACCATGTCATTCTTCTTGGCAGCATTTCGTCTCATTTGCTTGCTAGTCTGACGACCAACAACATCAACAGGCAGTTAGAAACTTTTGAGACACAAGGTTATCAATGCATCATTGTATTTGTATTTCAGATATAAAAAATCAACACGTACCAGAATTTTTACGTCATCGATGACCTGTATATTTAGATCATTAAAGGGCATGTGAGTGATATCCTTGAGAACAGCCCTTCTCTTGGACTGAAAGCTGGAGTCAGTATCAGTGGACTTGTTATCTGACGACCCTCGTTTGGAGTTTAGTTGCAGAGTCTGTTTGGATTCTTCTTTGGCATGAGGGTGAAGTGTGGGTAAACCTCCGGATATGCCCAAGGCTTTAGCTCGTGCTCTTGTAATCCTTGCAGTGGGCTCTTGTATATTAGCGGCAGGTACATTTTCTTTATTCATGTCTGCTTGCCTTGCCATAGAGGGGAGAGTTGTCTTATCTTAGATTGACCTGCTTTCCATGTATTCTGCAGCTAAAACATCTAAATTCATGTTAGCAACTTCCTGCGTTATAAGCCCCTCGCAGAAGGACTGTGACTAGAAAGACGTTATTTTTGTGGAAGACATATCAAATACCTTAAATACTTTTTTATCGGGTTCAATTCTAGATACTTCTTAACTAATTTGCTACTAGCAAAATCGTCTTATGCAATAGTACCCATTTCAGTAGATAAGTTCAGATTTTGTCCTATTGTTGAACATAATATTACTAAGTGATTTGGTAGTATCTCTAGAAACCCATCTGTCTATAACTCATAACAATACCATTCTACAACATAGGACAAATGAAACCTTCAAAAACAGTTCACTGGAATGATGCCATTCTAGTATTTCTGTGATTGAAATATTGAATTCATGTATAGGACCCCAAAATAAAGAATTGATCTTACCAACATACCTAGATGCAATAATTTACACAAAGATGTAAGTGCACAAATCATTACATACTTTAGTTTCTTAGCATCAACTCTTCCAGGACTACGAAACAACAGATAATCAGCAACACATAAACCAAAGAACTTTCAAACACATAATCACCATATACTCTGAATATATGCCTAGAAACATAATAGACCCTCTCCTTTGTAACTATGTTTCTTTGTATGATTGCATAATTGAAGGAGGAAAAAATTTCAGTCAAACTTGTTTACGCGGTAACAATGGAAATAAATACCAGATCTGTAAGTATCCTAGATCCAATCAGGTTGAACAAGTGTCACATGCACTCACTCTTTCCCTAAACCTTTTCAACAAACAAAAGCCAAATCAATGCATCTTTATGTTACCCAACGGCCAACACAATTCAGCTCAGTTTTAGCTCAACCAAAGCATAACTATCCATTTTCTAGATTTCATAACTTAGGTGGTCAACCTATCAGGTAAATCTCAAGATCCTAGTGAAGCAAGCAGACTAAATTGACTTCCCCAAAAAAGTTTATAATTAAGAAGTCTTTTACAAACATAATAAATCCAATTACCATTTTCACACTGTTTTATTAGCATCAAACCTTCCCAATAGAACAGAACAACGGATCTGATTCATCATGTTTTATTGTAAAATAAATAAATTACTCAGTCATCCATATTTCGTTTTAAAAAATAAAATAAAACAAAAACATCAAGGAATTGTCAGAACTATTCCTGCTACTTCCAGATTAATCTACTCTTATACAATATATCCTCACAGCATACATTTCATTGTCATTACAAAATTAAACCTAAAATTTTCAAAACTTCAAATTAATTCGACTTCAACCAGTCAACAACATTAGGTAGAAATAATTTTCAAAAAATAAAAATAAATAACAAAAGCAAAATCACAAATCTGTGAAGCTAATTCATATCAAAACAATAAAAATACAGAATGCAATACAAAAAATGGATCTGTGAAATATGAAATTGAGTGTAATGTGTTTTGAAGCTGAAATTGCAATGCGTGTGTTGTTATGATGAATGTATATAATGTATGTGAGCTTACGATGCATTTAAGAGATCTCAGTAGGTGAAGCAAACGAAGAATGGCGATCTGAAGAGAGCTAGGGTTCAATCGAAATGCATCACGCCTAAGAGCTAGAGACTGTGAGTGTAATGCGTGTGTATATATGTAGGGGGTGTGAGAGCGGGATATAGATAAGTTTAAACTTTAATCTCCAAAATTTTAAAATAAGTGGATTATAAAGGGTTAGTTTTTTGTTAAGTAGTTAACATTAATCTTTTGCTATTATAAGCTTCAAATTTTAGGATATTATTATTGTATAAGGTAAAATTTAAAAATTTTTTATTGTATATTGACTTGATTTTGACAAAAAAAATAAACTTTCTTTTTCTGAAAAGTAAAAAAAATATATTACATACAATAGAGAAGTTTTAATAATTTACCACATACAATAGAAGACCTTAAAGTTGAAATCATAGAACAGTAAAAAGTTAAAGTTAAGCGCATAACGATATAATTAAATGATTATTTAAACAAAGTCAAAACAAACTATGCTTTAAGCAACTATGTAAGTGAATATTGAATGCTTGGGTATTTAATCTTTGTGAAGTAAAAATTTATTGGTAAGAAACAAAAAAAGAAAAAAGGAAAAAATTTGGGCGTCATAATTCAGCGATTGATAGCAGTGGCTAATGACGGACGAATTTTGACGCTAGCAGAGACCGGTAGGTGGTGGTGAGAATAAGAATGGTAAAATACAGTGTTAACTAGAAATCAGGAAGTTGAAAGGAGTGAAATGGTTGAGAGAAAAATGAAGGGTGCAGAGTGAAAAGTCTTCACCTCTGATCCCTTCCCACCTTACCCCAAAATATAAATATATAAAGGAGGGAAAGTTCATTGATAACACCTTGATTTCACCACATATTTTGCCAATGCAGCCTAACCTCGCTCATTTTGATTTCACTTCCTTTATGTGAGTGCTCTAAAAGAAACAGTATTCTGAAAATTTTCTAACAAACGACCGAGCAAATACACATCTAAGTCAACTTCAAATATACAATAAAAGTATCAAAAATCAATGAAATCATGTAAGTTGTACTTGTGTTAGATCGGATCTTCCCTCATTCGCATAAGAGAATTCACATAAAGGTAAGTTTCGCATACTTTATATGGAGTAATAATCATAAAGTAGTAGATCATGAATTGAAAAGGTTTTATCTGAGTAAAATGCTAGCTTTCTATAAAATTCCCTTTATTTAGGGTATACTTTATATGTGTATAAGCTCAATTTCACATAAAATCAGGCTAAATAGCAAAAAGCGATTAGTTTATATTTATATGTCCAAAAAAGAAAATCATAATTCGATCCGTCTTTTCCATTTTATATGAATTGGCCCTTGATCATATACTTATATGGCAAAGTAGTGGTATTAAGGTGCAATTTTTCACAAGGTGTTAAAAGGTAAATGGTGATGAGAAAAGTGGTACCAAGATAATTTTCTTTAATAAGTTATTGGAGTAATAAATTAATTAGTTAGGATATGTAAAATGATGCTTTTACCCCTACATGCCTTGTCGATAGGTAAAATTTGAGTAAAATCAAAATGCCATAAGTGTATTCTCTTTATATACAATATACCTTAATGATTTTTATATTCAAGCAAAACAGAGGTATAATTGTCACAAATTGGTTGTAAATTTATATAAAAGGTAGGCTTAACTGCTTCATAATGTATCAAATTAAGGTTTGACAATCATAATGTGTATTACATTATTTGAGTTTTCATTGTGTGTAATGAATTTTCATTGTATGTATTTTGAGGGCATTACAACTTGTAAAGATATCACGTGACACCTTATATGAATGACACATCCTTAAAAATATCATAAATGTATACTTACCTATAAAACATTTCATACTTTCTTTCTTAAAACTTAAAATCACAAAATGGAAATTTAATCCAACTACAATCTCTTTCCTTACATATCTCTGAATCTCAGATTAATTCACCAGCTTATTCGAAATAAATAAATAAAATATTTTTTATTTGTGATTTAGTAAGTTAATAAAGTGGAAACGAAATTGGAAGGTCGATAAATGGTGAAGCTAAGTTTTGCGATTAATAACAATATTATAGACAATCTAAGAGAATACAACAACTATTAATACGCCGACAATCATTGTCGATCATTATAATATTTTTATATTCAGTATCGCCGCATACATTTTACAAGTCATTCAATTATTTTTTGAAATTATTTGTATCTATACTAATATATACAACATTTGAGATATTTTTTTAATAGGAAAATTACTATTATTCTTTGAAAAAAACTAATTGAAATTACTAACATATCCAAACATTCATTAAATTATCATTAATTACTATCACCATTAAACTTTAAATTAATATATATATATATATACATGTCATTCAATTTTTTTTTTAATTATATATATTTATAACTACTTATAAAACATTTCATTTTCTTTTTCTTAAAATTTTAAATTATAAAAATGAAAAGTTAAACCAATTACAATCTATTTCCTTACATATTTCTCAATCTCACATTAATTAATCAATTTAATGTAAATAAATAAATAATTTTTTTTTTGTGATTTCGTAAGTTAATAAAATGGTGACGTAATTGTAAGATCAATATATAGTGAAACTGAATTTTGCGATTAATAACAATACTAATGACGATCTAAACTAATACAACAACTATTGTTATACTGAAAATCATAATCGGTCACTGTTATATTTTTATATTTATTATTATCGCATATATTTATTAAGTTATAAATCAATACACACAAAGGATATTAAATTATATTAAAATGTTCTCTTTGGAGTACTGCCTTCACGTTTTAACATAACCATTATTAAATTTACGAAGCCTATTGAAATTTCTGGCCGTTCCAGTTTCACCGATTAATCGGCTGACGTGGCCAATCAGCTGATGTGGCTTTCCTTTTTCTACGTGTACATGCTTTAACAATATCAGAAGTTATATAAAAAATATATAAAGATTTTAGTTCTTTTTACAAATTCACTGTTTTGCTCTCTCTACACCGGTCTCCTCCTCTTTCTCTCTACAAATCAACACCACCACTATAATCTAACCACCAACACCACTACCAACGGTCGTTTCCCCATTAAAATCGAACTGTAAGTGTTGAATAGAAGATAGAAACCATCGTCGTCAAAATTGCAACAACCACCGGATCTGCAAACAAAATCGCCGGAAGTTAACAAATGTCGTCGGTAACGTGCAACAACCGACGGAAAATGGTCGGATATGTAATTATTAGGGCTGTTCGTGGTTGATTGGATCTGTAAAGTGTGACCGGAAATCTGCAACAAATATCGATGGCTAGTTGTGTATTACACTAAAGGCTAGTTCTGGCATAGAAATAAGAAATTACACAACTTGAGAAGTTGAGAACACAACTCAAAACATTGAATCATCTATATAAACCCAAATATTACATTACATATAATATTATACAAACTTAGTGGACTACATATATAATCGAGTGTATCAGTGTAACTTCTTTACAATCTTCCCATGGTTCTTATTTTTTAACACATAAAAATTAAATGACCCTTAATCGTAATTACCTTTCTACCCTTCCCCCAATTCACAGTTCATCTTTGAGTTCACTTTTTAAGGGTAAAACTGGAATGCTTTGTTCATGCTTGAAGAAGTTTTCAGGATCAAATTCTGTCTTGATCTTCACCAACCTATTGAAATTGTCTTTGAAGTACTTTGTTCCCCAAGAACTTGCCTTTACAAAACTAGTGTCATCACCATTTTTGTCATTCATTCCAAGATCAAGATCTCTATAATTCACATAAGCTTGTCTTGGAAACATTGAAACATATTGAGCCATGTAATTGTAAAGCTTCCTAATCCAGTCAACATGTTTGTTCATCACTTCTTTTTCAGGGTCCATCCAATTTGTTAAATATTGAATCTTGAAAAGTGTCCCATTTCTATGAGGAAATGGGATTGATGATTCTGATATCTTGCTCATCATTCCTCCATATGGGTTCCATATCATTAATGGGCTATCTTCTTCCAAGAATCTTTCCCAAATCCCTTCTAATCCCTTTTCAGGAATTGGGTCTTTTACAAAATCTGATTTTGCTTTAAAAGAGTTCACAAAAGCTGGTTTGCCAGCAAGTAAGACCGTGGTTGGAATGCTTCTTGGGTACCCCGCGATAAACAAGACAGATTCCAACCAACTCATTTCAAAGCAATCATCTTTTTTCAAACCCAATTCAGGAAAACTACTTTTCATGATTTCTTGAAGTCTGTCTACATCTCCTAGAAATAGTGCATTATACGTTGTACTTATTGTTTTTTTACTTTTATTTGGTATATTCGACGTTTGAATCAAGACCCTAATGAAAAGATCTTCATCAAGTTTATCAGCAACTTGTTGCCATTTGTAAAGAATCCTGGTAGCACTTTGTTCTAATGTCCTTGCGACATTAAAAACTGTAACGGTTTCAGGGACAGGTACAAGTTTTAGTTTCCAAGAAGTTATAATTCCGAAACTACCTCCACCACCTCCACGGATGGCCCAAAATACATCTTCTCCCATGGCTTGCCGATCCAATATTCGACCATGTGCATCAATAATTTTTGCATCGAGTGCGTTATCGGCTGCAAGCCCGAATCTTCTCATCATGGAGCCATATGCACCACCCGTGATGTGACCACCAATGCCTAGACTCGTGCATAGCCCAGCCGGAACCCCGTGAGTCTTACTTCTCTCAGCAACTCGATAATAAAGCTCACCAACGGTTGCACCTGCCTCAACCCAAACATAACCATTCTCAATATCAACATCAACGCCACGTAGTTTGGATAAGTCAATAACGACATAAGGAGGGTCCATAATGGACGTATAAGAGAGTCCTTCATAATCATGTCCACCACTTCTAACCCGAATTAGAATTCCAAGTCTTTTAGCACAAACCACCGCAGCTTGGATGTGGGTTTCGTGTAATGGGGTGAAAATAATCTCAGGTTTTGCCGCGTATGGAGCAATGCACCGGAGATTTAAGGCGGTAGAGTTTAAAAGGGGTGTGAAAGAGGGGTTGTTTGGGGTGAAAAAAATGTTGGGGAGTTGGGCTAAAGAGTCATCAATAGAAAGACATTGATGGAAACTATCCTGAATTGGATTTGAAGAACAATGTGATGCTAGCAATAGTAGAAAAAACACAAGAAACCTTGAAAAATATGCCATTTTTGAAGATTAAAGTTCTTGTATGGTCTGTCAAGTTTTTAGAAAGAAAGGGGTCACATTTATATGGTATCTTTTATGACAAAGACATGCATATGAGCTATTGCAAATGTCATATTCTAGAATAATTGGTTGGATTTTAATCTGGATTTTGTGAGAATGAAATCATAGAATAGATGACTTGGTGGCGTATTTGAAATTTAAAGTGACCCGTAGCAGCTACTTTTATAACATACTTTCTTTTCTTATAAAGTAAAAAATATTGATCCCAAATATGTGACCCAGATTACAGTTAGAAAAACATCCTGCAAAAGTTAAGTCCTATAACTTTCTAGTTAATATTATGCCAGTTATATAATTAGACTTGGTGTATTTATCCATATACTAGGCTGATATAATCACATAAAATTTGCTTTAATATCTTTTAAAACTGATAGCATATAAATTAGCTTATCATGAATGGGACCGTATCTAAACTTTTGTGGAGCCGTAGCAATAAAAACAATTTTTTTAAAAAAATTTACAGAACAGACCCGTAGTGACAACTACCCCTTCCTTGTACATGGCGCCGTCCCTAAGATGACTTAAAGTTTAAATGTTCCAAAGTTGGTGGGTTGAATGATTGTCCCCAAAGTTTAATTCTTTAGCAGAAAGCTCCAACTCTATATTTTTGGTAAGCAGTTTGGTGAGAGGTTTGCTAACTTTAAAGTTTTGTTATTTTCAGAGGATGAAGGAAAGCTTATACAACACTAAATGGTTAATATTAAGCTTTGATTTTTAAACAAAGTTATTGATTATGTATGATCGAAGTCTTCCAATTGAAACTTAAAGATAACTTAATAAGACAAAGGAATTGAATCTATATTTGAAAAAACAATAGTTACCAACTGAAAGAGAGAAAATCTGACTTAAAAGATAGGGTATAGACATGAGTAATGAAGAAATGACGGAAAAACAAACTTCTAACAATCGTGTCTACTACACGTCTTGACCCTTTTATTCTTGTTTGAGTAGAGTCGAGTTGACACAGTGCCAAGTTTGAGCTTGACTCGACTAAAAGCTAAAAGCTCGAAACTGGACTCGCAAGCCTTTCGATTCGGATATTCTAATACTTGAGCTTGACTTGAAAGTCCATGCAAGTAGCTAGAGATCGAGCTAGAGTCGACTTGTAGATCTCGAGTAACTCACGAGTTGGCTCGGCTTGATTACACCCGTACTTGTTGCTGCTGCTTTGTTATGACACATTTTTTGTTTCACTACCTTGCGATAGCAAAGTAAGATCAACAGGAGGGTGCAAGGTGATTTGTATACCACCAAAATTACTTTGCACACAATATCAACAACAAATGATACAACAAGTTCAGGTCGTGTAAGAAGTAATTTATGGAGTATAAATCACCTCCGTATGATATTACCCATTATTGTAAAGCCACTTATCAAGCTACTAAATGAGACTGACTTTGTGTAACAACTTGAGATATGAAAAGTAGAGATATATTTTCCACAAATCTGAATGGTTAATGGACATTAAGAAATGAGAATGCACCATACTACCTCAATTAAAACATGATGATAATTAAGAATATAGATACATTTCATGAATAAGGGGACTTAAAATAAGATTGTCGAATTCAAAACTCAAAAAGTTACATTTTGTACTTGTAAGATGATGAAGCTATGGGTAATGAGTGTCTGACCCTTTTGCTATACAAGTGAAAAACTGTGTATCCCACTCTTTATACCAAGGGGATTCACCAGCAAGATTTCCTTTTACAGGAGTTTAGCCTCGATCTCCTCCAGAGTGAGCCCTTTGGTTTCTGGCACGATGAAGTAGATGAAAAAAAGAGACACAACTGCTATCCCTCCAAAGATGAAGAAAAGTATTCCAGCCCCGAGCAATGTCTAACATCAGAAAGAAAAAAAAGGAACTTATAACAGAGAACTGCTTAGTGGTCACAGTTATATACGTGAAAGATACAGAAACGGAAAAAAAATAACAAAAAGCAACAAACAAAAAAAAACAAGGCATGTACCTGCAATGGAGAAAATGCAAATGTAACAAGTGCATTGGCACCAAAATTAACAAGGACTGCTATACTCAATCCACGACCCCGTAAGCGTAAAGGGAAGATCTCAGAAATCATCAACCAACCAATAGGACCAAAGGATATCTGAAGAAATATCTCCGAATTAATTAATGTATAAACTACACATGACATATGTGTGTTAGATGACCCAAACAGACAAGGCAGGAAGATAGAATATTCAAAACTAGAGGTGGCAATTGCAACCCATTTACTTACAAATGGGTCAATCTGGATTATGTTGTCGGGTAAAATAACTCTAACATATTGAATGTCGCCCAAAGTAAATTGTTATGCATAAAAACACCCAAATCATTTTAATGTAAGTTACTGAACTAATATCACCTTTATCTTGACACAGAAGTTTTATAAAAATAATAATGCTTGACCTTGTTACCCTACCAGCCCAACTTGTGACCTCTACTCGACACAAGTAACTATATCAAGAAATGTACTTAATTTCTATATATTGGTTGGATATCTTTATATGCTCAGAAACAAGTCAGAGAAAAGAAATTTGATGCCCTAAATAATGCCTCCCATGCAAATTGATAATCGATGCAGTGAACAAAAATTGGTGGGCACGAGGATAAGCCTTCATACCTGATAACATCCAACATACAGTAGCAAGGCAACAACAGCCACTGCAGGCGCATTACCAAGGTAAGTGTAAAATGAACCCATGAGAAACAATGAGACTACCTGCCATACAATATACAATAACTATAAATGTCAACTTCCACACAAGACTTTGTAGCACATAAAGCTAAGTGACCATTTTTCCAACGGCATCATCAATCTTGCCTACTTGAAAACCTTGTGTAAGTTAACGAAAAGTTTAGTGTAAAATGACAACAAGAGCTTACAATGCCAGAAACTCCACCCAGAAGCAAGGGTCTCCTCCCAAGTTTGTCAACAACCAAAACAGCTACACCAGTCATGATTAACTGAAAAGGGGTTACAAACAGATATCAGAAAACCCGCAAAGAACTTTGGTTCTATAAAGTAGTCGAAGTAGAAGCCGTCTATCATCACAAGGAAATAGTGAACAATTGAGGTGGACGTTTTGACCTATTTACCTATGAATGGGCAGATTCCAGTTGTGTTTTATCTCCTAATCGGTCAAATGGGTAAAAAAATTAAGCTTATAGAGAAACGGGTCGAGAGTCGCCCAAAGTGTATCTTTTTTTTCTTTTTCTTTTTGATCCATTTACCAATCCACCCGTTTTTGCCACTTCTGGTGAACATGAAAAAGGATGATACAAAAGCTATGCCCATCTGAAATTTCAACTACAATGGAGACCCTAGGAGTAACATCTTGATTCCTTTATTTTTGGTAACCAAAGTGTCCAACCTCTGGGCATTTAAATCCATAGGGTCAAAGTCCACACCTAATTCATGAGTTCATCAAAGGCCAATAATCTCTTTGAATGACAATTCTAAAAATTTTGTATTAATGTTTTCTTCAGGTGAGGTAAAAAGAGAGGCCAACTTGACTAGTGACAGCCCACCTTTAACAAACCAAGTAGAATTGATGCCTTTGTAGCATCCGATGCGGCAGAGAAACCTGCAGTCTATAAAATTGTAGCAATTCAGGTAGGGAAACATGTTCTACAAAAAAGAATTAAAAATAATACAAAAATAATTAAATTAAATAATACACTAGTCATATATTAAGAAACGTACCTGAAAAATCGATGCAGCATAGTACAATACACTGGGTTGACCAGTTATCTGCTGGAATAAAACTAAGCCTGCACCAATAATCAGGGCTTTCAAACATTTTCCCTGAAACATCTCCCCCAGAGTAGCTTCACCTTCCTCACTGATGTAAGATAATTCATCAAGAATCTCTTCAACTTCATGAGTTGCAGAGTTATTAATAGCTTCACCTCTAAGCCTACGTAAGCAATAAACAGCATATTCTCTTAGATCCTGCATGTCGCCTTTTCCCTGAATTGCACGTAGGAGAATCCATCTTGGGGACGCAGGTAACCACCACATCCCAATACCCATAATTACTGCAAAAGGAATAGCAGTTGCGTACATATAGCGCCATCCAGCATTCACATCAACCAAGAGGCTACCAACTACATAACCTAACTGCAAAAAATAATCAGAAAAAAGAAAAGAATAATTTATGTGCACTATTTTGGAACTGATTATCTGATATTTGCAGTGAAGTCGGAAAAAACAGTTCTTAAAGTTTGGATTAACATAATTTTCTGCTTCGGTGCTTCAGAATACAATTACTCAAGGGTCATATAATTAGTTTTAAATAATCAGTTTCATTCCATCTTTAACAAAGCTGACTATCTAAGAGTACCTACCAAACTACCTTTTTTCACCCAATATGTGAGACCTTTACTCTCACTTCAGAAAGTCTTTTTTTCATAAAGCGTATATTCTGATCATTTTATCTGATAACCTTTCTATATGATCAGAATTTTGCTAAAACCTCGAATAGCTGAAGCGCATCCAAACACTACCTCCTACATCCCATATTATTATAGCTAAGAATCTAATTCTGATTATTTGATATTATCACATAACCACTCCGAAAATGCACATCCAAACACCCCCAAAAAGACCAACCTGAAGATGATTCATTGGGCAAAGAACACAAAAAAAGAGCTGGTAGACACAACTAGTTGTGATATTAAATATTAGGATAAACGAAATGATAGGTAGGCTGTCAACAACGGTATCATGTATAGAAGATCTTCATAGAGAGATGAACTACTTACAACCATGCCCGACACAATGAAGAATTCTTTGAGGGATATCAATCAACCTCGTATCCGACTCACAGCTGTCTCAGCAATGTACATTGGTGCAGCATGCATGGCCTGTATATAAAAACAAATGGAGATAAATATTTGCTTCAAGTTTTATAATTTTTAATTATATAAAAAGGAACTTCATAAAAAGTAAGAGATACGTATGAAGTTATGGCAATCCTTTCAAAAATACATTTATGAACTCTGATAGTATCTTACCAGTCCAATTCCTATACCATATATAAAGCGGCCAATCACCATAATTGCAAAACCAGGTGCTAGTGTTGTTATCACAGCACCAATGATATACGATGCAGCTGAAACCATCAGTTCCCTCCTTCTTCCTTAAATACACACTCATCACTTATACTTCATCAAGACAAGCAAGAATTGATAATTCAAAACTCAAGTCCACAATAAAAATTAAAGCTAACCTAGAAAGTCAGCAATATTAAATGCCAATATGGAACCAAGCAAAGCCCCATACAGCGAACCACTAGTCTGTAATGACAAAAAGCAAGAAGAAGCATTATTATTGTATGAGTGCAAGAAAAATGCAAGGTAGCAAGCGATAAAGAATTAACAAACTTACGATGAGACCAACTTGCACAGAGGACAAGTCATACCATGAGACACCGCTAGATATAGGTGACTGCAGCATTTACAAAAAAAATACATATATAAATATAATACGTAATGAGATAATGAAGAAACAAAGCAAAAGAAGTATAAATGAGATCAATGTGCATCAGACTTTACTATACAAGATAAATTAACAGTACTGTGCAAGATATTTCTAGATGCATTCATATTAAATATTAAAGCATCCCTCAGTGTCATATTCACAATAAATATGAGCTATTACAAAAAGGTACTAGTAGTTTTACAGTTAACAACTTCAGAAAAAAGATACCTTTATATTAATCGTGGCAGAAGAGGTGGCACCGATATCAAAGCCATATAATAGGCCTCCAAGAGCAGGGAAGAGAAATCTGAAATCATCAAATCATACACCATCAAAAGACATTTCTTACAGCTAATATTTTAAAGCAAAAGATACATGACATTATATAAGTGTTCACTGTCTATAATCATGACAGAAAGAATAGCACTCGAACAAATAAACTTATCAGTCATCCAAATTCCAGGTTCAAGACATAAAAGCAAAACAGCATACCTACATTTCTACCTCTCGTTGTATTACATACAAAAATTTATAGGATATAACCATGTTATTCTCTTCACAAAAAACAAAAGGAGATGAAATTACATCTTTAATCATAAATCTGGCCAGTTTAAATATGATAGTGAAACAAAATTATTAGCCACATTCACCTATTGATATCGACTGAAGTTCAGTAACTGTATTAAACTATGTAACTGACTATATCAATAGGTAAATATGGCTGATCATTTTGTCCAATAACAGTAAATATACAGCTATTGAACTTCAGTCAATAAGTTTTTGACTAAGCAACTATTAAACCTAAGAGGAGATTTTTCCTTATAAACCTAACAACAATTATTAAAAAAATAATTGATAATAATAAATAAATAAATTTCGTAAAGCATAACTGAAGTCAACACAATTTGAAGATCTCATTACACAGTTGCAAAAATACATTGTGACATAAATAAAACTATATTTTACTAAATACATACGCTAGCTTAGCTCATTCAAATCACTAAAAATACATAATTACAAATTCAGAATCAAAACAGCAGCAATAACTGCAGAAAAAACCAAAAATCAGAAACATCATATATATACATACATACATACATATCGTAAAGTAGAAGCAATATCAAACTGAGGCGAAAAAACTCACGGAAGAATAGCAGCAGCTACCGAATAACTTTCCGATTGACGGTGACCGTTGATTAAAGGCACATCCATGCCTTCAATTTCACCAGATGATTTCCCTGCCTATAATAAATTACTCACAAAACTCATCATCATGTAACAAAAACGCTAGTTACAAATGGATCAAATTAAAGGCAAGAACTAAGAGAAATTAAACAGAAGTAGTAGACCTTGCCAATTGATGAAAAAGTGTGGTGGTGTTGTAGTTCGTGATCGGAGGTTGGTGTGGACGCCATATACGCAGCACGTAGTAGCAGTTTGTTAACGATGTGAAAGAAAAATACTTAAAAAGGAAAATTAGCGGCTAAAATGAGTAAATTGGAACCCAAAGGGTAGTATCGTCATTTTAAACGAGGATCTAGATGCGTCGATTTTATCTCTAATTGTTTGGAAAAAAGAAAAAAAGATGTTATAAACGTGAGTTTTTTTTTTTCTGTCATTGGATCTGATGTTACCTTAAATCTCAAATATTAAATGTCAATTAATTAAAGATATTATTAGTATGAGATTCGTAAAAAACAACAACAAAAATAACGTTGAAATTTAATTTGTTTAGAAGATGATAACATTTAGAAGTTGTCTCAAGTTTAATCTTCTTACATGAGATAATAAAAATTTTGATAAGTTAAAAATATCTACTTAAATCGATCATTGAATTGGATTTAATCTGATGAATCATTAAATTTAACAGGTTTAATGTAAGTTACAATTAAAAATTTTACTTTTTTATATTTTTTGTAAAATTATTATTAATGAAAACATTAAAACTCAAGCTTATTTTATTATACTGGCATAATTTCCGTACAATGCACCAAGTAGAAATTTATTAGCTTCACGCTTGTTCGGTATAAAATATTAATATATTTTGGGAAATAGTTTAAACATTAAAATTTATATGACAATATATAATACACAATACACGAAATATATGGTATTTTCAAAATGGAAAATCATCTTTTTCTTCCTTTTTTAAAAAAAATGTTAAAACAAGATACCCAAAAATATGTGTAAAAGAATGTCGTTGTAAACTCAATGGTCGAATTTCAAGTTGCGAATTCCTAATGACCATGTTGCAAGTTGTGGAGTCTTTGAGTGGGTCGAGAGATTTGACTATCAATCATCTTTTGTTTTTTAGTTTTGTATTTTTGTATTAAATATTATGTACGTGAATTTGTAATCCTAAAATTTGATCAAAATAATGAAACTCCCAAATATAGAATTTAACAACATAAAAATATCAATTAAACATGTAAATATGTGTAAATTTCTATTTTCATAAATAAAAACACTTAATACTTCGTTTCAAATTTTTATAAAAAACTTCAAAAGGTGTCAAAATGGTGGAAAGTTGATTTTGAAAGTTTTAGATGTGGAATTTGACTTCAAAATGTGGACAAACTCCCTTTAATGTTTGCTAACATAGCTGTCTCGTACTGACCCTTTCGTTCATAATTGACACGTCACGTAACTCGTTACAGTTTAAAAGTTATGTCATATATTTTTAATTACAAAAATAATAATTACAGAATTATAAAATTTATAAGTTTAATTAATTAAAATGTATTAAATTAATTGACATTAAATGTTTAAAGTTTAAATAAAATAGTTAAAAAGGTAAAAAAGTGATTTGTTATATCTTTTTAAAAGATATTTAGACTTTCGGTCATAGTATAGATATATACCTACTGGTTACCTACTTTTTTATTTTTTATTTGAATATTTTATAGTACAATTTTAGCCACCAGACATTGACCAACAAATATTCTTCAATTAGAGTTGCTTACTCGTTTTGGACAATTTTGAATGAATTTTATATCCACAACAAGTATTTGAAAGTAAGTTAGATTATCTTTGACTTCTTTTTTTCCGTATATAATTTACGTGGATAGTAACAATTATTCACGCAAAATCAAATTGGTAACGACATACTGTTAGCTTTTTGCTACAAAAATATCTCATTCAATTTTCACACCTTATGTTATTTCTAGACATTAGTTTATACTTTAAGCCTTTAACCACGACAACCATTTTTTTTACACAGTTTCTTTCAAATGCTATGTAATACGGATTTTTCCTTTGAATCCAATTCTTACAAATAAATCAACTTTGTACTCTAACAAAATCGACTTCTTCATCATTTTTCATAGAGCAATCGACTAAAACTACTACCGTAATATAATAACATAATAACTAGGTAAGACTTGGTGAGTGTTTTGTACATATATATATATACACTAGTTTTTAAACCGGACAATTTAAAAATAGCATGATAGTATGATATGTATTAGACATTTTGAAAAATAGGTGAAACTTTAATTAATATAATTTATCTCATTATTATATAAAGGTCTTATCGACGGGAAAGTAATATCAATGTATATAAAAGTATCAAAGTGATCGCCATATACAAAGTAATATCAATATAATTTATCTCATTACTTTAATTAATATAATTTGTCAAAAAGAATTATACCTGCTAAAGCAATAAAGGTCCGTCTCAAAATACCGGCTTGCATACTCTTCTGCCTATTCCCGAAGCACAATGGGAAGATGTATCCATGGACATTGTCTCATGTTTACCACGTATGCAACAAACTCATGATTAAGTTTTTGTTGTGGTATACAAAGTCTTTTAGTTGAAATATAATATTTCCTATTTAAAATTGGTGCCAGCAGGGAACATCAGTTGAGAAGGCTGCAATTGCTGAACATGGCAGCTACTTCAAGAATGCTCTTTATTGTCCCGCTCTTTATTACCACAAGTAATTCCATCTCTTTTTTAGTACCTTTTAGTTATTCTATAATTGTGGATGCTTACGTAGTTGTTTCATCTCTTGTTATTACCTTTTAGCTATTATATGATGTTCGCACAACTGCTTGAGGCATAATAGTTATATCACGTTATCTAAGGTTTTTTATGTTGACACGAGCAAAAATCCGTTATGAATATAATTACACCAAAGTTGTAACGAGAGGATTGCTTATCTTATTATCTTTTTGCAGAATTTTACAAGAATTAGATGGAGCTGCTGATAAGCATGGCTATATATGTAGGAGCATACATTTTGGAACTTTTGCTTTTAGTGTTTTAGTCATTCTGAGTTGTTTACGCTCTACGATTCTTACTAATACTACTTCACCATTTTGGGAATATAGATTACTATTGAAGAAATGTATATTTGGAATCGAGAAATGAAATTTTGTTTAGAAATGCAGTGTGTATGAGCTTTATATGTTTTCATATGCCCAGCCTTTTGCTGACTCAATTTTCCGTCACCACAAACTCTTATGATCCTGTTTAAAAAATTCTTCCAAAAACTTATAATGACCGAAATGATTATGTGAGTAAACTTTTTATGACTGAAGAGTTGAAAAAAAATATGTAAAGTAATTATTATTATCATCATTACCGTCGTTAGTTACTTTTATAATATCATTTTTTAAGTTGTAAAATAACAGAAACTCACTCCACATATCTCGACTCTAACATAAAATGTGTCAAACTCAACGACAAGCTAGTGCAGGAGGCGTTTCACTTATATTGAACGGCTCATACATACTCTCACACACCTTCACTGGATCGGTTCTCGTACTTGTCATTTGTTATGTAATAACAATAAATTACAAAAACAAATTATGTAACAATATCACATTGCTAACTTTGTTAAAAACCGAAACAAAAGATTTAACATGTATAACCTTTTGCTATACATTCGATAGAAGATAAAGAGCCAATTAAAAAAGGGGCAAATTACCTAAAATATAAATGAATATACTATATAAATTAGCTATCAATATTATTAAAAATAGAAATCAACTCTCAGTATAATTCTAATAATATATTACCTCAAAATTCAGCAAAATATAATGTGTCATATACAATATTACAAATATTATGATAAAGTTGATAATCAGTTTCTATTAATAATAATTTTGATAATTGAATTCAAAAATTTTAAATAAGTTAATAATTCATTTCTATTTTAAATAATTCGCACATTAAGAAAACCATGAAATAACTATAAGTTGACAATAAGAAAACCCCAGAATATTCATAAGCGTGCAAGATATATTTATAACGACCTTATCGGTATTGTGAAACTATAAAAAAAATGGTATGATTTTTCATATTACTCTACGATGTTGTGAAATGTGCCTTTCGGCAAAATAATGTTGCAAAATATGACGTAACTTTGTAAAACTTTTGTATTTTTTTATGTTCAACTGTTATTTTGCAAATAGTGATATACAAGTCATTTGTAATTCTCAATGCCTTATGAAAATTCCTTCAATTAAAGGTAACCATGTTTTTGGTTGAGTTCAAAATGGTATGTTATTATATGGATATATTAATGAAGATGTTAACGACGTTTCAAGAAAAGTATACTTTTGATTCGTTATAAAACTTTAACTAAAAGTCATAACAAGACTTTCAGTTAGTAATATTTTATAAAAAATAAATCTAGTATAACACCCTAACCGCATATAAGATTTTAAGTTACTACACGCCTACACCTTAAATTTATTCATAAACTAAATGTATATAATTACAACTCAAAATTCCAAAATATTTAGTTTGATACCATAAATATTGGTCCCGCTTATCGTTTAAGGTTGCAAACGGGTTAAGATTTTATTGAAATTGAGATTTAAAATCAAGCTCGAAATATATATAAGTCCACTTCGAACTCTTTAAAGCTTAACTCGAGTTTATCTATCTGTTTAGCCTAAATTAATACTATATGTATTTGTGTATATACATATTTAGTGGAATCAAAAGTTGATGACAAATTACACCAAGTCTGATGTAGGCACTAAAGTAGACCTTAAATATCATTCAAATTATGATAAAAATAAGGTTTTTATTGCTCGCGTTTGTGTCGGGTTATAATCACTAATAGATCATGTATAATTATTGGAGCTAAAACTATATAAATGTATATGATTTTATAGAAGTTAAGATTATCAAATTAACCACTAAGATATCACATATAGTCATTAAATGTTAAATTATATGGATATGTTTCTTATTATATATAATTATTCTAATTTATTCATTACTTAAATTAAATACAATTGTGCTTAACCAATTTATATAAATACATTTATAAAGTTTATATATAATTTATTCTGATTTAATCATTACTAAAAAAATTGCTTAAGTTTTTCTATAAATAAGTTTATAAAAGCTATGAATTAATCAAAACACGTTAAGGTTCTATTATAGACAAACTTCAATTAATAAATGTAAAATGAAAATGTAATAGATTATCATTGTCCGTGCTGCGCGTGAGATAAGATACTATTTATATCAATTTTGATATTCAATATACTTATTTCTTTTAAATGTTTAAAAATTTAGTCTAATAGTATCAAAGTAATCTTAAATCCTTTTAGATTGTTGGTTCAACTTTCATATGAGACAAATGTATGCGTTCATAGTTGTTTTGCGCGTGATTGTTTGTATTTAAAAAATGTGTTAACCTCTTTGTAAAATATAAGAATATTATGAATGCTACTTTACTATCATTATGCAGAGTGTAAAAGTTAAAAGCCCGTAATATGTTATATAAAGTATAAAACTATAAAGATTTATAATAATCAAATGATTACGTGTTAGGTAACAAAAGTTAAAAGGTAGAGTAAAATTAAACCCATATTAGGCTAAAAAGTTAATATTGATAACCACTAGATAAAATTATATATTATTTATATTATTTTCTTTAAATGAAAAGGTTAAAAGTTATACATATTATTTTGATCATATATCATCACAATTGGAGTATTATAAATAATAATGACAATAATCTACAAAAAGAAAATTTGCTGTATTTTGAAATACAAAAAGGTTAAAAAGAAATGAAAGTGGCTAGCAAGGTTAAAAAGGTTTATTCTACTTTTAATTGGATTTCATTTAGAAATTCAAAACTAAACTGTTCTTGGTTAGATTGGGTAGATAATCCTATTGTAAATTCTAAATTCATATAATTGTTTATGTTAGTTTTCGCTAGCTTTTAATAAATGCCGCCGTTAAAAAAAAAAAAAGTGTTTAGAGTACATAGATTGATTTACCACTAAATCAACCTATTCAATTGTTAGTTTTTTAGTATATATATTATTTATTTACAATCTTAAATTTAGAAAAAGACAAAAGAGTTACTATTTATAACAATTTGCTTATTAATATTAAGGATATTTTTCTTTAAATGAAAAGGTTAAAAATTATACAAATTATTTTGATCGTGTATCATAACAATTGGAGTATTAGAAATAATAAACGACAATAATCTACGAAAAGACAAATTTCCATGTTTTGAAATACAAAAAGGTTAAAAATAAATGAAATTGACTATCACGAAGATCGAACTGTTTGGAATACATAGACTGATTGCCACTTAATCTACTTATCCATTTGTTAGTTTTTTACTATATAATAATATAATTAAGTTCAAATGAGAATGAAGTTTTTCGTATGAATGGAGGAGTTAATTTCAACTATTCATTTCATCAAGATAATAATACTTTCAACATTTTTAAAAATTGAATATCTCACAAACGGCTAGTCGAAAAAATATAAAAATTGCACCATAAAAATCAACATTTTTTTCTCTTCGATTAGACATCTCACAAGATATACTTTCGACAAACTTTTTTTTTTCATTTTTTGGTGGATTTTGAAAACTGGTAACACATGTGTTAGCTGCTGGTAACACATGTGTTAGTCGCAAGTAACACATGTGTTAATCGTTAGTAACATTAGCTGCTAGTAACACATGTGTTAGCTGCTAGTAACACATGTGTTAGCTGCTAGTAACACATGTGTTAGCTGCTAGTAACACATGTGTTAGCTGCTAGTAACACATGTGTTAGTCGCAAGTAACACATGTGTTAGTAGTTGGTAACACATGTGTTACCAACTACTAACACATGTGTTATCAGTTTTCAACCCAAAAATAAAATAAAATTGTCGAAATTATATCACGAGGGATGTTTAATTGTAGAGAAAAGAAAGCTGATTTTTATGGTGCAATTTTTATAATTTTTTGATTAGCTGTTTGTGAGATATTTAACTTTGAGGAAAATTAGGTTTTGCAAAACGAATGGCTAGGATTCATTCATTCATTCTCACTAAAATTTTCATTCTCATTTAAACTCAACCCTATAATAATATAATAGTTGAAACATATATCCATATTATGTATCTTATTTTGGATTTTTCATCAATATGTTTACTCACTAGAAAAATATTATGCTTACTATTATATTTATATATTTAATAATATATTGATATATGATATGATAACTCAATAGTTCCATAATTTGTATTGTTTATAACTAACTTTGTTTATTAAATATAATGATATTAATATAAACATTTTTTGTAAAAAGTAAACCTTAAACTAAACAAAAATATTAAACTAACTTAAAATATTTAATTATCTAATTATCCCCTAATACAAATTGTTGAACTTTATGAATAGTAAATATTTTTATCTTATCCTAGATAACTAAAAATATATAAGAAATTAGAGTTTTGTTTGACATTTGTTAGTTTGGTTCAATGGTTGCAAGCCTTGATATTTCTACAAAGCACCTAGGTTCAAAACCTTGCATATACCCTTTCTATACTCTACTTTTTAAAGTTTATGGACAAATAAAGTTTTAACTATTTGACCATATATAATGTAAATATAGTCCAATTGTATCATACTAACATTCCACCGCCTATAATATGCATTCAAAATGCTATCTACATGACAAACAAAACATGTAACTTTTTACTCTTCTTTTGGGTTATTTAGTATCCTCAATCCTATCCTATATTTAAATATATAAAGATTATATGTCAATATAGCTAGACATGTTTTAGATCTCATTATAGTTAGACTCTCCAACTCACTGAGTCATTTTGCAATTAATAATATAATAAGTTACACATGCCGTATATCATAAGTGAAAAATAATCATTTTAAAATGATTTTGTAATGATAATACCTTTTTTATACATATTCAATGTTCAACTATAAATTTAAGTGAGAATAAAAGTTTATGTTATACAAATAAAATACTAAAAATAGTGGGGATGTACAACAATACATTTAAGTAAAAACGAGAGCTTATGTTATGCAAATAAAAAACTAAAAGTAGTGATTATGTACCAATGCAAATGAAAAAATATATTTAACTTTAATCAATACATTTTCATAGTATGAAAATTATAAAGTTCTACTAATAACAAGTTTAAGTGAATAAATAAATTAAAATTGACATAAATAGTAATATTATCCCGTCGCGAAGCGTGGCCATATTATACCTTGTTTAAATCAATTGAAAAACTTAGTGTAAATATTTTATGCAAGGAAAAAAAAAAGGTAATATCTATACCTAAATATCATTCCGAATTACCATGAATCTCAATGACCAATAATTGGCGATTGACACGGCAAGTAATTGGAAATAAGCAACATCTCTGTTTTTAGTAACGATATATTTCTTAAATATTAGTAAATTATTTGTGTGAAATGACGGAATAATATTTAAAAATTGGTAATTGTGTATTTTACTTATTTGATATGAACTATTAATTTATTTGTTTAGTTGACTTGAATGTCTACGTTTTAAATGAAAATGATACATTTTGAAAATATAAAAGATATACATATTTTCATCTTACTATTTTAATAGCATATGTATCTGCCGTTAAACCCCATGAAGATTTTCTACATACATATAAATATCATGAAATTGCAAGAAACTTTTTGGCATGACTGCATTATAGAAGTTCATGGTACTTTCAACTAAACTTATATATAAAAAGTAATATAAGTGCCCTTAAATACGTGACAACCATGATACATTTCACGATATTAGATAAAGAATGTTATAAAAGGTTAAATAAAATTTATGAGATAAAAAAATAATCTTACACTATGTTTAAATACACATTTATGTGTATGATAACTAGTTTTTTTGTTTTTTTGTTTTTTATTTTCTTTTTTTTATTTTTATTATTACAAACAGGATTCATTTTTTTTAAAATTTTTTTTAAGTTTTAAAAATTAAAATATAAAATGTTTTATAGGTAAAGTATATCTTATATATTTTATATTTAAATACTTTAATGTATTAGACTAAAATGCTAGTATTAGAATATATCATTATTAAGCTAATATCAATATCAATATGTATCGAGAAAGATGGTCTAAGTTATTATGCCAAGCTACAGTTATCTAGTTGAGTATTTCTAATTGCTAAATATGTATATAGAAGTTTCGATCCGATTCAAATGGGCAAAAGAGTTATGATGCAGTCGAATTTGTAAGGGTAAATTGCGGTATTGTTATGATCCATTGTATGTTTATGATGCAGTGTACTTATGATGTAGTGAATCTGTATTATAGATCACAAAAATAAAGAGTTGAAATTGTTTGCCCCTTTTGCTTTCTCTAAGCTACTATCTCCTCTGATCCTCCATCTGAAAATTTATGCCTAAAAACAAACATACTTTATACATAATTTGACGGATCAAATGTATAGTTTCCTCTAGTGTCTTCTAGAGTTACTTGTGGTAGATGGAAAAGATTTAAAAGTAAAATGTTGTTTTTGAATTTTTTAATATAAGAAAGGAAAAAATAGATAATCAAAGAAGAGTGAATGTAATGTGTTTTCTTTCGGAATTTGTCTCTGGTGATCTTGTTAAATGAGTCGACTCGATGCACCACAGTCTCGTTCCAGGTCAACATGAACCTGTTTGGACACATCAGCACAAGGCAGCCAAAGCGGCCATGTTACACGTGTGATGTCATAATTGGCCAACATCCGCAGCGGTGACGAGAACCAGACCACTCTCATTTAATTTTATTTATTCTATTTTTTCCATCAAAATCTCGTCCTGTTTTCCCCCTCGATCTTCATCTTCATCATCATTTCAAACCCTAATTCGATTTGATTTTAGATACGCTCGACGTCACGACTGCCTAAAATTTTGTTCCTATTATATAATAATTTATACAAATTGAAATATAGTTTCCTGAAGTTACATCATCCCGAACAGGTATATCGAGATCCTAATCACCTTAGGTTTTCTTCGCAATCTGTTATCATCACGCGTTTCCAATTCTTGTTCTGCGTGAATTTCAATTGTTGATATAGACTGCTACCTATTGATTTATTATGATTTTTAGGGTTTATCGAGATCCTCTTATTTTGTTAGGTTATATGTGATTTATGAAATTAAGCTTTTGTTATTTCATGACATATTTAGTTTATCTACTATCTGCATTCATATGGAAAACTTTTATTACATCAAAAGGTAAATAAATAATATTTATTGTTTTTTTTTTAAATCCAAATGGCAGAAACACCCAAGTGAAACACCGGTTTCAGGTGGATTGATACATACATTAGTAGGTCTCTGTAGTTTGGTACGTAAAAAAGAAGGAAGCTTCTAAGAACGATATAAAATACTAAAACTAAAACGTTTTTAGTTGGATACAGTTCAACAAAGTTTCCCCTTTAATTATCTAAACATATTTTTGGAAGAATATTTGGCAGATTTTCACGTTTCTTATTCTACTTCCCGAATTGTTATAATATGCTTACTTTTTCTTATTCAATTGAGATCTATATAGAAACTGGAAAACTGGATGGAGAATTTTATATGAACCATGTAATGTGGTTAAGTAGAAGATGAGTATAAGGCTAATTGGTTATTTTGTGATGTAACAGTGCGTAGAGCAATATGATGAGGCTGCAGACATATGCTGGACTGAGTGTGCTTGCCACACTGGCTGTTATATATCATGCGTTTAGTAGTAGAGGACAGTTTTATCCAGCAACAGTTTATTTATCGACCTCGAAAGTCTGTTTAGTGCTTCTTCTCAACATGGGTTTAGTGATCATGTGCCTTATGTGGCAGCTGACAAAAAAGATTTTTCTTGGTTCACTTCGAGAAGCGGAGGTTGAGAGATTAAATGAGCAATCGTGGCGAGAAGTTATGGAAATCCTTTTTGCTATTACTATATTTCGGCAGGATTTTTCGGTTATGTTCCTTGCTATGGTGACTGCTCTTTTACTGATCAAGTCTTTGCATTGGTTGGCTCAAAAGAGAGTTGAATACATTGAAACAACACCGACTGTGCCAATGTTGTCTCATATCCGGATTGTTTCTTTCATGGGGTTCCTCCTCCTTGTAGACTGTCTTTTTTTGTATAACTCGGTGAAGTACTTGATACAAACGCGACAAGCTTCGGTTTCCCTCTTCTTTTCATTCGAGTAAGTTGGTTGATGTTATTTTTCCATTTCTTAGAAATGTTGATTGGCCTGATATTGTTGTCCAAAATATATATTAGATGAATGTGGAAAATATAGCCTAGATTTGCTATTTCTAAGTGACATGGTCATGGTCATTATTGTTCTGTCTAATGAGTATCGTGTGTCCACGGAACAATTTTTCACCTACTTGATCCACACCAATTGTTATTAGCACCTTTTTGCTTGCAAGTAACTTGTTTATTGCCATCTTTTCTATAAATTCCAGTTTTATAGGCTTGATTGTGAATTGTTAAATCACATTTTGTCATTTTCAGGTACATGATATTGGCAACAACAACAATATCAACATTTGTCAAATACGTATTCTATGTCAGTGATATGCTTATGGAAGGACAGTGGGAAAGAAAAGCTGTGTACACCTTCTATTTGGAGCTTATTCGTGACTTGCTGCACTTATCTATGTATCTGTGCTTTTTCCTCGCAATTTTTGTGTAAGTACTACATCCTACTTTAATGTTCTACATATGGAGCTTACATAGATCCTACTCGTATTTAATTTCATACACTTGAAGATCACATATAAAACTAGAATAATATGGAAATCAACATGTTATGTAATATTAGCTTGGTCACATGCGTGTCTGCTTGCCTGTGTATTCATTTTTTCTTCTATATGTACAATCATAATACTTCTTGTTCTCCAGGAACTACGGTGTGCCTCTGCACTTGATTCGGGAGCTTTATGAGACGTTTAGAAACTTTAAGCTTCGTATTTCTGATTACATTCGTTATCGGAAAATCACATCAAATATGAATGATCGGTTTCCAGATGCAACACCTGAAGAGTTGAATGCGTTAGTTGATAATCCCTCTAAATACTCCTCAGTTCTCATCCAAATATGTGTGTGTGTATTCATCAGTGATGTATTCAAATTTTCTTTATTTCTATCATATGCAGAAGTGATGCAACCTGCATTATCTGTAGAGAGGAGATGACTACAGCAAAAAAACTAGTCTGTGGGCATCTTTTCCATGTGCATTGCCTACGGTCATGGCTAGAACGACAACACACATGTCCCATTTGCAGAGCACTTGTTATACCAAATGAGGGTGGGACAACTACAACCGGTTCACGAGCTGGAGCTCATCGTCAAGGTCGGGATTTTTACGTTCTTTTGAATCATGCTTGTTTGTTAGTGAGAACCCTCTGCAAAGTGCCATTGGTTTTTTAAAAAGCATTTAATTGAGGTGGGAGATTGTATGACTAAATGACTCTGTAGTGTACCAATGCTGAATGTGCGGTTCACTTTAGTGTATGAATGCAATGCAATAGTTGTGAACCTATGACAATCTGTTCTATTGATTGAATTTTAAATTTGATTAGATAATTTTTTTTAGTTGCATTACTATACAGGAATTAGAAAAATTTCCTTCCCTTTGAGAGAAACCAGTTAATCTCTATTTAGGTGGAAAATACTGTAATGTTTATCATCTATAGATGCACATACTTGTGAACATTCTAATTGATAACCTAAGTTCATGGGCCTGACACAGATAATTGTATCGCAAAGTTTTAACAGTTTTGGCTGTGTTCAGGAGCAAACTCGGCAAGTACATCGTCTCAGGATCGAACTGGTGATGGTGTGGGAAGTGGGAATATTTGGAGAGATCAAAAGAGAGTTCAGGCTGCAGCAGCAGCTGCTTCCATATATCAGAAATCTTTTGTTTACCCTTCTCCAAGTTCTTTAACATGGTATGTACTTTATACTTCTACACATCTGTTTGATTCTATATGGTGTTTGCCGGTCATGTTATTATAATTAAATATGATGTCATATATCTTATTTGTAATTTCTATGCAGGTCATCTGGGTATGCTGTACTTCCCAACAAATCCACAACTAGCACCAACATTAATAATGCTGCTTCTTCTGGCGAACATGACAATTTAGTGTTGAACAATCCTACAAACTTTCCGTCTTTTCAGTTCCCACAAACAGGTTTCATGCCACTTCAAGCTCCGGGTGCAAGCCCCAACGCTGAGGATGGGTGGACCACCAGTCTCCAGATGTCAGTCTCTCAACTGGAGGCCCAGGAAAAAATTATTCACCACCAGATTGAGGTATGGTAACCTGAATCTCCTAGAAGTTTTTGTCCTAGAGTGTCGGTGATGATTGCTCATATATTTTCCCTTAAGCCTCTGCTTGTTACTTGTGAATGTGAATAAGAAAGTATTTATCAGACTACAAAAGCATTTTTGGGTTAACCCCCTGAAGCTCACGTGATTCAAGAAGTCAGACCACATAACACGTTAGGACATACAGTTGATATGGCCAGTAATTGTAGTAAACCATATTGTTCAACATTAGTTGCAAACCCTTTTTTGATGGATCTTATAAAAACATGTAGTGCGGTAAATATGATGGAATTGAGCTTTTTTTTGCTTCGTATGATATCCTTAAGGAGTTTGTTATGTGCCATATGAACTTTTGTTGCATCCAAGATCCAACCAAATTTTTTACTGTAAATGTTGTATAATAGATTTTAGTTAGCTTTGTCATTATGGATCCAGTGTTTATGTATAAAAGATACCCACTTTGTTACTACGTTACCCTAAAACGCTTGTGAATGCCTACCAACAGTTTGTGCTAGAAACATTTTCTATTACAAAAATTCAAATAGTTCATTAATAATCAGTACATTAAGTTTTATGGCAAAAAGTATGTAATTTTGATAGTACTGCAATTCGCTGGATAATATGATTCAGCGTTTATTATGCATTAGTAATATACTTGGACGACCTTAAACCTGTTTGACCCGTTAGTGATAAAATAGTGCTCATTCATAAGTAAATGTATCATAGTGGAGGCCTTGAGAAATTGTATATGAACCTATATATTTAATGCACTTGTAACCTATCGATTTTGCACTTGAACAATGGCTCACCTTTTTAAGTTAAATTCATTGAACAGATTTTGCAAAATCAGCTTCAACGATTACAGAAGCCTGCAACTGAGAAAAACTCAGTCGCTGAAAGCAGCAGCAGCAACAGTAGCTGGGAGATGGATCTGCCTATGCCTACTTCTGATAGTAAAGGAAAAGCGGTTTCATCATCATCTTTATCGGTTTCGGGTGTTGAACAAAAGCAACATGGGATGGACAATAACCGAGATGAAATGAATAATTCACCATTGTAGATGAAGTATGTGGTGTATCTGTGGATATTAACTATAGAGGGACATAATAGTGTTGCATTGTCAGAATTTTCTTTGTATGTAGGAGGACCTGCTTCTCAAACTCCCTTGAATACACAAATGAATTTGCAGAACACGCTTGATACTGTCAAGGTAAAAAAAGGATATGATAATGCTAGTTAGTTTTTTGGTGTTATTACCAATTATCAAAATTTTAAATTGTAACACCTAGGTTTGCTAGAGTTTTACATGCTGCATATTTTTATGTCACACCATGAGGATGAGATAACACGCAATTGGTCAACAACTTGGATTATACCTGTTAACATAGTCACACAGTCGACGTGGCTGTCGCTAACATCATAGGACACCGTTAAAGTACCAAATTTTTGTGACTTTCAAAGAATTTGGAGATGTACTAGTAAAAGTTTAGCATATGAAATACATGTTTGTATACACTTTCATTACACGGTTTCTGTTTGTTAGCAAATTGGCAAGTGCTTTTGTCAGTTAATGATTTGATATAATTTTTAACTTGGTGGTGCCATTTGAAATGAAACTCACATCGAAGTGACATGTATAAAGTAAAATAGTCAGAATACTCATTTCTAACCGACATTCACAATAACAAATTAAAGCATCATTGAAGACGTTATGGGTTAAAAAAGTATCAGGATGCAAAATGGAAGCAATTATTTAACCCTCCAAATGTACAAAGATCCGACTACAGTTAAAACTTCACAGATAAAAGGCCAAATTGTCACAACAGGCCACCATAACATTTAAAAGTCTTTTTGTAAGAATGAGGGTTGAACGCTGAACCACTCAGCCAGTATGGTTCAGCCCAAGCACAAGTTTTCAGCATCAGACTGCTGTAAACGCCTTCAGCTTTTGATCAGTCAACATAAAAGTCTCTCAGATCCTTATCAATATCATCAGCAGGGAGTAGTTTGCTGACTGTGTAATCCGTTCCATCAGTCTTATAATTATTCAATTCAGCTCCTTTCAGTTCGTCCAAATCAATGAGGTTCACCAAGTCAGCATAAATATCATCTTCATTAGGTGAGACACTTTTTTCTTTCTCTTTGTTGGCAACTTCAACCCCCTGTATGCAAACAATAGAATAATCAATAAACATCAAATATATAAATGAATAATCAAGGTTGCAAACATGAGCATAAGACCGCCCATGCTCTAACAAGGCAATTGCAAAGCTTAAATAGCAGACTAAATGAGAAAAAAATAGCAACACAAAGGCCAAACACAGCCATTAAATTAAACAGTGGTGGTGACCTTCTAAAGCAAAAATCAAAAGGTGACCAACTGTTCAAAACTATGGTCATGTTTTAAAAACATATCAAACATATATATATGAAAACTGTTACAACTAGCAAGTATAAAAAGCTTTGGAGAAACGAAAAGAAAAGAAATAGTAACTTTTTTTTCTGCATTTTACCACGTAAAACCAAGAAATGTGCCATACCTTGATTTCATTGTTGCCATTGAGATCCTTGGTGGATCCCCCCAAAATTGAAGCAATTTCTTCAAATAGTATCATATCATCACTGGAAGTCTGTCTCTTGTTGTCAGAGAACATGACAGTGGATGAACCTGGTTTAGTTAAGGAAGCAGCCATGTTCACTGTAGCTGGACCTTTCTGCTTGTAATCCAGTGTGTTTGTAGTCTCAGTTGCAGAATATGTCACAGTAGATGAACCGGGTTCAGTAACGGACATGTCACATGCACTTAAAGGTATAGGCATGTTCATTAGAGCTGGACTATAATCCAGTGTGTTTGTAGCCCCATCTGGACCAACAATGACTTGAGATCCAAAACAGCTGCCTCCATCATCATTCCACACTTCTTCATCATATGGGGCACCATACTGAGCACCATTTTTTGGCCCAACACCGCTTTTCTCGAAAACCTTACAAAGCACATACATATCCTGAAATACAGAGATCAGGCGTGTCAAGTACAATTCATTCAAAATCCACAAATGAGAAATTTGTACTAAAGTACATGTTTGTCTTTAGAGGGAATCAGATAATTTGTTATCTACAATAATTTATACTTAGTATCACACAAACTGCTCCGGTACTAATAACACAATTACTGTCATTAATAGCTTACTATGGTGTGATCTCTTTCCGTCGAACAGAATCAATATGAAGAAGCTTATGTCATGAATATAGCCTAAGGGTAGCAATTTCAAACATTTACTTATCGAATGGTCAATTTAGGGTTTTTTTGTAGCTCTGGCCAGAAAAACCAAAAAACATATATGAATGGATATTAAACATGATAGAAGCCATGTACCGACATGGAAGAATCATTTGAAGACTTAGAATGACCACCAAAGCTAAACAAAGTATGCAGAGGGAATAGGCAACAAACACACAACAAAACGAAGTTGTTTAAACAGCTACATATTGAAAACATTTATGCACAGATTGTCATACAGAAAAGCTCATAAGCAGTATGACGATCATTCAAATAGATGTTTTTCTTATATTTAAAAATGAAACTGAACCCTATAATACCTGAATTATCCCTGCATTAGCCAACTGATCATCATCCATTCTGTATTCATGCATTACCCAATCTGTTCTTTTCCCCTTTCCTTCATGAAATCGATGAAATACCAATGTCTTAATAGTTGCTACAATTCGTTCCTTGTATTTAACCTTCCTGTCTTTCCCAGTGGCCTTCCAGAACCCAGTTTCAGTTGCACGATTATATCTAGACCCGCTTGAATACTTTTTAGATTTAGGACAGAAAAAGAACCACTCTAAATCTCCACTTCTCAAGGAGGATTTATCTGAAACATAAAACCCAATAACTCGTTATAATTGAAATGCAAATAACTCATAATCTAGCAAGTGTCATTTACATGTTCATCTTATACATGCATGAAATGGAGATATGAATTACAGATAGGATGTCACTAGCCATTAACTTCATGTCATCTGGATTGAACCACTGAGCAAATATACGGCATTCACTAGTTACATTGTAGAGCGTTCTTTTTATATGATTAAATGAGTAGAGTCAGACACAAGTTTAAAATGATAATTCTATTGTTAAGTTTTTTCAACAAAAAACAACAGTAATCATTCACTGCAAACATACAGGGAAAAAACAAACAGGCCCTAAATATCAATAATATAATACTGTTCCCAGAAGTCAAAATATTTAGCTACCCTATGGCACATATCTATAGAAATGACATGAAAGGCTACAGAACTTATTACCGTACAGAGTACAGACAACACAAAATGCTTGAATGAAAAGAAGTGGGTAAAACCTAAAAAATATAACTAGATTATCTGATCATAGTCACTGAGTGCCTCTCCAATTCTAAAATTCTTAAGTCAAACAACATTAAGTTTTTGAATAAAGAACTCATTGTAGAGCTTATTTCACTAATCATAATTTACAGACCTACAACAGAAGGTAATGTGGCCTTTTTTTGTCTAAAAGTAACATTTTCTGAATTACATAAACAAAGTAAATTTACAGCAAAAAAGTTTTTGTATTCCGAAAAGCTTTATACCTGGAAGATCCCACGGACTGAAATCATATATGTTGACCTCTGCCACTGCGTTAACTACGATATTCTTCCCCAATAACTTCCTCTTGAGGTAGTACATGACCAATTCAGTATCAGTAGGATGAAAGCGAAATCCCGGAATGAGTGATGATATTGCCATGAAAGCTAATCAAATGTACAAAAATCAATATTTTTTCGAACCAATGATAATAATAATCTTCTTTAAATAACTAACTAGCAAACAAGAAAACAAATCCCTAATCGTTATCAGGTCCAATGGCGAAAAAATATCCACCCAGTGCTTCCCAGCCTTTTCCGGTTCATGAACACACACAAAAGTATCCCTTTATGTGCGCAGGAGGTGTCAAAAGACATTTGTTTCCCTGTATATTGTAAGAACAATTATTACTATCAACAAACAAAAACCACAAAAAAAATAATAAACAAAAATAGTTGAACAGCAAAGAGAGTTAACCCACATACATTACCATCATGAATACAACAAATATTTGTTTAAACACATAAAATTTTATCACAGGATAATCCAAAAACTAGAAAAGATCATACAAAAACGGAGATGGGTCAATATACAATGATAATTAAAGATATAAAATACCCTTTCCCTATTAAGATGATTAAGATAAATGTCAAGTTTCATATAATGTTTTCTCTCTCAAGAATGTTCTAACCAGTACACTAAGCTTCATCATTTACAGCTACAGCACTTCATTAGATACAAAAGGAACACTGGTACTTACATTGGCAACACAAATTCACATGACTCCTTCCAAGATCATTAGAACATTTGTCAAAACTTCACAAAATTCTTGTTTAAAGAGCGATTTACTCAGTACACCAACCAACTTAACTACTATTAAACATTAAAGAGCGATTAACTCAGTACACCAACCAACATAAGAACTACTATAAAACATACAAAAAGGAAAAAGAACGGTGCTAAACTTACACAAGAATCTTGATTTCAAGAAAGTTCTAATTACTTAGTTATATAATTTTTAAGCCCTAATCAAAGAAATACCAAAATCTTAAGTAAGATTCATCCCAATCTTTTACAAAAAAACCCCTACTTTTATACAATAAGTAATCTTAAACTACCACTAGTCTAGGAAATCGAACACGATCGGTGTCAATTTACACAAATAAAACAACAAGTCAACGCATCTTTAAATCAGATTATAATAACATATACACAAAAACCCTAATTACGGAAGGAAAAAACCGTAACATCGGAAACAAAAATATTAATAATTAACGATAAGAATATTAATAACTAACGATAATAACAAGAAAAGGCAAAGAACGAAAGAAAGAAGATTTATCTTACCAAAGATTGCATAAATAATTGCTAACAAATAAACGATTTAAAAGAAGAGAGATTTAGCGATATATAGAGATAGCTTACCGGAGAAGGATAGAGAAGACGATGTCGCGAGAAATTTGGAGGAAGGGGCTGAGCAGTGAGTGCATGTGTGAATGTGTGGCGAGCTTACTTATAGCACAGATACATGGGCCATCCGCCGGCCCAATAGTAGTTCAGTTGGTTTTGGGCTAGTGTCTAATGGGCTCTCAGGTTCAATACGAAATTTGATAGGAGTAGGAGCCTAGGAGCCTAGGAGGCTAGGAGCTATGTCTCTCTGAGAGTTCATTTGTTGGCGACCAATTGTATACACCAACAAAATTAACATGGGTGAAAGTAACCGAATGATATTGCGTTAAGGGGCATTTTATCTTCTATTTTTTTTTTTTTTTTTTCAAACTTATATACGTATATGTACAATATTCAATAATAAATGACCTTATACATGATTTTATCGAATGATGATCTCATTAAGATTTTGATTATTTAATAAAATTAAAAATTAACTAAAATTAAAGACATGATGACTTCATAAATAATAATTAATAATCTA
This sequence comes from Logfia minima, assembly GCA_963921325.1. Taxonomy (NCBI): domain Eukaryota; kingdom Viridiplantae; phylum Streptophyta; class Magnoliopsida; order Asterales; family Asteraceae; genus Logfia; species Logfia minima. The sequence continues at coordinate 7,630,816 of OY992764.1, read as the reverse complement.
ATTAAATACAAATAATTTATTATTTATTTATTATTTATGGTATAGTTTATCTTAATTTATTTATAATTTATTTTTATCTCTTGATCAAATATATTGTACGGAGTACATAACTAGGAATTCTTCAATAATTTTAAATATCTATTAGAGTCACAGAGTGATTAATCGTTCACATTTAAATAGACTATCAATTTTATTGCAACTAAATGACTTCTCAAATTTGGTTATTTTGGTAATTCTAGATATTTGCTAGACAACTAAAAATCATCAAGAACAATTTAGTTTAGATAATTAAAAAGATTTTTAATTTTTGTTTTATTTGTTGAAAGATCATTTGTCAATACTACCATACTTAACTATTTTTATGATGAATAAGTATTTATTTTCTTGTTAAACTATTATAATATAATAGAGTAAATTTTGGTAATCAAAATTTCAAACATATGATAATATTATGACAATACAATGACATCATAAATTATAATTAAAAAACTAATTAAATTTATATAATTATATTTAAAATCATATTGAGATAAGTCATAAGAACAAATAACAATCATTACCTTAATTTAAAGGGCTTAGTGTTTGTAAATGCATCCAACTTTGTCAAAAAAGCTATTGTGTGTATCGTACTTTACGGCACTCTATTAAATGTACTGAACTCGTAAAAACACATAATTGTATGTAATATTTTGACGTGAAACTTTATATGAGTGACACGTGGGTCTTTGTATGAGTGACACGTGACCAAATTACATACAATTGTGTGTTTTTACGAGTTGAGTACATTTAATAGAAGCGTTCAAAGTACAGTATACACAATAGCTTTTTAAAAAAAGTTAGATACATTTAGAAACACATAACCCTAATTTAAAATAACAACTCAAATTCAATCCATATAGTATACTTCGTATCTTTAAGTTGTCATTTTATAACTAATTCTTTGAATAGTAATATAAGTCGTTTTAAGAAATATATATTTATAATTAATATAATTAATTTAGTTCTATCTTTATATCTATTTAATATTATATTATAAAAATATAGAATACACCTCAATAAATATTCATTACAAAGTATTATTATTTTTGTAAAGTATTTATAATTAAATAGCAAATAAAATAGTGAGTTTATATGTATATACAAATAACGATTCTATCGCACCGCACGAGTAAGACCTCTCACTTGATCACAATTTATTAACTGCATTTAGTTGAAAATTTAAAATAAAATTTTCAATACGACATAAATAAAAGTTTGTTCTTAAGATTCGTTCATTCAGGTGTTCCGTTAAAAATCAAATTGACAGGACAAGGTTTGTTCTTAAGATTCCGTTCATATGCTTGATTTGGTCTCAGTTCGCTCATGTAATTCATCTATTTAGGGCTTCGGTGTTAATAATGTTGTTAGCCACTTGGCTAGCTGTTTAATTGTTGCATTTCTTCCAATTGAATGTTTATGAACCATTAGTTAGGGTTTAAAAGTTGATTCTTCTTGATTTTTATCTGGAACTCATAATGATGCCTGCAATAAGTTCATGTGTTTGTTTACTTATAAGTATGGTTATCAGTTTGTTAGCCACCGAATTAATTATTGTTGTCATTATTGAAGGGTTTGAAGTTAACAGACTATTGATGAACTAATGATCAGAATATTTGAAGTGTCTACGAATTGAACTCTTAATCATTCTCTTGATTAAAATGTTAGATACGTATATTTGTAATATGTATCTAGGTGATTCATGCAGGGATTTTGGCATCCAAGAAAGTTGAAAATGACAAAGAGGCCATAGACAAAAATATCATCACTATATGTGGTGTGTTCATTTTCCTTATGTTATTGATCAATGCAAGGGATAAGAAGGTAATTTTGACTTTTCACGATACAGGGACTTGTTAAGTGTATCTTCAAATCTCGATATCTGGAAATGCTACAGTACTTATCATCATGTGGATGCACAAATTTTAGCTCATGAATTTAAGTAATCAACACATAATCACTTGCGTGGCATAAGTTCTCTAACAACTACTGTCCACCAACTGTGCATGATATAAAATCTTTTGCATGGTTGCATCATGCAGATATAAGATAATCTAGCTTATATAAATTTTGGAGACGTCGTGTATGTTGCTATATGGTAAGCATTTAAAAGTAATATTGAGTCATCTAAAGTATCTTATGCTCATCTTCATCAGTTAACCATGTTCCTACTTGAATTGATTTTATATTTTTTGAACTATCTTAAGGTGTATCACATGTAAATTGTCCATAAAGTGCATGTATTCAAAGGATTTAAGAGCAGCAGCCCCATGTTCATCAGGTATAAGTTATTTGTGCAAATAACTGAAATAGTTGCTTATATTTTTCAATGCGTATTTAGTTTGAAATTGAGATTAAAGCGAAATATTAGAAGGCTAAAGTAAATGGTACATTGATGTACTGTAAGCTCTTGTATGTCCACTCGACATGAGAATACGTTGTTGATTTTTGACGTCTGCCACCAATATAAATGTATAACTCTGTATCTACTTTGTGATATTAGAGGTCTTGACAACCAAGGTTTAAGAGGATTCTTCCCTGGCGACATATCCAAGCTGACTCATCTACAAATTATGTAAGTTTAAGTTGCACTATCCATTCTTGAAAGTCTTCGAGGTTTCACATCGATTCGGATATTGTAAGTTGGTTGCTCTTTTTTCCCTTGTTTTTTGCAAGCAAAAAAGCTTAACTTAAATGATATGAATTGCAGTTTGGACTATAGGTCTCATACTACATAAGAATAGCTTATATCGTTACATGATTTATATGCTCCTACATGTATATACTTTAAATGGCTATACTCTACATTTAGAGGTGGCCATTTCAAACTATTTACTGTTGCACAGGTCGATTCGCGTTTCTATTGAAAGTATTATTGTATTGTATTACATATATATGACAAGTCCAAAACTAATAAGTTCATAAATAAAACTAGGGATATTGCGTTTCATATATTACCAAAGACAATGGAGAGTAGTTTTCCATATCTTAGATATTTATATATGTACTCTTAAGTGTGGTTGTGATATTTTTTTTATTCATAGACTTCTTCCTTTTGATTTTGTTTATAAGGAACCAAAGGTCAAGGTAAGAATTGTCGTTGTTTGCTCTATACCCTGAATTCCATGTGATACTTTGACCTTCTAATATTTGTCTTGTTCAAGTTAGCATGTTGAATTTGTTTATACATATAATTAGATTTTTTGGACATTTAACAATAAGCAGTACAAGTGTCTTTGTATTATATTAATTAATCTCTAGTTAAATCTGAAATTTATAGCATAATGAATTGATTTAATTTTGTTATTGAACTTATCCGTACACATCCGAAAAGAAAATTTGTAATATAGAAATTCAATAAGTATAAATATATAGAATTAATAATGTGGAATGTTCAGCTATTTATCAACGTCTATTTGTGTGGATTTCAACAAGAAGTCCACACTTTTAACCGTGGTGTTTTACCAAATTTATCCACGCTTTTGAGCGTGAATTTTTCGCAGTTTTGTTCCCAGGTTTATGTGTGAAGTTTTCTTTGTTTTGTCCGCACTTCGAAGTGTGGAGAATTTTGTAACGCCAATAACGACCACGGAAAAGAAAAAGTGGACTATAATATTTTACACAATTTACAGGTGGAGATACACTCAAATAACAGTGAAAATTTAGCCATTTTGTTGTAGTGGTTAAACCTTAAAAGTTTGTACATTGGGACAAGATATGTGTGGGAGAGAACAGACAAAGACGATTTGAAAGGACAAATATGGTACATGAATACGCATAATAATAGGAAAATTTTTGAGTTTCATTGTGAGTAAACCGGTTCAACCTGCCGGAACCGAGTTACTTACCGGTCCAACTATAAAACCGGTTTCTAAAACTTTGACCGTGTCGTTTCTCTTTCCAATACCACACCTCGCTGGTCTCTTATTCAGATTTAAAAGTTAAATAAAATTGTGCATCACACAATTGGATATCACATTGAAAGTAAGAAAATAAATTTATATCTTTTTTCCTTCCCAACAAATCCTTGTTCCACTTGTACGACTTGACTTGATTCTTCTTGCCATTTCCCTTTACATATTCAAGCACCTTGTCTCCATATCTGAATTGTAAACTCACTTATTCGTATAAACACACTCAATTGTAAACGTGTAACCTTGCAAACTCAGTGACAAAAATATGAAGTCGGTAATATACGATGTATGCGATTTGTGCATATTATTCAGGCAAGTATGTGTAAGTATTTGCCGTTCTATAAACATGTTTTTCTTTCTATTTCTATATACTTAAACAATAGAAATTTTACTTTTTCCTTTTTAACGCAAATAAACTTTAGATTTTACGTATCTGTAAATGCAGCAATAATCAATAAAAAAATTTTGAAAGGTAAAGAATTTTATTAAGTCCCACCGAGAGGACACTAAAGTCTTTACAACAACCAACTCAAATTAAATATTAGTCACCTCACTACCAATATTTACATATAAAAAATTCAATACCACTACCACACTAAAATATTATATGATTTAACCTAAATCAATATCACGAGGCTAAACCATGAGATTCATATGTTTGTTAAAAATTGTGTTGGTTAATCGTCCAAGTGGATCTCTAGCAGATGCTGCGATAAAATTAGGTAGGTCGGATAGAATGACTTGTTATCCACATCTATCTCATCCACTCTCTTGTTATTAAATCGGTCGAGCTTGTTGTTAGTTTTCTTTAATAATATTATACTGCTTGAAAAAACAAATGTTTTTAATAAAGTGATTTTCAAAGAGAAACCTGAAAATATGCTTCAAGCTTTCTCTTTAGAGTGGCATGCTCTTGCTTCACTTGTTGAAATACTCTAATGCATCTACAATAAAAAAAATAAAAAATCAACAACAAATTTGTTCAAATACTTGAACTTCAGAATTCAGATCCTAGGACGTACTATAATAGATATGATCAAATCACTGGTTTCGATCAGTTATTACCCTTCCGCGTTTCTAGCTTTGCAGAATTCTTGAAACTGAGTGCACCCGACCTTGACCTTTTTCGCACCAATGCTACATGTAATGTTATCAAACTTAATTAGTTTACCAAATTAAGATAAACACATTTATAGGGAATTAACAACTAATTATATATATAGCGTTCGGATCCACAAAAAAACATTATTTTTCGGGGAAGTAGAGAAGCAATAACATTCATTCTCGATGAATATTAATCAAAATGACAATCTTTTTTACCAGTAAGTAGTAATCAAAATTGATGTAATAAATACTAATATTCATAGATGACTTTTTTTTTCATAAGTTACAACATCAGTTGATAAAAATTAAGTATATAACTCATTACATTCAACATTGATGAATGCTAACCGAAGTGGTTATTATTAGTTAATAATGATCGTTAATATGTATTTGATTAATTCATTGAAATAATATACGCTAATAAATTTTAAGTTGTAAACTCGTTAACGAATGAACATCATGATGAATGTTAATGAATTTAATCAATTATAATTTATCAATGAAATATTTTTTCAATGAATATTAGTCAAATACACATTGCTGATGACATTTGTCAACTTTATATTCATTTTTGATAACATTCATCATGATATGTAAGATTTATAATTTAACATTCATCAATTAATGTTTAACTATATTAAATTCATCAATAATACTTATGATTTATAACATTGATTGTGATTAACATTTACTGATTTTTTTTATTTTTTTTTACTTTTGTATTCTACAATTTGTGTCTTCCCGGTTAACTTCCGTTAAAATGCTTCTTTAACTCATGACAAAATGACGAAGGTACCCTATTGTTTTATATTTTGATTTTCTAATCTCAAAGTACATACCACCTTTGAAAAAAATCTTAAACAAAACGTCAGCATCATCACTAAAATCTCACGAACAAACAAAAAACCCACATTTCAGTTCCATTGGTTTTCATATTAATCCAAAAAATCAAAACATAGTGTGGGGCATACAAACACAAACTCAACAAACTTAAGTATCTAAATTCCATTTTCTACACCACTGCAGATCTGGAAGATTGGGTTTATTTGTCAGAAAACAAAAAAGAAAAAAAAAACGCACAAGGATGACCAGATTCGCGTGATTTAACGGTCAGATCTAGTGCGATTCTGATTAATTTCCTTTAGATCCAACCGCCGTTTTAAACTTAGCCGGAACGAACAAGGATGACCAGAATCGAGAGTTGTATATATCGGAGTCATGTCACATCCGACCTCCGATTTAAACAAGGACGACCGGAGAAGATCTGCCGGTGTCGGAAACGGTGACGGTGGTAGTGGTTGGTGGCGGTTTAGGTCTGTATCTCCGGCGACCCTTCTTTTCATTTTCCGGGAAACGTACAAAAACCCCAGTTCGCTTCTGTTTGTCCACCGGAGTTCAATACCGACAGTAGGTGGTGGCTAGCAGCGATATTAATGCCGTGACTAGTAACGACTTTGAACTTAATTTTTCACATTGGGTTCTTGATTTCGCATATGGGTTCTTGATCTCACATATTGATTTTTAATTTTCTTTGAAGTCAGATTCTTGAAATTGAGGTTTTGATTTTGGATCTTGATATGAGTTTCCTTTAAAAAGTATGATGTTTGTTGCTATATGTTTAATTTTTTGATATTGGATATCGGATAAATTAGCGGGTGCTGTTTTCATGGTGAGATGAATCAGGGTTTGTTCCGACGGGATGAATTGGTTAACCAAGAGGAACAAATTAAAAGGAAAAATGAAAGTAAGGGTAGTGTGGTCATTTTCATAAGATTTAACAGAGAAAGTTAATAAAAGTTAATCAGGAAGATAAAGATTGCAGAATTTAATATAAATAAATGAAAAACTCAAAACCATATGAGCAAAAGATGCAAATTTCTCAAAATTTAATATAAATAAATGAAAAACAAAAAAAGGTCAATGTAATACCTTGAGCTACTACCCTTAAATTGATGCATATAATCGTCGAGCTTGCAAAAATCCAGAGGATATTTCTCCCTGTATATACAACAAAGTACACATATATAGTCCTATTTTAAAGATCTTATTAGGCAACCAAAAGTTGTTTATGAAAGGGATTGCTAAATATCCATGTCAAATATTCATTTTATCTATGCAATAAGATCATTCTAAAGAAAATTAAAATATATTTTCCTCAAATGGTTGCTATATAGCTACTTACAGTGCTGTCTCTACATTGCGGATTAGTCTTGTTGAGTCGGAGTAATACAACGTTACAATTTCTTCCACAAAATTGGGGTTTGCATCATCTTGTAGGTCCTCAAGTTGGGTGAATTGGTCATCCAAATAACCCTAACAAAACAAAGCACAGTATATTATTTTATGTGCATCTCCTATACAAAACTTAACTAGCCCATAAACCAAAACATAATGACACATTGACACGCATGCGACTGCAAGGTACTCAAGCTAACATGTTCGTAATACTTGTCTTGTTTATTTACTAACTGTAAACTATTATGCAATGCATAAGTTTAGAAAGTTAGAAACTTGATTGCAAAAAGCTGATCAACCATTTATACACGCGTTTTTTAGTTGAGATTACTATGAAAACGGAAAATAAATATAACATAACTAGGAAAGATATACACTACCTGCTCAAAGAGGGAATTTTTGGTGAGGGTGATCTGCTTCTTCATGTGATTTTGTTCCATCTTTTGTGAAAGAAATGATATGAAGATAAAAATGATTGGTTACACTTATTTTGGGATTGCTTCCTTCTATCAAACCAACTCATGGGTTGCTTTTTATAGTCAAGATCTTTAGTGATTGGTTGGTAGGGTGAGATTGTTGCATGGGAGGAGGGATAGAGAGGAATCAAATGACATGTGTCGTCTCAATATAATTTACAGCACAAAGGAAAAGAATAACTCAAAAGAAAAAGAAAAACAGATCCTGAACTAATAAAAATAAATTAAAATGTAAATATCACGTTTGGATGCGTTCCATAAGAAATAGTATAATTCAAAGTTACGTATCAATGTCCTCACAAATTCATATTTGTATAATCGTCTACTTTACCTTTTAAAGATATCTAATTATCTTTTGAGTTTTTTTTCCTCCTTTTTAAACATGATATGTTTACATCATCACATCACAGTCAACTTTATTTCACTTTAAAGTTTGCTTCATAATAATCCGGTAATCAACCCCTAATTTGACAACAATAAATTATTTTATACCTAATAAAATAGGTGGAGATAATTACTACACATTTGAACCACTAACATTTTATCACAATCCATGGTTTGACTAGAGGCCGTGTGGTGTCATGTGATGCGGTGCGACATATCAGCTATAATGTTAGAGTTACACACATAAAACAATCTTGTGTGGGATGTATCCTCACACGAATACTTAATTGAATACAAATTGGGTGCTAGTCTTTCAGAAAGAGAAAGTCTTGTCTTATATCACAGTTAGGGTTTTAAGGTTGGAGATAATTGATGTAATTAGACCCTGTTTATCACATTCTATTTTTTCATATATAAAGCAATTAATTAGACCATTTGAGTAATTTTCTATAATGAACCTGATATGTTTGAATTTAAAAAATTATGTTAGTTTTATTATACAAAAGACTTGTTTGTCACAATCATAAGTTTAACGCTATATCTTTAGGTTTTTAGAATTTTGAATTAGAGATGTTAATTAATTTTTTTTAAAGCAAATGGTTTGTTTGGTGAAGTAACTGTAGGTTATAAGTTATAGTAGTAGGATTCTAAGGCCCTGTTTGGCACAAAGCTTTTAGGAGCTTTTAGTTTTTGAACAAAAAGTTCCTATGAAAATTATAGTCTTATTTGACATATACAAGATGTAGCTTTAGAATAAAATGAAAAGCTCCAAATCTCAAAGCTACTTTTAGTAACTTTTCGTGAAAAACTTCAAACTTAAAGCTACAACTACAACCTACAGCTATTTCACCAAACATACCCTAAAGCTCATCAATTTTATGGAAAGTTACTTCCAAGAGCTTAGAGATTTTGAGCTTTTCATTAGATTCCAAAGCTATAACTTATACATGCCAAACAATACTTTTATTTTCATAAGAGCTTTTTATTCAAAAACTAAAAGCAAAAGCTCATAAAAGCTCCTAGTCAAACAAACCCAAAATATCATTAGTTATCAACAATACAGGTTTTATGCTTATGTACACGGTTATATACATATATATATATATATATATTAAAAATTAATTATTTTTTAGATCCTAATACTACATAAAGAATAAGTATAAGAATCTGTATGACAATTGCTTTTGATCGGCAAGAGTATTGCTCTTGAAAAATAAGTTCTTTATAAGTAAAACTAAAAAGGAAAATATAATTAAAATATAACCTTTTTATAGCACTCCCAACAGTCTGTCGGTTTGATCAGCGGTTTCAAACAACACCGATGGTATGGGTCCGTCGATTTTTCGACAGAGCTTCTATTTTTTTTTTCTTTTTTTTTTTTGTCCATTTTGAACAAAATTTTAAAATTTCATTCCAACAGCTCATTTATCAAACGCCTAAATTTTAATTTTTTTTCGCAATGCTCTAATCGAACACGTTACGCAACTCCCATCAAATTTCTGTCAACGTTAATCGTATTATTTTTTCTCCAACAAGTGTAATGTTTTTTATTATTGAAATTTTTTTAGAAATGTAATTTTTCTATAATTAATGTAATATTTTTATTTTAATTATTATGTTTTAAATATGTAAGTTAAATAATGTATGTGGCCCAGAAATAAAAACTGGCCAATCAAGTGACTGTTAGTGGTGGTTAGTTCAGTTTTAAAAAAAGCTGACATATCGCTGAGTTGCCAAAAATTGACCAGTCAGTATCCGTCACGGTTGGAAGAGCTCTAAACACCCTAACCTTGTTTTATAAAATATATACTTTTATAACCCCAAAAAAACCTTGAGCCGCCCTGACGAGGTGCGTTCAAGGCTCAAAACACAATTAACCCAATCATTTCCCTCGTCAGCCTATCAGTTTGCATTTCAAGATTATAGAATAATTGACGGTACACAGAATGAAACATTACATATTTCAGATAAAGGTGACGGGTGGACCTAACCTTCTCATTTTTGCAAGGGTCGGGGGAATATATAAACAATGTTTAGTAATAAATCACAGGAACCGAACGACAGTGGTCCTCTTAATGGCGATCTCTCACCATTTACACCACAACAAGATACCAAAACTCCTTTATTCCATTCTAATCCTTTCTTTGTTCATCCATCAATCAAAAATTACTTCCATCATATATCTCATTTTCAATCTCCCTTGGTGTGGTCACACACCTTACCTACTTTATGGGTGAATTAAATACAAAAGATTGTGGGATACTAAATGATTGGGTTATAACATTTTTGTTGAACGGATACATATTCGGTCATGTCATTTTCTCTTTTAACATCACTCGCAAGATGAATTATAACGATATAATAGTCTCAACAACATTCTAGAAATAGGTAATCGCTAACACAAGGTTCTTCGATTTTTATTGCGTTTTGCATTCTTTTGTAAGATTGAAGTTTTAAAAGATATTTTAAACAAAAGTTATATGATGGAAAGGATGTGGGGAAGAGAGTGAGGTGGCCTGATGGCTATGATAGAAACCATGAAAGGTGGTATTGATTTGAAATCGTAATCTCTTCGCTGCAGTATTGGTTCTCCTCATCTTTTTTGGAATCTCATTGCATGATTGATAGCAACATTATACGCTATACTGTATGAACTCGATATAGATATATTCAGATTACCATGGGTTTGTGGTTCATAGAACAGCAACTAAATTTGAAGAAACCTCGAACCTAAAAAAACTCAACTGCAAGTAAAATACTTGATAAAACCAATATTCGTCATTCGTCAATGGATATTTACTGTTCTTTAGGGTTCCCTCTTAATGCAATTCTTATTTATATATAGGAGGTTATTTTAATAAGACAAACCACATGGTAAAATAAATAGAAAAAAATGAGTTGACGAAATGTGGCGTGGTGTGCATCAAATTGTGATGCATACCCACTTAAAACTATTTCACAACTACCACGTGACATTTACTTCCTATCTATCTTACAATAAGTCACCAACTTCCCCTAACCATACTGCATGCTTAACTAACTTATTTTCAATTTTGGTTTGTGTTTTGGTGAGTTGATTGAATCTATATATCCAGCACAATATCTAGGAGGTAAGACCTTTGCCAAGCGCTTGTTGAAGCCGTTGAGGCATTGATGATATCCATTTTCAGAATATTCAGCGAAAATATCAGCAGCAATATGCAAACCATGGTGATGTGTCCAATTGATGATTAAGACATCAATAAAACACGATTGAATTGATCTGGACAAAAAGAAGAAAGAATAAACACAAAGTTGATCTAATGACTTAAAACGACAACAAGTGATCAGTATTCCAAACCACTTGGTGCAAATGTGACAAGTTCTAAGTTATCCAATAGCCACATCCAAGTGGAGGTGCAGAAAAAGGTTAACATGGTTTTCATATTTTATAGAAGTTATTTCCTAGCCAACACTTACAGTGAATTTGCTGCAAATGAATAACGATATCAGTTGTTAACCCAATAATTAAATGTTTAAATTACTTGTGATGTCAACCAACCGTAGATTCACAGATGAATTGACAAGATCACCATGTACCTCTCTGGGTCACTCAGAATCACATTGTGTTGATGTACACGTAGTAGTGCGCAAACTTTATGCTTGATTGTGAATCGCAACATTATAATATACCAAAAACTCAATATTGTGGCGGGTATGCAACTAGGATGAAATTGGAATGGGTTGTTATGAGAAGATGTAAAATTTATATTTCTTTACCTTGTCGAAATAAAATGGAAGATTTCTAAGAAGATGGCGTGTCCCTAAAATTTTACATCTTTGTTAAAAGGGGGAATTTCGTGCAGTAAAACATCAAATGAAAAGGTTACATGACTTAAAATAGACAAATTAAAAAATACATGATTATTCTATACGGTAACACCCTTCTAAATAAACATAGACTTTGGATAGATAGATTTAATCAATAAATCTCATATTGATGATCTGAATAAAAAATATAACTAGATTCTAATATGGAAATCAACTAAAAATGTTTCCAACATAATCCTATTATTGGCTTCAGTCTGTTGAACCACCGAGCCAGTATTGGAGCCTATTCGATGTCAAACTCAGTTTTAAAACATTGATCATATATGCAACCTTTTGTTTTGTAGTCTACTTTTGCCAAGTGCTCCATGACATCGTTAGTAACCTATATGTTAGATATTATCAGTTGGGAAATATCATAAACAATATGCAAAGTATGGTGGCGTATCAAGCTGATGATTAAGACAATAGAATACGACTGAATCGATCTAGACAAAAAGGAAATAAACATAAATTTATTTGTAGTCTATAAAATGAAAGCAAAGGATCAAATTTCCGTACCACTTGGTGAAAACATAACATACACTAGGTGTCTAGGTTACCTATATGCAAGTGGTATCACACAAAAAGGAGCAAGGTGCATGAGAACTTGTTTTATCTGTTGTCAATTCAAAAGACTGGCTTAATAGGGGTGGAAAGCCTTTATACGTCAGTCATCGTGCACTTTGCAAGAGATTATTTCTATAATTTGCATGGTCGGACATGTTATCATGTGTCTCTGTGTCATAAATGACTGATGTTACGAGGCTATGGATATTGCAATACGGTGAGATCTAATGAATGTTTACTACAAATATAGGATATACAAATCATATTACTATTTTACACTAAATATTCAGTAACATCAGTCAAGAGTGTTGTTTCGCCCATTCCCTCAAATTTTACTTTTGTCGTGATCCTTCCCCATTTTCAATAAAAGCAGTATATCTTGTTTTTGCTGATATGTTTAATTTCTCCAAGTCACACACAAGACTAACTATCAAAGTTCCACTTTAAATGGCATGTTATCAATAATAAAAACATTAAAACAAACCCAGTGAAGTAAAGAAGACTAGCTATCAAAGTTCCACTTTAAAATGCCCCCATACTACCGGTGTTCATTGTTGTTTTAAAACCAGTACCAACCATAAACCACAATTGTTAATTCAATTATGTTCTTCACTTCAATCATTCAAACTGTCTGACAGTTAAAACCTTGTTAGCATTCAAACTTGGAAAAAGTCAGCTAGTATTTTCAACCATTCTGAAAGGAAAAGACCCACATATATGTCACCCCCAAATATGTTCGCAGAACCTCTCATAATAAATAAAATTATTACATACTTGTTAAACTTGCATCACAGAATAATTCTAAGGAGGTCACTTAAAAATTTGTAGATATTACCAACCCAAGGAGTTTTTTGATTGCTGAATTTTGGCACTATATGACCTTTCTATGTCTTCCTGCAAAAACATTCACGAAATACTTTTCAGTATCATCAAAATAAACAAATTAAGAAGAAAGCCTGCAGGGGAATATAACTTGTTGCTTTTAATTGAGTATCTGAAACTGCTCATGACTATGACTAAACCTATTTTCAACACTATTGTATTTAGGGAAGGCCATACTGAATTCAGCCATTACAATTACAATATATTCTAATTACATGAGCCCATTTACTTATGAATCAGTTAATTCGGGTTATGTTTTAATATAGGGATTAGTGTTTGTAAATGTATCTAACTATGACCCAACGTCCATTATGTATATCTTACTTCATTTTTGTCAATTGTGTATCAAGCATTCATTTACTGTTATTGTATGTATCACCTCTTATTACTTCTAACTGTTGACGCGCCACCCACTTTTATGATGTGGCAGACGTGTCAATGATATGACAACTTATATGGCTGCCACGTCATCAAAAAGTACCGTTTACCAGACGAATAAGTCATCGGGTACATACAATAGCAATAAATTAAAATTTGATTTACACAATAGACCAAAATGAAGTTAGATACACACAATAGTCTTTGGGTCATAGTTAAAACACATTTCCAGACACTTATCCCTTTAGGGATTGTTTGGAATGAGGGAACGGGAATGGGTTTTGGAGGAATGGAATCATAAAAAATTGTTTGGTAAGCTATGTTAGGTTTTATTATTGGGAATCAATACTAAAAATAAATTAATTTCAAAAACCGATCATGACCCCTATTCCCTCTGTTTCCCACCAATTTGTTTCTTCCATTTTCTACCTTATTTTAACCAACTAAGCATAATTATAGGGTATGTTGGACAGTTGCACTGTTTCTTCCTTATCCGTTTTTAACTTTTCAATTTTCCAAATGCATTTTTCTCGAACCTTTGATCTCTTTAATTGCCTCACTCAGCATTTGAATTTACTTCCAACAGCTTACTTTCTATCCATTTATGAGAGGTTTTCTGACATCCTTTGCAGCCTCTCTCTAACAATCACTAACATGTCTATTTCTCTCACATACTTTTATTTTCTTTCCAATTTTTTAATTACTTTAACTTAATTTTTATTTTAAACAATAATATAAATAAAGTTCTAATATGTAACATAAATCATTTATTTTATAATTTATATCTTTTTTGTCTTTTTCTAATCTTTCAAATCCATACTTATTTCTAATCTTTTTCTTTTAAAACCAAACCTATTTACAAAAGAAAGACACCCTTAATATATAAGGGATCAAATGGGAGATGGTACTAGAATAAAATGAAAGTTGCCTAAAATGTAGTTTTAATGCATACAACTTACTAAAACACTTTATCCTAAAAATAGGTTACTATCGTAATATCTTTTGCCATCATGTTTAACTCAAAAATTACTTGTAAAATTAAAATGATGCTACTGGTCAGTCTGACCAACCCGTTTGCCACCTTTACTAATCCTATGCATACCACTAGCCACCCCAGGGCCAAGTATAACTGCCAGTTGTCACGGGCATCTTTAAAACAATGCAAAACATGAACATCACATAAGAAAATGGGCATGCTTTAAACGCTTGAACTATGAAAGACAAAAAATTCAATACCTTGCAAGATTTCAGCAAAGGCTGCAAGAATGATTCTCTGAAGTATCTGATAAACTTCCCCATTGTTGTTCTTTCCCATACTGACATCAATCCACGATAAAATTGGAAGAAAAAAGTGAATAATAATATTAGCACATAATGACCAACCGGATATCCTAATACTAGATTGTAACATGAATGTATGAAAAGACTTAAAGCATGTTCTAGAACAAATGAGATCCGTGCTATAGATTAATCTAACTAATACAACAGGTAGATTAACTTATATGATGTGGTTGAGGTTATCATCGAAAATAATATAAGAAATAGTCATATGATAATACGTTAAGTGGCATACCTTTATCGTCTTCTGCTTGCACGCCTACTGTGTTGATTTCTCTCAGAAGCTGCAAAATACAACAATATAGCGTTGGTAATGGCAATTGCAAAGGTAACAAAGATAAGATAAAGTGAAAACTTTCTTATAAGCTGCAAAGTACTACCTTGAAACATTAATATAAAATAAATGTTTATTTTATATTAAAAGAATAAGATGATATTTTATGTAATGAAATATAGTTTCTGAGTATACGTGAAAACTTAATCTTTTATGATTCTTTTGTTTCTCTTTCAAAAATAAGTTTAATGTGAAAGACTGAAAGATACCAACTTACTTGTCTTGTATAATGAATAATAATAGTAAGAGCTAAGCATGACTTTTACATAAGAGAAAGGGTTTTAGTGAAAATAAAAGTCGTACATTGGGATTTGAGTCACCTTCCCCAAATCAATATTCCTCCATTAAAGACCAAAACTTTCTTATTTCCTTCTTAAAATTAGTTAAAGATTATATAACACGTGTTATTTTTCGTTGTAAATCATTACTTGCTCAAACTTTCGGGGGGCCATGGCCCGTCCCTGCCCCCATTAAAATCTGCCACTGAAAGACACCAACATATAGGCTCGCTTCAACAGTTTCAAAACAAAGCTATTATTTGAACTTCCATGATTGTAACAATTGTCAAGGATCACCATTTTGAGAATATAGTTCGAGGATGAAAATGCTTGAGATCAATCAAGCTTAAACAGTTTAACAAATTAGAATACCTCATAGATAATTGTATAACAAAAAACAAAGGCGGACCAGAAAGGTTTTTCAATTCTAATTCCCTATTTTCCAAGTGGAGAATCTGGCTTAAGGAAAAAGAAATTGCATGAGAAAATTATGACTTTTAACTCATCGACAAAATCCGTAACTTTCTTTGTTTTCTAATATATTTATGTGAGGGGCTCAGTTTACTTTTCTATCGACCTTTATAAATACAATAACCTTGACTGTTTAGCATTCATGAGCCTATATGAAACTTCAGCTCGTAATCATTTCTCGTTCTACCTCAAGCAGGTAACTGTGCAACTGATTATTTTTATACATATCACGATAATAAAAATTGTGACTAAAATTTGCAAATGCCAATATAAGGAGTGGGTCTATACATACTTAGCTCGCAAAAAACATTACCTTGGAAAGTGTCGGTACATTAGCAGGATCAAACTCATCACAAACATTGGGATCGATAGGAACACAAACACGAGCTGAAGAAAAAGAAAACAGTGAGATTGGCATGCTGTCAAAAGTTATCTAAGTCGGGTTAGCATATAAAAGCATGAAAATTAAGAAAACCCAGCAACTCAAATTAATTTAATACGTTGCATTGTCCTGAAAAATGTGACGATTCCGTCTTTTTTAAACATGGACAACAAGGCTACCTACACATCTTTCCAAGTTGTCATTTAAGGGTACCCGAGAAACTAACCTGTTTTTGGGTGTACACAAAAAGGCGCCTTCAGCAAATGATTCATGAGTTTTGAAACCTAAGAAGTGACACCAAATGAGTTAAAAGTAAAAATTATTGATAAGTGAAAGTACTTGATTACCAAAAGCCGATAGTAGATTATATGGTGAAGAACGTGATTAAGAGAAAGTATATCAAAACGGAAGAAGCTTTTTTGAAATGAAGACAGAGTACAAAACAAACATAACGTGAAAATTAAAATAAAATATCACTTGCTATTGATATAGACATATAGTGGAAAATAAGACGTAGTACTGACCTCCATATCAAGCCTTGGATAAGTGAAAGAAAAAACAATCTCCTGAACAGATCTACGTACCGCAGGTGCCTGTTATGTAGAAGAAAAACAATTTTCAAAGGACTAGTGATGCATCTAAGAGTATACTGTTTTCAGTATGCTTAGTTTAAGTATAAATAAATAATACTTAAATCCCAGTTGTTAAAACCACCATATAATGGAACCAGATAGTCTGTCATCTCAAAATATCATCAGTTCTTCAGCCGATTTTTATCAAAATAATGGGCTTACCTTATGTTTCTCACACTGCTGTTTTAGTTGCTCCCATCGCACAACATTTATATCTCTTGCACCAGAAGAGCGCGTATTGGCTTGCCACTTTTCTCTAAGAGAGGCGCTTATAGATGGAACTAGCAAGTAAGTAATATACAGTACTAAGAGAATGCAAGAATATACAAGACAGAATAGAGCAAAAAAGAATAAGGCAGATTTGCGTACATGTTTCAGGAATCATCTCTAATATTTTCTCATATCTTTCATCTGAAAGTAACTGTTGGGTATGGAGTAATTTCTCCTCAAAGAAGCCTTTCAAGACATTGAGATATGATCTCCTGCAGAGAAACACAAAGTTCAAGGACATTTAACTAAAAAGTGAAATGACTATTGAAGAAATTCCATTACTTACTCAAGAAAAGGATGAAGTGGTGGACCCACAAGAGAAACCTTGGAATTACTATTTGTGTTACCCTGAACAAGAATAGATAATGAAGGGTCTCAAGATACACGATTTTGCAAGATGTCATAGTGTGTATGAGGCATAAACAACTAAAAATCAACCTTGTACACACGAAAATAATCAGCAATAGCTGTCCTCTGCTCATTATTCAACCTGAGATAGATAATGATGACGCAAATGTAGGTTGGTAAAAACAAAAGAAAAACATTTTACAAGTTGTGCAGTATTACCTGCGTGCTCTTCCATCACAGACCCAACAATGGACACCTCGACGACCACTGTATACCCATAGAATATGATTGAACCCAAAATCCTCTGATCAAATGGACATGAAAACATAATTATTAGCACCGTACAGTAACAATTATATTTTGGACAAAAGCTGATGCATTTGCCAACTTGGGAATAATTTGTGACTATAAAAATTAATGATTATGACTAGAAGTCCTGTAAAGGTGACACTGAATGTAAAATTACGCTTCATGGAACTACCCATACATTGATTTTTGCTTGCAGTGACCTTTAAATTTAATACCAGCTTGCCCAGTGATTACCTCTAAGAGAACTATCAATCACTTTGATTGCAATGGTCATCAGAGGCCAGCAGTCCAAGCAAACATCTGCTCCAGAGCAACAATGTCTAGCATCATCATAATCCGAAATATCCTGAACAACACATTGGTAAACAACAATGTTAAATAATCTAAACTTTACATTTTAGACAGACATTTAGTATTGAAAAGCACAAGAAAACGCACAATATCAAACACTAGCTCTCTTTCCACGGGGGTGAATATGTTATCCCCTTGTGTATATGTATGTTTCTTTGAAGGCTGTTGAAAAACCAAAACGCACAATAACAATACACAGACTCTACAAATTAACTAAATGCAAAACCGATCAATATTTTAAATGACCATAAGAAGAAATTTACCTCAACGCTATAAACAGCACCGATGTCTATTTTAAAAGGACATTCTTTTTTAATGCCCTCTTTCAAATCAGAAGCATTCTTAAATGACAAGTACCGCAAATACACATCATCATCTAACGTAAAAGAAAATTCTCTTCGCTCAAAATACGATTGATCACACGCAGGATGTTTCCCATCTACATAAATTAAACATTACAATTGGTCACACTCACACACAAATTCACAACTGGAATACAACTTACAGCGAGTATACCGTTTCCGTATGACATCCATTTGGCCATGTCCACGAGAGGGAAAAGTTTTCCTGCCACAATTATATATTCACATTTAAAGCCATATACTAAACTACTATCATTCATACATAAACCTATCGTTTCAGTTAAAACATATAACGAATAAATTAATATGTTCGTCTTTTTGGAACAATCTCGATTTTGATTAAATTAATTACATGAATTACAACATATATGTATAACTAGTAGGAATTTATTTAACTGATAATGAAACTGTAACTATGAAAAATTACCGTAGTAAACTTTGAGGTAATTAGAATTGAACTCTTCAGGAAAATCGATTAACATGTCATCTCTTCCATTATCTGCTTCTTCAATAGTCATATGTGAACCCTAATTTGAGGAACTAATTGCAAACAGATCTTAAGAAATAAAGGTCTATAATACGAAATAAGCACTTAGTTGCAAAACCCTAATATTAGTAACAAAAAGTAATACTCGGTATAAGTTTCAAAATAACACGTGATTAATTAACAGGATTAAGAGCGCACCTGCAAAATGTCTGTTTGGATACGAAACTGAGGTGGTGGGAGCAAAAATGCTGGGGAAGCTATAAATGGCGGGAAAGATCGAGTTCTTTTGGCGGGATAACGATGAAGGCCCGATCGCAACTCTTTACGGGCTTGGAATTGGGCTTGGGCCGAAACCTGGGATTGTCAGTTTCTAGTTTCTAGTTTTCTACACCGAAAAAGGGAGAAAGAGAGAAAAATTAAACTTGTATAATGGATGTGTGTGAAGTAAATAGGTATTCACCTCTTTTTCATTGGTGTTTTGGAGTTTTTATCGTTTGACTGGTTAAATACGGTATCATTTTTTTAGTAACAATTTTTCCTTTTGGAAAATATGAATAACGATTACCTTTTTTCTTTCGTACATAATAAATACCAAGTAGCGGGGTTAAAAAAAAATTCATATTCAAATTCATAACTCGCCAAATATTTGATCCGAAACTATTCAAGTGTTGATATTTCAGACATTGAAATTAGAAATTTTTGTATTTTTGTCTTTTTCTTTTATATAGTGAATTATTTTTTTGTATATGACGAATAATTTGCAAACGCATTAATAATAGATTCAAGTGTTTATTTACTTGAATTATTGTGTATTGTTTTGGTTGTTTGTTTATAATTATCGATTATTTTTATTGCTCGTTTCGATTTAAAGTTTCAAAGTAACAAATTTTCGAATACTCAAATATTCGAGTTCGGATATCCAACTTTGTACACCTCTACTATTAAGACAAACTTCTGACTACTTTCTATTTTTTCTTTCACACAACCAGTGAAAGATATTCATTCCCTAATATGAACTAAAAGTTGAAATTTTATTGATGAATTTATTTGAATTATAGTTATTGATCAAAGCCCTTCACGCTGTTATTAGCATAATTCCTCGTAAATTTGTATGCATATATGTGTGTATTCATTATATCACAAGTAAAACTGGAGTTGATGTGTGAAAAAAGTTGCACATTCAATTGTAGTATGATTGCACTTGGCTTTTAAGAGGGAAGTATGGTTGAATCATTGTAAAAGAAACTACATGATAAAGTTCACGCCTGTCCTTTGAAATGATATGCAAATTATATACAATTAAAGTGGGACATCACAAAGGAAGATCACAAGTTATGTTACATCTTTTATAAATTAATTATCTTTAAGGGTGTGTTTAGTTGATGAGAATGAAAAGGAAGGAATGACTATTATTGTGATTGTAAGTGTTTAGTTGATGGGAATTGTCTCACAAAATGGCAATCAAACCCCCATTATAGGGATAAGTCATACCATTTAAAGTGGTGGGTTTGAAAATCCATTCCCATACCAATTGCAAATTCATACTCATATTCATTTCAAGTTTCAAACCAAACACCTCTAAATTTCTTTTAAAAGACGCTTAAGTGTTGCTTTTAAAAGAAATTCAACTAAAAGTATGTAATAAATTCTATTTTATTTTTATTGTATAAGAACCTTTTTGTTTACTCTCATGTGTGAAGTACATGATGCGATTTAACGATAAAAGTTAACCAACTAATAGGATGGAACCGACAGTGAAACAAAAATCATAATCAAGAGACTAAATATGCGCATTACCGGACCAATCGACTAGATCCTTAATATGTGGTGTACAACAAGGACCATTTTCATAATTTGACGATTTACATTTTTAGATATGCTCCATTTCTGTATTACTTGTTTTTAACCCATATGAGATGGTCTAGTGGTAAAAGAGTGAGATTCTTTAAACGAGATATTTGCTTCAAATCTCGTAAGCAGTAACTAATTTAGATCACCCGCTTTAACAATCTAGAATCGTGCAAGTGATTTATCCGGTTCCATGGGTTTATGAAGTATTCGTGGAGTTTAAGTTTACGTCACAGGTCAACAAAATTGACTCATGATGGTCTCCCATGATTACTCAAAAATAGTACTCGTTCCTTTATATAGTAATCATTACAATATTGATTATGTAAGTTTGCTACACAATATTTTCAGAGCAATATTAGAGATGCTAAAAGTTTACAAAATGTATCTTATAAAAGTATATGACATATGAGATGTGCCACCTATGTTCAAACATTGTTATGACTATAAATCTTTTCGTCTATAGAGCATTTAATAGTGATCACACAAATTACTTCCTACACCATATATACTATTGTGTGTTGTTTAACCATGCATGTTGTGAAATTTTATGATGTGGTGTGTCAAATACTTTATGTAGTACATAGATGATTATCGCTAAATCGACACATACTTTACTTAAACTTAATTACAGAGAGGTGATAAATGCAACAAACTAATATATTAGTTCAGTACAACAGTTTATGTAGCGGTCAGTATTACCCGATTATCGATGATTAATAAAAAAAATTATTCTAATTGATACAACTAACTTACTTTAAACGATATTAGTAGTTGATAATTTAAGAACGTTTATTTAAAGCTTGGGGGAGCAATAACATACATATTTTATTTTGAGAAATGGAGGGCATTTGAGTGCCAAAAGAATAAAAGTGCCAGTATTGTGTAGTGTGATGAGGACTTGGGGTGATTTGAGATGCAAATGTTCAATGAACCTCTTTAGGGCCCTTTGACAATAGAAATTGAAATCAAAAGTACACTAGATGGGTATCAAGATATCAGAAGTAGCCATCCTTCCCACCACTCATCAAAGGTGACTTTCATGGCATGCTTCATTGAGAGAATAAATATTGACTTTTACCAATAATTAACTAATTGCAAAAGGTTCTATCATAATATAATTGATTTGATATAAGATTCACCAAATTGAACCAACGATGGTTATGATAGGGTGTGGCACCCTCTTTCTGTTGATCTAAATGCATATCTAATCCATAGAATGTTGGCACTTGCTAATTACGACACTATTCTATAAAGATTAAGATTAGGAGATATGTGTGCTCATGTTCCAAATGATTGAAAGTGTATAAGATGTAAAACACACACATACAAAATAAAATAATACGAGTAATGAATAAATAAATAACTAGAGACTTAAGCACGTATTCCTATGTTATAACTTTAAGAACTGATAGTGTGTGTATATGTATAGAGATTAAGTTGTTAGAGTGTTAAATATTGGGTTTTAACAGTTTTTGTATATAAGCAAGTGTATGTAGAGATTATGTAATTTAATTGAAACAATCCTCACAAATTTCTTATCTTCATTAATGTTGATTGATGGCAAGTTTTATCAGTCAGTTATTGTTGATGTGTTTTTGGTAATGAGCCTCAACTAATTTTGTTATATTTTATATCTCCAAACACTACAAAACGGAAGTCTCTTTTATGCTTCCTTTAAAAGCATGAGATGCAATTCTTGCTTTTCCAAAAGACTAAATAAATATCTCATGTGATTGTATGCTTCTTTCGTGTCATTTACTAACTTTCTTTTGTTTTAGAGCTCTTTTTAAGTTCCTCTGTTTTTGGTCATGCTAGTTTAAGGTATCATTTGGTCATCTTTCGTTATCGATTTGTAACACTTAGTTTTCTTAGAATTTGGATTAGTCTCTTTCTTTCGACAACTTTTATTGAAAACATAAATGGAGGGATACCCAAAATTGAAGAACGCAGCTTTTAAAGAAGCTAGTGAGGAAACAGGACTAGAACTAAGGTTGGGTCCTCCGGGAGATGGCTTTTACTCCATTGGTACAATTCATGGCACCAATTGTCCACCAACGTTTAAGAGCTCACATAAAAGGTATCCCTGATTTTAAAACATGTATCGGCGTTATGATTTTAGAACATAGAGTGATTTTTGACATGTTTCATATAGACATGTGCTTTTGATATGTTGTATATTCATGATGCACACTTGGTACGATTGCGCACACCTTTTTGCATAAGTTTTGATTTTCTGTGTTTTATGTGTCATTGTTTCAATGTTCATCATGAAATGAATTCACTTGGCATTTGCATTTCTTCTCGCACCGTATACATAAAGGGAATGACAAATATATTGTTAAGATAACCTAATATCGGTTCACTAGAAAATATATAAATAATCAAGTTACACTTTTACCCTTCTAAAATTTTAACTTCAACACAATCACCTTAAGGAGTCTTTAAAACTATACCTTGTTGCATGTAAGTTTGCTGGGTGCAGCTAACATCACCTAATATTATCCCATACATAAAATGTCCTTTGAAAATGAACAACTTTGGATGTACAAATTACTAGACCTTAGATAATGCCTAGAAATATTTGATGAATTTCTGAGTGCAGGTTTCATAATATATGGTCTTCCTTTGATTTATTTATTTTTTTCAAAAACTCTGGGTGTAACTTAGATTACTAACTTGTGTAGGGTTGCACAGCCAACAGCAGTGGTAGGATGGCCACCAGTGAGAGAATCAAGGAAGAACATTAAGACATCTAGCAATTCCATCAAGGAAGAAACACATGGCAAGAAAACCGATTGTTTCGATAATGAAAATAGTTTGTATGTGAAGATTAATATGGATGGAGTTGCTATTGGAAGAAAGGTTGATCTAAAAGCCTGTGATAATTATCAAAGGCTCTCCTCAGCTGTAGATGAACTCTTTAGAGGGCTCTTGGCAGGTACAAATTTTAAAAGTTGATAATATTGATAAAAACACACATATAGTTAAGTTCCAAAATACATAATACATGGACATTTGCACTTACATACTTTTTCGATCTGTTTGCTTTCTCATTTCGTTTTAAGAATAATACAACATGATTGATAATTGGTCGATTTTCTTTTTAGCTCAAGGAGAGGCTAGTGTGACGACAGGATTGTTGGATGGAAACGGAGAATACACACTAGTTTACGAGGATAATGAAGGAGATAGAATTCTTGTTGGTGATGTCCCTTGGGAGTAAGTATCGTTGTTATTTCTTGTTGTTTGCTTTTATTTACTTTTGAAGCGACTATTGACATAAAATGAGTAACTGATTTGGTAAAGGGTATGTTTTTGTGTAGCATGTTTATATCGTCAGCAAAGAGGCTTCGCGTGTTAAAAACATCTGAATTGCCTGTTTTACGTCCCCAGAATAAGTGATTACGAGTAATAGAAGATCAATCCAGTTTTAAAGGGTTCTTCTTTTGTTAGCTAAAAAGGTTTTTGAAATAATGCTGTCTTGTAAAAAGTGCTGAAATGGTTGAAAAACCAAAGAAAATGGATCAGCTTTGGTAATGTTTGATTGTGTATTGTGTAATATTGATTTTTGGGCTAGATCATTATGTAACCTTTGTATAAGGCCCATATTCCCTTGTTGGATTGTGGCTGATATAATAGGGACAAGATAGAAGACAATAGTTGGTTTATTTTATATTTAAATTTAATTTTAATATCTCCGAGGGATACATACGATGTCAATATAAAGGTTTGTACCAATATCTTCAACTTACCATCATTTAATTAAACATTGATAATTCTCATAAAGACCATCTCTTAGACTATTACAAGAGATGCATTAGCTCTCCAGGCTTTCTCCTTTGGAAATGATTCTCGATGCATTTTCCCGGGTAAACATGCTTCACACACTTCACCATTTTGTTTTATATATGGTAAACCATAAACCATGTTCTTCTTGCTCAATGTTATTAAGCTTTCAAAATTCACATGCCCAAGGCGTTTATGCCATAACGAAGATAAGTCATCAACATCAGCCTTCTTAAACGCAACAGTTTCTGCAATTTTGAGAGTGGGAGGAAAGTTTCTATCTCTCTCCATCTTAACTCTGGCCATTAGGCCTCTTTTTCTTTTTAACATTGTCGAAGATTTTACACCACTCACCCTTCAAAGATAACGGCATGACCATGCCCTAATAATAATGAAATGATACCTTTGCAACTCCCCCCACACCCAACCAACGATTTTGTTGATAAATTGGTTGTTTAGGGGCACTTTTAATGTTAGAGGCCTGTTAAAACTTCAACGGGCTTAGAAAATTAGTTTTACATCAGTGGGCTGATTTGGGGCTCAATAATATTTTTAATTGCTTTATATCTTCATTGTTGGGCTGGGCTAAAGATGACTTATTAACATTGTTACTTTGTTAGGGAGAAAAAATAGCAAGAAAAAGTTGGATGTTTTATGCAATTTGGTACTCTAGAATAGTCGTGTACAAAAAAATCAAAACTGAAATTGAAACGAAAAAAGGATCGAAACTGAAATCGGTCAAAACTGGTTTTGACCGAAAACCGGTTTCAGTTATTAATAACCGCCGGTTAGTAACCGGTTTCCATTTGAACGTTGGGATCGGTTTTCGGGTTCGGTTAACCGAACCGGTTTTTCTGGGTATTCGTTAACTAGCCGTTTTTTGATGTTTCTAGCCGTTTTTTTTATATATTTTTTTACCATTTTGCCATTCTAAATTCATTATAAATAGATAGGTTGAGTTTGGTTTAGTCACAACAATCAAACACTCTCAAAATGCTTACAAAGTTCACAAAACGCATACAAAATTCACAAAACGTATACAAAATTCTCATTTCTCAATTCTCATTCTCAAATGGCAACTCAAAGTTCTTCAACTTCCGCCGGTGTTGGTTCTTCAAATGCGGCTACTATAGTTGAAATTCTAGAAACAAAACGAAACGAAGAGGTGTGGTGTAATTTCGACAAAGTGTTGTTGTCGGATGGGCCGATTAAGGCTCATTGTAAACGTTGTGGAAAGTTTTTGAAAGCCGAATCCAACTCAACGTTGAGGCAACATAAATATAAGTTTTGCGGTGCACTAAAATCTAATCCGGAAGTGGGGCAAGCATCTATTTCACGAGATGGGAGTCTATTTACATACGAGGTGGAGCGGTGTCGAGAACAATTTGCAAGCTATGTAATTCAAGAAGGTTTGCCGTTCAACCACTTCGACAACCCTCGACTTACTAAGGTGATTCAAAATACTCTTCAACCTAGATATAATCAAGTAAGTCGTGCTACTCTTAGACGTGATTGTATTAAACTATGGAAAAAGGCTAAAATACAACTAATAAATGGTTTTGAAAACTTATCTACAAATGTAAGCTTAACAACCGATGTTTGGTCGGCTCCTCATGGTTTGCCCGGTTCGTACCTTTGTGTTACCGCACATTGGCTTGATCCCGAAACGTGGCAAATGATGAAACGTACAGTTGCTTTTGAAAACTTTGAGTATCCTCATACCGGTCAAAATTTATTTTATATGTTACGAGATGTATTAAAAGAGTTTAAATTAGAAAAGAAGGTTTTTTCAATATCATTTGATAATGCTAGTAATAATACAAACGCCGTAGGAAGACTAATCCTAAAATATCAACCACCTTTGAATGACATTTTTTTATCATAGTCGATGTATTGCACACATAATAAACTTGGTTGTGCAAGATGAACTAGCGGTGCCACAAATAAGTTTTATAAAAGACGCTTTTAAAAATATGTTGGGAGATATATTTTGTAAGGGTAAAGCTAGATATAAACATTATATGAAATTGTGTAAGGATACGGATTCCATCTTTTTAACCCCTAATTGGGACATGCCTATAAGATGGAATTCAACTTATAAAATGTTTGTATGTGGTTTACGCCAACGCCAAACTTTACAAATGTTTCATGATGAACTTGTAAGAAAGGGTAAAACTACGCCATTTCCGGTTGAATATTGGGATGTTATTTTAAAATTAACCGAATTTCTCAAAGTCTTTAAAAGCGCAACAACTTTATTATCGGGTGTTTATTATCCCACGATTCATTTGGTACTCAATCAAATTTATTTAATGTGTGAAAAATTAAGCGAAATGGAATTTTATGGTGATTTATATGCAAACATGATTTTGCCCATGAAAGAAAAACTAAGCAAATATTTTAAAGAATTGCCACCGGTAATTACTTGTGCCGCCGCATTGAACCCATCTTTGAACGTAAGTGGGGTGGAACTACTTATCGATTCCATTATTAATAATTTGGAGTTGAATGTCGCGGACCCATGGTTTACAACAAATGCTAAAAAAGACTTTAAGAAAAGTTTTATCGATTTATTTAATGTTTATTTTGAAAAATATGGTTCAACAAATGTTTATTCAACTTCTACTAGCGAATCGTTTAGTATATCTATTTCAAGGGATCCGATGATTAACTTAGATAATAATTTAAGACAAGAAAACACTAAACGAGCTAGGGGTGAGGGTGGCCAACCATCGACTACCGAATTTGGGAGGTATACGGGAACCGATTTGTTAGCCACTATGAGACCGAAGAATTCATTGACTTTGATATTTTGGTTTGGTGGAAAGGAAGGGGTTCTCAATATCCCGTTCTAACCTCGATGGCCCGAGATTTACTAACCGTCCAAGCTTCTACGGTAGCTTCGGAATCCGCTTTTTCTATTAGTGGCAGGGTATTATCTATACGAAGAACAAGACTCACACCGGCTTCGCTAGAGATGTGTATTTGCTTGAAGGATCACTTAGACGCCGCGGAACGTATACAACACATTTCAAGTCTTGAAGGTGAACTAGAATATGAACAAGATTTACATGATGTCGAGGTGGAAACGGGTATGGCATTCTCACTTTCCGATGAAGAAATAGCTCTCGATGAAGCTTCACGCGAGGCTAGCTCCGAAGAAGATGTCAATCTCGAAAAATTAACGAATTATACGAATTAAGTTTTATGTTCGTATATTTATAAAAGTTGAAGTATGAAGAGTTTATTAAGTTTATGCTTCCATTTCTAGTGTTTTCGAACAATGTATGACGAATTTATTAAATAAAAGTTGAAGTTTACGTTTTCATAAGTTATAACGCTCAAAATCCAAAAATACGAATTATATAGAAAAAATAAGAATTAATTAAGTTTTATGTAATTATATTAATAAAAGTTGAAGTAATAGAAGTATATTAAGTTTATGTTTTCATTCCTAGTGTTTTCGAACAATGTACGACGAATTTATTTAATAAAACTTGAAGTTTACGTTTTTTCACAAGTTATAACGCTCAAAAACCAAAAACCTTGAATTATATAGAAAAAACCGGTTATAACCGGTTTTTCCTAACCGAACCGGTTTGTAACCGTTTATGATCGGTTTCGGTTTTTCCCCATTGGTTTCGGTTCGGTTACTAACCGGTTTTTCAAAATAATCGGTTTTCTTGCTTGGCCCAATAACTGGTTCGGTTATTGAACCCGAACCGGTTTGCGAAATAAACCGGAAATGTACATCTCTACTCTAGAAGTTGTTAATTTTCTTTCCGGAATTTGTAAATAAAAAAAATGAAAGCTAGAAAAAATGAACTGTCCTTTTTAATCAAATATTTATTATTTTGCTAAAAATTTGGGACTGAGTAGGCGGTCGATAACTTTTCAACTAGAGAAATGCTAAAATTACAAAATTATATAAATAATTATATACAAAATTATGCAAAATGTTATCTGGTCCATACGAAAAATCTAACAACGTAGTAAGCTACTTATTTCAAATCATCAGATTGGTGGTAACGGATTTTCAAACGGTCCATCTCAAATGCCGTTTATTCAAATAGTGTTGGTGACTTTTCAGGCTTTTTTTTTTTTTTTTTCTTCTTTTTTTTTTTCCTAACAATTAGTTTTTAAAGTTTCTCACAGCTCGATTTTGATCAAATAGTTACAGAAAAGGTTCGCATAAGCTTCCAACCTTATATAAGTCATTCATGGAATTTATTATCTTTTTATAAACTTATATGTTATATATCATAGAGTAAACTAGTATTTTGCTTACGCAATGCGGCAGTGGCCATCAAATTATATATATTATTTTCGTAAATTGTATGTTCATTAAACAACATGTTATCTTTGAATATCAATATAATTATTTTTTTCATTACTTTATAAATAATATTTTAGTATGAGCATACTGAATTTATAAATGAAGTGATTTTAAAGTTTGATAAAAGTATAAATTGTTGTGTCTATTTTTGCAAAAATATAATAATAATAAAATTTAAATTTAAATAGAGATATTAATGTTATAATGTTTGTTAGACACTGTATAGGAAATTTGTTACACATGTTTATAGAATAGAGAGGTATAGGGGTAATTTATTTATTTTCGATATTTTTCTTAAGTACAAACATGAAAATGTTTTATAAAGGAGTATAGATTACTAGAATCATTCATGTGGTTTCGTTTTTGGACACAATTCGTTCTTATTTTGTTTTTGTAACACAGGTTATCCCTGTGGTTGCAATTTTAAACGCGAATCGTCATTTTTACTAACTTTGTATAGTTTGTTAAATGATGTCACATCCATAACATGTGAGGCATTTTTTTCCATTCATAAAATATCACACTTCCTTTAAACATTTAGCCCTTAAAAGTTTGTACTATATGCATTACCACTTGCACCTGACTTTACCAGAAAAAAGAACACGTACTTCATCACTCACCTAATACCATTACCCATATCTTTTTTTCTTTTTCCGACCTGACAACCTCTCACCCTGTCAAATCTATTAACAATCAAATATTCACCCTTATATTATTAGGTTTATTAGCAGTCATAATCTATTAAAAGAATACATACACGTGCATATTATCATTTATGGATTCTTGAGATCAAATATTATTGGAGTCATCGAGACGGTTTTATCTTGACACTTTCGTCTTCAACCACCGCCGGTTCGCAGGTTTCTGACCGGTGGTCGGACAACGCATATTCCGAAAGACTATAGCAAATAAGAATTCTATGGAACCCGTCGCCATTGCCACCATCTCGCCTGAACCCGTTGCTATCTCGCCAAAACCCGTCGCAGTAGCCTCATATCTCGTGGGAACTATATCGCCGCTACCTGGATTTCAGGATATGAGTTCATGAACCTAGCTTCGTGTTTAGTAAATTGTTGGTGTAATTGACATTTAGACATGAACCAATGGTTAGATGATCAAATTAGGTTGCATAATTCTTTTCTTTCCCGACTTAACGGTTTTGATTTGATATATATTTACGATGAAATTCAGTTATCTAATGGATTATGTTTTTGTAACAAAAACAAAATGTTTTGCTAATTAATAATGTATATGTTTTGATTTGTGAACTTAATTTGTTTGTTGTAGATTAATTTTGTATGTAATTTAGATAGAGCAGATAATAAGTGGGTGGAGTATAACTCAGTATGCTTACAATACACATTTTAAATGGTAAATCAAATATATTTTATGAATAGACAAAGATGCCATCACATGTAACATCATTTAACCGAATAAACTTAATGAAGTTAGTAAAAAAAACGCAATGTGTTCAAACTTACAACTACGGGGATAATGTGTGTTAAAAAATCAAATAATAATAGATAATGTCCTAAAAGAAAATTACAGAAACGATTTGAATAATCTATTCTATATTATGCATGTGTTGCATATGGAAAACCCATATTTTATTTTAGTTTAATTAAATGGTCAATATACAACAAATTTGTAATAGTTGTATATTATATATGTATCATTATTAGAAATTAATTAATTTCATTTTGAAATCTCTTACTTTTTACTTTATTTCATAATTGAGCTGTAAAGTATATCTATCTATATTATATACTATATAATAACTAGCAATAAACATCATTCGAATATGGTGTTTTATGAAATTAATTTATAGAATACACATATGAACGTTACGTGTAGCAGTGCCAGTATCATACGCGCCCACTTGACAACGTACGAGAGTGAACCAGTAACATTTAGTACGATTTATGAATAACTTGACAAAATGACAATACACCAAATCCATAAAGATATATGAATTTATTATGTAATGTTCTAAATAACTTTATAATTATATATTCATCAAATGAGGACCCCTATTATTGAGTATTCTTCCTTTGACTTTTTAGCCACCCGTGTAAGACCACAACTCTACCCATTGACTCACGGCTCGCCGCCATGCTTACCATCCCACTCTAGTCCCACTCTAGATGAAAAAGAAAATGTTACTTCTATTTCCACAAAGCTTACAACTTCCAATGAACAAAATGATTACCTATGCGGTATGCCTAACTAGTAAGTTCATGTGACAAAATAATAAGTGAAAAGAAAGAAAGAAGAAAAAAGAAAGAAAGTATATATCAAATAATAATGAAAAAATATATTATTAAATATATATTTTTAAATCTATTTAACATTACTTTTACTTTTAAGTAAAAGAAATATTTATTTATAATATATTAAAAGGTTCTACAAAATCTTTTTAACCAAAAAAAGATTTTAGAAATACACAATATCATAACACGGGATGTTAAATTCTTTGGACTTTGCTAATATGTGTTATAAATGCATATTATAAGAACCATGTAATGAATGGAAATTTTCTTTTTATATTTTATGTGCTGAGTTAAGGTTAAATGAACCTGAAAAATTTAGTAGAATTTGAGAAACTAAAGAAAAAATTTTATTTGTAGGGGTACCAAAATTATTTTAATAAAATATTCATTTTCTCTTATGTTTTTAAAATGTTAAATATCTCAAAAACGACTAGTCTAAACATTATTGAAATTGAATCATAAAAATAGTATTTTTTTTTCTCTTTGATTAGAACTCTCACATCATATATACTTTCGACGGTATTTTTTTCATTTTTTGGTGAGTTTTAAAAATTGCACATTGTAATATCATATGTGACACTGAATGATATCACATGTGATAATAACTGTGTTTTTTATCTCTTTCATCAAATATAACAATTCACATTAATTTGTAAGGCGTGATTTAAAGTTAACATGTGATAAAAGTTATAATCACATATAATTAAACACCAAAATAATAATATTGATGGCCAAATGTGATTATAGTTGTAATCACATGTGATAAATATTTGTAAGTTTAAAATTAATTTGATTACAAATACAATCACATACGATCAGAACATCAGAAAATAACTACACGTGATTACACATAAATCAATAATATCCATAATTACATATGAAAGTTAGCTTTGATCACATGATCACATATGAATTAACTAACATAAATAGATGATAAAAATCAATATAGAAAACTTTTAATTGCTTGAATTGGTGCGTTTATTATTCAGTTTGTGAATCTTGAAGGGCGCGTTCTTGATGAAATTGAATAAAGGAAATGATATGATGAGAGAAGAGAAGGAGGTTCAAATTTGTCAGATGAAATTTGTGAAGTGACAGAAATATTCTTGATATTTATTATCATTAGATCAGTCTCAATAGTTATACGGTTATCAGAATAGATCCTAATCTTTAACTTTTTTATCCACCGGTAAATAATTATTCCTCCATTCTTATAATAATATAGCATTCTTAAACAAACTTTACTCATTAAATGCCATTAATAAATAATGATATTAATTGTGTTTTTAATCTAGATGCATATAGTAAAATAAAAAGATAGATTTAAGCTAATTAAAAGCTTTTTATCCTCTCCACGGGACATATATTAATCATCATTAACATGGTCTATTGGTAAGTTATTCTAGAGGTATTTAACTATATAGCGTAGACGTACGATAAATTTTGGGCTGATTGAGAATTTTTTCACTTTCTAGAAACTACACAATTCAATGGCAAAATCGTAAATAAAACCGAACTCCAACCCCTTATTCGCAAATTTACCCACCGAAGCTACAAATACACAACCGCCAGCCAACTAACATTTCATAAAAGTCGGCTCCCAAATCTCCATGCCATTTTCAAATGACAAACTAACGTCACGCCGTTAATTTCTCCCGGCAACACAAACCACCATGAAAATGACGAAACTACCCTTACAAACACTCTTCTTCATTGTATTCATCACGACCTTGAATTATTTCACGGCGAATTCACAAACGTCTGAAATAACCACATTACTTAACGTCCGTCAACAGTGGGGGAATCCACCGTCACTAACAAACTGGAACAACGCATCAATCTCACCGTGTAACTGGACGGAAGTTACATGCAGCGTTAACGGTTCCATTATCTCTCTTAACCTAAGAACCAAAAGCTTAACGGGAGCTATACCGTCGTTAATATGTGATCTACAAAACTTACAAAACCTAATTTTGAATGATAATTATCTCACCGGTGAGTTCCCTAGGGTTTTGTATAGCTGTTCGAACTTAATTGAACTTGATTTATCACAAAACGCATTTGTCGGAACGTTGCCTAGTGATATTGATCGATTATCATCGGTGCTGAAATATGTTGATTTTGGAGCTAATAACTTCACCGGAGATATACCTCCGGCGATCGGGAATTTATCAGACTTGATTTCGCTGAATTTGTATTCGAATTTGTTTAACGGTTCTATTCCGGCGGAGATCGGAAACTTATCGAATTTGATGAGTCTAGGTTTGGCGTATAATAAATTTGCGTCACCGGAAATACCACCGGAGTTTGGGAAGTTGAGAAATCTGACGAGTTTATGGATGCCGGAAACTAATCTAGTCGGAAAAATACCGGATAGTTTAGCGAATTTATCGAGCGTTGAGTTGTTAGATTTGAGTTTTAATAATCTAGAAGGTGAAATTCCTTCTGAATTGTTGTTATGTAAGAATTTGAAGAAATTGTATTTGTATAAGAATAACTTGTCCGGTGAAATTCCGACGGTGATCGAGTCAGTAAACTTGACTGAAATCGATATCTCGATGAATAAGTTATCAGGTTCGATACCTGAGGAATTTGGAAAGTTACAGCAGTTGGAAGTGTTGAATTTGTTTTCGAATCAATTATCAGGCAGTATTCCGACGAGTATTTCTAGAATTCCAGCTTTGAGGATTTTTCGAGTGTTTAGAAACAATCTACGCGGCGAGTTACCTTCGGAATTTGGGAACTATTCCAAGCTAGAAGCGTTTGAGGTGTCGGAAAACAAACTCACCGGAAAGTTGCCGGAGGGTTTATGCGGTGGAGGTAGTTTGTTAGTTGTGGTTGCTTTTTCTAACCATTTAACAGGAGAAATCCCTAAATCACTTCAGAATTGTGATAGATTGAATAATATTCAACTTCATGAAAATAGTTTCATTGGTGAATTTCCTTCTGGAATTTGGACATTATCCAATCTTTCTAGCTTGAGGCTGGCCGGAAACTTTCTTTCCGGTGAGATTCCGAGTAAGATAGCAGGGAATTTGTCTAGATTGGAGATTAGTGACAACAAATTTTCTGGACGAATTCCGGAGATGATTTCGTCTTGGACGAAACTAAAGGTATTCAAGGCTAGTAATAATTTGTTTTCAGGTGAAATTCCAATTGGTTTCACTAATCTTTCAGAGTTGTCTGATCTTTACCTCGATGGAAATTTGCTTTCTGGCGAACTTCCATCGGAGATCAAGTCATGGAATTCAATAACCACATTGAATCTAGCTAGAAACAATCTTTCTGGCTCAATTCCAGTGGCCATCACTTTATTACCACATCTTCTTGATCTTGATTTATCAGATAACCAACTTTCCGGCCAAATTCCATCACAGTTGAGCCGTTTAAGACTTACTACTTTGAATCTATCTTCAAATAGACTCAGCGGAAGAATCCCATTTGCATTCGATAACCTTGCTTATGACAATAGTTTCTTGAACAATCCAAATCTTTGTGCCACATCACCAATCTCAAACCTCAACAACTGTCATGCAACTTATGCTGCCAAATCCACACACTCCAAGAAAATTTCCACCAAAATCATTGTCATGATTGTTGTTTTATCAGCATTCGTCGTGCTCATGGCCATTCTATGCACACTTTTCATGTTCAGAGGCTACCTTAAGAAGAAACAAAATCGAGATTTGACCACATGGAAATTGACTTCATTTCATAAGTTGGAGTTCACAGAAGCAAATATTTTGTCTTGTTTGACCGAAAACAACTTAATAGGTAGTGGCGGGTCAGGAAAAGTTTACCAGATTGAATTCGGGCAACAAGGGGAATATGTTGCAGTGAAGAGGATTTGGAGTAACAACAAACTAGACAATAGTCTTGAAAAAGAGTTCTTATCTGAAGTTCAAATATTGGGTTCAATTCGTCATTCGAACATAGTTAAACTACTATGTTGTTTTTCAAGTGAGGATTCTAAGCTTCTTGTTTATGAGTATATGGAGAATCAGAGTCTTGATAAATGGTTACATGGAAAGAAGATGAAATCGCACCATGGTTTGGTTCATCCTTTGGTCTTGGATTGGCCCAAGAGGCTGCAGATTGCGATTGGGGTGGCTCAGGGGCTTTGTTATATGCACCATGATTGTTCACCACCCATCATTCATAGAGATGTGAAGTCTAGCAATATATTGTTGGACTCTGAGTTTAAAGCACGGATTGCAGATTTTGGTTTGGCCAAGATTTTAGCTAAGCCAAAGCCAGGTCAAGCCAATACCGGGTCTGCTATAGCTGGCTCATTCGGTTACTTTCCTCCTGGTAAGAACATCGTTACTTGAAAGGACAAATTTTGAAAATAAAAATGGGCATGGGGTTCTGTTAAACGAACTTAAAAATTAGTACTTTCCATTGGAAGTGGAAAATAATATAAACTGTTCGGAAAGGAAAGTATATCTACACTGTTTGACTTTTCAGGTCAAACTTAAGTAATTTTCAAGTCTCAAATTGATTTGTGTTTTTTCATATAAATCCACAATTATATGTTTTATTTTCAATAATTTTAGAAATGTCTCAAAATGATTTGGATTTGTTATATGAATCCACAAATTTATTCATTTGTCATATTATATGCCTTATGCCTAAGTCATTTAATATTGGCACATTGAAGATGCTTTTTCTTTCTTCTTGCATTTACCTTTGACTTTTCCATGTCTCGATCTTTTTGTTATGCATATGAATTAGGCATGCTGATCATTTCTTTTATAGTTGTGTTATGAAATGTTACTCAGCTGTCATGTTCTTCTTAAGAATCTAATTGAGATTGAAGTTGTTATGGGCGTTCTTAAAAAAGACTTAAAATAAAGAATTTCAACTTGTAGGATTATAACATAATAAGTAGTGAATTTTTCATAATTTTAATAAGTCCTTAGAAGTTAAGATAAAAATTAAGTTCAATATAGGTTTCTCTGACCCTTAAAGTCAAACTGTAAAACTGATAACATATGCTGGCCTCATTTGGTTGACTTTTGAGGCCAAGCCCAATAAATCAGCAAAGCTGAAATTGAATTGGGTTTCTCAAATGCATCAACAACCAAAAAGTTTTCTATTTTTGTTATTTTTTATGACATGCAATGAAGCTTTTAAATCTCCTCAAGAATTTAAACAATATAATTTCATGAGTTGAATATTAGTTCCTTTGACCTTCAATGTTAAACCATGCTCCTTTATAAACACAGCTTATAAACAATGACCATTATTTACTGATTAATTGCAGAGTATGCTTACTCAACAACGATAAATGAGAGAGTAGACGTATATAGTTTCGGTGTGGTGTTACTAGAACTAGTAACGGGAAAAGAACCACATGAAGGAGATGTTGACACGAGTCTTGCTGAATGGGCATGGAGGCATTATGGTGAGGGGACATCCATGGTTGAAGCGTTGGATCCCGAGATCAAACAACCTAATTGTTACATGGAAGAAATTAGCCTAGTGTTCAAATTAGGACTCATATGCACTAGCACATTGCCTTCTAGTAGGCCATCAATGAAAGAAGTACTTGAAATTCTCAGAAGATGTAATTCGTCAAGTGAAGAGCAAAAAGTGGGAGGAGAAGAGTTTGATGTTGCGCCACTTTTAAGGAGAGAAAGTTATCTATCTAATTACCGCTGTAGTGGGAATAAGGTGGTGAATGATAGTATTGATATATTTGATGGTAGACTGTAACTATGATGTGTGCTTGTTTAAGATAAAATATGTGTGTCTTGCGCTGTTGTACATAAGTAATAAAGCTCTATTTTGGTTGAGTTGATCTGATGTTGTTTATAATACCTTAGCACTGAAATCAGAATCCAACAACAGAAAGAATTAAAGCCAATTTTTGCTTCACATGTCAATTTGAGCAATTATGTTGCTAAATTTAACTTTTATATAAAGCTTCCAAGAACAGTCAAACGCCACCCAAGTATCACAAGATGAACAGGCAAATAAACTTTTCATATAGGAGGATATTATGGTCCTGAAAATGTTATATATATAGTGGGTCGAGGTAACAGGTCATATGAGTTCTAGAACCATCTCCAATGTATGGACCAAACAACAAATTTGGTATTTTGGTGTGAAACTTCATATTCAACTAGACACCAACTTCAATCTAAGGCTAGTTTTTGTCATTTTTACATCAAATTTTAGTAAGTTAGTGGTATTTGGTGTAATCGTTGGAGTAAAAATCAAATGTAGTGTGTTATAAGTTCTATTTTTACTACAACTTTGATGTAACTTTTGATGCATACGTTGGAGATACCATTGGTGCTTTACCTTTTCAACTTTGATGCGTACATATTTGCCAGTATAATACTATTATTTCTTGATATTCTGGGCCCCTCGAAAGTGCTTAATGGAATTGAAAGGCGATGTAAGCAACAGAGTTATGGCTGATGTGAGACGGGATCTGGTATTTTTACGCATATTAAGTAGCTTGTATTTGGTTTGTCAATCGATCATATACTGCATACAAAGCTTGTAACTCTTTAATTCAGATTTAAAATTGCCTTAACAGAGCCTCATACAAAGAGATCGAACATCATTCCTTTTGCCAGATACTAAAGTAAAGTTTAAATTAAAGTTGCAGCAGATGCAGATTAAATACAAAGTTTGGAAGGATATGACATAGAAAAATACAATGGCCATGATGCATGATCCATTGTACTTAATGGGCTATGGCTTTTATTTATCTGTGAATTGTGTAAAACCAACACTGAAACATTTAAACCCATTTTTATTAATGTTTCGGTGTTGGTTTTGAGTATCCTTCTTAAAGGGCATTCTGAGTCAGACACAATGTCCATGTGCTTAAATTGGCTACACGAATGTGAGAACTTGAGATCTCAAACTAAAACTGATTCTGTACTTGAACATATATAGCTACATATGAAGACAGATAAGTACTTTAAGGTTTCATCAACGGGTTGTGAAGATTTTGTACTTAAAAATGGGTGGTGATTTGGTAGTACATTAAACTTTGATGCCTGCATTCTTTTTAGAAAATAATTTGGCAATCAATTCTTTGTAATTAATATACTAAATCACCAAAAGAGCTAAGTTGAATCTGTCCAAATTATGATTGGGACCATTTATGAATTCCAATCCCATCATAATGGCCAATGATTTACTCATATCATTTCCATGCCAATAAGAGTTTGACAAAGATATGACCTGTGGGATGTAGTAATTTACCAGGTTTTTCAAAGATAATTTAAGAGAAAATTATCAATTCTGTAAAGCTCTAAGAATAATATTAATGCTCTAGTAAATTACTAAACCATCTTTTATTTGTTTCTCTGGATTTTTAAATATATTGCAACTTACCATATATTTTGTACGAATTTGATATCATAGTCGAGTCTTCTTGGTTGGGGTGCATAGTTAATGATGATGGTAGCACGTACTAGATCGAGTTATTGTGTAGTTGGTCATCAAAATATGCACTCAAGTACTAACAATGTTCGTCATAAAAAGTAAAAGAGTATCTTTTATTGTTTCTTAAACTGTTACACACATAACATAGGATTTTATACAATGCATCATGATGCACAGCACAATCAATACTATAACAGAAAGCAAATATATGATATATGATCACATCACATGAGCCTATAGCAAAGCTCTTACGTACGAAAGAAAAATACAAATTTAATAACATAATTAAAAGAAAACATTAAGAAGCAAGTTTGGTCCACTCAACTTAGGCACATTTGAAGCCACTTGGGACTTTCTTGCCACAAACATTAAGAAGCAAGCTTAGAGAAACAGGCACATTAACATTGATCCCCAAAACGTTAGCTTTAATGGCAGTGCATAGGCAAACTGCTGCCTCAAGGTCAGTAAGGCCTTGAATGAGGGTGCAACATGGTTTTACGGGTGGTGAACCAACTTCGATACCAACCAACCCACTAAGCAAATTGGCACATACACCAAGTTTCAAGGTATCTTTAGGGCATGTAGCCTTAGTTGGCTTTGGTTGTGGTTTGGTTTTTGGTTTTGGTGTAGGAGTAGGAGTATCACAAGTCCCACAGCCACTCACAATGGCAAAAAGGAGAAGATTGAGTGCTAGAAAAAGGACTAGTGAAGCATTGCTCTTTGAGGCCATTTTTAAGTGAGTAACTAATGGCCCTTTGTGATTAGGTGTAGGAGAGTGTAGTTGAGGATGATGGGTGAATGTAGAGCAAGGGGATTGAAGGGTTTATATAGGTGCAAAGATTTGGTTTTGGGTCCAATTTT
Source organism: Logfia minima (assembly GCA_963921325.1). Classification (NCBI taxonomy): domain Eukaryota; kingdom Viridiplantae; phylum Streptophyta; class Magnoliopsida; order Asterales; family Asteraceae; genus Logfia; species Logfia minima. Next base: position 7,590,915 of record OY992764.1, on the reverse strand, counting down.
TGCTGGCATTGATCAAGGGGTAGAGGTAGACATCAACATGCATACAAATGGCCATTTCACATGTTATCTAATAATGGAGTATGTTAATTAGTAATCTATCTTATCTCTAGAGGAGGATGTTTTGTTAATACTCTATCAGCTTCCATGATTTCATTCATCTTTGTTAATTTAACCACCCTTCATTGATAAACCCAGAATTGGAAAAAACAAAAAGTTGAAATTATTTCAATTTTTTTTTTCTAAAGATTTAATTATTTAGTTTGATATAAAAATTACAATTAATACACATTTAGGCACAACAAGAACATGTGGACATCTCATTTCACGTACAATCACGAAAAATAACACATTTTTCGTTCCTCTCCTTCCCCTAGGTTTGGTGATTATAATTAATCAGGGTTTGATCTTGTTTGTTGATAAAAAACATTACAAATGTTGAAATATTAGTAAACTAAATGCCAAAAGGGATGGCATTTAGAGACTTGTGTTCTTGTTCTTGATAGTTGATTCAAGTAAACAAGAAAGATAATGTTGAAATATATATGATATCCAACATGTAGTTGACAAATCAACGACATTTGATTTCGCTTATCTGACAATTTTAAAAGTCCCCATTTTGAAGAGTACGTAGGTGTGTTCTTGATTCGTTAACCTCAAATCTAGAATCATGTACAGTCCAGCTAAAAAACTTAGAATTCATAATTTAACTTCCACTTTTCTCATAGTTCAGTTAAGTGACGTTCATCGGCAAGTGACTCAGCCGTTAATCACCACTTGTTTCGTATCTACATGTTTGATATGAGCAGAACGTATCTTATTCGGATGCTGGATTGCTTCAAATATTTGGATTGAACGTAAACTCATATGTCGATAGACTATTGTCTTATTATATACAGTTTTCTTCATATTCACACCGAATGACAGGGACTTGTTTACTTTATTAATTCCCCAAGTATATTGTCTTGTAAGAAGCCTCTTAAGTCGTCTATCCTTGCAAATTTGGTCCACTAAATTTGATATTTGGTTACTACAAAAGAAGATGTTTTAAGTATTAATTTGTATGCATATTCACAACTTGTAGTTTGTTTGGAATCATATGCATGTGTGTATCCCCGTTGCTTCAATGGTTAGATTCATGCTTGTTACGAGTATTATTTGTGGCATTCTGCAATCCTACAAATTGATCAAGTACCCAAGAGAGAAAGATGTGGTTCATGATGCTTATGACTTCCTCTATAAGCTTGTGTCCATTCATTTATTTTCTTGTAAATCTTATTTTAATTGTAAACTTGAATTCACCCTTTTACTAAAATGACTAGTCCATGCATGTAATCTTAAACGTCAGCTACCAAATTATAGGAAACCTATGTAATCTTTAACCTGATAAATGCAAGTTTATAATACTACGCCAATATGTCCACTTTTGGGTTGATTGGATTTTGTTGACTAGAAACGTACAAGCCCATGTGTAAAATACTAATATGTGTGCTACCTAATGGATAAAATATTATGAAAAATAAAACATAGACATAAATAAGATGAAACTATGTCGATAAAAACTGTATCTAAGCATTATTCAATAGACAATATATATACGTTTTTACTTCTACACACTAAATATACTCCATGTTACATATGTTTTCTAGGAGCACACTGAATGCGCTTTGCTTAGACCGTTCCAGAGCAGCAGAGTCCTTGTACCGTTGTGAGAGTCTTTTCGATTGTGAGCGGTCAATTACTATATTGGAAGCCACTTAGAGCGGGTTATGTAAAGGTCCAGGTAGACAATGTGTGTAAAGGGTACGAAGAGTTAGAACTTTCGTCTTCTATGGAAGGTATCAAAAAACTTTGATTATCCACCCTAGGCGAAAATTCCAACTCTCTATACCCTTAAACATATTGTCTACCTGCACCTTCACATAACCCGCTGTAAATGACTATCCATGTCGTAGTTGACCGGTTGTAATTGGAAATATTCTCCGGTAGCAAGGGATCTGCCATGGAACCTTGGTCTTAGCAAAGAGCATTTGGTAGTAATGGCGATGGAGATGGAGATGGAGATGGAAGAGAGTGGCGGGAATTATGGTAGCGACGGACGACAGCGGCGGGGATTAGGGTTATTGGACCGAGCGGCGGGGATTAGGGTTGAGGGAGATTTTATTCATTTAAGTTTTATTGCTTTAATTGTTGCTATCATTAAAAAGTTCATTAATCATTTGATACTACTCATTCTCCTAAATATTATTTTCATAATTATTTTTTAAAATAAGTATTTAAATTTATTTCAATGTTAGATTAACCGACTTTTAAACTCGTGCGTATAAATAAATGTTCAATGCAAATGGGATTAGTATATGTTCAGATTTGCATTGAATATCAGCTTATGAACGGACGAAGCGACCAACTCTTTGATATCTTTATATATGTTTGAGGCATAAATGATATATAAATTTTCACTCACTGAAAACGCCAACTTTGAAATCATCTGCAATTTCTTTCGGCGATGACAAGTAAACTTTTGTTATGCCTGATAATATACCATTTTTTGCTCTTATTAAGTTCTTCACTTTTAATGATGGTGTGTGTTCATGAATATATGGAGCAATATATGTCATGTGTTGTAGGGTTGTAAGATGTGTAGGTATATACCGTTTTGTTTGACAATGAATACTTTCTTTTCAATAGGTCCCAACCCCTTTAGAGTTGTAGACTACTATCATGTCGTGGTTGCCTGAGTTTGATATTTCTAGAATCTTTCTAATAGTCAATACAAAATTCAGTCATCTCGTCCAAAATTATCTTGAATAATACTTATGTCTCGTCGATATCAATTCCTTACATAACCTTTTAAGAAACCTACCGAATAATCACATATACATGAAATGATGCGTGTAAAATAGTATTAACATTAATTTACTTGATCGTTTCATCGATCATCCATGTTTATATCGTATATTTGGTCAAGTTGAGAAGGTTTAGAGTTTTATTCGAGAGGATTTACATGATTACTTTTCAAAAAAAATTATCTGGTCCTATGTCGACTTCACATGATTCTATACATAAATATAATTTATTAAATATTTAGTTTTATTAAATATAATTTAAATAGCATAATGAACAATAAAGTCTTTTTGGAAGGTTGGTAAATTATGGTTTAAATATTAAATTATATTGTTAATGATCATTATTCACTATTTGTCAGTTTTGACTATGAATCTTAAACCCTTACAAATTATTTTCATCCCTTTTATGTTCATATTATAAAGATAAAAAAAATACTACTTTACCACTTTTATTTACTTAAATTTTCATAGTAATGTTTGACTAAATTATAACAATTTCAAAAATAATAATGAATTAACTAACGAATTAAATATCTCTAATAAAAACTTAGTTCACTAAATGTTTAAATCCATGTATCTGGAATTTTTTGTAATTTCAATATATTTATGAAAATCTAGTTGTACACACACATATATATATATATATAATATCTACATATTTATGAGTTAATCAACAGTTTCAACGTCACGCAACACATATTCATAATGAGTCGGTTAGATTTAGAATGTAACGAGAGTTAACACAAAACGACGGTGAAATACGCGGAGTTATCACCTACGTATAATACATTTAGAGTTTTAGATACAACTGTAAAAGGTTGAATGTAAAAAACTCCAAAACTATTATTAGTGTTTATTTCTATCGACATCCGCGCATCGAGCAATTAGTTCAACCACATTTTTTTATCCAACAACATGTAATTTGGATAATATGGGATGAGTGCGAGAGTTTCAAGACATAGAATTGCTTTAGAGACTACCTTTTGAGTTTATTAGCTGGACCTTTAATATTCTTTCATAATTTGAAAGTAACTTAATTAGTCACAAGCTAATAACAATTGAAATTGAATAAGCAAAATGAATTTTTTTTTTAAATTGAATAAAATTTTTATATATAAAAAAAACTAAATAATTAAAAAGTCAAGAATCAATCTAATTTAATTTCCATTGCAAAGTATTATCTTACCAAAAAGTCTTACTAAAATTCAAACCAATTATAAGTTAATCTTAGAATATTTGCAAACAAGCGATAATTTTTTTATTTATTATTATTATAAAAAATATTTATGTTTATTTTTTTTTTTTTACCGACAGTTAAATATAGTTGTACTATTTCTAGCTAACAAATATACTGTCGAATGTCGAATGAACTATTTCCCACGTAAAAATGGATGATTATCGATGTTTTGCGAAAGTTAGATAACTTGTTTACAAAAATTTAACGGGTTTCAAGTAAGCCGAGGTAAACCGGGTTTTAAATGTGTTCACGACTTCACGGTTCACTATAATAACAAAAACCCAATTCCCGGCTATCATCGCCCCCGCCCGACGGCTTTGACTGTACGCGTGCAACACATCACTTTCAACTAGTCGCCGTCAAATGAGGTCACGCCTCCCTCCAATCCTCCTTCACAACCTCCACCATTCGTTTTCTTCTTCATTTTCACATATTTCCACCATGACCACCACCGGCATCTTATTCCGTACAATCTCTAATTCATCGTTACACACTAAACTCTCATCGTTACATTTACCACAAGTTTCTAATTCACGCACTACCATTTCGTATTATTATTCTGTTACTACTCCATTAGTTGGTGGTTTAGTTAATTCTAGAAGGTTCGGAGGGAAGGTGTTTGCGTCGCCGCAGCAGCGACATTATCGGAAGGTTCGAGGACGTCCGGCGGCTAAAAAGAGGAAGGAATTGGAACTTGATGTTAAAATTTGTATCGAACAACAGTTACCTGATGATCCTGAAATTCTGGTTATTTACATTCCATTTCAATCCATTACTTGTTTATTTATTGTAATCAAAATTAATTGGTGATCTATTTACATTATTAGAACCTTCTTTTAAGCTAATAGCTAGTATGCGTAAGTTTACGTGCTGGTAGCTGCACAGAACATTTTCGTTTTGTTTATGCTAGGAAAAATTTCAGAAATAGTAGTATAAGTTTCAAAACATCTCAATGTGATTAAGGGTCATTTCACACGTTAAAATGTCTGTAAGTTCAATTTCGTCAGCAAAAAGGTAACATGAAATTGGAATCTCAACAAAACATTGATTGAACTTCCTAGTGTAAGTAAGCAGATTCCAGTTTTATCGTACATTTAGTTGATATAATTGAACTTCCAATCATTTTACGAGAGAAATGATGTTTGGTTACCTACATTAGGAAATGTTAAAAGTTATGTTACCTATTTATCAAATTTACCTTTATTATACTATTATAATTGTCAAAGATTCTCTAATATTATACACCTTATTGATATTTATTTCCCCGTATATTGACAACTATAAGAAGGTATCAGAATATCCTTAGTTCGACAATTAGGATGAAAAGATCTGATGTACTCTTTGGACTATCGAGATATAGAGTTGACGCACATTTTTTTCATTTTTGTAGTTAATGAAGAAATAAGCCAGGTAGATAGGATACCCGACAAAAACCTCGATTTTCCAACTCATATTAGTTTGATTTGACATCTAATTGGTCTGTGTTATTCGGAAACTTTTTTTTTCGTAGACTTTAGTGGTAGATAGAATGGAGACGTTTCTTATTCTTCGTAAGTTTTGGCAGGATATTGCAGAAATGCTTCGTCTAAACGTCCCAATGGCTATGAAACTAGCATTTGATGGTTTAAAAGATTCCGATCGTCATAAAACAAGAAGTCCTGCCATTGATGATGTTGGCCAATATCAGAGTGTTGAGTTATCTCTACTTCTATGTAATGATGAGTTTATTCGTGAGCTTAATAAAGATTGGAGGAATGAGGATCATGCTACTGACGTTCTCTCTATGTCTCAGCATGTACCTGAACTTAAGCTTCCATTGGTAACAACTGTTGTTTACGTCAGTTAATTTTAAATACTAATTGATATTAAGTTTTAGCCTAGAGGGAAAGTTGTCAAATATTATTACCATATGAAAATGAAGGAGCAAAAGAATAAAATAAAATATCCTTATCAAGTTTGGATTTCTGATGAAAACTTTTTTTTTAATCCTGCTGCAGATAATGTTGGGTGACATAATAGTTTCGGTTGAAACGGCTGCAAGACAAGCAGAGGAAAGAGGGCACACTCTTCTTGATGAGATACGCATTCTTATGGTATCATTTCTATAATCTGTGAACTGTATTTGATATATTTAAAAGAGCTGTGAACTTCTTTGGTATCATTTCTTGTCACTCATATCATTTAAGTTTGAAACCTCCTGAGGACCTTCTTTTGATTTGTTTCAATGTGTATATATTAGGATTTATGTATGTGTTTGTGCATATGTACATATGTGTGTGTATACACACATGAATATGCATATGTGTGTTTTACAAATACAAGTTTAGACAGAGTTCAAATAAAATTTGGTTACGTGAACGAAAAAAGAGGATGGGGAAATTATAAATAATGTAGTCAGAAATACACGAGGGAAAATAAAAATAATAATAAAGAGAAAGATGATACAGAGAAATGAAATAATCATGAAAGATAAAATCAACCCAATATCTTGAACAGGCTGAGATGTTTAATATATGAGTGGGAGAAAGAGGAGAGGAAAGTGAGATAGTTGCCCAGGGAGTTATTATATGATGGCCAAGATGTATGTCGGTACCCTAAATTTGACTAACTATGTCTGATGGTACCTTCAACTTGGAAAAGTGGTAAATTTGGAGCCCTCAATTCAGATGGCTTGGTCACATAATCTCACATGACTTGCTTTCTCAACAAATAACTACCGTTTAATTATTTTTTCCTCATCATCTTCCGTGTTTGGTGTTCTTGAAACAGATACAGAAACGCATACTACGTACGCTTTGCCTTTAAACAAAAAAGTCTTCCCTTTTTCTTTAATGCTCTCCTGCTCACTTAGTCCCTTTCCTTTCTTACATTTTCCGTAGTATGAGGTATGAATTGTATAATTACATCCACCAATAATAGAATCTGAAACTTGGCCTCAATTCTGTATATCAAACCCACCTTTAATTCAATCTAGAACTTGGATAAATAGAAATCTCAAAAATGGAATAAGATTTTTTCCCCTATTATCTTGTGCGCCATTCCTCATCATGCCTCTCTTTCTCCTCCTTGATAGGGCTTTCTTTTTATCTATTAACAAAGGAAATATCTATTAACCTTAATTGATTGTTGAAGAGATAGAAGACTCTGACAAGACAAAATGTCATCATCTGGACCACGTCAGAGTGACATTCCAGTCTCCGAGCCCAATAATAATCCGGTCTGTTGTGAAATTTGACCTTAATTGATTCTTTATATTTATTTGGGGCAAACAATTCCTTGAAGTTGGTTTTCTCCATTCCTTGTATTCTAATGTTCAACTCATTTAAAGGGCGAAACATTTATATAGTATTTGGAACAATCAAGGGAAGAAATAGACGCAGAAAAATGTTAAGAAAGATAAATGGGAAGGAGATTGCCAAAGGAAATCTTTAAAGTTTTTTGTGTTCAAAGGAGAATCATATGCGTTTATGTATGTGTTTTTTGAACATCTCACATGGAGTATGGTGAAGATCAAATAATTTAAGGATAGTTATTTTCCGGTGAAGTTTTTAACGAAAGCAAGTCATGTGAGACCATGTGACCGAGTCAACCGAGTTAAGGGCTTTACCACTTTTCCAAGTTGAGGGTACCATACGGTACCTTTGATAATTCAGGGAACTATTAGACCTAGATAGCCAAATCCAAGGCACCGATATACATTTTAGCCTTATGATAAGAAGATGAATATCTGATAACTCATCCATTTATATTTTATAGGTTCATGGGTTATTGCATCTTGTGGGTTATGATCACGAACTCAGTGATGAAGCTGAAGCAGAAATGGAGGAGGAGGAAGAACGTCTCCTGAAAAGTCTTGGATGGAAAGGGAAAGGACTTATCCAAAGTGCATCGAGTGCTGAAGATGATCAAATCCCTCTACCAAAGACTTTTGATGGTATTTGACTCTTTCTCATTCTTGGCTACTTAGGGGTGTTTGGGATTGCATATCATCTGCTTATCACCTTGTGAAATAAGCAGTTGGAGATGTTCATCGGCAAGCTGCTTATGTAAAACTGTATTTCACTCGCAAAAATCAGATAAGTAGTTTGGATAAGCAATCTTAAACACCCTCAAAACTGTCTATCTGCTGTATTTAAATGCAATATTAACAGTTCTAATATGCAATCTCATATGCCCCCTAAACCTAGATTTCTTTTTTTGAGCATATTAATTCTGTGGGGATTGAATTAAAAGGTTACAATTTAGTTCATTTTCTATTTCAGGTAACCAACTTTGTTGTCATATAAAAACCTTTGAACCCTCAAAATATTAGATTTAAGGTAATCCATACAGGCAACTATGTGAATTGTTTATGTACCAATAAAAATGTTGATCTTTTAACATAGCTGACGTGTTGCTGAGAAACTAGTTACCTGCTGTCAAGATTTTTGAATATCTCAAATTGAAAATTTTTAAAAAGTTGAGGGTTTTTATGGCTGAAAACAAAGTTGGTTACTCAAATTAAAAGTTGGACCAAAATTGATACCTTTTATTCAATTAATCCTAATTTGGTTGTTCAAAGCAACTTGTCAGATAGACACTTATGTTTAAATTGTCAGAAGGAAGGAAGAAAGCAGGCAGTCTTCGGTTCTACAAGCCAAAGTTCAGCCATATATTCTGTGATATGGATGGTGAGTTTGACTTCAAATGTTTTTTAGATGTTATTTGCAAGTACTATATATGACTATTAGTTGTCATTTATCTCTATGGACATAAGGTACCCTGCTGAACAGCAAAAGTCTAATATCTGAAGCAAATGCAAACGCTTTAAGAGAGGCTTCATCAAGGGGTATAAAAGTGGTGATTGCTACTGGAAAAGTAAGGAAAACATAATTTTGTATTTATTTCTCGAAGTGATTGTCTCCACTGTTGTCTATGTCGTAGTTTGAGGTAGCAATTCCAATCCATTTACTTATAAATGGGCTGATTTGGGTTATGGTTTATCCCTTAATCGGTCAAATGGGCTGAAAGTCATCCAAAGTATAATTTTTATGCTTACAGCCTCCTACATACTATTAAACTTTAAAAAGTTCAATAATTATTTTAGTAATATACCTTTTGTGATCATATTAAACGCACCATCTATTTAAAATAATAGACAAAATATTTGTGGGTCAACCTGACCTGAGTACCTGACCTCTTTTGATCCGTACCAAAAACAGCCCTCTTTCACCTGACCTCGTTTTGACACGTTACCCAACCTGTCCAACCCACTCTTTTTGCCACATCTAGTTGTGGTGCTTGCTCTAATTCCCACTATTTTGCATGTAATTTTGGAAACAGACTCGTTCAGCTGCTATAACTCTTTTGAAGATGGTCGATTTAGCAGGCAGAGATGGAATTGTCTCCGAGTATTCACCTGGTGTTTTCATACAGGTTTGATATTTTGGTGACTCCTTGATATCTTCGTATCACTCTTAACTCCTTTTTAATCTTTTAGGGTTTGCTTGTCTATGGTAAAGAAGGCCGGGAAATTCACAGAAGAAATTTGGATACAGATGTTTGCAGAGAGGTATTTATGCTATGATTCATAAGTTTCTGCTATATCAGAATGTAATGACTAAAGTTTGGAGCATATTTATTTGCAGTATTTGGAGAACTGTTTGTACTTATCTTGAATTTGGATGCCTAACATGCTGCAATTGTCACAGGCATTTCATTACTCTGTAGAGCACAATATTCCACTTATTGCATTCAGTGAGTATCGGTGCTTGACCTTATTCAGCCACCCTCTTGTGGACGCACTCCATACCGTGTATAATGAGCCAAAGGTGCCTGAGTTATTATTGTTTTTCTTTTGTACAAAACAAGTTTAAGTGGATGTCTGTCTGCCTCTAATACTAGTTTAACGTAAATGTTGACAGGCAGAGATTATGTCTTCAGTGGATGACTTGTTAAGAAGTGGTGACGTGCAGGTATTTAGTTGACTTTTTGAGAATATTTCATCTTATAATTTGTTTATACTACTTTCACACGTTCACGTTTGTCGTCTTTTGTAAATGTTAAAATTGAAACTACAGAAGGTTCTATTTCTACACACTGCTGAAGGGGTGGCTGGTACTCTCAGGCCATACTGGTCAGAAGCAACAACAGCTCGGGCATCTGTTGTCCAAGCCCAGCCAGATATGCTCGAAATTGTGCCAGCTGGTACTTCAAAGGGTAGTGGAGTCAGAATGCTGCTTGACCATTTTGGTGTTACTGCAGACGAGGTGCGTGTCATGGACCTTCCAATCGATCATGTTGCTTGCATATGTGTCTTTTTTCTAATAAAGCAGAGATTATTTATTTTCATGAAACGTAATTCTTTGCTCCAAATATAAATCACTACACCTCTCTTAAAAATTGGAATTATAGATTATGGACATCGATATAACAACTGCATAAACAGCGGAAGCTGTAAACGTAGTTGCTCTGGCAATAACAAGTCTTATTTTACTAGACTAGTTGGTGTTTGCTGAAAGACTAAGCTAACGAAAGTTGGTTAAGACTTGCATAACTCAAAGTCTCTAGAACGTGAATTGCATTAGTTTATGGTTACCTGTCTAGAACCTGGTAACTTTAAGGTGCAACTAATTCTTAGATGGGTGGATAGTATCTAACTTGTCCTTCATCACCGATGGTGCAGGCAGAGAGATACAAATACGTTAAAGGGTATCTACTCAATACTTCTAGTCGAGTTAGTTTCTTAGAATAGCATTACATCTTAAACCCTTAAAACTCACATTGTAGTTTATTAGAGTTCAAGATTATTTCATGTATTAAGTTCATCAAGTGCAAGTACTAACATTCTACTATTGGAATTCTACCTATAGATGTCCAACTCTTAAATGAAAACTAACGATAGCAAGCTGTATATTTCATACACTGAAGTTACAAATGTACAATATCCAAGTTCTTGAACCTTGATGCAGTTTTGTGAACGTAATTTGGTGACACTAAAGTTACAACTGAACTTGCAGAGAGAGATAGTGCTAGTGAGTGAGTGTGTGTGTATGTGAGAGAGAGAGAGAGAGACAGACAGACAGAGAGTGAGAGAGAGAGTCTTGTGATGAGAATGAGAGAATGTGTATTAACGATTAACACACTTGTTTATTCCTTCAAAGTAATGTTGTGACTTCGAGTCAAACTTTTGGTAGTTCCCATATATTTCCCTCACGTTAATCTTTAATATGTATCTGTCTTTGAACTGTGTGATTCCTACTTAATAGAATCTTTTTCTACCAATGATGACCAGGTAATGGCTATTGGTGATGGCGAAAATGATATTGAGATGATTGAATTAGCTTCTTTAGGCATAGCTTTAAGTAATGGATCAGAGAAGACAAAAGCTGTAGCGAATGTGATTGGCGCCAGCAACGATGAAGATGGAGTTGCTGATGCTATCTATAGGTATGCATTTTAAATACACATCTGAGCACAAAGAATCAAAATTTTACAACCACATGAAGAGTGTATCTGGACACAACGATGCACTTGGGAATCTTCCAATAATATTTTTTTCATTGATAACCCCCTTGGGATTCCTATTCATTATTTAGTTAGCTAGATACCGGTAAAGATGATAAGAAAGGCTTCTTGATAATAGACAAAAAGAGATAAATACGGGCTTTTTATAGATTGACACTAGTATTTTGTGTCTAAGATTATATCCTCATTGTAAAGTAAGGAATATCTATAATTGCTTTTATTCTTTCAGTACATCCCAGTTTCTATTTAATGATTTCCTCTGATTGCCTCTACTGCTTTAACTACCAATTATATTGGCGTGTACATGGAGGGTTACAAATTTTTGTGAAATATTGAAAACTCGTCTTTTGGATACAAGGTTCAGTAGCATCATAGATTAACCAACGTGGTGATTAAGTTGCTGTTGTTCAATTGAATTGTCACAAAAGAGTTGAATGTGGGAACAGTCGCTCATATACACACAGCATTTTGCCTTTTTAGTCGATACTTGATTTTATACCCACATTCATGTTATGATACGGCCTTCTTTACTCAAGTCCGTGACCTTTGATTTGCATAATGTATATGTAATACCTATAAAAGTGAAAAAGCAATTCTGTTGTTGAAAGGCGAGATAAATTGACCTTTTGTTGCGTACTCTGTACTTCAAGGACTCTCTGTGGAGGCCTTAGAGCTTCCCTCTTTTTCTTATATCTCATCTTTTGAGACAAGAGCCTCATACTTGTGTTTACACAGGTCTTGCGTCATGCATTTTCATTATTCTGTGCAATTTGTAATTTTTAGATACTATCCTTTTTATGTCAGAAACGACAATTTTTTTTGCTAAACATGTTCTCCGATCAATTTCTGATCTACTGTGTGTATCCATGGATCGAGTTGCATGAAACATATATTTCGAGTAAAGCTGCCCCGTTGAAATTTTGCCGTAACAAGGATTTGAAGTTATGAAACGTAGTCTCGATAGCGAGACTTTTAAGACAAGCAAGAAAAAAGGTGGTTTCAACCGTTCTTTTATGAGTCTAATGAGTAGAGGGTCTAAAATATAGCAATGGTAATTAGATCCAAAAAATCTTTGAGTACTTAGACTTATGTAAATGGTTAAGATTTAAAGATTGCAAGTTTGCAACAACTTTAATCCTCTTCACAAGTGCCCATACATGAAGAGTTCGATTCAGCTTATAGGTTATCATCTTTTTACAACTAAGCAGTTCATCCCGCCTAGCAAAGAGTTAAAACAGCCACGTCCAACCAAAAACCTCAACTCGACGAACCATTCTTGTTTGTACAAAAAGTTTGTTTATAACATGAGAAAATAGCATATATTAAAGCCACCACCGTCTTCTGATAATGCTTCAAGTAGCAACGGCGTTATTATATCTTAAAAGTTCACCCAGAAAACACTATCTAATCTACAAGAGTTCAAAATGAAATTAGTTACAACTTTATAGGCTAAAATGAAGCAAGGAAACAAACATGAGATATCATTCAACAAACAAAGAACTTATTCAAGAATTGCTTCACACTTGAACCATAAAAGTGCAGAAATTGACCCCTTGATGACAAAATTATATCAACACAGAACCACTACAGTTTAATGCATAAAAACATTTCAAATATGCATCTCATTGCTACAAGAAGCAGGATCAGAGAAGATACGATTTGGGGCCAACCAGAAGCCAAAACTCGATACAGACATCACCGAGAAGTTGCATAGCAACAGTTGTCATCTCTTAAGAAGATTTATCATAAAGGGCGCGTGTGTTTCTCCTTGCACACTCCAAGATAGTTTTGTCAGCAGTGACAAAGTATGCTGCAATGGATGCTGTTTTAACAAGGAAAAAAGAAAAATGGAGAACATAAATTAGATCACTTATATGAGAACCTTCTTACATATCTGATGAAAGTTGTGATCATGCCTTGTGGTCTTATGGGGTGTTTGGTTGTGCTTTTCGAAAATGATTATGTAATATGGGATAATCAAAATCAGATAATTAGTTGTAACAAACAGGGACTACAAAAGATACTGTTTGGATTTTCTTCTGCTGTTTGACGTTGTGATAATCAGGCAATCATGTTGACCGTTTGCCAAATTCTATCTACTTAAAGACTTAAAAAGGTACTGGTAAATAATGAGATAATCAGAATCAATTGCCTTGCAGTTTCTCTTAAACTGATATTTGAACCCTATATAATAAGATAATAAAAATCAGTATCACCATACCCAAACACTAGAAACTAATTACCACTTGAAATGCAATAATCGGGTAATCACTAATCACTTTAAAAACACAATGTAAAACAGCGCCTTAAAAAAGGAGAACTCATTAATATAAACATACCGATTGCATGATACAGAATCGAAAATAATGAAGGGTGAATGCAATTACTCCTTGTGGTGCAGCGAAATCATGGATATTACTAGTACGCTATGTAACTTGGGTCTGCAATTATGGACCAGAGGTTGCATCTAGAGAGATCTAAAGTGTTGTTGTCCATAAATACTTATTTCGATAAGCAAGCAGGAAAGTGTCATTACACAAATTTAATAACAAAGCCTTGTTTCGTAAATCTCTAAGTTATGATAAAAAGTCGATTTTGAATATAGGTTATGAAAAGACCAACAAACTGATTAAATCCAGAAAGTTTAGAATGTACCTGCAGATATGATGAGTGCCTGTGCAGTATAATTTAGATTTGCCTTTGCCCAAGGAATTGCCCGCACAGCAATTAGCTGAAATCAAGATAAACACATATATTTCAGCGGCAATAAGATGACATGATAATGAAGCAATGGATTCATAAATTACCAAGCCTTATCCAAAAACAAACTATCATCACACTATATATACTATTATCGTAGTCATCATGTAAATAATTAGAAGATGATGTCCAAAACCAGCCATGAATTTGGGCTATAAAAATCGAAAGTAAATGTTGTACAGAAGAAAATAAACAACATGACATGACACCATTTGATGGCTCTTTAACATCGACTTGTAAAAGAGAAATAAAGCACAAAAAGTGTGCCTTGAAGTTAACCAGATTGATATGATTTCAGAACACGGTAACAGATTCCTTAGGACGAAAAGGTCATTCCCTGAATGCTGCTGAGGGAAATATATATTTAGAAGAGAAAACTCAACTGAAAGCATAATGAATTAAGCTACTAACCGTAGGGATTGCACTGGCAACACATGCAATTGATGCTGACTTGACTCCTGCACGTACCCCTTCTGCAAATTATGAAACTACTTGTTAATTTCATAAGGAATGTGCAGATACATACTTGATGTATTTCGTTGGTGATGATTATGTGGTGCACATGGGCCCACGCACACGCACACACACATAGAGGCCGGTTCAAGTAAAACAAACCTAAAATAAATAAGAAAGAATGAGAGGATGACAATTTGTGCATCTGTGTGCATTAACTAAAGTGATGCACACTGCACAAAAATTGCCACATATAGCCCTTTCATTCTTTCTTATTTGTTTTACCATAAAGTTTGTTTTACAATAATCAACCCCTATTTGTGTGCAGTACGGATAGAGACACAGAAATCCGAGTTTCTTATAGGAGGTGTTGTAATGTTAAAAAGGAATCTCATGAACTGACCATCTATCATTGAAAGCCTTTTTGACAATAGGGAACTTAAGGGTTGCAATAAGAACTTAAATATAAATAAGAGCCAGATGCACAAACCAAATTTCATCGAATTCAGACACATTGCATTCAAATTCCACATGTGCATCTAAAATGATTCGTGCAGACATATTAATACTTACAGTTCTATCTTAAAATCAACTTCTTATATTGATCATATATAGGTAATTTGTGTATAGCTATTAACTATTATGTTGTATGTTTCTCCCCCTAAAAAGAGACATACGAGTACTTTTTTAGTACATTCTACTATTTTACATCAATAATCAATAATATCAAATTACAGATAAAACAAACATAAACATAAACATAAACATAAACATTAAAATTGAAATAAACCTTGAGTACACATTTGTGATCTGAGAAACTTAAGATCTTCTTCAGGAGAAGGAATCATAAAATTTGATGATGATTTATTCTTCCTATTTACCCATGCGTCTCTCATATCCATTGGTATTCCCATTTTTTTTCCTTTTACTCTTTTGATTCTCTGATTTAAAAACAAAAAGAAAAACAACCTTTAATTCAAATCACAATCAAACTATAAGCAGAAATTAAAGAAATTCGTAGAATTGGGGTGTGTAATTTGGAATAATCAGCAGACCGACCTAATTATCGAATTTGAGTGAAATTTGGGGGTGAATGTTGCCCCTTTTTTGGATACCGGAGGGCTAAAAATGGAATTTTAGTTTGTCTGCTACAATTTTTTGTTTTAAATATTAATTAGGTCAAAAGCAAGCACAAAACAACTTCAATAATTATCTTTAATCGTTTGTAATTTTGTTTTTTTTCTTAATTCTATGACCTGATCCATTTTATCTATACATTGTATTATTGGTAATTAGTAAAATGAATGAATAGTAAACCATATTTTGTTATAATAATAACATTTTGAATGAATCGGTGATAGTATTATGTCATTTTTTATTATTTTTTTCGAAGAATTTTACATGAACGTGATAAACTTGATCAATTGCATAATAATGATAAACTGCAAACGTAATTGGCCATTTGCATATAAGAGAAAATTGTGATCAACTTAATAATACATCAAGTCGAAAAAATAACATGATAAAATATAGCATGATCACACTGAATTTCACTATTTGCAACGGTAAACAATTTTAGACAGTAATTGGATGATACAAGTAATATGATACAATATATCAAACCAACTTGTAAACAACATCAATATATCTCAGTGTGGGTCAAAGAATGAGTTGACTGTAGTTTGCAATCAAGAAGCAGCAACACAGTAGGAAAAAAGAACCATATGCCTTTTCTATAGTAGTGGCAAGCAAATTCATACATTAATATCATTACGTTTCGATCTAATACTGGTTAATTCTTGAGCTCCACTCAAGTTGAATCTTGGGATGCTGTAATTATCAGGTGTCAACACTGGCTGCTGTGGATAAAGTGTGGGAGGTGGGGTCAGATTGCGCTGAGCTGGAAGTGGCGGTAGAACGTTGTACTTGTAGGGGTCACCAATTGTCCTGCAAATATTAGACGATATGTGATAAGTAGAGGTGCCAATTTTGACCCATTTATCTGAGCTGTGTCGTTTTGTGTTAAGTTTCATGTGTTAAATGGGTTGAGCTAAAAGATCTAACTGAAAAGGAAGTGGGTCGAACAGGTTGACATCCATTTGAAGTCTATTCAAAATCACAGACCTCCTAAATCGCTAAACAAGATGAAGTTTTGATAATAGTCTATTTTGTAACCAGATTTAACACATTAAATATACACAATATTCAAAAAGATTATTAGAAAAGTGTTTGTGGGGTTGGCCCAATCCGACCAGATCACTTCACCACCTCTAACGGTAAGAATAGTGTCCGTGAGTGCACAAGCAAGAAAATACTAAATTAAAATCAAAACAAAATTTCACAACTGTTTGCAACATGTCAACCATACGTAAGTGACAGGTTTTAAGTTAAACTACCTAATAGAAGAATACATTAAGAGGCAACCATTCTGGAGTCATGGCATGAAGAGAGTAACTAAAGATTCTACCTACAGGATATGATCTAGAAAAGAAAAAAGCAAAAGAAAAAAGAATTATGATAGCAAACCTTGTGCTCGTGTATAATTGATCTTCATCAATAATACTGTCTCCCGGCCTCTGCAATGGTCTTGGAACTGAGGTGGACCACGGGCTTGCCATAGGCAACTCATCTGAGAAGTATCTTCTTCTTACCAACTGAAAAATAAGTCGAACAATGTTTTGATCATTGATTAAGTTGGTTGAACCAAATGCAGAAGATAACATATGCATACCATCCGGAAAAACTTCATCACAGACTCCTTGTCATATCTTGCTTCTTTTGCAGCCTGCACAATTTATAGGGTTGTTAACGGGATAAAAACAGTAATGCATAAACTTGCTACTCCATTACTTATTACGAAGTAAATACCATCACGAAATGCATTTCTCCCATGAAGAAAAATTCATCGGATGATTTGTTTGCTACTTTTACATAGAGGACGTACTTTCAACTCGTTAACTTAGAAACGAGTCAAGTCATATTATGTTTTATCCCTAATGGGTCAACGGATAAAGTAAAAAATAAATAAATGAAAAAGGTCCTCATGGGTCAAACAGGTCAAAATTCATCCACAGTGTCTCCATAAACTAAAATTAAATTGTTGGACAAAAGGGTTCCGGGCTAAGAGATCTGACCCGTACAAAAGAATTACTAGCTTTGACCGTTACCCAACCCCGTCCATAGTGCCACCTTAGGATACTAACCAACTTGTATCAATGGTGGAATCAGATTCAAGCATGCTTTTTATGGATCACCAATATCAATCATTAGAAAACTGACGAATATCTCGATAATTCATTAACTAATGCTTGATGCAAATCTTACCGCCATAAGTCCACCACTTCCTGGAAAACTGTCAATCAAAGGAAGTTCCTCGCTAGATGACAGCAAACCCTGCTTTTCAACCCATTGGCGAGCCATGTCCACAAGGTTGCCACTACTACCTCTAGTGCCCTCTTTGGCAGCTATATCTGCTTTGTTACCAATGACTAGATATGGTACAGGAAGGCCACCAGGACCACCATTTGCAAGAGGGGCAGAGAATGTCCCAGTTGCTGAAATTTCTGCAGCCCATTTCTTTAAACTTGTTTTTGTCCTTCTTTGAGAGAGATCATGTACAAAAATGACGCCTGCACACATATTCAATGCAATAATAGCAACTTAAATTTGGAGGTGTAACTCTAGCCACATATGATAAATATTACGGACCAAGAATAAAATATTTATATGTACATGGATTTACATCACAAATAATAAAATTCTGTGACTGACGGTGCATAGACCCATTTACTGATAAAAAGATCAATTTGGAGTATGTTTTATATCAGATGGTTCATGAGATTTATATAAAAAAGTTGGAGAATCTAGCGAGTCAAATGGGTAGAAAGTCACCCAAAGTATATTTTAGATGCATACAACCTCCTAAATCACCTAAATCACTTGATTCATGGATTAAGTATTTACCATAATAATTTAGTTATTGTAATCAAATTTAGAGCATTGAATATTAATGAAAAGTCGATAAAGGAACGGACAAACATGTGAGTGTAGGTCAAACTGACCCATTTTGATAATTCCCGTCTTGTCACATCTAATTTCCAGTTAGCATTGTGTTAGTATGTGTTGCAAAAGTTATTATTGTGCCTCGTAATAACCACTTTTCTAGAGTTTGGCAAAACTGATTATGATAATTGGATTTTTGGGCTGAAATAACTAGAATAGAAAAGCAGATATGGAGTTGCTGCAAGAGAACTGATTATTGAGGATGAATATAAAAATACATAGTTGTAACAGTTACAGATCCTATCTGATATCTAACTTTGATTCTTATAGCCGCAATCATCACTTTAATATCGCATATCTAAACACCCCTAAATCCTTGGCAGGTCATCTACTAGAAGTCCCTCCACAACCCTTAATCCGCAAATAGTGAACTTACTGGCCCAATAGCACAAAGTAAACCATAATCAAACTACCAAATTTTTAGAATGCAAGATTTCAGCCTACTGGTTTAGTCAAAGTTTAAAGCAAAGCATAAGTTTTAATACATACCATTTATTTGAGAATAAAAGATGGAACGACAATCTGTATAACGGTCATGTCCAGAGACATCCCAGAGTTCAATGAAGAAATCCCTATCTTTGTCACCTTTAACACTATCTGAGGAGCTACAAGGAGCTCCGTAAGTAAAATGCTGCATAACGATAACAAGAAATTACTTCGTAAAACCCCATCTTTCAAGCTATCTATGGAGAAGAAATAATTTGTAACATACCTTCACATCTACTGTACATCCAATTGTTTGAGAAGGATGCTTTGTTGTTGTACCTTTCACAATCAGATTAACAAGAGAAGTTTTCCCCACACCTAAATACACACAGTAAATACATTTTTTCTATCAACACAGTGACACATATTAAAGAAGCCATCAAATACTTTGAATTAAAATAAATATTTAATATATCGTAAATGAAATTCACCATCACAAGGAAGAACCACATGTAGTGTTATATAGGAACACGAGCTTACATTAAACTGTAGATTTCATTTGCTATTTGGATTTTTGTATTATCTTCCCTCATAAATCATAGCTGTAGATTTCCTAGAAAAATTTGGCATATACTATTTGGAATAACATCGTCCTTATTCTTTAGACATTCAAATTCAATTTCGAAAAAAATATCCAAGATTGCAACAACTCAGTAGCAAATGTCATTCCATAAGGGCTATGAATACACCTAACACTAACATCCCCTATTTAGATAAACAATGAAAGAACAGATTTCCAAAAAGCTCTATATACTAGTCCTAATCACAAAAAGAGAAACCTATCAATAAAATGATTTGAACACAACGATTTTCTACAAACTTATTACACATGCTTTTGTGACATAGCACCCAACTCCAAACCCTATTAAAATCCTAAAATAACAACTACAGTAGCATAATACACCAATAACATCTAGGATTGCAGTTAACACAATATTATCAAAATTAAACCTAAAAGGTATTTTAATCAACTAAAACATAATAAATCTCAAAGATGAAACATAATAATAATAATAGCAAATAAAATAAAACATGAATCAATTGAGTTGTTATTGTTGTTAATAATAATAATAATAATAATAATAATAATAATAATAATAATAATAATAATAATTATAATAACAATAATAATAATACCTGAATCACCAACAACAAGAACTCGAACTTGACCACAAAGAGGACCTCCTCCATTTTGCTCTTTATTGATCACCGTATCTCTATCACGTTCCCTCCAAAACATCATCTTCTTCTTATTATTATTTTATTCTATAACTACTACTTTTAACCTTGTTCTTACTTGTTGCGGCATTAAAAGCCCTAATTTGAGATCAGATCAGATGGTTGATTCATAGTATAATTCGATAGTGAATCTGAGTTGTAGTTGAAGAAGAATTTTAGAGATCAGATCAGATCAGATCAGATGGTTAATGTACTGATTTCAATCAAATGTATACAATTTAACTGATTGAAAATGGTCTCGGATTTCGAAAACAAAGTTTGAGGCGCAAGCAAGATTCTGTCACTGGGTGTTAGATTTGATTGACACGGGTGTCTGTTTTGATGGCACTCTCTATTTTATTTTAGTTGAATATTAAAATTAAGTTAACAATTTTTTTTAACAAATGAATGGGTAATTGTAGTATTAATGTTTTTAGTTGACAACGGGTGGTGTTTGGGACACGAGATAAAAAGTGTCATTCTCATAGCATTTTTCTAATTTAAAATTATTGATTAAATAGGTAAGATCAATATTCAATAGTAAATTATTCTCAATTGTTATAATTGTCGACCTGTTAATAATTTTTTGTGACATTTATGAAATGTAAGTACGACTTAATGACCTAAGTTATGAGAATCTTATTTCGACCCAATATTAATACAATATAATCACATTAGGAAAACAGTTAACTCGTTTCAATTTAGAATTGTAAGTTTTCTTTTTTAGGTAAAAAACGAGAAAGACTATTTTCAGTATGACGTTTGAATGAAGTTGATATTGAATTTTAACTGATTTTGAAGATATTGGGTCTTAACTGATTATAGACTTTGATATTTAGAAGTCTGATCAAATAAAATGTGAGACTTAATTTTTCATTTTTTTTATTCTTTATTTTTTGAGGCCCAATGGTCGTTTTTTTTACTTCCAACCTATAGTAATAACGAAAAGAATTGTTCATAAAACTAGAGACTCTTAAAGAGTTGGTGGAGGTGGAGGTTGTGCGTCGACATATAATATATTTGTTGATATCCTCTGCAACAAGCAATCCACCCGTATAACATTTCCCCCTTTTTAACATCTAAATAATCAAACAGTCATCATTACATCTACAAATGTTGTTTAAATAAGAGGGTGTCCCAGTGAGCTTAAAAACACAACATAAATATGTTGTTCCTCTCATGGCATTATGGCAAGCACAAATTATCTTGTCACGCCATTTGTTAGACAAGAATTCAAACTTTTATCCTTAAATCTTTTGTGGTTTTCTTTCAATTACCAAAATCATCATTTGTGACTCCAAATTTTTGTCTAAGAATTCCCACATTCTCCTTTAAACCAGGGTCCTAATATTTCCTTCATATATAGAACATTGATCCACAAAATTCAACAAAGAATTTTTATTAATGCATATATAATATTCATCAACAAGAAGTAAACCCATCTTTTGATTCTTGTATTTTGTTTGTTTATTGAGAGGAAACAAATAAATAAATGGAACAAGAGAGCAATTGTCAAATGAAGATTGAAAAAGGGGATTATGGTTATGTTCTTGAAGATGTTCCTCATTTGACAGATTATATTCCTAATCTCAATGTAATTACTTTCCTTGTAGTTTTCATTTTGATTTGTCCATATTATATTTACAAAATTAACTAAAATATATCTATATGTATAATGTATAATTGATCTCATTAAAATTACAACAGTTTGGTTTTTGGATGAAAATAACTAAATTTCATGCACCATTGTTATACTGATCTTTATTTTTATATGGATCCACATGACTCTTTAGTTTATTTGACATATAATGATATACTTTTCTATAAGATGTAGTCAGATGAACATTGCAAATATTTTGTAAAAATTATGCTTTTGCTGCAAGTGTTCTATACGTACTAGCTAAACATCAATTTATGATGGTTGTGGATCTTCTGCATGAAATATGAAGTGATTTGATAAAAAAATAAAGCTAATCCATAACATGAATGATAAACACAATGTAACAAATCTACCAGGGGTGGTCAACTTATTAAGTGAAACTCATTATACTTTCAGTTCAATTATGTGTTATTTATTTTCTGCAGACATATCCAAATCCAATGCGATTCAATCCTGCATATTCCGTCGTAAAGTGAGTATATTTGCACCTTCTTATGTTTCAATATGCAGTATAAGTTGTTTCGACATGATATTAATCTTTAATGACAATATGTCCTACTGAATTTCAGGCAATATTTTATCGATTTTGATGAAAGTGTGCCAGAAAAGGTAAGTTACTGTATGCAAAACACATTTGCAAATATAAATGAGTACTAATTCGTTGACGTCTTCTTGTAGGTTATTGTCCACAAGAACGATCCAAGAGGAGTGCATTTTCGACGGGCTGGGCCCCGCCAAAACGTATAACGAATACTTGTCTAATTTGTTTTTAGCCTCTATTAATTATAAGAAAAAATACTTATGTTGAGAGTCATTTATTTATGTTGCAGGTTTATTTTGCACCGGATGAGGTGCATGCTTGTATTGTAACATGTGGTGGTTTGTGCCCAGGGTTGAATACAGTGATTAGGGAAATTGTATGTGCTCTTTATCACATGTATGGTGTCACAAAAGTTCTTGGAATTGATGTAAGTGTCTGCATCAAAATCTAACAGAAAAGAAATTTAAGAAGCATTCTGTATGAATTAAATGCATTCCATAAATTCCTATATTTGCATAATAATCTGTAGGGGGGTTACAGAGGTTTCTACTCGAAAAATACCATCACATTGACACCCAAATTTGTAAATGATATCCATAAACGTGGTGGTACAGTTCTTGGTTCTTCTCGAGGGGGCCATGACAAGTCAAAGATTGTTGACAGCATTCAAGACCGTGGTATCAATCAGGTATTTGAAGTTTGACCTATTGATGAGTGATGCTACCTAATGGAGGTGGCAAAATGGGCGGATTGGATTATGGATCAATAGGGACCTTTTTCCCAAACTTCTTAACTTTTTTTTATAAATATATCGTTATTTAATTCAATAGTAATCTAGGTTCTTAAAACCAAATGATATTGGAGGTTTTATGCATTGAGATACCTTTCTATGTCTTGTGGCAGTTCTACGCGTTTTTTTAAGCTAATTGTTTATTTATTCAGCCTGTTTGACCTTGTTAGAAATAAAACTTGACCCACTTGCAGGTAAATGGGTTGAAATTGCCACATCTCCTACCCATGCTTCACTATGTCTACCTTTACCTTTTCTTTTGTTATAAGAATCTGATTAATATTTTGCCACTAGTTAACACAGAATCTACTAATTGATTTATTTAATTGTTACAGGTTTATATAATTGGAGGCGACGGAACCCAAAAAGGTGCAGCCATAATATTTGAAGTATGTTGCATTATAACTTATTAATTTTCACAACTTATTTATATAGCCTAAAATGATACAGCTACTCATTTCGGTTACATTTTATATGTGCAGGAAATCAAACGACGAGGCATAAAAGCTGTTGTGGCTGGGATTCCAAAGACAATTGACAATGATATCGCGGTATTTTCATTCTGGACAATTCATTTTCCTTATATAAATTTATTATAGTGCACTATAATTATATCATCAATGATAGTATGCCAAGCTCTATTCTATCTTAAGAAAGTTGAATGTAAGTCTCTATATAGATTTCATCCAAGTACATAATGTTGGTTTTGGGTGCATCCTTATCTGATCGAACTAATTCTGGATTTTTGCTCTGGCTTGTGGTTTGGGTGTTAGCTGCATTTTTATTAGCATATCTCAGATTATTTCATTCTTGTTTCAGGTCATTGATAGGTCGTTCGGTTTTGATACTGCTGTCGAAGAGGCTCAACGTGCTATTGATGCTGCACATGTTGAGGCAGTGAGTGCAGAAAACGGGATAGGAGTAGTAAAACTAATGGGGCGTTACAGCGGTTAGCTTTACCTCACGTTGACATGGAAATCGCAAAGGTGGCAAATTGGGCGGGTCAGGTCGGTTGGCTAACGGATTGAAACGTAGCGACTAGGGTTCATCCAGAACATTATGTTAAAAATAGTAGTGTGTAAAATATGATAACAAAATTATGTTATGTCAATGCTAATCTATTTTTTCCTTGAACTGATTTAAGAGAATTTATGCATTATAATACATTTTGGGGACTTTCACCCCATTCAACCCAGCTACCTTTAGGATGATTTTCATTTACGCAATTGAAAGTTAGAAATGATATATAACATGGGTCGATTGGAGTTGTAATCATTTAAGTGTTTCTACATAGGTCTAGGGGTACTGTTTTATTTCCTTTTGCTTTTTGGCCACTTATGTAGCTCTCTTTTGGCTAAGTTCTCTCTAGCCTATGAAAATTTATAATACCAGCTGTTAAAAATAACGAATTAGAAATAATATATAATCAGAATCGTATTTGACATGAGAAGTGTACATAAGTACTTGAAAATTTTGGAAAAAATAGTGTTTCGAGTCAACCCAGTCTGACTCTATCCGTTTCAACCCATACCAGAAAAATTTAACCATTCAGACCCGTTACCCAACCCTCCCAAACTGCCTATTTTGCCCCTTCTAACTTCTACCTATTGGCTTCATGTCTAAATATTCTCTCTTAAAATATTGTCTTCTCAGGGTTCATTGCAATGTATGCAACTCTTGCAAGTCGAGATGTGGATCTATGTTTAATACCTGAATCACCTTTCTTTCTAGAAGGTGAAGGTGGGCTTTTAGAATACGTAGAGAAACGGCTCAAAGAAAATGGACACATGGTTATTGTTGTAGCTGAAGGAGCTGGTCAAGAGCTAGTTGCACAAAGCAATTCATCAACTGCAAAAGATGCTTCCGGGAACAAACTACTTAAAGATGTTGGAATGTGGCTTTCTGAAAAAATCAAGGTATTTATTGTAAGCTCAATCCTGAAGATTTTATAGTTAATTTATGTTTCTTTTGAGCTAGTAGTGTTTGAGATTGAATGCTTCAGATTTATTCTTATTGTAAGCGAATATTGAATGAGAGTGATGTCTTGTATTGCATTGCAGGATCACTTTGCAACAAAGAGTTACATGTCAATTACCCTTAAATACATTGGTAACTTCTCACTATCTTTTACTCTTAGACTACAATATTGAAAAAAAGATGTATTTATATGGCATCTGCACTATAAAATAGTTATTGGTTTGGGCCAGTATCTGATTAATATTCACACATTTTCCCTTGCATAATATTCTTCTGATTTGACTCATTTAGTTAACCCCAATCGGCCCATTAATAGGTAAATGGGTCAAAATTTCTACCTATACTCTACATTTTTCTACTGTGAACTTTAACAGACAATCCTCTTTAACAAAAACAAAATGTTCATATGACACAGATCCTACTTACATGATCCGTGCGGTTCCAAGTAATGCATCTGACAACATATACTGTACTCTCCTTGCTCAAAGCTGTGTACATGGAGCCATGGCAGGGTTCACCGGCTTCATTAGCGGGCTTGTGCATGGTCGACAGACTTATATTCCATTCAGTGTAAGTTAATCCTCTAGCACCACTCTTATCTTTCTATCTATTTCAATAGCAATCAAACACTACACCTAGTAAAAATGTGCAAGTTTGGATAAACTGTCAGAATATTAACACAGTAATGAGGAGGTAATTTCAACCAGTTTACCACATATGTGTAGGTTTATCACAAATGTGTCTGATAAAAATTTAGCCAAAAGGAAAATGAACAGACAGGGTTCAGAAGTCATCCACAGACTATTGTCAATGCATACAACCTCCTATGAGGTTCTTGTTCAAAAATTTAGATAGTTGTTGCCAAAAGGAATTGGTCAAAAAAGTTGTAGCAGGTCAACCCGAACCCAGTTTATTTTAATTAACCTATTTCAACCCGAACCCAATTTGATATGTTACCCAACCCATCCGATCCCAGGCCAATCTTGCCAACTCTATTTTCAATGGAAAGCCAAACACCATGGTTTGAACATGAGTAAAATAAACATGTACATGGTATCTAACGTCCAAAACCACTCCTTTTTCCTAATTCTTTTCTTTTCTGAATAAGAACGGTTATTTGTTTACAACAAAACCAATCCTTTTTGTTCATTATTTTCTTTGAATTTAAGGTTGAATCGGCTGCATTTCAACTGCGTTAATCATATATACCAAGAAATCCATAGGAATAGCCAGTGGCATTAAATTATGTAATATAAGTACAAAAGCCTTTAAATCCATATATCTTTCAGTTTATTATTTGTTGTTAATTTCTTAGCAGCAAGTTTGATGTCGTTTCTTGACGTGCAGCGTATAGTGGATCATCATAATACGGTTGTCATCACCGACAGAATGTGGGCAAGGGTACTTGCTTCCACCAATCAGCCGAGCTTTTTGAGACCAAAAGAAGTGATCGAATTTCAGAAAGGGGAAGAGGCAACAAGACAATTGTTGGAAGGAGAAAGCAGCAGGAGTTCAGGTAACAACTGAGAAAAAAAGACTTTGACATGCTCGCGTGCCTTGTGAATCTAATTGACCATCTCAGCGATTCGGTCAATGTAGGAACCTGCACCAGTCTCTTCAGATGCTTAAGCTGCAGCGAGTAACTTGTATAGTTTTGATGGCTCTTTTCAATAAAGCACTTAGGCTTTAACAGTTCATTGCTCCAGTGTACTATTGTACTAGGATTTACTTAATTGTATAGTTGATTATGCTACTTGTATTCATTCAAGTTCATGATTTTGCATATAATACGAGAAACACGACTGTTTTGACATATTCAATGCAGAAATCCTTTTGGAAACCTAATGAGTATCTATTAACAGTTTCTGGAAATAAATGTTGGAACCGCGGTACTATTGATGTTGGATCAACTAGTTATATCTCTATTATCAAATAATGAAAATCAAACCTCCAAATTATACGTTTAACGTAATTTCCAGAACTATTTGGAGATGGGCCAAATACACCAACCAACATGTTTGACAGAAACATATGAAGCAATAATATAGTACAGTAATTGATAATAAATATAAAGCACTTCAAATATAACTAAGATCAACTTCACAAAAGAAGTAAGTTATACTTGGATACAAGTATAATATAGGGTTCACTTTACGGCTATCTACAATTTTGAACACAGAGATCCTCATTTATACTCGAATTATCTAATCCTTTGACATGCATTTCGGAAGAGATTCTTTGTACCTCCTGAGACCTTCCTTCCTGTAAGAAGCTCATTGGGCAATGCTTACACTTGGCAAAAACCCATTTTGCAACCATTTCCAGATCCAAATATACCCTTCACTAAACTTGTTAATATCACAAAGACCCTTGATCATTGTTCCATATGTATCTGCTTTAGGAACTAATCCTGCTGCTTTCATTTCATCAACAAGATCCTTTGATTCACGAAGTTTTCCCTCTTTTGAATACCCAATGATCAAGCTATTGTATGCCATTCTATCAGGAAAAATTCCATTTATCGACCATCTCATGGTACAATGCTAACTTTTTCTCTACAAAATCGTTCCCCGCATAAAAACAAATTAGTTCATTATATAGCAAACGGTCAAAAGTCAAGTTCATATGTGACATTTCATTGATGAGTTTTATAATTCCAGAATAAGTATTGTATTATCGTATTATCTAACTATGTATTACATCAAGAAATGTATATAGAATCTAAACCCTAAAGTCCATCGTATTGGTCGTGGGACCGGTCCTAGAGAGGGCGTCAAAGGGTCGGTTTCACCATTTATATATATATATACATACAGAGAGGGATGATTCAGAGAGAAATGCTAATCTTGGGGGAAAAGAGAAGCAAATTTGGATCGTCCGTTAACATACATCACGGTGAATGTCCCCTTCCTCCAAGATTAACCCTTCCCTGTAGATCAGCCCCCTATATATATATATATACTAGATTTAAATTCGTGCGATGCACGATAATTTAATTAAAGCAATTTTTATAAGTTTAATAATTTAATATTATTTTTCAATTATTGTATAAGTAGGATTCATTGATTTTTCAATTAATTAATATTATGTTCAAATATTATATAACTCTATCTAAATTTATTTTTTAATTTATCTTTTAAATTTTAATAATTAGTGTTTGAGTAGAATTTGTAGATTATTTTATTAATTAATATTATATATTTAAAGATTATCTAACTTTAATTGTTTATTTAATTTAATTTAAAATTATGAGAGGTTGTTACGTGACATTTTATCTACGTGGCAAAATATTGAGCAACTATTTATTCTCCTTTAATATATATAAAGATATTGGAGTGTGTTCAAGTGAGAAAGAAAAACTGTTGGAGAAAGAGGAGAAAAATTCTTTTAATCCTTTGATTCAACAATTAACTCTTTGATTCAGCAAATTAACCATTTGATTCAAGAAAAGTTTGTATTAATGAAAATATTTTTTGAATTATAGATAAGTATTTATTGAATCACATAAAACATTTTTTGAAATCATATTTATTTTTTTCTGAATCATACTTGCTTTTTATTTAAAATTTTTCTTTTTTCCTTACTATATATATGTTTTGGTTCTTCTAAAATAATTCTTTAGATAAACAAATATTATATAAAACAATCTCAATTAAAGAGAAGAAGTTAAAAGTTACAATTTAAAAGTAATTTACTTAAAATCTTACTTAAAAAAGCCATTTAAAAGAAAAAAAAAAGACTTTTGTTAAGAAAAACACTTTGCATGTAAATATTTTTAAAAAGACACCAAGTTGGTAAATATTTTTTTCCTCCCGACCATTTTGGTCATTGACTCCGTAGAAAAGTTTAGGGAATTTAATATATAAAATTTTAATTTTTTTTAGCTTCAATATTAGGTGATATTAACATCACTGATGATATTATGTTATCTCGAACTTAAATGGAAGGTCATCCTTGTGTCACAGACTAGGCTCTCCACATCTTAGTGACACGAAAAAGTAAACGGACATAACCAATGAAGATATGAAAAGTTGAACGACAATATATCATAGTAGTTAATTTTCAATTATTGCACGACCAATCAACCTGAAACATTAAGTTGCAATTATGTATTCAAGCTCACACGAATCAAAACACGCGATGCAGGACAACACTATACATGAATAGGAACAATATATGTTCATTTTTTCAGATGACTAATGAATGAAATCGTTATTTTTACAACTCGTTAAGGAACCACATTCAAATCACTAACCACTGTATACACCAGAAGGGTCTGCATTCTGGATAATCCATGGGTGTTCAAGGAGCTTGTGTAGCGGAAGCCGTTTAGATGTATCCTTGACAAGCATCTGCATCAATTGTAAATACATGTTAATAAATTGGTATTCTAGGCTACAGGTGGACATATTGAGCATCTTTTCCCTTTCCATTTTGTTGTTCATAGTTTATGTATATCCAAATAACCAATCAAAATACAATTTTCCAGGATTTATTCAGAAAAGGGTTTGGTGAAACCTGACTAATGAGGTCCTTTGCATGTGCAGAAACTACAGGTTTTGAAGGGAACTTCAGATCTACTTGTGTTATCCTGCACGATTGAGTCAACAATAACCGGTAAACGGAGGAAGTTTTCCCTGTTCAGATTACCTAGGGAGGGCGAGTGTTTTTACTCAGATATACGCAGTCTAACCGGGGTATCCCCGTGACTGTTTCCAACCCTTTTCCTGGCCACCCCAAGATGTGCAACTAGTGGGGTTTGAACCTCAGATCTCTTGTGAGGGTATCTGGAGGCCAACCACTAGGCCATCTTGATGATGGTTACGATTGAGTCAACAATGCCTATTAGATATCCAAACCTTTATTAATTTAGAACACACTGAGGGTAGTTTTGTAAATAGCATCATCACCTTCTATATGTATCAGAGTGCTCTTCTGCTTCAAATGGAGGGAGACCATAGAGAAATTCATAGCACAAGATTCCAAGACTCCATATATCTACACTCGCATCATGCTCCTTGCTCTCCACTGCATGATTTTTAGCACGATATATACAAGTCTTGAAACTCAAAAAATTAGATAATGGATATATTTTGTCAAGTAGTCCTACCCATTTCAGGTGGGAGATAATCTAGGGTGCCACACATGGTTCTCCTGCGACTAAATGTGTGCACGGACCAGCCAAAGTCAGCAATCTTCAGTTCACCCTGAAAAAGATATAACCCATGTGTTATATAAAATAAGCCCCATTGTCTTTCTTTCTCTGTGATCAAATAAAAAACAAACGAAAATAAAGTTACGGAACTTTTTTATTTATTTACCTGTGCACCAATCAAGAGGTTCTCTGGTTTAATGTCTCTATGAATGACATGCTTTCCATGACAGTATATCAGAGCCCGTGCTAATGCTGAAACATACTGTTTAATGGAAAAGAAATTGTTATAGAACATAATTTGACCTGACCTTAATCAGTCATATCCTCAATGTGCATTAGTTTGTTAGTAAAGAAGACATACAGTAGCAGACCGACGCTCACTGAAGCATTTGCACTTTTGCAGTTCCTTGTAGAGTTCACCCTTTGCAGCATACTCCAGAATCAAGTAGACCCTTTTCTGTTTAAGTTATTAGCAATCTATTAGAAATGTCAAAAAAAGACCCTTTAAGGTACGGGGTGGTTATACTACGGCACCTGATCATAGAAGTAACCATAAAGCCTTAGAATATTAGGGTGTCGAAGATGACTTTGAATTTCAACTTCACGACGAAGCTGGTGCTCCACTTGAGACTGTTTTAGCTGAGTCTTGGAAAGTACCTTTAATGCCACAATATGATTGCTCTGTAGAGAGACAGACAAAAGATGATACTTTTTTTAGCTAGCTTATAAGGGCTTAATAAAATGATAGAGAAATGATAAATTGACCTGAATAAAATGGCTTACAAATTGACTAATCTATATGTCATCAATCTATGAGTTGTAAGAATGGACTCACTATTTCATTGTCTTATTGATGAATGCCATATGACATTAGGCCAATCTTTAGGCCTATCTTAAGGCACATATATCATTGCTCAAAATGATAAGATAGAATATGCTAAGAATGGCAAGTAGATTTGATTTGCTCACCCTCTTTTCTCGTGCGATATAGACATGCCCGAACTTTCCCCTTCCTAATGGCTTCCCAATGTCAAAGTCATTAAGCGTCCATCTCTTTTTCTCTCCTGCAGTCTCTGTAGAAACCTATAGAAACGGAAGAAAGAAAATCCATCAGGATATAAAATCATGCATGACAAATATCATAACTAGTTCATCATTAGTACTAAAGCATTGCATCTTCCTGACCAGTTAAAAACTGCAGCAACCAACCTTGTTTCAAAGTGAACGCTTTCCGAAATCCATACTTCAGGTTCTATTAATCCAATATCAGGAAACCTTGTATATCCTTTAATAATTAAATAAAATGAAATAAAAAGAAAAAAGATAGGTTTATATTTTCGGTTTCACATACAAAATTCCTTCCATCCTTCCTTTAAGTGTTAATTATTCATCATTGAATAGTTTAATACCTAATTAATCACAGAAGCTATCTATCTACCAGTACTATTTACAGAAAAATAGAATAACATATATAAAGTTCACAATTGAATTATTCAACTTTACATTTTACAATGGAATGATTTAAACATTATTTCCAAATCAGCATTATTAAACTTCACAATTACGTATTTATAATCCAAATCAGCCTAATTAAACTTCATAATTGAATGATGTCAACATTATTTACAAATCAACATAATTAAACTTCACAACTCATATCTATATTCAAATCAGCATAATTAAAGTTCACAATTGAATGGCTACAACATAATTTCCACAACTACGTTGACCTAATAAGTAAGATCTAACAAAACCCTAACATAAGTCGTGAAATAAATAAAATTAAGAATAATATTGTTAGAGGGGGGAAATGAGGGTGTGCTGTTACCTTTTGTTGTTGAGGCTGTGTCTCCGTTGATATTGCCATGATAGATTTTAGAGAGAGAAAGAGAGATTTTTAGAGAGAGAAATAGGGAAAATTTTGGGGTGATTTTGAATGAAGAAACAAAGAGAGGGAAGAAGAGGTACTGTTGATTGTCTTTTACAACGGTCGGATTATTAAAGGATGCTGGCAACGTGTGATTTCTGCATCCGCTACGAATCGCCAATTGGCAATAACTTTTGTTTTATACTCGTAACTAGTGTTCACTCGCACGTTGAACGGTTAGAAATAATAATCGTTAATGATAACATCTATAAAATATTAAGATGAAATGTTTATACAATTTTTAGAAGAAAAAAAAAAGGAGTAGTTAACATATATACGAGAATTTAAAATAATTTACAAATCTTGGAAAACCTTCTTAAAATGAACAATTTTTATACGATCAATAACTTGGCGTCTTGATCATATATTAATACCTTCAAATCGCCTCCAACTCTTTACACGTGAAAGAGCAACGTACAATTGTCCATGGTTGAACATGAGTTTCTTCAAAAGTAAAACAACATTTGACAATGAATGGCTTGGTATTATTGATAGTCATTGGGAAATACACCGATAACGAAAATTGTCTTTCTAGTAGACTTGAAAGGAATGCGATTATCGGATATATTAAATTTCATCCTAGGAATGGCTTGGTCTTAGTGAGGTTTCCTATATTAGTAACTGAAATGACTTTGGCCTCTATTATGCGTTCACCAAGGCGAATAATCTGTAGTCGAGTACCATTACACAATCTAACGATTTGGTCAATATCTTTAAAAGCATGACAAGAGTATCCTTTTTAAATATCGGCTTATGCTTTGGTAGTCCTGAACCATTAATACCATTTAAAAAATTTGGAGTGTACAACTCATTAAAATCTGATCCCAAATCCGTTTCACAAATGGTATCAAAACTAAGATAGACATTTTCTTCTTCTTGAACAAGATCCATTACTATATCATTGATGAAATCAACAAATTCGTGTGTCTGAGCAATAACGTTTTTATTAAATCTATTATAATTTTAAACATAAAAGTTGAAGTTAAAGAAAATAAATCAAATCTTTTACAATTTAGATTGTAGGTGGATGTATAGTGTATTTATTGAATATTGAGAGTTATTAATAGTTAACTTGTATAATTTTGAAAAGATAAATGTATAATTTTTGTAAAAAGTAAAATATAACAAAAGGTAAATAATGGTTTAGATATTACACATTACATTCAACATTTGAACATGTTAAATTACAATTATCATTTAAAACTTATTTTGATTAGTATAACTAATATGGTTGATTCTTCATTAAATTTTTATAAGTTGGTATTTTATTAGTGAAGATGAATTTATTTCCAAAAAAAGAAAATGTAATAGTTAGCATTAATATAATAGTTTTTATTATGTTGAAAGTTAATAATTTTTCTTTGAATTTTAAAATTAGCTAAATTGTAAGCCTTAGCGGTAGATCAATATATTATTTATGATGATAGTAAACAAAGTTATAACTGCAATAATATAAATTATACAATATCATTATATATTAAGTCAAGCAATTATTATATCTATACCGATCACAAGAATAAAATATTGGATGTGTATTGGATCATTATGACAAATTGTTTCAATTAAAAAAACAACAGCGATGCTTATATACATACAAACAATTAGTTGATCCCAATCCATCCATATTTCTATATATATAAGCACAACTTACATTATAAAATTTAGAGAGCAACCACCACAACTATCCTGTTTGATCACACCAAAAACCGCGACTCTAACTACCACCACCACCCTAAGATCTATTTTTGAAAATAACGGTTTTAGATCTACTTTTAGGGGCAGATATAGTGTTAGAGTTTGGTGAAGATGAGGGTGTTAGACTTCGCTTTTTTCATATCTGAAGTGATGAAGACGATGGTGTGAAGAATTGAAGATGATGACCGAGAGTGGTTGTCGGAGTCACTTAGGGGTCGTCGGAGTTAAATACACGATCATTTGTTTAGCTCTACACTTAGGGTTCTTTTTTATGTCTATTTTTTTTTCAACAACCACTACCACTTTGGTGGAGATGATGAAGATGATGGTGTTAGGTTTAGTATGTGTATTTTTTTCAAATCTATATATCGAATGTAGAAAAAAAATTGATTTTTGTTGTTGAATTTGGGTGATAATAAGAGGATAAGTTGATTGTATATATCATTAACATTATTGTAATTTAATTGATTGTTGATTTGGAAATTGAGTATTGTTGTGTATATATTTAACTGAATTTGACAATCTTAATATCAATATCATTATCACAAAATGTATGTTCAATCTAATGCATATTGTTGGAATTAAAAAACGTAATATGTAAAGATGTGTGACCACCACGTTGTTTTCTTTTATTAAAATTTAGGCTAAAAAGATATATGTATATATATATATATAAAAGATGATTAGATGATGAAATTCTACTACTGTGATGATGATGATGATGAATAATTGTTTTTGAGATGATGATGATGATTATTATGAATGAAAAGTAAAATAAAATAATTAATGAAAATGATGTGAACAATATTTAGTGATGTGGATCCATGTGAAACCTAATCGTTGAACTGGAATTTACATGGCGCACATGTGGCGGTGTAATCAGTTGTAAATTGATTACCAGTTGATGGAATTATCTCGATGAATAAGTTTCTTTAGATAAGTTATCTTTAAACTACGTACGTAGAATAAGGTTAGTTTTATGTAAACAATAAAAGGCGGTTCATGTAAGTAAATATTTTTGTATACTTTTTATGTCTAATAATCCATTTTAGAATTAGCCATGTAATTGCACCATGTGAATCATAAACTTCAATAACATCTTTTTCATGCTTTTTCTCTACTATATTGGTCCCTGTTAGAGCACAGGGAGTGGTGACTCAAGTGTCACAGTGTTCCCGCGGAACACTGTTGCTGAAAAGGGGGAAGTGAGATAGTGTTCAGAAATTTATTTTTGATTTTTTTATTTGTTAGAAAATTCAAATAATTTAATACATACAAATAAATAATAAAATAGAAAAAACTGATTAAAATAAAAATTACATACTACAATTTTTAACAAAACATATATAGTCCATTTTAATTTTAATAAGTTTTGGCCATTTAAAAAAGACCACTTAAAAATGAGCCCATATTAATGGGCCCATTTTCAAACCCTAATTATTTTTGCCTTCTTCCCTCCTTTTCTTTCTGCTGCACACAGTTACACGGGAACATAAAATTGATATTCTTCTTCACAAAATTTAACACACAAACACACAGAGCTATAAACTCAAAACAAAAACAAAAAAGGCAAGAATAACAAAAAAGAAACAAGAAAAAAAAAACGTTAGGTTTGGGACACTGAGGCCGAAACGGCATTTCGGAGTGATGGAACGGCGTTCCCGACGATGTTCCTATCGGGGAACGGGCACGTTCAGCCCCCACTCTGTGTACTCTTATTGTTTCACTTACCTCAAACCCCATTTATTACATATATATATATATATATATATTTGTAGAAAGTGAATAAGTTTTATTTGATTCCAAAAAAAAAAAAACAAACAAAAGAGAAAGTCACTATAGTACTTTCAAGTTGTTAAACATGTTGATTAACCTCATAATATTTAGATGGGCAAATGAGTATGGTGATATGATGAATGTCTTCTATTTATAATGTTAATGTAGTCTTGGGCATGAAGTTGTTTATAGTATGAATTTTTTAATTAAAATCGTAATCGTAAATCTTTATATATTTTGTAAAGAATGTAACTAAATATTACACATCACATTCAACCTCTAAACATTTTAAATTACAATTATCATTTGAAACTTACTATTAATTAGTATGATATTAGTGAAAATGAATCTATTTCTAAAAAACAAAATATGAGAGTGGATGACATTACCAAATATGAAAAAAGTAATATAGTTGACTATCCTTTAAATTGCATTCAACTTTTAATTATATAAATTAGTATCTTATTTTTGAAAATCAATTCATTTTCAAAAAACAATGTAAAAAGTAGATTGTATTAAAAAAATGAAGAGCGATTAATTGACATTTTTACTGAATATAACACTTCTTATTATCTTGTCACATGACAAAAATTCTACTTGTCATTTAAAGAACCATGCCACATTGCCAAAAAGGTTATAGAGATAGAGATAGAGATTAATTATTATTATTTTTATTTATAAAATTAGGAATTTATATAAAAAAATTCAATTCGTTTTGTAAATATACAATTAATATGTCTAAAAACTTTTTTTATTAATATAGTTTATAGAATGTCTTTTTATGAACATAATTTCATCTTCATTCGTAAACATATAAAAACACTTTTGAAAATACATATATTTTAGCTTAGTACCCGTACAGATATGACACGAAATAATTTTATTCGACAATATGTCCATTTGTAGAGCATTTATATCTTATTGTCCACGTGTCGTTGTCGCAAACACAATAAACTTTGGTCAAACTACTATCTATTCTCTCAAAAGATAGATGATATTATGTACTTCAGCTTCAACAATCATAGCACCAGTCGTCACATATAACGTTTGTAACTTACGTTAAATATATAATACTCCTAATTTAATTTAGAGTATTATATGTATGTTCTTAAGAAGTTCATTTCGTTGTATCCATATATGATATTTTAAGTGGTTTTAGTACTCCTAATTTAGAGTAAAAAATGTAGGTTACAGAAAAATTACTGTCACATAATAAGTCACTGAATTTCATACATTAAAATGCATATTTTATCGGTTGTTAAGTTATGTTGGAAATAGATTAACATTCAAATAATTGTAATCATTTTAACACATGATATTTTTATAGGAAATATTACAATTATGACATGAATTAATTAAATAACGATTATGAAAATCTATCGGAGGAAAAACAATATTTATAGTATAAACATTGTATTATTCGTAAACATATGATATTATACACCCCTCATCTGTCTGTAGAGGTTGCGTTTTTAGAAAGAAAGACAAAAAGGTTATCTCAAAAACTATCAACCCGTGTTTACTATAAAACGCACATTTTGTTTTCTTCTGAAATGGTTGTCAAACCCATGTAAAAACACTACAGCAGATCAACCCGAGATTATTTATATACAATATAATGGAGGATACATTTTGAGCTTTTCTTTTGCTTTTATATTTTCACCCTACCTACATTGCAACATATCTTTCATTTCATCTATTTTCCGTGACTCGCCTACACTACAATGAATAGCCAAAAATCATACTTTAAAAATGATGTTCAAAACTCATCTGAATACCTACAACTACGATGATTGCCAAAACGCTGCACTGTCATTACTATATAACGAACGATCTTGAATCTCCAAGTTTGCTATATGCCAATTTATAAGTTGTGATTGGATGCATTTACACAAAACTAGTGCAACTGGAAAAATCCACCACTCACTTTCCTCCCTGTACCAACAAACCAAAGTGTTACAACAAGGTTATCATTGTGCCTAGAGGTGGTAAAATTGGTGGACCCTCAGGAGGGTTGGGGTAAAATTGGTCAAAACATGTATGTTTTTAATACTGATCAAACATAAAGGTCAAAGTCTCAAACGTATGAACTCAACAAAATTAACTAAAAAACGGATTAAACATCACCCGGAGTCCATTTAATGCATATAACACTCGTAAATTATTTTAATCATATTGACGCACTAATTGCTTATTGAAAATTTGCCGTGTTACAACCAAAAACTAAAAAAGGAACTTTTTTCACTTGTTGTTCAACTTGACCCTTTTCTATGACTATGAAGTTATCCATGCATGAGTGTTTGCTCATGCATGGGTGATAAATTAAAAAACTAGAAGATCGTTGCTGGCACAGACAAGACAGTAGGACAACTAACTACAATGTCATAGTACTTGGTAATGTACTCACATGGTCCATGCCTGGATGTCTGAAGGTGTTTTACTAGGCTGAGAAGAGTAATGAGCGTAGCCACAGATAAAGGCAACCACCTGTCAAAAACAAAAAGTAGAATCATGTCAGCAATACCACCAGATGCATTAACATGTATATCTATATCAAGCTTTATAATCTGAAAATGTTTCATCACAAACTTACCACATTGACTAAGGACGTTATGTTCCAGAGAGCATATATACGAGCCAGCCCGGCAGACCGTCTGGGTCCATGACTAAATAGAGCATTGATACCAGCCGGAAATGGAAGCAATATTCCAAGAGGCAAAATTAATAGAACCAAGAACACGTGTGCTAAAGAAAATGAATATAACTGGAGCAATGTAAGCAAAACAAGACTAAAATCTCCTAATAACAGCATTGAGATCACCAAACCGACAAGATCCTGCACGAACCATTAATGGATTCCGTTAAGAAACTGAGAAGGGAGCATGCCGACTATAGGTGAAAATTCTGACCTATCTACCGATGAATGAGTTGATTGGGGTTGCCTTATCAAAATGGGTCAAATCAAAATAAGTGGTAACAGGTCATGGGTTGAACAAGTTGAGGTCGTTCAAAGTAAATTTAAGATTCCACTCCTATATTGCGTTATCCATATAAGAATAGATTACTATTGTAAGGATATCGTTTTAAAGCATAGCTAATGCACTTGCTATTTTAAAAACAACCTGAATAATAGACAAAAAGTTTATGGGGCAACCAACCCGACCCAGTCAGTTTCAGCCAATCCCATGCTAAACGTGACCCATTTCAACACAAACCCATTTTGAATTGTTACCCAACCGGCTCATCTTGCCACGTCTATTGTCAAATTGTACACGCACTAAACAAGTAGAGATTTGTGCATTAAAACAAGATGGACGATATAAAGTTACCTGGTGGCCCACAGGCTTGGTGTTATGAATTATAAAAGAGAGGGGAAAGAATATATCTCTGTTTTCCTTGAGCGCTTTCACACTGTTGATATCT
The DNA here is from genome assembly GCA_963921325.1 of Logfia minima. Taxonomy (NCBI): domain Eukaryota; kingdom Viridiplantae; phylum Streptophyta; class Magnoliopsida; order Asterales; family Asteraceae; genus Logfia; species Logfia minima. The sequence goes on along the minus strand of OY992764.1, from coordinate 7,551,406 downwards.
AATACCTTACTGTAACTCTTTTTTTGTGTCATATTATTATTGGCAACCACGTTAACTTGATTTGAAGCCTTTTGTTCTCTTGAATCAGGAGTTGAATCTTCTTGAAAGGTGATATCATTATTACTGCCAAAATTGAAAGAGGTTGATATGTATAGAGTAATAGACAAAAAGTACAGAGTAATAAACACCAATTCCAACAACTATATCAGCTAATACACATGTGTATGGGGACTTTTAAATTTGCCTTTTGAAAGTGATTATGCGATATTGAATACTCAGATTCGAATAAGTTTAGGCGTAATATACAGGCTGGAGGAAATAGTGTTTGGATAAGGAATCAATAGATAAATTGACAAAAAGGACAATTTTTTGCAAAAAGAAGACGTTTTGTGCAATGGTGGGGGTAAAGGCCTCTCATATTTGGTTAAAAGAAACGAAAAGAAGGTGACACTATTTTACCCTTGGATAAGTTCTGTTACAGCTGATATGAAACTGATTATTAGAAACCTAATAAATCAGATAATCAGAAGCAGAATTCTTTTATCCAAACATAATTCATAGGTTATTATGACTTCAAATCTCATACTAAACAATCAGTTATAAAACGCAAATCCGAACACCCTTTATTTTAAGCAATACAGAAGTAAATAACTTGAGTAGAAATACTTTACCTTGCCAATTGCTCCCTTCTAATAGTTCCATCTACCCGTACAGAAGAAACCAAAAGTCCATATTGAAAATTGTTCCCATTTGTAGCATGAAACAACGCAAGGTCAACCCGTATACCATAATTTTTCAAAGTAGGGTTAGCATTAGTTTCAATCCATGCAACAACCGTACGAAACATTACCCGAAGTCGACCTTGACGAACTAACCGCAGTTGTGCATTTAAACCAGCTACAAAGCGATACCAAGTAGTAGGAGGAACAGACTGAAAATAGCAAGACATTAAGCATAAGAGGTACAGCAAGTGAAAAAAAATGCAAGAAGTTGGTCCAACCAGACCAACAGTTTCTAACTTCTCACCACGTATCTGAAATTCAACCCATTTACTTATTAACGTGCAAATGTGTAAGCTCAAATAAACTATAGCCAAAAATGAAAGAGATCAACTGAGTCAGAAGGATAGTCCCCATATGTGTATATCTAATGCATAAAACATCCTATATAAGTTTTGTAATCATATTCACACTAATTACTTTATAGAATATCCAAAATTCATACAAATGTGTTTTATGTCAACCCGACTTGTTTTGATCTGTACAAAAATTGTTTGTATTAATTTGTAGCATAACCCGCCAAATTTGCAACATCTAAGTCCTTGGAATTAAGTAAAAAACCTGATTCATGAGAGTTGTAATGACGTTGTCACTATGAAGTGAGAAAGGAGCCATGTAACTTCCATCTCCTCCAAACAAAAGAGACAATGGGAATCTTTGATGAAGATTGGGAGGAAGATCACTTCTCTTTTCATCACCACCAAGAAAGAAGTCAACGTAGGCTAGCATTAAATCAGAAGTTGCAGCAACCTGCAACATTGCATAACTGTAATTATCGAGTCTTCTTTTAAGCAATATACATCTCCCTCAGTCAATAACAGCATAAAATGTACACCAAAATCAGAAACCCATATCATCAAAAGATATAGTGGGTGATAACGACTAAGATAATAACGGTACTTCCACAACTTCTTTGAATGAACCTCTAATTTTTATACTCCAAAATGGACTAACCTTGAGGCCTTCATAGAGAGCGCGTGATCGACATGAACGCAAGCAAGCATGATCATACTCAGACCTAACGAACTCACGTAGTCGTTGCAATTTCAATTTTTGCCTCCATTGTTGCCATGACCATGCAAGAGGATAAGCCACGAAAAAGAGAATGCTATATACTGATCCCTCCCACCATTGATAAGTGGCTAAAGCATTAATATCTTCTACAAATCTATTGAATGCCCCCTCATACCTGCAATTTCGATCAAATACTCTTAGCAGATTTTCATCAATCACCCACTCTAAGTAAAAAACTAACCAACACACTGCAGCACATTATCCATCATCTAAGATGACAAACAAAACAAAACAAAACAAAACAAATGGAGCATGACAAAAATGGTTAATAATTTACACTATATCTATCACTTGATCTGGAGGTGTGTGAGGGAGATGCCAAGGTTCCCTGAATGTATTTTGTCCCATAAAGTACATTCTATGCACATGGCCTTGAGACTGATCGACCCTGTTTGTTTCCAAAACCTGCAAGCCAAAGAATATGATTAGAGTGGCATTTCGACATCTTTTAAATGACTAAGCCGATCCGGACTACGTTTTATGGCTTTTAACTCCAAAATGTTAAATGGATAAAAAGAAGGTCAAATGGGTCGAAGGTCGCCCAAAGTGTATTTTTAGTGCATAAACCTCCTAAATCATTTAATTAGAAAAAACAAAACAAAAGAAATTAAATACTATTATCTTATTTGTAATCATATTTGGCAAACTAATCATATAGAAAACTCAAAACCCCGACCCACCCATGCCTATTTGCCCCCTCTATATATTATATCATCAATGTTTATGAAGTAGTTTAATAATCAGAGGGTTCTATAACCATTTTCATCAATGCGCATGTATGAATATATAGACAAAGACACGGTACAATTATAAATAAAGAACCTCATTCAGAGACTCCAAGAAAGGAAATGAGTGATCTATCTGAGATCCTTGGGTTGGACCAGGGCCTGTTGACTCGTCAAACCCTACAAATTTCATCCTTGCAACACTAAGAACAAGTGCTAACAGGATAAGAAGTCCCGATAGAAGAAGCCCAAATAACCACGGCCCGCCAAATGTGTCCATCAACTCTTCAAGAGCAGTGTAACAATGTGGCATATGATATTTGTCTGAAACGCATTTATAGGGACACGGGGTTTCCGCAGTACCCCCTATAAAATTTATAAAGATCACATCAATTTGAAAGAAACCAAATAACTCATAAGATCCATACAATAGAATAACAATCTGTGAAGTCAATACCTCGTACATAAGTATAATATGCACGGTGAGGAAGCTCACTGGATGGACACTTAAAACATAGTTCCTTATCAGATCCTGTAACATTCTTGTATGTACCAATCGGGCATTCCTGTTTAAAAACATTTTCCAAAATAAGTAAAAACAAATATTGGTTCTTTAACCATGAGGTAGATATAGCTACAGTAACCATCACTATAATCAAATGCACGTCATTTAAAGAAATTACACCACATGCAAATCCTTTCTATGTCTCACTAATGCAAAACAGAAGTGTACCGAACTAGGTGTTAAGCAAACCACGATGTATTATCTAGAAATAGATACAAATAGTAGACTATGTAAGACCTCAAAAACTACTCAATTTGACCGAAAAAGCCACTCATAATAACACTTAGAGATATCATTTTAAGCCATAAAGTTATCACACCTCACAAAATGTGCCATAAAGCCCTTTAGGACAAGATTTTCCAGTGACACTTCCAATTTCCCCATCACCACCTCCATCGCCACTCAGTCCTCCCCTATATAAAAAAATTTAACAAATTATAACAACCTTAATTTCTATATCATAACAATGATTTGACAAAGAATAAGAACAAAGGCTTTAGCGAACCAAGTAGAGATGTTTCCCTTGACCGTCGCAATGGGTTGATATACATCCCCAGTAGGTATATGTGACCAATGAAAATGGATTCTTCCACCACCACCACCACCGCTCCCGTTTGGACTACCTCGACCTCCACCACTTGAAAGAGTTCCAGAATCACCAACAGTCAAAGCATTTAAGAACACAAGAATTGTTCCACCAGATCCACCTCCAGAACCTTGGAACCAATCATCAACATCATGATTTTTGCTGATAATATTTTCAACATAACTGCCTCCATCAGCTCCTAATGAACCATCAATAGACAGACTTGACAAAGGATGTTGTGAAGAACCAATCACTGCGTGCACAAAGACATGAAAACTTAAAAGTTACTGTGTTTTTTATTAACAAACGAACTGTATAAACACTTGGCCATAAAATCCTAAGAGATATGAAGGTCAACCATTATTTTTACCACGGAAAAAAAAAATGAAGGTAAAGATACCTAGAACACCCCCACCAGCAGTTGAGTCAGTGCTCATCTCATTTCCACCTCCACTGCCTAAAAAACAAGGCAAACTTGCATCTCCATATGGAAGACCACCATCAATGCGGGTCCCATTATAACAACCATACCCACCACTACCACCATAACCACCTCCACTACCAATGCCAGTACTCAAGGCTTCACCCCTGCCAATACCTCTTTTGCAACCTGTTAATAAACCAACGTATGTATTGCAAATTCGACGTCACTTAACTAGAAAGGGGCACAATTTTAACCCATTCAAATAAACGGTTGATTTGTTTATACTTCGCCTAATGGGTAAAATTTAGTAAACGGTCGAGCAGTCAAATGGGTTGAAATCATCCAATTTGTTTTCAAAATTCATACACCTCCTAATCATTAGAATATTAGATTATCATTGTAATGATATAATTTTTTTATTTGTTTAAACATTTTGATGGTAGTACTTAAAAAACAAAAATGTTAGCGATTCAGCCAACCCTAGCCTACTCATTTTTTGATCCGCTCTAATAAAGAACACATTTTGGCTAAACCCGTTTTGACTCGTATTCTTCTATGAACAGTAGGTTTCGCTCCTGCAAATACATTACTTAGTTTTTAATGAGTGAGTGTACCCATCTTTGAGGTGCTAATTGTCCCAGTTGATTCAACAGTAACAGTCCTTGCCCTATGAAAATTTACAACAGACCCTTTTATAAGACCTTGAACCAGGATATCTTCAACACGACATATCTGAAAAGAAATAACCTGTCAGTGTTTAAAAAATATCCAGATATGTGTCCATCTCTCATAATGTGTAACTTCTTAGATAAATTACCTGAAGAGTAAAGGACAATGAAGCATTGAGATTGCAATCGTCGGGTGGATTCAGTAATTCGTCTGGACATTGTTGAGAGTTACAATTCAGTTTTGGTGTCCTGAACATTAAGCATAATAGTATTTAGTACCAATAATGAAGCACACTGGAGCAAGCTACAATGATAGAACGGAAATAAACTTACACAGCATTAGCCGTGACATTTTCCAAGGGGCCACGCAAAACAGATCCTGGACCCACCTTTGAACAAGAGATAGAAGTATCCATTACTTAAGAGAAAACCAGAAATGATAGCTGCTAGGTGCCAAAAATGCATAAGAGTGCAAATAAGTCATGTACATGTAACTAGACAACTATAGGTGGCAAGATGGGCAGATCAAAAGTTGGGTCAAAACAGGTTATATAAAAGCTGGATTGGTAAGCGATAGACTTCTATGCAGATAACTAGATATTAAGCAATAATTGGTGTGTCAAGTATGACAAAAAAATATAGATTATTTCGATTAATCAACTTCTTCGAATGAACAATTTGAAGGTTTTATGCATAAAAGTGCACCTGGGGCGACTTTCGACCAGTGAAACCCATTTGACCAATTTCCTTTAACAATGTAGTGGAGTATAGTTTACCCATCTGACTCATCAGAGATCAAACATTCCCTGAATCCAGCCACTCATACAAAAGAAGGTTCATATTTCCTCATTTAGAGACAACCAAAATTACCATTTTGTTACTTATCTACATGCAAATACAACTATCAGATCACAGCAGAAGATAAGAGGCACTTACATTGACACCATAAAACAGAGACAGAACAAGACGTTGTGCTTCAATACAGTCTCCAGGGCCTGACAAGTTTAATAAACCTTGCCCATGAATCCCAAGATTGGCATTTGAGTGTATGGTAGAAGATCCCTGGAAAAGCAAAAGGGTGGTCAATCACAGGAAATCATACCATAGAACCATTGAAACAAATAGTCTTATGAAAACCTTGAGAACGATAAGATTGCTAGCCTCAAGAAAAGAATTCTGCACATTCTTGTCACCCTCGACATCAATAAGCAATTGTGCATTCCACATCAAGAACATTTTTACAGTCATGCGCAGAGCACCATAAACCTGAAAATACCAAGCTTTACTGTCAAACATAAGATGTTACAGTAACAGACCCAAAGATTAGAGGATGGACACATGTTCAACAAATTGATCCTACAAACAGTTATATACTAACGTATATTTTTGTGCAAATTATGTGAATTGAAGCAGCAAAGATATATCTGGTTGTCAATGAAATGTCAGAGTACAAATGCATAGTGATGCACAGTGCTCTATACGGTAAAGCAGATCAAGGCAGTCAAAAAACTATCTAATGCTTAATCACCTAAGATGGGATAAGTGAATGCTTAATCACAGACATAACCGCTCATTTTAATGGATAATAGATAACATTGTTAGAATTTGCAAACTAGTTGGGATTGGATTATGATACTATACTATTTTGCTACAATTACTTCTGTAAATGACTAGTTCCATTGGTACCGTTAAACAAGACAGGATGGAAAAGTATCTGAAAGACGGACACCCTGACCAAATATATGTCAAATAGTATAACTGAAAATTACTAAATCCTCCTAACAAGGAAAAGATGACATGTGTCCTCACAGTTTTATCTCTTTCAATTTCTTCTCTTGATCTTGTCATGTGCTGTTGATGTGGGTTTGTTTTGGAAGTTTATTGCATCAAAATGTGAAATTTGATGTAGTAAAAGACAACAAACAAGCAAGATTTATTGTTACCATTAGATTCAGCTCAATAAGGTAAGATTCCAATTCTTGCTAGCAATAAATCAAATCTTAATATGTATAATCTTCACTCGAGATTCCTTACCTTATTTGTTGTTAATGTGAATTTGTTTCTGAAGTTTATTGCATCTAACTTAATATTTGATATAGTAGTAACAAATGATAAACAAGACAAGGTGATGATTTCATAAATTTTGAAATAAAATATAATAATCTTTCCTAAATTTATGAATTGACAATCATGCTTACTATAACACAACAAAGAAGTTTTGCAAGTGTGTACAGTATTTTTGAATAAACTAAAAAATAAATATCAACTAGCAATTTACCCAGTCAGGAGGCATTTTATGCTAAAGATGATATAAACATATATGTAGATCTTAGGAATTAGTGGTAAACAAGGCAGATTATATCTAACAGTTAAAATAACTACTAGACAGGGAATTAGTGTGATTATATACTTTGTGCCTGTATAAGGTTGATTTATGGCCTTTGTAGTGTTTGGCATTGTGAATTAAACAGCTTAGTACTATTATACTAATTACAGAGATGAAAAAATTCAGTTGGATAAAGTGGTGCTTGCCTTTATTATAGAATCACTCATCAGCAGCTCTTCTGCCAGTATCTCGAATTCTGACAAAGCATACTGAGATAATCCGAAGCTCAAAATACCTCCATCCAGAACACTGATTTGCCCTTGAACCTAGACGAAGCATCATGAGAGGTAAGTAAACTCAATCTCCTATTGCAAGAAGAATTTAGATCATTAAAAGAATGTATTCGAAAAACATAATCGATATTATACTAACCTGGATACGACTCCAAAGCAAGGGAACAGAAACCTTGGCAAAATTTTGAATAAAAATATTTGTCATAAGAGGCTGATAGGAGACCTCCATAAGAAGTGTGTCTGTGTCAGTTGTCATGTTGAAATTATCAACTGTAAGGCTTCGGGTTACAGAATCATAAAAAGTGCCTGCAGCACCCGCATTTGATGGACAGCCTACACTATTACCACCTGCAAAAAGTTTGATAAGCAAATAATTCTATTATCTAAAGGCTTACAAGCATATTCAAGCTTGCACTAAATGCTTAATTCTACCATGGATGAAGATTTTGGGTTCTTCATGCCTGCTAAACACGTCAGTAGAAATTCTCCCCCCTCCCCCACCACCAAAACCATCACCTCCACAAGCACTTACATTACCACTTCCAGTCCTGCACATAAGAATATTATTAATTTCATCAGGTTGGACTACCTATGTTTGTTAACTCAGATGAATATGCAATTCAAGAAATCGCACCAAGGAAAACAGGCATGATTGATAATATTAAACTATCATGTGAGAAAAAGGTTACATTCCTTCCTTCCCAAAATGACTTTCCCCATTATATGCTTACAAAAGAAATGTTTGTAGATACTAAAAGGCTACCATTTTAACTAAATAGCTTCTCTAGAAGATATTGTGAAGAACAAAGTAACCTAAGTACCAGGTTACTTCAAAAGGTAGAGCTCAACAAGTACTACAACTTAAAAGCATATTTTGAGCTATTGATATATAAGTGCTATACACTTAAGCATATCTTAAAATTGCAGTATACTTTTTGGGGAACGATAAGAACATCACTAATTAAACAAAATATATAATTTAGGTGTAGCAGAAAAATATTTAGCTTTTGGATTGCTTAACCACGATGTTACTCCTTTTGCAATATAACAACCTTTTAACAAGGTTCATTTCCCTGAACAAAAGGAAGTGAAAGAAAACTTGGTAATTTGCCCTGGTCAGATTTTGTGAGGATTAACAATAAAGGCAAAAGACGCATGCAGGTATCTCATCAAGGTATTGTGGTAATTAAGTAAACATCCCCTGCTATCCATCATCATTGAAATAATTAGTCAAATAAGCCAGCAATACTGCAACTAATATTCAAGGTTTAGCGCACAACATCCATTTAAAGAAGACAATATCATAACGACAGTGTTACCAAACTGAGTGTTTTAGATGCACCAAATGTAATTCAGTCAATAATCCTCTAACAATGTCCCAACGATTTGAAAATTTAAATCAATTACAGAAAATAACATCTTATAAGAAAAATGTAATGAAGTGTAAGAAATTACATTTTATAAGCCCTGAGGAATATGCTGCCACCTGAACCACCACCGCCCTTTGTACCACCATCTCCACCTTCCGCCAACAAGGTACCATTCATCTCAATATGACTATTTACCAAAACTTTAATCCTCCCACCACCACCACCACCATAATCCTCTTCCTTACTTGTAGTCCCACCTTTACTTCCATAACTCCATGGATTCTGTAAACTCGACCATGAATACGCATCACCTCCCCAAACATCCTCCTGATGCTTCTTATCACTAAACAAACACGCAGCACCTCTTCCCCCATACCCTCCACCAGCTCCACCAATCCCTTGAGGAGTCCCACTAGTCTGCTCAGGTGGATCACCAGCTAAACCAGTGGTATTCACAAGAGAACCTATCCCAAAACTGGCATTTGCAGCGATAACCTCAAAAGTCCCAGCTATAACCACCGCATTTTCGCCCAATCTAAAGTCACCTGTAATATTTATCCCAATCTCGCACCCTGGAATAACCAAACAGCTCACCGTCACATTAGGAAGGATATAAAAATTCCCCTTTCCCGCTATATACATATTCTGAGTTAAATTCAAACTATCAACTACCTCACAAGTAGTATCTAATGAACCCACACCACCTAATTCATCCTCACATGTAGCCGACGGAGGATGCGGCGGAGGTGGTGGCGGCGCCGGTGGCGAATAATCCTGATGAAGCAATCTCATAAACTCATCACTATTTTCTCCAAAATCATTCAAATCCGATCGTGAACCGAACACATCACTGTTTATTACAACGAAAACGAACAGAATCCGTACGATTAACGAATAGATACAGTTCGCCATTACTAAATCGATGAAAATGATGTGTCATTACATTAATTGCATCGTAGAAAGTACACAAACACAAAATTCACCGTAAAAAACGCTAGAATTCTCAGTAAAAAACTCGAATTAGATGAAGTAAATGATGAATTAGATTATGTGATATGTAATTACCATAACGAAATTTGAGGGTTTAGGATTATGAAAAAGGGGTTATTGAAAACCCTAGAGAATGGTTTTTGTTCTAAAAAGGAGGTTGTGATGTGTGTTTGGTAGACGAAAAAGCAGTTAAAGTTTGAAGCAAGCTAAATACTATTTTTGACAAACCGGCTAATGTTAATTGAGAGAATAACTCCTTATATAAATTGTTTTTTGTGCATGAATGTTTGTACGTCCTTCTGAATTGTTGAATTTAAACTCTGGAAAGAAAGGATTTAAGTGTTCAAGTCAAATGACCAACAACCACCATTCCCCAAAATTCGACGAGATGATGATGAGCACGTGATTTGCATGTGGAAGACTATAAATATAAAAAGGAAATTCAATATTTCGGTTTGCGTAGATTTTAATTTTATATTTCTTCAATGGAGAATTACGTTTAATTAATAATTAAATTAAATAATTAATTAATTAAGTACAATGGAGTAGAATAGAAATCGGTGATTGGTCGATAGAATCTGATTAACATCATGACGTTGGAAGTTTGATTCTTTTAGTACATTTGCATGTGAATGACTGCAAATAAAAAAAAAGGAAGCTCAATATTTCGGTTTGCGTACATATATATTCCTCCTAAAATTAATAGTTACGTATATATCTTTTTTACAAGCTTTTAAAACACAAAGCCTCTAAAACATATTTTGGCTATATATATCTATAATTATTCATTTTTGATGGATATATATGGAATTCCCCTTTTTCAATTGTACATATATTATGTAGTATAAAAAAAATTATTTTATAAAACGTGTAATTTATATATTCTTTTATATTTTAGAATATGTACACTAAACTTTTATAGATAGTTACAAACAACGTCGTTGAATTTGCTAGGCGGGAAATACTCTATTCATAACATTGTGGGAGTACTCGATCGAGGTGAGTAGTACTTGAATTAGACTTTTTACATTTAAATAATAAATTTTAGAATTATATGTGTAAATATATATATAATAGAAACATAAATATAACATAAACATAAGCATAAATGTCTAGAAACACACACATATAATCCCTTAATTATTAACATATTTCAAATATAAATATTTGTTACTAGATTCATTCGTCATTCTCATCTACGTCTTGATCTTGTGCGTATTGTTCAATGATTTTAACTTCTTCCTACTCGTATTCAACATCCTCATTTACTTCTTCATTACTCTCCGACTCGAATTCTTCCTCAAAAAGTTCTCTTGTTCTCATAAGCTACTCCAAGTTCTTGACAAGCGGTAGACTCCATAGATTAATTCGTTGATGATGTTGCCATGGGATTGAGCTATTGAACAAACAAGAATGCTACTAACTTTATGAATTAAATATAAAATATGAAACAAGACTCACTTTGAATGCTACTTACTTTATAAAATATGTTAAATATGAATCGAATTGAAGATACTAACTTTAACATTATTAACATAATCAAAATTGAAACTTCAATTGAGTGACTTTAATATTATTAACAAAAACGAAATTGAAGCTACTACCTTAATTTAATTAACAAACTCTTAATTTAAACTTCAGTCGGATAGAAGCTACTGATTTTATAGAAAAATCATAAACAAAACTTTATGAAAGGAATTGAAATCGTTGATATTAACCATTAAAGCTTCATATTGAGCTATTACGAAAAAAAATTCAATCAACTATTAATCTTATAATATACCTGTGTATCTATGAATTAGAAACGAAATTCAATCATCTTATAATCTTCGTAACAAAATCAAATGTGAAACTAAATCATAAAATGAATTAGAAACGAAGTCGTAGCTAGTTTGATCGAGTTGATCCGAGTTTGATCGAGTTATTTCAAGTTTGACCAAAATTGATTAACTTTTTATCCCGAGTTAGTCCAACACAAGTACTCGGCCAAGTTGGATGAGTTTTACAAACCTGGTTACAAATATATAATATATAATATATTTCAATCATTTTAAGGTGATTAAATATATAAAACGGGAAGTAGTTATTATAAAGTGTATGAAAATTTTAATTAAGACCATATTTATATGAAAATAAATATGTTTTACAAGTTATTAATAAGAAATATATATATATATATATATATATGGGGTTGATCTACATAGAAGGCTAATTTTGGGGGAAGGGGAAAGCTAATCTGGGCCGTCTCTTTATACCCATCATTATGAATGTTATCAATCATTCATCACAAAAAATGTTAAAAATAGTGGGCAGAGGTTATGATTTAACATTCTTTGTGATGAATGTTAGTTATCATTCATTATGAAAAATGTTAACGGACGGCTCATATTAACTTTCTTCCATTCCCCTAAAATTATCTATTCCCTCTAGATCATCCCTCTCTCTATATATAAAAATAGATATTAATATACTTTTATATAAAGTAATTGCTATTGTTTATGTTAGAAGCATTAAATAAATTTATATGGGTTCAACATTAATTTTTTATTGAAATTAAACTTCAGATTGTTTTATTGAAGTTACGTGATTTACAGAAGGATATAATGTTTTTTTTTTTTTTTTTTAATAAATACGTACTTGTTTTTTATTGATTAAAATCTCAACTTAGTCATAATTTAACCCTGGTTATGATGCATATTAAACGTTTACGTAATTCGATCTCTTTTATGAGTTGATCGTGAACCATCAGTTTCCTTCTTTTTTATCGGAAGTGTTGACCTTAATTTTAACTTGATGATTTGGTGTATATGTAGGTATGATTGTACAGTCAATTATTTTTATTTTACATTTATAAAATCTGTTCATAGATTTTTTCATTTCAAAATAATAAGAGTGAATTTACTTTATTGTTATAGGAAGTCAAAAGTCACGTTGTCAAATAAAAACAATAGCAACGAACAAATAAAATTGATTATAAAGTTATCCAATAAACGTTTAGATAGTTTTGACAAATTCTAACTTCTCTTTTAAATATAGATTTGTTTAATTAGTATAATATAAGATCGAGAAATTCGATTTTGAGCTAACTCATATTCTATCTAAGATCATAAGAGTCATTGAAATTCATCCAAATAAGATTTCATGTTATTCGGATGATATTCAAATTATTTTAAAAGAGATTTTGAATCTTGACTTAGACAAGTGAACTACCCATATACTCCGTGTTAAGTTAAAAGCCTTTTATTTATTTATAGTAGATTATTTGGATAATCGAACATAAATGTATTTAAATTATTTGGATTGGATTATCATAAATGAATATTAGCAAGCCATGCTTATTGGACTTTTAGGTGGGTCCAATCGAAAATGTACAAAAATAAAACTAAATCATTTTATCAACTTTCTATTTAACTTAAGCCCTAAATATAAAAAAATGAATAACTCAATCCAAATAATTTGAATAACAAACAATTAGATTATTCGTATTAATGAACACATCTAATCATAATCTCTTTTATATATATGAAATAAAATCTCATGAAGAAGATTCGATCATCGATTAGGTTCTTTTCATATTTTTCAGAGTGTTCGAATACATTTATGGAGTAGACTAAAAGTTTAACGGGCTGCCTATGGGATTGCCAAAATGGCAACTATAATCCTTCTGGTTTCCATCGTAATCCTTATAGTTTCACCAATATAACATTATTTTACCTATATTTTATAAGCAAAACTTTATTTTAGCTTGCATTTAAAAATTTTGTCAATTTTTCAATACCATCTACTAAAACGATAAAATCACTAAATTATGATACTATAATAAGAATAATCATTAAATTAACAATTAACAAAATTAACAATATTATTTACAAATTAACATTTACGTGATGAAAATTACTAAATAAAATGCATTTATGAATCCATTTATCGTATTAATCTTTTCATTTGTGTACTAACAACGTTAAGTAAGGTGTTGTGGTATGATTTACATTAAATTATATTGTCTAGCAACTTACATGTAGTTGAGGTCTAATTTTAACGTTAATATGCTATGGTCTAAGATACACAAATGAAGTATTATGTATGAATTGTGAAAATAGCCTAAAGTTTGATCGTTTGTAACTATAGTTCATGAAGACTAACATAATTTGTAACTATAGTTTAAAAGGTTCATTTCATTTTAGCAACATATTTATATTTTGTATATTTAAAACATCACAACGGGTTTGTTTATTTATTTTTTCTCATTAAGTCATATATGTATATTAATATATGAACATGGATGGCAGAATGGATAATGAAACCATGTAAAATTAAGTCAGTCTCGAGGTCCAAGGAAGAAGAGTACTTTGGTGGGAATTTTATATTGAGTTACTTACTGGTTACACTTCATGTAGGATGAAAAAGTCAAAAGTGGTTAGGTAGCAAAGTGTGTTTTAAGATGCGTTGTATAGAACGATATAATACGGACCGTAACAAAAGAGGAACGATAGATTTTATAATATTTCGATGTTTGATAAAAGTGGGTAGGCTGGAGTTATATTAGTGGTTTTACTATGTACACTATTTACGCAGTGTAGTGGAACGTAAAGTTCTAGTATTATAAACCATAATACCTTCCGATCTCCTCTAGTGTCTTTTTTGCCCGTTGAGTCCGAATCTTAAACCCTAACACTTCCCTTTCCCTTTCATCTAAATATTCAAATCGATTGTACATTTGATTTATCATATGTTCCTTCATGGCTTCGTAAGCGCTTCTTCTAGACTCATCATTGTTGGATCAAGCGTGCATCCCTACAATGAACAGAAAAACACACATCTTCACATTGTTATAACATAATCAAACAGTTAAACATGTCGTTTGAAGTTGCAATAATCAATTGTTCATGCATTAAAAATAAAAGATAATTGTTTCTAACTAAAAAAAAGTTGAGGTCAAATGATCCAAGGCCGGCCTCGAGAATTTGAAGGCCTAGTGCAATTTAATGAAATAAGGCCCTATAAAATAGGTAAAAGACAAAATTTCGTTCAAAATATTTCACAAAAAAGTAAGCTTGTTTCTACTTAAGAAATGCCATCCTTTTAACATTCGTCGAGACAAACTTTTCAAGAGAAGTAGTGAACAAGGAAAAACTAAATTATGTAAGCATGGCTACAACGACAAGCCTAACCCAGGTTTTGCATAATAAGGCAGAGTCTTTATAATCTGATATACAAATTTAATACCATCACCAGATTCAACATTGATTACAGGTGTTTTAGCAGCAACCGAGGTTTCCAACTTCAATAACCCAATCACTTACCCACTGCAAATTATTTGAATCAAAAGGAATTCAGGAACACAGTCTCACACATACTAGTACAAACAGACAAACTAACTATATCATTTATAATAAAAGCATTCATAACTATACCAATGCTTCATATACAAGCGCTCAAATACACATCTTCCTTGCTTTATACAATCCTCAATCCACCGATGAGGCGATGATTCACTATGATCATCTTAAATTTCCTAGCAAAGTAGCAAGTTCATATTTCTTTCCTTCAAATTTGTAACAAACCTAATCAAGCAACCGAATAATATAAAACAATATAGGTTACAAAATCGCTACAATAACAAAAAATACAAAATTAAAAAACTAGTACATCGTAATAAAGTACCAAATGTGTGGTAAAGGGATTTACTACACCAACATAACTTGCACCAGATTGAGATATTAATTTGATAAGCTGAAATCTCTTTGATCCATGGTATTCGCTAACCGTAGCAACAACCAATTCCATTATTTGAACAATTGAACAACCAACTGGGCAATTGAAAAGTTAGGATTTCAAATGCGTACAACTTATAATCATCTTCCCGCTTACGTATTATTTAACCTAAACAAGAAATTTGAGCCTTAAACTTGGGCCCTTACATGTGGATGGGCCCTGTTCATGGGCACCTCCTGAACATGCATGTGGTCGGCCCTGAAATAATCAATAGTAGATAATAAGTTTCATACGCGCTGCAATAAGACCGACACATCACTTGTTACGTGTGCTTAATGCCCTAATTCCCATTTAGATGATTACGTATTAGAATGTCACTTAATTACTTGCCTTCACTTAGAAACTAATAGAAGTATAGAACTTGATCAATGTATAAACTCGTCGGCCCATATAGTTATGGAAGTCTCTGGCCCACTTCATTTTTCACTGCTGTTTATAATCTGGGTAAATTAGTTAAAATAATAACGAACTATTGATTGATTTTAGTTTTACAATTCGACTATTAAAATTAAAATTATTAATATTAGAAATTATATTTCAATTTTATTATTATTTTAATGATATGTTACCTCAAAATTTGAAAAAATATAACCTGTTATATAAAATATTACTAGAATTTTGATGAAATTAATAGTTAGTTTATATTATTGATAATTTCAATAATTTATTTCTAAAATCTTAATCGATCAATAATTTGTCTCTATTTGAGTAATTTTTTGTTTTGATTATAATCAAATGAAACACACGCTTTTTCATTGGCTAACAAAAATTATGATTCTTTGCATGATAGTTTTGTAGGTAAATCTTATGCTCATAAACCCTAAATCTATCCACCTCCAAATCGCGAATCATTATACACTTCTATCAACAAATTAATCAAGTAATTGATTTCTAATATCGATTTTAGTTACCTCTCCTCCACTTTGTATGCAAATCGAATTCACGATTAGCTAGGTGTCATGAATCCATTACAACGGGTGTAGGTTTATTTCGGTTCGCTCTTCGATACATTATATCGTATAATTCGGTACGATGTACCATATGAATAATAATATAATTTACTCATATGCAATATAAATTTCAAAAAGTATAATCTTAATATTTAACAAAATCTCGTAAGTAATATTCCTACGCAACTCAAAACAAAACATGAAAGAAAACATAGTTAAACAATTAAAAGAAGTCGGAGTTTTAATCAGAATATCAGATTCAATTAATTTGTTTTGCGTATGTAAAAATACTTTAATTTGACGGGTATTGAGAAAACCAAATTAAATGACCATTCAGTTTCGAAAAGTTTTCCAATCCGATGACCATTTTATTCTAACAAGTCCCTTAATCGAGTGACCATTCAATTCTGAAACGTTCCCCAATCAAGTTACCATTCAATCCCCCCAATTCGTTTCTATTTGATTCTGAAAAGGCGTTTTTTTTTGTGCCCAAAATGCGAACCGACCTTCACTCATAACCGTATCGCTTCTTTTGAAAACGTTAAATTATACCACGAATTCACGTTTTCGAGCATACCCGATACATAGGCGTACCCGATTCGATTCAGCTGTATCGAATTCGTAATTCTGGGTTTCCCAGCGAATCTTGTAACTATGGTTTCGATGAAATGGTCGCATTATGTTGAATTTTGAGACACACTGTAATCACCCCTGGCAGTTTGGAGATTGTGAAAACCTGTTTCATTAGGAATGAATACAGTTTTTACAATGATATTTGACACACTAATTACCTGCTTCATTATTTTTATCAAGCTTTGTATAAGAGGAGTTTTTTGGTCAGTATAAGGAATTGACTTATGCTGCTCTAAAACTAATTTTATGACTGTAATTTTTCTTTGTAGCCTGTTTATGTTTTACCGGTCTTTTGAACACACGAACAACATGTAGTCGATTTACGAGAATGTGATTGATTTGCATTATATTTAATTGAATGCGCCCGCCAAATTGATTACATTGTGTTTAAACTAAAGTAGTCTTATCTGCTGATCTTGATTAATTATTATGAGTATGTTTAATGGCGTCAACAGTCAACAAATTTTCTAAGAACAACGTAAAGATGGATAGTAGGAATGATTTTGAATTTGAGAAACAAGTTGGCGAATGCTTGCATCTTGTCGTGTTAAGTTATATCTCATGCTAATTGATTTGTTAATAAGTGTCTTCTAAGGTGATCAATCATCTCTGTAAAGATAAAATATACTATTGAGAAAGTGAAAATGTGGTTAGATTCTTTATCTAGTTTACAGCCTGCAAGTGAAGTTCAGTTTCCTTTCTTTGTTGGGACTTCTGTGTTCGATGGAAAAAAGGACTTTTCTGCAGATCTTAGTATCTTATTAGACCTTAACGACCAGAAAGATGATCCAATGTCATTTAACATCATTTCATATTAAGGCCTTACTTATTCCAAATCCTATTTTAATTTTCTTCTTTTTGTTAGTATTAAATTGTGAAACTACAAACAGGTCTTGGTCAACACAACCTATAGTAAAATAGTGAACTACTTCAATTTTCATGTTATTACTGGTCTTAATTTGTTTATATGCTAAACTGGAATAGATGTGTTTGTCATGTCTCTGCAGACTCTGTGTTGCATTGGGCATAGTTGACAAGTACAAGGAACTGACATCATCAAACTGTAGTCTCCGTAGCTAGCTAAAGGCGCCTTCTACGTTGCCTTTATAAGCTTAAAGTAGGACACTATCTACTTTTAGTCGTTTTAACTTTGTAGTAGCACTTGCCATAATTTATAATTATTGTAACCTAAGATTGAGCTGGTTGAAACCTTCCTAATTGTGAGGCTATCTGCCTATCTAACATCTTATTATCATTCTTGAAAACACAACATAACTTTTTGAAGAGAATATCTTCTATATTAAGTACTCACTGAACCATACTCATAAAATATTATCCCAACTTACCAAAGATTAATGTATATTCAAACGATTAAGGTTATGTGTATACTTTATAAGATGGTTAAAAATTTAAAGTAGGTTTTACACTCAACTCTAGGGACACACATCAAGAAAGAACAGTTATGTAAAATGTTGCAATTTTTACGAAGAACACGTTGAAAAGCTCAACTATGGTTTATAAACTTTATATGCACAAATATTGTCTAAAACTTTGTAATGTTTCTTCATCATCAACTTTTAGTTTTGTTAATGCTTTCCTTTCTATTCTCCGAATCCATTCTTTACTTACACCATAATACCCTCCAATCTCCTCTAGTGTCTTCCGTTGATGCCCTTTGAGCCCGAATCTTAAAACCAACACTTTCCTTTCCCTTGCATCTAAATCTTCAATTCGGCTGTACATTTCATCTATCATATGTTCCTTCACGAGCGCTTCTTCTGGACTCATCATTGTCGGATCAGGCGTGGCTTCCTACACGATGAATAGAATAACATGAGACGATCATATTGTTATAACACGAATCACACATAGTTTATTTAGTCTAAGAGGGTGTTTTTAAAACTTGTTATCTGAAGTTGCAACGATCAGTAGTTCATGCATTGAAAGTTCGATACACACAATAGACCAAAATGAAGTTGGATACACACTATAGAGATCGGGCTAAAGTTAAGTGCATTCCCATACACTAATCCCAAAATAAAAACATATTTTGTTTTCATACTGGCTGCAACAAAACTGATAAATCACGCATTACATGTGCATAATTAGCGATTAGATGTTAGGTGTTAGAATGTCACTCAACTACTTGGCTTCACTTGTTGTACTTTTAAAACGCGGATAAAACTTAAGCAGTGACTTCTTGTGATGTCCAAACAGTTTATGACACTTCAAAGTTGCATGTTTTTAACAATGAGTGTTTATTTCAAGAAATATTGAATCTTATTTTCGTGGCTTTCTATTCAATGAAATCGCTCATCAAGTTAGGAGACGTACCCAAAACTTGGCATTTGTCTGATTGATGGAACCGACAACTCTTAGGCATTTGCCAGCTGATTCAATTTTAGCCAATGAAAGACCGGTGAATTTGGCGATTTCACAATCATCTGGGCATCTTCTGCCGCCTTTATCCAGTGCTTTTTTAGCTTTCTGTATCTTACTAATGGCCTTGCTCAATGAAAGCTACAATTTTTCAGGAAAAAACAAATCAGAGTTAGAGGAATTAGAAGTGTAATTAAGACCAAATTAATTAAAAATAGGTCGGTTCAGGTTATCTTTTATCTCTAAGGGGTCCAAAAGGGTAATGTAGAAAAAAGGAAACCAGTCAAATGGGGATGGTAATGTACTCTTAACGCAAAAAGACCTAAACCGTTATATCTAATAGATTAGATTACTTTTAGGGGCAAAAAGTGTTTTGCGTCAACCCGACGTGCATGAAAGGCACCTGTTTTGACCTGTAACTCCACCCGCCCAATTTGCAAGAACACCGAATACAAAATGATGAAAGAAAGTCACTTGGCAGAGAGCATGAACATACGGGTATCCTTATCTCTCTAGCATGTCGTGATAGCAACATTAACAATGATTTCTTTATCCAATACTGTACATAAGTCGAGAATTTATATCCTCGAGTGCGGTCAAACCGTTCCGCACCTTGAAGAACGCCAACATTTCCTGCCTGCAAATTGTGTTAGTAAGTTTATTAGTTATGTGGCAAGTACACCAGTTTCTTAACACTTTGTGAGGTTCCATTTCTTCATCTTTCCCAAACAAGACACTAAATATACCCCTCCCATTTCTCCCCTCAAGACTCATAATGGTACAAACTTTTTAGATTTCTAGTTGCTTATGCATATGTCTTAACCGATGAGCTTATAGCAATTGTTAAGGTTACTATACTATAATACTAAGGTCAGAGACTTGAGTTACTAAGAACATCTATTTGAAAATATAAATATTCCATAAAGAAGGTCAATATACCCCTCCCATCTTCTTCCTCTTTATGGAAGAAGATGAAGGGTATTGTGGTCATTTAACTCGACTTAACGGAGATATTTAACCAAAAGTTGACGGAAGGACAAACGCGGTGAAAGTGAAAAATCTCAGGGATAAAAAAATGCGAGAATAGAAGTATTAGGATAAAATGGGCAAAACGGCCAGACCACAGGGACAAAATTGCAATTTTCTCTTGTTTATGAAATAATGGGAACACAGGAAAAATGCAGAAATGCCGCCTCTAATGGTGCTAATGCTAAACCTGGCATAATTTTGAATCAATTGAAGGCCAAAATTTTGTCAATCACCGTTTATTTTGGGTAGAAAAAGGAAAGTTTTGCTTTTTAGACAGTATTTTGAATTTTGGACACAAATGGTCGTGTATATAAGCCTAGAAAGTCATTCAGAAATATATTCAATAACTCTTTAAGTGTACGTTGTCTATCATTTACTAGTAAGTATCTAGTGTGCTTCTACGTTGTGTCACTTGTCATCATTAGACCCTCATGTTAACTGCAATAAATTTGTTTACTCATAGAACTAAGAGCAAATTAAAGTAAACCTGAATTAAATCTTTGAAGGCTATTCCTTGACAGTTGTAGTTTTTTGCAAGGTATATAACCAACGAGCGTGTACTTCTCAAAAGCTCATCCCTGCAACACCAACCAAATTGCAAGTTTTCAAGCAATTCTTTCTTGTCGACCCCAGTAGCTGCTGCCCAACTACTAAAACTAACACCAGTCCCCATTTCTTTTTCTAACATAGTTCTAATCTTCTCCAAATTAGCAACCATCTGCATAATCGTTAAATTACATGAGAAATTATACAAACACATAATTTGAAACTTGAATGTGAAAAGTAGTGGATTCTTTTGTCATTTTAGTGATTTAAGAGAAAGGATTCTATAAATACCTTAACTCCTTGTGATAGCTCTGCCTCATTCCTAGTGATTTTGAGCCTTCCATTTTTAGAATTCGATAATCGTCTTGTGGAAAAGTTGACCCGTCTTGAATTCTTATGGTTGACTGCTTGTGAGTGAAACTCCACCGTATAAACACCATTTACCTTTTTCGATATTCTCTCTTTTTGTGATCTTCTCTTAATCTTTCTAGTAGAAGGCACTATAGGCTTGACCGTTCCTACATTTATAGAATTAACTAAAGATGGATAGTTGGGCATTTCTGAAAAAGGAGCACGAGGAAACTTCAAAGCGCCTAGCTTTTCTAACTGAACCAATATATCACGTTCTAACGTTACCACATCTGAATTAGCAAATGTATCCTCCAACACGACAAGATTTTCCAAGAGTAACCTATATTGTGTTATCTTATTTGCTTGTAAGCTTGAAATGAATGATAAACTATAGTCTCGTAACAAATTGTCAACACTCCTCTGAAAGATCAAAACCATAATATAAGCCTCAAGAATAAACAAGTAATTCTATAAAGTACTATGACATTTGAGGTCAAACACAATGAATTCAACTTCCAAAATCTACATGAATATATATGTTAATAACATGAAAAAACTACTTAGTTAATCACTATAAAACTTAAGGTTACTACAAAACGATCGTGTCAACTAATTTTTACGTAAGTACTTTTCAAGACTTTAACTAGTACGAATACGTTTGACCTCAAAAGTCAACACATGTCACATTTCATCATATTTAGGAACAAATGTAGTACAATCCTACATACAATAAGAAACAAAAACCTTTATATCTCCGATTTCAGAGTAATCGATATCCAAGATTCGAGAAGTGGATGAACATGTAATTCCACTAATAGCATCATTATAAGAAGTCTCACTTTCCATTGAAATCGGGAGAGATACTCTTGCCATATCATAATTCACAACTTTGCTTCTAACTGTCAAGCAAGATTCAAACTTTTATGATATATCATTCATAATCATGAATTGAAAAACTACCCATAAGTTATTTTTCCACAATTCAATCAAATTAAAATTCTTGATTCAAGATTGAGGTGATACTTACAGGATGCAGCATATGTAATGGAGGGAAAAGATGAAGAATTTGAAGAGAGATGAGGTTGAAGAGAAAGACCCCATTTCAAATTGAGTCTGAAACCCAAACCCATTTTTGTAAACTTTCATCAAAAGATGAAGAAGAATTTGATGGATAAAATTGAAATTGGTTTTGCTGGTGTTAGCAGCTCTTGGCCACTGGTTTGGTTTTCAATCTCACACATTAAAAAGGCTTTCACAGATTTTTCTTGACAGTATTTTTGTTATTGTTAAAAAAATAATATCTCGGCTAACTAGCAACAGGATTGTACACTCTGCACCACAACTTGTCTGGTTACCAAATATACTATGGGGCGGAGGCCTGATTGTCGTTTCATATGTTTGACCCCGTCATATCTACTATTCATTAGGGAAGTTTAGTAAATTGCACAAAACAACCTTTCATATATATTAATGTTGTCAAATAAGAATAACGTTCCTCGTAGACTAGCTGGTAAAGTTGTGAGGTCGAAAATGATTGGCTACACGAGTTGTTTCCCATTATCCGATTCCAAAAATTAAATAAAAACTATACCGTTCTTATCTGAACTTTTAACATAACATGCTTTATAATTTAAGTTAATTATATAAACATATTCTTAAAAGTATATTTATCAACAAAACAAACTAATATCTTTGCAAAAGAAACTGTAAAAAGTATATGATAAATCATAAAAGGTTTGTAAGTTTATAAACTAATATCTTAGAAGTTTTTATAATAAAAGTAGTTTAGCTAACACAAAATTCGTACAACTCAAGATTATCATTGGTATCAAGTATAGCATAGTTGTCGTATTAGGAGTAGTAGATAACTAATTTCGTTTTACGGCTCACTCCGCTTCACAATATTATCTCTTAATATAGTATGCAGTTGTACATAGTACATGAAGGGGTTTAATTTTTGATTGTCGTCTTAGTAAAAAATGAGTGTTAGCACTATCGGGAATGTGATGAGTAGTTATTGAAATAGATAAACAGCATAGGATAATTTAATAACTTAGAACTCTAGGATCTTTTTTTTGTCATTTTATAAAACATTTAAAACCATTTGAATAAACATTACAATAAGAATCAAATAGATATCAAAGCTAAGGGGTCTAAAGTGTAAACACTTAAACTTTTTGCAGTCCTTCTCTCTTTTTTATTTCTTCCTCGGCTGACCACCCAGTGCAATTCTTTCATAGATTCTGGTTCAAGCTTTTCAAACTTAAATATATATGAAAATATTACTAGATCATTGACTTAAATGATTAGCACAAATACACAACATAATCGATGAGTTGCACAACTAAAATATCAACTAATTTTTTAAAATTTTACCCTTTGGTCGCAAAATTGATGTGTAGCACGGGATACCCCTTGCATCCATGTTGGTCCCCCTAACGTGTTTTATGTTACGACAATATTTAAGACTTTATAGTAATATTAAGCCATTTAAAAAGCAGTACAAATAGTTACAAAAAAAATGTTATTTAGTTGGTTGATATACAAAAATTGAAATTTTTAGTCTTATTTTAGTGAATCTTTGACGACGAATAGACTTTAGCAAATATATTTTTTAGAAACATCTATTGTATGCAACAACTTACTATTGTATGTGTAGTCCCGCGATGGTAGCTTAGTGGTGGAGACATGCGGCATAAATGCGGAGGTCATGGGTTCAATCCCTATCCTCATGTTACTTTAACCACGAGTTACACAACTTACCTCTCCCGTATTGATCGTGTAACCAGTGAGAAAGTGGCTAAGGGCCGGTTTGACCTTCTCTTTTTCTAACTATAGTATATGTATTATGTATAAGTTATCAAAAGAAAATTATGTAGCAAAAGACATATACAAATATATATGCTTTTAAAACTTAAGTACATAAAATAAATATTTTAACAATATACAATGTAAAACATGTTAGGTTTTTTACGCTTTGAAAAAATAAATAATATGAAAATACACGAAATGCGGGCTTAACTACCCTTGTGAATTGTGATATACACTTTCACTGAAGATTTTACGAAAGAGTTTTGTCATGAATAAATTCGTAAGTGATATAAATCATTATTATAACTCAACTAAATATTAAAGGGTATTATCTTGGGACTTTAAGTTATTTTCAATGGTCCTCTAAAATTCATTTTTTATTTTTATATATTTAGAAATAAAGGAAAAAATATAGAGGTATAAAATAAAAAAAATACTCCAACAATTCTTCTATATTTACATTTTCTTTAGAGAAAGTTTCCACTATATATAAAGAGGAACATTATTCATCCTCTAAAAATCTTAATCAATACTTTCTAGTGATATTATGAATATTATTCAAATTTCAATATTGCTAAAGATTATTTCTTATTGATATTATTAATAAATAAATAAAACAAAATTAATTATAAAATAATGTGTAAAATTATATATTTTACAACATTACAATATTACGATTACAAGCAAATAAAACTAAAAATGACTAAACGAACTTAAACTTTAAAAACTCTTTAAAAATTGTCTAAAGATGATTTAAGTAGAATTAAATGTAGAATACAAATGTATAGAGTTGTGCTTTTAGAGAAGAAGGTTCGAAGAGAATTTTTTTAAAAGAAAGAATACACTGAAAAGATTCTCTATTTACTTTATATTTAAAAATAGAATTATAGTTGAAAAGAGTCTAACAATGCTATTTTTCTTTTTATAAAAATTTATATTATATTTATATGTGTGTCAACAGTTGAACCAGTTAAAACTTAGATTAATTTTCTTGTTTCATATAACATTTCATCTCATTTTACATGTAGTAAGTTTTTTGTAACTGTAGTATTTTCTTTTATATTTGTTCTACATATAAAAGATTAAGAGAAGGATTATCATTCTAAAAATAAATAAAAAAAGAATTTGCACGCTTGGGTCTAAATGTATTTCGAATGATATTTGTAGATTAAAAATACAGACTTGTAAATGATATAAAACAAAATTGAGAAAATCGTTAATGAATAATGAATTTGAAATTGATAATAGATGAACACAATCTTCAACCCACATGTATCATGTATGGTTCATATCTAGCAACTTATCTTCAATGATGACAAGTAATAAGTTTTAGTCATATAACATCAACACAATCTAAAAATGACAATGCACCTCTCAATAAACCTACAAGTGTTTCTTTTTATCTTTGTAAAATTCTTGATCTTTCTTTAATCTCTCTCAAAGGTTTCGCTTATACTATACCATCGTTTTTTTATAATTGAAAGAAACTTAAAAATTGAGGTTGTCGGAGAGGTCTATAAATTTATTTTGCGTCAATTCATAATTTAATATTTAATATGTCAAGTTTAATTTGAATATTCTATAGATTTTATAATTCTTTAATGAAAACGTTATTCAGTAATATGATCATGACTCTTGAAGTTATGCACGACTCTTAAAGTTATGCACGGTAACAATAACAAACTAAATATGACAAGTAGTGGGTTCCAATTTCACTTGTATTGAACTTGAATATCAAAATAGCATATCGATTTCTTGTTCCATTTTCATTTTGTGTTTATCGGTTTTGTTTATAATGTAAATAATCAATGAGAATCGTCCTCTTAAAGTCTAAATAAAAAATAAAAATAGAAATTAGAGGTTGTACTACTCAACTTTTTAGTGTTACAATTTTACAAAAAATAATATGTATCACCAACATATTTTCTAGTGTCAAGAATCGCCTTAATTGCATGCTTAAAAGATGACAGACAAAATAACATCAAAAACAAAACAATTAATTTTCACATATGTAACCACCTTGTGAATTATGGTCGATATCGGGCATATAAGCAGTTATTCTAAATTCAAAGGTTAATCTTACTCTGTCAACTTCATGTCCAAATGGAATTAACAATTACATGAAACAACATATAAAAACTGACCTAAAAACTATATTTTTATCATCCTAAAAATCAAATGGGCAAAAATGGACATGCAGATATGTCTAACAAATTAGATTCTGAGCAATAATCCTGCGACACCTTTCTGTAACTGCTAGAACATATTACTTAATAAAAATCGTTGATAGTATTACACCGTTAATACTTAATATTATATTTTTCTACAAATAAAGAGAACTTCTTAAATAACCGACATCAACATTGTACCCAGGATTTCCAACATGACACACAACTAGAAAAATGGGAACAATAATCCTTTTCGTTCCTACGACAATAAAAGTCATTAATCATGTTATCACACAAATGATACGTGTTGATGTGAATGAATTAACCCATACACATACCTCCATTGTTTGAATATCCAATCTTTACAATTTCTTCCAACTGGGAGTTGAAACTGCATGACCACATAACATGTTCTTTGTCAGCCAACAAACATATACTGTAACAAGCTTGATGCAAAATCAATGTTGATTATGTTGTAATGATATAATATATATGATATGAAATATAGCTTCCCTATTGTATCATATAATAAAAAAAAATTGTAATCTCAACTTAATTATACCGGTAACACTAACAAGTTCATTATTTTGAAGGGATCATCTTCCTAATAAGTTTAGATATAAGAACTTGTTAGTTGTTACTATTATAATTAAGTTTAGATATAAGAAATGTTGTATTGATAGAAAAAACAAAGTATAGTCGTCATATCAATACAAATAACTAAATAAGTCAAGGTGACCAAAGCGTTAACATAGCACCACCACATTGCAAATCACTAAAACCAATTATAGTCTGGGTGCTATGTAGGTAAAAATTGCATATTCGTACATGCAACTCTTAAGGGGTTTGCTGATAGATTGTTAATGAGAAAGCCATATTGTTAATTAGAAGAAGAAGCAATTTCAATCCAATTATAGACGAATAAAGAATTTGGGTTATTTTTAATCCATAACGGGGAAAATAAAAATATTTAGCTAAGAGGGACAGGTGAATGGGGTCAAAGTCACCCGAAGTGTATCTTTAATGCATACACTTACTAACAGTTTTATTTATCAATTGATTTTGTAAGAATATAGTTTATGTAAGGGTCTAATGCATCAAGTATTAATCTTATTAAAAAAGTTAAAAATATGAAAAAAGGTTCACCAAAAATCCTTCAAACAACACAACCCTTTACATCTAAATACACTGAATCTGCAAAGTTCCATCTCCTATGCGAATGGAGAGTTCCCAACACCAGCTAACATATTCTAAGTGGGTTCTTAGGATTTGCATTTCGGAGCTAATTATCTGAACATTTAGGCTTAAATAATAACTGGAACGGTAAGTTTTATACCAGCTACATCGAATCTGTTTATCTAAGGGTAAACAAAAATGACCTATTTGACCCTTCATTTACATAATCTGAAAGACTTTTACTCTCATGTCACCAAACGCTTCTCTTTTTCGACAAAATGCATTTTTGGCCATTTTACCTTTACCTACTAATTCCTTAAATAATCACAATTTGCCATACTTTAACAACGATGACTGTCTATCAGATTATAAGCACAAACAAACATGATCTTTTATAGCCGATTTTATCACAGCTGATTATGATTCTGGTTTTTCAATATCACATAATCACTTTCAAAAGGCACATCCAAACACCCCTAAAGTTTTGATTGTGAAGGACACATTCAAAGAATGAAGTATAAAAAAAATTAAAAGATTAAAAAATTAAAAAGTTTAAAAATAAAATAACTGAAACGAGAAGCTGACCTTTACAGTGCCATTTCTGCCTGCAATGCAGCAAGTTCATCGTCCTCAGCTGTGTTCTGGTGGGGAGGTGGACGTGTTGGTATTCTTCCATTAGGCATATGTACTGGAGCTGCAGGGGCAGTTGTGGCAGGCTGTAGAAGCAGGTCCTCCAACTCAGCTCCTTCTAATTCTTCAAGTTCAGCCTCCAACTCATCCTGCATTTTCACAATTACACAATTAATAAGTTCCATTTTAAGAGGAAACAAATAACTAATAAGAAGTTTGACTTTTACTTCATATAGTTCTCGAGAATATTTTGACATCAAGCTATTATTAAATTTCTTCATTAAATTGCACGTACAGTAAAATGTCGGTGTTCTTAAAGGGACAGAAAAATTATTTGTGAGATTCAAAAGAATGCGGTTAATGTGATGATGTAATAATGTTCAGGACAGTAACCATACTTTATGTTTTTTTTTTTTTTTGGAAATGGCAATCGTCAATTATTGTTACAATTGAAAAAATTCATGAGATTAGAAGTCGAAATTTGATTCATATGACTAAGAAGTATAACAATATTTCCTAAGATAAAGGAAGTTAGAATCCATGCCTCATCAAAATCAGCTGCTGAACCAATAGGTGTTGCCAACGCTTCCTGAATTAATTTCATATTCTCCGTTTGCTCATTAATCTCCTCCATCGTCTTGTCCACATCATCAATATTCCTGTATCTCATTAAAAAGTTAACATTACAACCATAAGCAAAAGGCATATATCATATATCAAGCTAAGGATGAACTTGAAATATAATGTTTAACTCATAAGTATCATATGCTTCAGTTTATTTAATCAAATATCCTGATGGGATAAACTGAACTGGTTTCACACAATGAGGTTTGTGCTCATTTACTTTTAGAAGAATGCAACAGCTACACCTTAAAACTACAGATTACAGGTGGCCATTTCGACTTACTTACTTATTAATGGGCTCAATCAGGGTTATATTTATCTCTGATAGGTAAAACAAAAAAATAAGCAAAAAAAGCGAACAATTTGAAAGTCATCCAAACTAAGTGTAAAGATTATTATTTAAAAAATCAAACTTTTGCATATTATCTTTGACACACTAAACTTTTTATTACAAAAAAGTTTAACTTCCGGAAAAAAAAATGTTTCACGTCAACCAGTTCAACCGAACCATAAATCATGACCCAAACCTTTTTTCACTCGTCACCTAACCCGCCCACTTTAACACTACTATATAAACACAAGTTTGATTATGCACATAGAAGCAGACATATTGGTGCATTTTGGGTACCATATGAGTTTAAAACTTACACAGCCTTTTGCATTGCCTTCATTGCTTGAGCTCCAGTTCTCAAGGCATCAACTGTCTCTGTGGTGGCTTTTGCACCTTCAAGCATTATCATCTGGTGTCCACAGGCACACAGATTAGGTCAAATTACTGTTTTGCGAAAGAGAAGTAAAAAAATAATAATTCAACTTCATTAAATAATATGAATTCAAATGCACCTGATCATGAATACGCAATTGAAAATTGCCAAGCTGTTCAACTTGTTGTTCATAAAGTCTTTTTCGCTTTAAACACTGAATTGCCGCTAGAGAATTCCCATGTGCAAAAAAGATAGCAAAAACATGATTAGCATAAGGGTATAACTTAACGTTCCTAAAAATACAAGACTAAAGTTTCAGATCCAACTAAATAGAGAAGCAACATTATAGGAGAATATCAGATGGAAGAAGTTAAGTAAAACCTATGGTGCATGTGTGTATGTATATATCTATACTCCCTCTCTAGTTCTAGTTCAAGAGTGCGAACACCCGAATTTTCATAAATAGTGGTGACGAAGGTTAGGTGTTGTCTGCCTCCATCCCATTTGAAATAGATATATGGTGCTCGAAAACGGTTACGGTAGATCTTGTCACTCCGAAGCTGGCCCATATTATGTATTCTCACAAATATGCACACAAACACACGTGTGCATATATATAATACATAATGTCTGTTCAGTTTAGTGTATCTTGTAATGCTGACACTTTGCAGCACCGTAGTACTAACTTTTACTTGTTCATCCTGGTTCCCCTACTAAAAGAGAATTACCTTGTTTCCAATATAAGTTCCAACAATTCTTATTTTCCAAGATCTTTTTTTTTCCTACAAGGATGATACAGGGACAAGGATGGCTTGGGTTGTGTTTTCTACAAGAGGTTAAGATATGGTAAAAGAGTCCCCTATACATATCTGCCACGTTTCACCCCAATCATGCTTATTAACTGTATTGTTTAATTAGTATTCATTATCCCAAATTGCCCTTACCTACAAGTAGTGTGTTGATTAATTTAGTATAGATTAAAAAGAGGAAAATGATATACTATTCGATTGTAAGAAAGCTTCACAAACAATAAAGAACAAAATATAGCCATAAGCCTTCAAACTATTGTTAAACCTCAGGGCCACGGCCAACATTGATAACTTAGGATTTCTTCTGGAAAACAGGAGTTTCTAAGATCGCTGTTCGACATTTACATATACGAGATTTAATATATGTCATGAGATTAGAAGAGTATTAATCAGGTATTAAAATTGCAAAAAGTATATTATAACTCAAAATAGCTAACTAAACTCATTAAATCTCAATTTATACCCCTTTTATTTTTAGCTCTGGTGAACTCCTTGGCCTTATCAACTTCTGCAGAAGCTTTCTTCAAAAGTACTTTTTCTTTCTTCTCTAGCATTTCAAGTGTCTGCGCAGATTATCAACTTATTAAATACAAACAATAAACGAAAGAGCATTTTAATCGTAATTAAATATTTGAACATACACCTCAATTATAAAAACTTCTATTGTCAAGTAAATAAAAACAATGTAAATGTTTGATGTTTGATGTTTGATATAACTAAAAAGACGATTTCAAGAATCAGGTAGAGACATAATCATATATGATGTTATGAAAAGAAAAACTAAATCTTACATCTGTCAAAAGTATATAAATCCATAGGATAACTTAACAACAGAGACGATTATACAATCCACGAAGATTCTAAAAGCATAAGATACATATTTATATCTTTTTTATGGTACCAAAAAACTATTATTAGAGTTTGTGGTTATTCTTCAGTTTCATATAGTTAACACTATATACACTAACACACATCACAACTGTCCTAATCCTGTAATGTTCAAGTATGCTTTTTCTCTAAAACCAACTGTAAACTGCCAACAATTAGCATTTAAGATCATACAAATCTTTGGTCTGGACTAAACGTAAGCAACCCATATATAAATCACGTAGAACAAAATGATCCCCAAAAAGTTGCATTTCTCAATGAACCCTAAAAACATTATTCTCCAAGTAGACAACTTTAATCCAAATTACCAAAACCCCATTAATTAAATATAAATCTTCCCAACTAAAAATAAAAAATAAAATCAAAATAATGTCTGAAATTACCTCATTCAACTTATCTAACGTTGTTACAGCGTTAGCTTCCTGCTTAGGTTTCCCAAACATTCGAGAAAACATTGTAACTGATTATTTTTCTTAAAAACCTGCGATCTGATCTGGCCGATCAAAAACAACAAACTTTAAAATCAAATTACGATAATCGTTTAATACATAATACAAAAGTCAAAGTTCGTGCTATAAGAATGATACCTTAGGATGTATGAATCGGGTGAGGGTTCTTAAATCTGTATCTCAATAGGTTTATGAAAGATCTATGTGAAAAATTAAAAAGGGGTTATGAATAATTATAAATTAAAAGAACCGAAGGAATCGAATTGGGGATGACTTTTGGTACTGAAGGGGGAATTATGTGCTTAGATTGATTACACACGCTTTTTACTCATCGATAGACCATTTGAGTAAGTTTGGTGCTGCCATTAATTTAGGACTCGGATTGAGATTGGGATTGAGATTTGATAATTTATTGATTTTGTTATAACTCTCGTATAATATATTTAAATATATTTTTTATTCTTTTATATTATATTTTTAAATTTAAATTTATAATTATTGTAATTTAAACTATTATAAAAAATCACTTTCATTAAAGAATTATCAATGATTCTTACATTCAAATACTATTTAAACATTTATCTCTTAACATCAACATGTGAAATCTTCACCCACTACTATATTTGGAATTTGATACTAGTATTAGAAATTGATAGATGATTAAGAATCATTTGGTGTGATAAAAAGTATTTAAATTTGAATTGTTTGTTTATAAATAGGTTACAAATTTAATCTATTAACAAAAATAAGTTAAAGTTATACGGAGTAGTATTTTGTCAATATAAAAGTAACATAAAATTATAAGTACATTCACCTGCGTCAATAATTTTGATAGATAATTAGATGAGGTTGAACCCATAACCATATTAATGTGTCGGACTAATACTTGTTTAATTACAATTTGAATTTTTCTAACCTATGCTACATATTTTTGAAAATTTTAGTTTATTTAGAAACATAATAACTAAATAGACAAACTAAAATCATATATCATATGTACTCCTATGTAAAATACGTTGTTGAGTTTTGTATAGAATCTGACTTGGCGAATGTGGGCTAGATTACAGAATTGAAAATTAAAAATACTATTATCTATTTTCGACTGTACATATACGTGAAACATGTTATATGATTTAGAAAAATAAACAAGAAAGGTAAAAAAAAAGAAAAAAAAGAAACAAGAAGTAAAAAAAATAAAATCTCACGTAAGGACAAAATTGCTACTGATCACAAAGTAGCAATTGTATTGTGGGATAGGTTGTGGGAGAAAATACAATGATCGAAATATTCATAAATATAAATAACACTAATCAGTTATCGTCTATATATCATTCATCTAACTTTGAATTGTATATATATTTGAGATATGTAACAATTTATTTATTTATATAATAATGTGGGATTACGTTTTAGGACATATTACAATGACAATAAGAAATATAAATAAAACTAACCACATTTATATACCATTTATCAACTTTATATTGTATATATAAGATAGGTCGTATGATTACCAAAAAAAACAATGCGATAGGTTATAGGACAAATTAAAATGATAACAACATCAATAAACACAAATAAAACTAATAGTTTATCATCAATATATAATATTATTTATACTTTATATTATACACATATGCGAGATATGTTATATATATATTAAAAACACATAAAAAGACAAAATAGATAACTATTCACAATCACGTTCGAGTTGTATATTCACAATCCCGTTCGTAATTGTATATATAGGTTAATGCAAAAGCAAGTAGCCTCAACCCTCAAAGTGGGTTTTCATTGTTATGTTACATAGCTCCACCACTACCGGTGAACGTTGCAAAGCAATTTCTATCGAATTCTATTGCACCCAACCATGTCTAATTGGTGTAAAAAATTCAAGGGTGCGTTTGTTTCGCATAATGTTTTGGAAGGAATTGAAATCTATGAATACAATTGGAATTCAAAAGAATTAAAATTTAATGGAGTTGAAATTCTAAAATTTTGACATGTGTTTGGTTAACATAATTAATCAAAAGACGTGGAATGCAAATATTTTGAAATCACGATATTAGTCTTTCATTTTTTATTAAATGTTTTCTTTAGAAAAGTAACTTTATAAATCTTTTAATAAATCTTGCATTATTTATATCATATTTGACAGTTTTTTAATATAATCTATCACTACTTTATCTTTATCTCATCATATACAACTCTTAATATGTTCTTAACTTGTTTTCTACCATAGTTATGAATCACTACTACCACCACCACCACTGTGAAATCATACAACTTTTTTCATCAACCAACCTACCACCACCACCACCACCACCATTACTAAATCAAACCCCCTTTTCACTCGCCAACACCAACCTACCACCATCATTGCTAAATTAAATCCCCGTTTTACCCACCAACATCATGATTATCAAAATTAAACAACATAACCTAAAAGGCAGACCTATGAACCATTGTTAGTACCACCCTAACAACCAAATTCATAGATGTAAAAGAAGATGTTACTGGAAAGAAAGAAAAAACATTAAAAAAAATCCTAGAAATCATACATCAAAGAAAAAAGAAGAGAACAACGCACAAGAAGAGACAATCAAACAGATATTATGTGACTACATCTGTAGTGCGAAGGTGACGAGTGCAAAGGTCACAGTGGCGTTGTGTGGTTGTATGAAAGGGTTTTTAGATGTGATTACGGTGGAGTGATGATGATGATGTGTGACGTGGGTATGAGTGTCGAAAAGTTGCCGATAACAATGGTGGGGAGGAAGCATGAGAGACATAGGAGGGAAAGGCACTAGTTTCTGTTTTTGTTGAATAATATTAGTAGGTTTCTTTTATAAAAATGTATACATTCCATTGGAATGTTAAACTTTCCTCAAATATATAAAGGAAATATTAAATTCCATCATGTAAATGAGTTCGAACGAATTCACATAATTCCAATTCTTTTAATTTTCTTAATCAAATAGACTAAACATATAAATTTCAATTTCAATTCACATGAATTTCTAAAAAATTTATGAAACAAACACGTCATCACTCTTTTAATAATTACTCCGGATAATAAATCGTAATGTAGATAGATATGCTGTCGTATTTTATATCTCAACTCAACTGCATTCAAGATTCTCTTCTATCTACAAATATTTTGGGTCCACTTGCCTTTGAACTTTTGCCAATTTTATAATTTCATGTGACCTTTTTGCTAGACTTTTAGTTAATTTCCATGTTACCATTCCTCATCGAATTACATCCCTCCACAACCTCACATCTTTTTTCTCTCTAGAATCATCAGTTTCTGCTGCTGTTGTTGTTGTTGCCCTAATTGGGTCAATTTCAAGATCCATGATTTTGTGAAAAAAATCTATCTTTGCTATCTGGGGTGTCTTGATTTTGCTAATCAGAAGTGGGTTTTGCTTTGATTCTGTTATCTGTTGGAGAAATTTGATTTTATGTGATGTGGGTTTGTTTAGGTTACTGTTGAATATTCTCAATTTGGGGCAAATTATTGACCGAAGAAAATTTGAGCAAAATTGGAATTTTATTGAGGGTTTTTGAGAAATCAATGCTTTTCTAAGTTAAGATCATTGGTTTTTGATCTGTAAGGTATATCTAATCTTATCTGCTTTGTTTAACTAGTGGATGTATTTTGTGGTCTATTGTTTTTATGTCCAAATTTAACTATTTATATTAGTTTATACAAATGTCTGATTCTGTATTGTTCTATCTCTTCTCTTTGTGATGAAATTCAATGAATTTAGCATTTTATTTTCTTTGGAAAACCCTAAAATAAATATAAGTTTAGAGGCTGAAAAGTAGGTTCTTTGACTT
This sequence comes from Logfia minima, assembly GCA_963921325.1. Taxonomy (NCBI): domain Eukaryota; kingdom Viridiplantae; phylum Streptophyta; class Magnoliopsida; order Asterales; family Asteraceae; genus Logfia; species Logfia minima. The sequence goes on along the minus strand of OY992764.1, from coordinate 7,515,841 downwards.
CCAAAGTCAAAGTTTAGCTCCTTAAAAAGGGAAGATGATGAGAATAAAAAAATGTTCTGAAACTTAAGTTAATTTTTCTTCTTCTGATACTGTGTGGTTGATTTGGTTGCTAGAAGATGAAAAGAGGGAAAGACGAAGATAAAAATATGGGGCCAATGTTTCCGAGGCTTCATGTGAATGATACGGAAAAGGGAGGTCCAAGGGCACCTCCTAGAAACAAAATGGCTCTTTGTGAGCAGCTTAGTATTCCTTCACAGAGGTTCAATGGTGGCGTGCCAACATCTTCAACCGCGGTGAGTTAAAAAAAGAAATAAAGGAAGTTATGCTTCTATTGAAACTGATACATGTCAATTCTACCATATTGTACTGCATACCAAAATCCTTTGCTATACTTGATTTCACATGTATAGTCACTGTAACGTTTTATGTTATTATCGAAAGTAATTATTGATCAAAATGGTGTTTTGAATGGGCATCTTTTGTTCCATAAAATAAAGGAATAGATATATTAACCAGAATGAACATTGTTTTGCAAAAACTCAATGTGTCTTATGAGATGAGAATAGAAGTATCTCAAATTATGTCTAAAGACAAGGCTACATATATTGATATATAATTCTATTTTACTTTTTGTTGCATCTGGTATACCACTGATTATCAAAAGTTATTTGATAAGCCGTTTGAGAACACAAATCATATCACCCCCTATATTTTTACGTTGTGGAACTGACGGGATAAAGTTGCAGTTGATTATCGATACTTATGTCAAATAAACCATCTCATAATGTTTATAAGTCTCGAAAACGGTTCAATTTTTATTTGAGTGATAATTTATAAGGTTATTGTTATCTTATGATTCTAGGGAGCTATAAATGAAACGGGTACATTTTCCTCTCATCAACAATCTTCTACGATTCACCCAACCAGGAAAACAGATACTCGGCATTCGGATTTCAACGATCACCAACGCGTGCAACAAGAACATTACACTAGACAAGAACATAAAACAAGACAAGAAGAAGATGATTTCAGGGTCCCAATTTTTGACCAACAATGTGGAACAAGTCAAAATCGTAGTGGAAAGAATAATCAAAATAGAGAAAATGCAAGTATCACTCCGTTTGGTGCACATTTTTCAGGTCGTTTGGCAAACATTCAGACCGCTAAACAAAACAATCATAAAATTCAGAAAGAGAACTCTCAAGATTTTGCTAGATCTGATGCCTCAAATCAGTTGACACGACAAAACATTAAAGCTCCTTTGAAGGAGATGAATGAATCTTCTCACAGAAATGCTTCAAATAATGTGAATACAAGGGATTACCGAGCTGAGTCACAAGTAGACAACACTTTGTGGGGTGATAGTGTCTTCAATGAGGCATCTAAAGCTAGTGGTTACGTGAATAATTCAGTCTCGTTAAGGGAGGTTCAAGAACAAGCATTGAGAAGCCCTACTGATCCTACTACTACTAATGCTGATGCTGTTTCTGAGACATCAATGGTTGATTCGGTTTGTGGAGTCGATATTTCTCCTGATGATGTTGTGGGGATTATTGGTCAAAAACATTTTTGGAAGGCAAGAAGAGCTATTGTCAAGTAAATTCTTCTACTCAAACCCACTTAATTGCTTGTTGCTGACAGTATCTTAGAGGTGGTGGGCGGGTTGGGCAGGTTGAAGCGGTTCATTTAGGTCAAAGCAGGCCAGGACAGTGGGTTTGACCCACAAACGCTTTATATGTCGATTTGATTAATACTGATGCGCTAGTTATGACTTACAAAAACAAAATTTATATATTAGAAAATAACTGATGTTTTAGTTATGGTGGAGAGGTTACCTTCTACTTTGTGAATGCATAAAATAAACCCGAACTTACTATAATATGAAAGTTCTGTGTCTCAGACTCTCATATGTATTCCTAATTGTTTACAGTCAACAAAGAGTGTTTGCTGTTCAAGTGTTTGAGCTCCACAGATTAATAAAGGTAACTCTAGTCAACTGTCTATTCAGTCTTTATAGTCTTTAAATATTACCCTCGTATCATTGATGTTTTTAGCGTACAGTCACTGAAGTCACACTGATTGCAAGCCTGGACTGAAGCATAGTTTTGCTTTGATAGGTTTGGGACTGGTATGAAGCCTCCAATGGTTCACGGCTGATTTGTGAAACGTAAAGGTGGTAAAATGGACGGGTTGGGTAATGGATCAAAATAGCTAAGTTTAATATGTGATTAAAACATGGTTGGGTGGTGGCTTGGGCTAGCCTACTAACGCTCTTTTGTCCTTTTTTCAACTTTGTAATAGTTTTTGTGTTTAACTCAACTACAAAATTGCAGTGCTAAGATAATTATTTATCTATTGATAGAAAAGATTTGGGAAATTTGAAGCACTTCAATAAACGTTACTCGTTAGACAACTTTTGACTCCTTTAATTTTTTGATAGTTTATTTTATCCGTTTATATATTAGCCTTTTGATCTACTATGAATATAACACAACTAGAAATGACCCGTTTCCATGCAAATGGCTTGAAATAGCCCCTCTTGTGAAATGTGCATATTTCAACTCTCTGTAACTAAGCAATGATTCGTACTTGAATACGTAATAGGTTCAGAGATTAATTGCTGGATCACCTCAGCTTTTGGTTGATGAAAATGCTTATGTGGCAAAACCGCCAAAAGTTTCTCCAATCAAGAAACTTCCAATTGAGTATGTTCTGAAATCTAGTCTAAACACGCCTAAGCACAAAACCAACCTTGAGAAGCCGAATGACGACACAGAATTCTCAGCCGAGAATGCCGTTGGGAAGGCATCTTTATCTTCTGTGCAAAATGGCAGTCAGACAACAAATTGTAGACCGTTTGGTGGGCCACCATCGGACCCGAATATGGGCTCTTGGAATTTTAATGGGCCACCTGGACACCAATGGTTGATTCCTGTCATGACTCCATCTGAAGGGCTTGTCTACAAACCGTACCCTGGACCTGGGTTTATGGGCCCAGTGTATGGTGGATGCGGACCTCCTGGATCCATGCCACCCATAATTGGTAAGTGCTATACGATTTTTTATCTTTTTAGTTACAAATTTGCATTTTTAAATGGCTGAAAAACCTTAGATCGACCACTAGGGCTGCACATGAAATTATGTGTTTGCATTTGTCTCTCGTCAACGCATAGAATGTGCTTTTAAACCGATTATTGCAGTTTGATGTTGCAATACTCCGTTTTGAGTGGGAACTGCTTATGATTACGACTATCTAATAGTTGACGATCAAATAAATCAGATTTGGATAATCATGTGATATTATATAGTTAGAAATTTTGAATCAAATCGTCAAGTGCGATAAGGTGGGCGGTCGGAGACAGTGTTTGCTGCTGAAGTTGTAATGATCAGTTATTAGGGTGTATGAAACTGTTTGATATATAAGGAGCCAAAAAGGACATACTTGGTATAAATATGAGCGACTTTTTGTGAAATGGGGGCGAATATCGTTTGTTGCAGTTCTCCATTTTCTTAGAAACCGAATATGTTCATCCAACGTTAAAAAACTGGTTATTACGACTTCAAGTTGCAATGATCAATTCTAAGAGGGTGTTTGGGATTGTTTAAATAAGTGCTTCTTGGATACTTATTCAAGTGCTTATCTGCTTATTGCTTATTTTATAACAGACTAGCAAATCCAGACTCCCTTTTCAAAACTACTTATCTGCCTAAAACACATTATTTTTAAGCAGATAAGCACTTTAACATAAGCAATCCCAAACACCCCCTAAAACGCATCTATGGCCATGAACATCGAATATACGAGTTGATATTGAATTTTGTTTTATAATATTAAACAGGACATAATTTTCCAAACTATGGGGTCCCACCTTCGGATCATCATCATCATTATGAAGGGCCCACTGCGGTTCATCCTTTCGCTCCTCCCGCTCCTGCTAGTCATGGCTACTTCCCTGCTTATGGTATGCAAATGGCTAACCCATCAGTGTCGAGCTCCACCAGGTTCGAACCAACGAACCTGCACTCGAACCCAAACCCATACAACCTGCAGCACCAAGGCTCAAGTAACGTTCCAGTTGAGAAAAAGGGCCCAGCAGTTCCAAATGCAGTCAAGTTCAAACCTCGTAAAGATAATGAGTTACAAGCCAGTACAGCAAGCAGTCGAAGTGATAAAACAAAAGACCAAAATGCGCTTCCTCTTTTCCCAACCTCTCCTCCCATTCCCAATCCAAATCCCATCCAAGAACCAGCTCAAGTTGAAACGGTGGGCCACCCACGTGTTATTAGAGTTGTACCTCATAATGCTCGGTCAGCAACTGCGTCTGTAGCACGGATCTTTCAGTCTATACAAGAAGAAAGAAAGCAGTATGATTCGGGGTAGGTCATCATGAAGATCAGTTGGTGTTGTACTTTGTGCTTCTATGATTGTAACTTTTGCCTGAATTCTGAATACACTAGGATGTGTGTGTGTATATATATATATCCACAGATTATGACATGAAGTGGCCTTGTAAAACTATATGCAGTAAGTTTTTGTTGTAAAATTTTGAGTTGTACACATGATGGAATTCAAATCAAAGCTTAAGAACACAAATTAGTATTGTATGTGTATCAAGTTATTAATACTAATAATATATCATTATTGAACAATGTATGTCTTCTGGAACTTGAATTTAGAAAATAATATGTAAAAGGAACTACTGTGCTGACTTCCCTAAAGCTATAAATTAAGTGTCTTTTTTTGTTTTGTTTCTGGTTGTATTGATATGCTTCTGGAAGTTGTTTGATTTATTATGTGGAAATTAGAGCACATATTAGTATATGCTGAAATGCTACTAAATCGAAATTGAAAAAAGAATGCCATTTGAATGATCTAGAAGTTCAATCATGCATAACTGTACATAACAAGTACTACTAAATGTAATATTCATTGCATTCCCTTCATAAAACTCACTCTTTTGTATTCAAATAAATAACACTTATTATTCTCTCCATTCTTGTATTGAAGCCGTATATACTTGACTAGATATCGCTAAATTTACTAAATGGGATTCAAGTGGTGGGTACTCTTGTCATTTGGTGTATACTTTAATTGCTCCTTAACTTATGGTGGAATGGAAAGTGACTCTACCTCAAGAAGCACCCCATTGAATGTGACCACCACAAGAAAATCAATATTTGATTCCAAAAAGCATAAAGTCAAGAGCATTTTGGTAAGTCCTAAACCTTTTAGAAAAGAAGTGTTATATTCTTTGATGGTGAGGTGATGGACCTGATGGTGATAAAGTGTAAAGTGCTTGAATCATTTTAAATATGTACTACAAAGGCGAAAAAATACTCGGTACTACTTGAATCATTTTAAATATGTACCATCACCAAGATGACCTAATGGTTGGTGTCCCGAGGTCTCAGGTTCAAACCTTACTAGCTGCACATTTTGGGGTGACCAGGGAAAGGGTTGGAAACTGTCACGGGGATATCCCGGTTAGGCCGCGTACATCTAAGTAAAAATACTCGCCCTTCCGGGTAACTTGAATAGAGAAAAACTTCTCCATTTAAAGGCGAAAAAACTAAAGACAATCATATTTCTAACCTTTTAACTTTGCTACATACACACAAGCAATCACGATTATAAGCTTGAAAGCACCTAAGCTTTTGTAGTGCTAAAAGTGAGCATGATTTTGCCTTACTTTAGAGGAACACTTCGTAGAAATATAGGCATTCATATGGTCTATTTCTAAACTACAGATGCCATACGCTTCTTATAATGTCTTTCTAGAAGAACTTACAAAGATATTAGAAGTAATATGATTTATTTTTCTTTTTAAAATGTGAAAAACTATGGATACTCGCTGTTAAAATTCAATAATAACCGTTTAATGTGTTTATGGGCATGTCTTGATGCATCTATTTTATAGACGCAACGAATATTTTACATAAGACTGTATTATTTATCTGAGTGATAGTTTACGTCATCGCCTAGAATACTACTTCAAAGACTTAAAAATATGTGTTTGTATGTGCATTATATGAACTAATGTAAACGTACAGAATGTCTGTCTTTACAGAGTGAAGATGGAGACATAATCGACTGTGTTGATATCTACAAGCAACCCACTTTTAATCGTTCAGATCTTAAGAGTCATACTATTCAGGTTTTTGTTCTTCCTTCCTTTCTTATCTTGTTTAATAGTATCATTTGAATAAGTAATGCTTGTTAAGACATATGACTACAAACTTTTGGATTCCTAGTACAATCAGTTAAAAATTCGAATTTTCATCAATTAAAATGTCTTTGGCATTTTACTAGATGGCGACTACAAAGGTGATAAAGACAGAGGACACTATGACGAATGACGGATTTAAAGGTGGAAGAGAGAAAGACAATTCTATAACAAAAAATCACAATTATGACATAGAAGTGCAAATTGTCCAAAAGGAACAATCCCAATTCGACGTATTCAAAAGCATTTTCTAAACAAAAAAATATTGATGCTTATGGGAGAAAGGAACCTAGTCAACCGATGAATCAAGATATGAAGTTGAAGGACACCACAAACTCCTTAGCGTACCATTCGGTTTGTAATTCACGAACTTCAACTCAATTCCCTTTTCAGTAAGTTTTCAATCCAAATATTATTTTCATTAATACATAAAAGTTTATAACTTTGAACTCTGTCCATCATTCTACTATGTTTCGTCTCATAGTAGACATTTTATAGGCTTTAAACATTTCTATTTAATATATGTATCATCACTATAGCTCGTTCAAGGGTGACTTACATAATTAATCATTGTTAAAAGGATGTATTAAGTTATGTATCATATTAAACATTACAAGTACTTAAGAAGAAATATGTACATTGAAATGATATATATATATATATACATTTTGTTGATGAGTATGTGTCCCAGGTATTGACAGAGGGTTACAGTTACTCAGGGGCTAAGGTCGATATCATGGTGTGGACTCCTTACGTTGAGAAGGAAGATGCGTACAGTACCTCTCGTGTATCTATTGGAAATGGTGGTTTGACTGATTTTGAACTTGTTGAAACTGGAAGGCCAGTAAGTTATCTAATATTTCATTATATATTAGTCCTAGAAGAATGATCGAATAAGAACTCAAATATAAGTAAGAACCGTAAGAACTAATTTTTTGTTAACACACATATTATTGTTTATACATTTTCAGGTAAATCCAAGCGTTTACAATGATCATGAAACTCGTTTGTACACTTATTGGACTGTAAGAACTCTTTATTCCAGTTTTATTTTAGTGAAATTTAGGGAGAAAACAAGCTTTCTTAAATTACTTTTTTGTTATTTTAGGTTGTTTATGAGTGGATTTCCAAATAACTTACCAAAATCATTTATTATATTGAATATAGCCTTATATAAACTTTTTATCAGTCAGACGGATCAAAGACAACAGGGTGATTTGATCTCACATGTCCTGGATTTGTTCAAGTGACAGATGAGATAGCACTTGGCGCGGCCATTTATCCCGTCTCTAAGCCTAATAGCACTCCATACCAAATCGCTGTCTACATCTACAAGGTTTCTTTTCTAACTACCTCTCTTAATTACCTTTGTAAAGAATTAAAAATAAAAAATTTAGGTGGTTAAGATTTACAATTTGATTACAATATAGAGGATGAATATTATTTACATGGTTAATTGTTTCGTTATGTATCTAACTTTACGTTTTTTATTATTGTATGTAACCACCTTTAAAATTTGCTATTGTATGTATCAAACTTCACAATTTCGTATATTGTATGTAACGGGTGACCGGAAACCACCGGTTTCGATACATACAATAGACATTTTTACAAAGCTCAATACATCCAATAGACATTTTTTCAAGAGGAAAAAACCGGTACTTGCTCATCCGGTCACCCGTTGCATACAATATACGAAATTGTAAAGTTCAATACATACAATAGCACTTTCAAAAGGTGGTTGCATACGATGGTAAAAATGTTAAGTTCGATGCATAATGAAACAATTAACCCTTATTTATATTATGTTTTATACTAGTAAGTTTTATGGTAAACTCCATCATAATGTACTCAACCTTACCATTTTCACTTGTATGAAATCGATTACTCAAGATTGATTCTTCAGATTATCAGCAGAGTTATCCAAACATTAAAAATCAGTTTTTTGTGAGTATTTCATATCTCATTTGATCATGCACATAACCAATTCCATAACACAAACCTTTTTTTAGCACCAATAACACAAATCAAAACACCTCAATGGAACTGGTAAACAAAGGTTGATCTTTATATGTTTATTTTTAATTTTGTGAATAAATAGGATCCAATGACAAACAACTGGTGGGTGAATTATGGTGAGGCAATCAACATAGGGTACTGGCCAGGTGAGCTGTTTAGGCAGTTATGGTACCAAGGGCTCATAGTCAAATGGGGTGGTGACATCTAAAGCCGGTGGGTCAAGGGTCGTCATCCACACACAAACACATACATGGGAAATGGCCAAGAACCTCCACCAATGTGGGGTAATTATGGGACCATGACACGCATGTATGTTGAACAAAACTCTAGCCCATTGATGAAACCTGAATGGACTACTACTGAAGTAGACGAGTATCGTTGCTATGATATCATGCATGAGGTTGATTATGTTTATGATCCTATATTTTATTATGGTGGTCAAGCTGTCCAGGTAGAAGCTGGGTGTGCCCATAAGTTTTAGTACTAGTCGATTTTTGGGATTTTTTAGTGTTCTGTTGTTCTTCCATTTGGATTAAAGGAATGAAATTTTTGGTAGGAAAGATGTATCGTTGTAGTTGTTTTTTTTTTTCTTCTTCTCATTTTGAGATAATTGTTATGGTTTTTAACTCTAGTAAATGTGAGGTGTTTCAATCTTATAAGTTCTCTTTTCTCTCTTTTCACAATAATCCAACACATGTTTTTGTAAGAATTTCTTTTAACTCTACCATTTCTGTTAAAGTTTGGTCTAAAAAGTTTGGCAATAATAAATACACTTCTTAAACAGCAATAGAAGTTTAAGTCAAGAACTTCAATGTTTTTAAAGGCTTGGTTATTCCATCATTTAATAAAAATCTGACCATTATGTCACCAAACTATTGACTATATACTTGGTACTAAAAGAAAATTATTAATGATTTTTTTTTGTATACTTAAAATAATAAGGGAAACTGGCCTGGCATGTTAATGGGCGGAATTATAAAGAAATATTGAAACATATAAGATGACATTCCTTATATCTCTTCGCCCAATTCATATATAAGTTTCACACTTCTTGTTTTTGTCTACTTTTTAATTATTAGTACAAGTGTTATATTTCTCGATTTCTCCCCACATTTGTGGACTCATGTCTCTTTCATCCTCTTTCTTTTTACAAGTCAAGAGTCCTTCTATCAATTAACTTTCTTTGGAGAAAATGAGAAATTTCAAATTGCTCTAATTATGACAGTATTATTGAATGAATGAATGATCATGTTTTGCATCCGTTTATGGTATGTTCTAGTTCATTTATCTTTCTTTGAGTTTAAAACTTGTTCATGTTTTGTATGATCTTGATTGTTTCAGTATCTTGTATGTTTTGGACAATTTTGATTTTGCTATATGATTGAAGTATGTTTGATGTCTCTACATGCCCAGATTCTGCAAAAAAAGATGTTTATTATCAGATTTCTATTTGGTTTTTAGTTTGAATTATTATTGAATATTCTTGAAGGTATTTGTTTTTTTTTTTTCAGTTTTCCTTTTTGAGATTTCAAGCTGCAAGATGGGTTCTATCATTTCATCACTTGGTGTTCTTAAAAGTTACATTTTTACGTTTTTATTTCAAGAAACTTTCAACATTCCCATCACTTGGTTTCTGGTTTTAATGGTCTTTCTGTAAAAAAGTCTTAATTTGTATGGTTCTTTAACCAAATTTCAAGATTCCCATATTTAAAAAATATGTATAAAGATTTAACCTTTTGAAATTCTTATGATATTTCAGGCTGCAAGAAGGGTGTCAAAGGAGTCAATGAGCTATAATACAATATACCCACAATCAAATTTTATTATTTCTACGTTATTAAGCCACAATTGCTGATTTTACAGTTTGTTACCAATGGAAGAAGAAGGCAAAGACCCAAAGGCTAACATTGTAGTTAAACCAACCCAATGCAGAGTTTTTCCGCAACTGACTCAGTTACTTGTACTCTTTCTACTTTTATGTTTTTCAATATCTTTGTTTATCATTTACTTCATTCGTAAAACCGAAGTCACCACAACCTTAGCTTCATCAATTCCCACTTTACAACCATGTGTCCAAGAACAAACAAAGACTAATCTTGATCAATGGATCAAAGCTCCTTCTAAACTGTTACATACAATGAGCGATGAAGAGCTCTTCTGGAGGGCTTCTTTTACGCCAAAATTGAAGAATTATGCGTTTACAAGAGTCCCAAAGATTGCCTTTATGTTCTTGACCAAAGGCCCATTGCCATTAGCTCCTTTGTGGGAGAGGTTCTTAAAGGGACATGAAGATCTATATTCAATTTACATTCATTCGCTTCCGTCATACAAAGCTAATTTTTTGCCTACATCCATTTTTTATGGGAGACAAGTACCAAGCCAGGTATGTTATTATTAAGGCATCATGTTATTCATTTCTTTATTTTCATGTATTTTGTTGGTGCTGTTGTATGTTAGTAAATTCATTTATTAGATGGTTTTGAAAATTCAACTCCTAAAATAGAAATCTGGGATCATTACATTATCTTGAAATTTTCTCTGGCCAGGTAGCAGAATGGGGTCGAATGAGTATGTGTGATGCAGAAAGACGACTTCTAGCTAACGCTCTTCTTGATATCTCCAACGAACGCTTTGTTCTCGTATCTGAATCATGCATTCCCCTTTACAACTTCACTCTAACCTACCATTACATTACAAACTCAAGATACAGTTTTATGGGAGCCTTTGATGACCCGAGTTCTGTTGGTCGGGGACGATACAACTACAACATGTTGCCAGAAGTCAACATCTCAGAATGGAGAAAAGGATCTCAGTGGTTTGAAGTCAACCGCAATCTAGCAATAGTCATTGTCTCCGATGCAACTTACTATCCTAAATTTGAACAATTTTGCAGACCCGCTTGTTATGTGGACGAACATTATTTTCCAACTTTATTGACGATTCAGGCACCTGATTTAATTGCAAACCGGAGCTTGACTTGGGTAGATTGGTCTAGAGGTGGCCCACACCCTGCAACATTTGGGAAGTCTGATATAACAGAGGAGTTCATGAAGGACCTTCTTGAAAACCATGACTGTGTTTATAACGGAGAACCTTCTTCAGTTTGTTATCTTTTTGCAAGAAAATTTTCTCCTGGAACTTTGGAAGCACTGTTTCCTCTTGCTACTAAGTTTTTGGGTTATTGAGAAACTATACTGGTAGATGGATTATTTTCATGAATGTGTACGTTTTGTGCAATTTGTGCAATGTGAATTTGGTGGATTAAATTCTTTGGAATTAATTGTATTTCAGGTTGGTTTAAAAACTAGAAAAATTGAAATCATCACAAGATATTTCATAAGAATTGCAACATTTCATATATTTTAGGAACTTATCTGGCACAAGACATAAAGCTGCTGGTTTTTAAACTTTGTTCAACACTGCAATTGATTTCTAATATACAGATGCAGGAGGTACATGATTTGCATATCAACGAATATAGCACTACATTACACACATATTATATGTATTACGTTTTGTGGTGGACCTGGACCTAAGAACTATTTTACGGAGAAGCTTAGGGCTGTATTTACAACGAAGCTATATATCATTAAGAAACGATTCATAAACCAGAAATATATGATATTTTGAACACATTAAGCATACGAGTCCACCAGGAATAATAAACATTAAGCGGTGAAACCGTTGCTAAGAGAGCTCCATGGGTTTGAAGGGAAGGTGGTGCATGCTTGTGAAGATGCATCAGCCATCTGTGCATTTGTGACCCCAGAGTTGCAAAGATTAGCAATCGAGCGCATATGTTTCATGCCATATTGGGATAATGATCCACAATGCGTCTCAAATGTCCTCACCTGTACATACAAGACGATGAAATGTAAGGAGATTTCATCCACTTTCCGCATGAGACATAAAAGGAATGTTATAAGTTTATACGGTAATTAAATAAGACGTGGTTTACCATTGTTTTAAGGCAGGTCCAGTCATCAACTAGAGGCTTTCCTGCAGTTCGGACGGTATTCAACACTTGAGGGCCTTTCTCTAATCCAAACAAAACCTTGCCAATGAGTTGTATACTGCTGTCTACATGCATTCTGTGAGCCATGGCTTCAGAAAACTTCTTCTGAGCTTCGGTTTTCCTATCAGAACCTTCTGGTGCCTTCCGGTACTGTAAGAAAAGAATATATTAGAATTAGTCAAAAATGGCAGGGTGGACAGATGAGTTTATGGACCAAATGGGTAATCTTGACGTCTGGGTTGAAAGGGGTTGGGTCAGGTTGGGCCATGCCACAATCACTTGTTTCTTATCATCTTTTGTTTTCAATTACTATTAAATACTGAGATAAATAGGATTACAAAAAATTCTCAAGGCTTTTATGCATTTGACATTTAAGCTGTTAGACTGATTTGACCTGTTTCCCATTTAAATCCTATATGTTGAACCATTTGCCCATTATAGGTTAACACAACCCAAATTGACCCGTTATAATTAAATGGGTCAAAATTGTCAGACGGAGAAGGTATGAGTGAAGTGAACATTAACATACGAACAAGGTTGGGATTGGACAAACCTTATGCCAGAAATGTAGAAGATCAGCATCACGCTGATTAACAGCTTTTGGTGATGGCGATTTGGAATTTTCATCGATAAAAGTAAAGTTTTCATTTGCAGGATTTGTACCCATATACAAGTAGAGGTTATCTTTGCTAAGTGGCATGTCTCCGTATTGCATAACATGGGATCCATAATAAGAGTTGTCACTTGAGGTTCTTTCCTTAACCTGCAGAAAGCGAATAACCATGACACAATATGATTAGTAAATGCTCAGTATATGTTGACTGCAAGAAACCGAATTTGTTTGTGCATGGCTTATATGTGTACATAAAAATGCATGCTAAATTAACTTATGTTGTTCACTCGTCTATCTGAGCCACCACGGGATAAGCAATTAATTTCAAGAAACTAAATTCATCTTTGCTAAAATGTCAAGTTGATAAGTACTTCTTACCAATTTATACTGCTGCTTGATGGTTTCTGTTCGCAGGTTGTGTACGTCACTGTAATCAACAACAAAATCAATTAAAAACAAGAGGGATAAAACTCACTACAATAATAGCATTATATTGAACTAAAATCACAGTTCAGTTTAGTAGCTCCTGAACAAGAAGACTATACAAATCAGTATGTTTATATGCAGCCATTTTTTCTTTCATTTAGCTAAAAAAGGTAAAGGGTATTTTAGTAATTTTAACTTACCAATCTTCCATCCAGGCAACGCTATACAAGTCACCCAAACACGTGTCATACTCGAGGGGCGGGCTAGGATACTCCCCAGGACAGTAAGTACCCCAACTGCTCTCGTCAGGACCAGACGCCGTTGTTGCATAAATATTTAAACCTTGTGGAAGAAGACCCTCGAAAATACTTCCAGCCTCACAAGCTTCAAGGTAGAATACCTGCAAATGAAATTTATATAAATTCCAAAATCAGCATTTAGTACACATTGCATCAGAAGGAAACTGAAAATAAGTTTATCGATTTTTTACCAAGCTTTTGTATGTTCCAGCAGCATACTTCTGTTTCAAAACCTCGTTAAGATCATTTGCGTAAAGGTAAGGATTTGTTGGCATCCCTGACAACATTTACAACATACCCATAAACATGAGTGTAATGAATTTACTTAAAAATTAACACATAAATAATGAAATGGAAACTATTTCGTGCAGCTAACTGCACGGATAGTTAGGTGCAGCAAGGAACAATTGAAGGACTAACCAAGCACACCAGGACCACCATGGTCGGTATAGTAAACGAAAATGCGATCATTTGGACCGCTATTCACAACCTTTCCACTTCCTCCTTTGACTTTACTTTTATCTCCAAGTAAAACAGCAAAAAAGTTGTCAACATTGACATCTTTCCCAGTGTAGTCCTATTTCAAGCATTGTGGATTGTAATTAAACAACAAATTAAATTCATTCTTAATAATGAAGCCTGATAATGAAACACAAAGTACCTTTGGTACTCCTTGATATACATCATCACCATCAGGGCTGTTAATAATAACTCCTTGCCTTGGATTCTCCCTATTATACGCAATATCGTCATACATGAATACAACGATGTTTTCATCCTTGACACCACCATTTTTCAAGATTTGATATGCATGACATACATCCGCCTGAACCAAACAAAGAACAACGCTTTGATAAACTTACCGAAATCAATAAACACAGTTTAGGAAATTGCTATATGTAATCAAAATGGAAGAGCAAATCTGATACTTGTAACAAGAAGTCATCAACCAATAATATAACATAAATAATACTAACAATACAAATAATAATAATTACTCCTTCCGACGCATCGTAGATGTTCACATTACTATTTTAACTTGTCTAAAATAAATATCTATTTTTAAGTGAATCAAACACTTTGTTACACAACTTTTTAAATTTATTAAAAAACAGTCTAGTCTGATTATTACACCTTTCTAAAATTAAATATATCTTTAAAATAACACTTAAAATAGGACGATCAAATATTATTGATAAATAAATAGATAGATAAAGTTCAACATTTATAAAAAATGCTTTTTTGCCTTTAATCCTTATCCTAGATATGATCGTTGACTTTGTTTAAACAGAGTTAAATTAGCACTTCACGTAAGTACATAACTACTTATACGACCAAAATTAATATCAAGATTTTGATAAAAATAAATAATTTTTTTTTTTAAATAAGCAACCCATGTTTTAATTAAAAAATTAAACCTTAATTAACCTGCTACCTAGTATAAAGACAAACATCAAATAATGTAGTTTCTAGCTAGATCCCATATTCTTTTCAAGTTCTAATCATAATCTTTATCAGGTAACAACAAATTACATAAACAAACAAAATATAATCAAACCATGTCGACTGTCCACCCATAAAGTTAACACTATACTACTAAAGCAATTATTTGCATATAAATATAAATACATTAATAATAATAATAATATGAGTAATAATAGTTCATTAACTATAATTGCTTAAACACAGTTCCTAATAACATGAAAATAAAATTTTACTACATATATCTATTTAAAATAAAAATAAAAAACCAGTGACACACACATATGTTACTTTTAAAGTCAAAAACATGTTTTTTTGCTAATACCGTACGGAATATAAAATAGTATACATACAAATATACAATTACGTACTCAATGACATATTATATAAATCAACGTAAATATACTAAAAGTATAATAAGTAAATTAATATACAAATCAGTTTTAGTTGATATGATGATGAACCTGATGTCTGTAGTTCCAGTAACCGTTAGATCCAGCAAGTAACACAGCCCATCTGGTACCAACGGAATCATCATCATGTTTTTCCGATGGTAACCGGAGAAAATCGTCCGCGAGGTCACGGCCATGGACGACGGCGATGACCGAGATGGCAACTAAAGTGATCAGGTAACGATTCATTTTTTTTTTGGTCACCGGAAAGTGAATATTCTTTGAAAGTTTGTTAGACAACGTTTTGTTTTAGGAAAGTGAGGCATACATATATATATATATATATAGAAATAGAAATGTACGTATTATTAGTGAGCTCTGCCGTCAGAAAATTATAAAAGAAAAAGAGTGACGGCTAAATGTACAAGTAGTTTTGGATTTAAAGTTTTAATAATGTTGTTGTCAAGGACTTTATGTTTTGCTTTTATGATAGTTTGGTCCTTGTTAAAGTGAAGGTTTTAAAACTTGAGATGCTATGAATATTCCTAAGACCCACATGAATTAATTTATGAAAAATGAATGAAAAAAATACTTCATCTTCTTAAAAAAATGTGACTTTGATTCTATACCTTTTTTTAATATATATTATTTTAGTGCTTAAAATATTCTTTAATTTATGTATACTTTTTTGGTGATTGACAACTAATTTGTGAATCTAAATCAAGTAAAGTATTCTATTTATTTAAATGTGCTCAACCACTTGTTCAAAAATTACAAACAAAATATTGATTGGCAAAATCTGTAAATATCTTGTTCCTATGATAGGACTAGAAAATTGAATGGGAATACCATACATTCTTCATGGATAGAAATATATAAATAATTAAAGGACTGAATTGTTCTAACTTCAAAGATGAGGGGGTAAATGAAACATGTTTGACTTAATGAGTTTTTTTGTGATATAGAGCTTCGGTTAATTCATGTCCGCTAATCGTAAAGATATTTTATTTTATTATAACGTCGACGAGGGGCCCACTGGAAATGGTTACTTGTACATTACAACTTTATTTAAAATACAATTCATATCTTATTGTTTTGTGTAAGCAATAGTAGTTCATTTATAATTCATGTAAAAGGACACGTTTATTGCTAAGAAAAATCAATGCAATTTTTGATAATTGAATTTGTGTTATATAATAACTCTGTTTACTTTTATTTTAAAATCTACAATAATCAAAAAATTTACTATCGACCTTTTAATGTTTTTGCTAGCTAAATGTTAATGGAAATTAGTATCTCTCTAACACTTAAAATTGTCGTGATCAAATAGCACAATAAGAAATCACACAACGAAAAATTTTTAATAATATACGTAAGAGAAAAACAAAAATACAACGAATTAGATAGTTCAACTCTTAACAAGAATTTTAATAAAACTTTAAAATTATAAAATTAGAGACATTAAACTCTTAACAAGTTTAAATATTCTTATAAATTTTTTGTAAGAAGTTTTTCTCTCTCCTGTAGAATTTTGTAACTATAATATATTTATTAAATAAAAATTACATCATTTTGATAACTTCTATGAACTAAGCAACACAATTTGAATCAAATACTAACACAAAGCAACTAAATTTATGGATCATATTGAACAACAAATGTTCATAACGAAAAGAAATTGTGCAAAAAAAGGAAACTCAAATCCAAATAAAAACATTAAACGTTATATTAAGGGGTAATAAATACACATTTTTTATACACACACTAACGTTTTGTAATGCATCATGTACAATATCGTAACGCATAAAATTTGATGCATGCATAAAATTAAAATACATAATTATCTAATATATCGTAAATCTTTGTGCATGAAACAACATTTGCTACTTTGCGAGTAACGTTCATCGGTATTGCTCATCCATGGGATAAAATAGTTTAAATCACGATGAGAACATGACGTTTCCCAAATTGACATCAAGGAAAAGATGCAAATTGGTGATGGTTAGCAATTATTGATAATGATAACGGTACTAGCAAGACTATCAGACTGGTGTCAACGAATATGTTTGACGTGCGTCTTTGGAAGATGTTGTTAGTACAGTTGCGTCTTTCATCTTCCATTTTCTTTCTAGCACTGACGGTCTAAGACGCTCCATAACGGGGCCTACATGCATAAAGCAAAACAAAATTGTTTTGTTAAGATACAACATTTGTGGGCCGTTGTCACATAAATCAACAGCTGAGATCGTGTATCCGCTTCGCTTCAAAAACTTACCCATCTACTACTAATTAATGGAACTACTGAAACTAAAATACAATAAATAACTCGAGAAATTGAGCACCTGCTCGCTCCTTATTTGGGGTATTCAAAAATATCTGTATCCAATCCATAACTCGAATATCTGAATATTCGATTAAAAAATATATGAAATTTTGAGAACCAAATTTTTGAGTTCAGATTTGAATATTATTTTTCATAAAATTCTAATAGTGCGGTTATCCGAAATTTAAAACATCAATTTTTTTCTTCATTCTATATTTTCTAATATTACAAAAAACATAAAAAGGAAATAAATTATAGGTATTGTATATTGATTAATAATGATATTATGTAGTTTAATAATTTACAAACTTAATAATTTAAATTTTAGTTACATAACGTGACATTTTAGAAGTTAACTTTTATAATTTTTGAATATTTGAATATTCCGGTTTCATTTGTAACTAATAGTTACATTTGTATATATTTCAAAAGTACTTAAACAATAAAAAAAAAAGTTAGAGAAATAGAGAAAAGTTAGTAAAAAACATATATATTAACATGACATATATTTCGTTCCGTATTTCAGCTACATTTATTATTTAGCATCGATTCTTAAAATTTTGATTTCAATAAATCGATGTAATCAACTCGTTAAAGTTTGCGTCTCATTTTTACCATTATATATGAAAATAGACGATGATATATTAGCAAATTTTACAATTTAAATCTTATAAAAGTTAATCATCTCATATAAGATCCCATTATTAATAATTTTAGTAGTTATGTCATTAAATCAAAATCTTAAAGTTTATTCGGGTAGCGAACCTACTCATGAGATTTTTATTTCCAAGTATTCTACCGACATTTAATAATAAACAACTTTCATTTAGTCGGCGACAAAAATAGAATACATCTGTAGAAGGGGTAAAACTCTATTTGTTCTTTTTTCATTTTTTAGGTTAAAAGTTAGAATATATATCATTTGAATACGAAATTTTCAAAAGAATGAGAAAATAAATTTCAATTATTTATTTTGATCAAAGA
This sequence comes from Logfia minima, assembly GCA_963921325.1. Taxonomy (NCBI): domain Eukaryota; kingdom Viridiplantae; phylum Streptophyta; class Magnoliopsida; order Asterales; family Asteraceae; genus Logfia; species Logfia minima. The sequence goes on along the minus strand of OY992764.1, from coordinate 7,497,064 downwards.
TAACAAAATATATTTTTTTATTGTGTTTTTTAAAATTAAATATCTCAAAAACTGTATGTCAAAAAATAAAAAAAATGACACCATAAAAATCATTATTTTATTCTCTTCGATTAAACATCTCACAAGGTATACTTTCGATAATTTTTTTTTTTCATTTTTTGTAGGTTAACACGTGTGTTACGATTAACTAACAAAAGTGTTACCCGCAACTATCACATGTGTTATAAGTGATAGTCGGTACTAACAAATGTGATAGTCGCCGGTAATACATGTGTTATTTGTTTATAACATATGTGTACTCATTTTCAAAACCCCAAAAAAAATCGTCGAAAATATGTGATGTGGGATCTTAAATTGAAGAGGAAAAAACGTTGATTTTTATGGTTTAATTTTTATATTTTTTTTACTAATAATTTTTGAGATATTTAATTAGGGTGTGAGAAACTGATTGAGAGAGTTTGAAAGCCAAAAAATAATAATTTAAAATAATATTGTTAAGAACCATCATATAACTACAATTAAATGTTGTCTGACTCGGGCTATTAACATATTTGTTTGTTAATTACCATTAATCACAAATAATTAATATGTAGAAAGTTTGAACCCGTACCTGTAGATATTAACAAAATTTATGAGTCCGGACTGAATAGACTTTTTATTTTTTGTCTCTTTATTTATGTAATTCTTATATTTAACTTATTTTTTAAATAAAAAAAGGAAGAAAAAAAACTGAATCTAATTAATCTAACATTATTGTACGTGTAAACGGATGGTTAGAAAAACAAAAAGAAAAAATAAAGTAAAATACACGGCTTGAACCTGGGTGTGGGATGGAATCAACAAAAGCAGTCTGCTATTATGGACTAAAACCATCTACTTTACTTTACATTACAATTACAATTCATATAAACGACAAACACAACTGACCAAAATGTCTTCAAACAACAATTATTCACGTCAGATATCTAAGAAACTTACTGTAACTTCCTTGTGGTTTTGATAATTCATTTGCAAAAGCTTAACATGTAATAAAATCGAGCTTTACAATCGACCTATATAAATATCTTTTTAGACTTTAGTTCGATACATACTACGAATATACTAATTTAGCGTCAGCTTTTTTTATCGAATATTTTTGTACCCTTTTTAAAAAAAATAAAATAGAATGTTCCTACATAATAAATAAATTAAAATGGTATATATAAATAAATATAAAAATGTAGTTAGGTCCAACCAATGACGAAACCAAACTACCACCCTCTTTCAATGCAGATGGTGTTTCTTCAATCAATATGCAACAACACAAGCTACACGCCAATTATTTGTCACCCATTTTCTTTTTATTTTTAAATTTGTTCTTTTTCCAATTTAATTGTATAAATATTATCAACCGTTGGCATCATTTTCTGGTGGGGCACCACACATTATTAAACTACTGATGAGAATTATTTACAGCTTTATTACCTTCTCTATTACTCTTGAATTAGATTATAAGACTCATACACGTCCCTAAAGTGGAGATTAATTTCTTACTAGTAATTTGAAACGATATATATAAATATATATATAAAAGGATGATTCAGAAAAAAAGGAGAAAGTAAATTTGAATCGTTCGTTGACATTTATCACGGTGAATGTTAATTAACATTCACCATAATGAATGTTAACAGTGGATCCAAATTTACTTTCCCTTTTCTTCAAAATTACTCATTCCCTGTAGATCGGTCCCATACATATATTTATATTTAAATAGAGACGTTGTTTAAAATTCCAACTGAAAATTACTGAGAGTCAAAAAGGGTCAAATTATACTGCTAATTAAGTTTTCAATCAAATTTTGTTTAAAATTCCAACTAAAATTTACCGAGAGTCAAAAAGGGTCAAATTATAGTGCTAATTAAGTCTTCAATCAAAATCCTTAATACGGATTAGTACTTAATACTATATTTATGTTTATCGGTGTGCTGCTTCGAGAACAAGGGGCGGATGAGAAAGACATAACCTTTACTTTTCATGTGTTTAGGCTTATTCAGTTTCTTAAGCAATTTCCACGTGTAAAATTCTTTAAATATTTCCTTGCTTTTATAAATGTTGTATCAAAATGCATCTTTTTTACATCAAATGTTTGCAACTAAATTATTATGTGCCAAATTGCATGATACAACACAACAAACAAATACTGCACTCCTAACTATTACGATAAAATCACACGTATTATATAGTAAAAATTGAAACCACAATCTATTCACCGATGAATTTTTCGGTTACTATATAGCTCATGTACTCTTAGCCTAAAAGTTCATCAATTTGATAATAGCATGTAGTAACGTACAACTGAAATTTTAGGTAGTGTTTAGTTACAGAAAACTCTTTTAGTTTTTCTGATTTTTTTAAAAAAAATAAAATTAAAAAGCATGTTCAAGTTAAGATTTTTAAAGAAGTTTTTTTTTTTAAAAGAATTTATGGTTTATGGGTTTTACATTTTCTATTATGCAAAATGAAAACTCAATCTCTTACATTTAAACGCATTTTTTCGATTCCCACTAATTTTTAAAGGGACACAAAATCATAAAAAAAGAAAAAAAGAAAATAAAACCAGAGATAATTTTCCATGACTAAATGTGCCTCTATATAGGTACATAAAAATCATAATAATCTAATAATTCGTCGTCAAACCTTTTTGTGATATTGACTATAGAATTTAAATTGTCTTGTTCGAATCGAATCAGTAATCTAACTTGTTTTTGTATGTCTTTGTGGCACTAGTACCGATCACATTAACATATTGTCTCTTCAAGTTTTGGTACGACGAAAATGACTTCCGTGGTTAAGTTTACTTGTTTTCACGTCTTTCTTGTCGACTTATATTTATTTGTGTGACATAAAGTAAATATTTCTCTAACATAGTTACAATAACTTTTGTAAATGTCTTAATAGATATGCCAAAATAAAACAACCCTTAATTCAAACATTAATGTTTTTAACATGTTGAACAAACCGGAGATCAAAACCTACTTTGATCTATTACCGTTTCAATTTTGTCCCTTAATATCTTTTTACCTAAATGAGTTGATCTACCTATATCTTTTGATCTATTGCCATTTCAATGGTCATTTAATATGTTTAACAAAGATAAAGGAAATAAAAAATCGCTTGATATACGTTCACATGAATGGGACAAACCGATTCTTTTACTTTATTATTATATAAGGAAAATTTCTACTTCTGTAGTCGACAGAATTCTTGCTTTCAAAAGGTTTTTATGTATTCATCTCTTCGATGTGCCACACAAATTTTTGGGTGGGATGATAAACTAAGGCGCCAAGTTTTGAACATGAAAGTCACAATAATCGTCCATACAAATATAACGTTGGTTGACGTGAAAAGTTATTGGTCAGGTGGTTTAACTACGATGTAATTTGGCCTAGTAGCATTGAGGTAATTTGTAATTATTGGTTAGGTCGGGTGACTCAACTGTAATGTAATTTGGTCAAACAGTATTAAGGCAACTTGGTACAAAGTTGTAGTTTCTAAATTTAATTAAGGGTTAATTATTTTGTTATATGTTTAGTTTTAACTTTTACTATCGTATGCTTTTTATTTTAAAATCTTTTATTATATGAGGTAAACTTTCAAAACTCTCTTTTGTATATATATATTTTTTTTACCCTTTTAAAAAAGAAAACTTCCCTTTTTTATAAAAGTCAAAAAAGACAAATCTACATACAATTGGAAGATTTTGAAACTTGACTTCATACAATAGAATAAATTTGAAAATATACAATAGTAGAAAACTAAAGTTAAATATATAATAAAATAATTAATCTTTTAAAAATTGTATAAGTGAAACCAGAATTGTATAAATAATAATGTGTGCAAGTTTGTCATTTAAACCTAAAAATCGGTTTGTCATTTAAAAATTGTATAAGTGAAGTGGTGAGTTGTATAAATAATAATGAATTGTATAAATAATTAATCGGTTTAATTTGAACCTAAAAATCTTTGAGATTTAATAATTGAATTATTGCCACTGATTTACTACTATACATAATATGATGTGACAGAGGTCCAATCATATTAAAAGACATGCTGGATTTGAGTTGTGTAAACAAGATGAACCACACAGACAACCCTCTCATGAATCATGATGTATATAACCAAATGGCCAATGTTAGATTAACAAGAGATCTAGATTGCGTTTGGTTTGTAAAAAAATAAATTAAAAGTTGAAATTTATTAAAGAAAAAAAAATTTCGATTTATTTAGTGGAAGGAATTTGATATAAATTAATTTTATAAATTATTCAACCAAACAAATTAATAAATAAAATCTCAATTTTAATTTTATCAAATTTCAATCAATTTTATAAACCAAACTCAAATTTAGTATTTTAAAACAAGGTGCTGCTAAACTTATCTCAACTTTTTTTTCCTTATCAAAACTCAAGAAGTGACCATTTCACTGGTGTACATCCACATGCTTTTCTATGAGATTACGATTATTGTTTCTGTTTCATTTTCAAAGCCAATCGTACATTTCTCTCTATGTAACTTTTCATCATTTTCACTTAAATTAATTTAATTGTTTATTTTTCATATTCTTTATACGGAATAATTTAAGTAAAAATATATCTTTAGATTTCATCTATAGAGAAAATATTACTATATGTAGTTTTCAGTTTCAATTTATAATACTTTCATTCATAGTTATTAGTGAGTTTCAATTTAATTAGGTATTTTTATTTTCTAGGCTTATACGTTAAATTAACACCACGGCTTTACTTTTCAATTCTGCAATATATTATATTGATCGATCAAATTATATCGAGAATTATTGACCCTATGAGTTTGTGTGATATAACTATAAGGTAGTGCAAACATGCTTATTGATTGATATAAGATTATGCGGTTTTGGTTTTATTCAGTTTCAACTTTTATTCGGGTTTTTTCAATTCTGATATATACACATATAAAATTCATAATACATATATGTGTATATATATGGGTAAATGGCGTATTTCGTGGTTAAAGAAACATGAAGATAGAGATTGAACCTAGAATATTATCCATTTGTAATTCATACTTAGTGGTTAAAAATGAAATAGGAGAAGAAAAAAACACAATGATTGTAAAGTAATTAGTCACATCCTTAAAAGTAAATCAGAAACTATTACAAAAAGGTTAGTCACATCTTTAAAGTGAAAAGAACATAATCATTATCTAGTAATTATCTTTGACTTGGTAAATTCAGTGAATTAATTGGTATAGAGAGCGCGCTTTAATTGCTTATACATTTAGATTGTGGTTCAAGTATGCAACTTCTTTTCGATACACAGTATGCGCAACCATAACAAGTTGCCACGTGTCCTTCTTCTTCGTTCAATTCGTCGTTTGCCTTCTATCTCCGCCCAATGCTCTTGAGAGTAACTTTGTAATTTAACTTCATAGTTGACATAAACTTCCGTTAGTTTCAGTTAACTGCCTTCTATATAAATTATATCATTATATTCTTTGAATCATTTTTTGACGCGTTTCTTCAATTTTCTCCCAATTTCAATCAAGATGCCTACTGTTGTTCTTAAATCTACTATTTCAATCGATGATGATGATTTCAAAACTGAAAGTATGAACTTTAAACTATGTTTTAAAATTTTTAATTCTTTATTGATTAGTCGTTTCATTATTTTCCAAAGCCGATTAATCAGGTTAAAATTTTCAATTTTTTTGCTTATTTATGTTAACTTGATTGTTTGTTGATTATGTATGTGATCAATTTTGATTAATTTTAGGGTTAATTCATTAAAAGTTCAACGTACTACCACTTCGTGTTCCATGTATACAAGCTACCAATTTTATTGTCTGGATATGCAACAACTGGACAAATATGTATCGATGTATGCAATATGGTAACCGGTTACTTGGATGACAAGTAAGAACGTATTTGCAAGCATTTTTCAATTTGATTTAAAAGTGACCTGGATAAAAGTTACCCATTTTTTTTGTTGGGTATGCAACAAACTAGAATATTTTGTATCGGTGTATGTAACATGGTATTCGGTTACCGGGACAACGAACTATGGAAACAGTTTCTTCCGGTTGGTTGCATACCCAGAATATAAAATGGGTAGCTTATATACATGGAACACAATGTGGCAGTACATTGCACTTTTGATGAATTAACCCTTAAATTTAAGTTCTTTATTCGTGTTTTTGAACTATTTGATACATTTCGATGTAAATTCAATTCGTAAACTCTATGTGATTAATTATGTGATACATGGTGTTGTATTAGGTTAAATTGTATCTGATTCATGTTTAATTACTTTAATCTATGCAAATGTATTATAATTGATTGATGATGTTTGATCTTATTTGTATATTTCTTCAGTTCATTATATCTCGTTATCTTATGTGTAAACTTTTTATGTTGTGTATTGTGTACCAGGTTTAGAAGATTATGTTATTATTGTACATAAATTTGGAATTCAATTTTTGAAACATGATGGTAAAGTTAATTGGATTCCAGATGTTGAGTATGAATTGGAACATGTTCTAGGTATGCAATTTGTCTCTGTTCACCATGCTCATCGTTCTATTTGAAACTTAAGAATCTTGTAGTGATTTGTGTATGTTTTAAGTAGTATACATTAGTTGTTTTTATTTTTATTGTTTTATTTTTAGTTTAGATATAAAATTCGTTTCTATTTGAAAATTGTAGATAAATGAGGACATTTGAAGATGAGATGTCTTTGTCAAATAAATTAGTTTAAACCGGACTATTACTAGCCGAGTGAAAACCTGAACTCGTCAATCAGATTGGATAAATGTTCTAAAGTTATAGATTTTTATAGTATAACATATTTATTTAATAATTAAAGGATATATAACACGTAAAATATTTGCTTAGTTGCTAAAGAAAAGAGTCATGTCATATGAGAAAAAAAGTTTTTATTCTTAGTTATATACTAAGAAAACTTACCTATATAAATTATCTACACTAATATATAATACATTTCAATGTATTTTTTAAGATAGATTTTACTAATTACTCCTATAATTACTAAGAGCTTTTTTAAAAATATATATAAATGACTAACATACCCCTACATTTATTAAATTATCATTAATACCAATTATTGTTAAACCATAAATTAATTAATATATGACTTTTAATTATCATTAACACAAGCATTATTAAACCATAAACTAATAACATATGACATTTAATTTTAACTTAAACTTCTCTATATCTAACTATTATATAATGCATTTGAGATACATTTTTTAATATAGAAATGATTAAAAAATCAGTCAGAAAAGACATAACTTTTGAACTGTTAATAGTAACGGGACATGCCAATTATGGATCGAATGGTTGGGATGAGATAAAAGTGTTTAATCAACGTTGGGACGAGTAATTCAAATTTTTGATCAAATTTTAGGTGCGATGTAACATATATAATGCTTAATATCAAAATACAAAAAAACAAACCAAAAATAAAAAATCAATAGTTAAGCCTCTAGACTTAAAAGAGTCCACAATTTGTAATCTGTCCATCAAGAACTTGAAATTTGACACTCACAACTCACAACTCGACTATCGAGTTTGTAATGACATATTATAATATATTTAATTTTGAATTATTTTGTTACAAGTTTTATTGAAAAATTATTAAAAAACTAATTTTTCAATTTTAAAAACAGTATACTTTGTGAATTATTATATAGTTTTAAAATTTAAAATATTTAAAAAATATAAATATATATATCAGATTAATATAAAATTAATCTTAAACCCTTATTAAGCATTTACCTCTTTTTGCTTAAAACTTAAAAAGGGAATATGCGAAATCTCTAATTTACCCTTTTACACAATTGGAAACAATCTCTCTATTTAATACAAAATCACTATATACAAATAAATTTAACTACCTAACACTATATAAACAAACTTGATGCATCAATTTAAACACACTATTATTAAACCAATCTCTTCATGTGTGTTTGGATTTTGCTATTTGAAATATAATTTTATTTTCTACTACTTTTTTATGTTTTTTTTACATCACCATATGAATATAGTATTTTCTATGATTTTTTGTTTAAGTGTTGTTCATCATATTACTTCATATTATTAGTATTTGTTTGATCTAAAACATATATCGAATTAATTTCACCGTCGAATATATAGTTGAATAATATTATTGTCGCTGTCCCACGGTTAGTTGGCTATAATAAAATAGTAGTATAAAGCAACCGAACCAAAGCAAGAAACGGTCGAGCGGCGCTGTCGATTGTGCTCCGTTCAGTACACGTCGACGTTTGATCACCGGTTCGTCCTCCCTCTTCGTACGCTGATTCTTATTATTATTTTAATTATTTTAATTATTATCATTATTATTCATGAATATGAAATCCTTGCCTAATTTCTTGTGGTAAGTTTTAGGTTTACATTGTTTGCAGTCACACTATGTTTTATTGTATTAAGATTATGACCTATTATAAGGGACAATATTAATTATTAATATCATATATACATGAATTTGGTTATCTAAGGGGAGAAAAGAAGTTGCACACCAGGTGTTTCATGTTTTGTCTCAATGAAATTTCTTGAAAGGGGAATGATAGGTTTATTTATTTCTGCTTGTGTCTAATATTGAGTTTATCTTTATTATAACTTTTTGCAGTTAATGGAGGGAGAAGAGAGTTTGCTTGATTCGATATTTGATGTGGAAGATGTTGATATGGTTGATGTTGAAGAAGGGGAATTAGTTGAGAATAACAATGAAGCGAGGTTGGCACAAAGCAGCAATATGGATACAGTAATTCAAGAGCCCCGGAGTGAAAGTAAGACACCTAGGAAGAAGAAGAAAAGAAATAAGAAAAAGAAATGTGATTCACGGGGGTCTGATGTCACAGATATTAACAGGTATTTGCCATATTTTGCACTATCTTGAACAAGGGCCCTCTTTTGATCTGTATATACTTTATTTTAGACTAGACTAAAATGTACAAGATGCATTCATTGTTCATTGTATGTAACTGTTCTGTTGAATGAAGGAAAGTAATTCGAGACTTGTATGTCCTTGCAGATTTGTTTTGTGTACTTGTAGACGCTTGAAAGAAAAGAAGTCTTATCTGATGTGGACTGCGGTGGGCTGCCTGGGTGTGGCTGCTCTGAGTGATCTTGTGAAAGAGGTATTGTCGAGTAATCCAATATTTGTATAAGCTAATTTCTGTATTTGAATACCGTCGTATTTCAAATTAGGTTAGATTAAAACAAATTATTTTTTGAAACTTAAGAATATTGTGGATTTCAAGGGCTCTCATATTGTCATTACAATAGTTTAATGGGCTGTTAAGACTGAACTAGCAACTATGACTGGGACCATATGCTTGATAACTATGTGGCTTATGCAAGGTGAGAGGAAAATCCTAGAGGTCCAGTGGTGTTGAATCTTAATATATATTACTCGTTTCTTAGTCTCTGATGCTCGATGTTGTTTCCCTACAATCGCAGATTTCTCTAGCAGAAGCCCTATTATCAATTTCAGTCTGTGGATCCTTGAGCTGGATGTGTATAACTTGATAATTTTCTATTGGTGTAGATTGATGTCACCTGTTTTGGCGTATCTTTTGCAGTTTCATCACTTGGTATGAATACAGACAACATTTATACATCCAAAAGATAATCCGCATTGGACTTAAATTAAGGAAAAGGAAACAATGATAATCAAAATCCAAACACACGTAACATTTCTTGCATTTTCCCTTCCCAAAGATCATAGTTACACTTCCACATAGATACTACACAATGACAAAGATATCTCTTCATTCAAGTTTCACCAACCAATTTATAGATGGTTTTCCTATTTAACTAGATTCTAACTCATTATAGGCGGCAAAAGGTGGGCAGGTTGGGTAGTGGGTCAAATTATTTTGGGACATAAGGGGTTCATGTGAGTTGTGTTGACCCATCACTGATTTTTTTCCAAAAATGTGTCAACTTTACCCATCGCTTAGGCCTTCCCATTGATCTGTTAGTTCCACTTATATGCAAATTTGAATGCCAGTCTTTAGTGAAGGAGTTTAATTGGTAACGACGTAGAGTCATAAGTGTCAACGTGATCCACTTTTAAGTTGAAGGGCTGAGATAATTTAATAACATGAAAAAGATTCACCTTCTAAGACATATGATAGGATGATTTTGGTGCATCAATTCTAGGGTTTCATCTATTTTCCTGTGTGTTGGTAAAGTGTCTTATTGGCTCTAATGTGTTGGTTCTTTAGAATGAGATTGTTTATGTGATTGCTGAGTGCTTGCTTATTTTGCTCTTGTATCTTAAATTGGTTAATGATGATGAAATGGTAACAGGTCGATGCAATTCAGGCTTGTGGTGGTCAGAAAACTGCAGATGGAAAACGTTATAAATTGGGTGGTGGAATTTTGTGGAGTATCCTCAAAGCTCGTGATCCAAATGCGTTCAAGGAGATTATGAAAAAAGGCAGGGAGTTTGAGGTGCGTTGATAATTTATACATACACATTAGTTGACATTGCATTGTTATAATTACCATTAGTTTGCTATTTGTCATTCTCATCACCAGTTAAGAACTGTCCACCACCAGACTGAGGATTTAAATGGTAACAACTTTGAATGGCTTTTCTTTTATCTCAAACGAGCCAATTTAAAAGGTTAGCTATGATGGGACGGGTTAAGCTCTCAAATTCTATTCTTAATGCATACAACATCCTAATTCATTTCCTATCCAATATATTAGATTATTATTGTAAGAATATCGTTTGTGTAATCATAAAAACTCCTTAATCATTTATAACATTCTTCAAATGGACAAAAATTGTTTATGAGTCAACCAGGTCGGGCCTGCTATGACCTGTAACCCAACCGGCACAAGCTATCCATCATGACAGATCATAAAAGTCTGATTTCCAACCTGGTCCAAATCCGATTGTAGTAAAACCCATGTTCTGTAGACAGAAGTACAAAACTATATACATGGCTCACGTTAACCGAATGCAGTTTTGTCTCGTGTTTGTGTCTGTTTTCCAGTCTTGCTTGATCTACCCGTGTCATTCCCTTTGATTCTGCTTTAAGAATACGTTTAATGTTTAATGTAAGTTGCTATTTGTTGGATCGTTATTTTTGCAGAAGCAACTTAAATGGCCAGGTTTGAGGAAAACATCGAACCAGAATAGCCAGACTGCTTCTGAAACAGAAAGTGCTCATGCACCAGAGGCAGAACTTGCAGTGCAAAATGTAGTCGAAGAGAGACAGACTAATAAACGACCTGTTCATGAAAGAATCCGTGTGCCTGTCTCCTATGAAGACTTGGTTGAAGTTGAGGATCCAAAAGGCGAGCCAATCTGTAGTAGCTTGTAAGGAAGGTTTCTCTGTTTCTGGTAAATGATGATGATATAGGGCTGAGAGTGGGATACGCGAGAAGTTTTTGTTTTATAAATTGTCTTGAACATTTACAGCTAACTTCTATTGGTTTTATTGTGGTGGAGCAGATGGAAACTGAATGAAAGTTTTGATGTGCGTTTTGTGCTGCTGCAAGATATGTCATGTGTGTTCAGTTTTCTGTTTTGTTTTAGTTGGGTGCGTGGTATGCAGCTTATGTGTAGGTTTAAAATGCTTTTCCTTCATGTGATTTAAGTTTTGCATGTGTAGTCATTCGTGGAGTTTTTACCTTTTTAAGTTTTAACCATGGTTTGTAGCTACAAAATGTTTGTACGAGTCTCATAAGCTGCTACTTTAATAGTTCAACTGTTTTTTTTTTTTTTTAAAAAAAGAAAAGAAATAATGCACGTGAATTGGAGATTACCCTTTTCTAAAGTGAGATGTAGAATGTTGATATTCCGATTTGACAACACTTTGGTCAAAATAACAAATGAAACCTTTTATAACCATTTCTAATCAAATCAAGGAGTCAATAAATAGCTTAGCAATTACTTGCAAGTAATCTCTAATGGATGATCTAGTAAACTAATGATTTATGCATTTTTCAAAAATGATCCCATAACTACCGTGTATTGCAAGTAACATGATTCTTTTGAGTAATAAACAAGTGCATATGGTTACATAAGTTGACTTACGATTGTTAGTAAACCATTGACTTTAAACAATACAAAACAATCTGAAGATTGTAAAACCAAAACAAGACTCAATGTTGAACAACCAAATTTATCTTGATGGTCCAATTTGTCCTGATCCACAATTTGTGGTACATGTTTATACAAGATACCTTAAGCATTTAGGACAAACACCGGTAAGGTGAACGACTCAAGAACCATTTGAGAACGGTGATTCTTATCTTAAGTACTATCTACTGGTACATTTTTCATGCAATGAAATATATACATAGGTCTTTATAGACATATAGATATAGATTTTGGATCCATCAAAATCTATGCCAATTATGTTTTTGATGTGTTTAGTGGAGCTTTTGGATTGGTGGCTTCCATGAAAAGAAAAAGTACTACTTTTGTCGCTAATGTATAGTGATCATGTTAGAATTGGTATTTACGATGGATTGAGTTCAAATGAGAATCAAAATTTTAGTGAGAATGAAGGAATGAATTATAACCATCCATTTTGTAAAACCTAATTTTCCTCTAAAATTAAATATCTCACAAATGGCTAATCAAAAAATTATAAAAATTGCATAATAGAAATCAGCGTTCTTTTCACTACGATTAGACATCCCTCATGATATACTTTCGGTAAAACTTTTTTTTTTTTTTTTTTTTGGGTTGAAAACCAGTAACACATATGTTACTAGCGACTAACACATATGTTACCAACAACTAACATATGTGTTACCAACGACTAACACATGTGTTACCGCGACTAACATATGTATTACCAGTTTTCGAAACCCATCAAAAAATGAAAAAAAAAAGTTTGTCGAAAGTATATCTTGTGAGATAACTAATCGAAGAGAAAAAAATGTTGATTTTTATAGTGCAATTTTTATATTTTTTTGACTAGCCGTTTGTGAGATATTCAGTTTTTAAAAATTGTTGAAGATATTATTATTTTAATAAAATGGATGATTAAGGTTGATTCTTTCATTTTCACAAAAATTTTTATTTTCATTTGAAGTTAATTCTGCTTATATATGTCATTCAATGTTTTATTATCTAGTAGGTTATACCAACACGTTTTAATTGATAGAGTTGAGAAGAAATTGATGAACTGAAGAAACAAGTCCCTGAAATTTGTAGTAGGGTTCAACTTGTAGTTTCAGTTCATTGAAGCTTAACGGTAGTCTTTATCCTACCAAAACCAATTTCTGATAAGAGTTTGTAATGATGTTTTTTTGAAAATGGATAACTAAAGTAAAGATTTGTTTGTTATGAAAAGTTACAGTTTAAAATAGGGAATGATTTGCAAAAAGTGAGGTTCTTTAAGAATCAAAACCCATCCAAAATGATAGGTGAGTACCTATATCTAGTGGGATCCACATCAATGTTGTATGTGTCTCTCTTCGCTCTAACTTTCCAAAATAATTATTGAATTTTAATTTTAATAAATAACTATCGAAATAATTTTTAATAAAAATTGACTAAACCTTTTCTCTCTCATTTTGGTCAAAGTTATACTTATTACCAAATTCACTAACAAACAAATACCCCCTTGAGGCTTTAATGAGACGGTTTTTGCAATACAATGAAGAATTGAAAACAGGAAAGGCTGAAGTTAAATGGGACGATGTTTATAAGCCCAAGAATCAGGGTAGGCTGGGATTAAAAACTCTGTATACTTGGAATATTGATTTAATGTCTAAGCATACTTGAAATTTGATAAATACCGAGAACGAGGTTTTACATGCCAATCGCGACTTGGTTACGTTTAAAGTCCTATATATATCATGAGAAAATAACGATAAATACCTTAAACTATGATATATTTATTGATGATATACTTTGTCATTTGATTATAAGGGGTAATTCTTCATGGGTTAAGTAGATTAACAATTACGTGGTACATGTTCGCATGACACGCCTTAACCATCTAATACCCAACACCGATAAGGTGAATGACCATTTGGTACCAGCTCAATTACCAAAACGAATAACATGAAGGGCCTGTTGAGACATCTTATGTCGCCTTAACGACCACATCAGTTCCTAATGACTCCTTTTTCATGCAACTGAAATGTATTTCCACAGGTCCTTATAGAAAGATTGAAATAAAATTGGATTCATTAACCCGAACACACAATAACAGCACCAGATGCATATTTTTTTGAAGTACGCCAATTATGTTAAACATTACAGCGACCGTTTTAAACAAGAAGTTCCACATTTCTATTTACATTACCCAAAACAAATCACTGACTGGACACAGGAACACATTCTAGATCTGCAGCAGGGGCTGAATCCACTGCTGGTGACTTCTTTGTAAGTGATTTGGGAATATCAATATCATCTTGGACACAACGTTGTTGAGGGTGTGATAAAAGCACACACATCTGACGGTACAGGACACGGGTCAGACCCTGCCCGCTCTCAAAGATATAGCCCTCATATTCACTGACCTGCTCAAGGGCGTCCACCAGACCATCATACACCTTCTGGGGACAATTATCGGGTCCTGGCTTATCATGGAGGTAAACCACGTCCATTGTGAAGAGCTTTTGGGTTGTGGCCCATTGGTGGTGTGGTGCTACTGATGATCTGCAGTAGAGTAGGATCTGGGAACCGCATATAGTATGAACAAGTTAATAGCTAATCTTATAATGACCAATGTGTCGATCAAACTATGTTGATTAGTGAAAAAAGTATTTTGGTCACAATTCTTATTTGTTTTATTTTATATTTGCCTTACTTATGCATGTCTAGTGTGGTTAAAAGGTGATCATCCAACTAGAATTCTGTAATTATTTTTTGGATGTAAGTTTCCATATGACAATTCCAGAATTCAGGATAACCGGATACAAGCCCCTCTTATTAACTCAATTGATATTATGTGGAATATCCCTTAACCTCCGTCAATTAAGCCAACCAGAATAGTTCTCTATATATCAAGAGAAGTAAGCCATTTTATTTGTGAGTTAATTATAAGGAATAAATATTTAGTAGAACCAGTTGAAAGAATAAACTTGCACATAAATCACATTCAGAATATTGATAATGAAAGGATTTGTCCTTTATGACCATTTCTTCACTTGTGATCAACCTCGGAGATTTTATGAAAAATCCGGAGATGCCTTTAATTTCTATATGTGAGTAGGAAAGATGGACTGATACATGTGTGTTGGTGTGAGTGTAAATTGCCCAATAAATTAACAACAATAAGCTTATTCCAAACTAATTGAGGTAGAGCTCTCAAGGTTGACTGGGCCACACTAATATATCATAGGAGTTTGTCTAGATTTTCCATGATGATTCGAAGATTAGGGTAAACTCTAGTTTAATTATAATTTTATTTGGATATAATTGGATTATTGTTCACATAACTATGCTAACAAGATTTTGTAGACTGTTGATTCAAATACATATTATCCTAATTGCCTTTAGGGAAAACTGGAAAAGTATGTATGCTTCTACCTGCACACCTGCAACTAACTTAGGTTCAGCCAAGTGTAAATAAGCCAAGTGAAATTTTGGGGGTAATTGTGTATGTGTAAGACAATTAGGGTAAAATATGTAAAAATAAAACTTAAAATATAGCTTGGAAGCTATACTCCGTATAAGTTAACCCCTTATTATCAACAATTCAACATCTTTTAGTACTGTCAATGGACACAAAATGGTATGAAATAACAGCACATGTATCTCTTCAGTTGCTAGGTATGAAGTGACTGATTTCAAGCATCACATTATCAAACACAAGTTTTATCATTTATTATTAGAGATTAGGTAAAAGAGCACCACGAAATATACTCACCACCCTGAATTTACGGTTCTGTGCACGAGATTTCTTAGCTTCATGATTTGCCACTTTGAAAAGATGCGTGAGATCTGCATGACCAGCAGAAGAATCAACAGTGATGCCTCTAAATGCTGCAATTGCAGACTCAACTTCGCTGCTAAACTCCTTCTTAAGCTTTCGACATATAAGAGCAAACATCTCAGTCAATTATGTACAAATAACCTGAATCATTATTCAATCGAACTGACATTTATGTAACTACGTTGAGATATGATCAGACAACAAAAACATTAAGAGAAGAACGATTTGCATTATAGATTCCGCATACCTTCTCTTCCAAACATACACTTCTCCTATGGTAGTAGCGTGACATTGTACAGAATTAGTTGGACAACAAAATTAGGTAAAATGTTAACAGCATACATTACAGTTTTCCTAACATTACCCTACGTCACAATAAGGGATTCACAGAATGCAACAATTCACATCACTATATACAAGCACGATCCAATAAACAGGTATAATTGCCACGTGTCATGCTCTAATTGCATATATATTCGGAAAAAACATCAATTACCAGAACGGATTACATCAAAAGCACATTGACTAAAACAAACGAAACTAAAAAGTACACAGTTAAATGTAATATTACACAATTAGGGTTCCATATAATTTAAATCAGATTATACAAACATGTATACATAATAAGTCAATTAATTACATAAATACGGAGTAAAACACGAAAAGTAAATCATATAATTACCCAAAACGGGGATTTTCCAAGAGCAGAGAACGCGAAACGATGATCGGGATTAATAGAAAGCTTAGCGTTAATGAAAAGAATAATCGCTTGTTTAATGGACTCTAATCGTGTAAAGGGTCTGCCAGTGACGGTTGTGTTTTTCATTTCAGTTAGGGATTCAGGATCAACATCGATACAGAATAATATATCTTCATTTGCTAACTTACAGGGGGCAAGTGTGTATCTATTTCCAGGTGATGCGCTATTATGCGCTTCTCTTCCTTCCATACTTGTTTTGCTTTCAATTCTTTCAACACAGGATGAGGGAAACCAGAGACAAGGGAGATTGCGGACAATTAATATTGAACTTTTGACAATACAAAATGATTTCCATCGATTTTCTGTAAATATTTTAAGAAATAAGTAAATGATATTTCTCATTTAGGTAATCAAAAGTCACTTTGCTTATAAAATGATTGAAAATTCAATAGTATCAAATGAAATGAATGTAAATTCATTTATTAAATGTGTGAAAAAAAGAAAAAAGAAAACGAAGTAGGAAAAGACACATTCCTACGTTATAGCTAATTAAATCATTAAAATTAATTTGTCGTGTTACACGAGTCGACCAAATGGTCGTAGAAATACGTTACTAGTTCAGATTTAGATTAAGGACATTTTATTAAACAACAAATCAACACTCATATAATTATAGATGAAATTAATGTATCCGCTACTATTTATAAAGTATCTTCATATATTGATTTATAAACTTTTAAAAATAATTAAAATTACTAATTTATCTATATTATACTCATAAATGAAAATAACTTTAAATAATCAAGTTTTCTTTTTTCAATAATAAACATTTAAACTCTAATTACATACAAAAATATATAAAAGTTTATAATTTCTTTATCGAGTTGATTTTAAATAATAAAAAAAGTTTAAAACTTTTTATAAAACATTTAATTATTTTCATACATGATAATTATAAAAGTTTAGATTATAATTGTTTTACCAATATCAACATATACTTTAACAAACATGCAATGAAAGTAATTAAATTAGTTATCACCGTTGCATTGTATGGGATAACATCCTAGTATTAGCCAATGTAGAAACCAGAAGCCCAAGAATAAGACGTAACTTTTATACTCACATAAAGATGAACCAAAATCCTTTACAAAAATATCCTGGACAAAGACTTGGATGTAAATTAAAGGCCCCAACATTAGAGGATGAATAAAGACGAAGAGCAAAACAAGTACATGATTAAACTAAATCAGAAGATAAACTTGCTTTCTTTTGATGTACATTTCAATCCAATGTCCAATTTCATGCCTAAAATGAGGCTCTTATCACTTGTTGATTTTGTTGTTAACATCACATTTAAGTATTTAACCATAACAGAAGTCCCCTTCAAATGTCTAGCTAGGTGCATCATATAATTTTCATTTTGGTTTGCATCCACATGAGCAGTTTTGGAGTTCCTTATTTAGGCTCTGCAAGGAAAGCGAACAATTATATCATACATTATTGTCATTGTTGGGGCAATAAAGTATAACAATCGTAAACAATATCGATGTAGAAGAGTTAAAATTTCAATTATAGTCGTCGGAGTGTAATGTGAGTTAAATATTAACGTCGTCTAGAAGCTCATATATATATATATATATAGTTTGTGTGAGCTAGTGTGGTTGTACTTCAAGCCTTTAACCAAAAAAAGACAACTAATTGGGTGCTAGGATTGTGTTTGAAAACAGATTTTGCGTTTTGAAAAAGCATGTCCCACCTAATTTTTCCAAAACACATTTTTTATGATTAGTTGCGTTTTGTAGACGTGATAATCAGATAATATCTTGATAACGCAACATCCTCATACATAAAATCAAACTAATGTTAAATATTTTATTAATTAAGATAGTTGTTTGAAAAACTAAAGTTACATATATTTACCAACCTGAACATGAGTTTGAAGGCCTTTTATGTGTTGTACTGCCAAATCCAACATGTCTGAATAGCTTGTTTGCTGCGGAAACAACACGTACTCATCAAAATTGTGTCGTAATAATGTAAAGTTAGACGATAATTAAACATATAAGATCGTATACGAAATGCATGGATCAACACCCTCACATATACAGATTATTTACCAGAACATGTAGATGAGTTATAATTAAGACGCCTATCCTAACTGCGCTAAAGACATAATTGATTGATATACAAAGTTGTCAAAGCATCAAGAGACGATACAAAGATCCTAATTAAGAGATCGTACAAATGATATATTATACTGTATATGGTTATTAACAAATGGTCATGTTCCAATGTCACAGATGGTCGTAATTATCGTATATAGACCCGTTTATATATGCTAGATTGTACAAGAACTTTGAGTCGCTATATTTGTGGTTGGATATGTATACCTTATCCATATTTGGAACAAGATCTTGCAATTTCTTCAACTTCCCGCTTATTCTTGTTCTACGTTCCTAAAATCAGTAAAGACAAAAACAAAACCACGAATACATGCAGCATTAAACAATTGGAGATGTTAGATATATAACAGCAAGTGTGAAGTGATCATGAATAAATTTGAAAAGTATTTATGCAAGGATATTATGTCGCGTGTTACCCTTTCTGCAATGCTACGAGGATGAGTAGCACAACCACGTTTAGCGCGAATTTTACAAGGGACGGAGTCATGAGGGAGGTCCATCACCGTGGCTGCCTCTAGAGCGGATTCAGATAACCCAAAATTTAGCTGAAATTCAATATAAATTGTTAGTATTTACATATAAGCGTATTCAACAATCACATTTTTATTTACATCGACATATAATTAAGTTGGACCCACGTAACAAAAACAATATACAATGAAGATGATATGATATGATATGGGTAAGTACGTACCTCAGACTCCATGATATTTAGACCATTCATGTCCATCTTAGCTCTTTTGTTATGTGACGACGATGAGGAGGAAAACACGAGGGAATTGGTAATGTCACTTTCTTCGGATATTTGCGAAAAAGAGTTTGTTCCTGTGAAACTAAGTTGAGATCTTAGTCTTGAATTGCCCCTTGCATCTACAGTTTCATGCATGCATGTCAGTTAGTTTGCATGAATACAAATAATTAATAAGATATAGGTTTGTCTGCAAGTCACTTGTTTAGATGTAATTTATCTTAACCAAGATTGTAGTAGGCTTCTAAATTGCATACATGCAACATTTAATGATAAAATATACTAACAGTTGATATATAAAAAATGTTACATTTTAAGATATATTATAATTTAAGGAATATGTATATTAGGGATAGGTGCCCCTCAAAAATATAAAATTGTGCAAAAGAAACTTTTTAAAGGTATTTAATGATATTTATAAAAAATTGTTGAAGGTAGCAAAAAATAAAAAAACTTTTTTGATCCCATTGATAATAATATCGTAGCTTCACTCTTGTGTACTAGGATTCATGATCATGATGTGGTTGAATAAAACTTTTCTTTATAGGCTCTTATACTATGTATATATATATATATATATATATAAAAGTTAGATTTAACCCGTGTGGTGTACGATAATTTAAATTAAATAATTTTTATATTCGTAATTTGTATATGTTTAATAGTTTATTATTATTTTTCAATTACTATTTTAAGTAGGATTTATAGATTTTTTATTAATTAATATTACATTCAAATAATATCTAACCTTATTTAAATTTATTTTTTAATTTATCTTTTAAATTTAACTAATTATTTATTTTTAAATTATAAGAGGATGTCACGTGTCATTTTACCTATATATCAAAATATGAAGTAACTTTTTATTCTCCTTTAATATATATAGATAGATTATCAATCAAAAACATATCAATTATTAAATTAATTAATTATGAGAATAGTGATCTTTTCGAATTAAATATTAATTGGTCCGTTTTTATTTATCCATAAATAAATAATATAGCAAACACTAGGTTTTGGAATTGGGTTGAACGAATTGAAAAAATAAAATTAAAAATTAAAAATTGTATATTACTGTCTAGAGGTATTGCGTTGGATTTCTAGAAGTAAGTAGGCTGGAACTTCAACGAGTTAGGAGTTAGACTGGTTGATGGACCGAACCTACGAATCTTTACCATGGATACTTCTTAACGTGAACATTTTGCATTCAAAAAACTTATGTTACGTTTTGACTCGCAAAACATTTTTGATAGAATTAGACTTCTTTTAAGTGAAGAATTTGATGAATTTCAATTCAATTCATTTATTAACCAAATACTTTTTCGAACGGAATTGAAATTTCAATTTTATCGAATTTTACTGAATTTTGCAAATCAAACGCAACCTTATTTATAAAAATTTAATAAACTTTATCAAAGAGGGTATTATACACAACAAATTTTCAAAATACTGTTATTGTAATAAACTTTTTAATTCGTAACAATTTGATATAAAAGTTGACAAAATGAAAGCTACGTTTTTCACGTGATATCATTTTTGTCATGTTCGTTATCACTTCCGATTTTAATTACTTTATCGTTATTTATTAATTATTAGTTATAATTATCAATTAAATTCAAATCAAAACACAATATTAATATTATTGCTCGTTATGATTTATCCCAAAAACTATATTTTGTATTTTGTATCTTTTACTCGTTAGCTTCTTTTTTTTCTTGTGTGTATTTGACTAAAACAATCATAAAATTACAGCAGTAGAAGTTACACGGTAATTAAATTCTGGTACATGCGTGACGACCGTATATTTGAGTGGGGTGAATGTGGGGGTTGAATGTCCAGAAGACACATGTGATTGGTCAGGTACGAATGGTTACGATAATGATTGATTCAGTGAATCCACCACCAACTTTCATATTTAAATAATACAACTTGCATGCAACTTGCTATCCTTTAATTTATATCTACTAATTAATTATTTCTTAATGTTTGGTGTCGGAATCCAAAACATTTTGAAAGAATATTATATTATCATTCTTTAGTCATTGTAAATTGCAATAAATTTATTTTGTGAAGTTTCATTTATTCTTTATTAGCTTATTATATTATTGAACAAATGATGTCGATCGATACGAGACACGCCTATAACCTTCAAGTTTAAGCAGAGCCGGTCCATTGATTTTGAGGGCCCTGTGCGAAAAATAGGGCCTCTAAATTCTTTTTTATATAAACAAAATCTATTAAAACTACGATAAGGCGATAATTGTTATAAAAATAATCAAAACAAAAGAGCGATAGTACAATAAATCTGCTCAAAGTTTATGTTCCATTTTACATTAAGTGATCTATCTTAACATTTATTAACATATACTACATACAATGGCTAAAATTCGAAGCGGTCGCACACCTTACACACCCTCAAGACCGACCCTGAGTTTAAGCAAGTAAATATGGTAAAATCTGTCTACATAATTACGTATATATAGATTTAATTAGCTTAATGCTTTAATCTAATGCATCCGTTAAGAAAACTGTACAACATGCAAACAACTATGTATGCAACTTTGAGGTACAACTTTTAGGTAGGTATAGTATAGTACTAGAATTTTGTGTTGACTCGGAAGTTTAGTATTCATATACCTTACTTGTACACGTATATTTTATGGTTCATATAAGAAATTAATGAGTAAGAAGCATATATAACATATATAGAATCATGTATATGTAATTAAGTAACAGAGCCAATAGACATATATATATTTACTTCGTCTCATATATATAATCCATTTTTTCATTTTGACATATCTTAAATTATTGTTCATTTTATATTTCTAACTTGTCAAACCAATTCTATATGATAAAAGATAAAATATTATTAGTTGTGCACTACAATTAGTACAATTTTCTTAAACTCCATATTTTTTATTTGTGAACAGTAAATTTTGAATGAAAGGAATATTTTACTTCTTCCGTCTTATTTTTATTGTTCTCTAATAAATCTTGTTTGATTTATGATAGATTAGATGAATTTCAATTTTACTCTTATACTTAAGGTAAGTTAAATTATAAATTTTTATAAATTAAATGATTCACAAAAGCAATAAATGAGAGTTAATTGAAAAGTATAGTAATTTTCTATAATTATTTTTTGTAAGTAAATAATTCTTTTAATGACAAATACAAATAATATTATGAAAAATACAAATAATATGAATGCAATATTAATTGCAAATTATCTAATTTCTTTTTGAGTGTGCTAAATGCGCTTTATTGTTTCTATATATATATCCTGGTTAGGTAAAATATTTAGTCTTAACAAAATTTAATTGAAAAAATACGAAGGAAAAAACGAATTGAAAACCATAACTATTAATATTAATTAAGTTTATTTAAGTGAATATATTCCAAACCATGGGCGTGGTTCTAAACCAGTGGATGATATGATATTTTAAGTCCCACTTGCTCGCAAATACCTTGCAACTTAACATCCTATTAATTATTGGTCCTTTATTTATATAACTACTTGTTAATTGTTTCGTGTGAATCTTCCAATCGAGCCTTGAAAAAAGAGATAAATACTCTATTGTCTTTTTATTTAGTTTTTAATTATATATATTCAAATAAAAAGTTTATGTGATCATATTTATGTCTTAATACCTAAATTATATTTGTTAGAGATAAATCCTCTCCTAAAAATATTATAGATACGGTAATAATAATAATAAAACGTCAAGTTATTATTAGGGTTATCACATTTGCATGCATACATATTTATCAATATCTATGTCAATTTACAAATAAACTAGTCTACTTGTCATGATATTATAAATCGTCAGACTTGAATTTTGCTCTAAAATGGTGTTGACTCAGTCAATATCTAGTCATTTCAATCAAAAAGAGCTATACGAGTAAAAAATACTACTTTCAAAAAGGCCTCTAATAAGAATGTGTGTGTATATATGTACATATATGTTTTTGTGTGTGTGTGAGCGTGTTTGCATATGTATAGGTACATGAATATAATTAAGAGTAGAAGTATATCGACCTATATATATGAGCAATATATAACGATGTACAAAGAACGCTACAATATTTGTAGCTAGAAATTATTTGTATCTCTACAGTTATAATCGGGGTTAAATATCTCAATTGTATTTACCATTTACTATAGGAGAAAAAAATACACATTTCGTAAAGTATCCTAATGGTGTAAGATTTTTTGACAAGTTTATTGTACAATCTATAACTAAATATTTGTAATCGGGTATGTCGATCAACTGGTGCATATATGCAAAAG
Organism: Logfia minima; assembly: GCA_963921325.1. Classification (NCBI taxonomy): domain Eukaryota; kingdom Viridiplantae; phylum Streptophyta; class Magnoliopsida; order Asterales; family Asteraceae; genus Logfia; species Logfia minima. Next base: position 7,473,159 of record OY992764.1, on the reverse strand, counting down.
ACGTACAAAATTTTGTAAGAATCAATAAATTCGTTTATTGTTGAAATATTCTTATTATATATAGCGAGTTTGTTTTTAAATCTTGTAAGATGTGTTCACTTTTCTATTTATGTTAGAGCTGGTTAATATTTGTGGTATTAAACGATATAATACCAACTTTTTCTAAAAATTGTTGTTATATCGGGGCGGGTTTCTGCAATATGTTCTTAATTTCTTTAATTTAGGGTTAGTGATTTTAGGGTGGTGTAAGAAACTGGTCTTAAAGATAATTGTGATAGAAATGGGAAGATTACATATGAAATATGCTCATGAGTTAAAGCAGCTGCAAAATCACATGAAATATTACATCATATTAAATTGAAGAAAATATGATTATTGTATTGGTTTTACTATCCAACTAATAATTATATATGCAAGTTGATGCAACCTTTTAAATATAATATTACTAGGGTTCCTCTTAAAACAAGAAAAAGGTTCATATAGACTAGCTAGCTTTATGCAGATTTAATATTTTATGTACAGTAACAAAAACATCCAACATGTATAACGGATGTGCCACATAATACTTATGATCATGTTATCAATTATCGATCATATAGTTAGTGTAAAATTGCCTATTAAAAAACCTAACTTTTATGCAAGGTAAGTGAGTGTACAATTAACTTATTAATCAAAACTACTGTGTGTAGTTATAATTAGTATTAATTATTAGTTGTTATTATTATTACTATTATTGTTATTGTTATTAATATTAATATATAGAAGAAAAATAGTATGACAAATTAAGATGATTTGGGCGTACCTGAAGCTGAGGTGGATGAAACAAGAGTGTTGAGAAAACCAGCCGGTGAGCTGCCGTGCCGGAATAATGGAGATGGAGTAGTTTCAGTCGTTGTACCTGTAATTTATTAAACCGGATCAAATGGATGTGTAATAGATTACTACAATGTAATTAGACGTTATTTATCCTTTTCTGTAGGTATCAATAGAAATTTCCATTTAAACCAGATCAAATGGATGTGTAATCGAGCATATATGTAACATCAAAATAATGTTAACTCTCTAGTAAAGAAAATGGTAAATAAATTAGCAACATACCTATTAGATACAGTTTAATACTTACGGAGTTTAAAAATGTAATAATAAATAATAAATAGATAAATAAAGTACTACCTTTTAAACCATTAAAAGCCGTTGCGAACTCATTTAATCGAAATGACGTCGTTTGCAACCGATCACCGGATGAGGAAAGCTGCGACGGCACCGAGTCAGGTGGCGCGAAGAAGCGGCTAGGCGTTTGGGTCCCACCGACGACCATGTTTGTATGCTGTTGTCCTTGTCCTTGTCCTTGTCCTTGACCAGCTTGTTGTTGTCCGTTAACGACGGAGTCTACGGTGCTGTTTAAAAAGGAAACGGGAGCTGAACGATATCGAGCGAGCCCTATTCCTCCGGCACTAGTATTGTTTCCATTGTTACCATTGATTGTGTTAGGATCTCTTGATGCAGAAGAAGATGAATTTGAGTTTGGATACATATTAGTTATATCTAAAATATCTTCCGCTTATTGTTTTAGAGAAAAATGTAGAAATTAAGAGAGAGATGGAGATGAAGAATTGGAGAAGAGAACGTTGAAGAAGCCTGCTTGCAAGATGCTTATGGATAAATTTATATCTATCTATATCTATATTATATAAATATTAGAAAGGTAATGGAAATGACCCACTTGTTCAAAGTCTGCGATCTTTTTATTGGAATATATAACTTTTTTGGTTATTACAAAATCATATTTTAATCACAACATGATGATATTGTATTCATTAAATTAATGTGAACCGTTCTTGTAGATTTCGTTACATGTTACTCCGTAATATTGATATAAATTATTACTATTATTTTTATATAAGTGAATAATTAGTAAAAAGGTAATTCATTATATGAACGTACGGCTTGACAATTTCAAGTCGTATGGATAAAAAGAAGGCAATATAATACAAAAATAACTATGTTCGGTTTTTGACTTGGAAAAAAAATGAATTGCTCAAATTGTGGATGCAACCTGGCTAGTTGATCGAGGGAGTCAATCAACAAGCTTAATCTCGCTTATCGATTCACACTTTGAAACTCGACTCAAACTCTATGATCAAGCCTTTATATCATTCGAGCCTTTATTTTCAAGCTATAGTTTGAGCACGAGTTATCAACGTGATGCTATCAAGTTTGGCTCCGCACTACTGTACTTACTCAAATATTTGTACCTATTTAAATATTATATTTATTTATATTTATTGATTACTGACTAGATACTTTTGAGAAAGACTTAATTACAAGCCATGTACACGAACGGTGTAAATTTACATAAATAAATATACACGTACACGAATGGTGTAAATTTAAAATGACACAATCTAGATAAAACTTGTCAACTTAAAGAGTCTCAAATTGCATCGCATATATTTCAAGTTCCTAATCTAATAACTCGTGATTTGACTCTACTTGATTAGCTTTTTTTAATAAAAACATCAACATTTATTCACGTTTGGACTGTATAAATTAAAAATACTTATTTAATTTGTAATGACAGAATAAACTTCAAAACCTTCATGACATTAAACATGTAATCAAAAGTTACGACTACTCCACTTTGATTATTGATAAGTTTAAAGTCACTACTAAAAAAAAGAAAAATATTTACATAAAAAGTTAAAAGAAAATGTGAATCTAACTTATAAAATTTAAAAATATATGTGTGTATCTTTTTAAAAATAAAATGTATGTATATATTAGAATTTCTATAATGAAATTATTGTATAATATTGTTCAAATATGTTTTATAAGAGTTTTTAGACTTTTTACAATTATATGATTTCCATATCAGTTATGGGGTGAACGAAGGAGTAAAACAGAAAATTTATAGGAGTAATCCGGATGAACCTCTAGAAACATATAGACATCCCCAAGGTTCTTCCGTTTTTTCCTAAAGAATGGCGTGTATGCATGATCACAGTTGCGAAGATCACGATTGTTCTTCCGACTGGTCTCTCTACAAACATATTGACATCCCCAAGGTTCGTTTCTTCAAAGTTCCCCCCTTTATTTTTCCTTCTTCCTAAAACCCTAACTATCAATTTCACATTCTATCGCCAATATTTCTGAAATCATTTTCATCCTTTGATATAATAATGATTTCACTGCAAGTTATATCCAGCCGTTTATATATTATATGTCGCGGATTGTTTTGATGGCGTGAATATTAAGCTAATTTTGTTTATAATATATTCGGTGTGTAAGTATAATTTTGTGATGCTCTTATGATCAGTTGAATTATTCGAGAACATAATTAGTAGCGTATAAATTATTTGAGAACATAATAATTTTCCGTTACTGGTTGTTTTCATAGCGTGAATGTGAAGCTCGATTTTTCTAATTTGAATTCTATAAGTCGAAAAATCTCTAAGGTAATTTGTTATGCTTTTGTAAGTCTATTGGAGTGGTTTATAATATCTTGAATTATATATTTTTCAACTTAAATGAAATAATAAAATATATCTATGTAACTAGGTATATTCGGGATTATATAATAGTGTCAACTCTTTAAATTTGCTATTTATATTAATTGAATAAAGATAATTAAGTGTTTTTACGGTTCCTTCTTTTTTTCGAAAAGTGTTCTTACATGATTTTTACCATATAAAAAGTGTTCTTACATGATTTTTACCATATAAGTTCTGTTTAGAATTTGAGATAAACAAATTAGAATTTGCTGTATGTTTTCATTGTATTGTAAAGGTGTCTGCATTGAATGAGGCTGTTCCTGGAAGTGCCAAAGCTGTTTTTAAAGCTTGGGAGCAACGTCTAAGATCCTCGGAGGTAATTGTGTTTTAAATATGTACAAATTGTAATTTGTCCTGCCTTTGGAATTACTGCTGTTTCATGTCTCATGTCTTCTTATGAACACTATTTTCAAAAAATTTAACCAATAAGAATATAAATGATCAAGTTAGTAACAAATATGAAAATGTGAATCAAGATTGATCTCTTTATCGATGGAATGCCTTAATGAGGAAATCTCTTGTTCTTGTATTTCATCATGTGGTTGTTGTGGAGTATTTCACATGATTGCCATATCTTGAAACTTGTGTACACCATGAGTTCTCTGAATTAGCTATAAAAATTTGGACGTTTTTCTTGAGAGTGAATGGTTTCATGCAGACTGATTACAATTACAAACCGTAGAAATTAAGGTCAAAGAAGAAGACAAGGAATTAAATTTTCTTAATTTTTTTTTTCTATATTTTTCTACATATTAAATCTGCTACCATGAACAAGCATGAGTACTTTAGGCAACTCTATGGTTCTTACTGGAGTCATTGTCTAGCATTTCTACCTGAATGTGATTAGTGATTTTCTTTATTGGTCCAGGGTTTCTTGGAAAGCAATGAGGATGATCCCGAGTTAATTGTTTTTATTCCGTAAGCAGTACATTTTTCATTTTATTTATTTATTTGAGATAACTTATGACAACTTTACTTGACTTGGTAGTTGGTTTGTTACCTGTTTTAATTTAGCTCTATAATTGTCCTTTCAATGCATCATTTATACGTCGTGTGAATGGGGTCTTCTTGTTTTAGCGATTACGATTTACTGATTACTGTAAAGATTTAATAAGATTCATTTCTAATCTGTATAAGAAATGGTTATTTGCTAATCATGTTAAAGTTGGGATCATTAATGAAGTAGAACTGTAAAGATATGTGAAATAGTGATTGCAGCCATAACAGTATCTAGATAACTATATACCCACAAAGCCTTGAATCCTAGTACTCGCGACAAGTTTAAAAATTGTAATACAAACTTTACTTACCAAGGAGCATGCTGCCAGCGGATTCTAATTTATTCAATGGCCATTTTAAGTTCAAACACTATTGCCATAATCTGTAAACCTTCTTTTTAATTTTTAAATATTTCGAAAATTAGCCATCTAATCATTATTGCATTAATCTATTAGGGTGACCAAAACTGTCCAAGTTTTAAGAGACCCATATTACAAAAGGCAAATCCTGTATTTTTAAATGTTTGCAGTATGATTTCAGTACTGATATATCTAGATACCAAGATGGTGTAATAAGATACCGACAATTTAATCTAATGTACAAATACATCTGACAAGTAATTGCTTAGAAGATCGTTATACAATGTCCCAAGATATGGCATGCTGTCAATATGTGATTTTGGTATTTCTGATGAAACTTAGTTACCACGTTGAAAATATTGTTATTTCTACTGCTGCATCGTGTTCATTTTTTTAGGCTTGTGAGTTGACTATTGTTTATGCTCATTTGTTGGAACTGATTATGATAGATTTACATCTGATGTTAAGATAAAGAGCATTTCAATTGTTGGTGGAGCTGATGGAACAAGTCCTTCCAAGATGAGAGCGTAAGTAGAACTTTTAAACCATACTTCTTCAGCCACTTCTATAAATTAAGTTGTTAAAATATGTTTCAAATAAAGTACACTACATGTGTAGGCAAAGTACATTGTGATCTTAATAATTGGTCTTGGTATCCCGGTCTATCAACAAAATGGCAACTCTTGTTGGAAGTTCTTTATAAGAATTTCCCCCATGAAAGGTGTTAAGTGACGGTCTGTGATGAAATGAGGGAGACCTAATAATTGATTATCTGACTTGTAAGTAAATGTTGGACTGTATGTGACATTTTATGTACGAATCAGAAGACAGTGACCTACCTTATTATAAAGTTTGTTAGTCTTGTGATAAAACTGTTAAATTTACAAGTGCACAGTGGTGCTAAGGCCATTATTAAGATTGTTTTTTTCTACAAACTAACTTCTATTGACAAGGGACAAATATCATAGATACAAAATGCAAAATCACTCTTAGATCATATATATAATGAACATAAAATAGAAATGTAGTAAATAAATAATAGAGGTTCTTTCAGTTTTTTATAACCATTAAAAAAACGCAACTCGTGATCTTAATAATGAAAAAAAGAATTCGTATCCTTGAAATTTCAAATTTGTTTGATTGCTCAGATTGAGAATTTTTATCATACGGAAGGAATTAACCTTGTTGGCCTTATTTTCATTCTAATTATTTTAATTTGTCTGGTCCGGTTTTTGGTATAAATCTTCAATGTTCGAAAGATGTGTATCTACAGTATAGTTATCTTTGGTTGTCATAATTTTTGGATAATAGCTTTATGATAATATGGTTACTTATTATTCAGCAGTTACAAACTAAACCTTAATATGTACTTCTGGCATGTAGGTTTATCAACCGAGAAGGAATCGACTTCTCAGATGCTCAGAGCATGCAAGCTGTTCAGGTCTGCAGGTTACAATGTCACAAAATCTATCATTTGTAATTCTTTTCACTTATAATAAAATTTTCTTCATTAGGAGTGGGAATTGGCAGAAAATTTGCAAGGAGTCTTAGAATACCAGACAAGGTGCACAGTCGCTTCTATTATAATGACACATAACTTTCCATCTTTTCACTTTGTATCATTTGTAAATCTTTTCACATATGATTGTGAAAACTGAAAAGTACTCAAATTTGATTGAGAAATCTTATTTGGGAGCTTGTATTTGAAAATTATTTAAAACTTACAGTAATGCTTTTATCTATTTTGCTTCTAAAATATCTAACATATATGCTGTTACTTGCTTAATGCATGTTGATATATGTGTTTTACCAGATATTCTAAGTTTCAAGGTGTTGGAAATCTGACGTTGCATTTTCCTGATAATTATGGTGGTGACACTTCTAGAATTCAATACGTTGGGCTAAAAGGTGAAGCAACTCAGGTAGGTTCATTTTTGAGATTTCTCTCTTTATTTTCTGTATATGTTGTTTCTTTCTTGTGTATTTTGTTCACAATTACTTTTATAATTGCTCAGTTGAAGAGAGACGTTGTTGCAACAATTGTTTATGAGCTTATGCCGAACCCTTCTGATCACAAGTAAGTGCCTCACGCCTTTCCAAAAGCTATAGTATGAGATTGAATCATTTAATTATTTCATGATTAGTTGCTTCCGATCATTTGTATGTTTTATTTCGCCAACTTTTTTCCTATTATCTTTCTAAGTGTAAGAATTGATACTAAATTTGCAGGGCGAAATCGGAAAGTGGAGGTGGCATGTCACATGTGGAGTGAGTTTTCTGGTGTAGAAGTAGGTCATGCAATATATAAAAATGTTAGTAGACCCTAGCTTCAACTGTTTAGTACTGATATACCCTTTGTTTCTCATTTAAGCAACCTTGTTATCATGTTATGTACTAGCCTTATATGATGTGTCTGCAAATTATCTTATCAGAAATTCGCAGTGCCTTTACTTGTATTACTCAATATTTACTTTTTATGTTAATGACTGGCCTGGTCAAGTTAGAGGTCTAATAAACACCAGAGGTAGCAAAATGGACGGGTTAAATAATGCTAAATTTTTGGTATTGTCAGTAACCCAAAATATAATTTTTCATAAAGAATTGTAAAGTGTCAAAGATAGACTAAACTATTTTAACGAGGCTATACAAAACGGTGGATGACCCAAAAGTCACTGGTTCTAGAGATCCAATTAGAATATATACTCATTTGAGATCTGCAAGTCCCATCATGAATCCACTTCTTGTATCATGATTGAAATAGCCTTGTACTTTAGTTTCGAAATCTTGGATATTCTCAAACTCTAAGAGCTAGTACGCAGTATTAAAACCTTCCATTTAATACGATATCTGAACTTCATATGATGCGACTAGAATTGGGAGGTCGGTAAAAAGGTGGAGGTAGTCAACTCATAGACTGACCTTAGTTAACTACTGCTCTTTGGCCCAGTTGGTACTAATCGATTGTCTTGGAGCATTGGTCATAGGTTTGAGACTTGTTACTAACAGGGTGTACGAGTTCCTTTGCTGTTAAGAAAAGGTTCATATGCATGTAATACTAGTGGAATAGATATTTGTTTGAGAATAATAGAGACGTGGTTAGTTAATTTTATTGAGGATCACTTCAGAGATGATTGTGTGTATATGATATTAGATATAATGAAGAAATGAATGGTACAACTAGTCGTAGCATATGATAAAGCTACTAATTTCATAAAAGCCGACATAACTTTGGAATATCAAACATTACAGACTTTCATGAAACATCACTGTTTCCATTAGGAAAAAGAAGAAGATAGTATTACTCATATAATAAAAACCCAACACATGAAAGAATCAATTCTGCTAAGCACCTGGCCCTTGCTAGTACTACAACTATCCCAGGTAATATTGTCAAATGAGCGCTATTAAAACTCACCTCCTTTGAATCTCTGATGAAAGTGGCAGCAGATGCATATATTAACTGTTAAAAAGATTATTATATAATGGGCCACATCCATAGCCAAAGGCCCAAAGCTGGTCTTTTGGACCTTAGCCTTTATTGTTGCATTATTAATGGAAGAAATGGACACTAGAAAAGATCTTTTCTCTATGCAAAAACCTGTGGAGAAAAGTCTTATTTCCTAAGCTTTATAAATAATTAATTTTAGCAACTTTGATCGTTTTTTGGTTTTAGAAAATAAAGTTTGACAAATGAAAAATCTACGTGCAAAAGCTGCATTATGCATATGTAATGAATGAATGTTATGGTCCTCTTTTCCTAATAGATTGGTTTAATGTTTGTTGCCTAAGGATCCCAGAGGGGATAATCTGGTATTTCTTCCCAGTCACCCATAGGATCAAAGTTATTGGTGTTAGAAAAATACATTTTTTGCTCTGCCATAAGAGCATCACTTAATTCCATCCATAATTTAGGTGAATCAAGTGGTGAATCATTTATAGCCTGAATTTGGCTAGGTGAAAGTCGAACATTGACTGGTACTGTATGACCCGAGCTTGACCCACCCTGCTCTTGCTCATATTCTAACATTTCGGGTCTGAACAGCATGGCTGCTTCTTGGGCTGCCATGCGTACACATTCTGCACTAGAGCTAACTGGCCTCGGGAGCCCGTTTGCCCTTTCTGGGAAATTAAGTCTGGCCAAATCACCTCTGAGGTAAAATGCTGCTGCATCATAAGCAGCTGCCGCCATTTCTGGTGTCTCAAAACTCCCGAGCCAGATTCGGGAATCCTTCCTAGGCTCACGAATTTCAGATACCCATTTGCCCCATTTCCTCTTGCGGACACCCCGGTAAACCGAAGAAGTACCACCTCCACTTGTGGAACCGTTTTCGTTCATAATTAAATTGTTTGTTAGAATATTCTCTGTCAATGGTAATGTCTTAGATTTTAATCCTGGAATGTTTATATAGATGTGGATGGATATAACGCAATTCATTAATATTAAAAAAATATATATTTTAAGTTGTTGAAGTGAGGTTCCAAGTAGTTTCAATATGCTTTAAGAATCATTAACACATATTTATGTTTATAATCTTTTAGCATAAAGACAATGATGTTTGACCACTGAGAGCATCGACATATGTCCCTTCACTCGTGTAGTCGTGTGTGTCTGTTTTGTTCATGGAACCTTGGATATTGACCCTTTTCTTCTTCTTTTTTTGAAAAATAAAATAAAATAAGATTTAGCAAGTTGGAAGACAGAGATTTAGTTCTACTGTTTATAACACGGTTTCCCTGCAGGTGTCCTGTCACTACTCTAGTTGGGTCCACATAATCTTTACCTAGGACCAAAATCATCCTATTTCTCTAGGTCTAAAGAATATTCCGTTGTAAGAATTTAACACAATTTGTGTATACTACAGTAAAGAATATTCCCTTCTAAGAATTTAACACAATTTGTGTATACTTCAGTAATGTTGTGTACTATATAGTCATGTTTAGTGTTGTTAGATTGTAGTCATGCAGTAGAGATGATAATTGATCAGATATGAATCTGATTGAACTATATGTATGTATGTATATATATATATATATATATAGGGAAATGATCTATAGGGAAGCTTCAAAATTTGGGGAAGGAGGGAAGTAAATCTTAACCCTTGATTTTTTTATTAAAAAACGTTTTTAACATTCATTGGTGATGAATATTAAATTTTAAATTTTTTTGTAATTTTTAAAATTCATTTATGATGAAATTAATGGTTGAGATTTGCTTCCCTCCTTCCCTAATTTTTTTTCTTCCCTCTTGATCCCCACCCTATATATATATATATTTAGTTATTTTTCTTCGTTCGTTACATATTTATATTCGTTTTAAATATCATCTATTCATATTCATATTTATATCCATTGAATCAAGTGGGTTAATTGATATATGTTAGGATATTCGGAAATTTGTTAAAAAGAAATCTAGCTCATGATAAAATCAAATTATTAGTGAAGAATAAAAATATTGTAAATTTTATCATAAAAATATGTAAATACTATGATAATTCTAGCATAACTTGTTATAAATATTAATAAAATATACCTTTTGAAAAATTTTAAAACATTTCATTAATTGTTTGTTTAGCTATAAACATTTTAATCGTTTTTTATCATTAGTTAGTAATTTACATTGCATGATGGGAATTATTAAAATCTAGCTCGCCAGTATTTACTACAAATAGAGATGATTTTCAATTTGCTTAAGATATTATAACGAAAAATAATAAAAGAAAATTGAATATTTGCTGGAGATACTAAGGTATAACAACCTTATAATAAATTTAAATAAAGATTTATTGAAATTTCTTGCAATGTATATTTATTAATATGTATAGTCATACGTAAATATGTTTATACTCGTCTACATACATTTCATATGCTAACGGATGAATTTATGGATGACAACTTATCATTCGCATTTGATCCAATAATCATTCACATGTATATTCATATTCATTATATATTCATTTTCATCATTCATATCCAATTATAGTTGATTGGATCGGATGAATATCTATTAAATCGAGTGTCTATAGTCATCCCTAGTCATGGTGACATCATTGTTTGGTTTTACTACATGAAAAAGGTCAAGTTTGAATTTGGGAATGAGAATGGGAAGTATGATGGGAGTTTTGAAAATTAATATGATCCATTTTGATTGTTTGTACTTTGTAGAGAACAGCTGGATGTTAGTAAGTTCCCATATAATCAGTCGTTGTCTCTTGCAAAGCCTTCGTCTCCTTTTCACTAGTTTATGAATTAATTTAACACGTTCATACAATGTCACTACTCGCTATTCTTTAATCATTATTAAAATAAATTAATGATAATACTAATAATATTAGAAAAATTGAAATCTTAGAAATGTCCAAAAGTTGATAATAGATTCTAACGTATACATCAAAGATGAATTAAGTTTAATGTGAATACATCATTTAAAATGATTTATTGTGGATAGACATGGTACAGCCAGTCCTCCCCTTTGAGGGTCAAAGTAGGTTATTCTATGATGAATCTTATGGAGTCGTCTTTTGTAGATTTTGTGGGACTCCTCAATTTCATAAATATATATATATGACGGTGCTTCCTTTATGAACAGACAAATTTACTTGGAAATTGCAAAAGGATCCCTATGTTTTATCGGGCGACAAATGAATTTAACAGGCCTTGTTGCGATACAACATATCAGACCCATGAGAAACATAGCTTAAATAAATAGTAAACAATTCAGTAACTTTAAAAAAAATATTGAAATATATAATGCTGTAAGTTAAAACAAGATAACCTAGTGGGTGTCATTTTTTAAACACTTTTACGAATAAAATTATTGATCAAATCTTTATAATCAATCAATATTTTCTACGATAATAAAATTTGAGGACCACTTGTACGATACTTTGTTTTTTAAGGTATATATAACAATAAACTTTTCGACTTTGAAACCGTCGTAATAACAAGCGTTCTTATAAAATAATAGTCTCTAAAAATCGGTGATTATGTGCGTTATCACATACTGGATTTGCTAATTGTTTTCACACTTTTAGGGATGTCACAAAAGTTTGAAGCTAAGTTTTTGATAACAACAATATTGTATGATGTTAGACAATGGCGATGCATTTCAAACTCAATTTACAAGGGGTTTAATCTTGTAATTTTTGTCATTCACCACCCCGTATCAACACTTACATTTTTATAAAACTACGTACGTATAATAGGTGTCAACTTTACATTACATCATTAATCATTTTAGACGTATTTATAGTTAAAAACCCTGAATTGAATGTGAAGACCTACCTTCGATTATATCTCAAACACTCATTTCTAGAACAAGTGAATTGACAGTTTTGGAATCTAGAAAGTAGATTTATTTAGATAAAGTCGGTGATAATTTCATATGTGAAAGTAGAGATTACATGAGTCTATTATTGTGTTCTACATAAAACAAACAAATGAGGATATATATCTTAATCTTTTTTTCTATAGTTTTCCTACGATATAACTATATATTTATTGATGAATAAACTTGTTGTATCTTCTAGTTATGTGATATTATTATTCATAATTTGGAGTTTACTGTAACATTGTTAATACGTAAAAATGATTTATGACGACAATCCATTTTTAAAGAGAATGATCAAAAATACAATAAGAAAAATCCAGTATTAGAATATATCAAAATAATTTAAAATTGCAAAAAACTAATCTCTTTATGCAATCTGCAATTTGCGAGTTGCAGGTGTTGGGTTGTGGGTTGCGTGTCCGGGCTTGTAGCCGGAATGCCCGCTCGTAGCTGGGTACATGGCCGAGAATTTTGGACGTTTTTGGGTCGTAGCAGAACAGCCCTAACTTTGTGGGTGCCCGGTTGCGGTTTGCGTGTGCCGTGGCCCGGGTCGTAGCCGAGATCATAGCAAGGAAGCCTTGACTTCTTTCAAAAAAAATTACTTATGTTGACTTCCTTGGATCATTTTTGACTTAGACAATTCGTTGACTTATGTTGACTTTCTTTTTCTTAATAAATTGTGTTAAGCTTCTTGTGTAAACTTTGAAATGTCGCATTGTTGACTCGTAACTCGGATTAAGTCGCTGTGGCTTTTTTTTTAATTCGAGTATTTTTTTCCGATATCTATTTAATGGCAAACCGTCAAGTGATTTGTCCCAAAAAAAAAATTTATATTCGGCTTCTTTGACTTTCAATTTTCACAATTTACAATTATTTTGACTTTTAAATGCACTTTGACCACTCATAATTTGCTATAGAAAATTTGAATTTCAAATTCGTAAAATCTACAGTAAATATGAAGTGTCATTAAACATTAACCCTCAATCAATTTCGAAAAACATCAAAAAAGTCAAAAAGTCAACAAACATCACCGTTTTTTTTACTCTGTAAACTTTGAAAATCTAATTTTAAATTCGTTAAATTTACAGTGAATATGGAGTGTTATTAAACATTAACCCTCAATCAATTTTGATAAAAAAAAGTCAAAAAAACATAAAAAAATAAAATAAAATCTACGAACCCGACAACGATCAACGTTACCGGCTACGACCTCGGTCACGGGCGTGCGTTCAGGGCACGAGCCCGGACATGCAACCTGCAACTCAACACCTGCAACTCGCAAATTGCGTGTTACGGGTGGAAAGTAGTTGTTTACAATTTTTATTTTCTTAAATTTATATTTAAATTAAAAAATTTACGTATATTTTGATGAATTTTCTTTTTTTAAATACAAAGTACATGAAACTGCAATCATTGGAAGTGTGCATCAATCAATTCCAATAGAAAAACCCCATTTCTTCAAAAATACCGAAAATGCAACATGTTCAAACCTGTAAAGCAACTAAAAGAAAGCATCACGTACCAAAAAGGGTACATTTAAGCCGATTGTACGAGAGTGACCTATCAATCAAAATCAAAAAGTTATTGATTCAAGTTTCATTCGACATATTGTGCATATAATAACAATGTTTTAAAAACCGGTTTTTTGACTGGACCGGTCATCTCATCGGTTCCGGTTGGACCGGTCGGACCGGTTGAACCGGGTGGTCGGACCGGTTGTTGACTATTTTTGACTTTTCAATTTTTTTGTATTTTTTTCAAAATTGATTGAGGGTTAATGATTAATTACACTCAATATTGACTGTAAATTTTATGAATTTGAAATTCGAAGCAAGCTTTGAGTGGTTAAAGTACATTAAAAAGTAATAAAAAATATAAATTACCAAAATTGAAAGTCAAGGAAGCCGAATTTAAAAAAAATAAATTGGGACATCAAAGTTTACGAGCGAAAAAATGTGAACTTTCAAAGTTTACAAAAAAAAAAGTCAATTTGGTCAAAAACCGGTCCAACCTCACTGAAAAAACCGGTCGGACCGGTCAAAAACCGGTCGGACCGCCGGTTGTTGACTTGGTCAACTTTTCCTGAAAACCGGTTTATTTTGAACCGGAAAACCTCCAAATCCCGGTTCAACCGGTCGGACCGGACTGGTCGGACCGGTTTTTAAAACACTGTATAATAATGAATAACTAATCCAGTCTCGACCAGCTGATTTACATTGTTTGAACTCAAATAATGTCATTTAGGAACTACAAGGTCAATATCCAACTTGAGCAACAAGGAACTTGCTAGAAGTCTTCTGATTAGGATACATTTATTGTTTTGTTATTAGGAACCTTAATTAATTAGGGATTTTATAATATTAGGACAGTTTAAGTATTTTAGTTAATTTAGAATTAGATATATTGGTCTATATATATTGTTCAGAGCCTCACTTTTATTCATTATGAAATTTACAGTTAATCTAAGAACTCGTTCTTTATTATCATCTTCTTGTTCGTTAAATCAATAATTCTTTTGGTAACCTGCTTATGCAAGTTTTATCTTGTTCACAACGTGATTGTGACATAAGGCATACTGTAAAATTGCTTACCTGTTGGTGTTCCAAGCACCAAGAACCAAATCATGCTGTAACTTTGACGAGATTGAAGATTCCCTATACTGCAGTGATTTACTCGTGTGCTGAATTAGCATTGACAACTAAAGTGGGTGAAGTTATACTTCGATCCATCTACAAATTAATTGATCGATCATCTCCAACGAGTTAAATGGGACAAAAGTCACCCAATTTTTTAATCCACAAAACCTTCTAAATCATTTCCTATTTACTGTTGTAATAAATATCGTTTTTATGTATTTATCTTTGACACTGATTACTTACAAAAGATATATTAATTTAGTACAAAAAGTATTTGGGTCCAACCCAATCCTTCGATCAACAAAGCAGTATCTGTTTTGACCCAAACTCGTTCTGACCCATTACTCAACCCACTCAACCTGCACGATGTCCTCCCCTGGGTTTTGTGGACCTCTAATTTCTAGCTTAACCAAGTTCAGTTCTCTCATTGAAGCATGCACCCACATACATACACAGAAAGGAACAGAATGCTGTAGGTAGTCAAAGTTAACAACTGTAACATTATTTGGCAGTGGTTCTGACACATTTGTTCTCAGGAAACATGATTCCTTGTATTGAATTCGTTCACTAAGAAAAACTACATTTCTATGCAGACTATTTTATTATCTTTTAGTACGCTGGCAAGTAGCTAACCTTGATTGCAGATTAAACATAGTAACCGGTAACAGTAAATCCTCGACCTATAATTTCTCCAGCACAATACCAAGCGAAACACTCGAGCCCAAAAAGGGCAGCTATGCCCATATCTTCAGTTTTAAGCTCCTTCCTCGTCTTTACTAGTTGCTTCAAATGATCAAACTCCTTCCAGAATGCATCATAGCGACTGGGAATGCTGATTCAAGATTACAAGTATTTGATTAATAGAAACCAAGTAATCAAGTATAGAGATGGGTCTAATACGGGCAAGTTGGGTAACGGGTCAAACGTGTCAGTTTAGGCCAATTTATCAACACTTTTATGCGCTAATTGATGAAGTATTTAATTGAACAAAAACTATACTACAATAATAATATAATATCTTTTAAAGAAAGCAAGACTTCTAAGCCATTGAAAGTACGTTAGGCGACTTTTGACCTGTTTAACCCATTCAACCCATTTGATCGTAATCTCAAAAATTGAATCTATTCACATTAAATCTAAAGATCGGTAGTTTTTTTTTTTACATTCGAAATTCAAAGGTTTGACAACTACAATGAAAACACAAGATACAGCTTTCATGGTACAAATCTCAAGTATTGCAGTAATAATTCATTTTGAAACTAATATTCAGAATTGTCAGTGACAGAAGGGGACCTTTTGGGATGGATAGATTAATAAATACACATCACAAACAAGTGAGCTTCCAAAGTTACAAGTTAATACTATTTGCAGATTTAGACTTCCATACAAAGTTATAGTTAATTTAATATACGTTAATTTGTTGTCTTTAAATTTTCTTTGCTTAAATTAAGTTAAGAATAATATTCAAGTTGGAATAGTAGATGACTAATACGGGCAAACCTGGCAAGACGAGTGTAAAGTAGCTGATTTGATAACTGCTGACATTTTTCTATAGTTGGTGGATCCTGAATGTGTTGCTTGTTCTTCTCTAGTGTCTCCTTGTAGTATGTGGTCCCATGCTTAGATAAAAAACTTGAGATTTCAGCTGTCTTTGATCGTAACATATGCAACTTTGATGCCATAACTCGTACACTAGAACAGTACCGAAAACAGATTTAATAACTTGAACACGCACAATAGGGAATTAAGATCTTTCACCCAGTTTGAATTACAGATCAACAAAATAGAATGACAGGGTTGCTAATTCTAAGCATTGGGTTATGATGAAAATCAAGAGATATACACGTTGTATTGACTTTGATATGTAACTATCATGGAAGTTATTAGTAAATGATCTGAAGTTACTTTTGACATCAACATTTATCTGTGGTCGAAACAGTAGTGGTCGCTCATATAACACTGTTGATAAAGACAAATCTGGTTGACTTAATATCTGTTAATGAACTAGGAAAAGTAGGAAATCACATAGACAAACTAAATATCCTAGACTACGAAAGTAAATTAAATTAAGTCATATCTCTAATAAACACCAACCCCAAAGACACAAATAGTCAAATAGAACCCCCAAATCATTCAGCCATTTCTCTATTCAATTTTATCAAACAAGCGCATTTTGCACAGGTATTTTCAGACGATTAAACTAGAAATCATATTGGTATGTGTTCAAGACTGCAACACTATTATACCATGATATACGAGACTCTAATACCCGGATTGGGGGGTGGGGGCGGGGGTGTTATTTGTATCATTAACATTGTCCAAAAGCTGCCTCCCTTTTGGGTATTGTCAAAACTAGCTTTAAAGTTGGAACTTATATTTACAGCTGAAAGGTAGCTGTAATTGGAGCTTAAAAATTGTCCGATCACATTGAAAAACACAGTGATAAAATCCGAAAAGGGAAAATAATTGATAAAGGGGTATTTAGGTAACTTATCCCGAGTTCGAGCAAGTATGTTATTCAATTTTGGTGCATACAACAAAATACAACTATTAAATGAATAATTCAATAAATATACATTTCTAGGCATATGATCAAAAACCATTATAAACACAGAAAACACTCACCTAAGCAATCAAAGATGATATAACAAACACCAAAATATATTCTTATACGCATCATTTTAAAACCAGCTGCTACTTTCACCGTATTATATCCAAATTTACACCAGCTAGAAATTAAACATATATTATCAGACATATACTGATATACATGAAGAATTGTAAAATAATCAAAGCTATTGCACAGCAATTAACGATCAATGGATTTCATTAATACAATCGCAGGAATTACAATGTATAATACATTTTACTCATCTATTATAAAACAAAAAGGAAATCATATACATTTAACCTAATAGGTAAACTTGTTAGAATTTAATTGACAAAAATAATTATTCCAAAGAATTGGATTTTACCTTCTCTTTTCTGAATTTTTACCCGTTCAACAGAGAGAGTGAGTGACTGAGTGCGGTAACAAGGGTTTTGAGCGTGTTTTATACGTCCACATGTTTCGCCCTTACTTATTTAAAAAATGACATTAAGGTCCCTAAAGTTTCGTGTCTGTTACTTAAACAAATGGTTCCTTATTTCCTAATCTTCTGATATTAATTAGGGAGCATTAGATTTTTTGATTATTATTTTAAAAATAAGTAAAAGAAGTTAAGAACTGGAAAATTAATATTGGAATAGGATTGGGCGTCATAAAATGGATGCCTTTAAGTATGCTATTAACTTGAGGGGTTAGGGAAAAATTAAGAAATTCAATCGTAATTAAAATGATTGAAATAATTGATCGAGAAAAACTGAACTGGTGATTTGACTTTTAATAATGTGATAATCAAAATATTCCAATTGGTTATAACTAAAGATCGAACCTTAATAATCGAAGCGTTATTTTTTTCAATTACTTAAAAATATTTATTTAGTATTGTATATACATTATTGTTAATATTACTCTTATAATTGTTCGTAGTAATAATAACAACTAATAAATTAGTCAAGATTTCTTTTACTATATGTATATTATATTATGTAATAGATAAATTATATATAATTGGTAGGATATCAAATACTACATCAATCAATTAACGGTCTTCCAGCTCAATGCTTAGCTCGTAAGCAACTAACTAAAACTTCATTCATAATTACAGTCTCAGTTAAGCTATTACTAAAAAAATATCTTACAGTTATACACATCTACATATACTTAATTAGTTTTAAATTACTTAGGGTCTTACTTTAAAATTGATTTACAAGCTTTAATTTAATCAAAGTCTAAAATTCGGATGTTAACTGAAAATAACGGATAAACACCAAACTGATTACTGAAAATAAAAAAAAAACCAAACTATTATAAAAGCAAACAGTTTTTATAATCGAATAACCGAAATATTCAGTTCAATTTGATTTTGACCGACAACTGCGTTAATCATGAACACCACTCATTAACATATACCATATCCAAAGGAGATGAAGTGAAAATAAATATAGATACGTAAAATATTGAATTGATTAGAGATAGTTTTATATGACATATTTTAGTCATATTCAAACATCATTCTTAACGTTGATTCTTATATAGAAAACAGAAAGTATTTGACTTTAATCACGTACTATTGAAATATCACATTTGAATTACTATCACGATGTATATTCACATGTGATTATAAACGTAATTATAAATCACATGTAATAAGATGTAATTTTAAACTAATCACATGTAATAAAGTTAGATCAAAACAATCTACTTAGCCTAAATCGCGACCGCAACAATCTAACTCATACAAGGTGACATATAGCAACGGTCAAGTGTCCTCTCCAGAAACAGTTATTACTTGGCTTTTCAGAATCATAAACGAAAATGAGTAGCTAACCTTCATCACCCATCATCAATATCACTAATGAAACAAATAAATTATAGCAACGTGAAATGTACCAATAGGTTGCAATATTAAACATGTCTATAAGGGGTCTGATCCACATGGATATTTCATACTTGAACAAAAAAACACGCAAAAACATTCAACTAACAATATAAAAAGATCACAAATATGACCAACATCAAAAGACACTACTCTCGCCTCTTTTAAAATGATCAACTCTGCTGAGGTGAAGCTTTGGCAGCCGCAACACCACTAGGCTGAGTAGCTTGAGGTGCTGGAGCAGCGGCATCACCAGAATATGCAGGTGGTTGCTGGGGATAACTGCTGCCATACGAGCCGCCATATGCCTGTGGCTGCTGTCCATACGGTGCTTGAGGATACCCACCAGCACCATAACTACCAGCATAAGAAGCTGGTGGGGCATAGCCACCTTGTGGCGATTGTTGTGGCTGTTGACCATAAGTCGGTGTTACGGGAGGTTTCTGTGTTGGAAGAGGTCCATAACCACCATATCCAGAAGGTGGCTGAGCCCCGTAGCCTGGTTGGGATGTTGGTGGGGCCGCCCCATAGCCTGGCTGAGTAGGCTGAGGATAACCAGATTGAGGTGCAGATGCTGGGGGAGGAGCTTGATTAGCATTTTCACCCTGAGCTCCATATGAAGCAGTTTGCCCTTCAGTGGATTCGCTAGTGGCATTGTAACCAGATGTTGGATTAGCATAAACCTGTTGATCATATCCTGCCTGTGGCTGACCATAACCAGATTGAGGAGCTCCATATCCTCCATAGCCATCTTGACCATAAGTTTGACCTTGCTGACCGTGGCCGTAGGTTGATGCATCTGTAGGGCCAGATGGACCACCAGGTGGTTGGGTTTGTGGAGCTTGTTGCTGGTTGTAGTAGTCATAGCCGCCACCTGCCTGGGTGGTTTGCTGAGCTGGTGCAGCTCCAGGTGCTGACTGGTCCCAGCCAGCAGCATATCCACCTGAAGTTGGCTGACGAGGATAACCACCGTATGGTGGTTGTGAATACTGAGTGGGTTGACCAGGGTAAGCTCCAGGTTGCATATAACCATAACCCTGTTGCTGAGTTTGTTGACCAGATTGTGCCCAATTTGTCTGGGGTCGAGCTTGGTAACCTTGCTGTGAATATCCACCACTGCCCATTGGGTTTCTCATTCGGTTCTGCAAAATTATCAAAATCTCAAATGAACCAAGAAGCTACACTTACATTGGGCATCACAAGATGGAACATTCATAAGCAACAATGATTTAATTAACATACTTGCATATAGGCAGGAAAAAAGCTGAAACGAATACAACTAGCACAAATATCTCAATATATCAAGAGAAGAGCACAGAAACAATAATTATGTATTCATTATATCAAGACAGGTTTAGGTGCCTACATACCGTATGGGTCGGGTGGTTTTACCGAGGGAGATACTCCAGCAGAAGCCCATGCTCTCCCTATTCGAAGTGAATGGGTACAAAACAGAACGCAAAACTATACAATCTTTTCAAAGAGCATATGTAATATTGCAGATCCTAGACAGTTGCTAAAATGACCACCAAAGCATCGACATAAGTACATAATATCATAAATCTATTTTAAAAACTCCAGAAGAGTGCATTCAGTAAAAAATATCAAAATAAGATGACCTACGAGCAATCTATTAGCCATTTTAATATCCTTTTAAACACCGTATGGATAGCACACCTCAAATCTCCAT
Source organism: Logfia minima (assembly GCA_963921325.1). Lineage (NCBI taxonomy): Eukaryota > Viridiplantae > Streptophyta > Magnoliopsida > Asterales > Asteraceae > Logfia > Logfia minima. The sequence continues at coordinate 7,452,116 of OY992764.1, read as the reverse complement.
AGTAATAATACATTTGCAGTTCTTCTAAAAAAAGTTTAGAGCCATACCAGGTTCTTGTTGCGTCACCAAAACTCCAACTACCCACCCCCCATAGAAAAGCCCTAACAGCAATATTAGCAACAATTTACATAAACCTATCACATTTCACTAACAATATATTTCTTCTGTGACGCATAATCTTTTGGATAAAACTCTATGCTTCTCAAATACTTAAATTGCCCACCTCACTACATCATATATCTACATAACCAAAAGTATATATATTTCAGTGTTAAATCCCAATAAAACAAACTCATCAGTAAGTGGTATTCAAACTAATCAATAACTGTGAGTGCGCTTGACAATGTTCCAACAGCCCTGCAGACGCAATCCAATATATAAGGAGGCTCTTCTATTTAATACGGATACAGGAAGATATGTGTATCTACACACATTTACCGTTACCGCCACTAAAATTACTTCAGGTTGTGGCAGGAAGAAAGCCAACCAAGCAGTTCATAGCAAAGAGCAGCAACAGCAGAATCTGCAACTCAGATTCTACAAGTGGAATACAGGAAGAGAAGCAGGTGGGGGCAACATTGTGGATAATGTAATATGATGATCTCGATAATATAAGAATTTACAATACATCTATTTTTGGTCAGATTTGGATTATAAAGGTCTCCTATTCCTTAAAATTAAAAACTTATAGACCATATAGAAGCAGAATGAGGAAAATAGAAGGAAGATATTAGACCCCACCGTTCTTGAGGTAGCAGCGTTCTATACATTCATTATATATAAACCAATTTTGAGTTAGTATGCAACCATCAGATTCACGTATTTATCATGTCAGAGAAATCAAAGTGGATTATCATACCCAAGTCAGATTATAGATGCCCCTACGTTCACAAAAGAATAAATTCTACTAAAAATCAAGTGAATCTTAGCATCCAGTTTCTGAAACCAAGCATACGCTTGGGCTCCTTGCATACATACACATACCTCACTGATTACTTCATTAACCAACTGTTTTGCAGCCTCAATCTGATCACTGGATCCATCTATCTGTACAGTCCTTTCAGTTGAGGTATCACCAGGGGGCAGGTGAAGAGGTATCACCTGATAATTATTACAATCATTTAAGAAACACCATTTTACTTGTAAATGTGACAATCAATCAAAAATAAATTTTGAATTGATTTAATAGATAAAACAAAAGGTACCATAAACCCATGTGGTCTTCAATGCATTAAGCCCAAACAATCAAACTCACTAAATTTAAATCTAAAACTAATAATAACAATAATAATATATAATTCATGAAATCAAAGTAGAGTTATTAGAGTTTATGCAACACCTGAATCCGAGCTCCGGTACTGGCTTGCATATTTTTTATGGTTTCACCACCTTTACCAATAATAAGACCAACCTACAAACAATAACGAAACCCACCACAATTATAACCCAATTGTAACATATGTCCAGCGAGCTTCTAACCACCCTCAAGCACAAACTACCTTATTATTTGGCACTTGCATTACAAATTGTTCCGCCCCACCTTGCTGACCAGGTAGCCTTCTAGAAACTGTTCCAGAACCTCCAGACTCGGCCTAAATCGCAAATCCAATTAAGCATCTAACTTTACGAACGCTAGTCAAAACATACCACAATAAACACATAAATACATATATACCTCAGCTAGCACATCCTTTATCAGCTGCTCAGCCTTAGCTATTGATTCTGAAGAACCAGTTAGCTCAACGGCTCTGGTTTGCGAATGGGGATCCGCATCCATATCCCTAGTGACCTGAATCTTAGCTCCAGACTGCAACTGAAGATACTTAATAGTTTCTCCACCTTTACCAATAATCACACCTACTCTCCCATTTGGTATGTCAATCTTTTTACTTGGACTTCCATAACCATAACCAGAAGATACAGGATTTGACGAATATGGCTTCTGTCCATAATCTACATTTACCAAATACATTAAGATCACAACATATAATCTAATATCTATATATCACAATCACAAACCCTAAAGCATAAATATTAACATATATTTGTATATATGTGTTAGATTAAAATAAAGGATCTAACCAGTAGGGCCAGAACTGAAACCCTTGCTATCGTTAGAATCATAACCGCCGCCGCCGTTCTCAAACTTAGGGCGTTTAGCTTCGGCGGAGTTAAATAAACGAGCGGCGATCTCTTGAGCTCTTTGTTTAGCAAGTTCGATCTCATCAACAGGCGGAGGTACACTGTTGTACGCTGAAGCGGAATCAGGAGATTGTGAAGAGAGAATCGGAGCGGAGAATCCGGTAGGACGACGGGGCGGCGGAGAAGTGGTGGTTGAGTCGTCGTACTTGCGTTTGGCGGAGGAGAAGTCTCCGCCAGAAGAATATTGCGGTTCCTCGGCCATTGATTGGTTGGGGAAAGGATAGAGAGAAAGAGAACAAAGGGTTGTGAAAACCCTAGAAAAATAAATAAGGTTGAAGATTGGAGGTATTATGAGGCTGGTAACCAAAATCAAGATATATATATTTCGGGCATCATGACGTCACACATTCTAATTACAAAAATACCAGTTCTCATACAACATGAGCCTGTTTATTATTTTATTTTTCTTTTTACTATTAAATCCTTTATGATATAGAAGTACTATTAGAAGAATACTTGCATATTACCGTGAGAAAAATTTACTAGTTTCATATTAATTTGATATGTAATATTATATTTTTTAAAATCTTTTAAAAATTAAAAATTACTTTACAATACATAAAAAAGACCATTTTGTAAATGGGAAAAGTAATTTTTACAAATTTTCAAAAAAAAAAAATTTTTGTTAAAAATTAACCAAAAATTAAAGATACCATAATATGTAACTAGATGGTCGGGTAGTGAATTGTGAGTTGCGAGTGTCAGGTTTCGAGTTTTTAGTGAACATGTTGCGAATTGTGGAGTCGTTTGTTGAATCTAGAGGTTTAAGTTTCACTAAAAAAAAAAATTTACTTTAGCTTTTTGTATTTTGATATTAAACATTTATCTACATTAAATGGTAATTCTAAAAAACATCTCAAATGCATCATATAATATAATAGTCTATAGATTTAGAGAAGTTTAAGTTAAAATTAAATGTCATATATTAATTAGTGTATGATGTAATAATGTTTGATTAATGATAATTTAATAATTAATAATTAGTGCTATGTTAGTCATTTCTATGAAGCTTTTTTTTAAAAAAAAAACTCTTAATAATTGTATGAGCAAAACAGTAAAATATATCTTAAAAAAATATTGAAATTTATTATATATTAGTATAGATAATTGTCTGTATGGATGTGAAACGGGTGACAGATCGGCCATATGAGTACTCTAGGGATGACGATAGACAAAATCATATTGTTCACTTTTTTTTATGTTGAATAAATAAACTTGTATGTTAAATAATTATTTATTTTTTATTCAATGACAATAATGGTTCTACAACACATCATTTAATGAAAATTTGTAACTAGTTTATTTATAATTTATAAATTATAAATTATGTGAATACTATTTGATTAATTAACTTTTCATAAAAAATAAAAGGAAAAATCACTAATCACATATTTTTTACCATACGCTTTTAACATACTAATCATGTTATTTGACTTTTACTTTAGCAAAAAAATCTATGATTTCGCACCCCTATTGAAGCTTATGGTGCTAACGCAATTCAAATAATAATAAAATAGCCATGAAAGATATAAGTCAAATACTTTTTAATCATGAACGCTCACAAACTAACAATTACTCATATAGGGAGCTAAAACATTGATCATGAGCGTCCATAAGAGTATTTTATTGAAAAGTTTACCGAATATAGAAACTAAAGCATGAGCGGCCTTTCTGCCATATTATCAATTGTAATTAAATATAGCAATCCATCCCTTTTTGTTTTAATTTGACTTTTATATTTTACAAATTTATTTTTTTAAATTGGTGTCTTATATCATTTTAAAAAAATAAAATAACATATTTTGAAGTTTTGAAAAAATACAAAGATATTTTATTTTTTATTAAAGTTTTCAGTATTTACAAAAATAATTAAATTAATAAAATTAAGTTACACCAAATGTAATAAGTATTTTTGGTGTATACAGTTGCATATTCCATGATAAACAATTAGATTAATTTAAAAATCAAATGTAATTAGATTTTTCAAATATGGAGTTATATACAATTTCACATTCTATACGCGCGTGAAAGCAAAAGCATTTTTAACAAAAAAGAATTTTTAAATAAATAAAAATAATAAATACAAACACTTCTTTGCATCTCTGAATTTAACTTTTCTTTTTCGTTTTTTTATTTTCTCTTAAATTTTTTTTTTTCTAATTTGTTAAAGCACGAGTGCCCTTTTTCATGCATCGACGCGCATGGATAAAAAGTGGTATCAAGGATGCGCATGTGATATAAAAGCATGTGATACAAAAAGTGGTACTAAAGGCGCGCATGGATTCACGAGGTGCGAGTCAAGTGTCGGATCGGTCAGTCTTTTAGCGACTTAGCGTGCATAAATGTTTATATTTTTTTAATTATATAAAGGCGCTCCTTGATAAAGTTGAACGTGCGCGTCACGTGTCGACACAAGATTCGTTGTTGGCGTCAGTTAGCGACCTGGACCACACGATCGATAATTATTCTCTTTGAATTGTGTTAGCGTCATGAGCTGCGGTAGGGGCGTAAAAATATAAATTAGATTGTTAAAACCGAAAGTCAAATAAATTAATTTGTTAAAAGCGTTTGGTAAAAAACGTAATTAGTAATTTTTTAAAAATAAAGTATCGGTATGTACTTGTATCTCTTCTAAAACATTCTTCGAAAGGTTTCAAATTAAAAATACTTTGTTTATAACAAAAAGTTTCAAATCAAATTACCCTTGATATGTATATTTTTAATTTTTAATCATGCCAAACTCACATAATCTAATGGTTGTTTTGTACAGCTTGGTTGCATCCACTATTTTATTTGACTCAAATCTACATGCTTGTCATCTTCTGAATTGCATTACATGGTCTTTCCTTTCTTTTTACTGATGCCATGTCCACACGTTGCCAGATCCAGATCCCCATCCCCGTATTTATATTTTTATTCAACCCAGTAACATATTGTCTTAAGAGCACTCACAATGCATTGAACTCTTGAGAGTTTAATACACTGTCAAGTCATTGTCACATCATCATCTTACATTTTTATACAATATATTCACAATTCATTAAACTTTACAAAACTCATTAGACGGTCACCTCATTATCATCTTTCAATCTTTAATCTTTTATTTTATTTATTATTGTATTTTAAGTCCACTTAATTGTAATAATATAAGAAATATATGTAAACTTTCATATTGCATATCTCTTTCTTTTTTTCAAGGTAAAACAGTACACTAACAAATGATTATAAATTAAAATATCAATACATAGATTTAAATAAGGATGTATGCATGTATACAAAAGCTAAGCTATAGCTAAGAAAATAAAAATTGAACTCAATTGATTAACTATCTAGCTATATATCACCATATAAATATTGGGACTACAATATTACCCACTGTCCTTGCCAATTTTTAGAATAAAATATTAATGGCCGTACGCTTATTGAGGGTGTGTGCAGAGACCCACGGTCATTGAATGTGGGATGAGGTGGAATGTCTCACAATGCATTGCATCTTGCCACGTAGATTTTTTTTTCCTATTACACTTTGCCAACAAGACCCATTGTGGGTGCTCTAAGTATCTATATCTCACTTGATTCCCCACCAAGACCTTGAGTCCCGTATGCGATGTGTCGAACAGCAAACCTTGAGTCCCACCTTTCAATTTTTTTTGTAATAATTATAAACCCTAATTTTATTGAAGTAAAACTCAGACCAGCCTTTCTTTGGAAAACAATTATGGTTATGGCAAATAAAAAACAACCGACAAAGGTGGACAAGAAGCAACAAACATAGAAGATGAAAAAAGAAAAACAGGGAGGATTAGGGTAGCATTGGCAAAAACACCGAGGACAAGTGTGCTATTGTGGATGAGCGAATAATTCAAGAGTCACCTAGTGCTTACCGAAGAAGTAACCCACTCCATTCAGCCCATTGAGCTGCAAGTAAACAGGCCAAGGCCTAAATCTATGTCTAAAGAGTTAATTTTTATACCTTCAACAGAAATATAAGAGTAATATTTACAACAATAACATAACCAATCACATCGAGAGCCGGTAAGGAGAAGCAGCATCTACACAATGATACCTCTATTTCTTAAAAAAAAAAGTGGCATATAAAAACAAAATCAACTTACAATCTTAAATATAATAAAAGAAGCGGACGATCATCAAATATTTAATTGGCAATAGAATTATTTAATTTTGTTAAATTAAGTAAAATTAGGGATTTGATGACATCATCATTTAATTTAAATATTTTGCCAATTAAGTCCTTTAATTTTACTCAATTCAAAATTACAGTCTAAATTTTTTTAAATTATATAACTTTTAACTGAAATGTTATATCTTTATCAAAACTTATAAAATTTTTAATTGGCCAATATAATTCTTTAATTTTATTAAATTGAGAAATTAGGGATTTGATGTCATCATCATTTAATTTAAATATTTTGCCAATTAAGTCCTTTAATTTTACTCAATTCAAAATTATAGTCTCAAACTTTTTAAATTATATAACTCTTAACCGAAATATTATATCTTTATCAAAATTTATAAAATTTATTTTAATGTGTTTGTATATGTTTACAAACATAAATGAATACTTAATAAACGTTACGTTAAGTTTTTTATGCGTAAAGAAATTATATACGAATTCATTCAATTCAGTTAAATAATATAACATACATTTATTATACTAATTTATTATTTTAAATACATTTAGATAAATAAAATAACTTCAAATACTTTCACGTACATTTCAAATCCCACATGTAATTTTATTCAACATTTTCAATTAACAAGTTATAGGTTTAGGATAAGATTTGCAGTGTCAAAAAATCGACAACGTTTCAACGAACATATAACCTTAAATCTATAAATTAATAAGAAAGATAAATATAAGTTATTGCTCTATCATCTAGAAAGCTAACTCTTAATTAAAACTGTGTCATTTATAATTCTTATAAAAAACGTAGTCATTGATTAATGTAATTAGATTATGACATTTGAACTGTTGTGTAAAAAAAAAATGAATTTTTAATTCAATATTTATTTTAGTAGCTTAAACGACCCGTGTGTATACACGGGTTTGAACGCTAGTCAATATGTATACTAGGAGACTCATGTTTGAATCTCACCAATGCCATTTCCCAGAAATGATCTTTACTGAAAAAAATAAATAATAATAATAATAATAATAATAATAATAATAATAATAGAAAAAAAAACAAATGTACAATCTGAAAATCTCCTATAACAAAATTTATGCACCCAAATCCTAAATAGGACACAAACATTCTAGCAAATTGACATCCTTCATCTTTCATTTGGAGAGCTTATGATCATTCTATCTAAAAGACTATAATAACAGTAGTAATAATAGAATAATCATTGTCATAATAGTAAGAGTACAAAACTGCATCTTTCTCTGTAACAGCATCTCTTAGACATTTTTTCGATCAGAATGGTCTGTTTTCTCACTGGGTAACACATTTTGATTTGACTCAAATCCTGGAGAAACTGACGATGAACCATTCATATTGACAGCCTATAAGTATTTTCTAATTCCTAAGTGTATATATAATGGGAAGATGTACAGGATCTTGTAATTGATCTTCATGCGTAATACATGTACAAGCTATTTGAGGCAGCACACGCGATTGTGTTTTCCTTCGGGTGCCATGCAAGATGGAGCAGCTTTGTAGAGAAACCGTAAGTGCTTCTGTTGTTATCAACTCCCGAGTTGTCTGACCCTTCATGAAAAGAAAAAGAAACACAGTTAGCAGGTGTATCATATATATGACCCTAGAGAAGGAGATTTTGAGCCATTTACCTATAAGCAGGTCAATTTGGGTTGTTTTATATCTCTAACTGGTCAAATGGGTTAAGCTAAGATATTTAAATTAAAAAGGAAACAGATCAATAGGTTGAAAAGATCAAATGGGCAACACTCATCTGCAGTGTATTCAAATGCAAAATAAACTTATAAACCTCCTAAATCTATTATTGAAAAGAGGTCAAGCTATCATTGTACTTTTAAAGTTTATACAGTCATATTCAACATTATATTTCATAAAGCAGTTTGGTCCAAGCTAACATGAAACATACTATAAAGTTACCTTTTTTTTTTTAACTATGAACCGTACTATGAAGTTACCTTTTTAACTATTACCCAACCCGTCCATATTTCAGCATCTAATGACCCTTTGTGTCCCTCCGTTTATTTTTTCGAATGGACAACCTGTGTTGAAAGGAGCCCATTACTTACTTTCCTGTATGAGTTACTTCCTCCTCCCCAAAAAAGGGAACAATTTTCATTTTCTAGATATGCCTAAAGGAATGCAACACTCATCTTTCTTTTTTTAAAAGAATTTCAGCCCAGAGTCACCTGTCAATTAATCAATGATCATAACAAAATAATACTAGCGCTGATTTAGTTACTTAAAATTCCTCTCATTTTCTGTTTACTGAGGCATCTTTTAGACATTCGACTTATCAATAAATTGACATTGAAGGATGTTGCTGCTTTTATTTTGGGGACGAAGGTAATCTCTTCATAGCTTTGGAATTGATAAAGTATGATTTCTTCATGTAAGAAATGACAAGTCGAATACATACCTCGCCTGCTAACACGGGGAAGGGTTCCAGGGGATCTTGGGAATCTTGGTGGGGTTTGTATTTGTCTCCTAAAAGACAGAAAAAATTTCACGAGAAATTTGAGAAATAAGCACAAGTAAATGAAACGTTGTTTACAAGTCAACAGAAACTTAAGGCAATACCTGGTGGGGTTCTTTGTTGCCTCTAAAGTTGTTTCTTCAGAGCTTCCCTCGGCACATCCAAAAACACGAAACAGATTGCTGGATCATGAATTGTTGTCAGTACGACATCAATTGTTCAATGTTGGTAGAAAAGCAAAGTTACATAGTACATAGCGTTGACAGTTTCAACCCATTTACCTAAAGAAATGGGCTTATTTAGGTTACGTTTGAAAACGGGTCAAATGGGTAAATTTTAACTTGGTTAAAGATGGAAGGGGAAGTACGCAGGAAAAAGGACCTCAAGTTCGCCTAAAGCTGGCACCTCTTTAAGCACTTTATTTTGAATAAAAAAGATTAGTATTCAACATGTTCTGACCCAGTATCCAACCTGCCCAAATATAAATAGGCAGGTATAGAAATCATGGTCAATATTTGCATTCCATAGTCCAAGATTCTACTAGTTTTTACTTGACGTCAAAGAAAAAGCTCATTCCTAAGACGTTTAGCCACATTTATCTGTGTAGCTCATTTCTAACATACACATAATGGGCAGGGAACAAACAGTAATTGTAGACATTAAACTTTAAGCAAATTTAACATACAATATATGACTTATAGTAGTGTTCATTTTATACCCTCGGCAGTTCTTATTAATCTTATAGCATACGCCATGAAAGAAAATTCAAATTAAACACACTATGAGTCAGACCTGTATGACCCCGTTGCCACCCGCTGCCCATCTCCACTCAGACAACAATCGAACTTGTCAAAGATTGAATCGTTTTCATACATATCACACAGCTGATGGAAATAAAAAGAGTTAGAGAACATGATTTTGCAAAGCAGTCCACTTTGCAACTACAGTTCTATTTATCAGGGAACAATGGACTTGTGATAAATATATTACCTTAGGTCTCAAATATTCATGAACATGAAAAGTTGCCACTGGACCAGAATCCATATTTATATCCCACAGCTGAAAAGTATTAAAGAAAAGGAACTGTGAGAATCAACTGAGATGGGCGGGACATTTTTTAGAATTTCAAATGTTTGTTTTCTTGGATAGCAAGTAAATATGACCACCACCAGCAAGATTTCTGTTTTTAAAGTTTTAGTAATGTTAAAATGAGCATAAAATTAAACAGGTCTCATCATTTAGGATGGAGCATGTACTGAAAAGGATGACAAATAGACTCGGTCTTTACCTAAAAGCAAATTTGAAAATAATACCTTTAGAGTCATATAGTCACGACTTAATATATGCCTTCCTTCTTTTGCAAACTTGATATCAGAAATCGACCCAATAATATCCGTGAAAAAAGATCTTGAACCAGGAGCCAAATGTTCTTCTAATCTGTAGAAATAAATATAACTGAGTTCAATTGCAGAATAATGCAAAGAAATGATAGGAAGAGGAAGCCATGAAGACAAGGTCTCTCTTAAATGAGCCCACATAGGCTCTCTAATGTCGGTTTATCTCTCTCTCTCTCTCTCTCTCTCTCTCTCTCTCTCTCTCTCTATCCTATCCTATCCTACGACCTACAAAATTGAAGAACTTCTCATCGATGATCGACCCATATACATAAGTTAGTAGGAAATGGTGTCCACTTACAATTTACTATGACCATCACATAAAGCTGATTGCCGTAGATCAAGAAGCCTAATTGAGCCTTTTGAGCTGCTATATGCCAACATATGGCAGTGTGAAGGATGAAATTCTGCTGCAGTTATCACCTCTGCAACAACACATTTAAACACATGTTATCAAACTAAGTACACAGTCTACGACAAAAATAGGTTAGAAATACTCCCTCAAAAGAATAAAAAGGAATAAGAGTGTGTATATATAAATATTGTAAAGAGTAAAGGAAATGAGATCATTATTCACAAAGAACATATTACTGGACCCAATTTACGAACTAACTTTTTCACGCAGCATTCTTTTTGGTATTAAAAGTGGTGCAAACCAGTTTTTGTATATGACAGATTTATTAATATTCAGTTCTACCAGTTAATTCCTCCATGTTTGCAGGCTTCACATCAACGATATTGAAACTCTGACTATTAATTTCCAAGTTCCAAAGGTTTATGCGTAGATCATCAGCCGATATAAAAGTTTCACCGTCACTACAAGATAGAAAGAAGATAATGTTTTTATTCAGCTAATATATCGAGATGTTAAGCCCGATGTTATACCATTGACAATAATAAGTAAATTCAACACTTAATTCAGTATTAAAGAGATTTACACCATTATGTATTCATTTTACTCTTAATGTGAGGAATACGTTGTTCCTAGGGAACCTTATATGAAAGAGATGACAATTCCAACCCTACAAGAGCTCATTCTAGTAGAAGAGAATGCTAAATGACTCTTCAACTTCTTTAGACTCATATATCACAGAAGGGCAGTGCATTTTTTGTACGTCATGCAAAAGCTGATACATAAGTGCAATATAGAAAGTTGATCTTAGAAGGTTAGTGTGCACCTGTTATTTGAGATGGAATTGATATGATAGTCATGGGCATGGGCATAAGATCTACGGCATCTAGCTACAAGGGTGGTTTCATGAGCGGTTACCTAAGCATGAAAGATAGACAACAAGTTAGAGACATATAGGATAATATCAGGATAAAAACCTATCCGGCATCCAGAGGATACACCAAATTACAAATTACCAACAATGTAATATGGATGACCGGATCCTATAGCTAACTTACTCAACATAATATATTTGGTATATTTCAAGCTCAATGCAGACATGAAAATAGGTGGTCATTTAACATATGAAAGGGTCGATTTGAGTTATATTTAATATCTAATTCGTCATAAATTGGAAAGAATGAATTTTTTTTTTTTTATCTTAACAGGAAACTGGTTAATCGGGTTGTAAGTCACCTAAAGTGTATTTTTGCATAAGACCTCCCAGTTTATTTAATATATAAAGTTAGATTATTATATAAAGGATATAAGTTCTGTATTTGAGACACAATTTTTTTCGCAAAGTCTATACATTTACGACAAAAAGTGTTTTGGGTTAGCAAAGCCCGCCCGATCCGGACCAAAAATGACCCGTCCGACCCTCACATTTTACCACGTCTAATGAAAAGATTATTTGCTGTAAAGGATAAATAGTCATGCTGAGTATGACTACCATGGGTAAACGGAGTGAAATATTGTTGCTCATACAACTTGAGGGTTTGTCAATGCCACCTCCATTCGCAGTATGTGGTTTAGACATTGTGGGTACATTTGAACCAGTAAAAAAACCATTACTTGTAAATTTTGGAGGATCCATATTCATGTTGCATATTTTCTTGATCTTCTTATCTTGGACCTGGTCAAACAAAATGTAGTAAGAAACCGCAATGAAATTGATGTGCATAATTAGCGACTAAATAATATTTACGATGCTTCTTATGGCCTCGGTTTCTTGTTTGAGAGAATTATTAGTTCATTGTTACAGAATGAACCTCGGAGATAATAGAAATAAGAGCGGTGACAATTTAGACCCATTTACATATGATTTGATCGATTTGGGTTTTGTTGCATCTCGAATGGGTCAAATTGAAAAACTTAGCAAAAGTGAATGGGCCAAACATGTCAAATTGGTTGATACTCCCCTACAGAGTATTTTTTATGCATATGAACTCCTAAACTGCTTCAGTAGAATGAATAAGATTATTTCTGAAATAATATTACTTTGTAATATAACTTACACGATAGTTACCTAAAAACAAAATTTATAAATGACAAAAGAGAAATTGTCTGCGGAAATCTTACCTGACCCATTCAACCCCCCAGTAGAAAAGTACCTGTCTTAGTCCAAACCCATTCTAAGACGTTACCCAACCCACCCGACCTTCCCATCTTTCCACCTCTAGAAGTACTCATACTTCAGTAAATTCCTACCTTCCAGCACTTAACAGTATTATCATTAGTGGAGAGCAGAAACATGGCGCCATTGGCTGTATGACACCATCTAATCTGATTGATTTTCTCCTCAATTTCCAAGCTCTTTAGATGATCAAACTGATCATACATGTGCATTAGTGAGAACTCCATAAGAAAATGAAAAGAAAAAAGAAATCTAGTCATAAAGAGAAAAGATAACCTCCGGCTCATGACTTTGGAATTCAGTTTTGTAGCGAAATTCAGGGTGTCGACTGCTGGAACAATCCATCCCCTCTGGATGTCTTCGATTATCAGGATTCTATGTTATACATGCTCATGTTAGAAGTGGAAACAGTAAAAAATCTGAAGTGGTATCTTATAACAAATCAGATAGAAAGGATCATTTAGCAAACTCAATAAATACCATACATCTGTTCTGTTAATCCTTTCAAACAAAACCACACGACCCCCACGATCTCCAGTTGCAAGAAGGTTCCCAGATTTATCAAATTCTATAGCTGAGATAATATCGACTGCATACAAAAGATAGAACTCAACTGTTAAGTAAAGGATTTAGGACATATGTCACGTGATAGCAAGTGATATGGGTTGGGATAGGGGATTATAAATTCCCCAACAGAAGTACATACTGGTTCACTGTTTACATACGGCAAGCTTGGGTGGATAGTAATAAGACTCTTTAATATGATGAGATTACAATACTATTGCTAACACCCAAAAAATCCCCTGTTCTACACTTCTACTTACCATGGGATATCTAAAAGAATTTTTATTTTTCTTTTCTTTTCAGTTTTGGCAGTACTTTAGTTTAGTGAGAGTATTAATTTGGTTTTCTTTTCTTTTATTTTAGTAGTATAGAACAATGTCGCTGCTACATGTAGAAAAACTTTCATTTAGTGATTTTTATACATACTAAACTTGCTTCAATTGTGGTATGCCCCCATTACACATTGGTTACTTTCTTCAAACATGTGCCTAGCACTTACGAAAAATGGATAAAAGTTCAGTTATTTCGTTCATCAGCTGATTTGCATTTTGAAATTTGGAAATGATTACAGTCTCCTGTAATCTTTGGCTCCCATTGATTGGATAGTTGTTGGCAATTTCATGCCTGTGAACAAGAAGATATCTGCCTCTACTCAAAAAAATTGTGCTATGATAGTTGCTAGTATTATCAAAACCTTGAAATGTTCAGAAAATTTTAAATAAAACCTTGAACTTTGAGCTTAATTATTTGCTTACTGTTTAAATAAATAATCTCATCTTAATTTCATGTGTGTACACACGTAACAATTTCTTCAGAACAAGCATCCTATACCAAACTAGTTCGTGGCTAGGTAAAATTAAAATATAGCATTGGTAAGGCAAATCTATCCTACTCTACAAGCCTCACTCCAGAGGTTATCCTCTAAACTCTAGCTTTGTGTTGATACCTCGCATAGCCTCACAAACTAATTGTAGTATTTGCAAATTCCACATGCCATTTTCCATTAATTAGTAACAAATACAGTCAGACCTAAAAGGTTCTTACGTACTTTATTATTGATGACATGTATGACATTCTATGTATCGATATCTATGGATCCTATTGGTAATCCATAGTTTCATTATATCACTCCTATCCTCTGCTTCAGGGTTGGACTTATAGGAACATACAACAACAACAACACCCAATCCCGTGATTACCGGGGTATAAGGGAGGTAGATGTAGACAGTCATAACACTACCGAAAGTAGAGATACTGCTTCCGAGAGGACCTCCGACCACTTATAGGAACACAACGAGGATTTTTTAGCCTGCACGTTGCGGCGGGGATCTAAAAAACATTTTTAGTAATATTGTGATAGCAATATACTTCTTAGTTATTTAAAAATGTTACACTCATATTAAAAATAGTTTGCAAGATATAAGCTATCATAATGTATTCAAACTTGAAACAAAGTCGTTGATTTTGCATCTGAAATTTTTAAAATTTATATGCATATTATGGAATCATGCCAGCCACAAACTATACATATTATGGAAAAACAAATACATCAAAATTCAACACAATACAATAACAAACATCAAATCAAATACAACACAATATAAACTGCAAGTTCAATATTTCATAACATAATTAAAAAGTAACTTGGATGAAATTATGTTATTATACCTTCCTGAACCTCTTCGTTAGCAATACGTTCACCAAAAACCTGAGAAAACTTCCAGTCTAAACCTTCTGTAGCCATAATCACATCATCATCACCTTCCATTTTTTATTAAACTTAGAATTCAACTTCAACGCGATCAACTCAAAATCGATCTGATTGTTGTTGAAATTGAAAGGAAAAATGCAAAGTTTTCGATTAATTCGTTCGATGAATACAATCGGACGATTGTAGAGATGTGAGACGGAACATCATTTGGAGGGTTGTCACAATCAGTAAAACACACAGTATATCTTTAAACGGCTATATAATTTTTAATTACGATGTTTATAATAACAGAGTAAATCAGTATCATGGAGTACTAATTTGTATCAAACAATATATTTTCAATAAATTAGGTGCAAATATTACTAAAATTTACCGTTTTACCGATTCCCGTTAACATATGCCTACCTTAGATAAGAGAAACAAAAAATTTCTTTTAAACCGCAATTATAACAAAAGAAACAAAATTATTGACTTTCTCAATTTTAGTAATTAAAAAGTCATGTCATCATATCATATTATATCATACATTACGTATTATATTATATTTGTATTAAATATCTTTGTCTTTTATACATATAATATAATATATATATATAAACTAAAAGAGGTTATGTTGGAAAAATTTGAGCTTTCAATTGTTTTTCACCATTTATGATCCGACGATCTTATTTTGTTTTATATAATTATACTTTTTGCCCCTTAAATATTTGATATATTTATTTAAATAAAAAAGATAGACCAAATATTTTATTCATTTACAAAAATTAAAGAGTCTATAAACTATATAAAAAATCAGCCACAATATTTTATTATTTTATTAAAATTATATTCGCCTCGCGATATAGTGGGTCTATAGACTATATAAAAAATCGACCAAATAAGTGTTTAAATCACAAAAGTTGGTCACAATATAAAAAAAATCGACCAAATATTCCATTCATTTATAAAAGTTAAATTCGTTACGCCTTATCGCGGGTCTATAAACTATATAAAAAAATCGACCATAATATTTTATTCATTTATAAAAATTAAATTCGTCTCGCGTTATCGCATGTTATACCTAGTCTTTATATATAATTAAAAGAGGATATGAAGGAGGAATTAGAGCCCTTCATTATTTTCCACCATTTATAATCCAACGATCTTAATTTCTTTCGTATAATTACACTTTTGACCGCTTAAATATTTGATGTATTTATTTAGATTAAAAAATTAGATCAAATATTTTATTCATCAATACAAATTAAAGAGTCTATAAACCATATAAGAAAACCGATCACAATATTTTATTCATTTTATTAAAATTAAATTTGCCCTGCTTTATAGCGGGTCTATAAATTAAAAAGGTCGGTCACAATATAATAAAGTCGACTAAATTTTTTTATTCATTTATAAAAGTTAAATTCGTCGCGGCTTCTCGCGGGTTTATAGACTATATAAAAACGTCGATCAAATAAAAATTAAATTCGACCCGCATTATTATGGTTTATAATCTAGTACTATTATAAAAGAAAAAAGCACATCAACATCAATATCAAAAATATCATTAAAAATAAAAATAAAATTACAAATAAACTTATTTATATACTATTAAATTTATATGTAGCGAATAGAACATGACATATGGCAATTCTAATACATAAGATAATAAGAAAAAAAATAATTAAAATTTAAATCAATAAGTATTTTATGTCTAATTTTGAAGTCTATATATTATTACTCATAAATAAAAGATAAACCTTTGACTTATTTATTCAACGATTTAATGTAGTATTCATTTTCAACAACAAAAAAGAAGAAAAATAATAACCTTAATCTCTTCACATATCATCTATTAAATTAAATTTGAAGCAAAATACATACCAAATATAGTTTTATAACACTTACCTTCGATAATTTCTTATTGACTTTTATATTTGACGAATTGTTAACGAACTTGAAAGCTCATGATAGTCTCATTTAAATCAATTATTAATGTATAAGTAGTATTAGTATTAGTTTAGTATTTAGTATGATAACAAATTCAAATTCTAAAGAATGGAAATTCAGGTTTCAGTATAAACTCGATAACATACAAACTAAAAAAAATAAATTATCACTAAGGATATTTGTAATGGGTGTTCAATTGGAACAAAAAGTGTGCATGCCATTGAATGTATACGATCATGCATTACGTAAGATGATGTGGAAGTTAATCTATTGAATATGCAATCCCATTAAATGTTGTATGAAGTTTAATGGTGAATATTCATTTATTTTATTCACAAAAGTCCATAGGAAAAATAGTATGTATTGTATAATAAAGTAGAAGATAGTTCATTAAACTTTTGAGTTGTATAGATGACAAAAATTAAATATAAAATTATATAAAAAGATAATATGTTAATGCGATAGTTCATTAACCTTTGTTGTATGAACTATGAATGACTAAGTCGTGATGTAGACTCAATGTTCAATAATATAATCTATTGTAATCTATTAAAATATTAACATAAGTTATTTATTATAAATCGGTCAAAGTTTTCTTTTGTTAAGAGAAAAGTACGTTTAATTTTTTTTCTTGGTAGGAGTATGGCACAATGTCAATTGTCAGATGTCATATGCTAGCTGAAGATCAGCAACAAGGTTACTTTGGGAAAATCAGTTATCTCTGGTTAGTTCTTTAACTGTACGCTCTGGTTATGTGCATAGGAGTAACAGCCGGTGCATACATACTCACCCTGTTTGCTGTAAGTTGCAACCTTTATATACTGCATGACATTTTAAACTCTCAACTGTAAGATCTGATAGGTGCATTTGCATTGTTTGGCCAACAGATAAAGTATACACCACGCGTGCTTGGTCTCATACTGGTTTCTCCTCTATGTAAAAAGCTTCTTGGACAGAATGGTTGTGTAAAAAGGTTAATTCTCAATATGCTTTTTAGAGGTGGCAATTTTTGATATATGAAACATAAACTTATGAATGAGTTGATTCGGGTTATGTCCTAATTTGAACGGGTCACATGGGTATTATATAGAAAAAAGGTTAGTTATAGTTCTTAAAAAAAAGGTTAGGTATAAAAGAAGCTGGTTCAATGTACATCGATGTGTAGTAATATGGTTTTATGTCATCATATTTAACACACATTTATAAAATGAATGGACAAAGGTGTTCCAAGCCAACACAATCAGACCCATTTTCACAGTAGAAAATTACCTATGTTGACCAGTTAACCAACCTGCCCCAACTCACTTGTTGTGCCTCGTCTAATGTTTTTCTTTCTTAACCTCCGATGGGGCAATGAGTCAGCACCCTCCCCTTTAACTTATGTGGTTCTTGTTTGCAGCTCATGGCAAACATACATTATTACTATGGGATGTGTGGTCTAATAATGTAGTTACTTCTAATCCGTTATTTCAGCAAGGTAAATATATCTTTCCACTTTGTGATACTAATTTGGTTCTTGAATCTTGATAGCTAGATGATTTAATTATATTTCATAATTAAATGGCAGGAAGTTCATGGAGGAGCTATAATTCCAGAAACAGAAATAGTTCACTCATGTATAAGAGTAACCGATCCATTTATTCTTAGTTAAAAGATACAGTTACTGAATTTGGTTTCACATCATGAAGTTTCCTTTGTGCAGTTGCTTGGTGAGAGACAGAGTCGAAATGTGCTCAACTTTCTTGAAGCTATCAACGGGTAAACTTCTTGTGTGAGGATTACTTCCTTTCTTATCTTATTTTAACAAAAACATCATTAGTAGAATGACTAGATGTGGCAATTCCGACTCGTTTATATACGAATGGTTGATTTGGGTTATGCTTGATCTCTAACGGGTCAAATGGCTAACTTAGTTAAGGCAAAAAGCACTGAGTCAAATTGGTAAAATTCATCCAAAATATATTGTAATGAATTTTTGTTGTTGACTTCAGGAGACCAGATATCACGGAAGGATTTAAGAGATTGCAGTGTCGTTCCTTGATCTTTGTAGGGGAGAATTCTCCATTCAATTCTGATTCCCTCCACATGACTTCAAAACTAGATAGTAGATTCAGTGGATTGGTAGAGGTAGACTCTCTCTATATATGTTTTTAGTAAGGAACTAAAAATGCAAAAGGAATCACAGCTTCACTTTACTTAGCTGTCGTATTTGTTTTTGCATTTGGTTTTGGGTCTCGTTTAATTATGATTTTTGCTATCGTTTACTTAATGTGACAAGCACAAGCCATATACTTGCAATCTATGTGGCATTACTTTTTGGCATTTTAGCTGGTTTCAACGAACAAATGGCAACGTTGACCGGTCCACACACTCCAACCAATATTTATAAAATAATTAATGGACGTGTCTATGCATTTATTCATTTATAGGTTCAAGATGTGGATCAATTGTAACGGAGGAGCAACCAGATGCCATGTTGATACCACTAGAATATTTTCTCAAGGGCTACGGATTCTACCGGCCCTCTCAGATGAATGTAAGCCCAAGAAGCCCGTTGAGCCCGACTTCCATCTCCCCGAGCTATATACACCAGAAATGGGCTTAAAGCTAAAACCCATTAAAACTCGATATTCATAAGTTTGAATGAGAAGAGATGTTATTAAGACGGTATGTTTGCAAGATTTTGTATTTCTACGTATCTCATGATCGACACGTATGTGAGGATTAGTAGTTTCCACTTGCATATTATAGGGAAAGAAAGAATGTATGGGAGGTGAACTAATTATATAGATAGATAAAGATATAGGAGAGAAAATGATAGAGAGCAAAGATTGAGATTATATTGAAAAACTTTTAAGTAGAAAAGGTTTGGTTATGTATATTTGCAAAATAAAGTTTGAAACTATGGTAGAAGAACATTTATAAATTTAAAGGTGGGTATCTTTCTGTCTGTAATTCTGTATGAAGCTACCATTCTGATGTAATTCTCTTATCATTATTGACATATCAAAACAGCGTATTAAGCTTATGGGCTTTTCTAGAGGCAAGCTAACTTTCATAAGCCTTATCATCTAGGTTTTCAACTCATCTCCTTCATTTTCTCGTTGCAACCTTTATAAGCTAATCCAAACACTATTTAATGCACTCTATTATCGGACAGCATAATCTAGTTACTTATTGGGTTAGTAATGGTTAATCTTCGGATTTTACTTTTTTGACGTTTTTAATCATTTAAGTTTTTTTCTTCACGATTTAATCTTTCAAATTTAAAATTTTGGTCATTTAATCCTTTAAAGAGATATGCGTTCTTTATACTTTAAAATTTGATGGTTTAATCCTTAAAATTTATCTTTTACGATAATTTTACCCTTATAAATTTATCTAGCTTAATCAACTAACTTTCAAAAGTTTAATGGTTTAAATAAGTCAATACAAATCTGAAGGATTTAATAATGAGAATAAAAATTAATGGTTAAAACGTTAAAAAAAATAAAATTTGAATAATTAAACCATTATTAATCATCAGTTATTTTACAAATAATTAGCCATTTTAAATAAGGTACCCCAAACACCCTCCAAAGATCAAAGTAGAAGTAGCTTAATGGTCACATGTTTCCTAGGGGTTCTTGATCACAAGTCTCCCGACTTCTTCAACCTTTTTCTTCATCCTTTACAGCATGAGAACTTACACACGAAAACAATTTTTTTCCTTTTATGTAGCTACCTGTTTTAGCGCGTGCAATACCTAAAGTGACATCGAACATGAGCCTTTTATCTAAGGTCTTCCTAATGAAGGATTATATCACATGTATTCTTCACTATATTCAGGTAGTATGTATGCTGCATGTAAATGGAGATACATTTTATGACCATAAGAAACATATCTAACTAGCTGCAAAATGGCATATATTCGGTCTTCCCTTCCACATTGTACGTATGTGAACATAAATTTATCTTATCATCTACATCAAACCTAACAGAACCATTTGTGTATTTTATCGACAACTTATATGTAATGATAGAGATTGAACTCGACACTTGGTCGATATCTAAAATGACAACTTCTGTAATATATAGCTTATATTTGTGAAAATAAGCAAGAAAAGTAGGGTTCTTTGGAACGGGTATATAACATAACATGAAAGAAATAAATTGTTAAAAGGAAAAAGTAACACCAACTATTGTGATCATATCATGTTATCAAATGGTAATCTTAATAGATTTAATGAAAATCATATATACTTACATTCTAGTTATAATGCAAATGATAACCTTTATTTGGTAAACCTTTAAGCTGTTAATTTGTGTGGTCTTAACACTTTTGAATCGGACAAAACTTTCAATATCAAAGTTAGGTGATATTCAAATAGTTGATAACATGTACAAGAATCAAACATGATACCAACTAGGCGACTATATAATTATGCATTTGTTAATTTTAGATAGCAACTGTTTGATAAGTATTACACAAAATATATATATATATATATATATAAATATACAACTATCAAATTGCAAAAGTCAAAGTATAAACTTGTGATGTGGACAATCAAATCAAATAACTAGCTATTGATCATGACTTTAATATATAATAATCAAATATGATAACTAACAAACTAAATAACACACAAATTTATTTGATTTAACAAAGAAATAAAAAAAAAAAAAAAAAAAGTTACCAATTAAAGCAACATCCACATCCACTCCACGTCACATTCTTGATATATTTTCCAAACAAAAATCGCTAGAAATTTAGAGGCTACTCAAATTATCTTATTTTACGAGCTTGTTTGCTTGATTAAATTTAAAAAAACTAAAGAACAATTTTAACAGCTTAAGAGCTTCATACGCTTAAGCTAATAAGCTCATAAGCCGAAAAAAAAAAAGGCTTATTGACTTTCACAAATTTCAATAAGCAACAAGCTAACCCAATTACTACCCCCTTGATTTACCTGACCCGACTCAACCCGAATTACCACCACCTACGACCGCCTTGAATCACCCCGAAATCGATCATCTTGAGATCATTCATTCACTCATTCCCATGTAAAGAAGACATAGCAACAACACCCAACTTTTGTAGATTCAATTTAACAACAGTATCAGTAAACATTTTAGTATCTTCAACTGTATTCCCTTGAGGTATATCAACAATGTAAGATTCCAAAACAATAGTATAAACCTTATTATCATCTTTCTTGAATTCATTAACTGAAGTAACAGAAAGATAATTATTCAATCTATGTTCACCACCCACAACTCTAAAACTCAAAATATGTCTTTCATCATCAACAAGTTCAAGTCTTTCAGTACTTGTAGATGCAGGCAACCCAGAAATAACAGTAACTTCCCTCACACTTCCAACACCACCATCACCAGTTTTCATGTTACAACTCTTGATAAAATGCTTGTATCTTTGTGGGTTATCGAAACGGCGAACTAACGGCCAGACCACGTGGGCGGGTGCGTCGATGCGCTGAGTGATTAGTGAGGTGCATGTGTTTGGCAATTTGTCAAACAAGTGGTATGCATTAATTAACGGCTGTAGATTTGAGTATTCATCTGGGGTCAGACCTTGTGGGATTGAATTTCTATCCATAATGTATGAATGTGTTTTTGCATTCGGGTTTAACTTGGATGAAACATGAAAGAAGAGAGATGATAATGAGATCACAAATATGGAAATGAGTATAAAAAGAAGAAAGAAGTTAATGAGTTTTGGGGGAGAGAGAAAGATAGAGGTTGGTGGACAATGGCACATGAATAATGAAGAGGTGGGAGAGTTTTTTAATCAAGTATATATAATTATTTGTATTGTATTAGTTTTTTAAAAAGTTTGGACTTTAATTGCCTTTAGGTTTAACTAAAATCTAGCTTTCAACCTTCATAGTTCTTGCTATTTTAGTTTAGTCCCCTTAGTATCTGGAGATTGCCAAATTAAGTTTTTAACTAAAAAGTTGAGAAGGTTTTTCTTAATAGTGATAATTTTGATACAATAAAAAAAAGATACCCAATAAAGTTAGAGTTGGGTTTAAATGGATTAAGGTTGTATAAATAGGTTAAGTCGACTAACTCGTTTACTAAAAGAGGTAAGTTAGGTGACGCTTCTCAAACCCATTTTTAGTCCATCAATTTGTTTATTTGTTTGATAATACAATAAGAAAATTAATTAAATATTATATATAAATATATTAAATTCTATTTAAAAAAACTCAAAACGTCTAGGTGTTAGTTTTAATTTTACGCATTTGAAATATATTATAATAGTTTACATTAACAACTTACAATTATCAAATAAATAAATGTATCGCAAAAAGTAATACGGCAATAAAATTTGACAAATAGAAAATTGATAATCGAACTTAAAACTAAATATCTCTTGTTAATGATATACTTGATTTGAGACGGAAGAAGTATTAAAGGTATGATAAAATGTTACTATAATTTTGAAAATTGAGAAGTAGGATCTACCTACAAGGGCCAAAGTGAAATTAAATGAAAACCGAGGGGTGAGAATGTGGTTTGCTTTTTGCTCGATTTTTTATGACCAAACTTTGAGGTCTATGAGTTGTGATTGAGAAGTGATTGAGATTTCTTATCAATTAAGGGATGGTGGATTTGATAAGCAATTTTATTGAGAGTCAACTTAAACCTTCAAAATTGTGCAACTTGACCCCATCTTACAATAATTTATGTAAATACGTACTCATCAAAACTCTTCCTTAGAAGCTATATTTATTTCTATTTCGAGATAAATTGTAACTTTCTCTTACTATAAATAGAAAGTTAACATTTGTAGTTTCAATCCTTTCTTGTAAAAAGATCACAAATCAATTCCGATACATAATAACATAAATCTAAACTTTTCAAATGTTACTAGATCGATCATTTTGGGGCGACTCGACCCCGTGATAAGGTTGATGAATGTGACTCGAAATGTGACTACGTCCTTTTCAAATGCAGACAATGCAACCACTTTTGTGTCCAATTACTACGATCCGCATAAGGTTATGGTCCTCTTTTCCTAATTTGTATATGGGTTTAAACGAATATGACATGCTTTTAGTTTGTAAAACAAAACGTTAAATTCCTTATGTCACAACTAAAATGATCATTAACGTGATATGAAGATTACATTTATGTGGGTGTCTTCTTTAAAGATGTGGAACGGACTTTTGGTTCTTCTACGTTAACGTTGTATAAGTGTTTATAGCACGTATCATGATGTAAATATTTATTTTTTCACAATATTTTTTAAAAAATATTAATAACCGGCAAAGATAAAATACTTTTTACGGTATTTGATGATTTATTCTAGGAATGCTTCCCTTAAGATTCTTTGACAACTTTCATTTTATAATAATGAAATAGACAAAAATGTACTATACTTCTATATAATATTCAATTGCATATTCAAACAAAAACTGTTTCAAATCATACTAGTAACTTCATATTCATAAATAAAAAAATATAAACTAAACTTTCTTTTAACCTAAGTGCCCACTTGTCTTTATAGAAAAATCTAATTGTGACCTCTTTTTTAATTATTTATTAATTTTCTTTAAAAAAATGCTTGTTTGGTTACATTTTATTATTTTATTGCTTATCGTAAATGATAAAAGTCGAGTACTTTATGTGCAATTTGGCCTTACTTTAACATTCTTCTATCTATCTATATATATATATTCCCATAATATAATACTTTATCTTATAAGAAGACTCATTATTTTATTTTGGTAACAAATTTTAAAGATTTAAAGAAAAGAATTATATTACAGCTAGTTTATAAAGATAACTAATTCTTATATTTATTTTGGTTTGTTGGAGTGATGGATGGCAACGCATAATAAGTCAAAATATCCAACGGAAGTGGTTCTTTGCATCATCATGTACACACACAATGCTATAAAATGCATCTCAAAAGTCAATTCTTACATTTAATATTATGTGATATATGGATAAGAGAAACACTTGCAACTTGGAACTAGTTAGTTATTTTTATAAGGTTTTATTTTAAATTTAAATGGTCCTCTAAATAAACCAGACCAAAAAATCATGCAAGTCCATTAGTTTGAGATGATTAAGAGTTCTTGAAACCAAACGTGTTAACCAATGAGTCTCATTTTAAACGTTTAAATGTAAATCTACTATATATTATCAACATATAGAGGTATATATTATGAGTCTATTTTTCTTTGTCTTTATGTGAAGTGGTGGTATTTGATATATGGTATATTAATTATAAAATAATATTAACGACACAAATATTTTATATCAGTGAACGGTTAAAGTTCAAATAAAGTTTTTCTTTTTATGTTTTTACTCGTCAACTTTCACTTAATTACAATTTTAGTCTTTCTTTTCAAGCTAATAGCACCTAACTTTAGATGTTAAAAGTACAAACAATTATCGGTTTGTACTCATAAACAACCAGAACTCTTACAAAAAGCTAATACTATTGAAATGCGAATAAAAGTAAAAATCAATGACATATAGAAGAACTATGATGAACTTTACTAATCTAAACCAAAGTCGATACATCAAAATCAAAGAGGCGAGTATTTGCTTCAAAATTTGTTAAATATAATAAAATTCTTCCAAAAGAACCTTACTCGAAAAATGAGATGATTTATATGTCTAAGGAATTATCTATAAATTTACGTAGCAAAAAAGAAAAAGAAAAACATAAAAAGACAAAGAAAAGCTGTTGGCTGGTATGGTGGCACACAGAAATATAGGAAAGAAGATGGTTTGATGGTGGCGTGTGCCTTATCTCACTCTTCCTATCAAAATTGCTGCATCTTTTTGTCACCATTTATTTATATATTTTGGTTACTGCACCAATCGATCATTATCTATGAATTATGAGCATGGTCCAGTTCTGAACACTATTTATGGCTTTATGACTCCTGATACTTATTCGGATTGATCCATCCAAACTCAATCGCTGGTCAGGTTGCAACCATAATCAAATTACAGAATTATCAAAAATGAAAACTTATACAATCTACTGATCTACAGTATTAAACCACGTATTATATACAATTACACAACATACGCGAATTGTCTCGAATTAGATTTATTTATAAATAAACCACTCACATAACACTATAGTTATAGGCCCTTTAGTACAGAATTACCAAATATCGACCTAAAAGTTCAAACCATGTGGTTAAATCAGATTCTTGTTGGATTTCTTTCTGTCTTAATAATATATATATATATATATATATAGGGTGTAGATCGAAAGGGAAGTCAAAAAATTAGAGAATGAAAAAAGCAAATCTCAACCTTTGATTTCATCATAAATGAATTTTAAAAATCA
The DNA here is from genome assembly GCA_963921325.1 of Logfia minima. Classification (NCBI taxonomy): domain Eukaryota; kingdom Viridiplantae; phylum Streptophyta; class Magnoliopsida; order Asterales; family Asteraceae; genus Logfia; species Logfia minima. The sequence goes on along the minus strand of OY992764.1, from coordinate 7,425,809 downwards.
CAAATAATTTCAAAATTTAACATTCATCACAAATGAATGTTAAATACATTTATTTATGAAAAAATCAAGGGTTAATATTTGCTTCCCTCTTTCCCCAAAATTTGAAGCTTCCCTATAAATCTTTTCCTTGTATATATATATATATTTATTCGTGTTTCTGGACCGAATTAAAAATGAACAATACTTGTTAACAACCTTTTGTGCAATTGTGAATTTTCGCAAAGCAAATTCTCCTCTGAACCCAAAATAAGTGTTCATTTTGAATTGAGACAAGCAGGAAAAGATCTAAAACAAGAACAAAGGTCTATACCTCGATACTATCTTCAGATGTCGAGATTCATACAGGCAGTATATGTAAGCAACAGCTGCTACTACTATATCAAAGAATCGGCACTTCAAAAATTACATAAAAATCCCTTCCTCATGTTTTACCCCAGCTTGTACATACAACTACTTTACATTACAGACCAACAAAAATGAAAGCAACGGTGGACACTACAACGATACCTCAATCTTCACACGTGTTAGTTGTCTATCAGTTAGATTAACTCTTGATCCATTTCCCCATTGTGGGTATTAACAACTTTAGAAATTTGCCAATCCACATACTATGGCTGTTCTTGAAAACCCACATATGGTAAGGCATCTTTATCAGTCACATTTTGAGACTTACGTCTGTAGTTAACCTTCATGGATCAAAAGATCCTTAGCAATCAATGCAATTCGTTGCTTCGCACTATCAGAACGCAGCCCGTCTACTTTAAATCCCATCTGTTGATGTTAATCAGAAACGATGTTAAGTAATAAAAAGTAGGCATGGATGTATGTGTGTGTGTGTGTAAATGATTGACCTCGGTTTGACTATCGGGGGTGAACCACCGTAAGAGAACACCAAGATGCACTACAGCTGGTATTATCTTGAAGAGTAAAGGAGTTGTCACCTACAAAATTTCTGTCGTTAGATCATTATAATAGACGAATAGTTTTTGATCATATTTGGTACACTAATTGCGACTAGAAGCGAATACATACCAGGCTAAGAGCAGTTGTCCCAAGCAGCAGCATGTACAGCTTACCCTGGAAGGTAACACGTATCAGAATGTAAAGGGTCAAGATATAAACATCATAAAATGTTTAAACACGCATAACAAAACATAGTAGTGGATGAAACATATCCTACACTCTTGAGGGTGAATTGATTTCCACTCATTGTCTTTCACATATATACTTCAGCCCTTACATAAACAAGTTCCAACAATACAAGAGGAGAAACTGATTTAGAGAAATACATGCTAGAGAGTAACCTCAACGAGATGCAGATTCGAAGCACGACTGAGAAGGACAAAAGCGAACTCCCCTATTTGTGCTAATGACATCCCAACCTGCATCACAAGAGTTTTGTGTTATTGACAATACTAATAAAATAGAGAAAGTCCCAAAAGGCCAAAACTAAAAAGAACTAGTCCAAGCTTTCGACTTATTCATCTGTAACAAAAATCCAGTTTATACAATAGTAGTATAACCAGTAAAATTCTAAATCATATGATAGCAGATTAGCAGTGAACTTTGAGAGTAAAAACCAGAGGGGGCAAAATGTATGGGTCGGATGAGTTGCGTAATAGGGCCCCGATGGCTTGACCTGAAACATTTTTTACGCAAAAACTACTTTGCTTCTTATAAATTACTAGTGTGTCAAACACCCATTCAACCAAATTGGATAGTTTTAAAAAAATAAAAAATAATAATAATAATCGTACATTTGACCCATTAGAGATAAAATATCATCCAAATCGACCTATTCATGTGTAAATGGGATGGATTTGCAACCTATAGCTAAAAGTGTTCAAATTTTGTGATTTCTTAAAATAGAACTCTATCGTATATAAAGATTGAATAAAAAGTCTCAGAAAGTAGTAAATCTTACTAGAACGGAAGTTTTGTTGTTGTAGCCAAAACCCTTGACAACTAAGGAAATTACAATTGTCTTTGCAATGACCACCAACAAAACTGATGCTAGCAGAATATCAATGTGGTTCCACAAGAAATGAACATGAATCAGCATACCGATGCTAGCAAGAAACAAAGCAGCAAAGAAATTGCGAATGGGTTCAACCTGTATCAGAAAAGAGCTTAATCCAAGTATCTTTCTGCAGATAACATACTGCTAATTGTTATCATCATACGAATCCAACATGTTCTATTTTGATCAATGTAGAGGTAACAATTGTAGTTACACATATTACATGACATGACAGCAACAAAAAAAAATGAAATTATTCACATGTAAGAGACATGTCAAAGTATTAAGCTATAAGCTGCATAGAATAACTGAATTCACAGGATCATATAAACATATAAATATGAACATCTTCCCTGACATTTTCTCCTTATTTAGAGTTATTTTTTGTTTTCTCTACATACTGTTCACGAACCTTATAGGACGTTACTGTTGGAAAAACCATTTTTAAGGATATTCTAGCTTTTAGTTTTAAAATATTCAATGATCACGTGAAATGCTGCCGACCTACCACAACTATTGAAAAGTTAAAACTCAGATATCAACTGTTACATATTGCCGGATCAGTGACTCAGTGTACTATTACAAGTTCTCCAACTATTTGAAAATGAGTCTTTAAAGTAGATGCATCTTATTTATTCAGGTAGAGATTTAAATGAACCATATATACATGAAAAATCACACAGGAACTAAAACATATATAATAAAAATGTTCTTAGGCTGTTAGGCAGGTAGTTTATTTGAATTGCTTCAATTTATTTTGATGCAAGTGACCAAACAAATCAAAAGGCAAACAGATGCAAATGTTGCTTTAAATATAATTTTATGTAAATAAAATAAAAATTAACGCAAATCTTACTTGTTCAAGCGTATGCTGAGCAAGATCAGTTGTTGATATCATAACTCCAGCAGCAAATGAACCCAATTCTAAACTAAGACCCAGCTTATCACTTGACTGAAATTACATGGATATAATTGTAAGATACTGCAAGCAATGCAACCACATGGAACTGTGATTAAAAAAACATCAAGTCTTATGAAGAAACACAAACCCAGGCCACCAACAGGCAAAACGCAACAGATGCCAACTGATACAGTTCATTGGTCTGCACAAATGATTAAAAAAAGATGAATACACTATATATATAACACACACAGACAATACAAAATGCAATAGAAGATCACTTATAACTCCAAAACGTTGAATAACTTCACACCTGGGAGGAGAGGCTTATCATCAGTTTAAGGAACCAAGGCAAGCCAGTCCGTGACACTACTGATAAAACTGCCAAAAATGCAACCAATGCCACCAGCCTGACTAACTAAGAATCAGTATGCTGAAATCAACAGAAATCTCTGATATTCATCGAGTAAATCCAGTGTAAAAATTACATATTTTCATTTTTAATGCATCAACATGAACTTGCATTTTCCCAAACCAACAATTAAGATTAACATCTTCCACAGCTAAGTAAATTAGTATAAAAAAAAAGGCTGAAAAACAAGATATCAATAACTTACGATTTAGTCATGGATATTACTCCTTGTAGAACACCCGAAGTTCCACCAAGGACCGGAAGAAGAGCAAACAATAAACCCACCGCACAATCCTATAAAAGCAGTACACTAGAGATCAGTAAAAATGATCAAGAGCATCATACTAACTTAAACTGTGGTTGCTAATGTCACATAAAACTATTGTAACACAAATAGGATGATGAGTTGTTGGATCAATGTCTAAAGTTTGGATGCCATTCAAGGGATATAATTTTAAGCACCTGTAAGATGAGGGTCCCAATAGTAACTTGCCCATGAAGAGCATTAACACTATTCTTCTCCATCAAAAATTTCAGGACCTGCATTATAAAATATTTGGCAACAACAGCCATTAACATGTAATGAAACTGAAGACTTAGAGTTCTAAGCAAAGAAATGTTTTATTATCTTACCACTGCCGTTGAGGACATTGAAAGAAGCACGCCAACAAAAACACCTTCAGAAGGTTTACCACCACATAACTGTAAATGCCATCAACATCAATACATCAGACAGCTAATACATTATTCAAGATAGAAATTTTCCAGGGAGAATCCCCTATAGCCGCATTGTTCAAGATAGGGGATCTACTACAAAAACTGATCTTAATATATAAACCAATAAAATATCAACCTGGCACCTAAAAGATTAAGGGACCAAAATGTGTATTCATTAACTTACAGAAGCCGTAATTCCACATATGCACATAAATAGAAAACTTTGAAGGAGTCCTCCCAGAACAGCAACAGCCCGAACAACTTTAAGCTAGAAAAATCAAACAAATACTTTAAATTAGTCTCTCGCACAACTTATCACAAGAATACAGTCATAAGGTGTGATACATTATCAGATAATTATACAACCTTTGCCATGGAGAACTCCAGCCCCAAAGCAAACAGAAGAAAAATTACACCAAATTGTGCTACGGTCTCTACCTGCACATGAACAAACAATTTTTGACTATCTTCTTAACAAGTACATTATCATATATGCAGAAATGTTAAATACTACATGACATACTTGGACCAATTCACTGACTACATCCAGCCCGCCAGGCCCGACAAGAGATCCTGATAGCAAATATCCAGTAATAACCTATTAAAGCAACAAGAGCAATATAAGTCATGTCAATATACAAAAATACGTAGCAAAGATTTTCATGTTTTTAAAAAGATGAAGGAAAAACTAGAATCTGAAAAAGTGTTCATACTGGCTGTCCTGCACAGGCGAAGGCAATGCCACCACAAGTGGCAGATACAATGACAACTACAAGATCGGAGATTAACCTATAAACTCAACACATATAGATTGCATGAATGATACATTAATGTTCCTTTTGTAACACATTATAGATTATAGATACAAAGACGGCCATCTAGTTAGAATATTTACCTCAAGTCTAACTGTAGCACTGGATACTTTGACTTAAAATTGGATATTATAAAAACATTATCCTGAAAAATGAATGTGACGTATTAATACAAGACACCAAAGAATTGTCTAACAGTTCAAACTTAAAATTGTACCTTTCTATCAATTAGTGTCGGTGTCTCTTCGGCTCCGTTATCGTTATCCATATTGAAAACATGATGAAGTTGGAAGGACCTACAAATATTGTTTTAATACACATAATGTTTAGCACAAAAAAGAAAAGAAAAAAGAAACAAAAACAGAATAGCTTGAATGGCATATAAGTTGCTGTAAGCATCTTAGATTTGATAGGGTAATAAGAGTCCATACTTGTCATCCTTTGTGTCGTTTTTCTTAGACTTAACCCTAGCTACGGTTTCCAATACAGCCTGGCAGAAACAAATGTATTATAACATAATCAGCAAGCAACAAACATGCTTTAATTAAAACATCTGAAAGAAATAAAAATGACGAAAGATTGAACCTAACGGAAAGAAATTGGGTGTCTTGACTATTTACAGAATATAAAAAATAGTCATCGACGTATGTCTCCACCAAAATCACACGAACTAATGAATGAACTCCATTAAACGGAAAATCAACTTTTTACTTCAACCTTTTATGAAAGTACACTTTCATGTTACCTTCCGAAAAGCATTTTCCTTATTACGGTGAAATGGCACGAGAAAAACTATGAAAGTGCAATAACGATTCGTCCATCTAAGACTATTTAAAACCTGATAACACTAACCTGTTGCCCAGCAACGCTGTTATTGAAGCTGCCTGCATCATTTTCTGCAGATTCAATGCAATTACAGATATTAAAAATCAAGAAACATGCATCAAAGCTTCAAACTTTCTCTGTCCATATTCCTAGGAGTAATTCAGTAAAGTGGGTCAGGATTCTGCTAAGACAAACATTTAGATTTTATAGCCATGCAGTTTCTTGTATGCTAAATCTGTACAAAGTTGAACCCTTGGCACTTGAATTAGAGAAGGCATTGGTAACAATTTGATAAGATAATTTAGATTCACAATGATTATAGAAGATATTAACATCAAATGTGAAGCATTACTATCATCGACAATAATATCGCACTGCTTTGCCTCCAACAAAGTGTCAAAAACTCGATTAAATCAAAGTGAGGGAAATCAGGATGATCCTACTACTCTACTTCATATATTATGGTTTCAAAAGATTTAATTGCTGGCTCTTTTGTATAAAACCGATTCTACCTCCATGATGGTTATGTTGAATGTTCAATTATGGTTAATCTTCAGACTGTATAGTGCCATTTTCAATTATCATTGGTTACAGACTCCTGTTTTAACCAAGAAACATAAACTACTATGTAGAGGAGAGTAATACTATGCATCCTATTCTAATACTTACAGCAACAAAATAGCATAATTGTCGTACCACAGCATTTGCAATCTGCCACTAGAGCTAAATTAAACTGAAGTGCTAACAGAACTCATACCGATCTTCAAAAAAAAAAAAGGTGATGTAATCCACCTCTCACATATTATTCACTCGTTAATGATGAAATGTAGCAAGTGGTGTTAACAAGCATTACTAAAAACATGACTAGTTATCCATGTTCCAGTCACGTCTCTTACCCAAATTAAAAGTTCAAGAGTAGAACCACCAAACACACAATTATTCTCTCCATTCCAGAGTAATTGTCTACCTTCCTAATTCAGTTTCTCCCATACTCCGTATAACTGTCCACTTGCATAAGTGAACTGGTATAACTTGCCAAGTTTCCCATTTTACCCTCAATCACACTAACAACGGGTCTTAATATGGAGCTACAAAAAACTGAATTAATTGCACATTCCTCTTCCTAAAACAGTGTTTTATCCTTCTTGACAATCCTTAAAGAATAGAGGGAGTAGTTGATTTTGTTACTAGGGATTTCTTTAATTATAAAGCAAAATACAGCTATAATTGGAAAAAAATAAATTACCCAAAATCTTCAAGCTTTCTATTTCTATAATTAGTATAAAATCATCTTCCATTTTAAATTTCATTGATTCATTATTATTCAGGAAATACTGAAGTTCAACAACTATTTAATTATATATAGGGTATGCTTAACCAATGGTTAACAAATCCCTACTTCTTAATTGCATTCCTGATAAGAACTACTTTCGATATCCCCATAAAATAAAATATGATTCTTTTTCCAGGATAGAAAAAATAAAAGCATCCAAGTACACTAAAATTTGTATCAAGTACCAAACAAAAAGAATCACCTAGGTGTTAAATTTGGAATTATGCACTATGAAGGCATCCAAAAAAGGGTAGCTTATACTTTGAAAATAAAAATTAAAAAAAGATACATAATTTTCAGTTGAGTAGGATACCAAGTCACTAAAACTTGAATCTAAAAACCTCTACCATTGTAATGCTTCAATTTCAAGCAAAATCCTTACATTGCAACTATAAGGATTTTAATAACATCATGTTGTCTAAATCCAAAGCTACTTATAAGATCCTCATGTTCAATCATTCAAATCAATAAGGTCAACATAAGTCAACATTTACACCTTAGAATTAAGGATCTCCAATTTAAGAAACAATGTGACTATATATCAATTTTAAAATATATAAACCCCAACTTTTTCAATTACTATAAAAACTTTCTAATAATTCATGTCGTCTAATTAGCAACTAATAATGAAGTAGTAATTAATTGAAATCCTATTACCAATTATGTTACCTAATAACTAAAATCACACCTTCTAAAACCCTAGATAAAATCAGCAACATTAGATCTAATATAAATCAATTAACAATAACCTTCATTCTGATCACTCTCAGTAAACTCTTTCTCCAAAGCACGATCGATCATTCCGGCGAAGCTCCGTTCTCTATCCGTCGCAGCAGAGCCATTCACGGTGGTATTAACAACAAAGCCGGTGGTAATTTCTTCAAGCTGCTGCTCCTGTTGTTGCTGCTGATCTGTATCACTGATAACGGCTGGAGAGAAGAATAATAATAATAAAAATAATGAAATTAGAGAGAGACGGCGGAGTTGGTCCCTATTCATCGCAGGTACGGCGGCGACAGAGGGATCCGCGGGCCGGCGGACGGGGGTTTGTGTGTGTGTGTGTGTGTGTGTGTGAATTTGTGTCGGTTTTGTTTTTCAGTGACGATTTAATTTTAATTGAGTTGTTGTTGATAGTGTAAGATGGGTGGGGTCCACAATGGGATGGCCCCATACACAGCCATTTGTATCAAATTATCAATAGTTTTTGGAGGATGGATGGATACACAATATCAACCAGAATAGTTATATATCAGCAACTAAATCAATTTGTGTACACACAAATTATTTTAGGAAAAATATTATGTACATTTAATAAGAAGTATCTTCATTTGGTACTGGACTATTGAAGAAAAATAATAATAATAGTCTTAGGTTGTCAATTAAAATGATTTTCATGCTTAAACTGATTGTACATAATAGTTAAATGTCGTTATCATTATTTATTTGGCGGTTACCGTACCACGAATAATACATAAAATCTATTTTTATTGACAATCCTAAGTAACAAAATTCTTTTAAAAAACACGAAACGACTAACGGTGTAAGTTTATACTTTTTTATATAATTGAAAAGTATAAACTATGTAACTAAATTGTGGAATTCGATAATATTTATATAAAAGGAAGGAAACACCTACATATACACGAATACACAAATGTTATACATGAAGAACTCGTTGGCGGTTAGTTCTTGAGCAAATTATAAGCGCTTTTTGAAATCTTTTGTTCATACTACACAAAACATGACTTCTTGAGTCTTGAAGGTGTTATGTCATATTCTTTTTATGCGATCTAACTTAATTGCTAGAGTTGGTCCTACGTATTGGGGAAATTTGCCTTCGAGCAGTCTAGGCATACCATCCTCGAGACTCAACAAGTGCATCATCAAAGAATTTAAAATATGATTAGATTAATGGAACTTATTCATTAACTTTCATATATGAGTTTTATTAGATTGAGGAGACAGTAAATTGAGTATAGAATGCTAGTCATTTTAACGTGTGATCAAATGAGCCCTAGTAAATTTTAGTATGTAGCATTGATTTGTACTATGATTAGTACAATATGTACCATGGTTGCAATCAAAGATTGGATTATTGATTCGTGCATCCAAAATTTAAGTTACCTAGTAAGTACCAACACTATGTTTTACTAGTGTATATGTTAAACTTTGTCATACAATAATGTATGTATTTAAGTTCTAAAATATCTAATGTATACATTATATTTAATGTTGTACGAATATAACTTATATAAGTATGTTTATGTAGCCATAATAGATATGAAAATATAACTTTTTAAAACTTGAATATATAATTTCAAAATTGAACATACACAATAGTAAATCGTCATTAACAAAAGTAAACCGTCATTAATGAACAAACACTTATGTTCGAGATATGTAGTTAGCAACAAATCTGAAAAGCTGTCACAACATCGTCACTACCTATACAAAAGAATAATGTGAGTATGTGATCATTCACCAACGATAGTGACTTTTCATCAATGATATATGAACATAACTTGATTTTGCATAATTCTCCAACGGTACTACCATTTACTTTTATCAATACTTCACTTCTTGTATCACATGGATGCAATTTGTTACATGAATTTTCAGTTACTCTATGATGGTTAGTCACATTATTTGATCAACATAAAATAAAAAACCTGATGTGATATGCCTTATGAAACGAGGGACCCTTCATGTTTTGTACTTACTATATATATGCACACAAGTTAGAACAACTTGTTAGGTAATCTAATGAATAATTTGACACAACTTTACAAACTTGAATAACAAAATTGGAAAAACATAAAGCTGTCTACATATAATTTTGTATGTATAGTAGTGGGTGGTTCAAATTAGAATCTATATTTATATGAAAATGCTAAATAATATGATAATATAAGAGTGACACTTTTAAATATTTCAAACATATTATTTTACTAAAATTTCTTCATAACTTCTTATTCAAATAACTTTTAAAAGCTATTTTTCAAATAAAAAAGTTTTTGACATTTTTTCATCTTTTTTTATTTATAATAATCAACATTTTATAATTTGATAATCACATAAATAATATGTGATTATTAAGTCCTATTTTGTGATTATCTCGAACAATCATATTCATCAAATTCTTAAAAACTTCATGTATATTGTTGATGCACGACTTCTGTTATTGCTTATGCACGACTACTTTAGCAACTGATGCACAACGACACACACTGAAAACACACACGAAGAGGAATAAGGGATGGGGGCGGCTAGAAAATTCTTTATGCGGATGAAAAGATGAATTTAGGGTTAGATATAGAGATGGGAGAGGAATAAGGGGTAGGAGAGATTTGTTTTTTTATTTAATATATATTTAATGTGAATAATAATGAGAGCGAAATACCCGATAAGCCTTTTAACTAAATGTTATTCTATTTATTTTATAATAAAAATTATTGTATTTGATCCAATTCCTATATAGTATATATAGAGGGTGAGAATCAAGAGGGAAGCAAAAAAATTAGGGAAGGAGTGAAGCAAATCTCAACCCTTGATTTCATCATAAATGAAAGTTGTTAACATTCATATGTGATGAGTGTTACTGAAAATTTAACATTAATCACAAATGAATGTTAAAAACGTTTATTTATGAAAAAAAATTAAGAGCTAATATTTGTTTTCCTCTTTTTCCAAGATTTGGAGCTTCCCCATGGATCATTCCCCTATATAAATTGTTATATCTCGTAATCAAACACTTAATATTTAATAGCTTATTAAATTTCAAATAGCTAATTTAGGTCGCTCAATAGTTATCTTCTTAACCCCAAAAAGAAGTTTTAAGTTACCTAATCAACTCAACCATAAATAATATTAATGGTGACGTGTGTTTAGTCCCTACTAAAAAGTGATATACCAAAGGCGACGACAAAATCACGATTAAGAAAACAGAAAGAAAAAAAAGTCTAATTTAACAACTAACCATCTCTTGGAAATTTTTCATTGATTTTGCGGATAAGTGTCTATCACTTTCTTTGGACCCACTCTCACTCATTGAGCCCATTTCTGAAAACAGAGCTCTATAGCAGGCTTGTGGTTGTGACAATTGGCCTCACTTTAGCCACTTTTAACTCTTTTATCCAGGCTCAAGTAAGGCCCAACTTTCCATCAACTACAAAGTGTGTAAAGTAAACCAATACCAAACTTTGAAAGTGTGTTATCAAGATGATAACTCTTTGATACTAGACCTTAGCCACAAGAAACTACAAGAACTTTCACTATTGTATTAATGAATCCAATTCAATTCCAACATTCACTATAGATTCGTGTTAAGGAACACAAGAACCTAGATTTCAATGGTTTTGTGACCTCCTACATGTGTCAACTTAACATCTTTTCAATTACATATATACGGACGAAAATATGAAAATAATCTAATGTCAAACCAATCACACTAAAAGGATAGATGGAATGGTTAAACCAAGAAAGCATTTAAAAAACACTTATTTGCAATTATTATCTAGTACAAATCAAGATGAGTTTGTATAGTAACAACCGAAACCCTAATATTATATGTTAATACGGTAGTTTCCTACCATTTAACGAAATCCATAAGAAATATTAATACGGCAAATTCGAACTAGACTATTATGATATGATTGTATTCAAACCGTTCTATATTCGAGTACTAAACAAGAACAAGTGCAAAACAAAGTTGATCTTTGTCAACCCAAATACTATGCTTTTTGAACTTACACTTGAAGAATTTGTTTCCATATGATCATGTGAATGTGGATGTTTTTGGACACCAGATGTTATTCCTTTGAAGTTGGAAGTAATCTCTCTAATCAGCGAATGGGGGGCTGCGATTTATTTCTTTTTGTTGTTGATGTCAACTAGTTTTCCAAGCAAGTTTGGTACTAGTTTCAGGATCATCGTAATTAAAATCCATTAACGGTAAGAACGTAGCGATATTCTTCCTACATTTGTTTTCTTTTGTTGTGTTTTTCGCCATTGAATCATTGATGATCGAACGTATGCATTTAATTTCGATGAGAATTTTTTTTACAAAGAGACGAATGTAAAAAAGATGATTTGTAATTGTTGAATGGGTTTTGAAAGAAGCCAAGTAGAATTGGATTTGTTATAATTAGAGTTAGTTATTAGTTATAGTTATAGTTATTAATTCGGATGCCATATATATATTCTTTTAATTTTGATTTAAATTTAAATCATGATCTTTTTTTTCCGTTTATCATAGTGGGTCATATATATAATCTGCCCATTCGATCTATTATTAAATAAATAAATTATCGTCTGATTATTCATTCAATTTTAAATGTTTTACTATTATATGTATTGAAGTTTTAAATAGTTTATTATCCCTTTATTATCTATTTCAAAAGGAATTATTATATTATGTGAATTGAGTTATTTGCTTAAAGTAAGATAGTAATCTTATGTGGTTTAAAGTGGTTGAGAACTAAAGTGACTGTGATCATTATGAATTTTAAAATGATATTTTGTTTGGTCAATACAAAATGATAGCTATCACTATAAATGGTAGTATGTTTGTTATTACTATTCTTTTTATGTGTATCAGATAATTTCAATAATTAAAATGTTAAATGTTAATTAAATTTTCAGTATGATAACTATAAATAAAGTAAGTTTTAATGTAATTTTAACATGAAAATAATATGACAATGATCTGTTAAACTTTTATTAAAGTGAACCCTTTTAGTAGGTCTCTATTGTTTCAACCTTCTCATTTTTTAACTAATTTAAATGCCAGATCACCCAACAAATCATCAAAATTATGACATGTCATTGAACCTGAACCTGAACATCCTTCGTCTCCGATCATCCTCTCCGATTTCCGGCATCACCAACTCCGACATCATGTTGTCCGTCGACATAAAAAAACACTCTAATTTATTACATGATCTGTCAAATGGTTCAACACAATTAACCATTCCATTCTGTTACATGAAAAACCATAAAAATCATTCCAATTTAGCCATCGGAAACTCCAGCAACACCATAAACTATTACATGATTCAACACAAAACCCATTCGAATTTCTTCACTCAAACTAAACCTTTCAATCTCCTTCAGTTTTGTCCCCTTTTTTCAGCAAACCCTAACCCTGATACTTCCGATGGCTAGGTACCAAGAAGAATGCGAACACTAAATCTGAAGAGCGTCCGGTTTTTTTTCTTCTTTATTTCGGAGGTGAACCTGCAACTCCGTCGAACCTGAAACTCCGACGAAATTATCGGCGAAGGTGCAACTTCGTGAAATATCCGGCGAATCATCGTGAACGAATAAGCTTCAGATCAAACTCACCAATTTTCGACAAACTATCATGGTGTTGGATTTGTGTTTTATGTATATGAATATTTATAGAGCAGGTGGACTAGGTACATTCTGTGAAATTTGATTGTCGATTTCCAAAGCGTGTAATGCTAAAGCAGGTGAAAGCTATTCAAGAGATCTGTAACATGGTTGCTGGATTAGCTTACTGGGTTTACTGAGTGGGACCCACATATTTTATAGCGTCAGAAAGCTAAGTGTAATATATTAATTTATTAATTTATTCAGACTTTACCTTTTTAAAAGAGAAAATTACTCAAATAATCAAGTCAATTGAAAAAATACCAAATTAAACGTTGTCAGAAAAGATTTTTATTTCTAAACACTCAAATCGCTGAAATATAAATACCTGTTAGGCGAGCCCGGCCATTTGCTTTGGCCCAATTAATTACGGACACGTGACCGCCAAACCTTTCTCTTTGACCAAGAATCCTAATCGCTGAAATGGAAATATATAAAATGGTGAGCCCGACGATTTTCGTTGGTCTAATCATATTGTGACAGGTGTACGTCAAAGGATGGTAAAGGATTTAATGGCAAATCGTCGAAATGCGAATGTGGCTGGCGAGCCCGACGATTTTGCATGTGTATTTTCGTTTTGCATGCATTTAGCAAATATAAAGCATAGGCTGTTTAATAATGTATAAAGTTTTATAAGCAAGTTCTCTTTCATTATAAAGATTAATGTTTAAATATTAATTGAGAACTAGCTTAACATATAGGTTGTTTTTTCTTTTATTTATATATTCATTGTTAAGATGATGCTTAGTTTAATTATTAATTGAGATTGAGGTTGTTTAATAATGTATAAAGTTTTATAAGCTAGTTCTCTTTCATTATAAAGATTAATGTTTAATCTATACACATTATAAATTGTTTACACATTTTCTTTGTAATGTTAAAAGATTCAAGATCCGTAATGACTAAATTACCCTTAGTTAATTTAAGCAACAACTACAAAAGTGGAAATAAAATTATTACCCACCACTATAAATTAAAATCGTTTTTTATGCATAATGTACCGTTGCATTGCGCGAGAAGTTTACTAGTTATTAATTGAGATTGTTTAATAATTTTAAATTAAACATTAATCTTAACAATGAAATATAGAAAGGAAAAACACAGCCTCATTCTCATTCTCAATCACAACTAACAATTAAACTAAACATTAATATTTAATATTTACAATGTAATAGATAGAAAGAAAAAAGTTACCTTTTAAATGTGTCTGCTCCTTCTAACCAAATAATTCCCCAAAAAAACTTAACGACCCAGTGGTCCAAAAGAAGTGTTTTATATTTGGTAAATGTATGCAAAACGAAAATACATCGCCAGCTACATTTGCATTTCGGCGATTTGCAATTAAATCCTTTACCACCCTTTGACATACACTTGTCACAATATGATTAGATCAACAAAAATCGCGGGGCTCGCCTGTTTATATATTCCCATTTCGGCGATTAGGGTTTTTGGTCAAAGAGAAAGGTTTGGCGGCCACGTATCCGTAATTAATTGGGCCAAAGCAAATCGCCGGGCTCGCCTAACAAGTATTTACATTTCGGTGATTTGAATGTTTAAAAATGAAAATCTTTTCTGATAACGTTTAATTTGGTATTTTTTCAATTGACTTGATTATTTGAGTAATTTTCTCTTTTAAAAAATCGATTCTTACTCGAAGTGTAAGATTATATTTTTTCTTTATACGTAATGTAGTAATTATTTTTATTTTTTTGAAATTTTATGTAATTTGATAGTTGACGGTGAAAAAAGTAATATTCATATTCATATTCATATATATATTAAAGGAGAATAAATAGTTGCTCCATATTTTGTCACGTAGGCAAAATGCCACGTGGCAATCTCTGATAATTTTATATTAAAATTAAATACAATTAAAGTTAGATAATATTTAAATATATTATATTAATTAATAAAATAATCTACGAATTCTACACAAACACTAATTATTTAATTTAAAAGATAAATTAAAAAATAAATTTAGATAGAGTTATATAATATATGAAAAGAATATTAATAAATTGAAAAATCTATAAATTCTACTTAAACAATAATAATTGAAAAATAATATTAAACTATTAAACCTATAAAAATTATAAAAATTATTTAACTTAAACTACCATGCATCGCACGGATTTAATTCTAGTTATATTTATATATAATAATAAAATTAATAGATTAATTTGTTTTTTAGTTTTACACATAAATTTCAAGTATAATAATAGCACGTAAGTGTGACCAGTATCACATAAATAAATAATGAATTTTAAGTCGCTAAATATATCTAATGATTATTTTTATAAATTCACTACATATAATAAACGGTTTAAAACTTCAACCTACACAATAATAAAATGCTCAAAATCTAATACATAAATAAACAATAAATCTTTAAATAAATAACTGAGTTCACTGTAAATTATAAATCTATTAATAGTCTCTCTTTTTTATTAAAAAAACGACCCATTATGAATATAATCCTGGAGAGTATGGACGGTCCCTATAATTTATCTCTTTTTACAGTTTTCATCCCTCTTCAAAATGTTTTTCATCTCTACTCCAAAAAGTGAGATTTCGTTACATACATAGTCCCTTCTTAGTTAATTACAATCTTCAACAAACCAAACTATTAGATCTTCTATATTAACCGGTCTACACTTCTAATCCATTTATCATTCACAACCTCTTTCTTTTTCACAAATTTTGTCGATATATATAGAGGGTATATAGGAGTTGATTATTGTGAAATAAATCTTAAGATATAGTAAATATAATAGAATCAAAATTGTTGAGCTAATTTGATTAAAACAATTATTGATCTTCAGATATCTCAAAAAGTTAAAAAGATAATTATACAATTTATATTTTGTGATGCTCATTATTGTACAATCCCGAATTGTAATATTTCTTGATACATATATCGTTTATTAACACAAAGTAATGCACATAGTGTTTATAAATTATTTTATTTATTCTATGTCAAAATCTATTTATCTATTCCAAACTCTATATATATGTATATAATAAAAAATAAAAACCCAACATAGTCTAACTTTTCACATAAAGACAAAAAATGACTCAATCTCTCTTTAAAATTTGAAAACGGTTCAGCTGATCTGGACCCATGGCCTTATGGTGTGAACCGGTCGGAGAGGGTTTTCTGCATAAGATAAATTCTCCGAAGTGTTCTTTGTTCTTATTTTTTGGTTCGAAAATCACTTATTATAACCAAATCTGGTTCTAAAATTTACAAGTTGAATCATATATCAGTTTCTATTTCTTTTATTGTCTATTTTATTTTATTATATATATATTATATTATATATATATATATTTCTGTTAAACGGCAGGACATTATATTGTTGCAATTTCATGCGTTTAAATCTTTAATTTTGTTCAGATATTTTAGTTATGCTACTATGGCACCATTCTTCAACTGATACTAGTTACAGATTGTTTAATATCGACTCACTTGTTTTTTAAAATATTATTTCATCATGTTTCTGTTGCGCATAGTTATTTTTAGTTGCTTATAACACATTGCTTTTCAACTTTATTAATTAAACCTAACTGTCTTTAGAAGGACCACATGTGGTTTCAAATCAAATGATGCAAAGGATACCACAACATCCATCATCATAATTAAGAAAACAATTATTTCATCAAAGGAAGACAAGTTAATAGAGACTACCATTTTAAAACCAAAAGGTGGTTTGCATATAAGTCTTGGCCAGATCATAAACTTTAATCATACACAGACAAAATAACTGCTGCTTTTCAAACTACCAACTTCACAAAACAACTTGAGCTTACTCCAACTACTCTAGGCTCAAAAGCTAATAAGATTTTACCTTCTGAACTTCGGACGCTTTGGGGCACTGCTGCTAGGACCAGCACGAGACTTGCCAAATGCCTTCATCTTCCTTCTTTTTCGCTCTTCTTCACTATCGGACTCGACACCTTTCTCCCTATCAGCATTGCTTGCTTCTCTCTCCAACTCCTCCCATGTCTTTCCTTCTTCTTCCTCGGATCCTTCCTCTTCTTCTTCCTCCTCGTCATCATCGGATTCCACCAATGATGCACTGTCAGACCCGTCATCTTCTGACTCAGATTCAGGTTCCACATCTGATGGCTCGTAACCTTGGTCAGACTCCTGTGAACCATCAGAGTCGGAATCACTAGCTTCCAAATTCAAAAACTCCCATCCCCCTTCATCAATGAAGTTTTGTGGGTCATCAGTTATTGTTTTCAATATGGCCCGCCAGTTCATGTTCAACCTGCTTTCATAGTATTTGATGTCGGTTGTATCGAGCCATTCTTTGATGCCATCAAGTGACGTAGAAGGAATTGAATCAATGCGAAGGACGTCACGTTTAAAATCCTTGAACACAATCGCCATGTCAAAATTCTTTTGTCCGAGCCCGACTCTTTCAAGATTCACAATCTCAATTTCACTAAGAGTAACTACGAGAAATGGAGTTTCAATCAGCTCGACTAAACAGCTAGAAGTTGGAACAATGAAAGCAGAAGCTTTGTGTGGTACCCCGTGAAACCCTAGTTCTCTTAAAGGCTGGTCAAACTCAAGGTCAAGACTTTTGAACTTTGGTTGTCCCCAAAGATCATTAACCCGATTAACAAAATTTTGAAAATCCATATTGATCTTGTTCTTACGATCCCTTTCTCTTTGCTCTTCCTCAATCTCATCTGGGTCATAAGCAGATCGTTTACCACCTCCAAGTGTTTGCACTACATCCATAACCTCAACATAAAATTGAACATCTTTTGTCTTCTTGTTCCCAACCATTATATGATTGTCAAGATGAAAGTGGAGCAAAGTGATCATTTCTTTTTCTGCTGACTGAAAAAATGCATGTTTAATATTACCAAATAGAATGTCCACACGTTCATCATTCCTTGACGTCCCGTATCTGAAACCATTGTCATGAGCTTCTATAGTACCCGGAAGCTTCCTTCCACGACCTGGAAACGGGGGGCGGATCCAAAGATCAGTTAATCTTATTGGTTTAAATTTATTCCCAGCAAGCACAAGTTTCTCTTGGGTAACCAATGATGCCCTCTCAGCCTTTTCAGACTCACGAGAAAAGACATTTTTTCTAAGTGTTTTTATCTGCTGTACCACTTCGCTAATGTGCCTTGGGTCCTTAGAACGAAATGAGACCTCTTTCAAGAAAATATCTGTCTGATTCTTTACCGAATTTGGATCATTTGATGAAAACGGTGCTCCAGGAATGTTAAATATTATCCGTATATAGCAATTACGGCTTGTATCTGCTTGACTAGAAACCGTCTTCACAGTAGCAATATGAAAAGGTACCATGCATCCATATAATGGTATAAGAATTGACTCATTCCTCTGGTCAACCACAATCATCAAATCTCTAGGTGGAGGAAGATCGTTTACATTTTTATAAGCAATTAAATCATTTGAAGTTCTTGAAGAAGATCTTCCATCACCTGTTGCACTTTTGCCACCCGCAAGCCGTTGAGCAGTTTCTTCGTTCTTTTGACGAGCAAGTTCAGCTTGATGTTGCCTTCTAAGCTCTTCTTTAGACATTTCATGGTTGTCTGACCTTAAGGTTGCTTTGGAGTACAAAGCTTCATTACGTCTAGAATCAACTCTAACTTGTGCCTTTTCATCTGCTTGTTGCTCACCATCATTGAAAGAGTATGCAACATCTTTAAAAGCTTTGGAGCTTAAAGCAGTCACCACTTCATGACCATCAGCAGTAACAATAACAGTATCAGCAAGCAATAATGCATAATTTTGACTCTTTGCTTTGCTGCTCTTTGTCTCCAAGTTTTGAAACCCAAGTGAAACATTTAAAACCATACCCGCTTTCAAAATTCTATCGTTTTTCTCATTAAGAGTCAAACCCGACTCACGGAACTCAAGACCGATTCCCGTTCCAGCTGATTTGGTCAAATTTGCAGTCAATTCAGGAGCTTCTTTTTCAATAATTGCAAGTGCAGCCTTATAAACAGAACTAGCCTTGTTACCAGGATTCAATGCACCAAGAGCAGCCTCGTGGGCCTTGAGAAGAACCTGATAAGCTTTGCTTTGAGTGTTATTGGAATCAATAAGAAACGTTCTAGCCAAATTGGCACAATAGCTATTATAGCGGGACCCAAGTGCACAAATTATCACGCTGGCTGAATCATAGTACAAAAGATCATCATTGCTTGAAGCACTGGGTCTGAGATCAAAGTTCCCACCACTTTGAAAAATAGGAGGATAACAGATATCAACATTGTCGGCTTTCAACTTCACTTTGATTTTAGCGGGCTCCAAGATAGTTTTTTCCGTATCATCCATTAACAAGGAATGGGTTACTTTAGTTTCTTCATCAATTACCTTCTCAAGCTTCGGAACAACAAACAGTTTCATTACAGAAGCAGTTAAATATGCAGCTTTTTTCACATTTGTCAACTCAATAGCCTCTTTAACAGCAAAAAGATCTGCTAATCCATTAGTAATATCATTGAGTTTCAAGCCAGATGACTTCAGTTTTTCAGACCATTTCTCTAAAAGTTTCCCTTCAGGAGCCTCTCTTGCTATATGCCCAAGAACAGGGGAATCAAGAGATTCAATGGCTCGTAATATGCCATCCATTTGGGTCGACCCATCATCACTTTTTGCTTTCACGTGCATCACAACATCTACACCGACTGCTTCTTTAGCAGACTTTTTGACGACATCAAGCAGTGACGCTTTCTTTTGGCTACATAAGAAATGGATCTGCTTGTCAGAAAAAACCATTATCGTTTCTGGAAATTCATAACCAAGCAACCAAATGTTGAGAGATGAAGACTTCAAATAACGAAGATCGTCAGATGGTGGTGGCGTAGCTACTGCAAATGCATTACAAGATCCCCACAATTCATCTCTTTGTTCCCGCCAATGAGAATATAAAGCTTTTAGTCGCCGGACCAATGTATTTGCATCTATTGTATATCCGCCTCCAGCTCCTGCCATTTTCACTGACTACCTGAATTCATCAGTTCATATCCCAAATCATGAAATGGACATTCAAACACCAAGACGACCATCCCCAGTCATGAATAAAGTTAGAAGTAACAACTAAAGACAATTAGTCTTAAGATGAACTGTATAAGTAACAATAAACTTTTAACTTTCAGTTTAAACAATTAATCCTTTTAAATAAAAATAGCTAAATAGTTATGATTTTCTTTTCAATTAAGATACCAAATACCAATTACTGTATAGAATATATTTATCTCTTCCACAATGTATAATATGTGCCGAATAAAACTTTTCAATTATAGCCCAGGTGTCATTACCCCATATTACATGAGGGTACTAAACGGTGACAAAATGAAGTTGTCAATATACTTTTTAGCATTTTTGAAATTAAAACAATAAAAAAGGAAACGTTCTGAAGTTATTATTCAAGATAAAAAAATTCTGATTCAACAGCACGTCCAGTTGCTGCAGTCATCAATGTCCCAAGAAAGGCCGCCAAAATTAGGTGCTGTAAGCCTACGATACACAAGTACTAGATAAAGCAAGAGAAAATGAACAACTGCATATATAAAAATGGTCTAGAACTCCTTTATCTTAATTTGTCATCACTGAATCATTTTTAACAACTTCAATCGCTAGTAGTAGTAAGTAGTTTTAACAATATTGATTGCACAAATGATAAAATACTACACTTTTGTTAAAAACTTAAAAATCATGCATTTATTTTGCATGGTATAATAGGCATCAACTATAAGCACGTCACTTATCTATAATATATAATCCCTTTGACCGTAATCAAAGTTAATGCTTCAACCAATTCCCTCCCTTTATTTGAAAAACATATCACATACACATAAATGAGCATTTACTGACAATGACATATAAAAGGGTAAGTCATTGTAGTCGGCAACAATTAAGGCAATGACATACATATTAGATTAGTACATGTACGGGTTTGGACTGAAATATTCCAGTTTACAATGATCAAAGAAAAGAAGACTCCACACAAAAACACATGGTCAAAAGAATAACATGGAAAGCCTTTCTTTGATCATTGTAAACAAACTATTCAATTTTGGAGGTACACTAATTTTAAGCTTATGAATGTCTTGTGAACTTCTATGAATGCATAGATAGTACTTTAGTGCACTTCATTGTATACGCTACTTTCACCCAGTCTAGTTTTTGCACTGTTTTGATAATGGCTTAGCCTGCAAACCCTTTTTATATGGTTCAGTAGCAGCTAAGTAGTCTAGGATGTAGTTGATGCAGAAGACACACATAATATCTATTACCTTTACAACTTTTGAGCTGGGAGGTTTCAACTTATGTATGTTCAAAAATGATCAAGTATTTTAAATCTTAGTTACACAGATAATCAGAGTTCAAGAGGGGCTGACAACTAACGGTTCGTATGCTGTGATTTCAGATATATCAATTATTTTCTTCAAACTATTTTGTCATCATGACTAAACTTTCCATTTTTTGTGTCTTCAGTTCTGGTAACCCATTAAAATGCATGACAGGAAAACAATCATATATGCAAAATCAGTTCACATTAGTCCCTAATAGAAGCATGCTGCCTCAACTTCGCCTTTACATTTAAATACCTTCATTTTTATAAAAGTTTTCACATGAATATATGTAAGAAGTAAGATTATTATGCTAATAATGTTAAGATGTCTACACTTTCCGATTCAAAAGAAATTTTAAAGAGCATAGATACAGAGTGGAAGATGGTAATACCTCAAATGCAGAGTAAACTGAACGTTAATTTACAGTGGGAGAGAGATGACCGCTGCTGCTGACATCAAAAGAGTGAATGAACATGTTAAATAAACTTTCAAGAATTCAATAGAGAAAAGAGTCATTAATAGATAATAAACACTCACTATGAATCATAACTTCCTACCAACAAAAACTCTATAACATATAAAAAGTAAAATAAACAAATATATGAAATCCACTCAGAAGAAAAGTCAAGGCGAATATTCATTCTAAACATTATACATGAGATTATTCTCAAGTGCGAAATCACATATTGAAATAGAAATATTTCGGTATAAAACTTTACATCATTAGTTAAGCTTATACTGCTTCAAAATCAAAATTCATTTTTCAATTTTCAACAATATATTTACGGAGTATAAAACTGAATATACGTTCGATAGGAACCCGAACACGATTATTACACTCCGATTACACCTAATAATCGCCATCGTTTGTCAAAAATGAAACCCTAAATTCATACGAAATTTCGCTATATCAATATTTCAACTCATACTTTCGTTGTCATTCGCAGATCTGAAACCCTAAATTCTTCACATTCGTAATAAAAACAAAGTTTTACCTGGTCGATCGAAAGTGAAAATCACGGAAAATACATGACGGCGGTGGCGACGGAGACGGTGACGGCGCGGCGGCGTTGGATGGTTGCAATCGGCGAAGATGAATAAATTAGGGCAAAGTGAGCGTTTTATGTGGTGTGGGAGTATGTGTTTTGTATTGTATTTTTGACTTCCCCCGCTAAATGAAACCCCAATCTGTCCCTGTAAATGGGTTTTATATGTGCACCTGTACGTATTTTGGGTACCCGCCCAAATAATGAAATTGGGGGAAATCTCTCAAAGTTTTAAAATTTTCATTATATTCCCTTTTCAGCTTTTATAATTTTAGTTTTGACCCGTGAATGAAATGAAGTTTGTAAATTTTTGTATTTGATAACTTAGAAAGGGTATTGATATTTTCATCACTATTTTTGATAACTACATCAAAATACTGCATTATTTATTTGTACAATACAACTTATTAATGTATATTAGTGATGGAAATATCAATTCCCCTTAGAAAAAGAATATATTTTGGTTTTGAAATCAAGTTTTCACGACTCATATATAACAAATTGTTTTCTAACAAAAATTCCATACGACATTGTCATTGATACCTTAAATGTGTTTTGAAAGAGGTAGTTTTAACTCTAATAATATAATCGGGGCATAAAGAATCAGTGTGTACATGTAGGGTGGTGTAATATCAGTAAATATAAAGAAGGAAAAAGTTGAAAAAACTAACTGGAACATCAATTGAACTAAAAACAATTGACCAGTTACTGAACATTGCATATGATAACTATATAACAACTTTTAATGGGTTACACCACTTATTTTATTTTTATTTTTAATATACACATAATCATATAGATTTGAATAAAAAATTTATTAATTAAATATAAAACATTACATTTAAAAATAAAAAATACATCAGTTAATAGTATCAATTTTAGTTAACCTTAGTTCAAAAGTTAAAAATGAGACCAGCTAACAAAGTTTTTTATTTATATTTAGACCTGCATTTATAATAAATTAGGATTTTTATTCTTTTTTTTTTGTTTACTAGTTTATTGATTTGCAGCTACGTGGGATAACACAATTTAGTTTAAAAGGTTAACAACTAAATATAAAGTAAATAAAATGTAGCAATTGTTAGATGATAAAAATAAAGTTGACTTTACACTTGGTAGTCTTATGAAAGTTTTCGTATATCGTTGAGTTTGTTATTAAGTATAATAAGTTTGGTAGTGGATGGAGGCCCAGTATTTCATATTATAATGCGAACTTATTATTACAAATCTAAACATGAATATTATTACACAATATTAGCCTTAAGATGAATTCGATTTGCATGTAATTTATTTGTAGTTATCATCAACCTTTTGTTGTACGTTTTCATATTATTTATGGTTAACAATAATTTATGAATGAATTGCATAAGGAACTGAAGTGTACCTGGCTAGGTGCTGGATGGAATGCTGCGTTGGTATAAAAAGTGGGCAAGAATTATAGAATTTGGAGGTATGCATATCAGCATATGACTAATGTGGTTACACTGTCTCGGTCTATACTATATAGTAATCAGGCATGTGGTTTTACATAGTAATATAGCTGCCAGTAAGGCTGAAATCGTGGGTTGAATGAGTAGGTATAAATTTGAGTTACTAATTGATGTCAATAGTTTTCATAAAAATTGCTGGATGTCAATAAATGTTAGTATATGTTCCAAATCTGGTAGCTAAAGTTATTTAACATTATTCTACTCGAATTGAACCAATTATGACTAGATTTTTCCGCAAGTTTCATGGTTATAATAACAGTTGTTTGTTATATGTTCGTATTAAATGTTGTATTATGATTAATTAAACATGGTATTATGATAGATTGAATATTTAATGACTGAATATTGTATATGACTCATTTAGATTTAGATTATTTGTGGCACCTATATAATATATATATATATATATATATATATATAAGAAAATGATCCATAGGAAAGCTTCAAATTATGGGGAAGTATGAAAACAAATTTCAGCCATTGATTTCAATATTTATAACATTAATTCCAGATGAATGTTAACTTATATTTTGTTATTATACATCCATAAATGTTATTTAACATCATTTCATAATGAATTTTTATTGATAACATTCACCCATAAAATGGTATAATGAGTGTACAATAACATATATGAATTAATATTTATCATAAATTAATGTGTTAAGAATACTAAGTTAAAATTTTGACTAACATTCATCACAAATGAATGATAAATATCGATTTTGAGAGTTTTTTATTTAAAACATAAAATTATAATAATATTGTTTGATTAAATGATGTATATAATTGATTTCATTTATATTTTAAGTTATAATTTTATGAATCTTGCTTGAAAATTATGTTTTGATGATAAATGAATATTTACTTCCCTCTTTCCTTTTTATTTTTCTTTCTTCCCTCTTGATCTCACCCATATATAATTATTATTACCATTAAAGCATATAGTGGATGATATACAATTGTGTAAAATTCAGAAACTTTGGATGTGAATTATTTGGAAGAAACTACAAAATTATATAATTTATTTGTATTCGTAGCTATTTTGTTGGGTGTAAATATATTTAATGGAAAAGAGAAAGATTCCAAAGGCTATTATTTTAATTGATGCGGATAATAAACAAAGTTTGTCCAAAGTTAATATTATTACAATAATAAACTAATGTCAAGTTGTTAAAAGTTTGTTGATTATTTAGTTGCATGAAATGCCAAAAATGTAACTGTCTATTGAAATTGGAATTTAGTGGTAGAGTTAGCGGATGGTCCAGAATTAAAGGCCGTATATTTATTCTCTGCAAATTGATGTTAAAGACTGTTAATAGCAAATGGTGAACGTTTTATTTGTTTATATAATGGACTTCATTTTAGTATATATTTAATTCGAATTGTATAGGTGTGTTGAAGATAGTGAGTTAGCTTGATTATTCATTTTAGTGTGCTGTTGTTCTTTTAATTGTGAAGTGTTTAATTTCTCAAATTTGATGTTGTTATTGTAATTGATGTAAAGTCGTTTTCTAAAGGTGTAGATGATGCAAGGTAACATTCATAGGCAACTAAATAAATTTAAAATGAACAACTATTTTTATTTATAGTGGTGTCAAACTACAAAGAAGCTAAATAGAAAATATAAATAAAGTAGATTTTAAAGTGAATTTGATCTATGGTTGAACAAGGTATGTTACTGATCTTATTCAGTTTCACTGTTGACTTCGTCGATCTCATCAATTAAACTGTAAACTCTGGTCAATTTTAATAATTTGACATGGTTCTTCCTATTTTCCTTGCACTTTCGAGAGACCCGATACCAGTTAGCCATAAGTCTACATTGTCATTGTTTTGATCTTCAAGACAATCTTATTTGACACTTTCAATGGACACGACACCGGTTACTTCTAAGTTTGCATTGTCATTTGTCTGATCTTCATCAATCTTTAGATCAATTATACTTTCCAAATTAAAAAAAAAAAAAACCCTACCATGATAAAGTTTCACTAAAATATTAAAATCATAAAACATTTATATAATGTAAGAAAGAGTACGAATTCACAATATTATCATCGGAGCTCTCTAGATCAAAAATACCTATATTGTTCCACTTCAATTCTTCCACATTTGCTTCACGTTTTCATTTTCTTTCGATTTTTGTGCTATCAACATGATATGTCAAATATAATAGGTATTTTATTAAGAGATTGTTGGATTTATCGGTTTCTTACACAAAATGGAGAAGATGTATGAAATCTACTTACATCAAGGTTATGGTTCTCACGAGTAACATCCACAGTAACATGAGCATCATTCTTAAAATCCTTTGGTGAGTCTATTTTTAAGTGTGACAATGAGTATCAAATTGTTGATTAAGTGTCAAACATGGTATTTGTGAAAGCATCTTATATATAGATAAAATGGTGGCAAATAAGTTGCAATATATCATTGGAAACGTGTGACTGGTTTTCACCATAAGGTGATCAGTTACAAATCAACTTGTAGCAAAAGGGTACCTTTAATTGAGCTATGGGTTGCAGATTTTCAGCTATGCCTATAACTGTGATCGATTGTATGTAAATTATAATTGACTTTTTATATTTGTATGTTTTTCTTGTGTAAACATTTGAAAGTGTGAAGTCTTGTTTAAATACGCATGTGAACGTGATCCTACTCTTCTGGATAAACATTAAAATACAATTAGTTGGTTTGGTTTGAGATAGACGGTATTCTTTTATAGGCTTATATATATATATATATATATAATATATATTCCTATCATTATTAACATCATCAAATGGTAGGAAGTTTTAATGGTATCATTTGGTTAATCAAAGATGTTTTTTATTTTATTTTATATATCTTTACTACCATATTAAAGAAATTAAGCGTATAATAGTAATTGACTATTTCTTCCTTTAAGTATTTTTATGACTTTTGCTCAAATTTTTTATATGACAGTATACATAAAAAGCTGTAAATATACAACTACATACTTCCACATGTCAATGAAGCTTATAGCCTTCTAACTTGCACGGAATGCACAGTGAAATAAAGACAAATGCCATGTTATAAATGTGAAGTTTAATAGATTCATTGAAAACGATTACAATACAATCACTCACCGAACTAAGACCACTCACTGAACTAACATTCATTCGTCTTATTGAAACTACTCAAACCACAACTTAAAAACTATTCGTAACGGGTGCAAATATTACGCATGGTTATAGCTAGTTTATATCGCGTTGTCTAAAGTGTAGACAAAACAAAAAGAATAAATAAAATAAAATAAAAATAAAACTTGTTTGTCGTTTGTATGGATTTATGGTTATATTACGGGCCACAAGGCAATGGGCAAAATGCAAATATGCGTTGTGAAAGCAACATATCACACGTGTAATGCCAACAACCCATCATCCAAGAAGCATATGCACATGCTACTATTCCTTCTTTTCCCATACACTCACATACTCGCAATTCACAATTCAAAATTCATAACCTTAAATAATAATTGGAATTTTTATATAAATACGTCTAAACTTATGTGTTAAACAATAAATGAAACACACACGTCTTTACTATATAAACATATTCATTTAAACACGTAAAACATTGCTCATTTTATAACTCACATCTATTAATTCACATAAACATTTACTAATGCTTTTGCAAGCAAAGCTTAACATAAAAACTATTGCATTCACGGAAAAAAAGAAAAGAAAAAGGATATCATATATGATATTTCTTTGACATAAAAACTCAATACTATTTGTTCAAAACTTAAAGGTGTATTTCAATTGAACTAGCTATTTCAATAGATAAAGTAAGGGTATCACATATTTGTTATAAATCAAATAGTACATGTAGTTTTTATTTTAAAACTCAAAAGAAAATAAAGCAAAAAACATTTAAAACCTTTTATTTTTTTGGTAACATCCTAATCCAAATCCAAAGTTACATATATATGCCTCTTATAATTTCTAAGTTCTATTCATAGCCTTTTTAAGTGTCAATCCAAGTTTTGTACATTCTTCTGATATAGACATAAATGCAAAAGAAGATTTCTAGTTTGGACCATCATGAGGTTTATAAAAGATCACATTCAACATAAAATTATTATTCAACTAGATCTACTTGAAAGGCACAAGGAATCAAACCATGGCCCAAATTAGTCCCCCCAACATTAAACATTATAATAGTTATTATTATTTTTTTATTTTTTAATAAGGAGCAAAAATTTGCAACTAAAAATGTCTTTTATATCCCCCACAATTTGCTTAAGATTTACAGAGGCAAAAAAACATAAACCCTAAAAATTTGCATAAACAACCCTCTCCTGTGTTCCAAAATGTTACACAAAACACCCTGTAATTTAACATACTTCACTTTTCACTCCCTCTATTTACCATATCCTTGTACCTGATAATGGAATCCAACCTCTGTAACTTCAACTGATGCTTAAACTTATTAATAAAATCATCCGCTTTTGCATCCACTTCCACGTCATCAACCGCCGTCGTTTTCGCCGCCGACCGCCGCTCCCTCACCGTCGCCGGCCGACGAGCTTCCACTATATTCTCCGCTTCAAAATGTGAAAATGCAGATTTCATACTCGCTGACTTTTTCATCTTCGCCGGAAGTTTCACCGGGAGTTCGCCGGACGCCGGCAGTGTATCGGACTTTGTACGGTTCACATGCCCGCCGGTGATTTTACTATAAATTTCATCCAAACTGTTGAACTCATCGGTTTCTTCCGGATCCGGTGGGCTCTCATTTTCGATCCGGGTAGGTTCGTAATGAAAGTGAGCAGTCACTTTTTCGATGGTATGGTTGTTATCATAAAGAAAATGGGTTTGTGCTTTAACGACCGGTACTGGTACTGGCACCTTATTAGTCCGACTGAAATCGGGTCGGGTCGGTTCAAGATTTTCATTAGCGAGTTTTGCCTCGTTGGTGATGGTATGGTTGAGATCGGGTCCCGTCGGGTCAAGATTGGTACTTTTTGGGTTTGTTGAAATGGGTTTTGGATCCTGTTCAAGTGGAAGTTGTTCTTCATGAGGGAATGAGTGGTTGAAAACAAATTGTGTAGCCGCTACTTCTAATGGTTCGTGTTCTTGTGGTTGTTGTTGAGGGGAAGTTTGGGGGTATAAATTATAAGATCTTAAAAGATGGAGGATGGATGGGGCTCTAGTGAGTTTGGATTCATTTTGGTTTTGGGATTTTTTGTTTTGATCTTGGTCTTGTTGTGGTTGTTTGTTTTGGTTAGGTGAGTTGGAGGTGAAGAAAATGGTGGCAATCATGAGATTGAGGAAGATAAAAAGTATAGTGGGAGTGAACCAGCTTTGAATGGATGACCAAAAAGATGGTGGTATAGAAGGTGCAGATTCTTCCATTTGTTGTACTTGTTTATTATTGGGTAATGTTTGTTTGGGGATAGAAGAAAGAGAGAGACAAAGAGTGTGTTTGTGTGGTGGTTTTTGGAAGAGATGGTGGAGAAGAAAAAGGGTGGGAGTAGTGGGTAGAGAGGACTAGAGGAGCATGTGATTTGAGGAGGGGGAGAGGATGGATTTTGTATCCTTTTCTTTTGAAATCTACTTGACCCCTGATGAGGTGGACAAATTTAGTGGCAACTACTTCATTATTTGCGGGTTAAGTTTATATACCTTTTCCGTTTCAAATTTATCGTATATAAATAATAAAAAATATATATTTATTGTCGATAAATAATAAAAAGTATATATTTTAAATACAATTATTATATTTTGTAAAATAAAAATTTTATCTTTATTTTACACATTTTTAATGTCATATATACATTAGGAGTAATCAAGTAAAATCAGTTGGTTATGTACATCCTCTTATGAAAGTTGACAACTAAATTGAAATACATAAAATGTGAGCTATAATTTTGAAATGAAGAGAATAATATGTTGCTAAACTTTATATTTACATTTTGTAAAGATGATTCGTATACCATTAATTATGTTTTATAATGTAACATACAATATTATAAAATATAATTAGTGGTGTATGAAGAAAAAATCGTTATGTACACTTCCTTTTCGTAAAAGCTAAAGTTTTAGTAGGTCGGGTAATTAATGTCGTATTCAGGTTCGTGTGTTGATGAATTTATTAACATGACCTATTTAGCAAGTTCCATTTAGTAAGTCGCATTGAAAAGCTCAATTTTAACTAGAACACCAAAAGATACATGATTATCATTAGAAGGGTGAAAGTCATAAATTCTTATAATATATCTTGATGGTATATATTAACAAGAAGACATAAACATAAGCAAGTGTAATATACTTTTAACCTGTGATGAGTTAAATGTTGTATGTTAAAATATTACTAGTTACTAGAAGCATTTTCTCTTTCTCATATGCATCATGGTATTACTTTTGTATCTCTTTAGTTCTTACAGTTTTGAAAAATGCTAACAAATTTAATATTCAGGAAAACATTTGATGATGTATATCTCTATATAATACTTCCATCTTCTTTTCGAACAATAGTAAGCTGATGTTGATTTGATTGTAATCGTAGATTCTACTCGTTGACAAAAAATAATTAAGAAAATATCCATGTCTTAGATGTTGACAAAAGATGTCTAGCTAGATTTTAAATGTGATTGAGAGGACAAGTGATTCGAGGTTCAAATCTTAAAAACTTGCCGACACAACTAAAGTGCACACAAGTTAGTGCACAAATGTCATTGAAAGGTGATAATCAACATGTGATCAAGAGACCAA
Source organism: Logfia minima (assembly GCA_963921325.1). NCBI lineage: Eukaryota > Viridiplantae > Streptophyta > Magnoliopsida > Asterales > Asteraceae > Logfia > Logfia minima. The sequence goes on along the minus strand of OY992764.1, from coordinate 7,394,768 downwards.
ACGGATATATTTCACATGAGATTGTGGAAGTGAGCAAATGTTCATTTGCAACAAATCTATGTGTTTGAAACGACATCTTTAAGTAATCAGATATGGACGATTAGTGAATCGTATTATAGCCATAGAATTGTTACCTCCCTATCATTATTAGTCATGTACACGTTGGATATATAACGATATAAGATGAGTTTTTGCGAGTGTAGTCTCATCATGCTTCACATACAACACATTTATAAGCAAATGCGGTTTGGAACACATGGCGAAACATTGTGATTGAACATGACAATCTACTCATGTTCTAAGGCACCAAGCCATGAAACATGTTCTATCAAGTTGATGAACAAATAACGAAAATGGCATTAAGTTAAGAAACAGTGAAACACGATGGTAATTTTCAAATAAAGGTCACTCTCAATAGTTTTATCATTGTAAGGTTTCTTATTTTTAGTTATATATGATAAATTTAACCATTATTATTAGAATAACGATTATACCAATCCGACGGTTGTTAGGTCTAGAGATGTGATAGAGGACAGGACAGCGACCGGTAGAAGACATCCCTGGCGACGTCGTTTTGCCAAAATTGGGCCAAAGACCAGAACCAAAAGCTAGTTTTTGATATTTATTTCCGAATTATAAGGAGGAAACGATTTGTTAAATCAGGAATATGGGCCGGGTTCAATCAATTAGTCTAATTTTTAAAGTGATAATGGAAGTAATGGACCCCGGTTCACAGTTTAATTTGTCTGACTGCCAACAGACACATTTACCAACCTTTTTGGTATCAATTCATTATTAAATTTGACATTTTTAATAATTAAGCCCAAAGAATGAGAAGTGATTCTTTCAGCATCCGAGTTTGTTAACACATCAGTAACTTGTTTAATATTACGCTTTTATTGTTTCCTTATTTGTTTGTATTTTTTCTTTTCAATAACTCGTTAAGATTTTTACTTAGTTCATTTTTAGTGTTTGAAATTGTTACTATTATTATTTTCTTTTTTTTAAGGTTCAAACTTTATACTTATACCAGTTGACGATCATTATAAGCTACAATGTGACAATGAGATTGGTTCTCGACTCATAGATTCTAAATTATTAGGGTCAATGATCGAAATGTCTTCCTGTTCGTGTTCATGTCCTTGTCATGGGAGATGCCCATGTTCTTACTCGTATTAATTAAGTTCACTATGCATTTGTAATTAATACAACTGCTCTTGCTCTTATTCAACGTTTCTTCATTATATTCATACAGTGACGTGTTATAGATGTTAAGGGCAAGAATTGTGATAATAGTATTGTTAACATTGAGGGTTTTGATGGTGTTTAATGTGGCTTTGTGAACCGTGTGATATGTATTTAATATATATTTAATTATAATACGAGACGGTAGTATAAGGATATTTAAGAGTGTTAAGAATAAAGTATCTCTAATTTGTAATATCTTTAATAGATATTGAAATTTAAGTGACTTACAAGTCTTTTGATTTTTATTTTTTCTTGAAAAGTTTTTCATATAAAAGTTTGTGTTTATATTGGCTATCATGTTTCACGTGTTCTATTATTAACTTATATTACTGTCGTATGGTTTCTTATTGTAACGGTGACGATCTCAAACAGATCTTTGGTCAATAATGCCAAAGGTTTAAAGATGATCTTGGCTTCAACGTGTCATCTCTTAAATGGTTGTTCAAAGAGCATATTTTGTCATGTTTTTTATTAATTTTTCTTGGATTCCCACCTCACTTACTAGGCCACGTGGATGCCCTTTTTAATTTCTTTATAGTTCAAGAGACATAAAAATTATTAATCTCAAGAATGATATACTTGACATTTAACTATCATTATCATATTTCAATTTAAATATTACTGGCTATTGCACTTACATTTTTAGCAGAAATATAATGGTCCTTGGCGAGTTGGTGTATAAATCATAGTAGTAATCTTACTATATATGCATCAAAACGTTAGCATTTGGTAAGTATCATGAATAGGGAGATCGAGTACGCGTTTGTGGCATTAAACTTTAGGATGATAAGTTTATGTTGCAAGTTTTCAATAAAGGTTAATCTGTAATTCATAAGTAGTACTTTATGTTGCAAGATTTTCTCAAACCACTGGTGCTTCAAGGTTCAACCTATTCAAAGCAACAAACCACAAGTATGTTTCTCAAAAATAAAACTCAGTGTATTTTGTTGAAACAATATGTCTCAAACTTAGGATACTGTTGCATATGAATATAAATACATCATCAAAATTATAAATATAGTTTCTGAATGTTACCCAACAAAAATGACCATGTATGAAACATTGATGAATTGCAGGGCAAATCTCCCTTGGCAGTTAGTAATTGACTTGCTAACTTCCAAAGGAGTAATTACCCAGTAATGCATCCATACACTTGAACAACTAATCTTTAGAGGTACATTTGGTTGATGAAATTCCATAATAGTTTCGTAGCCATCTTATAGGCTAACAAGAAGGATATACATGTTCCATTGCAGCATATACTAGCTTGGCACATATCCTCTCTCCCCCTAATTGACCGACATTGTATTGAGAATATTTGAATATTTGCAGATTATACTTCTATACCAGTTTATTTTCCTGACCCTTTACAATTCCAAACGACATCTAAATAAGGACCAACTAATATTTGCAATAGCTTTTTATGCATTATGTGCCATAGATCATGGAACTTTTTGAGAAATATTGATTCTTTGCTTACCAGGCCAATATAGAAGATGAAACAAAGGTCCACAAAATTGTCTTCTTATCTTATGATACCTTTTTTAAGTCATATATGTTTTCATTTCTTTTTGTATTTACTTTTATTTTGGAATCTCCCTAACAATGAGAAATTTACATATAGGTCTCTTAGATAATCTTTATTTTCATTAACAATTTTCAATAATTTTCTGATACATCATGCTGTGAACATTTTCTACTTTAGGTATAGCTATAACTAATTGAAAGATTGTTGTTATTTTATTGACCTCAAACTTCTAAAAGATTGGTATATAGAAACTATCCTTAGTGGTGGAGGCTTGGGAAATGTCCAAAGGAGACCCAACTTCAATCCCCAATAGCTACAACTTTGGGGCCAACCCTCAGGCGCGTAGCCCAGTTGGTTCTGGAGGGGAGGACTTTGCAAGAAAATGGTCATGTTCCCCAAAGTGGGCGGACTTTGTATTTATTTTTATTTTGGAATCTTAGTAACTACCCTTGATTTGTACTTGAATTTGTGAGGCTTAATGAAGCAGAGGACATGGAAGCTACAACTACTTAAGTGAACATTAAATAAAATGATGTTAGTATTCATTGGGATATGAATTTAGATCTTATATCTCAATGGCATAAACAGATTGCTTTTGTAATGTATGTCAAGAGTAGGTGAGAGAGTTAGATGTATTTGTTGCTGTTGGTTAACATAGGTCACCATGTGGGTCAAAATGTGTATAAGAACGTTGGGTGACTTTCGACACGTATCCCTTTTAACTACGGAGTATTTGATTACAACAACTGCTAAATTGTGTGTACTATTAATATGTTTGACCCATATGTAATAAATATGACTACCCATTCTTGTATCAGCAGATCAACAAAAAGTTAAACAACAGTTTTGGCTATGATGCACAAGATGAAACCAACACCAATCACCTACATATTAGAAGTTTCTGGTCAAAATAACGATTATTAATTGGTAACAAAGGTACTTCCATCAAAGCTAATGATAACAGTAAACATAAGGTTTTACATTGAATGGTCAATGTAAAATTAACTTGACATAGCATAACCTATTTGTGACGTACCTTACGCCATTGGAGCTCTTGTTGTAGTTGCAGTGCTGCACCTGAAGTATGATCAACAATTGAAGGTGCCAATCTTCCTGCCAAGTGCAACAGATGGTTCTCAAAAGAATCCGTGATGCTTCTATAAGATTTCATGCGCTCAATAATAGGTAGGAGAAGGGTGTATACGTTCTCCCAACGATTTATTACAGCTAACTGTATAATGTTATGCCCTTCTTTACTCATAGTGTGGATTGCTCCAGATGAACTTTCCGGAATCTGATGAACAACATCGTGAAAATCCAGGCATACAGCATCCTTAAACGATTTGTAATAAATGAAATCAGTTTGATCACATATCCATTTCAAAAACTTTTTAGCGTCATTGTAGTCATTCTTTTTCTTTTCTATACGCTTGATTGGCCCCGCTGCAGTTAAGACAATCAAGTTACAGTAAGTTATATCCTTGAATAGTTGATGGTTATTTCCATCTCAAAACAGATGATGGTCATGACCTAAATAACTATGTAATCTCGATCTTACCTACAAATGCTAAGACCTTCCATAGGTGGAAATGCAACATTAAGAAAGGGAAAAGAAGAGCTAAGATTAGGAGATGAATCAACTGATATACTGGATAAAGTACAGCTATTGGGACTGCATAAGACACAACAAAATTTTATTAGATCGATACTATCCGAATTGAAGTATCTTCAAGTATAAATATACACACATTCAGGCGTATATATGTACAAATGTATGCAAGTATAAATTGCTCACCAACTAGTTATTATGACAATTTCTGGCCTCAAGCGGCTGTATTTAAATCTTCTCATTGCCCATAAGGCGCCACCGACCCAAAGAACTCCTCTTGACTATTTTCTGACAGCCATTGTTCAAAGCTGCAAGATATACATGGTTGTATATATCACCATGAGTAGAGGAACACATGTATCTAGATGTATATGTATGCTTTATGGTGATATAAGGTTTTTCTATTTTGAGATGAAAGATTAGAAAGACATACACGGATAAAAGAATGCTTCCTTGAATTCAATGTCACTTGGAAAGTTCTCAGTAAGTACCACAAATGCAGAAGGTAAACTGTTAGTCAAATCGGATTTATGTCCAACAACTTCATTGCCAACTCTGCAGGAGTACCATGAAGCTTTTGAGTCTTTAAGATCAGATAACCGTATTTCTGATATCTATATCTATGTCTATATGTGTGTGTGTGTGTGTGTGTATATACTAGCTACTCACCATATCGTTTTCTGTATAAGGCTGTACAGAGAAGATCATCACCGAAACTCTCCTTGGATTTGTGAACTTCATGTATACGAAGACCTTCCTGTGCGGTTGCTTCCCACAAATATAAGAATATATTGACCTGGTTGCACAAATAAGCAGTGTACAATGGTATGATAGAATTATTGTCTTTAATTACCAACAACTGTTTCCTCTTTTCAACTAAGAGTTCAGCTGCGTCTTTGTTGCCAACAATTGCCGCAACGTGAAGGCAAGTGTGGTGAGATGAATTTTTCTTTTTAATATGTATTTCATGGTCTATGAAGCAGAGCAACTTCTCAATGAAATAGTTATTGCCTTGTCTAACCGCAAGGTGAAGCACTGTATCACCATCATCGCTGACGGCATTGGTGGCTGCATCTTTGTGGTTTGTCCAAATATGGATTTTATTTTCCACCATCGACCTTCAAGAGTAGCATCATGTAACTTGTTCTTGAGTTTGATATCATCTCTACTATTGTCTTCAGTTACTGTTAATTGTGTTGGGATACTGGATTCTGGTGAAGCCAAACCAGCATATATCTCTGATCACTTCAATTTCTATGGTTGGGTTTCTACTAGTAATGTAAATGAAATAGCTAGGTAATGTTTAGTAGCAAGAGACGTACCGTCATTCGATTCTCTTTCAGGATCATATAATTCATTTGAAGTGCTCCAAATCGACGACACGTACTCATAATGAATAAACTCGTGGAGCAGTTGTTCGTTTGTGGAACCTATAAGCCAACCTTTGAGAAGGCTTTGGTAAAGGTCAATGATCTTCTTGCTCTTACTCGTGATCGGATGTCATATTACTATTATTATTATGCGAAGATAGAGTTCAATTAAAGTGTAAATCGATTTGATTCAAGTTCGTTCTTGTTAATTTTAAAAAAGATAATTATTGCCCACTTGCCATATAACCCAATTTTAAATAAGGATTTTGTAATAGCTGCATTAAGGGTATTAATAAAGATCAATTTATGTATTAACAAGTTTATGATAACCATAAAATCATATATACCCTTTATTTTTTAGCCATGTTATAAACAAATTACAAAAACTGATTTAAGATATAAAAATATTCAAAGAAATATTTTAGGTGCCACTCGTTTTGAGCCAAATTAAGGATATATGATTTAAAATGTACGGAACTATTGAGGGGTTGGGTACTACTCACTCATTGTCTTCGCCACCGAATAATATCATGCATTGACAGTACAATCATATGAACAATAGTCACTGGTTATATATGGACTCATGCATCTATCGAACCATCTATATTGCAATTAAGTGCAATGCACTGGTTATGGATTCAAACGGGCTAAGAAAAGATGTTGCTTTAGGGGAATGGGTCAAACAATCTGAAAGTTCTTAACTGGAAAAAAACAAAAAAAAAAAAAACATTTTATCAATAAAAAAGAGCCATTCGAACCGTATCATCCCAAATTCAACTGAATAAATTTTTCAATAAACTAAATACACAGGTTTAATACTTTATTTGATATAGAATTTAATCAATCAACTTTTTTATTTTTATATATATTATATGTTACTTATAATTAAAAGAGGAGATCAGCCTCATTTATTGCTACGTGGCACAAGGATGTTTTAAATCTCACGCCCCCTCTAAATTAAACGGTTATACGATCCTTCTCATATTACTCCAGTTTCTAGCTAGTGTTTTAATTAATCTAATAATTTATAATTTATTGTTAAGAAAAAGTCACATAATATACGGGAGCATTTAAATAAAAAACATAAATATCGTGAGAATATAAAATGACTTTAAAATCACTTTTTAAATATTCAAAATACATTTTTCTTCAAAACCTTTTTAATGATTATTATTAAAATAACTTTTGCAAGCTATGATAAAAAATTTAATGTTTTTTTTTTTAACTTTTTTTTACAGTCGTTACTGTTGTGATTATTGATAATAATCACATACATGTGATTATTCTCAAATATAATATGATTATTATGTATTCGAGATAATCACAAAATAGAGTTTTAATAATCACATATTATTATGTGATTATTTAGTTATAAAATGTGATTATTATGAATTAAAAAATTAATAAAAAATAATTAAAAGGTCTCTTGAATGTTAGGAATTACCTATTGGTGCCAAGTAATATCGAATTCTATTGCTTCGTCATTCTTATTATACACATTCAATTCAACCCTTTAATCACAACAAAGACTATGTATATCGTTTTATAAATATTAAATCATCTTTGTATATATGTTTGACGATTATCTTGATAAATAATGAAAGAGTTTATTATTGATTAAATTACATTAATAAGAAAAGATTACAAAGAACTTATATTTATATATAGACTTAAACAATCTTAGTAATTTTAATATGATACTAAAATAATATAGTTTAGATAAATATTATTATTATACTAGGTAATATATTCTAATACATATTACTAACCATCCTCAATATTTATCACTAATGTCTTATAAATGTTAATTTATTTTTCTTTTTGTTTGATCATCATGCTACTAACCATCCTCTTTTTAACATAACTTATATCTATATATTTTAAATAGCCTAAAATACTCATAACCACTAAATATGGAGATTCAGTGTGTCTTGGGTAAAAGGCTTAATTGAACTTAAAAAATGCAAATTGCATTCGGATTATTCATCTTTCGCAGACTATGTCTACCAAACACGAAAAGAAAAAATGATCTTCAGCGAATGTTTATTATATTATTATGTTTTACAATACATTAACATTTCCTTTTTTCGCATAGTATTTCAATTACGAAACCTATAAACACACCACATCAAGTGAAGTTTGAACCGAGAAACTATTAGTAAGCGAGTCTCTCTCATTAATTAAGTACTCAATTAACGCCACTGTACATCACACGGGTAATAATACTAGTGTTATTATTTTAAAAAATGAAATTATGAAAAAGTCAAAAAAAGGAAACAAAATCATTGTATTATCCAACATCAAAAAGTCACTGTAAGAATTAAATCACATGAATATTACCAAAGTAGTCAACGGTGTCAACCTATAAACCTCATTGATGAAATATTAAAATCATAAGAATCTCCATTGTTAACTTGTCCTTCAACTTCTTGCATCACAAAATCTTCTGGCAACAAACCACCATGCACCACCTGCTGCTGAAAGGTCCACTGATTCAACTTTATATTATAAACCACACCAGCCTCAAACACCGGTAGTTGTTCGAACTTCATGGATGATGTGGATGCTGCCATTGCAGCGTTATCAAACCACCCAATTTGATTATGACAGTTAAACATTTGAACTTGATCAAAACCCGGGCCCAAACCCAAACCCAAACCTGGATAATGCATCTTGTTTCATATCCGGATAACAAATCGCATATTGGTAAATGAATATTCATGTTTCTTTTCTTGAGTTCAAGATGAGCTCTTACTAAATTCTCTTCATCTTCTAACGCCATTGCGAATTGTCTCAACTGAATATCGTCAAACCATGTTGCATATTTGGCTTCCATGTTCTCTTTTCGAGCTTTTAGAAGCTTGTCTTCAATCTTTTTCAGTCTTTTTCTTTCAATCTTTTTGCGGGTTCACCTTTTTTAGACTTATACAAAGCGATAGTTTTTTAGACTTATACAAAGGATTGTGAATTCGTTAGCTTTCTTTATGATCCCAAGCTTTCGTTTTTGGTATGTCGTGTTTCATGTTTTCTCTTTCGTTATGAGCTCCATTTGTATTTCGCACGCCCCATCTGCCAAAAAGATCACGTATATGAAACTTGACCATTCAATGCTGTAAAAGGTTTAACCACGTAAACGATTATCAGTTTAAATTTAACAAGAAATATTAATTACCTTATAATCGTTTAAACTGGTGCGTGTTTTTATTACGTGAATATACAGACAAACAAACAAATGGTGTATTTAAATAAAATTGATACGGGCCGAGATCTTTGGGATTTGAGTTTCCAAATTGAATTGTTTCTGTATACCATTATAATCCCTCAACTTTTCTCTTTTGTCATTACTAGTCCAAACCTTAGTTTACTTTAGTTTCTTATACTATTACAAGTATTTATTTCTTACATCCTTTACTTAATAAGCTCAATGACGAATAGCAAGGTCCTCAACATTTCCAAAATTCACGACTTTAATTATATACTATGATTTGTATCCGCGCAATGCATTAGAGTGATGGCGGTGTTATGTGATGATGTAAAAGCTTTATGATAAGATGATAGTCTTTATAATTTGTTTTTGAACACGTGTAATATATTTGTTTATATAGAGAAATTGAGTGTTCGACCATATATAATGATATATACTTTCTTAAACCTATGCTTAATGGGTAGGTTGACTTTGAATTTTGGATTTAACCTAATTAGATAAGTAAATCTAAATATTCATGTTGTGCGGGTAATATAGTAGTTTTGGTTGTTGAGAGATTTTAAGATTGATGCTTTATATGTAGGTTGACTTTAAATAGATTGGACTTTTAGGATGCTTTGATCTTATAATAAGTTTAAAACTTCTGTCATCAAAATAAAATAAAAACCACATAGAATAGTTTAATCATTCTCTATCTTTAGCCAAAATGACCATCAAGTAAAATTTTGAGTTTGGTAAACGAAATTTTAACTCCAGAAATGACTGCTAAAAAGTAAATCTCGAAAGTATTAATTAATAGGAACACATGCAACTATTAACTTTTTATATGTTCTTAGGTTCTTGTAAAGTAGCTAACGAGGAATATCAAAAGTATGAATAATAAAATTAAACTTATGGAGATGTATAAAGAGAGGGGAAAAAACATAATAGCAAATTATATGATAAGCTAAAACTGTAGAATTAATTCTATATACGAAACTGAAGTACAAATAAATTGCAAAATAAACAGAACCAGAAATAGATGAAACAGATTGTAAATTCGTTCGTAATGGCTGGAACTTGTGTTGAACACAATTTCCTTAAAACATATTTCGAGTCTGTTTCCTGGGAGACAGACAATTTTTAAAAAGAAATTGTAACTGAAACTGTTGATTGCACAAGTGTAACAGAAACTTAAAAGGGTTAAAATGGGTTGGGTCAGGTCAAAAATTAACATGTTGCAGCAAAAGGCGGCTTGCCAAGCCTGGATATTTTTGAGCTGCTACTGTATCTGCAAGTAGCACAATGGACCAGGAGGGCCAACCAGTTTTTGGCCAAAATTCATTTGATAAATATAATCGTATATAATATGCCATTATAGAATGACAACGTTTATATGCAGAGTAACATCCGATGATTTGATATGTATTCTGATGAATCACAGGGCAAATCTCCTTTGGCAGTTAGAGCTACCACTTAACAGGTTGTCTACTTCTAACTGCTGAAAGAGTAATTGCCCAGTAATGCATCCTTACACTTGAAAATATAATTGAAGAGGCTGTATTATAACTACTGCTATCACTTCAAAACCATTTTATAGGGCTGCAAGAAAAAATCATGTTCTATTTTTTTGCATAAGAATATCCATGGCACATCCCCTCTCTCTCCTGTGATAACATATGCTAGTATCATATTGGTATATTATGTCCACTGTCTGGTAAAGTTTGTATTGACCGGCCTTTTGTGCTTCAAAGAGACAGGAAAATAAGAATTAAGACGTAAAGAGAATTAAAAATGAGAATGAAGATTCAATGGTGATGTGTTATGTGTATATAAATGCTCTAAGATTCTAAAGGTACACTAAATGTGTTGAATTTGCATAGACTGACTCAATTGAAATCTCATAATATTTCTCAAACTTATAGCTATTATCATTTAAGGGTGTTCCGTATATTAAAGCGAAAAAAAAAAAATGTGACTCTAATGAGAACTGCAGCAATTACCATTTTAGAAATAAAAGTTTGAGCTATTTTCTTTTTTTGACAAGCTAGATTTACTACTGAGAGTCTGAGAAGCTGGAAGGAAAGAGATTATCAATTTACTTATTTTCACATTGTTACTGTTAACCTAATTTGTAGATTTAATCCACATTCCTGTTTATTCAAGTATTATCCAACGACAGAAGATTTTTCTAAGTTGAAAACACATTTTTACGAAAAAACTAAGAGCAAACTGTTGGTTTGAAACTTTAATCATGCTTTCTTTCATCAGTATGTCTAGTAATGAAGATTTGCAAGTCATCTGTGACAGATCTCCCTAACAGTTTGAACATGTCAAATTTGGCCAACATTTACCCGTGACACTTTCAGAAAGATCTCGTGTGTCAAACATTTCAGAAAAATAATAATAAAAGCTAGAAAAAGCGAAGAATATAAATGGTCATGTGAGCAGACGTGTTCCATCTTTATTTTACCACAAGTTTTCGATGTGAAAGTAGCACATCTTACTGCTTTAAGGATCATTCTTTAAGCTTTCGTGAAGCATCTAAACATTGATCTCCATTAGCACATCTTACTGCTTTAAGGATCATTTTTTAAGCTTTCGTGAAGCATCTTAACATTGATCTCCATTACAGATAATCGCAGATTCATGTGTTATATTAATACGCACTTATAAATATGATATAACATCACAAATTTTAGGACCTTAATGATCATGTAACATATAAAGATGATTTTTGACTTGATCAGTAGACTGTTCTTAATCGATTTTGAATCATACAGTCCACATATTAGCAAACTGGGATTTTTGCTTCCCATATCATTTCTCTAGGTTATGAACATCATAAAAGAACACAGTAAGTACAGTAAATCAGAAACTAATTAAATTGATTCGTTGTATACGATTAGTTTTTTCTCATTTCTCAAAAAACTGCAAGTACAACTACAACCAGAAAGCTTAAGCCTAATTAATCTAAGCCCAAGCTGCAAGGGAAGCCATTAAACCAGCTCCAAGGAAAAGTGAAATATAAGACACCACTTGCAGCCTAGTATTGCATCTCATCCTCTTACTTAAGAAATCGGCAGCAATCAAGTCAACCAAAGCCATATACACTAGTATACCAGCAGATATTGAATCCAAGATTCCTTCAACGATTAGAGCTCGAGGGCTATCAGGGTTATAAACCTTTGATATTCCTGTTCCTATACCAACTCCGATAGGAGCTGTTACTGCAAAAAAGCACGCCATTACCATAGAGTGAAGGTTCCCGAATTTGGCTTGTGAGATGCAGCCACCGAGTGCAAACCCTTCAAAGAATTGATGGAAGGATAACGCTCCTAGCAACGGTCTAATCGTACACGGGCTTTGTGAAACTCCAAGTGATAGTCCAATTATAATAGAATGTGATATGATCCCAAGTTCCAAGACCTGTATAAATAAGGTTACAAACATGAAAAATGAGTTACTTACTAAAACAAATTTTGTTGATTGAAAAATACTTGGCATACGAAGGGGCTGTTTGGATGTGGATAATCATCAAACAGGTTTCATAAGATAGTGTTTGGATGTTGGAATCATTGGCAAATTCCATTATTTAAGTAAGTCTTAAACTGAAAAAGTGACCAAAAGAGCACTCTAATATCTTATACGGAGTATAGTGTAAATTTAAAAGCTGACGCTTCACTTTCTATAATAATAAATTTTTAATTAGTTAAAACCTACTTGCAATAATAAGTCTTTGAAGCATTGAGTTACGGTAATCAGTTTCTAACGGTTAGATAATGTGACTCTGGTTATGGTTGTTTAATAATTTAGGGGTCATATAATTAGTTTTGCATAACCAAATAATTTACTAGAAGTTTACCTGCGAAACAACGACATGGCGTATGCCACTCTCATCTTCATCATCAAATCCATGTGAATGAGAATGCATATGAGATGAGCTCACATCCGAATTCTCTCTCACTTGAATCTCACAACCCTCCTGCCCACTTGCATGATTATGTCTATGTTGTGCAGCATGAGCATGCATCCCCACGATATGAATTCCGCTACCTTCCTCTTCCCCAAACACCTTCCCGCTGATCTCTTTCCCAGCCACTGGAACAATCCCGGCCTCAGAAGCCAAGTCAACCGGGTCAACTCTACCAGCTTGGACCTGCTTCTCATGTTTCCTTTCATAGTATTGAGTGCTAAGAAAATCGGCCAACAATGTGCCTAAAGCCGCCATCATTGCAATAAAACCTGAAAAGGGAAATTTGGACCACGGGTTTCTAGGAAGGCATGGATTGGATAGTGCTGATGTGGCGTCCGGTAGCATGTGGACAAATCCAGTGGCTAGGATGACACCGGCAGCGAAGGCTTTCGCAGCAAAAAAAAGATTGGTGTCAGTTCTAAGGAATCGACGCTTCTTGCCAATCAACGGAATGGCAACTCCAATAATTCCGGCTATAAGGATGGTGGCAAAAGCCACTAATTTAAGGATGAGAGCCGCCTTCTCATCACGACATGAATCTAAATCTGGCGAGTCATTGCAACCAACGGTCGACATGGATTCTGAAACGTTCATCAAAAGCGAGCCTATTGGGAGTTCAGATAAAAATCATATACTACTTCAACAAAATAAAATTTATATACATATAAAAAGAAAAGGGTTGGTGACAACTAAAGATGTCCTCCTTTTTTATAAAAAAATCACAAATCTACAGCTACATACAACTATTGATGAATGATGTAGAGCAGTAGAATAGTTGATAAATTTTAGAAAAGATCCACAAGAAATCAAAGTTGTGTGACATGAATAAAAGGCAAAAAGCACCTGCTTTACAAGACTTTAGCCCCACACACGCATCCAATTCGAATGTTGTAAAGCACACATTCAAATATGATTTTAAAAAGACTCTTAAAAAGTTAATGCAAAGCCCTTATATTCCTCAACTGATTATACAAACTTTCCAGTTTAAAAACATTTAACCACGAACCGAAAACTAGCAAACACACAAGTGGCAAAACAAAAATGGTTCAATTTAGATTATAATCACTGAATACCATAAACATTGGTGCATGTCCTAAATTTTAGTTAATTTCAATTTAATAAACTACCATATTCAATAAGGCACAGATATAGCATTCTATAATTTTGAAGTTATAATCTTGATCAAACCCTGAATTGTATATTAAAACAGTAATTATCAAATAAAGTTATAATCCCAAATTATAATAACGAGTAATTTACAAATAAATCAAAATGGAAACAGTAATCATAATCAATCCTTATACAAACCCACGTATCAAATGATAAATTAAATCAAAACTAACAAAGACCTAACAAGATTAACAAAACGATACACATAATTACCTGATAAACTTTCAATCTTTCCTTCAAATTCTTCGGAATAAAGCAAAGGAAAGAGTTCCTGAGAGAAACAAAATCAAGATTCCAGAAAACAAGAAAACCCCGATTGAAAACAAGATAATTTAGCAAGAAAGAGAAAGAACCTCAAGAACTGACATGGGGTGTGTGTGAGATAATTATAAATTGGGGTTTTATTGAAACCCAAAAAAAAAACCACGGATCCCTAAAAATCTTGTAGAATCAAGTTTTTGGTGTTTGATTATGACACCATTGTTTCGTATTTTGTGCAGAATTTGTAATGAACACGGTTGTTGAAAGTGTGATCAGATGGAGGCAAAATGTCGACATTCTTTTGAATTTGGGTGAGATTCGGTGGTTTGGGGCGGAAAGAATACATTAGTTTTGTGAGAGTTAGAGAGAGGGTGTGTCGACACTCGTTGTGGTATACTTTGGAAAATGTTGAGATTTGGTCCTTTAGTTTAAAGTTTACCATATTGGTCCTTCAATTTTAGTTATTGTTTGTTTTGCTTTTGAACTAGGATGGATTCAACTTAAAATATACATCATAATGAGAAAGGTAGTAAATGTTTCAGAGATGGTATTCGAGATTTGTTTGAGAATGAAACTGTGAAAGAAATTAAGAAACCTACACGTTTGTTCTTGTTGGATCCGACTTTCGAACATAATATCATAGTTTTCAAGTGCGAATCAGCTTGTTGTATATTTTTCTTTTTATGCTATTATGTAAAAGTTAAAAATTTAGGATAGCTATAAAAATAGAAAATCCAAATTGTCAAAGAAAGGTTTGATTAAGGATAATGTGGTTTAAAGTCATTAATTACAGTCACCCATAAAAAAAACATGAGATTGTCACTAAACGTTCAAAGTTAAGTTGGGGTTTGCCATTCTTGCTCTTGTGGAGCCTAGGAGGCGTGTTTTGGTTTACTGTCCATCTATATTTTGCTACAATAATATAGGATTTTTTTATATTCATCCCTTAAAGTTAATGAAAATTGTTTTTTTTTTTATAAAGTTGATGTGTAAAATCGAGTTATAAAAAGAATAAATAAATATCAAATAATGTACAATTTCATAACTAAGAACATATGATGTATTTTCGGATTAAAGGGTAACGAATGAGATAATTTTACATATATATGGTTGCCGGGGTATCCAACTGCCGTGGCAGTTGAGTTTTTCGTTTGACTTTCAATCTAGTACTACTGAATCGCGTTGAATTTGAATATAAGCAGTCTAATATAAGAGTGTTTTAGTTGTTTTTTCGAGAGGTTGAGTTTTCAAATGGGTCTGCCAAATGCTCACCCATGTTCTCCCCTTTTCACGGAGCGGTCCCATTAAGGTTCTCAATCCCTATCTATTCTATTTCGCTCAGAAACAGGCTATTATTTTTCATTTGCTGTAAAAATCTCATACCTAAAAAACCCCAAATTGTTTCAGCCCCAAATTGATAACAACATCAAGTAAATAGCGCTAATACCTATCCATAATATATTTTATGCGAGATTTTAAAATTTATATTTTATGCAAATTTTGATTTTATGAGAAATTGTTTAGATTATGAACGACGCAGTTTGGCTACTCAATCAAGCGCGATTTTTGGGTAAAGGTTTTTGAAATCAAGACTCGAATGTTGGGTAATTCAATTTTGTTGTTATAGACATATTTTTTTACTGTATAATTTTAATCTGTTGAGTTGACTGTTGTAATTATCTAATAATGATTTTGATATTGTCACATCTATAATGTATTTAAAAGGTTTCATTTTCAAAGTAGCAGGTAATCTGAATTCACATTGACTATATCAGATTAGCAGGTAATGTTTGTGCTCTTTCATATTAAAGTCTAACTCTAATGTTATTTATGAATCTTCAGTCTCAGTTTTATTTGTATCAGCAACACTTTGTTTCACTTCAAACTGAAGTTCAATTCTAATGGTACTATGTCTTGTTTATGTTTCTTTTCTTCTTTTTTTCAATTATTGAATGCAGTTTTGGTTTTATCGCTTCTTGGACAATTGATATGCGACTGATTATTGTTTTGGGTAGGTGATTCAACATGGTTGATTTTTTCTTCATTTTTTTTCATAGATTAGTGTATATGTTCTTCAACTTAAGGGACCTCATGGATTACAACGGTGGTCTCTGTTCCTTATATTTTTGGTGCAAGATCTGTAGATCAAAGTTCTTTTATGGTTTGAAGTGGCTGAATCCATTTATAAATGAAATTAGCTGAGATGAAATATAATTAAAATCGATCGATACTGTCATTAAAAATATGTATAAAATAAATAATATCAAAAGTAATTTCATAACTATAAACTGATCGGTTGCAATCAGACTTTTCAACTCAATCAAACCGACAAGTTTGGCATAGTTTGATTGATTTTGACGATTATCTACCTCTATTAATTGATGATTCAATAATGATAGATAATGAAGGGACCTTCTCGACATGATTTTGTTAAATGAGGATTCACATGCAAATTGATAGTCGTGGACAAATTGTTAATTATTTACACGCATAATTGGGTTAAGGATTAGTATTATTTAAGCACTTTATTTATGAGGAATAAACTAAAACATAAAAATATATAAGTCTAACATTAGGTAGGTGGCTACCAGAATAGAGGACATTCTAAAAAAATTAATTATGTTAAAAAAGTAGTGGCATGAACTTTGGTAGCCCATCCATCGAATTTCCAAATTCATCAAAATGTTATTGTGTTTGCAATCCGGATTGATTCGCAGATTTTCTTTTCATATATTTGCATTGATTGATATAGCGCCTTGTTAATTTACATTCTATGTGCACATTTTTTAATGTTGATGTATTTTTATATATCTATATATTTGTTAAGCTCCATTTTATTTATTTATTTATTTTCTTTCTTTTTTTTAAATAATGATATTCGCCGGATAGGTTTGTTATGCCAAAATCCTTCAACAGCTATCCACCGGATATGTTATACATATCTCCTGGATAGGCTTATTCTGTCAAGTTATCTTCACTTTTTCAACATACAACCATTTTAATAACTAAAATTAACACAATTACACTCCAACATCAAGACCAACGTATTACAACAACTAATTAAGTAGTTCACACCATTTGTCATCAAAACTTTGTACCAAACACCAACTTGACTCATTTGGACACTAATACAAAATATGGGCATAGTTTAACAAGTTAAATGATCACAACCATGATTCCAAGAGATTAGCACTTGCAAACCTACAACAAGTGCCCAATAAGCCCTCGCTAAGCCTTCCCCTTCCCGTGAGCCTCCTTCTTACCCAATCCACTCGCGCCTACAAAATGAATACAACTAACGGGGTAAACAAAACGCTTAGTGAGTTCATATGTAATCAAATAAATAATCAACTAAACAATTGTATTTCAACTGAACACAATTGAAATCAATCATGCAACTTGATATCAACTACCAATGAAGTCAAATTAGCAGTTTCAATACAACTATGATTTGAAATCAATTCAACAACTTTTCTAACTTCAATTTAATGTTTACAAGCTGATCCCTCCCCTTCCTTCTTCTTCCGCGAGTTCTAGATTTTACAGGGTGTGTGAGTGTGTGTTTGTGTAGAATGTCTTGTGTAAGTGTGCGTGTTTGTGAGAATTATAGAGTTTATTAGTTAAGAATGTTAATTTAGGTATTTACAATTCTAACCTCCCAGTCTCATTTACTCAACATTATACCACTTTTAATTTAACATTTACACATCTCAAATACTTCGCAAATAATAACAATACACGTAATTTACACAACTAATTAAATAAAACATTTACGCATATTAAAATATCACCTATAAATTTCGAGGTGTTACAATATTAATATGTAATGATATATAATATATAATAATATATAAAGTATTTTAATATTTGATGTGGAGAAATTTTAAAATTAAAATTTATCATTTCTAAATATAAAACTTATGTAATTTTTATTTAATATTAATTGAATATTACTCATAAGGCTTGCTACCATATTTTTAATCGTTAACTCTATATACAAGTAACCTATTATTATTGAGTCACCGTTATAGATAATTCGTGAAAAACAAACATAATATACAATTATCATTGAGCTACAACTTATAATAAAACATTGTATTATACTGCATAGAGCATGTATTATGCTAATTTACAATAATTGGTATTAAGGCAACACTAAAAACTCTTACATTCTACAATAGATGTAAACACTATTAAATAAATAGTGAAAAATTACTTTTTTCCTTTTATAATGCTATATAGATTTGATATAAAATTAATTAAGGATGACTAAAGTAATAACTTAGCTATAAATAAAATTCATATAAATAACTATAAAACCTATTTTAGTTAAAATTCTGGATGTTTTACTCTAACATCCAAAAATATAGATTATTATACTTTATTTTTAAATTTTAAATTGTATGTTTTGTAAATTGCTTATGCTTTTGTTAGGCATTACTCGATTTAAATACAATTTATAATGTTGATTTGTTTCTTTTAACATGGAGTGTCATTTTTCTTATCATTATATACAATCTTGTTAATAGAATGACAACCTTGTTTGATCCCATGTTATATTAGCTTACTATAAATCAATCACTAAGTCGCAGTGTATTGTAGAAATAAAACCTATATAATGATCAGTTTGACAACTCAAAAGATTTTTAAAAACAATAATTGTAATATCATTGAACAACTTAACAATTTTTTTATTAACACTGTTGAAAACTTGGTATTATCATTTTCAATCTGAATGTCACAAAGATATATGGTTATGATATATTTTAATCAAATACATTAGTTGAATTGAGGGATGTGAAATGTAAATATACTCCACACAACATGTACTTATAGTTGGACCAAGAGATACACGGTATGGAGCACACAATTTTTGTAAATTTTTAGTTTAATATTGGAGTAGTTAGTTTCATGTGCTAACAAGAACTACAACATATTACATACTAAATAATTAACTTTCATGTATAAGTGTCAATTTGTTTCTCAAAATATAATTATATTATGATGAATATGAACGACGAAAATATTAGTATTAAGATCAATTATTTTGTTTCATACTATTATATATTTAAAATTATTTTATTAGAAATGTAACTTTTTTAGATTTCGCTACAACACACGCTTTTAAGAGTACTCGATTCAACTATGTGATTGGTAGTTAAAGTTCTTAGATGAGATAAATATACATATTTGTATATAAATATATATATTCGTGATAGTAATATGTAAGTACTAATTCTTCTATAAAAAATTCATACAACAAATAATAAACTGTGTTAAAAGTACAATATATATTGAAGTTGTTTCTTTTTTCATTCTTAAACATTTATCAATTTGACAGTCTAACCTTTTAACTTTTCTTTTGCATTTTTTAATCTCATAATTTTGTTGAGTGAGCGTTTGGTTATTATATCATCAAGGCCATTACATGTATATCCTTAAAATTTTTTGAAAGTTACATATTCAAAATATACTTAAACAACATTGTACATCAAACGTTAAAAATTTATATTCTGGATATATATATATAATTTACAGGTTTCATAGGGATATATAAGAATTTTCCGTACATCAATAGTATTTTCACTATTTAGAAATATTAAAGGATTTTAATGGGCCATTTGAAATCCCATCACAGTTTGATTGAAGTACAATTTGTCCAAGGATTTGAATTAGTATAAGAATGGTAAATGCCGTTTTAAAAACAAGAAAAAAAAAAAGATGTATAAGAATGGTAAATTACATAATCGCCTTTGATTAGTTCTGAAGACCTTGTTTTTTATATTGATCGTGTTTTTGCTCACACGAGTAGGATATTTTCTCCTAATGTCTTGCCATTTTATGTGATTAAAGCTTCACAATATTTTCATTGAACTCCGACTTTAGCCTTCGAGTGATTTAATGTTTGATCAATCACTAGATCAAAAAATCAAAAAAATTATATATAAGTCAACAATAAATGCACAAAATATTAAAAAAACACGACATACAATATATTACGTAAAAAATCTGTCAAGGGAGAATAAAAATCACGGGACCAACATGCCGCTTAACATACATTACGATAAAAGATATTATAAGTTGAAGAACCTCTATTCTTAAAACTCTTGAATATCCTCACACCAATCTCATAATGGATTACAATAATGGATCCTTCAAAGAAACTCACCATACAAAACGGAAAGAAACAACTTTCATGCGTGTTCTTTTTCTTTCAAATTTCTAGCTAATCTCTACATTAAACTCTCATATTTATAGGTTAAAACACACCTTGTTCTTCAAATTAATTTACTACCTAAATTAATTTAATTCTCAAATCTCTCTATTTTAGATAATTCGACTCAAACTCCTAATTTTTAAGACAATTTCCTATTGAAAAGGACAAAGACAGATACCATTATATATCACTATATCTTCTACAAATTAGAAAGGAGCTAAACAACATTTGACAGTGTATTATAACACACCTTTTAATTTGTGTTCTCTAGTCTCCACTATATCTTTAAAAATTTTGTTTTCAAATTGAATCGTATGAATTTTATTCCTTAATTATATCACCTCAATTTTAAAATATTTCTGGAACAAGCAACTTAAATTCATCACAACCGTATGCAAGCTTAAATTCCAATAAAGTTGTATAAACTAATGATCACTTCCAAAACCATCTTTAAAATCATACATGAAAGTCGTTCATAATCTTATAAATCAAACCCGCATCGAAGAGGCACTCAATAATGGAGGAAGAATAAGAAAAATTGAGAAAAGTAGGAGATTGCAGAAGAGCAATTTTGTCCAATTTGAACACATCAATCTTTCGTGTCCCGTGAGATTTTAACTCCTGCCTTTAGCCTAAGATTTAGAAACAATTCATTTCTAGGATTTAAAAGCTCATTTATATTATATTTATATTTATATTTATATTATTATATTATAATTATGATTATACGATGATATTTCAACCAAACCTAACTTATTACAAGTCATGTATAATTCGTGAAGCATTTCTTTACTAGTGTAACACTTATCTTTAATGTTTCTGTATATAAAAGTAGACAACTCAAAGTTAAACGTATACAAACTTGACATATTCTATGGAAAATAAAAACAAAAAGGAATTACATACTCTCAAGTCTGAAGTCCCAATCTAGAGCGGTAGAGCCATTGGCCACAAAATCATGCCACGTGTCTAAATTTCACACTCTCATGTAAAACTCTTGCTGTCTAGCACATGCCATTGTACCGAAGAATATGCTGTTTTAAAACTCAATTGGCGCTACTGCCAATTTACACTATTCACATTTCAGCAAAAAATCTATGTTTAAAAACACAAAGGAAAATATCTAACTAAAAGCAATAATAATATAATAATAATTGTAGGTTGAAATCATACAACAGCTCACAAAAAGATCCCCTTACCAAGATAAGATAAGAAGTGTGTGTATCTTTAACATTTCTTTAAATTTCAAGTAGCAAAAAAGAAACATACTTTTTTTGTTTCATTTTTTCATGGCAGAACACAAGAAGTATGTGACATCAGATGAACTCAAAACACACAACAAATCAGGAGATCTATGGATTTGTATTCAAGGTAAAGTTTATGATGTTACAAATTGGATGAAAACTCATCCTGGTGGCGAATTGCCATTGTTGAATCTTGCTGGTCAAGATGTCACTGATGCTTATGTTGCTCTTCATCCATCATCAGCATGGCAACATCTTGACAAATTCTTTAATGGGTATTATTTAAAAGATTATAATGTTTCTGAGGTTTCTAAAGATTATAGAAAACTTTACTCAGAGTTTACAAAAATGGGCTTGTTTGAAAAAAAAGGACATGGAGTTATGATATCTATGTTCTTTATAGCAATGCTGTTTTGTGTTTGTGTTTATGGTGTTTTAATTAGTGAGAGTTGTGTGGTTCATTTGATGTGTGGTGGGTTGATGGGCTTTCTTTGGATTCAAAGTGGGTGGCTTGGTCATGATTCGGGTCATTATCAGATCATGATGGATCGAAAATCGACCCGTTTTGCACAAATCTTGACTGGAAATTGTTTAGCAGGGATTAGTATTGGGTGGTGGAAAAGAAACCACAATGCTCATCATATTGCTGTTAATAGTCTTGATTATGACCCTGATCTTCAACACATTCCAATGTTTGTGGTATCTTCGAAATTCTTTGATTCACTCACATCAAAATATTATGAAAGAAAATTGAATTTTAATGGTATTTCTAGGTTTCTTGTTAGTTACCAACATTACACATATTATCCTGTTATGTGTTTAGCTAGACTTAATTTATTCGGGCAATCTTTCGCGTTGCTTTTATCGAATAAAAAGGTAGCTAATAGAGGACAAGAGCTTCTAGGCCTTTTAGTGTTTTGGATTTGGTATCCTTTGCTAGTTTCTTGCTTACCAAATTGGAGCGAACGTGTTATGTTTGTGTTAGCAAGCTTCACGGTTACTGGGATTCAACATGTTCAATTTACTTTGAACCATTTTTCATCAAGTGTTTATGTTGGTGAGCCAACTGGGAATGATTGGTTTCAGAAGCAAACAAATGGTACACTCAACATTACTTGTTCTGAATTCATGGATTGGTTTCATGGCGGGCTGCAATTTCAAATTGAACATCATTTGTTTCCAAGATTGCCTAGATGTCACCTAAGGAAAATATCTCCATTTGTGAAGGATTTATGCAAGAAACATGGTTTGCCTTATGATTCGGCATCTTTCTTCAAGGCCAATGAGAGGACTGTTGCAACTTTACGCAATGCAGCTTTACAAGCCCGTGACTTGACCAAGCCGGTCCCAAAGAATCTAGTATGGGAGGCAGTAAACGCTCACGGCTAAGACCAAGAGGGTGATTGTTCGGCTATCAGTTATGTTTATGTAATATATTTGTTTCGTATAATAATCTTGTTTTCATGCTTTGGTTTTAGATGATTCAACTTCATTCTTTGGTAAATCATGGTTCTATTTATTTTCTTGCAAGATAAATAGTTTTCTTTATTTTTGCCTTGGATATGATTGTAGTTATGTAAACGGTGAACCAAGGTTTTACTTTTAGAGAAAAATGATTGCTTTTGCTCTTTATAATCTTAGTATCGAGCTACAATTGGGTTGTTCTTGCTATTTAGGGATCTTTCTATATATCTCCTTCTGGCAAAAATGAAATGATCTTAACTAAATTTGATAAGTAAGAATCCAATTTTGTTTCATAAGTATTGTCAAATAAGCAAGTCCAAGTATGGAACCGACTATATCAGAAACTCAAAATTACCTAACCAAATAATGAAGAGGAGGAATGACCAATATAAAGGGGGAAAACACATCAAAGTTGTCATATATTTTGGAGAAATAGAAGTTTGAATTAAATGATCAATATACCTCACATGTAAACTATGTGACCGGACTTGACTCAAGAATGTTAATGGAGCTACCCAAATGGATGGACATTGTCACGTTCGGATACATACATGGACGTCAAGCGCACTTTCCTGAACTAAATGATGAAACATGCTTTTTGGTACGGACACATAAACGACCTGTGCAATTTTGTGAAAAAAAGAGGGTTTTAATTTTATAATCCTCTCCTTAAAATTGCTCTAAAATCGTATAAATATGTGCACAAAACACACATCGTGTATGTTGTTACTCCACAAACTCGTGTTAAGCAGGCATTACAATTTCCCAAAGTAACCAAAAGAATAAAATAAAATAAAATAAAAATCAAATGTTTATAGTTGTTTCCC
This sequence comes from Logfia minima, assembly GCA_963921325.1. Classification (NCBI taxonomy): domain Eukaryota; kingdom Viridiplantae; phylum Streptophyta; class Magnoliopsida; order Asterales; family Asteraceae; genus Logfia; species Logfia minima. Next base: position 7,370,670 of record OY992764.1, on the reverse strand, counting down.
CTTCAAGACATCTCTCTCTCGTAAACCCATCAATTTCTCGCTGAAAGCTTGCAACCCTAATTAGTTTGGTCTGCCAAGATCTGATCTTTCGATTTCAAAACAAGATTATAAGATGGCCCTAAAACGTCTTCTTACTCAGGTTTTATTTGTTTTTCTTCTTCTTCTTCTTCTTCTTTTATTTCAAGAATTGCTATCTTTTTGCTATCTTTTTGCGTTTTACATGTATATCTCAATTATGAATGTTAATTAGGGTTACATATGAAAAGAAAAGAAAGAAACCCTAGTTTTATTAGCCTTTTAGGGTTCTTATTTATATACATGATTTTAAGAGTTTGAATATGGTTTGGTAGCTGTAATTTGCTAAAATTTAATTAATGGGTATATCGATATGCTGAAATTTGAAGTGTTTCTATATCGTCTGGAACTAGATAGTTGAGTTGTTATTTTATTATTATTTATTATCTATCTTATTGTATTTTGATTAGAAAAATCATTCTACTTGAGTACCAAATTAGCATCAAACTTAGTGTATGAAATCATTAGGGTTATCACGTTAAGTTCTAGTATGAATCTATCCCAAATTTCGGAATTATAAAGCTTGTAATAAATAACCCAAAATCCAGTTGGAAGATTGTGCCTTTTTAAGAGTGTAAAGCAACAAAAACAGGGCCGAAGGTAGTAAGTTGAGGATGCAAAACATTGTTTTTCAATTCTCTGTTTAGAATATAGTTTCTGATGGGAGAGGGAATCTTTCTAGAGTTATACGAACCTGGCTTCATTTCAACTTTGTTGTAAGGCAAGAATAAACCGCAACAAGTGAGATTGTATTTAAACTCTTTTTTTGTAAATGAAGATTGAAACTGCAAGTAGTTTCCAGAATCTAGTTTCAGTCTACAAGTTATAACATGTTTCTTATGAAGTTTTGACATGCAGTATGCAGGATAGAATCGCTTTTTATGCTTTTCTCTTTTGTTAATACTATGTTTGTTTTTTTAATATAGGTCTCGCAACATGAATCACAATTAAGACATTTAAAAAACTTGTATGCCAGAGGCGGTGCAGGTATGTATTCCCTGTTAATCTTATAAGCATTTTAAAAGATAATCATCCTAGAAAGAGTTCACAAACAACTTACTTTTATTCCCTTGGTATATATTTTTCTCAAGAATATAGGATGGAGGATTAAACTCTTTACAGTCATATGCCATTGAGAATTCATGTGCCAGTTCTTTTAAAGATTCAACTGCTCTTGTATTTGTATTTGGGTTTGATAAGACTCGCTTGCTTTTATGATAAATCAATATCAGGGACATTATTTCTATCAGCATCAATCTAAGTGGTTGTTTGGATGTTTGATATGAAGATGATTATAACGGCTTTAGAAGCACTGTTTAGTTTTTGCATAAAATAAACATTGTTTTCTGGTTGGTTAGTTAGTTGCAACAATTATGATTATAGGAGAAACTAAATGATCGTTTAGCTTATATAAATTACTTTTGATCTACATTTCTTATTCTTGATAATTCTATTATGAAAATAGACGATCTTTGGAATTATATGTGATATTTTTTTTATTATTATAAGATCAGTGATGTTTTGTTTTTAATAAAACAATATTATAGTTGATAAAAATAATTACTAAAGTTTGAATTTGGATATTCTTACAATATGCAAGTCTTTCTTTGTTGGTCATTATATTATTAGGTTCTTAGATAATCTGAATTTGTCAACACTTAACAACAAAATTTATCATCACTGCTGATTATCAGTTTCAGAACGCACATCCAAACTCCACCAATTAAATCATTCAAAAACTTTAGAATCCTTGTCACATGTGGTTTAGCATGTCCACTGTTAGATTCATTAGGATTTTGGAAAACACAACAACTTTGTGACTCCATTCTTCCCTACAACCATTATTTTTCTGCAGTTCACAATTATCCATATTCGCAAAGAAGGTTTCAGTCCAGTTACGTGGGCAGTTCTGCACGTAGATTGCGTGAACGTGATGCTGACAGAGCAACTGAGGCATCACATTTTAGGGAGCTTTACAATCGAAATGATCCTGAATCTATAATAAGAGTATTTGAAAGTCAACCTTCGTTGCACCAAAATTCTTCAGCACTAAAAGAATATGTCAAGGCCCTGGTCAAAGTTGATAGATTAGATGAAAGCGAGTTGCTTAAGACGTTGCAAAGAGGTGAGAGTCATATTTGAAGTCCCACTTGCTCTTTTCGCCTCATATTTTATTAATTAATTTTTGGTTTTATTTTTTGAAATCCAGGGATGGCAGGCTCTGGGAAACAAGCTTACGAGGAAGAGATTATGGGTGGGTTGTCGGCTCTCAAGAATGTTGGGAAGTCTACAAAGGACGGTGTATTAGGAACTGCCGCCGCCCCTATACATATGGTGGCTACTGAAGGAGGACATTTTAAAGAACAGTTATGGCGCACAGTTCGTGCTTTAGGGATGGGATTTTTACTAATATCTGGTGTTGGAGCACTTATTGAGGATAGAGGAATCACTAAAGGTTCTTTAACTTTGCTGCTATAGTTTTTTTTTATTGGTGTACGTGTTTGTTATTTGTTTACAAGAAACCAGTAATTGATCTATTGTTTCTACGCAGGACTTGGTCTTCATGATGAGGTGCAGCCAAGTATGGAATCTAATACAAAGTTTAGTGATGTGAAGGGTGTAGATGAAGCAAAAAACGAGCTTGAGGAGATTGTTTTCTATCTTCGTGACCCTAAGGTAATGATAAGTGTACTCATAAATGTGTATAACTCTTCTAGGTAATAATAAGTGTACTCATAAATGTGTATAACTCTTCTGACATCGAAGGGGGTGTTTGGATATGCGACACGGAGTTTAATTCCTTTGACTTGAAGTCTCAATTGATTAGTTTTTAGTGTTTGGACTAAGTGGGTTCGATTCTTATTTACGGGTCAAAATTTTATTCGAGTTTTGGGTAATCAATCTCGTACCAGCTGCAACAAAACTGATTATACAAGGGAAATTAAAAAGAAAAAACTTATTTATCATATTTTGAATGCTTACAATTTTTCCGTACACATTTCTCATTAGGTTATTTTCTGTTAAACTGTATTAACAATTAGAGTTCAAAGAAAAATTTAATTATAGTTAATAGATAATAATTTCATATATTAAATAGATACTTTAATTGTATAGGAGAATGTCCTTTTTGGTCATTGTATTAATCAGTTACTTTAATAATCAGAATCGCCAGGCACTCACTTCAACCACTGATTATCTGAGTATTACATCTTCAAACAGCACAAGGACATTCAAACACTATCTCCCACAGTACATTTTTGTACTGTTAATTATGTGATTCTTATCAGTCCATTTCTTGTTAGTTTCAAAACAGTCATCCAAAAAGGGGTTCGATATCTGATTTTGCATTTTGATGTTGACAGCGGTTCACTCGGCTTGGTGGGAAGCTACCCAAAGGTGTTTTACTAGTAGGGCCACCCGGGACTGGTAAAACCATGTTAGCGAGGGCTATAGCGGGAGAAGCAGGTGTTCCATTTTTTTCGTGTAGTGGAAGTGAATTTGAAGAAATGTTTGTTGGTGTTGGGGCAAGAAGGGTTAGAGATCTTTTTGCTGCCGCAAAGAAACGGTCACCTTGTATAATTTTCATAGATGAAATTGATGCTATTGGTGGAAGCCGTAACCCGAAAGACCAGCAGTACATGAAGATGACATTGAATCAGCTGCTTGTTGAATTGGACGGCTTCAAACAAAACGAGGGCATTATTGTCATTGCAGCCACCAACTTCCCCCAGTCACTGGACAAGGCACTTATAAGACCGGGTCGGTTTGATCGCCGTGTTGTGGTTCCAAACCCGGATGTTGAAGGCAGGAGACAGATAATGGAATCTCACATGTCAAAGGTATTGACTTTCTCTTCGTAATTAAACTTCAGTTATCAGTTATTAGTGTTTAGAATTCTAGATAAGCGATTCTGGTTATCTGACTACTAGCAGTGTAAAACAAAGTTCTTTATTTAGCGTACACAATTACTATCCAAAGTTTTACCATAAACGAAGCAATAATGCAGCTCTCATATAAAAAGCCACCTTAAGGCTCGGATTAATGACTGTCTTCCACATGGTGTGTGTGAGTTAAACATTAGGAACATACGTGAAATCAAGGCATGACTTCAATTCCATGTAAGTGAGATCAAGCCATGACTGTAAACATGAGTTTCTTGGGAGGGAAAGAATATACTTGTTAATAATGTAATAAAATCATTAATAAGGAGATGAAATGCATTAAAATTTTTGGACTCTAAATGATTGTACAATTGTTTAAAAGATAATGGCTGCATGTTTAACGTTTCTAGGCTTTATTAGATCGTACAATGCCGAATTTACTTAAAGTTAAGGACACATAGGTAATTTCCCATCTTTAAAGTGTATAGTGAAATAAGATAATTGTGTTGGCATCGTATATGACATCTCTGTTTTTTTTTCCTTTGTATTTTAGACTTGGATGTATTGGCAATACTTTAAAATGTCCATTTTGGTCGTTTTATCCATTAATTACATAAATAATCAGAATCAGTCGACACATTCAAAACCATTTATCATTTTACTATCAAAACTTCAAAGCTTAAGCACATCAAAACACTATCTTTTGCAACAAGTTGTATTTCTGCTGATTGTCTGATTCTGATCACTTAAAATCACCTCATCAGTCCTAAAACACACATCCAAGTACCCCTTTAGTTATACATGTAAAAGACTTCATTCTAAACACCCCCTGTTTCTTGTTGATTTATAACAGATATTAAAGGCAGAGGACGTTGATTTGATGGTTGTTGCGAGAGGAACTCCTGGATTTTCCGGTGCCGATCTTGCAAATTTAGTGAACGTGGCGGCTCTCAAGGCAGCAATGGACGGTGCAAAATCTGTCAGCATGGTTGATCTAGAATACGCTAAGGACAAAATCATGATGGGCAGTGAACGAAAATCAGCTGTCATATCAGATGAGGTTCGTAAACTAACAGCTTACCATGAAGGTGGTCATGCCCTTGTTGCTCTTCACACTGATGGGGCCCACCCGGTACACAAAGCCACCATTGTTCCAAGAGGAATGGCTCTCGGTATGGTGGCTCAGTTGCCTGAAAAAGATGAAACAAGTGTTTCTCGTAAAGAAATGTTAGCTCGTCTTGATGTTTGTATGGGTGGCCGAGTTGCAGAAGAATTAATTTTCGGTGAAGATGAAGTTACTTCAGGGGCATCATCAGATTTAGAGCAAGCCACCCGTCTTGCAAGAGAAATGGTTACTAAATATGGTATGAGCAAAGAAGTTGGTGTCGTGGCTCATAATTACGATGATAATGGAAAAAGCATGAGTACCGAAACTAGGTTACTTATTGAAAAAGAAGTTCGAGAATTTTTGGAAAAAGCTTATAATAATGCCAAGAATATCCTCACTACGTACAGTAAGGAACATCATGCACTTGCTATTGCATTACTCGAACACGAAACATTATCAGGAAAACAGATAAAAGAACTGCTTGCTCAATTGAATGCACCCCCTCAAGAACAGCAGCAACAGATGGTTGCACCAAAGCCGGTATCGCCATCGACTCCAAATCCTGCTGCTGCAGCAGCGGCGGCTGCTGCTGCCGCCGCCAGTGCTGCGTCTGCTGCCGCTAAGGCAAAAGGTATTGCTCCTGTTGGATCTTGATAATAAATGGTGTAGGGTTATATTTACGGAAACAAACCCATGTGCATATATAATGGTGACTTCTAAGGCACTAGGACAAATGCTTGTTCTTTACGGCTGCCTGACACTGAATATGGTGACTTTGAACATGACAAAAAGTAGTAAGATATCGCGAATATGGTGACTTTGAACATGACAAAAAGTAGTAAGATATCGCAGTGGCAGCAAAATGTTGAAAATGTAGCGGTTATGTTGAGATCTTTAAGAGATGAATTTCTGTTTTATTTCATGAATACAGTTTAGAATACTGAGTTTTTTTTTTTTTTTGCTATGTTTTGTACCTATGGTTCAAGAAACGAGTCATATTAGCCCATATCGTTATGTACTTGTTTAAAGTTGAATAATCAAGTGTCAAACTTTATGACCAAATTTCTGCTTCTATTCACAAATCACAAAAAGGAAAGAAAAAAAGATGGCAACTTTCAAGTGTTTGATTGCCTTTTATGAGGAAAAAGAACAGAAATTAGAGATATTATTGCTTAGTAGGCCGAATCTCTCATTTTCAGGTTGTAATAGGCTTTTAACAGATGAGACATAATTATCAATCGATGAGGTCCCCTCGTATGACCCAACATTGATAGGTGCAAACCTCTCAGTTTGATATTTTATAAAACAAAGGGGGTATGAGAAAGTTAAGTGTTACAAGATTTAGAATTCTATACTGAAATAATGTCAACCTTCATGCATAATCTCGCTCCTCTTATAAGGGTACGCGAAAAAGCAAAAATTTAAATTATAGATATATATCGTAAACAGGATAGTAACTTTTTCTACTATTTTTTTCATTAACAGTAAGCTTCAGTTGCAGACTTTGTAAGACATCATTGAACTATAACGATTTGTTGATCGCATTGATGTACCTAAGGGCACCAAAATACACATACAAGATCAAAAGGTCTTAGGAGCCAAAGCATATGGTACCTCGTATCCTGGTCACCTCGAGTGAATTGAGCTTTTCAAGATACATGACGGTTTTTAAATAAACACACGAGTCAAGTATATTGGTCTTAAGAATAATTAGTGTTATAAGTTTCAAAACTAAGCGCTATTTAAAGTACGATTAATGGCATATGCTCTACACATTTTGAAGTAAATTTGTTGGATGTAACAACTTTTTACCTTATACAAACACGAGTTATGATATATAACCATACGCTTTTCTCCAACTAATCATGTTAACTGCAAAATTTGAAAATTAAGAAACAAGATAAGGTGAAAGAATTAGTGGGTGCCAAATTTCATAATTTTATGGTATTATTAGGATTGGTAGAAAAGAAATGTAGGAGAAAGATCATTTCTCAACACGACATACATGTCTTCTTGATTTGGTTAGGATCACCCCATCAAAGACATTTTTGTAGTCGAGTTCTCTTTGAGTTTGATCCAAGAGTAATTTTGATTTTGTGTAACATCCCGCCTTACCACGACCACAATATTGTCCCTTTAGCCTGCAGGCGCACGACTTTTTCTTGGCGACCACACGAGCACTTCCCAGGAGGTCACCCATCCTAGTACTACTTCAGCTCGAGCACGCTTAACTAGAGTTCTCACGGGATCTGCTGTGCTTGTAGCCCCAAAACGCATTATGTCTTGGTAAAGATGAGATTTACCTTATAAGCCCATGATCTGTCATGTCCTCGGCCGATGTTAGATTTGTCTAAGGTGTTACATTTTGTCCAGGGACCAACCCTAATTTTAATTTTCACCCTTTCTCTATCCCCCAAATTATTTAACTTATTATGGTTATATAACTATAACATATATCAAAAACTTATCATAGCTTTCCAAACTCGGTACAATAATTACCAATCGATTCTCGTGTGATATTATCTGTTGCTAGATTAGATCAAATAGATGTTCTTAACGTAAAGAATGACTGTTTTTGATCCGATTCAATGAAGCATATAACATTTGTACAATAATATAAAGTTTAAATATTGAAAAATAGAAAAAAGGTAGTTGTGAGTGTGGACTTTGGTCTGTCAAAAGCTCACTTACTTTCTTGTGTACTCCTTTCAATTCGACATTGATAGTAAATATTATTAGCTTTATGTCAACTTTTAGGAACAAATCGAGATTGAAAGGTTTAAAGCGATTCTTGACACAGTAAGATAACACTAGTTTTCTGGAATTTTTTTTATGTATAACTGAACTTTTTATTTGAATTTAACAGAGCATAATTCTAACGAAAAAAAACGAAAGAAGTAGTAATTTTGGTCATGAACATTTTGTTTTCGTTAAATAAATAAGAGGAATTTCAGACATTGGAAATTTAATTGAGTAATATATACACATATTAATCTGATCAACTTGAAAGATCAATCAACCTAAATATTAGTAATACATACCACACAATATAATACCTATTTTAGATGCTATTTATATATGATAGGGAGAAAGTAGTAAATTTACATGCCTAAAAGCAAAACCAATAATGTATATCATTTTAATATCATTTTATTTCCTAATGAGAAGCAAACAAAGGATAGGACAAAAACATGCAACTTCAGACTCGGTTGCTTTTTCGTTTCATTTTGATATCTTCAAGCTGCCTGCTGTTTGAAAGAGATCCAAAATTAGTGATGTCTTCTGATCTACATGTATCTTCTCTCCTTCTCTTAATTTCCCTCTCTCTAAATAGTCCTTTTGAACTTGTTTTCTGAATATTTGTTTTTTTTAGTAAATCTGTACTGAAGTGTGTGGATTCTTGTGTTATATATCATCTTCAAGACTTGGCTATATATACTTTTGTATATATAGACAGTAAGAAGTTTGACTAGAGGTTGAATTATATAACTTTTTTTGCATTTGATTTTTAGTTAAATGTCAACCTTCAACTTAGACCCATCAAGAACAAAAGGCACTTCTTTGTATGGTTTTTGTTTATTCAGATCTGTAAAATAAGTGTCTTTAAACAGGATGAAGTTTAATTAGTCAATCTTTCTGATATTTCTAGTCAAAGGAAAAAATAAAAAGGAATTTTTTTTGAATCTAGTACATTTAACAAGATAGAGATAAAGTGAGTGGAGAGAGATGAAAGGCATGTTTTTAGATGACAGTATGTCATATTTAACATCAGCATCAAATGAAGCAAGCCTATCTTCATCAAGTAACAAGAATGAAGTTGGTACAATTATGCCACAGTCATTTGCTAATTCTGTGCCAATTAATTCCAACAATCAAACTCAGTCCAACAAGAAAAAGAGAAATCTTCCAGGGAATCCAGGTAAATATTCAAACTAAATTTTCATTTTTCATACTTTTGTACTTAGAAAGTGAATATTTGTTTCTAAAGATTAATGAAAGCCCATAGGTTTAATTTGTAGATTTAACCATATATAGATTATTACAATATGATAGGTAAAATATATGGTAAGTTGGTAACTTATTCTAGCTTGTAGTCTTTTATTGAGTTAAATGGTAATCCAAATGCGTACCTTGTAATGCATGCATGATATTATTGAATTTATTACTAGTAATTATGAAAGATTTTAACCTTTTGTATTGAAAGTGTGAAAGACCATTTCTTTATTGATTACTATTAATAATTAATAATTCTTATTTGATTAATGAAACATATAAAGACCCTGAAGCTGAGGTGATAGCTATGTCTCCAAAGACACTAATGGCAACAAACAGATTTATATGTGAGATTTGCAATAAAGGGTTTCAAAGAGATCAAAATCTTCAGTTGCATAGAAGAGGACACAATCTGCCATGGAAGCTGAAACAAAGATCAAAACAAGAAGTGGTTCGAAAGAAAGTTTACGTATGCCCCGAACCCAGTTGTGTGCACCATGAACCTGCAAGGGCACTTGGAGATCTCACTGGTATCAAGAAACATTTTTCAAGAAAACATGGTGAGAAGAAATGGAAATGTGAAAAGTGTTCAAAACGATATGCGGTTCAATCCGATTGGAAAGCTCATTCTAAGATTTGTGGCACTCGAGAGTATCGATGCGATTGTGGTACTCTTTTCTCCAGGTAAAATCTTTACTATAAAGTTAACATTTTTATTAAATAAGACACATCTTAAAGTGTATAAAGTAGAACACTTGATGACATAAACCAATTTTATCTGTGTTAATTAACCATTAATGAACTACAAATTTTCATTAATCCATATTTGTAATTAAGATATTTGTTTATGAAGCATATGCGTACACCATCCTTCTCATAATAGGTGATAGTAAGTGTCCAATATACAAGAGATACAACTTTTGAAAAGGTAAAATTATTTTACTAATTTATAGGAGAGTCAAATATCTATTTTACCTTCAACATTAGAGATACATTGTTGTTTATGGAAGTGTGTAACTAACACTGAAATGAGAAACTTGATAGTTTATTTTGAAATGAACATTATTTTTTGTAATAAACTAAAATAAAAATATGTACAGTTATTTATTTAAAGGTAGGGGAAAGTATATATTAGGGAGTATTTAATTTATAAAATTTGTGTGCATGAGAAAGTGTGCAGTGTGTGTATTATTTATTTATTTACTGTTAATATTAACTGAGATTAAGTTTATAATAATTATGTTTTAGTATTTTTGTTTAGAGTGCTAATTAAATTATTTGTTTCTTTATGGTTACATCTCAATCACAACAGGAGGGACAGCTTCATAACTCACAGAGCTTTTTGTGGTGCTTTAGCAAAAGAAAATGCAAGATCTTCAACATCATCACTACTTTCACCAAACCACCTTCCTCTTCATTTACCAATAAATTTCCCACTCAAAACTGAACCACAACATCTCCTTCAACCCTCACAACTCAATCCACACATTATGAATAATGACAATAATAATACTTTACAGCAAAATCATTTATTACCATCATGGTTTATTCATAATCATCATCAACAAATTAATACTAGCCCAAACAATGCAAGTATTAATAACTTTCATCTTCAATCTTCATCTTCTCCTCCTCACATGTCTGCCACTGCATTGCTTCAAAAGGCAACTCAGATAGGTGTGACAATGAGCAAGCCTGCAGCTAGTACCAATACTGTTATTGTCATGTCACAACATCAACAGCAACAGTCCTTTCAAAGTGGGTCCCACCAAAATGATCACATGTGTCCACCTACAACACTAGTAACAGCTCACCATCATCATTCTTCTGATCTTGGAGATTTGTCTTTTAGTGGTGCAATTACAACTGTGCCTATGCATGATCATTCTCAAATGCTTCATACTAATTCCTTAATGGCTGGGTCAAATGCTAATTACCAAGAAGCTTACAATGACATGTTGAGTTCCACAAGGAATAATCTTGGTAGTGATCACTTTCAAGAACCATTTTTTTCGCGAGCATCAGCATCAACCGAAACACCTCTTAACCGAACCACAAAAGTTGGTGAGAATGATGAGTTGACAAGAGATTTTTTGGGTGTTACAGGGTTTCCACATGGTGATCATGATTATCTAAGTATGGCTGGTTTGGATCATTTAAGCACTTCTTCACCCTATCATCATCAGCAACATGATTTGAACCAGAACCAAAATCAATTACCTTGGAATGCTTAATGTTAAGCTAGCTAGCTAGTTGATACTTGATAATGGGTAGATACAAACTTGTTTTCACTTTTCACCCTATTATTGTGATTTGAAATCTCATTAAGGTTCAAATGACTGTAGTTTTAAATTTTATGCGAATATAATCGTTATCTAACAAGCAATCAAATACTTGTATAACATTCAAACAATAAATCATAGTGTATAATCCTTTATTGCCCTACATTTCAACCTAATGCATCTCCCCAATCCCTAGTTAGAGGGATATTGAACGTCACACTTGAACCTAATCAAACAATTTATCTTCAATTAATAAGCAGAATGTTCTTGCTAAATAGTCAGCATGGAACAAGTTTCTTTAAACACATTGCACTACGTGTGAGAAATTAATGGCTTTGTGGGTTTATACACCACCTAGTTAGGATATATACACCATCAAGTATTATGTAGACTAATTATTGTCTTTAATAAGTGTGTTTTATCTCATTTATTAGTTTTTAATAATTATATTTTATCTCATTTATTATTAAACAATTATTACTACCTTTTTATTTTTCTAACAAATAATCATTACATCATAATCAACTAATCATAATAATTAATATTTTTTCTCTTTTATTTATTCTACAATTAATCATATAAATATAAATATAAAAATAATGAAATAATATATTTTTTATTGATAAAAATATAATCGAAATTACAAAACTATTACATAATTATATTAACTAATATATGAGTAAACTAAAACTTTAATAGTTTACAAATTATACTTTTTAGAAACCTGGATATTTTATATTGTACATAATTACTCCTTCGTTTTTGTTTTCCGTTTTTATTCGTTTTGCTTCATTTTTTTACGTTTTTCTTTGTTTTATCGGTTTTTTTGGTTTCTCTTGGGTTTTCTTCATTTTTTTTTTTACGTTTTTCTTCGTTTTTTCGGTTTTTTCGTTTTGTTTCGTTTTTTTACTTTTTTTTTTCTTTTCTTTACGTTTTTTTTTTCTTTTTTGTTTACGTTTGTAATATACGTTATATATGTACCCAATTTAACTACGATGCATTGTAAAAGTTTATGCATTACATTATATAAACATGGTGCACCATATCTTATAAATATGATGCACTGGATTTTTAAAACTTACAGAACCATGATGCATCATATCAATAGGAAGAAAAATGAAAAAAACGAAAAAAACATAAAAAAACCCTTAAAAAACGAAGAAAAAATGTAAAAAAAACGTAAAAAAGGAAAAGAAAAATAAGAAAAACGTTAAAAACGAAGAAATATAGAAAAAACGTAAATTAACGAAAAAAAACGTTAAAAAAAGAAGAAAAACGTAAAAAAACGAAGAAAACCGTAAAAAATGAAGAAAAACATAAAAAAGAATAAAAACGTAAAACAAAACGAAGAAAAACGTAAAAAATAAACAAAGAAAAACGAAGAAAAAAGGAAAAAAAACGTAAAAAAAACATGAAAAATTAAGAACAACATAAGAGTGAAGGTACTAGTAATTATTAAGGTGAAATAATGAAAAGACAAAATACAAAATACAAAATAAAATAAAAAAGATAAAGATAAGTGATAATTATTTAATGATTAGTGTAATTATTAAGACACTTTTATTAAGTCAAAATACACTAATGATTGCTAATTAATATGGGTTTAATTAAATCAAACATTACATTTTTCAAGTAGTGTTTGACTTAATTATTACATTAATGATGTACATACATCATTAATAAGACTAGTTAGTGATGTAGAAACCACATAACCCGAAACTAATTTATTCTCGATCCAAACTATAGACATATAGTCGGCTTGAGTTAGGTAGGCTTTGATAACCTAAGCATTTTTGTTATCGAAAAATATTTATGAAACTTAACGGTTAGTGATACATAGGTATATGATGCCGAAGGGTTTTGACCTACCAACCAAATGTTGTGGGTCCAAGACTCAGTGGATAAAATGTGTATCTATGTGTGATTGTATATAATAGGTGAGATAAGTTGTAGTTTGTCGTTCTTGAAAAAAATTGACAAGGTTATGAAGAATAGACGTAAAGCATCATTTTGGATCTGAGAAAAAGGATCAACTTTTTATTACCTAGAAAAAAAAATGCATTTTGGGTCTGAGAAAAAGGACTAACTTTTTGTTACATAGAATAATATGGTTTCCTTATTTTTCTTTAGACTTCTTTCCATAGTGATACATGCATGCTTATTTTTCTTTTTCTTTGTAGTTTTTGAACTCAGATGTCCTAGAGGAGGATCTACCGCAAACCTCTCATTTCCAAACATAGTAATGCCCCAAATAATCAAAATGTTTGGCTTTCAAGTTCGATCAGATTCAATCTTTAATCATCCATTATTTCCATCACCCACTTAGGTACGAAATGATAAGGAAGAACAAAGAAACACAAAGTTATGGTCCATCGCTCTGTGTTAACCTTGTCTCCTTGATTGCTAAAGTAAGTTATGACCTTTTGTTTTTTCTCTATATTCTGCAATATCTACATGAGATAGAAAACCAAGATCGAGTATGATTCATGAGATTCGTTTTGCACCTTATATATGAAAAGGCACTTTTTACCATAACAACGAGGAAACTGTACATAAAATGATGAATACTTTGTCCATGGTAATATATTCACGAGACATGTCCATGCTTCGAATTTGTGTATACGTTTGTTTTCTTTGGCAAATTATTTAATTTCGAAATAGATTTGATGTTTAACATCAGGTTAAATGTTGCACACCAAAAATTTAATGTCACATTCTCGGAGGCGATATGATATATATAGTTCATGAACACACTATATATGCATTGCACATCAATATATTTATTTAATCATATACAGGAATGGCACAAAAGGAAGGGGTTATGAAAACCATCTCATTTCTTGCTCAATCGTTTCTTGGATATTCGTCATGTGTTGGAAGAGGAATAAGAACAATCAAGATAAAGTAAGCAACAATACATTACTGCTATTAGGCGCCATATATCTATGCTAGCTTTGTAAAGGATTTCCATGTCTTTGTTTTATTGTCAGACCTCTCAACATTGTTTTATGATTGCATTAACTCAAGAGTGCATACACAAACAAACTATAATCCTAAATTGATTTTCTCTCTATGACTGAACATACGTATGTTTACTAGGTGGTAGTAGCAGAATTCAACATCTCATTGTATTGCGATAGATGTGAAGAGCTGGTTGCAGAAACAATTTCAAATATTAAAGGTTTGGTCATTTCATTATGGATATTTTCTACTTAAATTTTGGACACAGTTTGTCCACCTAATTCATATTCAAATTAGAATTTAGTTTATATGTGCTCCTTTCTGAAAATTGGTGATTAGCAACATGGTTTCTAATGATTATTTGTCAGCGAAATGCCTTTAAATCCTAATTAGTTATATATGACAAGACTTTTGATATAATGAAACTGAAATATTATGCAGGGGTTGAGAAGTTTATGACAAATATGACAAGACATCAAGTTGTGGTAATTGGCAAGATGGATCCAGCAAAAGTCTTGAAGAAATTGAAAAGGACAGGAAAAAGAGTAGAATTGATTTTATCGTATGAACATGACGTTCCTGATGATGTAGAACAAGGGGGAACCAAACTTGGAGAACTCTGGGAACTTGCCCCAGACCGTTTAATGTTGGACTGTTTGGGTGAAAATACATTGTATGCGATATTTAGTGACGATAATCCTAGTGCTTGTTCAATAATGTAGAGTGCTTGTGATAGTCGCGTAGCTAGTTCTTAAAATGTTCGACTTTGATTAACTTCTTAATTTAAAAATCTTCAGATTTACTTGACTAAAAATAAGTGGATTTGCACTTTAGAATCCTAAACTCTGCTAAAATGTCTGTTTTTTTTTCTTTCTTTTTTAAGTTAAAAGTTACCTATTAGTGAAGAAATATGTACACACGAAGGGAAAGGTGATTGTTCCTGAACATGAACATTTCACAGGATCAGTCTCTCTTAGAGAGAATTTGACAAGAGATATTTTTAGTCCTCTGTTTGATGCGGATTTATATCATCACGAGTCGGACCACAGAATCTTAAACAAAGGTGATGCTAAAAACTTTATTATTGTGTTGAAGATGAGATGTTCAAAGTTCACTATTGTTATTTTTGTTTCTCCATGGGCATCAAAATAACACACAAAGATTAGAACTCAAATGATACAGGGGTTGTCCAATGAGAAAGAACAAACTAAATCGATCCGTTACCTTAGGGACTCAATAGGTGATCAAAATTTGTAGTGTGGTCTTACACAGTTACACATATAACTTTTATTTAAGATTATAAAAATTAACGATAGAGTTGTACATATAAATTTCATGCATTTTTTTTTTCTGAAAAATTGTTTCTCAAGAGTGAATGGGATGCTTACTATCATAAACTTGTTGTTTCTTAAATTCTCCAGCCATATACTAGCATACTTACGTAATTCCATTGCAACAAGCTTCACCTTTATATTGTTATGTGTCGTGATGCTACATACAAGACATGATAATACATAACCTATTTTTTCATTTTTTTTTTTATATATATCATCAGATCATTAACGGGAGTTACATAAATGTTTTTGTTATCCGACCATACACAAAATCCTCTTCATAAACCAGAAAATGTCAAATTTTATGTTTAGCTGTCAGACCTTAAACTTGGAATAAACATCAGAAATGGGAACTTTATTCAAACCTAAAAGCCGATTTATTATCTCTAATTCCTTCAGATCAGTTACCTTTAGTCTTTTTCATACTCCAAGCATCTAATGATTCAATAACTACATCAATAGTTCCGTTATTAAATGCATAGACACGTGCTTCTTGATCCACAGAAAATTGTGGGTACACTCTAGCCGTTATGCATGCTCTTCCTTTAGCTCCAAAACTCTCAATAACCGAATGATCTACCTGAAAAGAGTGAAGAAGAATCAGAAACTATAAAAATTGAAAATCATAATCTGCAAAAGGCTAAACGTATGACAATTTCATACCAAGCTCCTAAGAGAAATCATTTCATCTTTATGATCCATGTGTATAAAGGCTCCATATGTAGTTTTATCTATCCCTTGTCTAAGAGAAGACCTGAAAATAGTTGAATCAAAATAGTGTAACGAGTTCACCTAATAACTCAAAGTAAGTAACCCCGCTCTAACAATAGTTTCTGTATGAAGTAGTACCTGCTTTGATCACTACACATTAGAACAACAAATTGGTCATTGTTTTTGAATATTCGAAAGAAGACTGCAGTTTGTTCCTTAAGGTCTTGAGAAGCCATTAGCAATAAGCCGAATGGGCCTGCTTGAGCACTGACTCGTGCTCTATTGCTGCTACAAAGACGTTGAGGATCATTCCACTTTGGGTTGAAAACCTCGGTCACCTCTAGTTTTGGCATCTTAAATGAGACTTCTACGTCAACCTAGGAAAATATATAAGAAATCTATTAAGGTAAGAAATCCAATATACGTGAGATTGAACTTTTTACGGAGATAACCTGTGAGGCTGTGATGCCTGAAATTTCAAATAATGATTTTCCTTTAAGCTTCTTGCCAAAGTAAGTAACATGCTTCTCGCGCAATCTTTCAGTTTCCTCAACTGGCCATTGTATTAGCTGTGTTCGAGTGGAACTAAGATAAACTTGACGAGGGATCGACTGCAAAATCCCATTTAAGAACCAGTCAGTAATTTATGCTCATCTTCTTAAAAAAGTAAAATATTTGAAATTTAGTTACCTGGATTCCAGCCCATCCTTTCTTGATATCATCAGTTGAACTATCTGATTCGTTAATCCAACCCCATAGTATCCTTCTTTTCTTCACACTATCAAAAAATGTCTTTGATGCATAGAACTTTCCATAATCATATCTCAAGTCTGAGCTACTTCCTGTAATACTTATACTATCTGGCACAAACTTTTCCTTGTCAGCTTCATAGCTTCCAATTGTGTAGACGTCATGCACTTGAAAACTCACTTTCAGCACATACTTTAAGTTTATATCATTTTCTGAAGTATCAACCCCATTTCTACTGTTAACAGACACAGGATAAAAGTCCGGACACTCCCATATCCCAGTATTTTTACCAAAATAAAGTGGATCATCATGCAAACTCCAATGCACAAAATCTTTACTTTTGTACAGAATCGCCACTCCTAGATCGTTTTTCAGACCTCCTACAGCTACCCTCCAATTCCCATCTTTGCCTTTCCAAGCAGTAGTCGGATCACGAAAATCATTTGATTTGACCCCATGAGGTGCAGTTATGATGGGATTACCAGTATATTTGACCCATTCGATGAGAAAAGGATCTGATAAGTTTTTTGGAGTTGCAAGGTTCTGAACTTGTTGATGTTTAGCGTCGACTCCAGTGTACAAAATGACTGGTTTGTTTCCTGGTAGAATGGTTATAGAACCTGAGAAGCAACTGTTGATGTCAAATGGATTTGTTGGGATAAGGGAGTTCTTGAGATGAATCCAGTTGACTAAATCGTGGGAGGCCGAATGTCCCCATACGATTGGTTTCTTAAATACCGAACCATAGGGGTTGTACTGGTAGAATAAATGATAAACTCCCTTGTAATACACAGGACCTACACATTTAAATGAATAACAATTAAGAAACAAAAACTTGTTATGTATAAAAAAATTAAGTCTTGGTAATTAGAGTAAGTTAAGACATTACCATTAGGATCTGGATGGTAAAACGCCACGCACAGAAGATACAAAACCATGCAAAGAGAGAATAAACAAAATGTGAGTTTTCAAAATAACACAAGTCGAAAATTCGTTCAAGAATAATACATATAAAAGCCGCCAATGTGGTTGAGATGCAATGGTAAATTACCATTCAGCCAGTTTTGTGGAGGTCGGAGGTGGAAAGACGGTCTCCCTTTTTCGTTATTTAGAATTTGAGAAGTATCTTGTATCTCCTTACCATTGCTAAGCATCACACAACACAAGTATATGACACAAATAACAATAGCCTTCATTTTTAGGATAACGGTCTTTCAGTAGAATGTGAAGTATGGTCACAGGTTCATCCGAATTTAAAGGAATTCTAAAGGTCTTAAAGGAAAGGTGGGTGATAATTACACTACAATTCTTAATGCACGCACCACAAAATCACTTCATCAATGCATATAGTACAACACCTTAATGCATATCGACATATCGTGTAGTGTTCGCATCAAGAACTTCGTGGAATTATTATTTAAATATTCTTTATGAGTATGACGTGTAATTCCTTACAAATTTACACCATAAGCAATACCATTAAAACCAAAAGACTTCTTATAATTGTTAATTACTAATTACTAATTACTAATTTAAGAATTCTGATTGAATTATTATTCCTTCTATACATCTTCTAATATTTGTGGACGGGATTAATCTGTCAACTAATTATTTCTGTCAAGAAGAACCTCGAGGGTTATGATGTGGATATAGTTATGTTCTTATGTATATCGCAACGAATTACTCCCTCCGTTTCATTTTTAGGCATGTGCAATCAATGTTCTTTAAGACTTAATATAAATTTTACCCTTTTAGATATACATATTTGTTGTTGGTGGATCCAGTGAATATACTTTTATAGTTTTATGAGAGTGAAAGAAGGGTATAATAGGAAAAATGATATTTCATTTCAAAAGTGAACATTTATTTTAAGATAAATAAAATTAGAAATGTTGTCGGACGAGTAAGGTATAACTTATGGGTTAGTCTACGGATGGCAAAGACTGCATTCCCCGGGTACTCAGCTCATCATTTGATGATCTAGTTGACTTTTCGACAAGGTATGCACAACCATATTCAACCCATTTAAGAGGTTGTCCTACACCAGCAGTTTGTGACTTCTATATATAATTTTATACAATACAATTTTTTTTACAGGGTAAGCACGGGCATAACAAACTTACAAAACAATTTCATTTTGAACTTACAAATGTTCAATTATCGTTTTAATTTTTGAGATCTACCTACGTTGCACGAAAAAAACAATGACTTCCCAAGGAGTATCATATCTTTTGTGGCTCATGTAATTGTTCTAGAAAGGACACCGTGTCATCAAAAATGGACTCATTGGAATTTCCCTTCTAGTGGAAGAACATTGAGTCACTTTCACATGATCGTAAAATAAGCCTAACTTCCACTTAAATATTTGCTAGTATCCTTGGCAGCATCTAAGTCACATGTTCAGGAGGTAGTGATTTGAAGGTCCCTTAAACATACCAGCTTGGCTAGACCACTTTGTTGACTGATTGATGAAGTCATCATCATAACAATGGAAAAAGTGAAGGAACTTTGTTGGATCATGACAAATGGGCACAGGAAGATGTGGGAGTTGTAGGAGGTAATCGACAGCAACCCCTTGGCGATGGCAACTTTAACGAGTAGTGCTTAAACGATTTTGTGGTGGTACCCTTGTAAGTGGGATATGCAGTTGCTTCAAGAATGGAGAAGCAAAATGTGCAACCATGGTCCAAAGTTTGTAAGCTAGTGAAGTCACGCAAAATGTTGGTAATGTCGATGACATTAGTGTTATCAATCATTTTATGTAGGGGTGACTAATGATAAGCTATTAAAGTTTAGGCTTAATTTAGTTAGGCCTCAAGATATTTTACGACATTCACTAGTCACTATTCACTATATATAAGATAACAAACTATAATTTCCATCTTTCTAACATTTTACAGCCTTAAAAACTTTTAGTTGCAAGTAATTAAGCCTTTGTGGAAAAAATAGATAAGTTCATTACAGTGTCTTATTCTCTTAGTTCTAAGTGACTTCATAAAAAAATTCCTCACATTCTACTTTTCATGTTTTTAAACACATTATTTTCCTTTTCTAACATATATTTGTCACATGCCACTATTAGAGTAGTTTCTCAATCTCTATTTTCTTGAGTACCTTTGAATTTGTCGATCACTTTTGCACTCATCATCATTTATTTATTGCTCAAATAACTTATAATAACTAAACTTAATTGTGTTAAACATGTCTTGCGATAAAGTAGGTGAGTTACTCATCTGATGTCTTAAATTTGATTATGGTCCTTAATATCTCATTATAATTTGGCATGGTTGTCGTAAGAAATAGAGGCCAACAGGTGCTCCCTTCAGTTTACTATTATGTTAAAAGGAAAATCGGATCGAGTGCAGAGGAATGTGTCCAACTATGACATGACGTCACTTGTATGTATGTCGAATTTCATTTTGTTCTCTTGTATGTATTGAACTTTTAATAATGGTTATTGTATGTATCAAATGACTTATTCATCCGGTAGTAAGTAATTTTGATGACATGACAACCTTATAAGTCACCACGTCACCTTACAGGTCATCGCAACGTCATCAAAAATAGATGTCATGTCATGATTACAAGTAATAGAAGGTTAGATACATACAATAGCCATTAATGAAAGTTAAATACACATAATAGATCAAAATGACGTTAGATGAACACACAATAGACATTGTACCAAGGAAAAATGGTATAATTTAAAAACAATGGGGATGACATCCCTGATGCTAAGATGACGGGAGTTGGGTGCTGTTTGAGCTAAAAAAAATAGTTTTTTGCATTTTAAACCCCTAAAATTTTTTACACAAAATATAATAACTCATAATTTGTACTCAACTTGCGGGAGGTTAACATTACATATGACTTGACAATTGACATCCATATTAAAGAAGATTGATAAAAGAAGATCAAACTATTAATAAACTTAATCGATCAAGGGAATTGATGGTTTGGGTATTGGTCGGGGTATAGCCAGCCAACAAACTATTAAAGAAAGAATGAGTTGCTGCATAAGTTACTACACTGACAACTCGAACCCGCTTTTACATCCATTCATTTACTCCAGGGGATATGGGTGTGGTTCGCAGTTGGAGTTCTAGCTAAGGATCCCACGAATTTCCCTGAGCCGGGAAAGTTCAAGCCCGAGAAATTTGACGCAAATTGTGATGAAGAGAAACAAAGGCATCCTTATGCATACCCTTTGGGATTGGGCCTCAAGTGTGCATTGGTCAGAAGTTTTCATTGCAAGAAATTAGGCTCACTTTGATTCATTTATACCAGAGATTCGAATTTCAGCACTCCCCTAACATGGAAAACCCTTTCGAATTCGATTATGGCATGGTTCTCAAGTTCATTAAACGGACATAATGCTAGCATCATATCTCGGTTATGATCTTTCTTGTAAGCGATAGGAATTAAACATGTCAAATAGTTCAAGTTGTATCATTTGAAAACAGTCATTGCTCATGTATGAAATGCAAAGAAACCCATCAACCAAGAGGTTGTGTGTTCAAGTCTCATTGGAGACAATGTGCATCGGTGGCGGATTTAGAAATATGTATCGGGGTATGCAATCTATAGTAAAAAAAATTTCAAGTTATTATAGTAAATATCAATTTGAGTTCCAGGGTGTTAATTTGGGTTCTCTCGTTTCAATAAAATAACTAAGTCAAATACATAATAAATAGATTAGGGAGCTACTAAACAAACTGAATTTATAAGAAAAATATTGTGTTGGAAATCGTGATACCACATTGAAAATTGTATCATGTGAGTAGTTAACTAGTAAGATTATTAAAAATGTCTGATACGTTGAACTTGAGCCATAGATTAAAATACAAACCAAGTACCTTATATTTAAGAATTTAGTATTTACATTGAATTCAGCGGCGTTCCTTTTGAGGAGAGGCTGCCTATTTTGTGAAGGGGAGTGTCTAAATATATCCATGTTTTTTAATTAGTTTACCGGTCAACTATAATTATTACCTAATTATTACATAATTATTTTACCTTTTTCAATTTTTAATGTTTCATTTATGGTTAACTTTATCATTATGTAATAATTATGTTGACTAATAATGATTATATTCTAGTTTTAAGGTGTAATTAGTTATATAATAATTATTATGTTTATTTTTTTTCTTTTTTATATTTAGGCTTCATGTCAATATACTAATTAAATATTAATATTGTAATCATTGTGTCTTTTTTTTCTTTTTATTTAATATGTATTCTAATTGTTATTAGTTATTAGTATGTCACAAGATTTTTTTAATATGTATGTCATCTTTATGAATTTATTAGAAATATTATTATTATTATTATATTAGTGTTATTATTGAAAAACATATACAAAAAGTCGACATCTCTTCGAATAAAAATAACAATTTAAACAATTATATACAAATAAAAAAAAATGGTTGCAAAACTTGGTTTGCTATTATTATTATTATTAAATCATATTATATAAGATTTAAATTTTCTTATTAAAAAAAAAGTGATAGTTTCAAAATTTTAGTTGGGAAGAGAGTTTTTGAGAACATTTAATATGAGTGTTTGACTGCATTTAAACTTTAAGTTAAAAAGTTGTCTAAAGTCAATATTTATGAAAACAATAAAGAACATATTTGGGTGAAAACAAGTATGGGTAGATTTAGTAGGACCCTTTGTGAAGGGTGTGCATTGAATTTTTGTAGGGTATGCAATCTTACTAGTTTTATTGAAAATAAGTGTTTCTCAAAAAAATTAACGCTAGTAATTTTTCTCCAAGGGTATGCAAGTGCATATCCTACTCCTCACACACACCGGGCACTGATGTGCATGTATGAGTGATTGTACATGATAGGTTGGATAGATTTTATGTATGTTGTTGTTAATAAAGTGCAAAGAAACATCAAAGTTTACAGATTATTTTTTTTTTCAATGAGATTTGCCCTAATGGTCCTAGTACAGGGACAGACCCACCTCCTAATCCGTAACCAGTTCTAAGTGCAAATCAAATCGTACTTCCACCGGTCCTCAAACAGGGCCAATACTTGGTGTAAGGACCAGTTAAATCAACGATCAGTAAAGGCTTGGCTACACTCAAAGGACCAGTCATGGCCCGATTACCATTCAGACAGATTTAAGTCACTTTGGAATATTATTAAATAGTGTCATAGTTTAGTGTATACATTGAAGTGACTTTTATGTACATTTACACTAGAATAGTATTAAAAGTACATGCAATGTTAACAAATGAGATAATGTCATAACTTCAAACATAAAAAAAATTAATGCATCAAAGTCAATGTCCAAACATGGTCAAAGAGAATCCAACTGGTTGAATCAACAATCTGTCCAAACACTCCAACCATCCTTATTTTCAACGATCAATTTTTGTTACTTGGGTTCAAATCTAACAATTCTTCAATTGGACAAATGAATGGAAAGAAAAAAAAAAGCATCAAGAAAGAACTCGAATTACATAACTTACTACTTTACACAAACCATAAAAAGATTACAGAACAACAAGCTGTTGAACTTAGCAACAAACTCAGTCAAAAACAATTGCAAAATAATACAACATTTTAAGCATAGCTGGTTCGGTTCATCACTTTCCCCAAGCTTTTCTCCATTCGGGTTGGCAGTGGTCTAGACATTGATAAATTAACCGAAGAAGGCTCAGAACAATTGCTACTGTGTGAGTCAACATTGCATAACACACCTGAGTTTTTAAGAAACTGAAAGTCATCCATTGACTGCCTGTAGATTCTAGGAGACGGGTTTCTCTGCTTAGCCTTAGTTGACTCAGTCAAGCTCATATAGCTCGGTTTACTGTTACTAATATTGGTATTATTCTCTTCTCTTCGTTCCATAGAAATTGGAGTTGCGGATGTGCAAAAAGATGATGAACCTGAGCTACCATCATATCGGTACTCAGAACTCGGGCTGGATGATGATCGGGTGCGTTGACCCAACATTTGAGGGGGTTTTGCTGATATTCTAGTCGTCATGTTGTTTCTTCTGACTTTGACCATCTCAGGCTCTGATGATTTCTTGATCATTTTGTGGCTTTCAGCGTTAATCTTGGATGGTGGAGGAGTTGCTTCCAAGAGGTCGTTTTGACCTTGCTCCATCAATCGATTCTCCCATGGTTTGGCAGACATCCACCGCTCTAACCAACTCCAACCCCAGCTATTTTCGTCAAACTGATTGTTCTTAAGAGATGTTAATGAACCACTTGTTTTAGCGTCCAACCCTTGGTTCGATTTCCATTGCTACCATTCACAAAAACAAGCCTTTAGCTTCTTTAACTTAAACCCAAATTGGTGAAACCTAGAGATATAAGTATTTGGTAACAGCACATAGTGTTTTATTGTATTAATAAAGACACCGGATAAGTATTTATGAAAACTTAGAAAAATTAGTTCTTGACAGATTTTGTTTTGACCCGTAACACAAACTTATTGATTCAATATGTACCCATCTTGGCTCGTAAGCAAACCCACCCACATTACAACCTCCAAAGAAAATAATAGACGAGTTACCTTCTTAGCAAGACCATAAGCTAGTGCTCTTTCACGTTTAAACGCCCCTTCTTGTCTCATTTGAATCTTTGCTTTAACTTCTTGTAAAGTACCCCTTCGGTCACACCATCCTTCCTGTAGTTTATAAAGTACACTAATTACAAGAAACTTGTTGCAGAGAAAAAAAGGAAACAGTATGATGAATTGGTTTATATTTTGATTGGTTGTACCTCAGCCTCTTTTAGGAGCTCGGCTTGGGTGCGCCGTTCATCTAGCATATGTTGGACTGCTTGACCTTCAATAGACATGCGAACCCGGCGAGCCCTGACTCTGGCTTGTACACGAACAAGAGCCTTCATGCACCGCAGAGTCACAGCAGCTTGTTTCCTGACCTGCCTCCCCCGGACTAAAGCTTGAATTCTGACCACTCCTTTCAAAGCCCTTAATGCTCTTCTTGCCTACATAAATCTCCCTTTATGATTAGTATTACTTAAATGGTCAAATAAACATTGTGCTAAATACACAAATTTATGTAATTCTCAATTTGAGACAGACCCATATGAGATTAGATTATGATCAAAATGCCCAAATTACCCTTTTAAGTGAAATATCAAGCATAGGATATACTGTGTGAATAAGAAACTAGTCTTGTAATAATATTCAAAAAGTTACACAAAAACACATTTGATATGTATGCATCTTGAAAGTGGGATTTACCAAAAAGCCACGAAAAGCAGTTTGGATACGAATAGCAGCCCATTGTTGCTTAACAGCCTTGAAATGTTTAGGTTGAGCTCTAACAATAGTAGCAACAGCAGCAGAAAAAGCATCAGAAGAACTAACAACTGAAGATGCATCTTCGTCATTTGTTCCTCTATAACTTCCTTTAAAACCACCTTTCCAACCCATTCCCATTTCCCCTGATGCACTCCTCCATAACTTCCACTTCTTACCACTCTTCCCCACTTTTTCCTAATTCACAACAACAACAACAAACAAATTCTTAATAATAAAACTACAAATCAGAACACGCGATATAAATAATAAAATAGCAATAGGGTTTTACATTTCTGTACCATTTTAGTCATTAAAAAATTAATATTGTTTGTGTTATAAACCCACGTACCCAACCCAGAAAAGAAAAAAAAAAAATCAAATTTGAAGATTGTAAAATGTAAAACATGTGGTTTTCATTTTTCGGAATCGAAAATGTATAAATCATAAATGGTAGGGTTTTTTTTCAAATTTGAAGTTATAACATGGAAAACAAAAAGAGTTTGTAGGATGGGTACAAATCAAAACAAATACTTTGATGTTACAAAAATTTGAAGGTACAAAAACTTGTTTTCTTAGAATGTTTGGCCGAAAAAACATAAACTTGAACATGTTTTTCAATTTTCCAGAAAAATCATCCGAAAAGCATAAAAAGTTTCCTGCAACTTAACACCCCCCTTAGAATGTATAAAAAAACTTGATGTTGCTAATTTATGCAACTGGTAAGATCAAATAAACATGCATCTAAAAAAGATTAGTAGCACTCCATGTTTACCTCATCATTTTTATCTGATTTCTTAAGCATAAGAGCTTTCATCCATTTTCCTGAAGCACCCATTTCGTCCAAAAATCGAAATCAAGGCCAAAAACAAAAACAAGGGGTTTGCTTGTAATTTGACAGAATAAAAATGAAATCTTTGAATCGAAGTGATAGTGGGGTGGTGGTTATTGGTAGTATGGTAGTAGTAGCGGTAGTAATAGTACTATTAGTGGTTGGTTATTTTGTCTTGTAGTAAAATAAATGTTTGAAATTTGAAATGTAAGATAACGGGCAAGAAAAGAAATGTGAGCATCGTGATTCCCGCTCAAGGAGAGACAATAAAATGTCAGAATGCCATTTGGTGAATTACGAAAATGCCATTTATGAAAAGAAGTGAAATTGGAGGTAACTCAGTTGTGTTGTTGGTATCATGAAAAGGTCAAAACACATTCTTTAAAGGGAACAGGAACATCAAAAAGCATAGCAAAATAGCAAATCTTCTTGGAAACAATTTGAACTATTTTGTGGGTTTCAAACTTGGTTGTCACCTTTTTTGAAAATTATGAATGTTATAAAGTGAATTTATTTTCTAGTGTTTTGTTGTTTTTTGGAGCATCATTTTTTAATATTTATTTTATTGTTTGAGGATTTTATGATCATGATTAATGAGAAAAATACTAAACTTGCATATAATACTTGTAAGTATAGAACTTCGATCATATCATCTAATGGTAACATCTAGACCTCGATCGTCTTCAGTGTTACATGCATTGACGATTAATATAGGAAAATAATAAAGATAACAATTAAAAGCAATATTAAAGGTGATTTTTTTATATAAAAGTGTTATACTTTATGATTAGAGATAAGGTTGAGAATTGTCATTGATAAAATCCATAAAGATATTATAAAATGTTCTAACTTGTGAAAATTACAAAAATCAAATGAGCTAAGCAAATGTGAGCATGCGACCCATTAACTAAGGTCATTTTTGAATTTCTTACCCTAAGGAAAAAAATATTAATTATCAAATGAGGGTCTATAATAAAAAGCCAGTATATGAGTAGTAATATGTAAATAATCTTAATAACTTTACACCACAATCAATTTTTACACAATCGAATATATTCTTTTTAAAATCTCTGTAAATTAGAGTCTTAAACGATAGACCATCTCACTTATTATCATAGACGACTCTAAATTAAAACGCATGAACTATTCAATTTCTAACGTCTTTATCTTATCACAATATATATCACTAAAAACATAAGTTAGCTATCTAAACTTTAATTATTTCTTTATTATGTGATATAAAATTAGTCTTTAATGTGAAACATGACTAGTATCTACTCAACTGTCCCAATATCTACTCAAACTTCTTCTTTTAAATTCCATTATATAGAAGTGACCACTATAAAAAGTTGAAATTACATAACCAATCATCTAATCTAAAAAGGTAAAACAAAAAAAATAAAAATAATAATAATAATATTGTTTTTAAGAAAAGCAAATCTTACCTTTTTGTTTTAAATTGTGTGTGAGAGATAAAAAGGATGTGCCTTCCTAAAAAAGATAAAGGGGATATCTGAAGATTGACTCTAAAAATAGCAAAGTTGTTTTTTCAAATAAAACTAATAACTCCAAAATTAGAAGTTCTGGTTTAAATAATTAATGTGGAAGTATAATCATTGCCCAAAATCCAAACACAATGTTTTCCTTTTTAGTGTAAATTGTTGAGACTGTTTTTCACTGCTTAAAATCGCTAACGTTTATTACTGTCATCTGTGGATATCATTTAATGTTATTTCTAAATAGATTTCTGAAACATTCAAATGATATTAAATTGATCTGACAACTGACACTAAATGTGTTTGTGTAGTTAGAGAAAATGGAATAAATCTACGTTGACCACAATCTCGTTTTCGTCTAAAGCAGGAGTATGTTCTAAGCAAAATCATTAATGCTCAATTAACCTACTTTTAAAATCATTTTTTACTAAAAGACAAAAGTGATTTTATCGTTAAATATGCCTTGTAAACGTGTTGATTATCTAGATACCTCTATTTTCTTATATAAAAATGATGATATCTATACCCAATACACGTACCTGAACAAATAATTGATCAACGTGAAAAAATATAAGATAATAATGAAGAGATAAAGACCAACAAATTATTATGTAAAAGTTTTGTATTCGCATAAAATAGTAGTGCTGAATAAATTGTTTTGGTATTATATTTATTAGTGTCTAATATGTATTTTCTATGATGTTTATTAGTTATTTTTATGTTAAGATGACATATATGTAACGGAGATAGATAAAATCATTGAGTGAAATTTTTAGTTAAAAATGTTTGTCCATTTGTTAGGTGTGTTATTATATAACTAGGTTAAAGTGAAATGAATGGATGACATTAAAAGTGATATAGATTCAATCGTAAATATTTCCTATATTTAATCTTAAAAAGTGAAAGAATAAGATAAAGATAAATGCTTTATATATTAATATAGACAATAAAATGGGTATAACATACACATTTTTTAAACATACTTTTTTGGGTAGGTTTACATTTGAATGTCTTATAAGAAGTAACTTTTTTCTGTAAACAGATTACAATATATTTAGTCTGTGATTATCTTACAACAAATTTAAACAAAAACGTAACATATAACAGTTACGATATAGCTTTACGAGAACCTTGCACTCGTGATTAAATTATCAAAATAGTACTGTGAATCATTTATTTGTGTTAAAAGGTTATCAATTGTCTGATTTTTGGTCTTTCTAAAGAAAAGTTAATAACTGACAACTTATATCGGCTTACAATCAATTGCATATTCATATTATCAATTGAGTTATATGTCATTGACACTATTGATCATTTTTATTTTTAGGTTTTGTTAAAATCAGAAATTATTTTTTGACAAGCTTATGATGATTAATTTTATTCTAACATTGTATTTCTGTAATAAACCAAATTTTGTTATATGTGTTTATATCTTTTATTTTGATAAATTGAGTTAGGTTTGAAATCCATGTGTGGTCAATAAGCAAATAAATGCGTGGATGCTGCCGTGCTGACATACAGTGGAAGCAACAGAACGACGATTGATTCCATTTCTATGCAATCACGTTCCTTTTCTCGGTAAAATTGTCGGATTATTGGTCATTTTAACTTCATTGGTTGAATGCTTAGCATGAGTCAATTTTTTATTAAACGTATCATTCTGACTTTAAATACGCAAATTTATACTCATTTTACTTTTATAAAGTACTGACATTTTCAGAATGCATTTTTAATGAAATTAACTAAGAGTAGAAAAAGAAATTAACTAAATTAGTTTATAAAATATTAAAGTGAACGAACATTTTATATTATATTAAAATGTTCTTTTATTTAATAGAAAGACAGATACTTACTCACACAAAATTATCACGAATAATATATTTATTCACGAATATTTTGTTCTCATTACCCGTCCGTCTTGTGCCTATAATATAATGATTGAAGGTTACTTTCTTATCAGTATGTCGATCAAAACATTTGTTTTATAAATCAAAGTAATGGTGTGTAATTAAAAAGAAATCAACTTAAAAGTGACTAAATCCGTTGAATTTTGCCACAGTGTAATGCTCAATTTTGTCTTATTATAAGTATTTTCATAATTTGGTGATATACTAAAAGAACAACTTTCATAAAAAAAATATAAAATACTAAAAATAATAATAAAGTGAATATAGAATGATGTTACACACTAAAAAAGACCACATATTATTATATTTTGTAAGAGAAGAATAGCGTAGGTTAAATTTACACAATAATAAAATTACATGTTCTTTTATTGGTGCAACATATCTTCAAAATACTATTGTTATGCAAAATATTATTTGTGTCATTTTTTACATAATGGAACATGTAATATTTTTTTTGAAAGGCAAAGAATTTTATTAAATCCCATTAAAAAGATACCAAAGTTCTTACAACAACCAACTCAAAGGAGATGTTAGTCACCTCACTACAGATATTTACATATAAGGAACATATACCACTACCACACTAAGATGCCAAATGATTTAACCAGGATCAATATCACGAGGGTTAACAATCAACGAACTCCACTTCAAAAACTTTCTTGCACATCTGCTCTCCATCCATAGGAGTGCAAGACACTGAATTCAGGGAAATATATCCACCTGTAGCCACTTGTTTCTTTCTTGGTTCAAGGCGTGTAGAATTGTATTCCTCCAACTCCAAATCGTCTAAATTGTGACATAAAAAACACCATTCAATATCTTTGCAATCACCTTGTTCTCAACTTGTAATTGTGACTTTACAGTCACCTTGTAATTTTTATTATTGTAAAAGGTCGTCTTTTTTTATTATTATTATTATTATTATTATTTTATATTCTCCTTTTTATAAGATAACCCTATAAATAAAACACTACGAGTACCAGTAAACAGCCTATTATATTTATATTCGTAATAACAAAAGAAAAAAACACATAAATATTTATGATAAAAAAGACAAATATACTTTTATTGAATATTAATTAACTAGACATATCTTTTCTTTAGTATTTATATAAAAATCAATACATTAATTCCAGTAACGTCACACAAGAACTTTATATGATGCCACGTGTTCCTCATTATGTTCGATTGACATTTTTTAATCACTTTTTTATATCTTAAAAACATAACATTAACAATAACATATAATTTAATCTTTAAATATAATAATACATCTATTCAAATTAGAATGACACATAAGCACTTAGTATGATGTCATGTGTCATTCATTATGTCTAGCTAATCTTGTTTTTAATCGTTTTTTATATCTTAAACATACATTAACAATAACATATATTTTAATCTTTAAAGATCATTTTAATGTATAAACAATCCTTTCACACTTAAAATGACATCTAATGTTTTTACACGATGACATGTATCTTTAATTATGTATTCTTTATTTTTTTAATATATCATTTTTATCTATTATCTTAAACTTAAAATTAAAACTAATATATATTTTAGTCTTAACCTTAAAATAAACATATCAAACACCTTCTGAACCCTATTATCTTTTATCTTATTTTCTTCTTAACTATTACATAAGGACAATTTTTTCATTAAAACACGTCGTACTTTTATAAAATGTCATGTATCCTCAATTAGATATTACTCATCGTTTATAAATTATACTAGTATTATTTTTCAACATCACATTGTCTTTCTTATCTTATATACATATAAAAAAGCAAATGGCACGGGTCGTTTATGTATTTTGTCACTTTTATTAGTATCATTCCTCCCAAAATTAAATAGCACATGACATTTGATACTAGTATTTTGACCCATGAAATACATGGATCTTCTTAACTTACCAATTGTCAATTACTTATTGCTAACCATCTTTTTTATGGTCATAATTTTAATTATTATACTAGTTTATTTGATAACTTTAGATATAGTTAAGAAATTTTATAACAAAGTACTAATACCAAGTTAGATATTATATTATCCAAATATACACATCTAAAACACTTTATAGTCATATTTCTCTATTGTTATATTTTTTACTAAGATAATATCACGGCGACCATTATACATCGAACCTTATATGATTAACAAGCACCCATCATTAGAATAATACATTGTGATATTCAAGAAATTTGTTTAATCAACACACACGTTATAATTTGTTTACTTGAATTTTATTGTTATAAAACGATTAAAACATATTATTTCACATAAATTTGTAATTTATGAAAAATAAAGAAACATATGAAAAAATTGGTGTAAGTTATATGTACTTTAGCACAATACCTATAATAAAATAGTGGCATGTCATATGAAAAAATTGATGCATGTTTATTATTATTATTATAGATTGTTTATAACATAAATAAAAATATCAAATATAAGTAATAATAATAAAGATTAAATACTTATTTATTACACCATTAATTATATCAAGAACTCAAAAATTATAGGATAGATGATTCTTAATCCATTGTCATCTTTTGACTAGATTACCCCTGACTTTTATATGACCTTACTTTTAATTATCTTTTTGATTAATTTCTTTTATAATGTATCACGTATTTATTATTCAATTATTATTATTGTTAGGAAAAATTACACGAGTTGTTTATGTGATTTATCTAAAATACAAATATGTTGTCTTTATAGCTTTTTTTTACACTAGTTATCCTTGTAATTGCATAATTTTGTACAGGTTGTCATTTCTACAAACGGACATTATCCAAATCCGTTAAGTGAAAACACGCACTTGATATAAGAGGATAGAAAGGTAAATCACACCCTTTTTCCTTTTAAGTCACGATCTTCTCTATCACAAACACTCTCACACATTAAATACACCTGCAAACATAAAAGGACATTTTTCATCATCTTATCTTCAAGACGAAACCTATTAAAAGTTTAAAACCAATATTTCTAAATCTAAAATAAACCGTAAAATCAAGTAAAGAAAATCAAATACTATATAAATCAAACTCGATACCATACAAAACTTTTATTGAATGTAAATCTAAACGCAACAGCCGTCACCTGCAGCAAAGACACCGACATCCCCTCCATTGGCGACAACAGTAGCAACGGGAGGCGAAGAAAGAGCTGATGGTCGGCGGCGAATAATGGGTCGGTGGCTACCATCTCACATGATTCCGGTCAACTTCCACAACAAAACCACCCCCGCTACTGTGTTTCCGCCGGAGCTCAGTCTTGTAGGACACCATCCCACCATTATGTTCACGGAAGGTGTGTTTGCAGCCATGTAGGTTTTTAGAACAGAATAAGGGAAAGATAAGGAAAGTAGGATAAAAGGTAGGGAATTTTAAGAAAAACATAAGTAACAACTTATTGGGTGTCGTTAAATCTTTAATCATTTCTAAAGATAATTAGGAAAAGTTGGAAGAATAATATTTATCAAAGGTTAGTTCTTTAATTTATATGAGTTTAAATCTTTATATGGTTTATGTCGTATAATTGTAATCTGTGCTTAAAATCTTTACTTTAAAAGTAGAATGGTGGATGCTCGGGTCGAATAATTAAGTAGTTGAATTGAAACGAGTCGTTGAGAAATTGAAATGATTGAAGAAGGGAAAGATAACGACTTGTACATTTTTCATAAAAAGTTGTAATAAAGATCTATTTTCTAAATAAATATAGGTAAAATGACGGTTCTAACACTCACGTGTCAAGCATGTGTTTTCATTCAGCAGATTTGGATAATGTCCATTTGAGAAAAGAACTATCCGTGTAAACCGACATGGGTATTTTAACCCACGTGACAACCCTTGTAATTTTTCCCCCATTCTTATCTCTATTTCTGTTCGAGACCCCATGGAAACTTCAACCCCCACATAAATTCTTCTCCGATGAGAACCTCCTGCCGCCGCTACGCCAACAACAGACCTCACCAACCCTACATTTTATTTTAACCCCACACACACCGGAAACCAACACCTCGTCTCCGACCGTCTAACAAACACCACAATTTTTTATTCTTCCATTTCTACGATGTCGAAAACCCTAATCGACCAAACCCAGATCTAAAACTAGGGTTTTATCAGGTAAATAAAGCTCAGATCTCATGTCCATCCTATGGGTTTTTATCGCTAGTAAAGCTCATATCGAGTTCATAATAGTAATGGATTTGATTGACCAATAGAAAAGGAGAGGAAATTTCATTAAAATATAAAAAATTTTGAAAGTATAAAAGTACAAATTTCAACCATTAATCTTGATCAAAATAATAAAACTCTTACATTCTTAAAAATTAAATATCTCAAAAACCGTTAGTCAAAAAATTATAAAAATTGCACCATAAAATTTTGTGTTTTCTCCTTTTCGATTTAAGATCCTTCAAGGTATACTTTCGAAGAATTTTTTTTTTTTTCCATTATTTGGTGGGTTTTGAAAATTTGTAACACATGTGTTATAAATAAATAACACATGTGTTACGGGCGACTAACACATATGTTAGCATCGACTATCGATTGTAACACATGTGATAGTCGTTGATAACACATGTGATAACCGCGGGCAACACTTTTGTTAATCTATCATAACACGTGTTAACCAACAAGAAATGAAAAAGAAAAAAAATTCGTCGAAAATATGCCTTGTGGGATCTTAAATCGAAGAGGAGAAAACGTTGATTTTTATGATGCAATTTTTATAATTTTTTTACTAACGATTTTTGAGATATTTAATTTTTAAAAAAGTGAGGGAAAGTGAGTTTTTGCCACGTGGCATATTTCTATTGATACTTTCATACTATCATAAAAACTCATACTTTAATAATCTCACCTCTAGAAAATTAACGAATAAAGTGAAAGAAAATTAAATTGAGAAATAACAAGAAAATTACAATTTTTTGCTGAAGAAAAGTTATATATACAAGTATATTCTTCATTTCAGGTTTAAAAGGATGTTAACTGATACAAAATACCGAACACAGGAACATTTTATGCTATTTAATTTTGAGAGGGACAATACAAGTCAAATTAATGAAATACAGGGACGGTCCGTGCAATTTGCTTCATATAAAAACATCTTATCTCTAAAAAAATAAGATATTCATAGCTTTTAACAATTATTCTTATTTTTATTTTACCATTATTTAATTCTCTATCTCTTATACCAAATCAACTTTAAATATTCTTGTTAAAGAAATTATAGTGAGCATATGTAGAAAAAGAATCGACCAAATCTTATGACTAAATTGATTGATAAGATCGTTGTAGATAGTTTCTTTTGTACCTATATTTATGTTTATACTTTTATATAAAGCATCTTGACGTTTTATATTTAGAAAGTTTCAAGAATAAGACTTTAACACTTCTATATTTAACTTATGTAATTGGCATCTTATAATTATTTTTATGATTTTTGTTTCTTTACTATTTACTATCATATTCCAAATTACTAATTCTACAAACGAAAAAATTACTGTTATATTGAGTCATCATAATAAATAATTTATTAATGAATACAAAATATAATATATGTCGAGTCACTATTTATAGTAAAATTTTGTATTTCAGTGCAAGCGTGAATGTTACGCTCGTTCTATAATAGTGATGCTAAACACGGAACAAATAAAAAGAGCAACCTCTTCTAATATTTTGAAAACTCGTCTTCCCAAATGTCGCTATGTGTTTTCAAAAGAAACAAAATTCCCTTTTTTTTTATTTTTCTTATAAAATATTTGTTATAACATTTTACCCTATGACATATGATAGCTCTATTTTTGTAAATGTATTACAGGTATACAGGAAAGTCTATATTTATTAAATGCTTGTTATCATGCGTTAGGGTTATAACCCTTCATACATGCTCACCTTACAACAGTAACACGTTTATAACACCCTATTAATATACGCGTTTTTACTTTTATATTTATGCTTGATAAATCTTATATCTAATCATCTTCGTATACCAACCACCGACATATTAATGTGATTGCCTTTTGATTTATACTTTATAAAAGCAATAATCATGTTTATCATATAGTTTAGTTTTCCACAATAAAAAAAGTTTAAATCATCAATGAGAGCGATTATGGGCCAAACCATAAAAATTAATAAAAAAGTTTAATCGAGAGCAACTTAATATTTAATAAATATAATAAAAATGTTATGAAAATAATAATGTTGTAGATATTACTACGCAGTTTAATATCTACGTAATCAAACACCAAAGTGTTACCCTCAAAGTATAGTAGAAATACACGAAGCAAGATGTGTACAAGATATCATCATTTAAATACATATCGAAACACAAAAAACAAACAACAACTTCTATCATAGTCAATTCACCCTAAAACAATCAAAATTCATCACCTTTACGATGTTTCCTTCACGTCTTCTTTCAAGAGATCATCTGATTCAAAGGTCGAATTTAGTCGAGATATATTTAACGCCGTTTGGTTGGGACGAAAAGTAGGGATCCACATTCCCTTTTCGTCATAAACAATGGGCTCCTCTTCATCATCAGGAACTCTACATTTCTCTCCTAAAATTATGGTTTTCTTCCAAAGCGAATCCTCATGGCTCAACTTATTCTTCTCAATGTTTTCTTCCCTTTTAGACGTTTTCTTGAAACTTTTTATGGATTTCATGCTCACACTCGTTGGTAATTTTCCCTTTTGTGACGTCACATTTGAATTTGATCTGTCTTGATAAGATGACAATGGGCTTAAACTTCTTTTCGCGGGTGGTAGTGGTAAATCTAACAATGGCGGGTTGTCCCTTTTTTCTTGAATTCTCACCTCAACCGTTTGGGTTTCTTCATCTACTTCTTGAGTTGTTAATAGGGAGGATGCTTTTTGTTTCTTTTTCTTGATCCCACAAAGGGATGAAATGAGTGTCACAATCGCTGCAACAAAAGCGACGTGAATGTGTAAAATAGTAATGGATCGTGGGAAGAACTTTCCCGTGTCGGAAAGTTTCTCACCATTGCTCAAGATTTGTCAAAGGAGAT
Organism: Logfia minima; assembly: GCA_963921325.1. NCBI lineage: Eukaryota > Viridiplantae > Streptophyta > Magnoliopsida > Asterales > Asteraceae > Logfia > Logfia minima. The sequence goes on along the minus strand of OY992764.1, from coordinate 7,334,008 downwards.
AGATGAAAACATAAAGTTTGGGTTTTCGGATCAAGAAAGTGATCATTGTGGACATGCTTGTCAAAAGTTGTCAACTTGATCCATTTGAAATGCTGTTTTAAGCGAAAGAGATTGCTGGAATTGTGGAGTGAGTAGAATAGAAAAGAGAGGCTAAGAACGAAAAACATTTACTTTTTACATTTTCCTAATTTACATTCAAATGAACACACTTATGCTAGGGATACATTTCACTCTCATACGATCTATGTTACAAAAATTACGTTTGAGAGAAGCTAATTACATGTGAAAAAAGGTCGCCATGAATTGATTTAGTTACATCGACTCGCATACAAATTTACTTTTGTGAAGATGCCCAAATATGTACGGTTGTGAATGAACGTTATAAAGTATAACCAAATCAATTTACTTGTCACATATTATAACTATAATCTTGTTGAATGATGATGAAGTACAAAGCTTGATATATGTCACATATATCAAGCAAAACATATATCAAGCTTCGTACTTGATAATCATTCAACAAGATTTAAGTTATACGTCATATCATTTCCATCATTCACACACCATTAACAACTAAAATTTAAGTTGGTGTAAATGTATGCTTTTTTGTGTTAGTGTTTTAGATCATGGAAGTGGTTAATTTAGTTGTACATTAGATACTCCTATTAGAGTCAAACTTTCATGGACCTGAGATTTGTTTTGAATGCAATTTCTGCTTTGCAAGCATATAACGTAACTGGACTAGATACTAGTATCTTTTTAACAAGAATACAACTTTTTTCTCAGAAAGAGCAACCGAAATCCAAATTCGATCATCGGTTCTTAGTCAATTTTGAATTAATAACCACTTGATCAAACACAATATAAATTCAGAACATCTTCTTACCCTCATAAACTAACAGATTGATCCAGGAAAAGTAACATTTTGTGTACATAATGGAACAAGAAGCTCTAATTGACTCAAATATGTATCAGTTCTATTTATGACCGACTTCAAAGGTCAGACATTTTCATCTCCTTAATCCAATTAAACTTTTGCTTTAGAGGGAGATGTTACCATATGATGTAACGTTGCTGTCTGGATAACAATACTTGGGTTTGTGCTTGGCTCCCGAGTTCTGAGAGAACTAACCTGTCTCCTCTCTACTGGTCTCCACTTTCTGGGAAGCAAGCGAACCAGCCGTGTTGAAGTTACCAATAAAATCACACCACTAACGATTAGCAACCTGCAGTTGGAGCAGAAGCATTATCAGACTGCCTACCACATTATGATTATGGTTAGAGCCGACACAGAGGTGGTAAAATGGGCGAGTGAGGCAGGTTGGGTAATGGGTCATAATGGGTAATTACGTAGTACGGGTCAAATAGGTGTCCGGTTGACCTTAAACTCTTTTGTCATTTGGTTCTTCTGAATTATAAAAATAAGTAATAAGTAATATCCGAAAGTCGGTCAAGTGGGTAACAGGTCAAAACGGTTGGGCCCGGTTGGGTTAACTAATGTGCCAAGTACGATTACAAAAACTAGATTATTACATTAACATACTAATTTATTGAATATAGCAATTTAGGAGGCTGTATGCTCAGAAAATATGAATTTCGGAAACTTTCAGCTTGCAACTCATCTTAATCATTTCTTGGTCTTTATTTTTCTATTTTACCCATCTGGTGAGTTAGAGATAACGATTAACCCAAATCCATTCGTAAGTAACTGAGTTAAAATTGCCACATCTAACCAATGTGTCAAATAACATTACACCAACAATGTTGTTACAATTTAAAGATTTAAAGGTTTTATGCATATTAACTACAATTTGGGTGAGTTTTGACTGGTTCAATAATTTTTCAGTTTTGCTAAGTTTATAAACTATACCCATTTGACCTGTTTGAAATTAAATTTAATCGAATCAGCTAGCTCATCTATATTTTATGGTAAAACAAAACGTGGAGTAATTTTGATATTACCATCCAAGCAAAAGCCAGGAACGAGATGTTGGACTTTCAGGCAATCGTTCTCCAAGAGCAAACATGCCAGCAAGTACACCAGTCACAATTGAAGCCACAGCAGCACATGTTGACACTACAACCGCCCTCCCATGCTTCAATCCACGGGTCTGCTTAAACAGATAATAAAGAAAAATTAGCAGACGGGCACCATAATGTATTATTACAATGCTATTAAAAATGTTTAATGAAGATGATGGGTTATCTGAAAGACCTGGTAGACAAAGCCAGTACCACTACAGCATATACTGATTGAGATACATATAGGTACCAGCAATGCTGAGAATCCCTGCTCCAGGAATACAAATCCCATTTTTGAAATTACAGATGCAATCCTGAAAAATGAATGTGCATGTCAGTAATTTTGTTTGATGTATATGTATGCACACTAACAAAAAGTATTGAAAATTTAGACGTACAGGCAAAAGAACTTTCTCACAATTGCTACAAGGGCAAATTGCATAAACAGATAACATACATCGGCTCAGTTAACTATCTAAAAGAGCTGTTAAAAAATCAACATGACTTTCTCTGAAAGTTGAGGGTTTTATTTACTTTTGATGGTTTTAATCAAACTTCTAATGTTAGAGATGTTATATCGAAATTTCTGAAAATTTAACAACTTTCTCTGGACAATTAGAAGTTGTTTGAAACAGGAATAGAATAAAAGTTGGTCAACGTTTTTATACAATTAACCATTGCTAAAGCTCCAAACTTGTAGAAAATGCATAAACAAACTAATGACAGAACTCATGGTCATGAATCAATATACGTATGTGCTGGTACTCTACATCTTATTGACTTGTGGGCTACAATATCTTCACTCCAGGGGGATTCAATTTCAGGTTGCAGTGGAAAAATGTAAACAATCGCAATAACTTAACTCCAATAAGAGACCTTGCAAAGAGTTGAAGGCCACTAAGTCTATAAGTAAAGGTGGTGATTTCAACCCAAAATGAAATGAACTGGGTTATAATGTATATACCAGCAACACAAACACATATCGATATGCTACTTCAAAGACAAAATACCCGAATAAGACTCCGGATTCCAAACCATATATGATCTCTTCGACAACTTCGGATTGCATCTGTATATAACACAAGGAAACAAATAAGCATCCTCAATGGACGATCCTTTGAAAACATAAAATTTGTTAGAAATCAAGAATACCAGCTCTTGCTCTCTTCGCTGACGTCTGTAAATACGAAGCCATCCATTCAGAAGTACCTGCATATGTAAGACAAATGATTATAGATGCAACTCAGGGGACTTTAAATCCATAAAAAGATTTGGGACCATAATGTTACATATTAGAGAAAGATGGTACTTAAATCATAATTATGTTATTCAACGTGAAGCTTTAATAATGCATCAATTTATAAATTTAAAGTTTTAATTGTGCACTATAACCAAGTTGTCAGCATGTGTGTGTGTGTGCAAATACAAATATACACGTGTGTGTACGTTACATATTTATCATGATACGCTAACAAGAATAACATGGTTCAGAGAATAAGATACCTACAAACAAAAATGCAACACCACATGCCAGCCAGGGTAAGTGTAAGATAGAGATTGAGGAAGCTTTTTGCTCCTCCCCTCCAGCACCAACTCCTGCATATGCAACAACCATATTAATATGTTAACCAAATTTAGTTTTGACCAATTGCATCTTACTTGTCCTATATTTTGTGAAGAAAAAGTGTGCTTTATACATACGATTATGTGACTAAAAACAACCAAAGGATTAGATTACGTGACAAGCTATATTAGACATCATATAAATTTAACCTGCCAATACCTACAGCTTCATCTGCAAAAGGTTGCATCATACGATCTGACTTAAAATACAGTTTTGTTTTAAGAAAACTTTAGAAACTCACATTACCTATGGTGCCAAGGCCAGCCAGTGTGATTCCCATCCAATCAACAACATTCATGACTTCCTTCAGGTAGAAATGAGAAAAGATAGATAGGATAGCAAGGCCACAACCAGAAACTGGTTGAATCACAGAGACCTAGAGTACATATATAGACAGGATTTGAAAGGTCAGATGGTGGAATGATCTTGCAAACTTAGGTACTTGCAAAAAGATTCAATAATGCTGATCAGTGCAAAGAAATCGCCAAAAGGTTGAGGAATGATGTATATGAATAAGTAAGGGATTTTGGATGTGCTTTTTTGGAAGTGATTATATGATATAAAACATTTCAAATCAGATAATCAGCTGCAATAGAAAGTGCGTTAAGTGATGGTGTTTGGATGTTCTTCTGTTATATGAGGTTGTTGGAATGAGATAATAAGTACTTTTGAGCATTCGGAAAATTCTGATTGCTTAACCAATACTAAATGACTACAAAGGACAACCTCTTATATTGTTAAAAAAACCAACTTGGTAACAGAACAATTTGATTTTATCAATGATAAATGAACACTCTTCTTAACAGTTTGAGTATGGCACTTGCTTGACAAGAACTCAAGTGAAGACAGGTTGACTCTATAAACTTCTACGATGAAAATGGATTTATTAATTATTTATTTATGAATTATTAACAATGAGAGATGTAGATGAAAAGTACTTGATAATAAGATAAAAAAAGTAGGGGATGGATAAGTACTTTTAGATTTCTGTTAAATATCTTTTTTTGCAGCTGATATAAGAAGGATTGTTTAAATCAAATAATCAAAATCAGAATCACTTCATTCAAACACTAAAAACTGATTATTGCTACCACTTTGATAAAGCACATCCAAACACCCCTAAGCTGAAAGAGAACTTCACAATGTTGACAAAGAGGGGATTCATGCAGAACACTTACAGGAGCTAAAGATAATGCTCGTAACATCAGAATTGCCCCAAAGATATCCATAAGAAAACCGATCAGCCATGGCTTATTAGAAAGGTATGCTCTTACCACCTATGAATAAAGCATCCAACAATATATTTACGAACCTCAAACTAATGAATATGGACGCAACAATGAACATTTTTTCTTCTTCAATACATACTAACATACATGGAAGTTTACAGTTAAATTAACATGCATAAATTATCCTTAATATTCTGCCAAGAGTAATTTAAGGTTATGCAACTTGCAACAGGAAAAATATCAACTTCAAAAAGAAAACAAGGTCAACCCTAGAACTTTGGATCTGCTTGATATGTTTGCTGCATAGTATCACAATAAAAGCTAACTTTGTGTTATGTTTACTGCATAGTTAACTTCCAAAATTTGGGACTTCACAACCTAGTATTCTTCAAGTAGAAAAAATCATTCTTAGAGGGTGTTTGTGCTAAGTGCTAACAGCTTACTGCGTTTATTATCACAAACACTTACAGATTATTGCTGCATTCTAACGGAAAAAACACCTATTTTTAAACGTGATGCTTATTTTGAACACATTTCATTAAGACAAATAACATTTCTAAAAGGGAAAACACCTTTTTTTGTATTTCAATTTTGCCAATTATCGAGTACTAATTTGAAGTCCAAAAGTTCCTAATCAATACTATCAAGAACTGCTAAAGAAGCTAACTATTTCCCTAACCCTAACCCTAATACCAATCTTAAGCAACAAACCTTTTTTATTATCAACTATATATTTTTTTTTTGAAATCGAGAAATCTCCAACAGATTCGCATAACAAACAAATCTAAAAAACATATAGAGATCCAACGCATTCACATTCCAGAATTTCAAATGCATCTGAACGGAAAAATAAATCTACATCATAAAAATTTGGGGATCATGGTAGATCGAGATTATATATCATTGAGTAGATGCATTACCTTGAGTTTAAGAGAGAGTGGTGGGAGAATGACGGTGCCCTTTTTCTGGAGAACTTTTCCGATGTTGTTACCGGCCGTGGCTGCTACCGTCAGAAATATCGACTCCCACATCTCTCGCTGTATAAATTCCCCCTATTTTCGGTGTCGTCTATTCTAAGCTATAGATATAGACTAGATGTAGCATATATGTAATGAATGATATGTTTCTTCGGTTTGCCGGAATATACTCAAAAATTAGATCCACTTTTTATTTACTTATATATTTTCTTTCGTAATTGTTAATTTTTCTAAAATTATTGGATGATAGTATTAGCGTTTACGTTTTTTTTTATGTTAATTAGTCCGAGAAAATTAACTAACTTTTTAAAAAGAAAAGTTCATATCAAAATTATTATAATTTTATACTCTTAAATATTAAATAAATTTTTTATAAAAAATGTGATGCACAACTAATTTTAGTAATATACAGTATAAATTTTTTAATGTGTATTACAAATTTAAGTTGTGTATCATATATTTTTTTAAAAAATATCAATCTCATATTAAAGAAAATAAAATTATAATAATTTTTACCTTTTTTTATTTTGAAAAAAAAAGTATATATATATGTTGAGATCAAAAATAAAAATGTTTACTCCTATAGTTATTACTTTAAAAAATTATTCTACAATGACCATCCCCAAATTACTTAATATATCTTTTACTTGTCGTTATAGTCATTATATGTTTTTTATTTTATGTCTAGTAAAATCGACTGGAGTTTTCTTTGAACCTTTAACCTGAAGCTTAACAAAGTCGTTGTAGCTGTAAGCTTATAAATGTAAATTGATTTTAAAAGATACAAACAAAAAAAATGTAAAGTATTATAATAAAGACTTACAAGTAATTTTACGTTTCATAAACTATACTTCCTTTTAAATTGCATGTATAATTCATACAATGTTTGTTTCCATGTATCCCTTCTTTCTATCACCAATTATTTTGACATATATACCAATTAAAATCTTAGACGTATGTTTTAGCCACATCAATCATTTTCATTCTCTTTTCAATTGAATTAATCTCTTTAACTTGATAATATGTTAAATTACATATCATCATTGTAACACCCCATCACCGAAGGGAGAAAATGTCACACTAATAGAAAGCATATATACCTAATAAATGGTAATCTTCACTTGATCTCTAATGGTTTTCTAGGCAAGTCTCAGATCCTAAGTATTTTTCCCTTATCCTTATGCTTAACATGGTTACCTGCCGCGAAAAAGGAAAATGCAGCTAAGCCAAATGCCCAATGAATTGATACAAAATAATATAAACAAGTAATATAATGCAAATATGAATGAACTAAAGCTGCAACGAAGTTCACTAACGAACATTCCGAATTAGAACACATGTAAATGAAATATCAAAGGAATCGGATATATAAACGAATATTACAGAGATACCCAATGAGCTCCTACAAATCATATACGTACAAATGTACACCGGACCTATAGATTCAAACGTACGCTAAAATGTGCATAACTTAATTGGAGACTATATTTGGATCGTTTACCGCATCGTTTGAATTTATCTCTACGCGAATTGGAGATAGAATCTCTTCATTGTCCTTCCTGTCATATGGGAATCAAGACCACTGATCATATTTTCTTCACATGCTCGCTTGCATCAGAAGTTTGAAGGCTAATATTCAAATGGGGTGACTTCTCAGCTCAACTTCACTCGTTCTCAAATTGTCATTCGTGGCTTGGTTTGTTTTCAGGGTCCAAGATTAAACGTGATCGTCTCCTGGTGATTATAGCTGCTACATGTTGGACATTATAGAAATACCGGAATGCAATCATACTTTCTTCTCATCAAATGAGAAAGTGTGATGTTTTTGATAATATTTGTTTAGTCTCATTTTCATGGTTAAAGCTTAGAGGAAATCACTTGTCAAATTGGCAAGATTGGTTAAAAACTCCATTGTAATTTTTTCTAGCACCTTGCTAGATTTTTAATAAACTTATTTTATTGCTGTTCAAAATAAAATAAAATGTGTAATGGCGTGTAGGAACAACACAACTATCCACCAAAACCTACAAATGATATATCTAGGGTCAACCCGTATGTCTCGTAACAAACCATAATCAAATGACCAAGTGCTCTCGGAGCATAACATAAAGGGAGATGCCGTCGACTGAACCCACCGTAATGGATGGTATGACGTCATTGGTGCCACAATGACGCCTCTTATGGTACCACCACAAGTGTTTAATATCTCGGGTAAGACGTACATATCAAAGTAATAACTTATATCCTCACATGTGGGCCAACGAAAGGGTCAAAAACGAGTATCATGCAAGTTGTACAAATGATCGAAGACAATCGTATGCAAGAGATCGACAAGGAAACACATATCAAATCATAAGAAATTTTAAGAACACGATTAGAATATGCACCTCGCACATTCGTAAAGTCTAAAAGGAAATCCTAAACCGACTTTTCCTTCTAATGATCTACAATAATTAACAAGTCAATAATGAAAAATGGCCCAACCATAACAGTTTTTAAATGTTGGGTTTAGTTCTAATGATCACGTCATTGTACCACTGAGCAGCGAATTACTACAAATGTACTAACATCGCGAAGGTCTTTTTGGTATGAAGGATGACATCTAAAACATATTACTTTATTACTTTCTTTCCAACTTCATAACTAAAGCAGAACCAAAGCAAAAGGGTTTGTTTAATTGTTAAAATGACTTGCATTAACATATGTCTGTTTGTTACTTACATAACCAAAAATGAAGATAAAAGAAATCTAATACTCAAAAAATTTATGTGTCCATTTCATAGTTTGAGTACAATCTTACACGTCTAAAATTCTAACGCATTCTTAGGTGTGAAAAACATAACTCTATCAAATGTGATATACATACCTCTATTTGAGACTAGCTTCTTCCTTTCTCTTGAATCTCCGTTCTGTTCACTTCATGAAATGAAAATTATTACTGGTGAAACTGATTCGTTTATCATACTTTGTTGTTTTCTTTTTATTTGGTGGTTCTTGTTTGGAGTCAAGAGTTAGATAAACGACTACATAGACGGTTCCTTGTTGTGTGTATTTTACTTGGAGGAGACAAGAAAAGTGACTACATATGGGTATAATTGTTTCTTTTATAAACGAGACTAGGAGACTGACAGATGATTTATTTATTACTATTTACCCACATCCACTGACTCCTAATTGCGAGAAGAGAATTTTCCTCTTAAGTCATCGAAAAAGAGGTGATCAATTTCAACGAGCCTTTCAAACTAGTACTTTTTGTAATCGACTCTATAGCTTCTTCAATAAATCTTGGTTCTTCGATCAAGTTTTTAATGACTTTCTAGTCAGATCGTTCATGCGTTTCGGATATGAAGTTTCATTTGAAGCTTTAGACAAATGTGCTATTGAGATATTGGGCCCTTGTGGTATCTCGTACACATTCCGACGATTGGCCGAGTGAATAAGTCAACCTCAAAGTGGATTTGTTGTGTGAAGAGTGCACGACCACGACACCGATTCCCCGACAAAACCCCCGATTTCTCGAGAGTTAGATAGCCGATAATAGTAGAAGCTCTAAGACCACTATTCCTGACAAGGAATACTTATCCCAATGCCCGCGGACCAATTTATGATGTCTCCGTTACAGACGTTCATCAAGCATGTCACGTTACAGACGTTCATTGGCCAGGGTCTTCTTCGTTTGTGTTAGGATTTTGGAATGTGTATATCTATAATTCAACTGGATTTATTGGTCGTTAGATATAATTCAATTAAGATATTGTATGAAAGTATGATTTCTTCTATTCTCCTTTGAGAATTGGAGGTTATAGTTTTCTTTTTAAATCCAAAAGCAAATAATAGCATCTCATTTTATTTGCTTTATAATTATATGACAGTAGTATATATATCTAAAACTATTGTCCCAGGCTTAGTAGGTATTACAACAAATTTCTAAACAGATTATATTATATTGTAATTAAATTATTGCTTTTATTAGTAAAATTGTTGGAGTATCACAGTCATTATCTTAGGACTCGTTCATCGGTCCCGCCCTCTCCCAACACATTCATGAGTCCCATATATTAATTAGCTTGACTTTTATAATCAATTAAAAAAGTTCAACGAACACTACATTTTTCAACAACATTCTTACTTATTTATTATTTACAGTAAACACAAAGGGACATACACTTGTTTGGATATGATTTGATTTTTCGATTTAAATTGACGGGATGATTAGTGATGAGTGGAGACGGAGAGGTATACATGGTGGTAGTGTGACATGGAGTGCTTTGAGGATGGTTGTGATGTCCGATCGTATAGAGAGTTTAGGTGGCGCCCAAAACATCCAAGTTAGCGTCTCTTCCGGGATTTGTTGTTATTTTGACGAAGCTCCTTGCATTTTACATTCCGCTTCTTTAAGAATTTCATATCATCTTGTCATCTCTATCAACTATGACTATGATAGGACATGTGTTAATTGTTTTTATTAAGTCCTTATATACGTATTCTCCCAGTCAAACACCGGTATCCCCAGATCAATCCTGTAAAGCCATATATCACCCTCCAAACTCCATTATCTGATGACATTCCTTCTTTATTTCTAACCAAACTGCGAATATTCCTGAGTACTTATATTTTAAAATTACATTTGAAAATCCGGATGTACTCCAGAAAAATGCTTTCTTTGTGATCAATCTTATATCTACACTTGAGTGCAACTTGGGTGTAACCGATTTGTTACACTCCGTTTTACGTGGCTAACCCCAAATACTCGAATTGATCAATGGGAAGGGTGGTAAGAACCGATTCATGGACATCTAATTAGAAGATGCGTTTTTGGTGGTGAGCAAAGCTCACCATAGATGAAATCAGTAGGTGGGAGTATGGAGGCTCCCTTGTATGTTTTATGATGTATGTATGTTGTTAGCTAGGTTTGCTAACCCAAGACAGAAGCCATGGACCTTGCCACGTTAGGAGTCCAAATATAGGGCACACTATCACTTTCCATTGTCAATTTTTATCTTAAACCTTTAACAAAATTTTTGTTCATATCATGAGATGGTTCTAAAAGACTGTTGTTACTTTTCATCACACGTTCGATTCACCTTATTTGGCCATAGTTTCATCTTATAACTTTCTCCTGCATTTACTTATCACGTTCACAAAACGCAATATTCACTTTATTATCATTATAGTTCACAAAACGTTAACAATTACAACGTTTATAACCTAAATGACATTACCCTCTTCAAGTAGATGTCCACAATCTAAATCTACGTAGGGTAATATCCAATCACCAAGTTGACCTTGCTCTGGCTCCGAGTTGTCAAAAACATTTAGTATATATACTTAAGGTCAAATGTATGAGAAAATTCTAAATTTAATAATGGTGCACCGACTTTATTCTAAAAAATATAGAAATAAAATCCAATTAAATACACTAAGATTTGATAGCTTTTTCTATTTTAGGTATTTATAACCGCGGTTTTCTAATACTTCATTGGATCAAAGTCTACGGTGCTTAAAATATAAGGTTACATGCATTGTATCATTATATAAAAACTTATCATGCCAATCAGTGATGGATCAATGATTTGGATTAGGACGTGGATCATGGTCGTAACAATATGTTTCAAAGACATATAACAACGTATATTATTCATTCATTCTTTTTTTATATATTTTAATAACCAATATTTGAATAATACATTAATATTCGTAACAATATTTCACCAATCATTCATTTTATTCAACGTTAATAAAATAACTAAAAGAATATGATTTGACAATTAAGTGATAACGTGTTTTTGTGGTTAAATAAACTGAACTAATTGTAATTAGATAATTTTTCTTTATGATATATGATATTCAAATAACATAATTAAGCAAATATATGTCAATCTTGACAATCTACACTTCCAATATGATTGTTCCGATTAATAAAGAAAGAATAAAAACCAGTTGAATTACTTGATTAGTTTAACAAAATCCAGAAGTGACACTTTTGAAGATAATATTTGTTGAAAGTTTAGATTAACTTTTCTCATAAATGAAAATAGTCATGTTGACTTTAGGCCATGAACATAAAGAAAAGACACCAACCACTACAGTGGGTTAATCATAGATAACAAATCCATAGTATTTTGATCAAATTAATATTTTAATATATCATTAATATTAATATTAATATATAGCTAGCCAAGTCAAATTACAAATGTCAATGTTAGACATGGGTACGTATGTCTATATAAAGGGTTGGACCTCAGGGTAGTCTCAAACACAAAATTCATCAAACCCTTAAAAAGGAAACATGAGGAAAACTATTCTTGCATTTTTGGTCGCTTCCGTTTTGGTGGTTGGGTGCATAGGTGGTAATGGTAATGGTAATGGTAAAGGTAAGGGTCATGGTCATGGTCATGGTCATGGACATGGTCATGGTGGTGTTGGTGTGACGTTGGAGATGAATTATTATGAGGAACGATGTGGTTCACTATCAGTTGAAAAAACAGTAAGGGACATTGTATGGACCAAAGTTGCAGCGAATCCTTCCTTGGCTGCCAAGCTTCTAAGGCTTCATTATCATGACTGTTTTGTCAGGGTAAGTATTCAAATTCTTATATTTATTTAGTTTAATTATTAACATTTGTTTCTAGTATATTGAGTCTTGAATCTAATGAATGACTTCTTGAACTTGTAGGGATGTGATGGTTCAATTCTACTAGATCCTACTGCTCAAAATAATACGACAGAAAAGACCGCCGGACCAAATAGATCGGTGTCTGGATACGAGGTAATTGATGAGATAAAGACAAAGCTGGAGACCAGTTGTCCAGGAATTGTTTCGTGTGCCGACATTGTTGCCTTGGCAGCTAGAGATGCCGTTTCCTTCCAAGTAAGTCAAAGTTCATAAGTGTTTGTTTAATAGGATTATGCATCTAAAATCATTTTTACAAGAAAACAACTAGAAGATTGTGATCCCAAACTAATCTTAAGATTCAGATCGATTAATGGAAATGCTACATTAGTTTTTTGGGACAGTATAAAATAATGAGGTCATGTGCCTAGCTAACTTGTTAATCAGTGATCCAAATTTTTAAATGATGATCCAGAGATCTTGAGTTATTAGTGTAATCCATGAGTTTTACCAAGTCGATTCCTCCACAAAAGTGACTAAAGTATCACCTTTAATTAGATACAACAATTTCATGATTATTTCAACCCATTATGCTAACACATTGCATCATGGATCAAACTGATTCTGTTTCACGGTACACGGATTGAATGTTTTTTTGATAGTTTCGTCCTCATCCAAACTTGTAGTTTCGAAGGGAAATGTGGCCGGTTTTTACTGGAAGGAAAGACGGAAAGGTTTCATTGGCCTCGGAAGTTGGTGCTAATTTACCATCAGCTAATGCCAATTTCACAACTCTCCTAGCCCAGTTTGCAGCCAAAAACCTTAACCTTAATGATCTTGTAACACTATCAGGTATATTACAACCTTCTTAATCTATACATACAACATAGTGACATAAACAGTAGAGCGCGCAGGTCCACTATTTTTTTCACCAAAACCCTCGGTTGATTTGAGATGATCTTACGTAGTGTTTCAAAAACGTTTTACCAGTGGACAAAAAATAATGGGGTCCCCGGCCCCCCTCCGTCGCACTAGATCCGCCCTCTAGTATATGCGCATGCATGCACACACTTCTTTTCTATTAAAGATAACGTAGCTGATTTTTTGTCTATCTAATTAGGGGCACACACGATTGGGATTTCGCATTGCGCTTTAGTTGCAAGACGGCTTTACAACTTCACTGGAGTAGGAGATGCTGATCCTTCTCTTGACACGATTTATGCACAAACATTGAGAAAAATATGTCCAAACCCTCAAAATCCGGCTACTCCTGTAGAAATGGATCCTAATAGTTCTGAGTCATTCGATTCTAATTACTATAGGGCTTTAAACCAACATAAAGGTCTCTTTGTATCCGATGCAGCATTGCTAACAAATCAACAATCGGCTTTGATTTCAAAAGTTTTGGAAAGCCCTGTGGTTTTCTTTGCTGAATTTGCTCGGTCCATGGTTCGAATGGGGGCTGTTGAAGTCCTTACAAATGGTGAAGGGGAAGTAAGGAAAAATTGCCGACTTGTTAATTAGTCATGATTATTATAAATAATTATTTGAAACTGTGTTCATTTTTTTTTAATGTTTTATTATTGTTATTGTAACATGTTTAATAAAAGAATTGTGCTTTATTTTTCAAAAGATCTTGTAAAATGAATTAAATGTTTGATCACAATATTACTCGAAGTTGGATGGAGAGCTAATTGCTGGTGAAAAAGAAAAACAAAAATACATCTACAAGCATGTTTTATGTAAAAGTTTCCGTATGTCCAAAAATCTGTAGGTCACTTGCATATATGGGTAGCAAATTTAACATCATGCCATATATCTAAAAATTCAGTATCACACATGTACAAACCCCTATGAAAACACATCTACAACAAGATTTGATTGATATATAATTATATAGAATCGAATCAAAACTTATTTACTTGGCAAATAATACGCAATAAAGGAACCCCACATGTATAATACAATATGATGATCATGATGATTGCGAGTAGAGTCGTGCAAAGTAATGCATGTTAAATGCAATATATCACCCTTCTGTTAGAAACGAGCTTTTTTACCCACGTTGTAGCGGAGTTGTAAAAAAAATGTCCATGGTTAAAAATATTTTACGGATTAATTGTAGTTTAGTTCAAAGTTGAGTTTAATATGATTAGAATTACGATATGTTTTTTTATCTTAATAGGATTAGGATTCTTTACCTCTCACTTCTATACAGGGCCGGTTCATTGATTTCGAAAACTCTGTACGAAAAATAAAAATAGACCTTAAATTTTTTTATATATAAGCAAAATACTAACTATTGAGCTTATAAATTATAATTAACTATTTTTAATGGACTACAATTGTTAAATAAACCATTACAATGGGTCAATAAAAAAGAATGAAAAAGCCTTTCAGAAAATAAAATAAAAGAAAGATTAAGAATTGTGCCTTTGCATCTTCTCAATGGTAGCTATCAAGTCCATCCTTCATGAGTAGCTAGCTCGCTCATCGTATAATGCACTAATTGAAATGGATTAGTGGTCTCGAAGGCAAATTCAGCATTATACTTATTGGTTACGAACAAATTAGATGTAATGATGCTCCTTATAATGTTGAATGCGTAATTTCATTGAAGTTTATAGTTTTTCTCGATAAAAAATAATTGCTAAATTTGTATAAGTTTTCCTTTTGATTACTTAAATCTGAAAACGTAATGAGAATTACATCGTTAAAAAGGTAAATTAATTCCTTAATTAATATTGTTCATAGTTTTCGTGCTTCATCAAATTAAAGTACAAATTTTGAAATTTGCCAAATAAATTATAAGTGTCAATCTTACATAACTGTTAAGCAAATAAGAGATTTTTCTTTTGACGTGTCGCTATTAAAGTAATATTTTTCAAAAAACTTATTGATAATAGACGATGTAATAAGGAGTTTTTATCAAGAAAAGTTCAAAAACGATTAAGAGATAGTCCATCCCAAAATACTTTATAAAAAAGTTGGATAGAAATCGTTTTAACGCATGCACTATGAAATATAAGCCCTTTTCTTTTTAGATACCAAAAGTTCGTAACACTTTTATATGTCATTACTTATATCCATTTAAAAAAAAAGTATTGTGAGAAAAAAACGTACACTTTTAGTTCAGTCAAGTCAATTCAACCTAAGATAAATTGACACCACCAATTGAACGAAAAACTTTGTTTGCTATCATATGTAAAAATGATAGAAAAATGCCTCATAGAGCACGTTTAGTTTGAGTAAGAGAATCACTATCGATATGAGATTAATAGTGAAATGAAATATGAATTGGAATGGATATGAGTGGGAATATATCAAATCTTAAACGCACATATATAGTTGGGTTTGAAAAAACCCTCACTATGAGGATTTCATTCTCAAATTTAGAAACTCATGCACCTAAACCAAATACCTTGTATCATTGTTTTTCATTCCCATTACCATTCCAATGTATCAAAACCTTCCAACCAAATGCACACTAAATCTAGATTTAAAAATTTGATTGGTGGGTATGATATAATGATTGATAGAAAAACAAAAGGGAAAGTGAGTGAAATTGATATGTCATACCGTGTATAGATTAAACATAAATTTAAGCATATATTTTATATACATTTAGCATTACTCAAACTAATAATGTTCTTACCCGGTGATAAATATTTTCGAAATTGTCAATATAATATTATTTTAGATAATTTTATTGATTTAAGAATACGTCTTGTATACATTGAGTTTTGTTTAGATGGACAAATATATAAGTTTCTTACACTATCTTATCTTTCAATTATTTTTTCATGTTATTGCGTACTCGTGTAAATCACAATCTTTTATGAATTATTGATTCAAGATATTTCAATGTACACATTTTCTACCCTATGTATGCTCCAGACACAACCTACTTGTCTTCTAATTACCAAGCTTGTGAAACCATTAGTATCTTATGGTAGTATCAATACAACCTCCATGTAAATATGTATTTGCATCATTTGTATACACTTTCATAATTTATACATTATAATCTCTCTTGATGTAGTCTATAAACGAGATAACACAATTGAACATGTTGATTAACACGAATACCAACAATTAGGATAAATTCAACTCAAAATTGATAGAAAAATGAACTTTCATCAAAATCAAAGCTGAATGTTCAACAATCTTCTCCAAATCCTAAACAACAACCAGAATTTCGAACGGGCCAAAAAAGATAAACGGGCCGCACTCTAGCCCAAAAACAAAGTCCACAAAAATTGGAAAAAACATAAATAAACCCATAACTTCTAAAATAAAGAGAATTTTGGCCCGAAAGTTGGTAAACCACCTATGGTTGTTAATCACGACGTTGGGCTCGACCCAAGCTTCGATTCGCCAGCTCATGGGCCAAAAACGGACACTCGTAGTGCGTAGCCCAAGTTATGGCCTTTTTGGTGAAGCCCCTTTTGTTACAAGATCTTGGGCCTCAAGAAACACAAGGGTCCGATCCTCCACACTTAGGCAGCATCATCTCTAAGTGTCATTCACCTTTCACTTCACTTATAAGTTCTTAAGTTATATCGCTAATAGAGTTTTAATTGTTATTAAATTACAACACGTTATCAGCATGAAAGTTCTTTAATTAATGAAGTCAATGACACAACTCATTTTGAATTTATGCGGATTAGAGTAAGCAAAGATTCCGATTGTGATGTACGAAAACAATGCAACATGTATTTCACAAATGAAGGAATGACATATCAAGAGTGATAAAACTAAACATATACCTCTAAGATTCTTTTTGTACACTCAAGACCTTATAAAGAATAATTAGATTGAGATGCAATACGTTCGATCTAATAATAACTCAACAAATTTTTTCACGAAGGAATTTCTTATTGTAATCTCAGAAAACACGTTCATAGTATTGTAATGCGACATGTTCATAACATTTAATGCATTATGGTTGTCAAAATGAGGGGAGTCAACTATATACTGCACTATTTTCCCCTTAGTTAAAGTTTTTTCCCACTGGGTTTTGTTTATAAAGGTTTTTAATGAGACAATACTTCAAAGTTGACTTTACATTGAAAGAATGTCATCCAATGAGTGTTATGAATTATTGATTCAAGATGTTTGAATGTACACATTTTTCTACTTTATGTATGGTTCACAAACAACCTACTTGTCTGAAACCTATAGTATGTTATGGTAGTATAAATACAATCTCCATGTAAAGATGTATGTGTACCATTTGTATACATTTTCGTAAGTTATACATTATCATCTTTCTAAATATCATTCACTTTTCATCTTTAATTAAAAATTATTAAGTTATATTGCTAATAAAGTCTTAATCTTTATCTTTATATATAATTAAAAGAATATACGATGGAGGAATCTGGGCTTTCATTGTTTTTCACCCTTTACGATCCAACGATCTTAATTTCTTTTGTATAATTACACTTTAGCCCCTTAAATATTTGATGTATTTCTTTAAATAAAAAAGAAGACCAAATATTTTATTCATTTACAAAAATTAAAGAGTCTATAAACTATATAAAAAAATCGGTCACAATATTTTACTCATTTTATTAAAATTAAATTCTCCCCGTGTTATAGCGGGTCTATAAACTATATAAAAAAATCAACCAAATAAATGTTTAAATCACAAAATTCGGTCATAATATAAAAAGAATCGACTATAAGTTTTATCTATTTATAAAAATTAAATTCGTCACGCCTTATCGAAAGTCTATAAACTATATAAAAAGATCGACCATAATATTTAATTCATTTATAAAAATTAAATTTATATAACATTATCGAATTTATACCTGGTTATTATTAAATTAGAACACTACCATCAAATTTTACAATCAAATATTATAAAACTTTAATCTTTCCTTCTTCATATTTTACATTTCAACCTTTTAATGATTTTATTTACATTTCTATTTAGAAGGTGTGGCCGGTAAACCAACTTTATCAGCTGAATTCCTGAAACCAGACCCTCTCTTTATACTCAACCGCCGATCCACCGAGTCACCTTACAACTCAATCACAGTACACTAAACACTGTATATATATCTATATACATCTATATATCAATCTCTGTACATGAAATTGTAGTGAATTGAAAATGAGGCGTCATGATTGGATAAATTCAATGTTACCGGACGAATTGATCATCGAGATCTTTCGTAATTTGGATTCAAAATCCAGCCGAGACGCATCTTCTCTCGTCTGCCGTCGATGGCAAACCCTAGAACGTCTCAGCCGTGATACAATTCGAATCGGTGGTTCTGGTAGCCCCGATTCACTTGTTAATCTCATCGCTAGCCGTTTCGTTAATGTTACCAACCTTTATATTGATGAACGATTGTCTGGTGCTCATCCGTTTGGTGTCGTAAGCTCGCTTTTTGCCCTAAATTTCATTTTCTTTCTTGTGTTTTTTTAGTATAAAATATAAAATGAAATTTAGGAAATTAGGGCACTTTTATGGACTAGGTTATATTTAGTATTGTAGTCTGCTTGTGCAATATTATTGACTAATTATGGGTTTCGAACGAAATTTTGTTTATTTTTTGAAGAACTTGGTACATGTATAGTTAGAATAGTGTTTGGTATATAAGTTTATATACTTTACATATTCAATGCAATATAATATGTGCAGTTTTAATAACTGTGTTGTCTCCCCAAATTTAGGTATTAGATATATAGGTGTTGAGTATGCTACTTTTGTAGACGTTCATAATAGGTTGATAAAGTGATGTGGCGAAGAATGTGGGAAAACCTTTATTAATTTAGGAACTTTTTGCTGAAAATTAAGATAATGGACACGTGTTATAGTATCATCAGCATGGATCTGAGTTTGAATAAGTTGTAGCTTGGTCATTCGCTCGGTTTACCCTTTCATGCGCTGTCACAAATATCATGAACGATATGGAACATTGCACTTTTCGGGATCTATTAATGGAATAAGTTGTACATTAACTGCTCAAGACAATTTTGATGATGTTTGGTTGGCAAGCAGATCTCCAATTTGTGTGGGATGACGTCACTATTCTGACTTTGTATGATAGCTTTCTTTAGTGATAAACGGTCGATGAATTTTCTCCACCATGAACTTTGGGTTCACATGATTAAAAGTGGTGTATAATTAAGTTATATTCTTTATATTTTTCACCACAATATGAGCTTGAATAGAAATAAGAAACATGTGCTGTATTAACATTACTTGGGGTCTTCCTTTAGGGATGGAGGGAGTAGTAGAGTACAATGGTACCTTCATCAAGTAGATCCCATCTCTTGTGAACTTTTTGTGTGTAATTTTGTACATGAGTGGATGATAAATAAGTTCAATTTTCTAAATTTTTTCTAAGAAAGAATCATAGTTCTGCCCCTTTTGATGTTAAAGTGTTAAACTAATAAAATTGTGCATAGTCGGGACATACTCTTGTTGGAATAATGCATGAAAACTATGAAGGGTTGCATAATTCATTCGTAGATTTTGAAAAGTAAAAGGAAAACGTTTCATTAGTTAAGTTTACTATTGTGAGTAGGTATTCTCATATTCATAACATTAATGAATATAAACATGTGGCATTGGCTTTCTATAGTTTTCTGAATATTATGGACATTCTTGAGAGGGAAAATATGATGTTATGATATGAAAAGTGTCAAGTCTTCTAGTTGTGATTGCTTACTGGAAGAATAAAGTATTTTCTTTTTATTCAGTAAACTATGCGCTTGAAGAGGAATACGACCCCGTGCTACACTTAAATTTATCGGATATCTCTTTTGAGACATAGGAAAATGAATCACCCATTGATTAGATTTCATCTCTTGCATATTGTCTGTCTAATAGTTTCAGACATCAAATGTGCATGGGAAACAAGTTCAATTTTGTTTTACTATGTATGTTTTCTCGAAACTGCGTTGACTACTATTTTGAAATTATGCAAAAAAGCTTATGTTGTCTTGTACTTTTTTTTTTCGAAAAAAGAGAGTAAAGATTGGCATATGCATGAAGTTGATTAGAAGATGCTGTGTTGCCTTTAGTTTCATTTTTCTGTAACTACTTTTTGGCGAAAGAAAATTTTGAATAGCCAAAATCCAGTCCAGTTAAACTCAATAAAAGTAAATTTGCATACTTTGGTTTACCAAATCTATGTAGTTGAAGAGGAATAAGAACCTTTGCTGTAGTTGCATAAATTAGGGGTTTCTTTCCAATGTTCGTTGATGGCATTATTACATAAAAAGCAAGTGTAGTACTTTGTAGTTAGATGGCATTTATTTATCTATATTCAAGATAACCAAATATCATTAAATGTACGGTAATATTCATATGAACGGTATGTTTAAGCTCATATCAAAGTCTGTACTTTTGGTTATCATTAGTATTTTATGTTTTAGCAAAATGCAGGGAAGACGACGCAGTGCTAGACAATCTGCATGGCTTAGGCATCACTTTGTGGCGGAGAGATTTGAGTCATATTGTCTATCGGATGCTGGTTTGGCTGCTGTTGCTGACGGGTTCACCAAACTTGAGAAATTGACACTAATATGGTGCTCTAATGCAACAAGTGAGGGTCTTAGATTTGTAGCTCAGAAATGCGCATATTTGAAATCCTTGGATTTGCAGGTAAATATCTTGTTTCGCTCTTCTTTATTGTAAAGTATGGATGGATCAGTTTAGTTGAAGAGGTTCTTTTTTTCCGGATAACTTTGGAAGAGACTGTCATCTAGTTGTTTGAGAGTGCCTGGTCAATATTAACGTCTAGCTGGATCTATTCTTGTCACGCGGTTGCCATGTTGTTGCCTTGTTGCGTTCATGTCAACTTAGTGATGACGTAGCTCTTGCCTTGTAATTCATCATGATATCATGTAGGTTATAACGGTGGTTTGTTGAATCCTGGCATTGCTATAAGCTCACATTTACTTCAATTAAAAAGAAAAACTTGCACATATTTGAAAGCTATGATACGTGTCAACTATTATTAGGAAATAAATAAAATTTATTGTTAATATTTTATTTAGGGATAGTTATAATTAGGAAAGTGTTTTTAGGATCTTAATTGGTTAGGGATAAACTTAGGGAACAAGTTATTTATGATTTATAAATAGGGCTTTATGGCTGTAATATTATTATGTTGAATATTAATAAGTGGTGATTGAATATCATTGAAGAGTTAGTATACCTCTCGAAAGTAAACCGTGGGAGAGTTGATCGATCTCTCGAATATCGATTGACTATCTTATTTTTTGTTTTATTAGTTTTTATCACGATACGAGCACTTGATTCGTATCAAGCTATTTAATACTAAACTTATTTATAATTCTGCTTTTTCCCAAAGGGCTGCTATGTTGGAGATCAAGGTATATGTGCTATTGGCGAGTGTTGCAAACAACTTGAAGCGGTGAATTTCCGATTTTGTGAAGGTTTAACTGACACTGGTTTAATTGAGTTAGCCGTTGGCTGTGGGAAGACCCTGAAATCACTGGGTGTGGCTGCTTGTGATAAAATAACCGATGCATCACTAGAAGCAGTAGGGTCTTATTGCAGATCTCTTGAGACTTTGTCATTGGACTCGGAGTATATTCGCAACAAAGGGGTAATTGCTGTTGCAGAAGGATGTCCCCGTCTTAAGAATCTGAATCTTCAATGTATCATGGTTACAGATGAGGCTTTGACTGCTGTTGGCAACCTTTGTGTGCTCTTGGAGTCCTTAGCACTCTATAGTTTTCAGAGATTTTCAGACAAGTTAGTTTATTTTTCTTTATCTCTTCTTTTCATACCGTTAACTTTTAAACCAACTCACATGCAATATTAAGACTTATGTTGTTCATACTTTATGGCAAATTTTTATTATAGGATGTCTAATATTAATGACAAGATTTCCATTGGTCGTGCATTTTGAGAAAGACTTATGTTTCATCCTACGGCTAGTACACTAGTTTAGGTAGGGCATGTCACAATTTTTTTGTTTACATTTTAGGTTACACAATTAGTTTGAAATAATGTCAATAATGGTCATTCGGTTGCAGATAGAGTTAATAAACTAGATAAGTCAATACAAATAAGAAAAAAAAAACTAAATAAGTGCTAGATAAAAAGACGTTCCGTCTCCATGGAACTTGGCATTACAGAGAAGTTTTCAAATCTTGTTCTAGATGTTGGTGGTTGACTGGTGGTTTCACTGGTACTTGTAGTTTTCAATTATATATAATAAAATGAAAATAAGGCTTTGCTAAATAAATGGATGTTAGATTGAAGATGTGTGAATTTTGATATAAGAGTAATATTGATGGACTTCTGTTTGCGGAAAACAAAACAATATGATGATCGGAAGATCAATGAATATAAACGTTAGGTTGAAAATGAAGATAGTAAATGGACAGGAATGACCCTAACTAAATACGTGTACTGTGCATATGACTCCTCTAACGACTGTCAACTAACTCTATTACGGGTTTGGACTAAACCAGCGTGAAGTCCAACCATTTGGGATGGATAATTAAAAGTAATATTCATTCTCTAGATCTGCAGATTGGCCAATTGTCCAGTGATGATTTTGGCATTAATCCACTTATGTACTAAGCTGGAAAATAGTCGTATGCATTTTAGTACCTGGTTACCAGTCAAATTAGACAACTAAGGTACCAAATCGTGCTTTCTGAAAGTATTTTCCCAGACATGGATATTGTTATATCAACAGTTGAGGGAAAACAATGAATTTCTAAGAAATTATCTATAAATCTCAGAAATCTATATGAGTGTGCTGAAACAGAAGACTGATATAAGTGGAACTCTCTACTTTGAAGTGAAAATTAAGTGATTATTTTCTCAGAAAGAAACAAAGTTATGAATTTATGATCTCGTCAATGTCGAATTGATATGCAGGAGCCTTTGTGCCATTGGGAAGGGATGTAAAAAGTTGAAGAGTCTGATGCTGAGTGATTGCTATTTCCTGAGTGATAAGGGATTAGATGCTGTTGCAGCTGGTTGCTCTGAACTTGCACGGTTGGAAGTTAATGGTTGCCACAATATTAGCACATTTGGGCTGGAAAGCATCGGAAGGTCTTGCATGTAAGTTATAAATAAAGCTTTGATTGAAGTTCTTTTTTCAAAGTAAGCAATTGATTTTCTTCATCTTTATTATATACCTGATTATGAGTTATTAGAGTTCACCCATTTTATCCTACACTAATATGGCAAACTAAAGTAATATGTTTCTCATTTTTAGTGGGTTCGTTTTATTTGTTGCGTGAAAAGTGTTTACTTTTGTAGATATTAGAAGCGCCCGTGTCGACCATTTTATGTATGAATGGGTCAATCGGGGTTGTGTTTGATTTGAAACGGGTCAAATGTAAAATTTGAGCTAAAAGGGGAATGGGCGAAACAGGTCAAACGCGTTTAAAGCTGCTCAATATTTATTTTAAATGCATAAAACCGCCAAAACTGTCGTACTCAAAGTTAGATTGTGATTGTAACTTTTCTGATTTTGTAACCATGATTAACACATTAGTTAATTATTAGTAAAAACAAAAAGGAACAAAGAAGTGCTCAGTTACTTATTTGATTTTCAAACCGATCCCTTTTTGACTCAGGAAAGTGAAAAGAAAAAGTTTAGTTGGGTTACCTGAGATGTGGGTTAATGACAGCACTGCTTCTATGTCTCATGTTGTCTGGCCATTTTTGATTGTCCAGTTATTTTTCTTTTCTCTTTCATATTTATCTCTGAAATGTATTTACTTCATCTATTTGTCTTAAAACACAAATCTTTGTGATTGTCTAGAGTTGAGTTAGTTGCATCAGTTGTGCTATGAGGCTAACATGGTACTGTACATTTACAGGCGTCTTACAGAGCTAGCATTACTATACTGTCAAAAAGTGAGTGATGATGCTTTATTCGAAGTTGGCAAAGGTTGCAAGTACTTGCAAGCCCTTCATTTAGTGGATTGCTCTCTTATTGGTGATGATGCCATAAGCAGCATCGCTATTGGCTGCATGAATTTGAAAAAACTTCACATACGCAGATGTTATGAGGTATTCTTCTCTTAAGTATTTCTATATGCATGTACAGAAATGTTACTTTTTATCTCTTACAGTATCTTCTATGGTGACAACCTGTCCCTCTTGATGTGTGCCATGTGTGTCAAAAGTGTCGTATGCAATACTTTTAAGTTTAAAGTAACATATCCGTATTACTTATAGGTTGGGAGCACGGGAATTATAGCTGTTGGTGAAAACTGTAAATACCTTACAGATCTCAGTATCCGCTTTTGTGATAGGTAAGAATTTGCAGTTTCACACTTAATGTAAAATTATACTACTACCACATGTAGATATAAATACACACCCAAATGCGCATGCACACACACACACACACACACTCACACACTCGTTATATGATTTTTTTTTTTTCGTCCATTTGAATAATAGGCTATGGTACATGTAAATACATAGGTATTTATATGTTCTGTGCATAGTTACAATAACATTTTAATTCACTGAAAGAACTTACTAGTAGGCAATTTGATGTTGCAATTTAGTTCGATATTTGATTATGAATTTGTTTGGTTTTGTAAATTTCTTTTCCCTTTTTGTTTGTGATTCCCTTTTTGTCAATCAAAGATTGCTTTATTGTAAGATTCCTGTTCCTATATTCATATCTTACACGTGGCCATTTTTTTATTTTTTTTGATCTTTTGTATATTTTGCAACTAATTTTGCATTTATATTACCAGGGTAGGGGATGAAGCTCTGGTGGCTATTGGTAATGGTTGCCCCTTGTTACGTCATTTAAATGTCAGTGGCTGCCACCAGATCGGAGATACCGGAATAACAGCAATTGCAAGAGGCTGCCCTCAACTAACATATTTGGATGTTAGCGTTCTTCAGGTAACATCTGATTATATTAAAAACGGTTAAATTTTCTAATTGATTATCATGATGCTTAAAACCTACTATAATACTATAGTTTTATGTATAATGAAATAAGATTATTATTTTACCAATATAATTTTTCTAATCTTTGTTAAATAAATAATGATTTATAAATTGAATATATTGACCATTTACCCTACCTGCTCGACCGCCATAGAGTCTGTTTGGTTGGCTAGAATGTAATGAACACAAAATCGGAATAAAGGAAATAGTGGAATTAATAAGGTAATGGGGTGAGTCTTACCACTGTCTTCTCGAGTTAAAGGTGAGAGGAATTGTGTTCTTGAGTTGGACATTAGTAACCTAGTTAACGTTTTGAAATGTATTAAAGAGATTTATGTTTACTAAAATAAATATTAATAGAGAAGAGTTGCATTGTAATTTTTCATCCCTTCCGATGGAATGGGAGAATCATTTTTTTAATGAAATTGGTTAATGAGAAGGAATCACATTAGTTATTGAATGGTCCATTCCTTTCCATGAGACAAAACCAGCAGCTTAGTTCCATTTGGTTCCTCCTCCAATTCCTACGTATCAAATACTACCATAGTTCCGACAGTACTATTATGTTTAAGTATCTGACATGCATTTTCTTGGGGAAAGATAATAAAGAATGGGATCGGTTGGGGCTTACATTTTATTTTATTCAAGTTTATATCCTTTCTGCACAATACTAATATCGCACATTTTTTTTTTCTGACAGAATTTGCAGGATATGGCACTGGCAGAGGTAGGAGAAGGGTGCCCTTTACTACAGGATATAGTACTATCACATTGCCGAGAGATAACAGATGTTGGTCTAGCGCATCTTGTTAACCGATGCAAATTTCTTGAATCTTGCCACATGGTCTATTGTCCCGGTGTGACTGCAGCTGGGGTAGCCACTGTCATATCTACCTGTACCAACATCAAGAAGATTCTAATAGAAAAGTCAAAGGTTAGTGAGAGGACTCGAAGGCGCGCAGGGTCCATCCTTTCCTACCTCTGTGTGGAAATTTGAAATCCTGATGCATCTTTGAAAGAGAAGACGAATGTCTTTGGTTTTAATACAATGTTAGCTTTTTTAAGAGAGTACATGTACACAAACAAATTATACTAATGTGATACTTGAAAAGCTAATTATAGTCTTCTGGTTAAGGTAATTCAGGTACTATGTTGTAATAAGTGGATGAATATTTGGTTCAGTTGAATAAGGTTATGGTCATTATGACAAGGGCAAATGACCCGAAAGGGTAAATTTGTTAAAATTTGACAAGGGAATGTGATTTTTATTGATGCCCTAAAAGAACTTACATTTTGAGGTCGTGCCATAAAAACCTTTAATTTGTCAAAAAGTTCAATTAATAGTAAAATTACCATTTCATTTTTAAAACGTGCCATAAAAAGATTTAACATTTTGCAATTGTGTTATAAAAGAAATTAAAACTCAAAATCAAATTAGGGTTTAAACACTCAAAAAGTAAAATTATGATTTATATAGTACATTTGCTAGGTTAACAATGTCACATATTAATTGAATGTATGATATCTAATTTCCACATTAGCTAAAACCGGTAAAAAAATTGAAAGAAACAAAATCAAATGTTTAATAATGATTTTTTTGGCAACTTAAATTATTTTATGGTATGATTTTAAAATTTGGATCATTTTAAGGCACCAATAAAAGTCATATTTTCTTTATTGTCTAATTTTGACAAATACATTACCTTTTCGGCCCAATTGCCCTTATGATAATTATATATCCTTCGGATGGTAACAACTGTTTTCTTTTATTCTACTTCTGCCGACTTCTTTATTTTATTTCTGCATCCAAGTGGACATCTTTAGTTATTGTTATAGAACTAGTCTCTCAAAATATTGAGTTAACCTCATTCCAAGGATTTGAGATTCTTTGAAGGAAGTCCTAAGTTTTGAATCTTGTAATTTTTTTTTCTCTACCCGTCTTAACATAATAATCTAGAATTGTGGAGAGGGTAAGTAGTTTGAATAGTTATGGGAGATTGGTGGAGACTCAAGTTTGTGTTAAAAAATAATATATTTAGTTGACTCGGATGATATTTTTCTAAATACAAATGAAAAAGAAAGTCAATAAAGTTTCGAGCCATAAATGCTTGAAATTTAAAGGAGGTCTAAGGTTCGATTCCCGCCTACTTCAACTCTTTGGGTGTCCTTGATCTTTCAGAAAAACAAAAGAAAATAAAAGTTTGTAACTACTGTTTTTTTTCTTCTTCGAAATTGTTTGTGCTATAATTTGAAATAATAAGGATAGAAGGTTGACAATTTGAAAAGTATATACCTTCTGAAGCGTAAATATGAGCGATCAAAATGAAGAAAATGATTCTTGATGGACTAAAAGTGTGCATTAACAATAGAATAAGGTTAGTTTTTGCCATACTCAACATTCTAAAAATAAACAACCCAATCCCTACCCTTCACTCCTTCGGTCCTTCACAACACATTTTAACGAACACCAAAAATTAACGATGCCTGGTAGTAGTAGTAGTAATACTTGCAGCATTCGAGCTCTCTGGATCCTCAACAATCAAGGCGTCGTCGTTTTCTCTCGGTATTTGCAATCACTATTAATTCACATCATTCCTAGGGTTTCATATTCATTTTACATTAACCGATCCATTTTATTCGTTTTGCGTAGTTATATAATTATATATCTATTTCAGGTTTAATCACAAATTGTATAACTATCGTTATCATTTTTTTGTTGAAATTGATCAGGAGGTTTTCGGTTGTTGAGAGACGCTGGACTGTTGCTTGTAAGAGATCAAATGAGAATTTGTTGTCATCATCTCTTCCAACGGATTCAGAACTCGCTGCTGCGTTTGCAGATCGGAAAAAGAGGTGCTGCAATCTGAGATTTTCTTATGCAACTGTTCGTGTTTAAAATGTGATGCATTGTTTCAAATGAATTTTACTACTA
The DNA here is from genome assembly GCA_963921325.1 of Logfia minima. Taxonomy (NCBI): domain Eukaryota; kingdom Viridiplantae; phylum Streptophyta; class Magnoliopsida; order Asterales; family Asteraceae; genus Logfia; species Logfia minima. The sequence continues at coordinate 7,305,674 of OY992764.1, read as the reverse complement.
TATGAACTGCTATTAATTATGGATACTGTACTTATATTTTAGATGCTATGACAGAGATCTCATAACAGAAATACACATACACACATATATAAACATATACACACATATAGTGGAAGGTTCAAATGAGATCAAAATAAGGCTAGAACCGTGAGAACCACAAGATGTGTTGGTTCATTTCTAAAATTGTTCATCTAAGTTTTTTCGAATTTTATGCATTTATAAAAATGTTCATGTGCTATTACCTTTACCTATATATCCGTTTATCAAGTTTATGAACAGTAATATTTCCGTCTTTTAGTGGATTCTTTTTTGTTTTTTGGCAATTCCATTTATCAAGTTTATGAACAGTAATATTTTCGTCTTTTAGTGGATTCTTTTTTTTGTGGCAATTCTATAACCTATTGCACACTAGTGTACAATCCAAAGCAGATAGATGATAAGTAATTAGTTGTATTTATATTTCTTTAGTAAGTTTATGAACAGTAATATTTTTGTCTTTTAGTGGCTTCTTTTTTGTTATTTTGGCAATTCTATAACCTATCGCACACGTGTGTACAATCCAAAGCAGATAGATGATAAGTAATTAGTTGTATTTAAACTTCTTAGTATTCCTATCGTTATATATAGTTTGCTTATTACTGTTATTAGTATTTAAAAAATAATGAATGATTTAGTTTGTAAATAAATGAATGCCAAATTTGATATCTACTTAGCAAAAGTATCATAATTATCTCAACTTATGAACCAAATAATTATTTAGTACATTATAATTTTTGTAAGTTTGTTCATGTCAACAAAAAGGTAACGTGAATTGGGAGTATCGACATAATAGTTTGAACACAATCTAACATGGATAAATGATATACATATGATAATGTGTTTATTAAAATATTGTACGAGGTATTTCTGTAAACCCTTTTCAAATATGTCACTAAAATTGTATATATATTTATCGTAACATTATTTATCACCTCATTTTGTCAAATTTGGTGTAGCAATGTTCAAATACGATTTAACTCAAAATTTATATAAAGTTAAAATTGTATGGTTTTAGAACAATATTATGACTGTTATTTTAATTTTTTCTTGACTATTTGTTATATGTTAAAATATACGGAGTATTATGTAACTGTATGCACTTAAATTATAATAATGCCTAATCTCATTAAAAAAATTGTTAGATGAATAATAATTGTAATATTTAATTCAGCCAAAAATGTAAATTTAACGATCCCGCCGCAACGCATGGGGTAAAAATCCCCTAGTTCTACACATATTTGAGATGTATGAATTTGAATCTGGTGATGTTATTGACTATATGAATGAATAAGATGTGTTCTTCTCGTTCTTATTTTGTAGTGTTTTTATTGGAATCTACCGTTTATGTGTGTGTGTGTGTGTAGATATTAATAGGACTTCATTAAGTTGTTGTGATTCAAATACACACACGCGCATATGTGATACTGTAAGCTGTTGTTAGACACAGTTAACTGATTTAGCGTATAATGTAGGGAAGGGTCTGCTCGAGGTTATGGAATACGGGTCAAACAGTCAATCGAAGGATCAGATTCGTGGGTTGATGATCCAATTATGCGTCATATTGTAAGTATTCATGTTAAGAAAGAAGAAGATGAGGAAGATCATACGTTTTGGCCACTCATCTTGCATGCCAAAGGACAATATTACGTTCTTGTACTGCCCTTGGTTGAACCCAGTCTTCTGAAAGCGTACAACACTATCTGTAATAGGTCCGATTGCGGCAATGGTGTTGGAGTTGATGGAAATTTGTCTTCCATTTTGCTTCAACTTCCTTGCATCACAGGGTATGGTAAGTTGCTTCTGAGTATAATTTGTTGTTGCAAATTTTTATTTTTTTTGCAGCTCCTAATTTCATCTTAAATAATCTATCACTGCACTGATTGCTGCTTTTTTGAATCTCCTGTGGACATGAATTTTTGCTTCTAACTTCTGCAATATATATAAAATCTATATGTATATCTTCCTATTCAACTTAAGAGGGTTTGATTTTTCTGTACAGGGCATTCATGGTGTCCCATGTTTTAGGTGACATAATTACTTCAGATCACCCAGAGCCTGAAGTAGTTGTAAGTGCAGGACCTTCTGTTGGGGGCTTATTGGATTCCCTAACTGGAAGTATCGGCATTTCGGCAAGACCAAAACCTGTAGCAGCACCAGTTGCTGCTTCCACCAATTCCAGCACTGTTGCTGGCGGTTCTGGTGCATCAGACGGTCCAAAGATTGGCTCGAGGAACCCCGAAAAAGATGCACTACGGAGTTTCATCAGTATTGCCATGCCCTTTGGTTAGTAAACTTTAGTATACAAGTCCTCGGATTTTTTCTCTACAATATAAATCTGCTGTGTGTATTTGTACGTTTTCTGATCTTTCTTCCCTTTTCTTATGTTAAGAGAACAAGACATACTTAGTCTTCACACTAGAAAACAACCTCAACTCTGTATGATAAAATTATACAAAAAGAATGATCGTGTCAATTTTCTTGAATCTAGGAGAGATTTGACCTCTTCATCTTATACTTAGTTATCTTTATCCTCTGAATGCCTCATCACGTTGAAGATGGGGAGTATCTCAAAGGAAAGTTACGTCAAGAATTTGTGATGTTATTTTTTGTGAATGCCAACGTATCTTTAGATTGAAGCTATATGAAGCTATGATTGGTAAAAAATAGCAATTTTGATGGAGTCACTATTGTGTTTACCAGATTTCACTATTAATTTGGTGTCTCATGTTTCTGCTCTTAGTATATGAACATAGAATGCACAGCTGAACAATGAACACGTTGATGGGCTGAATATATGTATGTGAAGATATATTAAACTACTTCTTGTTTTGCTTTATTTTCCATTTTATAGCATTCTGTAGCACATGTTTAATTTGAAAAAAGTTCATTTGGGTTGTTAAAGTGTTTTTTGAAGAGAAGTTGTTCGTATTTAATGCAGACTTTTTATGGCTCAATCTGTTTGGGTTTGGTTCTATTTCAAACGTTAAAAGGGGCATCCTTTTTCTTTTTTCTTTTCCAGCTGAACGGAGAACATGACAAATGGGTCGACTGGTCAAAAGGAGCCAAAATCACGCAACATTTATTTCTTAATACATACAACCTCTAGATTGCTATTGTTATAAAGTGTGTGTGTGTGTGTGTGTTGTGTATTGCGAGTCATTACTAGCATATAAGTTTTATCAAAAATAAAGAAGGGATAAGAAATTGTTTTTGGGTCAACCTGGCCATGGCCTGGCCCTTTTTGAGATTTACTTGGTAATGATTTGTTCCAACCCGTTGCCCTCCCTGCACATCTTTCTGGCGTGTAGCATTAATTAGTTACATGCGATTTGTCTTGCATATAGGTACCCCATTGGATCTCAGCTACTCCAATATTTCTGCTATTAGAACTAATGGCTTCTCGCCAGCTGACACGCCACTCGTGGACAGCAAGCAACCTGCTTGGAAACCATATCTTTTCAAAGGAAAACAGAGGCTGTTATTTACAATTCACGAGATTGTTAATGCGGCAATGTATGACCGTGACGAGATTCCCGATAGCTTATCAATATCGGGGCAAGTAAACTGCCGGGCAGAATTGGAGGGACTGCCCAATGTCTTGTTTCCGCTGACCGGAATAGATAGTAAGCGTGTCGAGATATTATCATTTCACCCTTGTGCTCAAATTCCCGAACAAGGTGGAGATAAACAGGCTGTGATGTTTTCACCGCCACTTGGTAATTTTGTATTATTACGGTATCAAGCACCTTGTGGTTTAGGAGTTCCTATTAAGGGGTTCTACCAGCTTTCAATGGTCTCTGAAAATGAAGGGGCATTTTTATTTAAGTTATCATTAATGGAGGGTTATAAGTCTCCATTAACAATGGAATTTTGTACTGTTAATATGCCATTTCCTAGAAGAAAGATAATTTCATTTGAGGGGACGCCTTCTATTGGAACTGTTTCTCATACCGAGCATTCAGTTGAATGGAAAATTATACCGATCAGTCGAGGAGTTGGTGGTAAGTGTATTGAAGCAACGTTTCCGGGAACTGTCAGGTTTGGTCCGTGGAAAAGTCAGAGGTCAGTCAACTTTGGGTCTGTTCAAGTTGATGAAGACAGTGATACGGAAATAGAGGCGGCAAATAATATGGTTAACATTGATGAGTACTTGATGGATAAAATGAATAAGGATCTTCCAGCTGTTGATTTGGAAGAGCCCTTCTGTTGGCACGCGTACAACTATGCGAAGGTTTGTAATTCTTCTCCTATTTTACGCTTTACAGATTGCTATAGAGAAACCAACCAATGAATTTGATACCTTCTGATAAAATAAGTATCACCTATCTGATGCCTGTCACGAGTCACAGCTGTAGCTGAAACCCATTTATAAATGCGGGAATATACGACACATTATCATTTCCAGTTGTATGTAATTTATCTGATCCATCTTTCATCGACCTATCAGTGGTTACCCCTATGTCCACCTCCCCCATCTTCATGTTATAAATAAATACAGGTTATGTCGCCTGACCAGTTTTAGGAAAGTGGTTTGCACATTTAAAGTGGTCCAAGTGCCGTGTAAATGCTCAAGTGAACTAGACGCTCCTTCTTGACTTACAGTTTTTACAAATGTAAGTTGAGGAGCATAGCCAATACCTCTAAGAAAATGAGGCATAGGGCCATTTATCTCTAACAGACACTAGGTAGTACTTAAATGTCTTATTGTGCAGGCTAACTTATTTAATAAAATGATGTAAGATGGTAATCATTTAACAATAAGCATTTAAAGTAGATAGTATCCATGATTGGAGGTCATGTGCTGGATCGTTATTACCTACACAGTTCTAGTTTTAATATTATCAAGATCTCATTCTGGTGAGGTACTTGCTTCCAAGTGCTGCAGCTATGTTTTAAATTGGTTTTGATGCTGCCTGGTTTCCATCAGAACGATTATGGAATGAATTTGTATAACGGATATAGTATGCTTCTTTTGAATGCTCTATGATCTATTTCACTATGACTCTTATGAGTTTATTGAAGCTTACTTTTCTAACGAATTAGAAAAACCTGCCTCATAGCTCTTCTAGATAAGCCTAATCTGATATTGTTATTCATACATGACTACATTTATATTTCTTATGTATGAAACAAAGGATGGACTTATATATTGCTTTTAAAATCACAAATCAACCTGCACGTGACAAATCTGAAGTACCCCATAGCCAAGTTTCTTGATCTTAATAGTGTGTGGACAAGCATACACTATCTCTTGAACTCAAGGGAAATAAAATCACAACATGATAATCATGCATTAAATCAATCTTATCAAGTCTGAAGTGCCATGTCAACATCATCTTGCGTTTTTCCTTTTGGCTCGACTCTTGAGTACATTAAACTTCAAAGTATCTTGTGCTACAGAGTACTAAGAGTAAAATACTGACACAGGTCTCTTTCAAGATGGTGGGTACATCTTTATCAGGCATGACAATAGATCCTAAATCTGTGAGTCTGCTCCTGTGTTATTGTATACAAATTTCCAAAAAAGGATTTCAGTCTTTCATGTATTCTAATCATCAGAGTTTGTGAATATTTCTATTACAAATTGATATGCAGGTAAACATCTTTCCATCTGTCAAGGTACCTGTGGAGTATTCAACCCAGGTCACTTTCTTTCTCTGATGGCTCTATATTGTGAAAGTTTTATATCCCACTTCACTCTAGTCTTATATGTGTGACTAATAAATTACTAAGACTATCCTCATTAGCAACCCAACCCAACCCAACTCACCTTTTCTATTAAAAAATTAATTTCTTTATCTTCCACCTATACAACCCAACTTACCTTAAATTTTCACACACATTAGCAACCCAACCCAATCTAATACTTTAACATATTACTACTTTTTATATTATTATTAAAATTATTAAAAGACATTAAATAATGTGTGAACTCTTTTGTGACCTAGGTTGTGGAGGTGACCTAGGTTGAAGGGAGGTTGCCATGTTTATTATTATTTTATTTGTGTTTTTGGTGACCTAGGCCATCCAAAAATAGTGACACCCATATAAGTGTGTTTTGGAAATGTCATCAGCGTCAATACACTTAAAAATAGTGACACCCAATTAAAACAAGGTGTTTGCGTCTTCTTCTAGCTCTACATCCGCCAGGAAAGTGTTATATCATATCTTGTAGCTGTAGAAGCTTGCCTCTCTTTGTATGCTTCTTTTTCATTAGCAAATAGTAAATCTATTCATTTGATGACAGGTCCACTCTGGGGATTATATCTTGTGGAATACTTTAGGAAAATGCCCCGTTGCTGCTACACCAAAAGGCTGAGTAAAAAATGCAGCAAAGCTGACTACTTGTGCTCTTATCCTTCCGATGTTATAGTGTGAGGTGAGTTAAACCAGTGCATTTGAGTTGCACGTTTTACTTTTTTTTGTGTATGGATGCGGGGTTTGATTCGAAGTTGATACAAGCAGTGTGCTACATTTACTTATTTCATTTACATTTTTGCATTATTATCTCCACATTTGTGCCAACTTTTTATTTTCTATGTTTGAGAAGTTCATGGTTAGTTATAACTCTGTAGTCGTCAGCAAACTAACCATATCTTCTATCTGGAAAGAAAGTTTAAAAAGCGATCTAATAATGGAGTAACATTTTGTCTTCTCATTATCATGCTCTTCTTATAGTTTATAAAGATGGTACAATAGACAGGAGTCAAAGTTAAGTGATAAAAATTAAAAATTAAATAAAAAATTAAAAGTTAAGTGATCAAAGATAAGTAGCTTTTTGTTGCAAGTTAAACAGGGTGGCTTGACATGTGAAATCTTTTTTGTTCCATTTCTTTTTCGAGTTTGTAATCCATGTGTTGGGTATTTATGATTATATGCATTTAATTACGCTTTTGAAGACTAATGGACTATTTACATGTTTCCATTTAAGCTAGAAATGATTTGTTCCATACCATTCAAATATACTCACTAACCTATGATTGGTCAAAAATCGAAGTGACACTTACAGTATTAGGTCAAATCTACAATGCCATCAGCAATTCTTAATAGAGAAAACACATCATTCAAACATCTGCCTATGGCAACTAGTGTGATAACCTAATCAACGGGTCATTAGCATCTATGCAATACCACATTGTTACAAGGGAAAACTCATGTGCTTTTGTGTTAGCTATGACACAAACAAAATGCTGTCGGAAGGGTTGCCCCGAACTATCTTCTGGGTTGTTCGAGTGCTGGATTCCGATCACTGATTGATGAAGCAACCTCATGAAAGTGAAGATTTTGCTATAGATTGCTGCCAACTGACTGAAACATCTCTGACCTTGGAGGAGTAACATCCAGTTTTGTATTTGATTGATGAATACTACTTTCTTCTTCTTCTCCATTGTTAGCACCTGACTATTGTCATAAACAAATACCATCTAATATAAGCCAACTGAAGAGACTCTAATTATAATGTTGTAATCTACTTCAAATGAGATTACTTCTATAACGATTCTTACATTGGTCAAGCCATTAACATGTACAACTATGATTGTTATATCATCCGTCCGATTCTCATGCTCTAACCATAATTTGTACGATTCTGCAGCAACTGCAGAACATGCGCTCCGAGGATCCATGTATCTGTTAACCTATGCAACAGATAACCATATATAAGCTATGAAAGATGTCCTCAACTCAAAAACTTATAAAGCTATAGAAAAAGAAAACTTATAACCCAACAAAATGCCGTTTTAGATATGTAACAAATAGTCAGTATTAATTTTAACCCAATTTGCTAAGATTTCACAAGACATATAAACGCAACAAATTTAAACTTACATAATAAAAGCATAGCAACATCTAGTTTATGAATTAACATAAAAGAAATCTTATGCATATACCTCAACTTATTAAAGTGAACATTAAACAAAGATTGCTCATTGGTACTATAAAGCAATAATATCTAAAGAATAATAACTATGTTACCAAGTTAAGAGATTCTATAATGCAGATAGCTCAACTAGTTAGAGTGCACATCCAGGATTGCTAATTAGTGTCAAAAAATTATCAAAAGTATACTAATCATAACATAACATAACATACCATATCAACAACTGCTTGGCTAGATAAAAACTCGAATACACCATCACTCGCAAGTACAAAAAACGGATTCTTATCCGTGAGTTGAACCACCAAAACTTCAGGAACTGCAACAACACCAATCTTTTCTGCTATACTATCACCTACACTACGTGTAAAAGCAGTTCCAGGATACATCCCATTTTGCATCCATAATCTCGGTGGATCATTACCTGCAGTTTCTTCGTCGCCCCACGATTGAACACTTGGATCTTTCACCCCTTCAACTTGATCGACACTCAAAACCCTAGCCCCACACTCCTTTACTCGTTCACACTCATCGTTTCTAAAAGGCGTTTGATCTCTAGACAAATCTTGCGCAACAATATGCCTATGATCACCACCTTCTTTAACGGAAATCACAGCTCGTGAATCACCTACATTCGCTACATAAAGCTTATCACCAATCACAAGAACAGTAATCGCAGTTGTACCACTCATTGAATCATCTATATCGGGATTATCGTGAAGCTCATTGTTTATTGTAGCAAACGCAGTATGGTAAGACGTAATAGGATCTTCTAACAACTTATCGTCACTTGTAAGAAGCTCGACGAGCCTATTGTTTACGAAATTCGAACATTGTTTGCCCATATGACCGTGCCCATCAAAAACACCAAAGAAATGGACATTTGGGTTACCTTGAATACTTGTTTTGATGCAAAAACAATCTTGGTTTTCTTTATTTGGCGAATCGGGGTAATAACCACGCCGTGTAAGCACCGCACACTCGAGCTTATAATTATGAGAAGGTACCGGAACAATTTCTAACAGCTCGTCCGTAGTTGCGGTTTTATCTTTCTTTCCCTTCAAATTTTTACCACCTACAGACCAAGATGATGGAAAATTTCGACAACATTTGCAATAAACACAACCCATGTCCCAAAAACCCAAACTTTGCAAACCCTGCACGCACACCACCTGTTTGTGAAAAATCCCAAGAGAACCACAAGGTCAATATGAAATCAATATCCCAAGAGAATTACAGAAACAATGGCACCCAAATAAACTTGATGATAATTTGTCGATGAAAAACAAACCCTAGAATCCCTTCAAAGGTGGTATGGATATTTCGTATTTTTTTTAGTTTTATTTTTGATTTTGTTTACCCCTGGTCAACGATGATGATGATGATGATGATGAAAATTGATAGTTGTTTGATTTTCATTTGAAGGAAAGAATAACTCCAAAATCCAACATGTTATTATTAATATTAAGTCAAAAAGGTGAATGATATGAAGGTTCTGGGAATTTGATGGTAGAGGAAAGCTCCAAAGGAAGATGAAAGGGGGAAAACCCCAAAAATCAAATCGCAAACGTACAAAACAAATAATGACTCATTTAATTTTCATTTTTTAATAAACGTTACATCGTACACTATAAAATTGTAGTCATCTAAATTAAATTTTGTGGGTAAAAATTAGGTGTAGATCCACATTGTGAGCCCAAAACGTAAATAGGGGGACAAACTCATGTTTAATTGTTTATATTGGGTTTAAAGCCCTTCTCAATTATCTTTTCAACTCTTGTTACTCAATTAACGTTGATAGCTCTAAGACTACAAATACATCTTACAATGATAACTTTCCTTACTAAACACATAACTCTTTCAATAAAATTCTAAGAGCTTTACTCAAGTGGTATCCGATAACCCTTCAATTCTAAGAGCTTTACTCAAGTGACATTTAATTAGCTCTGCTAGTCATGAAAATTCAGCTTTTAATGTACAGCTTTACATGTGGTTAACGTTGTAGGCCAAACAAATTCGTTACATCTGTGAACATTGCAGTCGTTGAGTCAACAATGGCCGTTCGGCAGTCAGGATAAGTCTCAAGGACCAAGTAAATCAAACTCACGAGTCAACTAGTTCTTAAGATTATGAAAAGTTAATAATGTTACTAACGCTAATCGTGGAATTTATTTGTAGCTATTAAACCCAGTGTAAAATTAATAAAATCAGAAGACGAAATGACGTTGTTTTGAAGCCCATTTGGCTAGTGATTGCAAACCCTTATGGTTAAATGAGGCCCAAAAGAAACATAATCGGTGAAACTCTCAAAAATAAATCCAGAGTTTCAATTGAAGTGTTTGCAATAAAGTGTGCAAAACAAGTGCAGTAGTGCACCACAATCCACTAAAAGGTGTGTTCTCCAGAAAAGTTAATATTCTACTAATACCATTTTTAATGAAAAATACTATTTAATGACTTTTGCAGCTTATATAACATTTAATTTTTTCATATCAATAGAAAAAATCTATATTCATCATACACACAGTTTAACAAGTCTTTTGAACAATAAATCAAAATTACATACCTACTCAAGAAAAGCTTTATAAAATGACATAGGTAACATTGAAGTATCGCATGGTAGTTGGATAACTATTATTCCAAGTATATACGATGCAATCAATGATATGTATTTTACTAACATAGTCCAAACGAATATAATGAATAGTCTAATTTTTATGAAAAAATTGTCGACCGTGAAAAACCTAAGAAGAAATTATACTTATATTATGATAATTAACAACAAAGCGGAATTTTTAATCTATCGTTTACCAACCACTCTATGAAAAATCGGTTGTCAACTATAACCGCTATAGTTAGTGAAAGATTTGTTCCCGGGTCTATGTTGAAAGCTTCTTTAGTAGAATTCCATCCAATTTGATTCATTAATCCTAAAGTTATTAACAGGTTTCAATTCTAGATATCAATTTTATTATATAAAAACAACAAGAAGTTCTACAATTTTGACACCTATGCATCTAAAAGTTTGACGAAGCCGAAGCAAATGTTTAAATTTCGCTTATTATATAAAAGCAACAAAAAATTCTACAATCTTAACACCTATACATCTATCTAAAAACTTTATAAAGAAGAAGCAACTGTTCAAATTTCACAAATGAAGAAGATGAAATTAAGAACAAATTGAGAGAAAACTCAGCAAATGTTTACACGTTATATAGACTAAAACTGAATCAACCGCCTACTATCTGATTAACAAACTAACAGCCTAACTTTGATAAGTTATACTTTGACCCCTAAGCTTATAATATTTACAAATAAGACACTAAATTTGATAACAATTCATAAACTTGCCATGTGTCCTCAACACTACAAAGAAAAAAATAATCCTAACAATTTCATTGTATTAATTATTGCTTTTTACAAAAAGAACAATAAAAAATAAAATGTTAAGTGTCCTAAACACTAAAAAGAAAAAACTTCCTAACACTTTAACTGCATTGTTCTTTACTAAAAAGAAAATAAAAGTTAACATGTACACTTTCTTTACATTAATGATTTTTGTTAATATACGGGGCTGTTTGGTATGAAACTTTTAGAAGCTTTAACTTTCAGTTTTTGAACAAAAAGCTCCTATGAAAATGAAAGTCTTGTTTGTTATCTACAAGCTGTAGCTTTAAAATCCAACGAAAAACTCAAATTCTCAAAGCTACTAGAAGTAGTTTTTCGCAAAAAGCTCCAAACCTAAATCTACAGCGTACAGCTACTACCTACAACCTACAGCTAATTCACCAAACATACCTATGATGGTAATACTTTATTGTACATCCCATTTTTCTTGTTATAATAACACCATGACAACAAACTAAGTATCCATATACTTTAAAAGTTGAGTTTCATGCTATTAATGTAGTCTTAATGAATACCAAATATATAAATTGAAGTTTTAATGACTCTAAAAAGAGCATAGATGATCAAAAATAAGAATCAATATTTTTTTTAATATTTTATTTCTTTATATATAAAAAGTTTATAGTAGTTTAATTGTTTTTATAGGTGGAATTTTTTAATGTCTTAGCATTTTTATTACGATGTTAAACTTATTTATCAACAATGCCAAAATACGTTTTCAAAATGGTTAAATTCTTCATTTTTTTTAAGTTCTCAAAGATAATATAACTTTTAATAAACTTTTAAACCTTTAGCTAGCGATTATAACTGTGTTTGGGGGTAGATTGAGGTAAAGCTAGCTCAATTTTTATTTATTTTTTTACATTGGTAGATACTAAGAATCCTTTTTGGTTTTGTGTTCTATTACTAATCTTGAGTTATGTTAAAACTGTTTTTGGATGTTGTTGTCCATTGATTGTAAATGTATTGTTATAAAACAAGATAAAAACTTACCAGAAGGTACGTAGTATTGAAAAGAAAATTTGTACCACAAGCTATTAATAAATACCGATTTGGTGTGACTCAACCCGACCCGGTCGTTATCAATTAACAAGTTATACTTAATAAGTTGAACAACATTTTTATCTATACTTTTGACTCTTTACGCTAAATATCAAATTTAAAAAAAAGTTTATATAATACGTGTTCAACACACGAGTATGACTGATTATAAATGTAAGACACCTAATATCTACATGTTCATCTTATTATAATGACACCCTAATAACAATAAACTACGTATGTAATTTTTATTTACATCTAATTTCTCATTTGATTCATACTTGGTAAATCAATATATGACCGCCTTTGTGTTACACCCATCAGAATATACGAACTTATACAACAATTCGATACAAGCTATTCATTGGCCTACAAAATAATAAACATACATCCTCTGTATACACATCGGTTGATATTGATATATTTAGTAATCAGCCATATGATGTTATTATATTGATATTATTATTTTAGTAAATGAAAAGCGTGGGTATGTATAATTAAAAATTATGGTTGGTCTATGATAACAAGGAACATTATATGCAACTAGATGGCATCCTTTAACACTAATCTTCCCATTTTTAAACAAGTTTGTTGACACAATGTTGGGACAGGGACCCATACATACCACTCTTGTTTTTCTTTTCTTTCTTAGTTAGCAATGCTAGTTTCTTATTTATTTATTTTAATCGTTTCTTTTATTTATTTTTAGTATAAATTTACAAGTTTTTAATGCTGATTTTCAATGAGTTCGTAGATATTTTAAGATATATTGTAATTTACATCATTAACATTAATTATTTGATTTGCTCTTATTATATAAACATTGAACCTGTAAACAATTAGAAGTTGTTATAAGCAATGTGCTAAAGAAACTATATTATTTATTTTATTTTATTAGTGAAAAGTGTGTCTTTTAATTTCTTAAAATAACGGCGTGGCTTTGTTTCACATCAAGATGTGGTGTTGTAGACCCAAAACTTTGAATTACTTTAATAAAACATTCTATCATGCTCATGCTCATGCAAATCTTTTTACTTAAATAAATCTTTGTTAATTAAAGTCAAAGGACTCATGTAGTCATGTGTTATGTTGTTTGATTTATTAATAAATTTGATTTGATATACACCCATGTATGTATGTATGTATTATGAGTTGGAAATGCTATTTGGCATGCAAAGGTAGGTCACTTATTCTGTCGTTAGTTTTTGGCACATTATTAACTCTTTTCCCTCTCAAATGTGTTTACAACATACAAGAGCCATGATTATGTTACCAAACAACTAGGCCAAATGTGGCAACTTCTCAATCTATCAAATTATACACCACATCATATATACTAAATATTTCTTATTCGTCACTTTATACTTATCTATATTATATATAAAATATTTTCAACTTTTATATTAAAATAAATTCAACAATAAAAAACTCTAAAAACTATTCCACATTAATCTACGACTTTTACTGATTTAATATATAAAATTTAATTTCTCTTAATTAAATAAATCACCATCTACCATTATCGATCACTTTCATCGCGACATAACGAATATTATGCTAGTACTTATTTAAATAGGCTCAAACTTAATAATCTTGTCATCAAAGCTTATACTTAATCTAATATAACATATAATGTACATTAAATAACATAAACAACTAGATGGTAATCAAAAAAATTGTGATTTACCTTTTAATATGAGAAAATGACATTACACAAACAACAGATTGTTAACATCTATATATAGTACATTATTCAACAATTAATTTTATGATTTATTAAAACGATAGATAATTTATTAGTTGTCCAACAAGCCTACCTTGACGGTTATCTTAGTTTGTTAAGGTGTCGAACAAAAATGTCATTATATTCGAACTCATGAAAAAAGTAGATATATATCATAAAGATTTAGAGGGAACCTTCAAATTTGAAAAATAAAATAAATAAATTTCAGTTTTTAATTTCATCATAAATGAATATATTTAACATTATAAAAATAAAGAGTTGAAATTAGTTTTTCTACTTCTTTCATTCTTTTACTTCCCTCTTGATCCTCACTATATATATACATTTATACATATAGATCTAGGTTCAAATGAGAAACCTAAATATTGTAGGAATGTAGGAAATGACTTCAATTTCATTTTTAAATATTTAAAACACGTTATTTTACAAATTTTTCTTTGTATCCCTTTGTTCAAATAACTTTTAGAAGCTATTTTTAAAAGAAAAAAAAATTGATGTTTTTTTTTTTTTTTTTTTTTTTTATAATTATTTTTTATTAATTTTTTATTCATAATAATCACATTTTATAACTAGATAATCATATGAAAAATATGTGATTATCAAAACCCTATTTTGTGATTATCTCGAACACATAATAATCACATTATATTAGAGAATAATCACATGTGATTATCAAGTTATATTTTGTGATTATCTTGAATAATCACAACAGTAACGACTGTAAAAAAAGTTAATATTTTTTATTAAAATTTTTATCATAGCTTACAAAAGTTATTTTAATAATAATCGTTGAAAAAGTTTTAAAGAAAAATGTGTTTTGGATATTTAAAAAGTGATTTTAAAGTCATTCTCACGTTCTCACGATATTTATGTTTTTTATTTGAACCCTCCCCTATATATATATATATAAATATATTATCAGGATCTAAAATTAAGAAAATTTTGGGGGGAAGAAGGATAAATATATATTTAAAACTATAATTGATTCAGTAAAAAGTAAATGTAATTTCAAAATAAATCAAATGGTTAAAAAACTCTTCTCTCTTCTCTTAATCAATTTTTTTTCCTTGAATTAATTTATATATATATATATATATGTATAAATTATAAATAAATACGATGCCGCCTATGTGGTGTCACCCTCGTGCATATGCATGCGTAATTAGTTGAACATATTTTTATAATGACCTCTATTATGAAGTGGATTCTTTGTCATCGTGACAAACAATAATTCGTTGAATAAACATTATTGTAATGAATCAGATAAAACGAGTCCGACATACGTGATAGACTATTTGACTAATTATGTGATGACCAAGATTATATTCAACATATGGGTAAAATAGTAATTAAGTTTAATATAAAATTAAAGGACCACCAAAATGAGATGTTGTAGATTTTATAGACATCGATCTCAAACTAGCTAGAAACTTTAACAGCATAGAGAAATCAAAGCCGTAGCAGTTTTAATCCAACACGTTATTCAAGACCCTGCAATATATATATTAAGTATAAAGTTTGATTTGATAAATTGTTCCATTAATATTTTTTTATTATGGCCTAATTACCTAGAGTGTCATCCTCTAGAAAACTAGAATGCTTTAATAAAAATTAGAACTTCATGTTAATTAACGTTGAGTTCTTGATTTATAATCTCGACGATGAACAATAATTAGGCTTCTTGAAAACTCAAAATGAACAACAAACCGGTTTATATATATACGGTGATATTCAAATATAAAATTATAATGTTGTTAATAAAATTTTACAGTTTTGACAAAAAGATAAGAATAAAAAATCTTATGATGTAATAACTCGATAACAGATTATTTACAATTAAGCCCTTGGTCTTTTAAGTAAACTCTTAATACAACTTAATTAACCATCTATGTTTGTATTAGTATTCATATCACGTACTATACCATCATCAGTATATATATGTGTAAAAATGTTAAGTAAGATGTATGAATGATACTTACAAATCTAAAACATACCGATCATAAATCCAAGACTATTTCATTTCACTAAAAGAATATGATTAAGAACCAAATATTTTCCACTAGTTAAAAAACACATTCCTCAAAATCTTAGGCGTGACAAACTAAAGTGGGGTACATTATCATGATATGTTGATCAACACACACACCATCCCCCTCAAATTTTTGCCATATCAACATCCCCTCTCTCACCTTTCTAAATATTTTTTTTCCAAATTTTTTAATATCTTTTTACACAAGTCAACCCCACCATCCTATGACATGCACATTTGCTATACTTCACTCATGCTACATAATAACATCATCCTCATAGTCATCATGCATGCACTCTTTATCCCTGACCCCCTCATGTTTAATTATCATCCACCCGTTTCTTATATTATATTCTGTTTCGACAAACAGTAAACGTTTGAAAAACCACCGTTCCGGCTGCTGGAAACTCATCCATACTACAACTCCGGCTTTTCATCCCAATCTGCTCAATCGCGCCCTTAATTCTCATGCACTTATCGTGTGAAGCGCTCGTAGTAGCAACCGAAACGGTCCCCGCACCAAATACTTTGACCGCTTTCTTCACCATTTCCGCCATGTCATCATTATATATTGATCCAACACACTCGAAGCTTGCATAGCTAAAACCATCTTCTGGTGTCACGTGAATCGTTGAGTATCGATCACCATCGATTCCATTCATTGAGTATCCGCATGGATCAAATGCGAAATCACATATTTTCGCATTAGGATTAATACGATTGATCCCAGTTATTTGAGTCATTTCTTTACCAGCCGAATCGCCGTTTTTTCCATCATTTGGATGCCGGAAAAACTTCCGAGCTAGGGTTTGGTCAAGATCCGTCATGCACACTTCAACAGTGTACGGCACATCATCGGAACATTCTAGGGTTCCGGCTGAAAACACATGCCATGAATGAGAAGTAAGTTTTGAAGGAATAACAGAAGCTTTTTTATAATACAAATTTTGAGGTATATTATTCTCTAAATACACAACTTCTTCATGAAAACTAGTATGAGGATGTGGTTGAGCTAGCGGGAAAATAAAGCTACCGCGAGTATAACGAATAGCGATTAAACGAAGATTTAGGGTTTCAGCATGGAAAATAAACGGTCGAATCGATTTCAAAAGCTGTGTAGTACCACATGTTTTGATAATAATCTTAGTAGGGTAAACAAAGAGTGAAGATTCAGAAAGAACATATGAATCAAAGTGTTTGTTACCAAGGGCCGAAACAACGGTACATTGTACTTGATGAAGAATTTGTTCAAGTGATTGGAAATCGAGTTCTCGAAGACCGATATCGATAACCGAATTGTTGTTGCTAGAGAATTGAAGCTCTAGGCGTTTTTCAAAGCCTTCAAAGCCAGAAACAGCCATTGAAAAATAGGAAGGAAACTTATGGTTGTAAAATGAGTGAGTGAGTGTGTGTGTTTGGATTAAAAGAGTGGGTGGTTCGGGGAGTGTTATATAGGGGTGATGTTAAAGAGAGAGAAAGGGTGGGGGTGAGAAGCATGCGGGGGTTAGGCAACCAAGAGATATGATTGAGAGCATAATGAAGATTTAAGCTTATTGTGTTTGCTTGCTTGCTTGTTATTCACCAAAGATGATAAAGTTGGTGTTGCTTCAATTGTGTCTGCTAGCTAATGCTATTTCACAAACTAGCTAGGTTCACTCAACTACAAAAACTAAGCCCACAAACTGTACTTGGAAAGGGAAATTTCATAACTTTCATTGAGATTCTCTTTATATTTTTTTCACTTTAGAAAAAGACAAAGTGTGACTAGCTACCCATTTGTTTATGTAAAATCTATTATGGTAATTAATTTTAGTGATAACATTATCGTGACCTTATTTTTCAAAAGGATAAACCAACAACTAAATGGCATATTGTATATATATATATATATATATATTATAATTATATATGTTTACACATTGTTTTATATAAGGTTTTGAACCGGTATATTTAATTAGGTCTACTCAACCGATCAGACTGATCGAACCAGAATTTGAATACAAGGTTGGGTCAACCCTTATCGAGTTGATAGTGGATTTTGGCTCGGCTAGAACCGGAGGTGTTCTCCAGTCGGACCAATTTGACCCAGACCAGTTATTGACTCAGTTTTTTTTCGACTCGAACCACGTAGGTTAACGTTCCAAATGAGTATGTTAACCATTGTCAAGTTGGAATTACTTTTGTATTTGACTTGAAATATATAAGAGGTTATAGTAGGTTGTGGTTTATGTTATCACCGATGTGGGACAACTTCAACATTAAAGGAAAATAAAACACAATAAAAATGTCTACCCCATACTTCGAATCTCAAACTTTATGCTTGTTGGATGGTTTTATCATCAACTAATCTAGCCATAACTTTGTGATAGTGTTATATTTATAAATATTCATTACTATTTTGTAAATGATTATTTTAGTGATTTTTCTAATAGTTATTTTAATAATTATTTTGACAATTTTATAATAAGTTTATGATGAATTATATATTTCATTAAAATCTCAATCAAATTTGATAAAAGTAAAAAAAGAAGTAAAAGATAATTAAAAAAATTAAAGTCAAAGACCGATTCAATCTATCAATCCAACTAATTAAAACTGATTGAATGAAAATACAAAAACTTGACCGAGTAAATCATTAACCCTAAATTTCAAAACATTATTTTGAAGTCGTAGTGAGATTGATAAGTAACTCATATATCACCCGACCAAAAGTCGATTTATGAATGCTATTTAAACCATCAAACTGAGGACACGTGGCATGAGAATCACCCCGATCAACCCAGGCATTCCACCAACCATTAGAATTGTTACACGTGGAAGAAGATATCTTTGGAATTCACCTAGAAGGACTCGAGGGATTTGCTTCTTTTAGTATTTTTGTCAAACCAACATTGAAAAATTAATGAGACATTAAAGAAATCTGGATGCAAGGGAGTGCAAAAAACAAAAAATTCGAGCTGTAATAAAAAGTTCAATTAAAAACAAAATTATCAGTTTAATTTTTGATAATTTAATAATTAAAATCGCTTATGTTCGGGTTATAATTAAGCCCGAAGTTTTAATGACCGAAACGCCATTTACTTTTTTATTTTGGCTTTTTATTACTAACATTATAAATAATATCGAGCCTTGATTTTATCAAATTAATTACGACCTTTAGGAGTAAACTTGTAATCTACTATTTCTGCAATAAAATTATTTGCATATAACTAGTCTTTAGAGCTAGATTCTGTAGTTACGTCATACTTAATTACGTTGTTTTATTGATATGTTCTACATATTCAAATTTATATTATTCTTAAATTTTTATGCTAAATTTAATGTGTTATATGTCCTGTTAACGAATAAAGTTTTGCATGATAATGTAGCCTAAAGGTATTAATTCGGACAAAAGTTAGAATTCGGTTGTAAACTGAAATAATCGGTAAAACCGGAACAATTACAAAATCAGAAAACGGAAACATAACTAAGTCAAAACCGAAGGGTTTCAATTCGATTCCTATTTTTGAAAACCTAAATATATGACTATGGTTCGGTTTTTATGTATAACCGAACTTATCCGTGAACACGGGCAAACTGCCATTCTAAAGCCTAAAATATGAGAGGTGATAAGCTATAAATACATCATATCAAATAAATTGATAAATACACAAAAGTTATATTGTGATGTAGGAACACTACAAGATTTTAATTTGGGCACGTACCTTAGTTAAGGTGTATCTGTTATCTTTTATAATGTACTTATCTCACTTCTTCTATAAAAATGGCCATGCATATATGTTTTGTAAAGAATGATGAGGGGTGGGGGTGAGAATGATTAGATTAGGTGGCATTTGGCATCTGATATATGAGATCAACAAGACATGACATGTTAGTTTGATTCAAGTTCATACTCATGCTTTCCGACACCCACTTCATTCCTCCTCGAGCCCTTCCCCATTCTCCTAGTTTACTTTTTTTGCCAATTTTGTTACTAGTAATTATTAACTCGGTCCCATCATAAATACTCATATTGTTATTTTAATTTCTTCTAAACAAGTATTCACTTTAATACTATAATTGATCAAAATATTATTTAATTAATAAAGAATATAATTGATATTAATTTTTGAAAGTGTATAAGTAGTTAAAGTGAATATTTTAATTATTTACACGGTTAACGAATAAGGTAATTAAGATGTAAATATGACAATGAGATGAGGATGAGATGCATGAGACATAATTGAAATGGCGTATTTATTATTTCAAATTGAAATAATAATAATAATAATAATAATAATAATAATAATAATAATAATAATACTCAACATGAAGATCGACATGGTTAGATAAAAAGTGTGCGTCTTGACTATCTTTGAGCCTTTTGTTCTTAAAGCAAGTAAATTTAACTTTCATAGATCACAAAAAAAAATATTATGTTAAGTAAACAAAAACAAGTTTAGTATGAAAACTAATTAATACTTGTGACAAATTGTTATTAATTAATCATACTATACAATAACAAGATTGAAAGGTAAAATGAATTGAAGGGGTTACACGCCACATGATTGTACTCGTGCCTTAATTGGAATCTCACTCGATTGCTCCACGCAAGCTTCATCATCTCCCCCCTTCAATTTTCTCATTTGCATTAACATTTACATCCCCTCCCCCTCCCCTCCCCCATTTATATATATTTATATATATGTATATATATATATATATATATTATATCTTCTTTCAAAATACTCCACATAAATAAAATTTTTAATATCATATTATTCTTTTATACATATAACATTAGCAGAAAATAATAACATATATGTCTCAAAACGAGATACGTTTTAAATATCATATTATTTTTGAAATTGTATATCACTTGACTAGTAGACATTTAATTTGAAACGAGAGAGAATTATATCGACATGTTTTCAAGAGATTGAAGTTAAAATAACTTTTTTTCACTTGATAACAGTTATAGTTATATTATTTCTTCCGTCTCAGTTAAAGTATATATATTTTGAAAATAAATATACATATTTTTAAAAATATATAATTATTATACTCTCCATCCAATTAAATATAATCATTACCATCAATAAACTTTTTAGATTGATTGGTATAAAAAATAAATATTTATTTTAATACAACTTAAAATAAAATAGAAATATCGACATTTTAAAATGGGAAGAAGGAAGTGTTTATTACCGCAGTACCATGTATCACAATCGAACATTGTAAAGGAGTTAAAGTATTCTAATTAACAATAGCATATCTGTTTAGAAAAATGGAATTACAAAACTACCCTTTTGAAAGTAGACAGGGATTTTGATGACATAAAGATGGTGTCATGGGTAGTGGGATTTGGCTGAAAGCAAAAGTTGGTTTAAAAAGAGGGTATGTATGATCTGATATGTGTAATGTGGTGTGAGTTCCAATAGATTGATTGGAGATCTTTTAGAAGGAGTGATAATGTTTGGGTTTCAGGCTTGTAAATGTAAACATGGAGGCCATCATGTTCCCTCTCCTCCAAACTCCATAAAAAAGACACCATTAGATTCTAATTGAACCCCACCAATCATTATTCTACTGGCTTGTTTACTAGAATTTAATTATCACTTCAAGACATAAACATGTTTCTTCTTTTAACATTATGCTTATCACCTGCTTTGCCACTCTTCTTCCCTCTTTTACTCCATACATCTCCCTTCAGTAATCATTTGTTTCTTCTCTTAAAAATTACAACTGTTTTGGTCTGATATATAGTATTTCCATAAGGATTATTGATTGAGCTATATATAAGTCTAAAAATAGACTAACCCAAACACCCCATTGATTGTTTTTCAATGCCGCGCAATATTAGCAATTAATTAGTACTTCATGTTGATTAAAGTTAAAGTAAAATTGATTAGAAATGTGAAGAAAATAGTGGATTAGTATGTATACCTATGATCGGCGTGAACCCTTTTGGATATATTAACGCAATCATTTGATTGGTACAAAATTAAGTTAGTTTGGCTATAATGGTCATGCAATTCAAGTTTAGCTTTCTCTAATTTAAATTAATTGTAAATTATATTGCCTCAATTTTCTTTTCAGAGATTGTTTAATAAAAATCTATGTCGTTTAATGAAAAGGATAAATGAGTCCAAGTTCATTAGTTTTGCCACGTGGAAACTTTATTTAGAATGGTTATCCAATATGTTAGTCACGAAACCACTTGTTAACAATCAACGTAGAAAAATTAATGGGAGGTGATAAATACAAAATCCAAATAGAATTATACACTACATTGTACAACAGTTAATACTCATAGTATAAGTCTATGTAGCATAATTTTCATGTATTAATTAATTTATCTGTTGTATTAATAATGAAAAATACCTTTTTATTTCAATATACTTTCTGTCTCTTTTCACAGCTCATCATTGTGGTTATAAACTTGGGCTGAATTTCAAGCATAATGGGCTGGTTTTTTAATTTGCTTTCTTATTTGGGCCTAGTTAGGGTGGGGGTGGCAGACTGGCAGTAGCCTGTGGCCCACTTTGAGATCCAATCGTATCACAATATTCCTAAAATTATCTCAATGATCCATTTAGCCCGTAAAAATATACGGATGTTGTTCCTGCTATACAGATAACACCTTGTTTACCAGCAACCAGTATGATCAAGAAACAAGAACGGTTTATGGTTATTTCAGATAATAGAGCAAGTTGATAAGGATAATTTAACAATTCTCTGCAAATTCATAAATTTAATTGGGAAACACTAATTAACTATATAAGGACTTGTTGATATGAAATGACTCTTAAGTTGTTTATATAGTACTATACTAAATCATGAACAATATAAATAACATAAAGTTAATGTTATTATATCAAATATTCACTAAAATCACCAAAAATTTCTTATTTTATATATCTAGTTGTTAATCTAGTCTAGCACGTATATAAAAATAATACTTTTCTTCCTCAAATGAGTTTAAACAAATTTGACGAAGAATCAAGACTTGATATTGTACAGAATCACATGTTCTTGTCCTTTGTACAAGTCAATGTTTGTTTTGGCCCACAATTAAACCAAAGAATGTTCTTTTTCTGCCCACAAAAACATCTTTTATCTTGCCCTCAAAGTACATACTACTACTATTTACACGTTTCCTATAAAAACCTTTTTTGGTTCATGGTCATATTCATCTTTGCCTTTAGACATAACTTGATTAATTACCTTCAATCGTTATAAAATCAGTTAATTAAGGTTAGCTTAAGTGTAACATATCACGCGGAACCAGCAGATCGATCAACCCAAGTTGTTGTTATTATTGTTGTTGTTCTCCTGATATAAATTCCATCATTTCATTAGTAAGTACTTCATGGACTTGGGAATAGCAAAGAGTTTGAGCGATGCATTGAAGCAAAGTCGGTATCATGCAAAGAGATGCTTTGAGCGGTATGTTTTCTCAAAAGTGTCATATAAGGTTCTTTATGGAAAGAACATAAATCAAACAATTACACTGTATTCTCGAGTTTATTTTTAGTGGAAAATAATTAGATGGAAAGAAAATAGAAGAAAAATAATGAAAATGAATGTAATATAAGATAGGTTACATGTATTCTCGAGTCTAACGCTACATTCTCGAGTTTTTTTTAGTGGAAATGAAAGGAAGGGAAAGGAAAACATAATTTAAAGTGATTCTCAAGTTTTTTTTTAGGAAGGAAAGGAAAGGAAATGAATGGAAATAAATGGGCTTTTTATTAGAAACATTTTCCGCCCAATTTTGAGGGGATTAGAAGAGAAAACCATCTTTCCTTCCCTTTCTTTTCCTTTCTTTCCGACTCGAGAATACATGTAACATATCTTACATTACATTCCTTTCCATTCTTTTATTCTCTTTTCTTTTCCATCCCATTCTTTTCCACTAAAAAAAAAACTCGAGAATACAGTATGAAGGAAAGGAAAAAAAAGGGAAGGAAAAGATTGTTTTCTCTTCTAATCCCCTCAAAATTGGACGGAAATGTTTCTAATAAAAAGCCCATTTATTTCCATTCCTTTCCTTCCTAAAAAAAAAAACTCGAAATCACTTTTAATTATTTTTTCCTTTCCCTTCCTTTCCTTTCCACTAAAAAAACTCGAGAATGCAGTGTTAACACATATATGTGAAGGGAAAATGATCCGTGCAACTAACAACACAGATCTTTACGTGTTGTACTGTGCTTTTAGCTTTAAAACACGAACTGGTTTTGTAAATCTAAAATTGTTAAAAGATGAATATGTAAAATATAAAATTTTTTTTGATTGCCTATTAGTCAACATCATCAAAGTTTTGTATTGTTGATAACACGTACAAATTTGTACATGCCAGTATTTATTTTAGCTTTTATTGACACCTCAAACTTTTTTATTCCCTAAAGATTTACATCACGTGGGAAAAGATTGGTGAAACCCCAAGAATTGATTAACATAATTGAAAAAACCATTGAAGACAAGCTTGAAAGGACCAAGATTTTGGATGGTTCACTGGGACAAATATTGAATTCCACACAGGTTAGCATCAATTTCCCTCTTTAATTTCTTATATCTATCCATCTATCTATTATATAAATATAAATTAATTCAACAAACAAACTTCAATAAAATCATTATAAAGGACTTAACCATTGAAAGACATTTTGACCGAAAAATAGAAATTCTATTTAGGGGTAAAAATGAAAATGTATGTATGGTGAAAATGCAGGAAGCAGTAGTAATTCCACCATATGTGGTATTAGGAGTAAGATGCAGTCCAGGAAGATGGGAGTACCTCAAGGTCAATGCTGATGACGTCACTGTTCAATCGCTTACTTCTTCGCAATATTTGAAGTTCAAAGAATCCATTTATGATCACCACTGGTACGTACATTAATTTACTCTAAGTTTATAAGCTATAATAATATTGCATTAATCTTATCAAACTTCATATTTCGTTCATTATTACATTTCACATTTATATTATGTTTAATGGTAGGGCAAAGGATGAAAACGCCCTCGAACTAGATTTTGGAGCCCTCGATGTTTCTACACCAAAGCTAATTCTCCCTTCATCTATCGGCAATGGATTTGGATACATTTCAAAGTTCACCACTTCAAGGCTTAGCGGCGATCTAGAGAATGCGAAACCGTTGCTTGATCATTTGCTAGCTCTAAATCATCATGGAGAGGTAACACTTATGATCATGGAACTTTCATTAAGCATCATATATATATGTGCACTTTATTAACATGTAGTATAATGGGTGATGACTTGTATACTACTACTTTTTATTCATGTACTACTAAACATGTTTTATTAAACATGGTGCTGTACATTACAATTTTATAAAACATTGTTTTGAATATTATTTGCACTTTAGTGACTTCATATATCGGTCAAGTTCTTCATTCTACACACTATTAAGTGTACAACATACCTAAAAGTTACGAAAACTTGATTACTTTGTTGTATGATACAATTTATTATTTATTTTTAACTTTTTGTAGAAGCTTATGATCAATGAGACACTAGATACAGTTACCAAGCTCCAGAAAGCCCTGATTGTTGCTGATGTCTACTTATCTGCCCACCCAAAAGACGAGCAGTTTCGTACTTTCGAGCCGAAGTAATTAATCAATAACCCGAATCTTCTATACATAAAAATGGATATTTGACAATTGATAGCAATCATAGCGTATGTTTAATGTTTGTATATTTGTAGGCTTAAAGAGTGGGGATTTGAGAAGGGATGGGGAGATACTGCTGAAAGAGTTAAGGAGACAATGAAGATGCTTTCGGAGATTCTTCAGGCTCCCGATCCGATTAACATGGAATCATTCTTTAGCAGGCTTCCTATTATCTTCAATATCGTTATCTTTTCCATTCATGGTTACTTTGGACAATCGGATGTGCTTGGATTGCCTGATACTGGAGGCCAGGTAACTTTTTTTTCGTGTTCAAATGTAGCAAACTTTTTTATATTTTCCTAAATATAGTGACAAATTATGCAATTCGGTAAAACATTTAGGAGGATATATAGGATATGAAACGCTAGCGGTATGCAAAGATGCGTACTGTTATGCATTAGATTGAATGCGGTTTTTGACTCCAAGTTCACATGTTTTAAACCGCATGCTGTCTAATGCCTAACAACAATACATATCATTTCCTCAAAAGTTAATGTTAGATTCATGATATAATCCCAGTTGACTATGATATGGTGCAAATCAACTTAGTTTGACCTCATAAAAAAATAATAAGAAAACAAACAACTATAACTGTTGTGCAGTATATAGTAGCCAGTAAGGTGGTTTAGGATGTGAGGATATTTTTCCTTCGAAAATAAATGAACTTCTGTGCAGGTTGTTTACATTCTTGATCAAGTGAGAGCAATTGAAGAAGAGATCTTGTTAAGGATAAAGCAGCAAGGATTGAATGCAAAGCCTAGGATTTTAGTGGTATGTTTTGGGGCCGCACTAAAAAGTTGGTAATTCGTTGATTCGTGAGGTTATAGATTTTGATGCAAGCTAAAATGAATATAAATCTGCAGGTGAGTCGACTCATTCCTGATGCACAAGGAACAAGGTGTAACGAAGAGATGGAACCAATCTTGAACACTATGCATTCTCACATCCTTCGGGTTCCATTTAGAACTTCGAAAGGCATTGTCCGTCAATGGGTTTCACGGTTCGATATATACCCGTACCTTGAAAAATTTGCACAGGTAAGTCTCAAGTTGAGCTTTAAAAAACATGTAAAGTTAGTATGTTAAAATCGCCGTCGGGTTCAAAAGGTGTTAGCATTTGTTTTCAATGGCATTTTCATAAAGGTGGCAATTTCGACCCATTTACTTATAAAAAGATCAACTTGGGTTATCTTTTCTATGTTGTAAATTCAAAAACTTAGCTTAAAAGGAAACGGGTCAGCCATGTGACGGGTGGTTTCAATACGTGCAACCTCATAGATTACTCTTTTTCAAATATAATATAATTATTGAAATAAGATAGTTTTTTGTAATCATATCTGACACATTAATTATTTGTATAATTGTAAAAGGAAACAAAAAGTGCTTTGGGTCAGTCCAACCTGTCATTGCTTCACCTCTAGTATTTCATAGTTGATCATGGGCAGAATTTCATGAAAGCCTATACATATTGGTTGTAATTCTTGGATCCTGCAACTGATATGTTCATATGTTGCTTAGGATGCTGCCTCTAAAGTTCTAGAGGTGATGGAATGCAAACCAGATCTTATACTTGGAAACTACACAGATGGGAACATTGTGGCATCTCTTATGGCCAAAAAATTTGGAGCAACACAGGTTTGTTATGACTTCAGATTCTGGAACTTGTAGTTTACTTATTTTGGATAATCAAGTTCTTTGTATCAGCATTTTTACGGTTAAACTTCATCTCCAGGGAACTATTGCACACGCATTGGAGAAGAGCAAGTATGAAAATTCAGATGTTAACTGGAAACGCTTTGAAAAAAAGTACCATTTCTCATGCCAATTCACCGCAGATTTGATCTCCATGAATGCTGCTGATTTTATAATTACGAGTACTTACCAAGAAATTGCAGGAAGGTTAGATATCTGAAAACCGAGCTTACATTGAACTAAAGTACAAAAAAATTATTTTTGCATTTTAATTTTTGTCTGATTGGTTGTATAGTAAGGGAAAGCCGGGACAGTATGAGACCCATGCAGCTTTTACCATGCCTGGACTTTGTAGAGTTGTGTCGGGCATCAATGTGTTCGATCCAAAGTTCAACATAGCCTCGCCTGGTGCGGACCAATCGGTTTATTTTCCTTACACGGAAAATGAGAATCGATTAACCTCTTTTCATCCTGCCATTAAAGAGCTACTTTATAATGAACAAGACAACAATGAGCATATGTAAGTTTTTTATAGAGGTGGCAAGATAGCAAGTTGCATAAGGAGTCCAATGG
This sequence comes from Logfia minima, assembly GCA_963921325.1. Lineage (NCBI taxonomy): Eukaryota > Viridiplantae > Streptophyta > Magnoliopsida > Asterales > Asteraceae > Logfia > Logfia minima. Next base: position 7,277,598 of record OY992764.1, on the reverse strand, counting down.
TTTGGGTCAATTTCTAGTATGGTTGAGTTGAAAAGAGAACACTTTTTAGCTTCCCTTTTGGGCCTGATTTGATATTTGGCACATTTGAGATTTAAAATAACTCAAATTGATCCATCTATACGTACATTGGATGAATATTCAGTAAATTTTAATGATATGATAATTTGGGCATATAACTTACTTTTGGTCTTCGAATAGGGGATATTTGGCAGACAAAACCAAACCGATAATATTCTCGATGGCAAGGCTCGATATGGTGAAGAACATAACAGGATTAGCCGAGTGGTTTGGGAAGAACAAACGCCTTAGAAGTCTTGTCAACTTGGTTGTGGTTGCGGGGTTCTTTGATCCATCAAAATCTAAAGATCGAGAAGAGATGGCCGAGATCAAGAAGATGCACGAATTGATCGAGAGATATAAACTTAAGGGTCAAATAAGATGGATAGCAGCTCAAAACGATAGGATTCGCAATGGAGAATTGTATCGTTGTATTGCAGACACAAGGGGGGCTTTCGTACAGCCTGCATTGTATGAAGCTTTCGGGTTAACAGTTATCGAAGCAATGAATTGTGGACTACCGACTTTTGCAACCAACCAAGGAGGGCCTGCGGAGATTGTAGTTGACGGGGTTTCAGGATTTCATATTGATCCCAATGATGGAGATGAATCGAGCAATAAGATTGCTGATTTCTTTACAAAATGCAAAGTCGATGTTGAGTACTGGGATACAGTGTCTCAAGCCGGACTAGAACGTATCTACGAGTGGTAAGTTGTGGCATTATCATCAACTATGCCCTTCAAGTCACGTTCAACATGGGAAAATAACGTTTCGTTTTTTCAGTTACACATGGAAGATCTATGCTAACAAAGTGTTGAACATGGGTTCGATGTATGCCTTTTGGACGCAATTAAACAAAGAGAATAAGCATGCAAAGCAGCAATACATAGACATCTTGTACAATTTACAGTTCAAGAATTTGGTGAGTTAATTCCCCATGCTTCCTTGTTGGTAGTACTTATGTTTATATACCAGAATTCTTTAAACACCATTCATCATGTTTTACAGGCAAAAACCATAGAAATCTCTGATGTCACGACTCCTACACTTCAAGAACCAGTCCAAAGTGAACCAACAAAACAAACACAGCCACCACAGACGACGTTGACCCAGGCTAGTCAACCAATGCCAAGTTTAAGGTCGATAAGACTACCTTCAATTAGCAGTGCACAAAAACCGTTGCTAGTATTTGTATCTGTATTGATCGCTGTCTATGCATCCGAGAATTTGTATAGGTATTTCAATACAGTATAGTGGTCTACCAATAATGATGTAAGTATAATAATTTTATGGTAACCTTAAGTGTTTATAAACTAAACGAAGATTCTAAGGTAATTACCTCTATTATGAATAATAATTTAGGAGAAAAGCAACAAATAAAGCCATTAAAGTAGTTGAAGACCAAGTGTCGAATAACAAACTTTCAATGTCATTTAAGTGTACCAGAAAGCTAAGAAGCCTGCATTTATTAGCCTGCTAAACAATGTATGTACGTGTGTATGTATGTATGTAAAATTGACACAGACAGACAAGTATGTACAGAGAAATCAAGCACCCACAATGTATATATACTTATTAAGAGTTTGATGGTTTTACTGACACCTTGCAAATAGGACACCAGTTTTTTAACTGCAGCCACTGGTTGATACACGCCGAATGGTACCCATGATCACATCCCACCCTTCCTATTTCATCTCCATCTACAAACTCTTCCTGCAAAGATACATAGATAGCAATCAGCTTATAAATACGTGTATATAGTTCAACCGGGAAATCATTATGAGCTCCATCCAAACAGTACATAAATAAGTGTATATTGATAGATGTATAATGCTTGAGGACCTAATTTGTGTGCCTAAAAATGGGCCTAAAAAAGTGATTGGTGTATGTGCCAAAATAAAAGTTGGAGATGAAGAAAGAGAAAATACACCATCTATGTGCAAACAATACATAGAGCAGGAATAGTTTTAGGCATGTATTTTAAGGCACGTTTAGCAATACTCCATAATTACAAATATCATTATTCTCATAGATATGTGTAAAAATAACATAAGGCATGAACACCTGCAAAGTCATAAAGCAATGTAGGATACTGTATACATTTTACTACACTTAGGATGACTGTCCACCTGTTTGGCTTTTGACACATTTGACCCATTACGGACATGACATAAACCAAGTCAACCAATTTAACCAAATAGGTCAAATTTCCACCTTTAGATGTGAAAGAAAAGATTCTTGAAGAAAGATTACCTGACAAATAGAGCATTTTGTGTCATCCAAACAGTAATCGCCTCTCATTCCCCATTCCTTCATATGCACTGGTTTGTATGTGCTAATTCTAAGGCATTTTGATAATTCCTCTTCAGATAGAGCTGTGCTCACTTTGCCCATCTCCTCCTCCAGTGCTAATAGTTCCTATAATAAAAATCATAAAAAGAAGTGGAGTATTTGTTACATACCATTAACGTAACTTACCAATTTATTCACGTGAACCTAAAAAAAAATCATTATTGCTTTATACAATATAAGATAACTCAAATGATACCAAATGCTATATATGGATTATTTGTTGCGGGTAGAGGAAGTAAATTATAAATAGATGAAAAAGGCAGCAAACCTCATAGGACATGTTATCAATGTCTAGTCTCATGTCCCTATGTTGATCATAGAAGTTGAAGCCACCAAGAAATGAATTTCCCAGAAGTTGCTACAAATAACAGAAATTTAGGTTAGTAATTAAAGGTGATAATTTAAATCTGAATATGCATAAAATTGGTTAACTTGGGTTATACTTGTCATCTAACCATTTACAGGAGTTATCTTAAAAGTTTTAGCTAAAATGGAAACACGCTGAAGTCACCAAAGTATATTCAATATGTATTAACGTCACAAATTGTTCTATAAAACTACATTAAGTCATCATTATCATAATATAGTTTGTGGCTTAATCCGCCCTGACCCCCAATTCAAACTTTAAACCAGTACTAAAATGTTTCCGGTATTTACCCAAACCCGTTTTGACATGTTCATCACTAGACCCGACACCCACATTTTTCTACCTCTATTGATAATTATGGGCAAGTTGGAGTCATATCTTTTTTCATTTTCTTTGTTATTTAATAAAGAATCACAAACCGCTTACCTCATATGTTAACCTCTTCTTGATCAATCCTCTCGAGAGCCAGTAGAACCTGCAAAACAGCACAGAAAACAATAGGCAACATTAATCACAGTTCATTTATATAAATAAAACCCTGTCAATATAACTCACGAGATTTACATTTGCAATTGCATCCACATTATCGGGAGTCATACGAGTAGGTTGGATTGGAGACGGATTGTTTGCATGTTGATTGACAGACCTCCGAGTCCTTATAGATGGAACACCACTTCCTCTGCAGGCATTCCAATTTGTTGAGTGTCTAGAATCAGAAACTGAACTTCCATAAGAAGAGGGGGACCCACTTTCATCTAATGATGATGGCCAGCTGATTTTCTTCCCTCTAGCAGATGAGCTTGTTTCACCTTCGGTTGACCTCTTTTTTACTGTATTTTTCTTCCTACCATGGTCAAATGAACCCATTTGACTATTTTGGTTTGCAAGAACAGATGTTTGACCATACACCTTCCTTATTTTTGTGCTTGATGACCCTATTTCAACTGTCCTACCAGCCGGTTTCAAATTTGATACACCTTTGTTTGGCTCGGTACCTCTGGATTTTGACTTTAGTTTGACTTGACTATTTTCTGAAGTATTAAGCTCGTGTTTCTTCACATTGGTGTACGAAGAACGAGAAGAAGGCCTCAGATAATTTTGAGTGTCTAGTGCATGGTTAAGTCTACCACTGCATCCAATTCTATTGCAGAATTGAATAGCTTCATCTCTAGAGCCAGCAATATCTCGTTTAGAAGAACTTGATCCCTTTCTAGCCGCAGAATTCAGGCCAACAGCTCGTTTACGAGAATATAAATCCATAAATGGTCAGTAACGTCTCTTATCTGTCACAAAACTTTTCTTGTTTAAATTGACAAAACATTTCTAATACCAACACAAAAAGAAACAAAATGTTCCAAAAATACGATACCAAAGGGTACACGTGCAAATAGTAGATCATGTTTAAGTGATGCTTCAAAATAAATAATGATGACTTGAAAAAAGTATCTGTTCATATTTGAGATTTTTTATAAATAATGATCATCGAATGTGATCAACAAAACAAAGATAATAAAAAAAAAATCTAAATCTTTGAATAGACTGACTTACAAGGTTGTATACACTTGATAATACATGAACTGGTTTTGATTTATATGACTTGTTTGAGATTAAATATTAAAAAAAAAAAAGGAAGAAGAAGAAGAAAACCTTATGATATTTTAATAACAAATAACTCGATAAATTGTGGTCCATAAAACAACTTCGGAACAAGACCTTGACGTCTTATTCATTTACACTACGGAGTATAATTTAATTAAAAAATAATAATCAAACAGGCCAGATATAGATTATATCATATCATAGTTATGAATAAACATATAGCTACACAAAATTACAGTCATCATATACGATACATAAACAAAATGATCAGCGAAAGCTCTTCTCTAGATATAACAAACAGAATCAAAACAGGTAAACTAACAATAATCTCCAAAATTCAATACACAATCAGTATTTCAATAAGATAAACCCTAATCGGTGTTGATACAGATAATACATAGTACAATTAACAAAACAAAAGAATATCTGCAGTTTTGCTTACCGAGTTGCAATTGGATATGAGTAAAAGTAACAGAAAAGAAGAATAGAAATTGGATGATGATGATACGTGCAGGCGATGAAAAGCGTAATGATATATACATGTATATGTATGACTGAATGTAATTTATAGTATCTACGTTTACGTATAAATGAAATGAAATGATAAAAAAAAAAAAAAAAGATGATATGAAGACGCAAAGCAAACAAAAGAAGAAAGAAAAAAGTGGCTGAAATACCGGCCTATAGTGGTGGAGATGGTCAAAGTCAACGACCGTCTATGGTGGGTTTGGAGTTTTTAAGCTTTGTTTTAATCATCTAATCTAATCTAATATCTATAATATATAAATTAAATTAAATGACACAAAATAAACCCTCCATGTTCAATCCGTTCATTTCACCGTATAGCTTATTATCACCTCGCTCATCCTCACTCTCTTTTCAAACCCTAAAGCCTCCCTCCCCATCTCTGGCCAATTTTTTCTCCCCCATCGTTGGCATTCTTTTCCGCTGGCACTACTGCTTCACATGACCAACTCCGTCCACCGCCGCACAACTGCTTCACACGACCAACTCCGTGAAACATAACTATGGCGTCACTCTTTTTATCTTCTTAGTTACACAAGTTTCTTTTTCTCTATTTTTTCCATTTCTTTTTCTTTAATTTCCAGGTTTATCAGATTTGTTACTATCTGGATGATTACTTGATTAGTAACTCAAACATGTAACAAGATATAATTGGGATAAATAGGGATGATTACTTGATTAGTATGAAGTATGAACTATCTTCTAGTAATGAAAAATCAAATGGTTTCATAAATAAGCTTAATTAATACATACATCAAAAAATCTGTCTAGAAAAAAATAAAAGAGACATAGATGACATGGCTGTTGTATAGACCAAAACAACGACATGGTGTAAATGTGTACGCTTTCCATGTTTTTATGGTAATCTGATCATTAAGCACTAATAGTAAATTTTCACTTTAACGTTCCTTTAAATTTGACGAATTTAATTCCATAATCCTTTATCTTATATACTAAAAGATTAAGTCTCATTCATTAATGTTAAGTCTTACTAAATCAGTGTATTAAGTCCAATTCATTAATGTTAAGTCTTATTAATTTAATTTAATTTTCAATTTAATTAATTAATGTAAATAAAATGAAAGGGCGAACTCAAACTTCACATATATGATCATATCATCAAGTCGTCAACCATTATCATCTTTAGAAACATGGTAACCTACTTACAATTATATTGGGTGCTTAATTTTTATGGATATCAACTCAACCGTTGATTAACTCTCTTCTCAGAGTTAAAGAGAAAATCTTTAACATATGAAAAACTATCGGGAGGAACATGATGGGAGTTTCAAACCACTAAATCATGTTAAATGTTACATGAATTGTCTCTTGAGTTTCTTCTTATTTTTTTGTTAAGCCTTTTTTTATAGTTGTATGCGTTTGAGCTTCGTTTAACTCAACTTATTTTATAGCATTTTAACTAAAGATTACGATACACGTTTTAATTAGATGCACCATCATATTTATATTTCAACAATTACACAAACATTGCGTAATGAACAATTTTATACAAACTGTGTGCATCGCACGGGTCTGAATGACTCGTATAATTAATTTTACACATCTCAAAATACAAAAAGTTGAGTTTTATATTACCTTTTTCGACACTTTACTCTTTGTTCTACACCTATCTATTTAATATTTCATTCTTGTTCATTTGTTCATTGATTCATACTTATATTTAAACAGGGCCGGATTAAAGGGTGTGCAAGGTGTTCTAATGCACAGGGCCTCTAATTTATGAAGGGCCCAAATTTGAGAACATGAGGATGAATATATATTCTTTTTTTGACAATTTAATCAAACAAAATCAAGATTTACGATAAAGGAAACATCAGTTTATTTATAAAATAGGAAATCGTTTATAGAAACCATTACAAAAAAAAAAAAAAAAACATAGCTTGAAGAATTTTAATGGAGTACCAAAGTTTACTGACAATCCATCGAAGAAGATGACTCAAAAGTCAAATGTTTTATTATTTAAAGTTCATGTTACACCCCTGACTATTATTAAAAGTTCACTTTTAGCCCTTATACTTATAATTAATTATTTTAACTCTACTTATATATATACACATACTTTAATTTGATATGCCTTTTAGAATTTTATCTAAGAATATTTTTCATTGTCTTGGTAAATTAAAACTGAACATTTTGAAAATAGTTAAGTATCATTGGAAAGTGGATGACCATTCTATTAATTCATGTAGATTATTATTGGACGGTGACTCTTTTAGTTAATGAAAATTAATAGGCAATTGCTCTAAAAGTTTAATAAGAAAACATAAGTTAATATTGAATTGAACATTCTAATGGCAGACTATGTTATACTCCCCGGTGTTTTACATAAAAGAATTTTCCACGTATAATAAAGGGCCTATTTTTTTTTACAGAACAAGGCCTCCAAAATTTACGAGACGGCCCTGTATCTAAAGAAAGAAAAATTTTATATAAACCTAGCTAACTAAATAATCTAAAAATTTGTCTAACAATGTATCAATCAATAAATTGATTAGTCTCACTTTTGAACCTATTTAATTAGACTTAAATATCAGTACTCTCAAAGAAAATTAGACAAATATTTTCAGCAGTTTAACATTTATATGTTCTTTAATCTTCTTTTGCAAAGTCCGTCATTTAGTTTGAAACATGTTGAACTGATGATACTTACAAGTTATTATAGCACTTTACAGTTTGCTTTAACGACCCGTATAAAAAGACTATAGTAAAATATCTCAAATTAAAAAATTGATTTTGCAGAAGAATATAAAAATAAAAATCTATTAGTATGATGTTCTGTTATTAAGAAAAAAGGGTAACAAATTCTCTTACGACTCCTATCGACCGGGTCACACGACCAACATAAGAGAGGTAAATCATAATCTTTTATTATATCTGCCAATAAAAATGGTAAATGTTGGATACCAACATGATATCGCCTAAATTAGACATATTTATAGGGGCGATATCTATTCAATTTGTATATTATTTTAGTCATTTTATAATCTTTTAGTACTTAATTAGTCTAGTTTAGTTTCAGGTTAATAATCAAGAAGAAATCGAAAAGATATGAAGAAAAGATCAAAAGTTGATGAATTTTTGCAGCTTCTGCGAGGCTCCACGGTTTTGGCCATAACTCCCTCATACGGACTCCGATTGAGGTGATTCAAGTGCCCAAATCTCCGGAACTCAGAGGGCTACAACTTTCAAGAAGGGACCTAGGGCTGAAAATGCATTTTTACCCGCCGGGTACTCAAGAAAAGTTCCAGTTTCACCTAGCCGGGTACAGAACACTCATCCGGGTGGGAAGGCTATTGTACCCGCCGGGTACTTTCATTCCCCGCCGGTAGAAGGGTCGGTTACAGCTTTTTAGCCTAAATTAACCTCTAAACCCTAATTATCTTTTATCTTTTGATCACATACGGATTAAGGACGATTTTTGGGAGTTTTGGAGAGCTTTTGGGGACACCCTAAGTGATCTACCCTCTTGTAATCATCCTAGAAGTTAGTACTTTATTTATTTCACTTGAATCTTATTTAATTGATGTTTATTTCATATTTGTAATTGCATTATGGATTATACTTTGATTATTATGATTTGTTTGAGTGAACCCATGAGAATGGGCTAAATACTTTGTGTTCATCTAGACTAATAACCCTAGATGTTGGACTCTTGATAATTAGAATTGTTTATGCGTATGATTTGATGTTTAATTGTAGAACGATTTGTATTTAATTATTTAATCTATTCAATTGATGTGGTATTTGTTTCAATGAGTGAAAACTCTTGTTTTTAGTATTACATTTGCATGATTATGAATCTTGTGCGTTTAATTGGAGACAATAGATGGATTGAATTAGGTTATTGAATTAAAATATGAGTGGATCATATTTAGAGACATCTTATATGATTAGTAATCTCTAGGACACTAGGATTATATAGATTAAATCATCAAGTTAATAGAAGTGTTTGATCATAATTGGAATTGATAACTTGTCAAGGACACTTACATTTTAGTATTTCAGTTAAATGATTATTTTGTGAAAACAAGTAATTTAGATTAATAATTCTTATACGTTTAATACATTTCTAGTTATTGTCCAACTCTAGTGGTGAAATGTCTAGATGAACATACTTCTATCATTTGGTTGACCAATCGATTTAATTGCTTTCTTAGTTGATACTACCTTTTGACTGCCTGTCATTAAGAGGCAAAATCCCATTTTAAACTATAAATTAGATAAATATTCTTAAAATACATATAAACTGTTCCTGCGAGAAACTACCCGGTAGACATATCATTGCTATACTACTATCCGATTAGGTACACTTGCCTAGTTGTGTAATAGTTAGCTTTAATTTTGTTTTACTATTTTTATAACTAGATATTTACACATTACAACATTTGTAACAAAAATATAACTATGCTATAATATTAATTATTAAACTATCACTTATGATACTTTGGTTCATATAATTTGATATTTATTCTAATGTTGATTATTTTTTATCAATTTCATAGTTAAAAACATGTTAAAATGTGAAGTATGTTCTAGTAGGAAAAATAGACCAGGCTACCTAACTTGCATCACATAAATGATAGATGTCTCGTTACCGGATATTGATTTCAGACCAAACTTAAAACCTAAATTTCGTTGTCACTCAAAAAGTTTATTGAATACAATATAGATATAGAAACACTTACAAAGTAAAGGTTATGGAGTGTTGTGACTTAATAACATACCACACGGTTTAGAAACAATTTGACCCAGACGTCTCATTTTCTCTTTCATGTTTTTTCCATCCATTTGATTAAATTCAAAATACCATCACTACCAGATAAAATTCTAAATTAACAAGGTCAAAATGTAATATGTGTTTATGTAGCTATTGGTCAAAAAGCATCTTATGTGACTCAGATGGCGACTATTTTTCAGAAAAAGGGTCTATTGATATTCGTTGACCCAATAGATTCTTCCGATGTATTATTATGGGTCCAACGAAATTCATAAGTATAGAAAGAAGTCATGTCAAATATAAGCTTTTTCTTTCGACCAAGTTTCAATTATCTTTAGCATTGTTAAATTTTGTGACAAAATATGAAAAAATTATGTGATTTATTGTGTGAAATTAAATAAAGTTAAATGTATTAATGTAATTAGTTATATTAATATAAATAATTAGCGTAATTGTTCATTTAATAAACATTTATATTAAAGGATTTATTTATAATTAACTTTATAAATAACTAACTAGTTTAATCTGGATTGAATTTAATTTTTCTATTTGTAAATAAAGTTGGGTAAGTTTAAAAAAGATTAAACTTATAAGTTTAAAGTGTAAACATAAGTGTTTGACTTGTATAAAAACTACACCGGTGAGAAAACTTACATAAAAGGTTTTAGGGTTATCATTACAAACCTAATCTTGAACTAGAAAAAAAAACCCGAACCCTTCCAAATTCGTAGCCAATAAAATTGACATGGATTATCGTAATATTAAAAAGCTAACGATGAGTTCATGTACAAAAGAAAAAAATGATGATGAGTTCATGTACCAACCTCGAATCTCCCCCTTTTTCACCCAAAAAAAGAAGAAGATGAGTTCATGTACTAAATACATATGTCCATGAAATCCATATCGATCCCCCAAATGGTAGCATTTAGGTGAGATGTTTAAGACTTGCGCCTATTGTGGTAATAAGTTAATTGTATTAGAATTACAGTTCGTCACGAGTGGCTAGATTGTTTTAGAGTACAACTTGGGGAAGGAGAACGTAAGATTACGGGTATAATTTTTTTTTTTTGTCAAACTTACTTAAAAATATCTTTCTTAAAATAAATATCTTAACTAATTTAAAATAATAAACAAAATAATTCCTTGTCGTCACTCAAATTGAACTCAGATCTAGACTTGTTCAATTCAGACAAATAAACTCATACGATGCTCACAAACAATGCTCAAGTTTCATGGACCAAAAGTTATGCTTCACCTTGCTTATAAAGGGCCACGGTTGAAAAAATTCCTGAGATTCATATTTGACCCAACCACCCCTGAATCAGAAGTTTTTGCTTGATTCTCAGGATCATTAGCCTACGTCAGAAGTTTTTGATGCATCCATACGTCTTCAACAATATCCAAGTTAACATCAAGTAAATGAATGATCCATTGGCGAATACACTTTGGCTTATCATCCATCTCTTCATTTCTTGTGTTCCTTGTACAACTTCCTTTTTTCAGTTCCCTGAAATGCACATATAGAAAAAAAGTTAGTGATTTGATTGGATAAAAGAACACAATTAACAAAATAACCACAATAGACATAACAAACTAAATGCAAGTTAATTGCAAAATCAAATTCAAGTGTCATCCATTTGTCCTATAAATTCCCCATGTATTATTTGGTGCACATCTATAGTTTTGAAATACTATAAGTTAACGTCTTCAATTCTCCGTATATTGAATAGTCACATACTTGAACAAATAACTTTATAACTAGATATTTAAAACACGTTATTTTACAAAAATTTCTTCGTAACTCCTTATTCAAATAACTTTTAGAACCTATTTTTAAAATAAAAAAAATTTCGACGTCTTTTTTAATTTTTTATTCATAATAATCACATTTTATAACTAGATAATCACATGAAAAATATGTGGTTATCAAAACCCTATTTTGTGATTATCTCGAACACATAATAATCATATTATATTATAGAATAATCACATGTGATTATCAAGTTATATTTTGTGATTATCTTGAATAATCACAACAGTAACGACTGTAAAAAAAGTTCGAAAAAAACGTTAATATTTTTTATTAAAATTTTTATCATAGCTTGCAAAAGTTATTTTAATAATAATCATTGAAAAAGTTTTGAAAAAAATATCAAATGTTTTGGATATTTAAAAAGTGATTTTAAAGTCATTTTCACGTTCTCACGATATTTATGTTTTTTATTTGAACCCTCCCCTATATATATATACATATATATGTAGGAGTGGGTTAAAGGGAGAAAGAAAAATTGGTGGAGGAAAGGGAGAAAAGTTCTTTTAACCCTTTGATTCAGCAAATTAACTCTTTGATTCATCAAATTAATCATTTGATTCAAGAAAAGTATTTATTAATGAAAATATTTTTTGAATTATAAATAAGTATTTATTGAATCACATAAAACATTTTTTGAAATCATATTTATTTTTTTGTTGAATCATACTTGTTTTTTATTTAAAATTTTTCTTTCTCCTCTCTCTCCCTAAATTTATTTCTTTTTAAATCCTATTACTATATATATATATATATATACTTATATATATATAGTAACATCTAATATATTAAATTAAATTTTAAAACTGATGCGCCGATCTTGAACGTAAGAAAGTTTTATCATGCTTAAACTTTTATGAATGGTGTTGGTCGCAAAACCCGTACATATTTTTGGCATACTATCAAATTTCACGATCACTAAAATGAAATAAAAAAGGGTTTATTGTTTGGTTATATATTAAACTTTATATTATTTACTATTGTATGTAACCACCTTTCAAAAGTATTATTGTATGTATCGAACTTTACAATTTCATATATTGTATGTTATAAGTGACCGGATAACCGGAAACCACCAGTTTCAATACATACAATAGACATTTTTACAAAGTTTGATACTCATAATAGACATTTTTACAAAGTTTGATACATACAATAGACATTTTTTATAAAGTTCGATACAGATAATCGACACTTTTACAAAGTTCTGTACATACAATAGACCTTTTTTCAAGAGGAAAAACGGGGTACCTAATCATCCGATCACTCGTTACATATAATATACGAAATTGTAAAGTTCGATACATACAATAACACTTTTGAAAGGTGGATACATACAATAGTAAAAAGTATAAAGTTCGATACATAACCAAATAATAAACCCAATAAAAAAAGCAGCTTGAATCGATTTCCTTCAACAATAAATTCTTGCTTCGATTTGCTTTTACAGATATTCACATGTGTAGTCAAATACATTAAATTTAGAAATTTTTAATGCATACGCCGGTGAAAGATCATTTGCTCTCATGAATGTATACAACTATACGAGTTGAGTGACAGTCTTGGATAATTCTTAGAATCGTGAACATGAACCACTTTCCGAAAATAATATTTCAGCTCTATAATTGTCCCGTTACCCAAAATTTGTATATACATTATACAAATAATCACTCACAAGAAATCAGAGAAGAAAAACAAAGAGCATTTTTGTTTAAGTGTCTGTTTTTGAGACCAGAATATTATTGTTAACATAACATAAAGTTAGTTAACGGCGATTGACATGAGAAGATGTCATACTGATACGTGAATAAAACATCAAGACTAAGTCATATTTAGTTATTTGCATGCATGGAGTCCATGTTTTCATTTTATTTAATATTTCCTAACGCTGCATTCTCAAAAAAAAATTAATGGAAAAAAAAAGATATCAATTGAAACAATAACAGAAAGCCATTCCTGAGTTTTTGTATAGTAAGTAAATGAATGAAAAGTAATGGATTATGATGGGCTTTTTATTGTAAATCTTTTCCGTCCATATTTAAACGGATCAGAAAGAAAAACAATTCATCTATCTATATAGTGACTAATCTATCCCTATTAACCACATTACTAACTATCTTCTTTACGTGATTAACTCTATAAATAACTAACTATTTTTTTTTATTTTCTTTCACTTTCTTTCCAACTCGAGAATACATACAATTTATCTTATATTACATTCATTTCCATTCTTTTGATCTCTTTTCTTTTCCATCCCATTCTTTTCCACCTAATAAACTTGAGAATGGAGCATAAAGGTCTAGTAGTTAATGGTAAGTCACGTTTCCAACTTCGTGTCATGTTTCCTACAGTTTAGCAAGTACTTGCCATTCATTTCTTTATAAATATTGCAGTTCTTGTTTGAAAAATAGAAGAAAATTGCTAGTAGAAATAGTCTATTTTCTTTATAGGATTCTTGGAGATTGATCATCTCGAATCAGTCTTCTATTACACACCCTTTGTTATGTTAGATATGTGTAGCTAGCCCCTGTGTCCCCTAGCCTGCAAGAGCTGTAGTCCTTTTAAGCCCACTGTTTACCAAGTTTGAATTTATACTAGTTCATATAGACGTGTACTCCACACCTGTACTCCACACCTTTTAGTCTGTAATAGAACTTGAAACGAGAATCTCTTCGATCTCTTGTAAATCTCAATTAACCAACATGATGGATGACACTATGATCGCCTAACACATTGTGCAATTCCCCCTACAAAAGTTATTACTCATTTACAAATTTATTAATTTTCTCATTTTCACTTGAAACAATAAGATCTTTCGACCAAGAATGGTAAGCAAAATATTTTACACTAAACTCAGATTCTATGGTTGATCTAACATACAACAGTCAATGTAAAAACAAGCCCCTCCAAAATTCATACAGACAAAAGGCTACTTACCGTCAAATAAACACCTGCGGATAGTTATGGCGGTTGCAGTAGCCTTCTGAGGATGGAAAACAACTGCACAAATGCCAAAACAGACGGCAACCAAAGCAACAGCTAGAATGAGAGGTCGGGGTGTAAATAATATATTGGTATTATAATTAGTAAAGACATGGGTTGACGATTTATCTGGTAGTTCCTTGTAAGGTGCCACACTCATAACACAATCAGCATTTAAAAGTGCAATTGTTTCATTTTTGTGTGTATCCTGCAAGTTAAAAATGGGGAAGTCAGTTCGCAGGAATGAAAAATTTGAGGGTGTTTGCATGCATATTCTTAAAGTGCTTATATGATATTGTATAATTACATTACAATCAGAGTAATGAAACAGGTGGCAGAAGAAAGTGTTTGGAAAACCTTCTTCTGCTGAAGCTGTAATCATCAAAAACAATCAAAAGTTTAACAAAATTACGATTAACTGGGAAATTATAGATAAAGCGACCAAAAAATGAAAATCATTTTTGTGAAGAAATATAAAATGAGAGACATGCTGTGAAATGGAAGTCGAAGACTCTGTGATTCAGTCAAAAGAGAGTGTAAATAGGTTTTATAATCAGAGGTAAAATTCATTTATACGAAAATTAACTAACGAGCAATAATAACATAATTAATCTCAAAATGCAAATCCAAATGCCCACTTTCTATCATTTTAAATTTAAGGATAAACGACTAGACTCTTTTGAAGCAAAACAGATGAAACAAAATACTTATGTACCTGATTAATGGTTGAAATAGAAGGAAGTAGCTGATCTCTATAGTTTTCATCATCTTCTTCTTCTTCTTTCAAATTATCTCTAGGATGCAACCCAAGGTTTACTTTTTTCTCCAGCTGCTGATTAAGAACTTCTGTAGCATGATTCACAGTCTCCTGAATCAGTGTCCCATCAACGCCACCACTTTTGAGTATTCTCATCTTCACACACTGTAATACTCTCTTCAAAACTGTGGTTGACTCATACTCAATTAAAAAATTAATTACAAAAATGAATCTATGTAGCTCTGATGACATCAAATCCGATTCCATGTCTTCTACAAGTGGCTGTTTAACTAACCATGCTATATCGACGAGAAAATCAGAGAACCTACTAACAGCAACCTCACAAGAACTACTTATAGATGTAGACTCTGAACTTCGTGAATGGAGAGTTGAATAATATTTCATCTGCATTATTTTGATCTCAGAACATACTTCTTCATCTGCAACGAGAATAGGAATGAAATTGGACAGACCAGATTCATTCTCAACCTTCAAAAGAGTAAAGCAGAACAATAATCAAATATAAGATGTAGTAATTACCAGCCTAGAGGTGATATAATGAGTCCGAAAGGGCCCAAGTTGAAGTGTGTCACAAAGCTGAACAATAGTCAACTACAAGATGTAGTAATCACCAAATTAGAGGTGACAAATGTAGTAAATAGGGTTTGGGTTGAAATGGGCAAGTCATTTTGTGTACTCGTTGGAACGGGCGTGCCCACAAACAAAATTTTGATATTTTTAATTTTTTATGTAAATAATTAATGCATTTATTCAAATATTCTGACTACCAAAACAATATTAATAAGAATCTAAATTTTATAAAAGGGTCCTTAGAAGATGGTTTACATTTGAGTATTTCAAGAAAGACAATTAATCGAACTAAGAAGATTGGGACATTTGAGTATTTCAAGAAAGACAATTATACGAACTAACAAAAAGCAACAAGAACAAACGATACATTTTTGCAAATACAAATAGATAAACAATAATCTGGACCAAACCTCAATAAACCCAGGGCCAAAAACATCCAATTCGGTACGAGGGACACATATATTCAGAAACTGATGATCGGAGATTGTAGTTGAGTTCGCGTTTTTGCTCAATGGTGAAACACGCACGTAGTTTGCCATATACTTTCCAGCAAAGGATACTAAAAACCTGCACTTTATACAGTTTAATACATCATTTCATATGGATGGTAGAAAAGGCGTAATTTATTTCAACATTCACATTAATAGTTAATAAGAACTTATTAGAAGAGACTGAAGATTGATGATCCTTTAATTCTATGTTTTGCGTATCCCAGTGTCTAAATGAAAGAAGACATATATTTTAAAATTAGTAAAATTCAATCAAATAAGCCAATAGAGTAATTCTGTAATTATATGGTGCACTACATAATGGAGATTCAGTTCTCATATTTCAGTCGAAAGTATAAAATTAGAAAAAAAATGTACCTAAGTCTGGGCTGAAGCAAATTACTTCCACATGCCAAAAACTCTATGGGTTTGCCTGCTTCAAAGCATGTAGGCTGAACACAATGAAGCTTTGGAGATTTTTCCTCTGCTTTAATTTTGATAACCGAACTTCCACCTGCACCCATCAACAATTTAATGCACATCAACACACAATATTGTAACTATGTATGCACTTTCCATGTCGATGAATGAAATGCTTAAGATTAAGTCCTGACAATGATAATAACCTCTTGCCTAAAATGATATGTAACAAAAATGTTATACATCCAGACGACAAATTCTTGGGACTTTACTTAGCAGTATTAGTGATTGACTAGGAGAATACCAGTAATTAAGACAATCAAATTGCATATTAGACAGGGAAGTGTGATAAAAAAACCCATCCTAACTTATACAGTTATTATCTTTGCAATTTAACTTTAAAAAGAATGGAACATTTAAGCATTTCACCAAACCAGTAATCAATGGTACTTGTAATGTAAACACAAGACATTGAGCTGAACAAACCTTTCATGACACTGAAGATCATGCTATTTAAATTAACAAAAAATGTGTCTCGTCCAGAAAGCAAATTTCTTGGTGAAGCAAGGAAGTCATGTATAGATACTACCGGATCTTCACTTAACTGTTCAAAAATTTAACTTGATTTAGAAAAGGATAATGTAGCTTATATAATACATGAGTAAATACTTTAATATCAAGCAGATATATAGCACTGATTTTCACAATCAAATCCAAAATCAAAGTAAAAGGCATCACCTTCACCCACATAAACCTTGGCATTGCAATAAATATGGTCAAGATTGTGCATCCAGGACGAATATATCCTTCCAACTCCACAGGCATGCTGGCCAACCACTGAAATATCTGTAAAACACTCACCTGGTAAATAAAAAATATTAAAACTCTCCATAATATCAGAGGTGGTGATTTTAACCCATCTACTTATGAGTGGGTTGATTTGGGTATGTTTTTATCTCTAACGGGTAAAGCCATTAAAAAATGGCTTAAAAGAAAACGGGTCACATAGGTTGAAACTCGAAAGCCACCCATGTACATTTTTGATGCGTAAAACCTCTTAAATCATTCTATTCAACAATTTAATTATTATTGATTAATTATAATTTTGTAATCAGAATTAACACACCAAACTATTTATGAAAGCTTTAAAATTTTGGAGAAGAGGCATTCCAGGTTAACTCAAGTCCTAAACCTTACAAAAACTACCCATTTTTTACCGGCTCACATTGTCGACCAGTTACCAAACCCATCTGTCCCACCTCTACTTCTAATGCTAGTAAATACTAGTTACTAGTACTTGATGTCGGAGTCTACGAGGAAACTCTGCTGGATTCCAATCATATAGCTTAAATGAGATCCGGCCAGTTACGCACTGCAGTAAAATGTATATAATCATACATGGTATATGTGAGTGGAATGATTCAGATAAGTAAGAAGTATATTAATAAACTTAGAGTTTATGAAACACATACCATAGAAGAATAAGCATTCTTATCGTCACAATAAGATGGAGACTGAGTTCCTTTTTCTTTCTCTTCGTCAGTTTGAGTTTCACCAGATACAGCCAAAGACGGTATGCCATCAATTTGAATATTTTGGGCTTGAATGGAGCTTGGTAGGGTATTATGCCCATCAGTTGCTAAGAACAGTTCCTCTCCTGCTAATTCACTACTTGCAGGTTTGGCACCTACAACATACGGTTACTTCAGGATCAAAAACAACAATCTATATACATAGATCACACAAGAAAGAATGGGCCATGAATATAATAAAATTTTCAGTAAAGTTAATTGTTATATGAGTTTCACGATCTTTCACTGGAAACAGGGGGTGTTTAAATACGCATTTTGAAAGCGATACTGTGATATTGAACAATCAGAATTACATAATCAGCCATAAAAAGACAGGCTGTAGAGAATAGTGTTCGGATGTGCCTTTTGTGATGATAAATAATCAAATGTTTAATTGTTTGAAAATTTTCTTATTATTTTAAGGAATTAATAGATAAAATGACAAAAAAAATTGTGAGGAAAAAAAACAAACATTTAGTCAATTTAGGGTAAATGACCCCTCAAATGGGGTTAAAAGAAAGGAAAATTAGGTAACTGGTTTGTCAGCTTAAAGCATGTCGAAATAAAAATTAAAAATGAAAAACAAATAAATGTTAATGTCACCTTTTCCAGTTTCATCGTAACCATCATCATAATCTGCTGATTGAAGTCCAGATACTTTTCGTCTCCGGTTATTATGACGTTCTAATTTTCTTCTACAACTACGTTTACCTTCATCAAAATCTGACAGCACATGAAACCTATATCATGGTGAGTTTGTCAGCTTATATTAGAACAACAGAGAGTTGCAAGTTCAGTTAACATAGATTACTCTCCTCCTATCATGGTGAGTTTGTCAGCTTATATTAAAATAACAGAGAGTTGCAAGTTCAGTTAACATAGATTCCTCTCCTCCTATGTCAGCGTATATTAATATAACAGAGAATTGCAAGTTGAGTTAACATAGATTTCTCCCCTCCTTGCTCTGTGAGTCACTTGTAGTACAAAAATTACTGGAGATCATATTCAGTTCCAGTTCTAAAAATCAACTACTCACAAGAATTTCCAAAAACAAAAGCACCGTAAAAATGGTAAAAACATAATGTTATGATTTAATGGAAGAATAACCATAAAAACATTGCATATAACAAGATAACCAATTTTGAGTTTGCCAGATACCCAACTGAGTTCAGTTGATTTTATATATTGGTGGTTTATTACTCAAGTTATAGTTAATCATTCACCTCTCGATTTTAGGGACATAGTTGTAGTACTTTAATATAATCACCATATTCTGAGGATTAGATAGACTGTCCAATTTCAAGTACCATTACCATAACCTGTCTCCAGCTTCTCTTGTTCTTGTTTGTAACAGCATTTTATCAGAAAGTGGAAGGATTTGTGACATGTACATTGTGATTTTAAAGATTTTAAGGAGGATTCGTTTTTATTTTTAATATTTTTATTATTGCTTCCTGAAAGTATACGAGGGGCAACTTGATATCGCTCAACTATAGAGGATTCTTTCATTTCCTTGAAGATCAACAAGCCTTCTTTATCTATCTATCTATCTAAGCTAATTTGGTTCGTCTCCACCAAAGCTATTGGATCCCTCGCAATCATTTGTGAGACTAATAAACTTAGTATCTCCATTGCAAGGAGTATGGTCAAGATAAATATTTGCTTGCTTAAGTGGCAGTAGAGTTCTGATTTCTGAAATATCAAATCCTAAGTAATTGCAACACCGATTACCTAGGGTAAACTCCCTCTGATGAGAGGTATGCTATCTGTAGGAAGTATTAACTCTAATTACTCTAAAATACAAAAATAAGAAAACCTACCCATATTCACAAACAAGTAAATCCATTTGAAGTACTTCATATGTGTATATAATACTTTATATATGCATTAAATTAAGTATCTCTTATCTTAACCTTACTGTCTTCGACACACATCATAAATCAGTATTGTGATAACTTAATTCAACGCAACTAAAAATACAAAGCTAAGAAAACCTACCCATATTCACAAACCAGTAAATCCATTTGAAGTACTTCATATGTGCATATAATACTTTATATATGCATTAAATTAAGTATCTCTTATCTTAACCTTACTGTCTTTGATACACATCATAAACCAGTATTGTAATAACTTAATTCGACGCAACTAAAAATACAAAAATAAGAGTTAATTGAATATAAAAAAACAACTTACTTGCCACATTGCTGACAATATCTCTTATTAGTACCATCAAGAACAACAGTAGTAGCAGTAGCACACCTAAGACAAACCCTATGTCTTTTATGATAACCTTTAAGCTCACTAATATCAACCTCACAACCCGGAACCTGACATCGAGAACTCGCCATAACCGTTCTTGTCTTCTTCTTTCCAGGAGCAGCTTGCTCTTCCTCTTCCGCCGCCAGCTGCGCATCAAGCTCCGGACAAGCACAAGGGATCCGACCCGCTAAAAAATTGGAACACGCCATTCTCGGATCCCGTTTCCTAACCCTAACATTATTATTATTACTAGAATCATTTAGCACCTGTTGTTGATGTTGTAAGTGTAAATCATCATCGATTGAATTATCAAGCTCCTGAGATATCGGAATGATTGGAGGATCATCATCCGACGGTAACGGTAAGTGATCGTCGATATTGAAATCGAGAAGTTGAATCCAATCCCAAATTGACGTTGACGGATCGTCCATAGTGAAGGCCGATTGCGTTGGAGGTGATTGAGGTGGTGAATTATGCATTTTGGTTATGAATTGTAGCTTGATTATTATTGAAAAAAAATGAAACCCTAGAAGTTGTTGGTGGTGGAAGTTGATTTGGTGAAGATGATGAAAGGAATAGATTAACAGCTACTGCTATTGAAGGAAGGTAAGAGTCAGCCGGTTGGTGGTGATAGTTCATTGCTATAAGAATAGCGGAACCCGTAGTAGTAGAGTCGTAGTCAAGTGATCACGACCTCACGCTTTAGGTTTTTAATAATCTTATTTCGAGTTATCAGTCGTCGATTTTATCTCAAACTTTTAAAAATAGTTTAGTGGACTATGTTATGTGAATATTTAATTTAATGTACTTCTTCTTTTTTTCTAAACGAATCATATTAGATGTCTATCTATCCCACTTCAGACATAATGGCCGAATGAATGAGTAAAACTAAAATTTCATTATTTTTAAATAGTAAACTATACACTACGTTACTACCATGCTATTTTAGTAATAGTGATAAAATATTTAAACAATAACAAACACAATTAATTTAATATTGATTATTTATAAATTTTATATATTATTTTTAAAACGTAGTAATCATATTCTTTTGTAATTTATTTTTTTTGAAGTTAATTAATATACATAATCTAATAAATTTAAATTGAAACTAAAAGATAAGTCACAAAAATTTTTATATATGAAAGCCCGTTTTAACCCGCACCTGTTGCGACCCAATTTCGATTTGACTCAAACCCGCTTTAGTCCAATTGCCCGAACCGATCATCCATTTTGTCACCTCTTAATAAAGATATTTATTAATTAATTAGGCTTTATTATAATATAATTATTGCTACTTTTATTATTTATTTATTTTACAAAGAGAATCATGTTTGGTCTACGATAAGGTAGGCCTCAAATTGAATTTTAGATGTATGCCTGTATGGTTATTGGCTTAATTAAACTGAGTGATTGATCCTATATTAATAAGCTTTTGTATTTGGTATATTATTTAATTTATTTTTAAGGTTTAATTCTACTATTCCATCCTAATTTTAATCTTCTTACTCCTTTATAATGGATGTAGAGGGAAGTTCTCCCACATACTTTTGAAAAGACTAAAATACCATTTATTTATATTTAATATTTACATCAAACCTATCCACTTTCTCTCACATGCTTTAAAATTAAATATCTTAAAAATAGTTAGTCAAAAATTATAGAAATTACACCATAAAAATCAAAGCTTTTTTTTTCTTCGATTAGACTTCTCACATGATATACTTTCGACAAAAAAAATTTCTTCATTTTTTGGAATAAAAATTTAGATGTTTTTACATAATGATTCAATTACTAAAAGTTATATGTGTTATCCCGCTTCTTTTGTCTCTCTCACATACATGTCATCTAAACATAAAAACACATAATAAACACGATAGAAAAATATAGATCGAATATTCGACGCCGCTGCTTTACGCGAGTACAAAACTATTAAATATAATAATCGAACTATTGTTACGATTTCATCGTTTAAAATTAGAACTCAATTAACCAATTAGGAGCTGGTATTTACTAGGATATTTAAAAAAAAAAAAAAAAACAAAATTCTGAAGTTTTATTTCAACCCTCCCTCAACCACCTCCATCTTCAATATCACATCTCTCTATCGAGTTTAATTCAATCCAATACTTCATTTGAATCAGTTTT
The DNA here is from genome assembly GCA_963921325.1 of Logfia minima. Lineage (NCBI taxonomy): Eukaryota > Viridiplantae > Streptophyta > Magnoliopsida > Asterales > Asteraceae > Logfia > Logfia minima. The sequence goes on along the minus strand of OY992764.1, from coordinate 7,254,930 downwards.
TTATCAATTCATTCGGTTCATGTTTTTGTTTCTTTAGACTTTATTAGATTTCGTTATTTGTTTTTTAAGGTTTTCTTTTCTTTTTGGTTGTTGAATGATTAATTGGTTAAGTACTTGGAAATGGGTTTTCAGTTTGATCGATGTATTGATCTCTCAATCATGTGCTTTTGTCGTAAAAGAGAAAAAAGCTCATTATTCTTTCATGGAGTTATTAGGGCTAATTTTATGTGGGTGGTTTATTTATGGGCTTTACATGTAAATTGCTTAAATTGTCATCTAGGCTTTACGTTGTACATCTAGTGAATTTTGTTAGTTTGTAAATGGGAATCTTTTTATGGACCGTATATGAATAAATGCTCTTGTGCCATGTTCAGGTCATCTAATCAGTGATCACTCTATTCGAAATCACTATAGTTAATTAGGAACTAAAATCGACCGTATCTTTTCCAGAGATCCCCTTTTGCATGTGCATATTTGCTTTAGTCTTTTTTTACTTCTTACTTTACCAATAAATGATTAGTGGTGATTTTTATGGATCTCATCACATTGATGAGGACAATGATGAGAGTTCAAGCATGCTATACTTTGTAATGCAATCTATATAGTAAAGAAATTCTATTTATGGAGCATATATTTGTTTGTGTTATTTAACAGTTATCACAGTATGACATTTTAGCTTAATGTTATATGCAGTTTATGCAAGTGCGTCTTCTAACTCTCAAGCTGAAGAAATACAAGATGAAATCTCCAAGCTGAAGAAATAAGCAACCACTTTCTCCAATAGTCTCCAAGCTGAAGAAATACAAGATGAAGTCTTATTCGTATGTACCTTATCCTTCTTTAAGTTTCAATCTCATAAATATTGAATCTGTTATATGTAAGCATGTGGGGAAGAACTTATTTTTTCCTGGGATTTGATAAGATCTTTCAAGGGATGATTTAGGACTATGAGTGATGGGTATACTAGGCGATGGAAGGAAGGAAGGAAAACGACATAACAGTCATTTAAAGGTGTTATATTCTTACTTTACTTGTCATGCTATTGACGATATTACCTACGATAACACAACAGGTAACATATGAACAAGTAAATTACATGTACTTGCTTACCTACATTTTGTCTACTTTGAAAAAAATGTATATCGTCTCTCACACACACATACTCCGCCCCAATATCCTTGCATTAGTAACGTACATCTGAAAAGAATTGAACATATTTAGCCAAACTGCTTTCATATAGTTTTGCGATGTGCATTATTTACATTTCACTCATTTACTGTGAAGTAAAATGCTAATTGAAAATTGTAAAAAATCTTATCAATGTAAGTAGGTCTCGGTGTATGACTGCCTGTCATCCAATGTCAATGGATATTTCTAATTGATACTTAGACGAACAACATGTCACCTGTATTTGGTACCGCAATTGAATGTGTATTTGATTTTTATTAGTACAGCAGATAGTAGAGAAGATTTTTAATTGAAGCATTTAAGATAAGTCAACATCTTTCCAAATCGTAAAAAAAGTACACAATAATGTTTGTGGAAATCCTACAATGCAATAACAACCATTGTGGAAGTAGAACTTGGTTTTAATGTTCGTGTGCACATTTAAACTACCTCCGCAAATTATGATTTGACAGCTCCATGCCTCCATTACTACTCAAAGCAACCGATGAAGATGGCCCATAATGGGTAGATCGTAAGCTGACAGAGCGAAGGCAATCTGGCTTGATTTTCATACACACTTAATTTGTGTTTCCAACTCGACATGAAACTAAGAAGATTGAACCTCAATAAGTCTGAATTCTAAATTCACCACTATCATACACTTTCAAAATTATTACAATCATTTATGTTTTATGCCTTAAGATTTTCATGCGCACTTAAAATATTTTAATTCATTGTATAATTTTATTTGTATGGTTGAGATCATCACAAATAGGTCAACATGAAAAATCCATTTGGGATAATTTTATTTGATGAAAAATGATAAATTTGCTTTAAAATAAAGATCTAAATCTAGATATAATATGATTAGTTATTTAGTTTAAGTGAAAAATGAGTGATGAATATAAAAAGAATTAATAGATTATTTATGTCATAAATTATATAGTTTAGGTATACATTTAAGTCTATATTTTAGATATACTTAGGAGAACTCTTATAGTACATGGAATGGGAAGGTCTTCGTTGCTGTTCACCATTGGGACAATGTTTCGCCACTCTGAGATAGTGTTCTCGACAGCGTTATCGGTGGCGTTCCGACTACGGCGTGCCCATGAGACACTGCTCAAGCCTTTTTTTTCTTGTTTATTTTAGTAGAAGAATGTGTACAATGTGTGTGTATGTACAAATAATGTGTACAGGAGGAGAAAAGAAGAAGATGACCTAGTGACATTTTTAATTAGGTTTTAAATGGGTTATTTTTTAAGCTTATTTTTTAAAATGAGCTTATTTTTTTAAAAAGGGACTATTATTTTAAATGGATCAAATCTATTAAAATTAAGATGAATTAAATTAAAATGAACTATATTTTTTAAAACTTATAATATTTATTTTTATTTATAATGAATTTCTTTTATTATTTCTTTTTATTTCATTAAATTATTTAATTTAAAAAAAAAAGTTAAAAATAAAATCTAAAATACTGTCTCACTCTTTATTTGTTTACCGATCACTTTCCGCTGAACACTATAAATATGAGTCACGAAAGTGTGCTCTTATTCGATTCCCCTTTGACATATATACGTAACAAACACGGTCCAAACCTTTGTCGACCCGCTAGATTAAAGTCCCCAACCCGAACCGGTTTATTTAGTGTTGTGACATCCAAAACCCAAATAATCAAATTTCATTGATCTACCACTCTTCTTCTCGGTATTTTTCCTCAATTCAATTCAAGTTTGATTTCTTTCTTCCTTAAAACACACATTCGTTCATTCATTGATTAGTACATATATGATCCAATTTAACAATTCTCAGCTTTTAACTAATTAATTTAAATATATCCATACCTCTGTATTATTCCCATGTAGTCACCAAAACCCTAATTTATTTACGCTTCTATTGATTTTTTATGTTTTTATTGATTTATTTTTGCATATGTTGTGAGTTACTTCAATAATGAGTGGCAGCTGTAATACAATTAACTTCCTTTTAGCTAAACTATTTAAGAAACAATAAAAAAAACCCTAATTTGATAGACTGTACATTTCTGCAAGATGAACATAATCAAATTGAGTTAGCTTAATATTTGGATTGATTGATGTGACCTAGGAAAGCAGAATGGTGTTGTTTTGGTGTCGAACTAAGCAAGCGCAGCTCCGATCTTTATCAAATCTGTTCAAGCGATGCTATTTTCAGATACACGGGTCCTCTTCGGTCATCCATCAAGGTAAAATCGCTGTTGTGAATGGTCAAAGTTTGACTTCTCACAAGATTGGACCAGAGCTTGGCAGCTTTGTGCGATTCTTTGCCGCTCCGGTTCAGGTATTCACTTGCCACACACTTATTTATCTGAATACATATATCGTGTAATTATATGTAAACGTTTGGTTTTTTAGATGTTTATGATGGTTAATTAGGAAATTTGTATCGAAATGGTTTGTTAGGCCAAGCCAAAGTATGACGAGAAGGCTAAAGGGCCACGTATGAACGAGCAAATATCTGCTCAGTATGTAAGACTTGTGACCGATGAAGGTTTGTCTACTCATTCAGTTTCATTTTTGTAGTTTGTACAACTTAATGTAGTACATGTTTTCTTTATGTGTATATTATATACTTAAAACCATTGTGATTCTCTTTATAAACTTTGGCATAATATGAAAATTGCAGGGCATAGCGTAGTGTCACGGCATGAAGCATTGGGCCGTGCACGAAGACTCGATGTTGATTTAGTTGAGGTACAACTCTTGTTCTATGCAGTAGCAAGTTAATGCTGTTCTCCAACATTATGATTTGTGTGCTACAGTTTTTTTTAATTGTTATTAATGCATTATGAAGCCTATTTAAATTGTCTTACTATTACAAATATCTTCCCGTCTTGTGTTGCAGGTTCAAGCAGATGCTAACCCACCTGTTTGCAAACTCATGGACTATAACAAAGAAATGTATATAAAACAAGTGAAGGAAAAAGAACAATTAAAAAAGAAGGTAGGCGTTCTTCTGCTGGATTCCTATGCCTGTGCTCTTGATTGTTTTAAAAATATCATAATATAAAGGTTGTAGTTTTACTATGTGGAGATATCAGTTGTGGAACTCTAAATCATGCAAGGATAGAAGAATAGTATTTTTCCTATTCTTTTGTCTTATATATATTTTTAATTTTTGCAGTCTGACTTGGTTTTGCGTAAAGGAGGTTTGAAAGAAGTTCGAATTACTTATAAAATCGTAAGTTCCCATCTTATATTATTTTCTATGTGAACGGTTTTTCAAAATGCAAACATTCCTTACTCTTGCAATTTCTTTAGAGTTATAACCAATCTTTTTATTGTTTGTAAGCCATTATTTTGAAAGGACATGTTTTTTAAGTAACTCCATTAGGTCAGATGATAATCATTAAGTATTATGAACGTAGTTTAGTTGGTCTACCTGAAAATACGTTTCTGATTTTGAAATTATGGAGAAATCTGTATAGTTGAATGAACGTAGAATATTTTGACCAAAAGGTATCATCACACACTGAAAATGTTTCTGACTCTAGAGTTTGACTAGTCAACCAACTGACCCTAGCATCTCTTAAGGAATACATATGGTGATTGTGCATAATTAGAATCTAGTTTAGAGAGAACTCTTGACAACATTTAATATTCTATCTGGCTTTTGAATAATAACAAGAATCTGTAACCATGACAGAATGAGAAAATTATATCAGATTACATAGTTAAGATAGAGGTAACTGGAAGGAATGAGAAAACTCACTAAAAGTAATAGTCACTTGCTTAGAAGCTAAGTTATACTATAATATAGACTAGTATGAAAGTCATGGTGTTCCAAGTTATGGCTATTCATCAAAGTTTACCATCATTGTTCTTATAATAACTTGCTTCTTTCATGGGTGCCCTTTACGTAAGTTTATTCACAAAGTCTTATGAATCTAGGACAAACATGATTTGAAAACAAAAGCAGATACTGTTAAGCGACTAGCTGAGCGTGGTCACCGGATCAAGGTATGTGTATATAGCTAAATTGACTCTCATTTCTCATCGTTGATAAGGATTGTTTTGAATGAAACTCAACCAGACAGTGATATATCTAAGTATCAATCAACCAATATTTACAAATACTATAATTGGTTTTGATAATTCTGAATGTTGTTTTTGGATGAAATATTATTGTTATAACCAGTGTATGGCAGTGGAAGTGCCAGGACCAGCGGGTACTGAAAAGCAGGACTTGGGAAAACTTCTATTACGACTCTCTGCTCTGGTACATTTTCATTTTTTGTTGGGACTCTTTGCAATTGGGAAACAAATTGAAAAGGGTTGCACTTCCTCTTATGAGAGGACAGTATGGAATAAAAGTAAGTTGGGTCAACCCGAAACACTTATTATCCAGTTTTTGTCAATCTTTACCTTAGTTATGATGAACAAAATTCTAACAAGTTGATTTTTGAATAGATTGATTTGGGAGGATTTGCATCAAAAATAAATTTTGGGTGACTTTCGACCCCGTTTGGCCCATTTGACTTGTTTTCCTTTTAAGCGGCTCTTTTTATTTTATCTGTTTGACCCATTTATAAGTAGATGGGTTGAAGTTGCCACCTATGGTTTCTTTTTTTCTTCTTTCTAACTAAATAATTTTCTGTGGTAGATTGATGATTTTTCTCTTGTGGAAAGTGGGCCTAAAGTAGAGGCAAAGCAAGCATACGTTGTTGTCCGACATGTCAAATATGGTCCTTTGAAGAAAGGTCCCGGCAAAAAGAAGCTTTTAGAAATGTCAAATGATTACTCTTCAACAGAAAGCCCGGAAAAAGATCAAAGTTTGCATGAATCTGAGTCTGAAACTGAGGATACTGGTCCTGACGATAAAGCAGAATCAGATTCAGCTGATGATGTTGACCAAGAGCGTATGATCAAGTTTGCACCGGAAACATCAAATAGGTATGCTGCAAGACAAACAAATGCTTCAGTTCCTCGATCAGAAAACAGGTATGCAACCAAGGGCCCAACTTCGGCTCCTGGTGCGAGAAGGTTTGAACCTGAAAGTCAAAGTCAAATTCAAAACCCTGGTGGCAATCGGCAATTCGATTTAAACAGGCGGGGCCCTGGTCAACCAGCATCAAGTTATGGGAAATTTGGTGCACCAAAACCGAACAATGATCTTCAGAGAGAAGACGGACCCGTACAAGTAAATAGGTACCAGAAAGGACCAAACTCACAACAACCAACTTCAGATTATAGGGGTGGTGGAGATTTTGGTAGAGAAAACTCGAATAGCAACCCTAATGGGATAAGGGAAAGACAGGCTGGTTTTCGAAGATAAATACACAATTTTGTTGAATGAACTCTGCAGTTTTGATATTTTTCTATGAAATGTAGCCCATGTAGGGTGCTATTTAATTTATTGTTGTAATATGCATGGCTACAGTGTGCACCACTTGATAGCCCATTGAATTATAAGATCAATTATCGAGTTGGATTTATATAATGATCACACTTCCAATAATCAAGTGGATTTTGGTTCTTTCTGCCATGTTCTGTTATTCGGCAAGTACATTGGTTGTTTGGAATCTAACTTCTATGCGAACAAGTAACGACCAATCTAATGACGACTAGGACAATGTTTCTTAACAAATGGGGGCCATTTCGCTACTATTCCATATTCTGCAAGTATCTTGGTTGTTTGGAAATTAGCTCTTACACTAAAAAATTCCAAATGCCCCACAGTTTTTAAGAATGTGATTTCAATACTTGCAACCAATCCAACTGTGAAGATTTAATGCAATGAACAAGGTACATAAAGATCTGAAAATACATATTGATGGTTCAATGCCCATGTTTACATTTCAAAGAAAGACATGAAAAAAGAGAGCATACATATACTAGATTAGATGGTACAGTAGAACAACCGTTCATCTTAAAATTTTCTCCCGTACTTCCCATCCTCATGCTTCTCTAGAGAGCTATCTTGAATTCTTTGTTTGATCTCAAAGCTAATAACTAAAACTATAAGTTGGCCTTTCAAAATCTTACAAAAATTCAACAACTAATACAATCTCTATAACTCCATCTCATTCTGGTCAACAGGTAGATCATCTAGATGTTCTTCATCAATGGTCTCAGCTGACTTCCTCCTTCTAAAAGCAGCCCTCTTTATAAACTTTTTGCCATTGTCAGGAATACCTTCATCACCACTTAGCATCCTATAAATCTATACATTACACACATATGATATATGGTTACAGCCTTTCCTGATCACTAGGTTTCTTATAGATCTTAATGACATGAATTTACAAATTTTGACCTGCTAAAGTATTTTAAGCAGGTACTTTCGGATGCTATTATTGAGCAGCAAAGACTAAATAGCCAGTGCATTATATTTTCAATATATAATCACAAAATCGGGAATTTCGATACTTGCATTTGTTAGTAAACATAGAACAAGGTTACACATATCCACAGTTATTTAAACAAAAAAATGATCCATATATGATAAAGAAGAAACATTGGAAGATTATAAAAGATGAACTTTAAATGCTTGAACAACAAATGCTGATGCATACTTTGAATTAGTGCAAAATGCAAATTATTTTAGTTAGGCTAAAAATAAATTTAATGATTGTTAATGCATTACATAATATATGTAATAAAGCAAGAAGAAACCGATGTGGTACCAATAAAATGATAAACTTTACCGTGCTCATTTTTGGACGTTCCGTTGGAGTTTGATTGATGCATTGAGAAGCAATCCATACCATGTCATTTAGCTGCTCCAAGTCACAGTCACCACCAAGATGAGGATCAAGAAGTTTCTCAACGTCTTTTGCATTGATCAAAGGTTTAGCCTGCAAATTATCAAATAAAATGTTTGTTGTTGGTTAAGAAATTGCAGCATACTCATAGTTACTTTTCAACCACGGTTAGTTTTATGGGTTGCCTCTGCAGGAAGAAAACACGTACCCACATAACTAGACTCTTTTGTGACTCATCTAAAGCAGGACGTCCCGTGATGATTTCTAACAAAAGAACTCCATAAGCATACACATCAGTCTTCTCATCAACCAAACCATCCATGAAAACCTCAGGAGCAAGATAACTGTAGTTTAATAAACAGTCTTCAAATTAAAAAAAAAAAAGGACAATAAACACAACATAACAAGTACGAAAAACCAAACTAGACGTGTGCTTACGTACCCAAATGTCCCTTCAAACTGTGATACAGTGAGGTTTGCCCATTGATCTGGAAGCCATTTTGCCAGCCCGAAATCAGAAATCTATGATTACATCAAAATTTGAAGATCATAATGATGTCTAGACACAATGTGATCACATATCAAACAGACATGTGACGGAGAACAAAGTAATTTCAAGTACCCGAGGTTCAAAATCTTCTGAAAGCAAAATATTAGCAGCCTTGATATCTCTATGAATGATTCTCCGTTGACAACCCTCATGAAGATAAGAAAGGCCTGATGCAGTGCCTAATGCAATGTTATATCTAATTCCCCAATCAAGTTTCTCTTTCTGACCTGAAATAGGTAAGCAGAGTTAAAATACAGTTTGAAAGCAAAAATAACAGTTTTTTTTTTTTAAATATAAAATAAAAAATATTCATAATGATTATCAAGCTAGAATATTTGTAAATTTAGAGGTGGCAAATTCGACCCATTTACTAATGACGTGGTCGATTCGGGTATTGTTTTTATTTCTAACTGGCCAAACACGTTAGCTAAAAAGATGACATGTCAAATGGGCCACACTGGTAGAAAGTCACCCAAAGTGTACTTCTGTTAATGCATAAAACAACCAAAATCGTCTTTTCTTCGAAATTAAGTTGTTATTGAAATAATATAAGTCTTGTAATCATATTTGAAACACCAACTGTTAATAAAGATTTGACATTTGAGCAAAAAGTGTTTTCAGTCAACCTAAACCTTTTGACCCGTTACCTGACCCAGCCCTGTTTGGCGTCTCTAGTCATAATGAACAATGTAAATGAGAACTAACCAGAAAGAAGAGAAGCTAAACTTCCATGATGTGATAAAGGAAGAACAAGGTACATGCCACTCTCAACTCCATATCCAATAACATTTGAAATGTTTGGGTGGTTGACGTGTACAAGGATTCCAAGTTCAGATAAAAAGTCTGAAGTCATCTCTTCAGGTGTACCTCTGATTAGCCGTTTTACAGCTATAATTTGCCCATCTTGCAAATGGCCCTTGTAAACTTCAGAATAACCTCCCTCCCCAATTAAGTTTTCTTCATTAAAAAAAATGACAAGTAAGAAATAAGTAGTTAATGTTAAGAAAAACAGAAACTTCATAGTCATTATATATGACAGCACGAAGTTATAAACAAACCATGATTGAAGTTGTCGGTTGCTTCTTTGAGTTGTGCAAGCGAGTAATTTGTCCATGAAGCCTCAAAACAATACAAATCGGCATCTAACCGGGAAGGAAATTTAGGCATGCTTTGCATGAGTTTGCGACTCTTTTTCTTAGTCAGCTTCTTAATAGAAGGTATACTAGGAAGTATGCCAGGATTAAACGTATGCAAGGTTACTGATGGCGCTTTCTTTAAATTATGTAAGAACCCACACGATTGTTTCGGATGAGATTTTGGATCAACTTGAGACGATGAGCCTGAAGCATCATAATCCTTAGGCGATGCTGGTTCATATTCACTTCTATTATCCTTGACATCCTTTAGTAGTGGCTCATCGGTGTCTTTATCATCCTTATCTACACAGCTAAATGTTAGCAATTAATGTTATAGACAAATTTAGTGACACAGGGTAATTCAAGTGATGAAGGACAATGGCAAGTAGTAATGGTAGAGGTGGTAAAATGGGAGTGTCAGTTGGTTTGGTAACGGGTCAGGTACACTTCAGAGTAAAGGTACGATGATGAAATAAAAAGGATAATATACAAGAAATTTCTTAATCAAATGAGGAGATACAACTTATTTCTACCTTGAGCAGAAATAGGTACTGAAGAATCAGAGAAAAGAATTCTGTTATTTTCTACTGCAAATATAACCCCTTCCTTCTTTAGGTCTTCAGCCATGTATTACTGACGAAAGTAACATAAAATAAAATAAAATGCATCAAATTATAGTTTGAATATAATGGGAATTTACAAGAACATACAAAAACAAATATCCATATTCACATAGAAGATGAATAAACCAACAAGATTACATTTTTATCATATAAAACTAAACCAATATCATAATATACAAGCACTGGCCAATTGGAAAGCAATTAATTACTTCATACATGATTTAAATCTAACAATCTTAAAGATGAAAAATGTTAAACTTTTTGATTTGAATGAATAAGTAAATTAAAAATTGAAAAAAAGAAAAAAGAAAAATGAGACCTTGAGGAATCTGAAGGAACACCACGACGAAGATTGGTCTCGAGATACACGAAGCGGAATCCTTCATTTGATTCTGATGGACACAAAAATGTGAGAGAGAAAGAGAGAATTTTATGAGACATTGGGAAATATAAGTGGTAGCCATGTCCATGGTTGCCCCCTCTCACCATCTTTCTTTTTAATTTATATCATTGGTTTATTTGTCAAAACATAATATCTACTACATAACATATAACATACAACATAACAAACAAAATCCAACTACTAGTTTTACCAAAAAACTGGGATCATGTGGAATTAATATGGCCTTGTTGATGTAAGAATTAGTTTTGAGGTAATAAGTCCAAAAATCCAAATTCTGGTTTATGGTCCGTTTTAGGACCCTACTCTTTCAAACCAAAACAATAAGGATCGGCTAGTATTAGCAACCTTTTAGTTCTGGTTCGGTACCATTGTACTCCAATTTAATACAGTTGCACGAAACTCTCAATTTTAGGCCAAATTCGTTTGTTTGTTTTTGTTTTGGATTAGTTATGGTGTTTGTCTTTCAAGTAGGCATTGTTAATAATTCAAGTTAGAAGTTGTTTCAATGAAGGATGAAATGTTATTCGTAAAGACAATATCATGGAAATGAACAAAAGTTGGAGGACCAAAATTGTACTGTAATAAAGTTTGTTACTTAGGTATCTTTGCATAGCTAAACATATTAGAAGGTGATAATTTGTAAAAGAACCGGTTATCACTTATTCTATAATTTTTGAGTTGTTAGTACAATTAATGATGTAATAAATAAGTATTTATTTTATTATTATTATTATTTATACTTATACTTATACTTATATTATAAACAATCTATAATAATAATAATAATTTATCTAAATCTACATCTACAATCCTATAATATTTGAGTTTTTGGTACAATAATGGTATATTAAATAAGTGTTTAGTTTTTATTATTATTACTTATACTTATGTCATATACAATTTATAATAACCATAATAATAATAATTTATCTTAAAAGATTGAGTCTTTGTGTAATAGTTATAAATTATCAACTATATTAGATGACGGTAAGATATAGTAAAAAGGTAAAAGTATTTTAATAATAATTATTATTATTATAATCTATAAAAATTAAGTTTTCAATAATGATAATATTAATACAATATTTAGACAATATAATAAATAAGTATTTATTATATTTTCACGTATATATGTATCTATTTAAATTAATTTAATTCTAAAATGTTTAATACTATTTGTTTTTACCTTCATTCAAATTAAATAATGTATATTTAACATTTATATTAGTATAAACTTTTATTTGGGATTAGTAACGCAAACAAATAATAGTTACAAATATGACCGAACATTAGAATATTGTTAGTCACATGTACATATAATACATGTGTTTGAATTTATACCAACATTACAAAGGATTTCGTTTCTACATATATACGAATATAATATTGACTTTTAGATGCTTGAAAACTCAACTTATGCTATTTAATTGGTGTATGCAGTTTTTCTATAGTTTATAAGTACTTATTGGCATTTACATTTACATGATTTACACGTTAATATATCTTACAACAATAAATAAATTTTAATCTAAATGTAGTTGTAATTTATCATAAATTATAACTCAAAATCATACTTTTTATTGCTTCATTTACAATATAACTTATTATACTAAATATATCGTAAAATAATAAACTTCGTGCATCGCACGGGCAATCATCACCGGTAATATATAAGATTCTGTTACTATGCATTGAACCATTTATCTTAGACAGTTTCTTCGGTTTTCTTAAATTCACAAGCTTTTTTCTTGAAATTTCCACATGCTAATAGATTATGCTCATATTACAGTGATTTTTGAACATCGAATTTTCCATCGGTTTCTCTATCAATCAGCCGAATGTTTAGCTGTTTTATTTGAACTTCAAAGTTAGTTGTAGTTTTGAGATTTTAAATGATGTGTTCTCTGTATGTAATTAATTGTCCAAAGGTTATCGGATAAGTTAGATTTTCCATAAGTCACCATGTGAAGTTGGTTGATCGACAAAAGAAAAGGATCAAAGAGTCCTTTGACACACCTGATTCTTCACTCACTTTAACATTACTTCCCATTCGTCTCCTCAAACCCAAAACAACACTTGAGCCAAATAACCTTCAAACAAGACTAAACAATAGTTGAAAACTATCAGTACTTCCTTAAAAAATTATGAGTGACTTTAACGTTTATAGTTGCAATTGATGTGGGAAGGAATATCAGGATCACCATCTCCATCATTTTCTTTGAGAATGTAAAAGACACATTATGACTTCTTTAATTACCAACGTCATGTAAATTACAAATGGTGACAACAAAAAACATGCTATAGTCCATTTAATGGACATTACGAGAAATTAATCCCTGAAAAATAGCATAAAGGTCCTTGTTTTCTGGGCCAAAGATTTCATCTGCCTTCTGCAAAGTATCCTGAGAGACCACAGGGAAAAAAAATTAAAAAAAAAAAACTGAACACTTTGGGGAGGTCAGGACTGTGAAGTGGACGAATGAAAGAAAATTGATGTAGACGTACTTCCTTTGTTTGCTTGTGGGAGTTTAATTCCTTCACATTTGCCAAAAAAGCACTAAACTGCTCATATGACAATCTGCCCCTGAAGAATGTAAACGACGAGATACGTGATTGTTGAAAAATTGAAAAAAAATTCAGTACAGGTGGAAAAATGGGCGGGTCAGGTTTGGATGACCCACAACATTTTATTATATGTAAATATAAGCAGTGTGTTAAATTATATTACATCTATACTACTATTTCAATAATAAGCTAAATTTTTTCTTATAAATTTTTTGGAAGTTTTATGCATTAATATACACTTTGGGCTACCTCCGACCCGTTTGACCCATCTGACCCGTGTCCTTAAAGCTATTTTTTTACTCATTTGAGAATAACTATAATCCGAGAAACCCACTTATCAGTAAATGGATCGAAAAGTAACACCTTCAAAACACTAGTAAAATCAACTTAGCATACATAATGAGGGTGCAAAAATGTACATTCAACTGGATATGTTATCCGAAAAGTTGAAGTGTTGCAAAGTCACAAAAACTGTGGCAGTTTTCATGGAATTGAGGGAGTAAATCTGGAAGGACGCTTAAAAGTAAAGACAGACACATGCAAAAACAGTTTCGCAGTAAGAGTTTAGAATTTGCTAACTTCGTATTGCAAGTTTAATATGTCACAGTTAGTAAATATCCTGCCTAAGGAAGGTTATGTTCACTGTTAGATTTCCAATGAAAGCATGTTACCTCACTTGTCTGAAGAATTCTTTACCATCCACTCGGGTCCGTCCTGGAAGAAGTACAAAGGTTTAACACATCAGTTGCATAATGAGCAACAAAATTAACGTGTACTTCAATAGCTGAATGATTAAGAAAAATGGTTAAACCTCTAAATAGATGAATCCAAAGCAAAGGAAACATTTTAATGTATAAAATATGAACTCTGTAGGACAAACTTTTTTTGTCTGTATGTCAACGGTTATTGCATATATTGCTTATCTATAAGGTGCTACTCCTTAAGGTTTTTCTTTGTCCTTTTATTTATTTAATTTTTTCTTCGAAGTTAACTATGTTATGATCAAGAATCCACACCTGACATGGAGCTGTATGGGCTTGCAGTTCCTGACGAGAAGACAGAAGATCTGTCAACAGACATGCTTCTTGTGTTTGCAAAAGCAATTGAGTGCCTTCGTGGAGAAACTGGCTTAGAAGTCCTTTTTGGGGACGTGGAAGCTGATAGGATTGGAGGCGATCCAGGAGGTGTTAGCCGAGGCGTGCTTGTTTGTGACGCTAACAACATGCTCGAAATACGAGGTGGTCTTGAGGCGGCTTGAGAAACCAAAGTACACAATAAATTTCCAATAATTTCAATCAATCAACAATAGGTTGGGAAATACCATTAGAGACTAATGGAATAATCTATGTAGCTTACCATCTGTCACAGGCTCATCTTGATAGGAATTTTGTACGTCTGATGATAGACTAGTTATTGGTGAAGCATTTGAAGGTGGCTTGGTATCTTCATCTTCTAAAAATCGTTACATCTTTTGTCATATAAAACTCTACTACAAATATTTGGAATGAAATAATGAAATTAGAGATTGAGTAACCTCCTGCAAATGACTGAGATGATAAGCTTGAATTATTTGGCACAGTTGATGATGCAGTATCCCTAGCCTGCAACCTTAGCAAATTTATGAATGAGAAGAGGACCCGTCAACTCTTACTGTTAAAAAATATACTGCAGCAATCATCAGTCCAGATCAGCATTTCCAGTGACATTTTATGATAGGGAAAATTTCAAAACTAGTTACTATAAATTCAAAATTTCCTTAATTGAGTAACCAAATACTGTTTTACACATTAGTAAAACCAAAATTCTGGTTGAACTTCCGGCTCCTTTTTATGAGTGAAACGATGTTTGGTTACCTACAGTAGGAAATTTTGGAACTTACATAACCTTTTTCTGAAACTTTCCTTTTCTGATAAGGTAGTTAGCAGTTATACTTGACTGCTATTGTTGGCTTGAATTAGAGATTAGGCCTTTAAGCATTATAATCTGATAGTGTGAAAGTTATTACTTGAAACGGTTGAAAGTATGTGCGCATATACTTTGAACAATCTAATTACAAACAATCTAAAGCTTTGAAAGAGTTTAACTACTCACAGAACTTCCTCCATCATCTTGAAGTGACATCATGAGCGTCTTCCTGAAGCTCTCCAACTGTATCCATCAGAAGAATAAGATTCAGTTAACAGTTTACGTAGGATCCAAATTCGGTTTTTACTTATTACTCCATAATCAATACATTATACATATACATTATATTATTAAAGTAAAGAAATCAAAGCCACAATTCCACAGATAAAATAGGGGGAATTCCAGAGAAAAAAGTAACGGAAGTTACCGAAAACCTTGATATAGGTAGCATTAACTCATTAGTACATTAAATTAACCTTTTAATTCAGTAAATTAACCTTTTAATTTAGCAAGTTAATTATTTTGATTCAGGAAAATTGCTTATTAACAATAATATTTTTTGAATCATATATCAATGTTTCTAGAACCACATAATGTATTTTCTAAAATCATATTTATTTTTATTGAATCATACTTGCTTTTTACTGAATCATAGTTTTAAATATATATTTCTTCCTCTTATCCTTCAAAATATCATTTTTTGAAACTTCTGGTGTTATATATATATATATTCAAAATTTAAATTTTTATCTTACCTTTCTATATTTGAACTTTAACTCCTCATTGTTAGCAAAATTAAACTTACAGTAAACTTATGTCCCCTACTCAAAGTTCTTTTTTTTTTCCTTTTTCTTTTATAACTTTCATTACTCTTTTCTAAAGCTTAACCAATAAAATAAAAACATCAAATCACCTTAGCAACATCGCGATTCAGCTTCTTAACTTGGTCCGATAAAGTCGCATTCTCATTCACTAAAATTTCCTAAAACATTCATAAAAAAATTACAACAACAACAATGAGAGCAAAGAAAAAACCCTCAAAAACAGTTAAGAAACTAGAAAACTAACTTTCTCTTGATCAGCACGCGAAAGCTTATCAACAACATCTGCAAGAGAATTATTAAGCGATTCAATTTGATTATGAAGATCATCAACAACAAGTTCCCGGTCAGCGAGCTGGTCATGGAGAACGGATGACTCTGATTCAAGAGCAGAGATACGCGTAAAGAGTGCAAGGGAAGTGATTTTACGTGCGAAATCGAGCTGTTCGAAAGGATCAGAAGGTAGCAATTCGAGTAGTTCTTGTGGAAGATTAAATGCCATTGGTATAGAAGCAGCAGATTCATTGGGCAGCATGGTTTTGCAGTTGTATGAAGGAAATGTTATTGTTTTTGAAGAAGGTGAGAACAGAGGTGGTATAAAAACTAAAGGCTGAAATGGAAACAGATAAGGAGTGATTTCTACATATTTGGATTTTTTATACCTAAACATTATTTTATTTTATATTTATTATATGTATATAATATGGGGAAGAATAAAATTTGGGGAAGGAGGAAGCAAATCTTAGCCCTTGATTTTTTTATTAAAAAACGTTTTTAACATTCATTGGAGATGAATGTTAAATTTTGAAATTTTTGTAATTTTTAAAATTCATTTATGATGAAATCAATGGTTGAGATTTACTTCTCTTATTACCTAATTTTTTTCTTTCCTTTTGATCCCCATCCCATATAATATAATAATAATAATAATATATATATATAAGAAGAAGATCCAGATCATTTAAAAATTAAATATGTCTCATAAATTATTGTTATTATTATTATTATTATTATTGCATACTTCACAAAATAAGTGTACGTATAGAATTTTATAATGGTACAATTATATACCCAGGTTACCTTTGAATGGGGTCAAATATCTATTTTACCTTACTTTTGAAATGCAGGACATGTAAAGATTAAATGCTAAAATATAAAAATAAGTATTTAATTTTGGACAAAAATAGTATTATTAGAAAGAAAAATATATATAAAATATAAAGGTATTAGAATTTATTCCTTTTTATTATCTTTCAAGTTCCTCTTCTTAATTTGTAACATGCTAAAATCTGTACGTTTAAGGTAGTTTTAAGCAAGTAATCCGTAATGATTTGCTTTGGTGGATGGATTAGAAACTTTCCTGAAAAGTTTTCATTTCTAATATAATTTCATGTGACTTATATCTTTATCATCATTCTGGACATAAGTTCTCAACTTGTAAGTATTGTGTTGGTTTACGGTTTTGGGGACATCATTTTGTATTTGGGTCTATATTTTATTATATCAATGAACACAAAAAAATACCTTTTAACTTGACTCAAATTTATGCGGTTTAATTAAATTATTTTTGATTAATTTTCTAATCACTTTAAATATATTTTACAAAAGAGTATTCGAACTTGAAACATCTCGTTAAGACATCATGACCTTTTACCAAAAGACCACCTCGAAAATGGTTAATCACTAAGCAATTTTGATGTCAATTTGAAGCATTGATAAATAGACCGGCCTAAAACTTAGATCTAATAATCAACCCTATCGATTCAAGTTTTAACATGAAGATCACACATTTTTCTCTTTCTCTGTATTAATTTCGCAAAGTATTCTAATTACAATTTTATCCTATTAATCAAAAGAGAAATGCTTTGATTACAAAAGTTTTAGAAGATTTTTATTATAAAATGATGTAAACACTACTAAGATGAAGAGAGGGAAAAGAAGGATGAAAAGATATGAACCAATGCAACAATGACAAATTATCATTCTATGAATTTTCTCGTAACCATAATATTACTAATTTTTATGTAATCATATCACAATCCTTTTTATCTAAAAAATAGAAAACTGAACTTATATATCAGGAAAAATAGGGTTTTTATTACTTCATCATTAATCATCTCCTAAAGTTGAAAAAACGTGGTTAGGGTTTAGAAGAGGGAAAAACGAAGGGGAAGACACTATTTAATACTATTTGAAGAATTTCATATAACTGGTTCAAGTTTTCAATTTCAAAATCAAGGTACCAAATATAATATAAATGCTTTTTTAAATTTATTTTCTTGTGAATATAAATTTTGAATTTAGTGAATCAATGTATTCTCACTTAAAATAGTCATTTGATCCTCTAGATAATTCAATTACGTTGCTCTATTTATTATTGGTTTTGCAAATATATACTAGTTTTTATGTTAGTTTTTTTTCCTTTTTATCATTATTTTGCAAATATTATTAGTTTTAGCACTGCCTTCTTGAGTTAGCGTGGTTTTGCTTCAAAATAATCTCTAAATATCTTGCATATGAACTGTGGTCCGTGAGTGGAAGATACTCTAAAATATCTTGCGTTCTATACTCTCCACGACTTCACTACTAAAGTGCACAAAAACTCTATAAATACGTGTTTATATAGTTTTGTCACAATCAACGATTCTTTTTTCCCTATCATTTTGTGATGCCAAGCATATATATACATATATAGGGGTTGGTTATCATAAACAAACTTTAACGTACAACAAATAAGACAACATATTAACTGTCGGATGAGATTTGATGAAATTAATTTTTCAAAATAGTCAAAGACTAATCAAATATTTCTAAAAGGCAAGAGGTCATTCAAAGTTCCGGTGGTGCACAGTCAAAAATTAAAATTTCGATGGTATACAATCAGACTTTAAAGTTCGGGTGGTGCACTGTCAGAATTCCGGTGGTGCACAGTAAATGTTTCGGTGATGCACACTGAATTTTTTGATGTTACAGATTCATACCATTTGAAAATTGCAAGCTTCACATATTTGATGCACAAAGAATATAAATATGATGATGCACAGAACAATACATAATGCACATCAGAATTCCGATGGTGCATAGTCGAAATGTTAGTTTGCTAATGGTGTTCTAGTTATGGAGATTAGGGTGATGGGGGAGAGGAGAGGAGAGGGAGGGGAAGGGGAAGGGGGAGGGGTTATTAGTTAAAAAGGTGAAGAACTTTTAATTTTAACTAAATGGTCATAATTATGCAGATAAAATTACTAATTCATTATTTGACTAAATTGTTATTTTATTTGTTTTACATTATTGTATATGAACCAAGCTTCATATATATATATATTATATATATACTCTTGTGGCACAAACATTTTAAGAAATATTTTCCGTATCAGTCGAAGTCAATTCGGTTCCTATCCCAATATTTTCTTTAATGAAAGAACTTCATGAAAATAATTTTTCCATCTTGTGAACTATATAGTTAAAAAGAAAAACAAAGATAACCAATTTTTTTTTAAAAAACGTAACTTTGATTGGTTAACCATGATTTATGTTTTTCACACTTTCTATGTCGGAAAGTTAAAACTCCATTTGTTATATTTAAACGAGTTCTAAAAATTTCATTATTTTTTAAGAGACACAAAACACTTTTCAATCTTTAATAAAATAGAAATATAAGAAAATTATTTTGTACCCAAACACAGTCTTAGTTTTCAAAATCCAGAAGCCTTCATGAATTGTTAACTGAGTTTGGAAATTAAAGCCAAAAGACCAAACATAGACGAGACTAAATTAAAGGGTAATACAATTTATTACAAGCAGATTGACTAGTCAACAGCTGGATGCTCTACAAGGCTCCTGCATTTATGAGCATAGGCTGTAGAGACCCCTCCAGATGAAGACTCATAATCTTATTGGCCCCACCAACAAACTCACCTCCTATGAACACGGCTGGGGGGTTTCGTCCACGCTTTAAAAGGCTTTGCTCGATCTCACGACCTTTAGAGATCTCATCTAGCTCGAAAACCGCAGGGTTTACTCCAAGTTGATAAAAGAGATTCTTTATTGAGTGAGATATGCAACATGAACTCCTACTAAATATCACCACTGGCCCCGCCTCGGACACCTTTCGCATCACCATGTCCATTTTAATTGGAAGTTTGAGTTTAATTTGTTTAGAAGATCGTTGATTATGAAAGAAAGTCTATGTATATATTAAGAGGATTGACTAGATCGTAAGTTTTGGTGTGAGAAAATGAAGAAATCATGTTGTCACTTATATAGACTTTGTGGAATAATCTTATAATGGACTTCCAAAGAATAAAGCCATGAATATAATGAAAGTAATAGAGAATTGTGTTCTTGATATATAGCACCATTGTCTCATTTCAATTATGGTGACGTGAACATATTCTTATGATTGCGAAATTATTCTACTGCTCGTTTATTGCCTGCTTGTAGATTAGATTCATATTATAATTATAATGGGAGTTATGCGACTTTAAGCTTTTTTACTGTATGATTAGATTTTAGGCCTAAATGTTAAGACTATCATCACCAAGTATTAATCACTACCATTGTTACTTAACTTATATTTACAAATTTAAATTAATGCTTTTAGATATATATATATATATATATAGGGGAATGATCTATAGGGAAGCTTCAAAATTTGGGGAAGGAGGGAAACAAATCTTAGCCCTTGATTTTTTTTTATTAAAAAACGTTTTTAACATTCATTGGTGATGAATGTTAAATTTTGAAATTTTTTGTAATTTTTAAAATTCATTTATGATGAAATCAATGGTTGAGATTTGCTTCCCTCCTTCCCTAATTTTTTTCTGCCCTTTTGATCCCCACCCTATATATATATATATATGGTGGGGATCAAGAGGGAAGCAAAAAAAAAGGAAGAAGGGTAGTAAATACCCATTTATCATCAAAATATGATTTTCAAGCAAAATTCATCAAATTAAAGCTTGAAATATAAATGAATCGATTATATACATCATTTAATTAAACGATGTTGTTATAATTTTATGTTTTAAACAAAAAACTTTAAAAATCGGCATTTATCATTCATTTATGATGAATGTTAGTCAAAATTTCAACTTAATATTCTTAAAACAATAATTTATAATAAATATTAACTCATATATGTTATTATACACTGATTATATCATTTATGGGTGAATCTTATCACTAAAAATTCATCTGAAATGATGTTAAGTAACATTCATGGATGTATAATCACAAAATATGAGTTAACATTCATTTGGAATGAATGTTATAAATGATGAAATCAAGGGCTGAGATTTGTTTCCCTCATTCCCCAGAATTTGAAGCTTCCTTATGGATCCTTCCTCTATATATATCACACTTAACTTATGATATATCTCAATAAAAAATTATAATATTCATTTTTATCATTTTTTGTCACAATTCAAAGTTGATTACAATACCCTCTTATATATAATATTATATATATATATATATAAGGAAATGGTCCATAGAGAAGCTTTATATTTTGGGGAAGAAGGGAAGTAAATCTTAGCCCTTGATTTTTTTATAAATAAATGTTTTTAATATTCATATGTGATGAATGTTAAATTTTGAAATTATTTGTGATTTTTAAAATTCATTTATAATAAAATCAAGGGTTGAAATTTGCTTCCCTCATTCCCTAATTTTTTTGCTTCCCTTTTGATCCTCACCATCTATATATATATATATATCATTTTGAAAGAAAGCAGCAAATTTTATAGATAACTCAAAAGGGACGATTACAATAAAATGACTTTAAAAGAGAGACCCGCAAAACAAAAACAAAAAAGAAAAAGAAAAAAGAAAAGAACATTTTAAGAACAACACCAAAAATACCAAGATACACAAGACATACTTAAACATTTAAGTCATCAACAAAATTCTCCTTTGTCCTACCACCCGCTCCAGCTAAACTCAAAGCTCTTGCAACGATTTCAAATCCAATGCAATGATAGCGATTGACCCTTAAAAGTACGTCTTCATGGCAGATTGCATCAATCTCTTGTTGAGAGGCATGATACACTTTATTTCTCCAACGCCATATAGACCATAAAGTTACCAAACAAACCCCTCAAAAAGCCTTTCACGCCTACTTATTATCTTTTGGAGCAAGAGAACACTTGATAATGTTCTCTACCGAGAAAGCATAAGAAGCCAAATTAATATTCCATCGTTCACATACAAGTTTTTGATTGTGTGAGATTACTGTACTACATATGTGTATATGTAGTACAAATCTATGTTTGTGAGAGTGTGTGTGTATACATACATAAATGATTCTCTAGGTTTCTAATCTTAAGAGAGCAGGGTTCAAAATGAAAAAACTGAAACCTAGATTCAACATGATATAAACCACACATAATACATATTTGATTAACGTCAAAACAATCTTAGGAGATTTAAATGATGTTTGTTCTAAGTACAAATATTTTATTATGGTTTCATATATGCGCGCTCTGATTAAAAGGAGAGAAGAGCGAGCGGATATAAATTTAAAGCGACCTCAAATTATTTAGTAGTTAGCCTTGTCATATGTATTATCTCACTTGATATGATCATGATTTTTGTTATCTAGTGGTTTGCATTCTAAACCCGCTTTATGTTTAATTATATATGTTATTGTATATTCCTACTATAAATTGAAATTAAACCCATAAAGCTCCTGCCCGGATGAGCATTGGCTTCAATTCTCGTCTAAGATGTAGGCTCAATATCTCATTAGCTCCACCAACCAACTCACCGCCAATAAAGATTGTCGGGGCCGTAGTACACCCATTCACAGACAATGCTTGCTCGATATCTCGACCTCTAGTGATCTCATCAAGCTCATACACCACAGGATGTACACCTAAGTCATTAAAGAGCGACTTAATTGTGTAGGACAAGATGCAAGATTTCTTACTGAAGATCACCACAGGCCTCTCAGAAACCATAATTTTCACTGCGTCCATTAATTATTTGCTTAATTAACTGATAGTTTTTTAGTGAATGAAGGGGCTGTGTTTAATTTGTTTTTTGCTTTAGTGATTGAAGAGGTGGTTTAATCAATTTGTTGAGTGAAATGTGGGTGAACATGGGGAGATATATAGGGTTTGCGAGGTTGATATGTGGAGAATAGAGAATGTACTAGGTTGGTGACAGATAGTGATTATGTTCTAGAGATGAGATTTGATGCTAAAAGTTGACAGCGATACGTATGGCTTTATATTCTCGATCTTCTTCATTTAGGCGGTTATCTTTATTCCAAATTTCTATGTCCTCTCTAAGAAACCAAAAAGAAGTGTTATTTAAGAGTACTGTAAAAAGTCAAGATTTTTGTTTCTAGCCAAATCTTTTAGTGCATCTTTTTTGTAGTTGTTAATCAGTTAGCTACGTTTCAAACAATTTTAACGTTATTGGGCAGATTTTGGGTCCTCGCATCATCAATATTAGACATATAATGAGGGTCTATTTGGAAACCATGTCATATATCCACCCCCTTGTAAGGTCCTCTACATAATTCAAAATTTTATTTTTATTTAGAAAGGGAAAGTCATACATTGACCTCTAAATCTCTAATCACACCACACAATATGTACACATCGTGTAAGTGAGACTTGACACCGCAACCTTCTGGCCGGGTTTTGGCTAGGCCATATGCTTTTTGGTTGGATTCTATGTCACCTGGTGAATGTACAGCTCGTTTTTTAAAGCAGCAGACATTTCCAATAAGATTGTCTCTAGGACTTAAAGGATGAAACTTTATTTATCTGTCTTGATTATGAACATAAGTGCATCGTCCATTTCATGTTGGGCACATGGTCATAATGAAAAAAGTATTTTTTAGTTCAGTTAACTCAATTGGGTTTTTTTCAGTCCATTTCATGGTTGCATGCGTGATTAATTGCAATGGAGTTCAGTTAACTAAGTATGGCTGTTTTAACTATATTGTGTTATGCTGCAACTTAAATAGATATATACAACTCTTTGTATAATTTATTCTTAAGTTGGAAAACCATGCCTCTTGTTAGATTTCGACCAATGGCAGAAAAGAGCGCGTGTACCTTTTAAAAGGTGTGGTTATTGTATGCATGTATGAATCTTGCATCAGATGCTAACATGAAAAAGATAGCAAAGTCGTCCTTGGATAAGGGCGAAGCTCCTCTGATTTGTCTGATGGTTGTGTACTCAAATATCTACTTAGAGTATCTCTAGATTTCGAAAGTCATCTGCACGTAAATAGGTCATCCTACATGTTTTTCCAAGATCATTTAATAGTATAGTTTCTTCTAACTACGATATTGGGCAATCTTATCAATCTGCCAGGTGTCTTTGGTATATGGACCCATGTTGCGTAACTCTTTTTTTTTTATTCCGACTTGGGTACAGATTTTTATTCCAGCTGCAGAATTTATTTGTAGGTCGAGTTTTTATTTTAAATTTTGTATCGATCTGTTCTGGATTCTTTTTAATTTGTAATTGCATTGTGCTCTAGCCTCAACTGCAAGCTAAGTCATACTAGCGGATTTCTTGGTTGTTAGGACAATGATTTGTACTTGGTGTTTGGTTCCTAGTTTGTCGCTTGTCAAATAAATTTTGTTCAAAAATGAAAAATTGGTAGATACTCTAATACTCATCAATAAATGCTTGGAAAGAATTGCATATTATTGATTTTGTGCACAAGTTTGGAGTTATAATTAATTAACTCCTCACACCCCTACAATCTGTGAAGGGAGATGGGAGTCTTAATTGTAATTCAAAATGAAAACACTATGATAGAGTTTGTTTTATTCGCTCAAAATTATAAAAGTGTTCAACTTCTTGGATATATAGTTAATGTATCCCAATTATGATCAAGGAAAAACACTCCATATATCAGTCCGTTTTCCTTGTCTATCCATGAAAATAACACCTTTACCATGTTTATGTTAATATTTAACTTGCGGAGTTTCATAAGCGCATTATAGATTCATAAACTAAACCACAAATAACATTATGTACTAGAAAACAGCCTTACAAATATTAAAATTTGCAGAAGCATCTTATTACTCTTAAGTATAGTTAGAAACCAAAAACATAGGTGAGTGGAGACAAAATTGGAACCTAGTACTAGTAGCCTCGATCATGGATCATAAATATAATTTTGATCATATGATATATCTATCATATAATCACGTTTCTCAATCTCTAACCGTTTGCACCTAAAACGTGCTTCGTTACTTATCAAGAATTACGTTATATCAGGTATTATAATTAATCAAACCCATAAAGCTCCAGCCTTGATGAGCATTGGCTTCAAACCCCTCTTGAGTTGAAGACTCATAATCTCATTAGCACCACCAACCAACTCACCACCAATGAAGACAGCAGGAACGGTACTATACCCGATCCCAGACAACGCCTGCTCTATTTCTCGGCCTCTCGCTATCTCATCAAGCTCGTAAACCGTTGGGTTCACACCAAAGTCATTGAAGAGAGACTTTATTGTGTGGGACAAAATGCAAGTACTCTTGCTGAAGATGACCACAGGCCTTTCAGAAACCATACTCTTCACTCTGTCCATAATTTGTATACTAAAGTACTTAATTAGAATGCCTAGAGATTGAAGAGATTGTAGTGTGTGATTTGTTGTATGAAATGGGGGTGAGAATGGGGAGATATATATAGGGTTTGAGAGGATAATATGTGGAAAAATGAGAATGTTTTTGATGGGATTGCATGCATAATTGACAATGATATATAGGCAAAAGCAGAGAATCTGTTCATGACAGAAGCATATATACATAATGGATATGTAGGGCTTCATATTCTATTCTTCAAGTACCTTATTCCAAATTTTTAATTGACTTTTCAAGAAATGAAAGGTTATAGTACTTGTACCTTTTTATCAAACTCTCCGAACAATACTTTCCACATAGTTATTTTCTGTTAGTTGCTCAAGTTCTAAAACAAATTCCATGAGAAAGATTAACATCCACGAGATATATGAAAACATACTTCACTAAATTAATTTCTAATTTAGATTTAATCATATTCATGCACAAAATTCTGAATCGAAGTTACAATGTATATTCAAATTATAATATTTCATATATAGGGATCAAAATGAAAAAGATCTTCAATTATAGTCTCTCGCTCTCAGTCAAAGTGTTCACTTTGAAAATATTTTTTTATGAGTGATCATAAAAATGGACATTTAATTTGTGACAACTCAATATAAAAAGGAAGACACTTAAAATGAGACGAGAAAGTAAACATTGTGAATAGGTTAAATTGGTGAAAAATGGAACAGTTTTGTTCGTAGGAACAGAGGGAAACATATTTATTCTATACTCGATAAGTACCAATACACAATGGGGAGGTTAATGCCATTTTATATGAGTGAAGGTGCCCTTTGAGAAACCCAAATTCATAATAAGAGAGACGTCCCATTGAGAAACTCAAAATCATAATAAGAGAGACGCTCATAAAAAAAATATGGTTGCAAGATCTTCACATGTCTTCTCACGGATATTTAATTGCCCGTTTGTGATATATATGGGGAAAGTTTATTTCATTTGTAATATACAACCCTCAGTGTTCCTTGTCGGTAATTTTAGTGTAATTGAGAGCTATTTGAAACTAAAGGATTCCCTATGTAAGGAGTTAGTACGTGCAAAGTATATCCAAACTGATTTTAACCCCGTTACGATTCTGGATATAACATTTTGCTTAGTTTTCTTTATCAACATTTTAGGTGATTTATTTTAATTATCCTAATAAGGATCTTGTGATGTCGGATAATCAAAGAGTCAAATGGTTAAAATATTATATTGTGAAAATAATTTAAAATGATTCAAGAAATTTGTTCAGTTTATCATCACATGTCGTTTGCATTTCTAGCATTGAGGGGATTTTGCAAATCCTATGTAGTCCTTGACAAAAAGATGTTTTTCGTATTTTTCTTCTTTCTTTTTTTCTCTTTTTTTTCTCCTTTTAAAGTTTTCATTTCTCAACAATATTTGACTTTTTTGTTGCAAAAATGAGTTTCTTCGTTCACTTTTACCACATTCGGCCAAAGTTCATACACCCGAGCGACCCGACTAATATTGTTTGCTGTTGACTTTTGGGCAAGTTTGTTGCATTGGAGTGGAAAAGAGAGACCAAACCAAAGTAAGGATCACAGTAAATCATTTAAAAAAAAATAAAAAGGTTAACTACTCCGTATTGCATATATTCCACTCAGGCTTTTGAATAATAAAAAGTTGCACTAATACCAATTTTTAATTGCATGCTGCAATATCGCACGAGTTTTGATTCGATTGGTTGGATGAATGAGTATGATAGCATTTTGGTCATATTTGCAGTAAAGCTTCCTTTCACAGCAATTTGTTTTGAGCATTGCAAAAAACAAGGGGAAAAATAATAGTCTGATGCACTTTCCTGATAATGGCGTTTGGTGCGATGTGCCGATATGGTGACGAATTGGGCACACGAAGCTTGCGGTGAATTGCCTTACTTTAGCAGTACAATTAAGGTAAGAAAATATTGACGGATGCTACATCCTCAATTGTTTATTGCAAAAGGGCACTACAAATATTTTCCTTTTTGAAAATATACCTCTGAAGTTTGCCAAGTTTCTTTTTTTTTTTAAAGTAATGGTGTCGATTTAAAGACAAATACTACAAAAATAGGCGTTATTTATTTCTATTTTTAAAAATGAGGTTTCCGCAAATTCCAATTGCGGAGTGTAATTATTTCTGAATTTTAAGAGTAGGTCCGCATATGGCAAATGGGGATTGTCTTGAACTTTCATTTCTTACCCCTCATAGTAAAATAATCTTTACTCACATATATGTTTTCCTAACTTTTATCTTATGATAATCATGCAACCATAAGAATGCAGTGTGCGCACACCTTAAAAATTTCTCTCAAGTGTTCTTAGAACCAGCCAATGATAATGGTAATATGGTAACATTATTATTCATCAGATTTGATTTGAGGATTTGTGATGAACCAAAGTAGTTAAAAGGGGGAAAATGAAGAAAACCAAAACAAAAAAGCATTGATATTCTCAAGTAGTAGCATATATCAAAACTCTGCAAGCAGTTATTGTTGTTAACTCAACTTGACATGGTTAATTAGATAACCAACATATATGCGACTATATAAAGCACATTTATTACAAGCGGAGTCATCACAAGTTGCTCACACCCATAGAGCTCCGGCATTTTTAAGCATAGGTTGTAGATACCGTTGAAGATGCAGACTCATAATCTCATTAGCTCCACCAACGAATTTACCTCCTATGAACACAGCAGGGACAATAGGATTTCGTCCAAGCCTCAAAAGGGCTTGCTCAATTTCCCGACCTTTAGAGATCTCATCTAGTTCATAAACGGTTGGATTCACTCCAAATTCTAAAAGGAGTGATTTTATCGTGTGAGACATTGAACACGAACTTCTACTGAATATCACCACTGGTCTCTCGGACACCATTCTTGTCACCATATCCATTTAAAAAATTTATTAACCTTTTTAATTCTTGTTGAAGAAGGGTATGTAACTATAAGAGGGTTAAGAAGATTATTGGTTTTGATGTGTAAGTGAAGAAATCATATGTCCATTTATATAGGGTTTGGGGAATATATTTTTATAATGGATTGTAAAGAATAAAGATATGAAAATGATGTTATGTAGAGAATTGTGTTCTTGATAGCACCATTTGTCTCTTATCAACTACGTTGACGTGAATATGTTATTATGAAATTTGATTATATTCTACTTTTCTATACTAATTCCTTACAAGTTTCTTCAGAAAAATGGAGTTTCTTCACAGTTTCATACTTCCGTCATCATAAATGTCATACCCTTGGTCGAATAAGAATCAAGACGTACTCTAATCACAATTGGATACCAATTCATGTTTCTCGTGGTGAACCATTTCAGGCAAAAGTGGTGCATTATTGTCATCATTATGACAATTTAGTATGATTACTATCGTTCTTTTTATTCCTAGACAACACGTAATACTCACATCCTTTTCGAATAAAGATATCTTACGTCTCCTATATAAACTTTAAAAATGTCATTTAATTTGTAAACATGTACTTATAATCGTATAGTTTATTGAATATAAAATTTTAAACCTCAAGATTATGCCCTTGAGTTTCTGAATAGTAGGCCTTTTCTTTTTGCCTTACATTCCGCTTCAGTTCAGTACCAATGGTTATGTGTTACCAACGGCTTTCAATGTCAATGTTTCTTCCTTATTAAATACGATTTATTTTAGAAACATGGGTCACATCAATTCTTCATTTTAGTTTTAACTTCCAATCCCCATTCGGCCATCTATACGACTATGCCTTTTACTTATATTTAGAGCTTAATTAGTAACCTAATAGAAAATGAGGTATGTGCCACACATTGAAGCGTCTAAGATGTGTTCGTCTCTGCACATCCGGTGGTTGAGCGTACGGATGTGGGCCATTGTCAGATAATTCCATAATTTATGTTATTGTTTCTTTTGTCGCTGAGTTGGTAACATACATATCGTGATGTAGTCAAATCAGTGACCTAAATGAACGTAAAAGAAGTATAATACCTTAGGCTTAGGATAACATTTTAATACAATAGAGTGACCCCATATCTATTAACCATTTTTCTAGTATGTTTCAATCATTTTCTCAAAAGGATGTTCATCCTACCCCAAATAATTGACTTGGGTTTTATTTTTGTGTCAAAGAACTCCACGAATAGGATAATATAAAGATACCATTAGATGAGAAATTTAATTTTTATTTTCAAATAAAAATTGGTTGATGATAGGTTCATCTTTCTTACAAAGACCTTGAGATCTGCACGTCACGTGTTTGATGAAATGCCATGTACAACAAAAATCTAATTTTGGTGTACTACTAAGTATATATATTCAGTTTGTATACTGTGAAACATTACAATTGCCAATAATTTATTGGAACTAGGAAAGATTGTTTTCCAGATCAGATTCGCGTTGTTGTCATTTGTTGATATTTTTACTACTAACCTTTTAACGTTTTTTTTTTATTACTTGCTACTTGTAACGGGACAACAGTTCATTCCAAAAAGCATTAACTCTTAATAGAAGGTACAATATACTGTATATCTGTTAGGCTGTTACCTTTTAAGATAATAGATGCATAAGAGTTAGATTGTCACTGAACATTATAAGTCGATAACTTTGTATCGATGAAGAGATGTTGTATGTAGGTGGTGGTCCCTTTGGGTATGTGAAGAATCAAAAGGGAGGGCGAATTTTCCTTTTTGTTTGTGCATTTCTAAAGTGGTTTTGATGTGAAGCTATTTCATTCCCTCTTATCTATCACGATTCCAGGTGATGTTAAGAACTACGATTCGTGTAAAAACGACGTTGGTTTTCCACATCATGTGTCCTTTTGCATCTTATTCTAACTTACGTGTGACATATTATTGATACTCCCTATTAGTTAGAGAAGACTATTTACTATAACCATATATTGTAATTAAATGCTCGAAAAATGAGATCACTACGTTGATTATTTGTTATCAAATATAATATGGACTAAAAACTATCTATTTTCTGTACATTCACCATAAGTTGCGAATATGGTGTTAAGCTCAGAATGACCACTGTACCAACGTGTCCATAATACCCATGATATTGATCTTGTGGGGGATTTCCATTTAAAGTTCAAAATACACAAATGAAATTTAAAAGGATTACAAGGAAGCAAGTTTTGGAAATGTGCTTGGCGCCTTGGCCTTTCCAAATGTGTGATCATACGATCCTAAATCTATGTAGTCATATCCTTACCAATTTGAGGAATCAATAAATGATTATTGGAAAAATGGGTTCAGAGGTCAAGTTATACATCGATAAGGTTTTAGGCATCAGATTCAATGTATGTGGTCTCAGTGAATCTACTTAAATTCCCAGCCTATCTAATACCCATGATATTGATCTTGTGGGGGATGTCGCATAGACACGCTAACAAAACAGATTGTGTGGTTGTACATTGTGCAGCATAACTTATAACAATGAAATTACATATGAGAAATTAAATTTTAAACATAAATCTTAGGGGTCATTTGAAAGATACATTCACTGCAGATTGGCTGCAGAGGATCCAAACATCAAGAGTGACAAGATTGTAATGGAACTTTGACACAATTAACTTTATAAAAAAAATCATCGTTAAATCCATTCAAACACCTTGAGCATGTCAGTATCTAGAGTACAAACATAAGCTACCTTTGTTAAAAGTACATTTATGAATGTACTTCAATCTTGATTTTTCTGGGTCTTATGAGGGTGCTATTAGTTATAAATTATAGAATATAACTCATTTACATGCATTGATTTACTGCAGGTTCTTGATGGAAAGATAGCTAGGAACTAGAGAGTGAAGTAACAAGACTTACAATAGAAAGTTGTATGAAGATGAGGGACTAAATTGTAAAGAGAGTGAAAGATCAAGGGCTTCAGCGACGATTGCTCCGTGTTTAGTATGTTAAGCATCGAATGGTGTCAAACATATAATGTAAGCAAAAACGATCCAAAATACAGAACCTGGAAACCGAAGTTATGCATGCATAATATCTGAGCATATGACCATGCATACACTAGTTATACAAAGAAGAATCATAAAAGTAAGAGCCAGGTGCAAGTGTTTATTTTTTGTGTAACGTACTAACGTGTGGTCTGCTAAGCTAGTTACACATGTTATGCCTAATTAAAATATGTACGACAAAACCATGCCGTGCTCACACGTGTTATTCTGAAACTATGGCTTATCAAGAAAGGATTGAGATTGAATGTCGTAGTCCCGATTAATCAAATTCAGAGTATTCCGATCAACAATATACGAAGATCTTCACATTAGATTTCATTCATTTAGTTGTTGATATACAGTGATCGCTTCCATCATATCATATTCTTTACCACTTGCTCACGAATAAAGCTATAGTACACTGTACATTTGTTTGGTAACCATGACAACGATGAACTTTCTTTATTGATCTCCCTTTTAGCTCAAATTAGCAGCTATTAGTTCTCCGAAAATAATTTCATTTTGTTTTCTTTATTTCCATGAGTTGACAAACTTCTTTTTCTCACATGTTATGTACTTTGAGAAACTTCGTTCCCATTTCACAAGTGGGGAGCTGATTCCACAATTTAAACGTCGAATAACAAACATATGAAAGGTTGCTTTCCTAGAAGAACATATAACGTACCCTTTGGTTTTAGTTGCTTAATATATAGTATCTGATTCATTGCAAGATAATGTTGATGACTCATTCTGCGAAAGATGCACGAGTTGAATAGTTCGCTTACTTAGTATGATACATACAGTTTCAATGTTTCATTTCGTTTTGAATTTACCGTTCTTTACCGTTACATTTGAAGGAATCGGAACATGAATGACTTAATCCTAAAGTGGGTAACTTTAGCTAGGAAATCTTTTACTGAAATTTTCTCCTTGCAAAGAAACAAAAGAGGTAAATATAATGGTTAGAAACTGTAGAATGACTTTGCATTTCAATGTGAGGTCATATATCAGAATCCATCATAAGGCATGTTATCCACATCCATGTATGTAATTGATCGAATGAGCATCTTGCGAATCAATTCCTAGTTGGATAAGTCCAACTTTGCTTATACCTTCGTGGGAACACGCACGAAAAGTTTAATCATACATCAGATAATTAACTGGACCACGAAATATTATATTCGTTACGTATATTACACAGTTGGCTAAAAAATGTTGGATGTAGCGGTTGGCTTATGGGTCTAACATATTCTGGTGTGAGACAGTTAACGTTGTATTAAAACAAACCTTTCTTAAAAAGGTAATCACAATCACATTTTAATTCATAGAGTGGAATCGACACAAAACTTCATTAAATTAAAGATGATTTAAAAGAAAAGGCATAAGAATTGAAGCTAAATCCATGAAAATTGTAAAACTAAAAGCATAATAACTTTTTATAAAGATGGAAAAAAATATATTATATTTCCATATATCGTATCTAGAAATGCATGAACTCTACCAAACTAGTAGTACTAAAGAGAAGACAGGAAAATCTCAAAAGGTGAGTCTCGTTTTCATTAGCATGACAACCAAATGTTGACTTCTATTAGGATAAAAATAAAGCGATAATAATAATAATAATAATATAATAATAATAATAATAATATAATAATAATAATAATAATAATATATTGTGGACCGGATTAAGTACCAGAACAACTTGTAGTTACAATCCACGTTTTATCGAGGCAATTTGAAAATCTTAGTTGATTTCATTTTAAAAATCTTTTCAGGGATAGTTACGTACGTTTGTCATATCTTTCTTAATCTTAAATTACTGTAATGGAATTGGATAAAGATAACGCAAATTAACTGGAGTACTTATGAGTGGATCTATAGGAATGTGAAAAAAGCAGGGGCGGTCCCGGCCCATTTAATTGCATCGATTATCCGGTACTACTAATCGATCAACTCGTGTAAGTACAATAAATTCGAAAAGTAGCAAGTTTTTTACTGGTTTTATTTTTTTTTATAAATAGAAATGTGTGCTACTCGTAACAATATCGTTTCGTGTATTTATTTTTTACATTTTTAAATTATGATGTCATATTACAAAATCAAATATATATAACTTGATCACATTATAATTGTTTATTGGATCTCCCGATAGATAGTGTGAATAATGACACCCAAGGACAAAAAAGTCAAATTTCAATGGGTTCGAAGGGAAAAAAAAATACAAAAAGATAAAAATAAAAAATAGGTTGTTATTTTAAACGAAGGAATCCTTAAATTACCACCGAGACCTATGCGTAAAGAAAAAAGTCCGCTAGAAGCTCTGCCCAAACCATTTTTTTTCTGAGAACAAACTTGTATACTCCTATATTTTGTTTTAGTTAATTTTTTTATGTTTCATAACAACATGATGTTTATAATTTCATAAACAAATTCACGTGTTTAGATTCTTTTCAGGCCTAATAGACATATGCGGAGACAGTATGATGTCTCCTTAAAAAATTTCATACAATGTAAAGAAAGATTATATGGAGTTTAACATTGGAGTATAATTTTGCCCCCTTAACAAAGATATTTTGAATTGATATAATTCTATTGCCGAAATTTACCCCCTTAGTAATAACTTTCTAGCTCAGCCCAGTATAATAGAATAACAGTGTATGAGGATCCCTTCTTGAATAGACCATTAGAAATTTGGAAGAAAAAGGAAAATATAAAACCTATTTTAAGAACAGAGTATAAAGTCGTACTCATAAACACTTGGGCACATATCTATCTACTTTTGTATGCTTCCGTATAAGTTAGATTCGCTATCGGCCAACTTTTACCTTCGAATTACTGTCACCTTTTGCCGCGAAGCCCATCTCCGGAACCTAATAATTCTATCTGTCACCAATATAAAACATTCTCTGTTCTCCACATATTATCCTCACAACCCATATATATATATCTACTCATGCTCAACATATTTCACACAAAAAACTAAACTCATACTCTTTAATCACTAACAATATAATTAAGTTCAATTTACAGATGGATAGAGTTAACAGAATGATTTCTGAAAGGCCAGTAGTGATCTTCAGCAAGAGTTCTTGCGTTTTGTCACACACAATAAAGTCTCTGTTTAATGACTTTGGTGTGAACCCAACGGTGTATGAGCTTGATGAGATATCAAGAGGCCGAGATATTGAACAAGCATTGTCTGGGCTAGGGTGCAGTACAGTCCCAGCTGTGTTCATTGGTGGTGAATTGGTTGGTGGAACTAATGAAATTATGAGTCTTCAACTCAAAAGAGTTTTGAAGCCAATGCTTATCAGGGCTGGAGCTTTATGGGTTTGATTTGGTTTATATATAATCGCTACAATAATGTACCCAATAAAGCACATTACAAGTGCAAATATATAGTTTGACAACGAATACATGATTATGTAATAATGATCATATCAGATGAGATTATATATATCATAAGGTTACTACCTATTATTAGGTTTCAAATTTATGTCCACCATCCTATATGTCCGTAAGAATTGTGACAACTAATTAGCAATAAGCCAAAAATAAGATACTTGCTACAACTTTAAGTAACATAAACTTGATATCCTAGTGTTGCTTTTATATTATGTTCTATGCGGTTTGCCTTGTTGAATTTAGCTTTCGATTTGAAACTTAATATATCGACATAGATAGTTGCATCCTCTACTACCTATGATCGACCTCCGGATTGGAGAAAGAATCGTTTTAATTTTACCTAAAAGATAAATTTTAAACTAAAGCCAAAGAATCTAATTGATCTAAACAAGGATTGAATTGCCCACGGGTTGTGGTGTGATTATAAAAATTATATTGTATCGTGTTTGAGTTGCTTTACTTGTTTTTTTATAAAACGGTATTTCGGGTTATTTTTAATATAATTAGAAATTATTGTCTTAATAATCAATAATTTCTAGATCGAATAGAACATAAATTAAGTAATAAAGTTACTCGTTCAAAATCAGATAGTCAAGACTCCCTAAATTGAATAGTTTAGCGAATTAAATTAAAATCATTCATTTCATCTTTAAATTAGATAACTGCTTAAATGGCAAATAAGATTTCAAAAGACAAAAATGACCCTAAATGGCTTTATTAATTACCCGTGGATTATTTTACTATTCAAAATCCACATATAAATCTATTCCGATTCCGATTATCCTCATAAAAATCAATAAACTCAACTGATTAGAAACCTGCATTCCACCTTCAGTTGACGAGGCAAGCTTTTGATTTTTTGATTGAATTTGAATGAAACCATCATTTTCTTCTATTTCTGTAATATATAATAGCTTTTGTTATTAATAATATGAAGCCTTTTATTTTCATGTAGTCTGATGTTATTTGCTCGAACTGGAATTTACAGGAGAATATGACTCGCATACTGATGACAATCCCACCCAAGATGTTCGTGTAATGATACTAAAACTTAAAGAAGCTTTGCGATTGCAAGTAAGTTCATATTTGTTCAAAATTAATAGGTTAATTTATATCCCCGCTGATGATGATGTTACTTGATGATGGTTTTGTTAGTGACTAGGATTTCATTGTTTATACTTCATGCCTCTTTTAATAATTGATGTTTCTAATTTTTGAGTACCAAGTTTTTGTTGAAATGCCCCAATGAATTAATACATCAAAAAGACATTTTTATGTGTATTATTCCACCTATTCAATTATTAGATCTCATATTTTCAAAATTATCAATGTCTTATGTAACCCATCTACAAAAACGTGTTTCAGTTTTTTCTGTTGGTGACGCAGAGGATTAACGGTTGACATTGAACATAGCTCACGTTGTTAGATAAATTGTTGGTCAGGTTGTTGTACAGGTAATTGTTTATTCTGTAGTTATTTATGTATTATTATTTCATTTTACCCAACCCGTTTTAGATTAGACATGGCGCAAATGGGTCACAATTGCAGCCAACCATTTAGACTATTTTTATTCCCACTCTAAATTTAAAATAATAAAAAACGAAGAGGTCTTAAATATGCTCTACAATAACTAATTACTCAATTTGTAGCTCCTTATCACAAATTTGATTAGTGGAACTAATAGGTTAGACGATTTAGATCATTTACTGAGGTGTTATGGTTAATTAGATATGCTGCATTTTACTAATTGTTAGTTATATGAAGTGTTAAAAAAGTGATAGACAGTAGTGATTACGATGTTATGATGTTACTAACTCACGTGGTAGCCCGCTTTGATTCTGCGGGATTCTAACTCACGTTTTGTTTCATATTATCCACTTAAATTATCACCTTTCCCATTTCTACTCTTCATCTGTTGATTATCTTAAATCATAATATGGGGGTAATTGCAATTGCCGCCCTCATGTCAAAAACATATCAAGTCAGCTTGGACAGGTTTTATTTAAGTTTTATCCCTGATGTTTTATGTAGGAAGATTAGAGTTAAGAGGGATTATGAAGGAAATGGGAAAGAGCTTAAGAAGTGAGGTGGCTGCTTTCAGTAAGTCTTTGCCCATTTTTCCGAAGTGCTAATTGGTTCATGATGTCATAATTTACCAACTAATTGTACCTTGTATGATAACGGCCATAGTGTAGCAAGCTCAAATTATCTGTTTGAGTGATGCAGGTTGCAATCCTTAAGTAAGCTTATAAAGTCGTGTTGTTAAATCAATAATATATTTTTTTAATAAGCAATTATGGATCAAGAAGTTGAATATGTTGATTCTTTAGGAGGAAGTCCAGATAGATATATGTAGTCTTTCTTCTCAATTGCATTGAATAGACATCTTACTTCATAAAATTGCAAGGAATAATTGTTTTTTTTTTCAAAAATAAAAATATTGCATCGAATATATAATGTTTTCTTTGTGTCAGCAATCACATTGTTGAATTGAAACCTTCTTGGAAAACATTAGTCAATGGAAGTAAATGAGGTAATTCATCTTTCACCTTTGTAGTTCAAGATTGTTGCATATGGGTGGAAATTTCGACTAATTTACAAAGAATTGGTCAATTTTACTTGTGTTTCATCTCAGATAAGGTCAATCGAGTTCATTAAACCAATAGCTAGAAAGTAACTGGTTAAACAACCTTAAAGTGTATTATTAATGCATAAATCGGTTTTATTCAAAGAAAATTATTGTTACTGTAATAATACTGTCGTAGCTAAAAAAACCGGGGTTAGTAAGGTTGATACATATTTCAGAAAATGACCATCTAAGTAATGTATTCGTTAAAACCAGGGGTCTAGAGGACATTGACATTGTGACTGTATCTGGTGGCCACACTCTGGCTGGTATTTTATGCATTTATCTTTTTATGTGTTGAATTGATTGACTTTTGACAAACGAGAATTCTAACGTCCTAAGTGTGATTGTTACAATGTATCACGTTTATAGGGACATGACCACAAGGAACGATCTAGTTTTGAATGACCATGGACCCCAACCCCTTATCTCTGACAACAGCTATTTCACATAAGATTTTTAGTTTTATGTTCTTTTTATGCTTTTTTGTAGTGTGTATATGTATCCTAAATATTTGTTGTATCATTCTTAGAGGGGGCATTTTGACTCTTCTATATATGAATGACTTGATTACGCTTATGTTTCATCTTTCACGGGATGGTTAGTAGTATAATCAAAAGATCTCATCTAAAAAGGAAATTATCAAGTGGGTCACACAGTTCAAAATTTGAAGAAAATGTATTGTTAATGCATACCATATCCTAATATGAAGTTTTACAACAACAACAATAACCAATCCTGCATAGGCGGGGTATGGGGAGGTAAGATGTAGACAATATTTCCTCTACTCGAGGGTAAAGAGGCTGCTTCCAAGAGGACCTCCGACCATCATGAAGCTACTTCACCAACAGCTGAGTTTGGAGCCCATACGATCAGATTGCAGTGATGTAAGTAACCTTAACATATGGTCTTTATCAATTAATGTCATATTAAAGAAAACACAGGTTCACTTTGATCATTACTAATATGTTTTAATAGAAAATACTAGGATATAGCATTATAGAAAATTTTCAGGTTTTAGTAAAGCATCCAATCATTCATTATATGTGGTCTGATGTTAATTTGTATGACTTTGTTATTATTAAAATATTTCTTTCTGTTCAAAGAGTTAGTGCCAGGTTTCACACGATGGAGCAAGTAGTAACTCGGTAGGGGTTTTACAATGATTTTGAATTCTAATTTTATTTATTGTATTTTAAGGAAAAAATGAATTCTGAAACTAGACAATGTGTGATTTTGTATTACTATGAAGCATTATGCTGCAATTAAGTTACAAAAAGTTGAAAAACATAAACCCGAGGACTCATGGTGCATTGATGAATGTAACTATACATTGATCTAAAACCATGATTATGTCTCATCTAAATGATTGCTTATTCAAAGTTCCATCCCCTATTTGCCTTCTCTGTCTTTCTTTTTTAACATAATAAATCAGATGCACTTTTTAGTCCATCGATGACATTACACATGATCGCAAGTTTATAAGTGCAATTGACTTTTCAAGATATTAACTTTTGTTAATAAAAGTAATTTCCTAGTGTTGGGGTAACACTCAATCAGCTATTAATGTATCCATTTGACTTAGATGTTTCTCTTTAATAGTCAAACACATATAATATATAATTAATGAATTTAAAAAGAAATGTGTTTGCAACTTTCCTACGCAAAATACCTCTAGAGTTATATTACAATTCAAAATGCACTTGACCCGTCACCCAACTCGTCTCTTGAATGATCAAAAGTTATTGGATAATCATACACATGCACGCGCGCAAACACACATACATAGAGAGTGATATAAACTGCGAATTATATAGAAAGAATTATTGATAAATGAAAGCTACATTCTTCTTCCGTTCATCAATTCATGAAAACAATTAGAAAATACATAAGACAACAGTTATCTAATCTACGCTCTTAATTTTACTATTTTATAAAGTATATACAATATATATAGTATAGAATATATTGACATGAAGCAAACAATCAATGTTTATAAAGGATCACAGCATATCCAATAGGCCAATCCTAAAAAACGATGAACCACAAATACCCATTTTTATAAAACAAATCCACGTGACTACATACTTGTATGTACTTATCTTAATTGCATAACAATTTAATATTTCTCCTCAATTTTAAGATACCATTAAAATAATTTTAATAATTTATTCGTGAATATGTAAAAATAAATATAACCCGTTATAACGGATGCATGAAGTACTCGCAACTCGACAATCAACACCGTCCTTGCTTGCAATATATGACTATTTCGCTATGCTACGGGCTCTAAGTACTCTTTGGCTTGCACACCCACAAAATTGAGACATTGACAAATGTAATAAAGTGTCGAATTGTCGATGTATACTATAAATATCATTTTGGATGTAACCAATAATTGTCAGCAGTATTGTGTTATTAAACGTATTGATCATCCCAACTTAAATATCATTCCCAATCTTACCACATATTTGAACATGTATTATGAATAAATAATCATTTATTACGATGTAAACAAACAATTATTTTAATGTAAGTTTCAAACCTTTTGCAAATAAATAGAGAAAATATGTAATACCTATCTATTAATCAAAAAGATACGTTTTGTGTTTCGTGGACATCTACGATATGCAGGGTAGCATTATTAATTAAAAAAGACGCGTTTCGATTATTCTGACTTCATCATACTAGAAAATTTTAAAACACATGTATCGATAGATACACAAATTATTTTTTTCTTAAAAAATATATTATAACTTTGTATTAAAATCATGTGGTATCTCTTAAATTCACAGGTAATAATCTAGTAATGTATAAACACAATTCAGAACATATTCAACTATAATTTAATATATTTTTACAAACGAACTATAGTTTCTAAATATATTTATCTAACCATTTAGGTAATCTATAGATAGACGGAATAAGAAGTTGACAATAATGGTAAGACTCATAGGAATAATGATTTTTAATAATATATTTCCCCAATAGCAAATGGGAATATAATTGGTGAGCACATTTGTCATGTATTGGTGAGCACATTTGTCATGTATTGTTGACCAATCAAAAAGCATTAATTTTACATTATCAGTCCTATAATAATAACTCTAATTTATAATGTAAAGCTTATAAATACACTGTAAATTAGGGGTGAGCAAAAACCGAACCAAAACCGGAAAACCGAAAAAAATCGAAAAATTCAAACCGAAAAAACCGAACCAAT
This sequence comes from Logfia minima, assembly GCA_963921325.1. Taxonomy (NCBI): domain Eukaryota; kingdom Viridiplantae; phylum Streptophyta; class Magnoliopsida; order Asterales; family Asteraceae; genus Logfia; species Logfia minima. The sequence continues at coordinate 7,214,210 of OY992764.1, read as the reverse complement.
TTAAAAACCGAACGATTTAGTTTTCGAATTTCTAAAAACCGAACCATTCGGTTTGGTTATGGTTTTCGCTCTAAAAACCGACCAAAAAAACCGAACCGAACCGAACTTTTAAAATATCATATATATAAATACATATATACAAATATGTATACAACATGTATATGTATGTATGTATATTTAACTATTTAAAGTAAAATTTTGGACTCATTTATAATATATATAGAATATATGTGGATAATATATACAAATATATGCATATAAAATATATATTTATAAAAGTATTTGACAAATCGGCTTAATTGGCAAAACCGAACCGAAAAACCGAAAAAAACTGAAACCGAAATAACCGAACGGTTTGATTTTTAAAAATCCAAAAACTGAAATTTCGATTTGGTTTTCGGTTTTAGCCAAAAACTGAATCGAACCGACCATGCTCACCCCTACTGCAAATAGATGACATACATTAAAAATTAAACAGGTTGAACCAGTTATCCAACCAAATAACAATGGGCAATGCTGATCATTGATTCCACCTTTTTACCAATAGACTGATTTAGTTTGGAACTTCATCGTTCCACCAAATCAATTGGTTGTATGATACGAGTGGCTCTTGCTTAAATCCATCAGAAAATAGAATGCTGAATAAACAACGCAACAACACCTATGAAATAGAAATACAGGAGAACTAATGCAAAACATGTAATGCGTAATCTATTTCAATTAATACTTCAACAACAAAAATCATAGATAACATCACACTTATATATTAGCATGGCAGAGGGCCTAAAGTGACGAATCGTTGCATATAAAAAAAGTGACTAACTCATGAACCTAGACAATATTATCCATGTTAACAGGATCAACAAAAGCTTGTATTCTTTCTAAAACGCTGATAAATATTTAAATAGTATGCTCAAAACTTGCACACTAACAGAAACCATCAAGATATACCATCTTTAAACAAAATAATTTATATCATGTAAATTTAAAATAGAATACAATAGCTTAACGCAATCCAAAAATCTCTTCTGGTGGGTCATAAATACTCTGATCAGGAAAAATCTCCTCAAAATCTTGCTTCACTTTGTTTCTTAATAGAGGATGAGGCAGAAGGCCTTTTAGTAAAATTCTGAATGGCAACTCATCTGGTGGATCTGGTGACAATTTCATGTCTTCATAGATGTTCATAGCATCACCAGGAGATCCAAACCTCAAAAATCCGCGAATTACTTCCGTGTATGTTTGAGAATCAGGGAACAAATTTTCCTTTTTCATGCTTTCCCACAACTTCATTGCCTCATCCATCTTTTTGGATTTAGATAATGAGATAATCAAGTCTTTGTATAGATATACATCGGGTGTATACCAGTCTTGCTTTTGAATCACCCAAAACATCTGAAAATTCCATAACATAGGTGTAAGATAAAACACGTAATGAAGTTTATATGGTACTACATTATATCAGATGAATACCATGTTACATTTCCAGATTTACAATATTGGTTCATGAAATTGCAAGTTTGCAACTACACGTGACAAAATGGGCAGGGCCAGCTGGTTGAGTAACGAGTCAAGAACGTTCTGGAAGAAATAGGTTGTTTTAAGCACAGGTCAAAACGGGCCCAGTCAGATTGACACACCAAGATGTATTGTTATATTTTTTTGTAAATACTTAATGCGATATATATGCTTGCAAAACTAAGCTATTATAACAATAATCTAATTGTATAAAATACAACAGCCAGAAGGATGTAAGCATTCAAAGAACACTCCGGACGACTTTCAACTCCTATGAACCATTCAACCCATTTGACCCAGTAGGGTAAGGAATGACCTAAATCAAGCCATTCATAAGTATATGGGTCAAAATTGCCACCTCTAATTGTAAGTCAGTTTTTGCAAAGCCTTAGAAGTAACGATCATTTAGACACAATCAAGTTTAATTTAATGATCAAATATTTGGAGGAAATATTAACATAAGTAAGGATCGTGCGTTATACAGGACTAGTCAATGTTTGGCAAGCAGCTTAATTTCAACACCACAGTAGTTCTAGAACTGTGTTTCCATAGGTTTATATAGGAAACAATGTGTGTGACGGGAACTCCTATTTATGCTCCCATTAGGCTAAAACTCTATATGTCTACATAGGTCCCCCTACGTGACAAAAACTCCTAGTTTAGCATAAGTTAATGTCGATCCAAGGAAGATTCCAGAGAAGCCTAAGAAGCATATTTCGTGGACAGGAGGAACCCTATTTATATGGAGTACAAGTGGCATAGTAAAAAGAATAAAGTACAAAAACAGAGAGATGGTTACATATATGATAGTCCTACATAAAAGATTTTAATCATGCCTAAATAGTGAATCTAACTTCTGAAAGACTACATATCAGATGCTTCGCTCGTGCGCAACACGTGAGTGTGTCATCCAAATGTGCTTTATCTAATCAAAATCATAAAACTCAAAAGAAAACATAGACGACTATTAAGTATCCATCTATAGATATATTTTTGGTGGATGGAATTACATGAAGAGTAATTGCATAAAAACCCAAAATGTTAAGTATGGGTTGTTATGGCAGTAAACATTTGACTGTTGAAAACATCAAAAAAGAGAAACACAACAAAACTTAGATTAATAGAAAAAGGTATACAAACAGTGAAAGATGATAGTACCAGCTTATTACATTCCCATAACAGGTTATACTAAAAAACGCAATACACATGTTATGTGATAATGATGTCTCAATACCTATGCTATTAGTATCAGAACAGAGCACATATCCCAGATCATTCCAAAAAACTAAACCAGCTTCCATAAGTTGGTAATGTGAGATCATTACCAAAAATAAGATACTTTACTGAATGATTATGTATGCAAAGACTACAACCGACCATGATGATCCCACCTGAAAGTTCTAAAGCCAATGGGAGTAATCTCATCATTCTAGCTTCAATATTAACCCTGAGAATTTGTAGTTTGGAGCTACCACTTAATTTTCTTACATTAGCTAATAATAATACTGCATTGGTTGCTAAACTGTATCCTTTTGACAGAAAAGAATAATAAAAAAAAAAAATGTAAACAAACTACAAGACAACTAATTAGATGATGCAAGTAAGTGATTAAAAGGTGAATGAGTAAAACCTTGACGGCTAAATCCACTTCTTCTTGGCGTTCCAGCTCATTGAGAACAGCAACCATGTCCATCTTTAAGAGCCTCGAGACATGAGTTTTAACAAACTTGTCCAGTTTCTCTTCATCGTCTTTGACTCTCTTCATACCCAAAATAACAAAAAGAGCTTCTTTACCAAGCAATTTCTTTCCCCTCCAAAGGGAACCTCTGGGCCTACCATCATGGTAAAATCGAGGCGTCAAATATCTATGGGACTGTTGTTGACAATGACAGACATCTTCAGTACTTCGAGTTGTGTGATTGAATGCTAATTTTCTTGTAGAGGAAGAGGAATTAGAAGAAATGTAGGGTTTTAAAATGGGTGTTTTTGATATGTTACGATGGAGCAATGAGGATATTGATGATTGTAGCTTTGATCTTAGTCTACCCCCAATAGCTGCCATTGGAGTGGCTCACACAAAAACCCAAATGCCCTGTTAAATAGACAAGCTACCGTTTAGTAAATAAGAAGAAAAAAATCGTGAAATTAATGACAAATAAAGAGCACGGTATTGGTAACTAAAAAGAAAGGAACATCCACAATAGTATTTCAATCTAAGGTAAAGTTTGCTTGTTGTCAAGGAGTCACTATGGGTGTAAGTTTGATAGCAAGGTGGAGTACGACTTGGTATATAGATTCCAAAACCACTAATATGTGTGTTTGGTTTGCTAATGTGCAAGTATAGGTCTATAAGAACACTGAGCATTACAAAATTAAACGACAATGGGCCATTCCTTTCATAATGACTAGTTAATTGTTAATGTTCCCTTACACGCTTGAATAGCATCGTCAAGTTCAATGTTCTATCTAGCAAGTTCTTCTTTTATGCATTATTTATCAACCTTAAATCATATTTAAAAAATAAATTAACCAAGTATATGCAACGAAAGAAAACACGTTCTAGACTAAAACAACAGCATCTGAACTGATAAAAAAATAAAAATATATATCTCCAAGATATACATGTGAGAGTTTTATAATTGTCTTAGTAATATTGCATTAACCTGATATGATTATGTTTATAAAAACCTTCATTAACAACCAAAGTAATTACGTGTTTTTTTTTTCAGATGAATAACTTCTATATATATATATATATGTTTTTTTTCTGATTTAGCACAGCAAACATGGTGTTTCTCAAATCAAATCAATTCAATTCATAATAACATCTTCAATATAATTGAAAAAGATGGAAACATACTTCCAAACTTCAACAAATTTAACAAAAGTTTACCATCAGCAGATGCATTTTCCATGAGTTTGAATGACATGAAATATGGAGCAAATGTTCATCAAATATAACTCATCAACATAAAACAAATTATTCAAAACATTATAAAGAAAATTTCTTGATGAAAATAGAGAAGATGCCTTACTTTTTACTGAACGGAATAGCAGTTCAATGTGATTTGGCTAGGGTTTGGACGATTTAAATGTGATTTTAACAATTTATACCCCAATTTTTTTTATATGAAACCCTAAACACTTCCGTGTTCTTCAATTCTCTGGTCTACAAAACGATGAGAAATGAAATCATTTCTTTAATTTTCAATTTCCTCAATTAAACACCTCCTAAACAACTTTCTTCGGTCGATGATCAATACAATGGGTTTTAGGGTTTTTGAGGAGAGAGGTTTTACGTATTTTCGAATATTTTTTTATATAATTATTATTTAGATAGATTTAGATTTAGATATTTAGATTTAGAAAGTAAACACATTCAGTCCTTTAAATATTTGCTGATCTAAATATTTAGTCAAAAACTTAAAAATGTGTCAATGGTAGTCCGAACTGTTAATTTAGATAATTTGGTCTTTTTGTTTTACACTTTATCCGAAATAGAATCCTCAATCCATCGAAATTACAATAACAGCACACTAATGAGTAATGGACAGTCTTAAACGACAATGAATGGAACGCACCGATACGACACAAATCCGCAAATTTATATTTATATATATATATAGGTTCAGGTTCAAATAAGAATCAAATAAAATGTGAGAACCGCGAGAACTACTAAATTACAAATATTTTTACATGTGATTGACTTTGTTCATATGTGAACATTCATGTGCATTTGATTGATAAAAAAATCCAAAATCTTAAATAAGTATTAATATGATAAATAATGTAAAGAGAGCTAATAATAATAATAAAAATAATAAACTAAAACTTTTAAATAGATAATAACAAATTAACTTTAGATAAATAATTATTAATTCTTGACATTTTCTTTATATAACTGTCCAATTATTAAAAAATATATATATATGGATTGAACGAAGCTAGTGCCTGTTGTATGAGTCAAGATACTAAGCAACAATATGGTCAAAATGGGGTATCAAAAATTCCGTTTCTATCGGCCTAATCGTGAGCTTTACAGGGCCTGAATTTATATTAAATAACCCTTTCATCTTTGAGTCCATTCACAACCAAAAACGAACCTTAGAAATTTATACGAGAGCATACAAGATATGGGACACTTGGTCGATAAGCAAACACTAAGTTTGAGTGTACTTTCAGTTCGAAGTAGATTTTGTTTCAAAGGTGTATCTAAACCAAACTTGTAGTTCGATCATGTATTATGTTTTTGTATGTCTTACTAATATATTGAATCATTTTATTTGAGTCTTGAGTGATCGGAGATCACCGTATTATCACTGGTTATGGTGACTAAACGAAATGTTTCGGGTCTTAAAATGTACAGTTTATTAACAATTTGGGATCTAAAAGTGATAGTAATACATTTAATAATATGGGACTGAAATATTTGCATGATCATTATAAAACTAAACTGATCAAAATGAAACGAACTTGTTAAACTGAGTATAAATTGAGTACGTATTGATGAAAAAAATGACTTTATGAGTTTTAATATATTTTCTATTTAGTCACAGACTACGTTATATGATATTTCAATTCACAAAATTATACAATTACTCTTTTGCACCTTGGATATGTAAGACATTTTTGAAGCTCACGAGGATATAATGTATAATGTATTCTTTAAATAAGAAACCCGTGAAACTTATACATTTTGTAAACTAAACAGATTATGTATAGCATGAGTAAATGACACGTATATGTATCTATAAGAGATTCTATATGTAGAACAACTAAATATCTATATTTCAATTAGATTTGGAGTTGTCATTGTTAAATCTTATAATTTTAGTTAACCACCGTTAAATAATTCTTGGCTAGTTCCATTAAGAACATAAAACAGGACATACATTTTGAGATCAAAATTAATCATGAATGATATAGGGACACTTAAGTACTAATTGAAAACATGATAGTAGGCACAAAGAAAATTACTAAGAATAATAATTGGTTAAATAGTCATTGAATAAATATTTTGTTAATACTTGTAGGTCGTTGAAGAAGAGTTTGGTCGGAGGTTTAGTTAGACTTTGAAATTGCTTGTTAAGATACGATTATGATTTTATTTTATAAGATTTGTTCATTTGATTGTGTATGGATTCTCATCCTATTTGTAAGATGTCATTGATATGTTATATGAACCTTTTTGATAAAAAAAAATCATATTCTTAATTGCTATTATGTGATTATATATTGTTTTGCCATGTTTATTAGATTTCATATGTTATTGGCATTCCTATTGACTTATTGTGAAAACTTCAATGATGTAGATTTGTTAATCTGATTTAACTTTAGTGACATTATTTGCAATTTGCTATTGGAATGTGATTTGTGATCTTTGATTTCGATGTTAGTACTTTTTTGTTAAAACCTTTTGCTATATGTGATTTGTTATTTTAGTGACCATTATTCTAGTCTAGGAATGCGAGTTATTTGTTATTTGTTATCTTTGATTTCGATGTTAGTACTTTTTTGTTAAAACCTTTTGCTATATGTGATTTGTTATTTTAGTGACCATTATTTTAGTCTAGGAATGCGAGTTATTTACTACCCATTGGGGTGTCACTTTGACACCGATGGCGTCGTCACACTTTTTGTGGTGTTGTAATTAGTCTGCAACATCTCCTCTTTGTGGTGTGATAAGGAACTTTATGAGGCGTATTGGTTAATCATAGCTTTTGTTTTGTGTTTGATCGTGGATGGAGATGTAGTGCCCAACGCCTCATTCACCTTTGTTGATACACTTGGATTTGCAGTCCATGTAATCCTTTGTTTTATTTTTGAAGCTCGGTTTAATGTACCTCTTTGAACTCTTTGAATTATTCTTTCTAATCTCATGGAAAAACCTTTGCAATATCTTTTATTCGTTTGAGTTTCTTTATATTAACGTACTGGGCTTGTGGCTCAGCTGCATTTTCTTTCCATGCGGCAGGTGATCGAGTAGTATAAAAGGAGCAAGGCGAGAGAAGGATCCATGAAGTTGAGACATTAATACAAACGTGCACTGCAATTACTATTAGCTTATTTTCATAAATACATTTCATGTGAGAAACTCGCAATGTATTTCAATTGGTTATCTTTAGAGACTTTGTTCAAAATTCATTTTAAGAACCTATAGTATGAATTTATAAATTTTGCTCTTATGTTATGTCATTATTCTAACTTTTGTTTTCGTCTTTGAAATTGAGATGTTACGTAAGTAATCTGGATGTAATTCAAATTCATTAAAATATTTTAATCATTTTGTTGTGTTTCTAAATAGATCATTAATTTGATAATTTTGGATAAGAAAATTGTTGTTGTATAAAGTAATATAGTCCTCTTGATTATTGTATCATAAAATAAAAAAATATGGATCATGAGAAAGACGTTGATATATCAATGTATTTTAATAAATATTGAATTTAATATGATAGTTAGAGCTTGGCACAATAGACACATTGTTTGGATAGAGATTAAGTTAAAGTTATGACTTTGATAATTTATAAAGGTAGGTTGATATATAGAATGACTGTTTTGACATATGTGTTTCAAGCAGGTCATTGAATAAAATTGAGAAGTAAGAATAATAAAGATAAATTATAAGCGGAATGAAATATACTGAGTAAATATCAGGACTCAACTTTTGTACCGGAACCGAAATCGCACTAAAACGGTACCAATCGATTTCAAATAGTCTTGTACTCGGTATTGATATAATGCACTTTTTAATTTTAGTTAGGGGTGAGCAGAAACCCTACCGCAAACCGCAAAAATCACACCAAATAAACTGCACTACGACAAAAACCGGTGGATCGGTTTTAAGAAAAATGAAAAACGAATTTTGCGGTGCGGTTTCGATTTTACCCGTCTACCCTCACAAAAAAATGAGATGGATATGATTATAATAGTGAATGTTTGTATTATTTTTTTTAAACTTGAGATGAGTTTAAAATGTCAGTACCATATCGGTTTGACACTGGTTGTCCTTGACATCTACCATAATTGAACTGCAAATACATAGATGTGTTAAAAATTGTGAACACGAAGGTCACAAAAATTTTAGAAGGTAAACTATTTATTTATTATTATTATTTCTTAAAATAAGTTTGATAAAAAGATTGAAAAAAGAAATAAAATTGTTGTGTCAATCAAAGAAAGTATATGAACTTTTTTTATGTAATAACTTAAAATATGATATAAAACGAATATTTGTTTTATCTTTTAACAAAAGAAATTAAGAGTAGTTGATAAGTTTGTAAGTTAAAGAAATTTAAAAATGAAATTATTTGATAAAGAGCGAACGGTCTGATATTCAGTATTCCATTTGGGATTAATAAAACGAATGGGTACCAATTAGTTCAGTATTATATGATATGAGTTCTATACTGAACTTATTCTTAAAAGCGTATATTTATATTCATCATAGTGCATTGTGATGGATAATTTTGCATTTACTTAGCATGACATGACATGACATGCATCTACATAATTTTTTTCAATCTAAATATGGTCAACTAAACAACACTAATCAATTAATGTATTAAATTTTTGTTATTTGAGTTACATTTATAATCTTTTTATTATTATTTGTAACTTAATTATTGTCCATTTTGGAAGAAAAAAATGGATAGGTATTTGTATTTCTAGAAACAAGTATATTAGGAATCCTAAAAAACTTATAAAGTGGCACACAGAGAGACACGTTTAATGCTGTATACGGCAAAAATAAAATAAAAAATAAAAATAAAATCAAACAAAATACTAACAAAAAAACGATCAGATTTCTATTTTCTCATACTATCATCATCCGATGCTGTATCGTTTGCGGTACAATTGATTTCCTCAAATCGGTATAATAATCTCGATTATTTACCATTTCACAAATCTATTGTTTTTTTTGTATTTTGACTTTGATTTCTTCTTGACGATGACGATGATGATGTTATTAGTTTGCTTCGCTTGTTATTATCCGATCATTTCATTTTCCGATTGATTAAATTAGTACTTCGTATTAATAAATAGTGATTGATGATTAATTTTTGCGCTTTTTTGTGCAGAGAACTAATTAATTTCAATTCGTACGTCATCTGGTATGAATTTTAGTTGAACTTACGTAATTTAAGAAGAATTTGATGTATATGTATGATATTATGACATGAGTATTTTTAGATTGATGATGATTGATTTTACATTTTAATATTTTTTTTATATGTAATTGAGTTAGGTGTTTTTTTATGTCAGTTTCACACACATATACACACTGATACATAGTTATATTTAATTTAATTGTATTATTGTTTGTGAAATTTATAGGAGATATTGTTGTGCTGCTATAAACAATGGCTTCAATTGTTGCAAGTAGTAGTTCAAGTCATGTATCACCTGTAATGACAATACAAGAAAAAGGAAGTAGGAATAAACGAAAATTTAGAGCTGATCTACAACCTCAAACAACAATAGTTTCTCCGTTACAGAATGAATGTTTGACGTATGAGTTCACTGCTGAAAAGTTTGAGAATCATGGGCACTTAAACAGTTGTGACATGTGTAATTTCAGTCATGAGAATGCAGATTCAATTAAGCTTGCTTTGGGATTATCGGTTGATGTGAATGAGGAGTTTCATGATGCTGATTGGAGTGATCTTACGGAATCTCAGCTAGAGGAACTTGTGTTAGCTAATTTGGATGCAATGTTTAAAAGTGCTATTAAGAAATTAGTTACGTACGGTTATACGGAAGAAGTTGTTGTTAAGGCTGTTCTTTGGTGTGGTCTTTGTTGTGGTTGTAAAGATATTGTGTCTAATATAGTGGAAAATACTTTGAATATTCTTAAAAACGAGCAACAGGTCGATCAATGGAGGGAAATTCACTTTGATAGTTTACAGCAACTGGAGAAGTATATATTGGCGGAACTGGTTTGTGTTCTTCGTGAAGTCAGACCGTTTTTCAGTACTGGGGATGCAATGTGGTCTTTATTGATATCTGATATGAATGTTTCTCAAGCGTGTGCAGTGGACGGTGAGGAATTATTTAGTTCAAATGATGATGGTGCTTCAATTGGCTGTTCTTCTAATTTGGTAGAAAACCAAGTGAAAAGAGAAGCACCCGTGATGGCCTCAATACCTTGTGTACATAATTGTAAGTCTGATGCACCAGTAAAAGCAGAAGTTCCTAATGAAAAACCGAGTTCTTCGTTTGTTTTGGATGGATTTGCATCTCAAAAGGCGACCCAAACCTCTAATTGTAAACCAATGAGTAGATCCTTCAGCCTTCCATCCCAAAACCGTGAAGAAAAGCCGGTTGGGAGTAAAAATATCAATGACAGTAGTAAGAGAGATTATATACTTAGACAGAAATCAGTTAATTTGGAGAAACGATACCGTACATATGGATTGAAAGGGGGATCTAGATCTGGGAAACTTGGTGGTTTAATGTTGGATAAAAAACTAAAGTCTGTGTCAGAATGTACAAGTATCAGTCTTAAAAATGCTTCCTTGAAGATACGTGATCTAAACAATAATGGTGCCACACAAACTCGCTTTAGTTCTCCTTCACTTATTAGTACAGAAACTAAAACCCGTATTAAACCTTGTGCCACACAAACTCGCTTTAATTCTCCTTTACTACTTAGTACAGAAACTAAAACCACTTTTAAACCTATGTTGGCTACAACGGATATCCCTCCAGCATTATCAGTAACCGAAACCGAATTATCTCTTTCACTTCCTGTAAAAAGCAACAATCTTTCAATACCTGAGGTTCCTAATATTAGGTCTTCCGCTATGCCCTATGACGCTAAGTCCACTGGGCAAGATAAAAAAGATGAAACAATTTTAAAGCTTGTACCAAGAGTTGATGAGCTTCAGAATCAGCTGCAACAATGGACGGAATGGGCTAACCAGAAGGTTATGCAAGCTGCTCGTAGGCTTGGTAAAGATAAAGCGGAGCTTAAAACACTTAGACAAGAGAAAGAAGAAGTAGAGAAGTTAAAGAAAGAAAAGAAGGCATTGGAGGACAACACCATGAAGAAATTATCTGAAATGGAGAATGCGTTGAAGAAGGCTAGTAATCAGGTTGGACGAGCTAGTGGTGCTATGTGTAGGTTGGAAGCGGAGAATGCTAATCTGAGGTTAGAAATGGAGGCTGCGAAATTACAGGCGGCTGAGTCAGCTGCCAGTTGTCAAGAGGTGGCAAAGAGAGAAAAAAAGACGTTGATGCAATTACAGATGTGGGAGAAGCAAAAAACAGTGTATCAGGAGGAGCTAACAGCTGAGAAACGTAAGTTGAGTCAGCTGCAAGAAGATTTGGAGCAGGCTAAAGAACAAAGAGATCAACTTGAGGTATGTATGTTCATGATATCTTGGAATTTAACTAGCATATCTAACAATAAATAAAAGTGGGTTGTGACATGTGATTTCCCCATATTATATTACAAAACGTGGACTCCTTTAAGAAATCTCTAATCTGGTTGATGATAGTGTTATATATTGTCAGAAACTTGTGAGCTTGGACCAATCATTTCTGACATTTACATGAGTATTACTGAGAGAATGATATATCCTGTTACTTAGATGATATTGATCACTATGCAGTAATTTGTCATTACTGTTTTGCCGAGACTTTGTAGTAATAGATAATGGCAACCCATCGAAGGTGGTGTCTACCACGTTCTACCAAAAAAAGAAAGAAGATAATGCCAACATAGATAAATTGGTGATTGAACTTCCATAGGTTGTTTAATTGCGTATTTCGATCAACCAAAGATTTATCAGTAACATACTTATATTCTTATAAGTTATAACCATATTAATAATATAAAAAATGTTTTTATTTCACACCGAGACTGACAAGCTCAATTATAAGTAAATGGAGTTTAATGGGTTGATAAATGGTAAGTAAGCACTTGAGAGTGAATTAAAACATAGACTGTAACTATTGAACAGTGAGATGCATTTTATTGAACTGGAATAATGTAGTTGATATGATTTTATGAGAACAACTGATAAATATCTTTGTTGATGTATGCAAGTGGAAAGAAAACATGAAAGTTCAGTGGTCATTTTGTTTTTTATTCCTAGCTGAAAATTCATTCATCATCGTGTATTGTTTGCTTGCTTTCTCATACCTAGTGTTTTATTTGCAGACAAAATGGAAACAGGAAGAGAAAGCTAAACTTGATTTGATTAATCAAGCCTCTAAAATTAGAATTGGTAGGCAAGAAAGTGAAGTTTTGGCTAAATCAAGAGAAGATTTAACCAGACTAAAAGCAGATAAAAATCTCCAAAAATACAAAGATGATATTGTAAAGCTTGAGAAAGAAATCTCCTTATTAAGACTAATATCTGATTCGTCAAAAATAGCGGCTTTAAGAAGAGGCATCGATGGAAGCTTTGCTAGTAAATTAACCGATATTAAAACCTCAATCTCCCCACAAACTCATTCATATTATATGCCCGAAATGGTTACTGGTAATGGAGTGAAACGTGAACGGGAATGTGTTATGTGTTTATCAGAAGAAATGTCGGTTGTTTTTCTCCCGTGTGCACATCAAGTGGTTTGTACAAAATGCAATGAGCTTCATGAAAAGCAAGGAATGAAGGAGTGCCCTTCCTGTAGAGGACCTATTCAACGCCGTATTTGTGTACGTTATGCTCGTTGTTGACATATATCTGGAATCAAGTGAGTTTCTCCTGTTTCTCTATATTAAATGAGTTATGGGTTTTGAATTTTTGATTCTTCTATGTAACCAGCTTGTTTACATATTATGAGTTTGAAAGAAGTTAAAGAGAAGAAAGAAAAAGAAAGTATCTATTATGGGATTTAATATGATGATTTTCCTTTACTTAATAAAACTGACCTTGTTACTCTGTCTCGTTGATTTTTATATTCTCTTGAAATAGGTGCTTTGATTTGTGATTAGTTTTTGAGTTTGAGGTTACTCAGGTGCTATACTTGTGTGTAGTTTTCGACTTTGAGGTTCCTTAGTGTGCTATTAGCCTGTAATTGTGTGACAATTAAGGTTTGGTCGACAATGTGATCTAGGGAACACACAAATGCATCATAAATTTGATGAATATTTTTTAAAATATCACAAGGTTAAACAGCTTTTTGGTGATATCCATGTGTCAGTCTCACATAGGCATTTGGCTATATAAGATCTATGAATTTTGTTCAAGCTCCACTAGCTTAGCCTAAGCTTGAACTTAATACAGTAGCTCGACGAGCCTGCAAGCTCAATTGTTGCTGGAGGAAGATTCATTCATAAATAACTTGAAAAGCTTGAATTGGTTGCAGCTCATAAGTTAGATAGAAAGAGTACTAATAGCTGACTTCCCAGAAAATAATAAGAAAACCAAAACTGGAAACTGAAAAATATTGGGCAACTTGAAAAGAAACATGTTCTTTTCTTTTTTTCTTATAATACTACAGTCCATTGTTTTCGATTTCCGAAGTCTTTTCCGCAAAGATACAAAATTGTGGTTTTCCTATGGTTTTTGTAGTATTGGTGATTCCTCTAAGCACTACAGAGTTGTCACTTGACTCACTTCGACTTTCTATAAATTGTTCTTAACTTCATCTTCAATAGTCACTTTTCATTGCTGTCATCTAAACTGGTGTCAAGAATTGAATGTATTATACATGTTTTTATACAGAATTGAACAGGTAACTTACTGTTTAATTTGACACTTATGTAGGCATGTAGCAGTAACTATAACTAAAATGTAATCTGATTAGAAGCAATATGGGTTAATGATGCATTGTCCCTCTGTTATTAGACAGGCTGATTATATAAAGTTGTTTAGTTGTCTATTTAGGTTACTAATCACTTTTACTAGAGATAAGATTTTATGTTTCTTTTATGTATTTCATTTAGTGGTGTACAAGTTCACTTATGAGAGTCGATGGTAACTTGCAAATCACAAGAACTGGATTACTTTATACACTACTATGCTTTAGGTTGATGTGCATGTGATGTGATTGGTGTGGTGTCACTGACCAGATCGCACCATGTGGTCACATGATCCTTCTACCACTCTTACCTTTTGCTCTTAATCTCCAATTAAGATAAACATGACCATATGTTGTTTTATCTCTAATATGATGAACTGAAGACGATGTTGAAAGAATAACTTGATATTATCATAAAATTAACCTTTCGAACACTTCAGTTCGTTAGATACAGAGCATCCAACTGCTGGAGAATCGGATATCTATGAAGCCAAGCACTCGGCTATCTCCATAGACCATTTACAATCACATCTGCAATCGAATTAGTAATCTGAAAGTCCTTATTGATGACACGTTGAGAAAGAAAGCTTGATAAACGGAAAAGAGGGTCCCATTTATGAAACCAAACCGAGATAGACCTGCCATCACCAATACAAAACCAAAAGTGATCTCGAAGACTGTCATGAATCTACAGAAGCTTCATCCAGCCCCATCTCATATCTCCACTAGCTGAAACATCCCAGAAACTTTGACCTTGAAGCTTATGCAAACGGATCCACCAATCAACTAATATATGAATACCAAGATCACCCTTGCTTTTAGGTAAACATACTACATCCCAAGAGACTTTCGCCTTACCGTGCTTCATATACCCTTGACACCATAAGAAGCCTTAACTCAGCCTCGCAATCTCATTAACAATCTCAACAGGGAGAATGAAAACGGCCGCTCAATATCCATGAAGAGATGAAAGAACTGATGAAACAAGCTGAAGTCTACCTGCAAAAGATAAACATTTTTTCTTCTAATCTCCTATCCGTTTACATACCTTCTCAATCAAAGGCTTGCAATCATGAGAAAGCAATCTAGTTGAGATTAAAGGAACACCCAAATATCGCACTGGGAACTGATCTTCTGAGAATGGCATAGTATGAAGAATAGCAGTCCGAACCGAATCATGCACCTTACAAAAGAAATTCGTGCTCTTAGGTAAACTAGGAGCTAACCCCAACACATCCAATGAACTCGGTTAGAGCTAAATGAAATGTCTCAACCAACTGAGCATTACTCTTGCTTAAAATAAACAAATCATCAGCAAAGCAGATATTAACTATCCTCTTTGTGTCACAATGAAGATGGTACTGAAAGTCATCTGAGGCAACAACTCTGCTTCTAATCAACAATGTGAGGACTTCCATGACTGAGGTGAATAAGCATGGAGAAAAGGGATCACCTTAATGGAGACACCTTTCCCCCTTAAAGAAGCCGCCGACTTGCCCATGAAGGTTGATAGAGAATGAAACACTTGTGACACATGACATAATTAGCTTCACCATATGAGGATGAAATCCGAAACCATGCAATATACTCCTCATACAACTCCAATCCACTGTATCATAAGCCTTCTGAATATCTACCTTAAAAGCACAACGAGGAGCCCCTTGATCTAAGTGATACCGCCGCATTAACTCCTGGGTCAAAAGAATATTATCCGATATGGATCTCCCGAGAATAAATGTTGACTCATTATCGCTCACCGCATAAGCCAATCCATCCTTGATACGGTTCGCAAGCAGCTTGCTAGTGCATTCGTAAAGAACATTACAAAGAGGAATTGGACGAAAATCATTAACCCGAGAAGGAGTTGATACCTTAGGAATTAAAGAAATAATCATATGATTAAGTACCTTAAGTAAACAACCATTCAAAAAGAAGTCTCAGACCGCCAATTAAACATCCTCACCAACCACATCCCATGCCGTTTTAAAAAAGGCAGTCGTAAAACCATTCGGACTTTGAGACTTATGATCCCCAATGGAAAACATGGCATCCTTAACCTCCTCCTTTGAAACACTACAAACCATGGCATTATCTTTATCAGCAGGGATCTGATTATGAAATAAACCGGTAGTGTCCAAAGGGTGACCCGCTTGTTTCTCCCCCAAAAAATGTCGATAATGATCAAAAAACGCTAGAGGAATCTGATCTCCTTCATAAGTAACATCATTAACATCACGAACTATGTCAATATGATTCTGGCTAGTCTTCTCGTTCACAACATTATGAAAGTACTTTGTATTATTGTCTTCTTCACGAAGCCAATCAATTTTTGACTTATGTGTCAAGAACCACTCCTCATTAATAAGAACTGCATTATAAGCCAACAAATATCGATTAGCTTCCTCCCTAATCTCAACCGAATCTGGGTTCACATCCAAAGCTTTTTGAACTTCGTCAAGTTCCACCGAAGCTCACATACCCGATCATGCAGATCTCCTTGACTTCTTATAAGTTTACTAAGCGGCTTTCTCATCATTTTCAATCTACTAGTAACACGACACATATGGAAGCCATCAACCGGAATCTTCCATTTATTTTCAATTAACACCTTAAAATCAGCCTTGTGGACAAGAAAGCTATGTGGTATGATTGTCTTATAACATCATGAGGTTTTATATGGTTATTTTTCTTTTATTATTTACTGTGAAAATCTTGAATTTCAAATGATAGTATAATCATCCTAATGACATTTCGGGGAGCACTATAATAATTTATTCAATTTGTTTAAATATTATCACTTGATACATGTTTGGTTATTTTATACAAGTTGTCAATTTAATACTTCAACTCTTAATTTTTAAACAAAAGATGTACGAATTTGTTGTAATATCATCACTACACATATCTATATGATTTGGTTTGTGGGCCGTGTTTAGCACGCCAAATAGTGTATCTAGTGGTAATGCATATAAGAAAAAAGGATTGGTGAAAGAAGCAAAAAAGGACGTTTTGGCTTGTTTTCTCTCATAGTCCCACACTATCACTTGTCCCCTGACTTCGCACTTTTTCTTGTAAGTATCTAACTCAATAATTTAAGTAACACCAAATTTTATATAATTATAATAGAGGAATGTTACATTTACTCAAATTGTACAAACAAAATTACAAAATGACATGAAAAGTGAAACTTACCAATTACATTAATTTATTCTTTCTTTCTCATATTTCTCTCTTTTCATTTTATTGGAACAAGTCATTTTGTGAATAAACTTTTATAAATATTATATAAACCTATGATTTCTCATTCTAATATATATAATTAGATCCGTTCTTTAAGATTTTTGTGACCTTGTTTAAGTTGTCATAAACAAGGTCCTAAAATGTAAAGATGTAAATACCACTCTGAATCTATCCTTGCTATGCATTCAAAGTTTAATAATATTAATATAGTGAGTGAAAAATAAAATCAAAAGCAGTTCTTTTAAAACAGAAATAGGTCACGTGACTTATTCCAATTGTATATTTTTACTTAGTTTTTGATGTCTCAAATATTCGGAAGCCCCAAATATTTCCATATCATGTGCCGAACCTTAACTACCACGAGTAGTACAGAGTTTAATTTGGAAGCCCTAAATATTTGATAGTCATGGGTGACCGCACACTTATAAACCTACAAAGACTGCCCCCTATACAATTACTTATACACGCCGTATATTGTTATGCAAAGAAAACTCATTAAATTGGTGGAAATTAATAATCGAAACTGGAAAATTTATGGTATAAAAAACAAATATTGCCAAATGAAAATAAAAAATATTGATTACCGTAAATTAACGAGCATAAACATATTTATTTGATGTGAAAAATCGTACCGTTAAATGTAAACAAATTAGATAATTTTGATTTCAAAATTGATAATGATAACTCTAAGAGCTGTCAATTAAAAAATATACGGCGTGTTTATTGAATTTAAAGTTATTCTTTACATATAAGTCGCTAGAACTTTCCTTTTATTTATGACGTATTAATTGAAAATTTTAATTATACAAGAAATTTAAAATTTAATAATATTGCAACAATAAGTGACATGTGTTAAATAAGTGATATGATATGAGATTGACATTTGGTAACTCTTTTTTGATTTAAAGACAAGTGATTCACTCACAAGATCCATGGAGTGAGAGACCACTAACAAATAATGCTACCACTTGTAAGATTCCACCATAGATGAATCGAAGTATGTGGGAGCAAAATCTCACACTTATTGATTCACGTGTTTTTTCCTTCGTTTCAATTTAACTGCACAAGATTTAAAAAATCTAGCAGATATTTGTTCGAAACAGTAAAATATTTATTTTATTTAGTAATGTTTTATATATGTTTTTTAAATATACATTTATTTATTTACGGTGATTATTTATGGACTATATTGCATTTCATTTAATATACAATTATATCTTAAATATTTACATCATTTTCAAAATTAGTTAATAGTAGATTATTCTATTTCGTTGAAGATAAGAGTATTTTTGTCATTTTCATTCTTTAAACTTTTAATTTATTGAAGAAAATAGTTAAACTTTTTATAAGGGTATCAAATAATTGTTAAACTAAATTTTATTCTCAATTCACTTATAATTATTTCTGATCGATTGAAATTAAAAATGAGTAACTATTTAAAAAAATATAAACTGTTAATCTAAATCGGAGAAAATATTATTTTTATGTTGAATGTAAAAAAATGTTATCATTTTCAAATATCTATATCTTCTAAATTTTCTTAAGAAAACGATGTGAATGCACACATTAATATATGGTTCCGTGACCATACAAAAAGCTATCAAATTTTCTTAATTAATATATTTGTATTGAAGTTTTTTGCGTTACCATCAAAAGGAGTTTTTTTATTAGTCTGAATTTACTAAATGATGATTCAAAAAGTTAAAAGTTGTTTTGCATTGTAATAAATAGAAAATAATGATCATATATCATCCTATACCTTGTTTCTAATCATCTTTAACAATACAAAAATGACATATTGAAAAATATATAATTATAATAGACAGAAAAAATTAGTAAATAACACATGTCATAGTTGTAGAGTACTATAAGTATCATATTCAGATAAAAATGTAGAAGAAAGTCATTTCTCGATACAGAAGTGTAAAAATGATTATTATAAAATAGATAATAGAGTAGTAACGGTAGGAGTGCATCTGAAGTGTCCATTTAAATTAAATGCGATGTCAATTTGAGAATTCTCTTAAAGATACTTATATGTCATCATTTAAAAATTTGAGGTATTTGATTTTTATATAGTCAAAATTATGAAGGTACGTGATTATATGGATAGCAGATTATTAAAAGATATTAGTACATACATGAAAAAATCATAACCTATATAATATCTACAAATTTATAAGGTTATTAACATATTAATGCGCAATTCAGTAATAGAATACACAAACTTACTTTTGTAATACACACAATTAATCAATTACAAGATTATTAACATAATAACGTGCGATTCAATAATAATGTATACAAAATTAATTTTGTGATATACACACTTATCCTACAAAGTTATTAACATGCATAACTCAAGTACTAAAAGATACAAATTTAATTTTATAATATAGACGCTTAGCACACGTAATTATTAACAAAAAATAAACAACTAAATAACATAATGGCACAAAAAATACACGTAGATACACAATTATTTAATTAATTTATTAACATTTATGAAATTTTGAAGATATGACTCCAAATGTATTATTTGATTTTCAGTATTAAATAACAATTCAACATAACCTTTTACGTACTTAAGTGGGCCTTTTTTGGGCTTTGAAGATATTAGTCCATCTTAATTTCTACGGGAACTTCTCGAAAACCTTTGTTGGCTTATTGAATTCAATCACCAATGACATATGGCACGAGCTCCATCCTATTTTGACGTTTGAGCAACTAAATTTCACCGAGTACATTTTGCTTCTTCTTTTGTCATGTATATTTCGTTTCTAATTCCAAATTATAGTTCAGATTCATACGAGTTAATACATTTTAGGTGTCCAACTATTTTGTATTAAATGATGATGAATTGATGATTATTTTTTTTGTGGTAAAACGGCATCCTAAAATTTGTTTTTTAATTATGGATGCTTCGTAAGGACCATCTATATTAATGTTTAATTAAAATAACTTTGCGAGATCAATTCGAAATTTTTTAATTATATCGATTAGCAATCATTACACGATAGCTGCCAGAGTAGTCGATGAAGAACTCGCCGGGATATCTCGGTCGCGAGAGGTGGCTGTTGCCGTTCATCAAAGGTAGCTGCCGAAAATTGTTGATTGCGGTGAAGATGATGTTGAGAGGTGACATGATGGTAGGTTATGTAGTTTTAAATATGAAGAAACAAACTGCAAGTATTAAAAGGAAAAGAAAGGTTTCCTACTACTACAGCTACAGCTACAGCCTACAACTTATTCACCAAACATACCCTTAACGGACGAGCTTTCTAATGTGATCGAATGCTACTATTACTATATAAATATGCAATCTTACTTGAACCTTCTTTAAAAATATATATACCTACATGACTGCAATCGTTTGGAAAGTATTTTCTTGATTTATGACTTTATAAAAAAGTAAAAAGAGTCTTCTTCTAAATTAGTTATTAAAGTGAAAATTAAATACATTTTTGTGCCATTTAGCTTTTATAGTTTTCATCAATTGTCCATAGTTTTAAATGATAGCACTCAAATATTACAAGCTTAAACATCTTTTTAACGTATGTGTGATATTTTATTTATTATTCTTCTACGACAACCACCCTACGATCGAGTCTATTTTACATAGTATTTACTGATGGAGATAACATTCATGTTGTTATCAGCATAAAAAAGTTTTTGTTGTTGCCCAATTAACACAAGAAGAAACGTTTATACTTTTTATTTTTAAACCTCAACTTTTACATGGATACACAAATAACTCTTTGATTATAGCTAAAAGTACGAAACTATATGTGTAATTAGTTGCACGAATATTTTTCCTTAATTAATTGATTACTACAGGTGCTAGGTTAATCCCTGGGTGATTTTTTTTTGGAACGACAATTGTAGTTACATGACCCCTAGCCCAGAAGACGTAGCAAGCTCACACAACCAGGTTGGGTCCAGCCCAGAAGGCAATGTCACCCTTCCCTTTACACACGCAGAAGGAAACCCCTTATCGTCCTAGACAAGACTCGAACTTGAGACCTTATCTAGAAAGGTAAAACCTCCATACTATTGGATCAGAAACCCGTTGATTAATCCCTAGGTGATTTATCTAAGGTAATAAGTGGGAGAGATTTTTTACTTCTTTCGGTTGTGCTAATTAATTAAAAAATAAATGTCTTATATGGAACCCAATAGGGTGATATATTATTGTGTTTGACACGTGTCATGAGAGGGTTGCATTGGCCCCCCATGATTCGATTGTTATTTATATCTTCTTCGTTATCTTTGAGTGAGGCAAGTTGTTTGGTGGTGATGTGAAATGATAGGACATCTATATGACATGTGTACTTATTAGTGGCCGATGAGGGATGGTCAACAATTGCATATAACTGTGGCACAATTTCAGTTAGATGTCGCTGAGTCGAGTAAAGTTTCCATACTCTCGAGCTCGACATGGTTAAAATAATAATATAATGTAAGTGTTAGTTGAGTCGATACTTTCAAATTTGACTTAATATGCTTTTATAATCAACTGGACTCGATGTTTATTAGCATGTGTACTAGATATGTAAAATGACACAAGAGTAATAAGGTTCGTGAGCCGTTTGAGCAAAGTATTTTTATAATCATGTTCGACTTAAAAATCTATTCGAGTAGCTCGAATATAATTTTAACTTGTACCGAGACGATTTTGAGTATTTTTTAAGTGGATTCCTAGTAATTTGAAAACCGACTTAACTTGGTTACAATCATGTGTAGTAGTACTATGTACTTTGAGGTGTTGATAGAGCTTGTAATTTGCTTTTAAGCACTACCTAAAAAGAGAAAATATCACTGAGTTAGGCAAGTTAGGCGAGGCATAGATGAGAAACAAGTTGGTAGATCGATGTTGATAGTGAGGGATAGTCAACCATCTTGAATGATTGTGCTAAAGAGTGGGAATAAAGGTAATAATAGGTTTGAGGCAATCTAACGTGCCTAGATGTGGTTGTCCAAAAATCAACTTAAATTAAAACTTTAACGAACTTAAATCAAACAATTAGGAATATGACATACAAAATCAAAGTAACCGTTCAATTTAATAAATTTAACTTCTTATACATTTAAAGTCATTTGGTTTAAAAACTTTTTTCATGTACAATCACAGGGTCAAACTTTTTTTACAAGTTTCGTGTAAACAACAAAGTGTATAAAATGAAACCCCTGTGATAATACATTTTTGATTTTTGTTATTATTAACTGTGCGATGTGACGGTAAAATGATTAATTTTGTATTCATTTGATCTATAATATATATGTTTTGTAAAATATTTTAATAATTACAATTTATATGATAATACATTAAGATATAAATAGGAATTTAATGTTTATAGAGGTATGTTAATAACTTCAAATACTAATAGTAAAGTTAGAGGTAAAATAGTAATTTGCTTCATAAAAAAACATCTCAAATACTTTATATATTATTATAGATATAGGAAAAGTTGTAGTTAATTAGAATATAATGTTATATGTTTATTAGTTTAAGGTTTAATAACAAGAGTATTAATGAAAATTTAATATACGTAGGAGTATGTTAGTAATTTCAAGTAAGTTTTTTAAATACTAATTGTAAAGTTAGGGGTAAAAAATTATTTTACCTTTAAAAAATACTTTAAATGTTCTATATACTAATATAGATAGATGTGACATTTGTCATACAAGAAAATGATTTTGAAAGTCGGAAGCAATGCAAATTGAGAACAAAAAACAGATACAACTACAAATTTAAAACAGAGCAAATTCGATAGGTGCATTCCATTGTCTTCAACAATACCAAATATCATATATTGACCTAGACATCATGTTAATCACATCATAGATATATTAGAAAACATTATTTAGATTTGTTAGAGTTTATTAATAATTATCTCTATATGAAATTTATATTTATATAAATTAGTATGATTTAGTTTCTAATTATTATTAGATTTCTTATTTATCAACTTTGTCTCTCCTATAAATATAGGATCTTATAATTCGTTATATTCGATCAATAAACTTCTCTTAACCTTTACAAGTAACGTGTAGTTGGTGTTTCATATTCTTTCTAGAAGATATAAAGAAAATATCCTTTTGCACTTTAACTAAATAAAATTACTTCAAAAGGCAATCTAGAAGTCTAGATTCAATGAATAAAAGACTCAACTAATGAAATCAACAAAAGAGTAGACCAAATTAAAAAAAATGAACAATTGTGAAATTTTCAAATTTACATAGATGGGATTGCTCGTGTTTTCTACGTGTACGAAAAGCAAGTTGCACCTTTTCCATTTTGAATTATTTGTGGGAGTTCTATTAGACTACAACTATACAAACCCTGAAAATCAATTATGCCACACATTGGGATGTCTTCCAACTAGTCCTAAACCTGAAACTGGTGGGACACACATGCTACCACCAATAATGATCCACATAATGAAGAACAAAGATATATATGTATGAGGAAGCAAGCAACAATACACATATAGTTTGTATATTTTGGTGTCATTGTAAATTTATTGGACATAGATTATGTGGTGCGAAATATACACCCAGTTAAGTTGTTAAATTCTATATCTAAAGGGAGCAACTCCCCCTTATAGTGTCATAGTGTTGGCGCCTCTAACGGGGTTCTAGGGGTTGGCGTTGACCTTTAATGTGGTCTCACACTCTCACTAGTCATTCAGTGGGATGATAATCTTATAGAGAACTCAGGAGTTTGGCTTGACACATTTAGGAAATAATACTTAGTCAGGTTAAATCGATCATACTTGATCAACTTGAGACACATTTAGGTTACTTGAGATGATAATCTTATAGAGAACTCTATGAGTTTGGCTTGATCACATGGGCAACACTAGGATCTTATGAGTGAGGGTGCAACTGTTCGGTGCCTCGTTATAGATTCTTCTCTACTTTACAATAAGTAAATAAACTTAAAATTAGACAAAATACTCTCAATCAATATTATTATTTTTTTGAAAAGTCAAAAATCTTAACTGATATTTATTTTTCTCTTTAATTTCTTTTTAAAAGGCAATGAGCTCACACACACGCCACTACGAATATACACATTTTCTTCACGAGTATATACATATTACCACCTCTAAACTCGAACCTGTAACCTTAGAATTGAAGAGTCACATCAATAACGCTACACCAATTAGCCTTTAGTTCTCAATCAATGTTATATGTGTTCTTTAAAGTAATCGGTTTAAATGATGATTAACTACGCACACGTCTTTAACATATACTTGTATTTTTTTTACAAAACACCTTACCCTCGATTATTGCACACATCATGTAAGTTAAGTGGTTTTTCCCATAACATGCAAGTATGCAACTTGCTTTACTTAGTGCCTTCTTTGAACACAAACATGCAATATCAACATGTCACTTTGTTTGTGGGCTCTCTTCTCTTCCCCACCATCCACAAAGTCTCAACTCTCCAAAACGAATACCAACCCATGATTTTTTGTCTTCAGGAGAGTAGTGATTATTTGAAATACTTATGTGTTAAGATCTCTCAAGTTAAATGAGTCAAGCTCGAACTCAAATAGAGTAACTTGAACTTACGTAAGCTCTTAAAGTATCCCTTTTCAATACCGACTCATTTTACATGGTTTCATAAAAGTATGTGTATAATGTCAAGTAAAAATCACTTATGCTACCATTCAATTAGGTTCTAAATTTAGGTTGCGTTTGTTTTGTAAATGAGTTTGGTAACGTATATTGGTTTGAACAAAAAAAAAAGTAAAAAGTTGGAGAAATAAATATTTTAATATAAATTATTTATTTTTAATTTTAATATTATAATTTATGTTACTATAATATTAAAATATGAAAAATGAATAAATAATGAGGGGAAAGTAATAGAGAGAAACAAGATAGGAGGATCCATCTGTCATTAAAGTAGAAGATAAACACATCAATTTTAAAGGATTTTAAAATAATGGTTTCATTCCTATTCTTTAGGTGTAAAGAACTAAAAAAACGTATATTTTACTATTATACTCATTTCATTCTCCCAAAAAAGGCTAAACAAACACACCCCTTGCATCACTCTTACAATCCTAGCTAATTTCACGTCATTATCTTTTTCTGTAAACAAATAAACAATTTTCTTAAAAAAGAAAAAACCATCAATGTTTGTCACATCAATATTGGGATAAAAATTGAAAAATGGAGGTTAAATGTTCAAACCTTGATTGGTACATAAAAAAATAAAAAGATGACCTTGGTGTGATCACGTAGGTCAGTTTCTCTTTGGAAAGTTAAAAACCGTTAGAAAAATGTCCCAACCTTTACTAGTGCATAAAAAAAATTTCTTTGTAAGAGCCTTACATCGTTTAAGTTTCTGTAGCGGTAGAACTGAATTATACTATGAATTAATCGGTTAAAGATCAGACACAACGATTAAAACAAACAATAAAATAAAATAAAAATAATTAGAAAAAGAATCTTAGTATAAAAACAATGGGGGTGTTGATGGTTTTGGACCTTTTGTATCCCCACATGATTGCCTGAATCTTGGAGCTATAACATATACCGAAACTTTTCCACTTAATCTTGATATTTTGTTTACTGTTGCTTTTCCAGAGTAATGAATGCATTATTGTGCGCAATACTGCTTACCAGAGGGACTCATGGAAAACATTGATCAAATTTGAACTTGACATTTAACTTTAACTAGATAAGGTATTAGCAACCCTCTTGTGGCTTCGAGGTTTCGACATTCTAAATTTGAAATAGAGTTCGAGGCATGATACCCTTAAGACAACAAGAGTGTATATATATATAAAACTCTCACTAGATAAAACTCTCACTAACGAAATTGACGTGATAAAATCAAGTGTTTTCTTGCCTTGCAACTTGTTGGTTACATAGTGTCTGCTATACTCTCCATGATTGTATCTTCTATACTTGCTAGGGTTGTTTTCATCCACTATTTCTTGCGTTGGACCTATCTCTATATCATAACTCGGAGCATAACATGTAACAATGGATAGTCGGTCCTTCTCTTTGTGTGTCACGGCTCTATGTTCGGAGCTCTTGATTAGACAAGCATTACTCCCTCATAAATAGCAAGGACAACCATTTAATTGACCCCTAAGGAGCAGAGCTACTCTTATATGAGTAACAGTATTCTTAAATGGCTTGGTCTCTCCTTGACTCGTAAATTTAATCGACACATATTAACTACACAATTTCAGCAGCGAACACATCTAAAAATAGATACATTTGACCTACTTATAATTTTTAATATTTAAATGCAAGTTTCAAAAATTCAAATCTTTTTAAGGTAAAACTCTAATGTATATGAATTATATAAAAACATGTTACTGATTCGTCACCAATCTATCCAAATTTATAAAACAACCCATATGACCTATTTAGAGTCCGAATTTGTCAAAAGTTAAAACTTAAAAGCTGTATAAAACATAAAAATTTACCCATAAACCAAATTTCATATCAATTGGAAATGTATTTGATTGATATAATATTTGTAACACAATTGAAATTTTCGAACACAACCAAATCGTCTAATCAACTCGTAATTCATCTAATCCATTACTAAATAATCAAGAACATTAAAAACGAAGTTACATAGATGATTACCTTTAATTATTCATCAATTAATCATCTTTTTATTCCCATCTTTTAGTATGTTAATCATCTCTCAATTTTGAACGACTTTCATGTTATAATTGAGTTACGATGCAATCGTTCTCGTAAACCCTAGATTCTGTCCGTGCTCAACCCGTGCTTGCTCCATGGTCCCACCACGACTGTGATGCAAGTGGTCTATGTTAACTGACATGACCCCTAAAGATCGATTATTTGCTTTTAAGTAAGATTTAAATCTTAACCTTTCTAAACGTGAGATAGTAACTAATGTGTTGGATGATCTCTTATGCGTACATCGATTTACCTTTGGATATAAATGAATTCTAGTTTTTATATCAAGTTATATATAACAAACTTTTTTTATTGTGGAACACAACAATCTATAGTTCATTCTCTATTTACAAAAAAAACATGGCAAATACATAATCAAAAATAATACTTGCATTTATTTATTTCAAGTTATATTACACTATTTCAATGAACATGATATCATTACAATATGATCTTACACTATAAACAATATGTTCTTGGAGTGAATACGTGATTTAATTTATAATCTAGAAAGACTTGTTGGTTGGTATTTTGGCAAACTCAAGTGTTTTCTTGCCTTGCAACTTGTTGGTCACGTAGTGTCTACTATACTCTCCATGATTGTATCTTCTATACTTGCTAGGGTTGTTTTCATCCAGCATTTCTTGCATTGGTCCTATCTCTATCTCATAACTTGGAGCATAAAACGTAACAATCGATAGTCGGTCCTTCTCTTTGTGTGTCACGGCTCTATGTTCCGAGCTCTTGTATCTCCCATTTGTCAAAACCTGTTAACATAAGTAGCACATCGCGAAAACAGGATCAAAACATAAGAAGGTAAAAAGAACCCCTTTTCAAGGCACAATTTACAAGTCTAGAGGAACTTTTTGGTCATCAAAATTTCATACACAATTTTGACACCACATAATAAGATTAACTCTTGTGAAAATAAAGAGCTTTACCTCTATGGTGTCACCAAGGTTGATGACAAGTGCATTTCTAACAGGTTGAATGGGAACCCATTTATTGTCTTTGAGTATTTGGAGACCGACCGTGCTACCTTTACCTTGTTGCAACACGGTGAGAGCGCTTCCATCCGAATGGGGACTTAAACCAAGTACAAGGTCGGGTCTAGGACACGCGGGGTAGTAGTTCATTCTCATTGCTTGCACGCTCTCACCAAACATTTCTTCAAATACATTCTCATTAAGCTTGAGGCTTGACGCTATAAATCTTAGAAGTTCTTTACATAGCTTTCGAATCTCTATCGAGTAAGCCTCCACAGTGTCACTACAAAAAATACAAGGTTGTCAAAACTAATTTATTCTAATCTAAAGTTAATTAAGTGTTTTTTTTACTTTGCCATCAATTTTTTAAAAAGATATATGTATATAATTCTCTTATGGTAGGTAGCATAAAGTGTAATGCATTTACTGGGGAAAAAGTTAAATTTTATATTCTTTATTATTATGGTCTCCTTTTGTGGTTTCAAGATATATTGATGTAAAAGTTTAGGACCCTTAAGATTGGAAGTCAAATTTGGCCTTTTTGTTAGTGAAATCATACCTAAACATTGGTGGGTTAGATGGCCATAGTTTAGGGTTTCTTATGGAATGAGGTACTAAACCAAGTGCAAACATATTGCACCAATCTAGCTTTTGATCTTCTGAAAACACAAAAGCTTGCCCATATCCCTGAACTGTTCCTGGTGCCATTGGGTACTTTTGTTTCTCTTCAACAGGAAGCATAAAAAAATCCATAGCCACTTTCTCTATCTTTTCCAGCAAATCAAGATCAATCCCATGGTTTATCACCTACAGAAAAAAAAAAAAAAAATACGACTAAATAACGACGATCCTTATGCCCAAAACTACTCGCTTTTGCATGCATACATGCTTTGTTTATGAAGTATTTGTACACAATATTACCGGTAGAATATACAAAGGGGAAATGACCCATGCTGCTAATGTCACCGTTACACATTAAAGCGCTCACGGTTTTACTATTTCAGTACACTATAAACTTGGGATAAAAAACCGTGTGCAATCTAATGTCTAACGAATCTTGAGTCCTGCTAGCTGTACGGATCATACCCCATTTGCAAAAGTTGTTTGTTTTTGTGACTATATATGGCTTTATAAAACGCTTTCCCTTTTCTTAAGTACAAACAAAAAATACAGCTTTTTACTAGTTACTTTATCCATGTACCTGAAAAAAGCCCCACTCCTCACAAGAAGTTGAAAGCTTCATCATTTCATAGTGAAATTCTTCTTTGTTTCCTTTCATAAGCTTCTTAAGATCAATGACAGGTAAACTACTCGACAATGGTAACAGGGCCATGGCTTGCATCGGCCTCTCAGCCATATCACGAACAAACCTATTCGGAATTTTGTTTTTTCGGCCCTTCTTGAGTTCTTGAACGTCGTCTATTTGACCAACGTTAAGAGGGAAATTTAGTACAGGAGCCATGGTTTATAAGAAGTATAGAGGTAAAAAATGATTTTGCCAATGTGTTTTGTGTTTACATAATGCAAGTATTTATAGCAAAAGAATGAATGATAGTGCTCAACACTTTTGGAAGTCTACAAAGCATGTGGAATGACGTATTGGCCCATAATTTTGCACTTTAAAGATCTCATCAATTCCTTTATTTGGGTTCCCATTTGGTTTCAATTTTACCTTAGCTAGTGTATGGCTGAAAAATCAATAAATCATTAGACAAAACATAATAAATAATATAAAAACATTTTCTTTTGTTAAAGGCATGAGCATTTGTAGTTGCAAGTTGATGTCACCATTTTTGTGGACCAAATCTAGTGTGATACTATCATCATTATTTTCTCCGTTTTGACCACTTTGAAGAATGACAACCCTTAATTAAATTAATTATACATAGCACCATAACCATCTTCTTTTTTAACGGTTGAACTTTTTTGTGTTACACGTTATTAATTAAAATCTTTTATACTTGAAGGTACTCTTTTACTCCAATGCTACAATGTTTTATTTCAAAGATGACGACTACCAAAAAACATAAAATGTACAAGACTTTTGAATCTCTAGTACTTTATTCTATTTTCTAGACGAATAAATACTTTTATTTATTTAAGACTCTAATATGGACATGGTTAGGGTACGTCTACAACAATTAACTCGAGCTATAACTTGTAGTCAGAGTCGAATCAGATGTCTAAAAATGCGATTAGAGTTAAAATTCCTTTTTCAATAATTCTGTCTTTTTTTTTCGTCATACTTTATTTATAAGAGCTTAAACTTTAAAAGATTAAAATTTCAAACTTGTAAAATCCTAAAAAAAAAACATGATACCAAACACATAAGTAGACAAAAATTCATTTAAGTATAAAATTTTTTAAAAGTATGAGAGTACAAATCTTAACCCTCCATGTTAATCAAAATAATAAAACCCCACATTTAAAAAAAATAAATATCTCAAAAATCGTTAGTCAAAAAATTATAAAAATTGCATCATAAAAATCAACGTTTTTTTCTATTTGATTTAAGATCTCACATGACATACTTTCGACGAAATTTTGTTTTCCACTTTTTGATGGGTTTTGAAAAATGGTAACACATGTGTTATAAACAAATAACACACGTGTTACCGGTGACTATCACATGTGTTATTACCGACTATCGCTTCTAACACATGTGATAGTCCTTGATAACAAATGTGATAGCCACGGGTAACACTTTTGTTAGTCAATCGTAAAATATGTGTTAACCCACAAAAAGTGAAGAAAAACAAAATTCTTCGAAAGTATACCTTGTGAGATCTTAAATCGAAAAGGAAAAAACATCGATTTTTATGGTGCAATTTTTATAATTTTTTAACTAACGGTTTTTGATATATTTAATTTTTAAAATGTGAGGATTTTGTATTTTGATTAAGATGGACAGTTGAAATTTATACTTCCATCCTTTCAAAAAAATTCATAGTTGAATAAACTCAGATGAGTATTACCTTATTTTGTTATTTTCACATTTATTTAAAATAAATAAAAATAAAAATATCATTTATAGTAAATAAATTTACAAACGTACCTACAATTTTAAATTCGATGCTGAAAAACTATAAATAATAACGTTCGAATGGTATTAATTAAAACAACGACCGACAAATTTGACTAAAATTCAAATTTGTATAATCACATGTTTACATTCTAAACACTTCAATCACAATTTCACACCCCCCAAATTCCCCCCAATTTCTTCAACTCAACAAAAATTCAAAAATTGAAATCCAATTTTCTCTCTCAAATCTAACTAAAACCAAATCGAACTTAAATCAACTTCGATTCACGAATTCATATGGCTCATAACACCGATTCTGTTCCTCTTTCCGAGGTATGTTATTGCTACTCTGTTTTCAACTAGGGTTTTATATTATGTATCACATCACCTGTTTATCAATTGAATAAAGTTTTGTTTTTTTGTTGCAGAAGAAAGGGGATGAAACGCCGATTAATTCAAAGATTGCGGTTTGTTTAAAATTAACTATTCAGCTCATTGGTTAATTTTTCTTTTTGTTTGCTAAAACCCTAATTTTTGGTTTATGATTTCAGGAATTGAGTGACTCAAGGGCGGAACTGATGAATAGAATTAAAAATTTGAAAAATGTAAAGCCGGAATTGCTAGCAGTGACGTATAATTGTATATTATATTTTAAATTTTGAAATATGTACTGATTTTAATTGGTCTTTTTAAAATGAAGGATCTTCAAAGTTGGAGGTCAAAGTTGGATACTCAAGTTAAGAGTTACCGTGATGTAAGTATTTATTTCATATTTTCATTAACTTTTATGTATCTATTGGTATTGTGTTTCGTATACTGGAGCCATCAAGTATGTGATAATGTCAAAAGGAAATGCTACAATTTTGATAAAAGTTAGGTGATTGTTGAAAAATTGTGAAAATGTAATTGAAAGACAAACTATTTTGAGTTCCCAAAACAGCTTGTCTTGCAATTTTATTGTTTGTTTTCTGTGTTTCTACAAGGATAATGAGTTCTTTGCAATTAAAAGGCCTAATGTGATGGTTTCAATGTCTATTGCTAGTGGTTTGATTTTGTAGCTTTGGTTTCAGACAGAAATCTTAAGCTTTTGTGTACCTTAGATGGAACACCTTTGCACATCAATGTAGTTCAACTGTAAGGCTGTAGCAAGTCTAGGGTAGTTATTCTTACGTAGTCCTTCAAGTTTTGACTTGTGAGAGCGATGAAGGAAAATGCTTCGCATGAAATGGAGAATTGTGATTATTTAATTTGTATTCATGTTTCTATGATACACAACACATCCTAATTTGTAAAGTAGCTGCATCAGGTAAATGCCATTATGGGGATGTTGATGTAGACTGTGGTTAGTTATTAGTAAGAACATACCTTTAGAATGTATATTCACAGATGGTTCTTGTTGCTAGATCCATGGCTCATGTAGTTGTCTAACAATGTAGCAGATCTCGACCTTAAAGTAGCGTCAAGTTCAATATGAGCTTTACAGAATTTTTATTAAGATTGCTAGTAAACTGACAGAAACGTCTAGACATAGCCTCTTATATGAGGACTGAGTAATATAGTTGATTGATATCAAACACATGAGGCTTCAATTGTAATTTGTCATTGTTTCTGCAGGAGCTTTCAGACCTTAAGAAAACTCTCAATGTGGAAGTGGACCAGCTCCGATCTGTGAGGACTTTTGCAGTGCTTCCTATCAAATAACTCAATTTTACAACTTTATATGCTAATTTATATCATGTGTATGGGATTTAGGAATTTCAAGAACTAAGAACCACTCTACAGCAACAACAAGAAGATGTAACCATCAGTTTAAAGAACCATGGGGTAAGCTTGTACCTGCAGTTTCTTCTCGTCAAATTCTGGTCAAGGTGTCAAAATGGCCGGGTCGGGTAACTTGTGGAGATGGGTCTGCATGGGTTGACTTGATACCAATGTTTGTCATTGTTTTAAGTAGATACAATTAATTATTTTTCTAAATATGATTACAGAAGATATCTTTATAATAATATTTACTATATTTTTTCTCAAATCAAGCGGCTTAGAGATTCTAATGAGTTGAACAGGTTACTTTGGCGACTTTTGCCTTTTTGAGTTATTTGACATGTTTACTTTGTAGTCAAGATATTTTTACCAATTTGACCAACCCATAATCAATTAGTTATAGTCTGGATTGGCCTGTTTTCGTATAGATGGGTTGAAATTGCTACCTATACATCTTCGTCTAAAAGTATGGAATCTGAAGTTGTTTGTCTTAAACTCATGTACAGCTGCAAGATGTTTCTGGAGATGTTAAAGATACTGAAGGTTCAAAAGTCAAAGAGGAGACCATGTAAACAAACTTAATCCTAAGTTCCTATCAAGTGGTCATGTCAAAAATATCCTATCTGTCATGTGTCAATTTTGTATTTTATGAAGAGCATGGTATTATCATCCATGCTAGATGATTTAAAACATCTCGCACATTTATCAGTGAATCTTGTGATGCAAGAATTGTATACCATTTGAATGAGTATTTGACCATCGTCATTGTAGCTTCATTGCAAATTAACCTGGTAGATGAGATTTGCATTCAAGCAAGTGAACTCGTCTGACTGACAATATTATGTGCCAAAAGGCTACTCAAGGAGTTAAATAAGTCCAAACATTCACCGTTTCTACGTCTGTGTGTGTAAATATTAAACTAATCAACTTGCAAACAAATACAACAAGATCGAATTCAAATTGATAAAAGGTCAAGCAATATAGACTTTAAATTGGAAACTAAAATGTTCATACATGCGTTTACTTTTGGTCAAGCATTCGCTCAATTATGTGATTATTATGCTTACATTGACTTTGTAGCATACATTATTGACTTTTATGATGGAAATGGAGGCTACAATGGACAAGGTTTCCATCACTCATTCCCGGAACTTTCAAATAAATCTTTCTAACATTTTTGATCTCCCATCTTAGATTTCAATGATATACACATCAAACATTTACATCACTTAGCTCTTTTATACTAAATTAAGCTAAATCTTCAATTTCATTGTCTAGCAAGATGCCTTGGCATTCTCCTCAGGAAGCCATGCCATGGGTGGGGTTATATGTTAGTGTAGCATCTTTAGTTTGCACTCTTGCAATGACAGCCGATGTCTTTCAAGGCTTTCGACAACGGAAACTTTGGTTTCCATGCAGATTTTTCACTCTCAATGCTGCTTCCATCACACTAATAGCAATAGCTATGAAGCTACCAGTCGATCTGACTAGCGATATGTCTAGTTTGAACGACAAGAATGCAAAGCTTGCCAGTATCCTTTTCTTGTTCACCATTTTAGCTAACTTTCTCCCGTCTTTAGGGCTAATGAATGATAAAGAACTTCTTACGAACATCATAGCTTTGGGTATTCTCATAATCACCATTATTGTAAATGTATTCATTCAATCTGGTACTAAGGTGTTTCTTGGATCAACGATAGAATTGCCTGTGGTAATATTTCCCCTTCTATGGCCATTTTCATTAGCTTTGACAGTTCCATCATCAAGAAGACTATTAGAAAACCAGTACAACGAGTTGCACAAATCGGCTTCAAGGCATCAAGAAATAGAATTTTCCTACCAGGAATTTGTACATTATGTTAAAAAGTATTGGATGATGGCAGAAACTGGTAACCCCCAATTTGTACTTGCTTGTTCGCCATTCTGTTCTGCTTCCGGGGTTATATGCTCAGTATATGTGGTAACTGCATTTGGTAATTTGGTAACCCAGTTCAATAACTCATCAATTTTTTCGTATGCAAAATCAGATTATAAGTGGTCAATTAATGTGATCATTGTCGTGCAGTCAATTGGGATTGTTGTAGGTAGTATAGCACCAATATTTAGATCTTTTACTGCTTTCGGTGTTTTCAGCCTTTCCAAAAAATGGAGTATGAACCATATAAACATGTTTAAAGTAGAGAAGCATTGGACTCAAAGGCTTCAACAGTGGAAGCGCAGTCATGTGCATTCACATATGCCTGGCCGTCAATGCAAAAAGGTTTTCCATACTGTCAAAAACATGTTTTTGAACCTCTGTTTAGCACTTCATATAACAGTTGTGATTATCTGTAAAACCTTGCGTCTCATTCCCAGCTCTTCTTTGATCGTGTTATCTTCTTCTTGTTATCTCTGCAAGTCATTCTTAAAGAGGTTCAAAAGGGACTCCAATGCATCTAGCAGTGACGCAAGATCAGAGATGAAAGAGTATACTAGCCATGTTATACAACTTGAAAAGGAGGCGAAGCTTTCAAACAGAGTATTGAAAAGTATGCTCAAATCTATAACAAAACTTCTTCTCAAGTCCGAAGAAAAAGAACCCAGAAATCTTATTAAGTTTCTAGAGAAATCTACAGGTTTCGACGGAGTAGTAGATTTCGAAAGTGATGAGGTTCCAGCTTTACATTCGGAAGAAACCCACAGTTGTTGGAGTCTGGTAGCAGTGACACTAACAGCCATTGCAATTGCACTTCCTAACATTGCAAATAGCCATGTCAATGTGCTACTTTCTACTATGAAGGAAGGTCTCAAACTGGTAAGACACATTGAAGAAAGTCTCAATGCAAATGGTGACTTGGTAAAGGCAAGAAAAGCAGCTAGACGTGTATGGACAAACTTGGAAGTATACTGCAGGTGGCTACAGATTGATCTTCAGAAGAAGGCTCATAAAGGGAAAACATCAAAGGAAATTCTTCAGTGGTTGGGTGATGAAGCAGTAAAAATCGTGATACAGTTCAAGCAATGCAAAAATGGAAGTTTAGAATAGTCACCTCATAAGTTTATTGCCGCGAATTCCATGTACAAAATCAGCCAAACCATATTGCTCCACTGCAATGGGGTAGAAAATTGGCCGAAAGATGAGGAAATTTTTGAGTGGATATCGACTATAATTGCAGATATATTATCTGCTTGCTTTACCAATTTACCATGTGTCATAACTATGAAATGTCATGACGATTCTTTAGAGAAGCGAGAAGAGAGTATTCAGACTGCAGCCCAACTTCTTGGTAAATCCAAAAAGATTTTGGATATCCTTCAGACGCGCCAACTTCCTATCTTAGATCCGGACTTGATGGCTTACATTGACGAGTGGCATGCATTACTAAAAAGTCAAAATCCCAATGGTTGTGCTTCTTTAGCCAGGATTCAACCAGCTTCTTCAATTTCTAATGAATGTGTTGTAATAATTTGTCGATAAGTAATTGTATTTCGTTTGATCTTAAACTCTAAAGATATTATTTGTTTGCTTAAATTTCGAGTGATTATAGTACATTGTTAGTTAGTTGTGCTTTTGAGTTCTCTAAATATCCTGCCGT
This sequence comes from Logfia minima, assembly GCA_963921325.1. Classification (NCBI taxonomy): domain Eukaryota; kingdom Viridiplantae; phylum Streptophyta; class Magnoliopsida; order Asterales; family Asteraceae; genus Logfia; species Logfia minima. The sequence goes on along the minus strand of OY992764.1, from coordinate 7,177,668 downwards.
TTTGGTAGTGTGTATTTCAGCTTTCATTTATTGACTTCTTTCAACAACGCCCATGCTTATCGCCAAATAGATCAAGTTTTGTTAATGTGATTTGAATTTGTCTTGATAACTTTTTGGTAATGTCCACATTTCGCACCCACTGAAAAATCAAGTTATTATTAGTACTAAAACACAGGATTTGACTTTAATCTGATAGCAAGAAAAAGCCACTAGAATTTCATCTTCAACATCATAAAGATTTATCAAACACCTACTTATACAGTAAAGGTAAAATTTAAAATAATACAGTGACAAGAAAATTGCAGGTGTCTTAGTTGGGTATTTTCATCCCTTTAGCTTTTGCTAAAGCTGCTATTCTTTAAAAATTAACATTTATGGATTTGCAAATTATTCAAATTGGTGTCCGATGGTTCTTCATTCAAACTTCACTAAAAAATGGCTGGAACGTCTAGTTGGAACTTCAAAAACAATCCCAAAATGATACACATCAAACTGGTTCTACATGCACAGGGGAAACAACAATTCATGGTCAATAAAAGTAACCAAGAACCTGACCACCAACGTTCTGTCGAATTGCCTCTTCATGGTCCAACACGCCATTTGGAGTTGTTATCACCACATACCCCCACTGCATTTGATAACAAAAAAAAATAAAAATTAAATGTAAACGCAGCCACTAGATAGATGACAGTATCTTTTCAAAAAGATAATGATTGTATCAATCAGCAGTCAAGTCAATTCAAAACAAGACAACCCAACTCCTATAAGCAGACAACTATAGTGCACTATGCATCTCCCAACATTTGCAAAAATCAAGAATATCTGAGAGCAGTTTACAAGGGAAAATGAGTTTGTTTTCTAATTGAAAATTGGAAACCATTCCAAATTATTTATCACTGTATGTTTCAGGTCAGCGGTGCCTAGCAGAGTAGCACGTGGCTGATAGCATATTTGGCAAGGAAACTACCTATATTGAAACTTAAGGAACATTACTAGTATTTCACAGAAACTTATTTTACATTCATGGAAGCGTTTTCTTTATTTTATGTATATCACCACATGAGCCCATCTTGCAGTTCTTTGGACAGGCTTACTCAGCAATACACAGTAATCTAGGAATGCAATTTAGTTAAAGTGGTAAAGCTATGAAACAACTCTAAGCAAGCACCTTTATTTACACTCACACATCCAATTTATCAAGCTCCATAACTAACACATAGTAAATTTCAAGACCCCCAACATGGTACGGAGTTTACTGATACAATTGATAATGTAAGCATCCAAGGAAGAAAGATTAGATTGCTTTCATGAATTAATGAATATGTACAACTCCCTAGTAAATGAATATTCAATATCCAAAGCAACCCATTAAAAAGGAACAATGTTCTTTTAGCGTGCAACCTTGAGTTGGAAATACTCCTTATAATTTTCTTTTCCGGGTTCCCGAGAGGGAAATGGAAGTTATTTAGTAATCATAAAAATAGAAATGAGACATGTTACATTGGCCTAAAGATGACCTAAAGGTAGTCCTAATTACAGAATGCATCAATCCACGAGTTCTAGAAAAAGTCCCACCTTCTCATAATATCGTTGATGAAAGATATGTGCAATTAGAACTATCTATAGGTCCATGTTAGGCCAATGTATCAAATCCCTAAGAAACTATTAGACATTTCGTTGCTGTTCTCCCAGAATCTTCCCAGATTTTGTGGAACACTTCTGCAGAGAAATTAGCCACGCAAACTTAGTTTCATGTCCTAATAGCTAATAAGTAAAAGTGTGTCCCAAGGTTGCTTCAAATAATTCACATTCAAACCAAACTTTTCCCTAAATAAATCAAGGTAGCTAAGCAATCTTACACGCTAAATCCATGAACAATAAACATACACCAATAACATATTTTTATCATGCAGATCACAAAACAGCAAAACAGGCATATGAAATGCATAGCTATCACATACAATAATCATCACATGAAAATACATTACGCAATGAACTTAAATATTACTATAATGATATGAGAAGTTATCGATAGTAAACCTGCTGTGTCGGAAGGGTACGCTTTGTATAATTCTCAATCTCATGAGCCTTGATATCTTGTCTATACGTAATAGCTCGACAATCTTTAATCCTTCCCAACAATTCAACTTTTATATTCCCCACTCTGTGTGGATCATACACTTCAAAATTCTTAACATACCCTGTCATTCATAACAAACCAAAAAAATACACAACTAATAGCCTGAAACATGTGTATTATAACAATCAGCTATTATCACTAACCAATATCACCATAATCCATTACGATGATTGTTTTATAATGAATTTTATGCTATTTAACTGTACAAAAATGTAACATTATACATGAACTTTTGCACAATTACATGTAAAATAACTGCAGGAAAACGTAAAATACTTTAATTTAATTATTTATACCATGTAAGACAACAATGCTACATACAATTTCACAGAAAGAAAAAAAAAAAAGATTACAAAAAATGGTTACAAAAAATTGAAGATTAGTATTACTAATACCTCGTTGTTTCATGATAGAAAGAAATGAAGAGATGACATTTGAAATAGGTTGAAGCTGAGCGGATGCAAAACCTCTTTTTTCGGCGTTAACCATTGTTCGCAATGCATCGTTTAATATCCTTCGTCCCATTTCGATTTGATTACACGCAAAAGAAAGAAAGAAAGAAAGATGGTGTTTGTGATATGCAAATTGCAAACTGTAGTTAGCTAAACCAAAACCCTAGACCCGCCCCAATTAATTTGGATATTGGGCTTTACTTTTGTACCCGGGACATTTAATTTGAATATACATATCCTTTATGCATTCAAATTGAACCACAATGTTTTATCTTGTGAAACCCATTCATTTCTTTAACAACTTAACTCACTTCAAATATTGAATTATTACAAGTAATATTTACAAATTCAAAAGAACCAAAATTGCTAAATATTTTATAGAAAGGACTTCTCAAATTGTTCTTATTAGTCATTTATAATGTATATCATTTTCCAACACCATGTTTTTATATTCCTATATAATCGTCCTTATTTTATTATCATATAATGTTTTTAACTTTTAACAAAATAAATCTCAAAGATACTTGATAAATACTTTCAAGTTTTAATAGTAAATTGATCGATAAATTCGCCTTATATCTTATTTCAAATGTATTATATAATGGGTTATGCTTGACACAACCCTATTTTTACCTAACATATATATAAAAGACTATACACTACTCTGATCCTCCAACTTGGTTGTCAAAATTATCAAAAAGAATATATGATCAAGCATAAGTAACACTAGAGCGCTGATTGGGGTGGGTGTAGGACCCTTTTATTACTCAAACAAAAGATAAAAACACAAATTAATTGAAATACAAAGAACACGAATAAGTTTTTAAAATCATATGTATATGATTGATTGATCATACAAATACAAAACTAGGGGAGACGATATCAAGTTATGAGATCGTGATTTTACACGAAGTAAAGACACATATTAACTCCTAAGAACTCTTTGTTTATAGAGTCTTAGGGATATGTACAATTAGGAAATACATTCCTATTAAGAAATTAAATTCACTAATATTCAAGTTTATCTTGAATATATTTAGTTAATCCTATAGTTTCAGTTTTACTTTTTGTTTCATAAAATTTATAATAACAACTTCATTTTCCCAACAGTGGATTGATTCATTACACTTCGATTTACATGAATAACTCTAAAATTGAATAGAACTAAGCAAAGAGTGGTAAGAATCGAAGGTTTCATATGAGAATATTTTGTGGTTATGCAGTATTGTATTTTGGTGTGAGAGAACTTGTGCTCGAAATAGATAAGGGATGACTCCTTTTATTATAGGGTTATAAACCTTGTAGAAGGTTTACGGACGGGCCCAAGGAGGTCTCATTGTGGACTAATGAGAAATGTGAGCTGGTCGTATTGCCATAAGCTTTGGTTGCATGGCCGGCTTAGCCTAGTTGGAACAATGAGACCTGCGTAATATAGGTAGTGGCATGGCCATTCATGGTGCAACACCATAATATTTGTAAGGTATTATTCGTATTAAATGTGTTATTATAATTTGATTATAAGTATATAAATAATTTGTATTATAAGTAATGTTTAATAAATGGTCTAAATTTACAAATAAGAGCTACATTTTCTTTCTATTATATATATTGAACTTTATAATTTCGTATGTTGTATGTAACGGGTGATCGGATAAACGAGTACCCGGCTTTTTTGTATATTGTATGTAAAAATGCTATTATATCTATCGAACTTTACAATTTCCTCTTGAAAAAATGTATATTGTATGTATTGAAATTGGTGGTTTCCGGTCTCCCGTTACACACAATATGTTGGTGATTTTAGTGTAATTAGGATTACAAAGACCAAAAGGATTTTAAGTTACGTTATAATACAAGTTAGGAGGTGCGGGGTGCACGCTTGTATAAACTAACTTGATCTTAAGTTTGATTAATGAAAAGATTGTGAATGGAAATTAAAAAAAAATGTGGTTGTTAGTGACAAAATAAATGTTGCTAATATAGTGTCGCTAATGAACATACAAGGGATGCTATTAGCGACACTTAAGGAGAAACTGTCACTAAATTCGTCACTATTTACTTTGAAAGGGTATTGCGACTATTCACAAAAGGTTATGTCTATTCATGAAAGGTTGTGACTTTTCATTAATTGTCACTTTGTTTATACATAAGTATAAACATGATTTGGTCATTAATGATAAGATAATCACATGAACAAATACAAAAATTGTTTCTATGTTTTGCTCTAGAATTTCATTGCTTAAATCTAGAGTGTGGACTTTGTCTTATCCAATTGTGAATTTCGTGTAACCCGAAGCAATAGTTGGTCGAAATACTACAATTTGAAAGTGTTCCGTACACGATTCAAAGTCTTATCCAAGTTATTCATGATTATCATCTTACCCAAACCAACCAATTTTTCCAACACAATATACGAAATTGTAAGATACATACAATAATAAGTTTTAAAGGTAATTATATATATAAGTAAAAAACGTAAAGTTAGATACATAACAAAACAATTAATTATTTTAGAACAATTCTTAAATAGTATACTCAACTCAATAAAAAAATATAATGATATAATTTTTCTCTCTTCCTTCTAGTTCTTTTACTTACAAACTTGAGAATAAAATGCAAATGATACATCTAAAACTTAACTTCATATTTCATAGACAACCATACGTTATTCATAATCACGTCAACACCACACAAAGTTCGGTTACAATGAACCTTCATAACAATAAAAGCCAAATCATCACAAAGACTTACGTTTTTATTCAAGCCGAAAACATAATAGTAGTAGAATACCATCGCCTTGAAGACACAAGGAATTGGATGGTTAACTAACCATGGATAATCTATATGTCTCTTACTTCAAACACATTGGGACGAACCTTGACCACAACATCAAATAAATGCATCGACTTGAGCTTGTTAAAGTCTTTAGGGAGCGAAATAAGGTGCATTGTAGATCTTTTATGAAATTGAAACAAATTAGGGTCATCATAGTACCTCTCCCACCCTAGAGACAAGAGCATTCTTTCAAGGATCTCGTACGAAGTAACCACTTGGTTGGTGGCTACATGGACTAGTACTTTACGACGACCCAACCCTTCGTGGGAATGAGTGTCCAACAATCGAACCACCCCGTTTTTGAACACCCAAACACCCGACATTATTGCAAAAGATAGTATAAATGTATTATAAAGTTAAATGATCAAATTGAAGATATTGAAAGTGGATATGGTAATGTTGTGTATATATAAGGGATCGGTGGATATCTAAAAAGGTTAAGATTATATGTAGATGCCAAATAAGGAAGTATTCCGGGGACCATTGCGTTCAAGTAAATGAGCCCACGTGTACATGTATGGGGGATGTTTGTGGAATCTAAAATCCTTTTCGCAAGTTCGTATTTTGTATAAACTTCGATTGAAATCGATTTATCGCAAGACACGGATATTAAAATATAAGACAGAAAAAAATACTAACCTTAAATATGCAAGCATAGTTAATAGTTTAGAATGAAAATAGCTAAATTTATTTGTAAATATAGGAAACGGTTATATTTTATATGAATTTTTATACTTGGTTTATTCTAACGTACAAAAACAATATCAAGTCTAATTATCATGATAATAAGACCTTCACATGTATAAAATTCAGTAAAAAGAAAATAAAATATTAGTAGTATTAAGAGTTTACATAAGAGTATTAAGAGAAAAGAATCGTCAAAAAAGAAATAGCTAAGATGTGGTTGTTCGAATACATCATCAAATCTTTCCAAATATGGAAAAACGTAGATGCCTTGTGCTACGAGTGACATGGGGCATTGGGGACCCTAAAAGAAGATGCTTGACTTGTATATGGTATGAGAGGATATATATATATACACATATATGACTATAAAAATTCTTTTATACTGGTTTAAAATCAATTTATTTTTAATATGAGTTACGGAGTATATACTAACGACGAAGTTGTTCATCTTAATAATCTCAATTAAGAAAAGAAAAAAGTTCCGTAAGAATATTAGTAATAGTTAGTCAAGGGTTTATGGACTTCTTTGGTGCTTTTTGGGTCTTTTAACTTGTCAGATTAGTTATTAGATTTTTTCTGTTCTGTAAGGTGTGTTTAATGTGTGGTTTAGTTGTTTTTAGATGTGTTTGGATCTGTTTTCTCTCGGTTTTAGTTCTTTCGATTTTGGATGAGGTTAGAAGAGGCTATCGATTGGTGTTTGCATCCTGCGAGGAACTTGCTTATTTTTTAATATATTTATTTATGCCGTTAGAAAAATATATCTTTTCATCCCTGTTATTAATTAATACTAATACAATATCCACACAAACCGTTAATGATAATATTTGAGGGTTGAAGAGTGCAGACTCTGATTCTTCGCGTGGTGGAGAACATGCCTATTGCATACGTCGATTTCTATTAACTTATCAAGATGTAAGAAAACCATGAATATAAACATACTCCCTAATTCATCCAAGATATTTTTTTGACTAGACCAAACACACCATGGTCCCTCGGCATCGATTTATACTAACCTTGTGCATTGTCCATATGGTATTTACCTTCTCAGGTTGCCTAGCGTTTGTAGTTCACATGATCAACACACTTTTGGACCGGGTGGGGAGTGTCAATCATATCAGGGTTCAAATGGACCACAATCTTGATCACTTTCTGCTTTCTTATTTTTCTACTTTTATTCGCGATTTTATCAATAGAAAATTAGGTCGTTATCGACAAACTTCTATACAAAACCGGCCGTCAAGTATTCGACAAATGCGAAAGTAACAGAATTATTATGAAAGGTAATGACTTATAGTTTTGTAGGAAAATCACTTCTGCGGGGATCTTGCGTGTAACAATGGCAATGTAACGCATTAATCTTGTAAATTTTGAAAAAATCTGAAGGGGTGAAACTATTAACAATATTTTAACGAAACGTTAGAAATAACGACCAATATGTGTGTAACTAACTACATAAATGATATCCCTATCCCTAATTTATATACAAATTGGGATACATATTTCATTGGTAAGTATGATTCAAAGAAGAGTTGTCTATGCCATACTTGAAATAATGAAATGATAAGGTCTACCTTTAACTTGATTTCTTTGAGTTAATTACTTATCATTGCTCGTCAAAAAGGTTTGTTTTATAACAAAGCAGATGTATGTTAAACAGGGGTGGATAGGGGGTGAAGATGAAACTACAATTACATTCGTTTGAATCTTTTTGAATATAAAATCCTTATAAAAGTTTCCACCTTAACCTTAATTTTTAAATTTGAAGATGTTAAATTACTATCATACCCCATTCATTAAGTTAACAATATAAAAATAATGATATATTTGCCAATTTACTTGGTCGTTTTAATATTTTTTAGTATTGTCACATCATCGCGCGAGTACTATGTAATATCTTAAAATATTTATTTGTAAAAGGACAGCCAAACAAACCACATACTTGGTCGTTTTAACCTTTTCAAATATTGAAATCGGTTGTAACTTTTTGGTACTGTTAACTTACTACCAACCTATGCATCAATCGTATGTAATCTCTTCGTAAGCCCATAGTCTCGACTATTTTAATTTGGAATGTGAAAAATAAAATTAATAATACTAATTTGAGTATTTAAGGGTGTTTAGGATTGGTTATTTTACATTTATCTGCTTATTATTAATTTTGCAGTCATATAAATAGATTCAAACATCATTCAAAAAACCACTTATTTATTTATTAAAGAAAAGTAATAAACGCCTAATATTAAAGAATGTGGAGATGACTAATCCTAAACACCCTAACCATTAACTATGTTGTCGTTGTATTTTAGGGGTGATATAGTCATTTGAGTGGAGTCAATTTAATTTAATCGTGCTTTTTTTTTTTCTTTTTTGAAAAGGATATATACGTACACACACTACAATTGCGAGCATATCTACTTATTCACAAATATGTACAATTGTTCTATCTCTAATACTTGAACTTCCAACTTGATAGTTAGAATGTTAGCTTAATACCACTTAGGCTATAACCTTTTGATAACTCAGTTGTGTGTTTGGATTAGACCTCTATTAAGACTTGTTCAATATTTAATACTTAAGCTTCATAGGTTATACTAACGAAAGTCCTTAAGACTTTCAATAAGAAAATTATATATGCATAATTTATTGTACTTTCAATTAAACTTTAGACGATCAACATAAATTAAGGGGAAAAATCGTTATGATCTTAATATAATTACTTATGCATTTTAAAAGTTTTAATGAAAGTCATCAAAGCTTTTGTTAGCAATTTTTCATAAAGTAAAGATATAAATAAAGTGTATTTACAGTAATTCGTCGAATGATATAAAACATCCCAATATTTACAGGCCAAGCCAAACTATAAAAATATTTGTCGAACTTTGACTTTGAGATATAACATCTGTGTCACCATGGTCCCGCTCCTGGGTTTGATCTTGTACAACTTTGAGCGTGAAATATGGTCCACGTATCCTACTCTTTTATTCTTTTACCGATTTAAATGTACAACTTTGAGCGTGAAATATGGTCCATGTATCCTATTCTTTTAGTCTTTTACCGATTTAAATGGACCATAACAGTTTTTTATTGTATTTTATTAGTTTTTTATTTGTGCAGGTCATAATCATGTTAATTTGGTCTGTTGATACTATCTTATCTTAATCTTATTTTATCTTATCTTAACTATATATAAACCATCTTCATTTATTTTCTTAAAATTAGACTCAGCAATGGTTAATGTTCAAATTACCCTTAAAAATCATCAATAACTTTCCAAATGAACCACTAATTTATAAATTGCAACTCTTAAATTTTAAACTTTACATATCTTTAAATTAAACTTTTAATAATATAGTGTACACAATAAAATTTATATATGTCAAATTAACTATTTGTTCCCGCAGCTATGTGCGGGTAAACTACTAGTTTTATATAAGGGATGTTTACAAATTTGATCAATTAAACAAGTATAATTAACAAATTAATCATTTGATCAACATATTTAACAAACGAATCCACCTTTGATTGACAAAACCTTCGATCACTTCGATCAACAATTAAAATTCGAAATCAAACCGTTACCAGCTTAGTCAAATACTAATTAATCCTTTTGTCAAATTAAACAATTGAAAAGAAAAAAAATAATGAGATCGAATTGGGCCGAAGTTTCGATCATGCATGTTGACGTGTCAAAATGTGATTGATGATCGAGGTAGGGCCCAATTCGATCTCATTATTTTTTTTTCTTTTCAATTGTTTAATTTGACAAAAGGATTAATTAGTATTTGACTAAGTTGGTAACGGCTTGATTTCGAATTTTAATTGTTAATCGAAGTAATCGAAGGTTTTGTCGATCAAAAGTGAATTAGTTTGTTAAATGTGTTGGTCAGAGAATTAGTTTGTTCATAAAGCTTGGTTAATGGATCAAATTTGTAATTATCTTTTTTTAATTTCATATAAAAGTATTTATAGTATTAAAATCCCGCCAGGTAATGATACTATCACAAGAATACTATTTGAAGAGTGAAATCCACTTGATTTAAAATCATAAGAATACTATTACACGAAATATGGAGTTTAGTGATGCGATAAAACTACGTCTTTAACATATTCTTCAACCCGTCTATGTTCTATCACACGATTGGAAGGTAAGTTAAATTTATCTAAATATTTACGATAATTTAGTATCTTATAATACATCCATTAACATTAATTAAAGTCAACAAAAGATGAACATGTTCATCTCTCACTCTAACATGTTAAGTCCAATTAAATTAAATGAATGATAAGTTGGTACCATGACAGTATAAATTGCATTTATTAATAAGCAATGACAAGTAAAAATAGAGAATAACGAAGGTCAACTATCTTCAAAAGGATATATAATGCCACTTGATAATAATAATAATAGTAACAAAATGGATATGGGTCGGAGCTCCATTCTTTATACTTTATATAATTAAAACCTAAATAATATCAACTATCGTTGAGATCGAATTTGATATCGAGACTATTCTTTTGTGTTAAGGTTTGCACATTTTTTGTGTACCCAAAGTTAAAGATATATCCATATATGAGATAAACTTCAATTATTTTCTAAACATTTATTTTTATTGTTATATAATAACTCTTATTCTAAACATTTGTTTTTAAAATTTTAAACGATAAACTTCAAATAATAAGCCCATTATGCTCCCAACCTAATCCTCTAAACAAAACTCAATCTTATATTGTTATATTATAAATAATTAATCGCTTTGTTAAGTTGCTACAACAATTATTGGCAACTCAAATGAAATTACAAGGTATAACTATATATAGCTAATAAGTCAACCATGGTATATAAATTTGCAGCTAACTCAACCATGATTAAATCAACCCACGCGTACTTAACTCGGTGAGAAATTCCAGATGCAACTTGTTTTGTACATGTTTGACCCGGCCATTCATTATCTAATCTGACCCTTATTATGCGGTCCATAATAACCCAACCGGCCGGTTTTCAGTTATTATTATCTTAACTATTAAGATCCCTGACACTTTCTGTGCTGTTTCCTTCCCACATATTCAGTTACAACTCTATATATACTTCAACCCCTTTCATAACTAATTCATTCAAATAAACCAATTTTTATCTGTTAATCATGGAATTCAGAACTTTAGACCTCAATATAATTTCAGCAAAAGGGCTTAAGAAAGCCACCCTGATCGGAAAAATGGACGTTTACGCTGTCGTTTCGATCTCGGGCACAACGGGCAAGCCTCAGAAGCTCAAAACACATGTTGATCAAGACGGCGGTACTGACCCCGCATGGAATTTTCCTATGAAATTTACGATCGATGAAGCTGCCGGTTTACAAAACCGCCTCACCCTCGTGGTTGAGATCAGACACGAGGGGACGTTTGGCGATAAGGAAATTGGAGAAGCGAATGTTCCGATCAGAGAATTGCTAGATGGCATGTCGAAAGATGGGAATTCGGAGCAGACTGTTAGTTATCAAGTCAGGACGCCTTCCGGTAAACCAAAAGGGAATTTGAATTTTTCGTATAAGTTTGGGGAAAAATGGACACAAAAAGCGGAGGAAAAGCCTGTTCCGACGGCTTATCCTGCTGGTATGGCGGTTGGATCCAGTAGTACTGGATATCAAGCTCCATACCCTCCGCAAGGAGCATATCCACCGCAAGTTGGATACCCTCCCGCTGGATATGCGCCCCCGCCACAAGCTGGTTACGCATATCCGCAACAACCGGGTTATGGGTACCCGCCACCCCCACCTGGAGGTTACCCTCCTCAACAGTACGGGTATCCACCGGTTCAACAGCAGGCACAAAAGCCAAAGAAGAATAAAGCGGGCGGTGGTATGGGTATGGGATTGGGAGCTGGTTTGTTAGGAGGCGCACTTGGTGGTTTGTTGATTGCTGATATCGCTTCGGATGCTGCTGATGGTGGCGGTTGTGGTGGTGGTTGTGGCGGTGGGTGCGGTGGTTTTTGATCCGTTTTCTGATGCATTTATATTTATTTAATTTTATAATTCGTGTTCATTGTAATTACCGTTTTTGATGAATATTACTATGCTTTGTTTCTTTATAACAATAACAATGATGATTGTCTAAACCATCACTTCATATAACTGTTATTTTAGGCCACTTATTATACTTTTTTGCAAAGATAAGCTGATCCAATCCTTTTTCCTTTATTTCTATCCTATTTATCTGTTAATCCTTGTTGTGGATTTTTGTGATCTATTATTATAAACTAATAAAAATATGTTAACAAATCAAGTGGTTGGTTTACATATGGCATCAAGTGTCATTATTTATTTGGTCAAAATAGTTGACATCCAAGGTATAACATAAAAAAAAGTCATCGATTGCATAATTGTTCCTTAAATATTGGAATTAACTGACAATTATTCAAGGAAATGTCTTCATGATGCTAGAATATACCACAAATAACGTGTATATCACACCGTTTAGAGACCGGCCAAGAAACTTAATTAAATGCTTAATTAAGAATATTTGTTATAATTTAAAAACTAATAATTAGGTGTCTAACTTAGATGAATCTGGCCTAGGAAACGTGCGAGGAGAATTGATTCCGTTATTGTTAGTTTTATATCTTTCACGTTACGTTATTTCCAACTTACTTGATCATATATTTTATCATATGATAATCTATCTATCTATATATATACTTCCAAAATTGTGATCAAGTATATTGGTTTCTTTCTTGTGATCGGAAACTTCGATTCGATAGCATAAAACCAGGATCTCTTATATTATTATACTTTTTTCTCGCAAGGTTATACTAAACAAAGCTTTAAGCCCTCAATAAGAAAATTAAATATATTAATTAATTCAAATATTTATTTTATAATCTAAAATCTAGTTACATATATATACAATTGTAAAAAAAGACACGTTTAACTTGGATTAATGCACATTTGATTAGGGCTTTGTTTAGCATTGAGATAGTAAATTGACGTTTTATAAGGTTGAGAATTGAGATACATCATGTGTGTTGTTATTATTTAATATTCTTAAAATAATATAAATCATATTTAACAGCTAATTAAGTTTGAAAAATCTGTAATAACGTATATAACCCCGTTTCTTGGGTATCCTAGTAACATTCGATCAACAATTCAGTTTTATATAAATAATAAATTCTAATTCTAATTCTAATTTCTAATACATATAAAAAAAGACATATTTTATCAAGATTGTGTCGATACTAAAAAAGCCTTATACGCCATCGTTTCCATCTTCAAATCCACCAACATAATTCAAAGAATCAAAACCCGCATTCACAAATATATTTGATGCTGTGGACCCTACAAGTAACTTCAGATTCCCCGTGAAGTTCACCGTACACGAAACGGCTACACTCGAAAACAAACTCAGACTCGTTATCAAGATTAAATACGTGGGGTTTTTGGTAGATAAGGATTTAGGACAAGTCAACGTGCTGGTCAAAGAGCTACTAGAAGGTTTCAAAAGTGAAGGGAAAGACGTGAGATTCGTTATTTATGAATTGAGCGGGAAAAAACCTAATGGGAGAATTGTTAGTTTTTCGTATAAATTTGGTGAAAAAATTTGTAGTAATAAGACTGTTGATTGTGATTTCGAATGCTGCTGCGATTGTGATGATGCAGTCTCTATAGAATAGTGGTGTTCATCTATATGTGAACTATTGTGCATGTAATTAAAAGATGAATGTTAACTAGCGGTGTAAATGAGACGAGATACTCGTAAGCTATTCGAGCTCGACTTGTTAAAAGCTCGATTTAAATCGAGTTTAAACGAGTTTGAGTCCAAACATGAACATTGTTTTGGGCTCGTATATAAAACGAGCTTGAACTCAATCTTCTTATATCGAGCTTGAATAAGTTCGTGAGCCTAAACGAGCTTTTCATATATATATATATATATACACATTAAGTACTTTTAATATAATCTTAAACATAATATAATATAAGAATCGGTTGATGATGTCATCAAATATCAAATTGACCAACAAAATTGTTTCATTATCTCAAATTAGCTAAAATTAAAGAAAAGATGACATTATAAATTATGATTTTAAAATTTACTAAAATAATGCAATTATCTTTTAATAAATATATGTCATCTTTTCAAATCAATTTTCTATTCACCAATTATATCTCTTTATTTTCTTTATTAATTGTATCACTAAAAGAAATCATAAATTAAAAATTATAATCATAGGATGGATAATGTTTATATGATTATGATTCTAAAATATATAATATAAAATATATAATACTTATCAACTAAAAGATAACCTGACACCATAAAAACCTTGCAACAATGATATTTTTTCATTATATTAATTGACAACGATCATCGTCTTCAATCTAAAATAGGGTAATTAATAAATACTTTTTTATAGTTTTCACATGAATAACTATGATATTATTACAAGTAAAACTTACTATTGAAAATTTTACATCTATCTATCTATCTTCTTCTTAATGATAAAAAAAAATGTATTTGAAGCCTAATTACTTACACATGTTTTAGAATTTATATCGAGGATATTAAAGTTTCTAAAAATATCTAATATAGGTATTTATATTGATATTTGATGCACAATGTATAAATTTTATACCTAAATTAAAAACTTAAATACTTTATGAAAGTTTAATACATAAAGAGAATTTATAAAACATAAATACATACAATAAGAAAGTGTAAACATTAATGTAATCTCATACTATTAATCCTATTTAATATTAGTATAAATATTTAGAATTATCTTTATAAGTTATATTTGATTATAGTTAAAATCATATATATCATCATTGCATAGAAATAATAATAATAAAAGAAACTAAGAAAATCCAGTTTATTACTTTTTGTCTAATTTAATTCTTATTATTTTCTACAAAATTTAAAATGTGATATTTTGAAAATTCATCAAAAGATAAATGTTAAAACTTATTTTATTCGGATAATGGAGCCAATGTAATAATATATTAAATAGCATGTACATTGCACTATTATAATTTATATACTTAAAAAAATCAAATACAAATTCAATAGCCCGTGTATATACGTGGGTTTGAAATCTAATTATTATATACATAATATTTGATATAATAATAAATCTAATTATATATAGTTCAAAATTACACAAAAAATAAATAAATATTTTATTTTATTAAAGTAATAATGAAATAAATATTATTTTGAAATAAACTAGTCAAATTCGAGCCGAGTTAAAACTTGTATAATTAATTTTTTTTAAATGAATTACTAATTTAAATATGGTACGTGTGATTTTATATTAGTGATATTTAAAAACACTAAATTAGTTGATTTCACAAAAATTTAAAAGGCATTAGTTGTTCCCTTTTCGGCAGAAAAAACCCTAACTGAGAAAACCAAAAAAAGAAAAACTAATGACTTATGACCCTAACCCGGAAATGTCCAAACCAGTTAGCCAGACCAACCTACTTTAAAATTGTATACAAAACTTAACCCTACTTTAAAAACTTTACAATTTTCTGTTGTAGTCTTGAGTAGGTAATGACAAATAATCTTGAAATCTTCACGCCATCTTGAATTCTCATATCTCAAAGCACTTATTAAACCAGTAGTCATCAAGTCTTCGACCATACCAACGTCAAAATCATACTGCACAGAACACACTTATGACCAGTTTGACAAATTTGGGTCAAACTTCTCGAACTTTGCAATCCTAGTCATTTGAACCACAATTTCAACCCAAACTTTTAATACTAACAATATATACTCATAATGTAATTTCCATAAACAGCTAATACCAAAATGCAATCTAAACCCATTAAATTGGCCAACTTGCAGTTTGTAACGTTGACCCAACAAACTTAAACAGTCAAACTCCACAAATATTCCTTTACCTTAAACCTACAGTCATGCTCTTTACACCAGTTATTACTACAAAGGTGCCATATGATAAAACTTCTAAATAAACTAAATGATTTATTTAGATTATATTGGTAATAAAAATAATTTTTATAGAAAGAATCACTTTATTTATGCTTATGGAACCAAGTCTGCCATACCTTACATTTATTAGATACAATTCTATATATCTCTTAGCATCTACCATCGACTTATATATTTAGATTCATTCACATATATGACCATATAATTGAAACTTTCTTCATCACCACTTATTGATCCTGAATCACACACCAAACTTACATAGAATATCACGTTTTGCCCACCTGCACAATACTCCACAGTCCAGCACCCAAAAAGATTATGTTACAATTTTTGGATCTCGATGTATTTAGCTTTCTCTCTTCAAGTCTGTTATACATGTGATCACTTGGGCATATGTGGTGGCATAGCATCATATTTACGTGTTTTCACGAACATGTGCATTGTGGGCCGACTGTCCGGACTCGAGATATGTTGAATTACAACAAAGACTATGGTTTAGACGTTTTAGCTTGACACCTCACAGTTTCCATCAACCCATTGACCATGGACAATGTTACGATTATAGGTTGTATTAGTAGATTTCAGGAGCTGCAGATTGAGTTACAAATACAATTAGCCCAAACACACTATATAATATTTCTTATTTTATAAATGAACAATGTGATCTCCTCTACATGCTGATAGCACTTGACCTGCAAAAAGCTAATTCAATGGCAACAGAAATGAATCAATTCAACAATATAAGAATTCAAACTTTTATATAATTACTACATAGAGTGAAGTCCAAACTTTTCTTAATGGTGTTAAATTTTCATGGCCCTGCATTTTTAAGGTAAAAATTTAGTCATGATTGAAAATAAATTTAAAAAGATCGAAAGTATAAATTGAGGTACATTTTGTTCTTATATCACTAATGAATTGCTCACCTTGATAATTTTACCTCACTCAACCCATGATTAGATCTGTTTAGAACCATAAGAAATCAAAACATCTATTTCTCTAAAAAAGAATATTTAGCTTTTTCAAAAATTCACCAAAAAACCAAAGTATACAACTTTAACATAGATTACATGTACGAGTTCAATAGCGAAATCTCTCAAATCAATGTAAACAATGAAGGACAACCTAATAGACAGCAAGAAAAAAGAAGAAGAAGAAGAAGTACTTTCAAATAAGTTCTTAAAAAGAAACGAAACATAAATGAATCATTCACACTACTATTTCAAAAGATTAAAAAAACTAACCTAATACGCAAAAAGACAATGGATCCTGTTACCAACTTGAGCAACTTCTCCTTATTCAGAAGTACGACTTCTCCTAATCTTGGTTTTAACCTCGTGAAGACACATCTGTTGAAGATGATGACGTCAGCTGAATAACATCAACACCAACTCCTAGAAATAAGGAAGTATAGTAAAGATTAATCACTGTATTATTATTTAACATTTTTCTTTTGAGAAGTTACCTATATATACATCTGTGAGATTATGAATAGCAATCATTCTGTTACTCAGTGTCTTTTTTTCTCCTTTTTTTTTTTTTTTTTTTTTTTTCTTTTTTCAGGTTATATAATTTACTTATATATATATATACAATATACGATATACAATTGAAAATAGATAAATAATATTTTTCATTTACAATCTTATAATCTATATACAATCAGAAGTATATAAATATATACTATAAATGATCAATGTTATTTATATTTATTGATTAATAATGATAGTATTATAGTTTAAATATTATATATATATATTTTTTATATAACAATACTCATATTATAAACATTAGCTATTTTGTCACTTAGTCAATTGTTTTTTTCTCTTGGGTTATCGTTAATATTAAATTTTTTTAACAACTTAACTTACTATAATACACTAATATTTTTGTTATTTAAATTGATATTTGAGTCCATCCACATCATAATTTTTTATGTTTTCTTTTATTTCCGTTGTATAACTTTTTGTATTATGTAATTACATCAATTATTAATTAATATAAATTAAAAGTAATAATGGACAAAATCAATTATACACTTGTATTTTTTTATTACAATAATTATAAATTCATATACTTAGAAGTATAAATGAATTTAATCACGTGATAATTTTTTTTGTTTTATTAGATAAAAATTGATTCAAAAACCTAGTTTTATTTGGCTTTATTAATCCCGCCGCAAAACTTGAGAAAAATCTCCCAGTCTATCTATTCTTAAATGAAAGAAAAAAGTACAATGTATACATATCATATCTTTTCTTATTATTTATTTTTATCAACGTTTTCATCATTTGCGGAGATCAAATTTCTATTAACACGCTTCTTTTTATAAATGTTGCTAATTATAATCCTAATACTTATTATTATTAATAAATATTTTTCATTATTAAAATATTCAGCTTGTAAAATAAAAAAATCATATATTTATTAATTTCTGGTGAGTAGTTCGTTATTTCTGTTTCATATTTCAAGAGCCCTCTCCCATGTAGTCACTTTCATTGATATATAGATAGATGTATATATATATATATACACTACACATTTCCCTTTCAATCAGTTACAACAATCATTCCCATATAATTTTGTTACATTTCTTCCGTTTTCACTTTCATCAAGATTTCGTTCAGTTCATCAAAGGAGTTTCTCACATTCATCAAGATTTCATTTTTGTAAATCGGTCATGGAATACAGAACTTTAGAGCTCACTTCAATCGCCGGAAAAGGACTCAAAAACTCCAGTTTTTTCAGCAAGAAACTGGATTCATACGCCGTGGTTTCCATTTCAGAAACCACCGACAAATTAATTCACAAGTTCAAAACCAGTGTTCGCAAAAATGGAGGATCCAACCCGAAATGGGATTCACCAGTGAAGTTTACAGTTAATGAAGCGGCTGTACTCGAAAGTAGATTGACACTTGTTGTTAAAATCAAGGCCGTGAAGATGTTTGTAGATAAGAATTTGGGTGAACTCAGAGTACCAGTCAAAGAGCTTCTTGATGGTGTAAGAAATGATCATAAGAAAGAAATGGAGATTGTTAGTTGTAAATTTAGTGGGAAAAAGACTAATGGTGTGGTTGGTTTTTCTTATACATTTGGTGAGATATTTGAAAAGACGGAGGAGAGGGTGAAACCGTGTTCGAAGGTTAGGAAGGATAAATCCAGCGATGGGTCTGGAAGTGGTTGTTTTAGTGGGTGTGTTGGTGATATCGTCTCGACTTCCGGCGGTCATGGCCATGGTGGACAGGGTGTTGGTGGTCATGGTGGTTGTGTATGTGGTGGTTGTGACGGTGGCAGTTGTGGTTGTGGTGGCGACGGTGGTGGCAGTTGTGGTTGTGGTGGCGACGGTGGTGGGAGTTGTGGTTGTTAGGGTTATTTACGTTGATACAACGTGCTTAGAAGTTAGTAGGATTTTTGTTGTATGAGTGGATGGATTTCTATTTTCATTTAGGTTTTTATTTTTCATTATGTTAGTGTGAATCGGGAACAATAATACTTCTTGTGTATATGAATTATGAAGTAGTGAACAAAATCAATACATATTTCACGTATATTGTGTTGAATAATGAAACCTCGTAGATAGAATATATTATTAATCAACTATCTATATAGTACAATGGAAACCTAATTAAACCGTAACGGACTCTAAATCCACAATCGGACTTGGGCCACTCTACTTTATCATTTAATACTCCCTCGCAATTCGAGCGGTGAAATTGCGAAAGCTCGTGAAAGCCCGAATTGATTTGAAAAACTAAAAACAAAAAAGCAATAATTGTCGTTGAAGACATCTGACAGTAAACGGTAATAAATGTTCAAACAGTAAAAACCAAAAACAAGAAGCAAAAGCAAAATGAAGACAATGTTTTACTTTTAAAGAAAATATATTGTGGTAGTCGGATTCCGACGATGCATTGGATATCCAGCAGAGGTGATTTTGGTGGGGGTTTGTGAAGAATTAAAGAACGGAGAGAATGACGCTAATGGCATAGTGACTCCGAGTGGTTGAGAAGACCAAAACAAGTAAGCAAACGGTTGTGATAGAGGGTTTTGATATTGATTTGATACCAACAATTAAAGTAAGAAAATAACAATAAAGAGATAAAGGAGTATATTTGGAAAGGATTTAGATTTTTAAATAGAAGGGAAACAATTAGGAAAAGAAAGGAAACTGCTTCTTTTTTTTTTTTTTTAACGAGCCTAAAACAAATTAATTCCTTTTGTTATCAGGATTTGATAGGGACTGACGATAGCAATTTAGGAGGAATAATATTGTTAGAAGTAGTTTGACTATTGCAAGTTTAGGTGATGACCAATATCTATATCTATTTAATATAAAAAGAGGTCACATTTTACTGTAGCAAGTTCTACATTTGATACGAGTAGAATTTAGTTACATTTTAACCGAACCTCTTTTTATATATATTATAAGTTTCACAATTTCTATAGTGAAGGAAAAGATAGCTGGGTGGTGGATTGCGTCCCTCCTCATAAGCTAGACCTAGGTTCGAGCCATGCATAGCTACAATTCTTTTATTTTTGTTTCATGCAACTTATTGGGCGGTGCACAACCAAAAATTTATCTAGTATATCAACAAAGTAGACTAACAAAAGCCAAATTCGAAAAAAAAAAAAAAACTTTTAGATCGACGAATAAAAAAAAAAGAAAATCAAGAGGTAGCAGGTGACAAATAGAAGAAGATACAATTTTTTTTTCTTTTCTTAGAGAAGGATAGATAGAAGGTGACGGCGGTTATGGTGTGGTTGCAAATCATATAAAGAGGGAGAAGAAAAGAGGTTTTATAGAATATTGATTTGACGTGTTTAGTACGGTTGGAGGTTGTGGCCGCCATAGAGAGAGGCGGTTTAACCAGGATCATACCGCTCGGATATCATATTGAATAATGAAACCCCGTAGATAGAACATATTATTAATCAACTATATATATAGTACAATCGAAACCTAATTAAACCCTAACTGACTCTAAACTCATAATCGGACTTGAGCCACTCTACTTTATCATTTAATATATTGATGTTACAGTTCTTTCATTTTCACATCTCGAAGTTGTTTTGGATCGTTTTTGTGATGCCAAAATTTGCATCTACAAATGGATCACATTAAATGAGACAATTTATAGAATTGAAACACATGATATAACTTCTTAATGCATGACCTATGTATGAAAAAAAAACAAACATATGTATCACCTCCCTATACTTGTAATCAATTGGTTATAATCCTTTTAAATCTTATTAATAAATTATTATTATTTGAAGACCACCCAAATATATCATTTTATTATTAAATCACCTTTATTTGAAAATGATTTTATAAGCCACCCAAATTTATATATTATTTTATGTATACCAAATTCGACTAAAAACTCATCAGAAAAATGTAAAAGGACACAGATACTTGTGTATTTGAATAAAACTAATATAATATAAATAGAGTTAATTAACAAATATAGGAATATTTGTGTCCTTCACAATTTTTTTGATAAGCTTTTAATCGAATTTGATATACATGAAACAATATACAAATTTGGGTGGCTTACAAAACAAGATGATATATTTAGATGGCCTATAAAAACATAACAAAATAATATATTTGAGTGACCTACAAATATATAATCCCTTTTCATTTTAATAATATAGTTTTCATAACGAAATTTAAAAGAATAGTAATTGTGCTTTCGAGTGACACTGTCTCCATTCTTTTTAACCCACATTGCTCTCAAGTCTCATCCAGAACCTTACACCAGACTCTGGTACAAAAACTTTCGGATTTCAAGTTGCGAAAAGAGAAGACTTCTGCAATTTTCAAAGTACCAGTATAGTTGAATGGCAGATCCAACTGAAATTGGTATGATATATCCTACTTTAAGTTTAACAGGGAAATGAAAAACTATATCAAAGCTTCTAGAATCTGAAACCTAATCATTTGAGTTAATTACGCATGTACAAGATGATATGAAACCTAATTTGGTACGAGAGCCAAAATCTGATTCTTGATTATCCCCATGCATTTCTGTATATCTGTATAAACCTGCAAGTTCTTAGGGGAGCAAGGTTGTAAACTAGAGACAGCAGAATCCAATATACTTGCAACTTCAGCCGGTGGAAACTGTCTTTCTGTACATTTCTGGAAACTCCCATCATGCATAAACCACAAGTTAGAATACAAGGAGTACCAAAATGGGCAGGTTCGGCTCAAAAGTATGGGTCTATTCGGGCTGAACTGCACAATTTTATGTTCAAAAGTATAATTTCTTTAAAGAGTAGTCAGTATCAAATATGATTAGAGAACTCACTAAATAAATTATACTTTTTTCTTTTGCACAAAATATAAAATTAATTAAGGAGGTTTTAGTCAATAAAGATACGTTTTTGGAAACATTAGATCGATTTCGCTTTAAGCTATTTTTATTTTACCCCTGCCAATTATAGATAAGATAAAATATAACACGAATTAGCCCATTCACAAGTGAATTGGGTTGATAATTCCACCACTATCAGATAACAACCAAAAATGCAAAAATTGTGGTGGTGGTGGTGTGTGTTAAGGGGGAACTAAGAACTGTTTTGTACCTGGATGCTGAAGAGGGTAGCAACACACTGAGTAATTAGTTCAGAGGGGAATGATGTTTTATTTGAATCAGATGGAGGTACAGGCTTGGAATCAGGTGCTTTCACTGAGGGAACTAGCTGTTGATGCAATGGCAAACTGGAACGAACTGGATTGGTTGCAATGGGATTAGGTTGTGCAGGTGGAATGTACGAATCATTCAATGGTAGCCGATCATTCACGAAATCAACAAGCTGGTCAATCTCATCATCAGGATTGAGCTTCGGGGATGACATTGCCTACAATTCATTGAAGACTAATCATTAGAATTGTTCACTTTTACACAGGGAAAAAAGCCATGTTGTCTGGTATAGAGATCCACATTGTAGAGGATGTCTGATAATACCAAAATCTGATAATCAATAAAAAGCTGTAACATACGGCCTTTGAATGCGCTTCTACCTTTTAAAGTTGTGATAATCAAACAGTGACTTAATTGATTGTTTAACAAATTCTGATTACTTAAGTACTCCATCCGTACCAAAATTATTGTCATCTTTCCTTTTTTATTTGTCCCAATATTAGTGTCCAGTTGTCCACTTCCTAACAAAGATAGGTATGATTGATAGAACTTCCCAATACATTTACTATGAACAAAACTCAAAAGTGCAGTAACTGTGCTTACTTAAATGTGTATAACTTTGGGATGGATGGAGTAAATAATAGACAAAATGATCAAAATAAATATTCTAGAAACACTAACAAAAGGGATAGTGAATTTATGAGCAACAAAGAAGAAGCATTTCTGACCTGTATAGCTATGTCTACCATTGTATGAGCCTTTGTTCTTGATATCTTAACAATCTCATTAGCATGACATTCTGACTCTTCAGTGTGATTTGCAGTGTGGTCTGAGGAGCTTGAGATGCCTCCCTGGTCACTTAAATTGCTCATGGCCCTCGAAGCGTTAAGGTGGAAGTCGCGCTGATAAGCGTTGCGTTGTCTCAAGCGAAGCAAAGCAGAAAAAACCTGATCAGAAAGCAAGCCACTCTAGCACTTTTAAATGAGCAAGAGAAAGAAAAAAGAAAAAAAAGGTGAAGCTTAGAGGAAGGAACTAGGCCACATATTACTGATAAATTAAGTTTTGACAACGGTAAAATGAGTAAAACTAACAAATTTTATCCAAAAAAGGAACGGGATGAAAGTTGTCCAATGTGCAATCTAATTCAAGGCGTTGTAGATATTTTTTTTTACATAAATTTACAATACTGATAAATTAAGTTTTGAAAAGAAAAAAAAACATAGGAGCTATATATAATAGCTTTAAAAGGACTTGCAGAATAAAGTGTATCAGGTCAACCCAATATGACCCGAACCAATATTTTTGAGTTACCCCGCCTTTATGACTCGCTCATTTATTTCAGCTAGAGGTGATAGAGTGTTACACTTGCCTGGGCATTGGTTTCATCTAACCGTATAAGAACAGCTGCATATAGCTTTTTAAAAGCATCTGACTCCTGAAGGGAACAATCGGTTTGGTTTTTCAACACATCATCATGCATTCGTCTCAACTCAAAAACTACAGCCTCCTGTTGATTCAACATGAAAAATCATTTCATTAGAAGAACAAGAATTTCTGTCATCTCACTTTCAAATTACTAAAGGATATGTAAGTTCAACATGTAAACCAAATTTAATTTTTAGAACCTTTTTATCAAGAGCACAGGTCAGCTCAGCAATTGCTTCAACAGTCGCTTCCTTCGCCTGAATATGTGCCAGTGTACCAGGCCCAGAGTATGCTGCATGATGATTTAACAGGAAGTCCCTTGTTCCATGTTTAGATGGTAAATCAGATTTAACTGAGGCAACCTACTCCAATAGTCAAAAAAAGGTAGTTCATATTTATGATGCTTTTAACACGTATAAAAACTACTCCAATTTTATAAGAAGTAAAAAAATGCCAAAAGTTTATAACTAGTAAATCATTGTCGTTGATCATGAACGTAAAAAGGGCACCTCATCCATGTTTTCTAATATTTCGAGAGAAGAGCACTTTGTGTAATCTTCCATTCTCTGATCTGTTCTCATCCCATTGACTTTGACATTCTTTAAGCTCTCGAAGAATTTCTCACTAGGTGTTGGATGCATCAGTGATGCGGGCAAATTCTCAAAAGGATTTGAGGGCATACAATCGGTATCCTGAGAGAAAAAAAGTATAGTATCATTCATGTTTTCAATGCAAGAGGGAAAGAGATGATATTCATTTAACAATAATGATTATAAAAATTACTGAGCATGACAACAATAAGCCCTAAAATCTTTAGAATATTATAGTGAAATTCAAAAAGATAATCTTATCCTGCAGAAGTAGAAGTTGTAAGAGCTGCTTTGTGTAGTCAGCATTTATTCAAGATATTCAACACGAAACCGTGAAAGTTGCCTCCTGGTACTAAGTGTATAAATAAGAAAAAGCCATATATTATTGCTTAGTATGATTAAAATCCTACATGGAGCCATCCAATTCCCTTCAGGAAAAAAATGAACTATAATAAAAACCAGCGTGATATTCAATATAGAAGTCAAGATAACCTTATATGTGATCATTCTAAACTCAAACTAGGTGATCAACCTGTTGATATCAGAATACAGCATGAAAACAAAAACAAAAACAAAATTCTGCAGTTCATTAACATATAGTAGGGGATGTGGAAACAAGAATATAGTATTTACCATGATTACTACAACACCTAACTCAGGTTGGTCAAACTGAACTTGACACCTGTCAAGATCTACGGTCAGTACGGTTCCATCATGAATCTCTCTTGTTGTCGGATGGATAGCGATGACACTTTGCCCTACTGTAAATGGCCTTGCAAGATCTGTTGGTAGTCCATCTCTGCAACCAGAACAAAGTTCTTTATAATGTGTCCTGACAGAATCCCGATATTGAGTTAGCTTATCCTTTTCCTCCTTTAGAAATTGATCTGAAAACCTCCGAGGTTTACCAAGAGAGCTGCTTCAACAATGCCAGAAAAATGAAGAAACATCAATACACAATTTTATTTTCAAGTTCACGGTAACCAAGAACAGAGCAATATAGTTTATAGAAGTGGCAAAATGGGCAGATAACGGGTCAAAATGAGTTGGGTCAGAGCGGGTGGATCTTTAGTACGAGATGAAACAGGTTGGAGTTCGGCCCAACCCACAATAACTATTGTCTTTTCCTTATTGAATCTTATAAATGATTATTCCCTCCGTCCCATAATAAGTGTCAACAATCAGTTTTCACAAAGTTTAAGAAATTACATTGTCTGGTAGTGAAGATGACCTTTTTACCCTTACTTTTTGCACAGACTCCCATGTATCAGTTTTGAGAAAAAGTATATTGAGGGTAAAATGGTAAAGTTAATATACTACTTTTGGAAGTGGACACTTATTTTGGGACAAACTGAAAAGTAAAATGGTATTTGCTAATTATCATTACAAAAACTATCTTATTGCAACATAGTCCAACTTATTTTGATAAAGTAATTTATGAGATTCAATACAATTTACATATACATTGGGTGAGTTTCGACCCGTATATACTCAAATGCTCAGTCCTCACATACCTTCGGATGACACCCCATTCAACACGAGCTAGTCTTGGGACATGACCTAAACCAACATGATACAAGTACTCAACAAACTCATTTTTGGCAAACCATGGCTTATCTATCGCACTGTAGAACCATTCAAATGAACACCATCTTCGCATGAACTGATTTGACACGCAATTATAAAGTTTTCCCTGCAAATGGGATAGCACATCGACAACAGAACACGGTCAAACCTTCTAAACAAAGGAAATGATAGTGATACAGACAATGCCAGGAAAAACACCTTAAGTTTGACTGTTTTGTGGCTGAGAGAAGGAAATTTTACACTTGACCAATCTGTTCCCATTACATCAGAATACGTAGCAACTTCACGAGCCCCAGGTTTGTACATTTTACGCTTGTTTCTGACTGCAGTACATCTGTTAGACGAGTTCACTTCAGAAATATGCACATCTGATAGAGCTGAATTGTGCACTTCCCTTCTTGAATAAATACTAGAAGAGACACGTTGAGCATTTTTGAACAACTGGGAGGAAGAACTTTGAGAAATATGTCTACTTAGAGATATTTGTGCTGCATGTGTAGCCTACAATACAATCAAGCTTATAATGATATAATATAATATACAAGATTGGTGAAACATTGAGAAAGCTTTCTAACATATGATGTTAAAATTCTAAATTTTTCTGCATGATACATAAATATAAGACAACAAAATGTGAGAACTGGTCAACAGTTACTAAAAAGATGCATTTGATTCTAGGATTCGTGCCAACAGGTCTTGCATTTCAGTGCAGTATATCGGAATTTGGGTGAAGTCAAATGGTGGAGCTTGGGACTGATTAAACTATTAAACTTTTGCAATACGTATTTGATAAGTTGAAGAACATGGAATCACCGACGTACCAGAAAGAAGGGAAGAGAACGTCAATAGTTCGAAAGAAACGATGGAAGAGAAGAATCCAAAATTTTGAGCTTTGAAAAAGCAAAAAGAAAACGTACATGAAGAACAAGCCAACCTCAGCCTCCAGAGACTCTCTGGGGTTAGTATCAACAGGGGTTTCAGTTTTTAATATCTGAAATTAGTGGCATAAGCATCACTAAGACATCACGCCATGATTAAGATACTACAAACCCGGAGACATGGGGACAAGTAGAATTAGACGTGGCAATTTTGAAGCATTTACTTACAAATGGGTTGATTCAGGTATAAGATTTATCTTTATAGGGTCAAATGGGATACGAATAGGTCAAATGAGTTGAACAGGTTGGAAGATGCCCAGAGTATATTTGTAATGCATAAAACCTTATGAATCATTTCATTTAGAAAATTAAATTATTATTAGAATAACCTGATATTCGTAATAATAATTAATACACTAATTATAAAAAATTAATACTAAATGTTTTGATAAAAAGTGTTTCGGGTCAACCCACACTAACCTATTGCCCAACCGGCCCATATTGAACCCTCAAAGAAATATGTTCATGTAAGAGCTTACTTTAGGTGCCATGATCTTCTGTCTCTTTCTAGAAACCTTAGTATTTAATTGATGAGACTCCTTTACTTCTGAAATAGCATTGGTGCCATCAACCAAGTGTTTAGTAGCAGATGTCTGAGCCTTGTCATCAGCAACTTCTAATCTAGAGCTCGACTGATTCCCTTTACCTGTAAGACCTGAAAATTTACGCTTCTCTCTCTGTCGACCTGAAGGTATAGCTTGCAGTAAACGAGAATCATCAATAAAGTCATGTGGCTATACGATACACAAATAATATTTGAGAGTTGACTTCATGTGGCTATATCTTACCAATTCCACTTGCTTCGGGTAAAATCATCAAAGACAAATTTGCCAAAGTTTCCAACGCATCGAAGGCAGAATTATCTTCTACAAGAGGAAGTACCAAAGTTAATTGCTTGTTTCCAAGATGAACAAGTAATTTAGGTAATAACTGGTATGATTCACACTGACTAAAATACTTAAGGCAATGATTTTATCTTGTTTACCTGCACGGTACCCTTAAATTATTATGAGTTTCTAGTTCACTCCAATCTAAGTGGGATGACTAACATTGATGAACTCATGCATGCTGAAGTATGGATGAGAAATTGAGCATTGCCAAACCTTGCACTCTCAGAACTCTTCAATTTCAAAAATTAATATATTTCAAGTACCTGTTCCTTTTTATCACAATTTTAAGAAACTAGCAGCTTAAGTAAATATGGTTTCATCTTTTCAGTAGTTCTTTTTCTACCTACAGTCAAATCGAAATCCTGTTTCTAGTGAGTATTCTTATTGATACTTGAATGCATCCAGTGCCTCTACAAACTTCACACAGAGGTACAGATATCTAGTGTACCCCAACAAAATTCCTAGAGCCCTATTGCAGACAGAGAAAGATGACTATAGCAAGACGCGCACGCACACACACTCTTACTGAGTAGGGATCATACCATTAAGCCAGATCGCTATTAAGGAATGAACTTAGAATAAAACGGTTATGCTAGTCCATCTGATCGACCAATTACA
Organism: Logfia minima; assembly: GCA_963921325.1. Classification (NCBI taxonomy): domain Eukaryota; kingdom Viridiplantae; phylum Streptophyta; class Magnoliopsida; order Asterales; family Asteraceae; genus Logfia; species Logfia minima. The sequence continues at coordinate 7,148,905 of OY992764.1, read as the reverse complement.
GTGACTGACTAAATGCCAAAATCCGATGAATCAAAATGCCAAAAAATAGTCCACTTTCTAGTGCAGCATGTTGTTATAACTAGAATAAGTTTTAGTTTAAATGTTTAATATTATTATATGTATAACTGAACACTTTTAAATTGGATGTACCACAAACAAAATATCAATTGTATAATAAAAGGATCCATTACATAGGTTGGATTCCTACAGGTCAGAGCAAAATGAACATGACCAGATCCAATGAATTAAGAAACTGCTGACGAAAAGGGTAGTAAGAAGAGAAACCAAAGATGAATTTCACAGAATGTGAAAGCATATCTAATATGAACAGATCTTTAATAATGTAATATTATACGAAAAGGGGAGTTTGTCCATTAGGAAGATTTAGGTGAGTTACTATCCAACCCTGCAAAATGTAATGGGCAGATTTTACATAATAGAACTATTGATAACTTTGCAGTATGTGAACAATCATAATTTTCTGATTTAAAAGATATTATTGATTAAATTATAATAGGAGTTCCTGTAAGTTTAAGTGACCGAAAAAAAAAGGAAAAGGGAGAACTAGACTGGAAGCAGAAGATGAAGGAAGTCTATTCGGAACTGAAAATAGGAAACAGTACCTCTCTCAGTATGAGCTTCTTTACTTCTTTTCTTGGAAACCTGAGGAGACCTAGAAGGTTCTGCATCAGCAGCTTCTACATAAAAATTTCTTCGTAGAGTACCTAAATTCTGTCCTGTGTCATTACTGGCTTCCCTTACGAAATCTAAGTGCTTTTTTTCTTTCTTACTAAACTGTACTTTTCTTCCTTGTGATTCTTTATGACCATGGAACATATAACCACCATTTGTTCTTTCCTTACTCCTATCCCTAGAAAGATCTGTATTATCAGCTTCCATGCTACCTTCTATATCATCATCATCATACTTGTCATTATCAAAAAATTGGCCACTAACCACATCTGCTTCGCCATACTGTGTCCAAAAGAATTGCAAATCAGTCTCATTTTGTTTTCCTTTTTTGAGAAGGCAAAAAAACTGTATTAAACTGAGAACTTTTAGAGTAACAGCCACAAAAGGATCATGTAATTAAATATCTAAGAAGAATAATTGAAAATTCATTCTCATGTTTCTTGATATTACTAAAAAACATAAGTCACCAAAGATAAAGCACCAACCATTCTGTCAGCACTCTGACAAGGTGATGACATCAGACTATCGGATCTTCTATTTGGAGTCTGAGAAACCTGGGGAGAACCACCTCTCTTTGAAGCGTCTGCCAATGCCATCGCTATAGTATGAGCAACATCTTCTTCATTATCTGCCCTCAGTTTTAGGCCTTTCTTTGTAGGCGATGAATACTTCTCTCCTTTCACATTCTCATAAGAATGTGAGATAGGGATACGCGGTGTCCTTTTTCCAACAACACGAGGTCGGCTTCCTAAAGTTCAAGAACAATAAAATCAACCTCACAATTACCCCATCAACCACTTAAATGCTTATAAGAACAAGATAAAGATATATGATAACTCTCAGCACCCGGTAGTTACACTCTAGCAAGTCTCACCGCAGCAATGAAGGTGTGAAAGATTGTGATAACTAGTGAGAATTAGGGTGTGCTTGGAAGGGCCATATGAAAGTAATTATCTGATTATTGTGACTTGAAGTGACAAAATCAGTTTTTAGTATCTGTATGAAGTGATTCTGGTTATGACAAGGGTCAGAAAACACACAAATAACTGTATTCCAACTTCATACAGCAGAAGCATATCGAAACATTTTTCCAGCAGCCCGTTTATTATCGCTGATTATCTTATTATGATTATCTAGATCAACAATCAGTTTCAAAATGCACATCGAAACACCGATAATATACTTACACCGATCCAGAAGGGTAGGTAGGGGCACAACAAACAGTTATCCTCATACTCATTTAACATGTGTAGCTAAAGACCAGAAACAGGAAGAACCCCCAAATCAATTAAGTGGTCTATAGAAGTGTAGCAAAGTTAGTGAGAACAACATAGTGAAAGTGACCATGTTAGCTTTTAATAACCACTTACCACCAGAGCGTTTCTTCTTTAATATGGACATGAATCCATAATCTGGTGGACCTGCCTCCGGATGCATACGAACGCCCCCAATAGAGCCTTTAGAAGCAGTCTCGTGAACTTTGTGCTGTATGCGTTTTTTAGGCTTCCGAGATGTTTCTACACCATCATACCTTTCTTGTTCACTGTCCAGCTCATCCTGAAAAAAACAGAAGTGACAAATTGACTTCCATCCCGACAAGCCACCACACCATATCATCATCAATGAAGAACTTAACAAGTTGCATGATACAACATATAGTAGATAGGTTAGATAAACACCCACACCTGCATCTCGTGTAAATGATCAAAATAATTGCTTGGTGAGATGTACAAAAAACAAATATTAATAAATTTGGAGATATATATCAGTCACTGGTGTAGAGCATTCAAAAAGCAAGGAATTTGTCCTAAAAGAATTCCTTAATGAACGATGCAATTAATATAAGTAAAACCTTAATAACTAAGTACTACTATTATAACTAACATTACCAATTCAACCAAGACTATTCCCCAAATGCCAGAGGGTTGACTTAACAGTACACAATGAATGAATGGAAAAGAAAATATATATTCAGGAGCAGTGCAAAACTTTCTCATATCAAAACAGATACAGGGACCCATCTATTCTAATAAATCCTTATTCTACGTATGTTGGCATAGAAATGGGATTATAAAGTATCATTCCGAGCAAACAAAAATTGTTGTTTTGCCTCACCGTTTAGAACAGAATGAAGCATACCGCCAGATCCCATTACATTAATATCAATGTTTACCATTTCAACTGCAGTGAGGTAGAGGGTGTTTTTTTCCCACCGTCTCGAGCAATTGCAATCATTATTTATTGTATAACTGTAGTATATAGTCTATTTGTGGTTTAGGGTTTCTAGATATCCTAGTATTACTTGTATCTATCTTTCTTAATCAGCCTAGCTTTGTATCTTGTCTAACAAAATTTAGATATTTGTTCTGTACTACAAATACCTCTTTTGTGGGTAAATTCATAGCCATCTTAGCACCTCATTTGTCTTATGAAAATCACTTTCTACTTGGTAATTCCTCATAATCTATTGCTCAAACATTTACTTGATTTAAATTTTTAACTAGTTATAAAGATGACCATTCCATTGAAGATTGTTATAATTTAGAGTAAATTACAGTCCCTGTCCCTGTGGTCCATCATTTTATCACGCCTCGTCCCTCCCAACTTTTTATCACAATCCGTAACCTTGTACTAACTATTTTGCAACACTCCTCATCCCTCCCTCGTTAAATTTAACAGATACACCGTTAACTCATCAAAAATGACTAAAATACCCTCGTCTTCCTTAAAACCCCTAAATTCAACAAATTTAGGGTTTCAAAAAACAAGTAAAACACAAACACAAACACAAACATTGTCATGTCCTGAATATAGTAAAATCTCTTTCTCTTCCCCCTTTAAAACATAAACACACACTAATAACAAGTCAAACTCAAACACCAGATAATCTAAACTATCTAAGCACCACCCTCCATCACCGTCAGCCGCCACCATCACCAAAATCAATCAGCTCCCTAATAGCACACACCCACCTAGATCCATGACTTTAGACAAACTCAAAAGGATATTATCTATGACTTTGAGTTAACCCTAAACCCACGTACCCAAACGGTAAATTAGAAATGAAATCGATCAAAATTACACACTCAAAAGTTGATCTGCGGTCGAGTTTCTAAAAATGCGTCGGATCTAATAAAATGGGCGCCGGAGATTTCCGGGTAGATAGCACCAGTGATGGTGCCTGATCTATTTGTGACAGCAAGCTTCGAATTTGGTGAGACATTTTATGATCAGAACAATTGGTGAATCATGTGTTAACAGAGATGTATAATAGTGAGAAATATACAAATAAAAATAAAAGTGGTTGGTGACTTTTAATATTTTAGAGAGAATTGGGGGTTGAAAGAAAAAAGTGAAGAAATGGTGGCTATAGAGAAGATGTGTTTGAAAAAAGAGTTTTTATTAATTCTTTCTAATGCTTACGTGAAGAAATGGTGGCCATATGGTGAAGCTTCTTTTTCAATTATATATATATATATATATAAATAAAATTGGATCTTGGAATTCAGTTAGGGTTGGGTGGTATTTTGGTGCTACTGGTAGTGATTTTAACAAAACATCATCTTTACTGATCTCAAGTGTGCCCACTGCAGTACACTTGGGTCCAAAGATTTACAGGTGTGAGAGTTGCAGGTGCGATTTACAGGTGCGATCTCGATTTACAAGTGCGATTTATAAGTGCGATTAACAGGTGCGGATTCCGGTGAGATTTACAAGTGCAGTATGAAGAAGATTCAGTCTAAATCTTCAAAATTAACGATTTACATGTGTATGTATATGAATTTCAATTTCTAGATCTGTATGTATATGTACGAACAAAAGTACAAAACGATTCTTGATTTTTTGATTTTGAATGTCACTTGATGATATCGACAAAAAATTGTAGTATGTTGCTACTATTGTTGATGTTTACAAACCCCCTTCTTTTCTCAGATGTAGTCATTTTTTATGAGAATAAGGAAGACGAGGGTATTTTGGTCATTTTTTATGAGATAACGGGCTATCCGTTAGATTTCACGAGGGAGGGACGAGGAATGTTGTAAAACAGCCAGTACAGTGTTACGGATTGTGAAAAAGCGAAGGACCACAGGGGCAGGGAATGTAATTTACTCTATAATTTATTATTGGAGATTTTTAATCAATGCGACAATGTTTAAACAACACTCATTAAAGTTGAAGTTAATTAAACAACTCGACACAACAGGTAGAATGTGAATTTTCTAGAACTGAAATAATATGCGTGATGATGAAAGTGTCAAACCTATAGAGTGATTGCAAATGCTCAAAAAATAGATACTGAATACAGATTGCAATCTTACCATGTTGCTATAGTAATCAGTCATCATAGCAATAAAACCAGCAACGGAGGATATGCCCTCTGGAAGCGATAAGTATGCCTGAAAGTGCCACAAGTACATTAATTACAGAGCTGGCAACCAAAAATAATGTGTAGCTCCATTTATAACCATTCCAGGATACACATCTATTCTGAAACTCCCTTACAAAGTTCTGTAACAAAAACATGACCAATTAAAACATGCAAGGGTGGATTCACCAAGTCAGCTTTAATAAATATGAGTCATAAGATCTTAAATAACAAATCTACTTTGTTAAACTACATCAGAAGCATTATGTATACAGGAGCAGATCATATTGCGATGGTTGCGTAAACTGGAATGTCTGTTCAATGTCAACCTTATTGCTACTCATGAAAGTTACCAAATGAGTTCATTTTCCATTCTCTTGTTTCTTGTTTCAAGTAATTTTACACATCAACTCGTCTTTGTCTTCAATTACATATGACAACCATTTTGTACCATGATGGAAATCCAGGACACTGCCTGTCAACTGAATAGCTATTATTCAAGAAAACTACTCTAGATGAAAATCACCATTCTACATGTTGATGTGACCTTCAACCAATATCATTACTAACCACTTTTTAAAGAGCAAGTTACCAACTGGAGCTAATAGGTTAAAAGGATCAGTTTGGTATAGACTGTATAGTACAGTTTTATGTGAGATATGAGAGCTAAGACTAGCAAGTTAATACAGATGCTTGAATTATATATATTTATCGAACTTTGAAACAAAATTTATACCTAAATTAGTTCCATGATCAGTTTATTTGATATGGCAAGTAATTTAAGACAACACGGAATTTGCTGCACCAGACTCACCTTAGTATATTGAAGGAAATTTTTCCAATTTTTGGTGACATACCATGTGTCTGTTTTCAATAAGGGTACCATATTTTTATACTCTCCAATCGATATAATATAACATTCATAATTGTTCAATTAAGGTAACTGATGCGGGTGCATCAGGACTTCTTAACCCATTGAATCTGATTAGTATAAGACAGACCCATTTTGTGTATGGTGTTTCCCTTGGGCCAGATTATGGTTCACAAGATTTACTTGGGTTCAAAATTCCTAGGGGCATGAGTGTGATTTCATGGAAGCCCAATAGTCTCAATTGTGATTCAAGCCCATGAACCCTTAAAGAATAGTATTCAAGTTTCTTCAAAGAGTACTTTTTGAGATTTGCAATTTCAGCAAGGAGAGTTGGTTTTTATTTATTATTCACCTAGTTTGATGCACTTTTTAATGTTTCAACTACTTATCAGTTTTTCAAAGTTTTATTGTCTTTCCCAAAGCAAGGATTAAATGTTTGCTTTGGTTACATATTCCAGCCTGTAAAAAGGCTTCCAAGTTGTATTAGAGGATGTCATCTTCAGTTTTAAACAGATAACAACTTATGAAGCTTTTTCTGAGTACTTAACTCAAAATAGGAGTCGATTGTTGATCGTTCTTAGTGTGATGTTGATTGCTTTATCACTAATAACTTCATCTTATCGTCAATCTGATTGATCTTTGGTGGTGTTTATTTACTTTATGCAAGGTTTAATCAGGTTGTTAGGCTTGGTGGTGGAAACTTTATCCAAGTCGTATCCACTGGTCTTAAATCTAAGTTCCTTAGTATCTTTTTAACCTATCAGTCACGTATCAGTAAGTGTAATTGCATTGTGATAATTTTGTTCTATGAAACATATTTTTTTTCCAATTCAACTTCCACAAGTACATAAGATGTTTAGTCAGCTTCCATATGCGTACTTTTATGAATAAGAAAGTAGATTTTAAACAATGAATTTCTATGTATAATTCCTTTCTTCTTTTAAACCCCACCAACCCCCATGTTCCTCTCTCTCCCTCCCTCCCTCCCTTTCCCTCACTCTCTCTCTCTCCCTTCTTCCTCCCTTCCACTCTCTCTCTCTCTCTCTTCTCCTCTCCGGCGACCACTCCATCCCTTTCCTTACAGACCACCTCCCCAACACCACAGACACTTAAACACAAAAAATGACGTATGTATGTGTATGAATGGATGTCTTCTTCCTGCTTTCTTTCCCTACCCTCTAGGGTTTATGATAATGAATCAATCATGAAATCCGTACGTGGAATCGATGATGAAATTCGTCAACCTGCTTTCTTCTTCATAAACGGTGTCATTTGCTATTTCAATTTATAGGCTTTTCAGTTGGTGTTTGAGTGCAATGTGTGTTTGTATGTGTAAACCAATGTATCTGTGTTTAGATCAATGTCTTTGTGTGTCTTTCGGGTGTGTTAATGTCTGTAAAGCAGTGTACGTGTCACGCAACAAGTAATTTGCCACATCATCTCTCAAACTTATCAATGCGGTTGCTTACCTAATGAACCAGGCACTTGTTACCAAGATTGAAAAATTAAGCATAGTAAAAATTAAATTGGTTGGACAGAATTGTGTTACCCTAATTGAAAACAGGTCCATAGCATGTTACCCAAAAATGCAATTTTCCCAAATTAACAGCAACAGAACATTTTAAGGAATAAAGATGACTCACAAGGGTTAGAAAGATAGCTAGATATTAGGGCATGAGTACCTTATTCGAAGAATAAACTGCCTCCACCATTTCCACAGAGCGGCTTTGGAGGACTGCAGCCACCTAAATATGCATATAGTGAATATAAAGATTAGATGCCCACACAAGTTCTGGAATAATCAACAATGTGATTGAACCAACTGGAAGACTCATAGAAGCCTTGACATGTGCAGTGCTGAAGTTATAGGTTATGACTTTAGTATATCATAGGTCAAGAATTGAGAAAAATAGATGTGTCTTATTGCCAATAAGTAGTTCTCTCTTAGAGTCGTGAAATTCAAGTGACCTTTATCCAATCTCTCCCATGCTTACGATATGCTTCGTAAAAACGTTCCAGCTCTTCCTTGCTCCAGCGTGGCCCTAGCATATCTGACTTCTTTTTCTGAAAAGAATAGGGCAGTGATTTATTATCTATAAATAAAATCACATGCTATAGCTTATTTCAGCAGTTGTTACTGTTTGTGATAAATTAGCAATAACATGGAGCTGTCTTTTGAGAAGATGGCTTTTTAGCCTTTTATTTACATAAAACTAAGGGGTAGCAAGTGTACTATCATCAATATGACACAACTAGGTACAGTTTAGTCTCAAATCAAAAGCCAGAAAGGCCATTGTAAAAAAACACATGCAAAGCTAGTGATTCTAAGAAAGTACCAGAACATCCTGTCATATTAAAAGCTTACTTTATAAAGCAACCCAGTCACAAATAATGACTTAAATTAAGTAATGAAGTAAAATCATGGTCACAATTTGACATCCAGCTTCCAAAGATTTATATGGAGATCCAACTTGACATTTAAATTCAAAGAACGCTAATGGAAAAACCGTGAAGCAAAACCCCAAACTGTATCAGTCCATAAACCAAAGATTGTGCCGTTTACAGATCGCAATTAACTAGAAACCTTATTCGTCGAGATTATCTAGTTCGAAGTTTCTTCATTGAATTGCATATATATTATGCATCTGCTATAGAATCTAAATCTCATTTAAATTGAGATTAGGTGCTGTTTGTCAAGGTAGCGCCATTGTTCTCAATCTGCTTCAAAGAAGTGAGGTACTCTTTTGTGACTGCTCTTGATCACGACCTCTGCTGCCCATCAACTAATTATTGAAAGACCAAGAAAAGTAACCTGAACAGTTAAAGCTCCTATGGAAAGCAGCGCTGATGAGCAAGAGCAGTCATAGTAGGGAAACTCATTTCATGGCAAAAAAAATTAAAAACAGGGCAACAAACAGGACTTTAACATAATTTTGACTTCACAGGCAGCAACTTCAAACAGATAATTGCAATATAAAAGGATTTTGGCCTTTTGTGAAGTCTTGAATGTGTGGAACTTATTCATAAAGCTTTCGACAGCCAGTCATCATAAAAGAAGTAACTATCAAGTATGCCTCCAGAGATAGTAAATCATCATAAAAGACTAAAAGACATTACAATCAGAACAAAATTAAATATAAACTAAATTTTTAAGGACAGGAAAAAGGAAGTAAAATGGTCATGGAACATTGAGCATATCCTCAGCTAGTACAAGATTTACTTGAGACAGCATAAAATCAAAAGCAGGGAAAAAATATATAAAAAACTCAAAACCCTCAACAGAAATTAGGTGACCAGTTGACCCCCAAGAAGAATCATCAACTTTAAATGCTACCATATTAAGAAGAAACACACACAAATATCTATATTAGTATCAGTCTAACAATCTTTGTGAAAGAACAACAACGATGCACTTCACAACACACTATACAAAAATGATGCAAGACTATAGGGCACCTAAATATTATCATATCGAGATATCAACTAGAAGAGAAATGGTTATACTAGTAAACTCACTCGGTGGTTTTTCTTGCTGGTATCATCACCATTTTTCGTTGGAGATACTTCATTACCATATGAGTATCGCTTATTCACAATTTTAGACTTTCTTGGTGGGCCCATGAGATCTCCCTACACCACCGAAAAAAGAGAAAGATTAAAATGGAAATGATATCTACTGTACATTCCATATAGAACAAGATAGCAAGTCCGATAAATTAATTTAATAAAAGATGGCAAGCTCTTAACCAAGTTACGTACTTCTTCCTCTGCATCATACACTTAGTGTAATGCAAGTATACCACAGAGAAAGAAACAGGGAGCTAGAAAGGGTAAAAAAGGTTTAATTACATGATTAAATGTGAAAGCATAACCAGGTATTATGAAACTAACACCTGATACCATAAGCCAAAAGGAATTTATACATTTTGGTATGAAAAAGAAAATGTCCATGGTGCAGCTACAACTGATGACAAACGTATCCACTCCCTCTATCCCATATTAAGTTTCACAACTGTTCAAAGTTAAATAAAAGACAATACCAGTCTACTCTACTATTTCGTTGTACAGTGAAGAGCTTTAAATTAATTGAACCATCATGTTGTTGGATAGAATGTTTCCAATATAAAGTGGGAGACTTAGTTGCACAATGTTTCCTTTTCGGTTTTGCTTGTCTCCTTAAAAGACTTGGAAAGTCATAATGCCATCTTCGTAGATGCATAACATAAAATGCAACCTTCCAAGTAGCTAGGACTGTGGGTGGTATTAACAGTAATCCCAGCGTCTCGTTCTTACTATCCCAGACTCGGTATGATGGCCATCAAGTTTTATAATGTCACTAAAAATAGGAGTTTATATGACCAAGTTTCACATATCGTCACTTGACATTGTAGTATATGTACAAATAATGTGTTTATAAACTATTGGTATGTGCTACACCACGTGCCAGAAGTCATAGCACTTTTCAGGTTGTCACCACGCGCGGACCACATGTTGTACAGTGAAATTTTACGAATAACATTGATGAATGGAAAAGAATTGGAGATTCAGGAAGGACACCACAGACCCCAGATATCTTACACTTCAAACCTACGATGTTTGGTATCTCACCAAAGTAAGGTTTAAATGCATAGAATTTCACACGTTGTTAGTAAAGTAGTCTAAAAGTCTAAACCCATTATACAGAGCCACAAAGAATTCTTTTCTAAAGACCACGTGCCCAATGTGGAATATAACACAAATTTATGGAAACTTAATAAAATATAAACAGTGCATCTGATTCCAACCATTTCTTCCCACAAAAACTACCTCAACATTAGGTAAACTAATTGTATCATTAAAAGGTTGTCCAAACCACTAAACCTGAAACTGTCAACAGCCACCATCACAGTTTGTAAACAAGTAAAGGGTGGCTAGAGAGAGGGTCATGAAGCAACCTCTTGAATCCAGTTCTCGAGTAATACAAGTGTTATCTACATGACAACTAGAAAAACTAACTCCAATAGTTTTCAGCTTCTAACAGTCACCAACAAAAAGTGGTTGCAACTGCTGACAATGAAACTAAAAAAGGTAACGAAGAAAACCTATAAAAAACTAGCTGGCAAGTAGTAGAGTACTACATTAAAAACACTTAACAAGGAATCGGGTTTGAAGAAGGAGCAACACATGTAACACAATTTTGCAGCATAAATCAGAATTGCCAACTCAAGATTCTATAAAATATTTCTAAATTGGCAGAAATAACACAATTGCATCCTAGCAAGCTACATTTCAACTCAGGTTACTGCTGTCTACTCTGAAATAGTTCGGTAAATGGTTAAAATTCTCGACAAATACTACTAGTAAAATAACATAGATCCTTTTTGTGAAAAGTTGATTTAATGATAAGATTAAATCATGATTAAAATCAGTATACTAATTCATAATTCAAATCAACATTAGTACAATCACATATATAATTCGGAATGTAAATCGCATGATCAGTTGTATATACTACTATAAATATAATTCGATAAGTTGTCGACTAACCTGTAACGAATTGCACCAAAAAAATTTATAAATATAATTATAAAGTGAACTAAAATTAGGATTTAACTCACCAAATCGCACAAGTCAAAAAACGTTAGTTCACAACAAAGGCAAGCATATAAACTATGAAAACCTAAATCAGTACAATCAAAACAAAAATAAAATTAAAATACATAAGAGATCAGTTTAAAAGTTAAGTTTTGTGATTCACCGATTTTGGAGCTTCGATCACAAATTGATGTCTGTGAGAACGATCAATCGAATCTAACAATAAATTTTAGGGAAAAATTGAGATTAAAGAGATGAGAATTGGGGCAACAACCGCGAAACTTGAAAACAAAAATATTATGCCTAAAGACAACACACAGTGTGTATAAATGTACTTTGTGAGGAGGTTTCATTTGTGAGTTTATATTTTTAAAATTTTTAAAAATTTTGTATATTTTATTCCCGTCTAGCTTCATCCTTCAAAAATAACACAAATCGTCCCTATTATTTCCTTGAAATTTCATTTATCGTCCTTTAAGCTTTTCTATTTCATCGACAATCCTTTCTATGCAAAATTATTTCACGAGTAGTCCTTTATGCGTACGACCAATAATGTTTTCCATTAAATTTTGGAGTAAATTAAGGTCCTGTTCGCATGATCCATCGTTTTATCATGCCTACTCCCTTTTAACTTTTTTCAACAATCTCTAACTCTAACTATTTTGCAATATTCATTAGCCCTCCTTCGTTAAATCTAACTAATTAATTGTTAACTTATAAAACATCGACTAAAATACCCTCGTTTTACACTCTCATATCCATCACTTTTATCAAAATTGAAACCTAAGTACCTAACCATTCATCCAACGGATCTCATCTTCATCATTCATCCATTTTATTTAAATATAATTTCATCAAGTAAATTTTGTTTAATTATTTCGTTGACCACAAATATGAAAACCCACATAATTTTGAACCTGTCTTTCCAAATCTTGTTCACATAAATGAAAACCCACATAATTTTTCTAAACTGAAACCATAATTTGAATCCATATCTTTTCAAATCTTTTCACAAAAATGAAAAAGCACCTAATTGTTCACCAATCTTGTTCGCAAAATCAACGAATTAACACCGCCGCAAATCTGTTCACAAACTTCTTTCTCTCTAAACCAAAACCGATATGTTTGCACACCTCTTTCTCACTATTAGGAGTTGATTTCGGTGATGACAGATTGCGACCGAGACGGGGGTCGACGTACAGTATCAGATTCCGGCCAGGTGGAGGCCGATATTCTTCTTGATTTTTAAGCGGTGTACAGTAGCAGATTCTGCCCAGGTGGAGGTCGACATTCTTCTTGATTTTTAGATTGCGACCGACACGAATAGATTCGACGACCAGTTATGCGTAGGATGGTGCCAGACTTTTTGATTTTTAGATATGGTGATTTGTTCATATGTGTTTTTAGATGCGGAGGATGGTGCAAATTTACAGATCCGCCGCCCGCCACCATCTCGACAACCATCATTTCCGCTACCGATTATTGTTTACGAAGACAAATTTGCTTTCGATTTTGTGTTTGATTTAGGTGTGCTGATTTTGGTTTGTTTTTGTTCGTAAGTTATCAAAATTTTGCTTATTTGATGAAATTATGTTTAGATCCAATTTTGAGTTTGTTGTGATGGTTTAATGATATAAATAAAATGGATGAACAATGAAGATGAGATCTATTGTGGTGAGTAAATGTAGTGTAAATTACGATCTATTACTTCATGGTTGGGTTGCTGAGAGTTAGTGGTTAGGTTTCGTTTTTGATAAAAGAGATGGATATATGAAATGGAAGATGAGGGTGTTTTAGTCATTTTTTATGAGTTAACGGTTTATTCGTTAGAGTTAACAAGGAAGAGACATGGAATGTTGCAAAATAGCCGGTACAGGGTTACAAATTATGAAAAAAAGTTGAGAGGAACAAAACGTGATAAAACGATGGACCACAAGACAGGAACCGTAATTTACTCTAATGTTTTTTTTTTTTTTTTTTCTTTTTTTATAGAACAGCTTGTTAGATGTTAGTGGTTGAGGTCTGGAAGTGGCATCCAATTGGACAGTATGTTAACTCTGAGACCTTCATGTTGCTCTTTATTTATCGCCTGAAAGTGGAACTCGAACTTGAGCATCTCCCAGTTAAACATCCCCTCCCAAAACCCAATAAGAAAACTTTAGTGATCAACTTATCTAACCCGGTTAATTAATTTACTCTGAGATATGCGCTTTCTATACAGGAGTAAAATGATCATTTTCTGATTAATGACTAAGCTTGCAACATCTAATAACTTTCAAAAAACAATTAATTCCTTTTTACTCCTGTTCTATTTTAGTCATTTGAACTTCCCATATACGTCGATATTCAAATGGGATTTTTATTCTTGATATTCATCCTCAATGAAAAGACAATTCAATATTAAAGTTTTAAATCAGTCGATCAATACTAGGGCCCTTAATACCATTAAACATTTTACATGAACATAAATGTCATTTTTCGATCCTTCAACCATCCTGTAAACGCTTAACTCCTAGTATATATTGCAACCTATTATATATGATAAAATATAGACAATTCATGTTCAAAGCTTGTTAAGGTCACTTTCGCTGACAAAGAGACCATGAAAACCATACGGAACCCGACGAGGCAATTTCACGGCAGCGATGATTTTGAGTGTCACTGACTTGGCATCCATCACCAAGAACCTTGACTCACCATTACTCTCATCATTCACATATGATACTATGTATCCATCATCCTCATCGGCATTGAGGTTATCGGGTTCCCTAGCCACAAAGAATGGTTACCTGCCGAAGCAACCAGGCCCGAACATCCAACTAGCAACTAGGCATTTTTGTTGATCAACTTCCGTTAATGAAACATCTAGCTTAACAACACCGGAGAACTTTGGCATTGGGTCTCCTACTGCACAATACACATACCTGCTTTTATAAAGATTATTTAAATGCAATTAATGATCGATGCATAATCTTGTGATCTTGACTATAAATAGCATATTTTTATCAAAACCTTTATACATATATATATAGTTTAAATATAGGACAACAAAAAACTTTCGGACTTGCAATCAAATAAAGGATAATCTACTTTTCATTTTATCTCTTTTGAACCAATGTATACAAACGTAATGAACTTTAAACTTTTGGCCTTTTTGAACCGTTATGTAATTCAAAATTTGAGTTCATGGCTTCGTAACTATGAAACTTTCCTATGGCTTTCCCACTCGTAAGGCTGATACCTACACCATGTACTTGTATCTTTCACACAACATTTGGCTTGACATCTATATGAACGCCTAACAACTTTGGGGTAAAGATCAATTGAACCATACAATATGTCTTATTATGTTCACTAATCTAACAGTTGTTGAATTTCAGGTTAAATAATGGTTCAAAATGGACAAAGATTGAAACTTCATTATGTTTGTGAGAGATAAGATATATTCAAAATGAAAAGTAACTATTAATCCTGAAATAAAATAAGAGTCGAAATAGTTGCTCACATCCTATTCTTTGTAGCAGCATAAGCCAAGTTTATCACACTGAATTCTAAATTCCGAGATGAAAGAGGGTGTCTCGACACCATTCCGGTCTTGAGAGTTCCACCGATCCATGTATGAGATCCATCCTCCCTAATGCATGCTCCACTGATAATATGTTAGGTGGAGCATAACCATCATATCTCCATTATCCTCATCCCATGCATTGGTTACATGAATGATATTTAATCCCGGGACTTTGAACCACATAATCTGCGACTCCTTCTTGGCATACCTGTGGAGCACCTCTAACCTAGGCACCTTCTCGGCGTTTGCATTAAAGAGGGACCATCCGACAACCGTCTTCCTCACACCCATTATGATTTGGTTCTCTGGAAATATTGCATATTCTTTGGTGATACCAAAATCATGAAAGAAGGATGGACTTTGAGAAGACTGGGATGTCAACCTGTTTTTCTCCATGTTCATTGAACCAAAAATATGTTACATATGGACGTATTGAAACATAGCGAAAAGCAAAAGTTTCTTTTGTTATAGGATCACATTTCGGATGAGCAGTCATGTTTATAAAAAGTTTACCATCAAAATCTTCACGACCAACGGTAATTATATCACTGTTTGGATCAGGTTTAATTGCATAAGGGAGATCAGACTCCCACAAAGCGTAAAGTTTATTACCAAAATATGTCAAGCTGGTGTTGGCTAAGCCAAAACCTTTGTGTGGGTCAAATTGGCACGTTAAAAAGCTATTAGCTATGACTTCCATATAAGTAATAATGGTATTCACACTATCGAATCCAGTAAAGAAAAATGGGATGATGGGAAACCCTGCATCCTTCTCCATTTTATACTTGTTCATTTTCACATAACGACTGCAGAGTGTAGCATTCCCTTGAGATATACGAATAACGTGAAGCATGCCATCTCCATCAAGTAAGTGGTATGGACCATTTGGCAGAAATTGTGGGTTTGGACCATTAGGAAAGTAGGCTCCATCAAGTTATCTGGGAGGTGTTCCGTGAATGACCTCACATTGAGTAGGAGGAAGTTCATGTATAGGTGAAAAGTTACCTGACTCAGTTTTTTGGGTCACATGCATTAAAGATTTTAGTTGATAACGGTTCCTCTACATCAACCGCTCTAAAGTTTTCCGCGGTATTGAGTGATGATATTGGCCTTTCATCAATTTTGCTTTTGATTTTTTTTTCTTTCTTATAATAGAGACCCTATAGGCAAAAGGTTGAAAGGATGAAAAAAGTGATGGTGCAGGGAGCATGAAATGAGTTGATAGAGAACTCATAATTGTTTGTGAAGATGTGGAAAAAGAATGATGAAGGTATAGAGTCCATGGTCGCTTCTTGAACTAGAGATGTATTATAAAAGAAGAAAAAGAATGATTTGGAGAGATATATGATACCTTTGACTCTTTGAGAACAAAATATTTCTAAATTGGTATTATCAAGTTATTTACTTATTTTAGGCTCTTGTTTTTTGGTTGTTTAATTTTGTTTATGTTAAGTTAGGTTCTTAAGATCTATGAAAAGATTATTTTTGTTGGGAATTTGTAGGGAACATTTGAATCTGCAAGTCTTATGTATAAATTGTCTGGCGGTTGTATGTTGGTTCATGTGACTTGGCATGTAAACGTATGTATTTTGTAGGAGTGAGATGTGATACTCTTTAAAACTATGAATTTATCGGTTTGATATGAAATACTTTTGGCTCAAATAGAAATTTTGATATTTTAGTGGATCTAACTATTTGTTTGAAAATAAATCTATAAGCATTTGAAATTTAAAAACCTTTTATTTTAATTTTATATGATGTAAGTTACTATTCGTTTATGCACTAAGCAATTGGTTCAATCATAGTTTTCCTTTCTCTACGGCCGGTAGTCATGGTTGATATGGGGAGTGAGAGAGTTACAAGACCTTAGAGTTTATACATTATAAATTATCTTTTCGATTAGATTGGACTTTTTAAATTATTTTATAGACAATAATTGTAGTCTTTTTAGACTCGTTTAGTTACATGTATTTCAATACTTATTAGTATTTTGGATTATTCATATTTAAAATATGACGTTCCAATTCCACTTCGAATTGAGGTGTTGCAATATGGAAATCAACGATTTAGGAGTCTTATTAAGCCAACAAAATTATAGTTTCTTTATTTTTGAAACAAATTGCAATAAGTTTTAAGTCAAATATGTAAGTCTACTTGGGGTTGTTATGAGTTATGCTCACACTTTAGAACCCCCCCCCCCCCCCCCCCTAAAACTTGGGAGGGCCCGTGCAATCGTACCACTTGCACACTCTGAGGGACGGTCCTGTCCACAATGCATCTAGGTTGTAAAAATAAATGAAGCTATTATACGGATGTTTTCGCTTGATAACATTCTAAAGATAGAAAAGTAAATGAGAGTTCAAACCTGCAACAACTCCTATTCACTTGATGTGAGATCAGCTACATATTAGTTTTTAAGTAATTGAAGTCTAAAATTACATCTGGGATATCAGAAGAAAATATATTGTACAATTTCTTGGCATTCAAGTCAAAGTGTATGGAATCTCTCATTAACACTGTTTAATTCCCTGGTTTCATCTCCTCAAATAAATTGCATATTTTGTTATATAGGAAGTTGCTAATGTAATCTCAATAACGCTGAGTGCATAAGCTCATTTTTTTATTTAACTTTCTTCAGGTGAAAATTGTTTAATTTGATTTAGTAGTTATCTTATTGTTCTTGATTCGGGTACATATTTGGTTGATTGAGACGTGATTTTATTTTCATTTGGATTGAGTAGCATAAAATGATGATTTTGAAGCTGCATTACCTTTTCATGCAAGTTTGTCATGTGTGAAAATGAAATGTCAGAAGACTATATGCTTTCAACTAAGGACTGTCGTAGGACTCTGCTATTAATGGCGTATATAGATGATAGTGAATCCCCTTCAGGTTACAAGTTTACAACGTCCCAAAATACGTTGACTTTTCAGCTTAAGAAAAGAACAAGTGTTCACAGTAAATAATGTGAATTTAATGGATACATTTGATGATTTCGATCAGGTGAGTAAAATATATGATAACTTATGCTACGAACCGAAACCGGTTGAGAAATTGTAAGAAAATCTTATTAATTTTGAGTTGGAAAGTGAACTTGTTTGACCTGAAAAAGTGAAAGTTAATGTGTAATAATTTTGTAGGTAGCTTGATAGAAAGAGCAATAGATAGATAGCTAATTTGAAACATTTTGTTGTTTTTGTATGTAGCTTTTCATGTCTGCAAATCGGCCCATTCACAAATCACGCTACAGAGAACACCTTCACCCAATATGGGATGATTGCAAGAACTTTATAATTTATTGTAATTTTTAAAATTCTCATTCTTTTTTAACCCTTAGATAAAGAAAGAAAACTTATCATTTTTTGTGATTTCTGCATATTCTAACAAATGCAGCTGGACTGTGAAACAACTTGGCAGCTCCTTTCATGATTTACAGAGCTTTTATTTATTAAAAAAATATTTTGGTGACTTTAATTTTGACCCATTATATTTATAGCTTAATTTTTTTTTTTTAAATGACCCATTTGACATATATCATCACCCAAAGTGTATTTTTAATTTGTGCAACCTTTCAGTTTGGTTTATTCAAATTTTGTTGGTGTAAGATTCTTTATAATCCTAATTAACAAATTATTATTTGAGGGTTAGCCCAACCTGATGAAATCGGTTTTGACCCATAAAGAAATGGCATGCTGCATCTAAAAAGCTGTTTGACGTGCTGTTCCACATCATTTTATCTCTAAAAATAAGGATTAATTAGGCAAATGTATCTGATATTTGTGCAGAGGCTCTTTTTTGTTTGTATAGATTATAGAATACATACGCAAAATGATTACGCTACTTGCAAAACTAACATCTGTTTTTCTTTTTGTATGTGTAGTTGTGGATATACAGATGCATGGGACTGAGATGGGTATGAACTCTTTTTATTTATACTGTATATGGACAAATGGTTACTATACAATATAAATAACACCCAAAAAGAAAAAAGTTGCCTAAAGCATGTGTTTGGTACTTATTTGACTTCAGGCCTACTCTTTGTTACTCTGTAAATACCTGAATAAGTGGGTAAAAAATTAAGTTGCTGACTTGTTGTTATGTAAGTTCGACTAGCAGCAAACCCACACAATATAACGAAATAGTTAATTGAAAATAAAACATGTTATTCGAAAGAAAAAAGAAAGTAGTCTTTGGTATTTAAATTTCAAAATCAACATATCAACATGTATTAATTAATCTGCATCAACTAATTTGACTAGTGTGTCACTTGATCTTCTGTTCGTAGTTCGTTAAATTAAGTTCCTATAATTTCATATATATATGTAAGAAAGTATTTAATATTTGATGTATTATTTTGATGTACAAAATAAACTTTTAAATCAATTGCATCTACAGATGGTCGAGGAGCGAGTAGCGAGAGTTGGATTGCAAGCTACGAGGTGCCGAGTCATTGACCCGGTCGCAGAGTATGACTTTCACTGAATCTTTTTTTATGTTTTTTTTTTTTTCATATTTTGATAATAAACATTATGAAAATTGTGAATTGTATGAAACATAATATATATTTTATAGTACGATATATTTTTATCCTAAAATTTGATCGAAAAATTACAATTCTCAATTACATAATTAATGACATAAAAATTAAATTAAATATATAAGTTAAGGTGTAAAATTTATAATTTCATAAAAAATACTTTTGAAAGTTCGTTCTCTAAATCGTTAAAAACTTAAATATGTGTGAAATTTGAGAAAATTTATTCATATATGATCTACTACGATCAACGTACAAACACATTTTTACATTACACATAAAGAAATTCCTGATCTAAGTATATCAATCATCGCTGCTAAGTTAAAGAAACGTACAAGTAATTGTATGAGGAATTCTACCCGGAATTCTTTTCTCAGACAGTATCCATTCACCATTCGAATAACTAACAATTGCGCGCAGTTTCGTGCAAAGAACTAAAAGTAAAAAAAAAAAAAAAAAAAAAGAAAGAAGGTAGATTCTTGATTTAACGATCTGTACCCAAATAACTGCTTTGTGATGAGTATCGATTAAGTTAAAAAGTATTGACGATCAAATGAAAAGTATTGGATCAAGATATATAACTATTTTAATTTAATGTTACGAAGTATCAAATCAAATTGAATTATGAACAACGGAGAGATGTGGTTGTTGTATAGTTGCAAAATAGTCTTTCAATCAGCTTTTGGTCTGAAGTCATAATCTATTATTTCCTCCACACAAAAAAATAACATCTTCAGATAGAGGTAGTAATTTAACAAACAAGAAATTATTTCTATATTTACTTGAAGGTATGCATTTTACATGAAAACAAGTGTGTTTTCCCTTATGTTTTTAGATCATGTATAATATAATCTATACATCATATAAACACAAAAAATATCTATGGTATCTATCTTCTATATGAAATATGGTCCCTTCATTCATCACAACTTGTTAAGGTCACTTTCCCTAACAAAGAGACCATGAAAGCCATATGGTACCCGGCGGGGTAACTTCACTGCTGCGACGATCTCGAGTGTTGGTGACTTGGCATCCATCACCATGAATCGCGACTCACCCGTATTCTCATCATGCACATACGAAACTACATAACCATCATCCTCATCGGCATCTGGATTATCGGGCTCCCTAGCCACAAAAAACGGTTCACCTCCAAAACAACCTGGCCCGAACATCCGACTTGCTACTATGCATTCTCGTCGATCAGCTTCCGATAATGACACATCGAGCTTCACAACACCAGAGATCTTAGGCATCGGATCGCCTACTCCACAATACATGTACCTGCACGTTTTGTGTCGCACCTTAAATATGAAACTATGAAAAATGATTCTGTAAGACTTATGTTGTGTTTACATTTTCTATATTATTAATTACTTGATGATTTTCAAATGATTGATATTTGATTATTGACTTAAGCATAATCAATTGTAATATATAATATACTCTACTTATTCGTAAAGTATTTGTCATGTTATTTTAGCTAACTAAAATATGATATGAAAAAATAAAAGAAAATGTTAAATCACTTTTCAATGATCACATGTTAAATAAACGTAATATTACATATAGCAAATATAAATAGATTAGTTGTCATTGTCGCATTCCACAGGTAATGTGTTAGTTACGTATTAAAGACGTATTAAATCAACAATAATTCAAAGGCGATTCAACAATGAACAATTAAAAATTTAAAGATGGATAATTTTCTTATCGTAGCATTTTAAGGTTGCTTGATATTAATTATTGTCTTCGTTAAAAGACAAAAATAAAAACATTATTTATTACTATCATAAACCAAACATGCATAAAAATTTTAGTGATAGTGATTGGTTTTGCAAGGAAATTGAAGAAACAAATTTATAAGTTTAGCATCTACGTTATATTCTCATAAAATTTATAAAAACAAACCTGTTTTTCACACCAACGTAACCCGGATTCAAAACAGCAAAGTCAAGATTCCGGGTTGAAAGCGGGTACCGTGATACCATTCCGGTTTTCAAATTAATAACCACTTTCTCAACTGACGCATGGATCAAATCCATTCTTTCCAAGGTATGTTCCACCGATAATATGTTCGGCGCCACCATCACCACCGTATCTCCGTCATCTTCCTCCCAAGCATTGATACAATGTATGACATTAAGTCCCGAAACCTCAAACCACTTCATTTCCGACTCATCCTTTGCGTACCTCGGAATCAACCCAAGTCGTGGCACCTTTCCGGTATCTGCACTCACGGGCGACCCACCACCAATCATTTCCATCGGGCTCATTCCGATTTGTATCTCGGGGAAAATGGCGTAGTTTTTGGTGATAGCGAAGTCGTGGAGAAAAGATGGGCTTGTCATTGAGAAAACCGGGACGTCCGCTTGTTTTTCGCCCTTTTCATTGAATCGGAAAAATGTAAGGAAAGGAGGCATTGGCCCGTAACGGAAAGCAAAAGCTTCTTTTGTTACTGGGTCGACTTTTGGGTGAGCAGTCATGCTCATGAAAAGTTTGCCGTCAAAGTCATGACGTCCAATGGTGATTATGTCACCGTTAGGCGCTAATTTGACAACATAGGGGAGATCTGACTCCCCTAAAGCGTAAAGCTTGTTACCAAAAAAGGCTAAGCTGGTGTTAGCTAGACCAATACCTTTTGTTGGGTCAAATTGGCCCGACAAAAAGCGACCTGCTGTGACTGCCATGCGAGCTGCAGAGGCAGTCAGCCCATTAAACCCTGAAAAGACATTTGGGATAATGGGAAACCCTGCATCTTTCTCTATGTTATATTTGTAGGTTTTCACGTATCGACTGCAAAACGTGGCTTTTCCTTTAGATATACGTATAGCGTGAAGCATGCCATCTCCATCAAATAGATGGTAAGGGCCTCGTGGTAGGAACTGCGGGTTAGGCCCGTTACGAAAGTAGGCCCCATCAAGGCAAGTCGGAAGTGTACCCTCAATGACTTCACATTGAGTAGGGGGGAGTTCATCAACAGGTGAAAAGTTATCTGATAAAACGTGTTTTGGATCAACTGAAATTCTTAGTGGTGGATCAATAAAGTTGTTAATAATGCTATCAAATGCATTAAAGATCGTGGACGGTAGAGATTGATCAGGCACCACTGATCTAGTGCGTTTCTCGATATTCAATGATGGTGTTTGCTTTTTTGATGGTTCTTCACTAGGCAGTCTTTTGGTTGTGGTCGTGGTCATTTGTGGTTTTTCTTCGGTCCTGACAGAAAACACACGAAAAGAAGAAGAAGATGGGGGTAACGACGGTGTCGGTGGTGGATGAGAAGAAGTGTAATTTGGTGGTGAAAATGTTGAAAGAAAGGATGAAGAAAGAGAATCCATAGTGTGGTAGTGCATGCTTTACCACAATAGTATAGACACATGCTTTTATAGCAAAAGAAGGAAAAGGACCCGAAGTCCCTTCTACCATTAGATTTTGATTTATTCCTTCAATAATTTCTAGTGTCCATAGAAAATAGAACAAAGCTACTATCTAATTGGGATTTTTATGTGTGATATAAAAAATATCTTCTCACACAAAATTATGGATATCATGTGAAAATGCTGAAGACTTTGTTCATTTAGAAAGCATTTGTCAATTTGGACCACATTTTTCTTGCCTATAGATCACTGAGAGCATCACCTAACAATCCCAAAATAAATGGCCTATCTAAATAATGTATTTTTGGGTAGTTTAAAGTAAATGATAAGAGATCGATCCAAACTCGAAATTGTTCAACAATTGAAAGTTTTTCAATGGCTTATAGGAGTGATTCATTTAAATATCCAATATTACTTATTCGAATTGGGAAAGAACTATACATGGTAATGAAAGGTACCAATCATATATGGTCCAAACTAGCATAGACTAGTTAATATCCTTCAAGTTCCGGTTATTCTGCGAGTTCACAAAATCAGGATGCAGACAAAGCATATGCATTATAAGTAGCTAGTATTGCTTAACTAAACCGGCCTGCGAATTGCATGTTTAGCTTTAATTAATAATAATTGCATGTTTAGCTTTAATCTTAATCTTAATCTTATCTTAAATCTTAAACATTTATAAAACATTTAGTTATAAGACTTACTGTTTAGCTAAATGTTTAAAAATGAGAAGATCGAAAATTACATTTATGCCACTTTCAATAATACTAAAAACTAAAAATCAAATCAATTTATACTTAAGAAATTTCCTTTGAAAATCATAAAAAGAGAAGATTAAATTATTTGTGGTTATATCTTAATTAATCCACATTTGACAATTTCATTCGTGTCTGAATACTTTCATCGGTCCTAGTATTATTAGATGAGTTTTTCTTTAGGTTAATAGTTTGAAAATGTATTGAACTTTACAAATTTCAATATTATGTGCATAAAATTTTCAAAATTCATATCGTATGTATATAATTTTGAAAATGTCTATTGTATATATGTAACTTACTTTTACGTATATGGCACGTACAAAAAAGAAACTTCTACCTTGTGTGACCTGATGCTTACGGTCTACGTTTTTAAAACTTGATCACTTATGATAAGAAAATTTACCACATGTAATAGTTAAGTTTAATATATTTTCATATAAATAACATTTTTCGTCACACTTAGTGACCTAAAAAGTTTTTTGTTCTGTTTTCAAATTATCGGTGCAAATAGTTTCTAGCTAGCTAGCCAAAAGAAAATAGATATACACCTAAAAGCAGACAACCATATATATACTTTACCTAAAAGATCTCGTTAAATTGTCCTTAATTTCTCGGTTGGGTTTGTTATTCAATGGTTTCAAGACAGAGTAGCAAAAAGACCACCACCCAATAGGATATTGATCAGAAACTGTTGTTTTAGCCAGGCGTCATGATTCCTAACTAGTAAATGGCAAGTTGCTATTACACATCATAACATATTTTTTATGGCAATAACTATATAGTGACCATCACCTTATTAACGATCCCAAAGAAGAAGTCCGAAGGTTTGTTTTCTATCTAAATAATGTATTTCTGGTAGTCTATAAGATATTACATAGTATTATTCGAATTCAGAAAGAAGTATGCAGTATGCACGATAACGAAATGTATCCACATGGTCCTAACATTAACTAGCTGACATCCTTCGAGTCCGTTTTTGGGTCGTCATTGAATGTGCGATCGCATGATCAGTCTACAGGCCAATGGGGGCAAGACCAGACAAACCAAATATGAATGTTAGGTTGTTAGCTAGTAGTGAGATATATATATATATATATATACCAGAGAGCTTCGGGAACCAACAAGGCAACAACACTCTTGATGCAACTAATCAAAGAGACCTAATTTTGATTGTTCTTTTTACCAGCAGCACAGCAAGCATTCAGTGAAGCAACACCAAATTAAAGATATATGTTTCTATCATTTCTTACTTACATATTCAGGTTTTTTCATATCACCCAACTACCGAAGATTAGCTGCTTTTAACAGTTCTTCACAACTAGCGTAGGATATTGGAATGTACATAGAATGACCCTTATTAATGTATCTTTGTTTTGCAACTATATTAACCATCAAGAATTTATCTTGCATTGTTTTGGGCATTATTAAGAAATTGTCTGTAATTTTAGATCTTTCCTAGTGTCTTCGATCAGAAATGAAATTTTGATTGTATCATTTATGTACATCTTAGACGATCGAGGGTCAACTCGGTACAAAGTCCCTTAGGTTGAAAACTAATACAAACTAACTTGTTCTCATGCTATTTTTAAGATCATTTTAAGACCTTAATCATCATGCCTTCAATAAGCGCAACATAATTGTACCAAAACTACCTTGTACTAGCGTAGGCCCCAATCTACAAGACTACAATATAACATATGGATATAATAATAATGTGTATATACCACAATAATTCAATTATCTTTCTGAACAACCACAATAAATCATATTACAAGATAAATACTATCAATGTTTTTACAAATATGACAGAGAAAGAGAAGATATTATTTGTCATACAAAAACTACATTAATTAGATAGGAACAAGAAGAATTAATTCCAGCGTTATCTTGATTCAATTTCAAAGATAATTTACCTAAACGTTTAGTTTTTTGAAATAACTTGTACTCCACAAACTTAGCTAAAATTATATGTCCACAAATTTTGATATTTTATTCGCGCTAGGACCACCTTAATTGCCATGTTTTAAATCAATCACTGTTTCAAAACCAACCCCACCTGTAATCAATTATCTGTTCACAGATAACACAAATTTGTTGTGGCTCATGTTCTTCAGATAATTATTGTCAACGTGAATTTATGCGTAAAAAGCAAGTCAATTACAATGTGAATATAATTGGTGTTTAATCCATGTTCCTCCTAATAACATTATACTTGGGATTCCTTTGGTTCGTGGAATGTTTTTGAAAGAATTGAAATCTATCAAAGGAATTGGAATATGAAGAAACTAGAATATAACGAAACTCAATTTTCAATCATGTTTGGTTGGTAATTAAAAGTTTGCGCTACATGCATAATAAGAAATTAACAATGGGAATACTACTAGATTACTTGCATAATAGAAACAACCAATCCAATCCAAGTACTCTAATGAATGACAAAAGAAAGACAGTTTTTTCATGGTCAGATATTACAAACTCAATGTAGTTATTTAACATTTCATGTGTAAAATGATCGTTTTACAATGAGATATAAATACAATAATCAAAACTCTAACTTGCTCGAAGGATCTTCAAACGAAATAGTGATGCCTAATTCTATATTAGAATCTGTTGAATAATGGTCTTAGATTAAAATCGATACTTGATACTACTGAAGCCAAATAATGCTACTAGGCCAAACCATGAATGGCTCAAACTGAAATAGTTAAGACAAAAGTGAAGGCATTGGCCTTCGAAATAGACCAGAAATGCAATGTGACCACTCTATAAAATCTTACTTCTATAATTCACAGAGAAACTAAATTCAGGTATAACCTATAAACAAGGTACATGCATCTGATAATTTACTTCTAACATACAGACTCCATCTCCTAACTATCATTCGTCTCCTTCAACCAGGCTCAGTTAGCGAAATACGCACAATGAATCAGGTAGGTTGCTAACATTTCAAAATAAGTTGACTAAGCCACTAAGGGCATCTCCAATGCAACAAAAAAACAGTCAATGACTTGCAAAAGACTTTTTTGCATTGGAGATAAAGACTTGAGAATGACTTGAGAGCTTTTTTGCATTGGGGGTGGTTTAAGGGGTCAAGGTGGTTAAAAAAACCAAAGCATGTTAGGTTATGTCGTTAAGGTCATCTACCCTTGGGTTTTCGTCATCATCAGATACATTTTCTTTTATGAAAGAGTCATCACTGTTAACGGCATCTCCAACATAACATTTAGAAGGACGTGAACCTGATTTACGACATCTTTGTTCTTGAGGTGCCTTAAGTGATTGCAGGAAGTTGAAATACGCATATTTGATGTCAAATTGCATATCATACCCTGCCAGAAGGATAATTTGTAATTAGATTAATACCCAATAAAATTTCATCGTTATTAATCTTTAGAAAAGAAAGGTTATCGAGTAAAATTACAATAATTCACTGCAATGGTGAGTCCTCTGCTGTCTGGAGTCTGTCGAACATGATGAAACCACATACTTGGCCTACAAAACCACCAAAATTCAACAGTCATACAGGACTCGTTTTCTTAATAAAAGAGGTCGCAATTTACATATTTACTTGTAAATTGGTCGATTTGGTTTATGATTTATCCCTGACGAATCAAATCGATCATACTTAGTAACAGAGAAAAGGGTGCAAGTTCCAGGCTCCTCAATCATTTCAATTTTACGCATTAACTATTTATAAAAATAGAGAAAAATATTTGCAGTTTAATTGCGCCCGACCATACCTAAACTAAAAACATGTTTCAAGTCAAAAGTCAAACACCCATACCACCCACCCATTTGGCTACCTCTACGTAATAAAGTGTGTGACATGAGCTGATCAGCTAAAGAGACTATGAACTATGAATGATTTCAATGCATTTGTAGCATGATGTTCATTTAAACATTCCCAAGTACGTAAAAGTATATTGGAAAAAACGCTTACAAGTAAAGCATTTCACCAGCCTTAACAGTGACCTCAAATGGCTTCGGGCCATTATAGTATAATGGGAATTCAGACATTTCTTTCTCCTGGTTCTCGGGCGATGGATAAGGATTTACACTGCACCAAGGGACGTACCTCAGCGGATTTTCAAGTTCCAATTCAAATTCACCTGTTTCCTGTAACATTACATACATGAATGATTTTTAATTATAACCAGGTGATGTAAATATGCAATTGCAACGAGTTAAGTAGCAAATGCTCACTCAATCCTGATGAAAAAATGTACAAGATCGTATTCGGATTTAATTGCCACATTTGTTGAGTTTCTACTTAAAAAATGATATGACTTCTAAAACTTTAGGGGAGAAAGATGTACTAACTGTATTGAAATACAAATAGACTGACGTACGAGTTAGACTTGTAACAAAAGAATATATAATTTCACACTTCAAATATACCATGTTAGATTAATAACTAACCCGTTAGATTAACTGTTTAAAAAAACTAAAGTACAGCTCATTCAGCATTTCAACCTTTCTAACGAACTGCTCATCAATAGATGTGTCTCAACTGGAAGTGAACCTTTCTAATCATTTTACTAAATAAGTAATCGACAACTAATATCACACCAAAACTTAAATCCTTAAATGTGTATGCAATTTAATGATACGTACATTTCATATATGGAATGAAATGCTTACGGGTGAATACCGCTTATAGGTGAATAAAAGCTAGAAGAACACTGACTGGTCAACCCGCAGGGTGCCGGGTATCTAATTCAATGCATGTGTTAACCTAAAATTATGATTTCTGTTGTTATTGTTATTATTATTATTTTGTTTTTATTTACGATTTTTTATGCTAATGATGTGCTTTTAGCATTTTTGTTGGTCAACATTATTTAACACTTGAAATATAAGCAAAGGGTAGTTGATCAATCCGGCATGACCCACTTTTGACCCACCCTGTTTACGAACTTGACCCGTTTTAACCCAAACCTGTTTTGACATGTTACCCAACCAGGCCGTTTTGCCATCTCTAGTCAGAGAAATCGGTATTTAACAAAGTATTTGAATATACATATATCGAATCTCATTAATATAATCAGTTTTTCTTAATCGTCTTTAAGCCAACTACAATACAATCAATTATCTAATGGTAACTTAGAACTACCTATTTAACCATTTCTTAACCTGAGTCATAAGGTTTCTACTCTCATTCCACAAGTAATGTCACTTTTATACATATAACTAAAGGGAATTCATCCAACATTCAAAGATCTTAATATTCTACACCCCGTTTTACTATCACATAATAACTATCTAAACATTTTCATTTATTTAGTAGAATAAATACATTAGCATATACCTGGGAGTAAGAATAATTAGCAGCGGGGTAGTCGCGGATATACATTCTATGAAGATCTGTAGGCGGAAGTAGCACGAAATGTTTCTCACCACAAACAACAACATACAAATTCTCATAATGATCTTTATGAAACGAACTCTCGCTCATCTCATTCCCAATCCACAAATTAACCGCTTCTGGTACTCCCCCGATCGCTTCACTCGCCCACTTGATATCCATATCAACATCTCCTTTTAACGCCCCATACTCCCCTCTAAAACAATCATTCTGCTGTTGCGCATACGCAACAACACCACCTTTGATTGAATTTCGTATCGCACGAACAGCGTCGGGGAAACGCGTGGGTTGCACGTGAGCAGAAGCGAAACAGAGGGAGTTAGGGTTTGTAGGGTTTGGGGTGAGGGAATCGGCGTGGCCAGTGGGGGTTAAGTGGAGGGAAATTAGGGAGGATGAAAGGGTGTTGGTGAGGTAATTGGTGGAGGACCAGAGAGTGGTGGCCGGCCAGTGGTGGGTGGCGGTGGCGGAGAGGATGAAGGGTTTGTTTTGGGAAAGGTAGTGACGGAGGAAATGGAGTGGGGTTGGTGGGGTTTCGAGACGGTCAATTTTAGAGGTGGTTCCGAAGGATAGTTCGCGGACATCTTCCCAGAGGTTTTCGAGATTTGAAGGATTCATTAATGGCGGTGGGTTTTACGACGGGGTTTTGTGGTGGTTTTGGCTGGATGACAACGGGCGAAACAGTGCCTATTTAAACCTTCGCATTTTATCTGAATAAACACGTTGTCGGGTCGTTAAAACGTGTATTTTCATATGAATTAACTACTTAATTACGAAGATGTATTTAATTTTTATAAATAAATAAGATATTATAGTCAGTTTATAGCTTATTTATATACAGTTTATAAACTTACAATAAAGCATGATGAATTTTACTTTTATAAACGAATAAAATATTATGGCTCATTTTTATATTGTAATTATACAAAAGAAATATTGATTGTTGGTAGTTTATGAACCCGCGATAACGGCGGATGAATTTAATTTTATATAAATTAATAAAATATTGTGGCCATTTTTTATATAGTTTATGGAACCACAATAACGCGGAACGAATTTAATTTTTACAAATAAATAAAATATTTAGTCGATTTTTTTATATAATATATAGACCTGCGATAACGCCGGACGAATTTAACTTTTATAAATGAATAAAATATTGTGACCGATTATCATATATAGTTTATAGACCCGCGATGACTCAGGTCGAATTTAATTTTTATTTGGTCGACTTTTTATGTATTTTATAGACTCTTTAATTTTTATAAATGAATAAAATATTTGGTTTATTTTTTTAATTTAAATAAATACATCAAATATTTGAGGGGTCAAAATGTAATTATACATAACATATTGTGGCCATTTTTGTATATAGTTTATAGACCCGCGATAACGCGAAACGAATTTAATTTTTATAAATGGATAAAATATTTGATCAATTTTTTATATAGTCAATAGATCCGCGATAACTCTTTGATAACACCAGACGAATTTAATTTTTATAAATAAATAAAATATTATGATCGTTTTTATATAGTTTATAGACCCGCATTGATGCGGGTAGAATTTAATTTTTATTTGGTCGGTTTTTTATATAGTTGATAGTCCCGTTATAACGCGGGACGAATTTAATTTTAATAAAATAAAATTGTAGCTGATTTTTTTATATAGTTTATAGACTCTTTAATTTTTTATAAATGAATAAAATATTTGGTCTATCTTTTTAATTTAAATAAATACATCAAATATTTAAGGGGTCAAAATGTAATTATACGAAAGAAATTAAAATCGTTCGATCGCAAATGGTGAAAAAAATGAAGGGTTCGGATTCTTTCATCGTATCATCTTTTAATTATATATAAAGAAGATATTGATATAATTAATTATAGGCATATCTTATCTTAAATAATATATAAGAATCATACTTGTGACATCATCGTCTTAATTGGAAATATAATTAACCAATCAGAAATTATAATTTAATTAAAATAAATTTTTTAAAATTGAGTAAAATTAGGAATTTGATGATATTATAAATTATGATTTTAAAATATAAAACAAATAACTTTTTTAAAGATAAACATAGTAAACAAGATAATTAATAAATAATACTACTAACATTATCTAAATTACATACTATTAATTAAAAAGTTTATATTTAAGATCACCCTAAACTATATGCAACACACATTTTCTACTATTTGTCTTTTCTTTTTCTTCATATTTTTAGTTGTGTAACGGTTTCTTTAAGGTTTTTAATAGTTTTAATTATATAAAGTGCTTACAATTTAAGATTAGTAATCATATTTCACAAATTACAGTTGCAATTATTTTCAAAAATGTTCAAATAGTATTATTTTATATTTTTTAAAATGACCCGTGTGTATACACGGGTGTAAAAATTAGTATATATATATAAGAAATCTATTAATATATTATTATACTATACGTATATTAGAAAACAAGATTTTTAATTTTTATTGACTGCGTAACTATATATTTTCATACATACCAATGTCATAGTTAAAGTGAGGCACGTTACATTCATAAAATCTTTATAAAATGATGTGATTAACCAATCATATTTAGTTTTTCTGTTTCTTATTTATAAGTTTTATAAGTTTTAGTCCGTGTCATTTTATAAGTTTTTTGTGTAGATCCTATCATTTTCCATAGTTATAATACGTAGAATTTGTTGACTACATAAATCGTACATTTTTATTTCACTTTACCTTTAAGTTAAGTAACTTTATTTTTGAGAATATGTTATTAAACAATGATATACATTTTTATCTATAGGAAAAAATCAACAACTTTTATGTACAACTAATCTAATTGTTAATGTTTTTAGTGAATATTTATTTGATGACTAATTTAAGTATCTTTCACTTTAAAAGTTAAATTGATTAACTTAACACTTTTTTGTATAATATAAACTACATGAATAGATAATTAGTTGAGGAACATAATTTTTTTCTTTTTAGTTTATTAAATGAATAGATATAGTTATAAGTTGACTAGAAATATGCTACTAAAATTTAAATTGATTAAGTTAACATTTTTTTTTATTATATAAAATGCATGAATAGATAATCCAGGGATTACATAAATCTAATTATTTTTTAATTTATTCAAATGAGTTTTTATAATTATTAATTGAGTAGGAATAGATTATGAGTAGTTACCAGGTGATTGTATGTGTTAGAAAGTGATTGTATGTGTTACAAATGTGTCAAAAGAAATTACTTATTAGATTTTGAGCAAAGTACATTAATAATATACGAAATTTCTACATGAACAAAAACAGATGCTAAGTTTAGAATCATGTTATTAGCAAAGATAGATTGATAATAGTCTGAAGACCTGATTTTTAGAAGATCGATGTAGTTTCCTAAAGTTCCTGAGCCGCTACTTACTTTTTGTATCTTCCTTGTGCCAAGCTTAAGTGTGCATCAGAAACCATGAACACAGGTTAAGATGTCAAATAGAGTTAAAAGTTAAAACGTTAAGATAGATCATCAAGTGGAGCTACACCACAGTCTGAGTTTAACCTTCTATCGGCTAATTAACTTGACCAGCCTCATTTGCAGCCCAATTCTCTCACCATTCGAAAAAATACCAAAGAAACCAATTCGTCAAACATAACAATGGTATACAGACATGGGAAGTTGAACTACTTTTGGGTAAAGCGCTGTAACAATGAAATATGTTAAGAAAAAACAAACTGAGTTACAAACCAAACGATGGGACTCCCATGAAGAAAAAACCAACAAGATCTGAGACATGCCTCACGATCACTACCACAAAACTGAAAAATGACTAACACTTCGAAACCAATTAGCAAAAGTCAGTCCTTTCTAGCTTCCAAACATCCATAACAAGCCAAACAGATTTAATGAAGTAGAATTTCGATTCTATATAAATTGAGCAATATAATTGGTATGAGGTACTACAAAAAACAACTCTGGTCTTCTATTACTGTATAAGCTTTACTACTCTGCTCAAATGATACCCCACCTCATTCAGCATGTCAAGCGATCTTGAACACTGATAAAACAATATACTCTCAAAAGGTCATGTTCTTAATTTGCTATAGCCTCACTTATACCAACCAGTGAGGATCCACCTCAGAAAAAAACAGAAGCAGCAACCAAGGACCTGTTTACAAGCAAGTTACTTGATTAGTATTCTCGAATTCAACGTTTACATGAACTTTTCAGTTTTTAATATCCCAAATGCATTTATCTAATATATAGTTAAACATGGTTAAAATTCTACACAAAATCAAAATTCTTCATATGTAAAAGTTTCCAAAAGTTCTAATACCATACTACAAGACTAAATAAGAGGGTTGATACAACTGATCCTATGATCCAATGGAACCCGAAATAAAAAATGCGATGTATAACAGAAGGAACTCGCTGTATACAAAATAGTAGAAATTATGATTCTTTATGTCTTTTGTATTATATGAAATCAAGTAAACCATTGCCGGACTCGCTGTATACAAATGTTTGATG
The DNA here is from genome assembly GCA_963921325.1 of Logfia minima. Classification (NCBI taxonomy): domain Eukaryota; kingdom Viridiplantae; phylum Streptophyta; class Magnoliopsida; order Asterales; family Asteraceae; genus Logfia; species Logfia minima. The sequence continues at coordinate 7,115,275 of OY992764.1, read as the reverse complement.
GGAGGGAGGAAAATAATGGGTTATTGGATAGGATAATGATTGAAAATGAGTAATTATGCTACAAGCCAAAACGGGCCAGCCAGGTTGACTTAAAATATGTATTCCTAAGTATTTTTAGTTTTACTATAAAAACTAACTGTCAAATAAGTAAAAACTATATTATTTCAATAATGATGCAACTTTTGAATGATTTAGCATAGTAGGCTTTGTTATGCGTTAAAAATATACTTTGGGCGACTTTTGAACCATTTGACATGTTTCCTTCAACATAAATTTTTAACATGTTAGAGACTTAGAGATATCAGATATGTATTAGGAAAAAGAAAAGCGTCAAATGATTAGACAAAATGTTTTACCTGAAGAACGAGTAGTAAGATACATAAGGACTTTTCAGATCTCGGCCCAAATATTCTCAAGGAAACATTAACAAGTGTCCCATCCTTTGTCCCAGTCAGTAGTCCTGTCTGAGGATCGAACCTAAAAATAACAGAACACATGCAACAAAACTTAAACAATACAACACTTAAAATGGAAAAAGAAAAAATATGCTAGACTTACTTTGGCAGACGATGACGTGGACAATAGATAAAACCTGCAAGCTGTTAAAAGGGAGTATTCTTAGTTGTTCAAATCGAACATTTACCCTAGAAGTTGGGAAGATGTAACATAAGGAAGAAAATAGATTGAACCTGAGGAAATGACAATAGGAAGTTTATAATTTGAGGAAGGAAGAATATAAGAAGCGTCTCACTGACAAAGAAAAAGTAGCATCAACATATTACTTAATCAAGAATAAACATTCGTCACACAAGGTAGGAAATATCGGTAGTTATTTCCAAAAACATTAATTTCTATGAATGTAGCAGAAAGTTATATGGTGACTAACCTATAGTGGCCTAAAATGCCAACTACTGCCATCGTCATTCCAGCAAAGTATGTATAAGTGTCACCAACAAAAACCGAAGATGGGTACCTACAAAATGAAGGGTTACACTAAACATGTACATATGATGCATCACAACAAATGTGATAAGATATGCGGGCCTGTGGGGTGTTGGCGTCCAGGGTGAGGTCAAAACATGCCCTTTTTGTACGGGTCGAAACAAGTCGGGCTATTGCAAAATAAAATTTATATTATTACGGAAACTATCTAAGCTTTCAAATAAAATGAATTTGGCTGTGTACGCATAAAATGTAGACTTTAGGCAAAATATGAGCTGTTCCCCTTTTAGCCATTTTTTATTAATCCATTTGACATCAATACAGCCCACAGCCTAAATTGGCCCATGTACCACCACTACAAAAAACAAAACTCAAATAAAAGCCCTGTAAGATTAAACAATATGAGTACCAGTTGTAAGATAGTAAACCCAATGAAGTTGCAAGCAAAGGTTGGATAAGGTATATGGAGAATGCATGGGCTTGTTGAGTGTCAGAATTGGAGGACAATCCAATTTGCATGATATTGTGAATCAGAATCTGCATGTCACCAAAAATAGGTCAGATTTATTCTTAATTTTTCTGCTCTCTTCATTTATGCAAAAGATATGAAGCTTACTGCAAATGATATAACAACAGTCTGTCCAACTTCAAGGCCATTTATACCAGCATGGATGTTGATCGAGTTTGTACAAAAGATAGCCAAGAGCCACATATAGAACTTATAGATCCGTCCTGTTTAGTATCCATGTTAAACAAGTAGGAAATGGAGATCATAAAGCAACTAACAGCTACAGAAAAGTCTTAATCAGTTTGTAAGCCACTGATTAAGTAACACAGGCGGTGTTTGGATGTGCATTTTGAAACTGTTTAGGTTATACTGAACAATCAGAATCAGATGATCAGCCTAATAGGAGAGGCTGCAGTAGATATTTTTTGGTGCTTCTGCTAGATGATAGGATGAAACTATGTCATTTGTTGATATCATGAAGTATATGTTTAGAATACTACAAATGCAATTTCTATTAATTATAATTATATTTTTGATACATTAGATAAAATTTGATCTGTAACTTTTAACACTTAATCTTTCATGATATCAATAGCTTTAGAATATAGTAAAAAAGAAAGTGGTTGTAGCTTTGCATCAACCAATTTTGTTGCAATTGCTAAGAAATTCATAACCATAATAATGACTTTATCCAAACAGTAAACTCCCTATTACAACTTGAAATTGCAACCATCGGGTAATCACATTCATATCGCACATCCAAACAGCCAAATAGACTTCGAATACGAGGATTGAAAAAAGTTGGCATGAGCAAGTAGTAGGTCAACTTTGAAATCACTTTTGCAACTAATTTGTACGAAGGTGATAAAGTTCATTGGAACAATCACTTAAAGGAATCATATTATAGTTACCTAGATCCAAGCTTTCAATTCTTAAATACTGAACAAGGGGCTTTGGTATCATGATGGTAGTATGCCCAGCGTAGGCCATCAAAAGAGGGAGAGCAGCAATTGATGGCAATGCAATTTTCCTGCCTTCACAATGAAACTATTAGAATCTGTTAGTTGTAGAAGGGGGAACAAGCAGAGTTGAAACAAGTAAGGTTAACCGAAAACACTTTTTCTCAACAACAAACAAAAACTTATTTAATTGATAGGTTAAATAAGTACGCATTAAAAACACACTTGGAAGACTATTGACCCGTTTGACCCCTTTCCTTTTAATTTTATTGTTTCAATCTGGCACACTTGACCTGTTAGAGATAAAGCAAAACCCAAATTGACCAATTCAAGGGGTTGAACTTGCCACCTCCCATTTGTAGGCAACAATTAAACTATTTAGCAAAAAACTCACACTCGCCAAGGAATATCCAAGACATCATCCACAAACCCAAGCAAGATCATGAAGCAGACTGATGCTAAAGCTGCATTATACTCAACAAGCCACTGCAAGCATGTGGATCAACCAATCAACCCCTATTTATTATCACAATTAATAAATAGGAAACAAACTAAAGGCAAGTGCCACACTCTAAAGAAGCAAACATACATTTGAATCTGGTGTAAGATAGAAATGCTGAAATAATATTGCCACCACCAAGAAAACAGTGCCCACAACAATACCAAGGGATTCAGGCCTGCAAAGAAGATAGTAGTGTCAACATACACTTTTAACCATTCATAATCTAGATCAGTAATCCCATATGAACAATCAATTACATGGATAACATTATAAGTTATAAGGACCTCCGTGAAAATTAACAAAGACAAATGCTTTTGTTGCCGTTAATTTACCTGGACAAAAATAAAATTATAATAAACACCTCTTCATCATCACTCTCAAAGCCACATCAAACTTTGGTAATTAACTCGTAACTGATTCGCCTAACTCACTAGACTAACTCAACTAATTAATTAACATCTGTAATATCTCTATACTCTAACATCAATTCTATAATTTTTCATTTCCTAATTACCAGTATAAACTATATCATAACAATGTCACAGAATAAGGAGTCGCACTAACGCATTGAAACCAACAATAATTCTTCACATCATACAAATTAACAAATCACTCATCAAATTACACAAATAATATCAATAAAAAATAAAATATATAACTTAAAGAAGACAACTTACACTTTAATAAGACCTTGAGGAGTGCCTTTTTTGTTAATATCATAACCAAATAAATTACGTCTAGTAACATATTTAGCAGCCACCGGAATCATATATAGGGTTACAAAAAACCCTGCCAAGCTGAGTGACGCATTGATAAGGATCAGTTCTTTAAACTCCGCGTCAATTCTATAGTGATAAAATATCAGGTAAAAGTAAGGAAGGGAGAAAATTAAGGAGAATAAGAGGATTTTGCTAGGTTTTGATGGAGTGATCTTCGGGTCTGTTGAACTAACGGTAGACTCCGGTGATTTCGGAAGTGATTCGGCAGTTGAAGGTGGTTGTTTGGACGGTCCTCTCTTACGAGCTGTCATGGCTGATGTGGTTACTCCGGTCACTTGACGGTGATTTGTGGAGGAATACCCGATCTATGTCTTACTCGTATCGTTCATCGCGTCATTGAGGGTTGGTGCAACCAATGAGATACTTACACGTGGGGAATAAGTCAACCGTTCCAAACAAGTCAACAAAAGTAATACATCGTACGTTTATTTAGCAAAATTATCTTTTATTATTTATATCGATCGATCGATGAGGTGATTTTTTTGGTATAAAACAAGAGTATCATTTCCTGTTCATTTTATCGATCATCTTGCTAAAAAAGATAGTGACATATAAAAAGATTAAAATCATGACTATAAGAAAATTGATAGATTACATGTGTTATAATTCTATAATTTTAGACGGATTATTAAGATGAAATGATAGGAAAAAAATCATTTTTTAAAACAATAAATGATGTTCTTAACAATGTTGGTATCAACAAATAAATATGAACTCTGCGAAAGATTTTATAAATAACGTTAAATGTTACACAGGGCAGTTCTGAGAGTGTGCAGGGTGTGCGATCACACAGGGCCCTGAAAAAAATAGGACCCAAAATTTAACCACAATATACAGTAGATGTTAATAAATGTTAAGATATGTCACTTAATGTAAAATAGAACATAAACTTTGAGCATATCTATTGTACTATGGCTCTTTTGTTTTGATTATTTTTATAACAATTATCAACTTATCGTAGTTATAATGGATTTTGTTTATATAAAAAGAAAATTTAGGGGCTCAAATTTATTTTTTGCACAGGCCCCTCAAAATCAACGGACCGGCCCTGATGTTACACCTTCTGACCTACCACATTTTTTAAGATGTTATAATGCTATAATGTTATGTTGCCCTTAAAACCTATATGGCGACTTGCTCCGGATAGATTTGGATCACTTATAATACATGACATAATTTTTATGATAGTGGTATTCGTGGTAAACAAGTAACTTGTTCATTAGTCATTACAACATACTTAAAGAGTTAAAGATACAAACACAAAAACGAGACGATCAAGACCTAACAGTTGTTCATATAATAATTTTGTTTCGTTAACTCCCACTATGTTTAGGTAGTTGTAATTTATATGCCACGATCAAAACCTAACAGTTAATTCTCAAATTAGTAAGCTCCTTATTTATAAAAGTTTCGTCTGAAAAGAAAAGTTTTGAGCTTTTTTTTTTTTTTTAAAAAAAAAGAAAATTTCCAAAAAGTTTGTAAATGAAAAGCTAATCATATAAACTTTTAGAATTGAAATGAGATTTTGATGAATAAAATTACATGATTGTCTTTGTCAATATTATAATTTGACAACGATTGATTTATCGATACTAGTTATTCAACTGATTTATTGAAGTTATTGTCTTTTTCATTTTTAATAAATTAATAATACTAGCAGACATCCGTGCAACGCAGCGGAGTACTTATTACATTTAGTGATTTTTGTGAACATGTATTTCAAATGTACACGTGTTCATTTATGGATTATATTGCATTTAATTTAATATACAATTATATCCTAAATATCTACATCGTTTCCAAAATTAGGTCAAGGTAGATTGGTCTATTTCGTTGAAGATAATGGTATTTGTGTCATTTCCATTATTTAAACATTTAACTTATTGAATAAAATGGTTAAACCGTTTATAAAGGTGTAAGATTGACGTATCTCAAAATATTAAAAATAAAAAAACAGTGGACAAGTTCATGTTACGAACGTTATGAATGAAAAATTTTATATGTATAACTACTTAATGAAATATATTATGTCGTAATACATTAACTTAAAATCATTTTTGTATCAAATATTTATTACATATAATTATGATATTAAGACATGATATTTGAATTATGATTGTTTTTACACTAAAAATTTATTTGTTAAATTAATTTGTAGTTATATTTATTATTTATTTTTATATTGATATTCTTTTATGTCATTTTACACTTCAAAGTTACAACTACATATTGTTCGCCAAACAGTTTATAACAAATAAATTTACAACTTACAATTACAACCTCCAACTATAACTATAGTTACATCTTATAACTTATAACTCCACCCTACAACTATCTTACAAAATACACCCTTGTGCTCCATTTCATACGCCACAAAATGTTGACTTACTCTCGCTTATGCGACACAATTACTCCTTTTTGCCCCTTTTACTTCTCTTGTTTTTTAAAAAGTTGTGTACATTTTATTCATTTTACTTTCAAGCTAATAAATTAATACATACTTTAAAGATGGCTTACAAGCTTTTAGAAAATAAACTATAAGTTGTTTATTTTAAGAAGCTTAAGCTCATCTAAATAAGCTAATCTAAACACCCCAAAAAAGGAACAAAAGGCCCCTTTGAATGGAGAGGTGGAAATTCCCAACCCATTTATATATTTAGATCGTGTTCTAGTTGGGTAATATAACCTTTCAACCTGAACCTAACCCATGGCCACCCTTGGTCAAAATGGGCACATCATGGAGCGTCGGAACAAACTTGAGCCTGTTTTTTGGTAATGTGTGCCCCATACATGACCCCAAGGTTTGTTTACTTGATCATCTTGTAACCGGTGCCAAGACCTGTGCTCGCTCAAACAATGGGCATACGTGTAACTAGAGATTCTACATCCATTTGTGAAATAAACTGTATCTACCTTTCCCTTATCAAATATAAATTTTCAAGCCAAAATGCTACATCTCGGTCATTTGTAGCTTTCTTTAATACTTCAGGAGATGCAATATAGGCTATCAATTACCTTAAGATCGATCATAAGCATGTGGCTTTAACTTGTAAGAATTTTGACAAATATAAAGCACCAAATTATGTAAATATTAGTAAACTCTAAATGTTTTTTATAAACTCTATAATGTTGATTGAATGAGATTATGTGAAGTGACGCACGACTAATACCCATTTCCGAGGATAGTGTTGCAAATGAGGGATATTACTATCAAGACCAAAACAAGATGTAATAAGCTACAGATTTTGTTAAAAGGACAAATATTTAGTGTAGTACAATAGTTAAATAGTAACTACTCAGTTTTACAAAGATTAAACTAGAAAAAAACATACAACAAAAAATGCTGATTTAAAACAACAATTAACTACATCCAGTATTTAGTCTAGATCATCAATCGAACTAGTAAACGAGCACAATGCTATAGATTATATCCTTTCATATAATTGACATCTTCAAAATCACTACTAGAATCATTTCCTCAGGGCAAAAAATAATACTACTAATTACTAAATTATCCCCTATAAAGTAAAGTTTCCAATTAGTCGTTTTCTCTTCCCAATTCCAAGAACAACTTCAAGTGAGAAGGTAAAGAGTCACAAATGCCTTATACTACTTGAAAAACAGAAAATAAGACGCTAAAGTTTTAAGTAGAGTATTTGCCACAAATATCAAGAATTGAAAAACAATGTAATGCATGTTTTCACAAGAAACAAATGGGCTATATACACGTACCAAGAGAAATGAAAGGGCTATCAAAAATTTCAACGAAGTCCATCAAAGAAAATTAATCTTGAAGCATGTTCATATGCATCATATAACTTATATATATGCATATGAAAGATGCATAACCTAAACTCTCAAAGGACTGAAGGAGATCTGGTTGTTATTACTCTAATTAACTACTTTCTAACTGTCAACCATGTCATTTTTATATGTCAATAAATGAAAAACCAGATTGAATAATTATCGAGAAATATCTCACTATATCGAAAAAGGCGTGGGTAGGTGTGGTTTCATGTATACTTTTAATTCAAAGTTCAGTCAATAATGAGGCATCTATTATCTATTACTGGACCTGTTAGTGCCAATTTACTACAGCAGAATCTATGCCCTAAAAATAGAATGCAAAAAATACATATAATCAACAAATTAAGGCTCAAATTACTTGAAGTATTAATCCGCTTTCAAATTCCAGAATTCAATCATGAGCTCATTTAAGGATAAAATATTCTTAAGACAATAATAAACGTATTCCAATGCTTATAATAGTAGAAAACTCGATAAATTAATACTCGATGATCAATTAATAATTAATAAACTCTTTAAAATAATATTTTTGCAGTCTCCCGAGTCAGACATAGAGTGCTAAATTAATACTCGGTGAATTAATAACTCTTTTAATTGATAAATTTAAGTGGTCCGTGACTCTTAATTTATAGAGTTTCTACTAAAGTTAGAACATACATACGTTGATAAAATTCTATACGTACAAACTGCAATATAAAAGTATGTTGAAAGTTGAAATCAAAGAAGGATACGGTGTTCTGGAGTGTTTATCCCTAGAATTAACAAATAATGGATTAGAGCTAATAATTGTTTGTACGGCAACGAGATCGCCTGATCGAGCTGCAGCGTGAACATCATCTTGATTTGAATTCGATGTTTTCCGCATTTTGATTCGAAATGTACTGAATTAGGGTTTGTTTCAAAGGTTTTGACTCCAGACTACCGATTCGTATCCTTTTCGAACTTGACACAATTTCAGGGGTATTTGGGTTGCACCACTTTAAAAAAGGAAAATGAATATATTAACGGCACATTATAATTAGTTACTTGGTTTATTAATTTTTTGTTTTTCATAAAACAGTGAAGAAAGATTGACATAATTTAGTTTGTTGGTTGTGTTTGGTAGCATTTTGGAGCGACAAACGATTAGCAGTTAGCGATTTGATTGAAAAATTTGTTTGGCAACAAAGCAACTAGAGTTTGCATATTTTCTAACCGTTTCCTGCTAAATGTTTGATGATGAAGCATTTCAACTAGCAACTAGCATTTTGGTTATGAAATTACCTATATACCCTCAAAAATAACATGAGTACATTATAAATAATGTGTATATGCCCTTTTTCGTAATTTTACACTTTATAATTATTGCTACTGCTACGTTACCAAACACTTTTTTTAAACAAACAGCTACTGCTAATTGCTACTGCCTACTGCTTACTGCTTACTGCTACTGCTACTGCTACGTATCGCCAAACATACTCGTTATATTAGTAATGATAAGATTGAATATTTTTAATTTTAATTTTAAAATTAACAAATATTTTTAATAAAATATTATATTAAAATTATTAGAATCATGTGTTCTTTAATATATGATAACAAGTTTTAAGAAAAGTATGTAATACACACTATAAAATATTTTAATGTGCATTACATTTAAAAGTTATAAAAATTGTAATACATAAATTTAAATTGTATATCAATTTTTTAAAATCAATATCATATTATAAAGAACAAAATTATAATAATTTTAATATTAATTTTTTTATAAATATATTAAATTAAAAATAAAAATATTCATTTTTATTATTACTATCGTAACAGATAAAAATATAAAGATTCTACTCTAAAACGATAATACATGGCCTAAAGTGCATGTTTAAAAGCTGGATAAATTTACCCATAATTATGTATGTAATTCTGTTTTAACTATCACATCATGACATCAACTACTATGCTTTTCATGTCATTCAATTCTCATGTAATTTTTTTTTAGAAAGACTTTCTATATGTAAATAAAATAACTTTCTTTCGTAATGAAAATCATCCACTATAGTACCGCTAGAAGTATTTGGATTACTATATAGCTTAATTAAATTTCAAATTTATATATGTAATTTTTATTTATTCATCACATCATGACATCAATTATTATATGTTTTACGTCGATTAGTTCTCATGTAAAATTTTACTTAAAAAAGATTTTGTATATGTAAATTAAAGGGATTATATATTTGAATGTCACTCAAATATATTATTTTGTTTTTGTAGGTCATTCATATTTGAAAATGATTTTGTAGATCACTTAAATATATCATTTTGTTTTTATAGGTCCCCCATATTTAAAAACGATTTTGTAGGGCACCTAAATTTGTATATTGTTTCATGTATATCAAATTTGACAGAAAACTCATAAAACCCATTCGACTATTGACTCGGTTTTATTTATTATTATTATTTTTAAATCCGAAATAATAATGTGAACATATCTAAAAAATCAGAGGATTTATTTCCTAGATCTAAAAACTTAACCTTAGAACTAGAAACCACCACCACCCACCCTCCATTAATAACCGGCCATCACCACCGGCAAGCTCCTACTACCACCACAACAGCGTCGGTCACCACCATCTCAATGTAAGTGATTTTGATTTCGTTACAATTATTTTGTTATTTTGGTTGTTATTTTGATTTTAGTGTGGCGATAGTGATGTTGTAAAATCAAAAGATGAAAGAGTTTTAAAATGAAGGAGGTAAAGCAATATTGGGATAAGAAATAGAAATAAAAAAAGTGTTTTTCTACTTTTGTACTTTCTACTCTTTTTATTTTCTTATAATATTCTAACAAAATCTTGGTACCTGCTACTTCCAGAAAACTGGGTTGATCCGGATTTACTGGGACCCAATAGTCTCAACGGGTCAACTTAAAATCCGATTTTTAAAACATAGCTTCTACCCTATTTTTTTCTTTTAACATATCAATCTCAAACATTATTTCTTATTTCGTGCATACACAACAAATAATTCATTAGAAACTAAAAACACAATTAATCGAATTAATAACAACATTTATGTAATTTTACCCTAAAATCTTTGGAATGAACACTTGTATCATGTTATCCCCCCACCACCCAATTTCCTTCAACTTCCCTTTCCCTCAACTCAGCAACCCATAAACTTAAAAGTCAAACCCACATATTGATATACCCAAACACAAGCTCCCATCTTTATATAAAAATTAATAATCCAATAATTAAATTTCCACAATTTAGTGAAAGGGTTACCTTCAAATCTTTCACAGTTTATTAGAAATTCAAAAAAAATCACAAGACTCTAATTTGGAACAAAAAAAATTCCCGACGGTGAGGTTGGTGACAAAGGTGGTGTTAGCGGTGACCGGCGACATCGTTTTGATATTTTTGTTTTGAGATGGCATTATGTATTATATTCTCCTTTTTGCTCCTAAGAAAATCGTTAGTTCGAATCGGATCAGTCGCTCGTCGTCACAACAACTACGGGGGTTTGAAGTTTGAACTAAGACCTAGCCGGAGGAGGATTAGCGGCAACGACAGTGGTGGTGGGTGGTGGTCAGACATGGTGATTGGCATCCATATCTTTTTTTTTTTTTTATAAGTTGATGTCCTTGATGAAATTGTTATATATAACCAGTCATTGTGTACGTAATCTTTATTAATCTTTCATTCGTTCTATAATCACATGTTTTGAATTTCGGCTTAATTTTACAAGGCTACCACTATGATTTGTATATTTTCTTAACTAACTAATCATGAGTCAAAAAATATAAATAAATTTATTTGTTATGTCATCACTTTTCATAATTTTCATTGCATTTAAATTTTGTCACTTGTTTCTTAACGAGGTGTTTCGGCCCGCGCGTTGCGGCGGGATATTAGAATGATATTTTCATTTTAATTTATGGTGAAAAAATAGTTTGTAGTAGCTATCAACAAAAGAGAGAAAATATACAAAACTAATGCAAAAATCAAGAAGCCAGAAATAAAGAAGTGTACCTACTTATAACACATTAACATTTTCTAATGCAAAAATTAAAAAGCCGAAAATAAAACATTTTATCATTAAAAATAATATACGGTCCAAATAACGACATTCATTAATAAATGAGCCGAATTAACATATTTACTATGATACAAATATGCAGTGCCAAAATCTATGAGCTTGTAAATAAATCAACATCAACATTGTCATATAAAGAGTAATGCCATACTTTTTGAGGTCAAACCATTTCACTGAACCATAAAACTGAAACCATTTTACCAACCCGCCAATCACCATACCTCTATTAACCAAAATTTTCACTCACACCTATTCTACTTTGAAAATTTGCAAAAGATGATGATGCGAAATTATTACAAATTTCAAAAAACACGCAATTCTACCATAACAAAACGATTCAGTGGAGTAGATTGATGAACATCTAGAGTTTTACCACAACAAGTTTTTTGAGGTCTCGAGTCTCAACAAACTTTTAGAAGAAAAAAAATTGTTATTATCTTATTAAATCAACATGTAGTTTATGATACAACATTGTGATACTTAATTTAAGTAATTTTCAAGTTGTTGTTTTGATACTTATATCTATATTCATCCATATATCCATCTTCAATCTTTTGATCATCGATCTTCGAATCCATCTCTACATATTCATTCATATATTCATCTTCAAATTTTTAATCATCTCTTATTTTTCAAGTTGTTCTTTTGATCATAGATCATCATCCATCTTCACATCTTCTTAAAATTTCGATCACTAACACCTCACAAACAACAAATCAAATTAAAAAATAAATCATAAATTAACATACAAAATCTTAGTTGCAAGTTAAAATAAATCATATATTAACATACAAAATCTTAGTTACAGATTTATATAGTCTGTAGGACCTTGTTTTAAAAATATAAGAAAAAAACAAAGTAACAAACAGACTCTACACATATATATATATATATATATATATTAGTTAAACGATAAATCAATGGTAGAAACTTGTCCTTTGGCAAAAGTATCATCGTCGCCCGGCCTTCACTCGGTACACACACATGATCAATCACCATCTGCTAAATATCCTGGATAAACACCAACCAAAGGTAAATCGACCTGCATTTTTGGTTACTTAATTCAAAAGCAAATCCAAAAGATAATAATCAGAACTCGTATCTCAAGTTATCAACCATCAAACAATCATATAACAAAAACCCATACACAACTATCACCATCAAACACATATACAATCATAAGTTAGAAACATAAACACAGATATGCATACATAAATCAACAAAATATAGATAAGCAAATTTAGACCAAAAACAGACAGAGAAAGCAGAACAGTGGCATAAATGAAGGGATATATGAGAACCTTGTGAAAGTGTAAATATTGAGAACTGGAAATTAAATTCAGATGATGTGAGCTTTATTGAATTTTGATTTATAAATACTATTCATTAACTGTAGTTTTAATAGTTGCATTTACCTCATGGTATTTAATAACTTACTATTTAAAGAATAGTAACATTTACGTTGGTAAATGTTATATAGTATAATATCTATAATTTCAAACTCGATTTACTATTTGGCATTTTATGATGTTGTCCTTGTAACTTATAACTTGATCATTTTAATAATATTCCCTCACTTATAATAACTACATAAAACTCAAACTTTCTAGATTAAGATAAAAATTATTATTATTATTATAGATTATAGAATTATAGATTGTTTATGATATAAGTATAAAATATGTAATAATAATAAAGACTAAACACTTATTTATTACACCATTAATTGTGCCAAAAGCTCAAAAATTATAGAATAGGTGATGATTACCTCACTTATAATAACTACACTTTGATAAAAATAAATAAATTAAAAAGAAAATACTAAGTGAATTAACAAAGCTCTATTGAATATAAGATTTAAACATTTAATCATATCAACACGTGTATTAAAAGTAATATAAAACTACGTATTACTCTCTAATCAAAAATCAATATCCCAATTTCACTAAGTTTCACAAATCCACTTGTAGTTATTATGGTTTAACATGTCCAGAACTCAACTTTAAGAAAGTCCACTAATAAGTTTTGTTTAGTTATTTATATGTGCTAAAATATGTGATTGGAAATGTATAAAGTGAATATATTTATGTGTTATATGACGTTCTTTGTCAAAAACATAATAAAAATAATTGAATTTTTTTTATAATGAATATGATACTTATGTTGATTTTGACGTTTTTAGATATGTAAGACAAATAAACAAAACCATTTATCTATTTATACATGAAGGTATTCATTAGTTAATTTATTCTATTTTTTAAAGCAATTTATGCATCAACTTGCATGAAATATACATGTAATAACATCATAAAAAATAAAATTAACATACTTAGACGTGAGTCGTACATCGCACAACTACGAAAGCTCACTAGTTTTGCTTATAAACTTGAGCCATAAACTCTCGAAATAAACTGATCCAAAAGATCCCCATCATTCAACCTATTGAACAAAGTGCGGTTGAGAAGTATAATGACTTCAAAGTGATTGATAACTGAGCTTGGAGGTATGTAATTAATTATGTATTTAGAATTGTTGGCGAAAATATTACACGGAACATGTTTGTGGTTATGTCAAATTTCACATTGCGTCATTTGCATCTTTTGTGACATTGGTCATCCTTCTAGTAGCAACTTTTTACACTAATCGTACTTTTTGCTAACGGTCGTTAACTAGTGGCATGTGCCATGTATATGAGGGTACGATAGTCATTTAAGTAAATTAAAGGACTGTGAGTGTAATTTCGTAAACCAAAGGGACTGTCTGTGTAATTTTTTATTTTTCAAATTTCAAACTCAATTGAATTTAATATTCATATTTTAATTGTAATCATTTAATTTATTTTTATCAAGCTTTTTAATTTAATTTAATTTAATTATTTTATTTTTTTCGTAACGGTCATTCTTTTATTTGACGATTAAAACAATTGACCTAGATATATGTTTATACTAATTTTGTAAGCGTCATAATCTACAACATCTCACTAACAATATCCTAATTTTATTCAAACAACCACTATTAGTAGCTATCACATTTGACCACCTCTAACAACCTACATATTTGTGTTCATGGTTAGAGATAGTCATACAAAAAGAAAACAAATAGATCGCGAGATAATAGATGTAAAAAGATTAATTAATTAGAATCATCATTAAATACTCTAAACAAGTATAAACCGGACACATGCATAAAAAGTAAAATGTAGGTTAGAAAAGACATACTTCAAAATATTTATAATTATTGCTTTTTATAAGTCTCGACTCTTGAATGTTAATAAGACTACATATATTTAATTTAATTTAATTATTGTAATTGTATTGGGCCGATTGCTGTAGTAAAAATTGAGATACTCTAAAAATTGGTTAAATTTGGGCTTGGGCCAACTTACAGAAGAAAGTCAATTTAAATATTTAAATCTAAGCCCATGTTTAGTAGATTAGGGTTTTACATACCTCTTTCATTCCTTCCATATAATCATCTCTGCTTACCACTTCCCAAAATTCGCCGCATTACATCTCTGTAGCCGAGTCACTTTTCCTCTAACTCAGGTATTGTATGCTCTCATCATTTAATTTCTGTAATCTGTGAATGCTTGTAAGTCAATTCGTGACATTTGATTTTTTGTACTTTTTATGGTTTTTGTATTTCTACATGTTGGTGAGGGTTACAGCCTAATGTTTTGCTTTTTTACTTGCGTATAGTTCAATCCTTTTGTTACTCTAATAAAAAGGAACATATTATTCAGAATATTAATCTATGAATTTGTACATAGTACTAAAAAAGGCTAAATTTGTACATCTAAAAAATGATTACGCTTTGTATATGAGAGTTGTAGCAATTGTAGTTTTCATGTTGGGTAATGATGATTGATAACTGTGAACATTTTTTTTATAGTAGAAGTTTAAGCTTGAGTTGCCTATTTTATAAATTTCTATATTGTAAATTGTTGATGCTGTAGTAATTGTACTTGAAAACAATTTGTTTATGGCAAGATATACATTGAAAGTATGATTCAGTTGATATAGAACGTGTAGGGGTATGTTCTTAAATAAGAGTATAAGACTATGGTTTTGGATATGTAGTTTGTGTTTCGGCCGTCATTTCATGTCATATTTTATTAAGGATGTAAAACATCGAGTTAAACTGTAATTAATAAATGTAATGGATTTTGCAGAGAAACAATGGTTAAGCATAACAATGTTATCCCAAACGGTCACTTTAAGAAGCATTGGCAAAACTATGTGAAAACATGGTTTAACCAACCTGCCCGCAAAACAAGGAGAAGAAACGGTGAGTGGAGAAATTTTATGTACAGTTACAGCTGATTGTTTTGATTATTGTGATGATTGTTTACTTATTTTTGAATTAAACCAAATTTCAGCTAGACAAGCAAAGGCAGTGAAGGATTTCCCAAGGCCTGCTGGCAAACTTCGTCCTCAGGTTCATGGACAAACCTTAAAATACAACATGAAGCTTAGGGAGGGCCGAGGGTTTTCTCTTGAGGAATTGAAGGTACCATTAGTTAGCATTGTATTGCATTTGAAAAAGTACAACAAATCTTGTTTCATGCGTGATTTTGTATGCAAGTGAATTTCTGTGAGTATATTGCGATATCCGATTCATAAATCGGTCACAACCTTGTAGTTTATTGTTTTTAGTTGTGGCAGATGCTATCATGTTTGATTGCTATTTTTGTTTCAAAATTGAAGGGGATCATACGGGTTTTATAAACTTTAGTTGTGTGGTTCAAACAGGCAGCAGGTATTCCAAAGAAGCTTGCACCAACCATCGGCATTGCTGTCGACCATCGACGTCGTAACCGTTCATTGGAAGGTCTACAAGCTAATGTGCAGAGGCTGAAGACATTTAAGGCTAAATTGGTTGTCTTCCCAAGACGTGCAAGGAAAATCAAGGTAATTTCTTGTATTTCATTTTATTATCCTGCAACTAGCATATTTAACCAAACAATTTGCTTTATTTCTTTTTGCCTACCCTTTAATGGTAATGTGGTTTGTATTGTTAAATTTTCTATTCAATTATTCGACTTTAAGTTTTGATTGTAACATATTAATGTGGATTCTTCCAGTGTTCAGTTATATGAGTTTTTTGGGATCATATAGTTTTATATAATTAGTTTCTCACCAGCTGCAACCAAACGGTAGAATGACATTTCCTAATTACTCATCTTTAACCTAGTTTGATAGACTTCTAATCATTTCCTAATTTTCACCGAATTGTTATTTTGCTCATTTTTCTGTTAGATGGATTTTGCAAAAAAGATCAAGCAAGTGATCTTATAATCCTTCTTATAATGACATAAACAACACCCAGATACTACTTTTTTAGCTTGTTTTGTTAATGTTGGTTATCTTTTTTAGTAATATAATACCAGCAATTTGTAATTTCTGAGTTTTTAATACTTAATGTTGGAGATTGACATATTTCTTGAATCAGGCTGGTGACTCTACCCCAGAGGAGCTTGCAACTGCCACCCAGGTTCAAGGTCCAGTACTTCCTATTGTTAGGGAGAAGCTTGCTCCTGAACTTGTCAAGGTGACAGAGGAGATGAAATCCTTCAGCGCCTACTCCAAGCTCCGTCTCGAGAGGACAAACAAACGACATTTGGGTGCAAGACTCAAGAGGGCTGCTGAGGCAGAAAAGGAAGAGAAGAAGTAGAGAGCTCTTTAACGAGGGTGGGGGTATCATGATTAAAGCATATGTTGAACCAATTTTTGATAATGTTACGTTTGAAATGTTGACTCTGTTACCTTTTTGGTATGTGTTTGGATCATTATGTTTTAGCTTTTGTAGCTGGATAATGTTTTCTTCTTTATCATCAAACATATGTTCATCAACTGAACCAACTTGTTGCATTTACTTATTTTGTTTGTCTAAGATCCAAATCATGATGCATAAAACAAAATTAATCTACTTATTATTAAGATCCGACTTGCCGTTCATATGTGTGCTATTTAGTTATGGAACCTGTCAGCTGGACGTAAGAAATGTAGTCTCCAACGATGACACTTTATTAAAGAATGAGTAATACAATTTAAATGATATGACAGAGCGAAACATATACGCTATATGTCTCCAAATATATCAAGGAAACTTGCTTTGTATAAGCTTGCGTGTAGTCTATTTTGACTGATAGGCGATAGCATTGAAGGAAAAACATAATTTGCATTTGATTTGCCGTTCTGAACCTGTTATGTGATAGTATATTAGCTAGTACAGTTGGTGGCTTTAGCCAACGTCAATGCTCCAAGATACGGTGTTCTCCATACGATAACATCAGCTACATATACTCCACAAGTGCATGCTTAGATGTGTTGAATATGGTGAAAATATATTTGAAGTTTGTGAATTCGATTTGAATAATTTTTAGTAAATATATCCAAGTAAACACACACATCTGCCAGCTGAGCTAGTTCTCGTTGGAGTATGGTACATGACTTTCTATGAATCTTGCTTGAAATGGTCTTTATTTAGATGCTTGAAGCCTTGAAGGAGTATGGTATTTCGCTGTACATGACCAAAAATGAGTATACCTGAAAGCATCTAAATAAAAAAGTGCGTAGAACTCCTTGAAAGTCACAACAGAGCATTAATATATAGTTGCTACAAAACATTTGACCAAGCAGGTACCAGAATCATTATATTTGGTATAAGATATACTTCCCTGGGGCTCTCTTTTTCTGTCTCTTGTTCGTCTTCTGTGCATTACTATAGCTATGCACTAATCAATCACAGGAACTAACGTTCGAGCAACATGAGTGCAAGTGTCCCCGTTGCTTAACTAATCATTTGATTAAGTGTCTCAATGAATTATACAAGGATAAATGGACATACCACAACTGGTAATCATTAACCAACATCTATTTAGAGTAATTGTACAATGAAACTAGTAGTAACTGAGAGGTAGTTGTAGAAAACTATCATACTACAATAATTTTAACTCTCATACATTCATGTAAGACATAGCATAGGCAGATTTATATTTTGGTGGTGTGTGGATGTGTGTTTAGACTGATTATTGTGAACCAAAGTTGCAATAATCGTTTCTATATGTTTGGGTTCAGTAATCAAAGTACGTGAATGATCTAATAGTTTAAAGGAGTTATCGACATGTCTAAAACAAATGAATTTCCTGTCATGCAACCAAATTGTAAGCAGACACAAAAAAGAGGAGACTAACATAGAGCAAGCTTAGAACCCATTTAAAATGATAATTGCCTTCATTTAATGAATTCAAATCGATTCCTCTCAAAGCATCGCACAAGTTATCTTGCCGAAATGCAACTCCATAAATACATTATCAATCTGCTGCGCCAAAAAATGAAGAAGAGTACATGCAATATGCATGCATCATGCTATTCTTACAACCATTTTGTTCTTCTTTCCAGCAGACAGCAACAAAACTTTCCCATCCACAATATCATCAACCTCAATCTTTTTCCCTTCATTATCAACTCTCCCATTATTCAAATACAATCCTCCTTGCTTCAACAACCTCCTAGCAGCCCCTTTACTCTCAATCAAACCCGTAGAAACCGATAAATCAACAACACCAACATCCAAAACCCGATCATAAGCCAAAGAACACGAAGGCACATCCTCTGCAATCCCCTCAATCATCTTCCAATCCAATCGTGTCTCAGAACCCGGCCTCAAAGCTTCAGTTGCTTTAATCGCTTCCTCCAAACCATCCACCCCGTGAACAAAACGTGTCACCTCTTCCGCTAACCTCCTTTGAGCCGTATTCGGTACATATCCATCTTTCTTCATATCAATTTCAATCTCCCTAATCTCCTCCAAACTCAAAAAAGTTAAAATCTTTAGAAACCGAACCACATCCGCATCAGGAACCGAAAAGAAATACTGATAAAACTTATAAGGCGACAACATTGTCTCCGAAAGCCAAATTGCACCATCTTCCGATTTCCCAAATTTTGTACCATCGGACTTTAGTAACAACGGAAATGTAACGCCGTAAACAGAATCAGACTGATGAAGCTTCCGAATCAACTCGGTTCCAGCAGTAATATTCCCCCATTGATCCGATCCACCGATTTGAATAGTAACATTTTCATTTTTAAACAAGTGAACAAAATCGTAACCTTGAAGTAATTGATAAGTAAATTCAGTATAACTTAATCCTTGATCAGATGATTCTAATCTACTTCTAACGCTTTCTTTAGCCATCATTGTATTAACCCTAGCAAACCTCCCAACGTCTTTTAAAAAATCAAGTAATTTAACATCTTTCCACCAATCATAATTATTCAAAACCCTAACGCTAATTTCACCATCATCATTATCATCACTTCTATTTAGAATTTTAACAATTGTATTAGAAATTCCATAAATGTTACGCTCTAGGGTTTGGACATCAAGTTCCGGCCGTTCGAGTGACTTACCGGACGGATCACCGACGCGTCCGGTGGCGCCGCCGACGAGTGCGACAGCGGAATGGCCGCACCGCAGGAACCACGACAAAACGATAATACCAATGAGGTTACCAAGGTGAAGACTTTCGGCGGTTGGATCAAAACCGCAGTATACATTTAAAGATGAATTTATGCATATTGACCGGAGATTTTCGCCGGTGAGGGATTCAAGTAAACCTCTTTCTTCAAGGATTTCAATGACATTTAGTCGATTGTGTTGTGGTGATTGTGGAGATGAGAAATTTCGAATGAATTGGCAATGCCGGCGGTGGTTTTGGAGGTTTTTATGGTTTAGGGTTTGTAATTTGGGGAAAAAAGATGAAATTGGAGATTTTATGTAACTAGGTTTGAGGATGAAGAAAGTGGTGGTTCTGAGGATGGCGGCAGCTGTAGCCATTGAACAGTGGAGATAGGAGACGCCGGAAGTTGAGTTCGCGATTAGATAGATAGATACCGGATTTATATGTATTTTCTTTTGGCTACCAAAGTTTTTGTTTTTACAACGCGACAACTAGACAAATTTTTTAATTTTTTACATTTTAACTTTTCTATACCTATGTACATTGATAAAATGTATATTTACTTGAGGGAGATTAAAGATGAAACGGTGCTTCAATCTTCGCACTATAAAACTAAAACTGCTTTAACTTATAACTCAAATAAATTTCGAGAAAGGTGGTGAAGATTGAAGACTAAGGTATAATTATCGGTTGTTACATGACTATGTGTTATGAATAATAGGCTAAGTGTTTATACGGGAATAAGTATTCTAAATGGTTTATGGAGAGGGTCGCATTAGACAAGGCTATGTGTGAGTAACACGTGAACTAATCGAAAGAGAGGTAAGTGAGTTAATCATATTACCTACAAGTATGACCACATTGTCCGATAGGGTGTAACAGCCAAAAGAAGGAGGTGACAACGGCCTAGGTGGATAGGATGGGATTCTGACCTCCACACGACAAGGGTAATGGCCACACCATATGGGGTTGATAGATTTATCCGTACAGCCGTACATACCTAGTGAGAATGTATTGGCACGGGTATGCAAAATTGGAAGACAAGCAAAGTGTTAAAAGGCAAAGGTATGTTTAATCTAAGCTTTCATTAATTATATTTGTGTTTGGTATTTGTTTAGTATATGCAGGTTGTGATATAATAACTTGGCAAATCAGAAGGAAGTAAAGTTGAAGTTGTACAAGGTGTTAGGTGTCAAGTTTTATACTTCAACGGTAAAACTTGTAACTTGGTTTATTAATTAGTTATTAATATAGGTTAGATATTTTGTAACAGATTCATTCATCAAATACGTGTGTGTGTATTATCTGTATTCTCTCTCTGTTCATCTCTTCAAGAGACTAGGGTTCTGTATCTGTATTTCTTGTTCATCATATGATGAACTAAGTCTTCTTTCTTTGTATTGAGTGTTGAGTGTGATTGTATGTAAGGTTTCAGTTGTAACTTGTTAACAATCTCAAAGGTTATTACAAGGGCCAGTTATCTACCTTTTATATTTCGTGTTCTTGAGGTTGATTCCTCATTCTTGTTTGTTTATGAAGTTCTAACACAAAGCCAGACTTGGACGTCTGACGAAGCAGCCAAGGTAAGACCTGAAGAATAATCGTTCTAGATTGAAAACCTGGAAAATGGGTCTAAGGGGTGGTTACACCACTATACATCATTGACCAATAAACATACTCAGTATCTCCTCATCTTATCAAGGATTTTATAATTAATACTCATTATTTTGTGCACATGTGGTGATATTTTTTTGTAAGTGTAACATTGCTTTTCTCATAATAGTGTGTTAAAAGCCCCCCACAAAATTATACCATTATATCGAAGTTGTGCAAGTCAATTCTTGGAAGTGTTTAACATTATCAGCGCTACAACATAACATCCTAATATAATCAAAGTTAACTAACATGTAAAATATCTTTTCAAGTCATGAGATTTAAGAGACAAAACCGATTCATTATCTTACTTGAGACCATATTATCTTTCAGTTAACGTAATAAAGATGACATTAAATCTGTCTGCATGTGTGTTTAAGACCATGTTTTAGCTTTTGAAAAGACCAATCCTGGCTTCACAGAGTTCATAATTTCATATATTAAATGTGTCAAATAAAGATGACAAAATAGGCGGGTAAGACCGGTTATTTTTGTTTCGGGTGAGTGGGCCAGGTCGGGTTAGCTTGGCTGACAAACAACTTTTTATTATCTATTATAATCAATGAATTAACTACGATTACAAAAAAGTATTATTACAATAAGAATATAAAATTTCGGACAGTGTAGAATGTTGCATACATTGATAAAAGCTTTTGGGCGACTTTCGACTTGTTTTCCTTTTAACTAATGTATAAATAAATGGTCAAAATCTAGTGTTAATAGAACTCATTTAATAGTTCACGACCAAAACAGGATCTTGTTATAAATTAAAAGAAATATATTGGAAGATCATCTGAACCAAGTCAGGGTTTAAGTTTAACCTCCGACTGGGAAGATGAATCGTCATCAGTCATGGCTCTTGAAGAATGAGCATCACTGTCACTTGCACTAGACGAGTACTCCTCATCACTACCCATCTCCTTCAATTCCCTGATCTTCTCTAGGGCCATCTTCAAATCCCACCTCCTTTCAACATTCCACTCACAACAACACATCCCGATCTTCAAAAGCTTCAACATCTCCCCTTCACAGTTCCTCGTCCCTTTCATATCTTTATCGAACACTTCACCAGTCCACTCTTCCCGAACCACTGAGTTCACCCATGTCTCCAAATCCGAGTTACCCCCTTTCCCTTGTTTAAGATAGTTCGCTGGAAATATCCCTGTCAGTATCTCTAAAATGAGAATCCCAAGGCACCAAACGTCTGTCTTGTGTGTGGTCCGATCATGGTCACCCTCGGGTGACTTGTAAGCAACCATGAACTCTCGAGCATGGTGCTTGTTGACAACAGGAACCAGAGCATAATCCGCTAGCAGTGGTTTAAAGTCATTATCGAGAAGCACATTTGATGATTTTAGGTGACCATGAGGTAACGATAGGTGTGGAAGCTGCTTGTAGAGATATTCAAGACCCTGTGCTACGCCCTTGACTATGTTTAGCCGAGTTGGCCAGTCCAACCCTGGCTCATTTGGCTTTCGTTTCCCTGTAAGTTCATATAACAGTAGAAACTGTTCAATTCAGCACACAAAATACTTTATAAGCATAAGAGTTTTATTCAAATTTCGTATTTTTTGTAGTGAACCTGAACCATTTACCTAGAGGTGAGAATTTCAATCGGTTACTTATAAATGGGTCAATTAGGGTTATGTTTTTGTCTCTAATAGATCATATAGAAAAAGGCTAGCTAAAATGGGACGGCATACTGAGTCGAAAGTTTCCTTAAGTTTTATTTTTCAATGCATAAAATTTTATTCAAAGTTTTAGATATTATTCAAGTTAAACCTTTTTATTTTTTTTGTAATAGGATGTATTAATTATATCTATATTTTTCAAATATTGGATGAAAATTATTTGGGTGTGAAAAGATTATAGGTTTTGAAGTGGTACCAGACCCGAAAAATTTCAAACTCCATGTTTAACGAACATACCATGAAGGTGACTAGCCAAGCTGCCATTTTCTGCAAACTCCGTGATCAAAAGCTTTTCGTCTTTCTTATAATAGAAGGCCACAATGGGAAGCAAATTAGGGTGTGAAAATCTTCCAAGCCTAGTCAGATGCACATAAAACTCTTCTTTTCTTACATTATTCATATCCCTAAACCTCTTGACCACCACTGCCAGGCCATCATTCATTGCCGCCTTGTATGATGATCCAAAACTCCCACCACCCAAAACTTCAGCTGAAGCTCGTAAAAGGTCATTCAAGCCAAACCTTTCTCGGTCACTCTTCACAAACTGAAGCTTCCCGCTGTTTTGAGCTCGTTTGTAGTTCTCTTCTTCATCACTGTGTGTCTGAATTTCTTTTGCACTCGATCTGTAAGGATTGTTCTTGTTTAGTTTCTTTGTTTGGTTGTTTTCGTATTCATTTGTGGGTGTTCCTTGGGTGCGAAAGACGCGAAAAGTGACGAGTATGATTGCTAGAACTATAACGACAGTTATAATGGCGATGATTAGCGCTTTTTGAGTGTGTTTCTCCTTAGAGATCTTGCACGGGCTCGTTACTGGTTGACCACATACATTGTTACCTGCATGACCCAAATAGGTTAGCTCACTCAAGTTTATAAAACAACTTCTGTAGTACAGTTTAATAGTCTGCTATCACTTAACTATAGGGTAAACTACAGGGATCGTTTTTGTGGTTTGTTGTTTTTGCACATATCGTCCCTATTGGATAATCATTTCAGTGGACGTCCTAGTGATATGCAATTTTGATTGATTAAGTTCTCTTTTGGCCGGAAAACCAAATGCCGAGGGACTATCCGTGAAGTTCTTGGATCAAAATTGCATACAATAGGGATGTTCACTGAAATGATATTCCAACAGGGATGATACGTGCAAAAACAGCAAACCGGAGGGACTATCCGTGTGATTTACTCCTTTAACTATTAAGAACTTTCTTCTGAGCCAAATAAGTATGATGATAATTAAAGATCAAATACTGAGATAGTAACTTAATAAATCTTAAATGATTTTTATAATCCACTCGATGATAATTAAAAATCAAATTTCGTGGTCTTTTAATAATCAAATATCATTTTCAATCGTCACATGCCGTGGAGGCTCCACTGCGAGTCACGTCATTCTCCACTGCGTGTTATCGTTGTCCTACTCGCAATGGTAGCCCCTCTGCTACACACCACTACAAACTAGGACTCACCTTTTAATTATATTTTTAATAATAGATTGAAAAGAAAAAAATAATTAAAAAGTCACGTGGGGCCCGCTGTATCCGTGGAAGTGTCGTGCTCAGACCACAGCTCACCACGGTCACCATTGTGACGGTGGTGGTCGTGCAGGTGTCGTGGAGAGACCTCCACGGTTGCGTTGCAACCGGTCTAAGACCACTTGGAGTGGGAGGAGCACGGTCGGAGTGCGGCCCATGCTCACCGTTCGTTGTGTAGGAATTGACGGAGCGAGGACGTGGAAAAGTGTGGTCCACATCCTTTTTTGTTTGTTTTTTTCTTTGGATGTTGCGATTTTTGTTTCTTTTTCACGGTTTTCATTTTCAGTTTTCTGACGAAGAATAGCAGAAGCAGAGGTTGAGGCTCTGTTCCCAAGTTTTGTAAAGAAAGAAAGGGAGAGAAATGAAGAGGAAAGAAAAGAAAGGAATTCAAATCTTTTCAATTTGAAAGGAAAGATAGGAAGGAAAATTAGGCAAAAATAATCAATTCTTTTCTTTTCTTTTCTTTCCTGAAAAATTAAAGAATACACTTACTTTTTATTTTCCTTCTGACTACTTTCTTTTCTCTCCAAAATAAAACTCTGGAACAGAATGTGAAGGAATAGACAAAGGGAAAATGATAACCTACCTTTTAGAATGGGTCTTATTGGTGGCTTCTTTTAGTTATTTAACTTTTTAATATTTTGATTCAGCCGAATGATTAAATAATACAACAATCACTAATATTTGTATTTAATATTAAATATTTTAAATTGGAATTTTTTATATTGTAATTTTTTTTATTAATGAAATGTTATTTCTTAAGTATTGTATTAGATTTAATTAAAAATAATAAAAATTAAATAAAATAGTTGACTTTAAATAACTTTTTAATATTTTGATTCAGCCGAATGATTAAATAATACAACAATCACTAATATTTGTATTTAATATTAAATATTTTAAATTGGAATTTTTTATATTGTAATTTTTTTTATTAATAAAATGTTATTTCTTAAGTATTGTATTAGATTTAATTAAAAATAATAAAAATTAAATAAAATAGTTGACTTTAAATTGCTTTCGCGACAATTATCGCTACGAGGAGTATCACGAGTGTAAGCGGTATAATTGTAATATGTATACATGTTTTGTACTTTCTTTTACGTATTTGCCATTTTTTAAGCCAAATAATTGCTATTTGTAGGACGTGCTATCCACTTCCAAACCTTTTATTAACAACTTTGTTTTAACTTCGCTTTTCTATAACAAAATTAAATAAATAATTTTGTATTGCTTACGAGATTGAGGATTGCACCACAAAGCCTAGTTTGAACAGTTTTCTATATTCACTATTATGCACGTCTTAAGAAATTGAGTTTCCATGAATAACCAAAAAGAACACTAAATTCATAAAGAAAACATTAAATCATTAAGCTTTGTAGTGAAATACTTCTCGTAATATCTTTTTTTAGCGTATTAACAATTTGTAGTCGATGGATAAAATGAAAATGTTTGCGAGATAAGCCAATTGACTCGAAACGTACTAAGAACAACCATTTCAATGGCATGACGAGTAAGTAAATTGGTTAAAAACAAACCGATTCATACCTGAAAACGAGCTTGCATCCTGGTTCCTGAGCGTGGGAGGTATCTGACCCGAAAGTCTGTTATTTGCAAAATTTACTTTCAAGTTTTTCTGCTCAAAATCTGGTATCTCTCCTTCAAACTCATTATCTTGCAACTGCAAATCAACAAGAATGCTTAACCCTTTAAGCGACCCAGGGATTAGCCCTGTAAATTTGTTATTCTGGAGCTGAACTTTCCTCAGCGAACTCATTCCCACAAACATATCATCCCTAATCACCCCTGTAAAATTATTATTCGATAAGTAAATTCCTCTCAGCAGACGAATTTTACTCACATCAGGCATCAGGCCTTCAAAACTGTTGTTTGCAAAACTTAGGGTCCGAATGCTAAGCAACTCAGCCAATGTATCCATATCAATGGTCCCATTTAAACCCATGTTCTCGAGCTGCAACCCGAATACACTTCCATCTTTCCCACATATAATGCCTGTCCAATTTGATTTAAGCCCGTTACATGGTGCAACATTCGGGTCCCAGTTGTTTAGTGCTGCAGCATTCGCAAGCGACTTCTTGAACGTAATGAGCTTCGTGATTTCACTGCTATCAGATAACACAATAGTAAATGCTAGTGATATGTAAATTACAAGCAGCATATGCTTGTATGTTTTGTGTTTGGAACCCATACTGGATTCGGCCAATGCAGTATAATGTGGTGGTGATCAGGTGGTTGAATTAGGAAATAGAGAGAGTTGGAATTGAAGAGGGAGGGGGGAAATATTGAGGAAGATATTGATAGAAGACATTTGAGATGGTGAAATTGACGAAGTCTTTTGGATGATTAGCTGGTGGTAAAAGGCCGGCTAAAAATATATATATGTCCAGTTTGCTTCAAGTCCAAGTGTCAAGGGGTTATGGTTGTTTACTATGAAAAGAAAGAAAAAATTAAATAAAATCGAGTCAGAATATTACTTTGTTTGTACAATGATACATTTTGATATCCTCTTGTTTGACATTTTGATGTGATATCAGTCGTTTTCATTTGAATGTTTCTGGTCTTAACCGTGTCAAGGTTCTTGGTCACAGATTTTCATTCGGTTACTGGTCTTATAAGTTGACCTAAGTAAATATAAAATGAATACTCATTTCACATTGCTCTGGATGAATAGATTAGTTTTTTCGTGTTAGTACTCAAGCCGACACATAAACCTTCCTAGATAAACAGGTTGACGGATTGCCATCAGATTATCGGGCTGATTTCAGGTCAATTGGGCAAATTTGGCGGGTTGATTTCGGGTCAAAATTGATCTGTCATTTTCGGGTTGGTGGGTTGATTTCGGGTTAACATTGATTGGTTGATTTTGGGTCAAAATATTGAATTGGTTTTGGGTTGGCATTTTCTCTTAAACTAAAACAATAAAAAGGATGCAAATCATGTTGGTACTTAAAAGTCACAAAACATGTACTAGAACTATTCATAAAGGCCTTTTAATTGTTTTCATGATCATTTTATAATGATCAATGATTTAATACTTTTTTAAGATATAAGTTATAGGCTTATATAATACACTGTAACCGGTTTACCACAATAATAATAAAAAGAAACTTATTCAATATCATCTTTTTGGATATATTATACCAAATATTTTGACTACCTTTAATTTTTCGTCACACCTTTTCTTAACCCTGTGATCAAACATATTAATATCTCTTTCATTCCAAAATAGAGGACAATTTTTATTTAACATGAATTATCTAAATATTAGTGATTGTAGCATATTTATGAGACTGATCCCGTCTGACATGTTCAAAGTCGAATAACATGGTAGTTCGAGAACGAAAAAAGTGTGATTAATAACTTATCGACATAGAGAAATGATTAATTAAGAGCATTTTAAAAATAAGAATGATAAAAATATCTAAGATTTATATTTATACTTTAAAATTAATAGATTTGTATTCGTGTATTTAAATATGTAAAGAAAAATATATGTTCATTTCTAGAGATGCATAAAATTCGAAAAGATAATTCATACACAATTTCATGCCATTAATCTAAAATTGTGAATCTGTGATTCTTTTTAATTTTTATTCATTTATAAAAATGTACAACTGTTTTTCACACATATTTAACATATATGCATGCAAATATACCATTCTCTCGGATTATTATTTAATACTCTCTAATATAATAATAGATTTGCTATCCATATCCAATCACCTCTCTCGAAATTAAAAGGTTGTACTCATTTCGTCCTAATTTATTTGTCTTCTATATATAGATTGTGTCTCAAAACAATCGTACTTTTATTTTTAGCCAATCAAAAATGTTAAAAAGTGAATAAATATAAAAGTTTATTGATTAACAATGTAGTATTTTTACTAGTCTAGGTAGTGAAAAGTTAAATTAATACTCGTACAAAATATAAAAGATCGGGTCGGTGGTGGGGTGGAGTGACATTTCATGGGCTTTGTGGTCTCGTCTCGACTCGACTAATGCACAGTCAGAGCTCACTCCGGTCTTTTTTTCACCCTTGGTTTTACGATTTTGCCCTTCCACTTCGTCATTATTACCAACTTTGCCATTACCCAGTCACGAACACCTTATTTTAAACCTTTAGTATTACTAATTAACATTTTTGTGAAGTTAAAGAAAATAGTATACAGATTGTAATAGCAAGCATAAACGGTATAAATAAACTGATAAATATATTTTTAAGACAAACTTGAAATATTAATTAATTAATTTAATTTTATAGTATTTGTTATATCACACGATTAGAAAAAAAAAATCTTTACTAACAACGTATTTGTTTGTAACGAATAGATAAAACGGGCTGAAAATATATACGTCTAACACTATATCTACTTTATTTATTGGTTGGCACCGGTTTTATCTTCTCTTATTTTGTTATTTTGAAACATGCACCAATCAGTTTATATGTTCATTTTCAGACATATAATCTATGTATATCGAACGTTTATTAAGTTATATGCATTTCACACCAGTAAAATCTAATCAAAGTGTAATATGGTTCAAATTAATACTTCTCGTGGTTATGTTTGAATCAATTCCTCGATAGTACACTACCTTGTATATCACACATTCAAATTTTCAAATTGCTTAACGGTCAATATAATTTTAAACATAAAATGTTATTCAAACAACACAGAACAAAACAAAATTAAGTTAATTTGATATATGGGGCATAGCAATTTTTAAGACATACATGCACGTTCTTGTTAATTTTCACACTATGAATGATATAAAATGTATTTTGAAAGATTTATCATATAATAAATACTTGTTTTATATAGTGTAACTTGTCAAAACTTGTATCACATGCATTGTTTGATATGTAACGTATGAAATCTAAATGAAACCATCATTTCCATACTTTCTATTTCCATAAAAGAGAAAAGAAAATGACCCCATAAGAAATGTGTAACAACCCTACTAATTAACCCCCAAACATGTGACTTATATTATCATTTTTCACAAGCAACTTCTACGTAGGGCTGTCAAAGATAATCGAACCCGAATGACTAACTTGAATTTGGACTTCATTAATACGAATTCAAAGCTTACTTGGCTATCTGAACCTACCTGAACAACCTGAATTTGAATAACCCAAGTTTATTTGTATCAGGTTTCAAATAAATATTTTAAAATTCAGGTAACTCGAATAACTATAAAAATTATTTACTATATAAATATAACTATATATATAAGTTATATTTATGATTTATATGAATACATCTATATATAATATAGATATAAATCACTTGTAGTGATTTATATAAACTATTAATCTCATTTTATAAAGTTTTAAATTTTGTTCACGTTTCAAAAATTTAAGATATTCTTTTATTTGGGTTAAAATCATCACCCAAACCTTATCCAAACTCAAATAATCCAATTGACTCTAATAATGAGTTAAATAATAAACTTTAAAATCAAAAACAGCGCGACTAAAAAACACTCCTAATTTTAGTGCCATAATCATAATTTCACAAGTAATATTACGCCCATAGATTATGAACTTTTACCTGTACTAAACGAAAAAGTAAATTAAATTAGATTACATTCATACATAAACTCAATCACATGTATCACGTGGACAAAACACTGAAAGTACCAAATTAGTAAAAGAGATAATTAAAAAACAATATAGTAGTAATAAAAATAAAAGATCTATACATAGTCGCTATAGTATATCATTTTGTTTTTATACGTTATTCATATTTAATTTGAACATAATGTTGTAGGTCTTTCTTATTCGTATGTCGTTTCATTATCAAATACATGAATGTTTGTGTCCTTTTACATTTTTTTTCAGTTAGTTTTTAGTCAAATTTGATATACATACAAATTTATTAGTTGACCTACAAACTCATTCAAACATGAGTGAAAAAAAATTAAAATGATATAATCAGATATATAATCCCCGAAAATAAAGTGTAAAAGCATGAGAAGGCAAAAAAACTCTTGTTTCGTGATAAGGCATAGTGTTTGCAACTTAGGATTGAAATTAAATGCGTGTCCATCTTTTGCTTTATGATCTCCTTTTTGTGATTTTGAACCTTGCGTTTAACATCGTCTTTGTTCATCGAGACACTTCTTTCTATTTATACAAGTTTATTATATGACTTCATTTAGAACACTAGAAGATCAAGGAAAATATCGAGGATCGTTTATTATTAATTTGAATGCTCGATTACATACAACTTAATTAACAATGGAATGGAAGAAGTGTTATCTCGATGTAGTATTGGTGCCATTATCGTTCATGATCACAATCGGCTACCATCTTTGGCTGTGGCACAAGGTTCGAACTCAACCATTGTCTACTATTATCGGCACAAACAACCATGGACGTCGTTTATGGGTATCTACCATTATGGAGGTACGTATATATGTTCAATTCATAGAATCCGATTTTTTATTTTGAATTCTCACTTTATATTTTGAAGGGCAAATACTGACTGATACATAGTGTGAATTTATGATAACTTGAATGTTGTGAGTTTGAATTTCACAAAAAAAATATGTTTGATTACAGAGTTCTTATATATATATATATATACTTTTCATGCACGTACACTTTTTTTAGAAGGGCAACAATATCGATCGATCATTTAAAATATATTTGTTTGGCAAACTGATCGATCTATTTGTTTGGCAAACTGATCGATCGTCGATCGAGTTGCTAATATGACATGAAGAAGTTAATTAAACGTTATATATCGGCTTCTTAGTCCATTTTTAACATATGAAATTTGATCAAGATATGATGATCGTTGTCATACAATTAATAGAGTTTTAAGCAAGTACTTACAAAGTTAATCACCATCACTACGGCTAATTAAACTAATTAAATATTGAATAATAACTTCGTATCAAATTAAAATTTAATTTAATAATTTCTTTGGAATCTTTTTATTCCTCAACTTAGATTTGTTTTCTCTTAAAATAGATAAAAGTATATGTAATTTCTTTCTCAAATCATATATTTTACGGAGTATTAGAATTAAAAGTATAAAGACATCATTTATTTAGAAATTGTATTAAAAATCTAGCATTTATGTTCTTTGAATGTCATTTGACATAAAACGTAGATAAGAAAAAACAAGATGTTATATGTCTTCGAAACATCAGTTCTGATCGAGTTGTAAACACATCTCAACATTTTTATGTCGTGCGGACTTGGTTTATTGATAAATTAAAATTAAATTAAATTAAATCCATATTTTATATTTATACGGTATAATATAATATATATTAGACTATCTAAATTTAAAGGGAATTGCGTTCCAAACGTGTAAACCACACTCTCTTACTCTCTTTTATATATTAGTACTACTGCTAAAATTCGTATAACATATGACAGTGTAGTGTTATTTATTTATTGGGTAGAATGTATACAGTTATTTAAGTTTATACGTTAATCAAGTTATCATTTGATCAACCAGTTAATTAATTAACAGTTAACTATTTGGTAAGAATAACATATGAAAAATAAATCAGACAGTTAACTAATATACTAAAGGTATTAATACATTTGATTTCAAGAAAAAAAATAATAATAATTAATGATGATCATTAATTTATTTTAGTATTTTGAATTTTTTTTCTAGATAAGCCTTAATAACATGAAAAGTTAATTATGTGTATTTGACAACACTTGATTGATGCTTAACATAATACTATAAAATATAATTGATAGTATTACCGACAATACACCTTGATTACAACCAAAACATCTCTAAACGTACCATACGTGAGACCACTTGTGACCCCCTCACAATCAACACTCGAAAACACCTAAAACCGTCACCTGAGACCACTTGAAACCACCTGAAAACACCACCTGTCACCGCTTGAGACCACCCGAATCTACCACCTAGAACCACTTGAAATCATCCGAAAACCATCACCTAGAACCACTTGAGACCCACCACCTGAAATCACCTATAACCTTCACCTAAGACCACCTGAAAACCACCTCTTGAAACCGCCACATGGAGCCACGTCACTCGGGAACCATTCAGAACCATCACCTGACAACACGATCCAAGACCAGCCGTAACCACCAAAAGCCGCCTGAAACTACCACCCTAGATAACCAACAGGTACCACCAAAACCCTTTTGAAACTACACCCACCTGAAATCACCTAAGACTGCCAATCGGCGCACCTGAGACCACTATAGGCACCGAGCAGAAGCACATCCAACCGCTTGAAACCATGAACCGGAATATGATCTGAAAGCTTGAACTTGAAAATGAATCTTGAAACTTGCCACTACCACTGACGGACACGACCAAAAATCACCGATCTGAATCCTGAACCACCTCCAAAACACCTGTCGGTCCGTAAATTTTGAGAGCCCTGTGCGAAAAATAAAATTGGGCCCCTAAATATTTTTTTTATATAAACAAAATCCATTAAAACTACGATAGGTCGATAATTGTTATAAAAATAATCAAAACAAAAGAGCGATAGTACAATAGATCTGCTCAAAGTTTATGTTCCATTTTTACATTAAGTGATATATCTTAAAATTTATTAACATATACTACATATAGTGACTAAATTTCGGGCCCTATTTTTTTCGGGGCCCTATGCGGTCGCATACCCTCAGGACCGGCCCTGTCCGGAAAATACCTACGACCACCGAACCTGAACGACTCTACTTGCCGGAAAATAACGACCACACCACTTGTCGGAAAATACCAAATACTTGCATGAACAACTTCACCTGACCGGGAAATACCAATGACCAAAACTCTTTCCGGAGAAAGCGACCAACCGAACGGATCCACAGATCTGACCAAACTATGTCACCTGAAAAACGAACGACCATAAGAATAGGGTGAGAGACAGCATAATCATAGGAGAGGAACTTATTTGAATACATGTATGTATGTATTTATGTATACATCACTAGATCAACTTATTTGAATTCTTATTTACATTTTGTAGGTTCTTCCGTCGTAATTCTTATTAATACATCACTAAATCAAGTTTTTTCTTGTTTTTTTATGCTTTCATAATTGATTCGAAAAATAAAGGTACAACCAATACGTGTCAACCATAATGCATTTCTCCTTTACATAATCATGAACCCAATCCTTAATCTCATTCCTTAATTAACTATAACTAACTTCATTTTATATTTTATCTTATTTACAGGATAATGATAAGAAGAACATCTTAGCAGTTCAAACACTTCGAAACACGATAATGGGAGCAACTCTAATGGCAACTACATCGATACTTCTATGTTCGGGTCTAGCAGCCGTGATTAGTAGCACATACAGTGTTAAAAAACCAATAAATGACACTCTTTATGGCGCTCATGGAGAATTCATGGTAGCATTGAAATACGTAACACTCTTGCTCGTCTTCCTAGCGTCTTTCATGTGTCACTCTCTATCGATAAGGTTCATAAACCAAGTTAACTTTCTCATCAACTGCCCACCAGATTGGACAATAGTGACATGTGAGTATGTTTCTGAGCTTTTAGAAAAGGGGTTCACACTTAATGCGGTTGGGAACCGACTTTTTTATTCAGCACTTCCGCTCATGCTTTGGATCTTTGGCCCTGTGCTTGTGTTTGTGTGTTCGATTACTATGGTGCCAATGCTTTATAATCTTGATTTCGTGTTTATAAATTCGAAGAAGGAGAATAAGTGTGAAATAGCAATTGGGGTGTAAATCATTCCTAGAAACAATGTGATATTGTGTAATGGACACTGTAAAATGGACTTGTGTTGTTAATTTTACTCATTTTTACCAAAAATGAGGGACTGATATATTGTCTAAAAAGTATTTTATGAAATTTATACAGTTATATCAGCTTTTTACTTGAAAAGTTGGTCTACTAAACATGTTTACATGATGTTTTCCTAGAATCTTGTCCCTAATGTCGATCTTAAGCTGTATGCATACATCTATACGAACAATCGTGGATTTAAAAAACCTACCCAATATGTATGTGGTGAGATCAAACGAAACAATCTTAATGGTAATAAAATGTATGAAAGAAGAAAATGGTGACATGCGGCAGTTCTGCATTAAATTTTGACCGAGTGTGAATCACTTTGTTAAAATTTTTTATCCACAAGCCCTCAAGAATT
The DNA here is from genome assembly GCA_963921325.1 of Logfia minima. Taxonomy (NCBI): domain Eukaryota; kingdom Viridiplantae; phylum Streptophyta; class Magnoliopsida; order Asterales; family Asteraceae; genus Logfia; species Logfia minima. The sequence continues at coordinate 7,080,195 of OY992764.1, read as the reverse complement.
AATCCACAACTTTATTTGCGAAAAAACGAGTAGGTGTCCAACTGAGGTATCTCAGTGCGCTCAAAAATTAATCCACTTTATGCGTGGGTAAATTGAGGTATCCAACTGAGGTATTCTAGTGATCATTTTTGACTTTGATTGGCTATCTCCTCGAAGTGTACTTTTTAAAACTCGAATTTAAAACTTTTTATGAAGATATAAGACGTTCTACCACTAGGGTACGTTAGTGATAGTTTGATCAGATGCAAGTCTATGACCAGATACATGCTGTTTTTCTTTTATCGTAAAATGTTTGAAGGGAGTGTTTTAAACAAATTACAATCATTGGACGTGTTTTAGACAGAAATCCAGGTAGCATCCATTGTCCCAATCAAATTTCCATCAAATCAACCTCATTTGATTCCAACACTTATCTTCAATTGGTACCACTTTCGAATCCCCTTCATGTTCTTATGTTAACTTTGGTCGGATTAGTACTAGTCCTTAGTATCAACATCACTTTAGTTCACTTTCATTTGTCCCTACAATAAAATTGGGAGTGCTTTCCAAATCAGTTAGACAAGATTTAAATACTTCGTATTGAGTCAATTGAAGAAGCTTACTTACTTTAAAAGGTAGTTTTGATTTTCATTTGCTTCTTTTCTGGAGCAAAATTGCTGAAGAATAATAATATTAAAAATATGAAGTTTTACTAAAAATAGCACTTCCCGAGTCTTTGATGAAGAGAAAAAGGTTACCCATCTGAAAGAGAAGAAATATACATGTAGATGTAAATTTGTAGGCATAAATTTAAATTTAAAAATATAAATGGTAAATATAAAAAGTTAATTGGATAAATTAAAAGAGAGATAAAATTTGACAAAATAATTAAATTTAATTTTAAATCTATGTAAGTAAGCATGTATAACATTACTTATAAAAGAAATAGACATTGATGACTTAACACCTCGGCACCTATCATTTTAACACATGAAGTGTTAATCAAGATAGAACTAACAAAGTTGAGTAATTGTTAATAAGTTACAAAAAAAGAAAAAAAAATAGAGAAAAATTGATGGTAGATTGTGAATGATGACATTTTTATTAAATAAGCAAAAGAGGATGTAACAGAGGAATTTTAGCCTTTCATTATTTTCTTTTCTAATTTAAGAGTAGAGATTTAATAATGGTGAGTCAAAGTCAATTTTCCTAGCATGTTCATGAACTTCAAAAAATAACAGAATGTCTCTACAAATTTTATAATACTCCCTTATTATTTCATTCATTTGACACTTAATTTCCTTTAAATTACAGTTAAACTCTCACGCTTACCCCAACCAGCCAATCTAGCCACAAAAGAATTTTCTTCTCTCAATCGATTGGTCAAGCTGATTTCTAGTTTGTGAACTAGGTTGCAAAAACCCTAAAACAGCCCTGGTTGAAACAGGGCCTGGCTAGTTTACAACACCAGTAAGGCCAAGATTTTAAACCCAACCCTAAGCTTTATTTAAAGCTAGTTGTATTTTCATTATCATTAATTATTATATACATCTTCATCATTTTCATTTCTTAGGTTGTTCTTTACAGTAATTCTGATTTGCGACATCTGGAATATGCATTTGTAATCAAAGATGAGTTGCTGAGTGCTATGTTAGAATCCCCTGTGGAAAATGAAGTTACCAACAGGAGGGGGCAGTCAAAAGGACACTCTAATGAACATCATATCAATATCATAAGCAACAATCCAAAAATCCAATATAGTCCTTATTGGGCATTTGCATGAGACATGGTGACTAGAAGTAATAGATTCAGCGTGCCACCGAGATCTTTTTCTTTTATTAGAAAGAGCAAGTCTTACTTATTTGGGAGTGTTAAATGTTTTTTTTAAAGGGATAATTGTTTCGTTATGTGTTAAACTTTGAACTAGTTACTGTTGAATTGACCCAATTTTGAAATCATCTATTCTATGAGGTAAACTTTCTAAAACCTCTATTGTATGTTGTGGGTAACTTGTTATCGAGAATTGCCGGTCATATGGTCTTAACTTTGGGAAGTTAAACTCCTACAATAGAGGTGTTTGACCAGCAATTCTCTGTAACAAGTCACCCACAACACACAATAGAGGTGAAAATTTACCTCATACGATAAAATTTTTAAAATTGAGACATACAAAAATAACAAGTCTAAATTGAACGCATAATCAAACAATTATCCTTTTTCTCAAACTATATCGTCACAATTTTACATTAAAACCCGGGTTCCCGAAAAACCGGTTCGGGTTGAAAAACCGGACCGGTTTTTTTTTTAAGGCAAAAACCGGTTTTTGGAAATACCGGGTTGGAACCGGTTCGGTTTTTGGGAGAAAAAACCCTACCCGATTGTAACCGGTTCGGGTTGAAAAACCGGTTTGAAACCGGTTTTTCTATATAATTCGGTTTTTTTCGATCATTGAGCGTTTTAGGTAAAAACAACGTATTCTTCAAAAAAAAAATTCGATAGAATGGTAGTACATTAGGTATGGAAACATAACTTAACAATAACTTAAAACAAAGTCTTCTAAATCTTCATAAAAATATTATTGAAACCAATAATTCTATATAATTCAATCTTCTTCGAGCGTTAAGCGTTTTAGGGAAAACTAACGTATTCTTCAAAAAAAATTCGATAGAATGGCAGGACATTAGGTATGGAAACATAACTTAACAATAACTTAAAAAAAAGTCTTCTAAATCTTCATAAAAATATTATTGAAACCAATAATTCTATATAATTCAATCTTCTTCGAGCATTAAGCGTTTTAGGGAAAACTAACGTATTCTTCAAAAAAAATTTGGATAGATTGCTGGTACATTAGGAATGAAAACATATCTTAACAATAACTTAAAACAAAGTCTTCTAAATCTTCATGAAAATATTCTTGAAACAAATAAGTCTTCATAATTCTTCATAATCTTCAAAATCTTCAAAAATCTTCAACTTTTATTAATCTTCAATTCTTCTAACATCTTCAATTTGGGTAGTCTTCAAATGTCGAAATCTTCTTCGGAGGAAGCCTCTCGCGAAGCTTCATCAAGAGCAATCTCTTCAACGGAAAGTGATATTGCCATACCCGCTTCCACCTCGATATCGTGTATATCTCCTTCGTATTCCATTTCACCTTCAAGATTTGAAACATGTTGTATACGTTCCGCGACGTCTAAGTGATCCTTCAAGCATATACACATCTCTAATGAGGCCGGTGTGAGTTTTGTTCTTCGTATAGATAGTACCCTGCCACTAAGAGAAAAAGCGGATTCCGAAGCTACCGTAGAAGCTTGGACGGTTAGTAAATCTCGAGCCATGATGGTTAGAATGGGAAATTGAGATTCCCTCCTTTTCCACCAAGCCAAAATATCAAAATTTGTTAATTCTTCGGTAGGTATTAAGGATAAAAAATCCGTTCCGGTATATCTCCCATATTCGCTAGTGGCACTTTGGTCACCATCACCCCTTGCCCGTTTATGGTTTTCTTGTCTTAAACTATTATATAAGTTAATCATTGGATCTTGGGAAGAAGATGAAGCAAACATTGTGGAAGCCGAACTAGAAGAAATCATTGTTGTTGAACTAAATTTTCGAAAATAATGACCAAATAAATCTTTAAAAGATTTGTTAAAATATTTTTTTGTATTTTGTGCAAAAAATGGATCCTCATCATTCAAATCCAAATTAAAACAAATGTTATCGATAAGTAATTCCACCCCGGAAATGTTCAAACATGGGTTTAATGCGGCGGCATAACTAATTACCGGTGGTATTTCTTTAAAATATTTTCTTAGTTTTTCTTTCATGGGAGCCACCATTATTGCATATACATCACCACAAAATTCGTATTCGCTTAGTTTTGAACTCATTAAATATATTTGCTTAAGTACCAAATGACTCGTGGGATAATAAACACCCGATAATAAAATAGTTTCCGTTTTACAAACTTTGAGCAATTCGGTTATCTTTTGAATAACCTCCCAATAGTCGGAGGAAAATGATGTTGCAAGGCCTTTTCGAACAAGTAGATCATGAAAAACGGTTAAAGTGTCGCGTTGCCGTAAACCACATATAAACATGTTGTAAGTCGAATTCCATCTTACGGGCATGTCCCAATTAGGGGTTAAAAAAATTGAATCCGCTTCTTTACATAATCTCATATAATGTTTGTATCTAGTCTTACCCGAACAAAATATATCTTGTAACATAGTTTTATACGCGTTTTTTACAACCATTATCTGTTGAACCGCTAGTCCGTCTTGCACAACCAAGTTAATGATGTGTGCAACACATCTACTATGGTAGAAAATGCCTTTCAAAGGTGGTTGATCTTTTAGTATTAACCTTTGAATGACGTTTGTATTATTACTTGCATTATCAAACGAGATTGAAAAAACATTTTGTTCTATTTTAAACATTTTCACCTCGTAACATGTAACATAAGTTTTTACCCGTGTGAGGATAGTCAAAGTTTTCAAAAGCAATGGTACGTTTCATCATTTGCCAAGTTGAGGGATCAACCCAATGTGCGGTAACACAAAGGTACAAACCGGGCAAACCATGAGGAGCCGACCAAACATCGGTTGTTAATGATACATTTGTATTTAAGTTTTCAGAACCGATTATTAGTTGACTTTTAGCATTTTTCCACAATTTAAGAGCATCACGTCTAAGAGTAAGACGACTTACATGATTATATCGCGGTTGAAGAGTATCTTGAATGACCTTAGTAAGCCGAGGGTTGTCGAAGTGGTTGAACGGCAAAGCTTCTTGAATCACAAAGCAGACAAATGCTTCTCGACACCGCGCCGCTTGGTATGTAAAAATACCCCCGTCCCGTGACATAGTTGCTTGACCCGACTCGGGATTACTTTTGACTCCATCACAATACTTTGTAGAATGTGATTTCAAAGTAGAGTTGGAGTCGGCTTTCAAAAATTTCCCGCAACGTTTACAAAATGCCTTAGTGGAACCATATGACAATAACACTTTGTCGTAATTAACCTAAATCTCTGGATTTCGTTTGGTTACCAAAACTTCAACAATAGTTGGTGCATTTGAAGAACCAACACCGGTGGAAGTTGAAGAAGATTGAGTTGCCATTTTGATAGCGTTTCGAGAGAGTTTTGAGAGGAGTAGATAATTTTTTGAGAGTTTAGTACGTAAATCGTAAATGTTTTGAGTGTTTAAAGACTAGAATAAGCAAGATTGAGTGTTGTGAATAAACCAAACCCAAGGTATCTATTTATACTAGTTTTAAGATGGCAAAATGATAAAAAAACAAAAAAAAAAAACGGCTATTTTCCTAACAGCTATAAAAACCGGTTTGTAACCGGTTTAAAAAATCGGTTTTCCAAACGGGTTCCAGAAAAACTGGTTTGAACCCGGTTCCCCAACGGTAAAATCAAAACCGGTTCCCGAACCGCCGGTTTTTGAGAAAACCAGTTTTGACTGGTTTCAATTTCGATTTCTTTTTCGGTTTCAGTTTTAGTTTTAGTTTTTTTATTCATGCCTAGTCCCTAGGATATAAGCTTTAAAAATGACTTTGGTCTACTAAGGGCCCATTTGACCCATAAGTATATCGCCCGAAATTGCCATCTAAATAGTGTCAAGTACTTTTTTGCCAAAATAATACCAACGATTCCATAATCCATAATAATAATAATAATAATAATAATAATATTAATATTAATAATAGTAGTAGTAATAATAATATGATAATAATAACAAACAGCAAGAGAAAAGTAATAATTATATTTCAAATTTACTGAATTACTCGTAATAAAAAAGTAATCTAATCATTCCTGTCAAGAAAATTAATAATTTCCATACTGAGCATTAATAATTTCCATACTGAGAGTATGGAATTCTACAAATTGGTTAACAAATGACTAAACATAACATTTAAAAATTTAAAATAACTCTACCAACATAAATTGACATAACCTTTTCATTTTGTAATGCATCGTATCATAAAAGGAGTAACAACAATTTAAAATGCTTCGGATTGAATTCCCACCTAAACAGCAAAACTGTAATGCAAAAATACTCGAGGCGAACAGCCAAACGTGACAATACTTTAAAAACTTGATAAAGATTCTAACGCACATAGGTTGTGATCATGAGTACAAAATATGTAAATGGCATGAGAAAAGTGCAAAACATCAGCCCATGCAACAGGTACAAAAAACTTTAAACGACATCAAGAAAAAGTGAAACTGTTGACTTATGTGTATGCATTTGTATAGCTGATGGAGACATTTCTTAATCAAGACAGATGAATAGATATAGATGCTCCAAGAGCGCTAGTAGCCTAGTACGAGTAAGAAAGCAAGTGCTGGTAGTGTCTGCAGATCATAGAGATTGAAGAATTAATGTGTAACATTCTTTGGAAGGTTTCGGATGACATTGCTTTTCATGCCCATCTTGGAACGCATAGCCTCTACCCCTGATCGGTTCATCTGCTTCATCACCTTCATCCTAACCATGTTCTCCTTCGACTGCACAGTTGACAAACCCATGCTCCTATACCTGAATTGTGTATATTTGTTCAAAGATTAGGGAAAATTCTTTTGAGGAACTTAAGATAATATGAGATAATGTAACAATTTGTGTCCAAATTTGAAATGACTTCAATAATACGTAATGGGGTCAAATTTGTAAGAAACCCATATGGAATACACTCCATTTGAGCTTGCAAGTATTCAGATTAACAGAGGTTGCAAATTAGGCAAGTTATGGGACTGGTGTAACAGGTCACAATGGGCTCAGGTCAAAACATGTGTCCAAGTTCTTATTATGCCAATTGTTCTTTGGAATTCTATACATACTTGATGATTTAAGATGATTACAAATTACAAAAACTATATTAGAACCCGATTAATACATTGTAAGCATTTGAATGTACATTATACTTTACCCATCTGCCCGCTTATCAATTTAGACCTATTTCAACATAAACAAAATCACAGTAACAGGCCTACCTTGCAGCCAATACTGCAGTCATGGGAACATCATTTGCAGACGGGCGGGGTTTCTGACGATAATAACGTAGATATTCCCTTGAACCAATTGCTTTGGTTGATATTGTATCATCACTTACTGAAGTTATGATGAGCTCAGACCCACCACTGCCAAGTTCTATACCATTACTTGTATCATCCGCCGAAACAACCTGGTTCCCATTTGCATCCAGATAACTAACAAAAGAAAAGAGAATATTAGATCATTCATAAGCCTCAATGAAAACTTCAAACAATTCTATGTGAGGTGATTTACATTGATACACGTTTTATTGAGGTAGCATAGAAAGAGTGTCTTGGCTGCTGAGTAAAGTGTGTCACTCGTTAAATCCAATATGATTAGTAGATGTGGCAAAATGGGAATTTACGGGTTTGGTAACGGGTCAAAAAGGGTAAATTTGTACAGACGACTTGGGTTGATTAGAAACGCTTGTTGTCCAAAAAAATTGTAGTGATCTTATAAATAATTAGAGTGTCAAATATGATTACAACAAATTTTATTATTTCAACTGAATTCTAATTTCTCGAATAAACGGATTTAGAGGGTTTTATGCATTGAAATTTCATTTTGGGCAACATTCAACCTATTTGATCGGTTTCCCATCTAGCTAACCTCTGTTTAGAAAGTCAACTGACAAACAGTCAACAAAATTATACTTGGAGCATGGCATGGCTTATAAGGCAGACCATAGGCTAAAAAAAGAAAGTTCTCTCTCTTCATGTTTTACGGTCCATCTTACATGCCACATCATTTTGTAAGTAAGATTTTGTCTTCGAGTTTCTTACGATTACGCCCAACAGCCCACTTGAGCAATTTTCCATTCTCCCATTGATTCCCCCTTTCGCCCAGGGGACATCGTCGGAGAACAATGTCGGGGACAGGGTACAGCAGGAGGCGTACGACTTCATTGAGGGGAAGGTGGAGCCGGTGGGTTCTTTGTGCAGAAGAATAAATAAGAAAGGAACTGGATGACCTAAATCATAGAGAACAAAGTAGAATTCTAATACAAACCTGCTGCTGTAGTCATAAAACTCTTCTAGTTCGGCTTCTTCTTCTTCATCATCGTCACCATAGTGTACTTTGCAATGACTTTTTGCCACCATATGCTTCCGAACTGCTTCTAAACTATTAAATGGCTGGCAGTTACTGTTGCAATACAAGCATATGAAATCACGCTTAACCTGTAAAAAGACAATAGCACCAACAATAAATGAAATGCTTCTAACTTCTAAGAGGGAACAAACATGAATACCACAAACCAAAAGAGTAACTCGGTCTGATAAGAAAACCAGATAGACTGAATTCTCAACTGATATACATAGCTTGCAAAAATTACTAAAAATATTAACAATTGATTCTCTTGCCAACTTTTTATCAAGAATGCAGCATCTAGATCTTTGACGCTATGATAGTAATTTACAATCCAAGATAAGCCAATCATTAGAGGTGTAATTTCAACCCACTTATCAATAAACGGAAAGAATTTAGTTATGTTTCATCTCTAACAGGTCAAATGGGTAAAGTTATTAATATATTTAGGATGTAAGAAACAGGTCAATAAACATCAGCAGTATATTCAAATACTAAACTCTTCTAAATCACTTCATTAAAATAAAAATCAGAAAACTACATTATTATTTTGATAATATAACTATTCTGATCCCATATAACCTTTACTTCAATATTATACAAAACTAGAAAAAGGATAATATAGATTTACAGGTGAGCCATCCAATTCAACTCACTAAAGAAAACCTGCTGTCACCCAAGCCAACTTTGCCACCTCTAGTAATTATCATCGAGAGAAAATATCAACATGCCATTTTTTGATAGAATGTAAAATACAACGGTAAATCAACTTTTAAGAAGACAGGCGTCACATGTCATACCTTAAGTCCAAGATATGTAAAAAGGCCACTAGGATCTTTCAGATACTCGATGTCAGGTACAAAAAAGCTATGATGTTTGTGCATATGAACCATACAGCTTTCAATTGTTTTATGCTCTCGATCACACATAAAGCAACATGTTGGATCCACTTCCTCCTCATCTTCATCCATATCGTCATCAGTATCATCATCATCATTCACTTCCATATGAGCAGAAGATGATGCCATTTCACCAACCACATCATCATTCTCCGTGACCTCCTCCCATTCATCACTTCCATCACTTTCCTCATCAAATTCCTCCTCCTGTTGGGGGACCTTCTTCACAGTCCGGGTTGGAAGAGGCTTTATTACTGCATTATTCTCATCTTCATGACCAGCAGCCTGGGAAGCCCGCATAGTGTGAGTTCGAGATTTTAGATGCTGAGTATGAGCCTTGGCACTTCTATAACCTTTGCCACATAGGCGACAGCTGTACATCATAGCAGGACCATTCAGCTTATTCTTCTCTTCAGCAAGTGTGGATTGTCTGGCTAAAAAGAGAGCTTCTGTCACTCCTGGAACCCCTGCAATCTGTTTTTTTGAAAGATACATATAAATTCCAATATCCAAGCATAATAGAATACATCGATAACTGCATGTCTCAGAAAATGGTTAGGTTGGTCGTAATACAATATGACTACGGATAAATGCAACTAGCTCATGTAGATTCAAATGGATATCCTAATTACAAGTAGATAGCTAATGTACATTAAAATATCTATCCGGTTAGGCAAAATCTAGAGTTTCGACAGATTCTACGATGATCTATAACAGAACAGTGCATTAGAAAATTATCGTCGTTTGCAAAAGATTCCTTCGTCACAAAAATTATTGTTCAAAATTGGGTGAAAATTGTAGCAAGGAAAGCTTCAATAACCATCTTCTCGAGTTGGTTCAAAGTTTAACTAAATTGCTTCACACACCTCCGTCCCCCTCACCATTCCAAGAAAAAAGGAATCAAGTATGTACATCGGAAACCAAAATAAGTGTTAATGAGCCACATGCCTAGTCCCCTTTATACAGCAATAGTTACTTTTTTCTGAATTATCTTTTAGTTACAGATACTACATCACTAATACTACACAAAGAACAATTTTAAGCCATGTAAAAATCTCCAAGTTCGCATGGTAAGTGCCTTACCATAGAAAATTCATTGAACACACCAACGGTATTGTACATATGTATGGAGTCGTTACTAACAATATCACTCAAACTTGCTTCTTATATTGTTTCCTTTTACACAATATTGGTAATCTGCAGAACCACTATGAATAAATCCACTTTACTTTCATACTTGCACGAAAACAATTCAAACAAACAACTGTAATTGATATTGAATCTGATATATCTATTAAAAAGAATTAAATAAAACAAAAATGAAATTGCAGACTGTTGTTTGAAAATCAGTACTATATCATAATTTTAACACACTAAGTAGAAAGCACAATGGTAACTAAAATAATTGATCCAGTAACTTCATTTCACAATATAATCAACCAATTTTTATCTAACTTGATAAACTTTAGCATCAAAAAACCAGTCTAATATCACTTGACTTAGGTTAATCAAAAGAGAGCATACCCAAAACGAAAAACCTAATATATAACACGTATGTATGTATAATTAATAATAATTAACCTTGCGTTTGAGATTGTAGCGGTGCCATTCGGACTTGTAGTGAAGCTTTTGATCATTTTCATCTTCAAATTCTTTGTTGCAAGCGTTGCATGTAAGGCCCCCTGTCATCTTATTGTTTGAAATACAGAGAGAAAAAAGTATGCAATCGTCGGCTATTGAATATTGGAATTGTGAGTTAGGGCTAAAAGAAAAGTAAAAAACCGACTGTCACGCATTTTCTTGGTTTGTAAGGCGGTCCGGTCCACATGTTGATGCAATTGCAACCTTGCCCGAATAAGTTTTTGGTTAACGAAAATATGAGTAAAGTTTCTTTCATCTTGAAATTAAATATAGTTTAGATTTCTAGTAAAAAAAATTATAATCATTTTTTACCATCTCAAAATTTATCATTCGATATATATAACTTTTTTTTTTTCACTTTTCATTTCATAGATTATATTAATATTAATTAATATTAATATTAATATTAATTATAGATTATTATAAAAAAATGAAAATTTGAAAATTTCCTATTTTTGCTTAATTAAATATAAAATACTATAATTAATTTAAAAACTACTTCACTAATAAAAAAACATTTTAATAATATAAATACATACTTCATAAAAATAAAAACATTACAATATTAAAGATAAAACATTACAATACTAAAAATAAAAACGATACAATTATTTTATTTATTTTTTATTTTCCTTAAAAACACAATTACTTTTAATTAAATATAAAACATTATAATTAATTTAAAAATTACTTATTAGTTAATAAAAAATATAAAATATTTTTATACATTTCATTTTTGTTATAGATTTAAAAATTTTAACATACAATTAAATTTTATATAATCAATTTATTGGGCTAGTTAATTTCATATATTTAATTTTTTGGGCTAGTTGTTGGGCTAAAAAAAACTTAAAAATAAAAAGGCCAAAAATTGAAAGCCTATTAGGTTAAATAACAAAAGAGAAGAAGCCACTTGAACAATTGATCTTCATCATCATCTTCATCTTCTTCATTTTATTTTTATTTCTTAAACAAGAAAAAGAAGTAGAGAAAGAAAACAAAAAACAATTAAATAAGAGTGTGGGTCCCGAGTTTACTTCGATATGATCCGTGTTTTCCTTGACGACGACGGACCACCACGGCCCCACTCTGACCGTGGTGGACCGTAGTGGCTGCACGGGAGGCTCACCACGAACAATTCCTAGTAGTCTTAATGTATTATGTATCTTGACATATTATTTCTTTCTTATTTTGTATTAGAAACCGTTGAATCACAACGTTGTATACGTAATAGTGTTTTAGTGTGTGATAGTAATCTCTTACGATTGTATTTGATAACCCTTTTTCAGGTACCTTTTGAGTTACTGAAAATCAATAGGAGAAATACGGTTTTTTAGTTTAGAATTCCGACGAACATTGCTCTTGTCCTACATGTTCAATGGGAAGTTAGTTCAAGAGATCCCAGTGCATGTTCATTGCCTTTGTAGGTATGTTTATCAATTATTAATCGCATGTTAAAATTTTGCCATATCTTAAATAGCAGTAGCACTTTATCAAATGTAGCATGTTCTCATGAAACTCTTGACGTGTTTTTAATTCATGTATTTCGGAATACATGGTTTGTGTTCGCTAGGTCCTCCTAAGCTAATTATACTGTCTTTCTGTCAACTTTATAGATAAGTGATCTTTTAGTAACTTATATAGGTGGAAATACCAACCATTAGATTTTAAAATAAATATCAATGTTACTTTACTTTTGTATTTAAAATAGATATCTGAAGAGATGGGCACTAAATTAGGAGATGCTAATAAATAGAGAGATGTTATTAATGATTATGAATAATTAATAATTAGTTATTCAGATATTCATATAAATAAATATAAATATATATATATATATATAAAGTAATAAAAATTAAAACAGAAATAGAATAGCAGGGTATACTTAATCTAGAATAAAATTAAATTTAACTAATTAATTAATTATTACTAATTAAAGTTAAAATTTAAAATAATAAAATAAAAGACCGCCTTTGACTTTCATATTTGACCAGTAGCGTTTAATAAACGCGAGGCGTACCTATAAATATAGATAATAGATCCATCCACATACATACATACGCATCCTTTATTTCCAAGTGATCTGTCATTTCCCTTAAATGTGTGTTTTTACTCTTATTTCTTCCGTCTCTACAATTCTTCAATTGCATTTTCTTTTGATTTTGAATTTCGGATTCTGGGTTTGTTCCTTTCGTTGAACATCTGGATCATGCCATATATGCGTTAGGAAGCAATTTTGAATTGATTTCGCTCAAGGCTACTTTGGATTGGATTGATGGCCACCGTGACTGGATTTAGCGTTTCTTGATGTCAGTCGGTTTCCTTCTCTTTATGGATTGTAAGATTTAAAATTTTTGATTATACTTTATTTTAAAGTTCTTGTCCTTCTCTTTTAAAAGTTGTCATTTTTATGATAAATGGAACAGGGGATTTCGTTACAATCAAATGTTTGAATGAAAGGGTTATAGGTTTTTTTTTTTTTTTAATAATTGTACTCCGGGAATAAATAGATTATCATAAAGTCAGAATGATTATCTTAATTTAATGTTTTTGATATTACATTCTTTTTTATATCGATTCAAAATTTGAGATACCTGATGATGCAACTAGACTCGGTTTTGAAATCTTGATATCTTGATTGCATACTTCTTGAAATCTGTATATACTTTAACCTCTCTTTTTCTTTTTCTTTTTCTTTTTTTTGGCACCGGGATTGACTGGATTTTGATGCCTTGTGATTGTCGCAGTTCGGTGAAGGGATTGGTTACAAGAAGTGGACGTTTTAAGTGTTTTCGTCATGATTATTTTCACTTTATAAGTAGCTGTATTCTGAACCCTACATTGTTTCCATTATTACAATTCTTTTTGTTGACATTGTGGAATCTTCTGCAGTATACTGACTATGGAATGGAGGCAGGCGTTCTGCTTCTTGAGACCTGCTTGGATCACTTTGATGTTTATGAAAAGACTTCAAAAGTACTTCTCTGGAGCCTGTAAGGCAAACATCAATTGAAAGACTTTGGAGGAATAGATTGGTTAAATGACACAGATTGATACTGCAACACCGGAAGTAACGCAGAAATACATCACAGGTGCTCTTAAAAAACTAGTCATGTTTTACGTATCTAATTTCCTAATTTCATGTAAAGGTTTTTGTTTTTAACAATCTTGTTATGGACTTTATTGACTGATGGAGTGAGTCCTGCTGATAAAGAGAACTCCCAAAGCACGGATTGATCCAAAAAGGATCGTGTTTACTAACTTTGGTTTACCGATGATGATCTTTGGGATTGAAGTTCATGGCAATAGTAAAGTTTACAATGTCACTATTTTCCTGCATATTATTGGTCTTGGAGTAACAAGGCAAGTCAAATGCAACAAAATACAGTTTGGCTGACTTCAATCTGTTTACCCCGTATACTTTTTTTTAACTCGTTACTTTTTGCGAATTTTTAATATTTGTTTATTTATTTTACGAAACTTGACTACGGACCCCAAGTTGGTGAAGAGAATTGGGCTATTCCTTTGCACCACGTGTTGCGATTAAATTTCATAAAATGAAAGATTGTTTTTCAACAAATTTAAAGCATCTTTTTTCCTTACCCATTGGCAGGTATGTCAAGATCCAAGATGGGGTTGTTGCTTTGAAAATTTTAGTGAAGATCCTAAGATTGTTTGATCAATGGCCGAAATTTTACTAGGACTTCAAGGAGACATTCCTAGGAGTAGTCCAAAAGGCATTACCTTAAGGATGAAAAATAACGTTAGTCCTGATTCGTCAACAAGCGAAGCCTCTGCAGATATAGAGACATAGGCTAACTCCGTTTTCAAGCAATGTACTCTATTCAGTTGACGCCTTGGTGGCTGATGCATTGATTCAAATGCTGACCCGATCTAAGGATCCGTCTGAAAAAAAGGTTTATTCTTTCACTTATTTATTTGATTGATAGAAAAATAATCATTACCATATTCGATCTTTTTGTGCAATTGTAATTTGTAGTTGCGATATTATAACTTTTCAATATAATTAGAGGTGAACAAATTTTTTACTTTTAAGGGTAATTGTATCTTAGTTTATAGTTCTCAATAAGGGAAATACTACTAAATGCGTTTGACAAATGGTTTTGGTCTTTCTTTTACAGAATCAGATAATGAAGACATCAGAATGGCTGGTAAGTCCTTTTATGTTCTCCGGTTCTTCGTAATGCTGTTTCGTCTAACCACTACATTCATGCACACATGAGAATTATATCTGCTTGCCGGTAAAAATTTCTCTATGGGGCAGATTGAGGAATTGTGTGCTAGTCAGAGTGTATTGTTGCTTCTTAATAATCTGAAGTCCTTTCAAAACATATGGGTTCATTATGAAATTTCTTAAAACTCCTAGTTATAAATAAGAAGTATTATGTCCTTAAAACTAACCATGTTAATACTTACAAACTCACAACGTATAATCAACTAATGTTTTGTACCATCTTAAGAATCAAACATGTACATATTTCCTCACATAAAAAGCCTCACATCTTAAGAATATAACTGGTAACGTAACACAAACACATGTGATAGTGAATAGGTTTTCAATAATCAATATCAGTTATATTCAATTTCTATTTGATTTAAGGTATATTCAGATTTCAACATAACATTGATGTTTATTTTACTTTGATTTTTATACAGATTACATCTCTATCTTCGTTTTCTCTGTTTTAAGTTTCGCGGTCTAATTTTTCGTTTTGTTTTGTGACAGTAAGAATTCTTATTTTTCGTTTTGTTTTGTGACGGTAAGAATAACATAAACATAAATAATATGTTAGGTTACGTTTTGAGTTGCGTTTCATGTTTGATTATCTGTTTACTTTTATTTTATATCTCTTGATTAGTCACTTCATCTTGATGAGTTGTTGATTTATTTATTTATTTTATATTTTATTTGGTGCAGATGGTGGAATAAGCATCATCAGTATAACAACTTCTAAGAATCTTCCCGTTTAACATGAGTGTTCTCTTATGCTACTAATATGGTATGATTTATACTTTAATCTTGCAGTAAATAGTAAAATAGACCAAGAAGATGTCTCTTATGCTACTATATTGTATTAGTTTTATAATTCTACTAATATTAGATTCGATGATATTAATGATGATAATAATAGTAATAAGTATAGGTGATGAAACAGACGGGTATGCAGACAGAGAGTTTAAATGATTCGGATTAAATCGAGTCAGATTATAACGGGTTTAGATGAATAAGATAATGTTTGTGGATCCTATAAACATCTTAAAAGAAACAAATAAACAAATTACACAACAGAATTAAAAAAATTAAAATCGCCTCAAAAGTTTTATTTTGATCAAAGTTTAGACTTCGATTATTAATCGAAAATAACCGATAAAAATCAAATCGAAATCGAAAAACCGAATCGTAGAGATACTGAAATTGAACGATTTTGATTATTAAAAAGCCAAAATATTTAATTCGATTCGATTTTTGTCAAAAACAGAATCAAACTGAATCGTAACCACCCCTATTATTTGGGTTCAAAGTAAAGCACGTACACATGACATAAGTCAAACATAAAACCATATAGTACTATAAAAAGTATAATACTTAATAATTGCTTATAGGTATGATCATTTGATGTTGTTATCAAAATTACTCACTAAATTCATGATCATCATCGTGAAGACTTAATCCAGAAACATTCATCATTCTATCAGACACTTGTTTAGCCCATTTCACTATCTTTTCAGCTTCTTTATTTATCTTCTCTTCTTCTTTCATTGCTTTTTTCATTATCTTATTTTGTTCTTTTATTGAAAATGTCTTCAAAAACTCAACATCATATTCACTCCCCCAATCTTTTGAAGATAATGATTTAGAAAATGATCTATTCTCTTTCCCCTGTTTCCTGATAACACGTTTTTCCTTCTTTGGTGAACACCATAAACAACCGATGCTCCGCCGTGGCGGCGACAAAGTTCCAGATTCCGAATCCGATCCCGATTCATTCCACCGAGATTTATATGATCCAGTTCCAGATTTCGATCTCGATTTAAATTTTGGTTTCGCGGATTTTTTAAAATCTCTATTGTCGTCGGAATGTTGTTCTCGACTCCGGCGATCACAGGCTTCGGGTTCCGACTCCGGCGAAGACAAGCTCCATGAATCAGACGGAGATTTGGACAAACCGCTTCCGGATTCTAATTTTGATTTCGATTCCGATTTCAAACCGTTTCTCTTAGATAACTCCGAGTTCAAATTCGTGCATTTCGGCTTCAATTTCGATTCCCACGTAACTCGATTTTCGTTGGAATGTTCATCCGGAGACGATTTTTCTGTAGAAAACGTAGGACGCTGTTCGTTGGAGTTCGAATCGTGGCCGGAGCTAGGTGTGAATGACTTTGATTTCGCCGGAGGAAATCGAGAACCGGCAGCGACGACGGTGGTGGTAGGGAGGGATTTAAGTTTACGGAAACGGTTTTCAAGGTGAGACGGAAGGTTATCGGAGTTGGAGAACGAAGAGCAGTTAATTGCAGCGATTTGTTCCAGAACAGAGTGATCCATTGCTTGTGAAATTAGGTCTTCAACGGCTTTTTCGTCGTCACTGTCTGTAAGGAACGAGAAATCATCCGCCATTTTTTTTGTTGATTTTTGCAGTTGGAAGTGTGAAGAAATTAGGGTATTTTATTGAAGGTTGTTCCAGTAGTGGCTCTGTAAGAGCGTCTAGGGGTGGGGGCGTGTGTGTAAAGGATATTCAGTAACGGCTAACTCATGATTTTGGCATGTTGTGGCCACTAATTTCGTGTGTGGGACCTACCCACCTCAGGCCTCCAACATTCTATTCTATTCTATTCTTTTTCACTTAAAAAATATAAAACAAAAATAAAAATTCTCAAAGAAAGTATGTCAACGGATGGACAGTGGACACGTGGACTTAATACTAAGCAACAGGCTAGCCATGCATATTGTCGTTTAACGGATTGGCCTGATTGAGACAAAAGAATCCGTATAAACTTACTACATTAAGTCCAATATAAACATCACTCAAATAATTTATTTATTTTTCAACGGCAAAATTACTACACGATTATAATTAATGATTCGATTTCATAATATTCGTTCAGAGGGATAGGCTACTTATTCAGAAGGTATCCCTGTCACCCTTGAATCGGCGAATCTATGAGGCAAAACCCCACAAATCCCCACCAAGAAAGAAAACCCCTATAAAGAGACTCGAACCTGATACCTTTCGCATGAAGAAACAACATCCTTAAAGATACCCTTGGTATAGTTTAATTAACTGTATTTTAAATTTAAAAATAAGCTAAACAATTTTGTAGTGCTCATGTTTTCATTTTACGTTGTATAGAATACTTGCTTGCATAATTAGTAAAAATATTAAAGTAACAAATAAATAAATAAAAAATAAATTCAAAAAAATTGTAAACAGATTTGTACAATCCACAGCTCATAAGTCCAATTAAACAACAGGGGACATTGGGCCAGACTCCAGAGGCATATGTAAGCCCATAACCACTGTATATTGCTGGTCCAAATAAAATATAATTTGGCTCGGTCCTGCACTTCAAAAATATAATTTTAATGTTTTAAAATGTGCATTCTCATATTAAAATCATTCAGACTTTATGACAGAAAATTTCATTTAATTCTATGATGCAAACCTTCAAAGTGACCAATAATGTGGCTTTTACTTTCGTACAATGCATTTATATATGGTCTAATTGTGATTGGTACTATGCTTTGATATTAAGTTTATGTACGACATTCATAGACTTCTAAGCATACCATAACTTATACTCTTATAGCGCAAACTTGACTTTTTATTTTTATTTTATATTGTATAAAAAGGATAAATAACATATGAGTAAATAAAAGGTATATCTTAACAAAACAATGTAGAAATTATTACAGTTAGGTGTTATCGAAGTTAACCTCGAGTTTGAGTATCAAATTGAGCTAGAAACACATAATAAGTCGAGTTCAAGTATCTTGAAAACTTTCTTGAAGTTTGTACGAGTTTCTGTAGCGATACGTATACATTTAATACTTATGACTAGAATTAAAATCTATTTTGCTTTACAGAAAAATGAGGTGTTTTGGATCGCAAATTTGCAAGCGTCTATCTACTTAAAAGTAAATATTGATCTACATACTTTTTTTTTAAGTGCTTGTTATTGATTACAATAAGTAGATAAATAATTTTGTAGGAATAAGTCTCTACCCAAAAAAAGTATTTCAACGTAATTACAACACGAAATAAAATAAAACAAATAAGAACGAGTAGAAAAAGAAAATGTTATTCATCACCAAATGATGAGCCAAGCCCTGTGTTTAACATGGTTCCCTTAAAACAGATTCGTCGTCTGTTTCACAGGATACAACGGCCGAAACAATAGTATTGTCAGACTTAAACCACATGCCTGAAAAGGTTGTCACAGTTGTTTGTAAGTCAACCCAAAAGTTTGTTCCTAACATGACCAAAATCAATAAACCTAATGTAACTCAAACAAAGCTCATAAGCTTTCAAAAACAACAGTGAGTAAATTTTCTATGTGTGTTTCTTGAGTTTAGGATTTCATATATATCTCCCTCCATAATAAGGTAACAAAAGAGAGTTCACCTTATAAGAAAACAATTTCTCTATAAAATATTAGCAAGGGAAGTGAAAATAAAAAGCTTGTTTTGATGACAATCATGAATACCAATTAATACTCATAGGTTATGTTACAATAAAAAGTCACATTATATTACCATCTTTTCTAATCCTTGAGCAATACTTACCTATTACAAAAATAATTAATAACGAGATAAACAAGCAATCTCAGACACCTGGAAGGGTTTACTAATTAATTTGAGGTATTCAAGTACTTGAATTAGATATCGCCTTTTGGAACATAATCTTGATGCATATATTTCACTTTCAAGCAATTCAGATCTAAATGAGTCTCTTACGTGTCAAGCACTAGCCTAATGGAAAAAGGTCATTCTATTGAATCGTGATCGAAGTCACCATTGAGTCAAGCTTTAGCCTAGTTGAGTGACTTGTTTGCAGCCCAATTGTCTTTAAGCCAACATTTTGGAGACGACTATAAAGGTTTGATAATGACCAATAAAGACTAAAAGTGTAAACATACCAAAATTGTTTGAATTGTAGTACCAAGTTATCAACCCGGTTTAAGTCATTGATTGATGACTCATGAGTCATGATCCCTTCAAATGCTTTTTGATGGTACAAACCGTAAAACACATTGTACTTATAATTTAATCATAGGTCTAAAGTAGTTTTTGCTATCTTGCTTGGTCTCTTCTTTTAACAAGATTTTTAGTTGCAACCCTTTTGGAGTAAATATAATACTGAAATTTAACTTTATTAAAATTAAATGCAATACCTCTTAAATAAGGGTTTTGATCCGATTCACTCAAGCTTTTTGATTAAAGGTTATCGTATATATCAGTAACACCCATGACCCATCATCAAACATTTACATCGTTCTATTATAGTAGTATATATATATATATATTTCATATTATATATTCAATAATTAATATAATAATATTATTATTTTGTATTTGTATAGAAATTTCAACTATATTGAAACTTATTTTTAGTCAATACATTTCTGTAATCAACAAAAAACAGGTGATAATTTATTAGAGATTAATTGTTTAAACCTCACATACTTGTTACTTTTCTTTTTTCTAAATACATAAAAATAAATGTATCTAGACTATTTCATATATTAAATTTCTTTGTTAAAAAACATGCTACTATTCGAATATCAGGCTTGTTTTAAGAAAATACAAAAGAATTTTACAACCAAATTAAAGATTCGCATTGGGAGAGGGGAAAGATTTGCTTCATGTTTTGCGGATCCATGATTCTTTGTTCAATAAGTGTTCTCTTAGCGCATATCAAAAAGTGTTTATCGTCATATTTTTAAATTTGGTCAGATGTATATATTTACTTTTCTACTACTGTTATATAAGAGTAAAATCAATGTAGGTGGAGGTTCCAATTACATCACTAAAAAGTTAAAAATTTATAAAAATTACATAATTGTGTAATTGTTAAAATATTTATAAAAATAGTAATACTTAAAATCTTGAAAACCAAAATTTATATGTTAAAATTAACTTTAACTGATTTGTTCACATGTAAACTGTCCAGTTGTGATCATATATGTTTTTACGTGTTTTTATATAGAATTTTACATCTTTTTACATTTTTTATTTCTCATTTAAACAAATAATAATATTTACATACATATAAAGTTAATTACATATAAACAATCAACTTATTTGTCTTAGTAAAGATAAAGTTGAAATCACAAATTTGTTTAGTTTTGATATTTTTTACTTTTTGTAATGCGATATATTCTGAATCAACCTTATCTGTTTTGTAAGATAAGCAATTTTTTAAGCAAATTGATAACAATGCTCTAAGGGCATTGGATAAGGACGTCATATATAAAATCTAATATTTATTAAATAACAATGTTTTTATGTTTAAGATGCATCATAAATAATATCTTGAATGTATAACTCATCAAATGATTATAAAAACTTAAATGTTCAATTAATGTAATTTTTAATATAACGTATGCTAAACCATTGTTCTGACATTGTTTATCAAGTTCCTTTTTATAATAGTCAACCGATAATAATTACTCCATTACTTTTAATTTAAATATTCACGTTATGTGCACAACATTTATAGGTGACATTTGCTTTAAATATGGGTTTGAAAGATGATAAGTAAAGAAAATGATACGATAATTATATAAATTTGTTTGTTTACAAATATTGGTATTGGTTTTCATTAGTAGTTAAATAAGATACTTCGTAACATAGAACTAAACATAAAAGGTAAAATAGATTAGGAAAAGAGGAGAGAGAAGCGAACCAATTAAGTGATAAAGAGATGAATAGTGATAAATGTAAATAAAGTTGACACAAAATCACGAATTTTACTGGGTTTATCAAAATCCAATACTTCTAAATTTAATTCGTATTTTTAAAAGTATATCAAGACTAAATCAAGTGAGTTAAATGTGAAAACGGCTTTGGACGAGTAAATATTGTTAGATTAATAAAAGAAAGAAAAGAAAATTGATAACGTTGATTAGTTCGTACATTTCGTTTCTAATACATTATGTGAAAGACAATATAAAAATTGATTTAACAACCTGCTAAAAGGAGTGTACGTCTATCGAGGAAAACATGACTATTGTCATACAAATTATTTCCTTGTTAAACCAAGCAAATTAAATACGCACTTGAGAACCGATCCTAATATTGTAGTTCATGGGATCGAACTTATATACTCATTGGAAATTCTCAAACCTCCATGGAGTATGAACACGTAATCTTATTGACGCTCATACACCAAATCATTAGTATCATAAAGCACATTGTATAACCCTTTTAATACATGATTTTTATTTTTAGTACACGGATCAATATAAAAAGGTACGTATCACCACGTACCTTATATAACATGTACAACTCCTGGTTATCCAAAAAGGGTTGTAAATAAGATATACTAACCTGATAAAATAAAATAAAAGTCAGAAGGGGAATAAAATAGAAAGGAAGAAAACTAACTCAATGAAGATGGTCAAAGTCAAAACTATGTAAACATGGATCTTCTTCTCTCAAGATTCATCGTGCCTTTTATCTCCATTTACATGCACGCACAGGACAAGAGGGAGGCTACAAGACCCAAAGACCAAACATAGGGAAAATATATATATATTTAGTTTTCTTCTAACGAAAATCTATAAATCACAGTAATAAAACAAATATATATGATTATTAACATTCTGATTAATAACAAGTTATTAAAAATTTATTTTAAAATTTTACATATTATTTCTCCAACTATTGTACTTAATCTTTTTAAACTGCATTTATTTAATGCACACAAACTTCAATTTACTGCACAGTAGATTTCTCATGCATCACATAGTAAAATAAAATTCTGACTCGTAAAAATAGTCGTTTCATTTTTGGGGTTGTTGTTGGGATATAATATAGGCCATGCTTAATGTACTAATATAATATATAATATATATAATATATATAATATATAATTATAATTATAATAATAGTAATAAAAGAAGAATAATGACGAAGGAGGACAACGAAAGCAGGTTAAACATACCTGAGCTGGTGAATCCACTGCCCTAGAAAATGGTAAAAATCCCCAACCACTACCTCGACTTGTCATGATCCGGTGAAAGCCGGTTTCACTGACCATCGATTCTTATACACATAGTAACCGTACTACTATCCATATTATTCTTTACTTTAATTTTGTCCTTGACACTCTTCACGTATCTTTGATGGATATATCACATTATGACAAATTAAGGACAAAAGTAAATAAAACAAGTTTGCTACCACTACTACTACACGAAAATACACGGCAATTGGTGAATTTTTTTCTTTTCTTTTTTTGCAAATATATTTTTAGCATGAGTTTTTTAAGTTTTGTTTATTATTCATAGCTTTTGAGGGTTATTGTGTTACGACCGATAGTTAACTCAATAAAATGTCAACACATAAGTTCAAATAAAGTTTCACTTTAAAATAAATTGGTGATTGAGTGAGCCGCCCATTAACTTATATCCGTATATATATTTCTTTTAGTTTTTGACTTGGTACATAAATTTGCACCCAACATAATTCTTTTCTTTTTGTTACTAGATATGAACTACTAAAGCATCAACAATAATAAAATTATATTACTTGTTAACTTATATGTGTGTAGAATTAAGTTCCAGTGAAAACACAATGTTAAAATGAGAATCGTGGAAACAAAAATAGAACTTCACTCGTTTGTGAATTTCTATGAAGTTAAAAAGGAATAAAGGTTCATAAGTAAAAAAATGTGTAAAGTCAAAAAATAGTAAATGTTCACAACTGAAAAGATTTGTGAAAAAAATAAAATAAAGGTTCATAGTTAAAAGTTGATGTGAAGCAAAAAAATATAAAGCTTCACATGTTTGTAAATTTATGTAAAGTCAAAAAATAATGAAGGTTCACAATCAAAATTTTATGTTAAATCAAAAATTAATAAATATTCACAATTAACAATTTTCGTGAAACAAAGAAAATAAAAATAAATTGTGAATTGAAACCGAAAGTGTTTTCACCATTATCATTTTAACATCGTATTCTTATTGGAACTCAACTCTGCATATATATAATTGTGAATCTTTATTATTTTTTAATTTTACAGAAAAAATAAATTGTGAAACTTCATTACTTTTTAGTTTCACAAAAATTTACAAAGAAATTAAGCTTTATATTTTTTTGCTTCACATAAACTTTCAACTACGAATCTTTTTTTTTATTTCACTTCACAAATTTTTTTTAATTATGAAACTTTATTATTTAATGACTTCACAAAAAAAAAATTTGCCAATTATAAATCCTTATTATTTTTTCACTTCATATAAATTTATAAAATAATATAACTTATATTTTTATTCTCACCATTTTTATTTTAACATTATATTTTTTATATTCTATGTATATATATATATAAAATATATATACCATCAAGTCCAAAGGCTCATCATGTTTAGCCACATCATCATCATTAACTTCTTTAATAATTTATGTTTTCATTTATACTAATTTTCTTATATTGATAAATATTGACTTAATTTACGTAGCTAATTAAATAAATATATAATTTGTATTTTTTTTAACAAACTATCAATAATATATTATGTTACTGATTCATGCTTATTGACCCTCACATATTTTTAATTTTACCTTATTTTATCTTACTATATAAAAAAAAAAAAAACATAAACTTCAAAGCATCACCATGTTTTGCATTATCATCATTAACTTCTTTAATAATTTGTTTTGCATTTATACTAATTTTCTTATATTCATAAATATTGACTCAATTTACATAGCTAATTAAATAATTATACAATTTGTGTTGCTTTTAACTAACTATAAATAATATATTATGTTACTAATCCATTCTTATTAGCCTTCACATATTTTTAATCTTAGCTTAATTTGCATAGAACTATAATATTACTTTTTTTAAACTAATCATCGATTATATTACTAATATTTCATTCATACTAATTCTTACATATTCATTACTTGGTGTTAGTTTGTGTAGTAACCTAAAATCATGATATATATATTTTTATTTTTAGCTAACCATCAATTATAGATATATACTTGCCCTAAAGTTTGACAATTAGTGTAAGAAATTAACACAGTAAAATTATATAGTTATAAACTGAACTTAAATAAACTTAATAAAAAGGCTAATAAAGGTATAAAAACTATTTACCTAATAAAATATAAAACTCATTTTTATAAGAAGTATCTAATATAATAAATACGTTAAAACTAAAATCAATGCATAATGTAGATCTTTCTTCTTGTATCTTATCTTACTACATATATTATGAAAACTCATATTATTCATCATTTATATCTAGATTATCTTTTCTTTCTTATTATTGATAATAAACTATTTATATAGTAGGCACATTAGCACATTGAAACTTTACCAGTAATTTTTTCAACACAATTAAATCTTTTTACTCTAAGATAATTAGCACCAAAAATTATAAACATGATCTAATATTACATCATATTAAAACAATTAATTAAAAGAGATAAGTTGTTAGTTTATTTGGATAAATGGTGTTTCAAGATATTTATAAACAAATTAACATAAAATTATGTACTTTCAATTAAAGAAAACTCATCAATTACTTTTACAGTGTAGATTTGTAATGTTGTGTCAAATTTTCAAGTTACATGTAACTTTTTAATCTAAGTTTATAGTGTTTTTCATTTATTTGGATATTATAGATTTCTTTTCAACGACTACAAATTTAATAAGTTTTTAATCAATTACACACTATTATCGTTTTAATATTTATGTTTTGATCAAGTATGAACCTTAAAAATAATATATATATATATATGATATTAAATTAATATTAATCTTTTTGGATGTGAGTCATACACACCCTAAAAATTTACTAGTATATATATATATATAATATAATTGATTGATGGAGTATAAAAAACGATCAACTTGAAACTTGTAATATTTGGTATCGTGTCCACGTTCCTTTATTTGGGGAAATCTCATTTCAAAAGCAAAAAGTACAAAGCTTTTTTCTTTACAAGCCGCTAAAATCATATAAAATTAAAATTCTATGGCTAAGTTTAGGACATCATAATTGAGCAAAACAAATATTTTTTAGTTGGTTTAGGAGACTCGAGATTCTTAATCACTAAGAACTTGAAAAAAAAAAAAAAAACCTTAAACTTGACAAAATTTCGCCCGGTCAAAACTCATATTTGAATGTAAACGCTTTGTCCGTCACTACACTTTCATGTCATTTAGTCTTTATATGAGTCACTGGTAAATTTTACGAGTTGTGCTCAAAATTTTGTTAAAATTTAGATCTCAATTGAAAGATTTTACGATATTGATTAACGAAAACAATCTCGATTTTACGTAGGATCTAAAATCAAAGAATATATTTAGGATCTTAACTACGATCACTCAAATTGCGTATAGACATCCATCACTAATCATAATTGTGGGTTCTTTAAAACTAACCGGTAGCTTGATTTTATATTTGTAGCTAGAGGTGAACACATGGGCTTTAGCCCGAGCCCAGGCCTGAAAAAAGCTCGAAAAAACTCGGTCCGAAAAAGCCCGGTATAACACCCCTCATTTCATTATAAGAATATAATATTAATAAACTCGGAAGCATGAATTTAAAAATACATTGCATTAAAATATATATCAAACATTGCACATAAACAGTTTACATTTTCAATATATACACCAAATTCAAACTGTTTAAAAACTACAAAAGACGGGGTATTATAAAATTTACAAAACAAGGTTTATTACAAAAACCATATCAGAGACCAAGAGCGCAGTCAAACATTCCCTGATCAACCATTCACCTCCTGCACCCACAATCAATCAAAACATGTCATGCAGGAAGTAAAATGAGGGGTTAGCACGAAGCTAAGTGAATAGATTCATCACACTCCATTCAACTTAGCATAACAAGTTGTTTACACCAAATAATCGTAAACACACATAATTCAATGAGGATCGGTGGCTCTGGGGATATCATAATACCCGGGGATTCCCCCAAGAACACTTACCGTCAATCCGTATGGCCAATACAGAATAGACCGATAACTATTGGTTATTAAACTCATACACAGGTCTCAAACACAACAAATGAATCAAAACCTGTGTAAAACACATAATAACCAGAAGTCCAACTACACGTTGACCTCAATAACATAGTACACATTGGTTCACATAACACGTAGATCAATAATCAATAATCAATAATCAATACTAAACAGTCTAATACACATCTACGTTTACTTGTTGTAACCAAATAGTTACAACTAAATCAAATGATGAGTTCCGAATCCACTCACCGATACCTCTGACGTCTCTACACTCAGGATTCTTATATCACTGAGTCTTACGTTGATCTGAAACAGAAAATCATACACAAGTCAGAAGTTCGTTCCATAAATATCATTATAGTCTAATTATCCAATCAGGTAATCCCTGAAGTCTAGGCAAACAAAAGTTCAATCAAAAATGAACTTAGAAAATTTTGCAATGATGTTTAAAACTGAAAAATGTCATTTTCGGGCCCTAGATGACCTCGAATGGCCAAAAACTGCCTAGGCTATAGTATATAGTCTTGATTACTAGGTCGATTCCAATGAACCATGAAATTTTCAACTAAATCCGAGTTAGTGATATTTTCACAAAACCGCGTCTCAAAAACACTACGCATTTTCAAAATTTGCAAAACAAAACTCTTTTATAAACTTAGCGACACAACCATTGTGTCACACCACAAGCCCTTGCGACACTACCACTGTGTCGCACAACAACATCCTGCGACACAAACCTTGTGTCGCAATACCCAATATGGCCGCCTTAAGCGACATAACCCACTGTGTCGCATAACATTCATGCGACACAACCTGCGACACAAACCTTGTGTCGCAATGAAGAACATACCAGTTCCCAGATTCGAAATTCGCGAATTCAAAATTTGTAATACTCA
This sequence comes from Logfia minima, assembly GCA_963921325.1. Classification (NCBI taxonomy): domain Eukaryota; kingdom Viridiplantae; phylum Streptophyta; class Magnoliopsida; order Asterales; family Asteraceae; genus Logfia; species Logfia minima. Next base: position 7,052,398 of record OY992764.1, on the reverse strand, counting down.
AATTAACTTATTACACTCGGTGCAATTCACTTATAAACAACAACAACACATAACAATCAAATTCTTACCTTGAATTCACGGATCAAAAGCTTCAATTAAGAGATTAAAGTTACTTTTCACTTTCTCTCTCAATTCTCTCCCTAAAAACGATTTTAAGGGTTTGGAAATGTTTTGGAAATGGTCTGGAAGACTTAGACGGTGTGTATATATATTTAATCTCGCAATTACACTTAAGCTCCTTAGTTAATTTCAGTTCAGCCCGTTTTGCGACACAGTCCTGCGACACAACCATTGTGTCGCACAGACACCACCTGCGACACAACCCTTGTGTCGCAGAAAATCAAAAACTTACAAATTTTGAATCTACTAATATTTCACTAGTCACAATAAGTCAAAGGGCTTATTTATCTACGTTTCACAATGAAAAACATAATATTAAATAATTTCTAAAACAATTAAATATTCGATTAAAATAATAGAAATTACCAGAGGATGTTACACCCGGCCCAAAGCCCTGCCTGGCCTGAAAATCCTAAACAGGCTTGATATTAGTCACGAAAGCCCGGTCCGGCCCGGGCCCGGGCCGAGCCAGGCTAAGCCCAAAGCACGAAAAAGCGTGAAAAAAAGCCCAAAGCCCGAAAGCCCGAGCTTTATACTAAAAAAAAGCATGGGCTTTTTTCATTGCACTATGTTTTTTTAAATTAAATGTTATGCATATCCATATATATTTGTTTACATGCATTAGTGACAAGTGATTAAAGACCTTGATATATTAAAATATATATACTTTCTGTTGGTTTAAGTAATTATTAGAATCCTTTAGTCTATTATTACTCTATTGATTATAAAAGTACATTTTAATTGATTTATTATGTTTGTTCCAAATTAAAAGTATTATATAAAAACTATTGTACACGATATTTAATCAAAAAAAATAAAAGGGCCCGAAAAAGCCCAGTCTGGACTTTTAAAAGCCCGGGCTAAGCCCGTTTAGCCCGTTCAGACCCTAATAGGCCTAGTTATTTTGTTAAAGCCCGGGCTTAGCCCAGACTTTTTTAGGCTCGGTCTAAGCTAAGCCCGGCCCGGCACAGGCTTTGTGCACCTCTATTTGTAGCTGTAAGTTGTTTATACTTTTTTTTTAACCGTTTTGCAAAGTAGCTAATGTTGGAGCCTTAATATGTGAATTGACATAAAATACATAAAAATAAAACTCGGAAAATATGAAAACAATCAATAAGAGGTATTTACGTCATTTTAATTTTCATAAGCTCCCCTTTTTTTAATGGCTACCCGAAGTATATTATGTTAGAGCTAATTTTTTCAATAAGTTTTTATGTTTTTGTTTAATAAATATTATAATTGACTACTAACTTTATATATATATATATATATATAACTATAAGTGCTACTAAGTGGAGTTATAATTGACGACTAGGTTCTAATAATTATAGATTAACTATTACCTTTAATATTACAATATCCTTTTTTGTGTATGTCGTAAATTTTTCATAAAAAAAATATTATTTGACAATGTAAAACAAACATATTAAAATATGAATTTTAAGTGAACAAAAATTTACTATTTAATAATAATTTAAAATTGTTAGGAGAAATGTGCATATTTCTATTAAGTTAAGTTATGGTTCATAATTTATTGTATGATGTAACTTTTTAGGATTAACTCCCTATCAAATTATACAATAACAAACAAGATTATATTAGTATTTGTTTTATGAGAGAAAAATTAAAATGAGTCATCTATTATGAATTTAATTATTTTGTTTATAATTTTTATATATCATCAAAATAATATGACCTTAACAGTTTGCATTTTATAGTTGCTATTGGTCAGTGTTTTGAATATTGGTAAGTGTATTTTAGCATTTTAGGATAGATTCTAGAAAAAAAAAACACTGGTCAATATTCAAATTATACAACCTCAATATTACAAAAATCATACAAACTTTTTTAGATTTTATTCAATAACGAAGTTGATAATACTAATATTACAATGCATGAGTAAAAAAACTCGTCCTTTTATATAATACATGTTCACATATGAATAAATATATATTTTTGTATTGATAATAGAAATAATTATGTTTTGTAGGATAATCAATTACAAGAATCAAAACTCATGTAAGTTTGTTACTCACTTTAAATCATTTAGTTTGAGTACATGGAGTATAGTTTGTAATTTCATTCTTTTAAAAAGAAGAGTATTGCTTATTCAATATATATGTATACATGTTTTATGACTTCTATAATTATCTTGGATTTAAGAAAGTCATAAATTAGAATGTCATGAAATTACTATTAAATGGTATTTAAGGATATTTGTATGGTTTAACCAAACATGATAAGTGTAAGAGTAGGAAAAAAGGAGTTAGCTAAATGCTAATCAAGGTTTGATTAATTTTAAATTAATCAAAAGGGGACCTAGAAGACTAAGATAAATGATGAAGGTCTTATAATGTAACGACTACAAGTTTCATTGTTATTAATAAACATTTTATCTGAATTAAAATGATTAGTTTGTTGAGTCAAAGCATTAATTTTTTAAATTAAAAGGTTAAAAAACTCTTTTCTCTTTTTTTCTTCACTAATTTTTTCCTTTTCCATTAAACCTACTTCTATATATATATATATATATATATGTTATAATGACATTCCAATAATTAATTCTAACTTACTATTATCCTTAAATGTACTATGTCACTATTTCATTACATTTAATAATCACAGTCTATTATCTCGGAGGTTTTAGAAGAGGCAAATGATTATATTACCATCAACAATTACTATCGCTACTGTTACATCGGAAAACAAGAAAAACAACTCTATGAACTCGTTAGATAAATGTGTTACGCATAGGGTGTTTTTTACGACAACATTCCAAAGGTTCGTAAGAGATTATACAGCTTTAACTTCTATTTTTAAAAAGCATCGTCCCTTATAATATCACAATTCTTGTTTGGCACAAAAAGAGAGTATTAAAAAATAATTCCTTTAAGAGCAAAGAGAGTGGTCACTTGACCGCTTCAAAAATTGTTTAACACATCATTGTCACATCATTTTCATATTAAAATCACACTTTGATCAATTTTTACTCGTACTTATCACACTGAAAATCGAACCTACATTTAAACATTTTTTCCTTTATAAATAAATTACACACACAAAAAAAAAATGAAAAAGAAAAGGTGGTTATCACTCAAAGTGATTGCAACCCTTTTGAACATATCAATTTGTGAATCAAGTTGAGAGCTGGAGTGATCACATCAAAGTAATTCTTAATCACTTTGTGACACATCACTCCACTCTAAGTATAATCCCATAAAACTAACTTTTCTAAAGAACCTCAAACCTCTATTTATTAAATTACTATATAACCCTTTTTTTATTATAAATTCAGAGTTATAGAATAACATGTTTATTTATATCATTTTATATTCATAAACTTCAATTCTAACTAATTTAACAAACACTTTTAAAAATAAAATTTCACTTTCAACCCTAAAATAAAAACTCGAACTTAAACTTTGAAATTTCTATTTTCGATCTCCATCTTGTAACTAATTTTGTCGAACACACCTGTAGAGAAGAATAAAAAGAATGTTGATGCCTAATCATATTTCCCACCTTTATAACAAAGTGTTTATAAACCCTGTATGATGATTGTTGTTGATACTAAAAATACATACCAACTCAGCACTTATCCAATGAGACAACGCCATGTGTCATATGTTTAGGCTCTTCAAGACATCCTGGTCCAATATGTCTTCAAAAATAAAGACCATTTATGATTTATGTTTGATCCAGCATTACATGGACTGTCACTGTGTCCCCATAGTTTATTCATACACCATCCCTTATCATATCATATTTTCTTCTTACGGGACCACTCTTGACCCAAAAATGAAATGCTACACTTTTTCATATTTAGAAATTATAATAGAATTGGAATTAGAGGTAGGGTCTAGTAAACTTGGTCACATTCATGAAAGAAGAATAGTTTAACCAAAATAAAGACCAAATCCCATTGGGATCTGCTAGGTTCATTTGTACTATTGGTTTTTTTTTATTATTATTATTTTAAAAAACGTAGTGTTAATTCAATAAAGTTGTAATGCCTCTTAGTAAAAGGTGCACTAAATCTCGACAAATTCTTTTAAAACAAAGTTTGTGGAATAACATTATTGTACTACTACTACATCATCATGAAATAATGAGTCAAATATACTTTCAAGTGTTTGTACTTTTATAAGTTTTTTATAACGAACTGATCGCGACTAACATCTCCTAGCAATCACAACGGTTTAATACAAAGAACAAAACTTATAAGGTAAACCTTCAATTCGTTAACATTTCATTAAATTAAGACAATTTTCTCTATCCTTCTATCACAATTTAAGTTTTTAAACAACTTATTTTCGTTTGATGTACATTGAAATATGGTTGTGCACGAATTCAATTGGGCATCTTTGATATATAGCTGGCTTTTTTCGCGTTGAACAGATTAATCGTTTGAGCTTATCCAATGGATGTGTACTTTACATTGGATCGGTATCATTTTATAGTTTGTAGCAACAGGACTATTTTTTCAAATTAGTTTCATACGACTAAGAGCTATATCACACAATTTCAGCAAAAACTACTATCTAAAAACTTAATTTGTAGGATAACTAGTTAAGCTCGTAACTCCGGCTAAGAATGTGTTTGTTACGGGTCATAAACACAATTATCTTGAAAGTTATATTAATTAGTGATATATTAGGTAAACCAATCATGTTTATTTGTATACTTTTAACTTTACGGTCTATATAAAATATTATATATATTTTTCAAAAGCTATTAGTGTATTAAATTCTTTTTTTTATATATAAAATATTTTATAAAATTTTTCAAATTTCTTTACTTACTACCGTATAACACATAATTAAATGATTTATTATTTTTTTAGAAAGTCCAACCTACACTATTTATCCTATGTAGTATAGGATAAATATAAGCTTATAGGTTCCTCACATACTACTAAATTATAAGCTTTTTAATGATTATATATAATGTATTATGAAATAAAAATGAAACAATCAGTAAAATGAAAATAAATAACAAACAAACAATTATATCTTGTTCAATTCTCTACCATTTTATTCAAAAGAATACAAAGGTAGGTTTATGTTTATCCTTTAAAAAAAAATCTTGAGTGTGCAAATTAATTGTCTATTACAAATATGCATATAATTATTAAGCAAATATAATAATTACACTGTTAATTAATAAGATTTAATTATTCTTCACTTACACGGTTTTTGTGTAACACGCACATTTTTTTTTATATTTTTTTTTATACTCAACATTTCATTCAACAGTGTAAATAATATTTTTCATATACATATAAATAACATATCGTTTACAAATATTACAAACGTGAGTTTTCCCTTTTCAAAAGGCTCTCCCAATATCTGAGCATGATTTAACGGGAGTAAACACTTATTACCAACAATAGTAAGCACACCACTATTCGTGTTGCGGTTCCTTCCTAAGACCCTCTTTCCCTTTACTCGACCCACCTGTATCAAACAGCAACAACAAAATGGGTAAGCACACGAGCTTAGTAAGTAACAAGATCACATCAACAAATTAAGATAGAAATCTCATAGAACACCGTGATCACTTTTAATCACTTTGCCCAATTAGGGTTCACATTCACACTGCTAAGCCATTTATGATCACTCAGCATAAAGAGGGTCAATATTAACACTGTTAAGCCATTTATGACCACTCAGCATAAAGAGGGCTAATATTAACGCTTTAATTGCTGAATTAATACAGTACACTCAAGTATTCCTGCAATTTGGATATTCTCATTCAATTTATATCCTCCTATTACTTACCTCGAAATACGTGTAATTCTGTAAACCTCTGACCTTCCACAACCGAACACTGGTTTGTACACCACATATAAAAATAATTAACTCTTTTATAAATTTAGCAACATTTCTTTAAAGTCGCTACAACACCTTATGCGACACTATCATTAGTGTTGCAGAACATATCATGCGACTTTATCAATAAAGTCGCAACACTTCAAAGTCGCATACTGCGACTTTATCATTAAAGTCGCACAACGAACAGATCAGACCCCAAATCCGAAATTCTCGAATTCAGACTTGTTATATTCAAATTAATCTGTTCCAATCCTTTCAAATCACGTTATATCGTTTATAACACATAATAATTGAAGTCTTACCTTGAATTCACGGTTCAATTGCTTCAATTTTTGATTTAAAACTTGATTTCTTACTCTTTCTCTTTCTTTTCTCTGTTTCTCTTTCTAAAACCGACTCATGAGCTCGTTTACTGTTTCCGGAAATGTTTAGACGAATTTCGAATATATATACCTAGTAAATTACACTTTAGCTCCTCAATTCATTTCATCCAAATCCGTTATGTGACTTTATCACTTAAGTCACAGGGCTCGTAGTGTCCCTACCTGCGAATTACCCTTAGTGTCACAGAACACACCAATTTTCTTAAACTTTAAATTTTTTAACTATTTTTAAGATGTTACATTTTGATTAGTTGAAATTAAAAATGACTAATTATTTAAAGATATTCTATAAATAAAAAATATGAACAATTAAATTGAGAAACAGCAAGTGACAATTAAGAGACATTTTTAATAGGAGGTTTTTTACGTGCATGTTTTGTAATTGTTTTTTTATTTTCTAATTATGTTTGCAAAAATTGAATCTATATCAAATGGTTATATGTTAATTTGTGTATAGATTTTTTATGCTTTTAAATTCGTTTTTCTATTAGAGAGAAAATGTTTTTTTTATATAAAAAAGAAATGTCATCCGATTAACGAATTGTTTCCTTCGTCCAATTTTAATCGAACATAACTTTACTAAAAAAGTGCGTCCAGTTAAGTTTCTCATTAAGAAATAATAAATAATAATAATAATAATAATAATAATAATAATACTCGTAATTTTACTAATCCTACGAAATTGTGACGTCTATAAATGGGACCAAAGATACTTTGGCCTTTAGTTTCTCTCTCTATTTTAAAACGTTGGTAGTGTTTGCTTCAAGCACTCGACCTGCAATTCAGCCGGGAGACAACACCAAATTCCTTCCCTTCCTTACTTGTTTCCAACACCGACCAAATTCTTCCTTATTATTATTCTTATTAATTAATTGATTAATTGATTAATTAATTATCATTTCATTGTTCAAAGTGTCCTTGTTTTGGTAATTAAGCTTTCATTAATTTATCAAAATCTCATTCTGTATTTCTAATCTATCTCCTTCATTCACATTCCGACCACCTTTTGCTAATTATCGATTTGCTGAAGACGAAGAAAACCAAATATTATAAAGTAATATTTCTGCAAAAACAAAACAAAAATCGCTGTGACGAATAGAAGAAGAACAAGAAACAGAACACACACAGTGTGTGTGTGTGTGGGTGTGTGTGTCATTCAAAGGTAAGTCATTATCAAAACCTTTTTTTCAATATTTTCAAAATAAATTAGATAACTCAATTCCTTGTTCATTTCTGTTATGTGGTGATTATTATTATTATTGTTATTTATTAAAAAAATATAATAAATAAATAAAGTTAGATCATGGAATAGATTATCGAGAGAATAATGATAATGGAAGCTTAAAAAGAAGGGTTAAAGTAAAAGTTAGTTTGTGGGCATAAATATTTTTTGGGGATCCCGGGGATTTCTATTTCTTCTTCTTGTTGTTGTTGTACTAGTTTTGTGTTTTCTACTTTTTGTTGGTCCCGAATCCAAATTATTTTATTTATCTTTTTATCTTTTTCTTTTTCTCATATTCAACCAATTTTAACTTAAAGCTTATATTTGTAATCTCAATACACCAAACAATAATAATAATTTCAAATTATTATTTTATCTAAACTATATTTCCGTCGAATTTACTCTATATATACGACGACAACAATACTCAATCTCGTCATTATCGAATATGAAATTTACTTTATATATATTTTATTATATGTAAAAAGATACACGGTGAAGTGAGGTTTAAGTAGATTATCCAAACATTTTGTTTTGTTCTTGTCTATTTAGATTGATATTCGCGATTTGTTATTTTTATTAGATTGAAAATCAATGAAGATAGTTATATTTTATAAAAGTTGAAATGTGTTTATAAACAAACTTTAAAACGATTGTTTGACAATGTTTTATCGGCCGTGGAAATAAGCAATAAGCTGATAAACATTTATCGACTGTACACGGTTATTTTGTATTGCAGTATTAAGTATTTTAAAATTATTATTAATATAATACTGATATTTGATTGTCACGTTTTATTTAATCCATCTATATGAAATCTTTATTTTATTCGGGTCATCGGAGAAATGGATAACATTCTCAATGTCTAAATTTTAATTTGAATTTCATGGTTAATAAATATTTAATTGTAGTTAGATGGGACCCAAATAAGGATGGCGTCATAATTAGTACGGTAATAATAGTTATTATTTTTCTTTTTTAATTATATAAATTAATAATTAATTATGCAGTGAAAAATAAAGAAAGGTGAGAGAGAAGATGCTGACGTGTATAACGTGCTCAAAGCAGCAGGTAGAGGATGAAGGAGAAGAAGTGGGGGCGCGTGGTAACAAAGACGCCGTCAAAAATCTCACCAACCAGGTTTCTTTGCTTTTTATTATTATTTTTTTTAATTTAATTGTGATTTAGTTTAATTAATTAATTATTATTATTACAATTGATTAGTTGTTTTATGCAGTTATTACTTTAATCCAATACTTTTTACAATTAACATTTGCATGAATTAATTTAATTCAAATAATTTAGATAGTATATTATCAATAAAAACATTAAGAAAAAAGTTCATCAAAATGTAGTTTGAGATCTTATAACTTATGCTATATGACTTGCTTGTGATGACCCTTACATGCATAGTACAGGTTGTATAACAATACAAGTGGCAAACAACCTTTAATTTTTATGTACATAACTACCAATTTGTTTACCTTTCACTAATAGGTAGTACTAGTGAACATTTTTATACAGTAGTTACTTTTTACCTTTTACTCAACTTTAATAAATAAAACAAGGTCTAGTTCAGTTATAACTGGACTACATTGTTCTAGTTCTAGTTACTGTAGTAAATTAAATAAATAAAGTAGTTACCTTATTTATTCTAAATTTAGGTGTACACCCACATACTATCAACTATCACCTTTTGGGGGTGTGCAAAATTTTAATGATGTTTTTAAGTGCCTTGTTTAATTTACAAAACATCTTTTTTCAGTTAAAATTTTAAATTATAATAACAGCGCCTAATTTAATTAATGTTTTTAAATGACACATAACAGAAACTTATGGATAAATATATTTTAAAACGATTTATTTGACATAGGTAACATCAGCATTGTATAATGCTGTAAAGTATGTCTGTATAAAAAAGGAATTAATAATGCATGTAAAGTAAAAGACAGGCTATTTAATATTAATATTAATATCCAAAAGTTAAAAGAAAAATGCAAAACTGTAAGTCTAGTTGGGAAATAAAAGATTTGATATGATAGGTGCAATTATTAAATTAGAATGCCCACAAAATGAAGTAATCAAATTCTTGGACTGCCCAACAAAGCTGTTGGGTGGCTTTCTTTTCTTTTCTGTTGTTTCATTTGTTGGTGATGGCCATTTGGTATCACTTTTTACAGTCTTGTGTTAATAACAGTAATAATTGCAGTAATTTTTGGCAGGCTGCTGCTGCAACAGCTGCATTAGTCATTCTTTTAGATTTACCTCCAACCTAGGAAATCAATACCATTATTAATTGACAATTCATTTTCCAATTCGCAGGACTATGATTAATAGGATAGAGTAGTGACACATATACATAAATATTTAGTTAGTATGGCTGATTATATGCTTTCTTCATAAAAAATTTGAAGAGGGCTCATTAATTATCTTGAAACCATAAGTTGCTACTTCTTGGCTCCCTTTCAAGTTTCTAATCCTTTTGCTTTTAACAGTTTGAATAAATATTGCTACCTTAGTTAAAAAAATATACACCATCTTTAATTTTAAGTTGGTCCTGAATTACACAAAGTTCTCTTCTTTGTCTAGAAGTTTATTAATTGTCCACTAGGTTCATGAGTTTCCTCGCTCTTATTGTGTAACAAGTCATAAATAATATTCTCATTCCAATCAACTTTTATTAGAATTATTCATTAAATCAAGTATTTTACTTGGTTGGGATGAATAAAGTATCATTTATAATGAAGTTTACATTTTCACGTATGTTGATGATGGTGTTTTTGATCCTCCATTTGATGTGATGTTTTGTTTGAAGTTATTACTCCCTCCGTTCTAAGATAAGTGTCTATATTTTCTTTTTTTAGTTTGTCTCAAAGCAAATATTTACATTCGAAAATAGATAATCAACTTTACTTTTTTACTCGTATTTATACTTTTTCACAAAAGTCTATAATAAAGTAAATGATAAAAATGACATTTGACTATTAAAAAACTATACATTCAAACAAATGGATGTCTGTCCATGTTGGTAAAAGTGACACATACTTGTCCCCTTTTGGGACCCATGATTAAATTCATTCCACATAACCACCGTATTTGTATTTTAACTGTATGATTCAAGGTTTAACCAACTAAGTTATCAAGGTCCTAGTCTATTGTCACATACATTTGGACCTCATACAACAACAAACCAGAATCATGTCAAAGTCTTCTTGTATTTTCCATTGGTTTAGGAATCATAATGTATGATCAAAATATCAAATGATATTATTACATTATTAATGTCAAGTGTGGACTAAAACACTTTTTTAGTTTAATTAATTCATTAATAATAATGTGCAACAGATGAAGGACATGGCAATAAAAGTTTCAAAGGGGAAGCCCCCAACAGGACCAAGCAGCTTCAAGAAAGGACACAAATCCTCCTATACAGACTTTGACACAATTTCTAAAGGGGTACGCTATCCTTATATGCAACCCGGTGGCAGTTCAAGTTCGACCCCTGCTTGGGATTTCAATAGCAACAACGGTGGAGATTATGAACCCCCTCGTCAGTCGGGTCATTTGGTCTTGGATGATGATGATGATCCTATCGAATGGATGGCTCAAGTGGAACCCGGTGTTCAAATTACTTTTGTGTCTTTGCCTAATGGTGGAAATGACCTCAAGCGGATTCGGTTCAAGTAAGACTTATGAATCCAGTTTTATAAATATTTATATACAAGATCAAACATGTCTAAAGTCACGACATTTAAAGAGTAAAGACCCCTACTAGTTAAAATTTCGTAGTGTAAAAATAGAAATAAAACATACTTGTAGGCGTATGGTCCCATTTTGTTTAAAGTCCAGCTTAAAGATAGATTTATTGGTTAACTTTGGGACCGAATACAACTATGGTCCTTGTATACTCGTAGTACATTAATGTGCTAGAAATCTTGTCTCTAAATTGGTCCTCTCCTAAAACGACATTCTCCACGTTATATACGTAGCTTTAAATCCAGTGATTGATTTTATTATTTTTCCTTTTCGTTATTTTCTAAATTTAGCTTACTTTGTTACACATGCTGATATCTGTTAAATTCTCTAAACTTTAGCCGGGAGATATTTGATAAATGGCAAGCACAAAGGTGGTGGGGAGAGAACTATGACCGAATCATGGAGCTCTACAATGTTCAGAGGTTCAATTGTCAAGCTCTTGACACGCCTTCTAGGTCCGAGGATGGGGTAATGTATTTGTCTACTTATTTCTGCCACCATTCGAACATGTAAACGATCTCGGTTATGAACGGGTGAAAAAACTGACCCTAAGGAAAAGTGTCTAATTGGCTGATGGGTAAAAATTTAACCAAAGTGTACTCTTAGTGTATAAAACCTTCTACACTATTTTACTCGAGAAAATATACTATTATTGAAATAGTATAAACAAACAATAACTTTTACTGGATGGAATTATTTCCGGTGAACCTGAGTCTACCATATTGACCCTATGCAAAATTACCTTTTTGACCCGTCACCCATATCAACCTGACCTGCCCATTTTCCTGTCACTTATTGTAATCTAAAGATATCTATCTTATGAGTTGTGCAGAGAGACTCGACCTATTCAAGGCTTGGATCAGTAAAGGACAGCCCAATGACGAACCCCTTAAGGAACTACTATAAACCTTCAGAGCAGGGTGGCAACCACCATTACAATGGGGGTATCTACGGTGTTGGCGGGGTCAAGGGTGAGATGTCGTCCATGGATGCATCAAGGACGACAACATCCTCCAGAGACGAGGCATCAGTTTCAATTAGTAATGCCAGCGATATTGATTCAGAGTGGATTGAGGAAGACGAGCCTGGTGTTTATATTACCATTAGACAGTTGGTAGATGGAACTCGAGAACTCCGGCGTGTCAGATTCAGGTGGATATTTCTAAACTAATATTTGTTTCACTTGCGGACACTTCTAGTTTGCTGATCGAGAAGGGTGGCAACCTCAACCCTTTATCTCTAATGGGTTCATAGTCGCCAAAAGAGTATTTTTACTGCATAAAATCCTCTAATACTATTTTTATTTACAGATTTGGATTCTTTTAAAAAATAACATAAGTATTTATAATCATAGTTGCCACACTAAATATTTATAACAGATTTGAACAGGTAAATGTTCTGGGAAACCGGCCAGACCCATGCCAAAGAGTACTCATTTTGACCCATTACTCGCATACTCATTAATATACTGAATTGCACTTTTGTTTTTCGGTATGCAGTCGCGAAAAGTTCGGGGAAGTCCATGCGAAGCAATGGTGGGAACAAAACCGAGAGAGAATACAATCTCAGTACCTTTGAAGATATACTAAACTTTCTAACAGATCAAGAATGGCGTGATATTAACAAAAACACAGATTTCTGACAGGAGAATGAAGTTACTCCACTTTTGTCATCATATGATGCATTATACAACCATATTTTCATGCTAGGCTTAATCGAAACCTTTTCTTAACTTATGTATGTTTGTTTATCTTCTATGATGTATTTAACTCTGAAAACAGAAGCTTGCGAGTTTATTGGTATACAACTCCCAGAAAACCCAAGAGAAATATATACATTCCGAGCCAAATTAATTCTACCAAAAACTACTATTTCAGATGTAAAGCTCATTTAAAACAATGTTGTAGAGTCGTAGACCACGTTAAAACAACTGCTGATTACGATGTTACTAGAGCAACATTCAAGAATATTTTGGTGAATGGACAAAAAAATAGTAAATTTTACATTCAATTTTAAAAAGCCGGTTTGTTTCTAGATATTTTCATGTTTACAGTTCTCAAACCATAAAACCCAATGTTATATTCAGCTTACAGCACATTTAAGCTCAAATTGTAAGTAAAATTCAACGATACATAGTATTTCACATATGTTGTTTTGCCATATACCATTCATGATTGCTCCATAGAATACAAAGAGATAACATTACGAAACCCTTTCAACAAATATCACAAATCGGATATGTGAAAGTAAGCGAACAAACTTAGGTTCAACATACACATATAACTTATAAAGTAACACACTAGTACAGAACACTCGGTTTTCTTAAATACGAAATTGAAACTGTTTGATTTGAAATCTCCATTTACCCTGCCACCTTGCTACAATAAGCTCTACCGGGCTGATAATGATAATCACGAGACTTCCCAGGAAACAAGTCAGGTATTCCATGACGTTTCCCAGCTTTTGCAGGTGGAGGAATATACACCCTCTCCTGCTGCTGGTGCTGTCTAGGAGCCAATATAGCTGCATCAATGGTCATGTCCGCAAACTTCTCAGCAGTGTCAGAAAAACCTCCACCTGTTACCATCAATCCCGCTGTTCCATTAAAGAATGTTTTTCAGTCGATAGGTTTCAACAAATTATTTTGCCACCTCTAATGATACATCATCTAAAGAAATTTTTCTTACTTGTAATGTACTTTCCAGTAGGTTGGTATTTTGGTAGTCTGGCAGCAGTCTGGTAAATCTTGTCGTTCGTAACTCCAGCCTAAAACCAAGGAACAGGATTGTGTATAAGATCAATAATGAAAAAAAAAATGTGTACATATCTATAAGCCAGGTAATCAAATTTAGCTACAGTTAGTGCTACATACCTGTTGATTAATTTCCACTTTAGTATGGATCCCTGTAGTACAAATTAAGAGTAAATTTGAGAAACTATGAAGTTTTAATGAAATATCACAATTAAAAAAAAAAAAAAAAAACAATACACTTAGATGGAAAAAATATTAGATCAATAGAAATGTAACTGCAAAAGGGAAAGGGATTAAAATAATAGAAAAGAAAGCAATGACACTTTGCTCTTTATCATTATCCTACAATAAATTGGCAAAGAAGACCAACCAACTTTTGCTAAGGGACCCTAGTCCTTTTAAGTAATTAAACCTAAGGAAGGTGTTATTAGTTATCACATGTAACGAGAATCACAAAAATGGGAGAGTAATTTTAATATGATGTTTGGGTTTATATATATACTCCGTAATAACTTTTGGATTAGAAAATTAATGTCATATTTTTATCAATGCTTTTGTAAAAATATTTAAGGATTTTAACAGAGATAAAATGCAAAAATACTGACAGGCATGTCATTAAAAGATGATCAATGTTTTTCATGCAAAAATAATGTTTGCAGCCAAAAGCACAGCCAACATTGCATGAGTTTAGGCTAAAAGAAGGGGCCGGCTGTAAATATGAGATAAAGTTGAGGATTAAAATGTACAATACTTAAAAAAGGTAAGTGCTGCATGCCTGCATATAAATTCCATCATGCCAACAGTATGAACGATTTGACCATATTTGACATATGAGAAGAGGGAAATTGAGCCCTTCTAAAAAGCAAATAGCTCCAATTTGGGTTTTGTAATTTCTCAAACATGCGATTTTTAGTTAAGGGCCATATGTAAAACGGGTTCAAAGTTGACCAGAAAGTCTTTTAGATGCAAACGACCTCCGGAATCATTTTATCCAGAAATAGATTATTATTATCATTGTTGTATTGTTTGGTAATTTCGTGATTAGTTAATGCTTAATAGCCACATAGATATATTTTTTTGTTCTTCTATAAAAAAAATTAGCAGAAGGGTATTTGCGGGTCAACCTAGCCCAACCCACATTAAGGAATGACATCTTTATCTTAACCCATCAACCAACCCGCCTAATCTACTCAACTTGGCATCTCTACTTCTGCGGGACCAGTCGTTAAAATCATCTCATTCATACATACCTGTGCTTAAGGAAGAAGAAAACTTTGCAGATGAGATAATGTTGTCTGCCGGTCTCACGTTAGGCAAAAGACCAGAATATCCCGATGCATAATTCTGCTCCATAACTCCCCTCCCACGTAATCCAACTGAAAAAAATACAACCCGTCAAGACCTCATCCAACCAACTGTTAGTTTCACCAAAATTAAATTGTCAAGGAGGGTAAACAAACCAGATGGAGATGGCCTAGTAATAACAGGCTTAGGGCGAAGAGATGGGGGAATATAGTAACAGCTCTGCAGATTCAAAAGTTCACTACTTTAGTTATCTCTCTAACATCCAATATCTATTTTGAACAACATTTATTATTAAGATAAAAAATTGTGTACCTGGAAGAAGGGATGCTGAAGGGCCTCCACAGCTGTCGGTCTCTTGCAAGGGTCCCAAGAACAGAGAGCCTACATTGCATAAAGATGAAAAGAAAATAATTATGAGGGAAGACATTTAAGTGTCAGATATGATTAAAATGTTATAGAATGCTTTGAAATGCGAAGGACACAAAAAGAGCACTTACAGCAATCAAACTGACTGCTTCCTTGCTCGCAGATGGTATTAGCGCAGAAAGATTTACACCAGCAAGCTGCAATACCAGTTAAAAGTACACTTCTTACTTGGAAAAGACTTAGAGGTGGCATTCTAACCACTATACTTTTGATGAGTCAATTGGGGTTTGTTTTATTTCAGACAGGTCAAACAGGTATAAAAAAATATTTTGGATAACAAAGAAATGCATTAATCTCATGCAAAGTGTATTTATTTTGCATTGACGTTCCATTTCATTACATTCAAAGAACTAGATTAGTATCGAGTATTGAACTAATACAAAATTTGTGATTGTATTTGAGACGCTTTCTGTATAAAATCTCAAACTTTTAGACAAAACGTGTTCCGGGTCAACCGACCAAGCCCGTTTTGATCTGTCACCTGACCTGTCAATTTCGCCACCTCTAGCAAGCATACACATCACTTGCGCAAGTGATGTGTAATGTGTCACTGTTGGATATTGATAACACATCATGTGTAACGCTAAACTACCCTATCACCATGGAAGCCGCAACATGTACACCAAAGAGAACTTTGAATAGATAAACAAAACCAAAACACTTCCTTAAAAATTTATGTACTCCATAATTCTATACAGATGTACTTTAGTCCCACTTGATATGCAGCTGACAATTGACAGAATTCAAAGAACAGTATGATGTCAAGAACAAGACAAACAAACCTGTGGAAAGTGATAGTTGACTGTACTTGCCAGTACAAGTCCCTCATGCCAAGTGCTTTCTGTTGGACTGCCAATGACGCTACAAATTTTGAAAATTTCATCCGCCTCGCTGCAGAAGATAAGCACAATACACTTTCAGTTAAGGAAGTGGTAACAACATTAAAGAAAATACAGAACGGTTAACACTTAAATTAGTTATACAGTCATATCTATCAGGAGTTTCACATTTATATGTAGACAAACTACTGGAGATAGCTATAAAAGAGTGTTTAAAATCGTATTCTGAAACAGAATATCTAACTTGGTACGACTTTGTAAGGGGCAATATTGAGTGATTTGAGTCTTTGGGTAAAGATAAACAGATCCTCTACTGATTATATGATTTTCTAGGAGTGAAATAATCAGCTTTTGAAAACCAATTTCAGAAAAGCGATCACAAAACTTAATTGACCAAGGTAAAATAAATTTACAATAATTATTAAATTGATTAAAGAGATCTCTACTACTATCTAACAGAGCCATTAATTTTTTAACAAATATGTATTGAGGTCATTTTATCTCCTTGATTTATTACCTAATTAGATTTGGTAACAAAAAACATCACTTCAAACATAGAAAGCACACCCACACACTATTCTTTTACATCTAGTTTTATTACAACTGATTATCATATTCTAATTATTGGATGTTAAATAGTTACTCTCAAAATGCACAAATCCAAAAACCCCCAACACCGATAAAGTTATCTTGAGAAGGAAAGCCATCGTTTTTATTAATAAAGGCATCATAAGGACAAGCCACGAGTACCTTGAGCCAGGAAAAAGTGGATGCAGAGTAAATAACTCAGCCATGATTGCACCCATCGCCCACAAATCTGAGAATGAAATGAGTTAAGAAAATTAAATTAAAAAACATTGTAATACAATTAAATAGACATCAATACACAATTCAACTCACCAACTGCAGAGCCATATTTTGGTGACTGGAGAAGCACCTCTGGGGCCCGATACCTGCAAATCCATTTTTCCGTAACTAGTAGAATACAAGTAGCAGGTGATAGCTAGAAATAATAAGAATAAAAAGATAATATTATCATGTACGTAGAATAGAAGTACAAGACTCACCAGCGTGTTGAAACATATTCAGTGTATGGTGGTTGGGATGTAATCTCACGAGCAAGACCAAAATCAGCTATTTTTATCACCCCTTTGGAAACAAGCAAGTTCTCTGACAACATGAATACAGAACATGTAATTAGGTAAGAAATTAACAAACCGCAAATTAACCAACAAAAACTGTAGAATGCTTAAGGGCTTAAAACCAGCTCCTGAATGCTTGCATATTATCATTGAACTAGGATACTATTAACTACAGTACAGATAAAATCAACTCATTTATACACTAACCATCGAATGAATTCATCCAAAAAATACCTGGTTTGAGGTCGCGGTGAAAGTAGCCATGCTGGTGCATGTATACAAGGCCTTGAAACACATTGAAGCACCACTTTCTAATTTCAGTTTCCGTGAAAGGCTTCACCCTGTCTTTCATAAGATCGTAAAGACTGCATTCCTGGAAGAAGAAGAAGAAAAAAATGGTATTCATACAGGTATAATAATGGCAAAGAAAAAGTATAAATACTATTAAAAAGCCACATACCATATATTCAAACACGAAGTACAAAATGTAACTTTCTCTAATGACTTCCTTAAGCTTCACAATATTTGGATGATTCATCTTACGCAGTGACTGTCAACAGTAAGAAAATGTGCTTGAGAACAGGAAGCTAGAAGAAGATAAAGAAATAATGTATAGGTGGCTATTTCAACGCATTTACTTGAGGTTGGCTTTTATAATTATATGGTCTATCACTACAAAGTTGAAAAAAAATATTTTATGAAAGAAAAACAGATCAAATGATTCAAATGAGTTGCTCAAAAGCGTATTTTATATGCTTACAGCCTCTTAGATCATTTTACACTTGGAAAGATAAATTATTATAATAATAACATAGTTATGTGATCAAAATTGACTCACGAATTATTCTTAAAATATGAATAGATAATTAATGACAGTGGTCAAGTCACCTGACCCAACCTATACTGAAAAAACATGTTTTAACACGAGCCATAACCTGTTTTTGACCCACTACTTAACCCACCCAATTTGTCCATTTTGCCAGCTCTAAAATTAAGAATGTGATATTACCTTGACTTCTCTCAAATTTATGCATTCTTCCCAGGAATAATATTTTCTCTTCATCTTTTTGATGGCGACCTGTAACCATATTAAATCAATTATAAGAAATACAATCATAAAGCTGAATAAGTTATCCCGAACTGCTATGCCCATCAAAGAAAACTTACCACTTCACCGCTATGCTTATTCAACGCTCGACAGACAACCCCAAAGGTCCCATTACCAACTTCTTTTATCATCTGGTACCTGGTTCAGAATAATGAAAACACTTGACACCTAAAATTGGATTTCACATCCTAAATAACCAAAAACAAGAATGCAAAATTATCTCACCTATCCATTTTCGTGTCCACAACTTCGTGTAGTACTTTATTTATAAAAAAGAGACGAACATAGAAGAAATAACACACTTTATCTAGAAAACTACTGAAGAAACTATAAAATATGAATTTCCAGCCTGGATGTTCTAACTGGATCAGCTTTCACTCTTAGTGCAAGAGCAGAAGAACTGTATACTTCTGAAGAACAGTCTTCACAGCCTTATTCATTAGAGACGCCAGTTCATTAACATTAAGACACTGACGAGGCAAAACAAGCAAATACAACTGAGAAACGCAGGGCATCTTGACAGTGATCCAGGAATATATATAAGCAGACTACGTGTAGCCACCAGTAAAATCTCCAAAACGCTGACTTGGACCTGAAATGGCTATCTCAGATACTCTACTTCAATTCAGTTTCAGAATTATCCGTCAATGTCTAATATAGAACTATCTGACACCCATTAGAAGGAAAGACGAGCATTGCTAAAATAAATTTCAAACCGATAATCTCATCTACTAACTGACTAGTAATGCAGCACTTATAAGCAAGGTTCAGCCCTGTAGATTGAAAACATAAAAAATCATGTCAGTGCCACAAACAATGACAAAAGATAGGACAACTGAATCAACTTATGACAGGTTCACAACTAAATCATATGATGATAGGGTCACAGTACTATTGCCAGACTGATAATCTCCTCTACTAACCAACAGTGTATATAACGCATTTAAAACAGTAAACACTTACTTGCTGACGTATCCAACACCTATTTCAAGAAAAAATGGCATCACACCTGCTTAACTGCTTGTATGCTGTAGGTTCACTAAGTGCAGTTAAAAGAAACAAAATGGAAATCTCCAAGGACGAGACAACGCCAATCAAGCACTTCCTGGAATGAAAAAACCTGTCTCTGGAAAAAACCCGACCAAGGGCACACCTGCTCCATGTCTCAGACGAGATTGAAACCTTTCCAAACTGAAAAATAATTCATAAAAACATGCATTAGAATTATTTGGGTCATTAGAATAAAAAAAACTCTGTAGACACACCAGCACAACAAATATTATATACATAAAATGTTAACTTTTGTCCTTATATTCTTTTCATGTTCATTACAGCAAAGCACATTTTTTCCAAATTTAATTAATTAACATTTTTATCATGTACAGTAATAATATGAACATTAGATAGGAACAAATGACAGATAGTACCATCAAGTGTCCTATGAAGTTCACGAATCGAGTCTTAAACTGGAATTACATACAATCTTAGAAAACTTGAGTCCCGCTATTACAGTATCTAAACTCTAATTTCTAGGTTGTCTAAGGTTCCAAGAAGCATCTACGAACTTCAAAAAAAGTTTTTATCTGTTAAAATAAAGGATACAACAGTCATTTTAGATGAGTTCATTCTTAATCCCTGAAATTTAATCTGTGAAATAAACACTACAAAATAACTGATTTGCATATTCGAGTTGCAAAAAATGCATTCATTGATACATTCCACATTGCAGAGTTCAAAGATTTGTTGAAGAAATAAGCGAACCAAGACATATGCAGCACTCGTAACCATACATGTATTTCAAAAATATCATAACTACAACAATATCATTTTGTGGTCAGCACGGAGTTGAGTTCATGCAACAAAATCTTTCTAACAATTTAATCAATCAATAACCTATATTATTCAACCATCCGATATAACATAATTCAAGACAAGGTCAACTTTCAACCTGAATCAAACACAAAACAATAAAATTCAAACCTAATTGAACTTCAATTCAATCGAATCAACAACAAACAAACAAACAAACAATTAACCCCCAATTACCAACCGCATATCATCGAATGCATCGATGAATTAAAAACATAAACAATAAACAAATAGAATGAATAGTAAAAATATACCGTGTGTAGGGCAAACGGCATAAGAATTAAGGTATCTACAGGAGGGCAAAAGATAAGAAAATTTAAATTCGAAACCCTAAACGACCGCTTCTCGATCTGTTTTTGGTTGATTTGTGTTCGACTTGTTGGGCACGAAAATGAATTTGGTAACCCTAGAGATATTTATACATGGGGTATATGCCTTGCGTTCTAATTGGATGCGGCACGTGAGGTGTTATTTTTTTTTCGAAAAAAAATATCCATATATCTATTATCTATTATCTGTCTATCTATTACAAAATATATAAAACATTTCATCCCTAAATTTCTATTCGAAGAACGAAACTTACAGATGTCTTCGTATAATATTACTATATTTCATAAGCGCAATAATAAAAAGTTAAAAAAATATATATAATTAAATTAAAAATTAAATATTTCTTTCTACAAACATTAAATTTAATACTTAAATATTTCAATTCCTAAAATTTCAATAATAGCAACATATATGTGATGCAAATCTAATCACCGTGAAACCTCAAACTAACACTAAAAATTGAACACCTATAATTCTTAAGTCATAAACATCTACATATCTACATATTTTATTTAAACCGCATCTCGTAAAATTATCTACTATTTTACGCAAATATGGTGTTAACATCTACTAAATTAATTTTGTTTTGTTTTTAACGGTAAAAGAAAGAAAGTATCTTCTACTATATCAAATATGTTTAAAAAAATCTCTTGAAAAAACTAACAATATAGAGCTTACAAATCACCAAAATATAAAACTGACTTAAACTAAAATATGAAATTAAATAAACGGTTAAACTAAAAGTTGATAAGAACAACAAAACTAATGGGCACCCTAAAACACAACGCAACAAGGCAAGATACCTAGACGACACCACATGACTGCTAAAAAACTACAACTGGGCTCCTTAACAATATTAACATCAATATTGGGCTCATCTTCGTCGTAATACTCTATGCGCTCCCTTTAATTAAAAATCTTGAATCGAGTACGTCACTTTAGATGATCACCATAGAAATTGCTATTTAAATTTTTTTTTAAACTAAGTTCAATAGGAAGGAAACTCTCGTAATGCGACAGTAATAATTTCATCCTGTAATATATACCACGTTCTTTTTCTTAAACTAAGTTTTAACGAAGATAATTTATTGAATGTTAAAATATTTGTAATGTCACTTCTTACTTTGAGTGTCTCATTGCTAATATATATTCTAACTGACTGAAAAAACTAAACTTTTTACGTATCATTTAATTAAACATAAGATAAGTTGTATAATTTATACAATTGATGATAATTAGTATTAAATTATTCGGCTTCACCGCAAAATAATTGCTACTTGATTCATAGTTATTGATATGTTCATAGTTATTAAATTACTTTGGCTTCATCCTATACAAAAATGTTCATCTGCAAGTTAGTAGAAGTGAGTCTCAATTTTGAAATGGAAAACAAATAAAATCAAAAATTTCGATCATGACAACGAGAATTTGTATCGACGGTTTCGATCGATGGTTACTATTACAATTTTAGTTTCCTAAGAGCACTCCAAAGTTCAGTGCACCGTCATTGGCTCGTTGTGGAGCTCATGACATTATATCATGACTAGTGTTTTTAAGATCACAATGAGTAAGGTTCATTTGAAAATGTTATTTTCTTGTGAGAACATAGGAACAAATCTCAAATGGTTAGATCAAATCTATCAATGATCCATATTTATTCTTTCAAAAATTTTAAAGAAAAATAACTGACTTGATTTTGGGCAGAGGGATGCTTTTGTCAATTCATATATTTTATTTACCCATACTAGTTATCTTCTGTGTAACCTACCATCTCACCTTAATATCATCAACGTAAATTGAAGCCCCTCCATACCACCACCGTCCTTTTCATATTTCCCCTAGTGATGTCTAAAATCGTCCATAGCTTTCTACGATCACGTTTGAATTTAGATGAACGATGTCCTTCTTATTTTGCTGGGAAAAAAAAAACTTAAGCTCATGGAAAAGGGAAGAGTTTGAAATCCAAATTGAAATTCGTAAACAACGTCCTTCTTACAACCAATGTTGATTTTAGTAAAGATTATTTATTGTTTATTTTTTATTCTAAATGAACGATCTTAATATCTGAAATAATAATTCTACACTTTTACCTAACTTAGTGTTAGATTATAATATTTTGAATGTAAATTCTAAACAATAAAAAGACATAAAATTTTAAAATATAAATATAGAATATAGATCCATATACAATTCTTATTACACTTTCACTTTGATACCTACTAATCTGTATTATCATTAAACAAATATAAACCTCAATCTAACCTAGCATATTAACTATTTACAAAATTTACCACCAAATATCAAATATCTATGTGATAACTATTTTCGATATAAACACCACATATAAAATAAATAAAAATAGATATACATAGTATTATTTATCACCAAAATTTTACCAACAATATCAACATTTAACACTTACTAACCTCAATCTAACATAAATTTGACATTATAATACTTAAGTATCGTCAAGCTAACCTAGTAATATCATGATTTGAATCATGAAATCAGAATGGTATTTTATCTGGAATTAAATTACAGTGAAAAGATGAATTTGATAAAGGACTATTTCGTCAAGATAGGTTCTATATATATTGGAAGAGAAAATATAATTTGAGATGAAGAGTGTGAAATTTGGGGTTAGGGTTTGAGCTACGTGGAACAGCCGTCGTGGAGAATACGGCGGCAAGTCGGAAGTGCTGGAGAGTCGGAGGTACCAAGGGTTTGGAGGTGCAAGGAGTGAGGTGTGGAAGAGTGGGCTAAAAAAAGATTTGCAAGGAGAAAATGAGTAAAAAGAAATGAAAAGGGTACATTTGTCTTTATTGAGCTCTGTGTGGGAAGGACTGACATTTTGAAGGGGCTTCACATCCAGACCGTATCTTTGTATTAAGTGAGAAAGAAACAACAGTTTCTATCTCTACATCTAGAGTTGTGTATACAAAGCGCATTAAGTGAAAAAGAAACAACCTCTAAGTGTCACATATTTTAGAGTTGCTGGAGTATTATGGCTTTTGTTGTTTCACAATAAATTGAAACACGATTTTGTAAAATGAACAACTTTTAGTATTGGGGATAACATCTAACGTTAAGTATTATATAATTAGTCCTCTAAGTTGATATTTACGTTTTTATCCCTCCTTTTAATCTAAAAGCACGTAACATTAATCCTTAATTATCGAGTAGTGATATATCCATCACACTTTTTGATAAATCCACAAAAACTGTACATTAGATATGTGTACAATACAAGCTCTCAATGTATAATTTTGATAGATTTATCAAAAAGTGTGATGATTATCATCAACCTTTATTATTACCCCTTTATTTCCTGGAAGAGCGAGAATAACAAGGTAAATAATCACGGAATGTAATATCTAAACCCAACCTGCTTAGTTGAAAAATCCTACATCTATCCGTAGTCGTTAACTAGAAACACCTGGTAAGAATTACAGTTCTTCGTTCTCATTTCAACATGAATTTGTTCTACAGAATCTAGAAACAAAAGACAAAGTGTGCAGGGATGCATATGGAATAAAAAAGGTGTAAATGCATTGTCTGCAAAATACTCAAGCTAGGATAAAGGAAACACAAGTTCAATTTCAAGCATGAGCACGATAACATGTTTATAGAAGTTTAGACGACTAGATATAATCTCGCCATTCAATCTTCAATCACATCGTCAAATACACAATTAAAGGATTTAACATGTTAGTTACAAGTTCGTGTTTTCATCAACGATAAAAAAATGCCAACTTGAACCATGAAAGGCTCGAATATAAATATCCAAAACAGTACAAATCTCAAACTCTTGGTGAATGGTTGGATACCTAGTAAATGTTTCCTCGAATCATCCAACATTGAGTTCCTAAACCCAGATCTATGTTGCTCCTATTTCTCAAAACTGTTACCAAATGATATGATTTGCTTCAGATTTTCGTGTCTCCAATTGGTCTTTAGCATATTGTCATATAGTTCAGCTTCACAATGTGGCATGAAACAAAGAGGCGGGTTCGCGACTTGTCTCCTACCTTGCTCGTTAACGGAAAGAACATAACACCCGAGCTCCTCTAAAACCTTTGTTTCTGTCAATGTAATAATTGGATCAAAAACTTCCATTTCACTGACCCAATCAAATGTTCTTTTCATGAGGATTGCAAGGCTAAGCTGCAAACGAGGTGATTCATATAATTCAATGCTACCAATACCATATATCACCATCTTTAACTTATGCTTTGATCCTGTACGCTTTGGAAAATAATCCGAAACTTCAGGAGTACGTATTTGCCCAGAAAAACACTAAAAAGTTGCGACTTTTCAAGCCTATCAATAGAGATTTGCATCTTCTGCATCAATTTTTTAGTTCTCTTTCTGGGGTTGTTTCAAGATCAGTAGGAACCCAATTTTTCTTGTTCTTCTTGTTGTTTTGCGGATTTAAGTTTGGGAAGTTTTCTTCTTTGATTGTTACGACGTGGCAAAACGACTGTCCATTCATTTTCTAGTACCTTACAATGGTCAGAGATCGTAGTTTCTGTAGAAGTTGTAATTGTGAAGCTTCTACTACACTACTATAACCATATTACCATACGATCCACACTAACCCTTTAATCTTGAGGACAACAAAAGAATCTACAGCAACTAAAACAAGTTTTGGTATATATCGGTTTTTATCTGCAATATATGGGAAATAAATAAGCATCATTTTTGCTTTAAATAGTAGACAATGAATGATACAGAAACAATAATAGTTTGCCAAAATAACTAGACTTAACGAACAAAAAATTCTTAAAAACAGCTTGAAACACACATTGATATCTGTTTACTAACCTAATAAGTAACCTATCTAAACAAATTAAATCGGATTTTTATGTACATTTAATAAATGATAAAAAAGAAATAAATTAAAATACAAGCAAGGTTTTATATTAACCTAAGTAAACTATGCAAAATAATCAGGTTATTAAAGAGGATATTTATGTACTTCCAAAGAATTAGGTCTTCAAAATTGATTTACGTTTCGACAAATAATAACCAAAACTTAGCTATTACTATTTAGGTTTCCGATATTCAACCTCAAAATCATAATAATTAAACATTCAATTATTCAATCAAATTTCAAAACATAAACAAACAATTACAAGAATCATTAACCTATGGGCAATGGTTGAAGATGTGAAGATACCTTGATACGATACACGTCAGCAACTCAGGAAGATTTTTGTAATTTACCGCCAATCACCGGAGCGTTTTGTTTGGGGAGGAAACAATCGGCTGTGTTTTTATTTTTTAACAGGTCGTTTTATAATTTAGCCCGTTTGGACCCGTTGAGATAAAGACTCGCCCAAATAAACCCAAACCTAATATAAGTTGCTCAAATACAAGTTAACCCAATTTGATGGTCCAATCGGCTGTCCCGAGTACAGAAAGTTATTTATTTATGATCTAAAAAAATTGAGCTTTTCTAGACTAGGCGTAAATAAAGTAAATTTATTCATTTAAATTTAAGTTACTAGTTAATAACTAAGCAGTGAAGATCATTTGTGTAAAGTCCCAACACATGTATAGTTGGAATGTTCTCATTTGTAAGTGCATTATAAATATTAACGCTCTAAGTAATTGGTATAGCGGTATCAATGTAACCTTCTAATCTTAAGATTGCGAGCTCAGATCTCGAATTTAAGACAAATACATATATATATATATATATTCGTGGTATCCGACCATATGAATAACGCAATATCATCATCTATGTGATCTTAACACCTAGAAAAATAAATATAATGATCATGATACTATATAGTCTAAAAAATTAGAAAATTAATAGTTTCTTTAAATAACAAAACTTAGACCTGATATAATTATCAATAAACTATACAAATATATTCTACAAATTACTGTTTTTATAGAAAAAGTGAGGAAAGTATAATAGAAAATATTTAGCCAAAAGTGAAAAAATAAATAAAAATACTACATCTAAAAATTTAACTTTCCATACATTTACCAGAATTTTAGTTTGTCTGTGCAAAGTTTCCAGCTCTGATGAGGCACATTTAAGTTGAATATAAACACCTACATGAAAACGCAGTTTGAACAACTACATTTTAAAATTCAATTTAAAATACCCTAAACGGCAGTTGCACCCATCTTTTTCATGGGCTTTCATCATCACTAAAAGTTTTTCCATATGTAGTCCATAATTCCCATTTCTTTAATCTATTAGTTCCAGCAACTGTCTCATTATTTTATATACCGATCATTTATGCATACTCATACTTGTCAAAAAAAAAACGAGTACTGTATTAGGTTCAAGATTTTAGATTTTTTTTTTAATTATATAAGAATAAGAACTAAGCATTTAGGAGACCCTAAGAGCTCATGCAGAATGTTGATAGCCCGATGACTTTATTAGGATAATAGCACAATTGTAATTAGCTACTTATATTAACTTTCGCGATATTAATGAATTTTTGTTACATATACTATGGCACACGGTATGACCCTGTGCCCAAAAGACCATAGATAGATGATCTTGTTAACTGTTGGAGTCTGCAGATAAGTTTATGAGTACATGGACTTCACTGAGTGTTTATGTTTCGAATTATATTGACTTCTGAAACGATGAGAGAACAGACAAATGTAGAGTAGAGGAATATTAGGGAACTTGTAGTCAAAGATCCTATCTTTGTTTAATGTCTAAACCAGATATTTGTATATTAACAGTCCAAACTGAGGAGAATACGCGTATATCCTCTAGTCTACGTCAGGCCACTTATTAGTTTATCAAGTTTGACTTTCTGATGGCTAAACACTGGTTTCCTGATACTTTAATGATGCTCCTTGCCTTTTATCTATTTGTCACCAGTTGACTGCTAAAAGAACAAGAACAACATCTGTTCTTCCTGACGTTTACTCACGTAATTGTTTAAGTTGTATTATTGTTAACTGTTGTTGTAGTGGCTGCAAATTTGCATATTAGTATATAGTTCCTATTTGGTTGAATGATTTAACAAATTTATCTATTGGTCCATTTTATTATGATCAATGATGGAAATAAGAGAAATTCTGTTGATAATTCGTCTGTGAATCATCAGGATCAGGAGCAGAATTTAAGTACATCTACGAGTCTAACGTTTCAGAAAGGAGAGATGGAAGGAAGAGTTTATTCAGATTTGTATAGAAACACAAGTGAAGATATGTTCATAAGAACATTAATGGAGAGTTCAGTTGGCATGCCAGCACCAACCATGGAGATGCTCGGTTTTAAGAATCTTTCTAATAATTTCAGGGCAGATAGCGAAGAACTTTTCAAAAATTGGCTCACTACTGGAGAGGCAAGCAATTGATGCTAAAACTCAGAATTTATTTTTGCTCAAGTACTAGTTTAGTGATTAAATAATTGCATAACCTCTTGCTATCTTTTACTATTCCGAAGTTGTTTATTTTTATTATTCTTTTTAATTGTTTGCTGAAGTATTTGATATTGGTTACTAGAATCAAGGCCACAATCCAACAAGCTTAGCTCATAACCGTTCTCGGCAACTATCACGAATGTAAGTTTGTTTTCATAGTGATCATGTTTCAGCAATTGAATAACGTGTCATATTTACATATTCTTGTGAACCACAGGATGCTTGCTGAACAAGTTAGTTTACCTAGTCAGGAAAATGGGGGTTCTATTGAAAGAAAAAGAAGTAACGAGAATCTGATACCCCAAAGTTCGTTAGAAGTTGGTGAATCCTCAAACGGCATAATTGACCATTCTATCAGGTACTTCTCGATTTAGCTTCTTCTTAAAATTTGTGCACCTCATTTTCAGATGGTTTCTGTACTAAATAAATTTGTATATTTCCATTAGGAATGTGCCAGAAAGGGGGTTGCAAGGTAGCAACTTGTACTTGGCAAAGGTATGTTAATAACGATACTCTTTACCAAATATTTGTCAATTGATTCTGGGCTTATTCCATGTCTTGCTTTTTCTACAGGCATGGTTCCATAGTTCTCAACCAATGACAAGAAGTCGTTCCTCCGAATTAAGGTATTAATGTTTGAAGTAGATGTAGTAATTTTGACCCACTTCTTACATATGGGTTGATTCAGGTTATGTATTATTTCTAACACATCAAATGGGTCCACTGGGATGAAATTCGCCGAAAGTTTTTTTAAGCATGTAACCTCCTAAATCATTTTTATTCAGATAATTGGATTATATTGAAATAATATCACTTTTGGAATTGTATCTGATACAGAAGTGTTCTGGTCGACCCAACCTACACCAAAAATTACCCGTTTTTACCGGTTACCTGCCCTTCCCGCTCCGCCAATTTTGCCCCCTCTAGCTTGAACAATCATGTAAACAATATGAGACTTTCGACACCGAAATGCACTCTTCATTCTTTTTTCTAATTTCTAAAAGTTTCTTTGTCATTGACTATCTACATGTTTTAGGAGGAGGTATGTTGCAATGCAAAACTCTCAGACAGCAATAGGTATGGAAGCAATGCATAATGCATCAGGGAGTCGAGTCGACCAACCGAAACAGGAATTTGTCAACCAAAGTTCATTCAATGAGGCTACCTTGTATGACATGCCTAATCAACTGGACAACGGGTTCATGCCCCCATCCAATTTGTCTTCATCCATCGATAAGGTTTCTTCTGTTGTGAGCATGCTAAAAGGTACATTAGAACGCAAGAGGCTTAGCAACCAAGTTGAAAAGGAAGTGGTTGAAGATGGTTCCTTAGGATATTATGGTGGTCAAGAAGTCTTCAGTTATTCAAATGCAAATCATATAAATGAAGTTAATAATTATGAGGTACAAGAAACACTCCAAGATCCGGGGTTGTTTCAAACAGTTCAAGGGTCTTTAGATGCTGCTGACATGGACAATTTTGTGGCCCCCACTAATCAGATCCAGATGAGTTTTGCATCGAGAGAACCTTCACAAAGTGAGTCATCTGCTGCTGCACCTGTAATGTCAAATGGTTTTGAAGCATGTGATGGTCCCAGCAACTCTGGTCAAACACCAGTTAAAGGTACATGTAAAAGATAGAAACTGCAAGCCTGCATCTACCTATAACAGGGTCGGTTAATGGGTCAAAACATAATATTAGTACAAAAGGATAAAAATTTGATTTTGTTTTATGAATTCTTCGATTACTCTAGAGATCAAGAATTCACCTTTGACTTTTATAATCAAAATCATCATGACATGAAATCTCAATTTGTTTGAAGGCAGACCAATATGTCATTTTGAGGTAGTTTATAAAAAAAAATCAAAACATGTTGCTTATATTCCTTTATAGATTTGTCTGAAAACTTGTTTTTTCTCCACTGGTTCACAGATACAAGGGAACAAATGTATGATAACCTTCAAGAGGACGGCAAGGTTTGTGTCTACTGATAGTAGTTACTGCCAATTTTACATTCAATTTGACTGCCAATTGCGTAGTTAAGCAGAGATTTTGACTATTTAACAGTTGTTCAGAATACCCTTCAATGATAAAAAACTTTTTCAAAATGTAAACGGGAAAACCAAGGCCTGTTCATACATTCTGTGTCTTCTATAAATAGATTTGCAAGAATAAGATATGTAATATTATGTGTACTTGTTCAAAGCGCATGAACAATTAAATGCAAAATAAAATTACACAATACTAATTCTTTGTTGGTTATGATTTTCCAGCAGAAGAAAAACTTAATTCGATTTGGATCAGTGACGTCGGCCGTTTCAGGTAAATTTGGAGACGGTTGAATTCAACCAACTCTTTGTTCCCCTTTTAAGAAGTTAAAACCAGGTTTTCGTATATGTGAGGCTCATAATTCATTGGCACCTTTCAATTCATCAAAAGAAGTTGTAATATATTACATTTAGATATGCAGTGATTAATTTTATTCTATCCAATTTTATGATCACTGAAAACTCAAAAGTCAAATGTAGACATAACTGAGTTATACTTTGATTTTTTTTTTTTATCTCTAATTCATTTTTCTTTATCAGACAAATACAAGAAATGAAACTTTCAATTTTTTTTTCTTTATTATGCAGTGGACAGCAGAGATCCTACAAAGAAACGCAGGGTGGAAAGGTCACGAAAGTATGTAATTCCATCTTTGGTTAATTTAGGATGCAGACATCGCTATCATATGGAATTATTTAAAGCCATAATAACTAGAAATGTTTGCTAAGTTGCTGAGAAATGTCTAGCTTGATTGTTATTTAACGGTTCCTTTGGGTTATCTTTTATTGAGAGGTGGCAATTTTGGCCCATTTAATGTTGAATGGGTTGGTTTAGGTTATCATCCATCTGTAACGGGTTAAATAGAACTTTTAGCTTAAAAGGAAATTATCATAGTGTATTTTTAACATAAGACCTCCTAAATCATTATATTCATAAATTTGATTATATTGAAATAATGAAATGTGTGACAAAATACTGATGTAGAATGGCAGAAGCAAAGGGAAGAACTCAAACCCCTGCAACTTCATCAGACATGCAGTCTATTCTCAAGCGATGTGAAAATCTTGAGAAGGAAGTTCGGTCACTTAAGCTTAACCTGGCTTTCATGAATAGGTAGGTATCTATTACTTAATCTGCCTTTTGTTTTGCTTTTAATTATTTATCTTGAAAATGTTTCATTTCTATTACTTCAACTCTTACATCGTAAGATTTTATTTTATTTATTTACTTGAATAAATTAGTTCTTATCACCATAGACTTGGTGATTGTTAAAAGATTTAATAACAGTTTTTCCAAACTACTATGCAATACATTTCAGGAAAGATTCTGAACAAACTAAACAGATTGAAGAACTCCAAAAGCAGCATGAGGAGATGAGAGATGAAAAGGAGCGCCTTCTAGAAGAGATCGAGAGGATCTTATCTGAACCAGATAAGATGTGAATACTGATATTTACATTCACATTTATTATATATACATACATACAGATTATATTTGCGTATGGGGAAATTTTGACACGCTTACGCACATTATTATTTTAACCTTTGTATTCTACTCTCGCTTTCGTGTGCTTACAGCACACGAGCATGTGCATTTTGCGTACTTGGTTTTAGACCTCTGGGCTTGCTTGTAAGTTACACAGCCATTGTAACATCATTGAGATTATTGAAGATTACCACCAAACATGTTAAGTTTCAGATTCCTTATAAGATCACAATTCCTTCAAAAACATTATGTGAACCACACGCAACATAAGGCTTAAAACCTTGTCTTGATTTAATTAGAGTGCATTTTATAACTACACAGCAGAATTATTTATACATTTGTTATTACGAAATCTACAATACATTTACAACTTATAATGGAAGCAAGGGAGCATGTTTAGATATGAGCTATACAACAAATTGAAGTACCTATATCACCCTTCAATTGATGGGTTTTACAGCAGAATTTGCATAGTCTTCTGGTATTGGAATATTTAACTCAGAGCACAAGAATTGAATTATATCTTTAGCGACAGATCCAGAGGACAACTTATTTATTGTCACAGAAATAGCAAACCTGTTACTTACGTCACAATATGCAGTGGATCCACCTAATCTCGCGTATCCAATTAGAGTTCCATCTTTTGAGCGTACTCTCTTGAATCCAAGCCCAAAATTCCCATTTGGGAAAACCAATTTCTCATACTCTCCAACACCCATGAATGAAGCATGGATTTTTGCTTTTTGGCTACTAAATATTTTAGATTATGTTTTTGAATCTTTCTTTTTCTGTTTTTTATGGGTGGTTTTGTCAGAAGTAGATTAGGGAAGGTGAGGGTGGCTTCCATGTGGTGGTTGGGATAAGGAGGAATGAGGTGGTGGGACCGTACTTCGATCGAGAAGGGCGGCATAGTAGCATGCAAGTGCACGAGCTGAGCAATGACCATTGGGGCGAGGTAATAAGGCACGATGGACATTGAGTGTGTTATATAAGGGAACTAGGCCCGCGATTTCATCAAACTGGAACATGGAGGGAGAGGTGGAGGTGGAGGTAGAGGTAGAGGTAGTGGTAAGGCTGCTCACTTCTGGAAGATTATTGATATCATTTGTATCGAGTGTGAGTGTTGCAAGTCGAGATTCCACACCTAAAGAAAGTATAATAAGGCTAATTAACTAGGGAATGATACCATATAGCTTCTAAAAGTAAAAGAAGAATGAACTAGGTAACTAGAGGTGGGTGGTGGTGTGGGGTGGGTAACGGTTCATTTGCAGTATGTGTCAAAACGGGCCGGGTCATTTTGGATTGATCCACATATGCTTCTCTGTCCTCTTTGTCAAAACTTTTTATTAATAATTAGTATGTTGATGATGATTATGTTTGAAGAAAGGATTAGGTTTTCCCTATTCAGGTCACCCGGGGAAGGTGAGTTTTTTTTTACTGAGTTGTAAGCTGCCTCACTGGGGTATCCCCGTGACCGTTTCCGACCCTTTCCCTAGCCACCCCCAAAATTTGCAACTAGTGAGGTTTGAACCTGGATATCAGGGTGCCAACGACTAGGCCACCTTGGCGATGGTTGAGTATATTTATGACGATAGTTAAATCTTTCCATAAAATGATTTGAGAGATCATATACATTACAATAGACTTGAGCAACTTCAAACTTGTTTGACCCATTTGGCCACTGACCAGTTTCCCTTTCAACTATTTTATCTACTTGACTCATTTGAGATATAATTTACCACCCAAATCGAGTTCAACCCATAAGTATATAAATGGGTCAAAACTGACACCTTTAAAGGTAATGGTACGTTTTTGCAACTATTGATATTGATCGCGCATAAGGCATAATCATGAACTATAAGGGATGATACAAACTGTATTTTAAGGGATTGTTGGGATGATATATATGTATACATGCATACATTTGTGTATATATATGTATGTGTGTGTGTGTTTGATATGTAGTATTGCGTTCAAATTTGAGACATATACAAATTGGGTTGAATCTTGCCAGGAGGGATCCCAATATAAAGCTCCCCTAGAATCTTAAGCGGGTTAATCAAAGCCTTTTCGAGGATATCTTGAAACTTTTTCTTTGATGCATGTTGTACATTCAAGAACAATCAAATCACTGAAACAGAACCTCAAAGAACATTTGTAAAAATCTAGGCAAGACTTCTTTTTCGTCTTTCTTCTTCTTACATGTAATGGAGAAGATATACGATGGCCTTCAGTAGAAGTAGCAATTCCTACCCTTTTATTTATTAATGGGTCATTTTGGGTTGTGTATTATCTTAAATAGGTCATATAAAAATTTATAGCTAAAGATGAATAGGTCAATAAATCTTTTTATCCCATGTTTAAGAATGTTATTGTAATGATGTTTTTTCTGATCATAAATTATACACCAAATGTTCATCAAAATGCCAAAAAGGTGCTGGAAGGTCAACCCAAACTGACAGGATTGGTATCAACTCGAACCCATTTTGACCCGTTACCCAACCCGTCGAACCACTCCATCTTGCCACCTGTATTATCATAATCTATATCAATAGCTATGGGATTTCAGTAGGTGAAGATATCCAGTTAGGATTAAAGGGTACCTCAATGATCCCACCGCATAGGCGGCATAACCAACCATATGATAGGTAATGATATATCTGGTCTTGACCAGGTTCTGTCTCCTGTGCCGCCATCGCAACACGTTTTAGGCACTCATCCCAGTCACACAAAACCATTAGATTATCTTGCTCCTTTTATTGTTTTATTAGACATGTATTAAATATATATAAATGATACAACATTACAACAGATATATCTCTAGCAACATGGTAAGCTCTCTATGCCTATACACAGAGCACTTGGGTTCAATTCTTTCCAATATAATTTGTCTCACCAGAGCATTTTGCATACTAGTTGTATGATTAAGTACATGATGAACCTAAGATGGAAAGAAAACATAAAATAGCGACAATTTTGATACATGTGTAAGTAGATTTATCTATACTTCTATACTAATATATAAAGCATTTTGGTGTTCTATATTTAGTAATTTTTAAGATTAAGACTCAACATTTCCATTTTTAAGTTGTTTTATTCTCAATTAACAATAAATTTTATAATTTCCACAACCTTTTACACTCTTCACACCATATCCCGAACTCCTTGCTTTACATAAGAGCTAGCTATCAGCCTATCATTATCGACTCACCATCATGGATGATCCATCATTAAACAACAAGCATAATACACAACTATAATCGAGTCACTGTTTACAATAAAATATTATATTCTGGAAATTCGGCTGCATAGCGCGGGAATGAGGTTAGTGTATGATTAAGTACATAAGAGAACCTTTATAGATCTTTTCTGTTTAAATTGAACTCTGGCCAGATATTTGCTACATTCTCCTCAAGTTTCACTTTCCTGCAACAAACACCCGAATTGTACCTGATGGGCCATCTGGACAAATACATTAAAATAAAATTTTATATACAAATGAGATACCCCCTATCAACCAGCCAATGTACCATTCTGGCTGCGACTCCTTTCTTACAGAGAAAACAGGATATAGGTATCAGGCTTAACCAGAGAAGGAAGATAGTTTCCGAGAACTCCAGCAGCAGTATCAATTATCACTTTCCCCTCTTTATAGGCACAAACCTAAGAGATAAATACTAACAATGAGGGTATCAAATTATAATATCCATGGCATTAAAGAGTCATGCAGCCATTATTAAAGCTTCAATTTAGTTGTATACTGATAATGAGAAAATTATATTGAATATGCACTGATGCATACGTATGCATGTAGAAAAAAAGATAAAGAAGAGTATAAAAGTATTACAACTTTAGAACTCAAAACACTTTCTTACCAAAATAAAATGTTAAGTGACAAGGGCTTGAAGAATGGCTTGGTAAA
Organism: Logfia minima; assembly: GCA_963921325.1. Classification (NCBI taxonomy): domain Eukaryota; kingdom Viridiplantae; phylum Streptophyta; class Magnoliopsida; order Asterales; family Asteraceae; genus Logfia; species Logfia minima. The sequence goes on along the minus strand of OY992764.1, from coordinate 7,016,450 downwards.
GATGTTTGAGCGTAAATTCATCTGTAGAACTTCAGTAACTAACTAAGGCATGAGGCCCAAGGGTCCAATATTTCAGAACTAGTAATCATGAGAAATTCATAATTAGTTTCCAGCCAATACTTCAGTAACTAACTAACTAATGACTGTAAGCAGCTGCTCGTGACTGAATTTCATTATGGCATAGAGCCAATATGAAATGTTTGAATTTCATAAGTACTTAAAATATATTAATTTAAATGTTTGATTGTCATAATTTTTGAAAGAATTTACAGTTATCATTTAAAGTTGTTGAAAACTTACGATGAAGTTATGATATAATTTAGATGATGTTCGTAGTATTATTTACTAATATCATATTTACTATTATTATCTTTAAAATAGTTATTTGAATTAGTTTTTTAAATTATAATTTATGATTTTACCATCTCTTTAATGTTAATAAATTTAACAAAATCGGACATTTCTATTGGCCAATTACATGTTTAATAACATCGCCAATAAATTCTTAAATTTATATTATTATTAATTATTATTATTTTCGATGATAACTCTATCTTTTAAATTAACAATATTAGGCTATTTGCAAATAAATATATAATATAATTTTATTTTATTTTATATCTTAGACTTTCATGCATTGCACGGTCTAAAAACATAGTACGTGAATAAAACGTGATTCCTCAGTCGCCACACGACCATATAGATACTTTCCTACTCAACACAAACCCTTGTTTACCATCCTCCCCAAAATCTAGGGTTTGTGTTTATCTCCAATTCTTCACTCACATCCAATCCAAAATACACACACAACCCATCCATGAAACCACCAAACACGCCCAAAGTCCTACTCTATTTCCTTTAATTTCCCCCTCATATTATCACAATCAATCAATCACTTTCATTAATTAGTTCGATTCGTATTAGTTATGTTTAATATCTCCATAATTCGATCATTATCATCATCAGTAATTAAACAACCTGTTAAATACCGTGTATTTGGCCCTGGCTTGAATCCTTTCGCTCCTTACAACATGTCTAATCACTTTTCTCGCTAAACTTGTTCATCGTTTAATTGAATTTGTTAGTTGAATAAATCATGTAAAAAAGTGGTTTTATGTGATTTGAGTATGTATTTGAGACATTGCTAGGGTTTGTTGAACTAGAAGCTGTCGTGTTTAGTTTATTTGGCTGTAGAGGGAAGAATGACTCAAGATTACTTGTTGCGATTGAATATCAATCGTAGGCGTGTTAAGCGATCCAATAGCTTACGGTCTGATAGCTCTGGTGATGATAGGGATGATAGAGGTTGGACTAATCTTCATGTTGGTGCTCGAAAAGGAGATCTTAAGGAGGTATATATACACACACATTGCTTTAATAGCTGGTGCTTATGAAATTGTTATTAGGTTGCTTATATTTAATTTCTGTTTAATGTTGTATAAGATGTTTATAAATTGACAGGCCTTTTGGGATGATAAAGATATGTACGTATATGATATTAGGGATATGATGTACAGTTAGAGATCTATATTTGGTTAGTCAATTTTGGTTGTTTTCTATTTTCTTTGAATGGATGTTGTAACTGTGAAGAACTTTTATTTTGATGACAAAGACTGCAGGCTACTTGTTTGTAGGAGGCAATATGAAATAGTAGTAATGGTTAAGAATTAAGAGTTAGTTAGGACAGCTGTTACTATATGAGGGAAAGGGTTAAGCACGTGTTAAAGACATTGATGTTTCATGGAAAAGACATGAATATAATTGGGCATTTACCATTGTGTGCCCTCTTTCTTTTTTATTATGTCAAATTACTGTAAATATTTCCTAGGTTCCCAGTTCCCTATAGATTAGTGCTAGTGCCAACTGGAATGATTAGAAATCATGTTGAATATTTTCTGACTGTAAATTGCTGAATTGGAATTTCTATCACGATTATGATATTTTTGTCTACAATTTCCAAGTTAGTAGCAGCAAGCACGAAGCATACACTTATGATGTTCAAAGTAGCATTGTAGTATTTGAGTTTGTTATCCGGGTGTCAATTCACCCATATGTATTCTATGCTTTAATGACTTAACTTAAGTATGTTGTTATGTCATACTGTCTCGGCTAGTAAGTACTGAGTATGGTAATGACTTTGATCACTTTCCAAGAGTAGATGAAGATTTTAACTTGAATAGTGGCTGGGGAAGGTTTAAGTTAAAAGATAAATCAAAGGGCTTGGTTGACAACACCATTTAGTTATTGTTATTTGCTGTATGAAGAATATATATACACTAGTAAGTACCGAGTATGGTAAAGACTTTGATCACTTTCCAAGAGTAGATGAAGATTTTAACTTGAGTAGTGGCTGGGGAAGGTTTAAGTTAAAAGATAAATCAAAGGGCTTGGTTGACAGCACCATTTAGCTATTGTTATTTGCTGTATGAAGAATATATATACACTAGTTATCTGAATTTTGACTTTAGTCACCATTTAAATTAACTATTGACATGAAGCATATGTTCTAATAAAAGATTTTAGAATGAAAATGGTTGTTACTTGTTGTCTTGATATTAGTTATTTATTAATGAGTTGTATACATCCGTTACCACCAACTGAATATTGATCATTGTGTGGAGTTTATAATTTCCAGTTTTGGGTTTTCTGGTGGCAGGTAAAAAGGCTCCTTGATGAAGGAATGGATGCTAATGTAGCTGCACTGGGCCCCAAATCTCATGGGCTCACCCCTCTTCATCTTGCTGCTAAAGGTGGTCACCTAAAGGTCATGGATGAACTGCTTGAGCGTGGTGCCAATATTGATGCTCGAACCAAGGGGGCTTGTGGCTGTAAGTGATGATATCCTTATTTTCAACTCCATGTTGCCGTCCTTTCCTGAAACACTTGTTTTAAAGCTAGGAAACTAATGGATCAAGTTTGCCCAAGTATTTTATGTGTAATCTTCTTATGGGTAATTAGTGTGTGCTCAATATGACTATGAGAACTATATCGTTACAATACCAATCTAGTTTTTTCTACTTGAGTGATTTAGAAGGTTGTATGATTAGAAGTACACTTTGGCTTATTTCCAATCTGCTGGTTTTGCCCATTTGATCTGTCTCTTTTTATAAATAGATTTTTATTCGTTTGAACCGTTTGAGTTAAAATATAAGCCAAGATGACCCATTCATAAGTTAATGAGTTGAAGTTGCCTCTTCTACTCATGTTGATGCACCAGGTCGATTGTTACTATTGTAATTTTCATTACTTCATCTCAAAAGGTGGGGGAGTTTGAAAAATGGGTGATATTGGGTCATCTTCAACTTCTGGTCAAATCGGGTCGGATTTATTTGTCAACATTTATTTGTACATATTTTTAAAAACTCCTCTATGGTTAATGAATGTACAAAAAACTGTTCTATAAATAGAGTAAGTTAAGCATTTGATTGCACTCTAGACAACTTTCAGTTAAACCCCTTTGAACCATTTAACCCGCTTCCTTGGTAGCCCTTATTTATATTTTACCCATTTGACCACTAAGTTTGAACTGATATATTTTCATATAAACGGGTTACAGTTTCCACCTCGTATCTAATTTCTTTATCTTCAACACAGGGACTCCACTACACACTGCTGCAAAAGAGAGAAACAGAAGAGCGATCAGATATTTAGTTGAAAATGGAGCATTCTTGCCAGATAACATCGAGGATACAAGGTTTAATCCACCTATTCATTACTGTCCTGGTCTTGAATGGGCGTATGAGGAGATGAAACGTGTTCAACAAGAAAGTGGCTCCTCAGGGGAGAGTTCCTACAGCTCATAGAACTAAACACTATTTACACTTAACAAGAAAGTTAAGCATTCGTTCCCGAATTGAAAAACTATTTGTCAATGGTGTGATTCACAAGAATTTGGTTTCGTTCCGAATTAGGATTTGTATTTCATTTCTGGGTCTGTGTATGAGATGTGGATGTTGATGATCTGATCAATAAATCATTAGCTACTGCTGTGTAGAGGTGATGAGTGTCTATGCTGTTTGAAATAACTTAAGATCATTTGGTCATTTTTTCTTGTGGAAATAAAATCATAGCTGGGTTGATCAGATCAGCCTGGATAGCATTTTGTGGTATGCTGATTCACTTATAAAGTTTTGAGTTGTAGTTTTGTCATTGAATTTGGTCATTATCTTACATCTGTTTTGATCATGATTGTAATAGGAGGCTGTTGAAAAGTATTTATGTGCTCCGTGTTTGGAAAATTGCCTTCAAACACTTCCTTGTTGACAGAATTATGTTGCATAAGACAAACCATCAATTCGTTTACCATGAGATTCTTGACCTTTTGGAAATATTGGCAAATCCATATTCGTGTATTTTCAGAAACTTCCATCAAGCAGAACAATGATTCTGAGTGATTTAAATCACAGGAGTCCTTCAAGACTTCACACCAAGTTTTAGCTATTGAACAATCAGTTTCTAGTGAACATAATTCTTTGATTTCAAGACGTACGATTCTAGAGTATTTCCCAACCCTTCCTTTCATAGATTGAATTTTTAGAGAACAATCGGACGCCATTATTGGACCTTAACGACAATTTGTTATAATTTACTCTATCCTTGCATTTTAGGATTACACGATGAGTACCCCACTTTGTACAATTTAGACACTTAAATATGTTTAGTTGTGATCAAACCAAATAGCTTACCCAAAGAAATACATTCCCTGTATGTTAAAACGATTAAAACGTTGAGAATTTGAGGGTTGTTGAAGAATCAGATCTGAATTATAGAGGGAATTTGGCTTTGAAATGTTTAAAACATTCAACACGAAGATAACTTAAATTCTAGGCATTAACAATCTAGTAACAAACTTTTTATAGCAATTATTTCATTTTAGATACTAGATAGTAGATACATTTGTTTTTATGTATAAAAACCACCCCCAACTCGATCTCCCTCATTATTCTTTTCTAGTTATTTTATCACAATTCCTTGAGAATTTAGCAACAATAATGAAAGTTTGGCTATAAATCTTTCAAAGGTTTTTTGTTGCGCCAAAAGCTTTTTTTTTTTTATGAAGTTATTTTTAAACTTCATATGTTTATAGGAACCGTTTGATGAAGTAGATGTAGGCTATAAGGTGTAGCTTTATTTGTATATAATTGTTTGACAAACTAGTTGTAGTTGTAGTTTAAAGTGTAAAATGACATAAAACATATTATCAATATAATAATAAATAATAAATAGATAATATATGATTATAGAAGGATATTTAGGTAAAACTTTTTCTTTAAAAGCCTATCAATTCTATGAAAAACTCCTCGATTGTATAAAATGGTAATATCATATTTAATAAGAAAATATTTTTTTTGAACGTATTTGATCGTTAAAGCTAAAAAAATAATTTGCTTTTGACTATGTTAGACGGTAAAATGCTAAAAGAAAAAAGTTTTTTAATTTAAATAATAGTTTTATTTTACTTATTGTATATCGTATTTTTTGAATTGTTTATTTTTGTCTTTAATTATTGTAATTTCTTTCAAGTATTATAATATAATACTTTATCTTTAGTTGATGAAATATTATTCCAATTAAGTTTAATTGTAGTCGTGGTAAATTATGACGAGAGTACTTAGATAGTCACCAGCCGTCCCCCGGCTACCGGTAACGAGTGGAAGTCGTCTACCTCTGCACTGATCATTATAGGAAACGAGAAAATAAATGTTTAATTACGAAGGTGAGAATATTTTAGAACAATAAACTCGCAGTTTTGATATATTTCAAACTGTTACTCTCTTTCCTGTTTTCATTCCATCGATACGCCGCGCCGGCCGCCACAAGCCGTCGCTGTCATCACTGACCTGCGTCACTCTCACCTTACTCTCAGCGCCTCTTTCTGGCTTCTGTTGTCTTACTTTCAGGTGATCCTCTTAAAACCCTATTTCTTAAAAAATAATAAAAAAATACAGAATTATTATTATTGAATTGTTATTTTACATTAATAGCAGCCTACAGTACTTAGGGCAGCATGTGCTTTTCATAGTTGATACAAATATTACGACCGCAAAAAATACCTATCATTCAATCACTCAAAATGCGCGAGCCTTTTTTTTTTTCTTTAATGTAAAAACTATAAAGTGACCATTTTGACTGGTTTTACCACCTTAATTGAATGTATTTGCTAATGTGTATGTATGCGTATGCTAAATAGTGTTATTAATCGGTTCTTGCACTTTAGGGGGATTAAAGAAAGTGGTGAATGTGTATGGCTGCTATTAAGGTTCGGACGAGTAGTTTCTCACGGAGCGTTTCGGCTGCACCAGCCTCTTCGGTCCCGGGACTAAAGTATGGACCAAATGGCACAATCTTTCTTTCATCAGGAATTCCAGATTTAGACAGTAATCACCTTTTCTATGTTCTATTTTGTTAAAGTATTAGTGTTAAATAGCTGGAAGAAAATAAGGGTTTTTTTTTTTCTAAAATAACAACATACTTTTCATTTTTGTCCTTTGAAGCATTGTACTTTTTTTGTCCTTCAGAGCCATTATTCGCACCATTCATCAGGAGATCCGTTAAATAATTAATGATATGATCAAGTTCATGGATTTGATTTTGTGACATGGAATTGTAATTTAAAAATGTAAAAAAAATAAAAATACATATGAAATGACATTGTTTTATGTAAGCAAAATACTTTCGATTCGAACAAGAGTTTCAAACTATTTATAAGTTTTAACAGGTAAAACGATGTCGTTCCATGTGTTTTTTTTTAAGTTTTTAAATCACGATTCCATTTCACAAATTCAAATCTATGAACTTGATCACATCATCAATTATTTATCGGATCTCTTGATGGATAGTGCGAATAATGGTCCTGAAGAACAAAATGCCAACTTTCAATGGCTCTGAATGACAAATAAAAAGTAGAATGGCTCAAAAGGACAAAACTGAAAAATAGGTTATTATTTTAGAAAAAAACCCAAAAACTAATATTTGCTTTCAACAACCTCAAACTTCTAAAAATATCAATTTAAGGTAATTTATACAGGTTACCGGGTCAAAATTGCTGACATGGCAATTACCTTCGAAAATGTTGGCCTTTTTAGTTCTTACGAGTTAGTGAATAACTGGTTCAGTGCTATCATGGCTAATGATCACATTAAATCGAAATTTTAAAGAGTTTGAGGGTTAATGGTGGGTAACGCAAAGTTGGTTACCCGGAATAGAAAATGGACCAAAGTTGGATTTTTTTTCTTTATATATACAATTAATTAATTTCATTGTAAAATTTGTACATGAAGTGTTAGAAGTGATTCCTGTATTGGTTAAATCCTGTAAAGGTGTTCCGTAATTTTTGTTTTGTAATATATTAGGGATTTTAGGTGGAGGCTTCCTTTTGGGAAGTCTAGTGATGATCATGGAAGACACTGAAGCACCTCATCATATGCTTTTGTTAAGAACTTTTATGTCTCAAGGATTAGTACATAACCAACCTGTTCTTTATACAAGTCCATCCAAAGACCCGAGAGCTTTTCTTGGAACGTTGCCAAGTATATTAGTGTCCAAAGATGAAAAATCTCGTAGCAGTGATGTAGAGCAGGTACAAACCCATTTTTACACCTGTTTCTCTTTGGAGCATGCATCTTTCTTAGAAGTAGCAAATAGGCGGGTTGCGCAGGTTCGGTAACAAATATAAATTTATATGTGTTTCAAATATGATTATAATATTTGTTTAGTTTCAAAAATAATCTTTATTTCTTTTAATAGAATGAATTATTATGAGGTTTACTCACTAAAGCTATACTTTCCGAGACTTTTAACCCATTTCACCTGTTTACATAGAGGCGATTTATTCCACCCATTTGACCCTTCAGAATGTAGGTACTAAACATGACCTGAATCAAACTATTTATAAGTAAATGGGTTGAAATTGCCTCATATGATGTTTCTCTTTTTAACTGCATTATGGAAATTATGCCTTTAACTTACAGATGGATTTGCGGATTGCTTGGCAATACAAGAAGCACCTGGTGGAAAATAAGCTACATAATGAACAGCGAGGTAATCCTTGTGTTTTCATATTCTGTGTGGAACTTTTGTGCATTAGATATTGAATGGTTACCGTCCACGTATGTTTATAAGTTATATGTATTATCTATCAATGATATATGGTTAAAAACTTAAAATATGCCTGTGGCAACAAACCAAACTCTGATTTTTAGTATGTTTTTGCAGCTCCATTCCTGATTCGAACAAGTTTTTTTAACCTCTACAGTTAAATAGATTATTGAATAATGCTTCTGTCATGCAACTATTTAACATGACCATGAGGATTCTCTAAATAATTAATCCATAACGCACAAAGTCATTTTTGGGAGTTTTAATGCAAACTTCCATCCATATGTTGTGGTGCAGATGGGAAAGAGTACTGCAGCGATTTCGACTTACGGAAACCAATAGAAAAGCATTTGATAATGGGAAACCGTGTGGAGTGTGTTAGCCTTTTGGATTGCTCAAGTCTTGCTCAAGTCCGTGAAAGTTGTTCAAAGTTTGTATCTCAACTTCCAAGGTACTAACGGTATTGTTATTTTTGATGCATACACTCCTATACTAAGAAAATAGTTTCTGTACAATACATTACACTGTATACAATTCTTGTTATAGTAAGAGAGGGGAAGATAAGTATTTTAGACGATTTGTGTCATTCAATGGTGTTTTGACTTTAAACTTGCCTATGTTCACCTGCGCAACAAGTCTATGCCAAGAATAATTACTTTTTTCTTGTGATAAATATTGTTTATATTTATTTTTTAGTTTCTTAAAATTCATCGAACCTAATTTTCCTTATTCTAATCAGGTACGATGGAAATATTACAAGTGCAGGAAGAATTGTGATTCAATCATTTTGTGCTCCACAATGTGAATACTACGACAAGGCAAGTAACCACATATTATGTTAGCTGCCTGGAAACCTTATGCACTGTCTCTCGTATAACCTCAAGTAACTAGAAAATCCATGTGGACATATTCAAGTTGATCTGGCAGTTCTACTATACCTTATTTAGAGGTGTCCATCTCGAATAAATCAGTCGATTACGTTCTATCTCTAGCGGGTCAAACGGGTAAAATCAAATGACAGCTGAAAATGGAACGGGCAAATGGGTCAAACAGGCTGAAAGTCACTGAAAGTGTATTTTAAGTGCATACAACTTCTAAATCATCCTACTAAAAAAGAATTCAATTTTGAATTAATAAAATGTATGCAATCACATTTGGTAAAAGCTAAAAAGGTGTCGTGTACCTAAATTATCCATTCTGATCCAAAATTGTCGTGAAACCCTACTCGCCTGACCCACCCATTTTACACCTCCAGTTGAATGGTTTTATGGTTGCAGTTGCCTTCATTACATATTGATGACATTTCTCATTAATCGTTGTAGGAGTGGGATATGCTTTTCTTTCATTAGATCATTGAAAAGCATGGTACGCTCTTCAAATGCAGTTGCTTTTTTAACCTTCCCAGCTTCCCTTGTATCACCATCAGTGTCAAAAAGATGGCAACATTTGGCTGATACCTTATTGTCTGTTAAAGCAATTCCTGGTAATAGTTCTTCAATTATGATATTAAACTTTAGGGTCTCTTGTAGCTGTTTTTCACAAGTAAACTTCTGACAGATGAGGATAAAGAGCTCGCTAGTCTCCTAACTGGTTACCAAGATATGCTTGGGCTCCTAAGTATACATAAGGTTGCACGTTTTAATACACAGGTACAATATTTATGTTTTCTAACTTGTGCTTTTGGGTATTATCCTTTGGAACTATGCATCTGTAGGGAGGTGTTTGGATTTGCATTTTGTAACTGATTGTCTGATTATTACGAGTTTATGGCTTCAAGTCGCAGTTATAAGTTTTTGGTGCTTGGATAAACCGATTCTGCACTTGTGATCATCTTATCAAATAATCATTTAAATACCAGCTTCAATAAAATTGTTACTTTAAGGGTAAAAAAACCTACCTGTTTAACCCTTCTGTAATTAGATGTAAAAGAATTATATCCCTCTTATAGCAAAAAAAAGAATAAAAATAAAATTAGTCCATAATAATGTTAATATTGGTCATTTTAATTATTATGTCATAAAAAATCAGATATGATGAATACTATCCCTGTTCAAGTTGCAAGTTTTAAGGCTATTAAAGAGGATAAATATGACTTCCAATGTAGAAGAACCAAATAAGTGGTTTCTGATGACACAGTTGGAATAAGTGTGTGTACGAGAGAAGTTATTAAATATACATTTTAGTTAGAGTGAAGTTATTTAAGTAGTTATATGAGCTAAAATTTTATGTACAATTACCTGTATTCACGGAAGTAGTATCTCAACTCATCACATGCTTTTAATAAAAAGAAATATCTTAACTCATTAAGGGTAAAAATGTCAATTAACGTAATCAAGAATGACATAGTCTTTCTGTATTGGTCAAGTCACTGGCAAGCATGGTTTAGCCATGAAAGTTTCCAAAATGAAAAGTATGATACTGGATTAGTTTGCAATTGTATTTCTTAGATGGTCTATCTGAAAACATACCAAACATCCTATAAAACTATCATCTGTAATTCTAAAGCTGCGAAGCATCACTCATGTTGCTGAAATTAGTTTCTGGTTTTAAGCATGTAGAGGTGGCAGATAGGCGGGTTGGGTAACCGGTTGAAACGGACTTTTAGTACTTTTCTGTGACTTTTTATAAGTTTCTTTATACATATCTCGTGCATTATCATTGATAAAAATATTAATAGTATCACAATATAATCTAATTCTCTGAATACCAATGATTGAGTAGGTTGTATGCATTAGAAAAAGACTTTGTTGGGTGCGGATGATTTCAACCATTCTATTCGTTCCTCTTTTAGCTGCATATCTTGATTTGACCTGTTTGAGATATAGCACACCACTAAGTCCACCAATTCTTAGGTTAATGGGTTGATATTGATTGCTATCTCTAATTGTACTTATTATAATTTATTTTTCTGTAGGTTCCAGTGATTCTAGATGCAACAACATACTCAATAAAGCTACAAAAACGAAGATCATTGGTTTTAGAATGTCTAAATCTAGCACCTGTTGATGGGTCAAGTGGGAGTTCTTATGGAACTTCTTCTGGTAGCTGCTCCGGATCTTCAAAAACTGGTGCCCTTGATTTCTGATGTTGAACTCATTTTTGTTGCATTCTTTTAGTCCATAAGTAATGCAGTATGTTAATTTACTACACAGTAGCTACCTGATTCATTTATTGTTATGTATCGACATGTCAATTCATGGCATGGTATTTTAGAGATTTTTCATTTAGTGTTCAGTATGACAGCCGTTCGTTTAATACTGTAGTTTCTGTTTCACCAACTCTTCAGGAAAAGAATAGAGATAGGTTATAAGCAAAATCAGTTTTCGTCTTCATAGAATATACTGTTTTAGAGGTTGGTTAAATCTTTTAAGCATTTGTTTACCTGGTTACACCCGACTCCAATAAAATGGGTAACCAACAAAAATTTACAATTAACTCCGTTAGTTGATCAGTATTAAAGTTTTGTACTCTAAATGAAAGTTGAGACCATTTGTAAATATTGCTAAGAAATATACCCATTTGGATGTCAAAGATCATAATCTAGTTTACTCTAATAACAACTCTCGAGTGGTTTGAACTTCAAATCTCTTCAATTTATGAAGTCATGGTATTTTAGAAATAGTTGGTACTTAAACTCATGTGATTTTGATTTTTGTCATTTTTCATTGAACTCCTATAATGGGATGGATTATAGTAAACATTTCATATGATATGGGCAAAAAAGTTGTCTTTCAAATTTATTATTCCTCAAGGGGCAAGTTAAACTAAATAACCTATAACCAACATGTCAACAGTAATTATACCATTTAACTTGTACCCTTTTAAAATCAATAAATACAATCAATAACATAAATAAAGGGACCTATTTGATTTGCAACATTTTGGAAATACCAAGGTTAGGATTGCAACCAACTCAAAGTTTTGGGCTTTTTAATGAAATAAACTCCAATACCATTTCAATGAGAAAGTGGATCATCTAGACACGTACCATATATTTTCACTTAATTATGGAGTCAAAAATGGAACCTCAAAATAACCAAGAAACCGTCATCTATTTCGCATCATGACTTTTTACCTATTTTCAAACTTTGTTATCTTTCCAATTTTTCTTCAATGCATTAATACCTTACCAGATCTTACCACCTTTAATATGTTTCCTGTTTTAATTAATCGTTAGATAAACAATGTCTTCTGATAAATCACCTCCAAAAACAATACTTATAACTGGTGCAGCAGGTTTCATAGCTTCACATGTCACAAATCGTCTTGTTTCGAATTATCCTAATTACAAGATTGTTGCTCTTGATAAACTTAGTTATTGCTCAAATCTCAAGAATCTACAACCATGTTTCCAATCTTCAAATTTCAAGTTTGTCAAAGCGGATATCGCAAGTTCAGATCTCATCAACTATCTCTTGGATGCAGAAGAAATTGACACGATCATGCATTTTGCAGCTGAAACCCATGTCGATAATTCATTTGGGAACTCGTTTGAGTTCACTACAAACAATATTTATGGAACCCATGTTTTGTTAGAAGCTTGTAAAGTCACTAGACGAATTAATCGGTTCATTCATGTGAGTACTGATGAAGTTTATGGCGAATCAGATTTAGAGACCGATATAGGGAACCCTGAAGCTTCACAATTGCTTCCCACGAATCCTTATTCGGCTACAAAAGCAGGTGCGGAAATGTTGGTCATGGCTTACCATAGATCATATGGGCTGCCAATTATTACCACAAGAGGGAATAATGTTTATGGCCCGAATCAGTTTCCTGAAAAACTCATACCAAAGTTTATTTTGCTTGCAATGAGGGGTGACCCGTTACCAATTCATGGTGATGGGTCGAATGTTAGAAGCTATTTGTATTGTGGGGATGTCGCAGATGCTTTTGACGTCGTTCTTCATAAAGGAGTGATAGGGCATGTTTACAACATAGGGACGAAGAAAGAAAGGAGTGTCTTAGATGTGGCTACAGATATTTGTAAGCTTTTCGGGTTTGATATACAAAAAACACTACGTTTTGTAAATGATAGGCCATTCAACGATAAACGTTACTTTTTGGATGATCAAAAGCTTAAGAAACTCGGGTGGGAGGAAAGGACTCAATGGGAAGCAGGCTTAAGGATGACGATTGAATGGTACCGCGAAAATCCTAATTGGTGGGGAAATGTGGGGGCCGCAATTCATCCTCACCCTCGGATCTCACCCACAATTCCATCACATAGTGAAGAAGAGTTTTTGATGCAACATAAAATTGCAAGTTCAAATGATGGGATTAAGTTCTTGATCTATGGTCGGACGGGTTGGATAGGGGGACTTTTAGGAAAACTATGCATGGATAAAGGGATTTCGTATGCTTATGGGCGAGGAAGGCTTCAAGATCGGAAGAAGTTATTACATGATATAAGAACAATACGACCCACTCATGTGCTTAACGCGGCTGGTGTAACTGGGAGACCTAATGTGGATTGGTGTGAAACACACAAGGTTGAAACCATTGGAACAAACGTCATTGGAACCTTAAATTTGGCTGATGTTTGCAACCAAGAAGGTATATATATGTTGAATTTCGCGACAGGATGCATATTTGAATACGATAAGGATCATCCTCAGAGTTCAGGGATAGGGTTCAAGGAAGAAAATAAGCCTAATTTCACAGGATCATTTTACTCCAAGACAAAAGCCATGGTAATCACAACTTCCATACACAATAGTTTAGCATAAAATCTATAAAGGTGATGCATTAACAACTAAATATAAACTTTTTAATGGGTGGTGAAATATAATTTATGAATTCATGAATTGTATGGTGCTATAACATTACATTTACATCTTTCTTGAATGTCTAGGTGGAAGAGATGCTAAGGGAATATGACAACGTTTGCACGTTAAGACTACGGATGCCAATATCATCGGATTTAAGCAACTCAAGAAACTTCATAACAAAGATCACAAGTTACTACAAAGTGGTTAACATACCAAACAGTATGAGTGTACTAGATGAGCTCCTACCAATATCGATAGAGATGGCAAAGAGGAAATGTAAAGGTGTTTGGAACTTCACAAATCCAGGTGTTGTGAGCCATAATGAGATCTTGGAGTTGTATAAAAAATACATAGACCCTAATTTCAAATGGGTCAACTTTGATTTGGAAGAACAAGCTAAAGTGATATTAGCTCCAAGAAGTAACAATGAGTTGGATGTTTCTAAGCTCAAGAAAGAGTTCCCAGAAATGTTGTCTATTAAAGATTCTATAATTAAGTATGTCTTTGAACCCAACAAAAGAGTTAAATGATTGTGTGAACCAAATTGGCTATGCCTATTCCTTGAGATCGAGCTAGCATCCGAGTGATCTTGGAGTGCCCCGACACATAACCTTTGAAAGATGTCATGCTTGTACAAGGAGTAAATAGTCCTCTATACAATGTAACACTTAAATCTCTAGAATTTGTTGCTTAATTGTTGCGACGTAAGAGATATACTGTTTTCGATAATGGGAGTCATGATCGAGGATGCAATGAACGAGAAATTTTGTAGCCGATAATAAGGTTATTTCTCTATATGAACGAGTTTATAACATCCAAGAAGCACAATTCTACACTTTTTGGCTTTTCATTTTGCAGTAATAGTTGGACATTTAGAAGTAAATTGAGTTTTTAATGAAAAAATCAATTGAGAAATAATATAAGCCAGGTTGAAAACCTTGTTTATATAAATGAAAAAACCATATTGTTTATAATTTACTAGCATAGAATTCGTGCAACGTGTTGAAAAATAAGATTTCATTACAACAAAGAAATTGATATCAATGATAAGAAAATTTCATTATAGTAGAAAAACTAATAATAATAATAATATTCGTTTTTTTTCCAGCATGTGTCTGATGCACCTATTGTAGGCATCAATGGCAAAAAGCTCAAACCCAACATATTTCTCTTAATCCTGTAATTTTCAAATCGGGTTTAAGATGACTTATCGAGTTTGAAATGGAGTTTAGGTCATATATGAGAATTTTTTTTGAGTATAAAGCAGGGAGGACTATCATCTCCGTTCCGTTCCATTCTCTCCAGTTTAAAATATTTATAATATAGAGTTAGGTTCAAATGAGAATGGATATTATTTGTGAGAATGGAGGAATCAATCTCAACCATCCATTTCATCAAAAAAATAATACCCCAACACTTTTAAAAAGTGAATATCTCACAAACGGTTAGTCAAAAAAATATAAAAATTGCACCATAAAAATCAGCATTTTTTTCTCTTCGATTAGACATCTCACAAGGTATACTTTCGACGAATTTTTTTTTTTTTCATATTTTGGTGGGTTTCGAAATTGGTAACACATGTGTTAGGTGCGGTAACACATGTGTTAGTTGCGGTAACACATGTGTTAGTAGTTAGTAACACATGCCACTAACTCATGTGTTACCGAAACTAGCACATGTGTTACCAACCACTAACACATGTGTTACTGGTTTTCAACCCAAAAAAAAAAAAAAAATTTTTTTTACCGAAAATATGTCATGAGTGATCTCTAATCGTAGAGAAAAGAACGCTGATTTCAATGGTGCAATTTTTATAATTTTTTGATTAGCCGTTTGTGAGATATTTAACTTTAGGGGAAAATTGGGTTTTGCAAAATGAATGGCAAGGATTCATTCATTCATTCTCACTAAAATTTCCATTCTCATTTGAACTTCCCTCTTATAATATATTCTAATATTGTTTTATATTTAATATTGATATATATCATATTTCATATGTAATTAATTATTTTTACCTATTAAGAAAGTTTATGTATACATTTATATTTTATCATTTTATTTAATAGGAAATAATTCTATACATAACCTTATTTCAATTTATAGGTTATTAGAGTTAGAAACATCAATATTAACCATATTAAAAGTTAGATTGGATTTTAAAGATCGCCAATAATAAATGGGGAATATTATAGATGACGTTTAGTGCACATATCTATGAAATAATTAAAGAGAAATAATACTTATATTTAAAGATGGTTAGTGACAATAAGTAGTTGATTTTCTAATCCTTTACTTTCCATCATAAAATGAATATTTACACCTATATATAATTTTGTTAAACATAAATGTGCTCCCCTGAAACAATTTCATATGTTATCATTATATATACTTAAGTCAAACATTTTTACAGAAACTTGACTGAAAATATGTATTATTATAAAAAATATATATGTATTTATATATACATATATACGAGAGGATTTCAAATGAAAATGAGTTTCTTTTTTTTTAAAAAAAATAGAAGATTCAATGAGAGAGATCAATTTGACAAAATCTCACGTTCTCCTCACATTTTTTAAAATTAAATATTTTAAAAACGGCTAGTCAAAAAATTATAAAATTACATCATAAAAATCAACGTTTTTTTCTCTTCAATTATACAGCTCACAATGTATAGTTCCGAGAAACTTTATTTTTCTTCATTTTTTGGTTGGTCATCCTCACGTTTTTTAAATTTAAATATTTCAAAAACGGCTAGTCAAAAAATTATAAAAATTACACCATAAAAATCAACGTTTTTTTCTCTTCGATTATGCATCTCACAAGGTATACTTTCGAAAAAACTTTTTTTTTCTTCATTTTTTGGTGGGTTTTGAAAGCTGGTAACAAATGTGATAATCGTTAGTAACACATGTGTTACCAACAACTATTGCATGTGTTACCGGTGACTATCAGATGTGTTATCAGTTTTCAAAATCCATCAAAAAATGAAAAGAAAAGTCTGTCAAAAGTACGTAGCGTATCATGTCTAATCGAAAAGAAAAATGTTGATTTCTATAGTAAAATTTTTATAATTTTTTAATTAGCTTTTTTTTGAATATTTAATTTTTGAAAATATAATCTCATATTATTCTAATGAAAATAAAGAGTTAAAATTGTTATGAAATTTTTTATTCTCGTTGAACATGTACGTTCACCTACAAAAAAATAAAATGATCCCTTGTGTATTTTTATATTTATTTAAGGGTAGGCACTTAGTTTTGATAGGGAGATAGTCTCAAAATTGGTCCAAAATTGAATTTCTTACTTAACGTTCTTCGAGTACGAACGAACGCCATCATAGGCATAGAAATCAATTCATGTCTCGTTTAATCCGTTCTAGGAGTAGTCTCTCCCGATTCTAGTAAGTTCTACAATCTCATTTCTCTCTGAAACTGTAATTAGGGTTCCCTTAATTTTCTTTCTTTATAATGTGTATGATATAACTAATATTTGTTCGATTTTTTTTCTTTTTAAAAAATAAAAACAGTAAATTAGCCTTTACTCGGAGAGGAAGATGCTTATCAACTGAATCTAATAAAATTGATGAACCGCTTAAAGTTGAAGAATCTGAAACAGTTTATATTCCTCCACCTCCAGCTGACAAGGTATAATTTCATCATTTTATGTTGAATTGAATACACACATATATAGATAAAAATATAGATATTAGCCTTGTATCAGCTCGATCGGTGGCTTTCGTCAGGTTTTTGGTGTTTTTAGGGCGTTTTTTGGTAGATAGCCGGCATGACTGGATTTAATAGGAGAGAGATAAATGAGTGAAGTGTGTGGCTGTTTGCATGTGATGTGTGGTATGTGTGGATTGTGATAAATATTAAGATTGGAAGTAAGTTGGGGATATCCATGTTCTGTATAATAGTATACATATAGATATCTACCGTAATATTTACCTTTTAATCTAACAAACTTTTATTCCGTGTTACCAATGTATGTACGTGACCTTCTACAGCAGGTATAATGGTGACTGGAGATTAATTTTTTCATGACATTACATGGAGGCGTGCCATGTCACCATTTTACATTGGTAAAAAACATACATTTGGTAATCGAATAAAAATCATTGTTACATCAAAAGGTAAAAAAAATAGTCATTATGTAAATTGAAATTGGTGAAGGAAGTTTGATACATTTTGGTGCAATAAATGCTTCTCCTTGATATTTGATCTCTTATGTAATCAGTTACTTGTGCTTGGTGGAAGTGGATTTGTTGGCTCACATATTTGCAAAGAAGCATTAAATCGTGGCTTGTCAGTTGCTAGCCTTAGCAGGTATATATTTGCTTCTTATGTTTTGCATCATTTCTTATGCAATGGCAATATGATCATTTGTTTAGTTTGTATAGTCTTAGTTTATGATTATATCCAATTTGTTGGCAACTTTATTTACCAGATCTGGCAAGTCGTCTATTGAGGAACCATGGGCTAACAAGGTGGACTGGCATCATGGTATAACATCTTGGTATAATATAAATATGGTTCTTATCATATGCGTGTATACATTTATGTTGTATAGGTATACATATACACAGTATATGACATGTGCTCACTTGGGATTATTAATGAGGTAGGCATAACCTGGTTATGACCACAAACATGTGTTTAATAGCATTTATCATTTTGAACTCTTTGTTTTAGTTAAAAGTTTTGTAACATTATTTAAGTTCTCTTAGCGATGTTATCATATCTTTGGTGTCTGTGGGATAGAAATATTGACTTCATGCCAACATGGCATGCCACGTGTCAAACTTTGATTTGGAAAAAGATTTAGAGATTTATGAAAGATGCTACTTGTACCTAAAGCACTATTAACTGTAAAGTATAAATGCTTGTTGCTTAATTTAATTAGAAAGCTATGATTTGTCAGATAGTCTGGGATAGTTTTTTTAATTTACTCATTTTGTTAATCTGCATTTTACCTTTATATAGTGACCAAATTGCTTAGTTCTTATTAATTTCAGGGATAGCTTGTAATATCATAATGTGGTATGTATTTATTTTCTATTGGTGGATTGATCTGCTGGATCTTTAATCTTTCCGTGTGTTATTAGGGGACTTGTTGTCTGGCAACTCATGGCAGGAAGCGTTAAATGGAGTGACCTCTATTGTGAGTAGTCTGTTAGTACTAAGATTTTATAAATAAATTATAATTTGGTATATACTTTATGGTGTTAAGGTCCTTAAGGATATATTCTTTGATTAATGATTGCTCATGCTTCTATAGTTTGTAGCTGTTAGTCTCTCCTTTTTTTTCTTCCCTAACAAGCTTTTATCTGTTTTATAGAAAATATCATACACAACTTTTGGTCTCTGTCTTTTATTTTAATTAATACTACGGTACATGTTTCAATTGTTTTTCTAAAACTTACAGGTGTCTTGTGTTGGTGGCTTGGGTTCCAACTCCTACATGTACAAAATCAATGGATCTGCAAATATCACAGCCATTAGAGCAGCGGCTGAAAAAGGTTGGAGCTAAAATAAAACGCCTTCATTTATTTCTTTAGTTATTTTGCATCATTTAGTAACAAGGAATGAAAGTATGAAACCCTCATGGAATTTAACATCAGTACTTAACATGATGGAACTATTGTCTGTTCACAGATAACATGTAAGTATGATGCTTCATGCTTGTTACATCTAAATGTTTATTATGTTCTCTAAATTCTTCTTCTTTCTTTTCTATAGGGATTAAAAGATTTGTTTACGTATCTGCTGCTGACTCTGGTGTGATTAATTACTTTTTACAAGGATATTTTGATGGAAAGGTAACTGTAGACCACAGACCATTTGCTAATACATAATTTGATGTGATTTCTAGATTAAATTTTTCTAGCGCTTGATAATAAAGTTGAAATGTGCGAAGTCTTTGATGGGAGAGTTACAATGTTGGTAGTTAGGAATTTAAGTACAGCATATGCTTGGATCCCAAAGTTTAGAGCTTAAAATGTTAGTAATTAAGTAATTCTGATTAGGTTCTTTCAATATCTCAACTGGTGATTTTGTAATATTGATGCAGAGAGCTGCAGAAACAGAGTTATTGGTGAGATATCCATATGGACGTGAGTATTTTTTTCTATTTTCTCTAAAATGTGTACACCAATAACTTTCCTTTTACTTTAGTTACACAAGCAAGATAAATATATATATATATATATTATATACGCATGTGAAGTATTGGTTGGATATCTCTTTTCTAGTGCCTGCACTAGTCTTATGTTTTTGAGCTTCACTTATTTCCTTCTTCTGTTTTGAACAATGTAGAGTTCTTCTGGTATCTAACCCCTTCAATGTATAAGAAAGTTCAATTTTTAATTTTCAGATGTGATTCTGAGGCCTGGTTTCATTTATGGAAATCGTCGTATCGGCAACATGGAGTTGCCTCTGGGTGTTATCGGTTCTCCACTAGAGATGGTACCGTACGTTCTAGTTGTTTTTTTATTGATTTGTTGATTGTTGAGGACATTTTATGTCTCTCTTTGGATATGATAGATATAGTTAATTAAGGACCAATTTGGAAATCCCAGCTTAAGATTAAAGGGCAAATAACCCAAAAAGGTAACCTTAGTGTCACTAATACCCAATAAAGGGAATATGAACATTGGTCTCACCCGAAAAGGACTCTAATTTCAAATTCGCATCAAGTAGGGGAAAAGTTACCTTTGACTCCGGTGACTAGTCATCTTTTTTTAAAACTGGTTAAAATGACGTGTAATTTATATCTCATTTAATTATAGGGAAACATAGCCCAAAACGGTAACATAAATCATTAATTCCCAATAAAGGGAATATGAACATTGTTCTCATCCCCAAAAGGACTCTAATTTCAAATGAAATGATGATGTGTATTTTCCATCTCAGACAAAAGCGGCATAATTTAAAATAAAAAATGAAACCGGTCATTTTTTCTTTAATTTAACGTTTTTCGCAAAATAAAACCTTCTATGGCCTAAAATTGAAATCAATGTCCTTTTTGGGTGATGTCAAGGTTCATATTCCCTTCATTGGTAATTAGTGACACTTATGTTACCTTTTTGGGCCAATATTAAAGGTACCTGAAGATGACTAGTAATTAGAATTGTCTGAAATGCCCTTGCATCGTCAACAACAAATTAGGTAGCTATGCATCTTGTTTTTATTTGATTGAGAAAAGAAAATTTTAGGCCAACAAGCTTATGTTATCTCTGTGTACTAATAATATACATGTAGAGTATGATATTTCACAGAAACAATGAGAATATCTATATGGATTCGTGGATCGATTCCCATAATTCCATGCTACCTTGGAACTACTGCCTTGTAATCCCAGTTATTATCTTATTTTGGCGAGCGTTTGCTCTAGGGTTTATATATTACATCCCTATATAAATAGAGGCTCGCATGTAGTAATAGCTAGTTTTGATGATATATGAAACTCCATAGAGAGCAACCTATGTTCCCAAGAAGATCTTCATATTCGTTTAGCGATTTCTTTTGGCCCGGCAACATTTATATCTTGGTGGATTCATGATCCATTAGGGTATGAGTGATATATTTTTTAAGTGTAGCCTTACCTGCACAAAAAGTAAGTAGCTTTTTCTCTTCCTGTGCAGTAACATTCAAGTATGTCCGTTATTTATGTCAACTATTCCCCATTATTGATATGCATGCTATTAGATAGATGAGCTTGAATCTAAATAAGGAGGGTATACATGTCTTTTCACTTGTGTAGTTGTCATTCTATTTGTTAGTTAGTAGTTAGAGGCTTTTATTGTTAGTCATAATCAAGGTTGTAAAAGTCACACTAGTCGGGGACTAATCGGTTGGGACCTTGTAGGGACTAACCGGCCAAGTCGGGGACTAATCGGATTGGACTTTTTTTTTTTTATGTTTAAATAATAAATATCAAAATTCTATGTGTAAATATAGAAGAGAACCATAAACGTAAACAAACAATAACTTTTAACATAGTTGTCTAGAAACATTTAATCCGACTTTGACTTTGACCGGTTTTGACCGAATAAATCCGACTAATCCCCGACTAAATCCGACTCTGACCCATTGACCGACGTCGACTAGTGTTGACTGACTTTTTAGCCTGAGTTAGGCCTAGTCTAGTCGGACTAGTCCGGAAACCCGACTAATCC
The DNA here is from genome assembly GCA_963921325.1 of Logfia minima. Lineage (NCBI taxonomy): Eukaryota > Viridiplantae > Streptophyta > Magnoliopsida > Asterales > Asteraceae > Logfia > Logfia minima. Next base: position 6,994,403 of record OY992764.1, on the reverse strand, counting down.
CCTTTAACGACACTGGTCATAATAGAAGTCAGGTGTGTTATGGGTGGATTGCAAAAATATAAATTAGATATTGTGTGTGTGTGTGTGTGCGTTTGTGTAATCTTGAAATCAGAAGCAATGAAATTTCTGGATTGAGTTTTTTTCTCTAATGCGTATTGGACATGTTTCTGTTCTTGAGAGGAAACACAACACATCCGAGATATGATATTTGAAGAAACAATGACAATCTTTACTCGGTTATAATGATAAATGCTACCAGTGGGAGCTCTGCATTATTAATTGTACAATGAATGGGCTTATTGATTTGTATTGGTCACTTTCAGTTATCATTATAAAAACTACCCTTCTGGAAATGTAAATATTAAAATTGCTACTCTAGACTCCTTGCAGTTATTATATATTGCATCAGAAACCACCATCTTGTTTTATTTATAGTTATATATAGGAGAAATATGAGGATATTTATATGGAAATACATCAGTTCCTTGCCCTCTAGAGCTTCCATAATTGCCCTTAGTTGTTAGTGTAGACCGATTTAGTTCGACTGACTTGACTCTCAGGGCTACATTTAAATGTCAGACGCTCTGTTTAACAGCATAAGTTCAGATGATTTGGTTGCTCGAATGTAGTATGAGTTAAGGTTCCTATAACTCTCGTATTCAAAGTTCAAACCTCCAAGTTGCTGCCCATTCCAAACAAAAACTATATGTGCAATGCATCTTACACGGATACAAATTGAGTAGTTCATCTGGGGAAATTAGCAACTCATTTCACATGGATAGAGCTAGAGTGAGAAGTTTGAGGACCTTATAAGCATTTACTTTGTAACTGCCAGAACTGGTTTAAGTTGATTTTTGTTCTAACTACCAGAATTCTGGTATTTCGGCTTATTGTGTTATAGCATACATGATGGGAGAAATTTTCAAGCTTAGGTTACTAGATAAGTTTGTACCTTATCATTTCTTTCTAGAATAGTTTCTGAATGTCAAATGTAGTCTTGATGTTACAAACAGGCTACTCTTTAGCTGCTCTAGCTATGAACCAACGTCTAGCTGCTACGTTCTATAACGGGTCAGTTAGGTTAAACAAAAGAAAAAGGCCAACAAGGAAGCAGGGTGAAGGTCGCACATAGTTTTTTGTAGTGCATCTGAACTTCTAAGTCATTTATTCAAAATGTTGAATTGTTAATGTAATTATATATTAATTTCAAGATTTCGACACAGCCGTTGCGAGTCTAACCCAAACCGGCCCAGGTTGACCCGTTTTAGAAGTAGTTGTACTTGTTTTGACCAATACTAAATGAGTCAAATCTGGCACCTCTAGTTGTGTAATTAGATTGTTTGTTGCCTTTAACGACCTAAAAATGGTTCTGTTGTTTATAACTGCAGGTTCTCCAACATGCAAAGCCACTAAGTCAGGTGCCGCTTGTTGGTCCACTATTGACGCCTCCAGTCAATGTTACAGCTGTAGCAAAGGTAGCTGTTAGAGCAGCTATCGATCCTGTGTTTCCACCTGGCATAGTCGATGTCCATGGATTATTGCGTTATAGCCAGCAGAAGTAATATTTTGACAAGAATACGACATATAGGTGAGGGGCTACTCAGAGTGTTAGAAAAAGTCTTTGCTGTAATTTTCCCTTGTTTTTTCCAACTTTCCTACAATATGAAAGCAATAACACCTCTTTGGTTATATCCAATGTTACACTGTTATCTTCACTTCTTTTTTTACCATACATCTTCAGTTGTATGCCTGCTCGGAGAATGAAGTCACAGTTGTTTTCGTTTTTTTTACAATGCATCTTCAGTTGTATGCATACTCGGAGAATGAAGATGACAAGAGGGCCCTTATTAGAAGCTACATGAGTACACTATCAAATGAGTACATGTATGCAACACAAGGTCATATTAGGCCTTTAAGGGGTAGCAAATCAGGTTGGTGGGTTTGGGTAGGTCAGTTTGCAGGTTGAGTCGACCAACTTGAACACAGCCTCTTTAGTTAGTTAACATGTATTACGTATTGATCAGGTCAATGTGCTATAAGCCTATAAACATGTTAAAACAGGTTTGTTAGTTGAATTTACAAATTGTAAGTTTTCTGAAATTTAACAGATGAAAACAGGTGGTCAATGTGCTATAAGCCTATAAACATGTTAAAACAGGTTTGTTAGTTGAATTTACAAATTGTAAGTTTTCTGAAATTTAACAGATGAAAACAGGTGGGCAGGTTCAACCAGGATACGACCTTATTCATTTTAGGAGTTGGAGATTGTCTTACCCTCCTAGCCTTTAGATAGATTGTGGAAGTAAAATAATGAATCATTGTATTTGATTTTTTTAGCAATCATTCTTGTAAGAGATGTAAGTAAAAAATATCAGAGTTACAAGAGAATGTAAAAGCAAACTAGCCTTTGGCTCCTACAATGAATTATAAGCCAATCATTAATTAGCAACATCATAGATTCTATATTATTATAACACGTTTTGTATTTGTAAGCCACTATCACAATATGAAGAACTAAACATTTCATAGTGTACACGTTTATGACCTAATTTTCTTTCTTACCACAACAGTCTTGTAATGTTTATCAAACACTTGGTATGGCATTCAAAAATTTCCAGAAACATCATACTAAAAGACCACCATGCTTTGGAAACATTACATATACCAACCTCATAGTTGATTCTCTAATACACGTTTCTATAACAATAATGAGAAGATCCTTGTTTATGAGCATGTGTTAACAAATCTATTTATAAACATTATAGCTAGAAAACCAGACTTAGTTACCAATAATCACTCAACATGGTATTAGAGCTATTTATATCACTATGCATGACTCTTTGTTTTGACTAAAAGGAATATGAAGGTAAGCTAACCCACTAGCAACATCAATGTCTCTCTTGACTCGTCAAATTCTCACATGATACATGTGCAACACACATTTTTGGACACACACATCTCATGCGAATCAAAGCTTCAAGAGATGCATCAATGTTGCTGGTGGGTTAGACTACCTTCATAATACTTTGAACCAATAACAAAGAGTCATACATCGTGACATAAAGAGCTCTAATATCTTGTTAGATGAAAATTAAGAATCTATGACTCCTAACTGTTAGATGCTATAATAGTTTATGCTAATTACATGCTCATAAACAACGATGTTCTCATTACAAGTGTTACTAAACTAGTAAAATAAAATATCAAACAGACCATTGTTGCTCTCCTTCGTACATGTCCTCCGAAGCATATCCCTCGTAGTAAACAACGGAGGAACTGTAAAGAACAAAATTTCAATCATCAACACTTAAAACTAAAAAATAAACCAGTAAAATATATAAATTACACTTTGTAGAAATAAAATTGACTGCATATTATATCATAGGATCCACAAAAACATAGTATAAAATTAATAGAATATTGCTTCTCATTTCAGAAACTAGAAAAAATGATATCGATTATTAATAATAATAATAATAATATGATATAATTAACAACATGAAAATAAAGATGTAAGCCATACCTACGCTTGCAACAAGAACACATCAGAAATGATTTTAGGGTTTGTGACAGGCGGCCATTTCTTAGACGGTGAAACCACCAAAAGAAATACGGCGATTGTAAAAAGTTTAGGGTTTGCTATTATATTATAGTCCAGACTTTTTTAGTTGGTCCTTCCGTACTGTTTATTTTTCATATTGGTCCTTGGTTTCAAAAGTATTTTCAAATGAGGTTCTTTTGTTTTTTAATTTTGAACTATGTTCGGTTTACTTGTAAACTAAATGTCGGGGACAGGTCCGGCTCTGAGTATGGCTAGACCATGCGATCGTTCAGGGCATTAAATTGGTAAGGGCGTCATGTTCTCAGTCGATATTACTTCATAGCGGGTTTATTAGGAGACTCGACGACTCTGCAACCTGCAAGTATTTGAGGAGGAAGACGAGCACAGGGAAAAATAAAATAAAATCATCAGCCTAAAATGGCCCAAGTACCCAGCCCATTTCCCAAGTATTAGGTCTTCAGCCCAATTAATTAACAAACAAATTTTATAGGGTTATGCGCAGAAGGAAATCAATCGACATCCGACAATCAAATATTAAAAACATTGATCAGACTAGTCAAATTGAAATAATCAAGGAATCAAACTTATTGATCAATCATTTCTTCCCTTTATCTTTTTGATCGAGTGATACTTTTCCATACTTGTTATTTTTTACTTGAATATTATTTGATTTTAGATATAAATTATCATGTTTCCGCGTAAACAACCGCCGGGAGCTTAAAATAGGAAAAGAAAGAAAAATCAACAAGAAATTGTTGAATTCTTACAAATATCTTTAGAAAGATTTGTTGTTAGACAAAAAAATAATGATAACAATAATAATAATGTTGCAGAAAATAATGAAAATCCAAATAAAAATGTTAATGTAAATGAAGATAATAAAGATCCTAGTGAAAAAACTAATGAACGTCGTGATAATTGTTATCCTGATGAAGTTAGTTACAATATCTTTGATGTGACAGTGTGGGATGGTTTAGGTTCACACATGAAAGATTTACTTGTGAGGAAAAGGTTTATTAGAGAAGTTAATTGGAATTACCCAAAAGATACATTAGGTACACTTCTCTAGTGAATATTATGTACTTGTTGACAAATGGAGCATATGACGGAAAAAGACCTTGGACATCTATTCAAATCATGGAGTTCATGAAGAAGATTGATATGTTTCCTAATTTTTTTACTTGCATACAAGATTTTATTAACCATACCAGTCACGGTAGCATCCGTAGAAGAAGTAAAGGGTTCTCAAATGTAAAATAGTTTGTTATTAGATATTTGTATATAATTAGGTTGTTAGATTTATTTTTATTATCCAGATATTATTTTTACATATGTATCTTCTTTGTTCATCATTTTCTCTATCCTTGAATCTTCTGATTCCAAAGGTAATTAACCTTTGAATATGTAATCGGTTGTTTAGATAGGTGTGTGGTTGAGAGTTTTGATGTGGTGAGCGTTTATTGTCTTGTTTTTGGATTTATAATCCGGTTAGTCTGTGTGCAGTTTAATGAAAGAGAGTTCTTGTGAAATCTTGTTTGTTTCTATCATTTTCTTCATGGTATCAGAGCCACAATGGCTTTGATTTCCTTTCTGTCTGATCTCTTTCGATAAAACCTTACAATTTGGGTTTGTTCTTGAAAAAATTGGGGATAACTCGATTTTATTGATATTCTTGATCTATCTGTTATAGATCTTTCTTCTTCGAAGATTTATATCACGTTTTTTGAGATAATCTTCACTTTCTTAATTAGGGTTTCTCAAAAGCCCTAAGATCTGTTGATTTGTGGTCAGTCTCTGGATGATCCAGGGTTGTTCTTCCACTGCTAAGTTCTTCCTGATAAAGAGGAGTACTCTGTAAGTATTTGGCAACCTTCTTGTATGTAGCAAGTTCCTGGTCTAAGGAGTTTCGATTGCTTAATCGGGATAAACTGCCCCTTGGACTCCAAACTAGAATGACTCGTAGTGCCTATGTATGTTTGCTAGTCAACAAAATGTTATGCCTAGTGGCTAGTGTCAGTAGGACTAATGTATGTTAATCAATTTTGGGAGCTTACTTATGTGGCTGCTTGACAAATGACAATAATGGACTTTGTGATATAATATTATATTTTTTTGTCAAGCTAATACCTTTTTTTTGTCTATAGGATTGGTTGGATATAGATTTTGGGATTGCAGAAGGTGTTGATTTTATTGCAGTATCGTTTGTCAAGTCAGCCGAAGTGATTAACCAACTTAAAAGTTACATCAAAGCACGGTCCCGTGATAGGTAAGAAAGCGTTCACATCTACCTTTTTCTACCCATGTACCCTAACTCTCCAATTTGTGGGTCCCATCCCAATTTTTTTTTTCTATTTTGGATTACAAGTATCATACGATAATGTTGAATAGGTTAGGAGAATAGAACTTAATTACTTCTCAAAAATAGATTGTTTTAGGTACTACTTGTGTACTTTGGTTATCAATTTCCTATATGTAGTTTGACTTTTTGCTATGGGCTGGGTCAGGTCGACCCAAGACACATTTTGTCCAAAGTGTTTAGATTTATTTATTAGTTATTACTAATTGGTGTGTCAAATATGGCACAAATTACTCGATACATTTTGGGAAAGTTTCAACATGTTCGACCAATTTGACCAATTTCATAGCAAACTTTATTGATTATACCTATTTGGCCCCTTACAGATAAAAAAACAACCATTTTTAATTTAAACATGAGTATCTAAATAGTAGGCTGTGATTTGTATTCTTTTAAAAAGAATACACTATTCCAACCATTATTTTGGGTCCTTTTTTAATTTCACAAATTGGGTCGGGTTAGGACCAATTTGTCTTTGATTTGTATTCTTTTTAGTTAGGACTTAAGAAGTTAAGACTAATATGCTACTCCAATATCGCCATCTATTATTTGTTTGTATTTACATATGGGTCAACAAACTTCATATGATTGTTTAGATAACTTTTCTAAATGTGTATTTCATTTATACTCGAGTGAGTATTTAAGAAAACCTACTCTACAAGATGTTCAACGTTTACAAGCTATGGAAGTCCAACAAAAGAATTCTCAATGGAACGGGGGCTTCGGCAAGGAGACCCGATGTCTCCATTTTTATTCATCATAGCTATGGAGGGTCTTCATGTTGCAATGGAAGATGCGGTGGCTCATGGGTTTTTTCGTAATGCAACTCTTGGGTATAATGGGTATTCTTTGTCTAATTTATTTTATGCGGATGATGCATTATTTATAGGAGAGTGGGATGCAGAAAATATTAAGAATTTGATCATTATATTAAATTGCTATTACCTAGTTTCAGGAATACGATTGAATCTTATTAAATCTAATTTGTATGGTATTGGGGTCACGGGTCAGGAGGTTCACCAAGTGGCTACTGTCACAGGTTGTGCAGCTGCAGATATTCCATTTAAATACCTCGGGTTACCTGTGGGTAGAAATATGAAGAGAATGGTGAATTGGACAGAGGTAGTACAGAGATTCAAGAAGAGATTATCAACTTGGAAAGTAAAGATGTATCGATTGGAGGGAGGCTTACTTTAATTCGATCGGTATTGGGTAGCTTGAACATTTATTATATGTCTCTATTCAAAATGCCAGAAGGAGTGAATAAGGTTTTAGAACGTTATCGAGCTCAGTTTTTTTGGGGAGGGAGTGAGCATGAGAGGAAGATTTCGTGGGTAAAATGGGACGCGGTGTTAGTTGCCAAAGAAAAGGGTGGGTTGGGTGTTGGTAGTTTAAAAGCTATAAATATTGCTTTATTATATAAATGGAGGTGACGTTTCATAACTAACCCATATGTAATATGGGTTAAGATGATTAAAAGTATACATGGGATGGATGGTGGCATTGGGTTGTCGGATAAAAAACTGTCCGGGAATGGGATTTGGGCGAGCATAGCACAGGTTATGGACCAAATGCATGCAAAACAAATAATCCCTATTGGTCTCATGCAGAAAATTTTTGGCAATGGTTGATATCGCCTAAATTACACATATTTATAGGGGCGATATCGATCCAATTTGTATATTATTTTAGTCATTTTACAATCTTTTATTACTTAATTAGTCTAGTTTAGTTTCAGGTGAATAATCGAGAAGAGATCGAAAAGAAATGAAGAAAAGATCAAGAGTTGATGGAATTTTACAGCTTTTGCGAGGCTCCACGGTTTTGGCCATAACTCCCTCATACGGACTCCGATTGAGGTGATTCAAGTGCCCAAATCTCCGGAACTCAGAGGGCTACAACTTTCAAGAAGGGACCTAGGGCTGAAAATGAAAAGTACCCGCCGGGTAGGCCTAGTACCCGCCGGGTACTCAAGAAAAGTACCAGTTTTGCCTAGCCCGGTAAAGAAGTCTGATCCGGGTGGGAAGGCCTTAGTACCCGCCGGGTACCTGCCTTTCCCGCCGGGTAGAAGGGTCGGTTACAGCTTTTTAGCCTAAATTAACCCCTAAACCCTGATTATCTATTATTTTTGATCACATACGAATTAGAGACGATTTTGGGAGCTTTTGGAGAGCTTTTGGGGACACCCTAAGTGATTCATCACTCTTGTAATCATCATAGAAGTTAGTATTTATTTCTTTTCATTCGAATCTTCATTGTTTTATGTTTAATTCACTTTTGTAATCACATTATGAGTTATTCTTGGATTATGATTATTTGTTTGATTGAGTCTATGACAATAGGCTAAATACTTTATGTTCATCTAGGCTATTAACCCTAGATGTTGGGTTTTTGATATTTAATTCATGATTTGCGTATGATATGATATTTAATCGTAGAACCATTTGTATTTAATTAATTTTGGCCTATTCAATTGGTGTAGTAATTGTGCTAATGAGTGAGAACTCTTAGATTGTCATATTACACTTACTTTTAATTGGACACAATAAAGGAATTGAATTAGGTTAATTAATTAGAATATGGATGAATCATATTGAGAGATATTTTGTATGATTTAGTAATCTCTAGGACACTAGGATTATAAGATTAAATTGTCATGTTTGTTGAGTTGATTAACCATAATTGGGAATATTGATTTGTCAAGGACACTTGCTCTTTATGATCCCATTTAAACGACTGCATTGTGAAAACAAGTAGTTTAGGTTGTTAACTCCTTTATGTAAATTACATTTTAATTATTATCCAACTCTAGGGGGAACAAGTCTAGATGAACATGCTTCTATCCCTTGATTTAATTATCATTTTTAATTGCTTCCTTAGTTAATATCACCTTTTGACTGCCTGTCATTAAGAGGTAATGATCCATTTTAAACTATAGATTAGACTAATATTCTTAAAATACATATAAACTGTTCCTGTGAGAGACTACCCGGTAGACTTATCACTGCTATACTACTATCCGATTAGGTACACTTGCCTAGTTGTGTAATAGTTAGCTTTGATTTTGTTTACTATTTTTATAACTAGATATTTACACATCAATGGTCGAGACACGTTGTTTTGGAGTGATGTTTGGTGTGGTGAGTTAAGGCTTAGGGAATATTTTTCCTCGGTTGTACGAGTTAGAAACATATAAAGACTGCTCGCTTGCAGAACGAAAGGTTGATAGTACATGGAATTGGTCTTGGAATCGAGAAATGAGAGACGGGGGTCGAACATCTCAACAATTTAATGGGTTACTGAATATGTTAGATCCCGTTTTATTGTTGGATAGGGAGGATAAGTGGGAATGGAAGCTCGAGGCTGGTGGTAAATTCTCTGTTAGAAGCACAAGACACATAATTGATAGCCTTCTGCTTCCAGAAAGTAGCATGATTACAAGGTGGTGTAAGTTAGTCCCAATTAAACTTAATATTATGTGGTGGCGTATTGCTTTGGATAGGTTACCTACTAGAACCAAACTGTCAAAAAAAGGTATTGATATGCCATCAATTTTGTGTCCTATGTGCATGCATTTTTTGGAGGATACGAATCATGTTTTTGTCAAATGTGAGGTAACGGTCCAAATATGGGGCATGGTGGGAAATTGGCTAGATATTCGACTTCAAATGTAGCAAATTCAAAGATGGGGCATGTTTGATGATGTTCATGTGTTGATTGCATGGGTGGATTCAAATGTAGCAAATTCAAAGAAAAGAAAGGTAATCGAGGTAATTGTCTATACTACTATTTGGATGATATGGCGGTTTCGAAATAGCGTTGTGTTTCAGGATCCGAGTATGAAGAAGAGTCACATTTTTGAGCATATTGTTATTCATTCATTTGATTGGTATTCCCATAGATGTAAAAAAAGTAACATTACATGGACATTGTGGTTACAAAACTCAATGTTGCATAATTATTTGTAATTTTTTGATAGTATTTTTCTATCTCGTTTTATTTAAAGGTGAGCCGTTAAAAAAAAAGAAAATTTATATCAAGAGTTAGTGCAACACGCTGGAGCAACTTCTTTTAGTACGATCAAATTCTCAAAAAATTCTTCTTTTCACTAAAATAATATAATTTGCTGCACTAAAATAATACATTCATTAGAGATGCTCCCACTTTCATGTTGTACTCGGTTTCTTTCTGTGTGTTTTTTTTTTCAAAAATTTGAAGCTTTAAACGTTTCAATAACTTTTGAACTTCAAAATGATGAGGTTTTTAATTACTTTCTCTAACCGTATATGATATTGTTTTTTTTAAAGGATAGTACTTACATATCACTATTACAAATATGTACATTTATTTATAAATAATTAAATATATATAATTATCTTATCTCTAGAATTTGAATGTCAAATACCATCTCAATATTGTTAGATAAATTGCCATTTTACGTTCCGGTTATAAGTTAGATGATAATACAACTTTATTTAATACTATATACAACTTCTTTTATTATGAATGTTTTAAAAAACCATAAATCAATTTCATAAAATTGAGCGATTACAACTTTTATATTCGTGTCATCATTCAATTACGTGGAAAAAGATAACCGGCCAATGGCTAAAATATAGGTTTGGCAGCCTCCTTCATATTGACGGGTTTTTGTTGGTTTTAGGCCATAAGGTATGATCACATATGATACTTACACACATGCATCCATAAAATCATCTACTGTAAGTTTTTAATTAAATTAATATCGGTTCGGTTCAACTACCGATTTTAAGCAAATACTGTCTTATCTTATATTGGCAACATATATAAATAAGATTGTGTTATACTTTATTGACATGAGGAGACAAAGGATTTTGGATAATGTACGTTATTTTTAAAAATTAAAAGAAGACTTTGACCATCTAGAAATAGAATTTAATATGAGTTGGAAGTTGCAACTAGCCATCCACCAACTTATAATGCACATCAACACGTACAAAGTGTTATAGTTTCATCATTTGGTTGTGCAGATGATAAGCGTTAGATATGGTTATCTAAGAATTTAATTACGTTTTACTTTATTTTCTTTCTTTTTTATATCCTTTTGACATCATCGAATAACACCGACTGGGCGACTGGTATAAATACACACTTGCTAAAAAACAAAGAATAACACCGGCCAACTTATAACTAAAATCACGTCATTTTAATACATTTCACATTTAAATTAGATTATATATATATATATAAATATTTTTGTACGGAAAGAATCTTGAAGAACAAACAGTAAGAACGCTTAGAATTTATTGTAAATATGTCAACCCCACACCATTTTTGTTCTCATTTTAATTCACCATCATGCAAGTGAAAGTAATTCCATATTGTGAAATAGTAATAGTAATGTTCACAGGAGAGGTACGTAACTTTATTGGTTAATGCTATTTGCACGGCATAAAGTTGTTTTTACACTCTAAAAGTCAAACGCATGATTAATATGATGGGATGGTCATACATTAGTTAAATAGCCTAGTACCCGCACAATGCGGCGGCGACGATAATATTATTCAACTATAGTTAGTAACCTGCGTGTTGTAGCGGCAAGGAATTTGAAAGCGATAAGAACAAAAAACATAGAGAACATATAGTAATTAAGAGTAGTAATCAACAATCATCATTAGGACTTAAGAGCTGTTTTAACGTGCATTCTAAAAATGACAATGATAGCAATAGAAGCATATCACTTTAAAAGGTTGGCTATGTACAAATACAAATATTCAAGGATCACATAAATCGCATCGAAGTATAACTTTAAACATCCCCTTAATTCTTAGGTAATAATGAAAAGATCCATAGTATATATATGTTAACCGATAGAAGATCAGTACACTCATTGCCACTAATATTAAACAATGTGACTTCAATTTTGACTTCTGCATTGACATTGACCTCCTTTGGCTTATCAAGTATTTCTTCAACCTAAAGTATAAAAGATACAAACTTGACCATTAAATCGCTTTTTTGATTTCGACAGATTAAAAACAGAAACGTAAGTTTTACCTCCAGATATGCACATGCATGGTTTTCCTCTAGATATGACTTCTGCATTGACATTGACCTCCTTTGGATTCGGTCATATTCCCCATGATTACACCTCTTGTTCTTATCTTGCTCCTAAGAAAGCTCTTTCCTGCATCATAAAGATTCAAATTTTCAGTTCAATAACACCATTTTAGGCAGAAATGAGCACTTTTAAGAATTATGGGAACGTAAAGATAATACATATATATTTCTTCTGCTAATTTATAATTGTCTTGCTGCAAGTGAGCCCGTGCCAAGTTCCCAACTAACCTACTTATTTAAAGAGAATGATCATGAATGGAATGAGAATATACTCCACAATACACTTTCTAAGCAAGGAATGTAAATGTTGTATACGGTTTTACCTTGAATACTCTTGCCCAACTGTGATTTGAATTTTCTTTCAATAGAGATGAAGATGAAGAAAAAACAAAATGTATGTTTGATCATGTATCAAGGACAAGATAAAAAGAAACACCAAAATAATGTAGCGACTCTTAACCACTTCGCAATAGTACCAAAAACTGATTCTACATTTTTTTTTTGAAAATGTCAATGAGGACCACAAATTCCTTTCTCTAGAAAGTCCACATTAGTTTAAGAAGTTTCAGAATAAGATAATTTTTGTAATAATTACAGCAAATAAAACCGGTAACATTATGCAGTTTAGTTTCAATAAAAAAGATTGGAAATTTGAGGGGTTCTAGCGATGTTTTTGAAAATTTAAGGGGGAGTTTTTGGGCAAAAAATAAGAGTGGCCTGAAATAGAAATAGACCAAAGTTTGTTGCTTACGTATGAGTTTAGCCCGATTTGAAAATAAGTAAGATTACACCTCTTGTTTTTATCTTGCTCCAAAGAAAGCGCTTTCCTGCATCATAAATATTCAAATTTCAAGTTCAGTAACACCATTTTAGGCATAAATGAGCACCTTTAAGAATTATGGGAATGTAAAAATAGTACCTATATATTTCTTCTACTAATTTATAATTGTCTTGTTGCAAGTGAGCCCGTGCCAATATCCCAAGTAACCTGCTTATTTAAAGAGAATGATCATGAATGGAATGAGAATATACTCTGTAATACACTTTCAATAAAAGGAAGGTAAATGATGTATACGGTTTTACCTTGAATACTCTTGCCCAACTGTGATTTGAATTTTCTTTCCCTGTGATATGGCAAGCTTCATTCGATTTCCATCTATGGATGTAGCTTCCTCAATACGCTTTGCAGCGACCCATGGTTTAACCAACACATTCTTTGTCAACATTTAACATGGAGATTTTAGTCTTCAATACGAATTTCTAGTTTAGGACGGAATCCCATTCATCCGGCACCACATTTGGATCAACAACATTAGATATAGCATAAGACATTAAATGAGACTTACTAAAAAAAAGCTTTAATCAAAATTAGGAAGAGTGATGTATACCTTTTGCATCTTGAGTTCCAACCAATGATCGGTTTTCTTAAGGACCTTTGCAACGACATTGCCAAACATTGAAAACGTTGTAGACACTATGGAATCTTGCACACGAATGACAGTGCAAACCCTAAAAATTCAGCACATTTTTGTATAAGGAACAAAGAGCAAAAATAGTAAGCATATCTAATAGGTGCCAAATGATGATTCAAACATGTTAGCTTATGCAACCATACTTAGTGTTTGTTTCGTTGATGGACCTACATCTGTAACAATCAATTAGGTATCCTCCATGACCAACATCCTCCTTCTTCGTTGCATTCTTCCCACAATTTTTGCAAATATAATAAAACTAACCATCATCCGCCATAACACTTTCAAGTGTCGCAACAACAGCATAAGCGTAGACTGCACTTTCAAGAAAAAGTTAAAGACTCGGTCCGACGGGCCGGTCCAACCAGTTGGACCTATTGAACCGGACCTGGGGACTAGGTCGGTTCAACCATTGACCCGGGTTTCAAAACATTACTAGTTGAGACATGTTTTGTGACAACAGATCTAGCTTGTAATAGGACTAGTGTAATTCTTATCAAGTTTGTATATTGGTTTTGATTTGTAAATATATGATATTAGTTTGGTATTATTATTTGTTAAATATAATTAGACAAGTAACGAATACAAATTAAAGTCAGAATTGCGAATTGAGATTTCAAGTCGCAAGTCATAAGACTTGCGAGATGAGATCTGGATTCACAATATATACTCAAGTCGCAAGTTCTAGTATTGCAAGATGAGATCCGGATTCGCAATATTCTAGTACTGCGAGATGATATCTGGATTCGCAATATATACTCAAGTCGCAAGTTCTAGTATTGCGAGATGAGAACTGGATTCGCAGAAACTCAATATTGCGAGATGAGATGCGCACTTCTACTCGTCCTTGAAAACTGATGAAAATTATGAACCACATAATGTTCCTGTCATATCGAGCTGAATTTATGGATTCGAAAGCTTTAGTAGAGAGTTTTGTCTTTTCATCTCCACATACGTAGGTGTTTGTTACCACTGTCCAGTTATTCTCAAAATCAAAGTCTTTTCTATAGAGCAGTATCTTCCTCCCAAATTTGGATTCCGTAGTTTCAATTGCAGCGATATCTCCCTCCAATAGAGCTGTAGCAATTAAGCTCACCGATAGAGATTACACTACAACTCTCCAGTATGTGGGAAGGTTCCTCTTTTGAAAACTGAAAACCATTTACAACGAATACCTGATGTCCCCTGTGGGAATGTGGGACCTACTCTCTACTTGAAAATTGAAATCCTTTTAGTTTCCAGTAGCTACTGGAAACCTCCTAATGTTAGGGTTACACCACTTTAGGTGCAGAGTGCAGACTCTGCTGAAATGCAAACCCCGGGAGCACTAACAGTCTGACACTAGTAGAACTCTAGTTGCCAAACTACAAACTTCCTAACTGTATGTGTGGCTTGTTGTTATTTCTCTAAGCGTTTGGCTTTTCAAATTTTATATTGCCACTTTGATTCTTGGATGGAAGATTACCTGATGTTGTCTTCTTTTGCATTTCACTTCTAGATGATTAATGACCGTGTTGTAGGTGGAAAATGCTATGGGTTTGTTACTCATGCGAATCCTCGATCTGCAGTTGATGCCATCAAGGATATGGATGGAATGGTATTTGCAGTTACTTATATGTTGATGTTTTAGCTTATTAATGGCTTAATGCTATGCATCAGAGGTGGCAAAACGGGTGGGTGGGATGGGTAACGGTCAATATGTGTGGGGTTGTGTTAAGCTAAACACCTTATGTCCAAATATCTCTTTATCTTTTTAATAAATAATTAGCGAGTTAAAGATGATCAGAAAAGTTATATTCTAGAAATTAATATAATTTATTGAAGAAACGATTTAGGAGGTTTTATGCATCAAGTATACCGTTTTGGCAACATTCAGTTTTTTTTGTTCACTCATTTGACCCTAGAGATGATTATAACCCGTATCGACCCATTCTTAAGTAAATGGGTCGAGTCCACTATGTATTGTACTCGTTTGTCCTACTATTCGTGTCTCCAGCTCTTTGGGTATTGTTTGTCTCAATTGTTTGATTTAATAGATCTCTGACAGACCATTGATGGATGAGCTGTAAAGGTCAACGAAGTGAAGACTAGAGGTGAGAGGTCAAGTTTTGGCCGTGACAATGTTGGACGTAATAATGACCGATATGTGGAGTTGAACAGGGGTAGAGATAGAGAGAGAGAGAGAGAGAGAGAGAGAGACTATGTTCGTGTCAGGGATCGGTCTCATGATCAAAATAGGGACTGGGTCTCGAGATTGTGATCAGGGTAAATATAGAGCATTTGACCGTGCAAGTGACATTGATCGGAACAGGGAAGACTTTACGGACAGGGGCAGGGGACATGATCGAGATACAGATATAGATGGCATTCAGCATGAACGTGAAAGAGATCGTGACCAAACAGACAGAGATCAAGAGAAGGAGATAAGGAGAAGTGACATTCATCATAGTACTGGGAACAAGTATAAAGATCAAACGGGTAAATTATCAAATGGGTAAGATTACAATTTGATCTAACATTATACCTACTATATTGTGCCGATCTTATGATATCTTTCAGAATAAGTTATATAATCCTGTGCATTGTTGATAATGCTCAGACTACTATTGGTTTCTCTCCCATATATGTTTTTTGCACCTTACAACACGCTCTCTTACGATGACATCGTCAATATCCTATTCGACCTAGGGATGGAAACAAAATAATCACACAAGTACGTGAAGTAAATTTTGAACATAATAAATGTAATACTTCTTTGATTGTGTCGGTCACTCGGTGTTTGTTTTCCATATTATTATTATTATAGTTTATGATTTTCCTCACATATTTGGTTTAATATATAAGATTAAATTGCTAGCGTGAGATAAAATTAAATTAGAACATCATAGGAATTATATACGTTTTTGGTTTCTGTTTCCACTGTAGGACCGTCAAGGAACAACCTTAGACAATGAATCAATCAGATAAATAAGCTAGAGCGCGGAATTCAATAGCAAATCAAAGTACGTTTAATAACACAATTCAACAAAGTAATCACAAGAATATATTTAATCAACCAAACCAGTTGTGAATACCAAAAAATACCAGAGAAAATAACACAGCTGCTGAAATTCGTATGTCAAAAGTTAACCAGAAACTGAAACCCTAAACTTATTTATACTTGTCTAATCAGCCTGTTTAGCGATATTGTGATATCGCATATGCGATATTGGTAATATCGCTTATGCGATATTGCAATATCGCTAGTACCAAAAACTAGACTAATTATTACAACTCGATAACCTAGACCAAGTGACAGACACTCTAAATGTACCAACAAACTCCCCCGTGTCTTCAGCTTGGTCTTCAAAAGAATCTTCAGTTCAAACCCATCCAGCAGGAAATTTTCCACCCGCGTGGATTCCATCGGTGACACAAATATCAACAATCTTCTGAAATTGTTGAGCAAGCTTTTCATTTGTAGGATTACCTCGGTAATACCTTATGCGATTATCAAACAGCTTCCTCATATCCTCCTTTGATAGATTTATCAAACTCATAGGATCAAAAACTCGATACTGCGTCTTCTTTAACCCATAGAGAGATGTCTTCTCTGGTTCAACATTCTCTGGCACAAAAATCAACACAGCTTCTCCCGTTTGACTATCAAATTCCCAATAATGGAATCTTCTAAGGAAGTTTAAGGGAACTGTTTCCAGAGTGATCCTTTTGATGCAGATAGCCGGCGGATATCTCATCTTGATCATAGGCTGATTGGTAGTTGGATCTATCCGCTTCTTGTAGGTAACTCTTTTTCCCAGTGTTGGCTTTATGAAAATGTACCTTTTTGTACGTGTTTCCTTTTGTAGAGTCGTTTGTATAAAATCTGCACGAGTGTTTCTTTCAGGGTTTATCAATTGTAGCTGAGCGAGTCTATTTATTTCTCCTTTAGGCAGCGTACTCAGCTTTGTGAATGACAGTTTAAAGTATTGAACTCCATCGGTCATTTTGATCAGAAACATATCATTCAACACTTTCCAGCTATTAATTAACCCCTTATATTCTCCCTTGACCTTGTAAGACTTGCACGTGACCGGCACAATTTTTTCTTTTCCATGTGGCCACCAGGAAGCTAAGCGAGCAGCTCTCACTTCAGCAGTCTCAGGAAACTTTGGAGATTCAGGCAGTTCAGCTTCAGGTTCATTTGAGTCTTCAGTAGATTCATCTTCAGATGAATCTGACTCAACAGTCGGAGCACCATAATAGTATTCATCCTCATTTAATGTTTCATCTTCAGTTTCTAGGTCTGAATCCTCATCAGGTGTATTCTCCCTCAAATTTTCAGATCGGTTAACCATTCTAGCAAGATAAGTCAGATCAGCGCATGAATAGTCAACTGCTAATGGTCTTGGTTGACCAGGAATATCCTCAAACGAGAAGTAATCTAAACGTGCCGTTTCATTTCCTGATTCAACATTTACATTTTCAGTTTGCGGGGGAGTTACATTTGGTGTTTCCCTATCTTCTATCTCCCCCGAAACGACCATCTGTGACTCCAACGTCACCACCCTAGACCTAAGAGTCTCATTCTCCTTTTCAACCGCTGCAAGTCTTGTATCTTGGACTTGAATCACTGCAGCTTGTGAATCCAAAGTGTTTTGCATTGCATCCAGCCTTTTCATCAATTCTTGGATGACCGAGGGGAGTGGTTGAACCGGAATGTCAACCCTCGGTGCATCCTGTGGCCGTGAGGATGTAGCAACTTCCCGAGCAATCCTCGATTTCTTGGGAGGAGGAGGCACATATTCAGTTTCAACTTCAGTCCTCACTCTTTTGTCTTTGAGAGGAATATGCTGCCTCCCTTTAGCAATGCGTCTCTGAATCCGCAAATATCGTTGAGGATTGATCCGCCTCAGATGTTCAACTTCGTGAGGAGGCGGGACCAAGCCCTCAGAATCACTCTCGGTTATTTCACCCGGAGGACCAGAAGATGTAGAGTCAGACGACCCTTCCGATGTGTTCCCGTGGACATGTAAGCGATGCAAGTCACCTTGGGAGGTGACACTGACATAGACACCCTCAAGTGGGTCTTTAGTAGCCTGGACGTGAACGTCTTCAAGGTTTGCATCAGAAAGTTCTGGCTGATTAACCACCGGATCTAAGTATCCGTCGTTGGCCGGTGGTTGGTAGTTCGGGTCAACAACGTGACCAAAAAGAGGCGTATCAGGAGGAATCGGAACCCCCTTTCCATTTGAGCTCATGACTCCAAATATCCGATTGGACATCGGAGTCTGCCTGTAGATACGGGTGGCATCAGTAACCAGACCCGGAAGCTCGTTGTTGATGATGAGTTGGAGGAACCGGGGATACATATACCATCGATTCTCCCCCTGTTGAGCATTATCCACCATTGACCGGAAGATATAGCCTGAGTAGTTATACGGTTTGTTGTAGATCAAAGCCAACATAGCACATACTGTTCTGTGACTCGTGCCATCATACCCAGCCTTCCTATTCCCTATGCACAAAATGAAAATGTGCATCAACCAGCGCCAAACCCGAGTTAAATTTCCCTTTCTATACTGGTCGGCGTGGCTGCCAGTGTATCCCAAACGATCCATCGCACCCACAATAAACTCGTGCGAAAACTGGATCAGCATATCCGGATGATCATCAAGCTGCAACACATCACAGATCAATTGCTCTGAAATTATGATTTGACGTCCGTGGACCGTCGAAATCAAGCGTGTGTAGTCCAGATCACTGTCTATAGCGACATTCCTCCAGAATTGACCAATGTGGTCTCTGTATATAGTTGTGGAAGCCGATATGGCGGTGAATATACGTGATCGGCGCAGAAAGGCAATCATAGGCCTAAAAGGTTCAGCGGAGGCCTTAGATCCGTCCAAAAATGCCGTAATATTGTGACGGACATCACATTTCTGGTCAAACTGGGCAAAATCTTCCATTTCTGCAAAACAAGTCAATAGACAACACAAGACTCGAAAGCAGTTAGTAATCAGATCAAAAACAGGCCGCACAGTCAATATTCATGAAAACTGGGCCAGATTATCAAAATTTTGGGCCAAGCCCAATAGGCCCATTCTGATTTAGGCGATATTGACACTAATATCGCACAAATTGATTTATACGATATTGAGTGCAATATCGCTAAAATCAGACAAAATTGAAATAGTCTGATTCAAATCAGCGATATTGGAAATTAATCCACAATTTTGGCGATTCAACAATATCGCTATTTAATTTGAGCGATACCACAATATCGCTGAACAATATCGCTAAAAATTGAAAATTTGGGCATGATATCGCTAAAATGTGTCAGATATGGAAATTAATCCAATTTAGGCGATATTGGGGACAATATCGCTAAAATCAAAACCCTAATTTGGGCGATATTGCAATATCGCCCCACAATATCGCTGTGACATCAGCGACGGGCAAAAAACCAAATTTTCACAGAAATACGATGATCTAAACCAAACAAACTATTGTACAAGTATGTAGATGATGCAGATAACAAGTTATACTATATATTGCATCATATTTCAACAATTAACGCACAAAAATAAATGCCACAGTAACTATATACAATTTTAACCCAAACTTGACTAAAAGTGAACATAAAGTGCAATGGGAACATACCAGATGATGTAGCAAGTAGAGGCGAACACAGAAAAGTGGTTTGATTCGGTTTTGAAGTAAAAACGAATGAGAAATCGAAGAAACTGGCAATATCGCTAAAACCGTATGCAATATCGCTAGTTAATATCGCTGAAAGGTTTGAAAGTGTATCGAAGAAGGTGACAGATATTTGTTTATATAAAATTCAAATATCTAGCGATATCACAATATCGCTAGTCAATATCGCTTAAATCAAATATCTATATCAGCGATACCACAATATCGCTATAATTCATCAATATCGCTATAATACCACAATATCGCTATAATTCATCAATATCGCTATAATACCACAATATCGCTATAATTCATCAATATCGCTATAATTCATAAACAATAATCTGTGACAAAAATAAAATAAAATAAGATAAAAATAAAATAAAATAAACTTTAAAATTAAATATAACACACACAGCATACTGTTCAATTTTTTTTTTTTTTTTTTTTAAATAATAAATAAGACGAAATAAATTATGTCTTATTAGGGATCATATTAGAAAGACAGATTCGCAAGACAACTTTAAATATTAATTTGATTATCAGTATAGAGGTCCAAATTTAAATTTATCACATACAGTTAACTAGCCAAAGAGACAAGCAGGAACAAGACGATTATCGGTATTGTTAATCCACTTAAACATGTAACATACTCAAACTTCAAACTTAACAGTTATTATTAGAGTGAATAAATCTCCGTGAATCTCACATAGATATACCCTTAGTATCCAGTCATGCTCAAAACTTCGATTGATTAGAGAAAGCATTTGAATTCAACATTTTTAAGAATCAAGCCAGCGGTGACAAGTCTGTACTTACGTACAACAAAGTGACATACACTTGATTCAGGTGTTTGCAAAACCAAACTTGGTCAAACCATTTGGCGACCTTGTAAGTAATCTTTGATTTTATAAGATTTGAAAGTACTTTTGACTTAAGTTTGCAGTGTTTTTGAAAGTATACTGACTGAGACCAGGTCTGTACAAACGTACAACAAAGGAAACAGACAGCATAATTCCCCAAATGTTGTCATATACAAACTCAAGTTAATAGAAGCATGGCAAGCTGACACATAAGAATTAAGACGCATTGTCATACATCATATGATGATCATCACGAAAGATCATACACAGATGAAGAGATTTCTTAGATGATGAAGAATGAGTATGATAATGCCTACCAATACATCGTGTAAGTAGTTTGATGTCTAGAAGGACAAGTATAACAGATACGTGATAAACCTACTGATACATCAAGGATAACACGTAATATTGTCAATTGAAGAGTGTCGCCTAATGTACTATCATTTCCCTAGTTGTTTACAGACACAACTAAACGTCTGTTATGAATGTTGCAATAATGCTTTTCTTTAATGTTAAGAAACATAAAGAGTGGCTATTGCTAATAAACAGCTGTATGTAGAATTAAAGAAATAGTCAACAGAAAGGTTTTGTCACAGTTTACTGTTTGTCCTGAAAGAAGCGCAACCCAATCATGTCAATCAGTTGGTCAAACCTAGTTCTAGAGAAGGCCTTGGTAAACAAATCAGCATTTTGCTTTTCAGTTTCAATTTGGACAAGGTCAATCAAGTGTTTCTCATAGCAATCCCGTATAAAATGAAACCTAATTTCTATGTGTTTGGTTTTAGAATGTTGTACGGGATTTTTAGTTATGCATATGGCAGCAGTATTATCAATAAATAATGGAGTCATAGTCAAGAGTAAACCATAATCACGAAGTTGGTGCTGAATCCACAAAATTTGTGAACAGCAGCTGGCAGCAGCAATATATTTAGCCTCCGCTGTGGAAGTGGAAACTGTCGTTTGCTTCTTGCATTGCCATGACACTAATCGTGAACCGAGAAACTGGCATCCTCCTGATGTAGACTTCTTATCGATGCTGCACCCACCATAGTCAGAATCTGAATATGCTGTGAGAACAAATGACTTCTCAGTTGGATACCATAGACCTAGAGTAGGTCGATGTTTGAGATATCCAAATATCCGTTTGACCGCCTTTAAGTGAGAAACCTTTGGTTGCGACTGATATCGAGAACACAGCGATAAAGCAAACACTATATCGGGTCGAGATGTAGTAAGATACATCAAAGATCCAATCATCGACCGATATAGCTTTTCATCACACATTTCTTCTTCGGCATCGGGTCCAAGATTATGGTTGATGGGAATGGGAGAGCCATACTCTTTACAATCAAGTAATTTGTAACGAGTCAACATGTCATTGACGTACTTGGATTGATGAATGTAGGTGCCTTTCGGAGATTGATCAACTTGAACACCCAAAAAGTACTTCAACTCCCCCATAGCACTCATTTCGAATTCAGACTTCATAATCTTTTCAAAATGACGACACAAAGATTCATCAGTCGAACAAAAAATAATATCATCTACATAGATTTGAACTAGTAGCTGACTCTTTTCAGTTCTCTTGATGAACAAAGTGCTGTCAATTTGACCACGTTCAAAACCGTTCTTGATTAAGTGCGTTGCCAACCGTTCATACCACGCACGCGGAGCTTGATGCAGACCATAAAGGGCTTTATCCAACTTGCACACGTAGTCTGGGTTGACTGAATCTTCAAAACCAGGTGATTAACGAACATATATCTCCTCAGCAACCTTTCCATATAGAAACGCACTCTTCACGTCCAGC
This sequence comes from Logfia minima, assembly GCA_963921325.1. Classification (NCBI taxonomy): domain Eukaryota; kingdom Viridiplantae; phylum Streptophyta; class Magnoliopsida; order Asterales; family Asteraceae; genus Logfia; species Logfia minima. The sequence continues at coordinate 6,971,563 of OY992764.1, read as the reverse complement.
TGATAGACGCGAAACCCCTTAAATGTTGCATAGGCTAGGAAAATACGGATTGATTCCATTCTTGCAACAGGTGCAAGGACTTCATCATAGTCTAATCCTTCTTGTTGTGTATAGCCTTGGACAACAAGCCTAGCCTTATTTCTGATTACCACTCCTCTATCATCACGTTTGACACGAAACACCCAGCGCGTTCCAATTGGGTGTACACCTTTAGGGAGTGGTACTAGAGTCCAGACTTGCAATCTTACAAATTGCTGCAACTCTTCTTGCATTGCAGATACCCAGTGTGAATCTTTTAGAGCCGCATCGATCTTTGTTGGCTCAACTTGGGATAAGAAGCATTCTTCTATTTCCGCCTTCAAACACGGAAGAGCAGGATCTTCAGATGTGTCATCCGAAAGATCAACCGTTGATGAAGCTTCAGCTGCTTTGCTTCTTGTTAAAACACCTGCATTCAAATCTCCAATAATATTATTAGTAGGATGGTTCTTATGAATGCGAGTAATGGGTATTGAGTCTGGTGTGAGGTTTGTTTCTAGATTATTTAGCTCAACCTCTTGAGCAAAAGGCTCATCTTCAATAATAGGAGAAGAGTCATCTACAGCATCAACAGCAGCAGGAGAGGCATCAGATTGTTGATCAGCAGAAGAGCTCTCAGGAACAACAGCGGGCAAGGGAGATGAAGGAACAGTAGTAACAGGAGAGGAAGGAGGTGATGGTGAAGAGATATCAGGATTAAGATGTAACCCATGAAGAAGCGTTACAGCTTCATCTACTCCATCAAACGTTGGAAGGTGGAATGAGTTAAATAATGAATCGTACTCAAACAACCAATCCGGACCTTTTCCTTTTGGAGTCTCCGTGTATTTTAAACATTTTACCTCAAAATGTTCCTCAATCTTTCCCGTTTCCTTATTGAAGACCTTCTTGTTAGGAGAATTAACCGAAAACCCTAGAAATAACCCATCAAATGCCTTTTCACCGAATTTTGAAACTTTATCTTTTGTGATTAAAATGGTGCAAGAACATCCAAAAGGTTCTAAAAATTTTAGGTTTGGTTTCCGGTTATTAAATAACTCATAACAAGTTTTGTTTTTCTTTTTATTCATCAAAACACGGTTTAAAACATAACAAGCCGTGTTAACTGCCTCAGCCCAGAAAGTTATTGGTAGATGTGAGTCGGAAAGCATAGTCCGAGCCGTTTCAATAATCGTTCTATTCTTTCTCTCGGCAACCCCATTCTGTTGTGGAGTTCTGGCAGCACTAAATTGATGAACAATTCCCTTACGTAGACAGTATAGTTCAAGAATTTTATTCTTGAATTCCGTTCCATTGTCGCTACGTATCTTCTTAATCCTCAGATTGCACAGGTTTTCAAGTCGATCAAAGAGATAGGTCAAAATATCTGGTGTTTCATCCTTTGTATGCAAGAAATAAACCCACGAGAAGCGAGAGTAGTCATCAGTAACTACTAGGCAGTAAGATTTGCCTCCAATACTTCTCGTACTAACGGGTCCAAACAAGTCCATATGAAGTAATTCCAATGGAGATTCAATGGAATTAACTTGTTTAGACTTGTGGAACTTCTTGTGCTGTTTTCCTTTTAAACACGAAACACAATCATCTTCCAAAGCAAAAGATTGCTTAGGAATTCCCTCCACAAGATCGTGTTTCACCAGATAATTCATTTTCCTGAAATGAATGTGACCCATCCTTCTGTGCCACAATAATGAATCCTTAGAAGAGGCTTTGGTTAAAAGACAGGTATGTTCCTCAGTTTCAACTGTCCTCATGTCCAAAATATAAGAGTTCTTCACTCTTGGAGCTCTAATAAGAATCCACTCCTCGGGAATCACAAATCCCGGCTTCAAAATCAAACACTCTAGATCCGTAAATGCAGCAGTGAATTTCTTGTCGCAAACTTGTGAAACGCTGATCAAATTGTGTTTCAGCTCTTCTACATAGTTCACATTCTCAAAACTCACTTGTCCATTTGTGAGTGTTCCTAATCCAGTTATGGTACCTCCAGTATCTCCAGCAAAGGCAACATGTCCCCCATTGTGAGGTTTAACATCTGTAAGCAGGGAGACATCGCCTGTCATGTGTCGCGAACAACCACTATCAACGTACCATTTACTGTTTTGCATCTTTGACTGTCACAACACAAGAAAAAGAATGTTAGTTTCAAATGGAGACCCAAGCCTTAATAGACTTGGGTTCTCCTGAGACATCATCTATAACTATCACATCAGTTAACACTTTATTTTTCAGTAAATCATTATTATTTACTGATGTGACAATTTCAGATGACACTAAAACCTGTTCCTGTTTCTTTTTCCAGACCTTTTTAGGAACAATAGATTGCTTGTTAATAACATCAACATTTCTAGATATCGGTTGAGTAGGTGTAATGTTATTAACTTTAGAGATAGAGACACTACCAGATGATCCAGGTTGTTTAGATTTTTGAAAGTTTCTATTTTTGGAAGAACCTGAATCACGTCGTGATGCCCATTTCTTAGCAAGCATAGGACATTGATTAATGAGATGACCCTGTTTCTTACAGTAGAAACAAGATCTTCTCTCTCTAAAAGTCTGATCATCACATGATAGTGGTTTGGGTGAAAGAGGTGACCTACGGGGTTTAATATCAGTTACATTTACCGCACATGAACACTTATGTGAATATGATGGTGCAACTGATTTAATAGTTGAGACAACCTTAGATGAAGGATTTTTAATTGAAACATTATAATTTTTGATATTCTCCACCTGTTTCATTTTCAAATCCTTAGAAGTTGATTGATTGTTAGTAAAAAAATTTTCTCCACCTTCAATAGTAAGAATTAAATTTTCAGGTTTAGAATTATTTTTGTCAACTTTCTTTGTAACCTCGTGAGTTACATCCTCCACTTCCACCACCTCTTCAACAGATGTTGAAGGCACAAACAAAATAGGCTTAATAGGCTCAGCCTTCCTTTTGTTTAAGGTTTGAACTTTAAGCGACTCAGGTCGCTTGACATCAGAAGCCTCTTCAGATTTAGGCTTAATAACAGGTTCAACCACAGGATTTGTATCCTTCTTAAGAATAGAAGGCACAAAATCTTTAATTTCATCCTTTGACAGAATGGGCTGATTCAAGTTTGAAGGAGGAGGATGGTTGTGATAACCAAGCCCAGCCTTGCTTTTTATATCAGTCCTCTGACTTTGAAGGATGTCAGAAAATACCATAGTAGATGTTGAGATGTTTGTCAGTTTTCGTTTTAAATCAAGGTTATCAGCTTGAGCAGAAGCAAGATCCTTTTTAAGATGAACAATCAGTTTTAAATAGCTATCGATTTCATCTTGTTTATTGTAAATCATAGCTTTCAGATCTTTCTTCTCCTCAATAAGAGTTTTCTGATTTATTTCAAAAACTTTTTCATTGTCTTTTAAAACTCTGTTCGCTTGAATAAGACTTGTGAGATCTGTATTCAGGCGATCATTATCTACTATATACCTGTTAATTTTACCAGTTAGTTTATACAGGTTTCACAGTTAAATGAATCACATTCTACCTCATTCTCAACATCTGCCATCAGCGCTACATTATCTTGATCGTCCATGGCAGAGAAGTCATAGGCTTCTTCATCTTCCACCATGATAGTAGCCTTAGCAACTTCATTGTCCTTCTTGAAGGCAGAAGGTCTTGTGAAACCCGACGAGGGTTGTCTACCCTTTTCACATTCTCTTGCGAAATGGCCTAGGTTTTGACATTTATAACATCGGATCTTTGATTTGTCAAAACCCATACTCGTTTTATCAGTGACATCTTCAAGAGATCTCTTTCCGATTCTCTTCAAGTATGTCTTAGTCCTTCTTGTGAGCATGGCCATATTCCAACGAAGGTCAACCCTCTCAAGCTCATCAGGATCTACTTGTGCGAAATCCTCATCAGTAAGATCTACTGAGCTAATCCTCTTAGAAAGAAAATCATCATACGATGATAAGAACGCGTTAAAAATAACTGCATGCTCATTTTGAGATGCAGTGGAAGAAGAGGATGGTTGAGTTGGAAACGAAGAAAATGTTCCAGCTGAATGATTTCCCTGAGAATAATTGGTCTTAGATGTAGAGGTAGACGGCCCCGATAAAAGAGCTGTACTACCATACCCAAAATTACTATTATCAGAAAGTGATGATCCAGATCTTGTGCTTTTCTTTTGAATATCCAGTGCACAAGTCTCTAATTTTCCAATAAGCTGGTCTAAGGTCATAGCCAGCACATCTGGATCATTTTCCATCATCAGCACACGAGTTTCCCAGTGAGAAGGAAGGGCATTTAAGAGTTTCTTATTAACTTCAATTGTACTAAAGGTATACCCTCCTTCTTTCAATTCATTCACAAGTCGTGAATATCTACAAAACAGATCTTTGACTGTTTCATTCTTTTGAATGTCAAACAGATCGTACTGTTTCTTCACCAGTTCCAGTTTGCTCTGTTTATACTCAGTGGTTCCTCCACCCCGTTCAGCTATTCCATTCCATAAATCATAGGCAATGTCATGTTGTTTAAACATTTTCATTGCATTAGCAGGTAGTGCCATAGTGATGGCAGAGTGAGCCTTTCTCTCACACTCCCATGCTTTTCGTTCTTCAACCGACATTGAACGAATTGGTTTTGGTGGAGGAATACCTACATGTTCTCCACTCGAAACTGGTCTAACATATCGTTCGAGTAAAGGAATTTCCATTTCTGGATCAGTAAACGCTACAAACGATAGGAACCTCCCTCGCCATTCAGAGTATTCCATTCCTGGAGCAAAAAATGGAGGTTTATTAGCAGAACCAACTTCAGCATTGTGTTTTAGCATGGCATTCACAGCTTGTAAGGTCGACATTTTGAACTAAAGAAAGTTTTGTCTTGAATAAAAATTCTGATTTAAAATCACAAAGCGATATTGACAATATCGCAGGCTAAATTGATAGGGCGATATTGGTAAAATCGCTATCAATGTCGCTAGTTAAAGCACAAATCAAAATCAGATACCAAAGGGCGATATTGGGATAATATCGCTAAAATCAATCAAGCGATATTGGGACAATATCGCTAAAATCAATTAGGCGATATCAAGGTAATATCGCTAGTGATATCACTCAAATTAATGAGCACAGAAGTAACAATGTCGCTAAAACCCTAATGGCGATATTGATGGTAATATCGCTATCAATATCGCTAAAACGGCTGTAAACCTTAAAAAAATATTTTTTACGAATCAAACGAAAATAAGGTTTAAAAATACGAACAAAATACCAGATATCACCAAAACTAATGACCAAAAACCTTTTAAGACTGATAAACAAATTGTTTATCGTAAAACACGTTTAAAAGATTTAAAAAAAACTTACTAAAATTGATTCAAAAACCACTAATCCAATGATTAATGGCTCTGATACCACTTGTAGGACCGTCAAGGAACAACCTTAGACAATGAATCAATCAGATAAATAAGCTAGAGTGCGGAATTCAATAGCAAATCAAAGTACGTTTAATAACACAATTCAACAAAGTAATCACAAGAATATATTTAATCAACCAAACCAGTTGTGAATACCAAAAAATACCAGAGAAAATAACACAGCTGCTGAAATTCGTATGTCAAAAGTTAACCAGAAACTGAAACCCTAAACTTATTTATACTTGTCTAATCAGCCTGTTTAGCGATATTGTGATATCGCATATGCGATATTGGTAATATCGCTTATGCGATATTGCAATATCGCTAGTACCAAAAACTAGACTAATTATTACAACTCGATAACCTAGACCAAGTGACAGACACTCTAAATGTACCAACATCCACGTTATTATATTCAGATGTTTTGATCGTTAATAAATAGAACGAATATTATAGTATTCTCAAATTTTCACGGATTGAAATCATAATTATTGTGTCCATTAAGAAGTGTAGGAATGGGTTCTATCAATTGTGTGGGATCACTTTTCTAAAGATAAAATTTTATTTGGGCCCATAACAAACTAACATCTTTTAAGTATTTAGCCTATACCAAAATAAACTATTGAAGTACTTATAAGTGTAACACGAAAAAAACAAAAGGAATACCAGTGACTAGACATTGAAATATTAGGCATTGCCAGTCAATGTTGAAAAATATTACAACTAAAAACTTATTTTCATTGTGATCAAATTAAAGTCTTTAATCGTCATCGTATTCACCCTCTCATTAAACACATCTTTAACGAGGAAACATCATGTAGGTATTGTGAACTATGTCATTTTGTGGTCAAATAATGTAATTTGGCCGTTCAAAACATGAAACAAGGTTACTCTTAATTAACATCTTTTTTAATTGTTCTTCCCGGTGCCTTTATATGGTTCGGATTTAAGTGAGCGCCATAGAAGAGAGGGTCTATCGGTTCAGGTCATGGAGATCATGATCGGGTAGGGAATTTCAACCCATTATGTTGGACACCTGAGTACAAAATTTAAGTAGAGGTGGCAATTTTGACCCATCTACTATGAATGTGTAGATTCGAGCTATGCAATGAAATTGAAATCGAATTTAGGGATCGGTGATAATCAACACATTGGGGTTTCAATACATTTCAACGCTCCATTGAGTTTAAAATATCACGTGGCAACCTATAACAATTTAAAATTAAATTAAATAAATAATTAGAGTTGGTCCACACACATTATTTGGCCCAACAATATTGAAATCACTTTACGCCAACATTTCTCCAAATTTCCAAACGGTGATTATTGATACATTCCGTTTTCAATTCATAAAGTCTTTCAAATTTCCAAAAGTTGAGTAATATTACAATTTTTTTCAATTCATTTAGGTTATTCGTATTATGATTCATGTACTATACCTTGTTTTATTTCACCGGATTATCAAAAGGTAACGCGTGCAAAATTTTGTAAGTGAACAAATTTTGTATGAGATTCGTATAATTTTTTTTTTTTGTCTTGGTGTTAATTTTATGTGTTAGTGTTTACTTGACCCGCACACCCTAATCAAAAATCATGACTACGCAAATGCTCATAACTAATTTTAATAAATCAACGTCACCTTCGTCAACCGGTAATCACCTCTAATGATCCTCGCTAAAAAGTTGTACATTGAACTTAAACAAATCAACATTTTCTTACTGAATAACACAATATGCATGTCACGTGGTGCCACATGCTTTCTCGCACCAGATTTTGGAGCCTTAGATTCCATAGCTTTGTTGTCTTTATTTTATTTGGTTGTCCAAAATGTATCCTACACAAAAATGAAAGAAAATTAGTACTTCTTAACCTTTTTTTCGATAAAAGACATTAAATATATTAGGTAACAAATATATAGGCCTTTTATTAAATGATGAATTGCTAAGTATAACATGCAGAGTGGTCCATGTTTGATTCTCTATAACGTTTAATGAAAATAACAACTCTATACAAATCACAATTCATACAGATGCATGTAATGATATTAAAAAAGTATTCAGTTTTTAATATCACCGGTAATCTTTTTATATAATAACATTAAATAATTTATCTTTATGAAGCTTTGTGTATTCATATATAATTGATACGAGTTAACTCTTATTTATAAACATTAGAGCGGTGGTTCATAATATTTAATTTTAAATGCTAAATATCATACCTTTTAAATGAAAACAAAGATCACGTATAAATCACAATCCGTATAGTTAATACAATGATGCATGTAATGATCTTAAATAACCATGCATTCATTTTTTAATTTTACCAATAATCCTTTTATATAATAACATTAACTAATTTATTTTTATGAAGCTTTGTGTATTCATATATGTAATCGATATGAATTAACTCGTATAAACATTAGAATATGCCGTAACTCTTATAAAGTGACTTAATTGGCAAGAATTTTAAATTGAACGATGATGTCATCAAATGCCTAATTTTACTCAATTTAACAAAATTAAAAAAATTTATTGGCCAATTAAATATTTGATAATGTCATCGTCCACTTCTTATATTATATTTTAGATAATATGGTGCATAAGTTTTACCCAGTAATACGGTGTTTGTTCGTTACAAGATCAAATATAATAATATTAAAAAGGAATTAACTTTTTTAATCATGACGTCAATAATCTTTTTATATAATAACATTAACTAATTTATTTTTATGAGGCTTTGTATATTCGTAAGTAATGATATGACTTAACTCTTATTTATAAACATCATCAGTTGAGTTATTTTTATTATATATTATAAACTTATGCATATCTAATTGCATATTCATTTGGTATCAATTTGTACATTTTATTAGCCTAAAAGTTATAATTATATGTAGAATGAATTTATATTATAAATGTAAAGTTTGATATCTTAAATTTTGAAAATAAATTAGTTTTAATATTTTAAATAGTGATATGGGCCATGTTTTAACATAGTATACGTATGAATGTGTAATAGTGGCCCACAATGTTTGATCCAAAAAGTTAGAATATTATATCATTTAATGAAAATAAGACCAAAAAATCACAATCTATATTCCTAAAGAGGGGTGTTCATAATTACTGGAAAGAAAATTAGTACCTCTTAACCTTTTTTCCGATAACAGACATGAAATATATTAGATAACAAGTAACAAATATATAGGCCTTTTACTTAATGATGAATTGCTAAGTATAAAGTGGTCCATGTTATTCTCAAAAATTAAATATTATAACGTTTTAGTGAAAATTAAATATAAATGAAAATTAAATTAGAAATATCAAGAAAAAAAATGTCTGTCAAAACCATTTAATACTCATAAGTATTTGTATTGTTTTTTCTTTTTTGGAATGTTGCAAATAATAATCCTTATAATTAGAGGTGCACAAAATTTGGGTCCGAGTTGATTTTGACCGGGCCTAAAAAAGAGTTGGCAAGAACATTATGTAGAAGTTTTTTGTTAACTATACCCTAGGTTGATATAAGTTGGTAGGTTTAATAATCAACTTGAAAATTTGATTGATACAGTTAATTAGATAAATAATATTATGAGAAGAGAAAAAATATTTAATTCATTTAATTAAAATTTAATGAAGTAAGCCAGTGATTAAACAGTATAGTATATTTAGATTTATATACCAATCCTTTAAAAGCTCTTGTTTGTTGTGCTAACTTTGACTCAAAGAGAACAATAATTAGCTGGTGTCTCATAAAGAAATAGAACAGGCGGAATAAACAACGGAAATTTCATTAATTTCAAAATTTGATACATCAACAATTGAAGCATAATGATAAGTGTTACTACGTAAAGAAAGATTTAAATTAAGATTATTTCCAGTCTCTACATTTAAACGATACATCCCTCCTTGGAAGTATCCTTTACCCACAAATGATTTACGTTTGGAAACAACGACCTTCCGTGACTCAAAGGTAATTTTGAAATCATGCACGTCGAGTTGGCTAAGGGACACCAGGTTCTTGGAAATTGTAGGAACATGAAGTACATTTGTAAGGATTACCCTTTTACCAGATGTAAACTTCAAAATTACGGTTCCAACACCGCAAACATCGGCCCTATCTCGGTTAGCCATCATAACTTGTTTCCCGGTCACTGCTCGATAGTCTTTAAATAGTACTCGTGAACCACATACATGAATTGTGGCTCCAGAGTCTAGAAACCATCCTCGTGCAGCGATAACCTGGGTAATTTCAGCTATCATAGATACCTGTCCGACAATTTGTTTTGGTTTCGGCTTCAGTTTTATCACTCTAAATGGACCGCATTTAGGAGTTCTCAACTTAGACTTCCATGCCTTCTTAAGACGTAGCATTTGTAAAGATCTTAGAGTACTAAAAAGAATGTTGTATATATATTGAAACACAGTTCGGTTGCACCATCTCGTGACAATCGAACAGAGTAGAAGCAGAAACATGACACCGAAATTGATCAAGTACCTCACAACAATTTTAGTAGTCACGAACAGATTCACCAATAGAAAAACTGCAGCCCTCGAGAACCATTCGATTAGAGAAAACTCGACACCGAAAGTAACCGCAGCAAGCATCACGATCATCATCATCATCTTCTTAATGTTTGAACCTGATAGCAAACAGAACTGTACGGGATGTTCGATCCCTGTCCTTTGAAGTACTTTCGGCACTCCGATAGTTGCTAGAGTAAATGAAAATAAGAACCAGTACAAATCACAATCCATAGAAAAGAGATATAGGTGGGTTATAAATATTCGAGTGAGTTGGTGACTGTCACAGCTAGGTGACGCCAGCAAACGGAGGATCCGGTGAATACATTTATAGCACACAAAACTTGAAATATGATGTTGGTACACAATGCATAAAAGGTAGTAAATAGTTAATAGTCATAGCATTATATTTGGATGAAGTAGTGCAGCATGCAATATCTCAGTTTAAAGAGAAACTAATTAATCGGTATCTTCAAATAAACTTAGTGAAGTCAAATCCATAAATTGCTTATAATTAGGTTATTCTTGACTCTTAAAGATGGTATATATTAATCGGTATTTCATCAATAAAATGAAAATTAGGACGTGAATGATTGGACATTGACAGTTATATTGATTTTTATTCATTTGTTATATAAGTTTAATCTATATTTATTTTAATTGATAATATCATAGTTTACATTATTATAAGTTTTACCGAGTAATATAGTGTTTGTTCATTACAAGATCGAATATAATATTAAAAATGTATTTATTTTTTAATATCATAACGGTAATAATCTTTTTACATAATAACATGGGACAACTGTCAAACATCTGAGGTCATTATTACACTTAAATTCTAGAATCTCAATTACATTTATAGCTTCCTCGAAATTCTATCGGTAATTCTAGGTTACGACTCTTTAAGCGTACCGAAACACTTTAGAAATTTCTTAGCGAACAATAAGTACATGAGAATTATTTAATTAGGTTATAAAGTGCCAAGTATGTTGAGACATGTTTTGTGACAACAGATCTAGCTTGTAATAGGACTGGTGTAATTATTATCAAGTTTGTACATTAGTTTTGATTTGTAATGGTTGGTAAACATTTTAGAGTAAAATATTAAAATGATGAAAAATGTTGACCATGTTTGACTGCGAACCGAGTTTGTCCTGCAAACCGAGTCAGTTCGCTGGGCCAAGTTGGGCTGCGAACTGAGTCAGTTCGCAGAGCCCATGACCCGCGAACTAAGACGGCTATATAATGAAATTAGGTTTTAAACCCTAAAAAAACTTTTGCCCAACTTTTGCCATAATACACATACGAATTTCCTGAGTTTTTCAGAGCATTATAACCTTCTAACGGCTAGGTATTGATAGTTTAACATTGGTTAATAATCAATACAAAGAAATTAGAATTCCGATTCACTAAAATTGTGAAACAAATCATTATAGATCCTATAACTTAGTATTGAGGGATTCTGCACCTTAATACCTTAAGATAACCTCGTTATCGATCCTATACATACGGACTTACAATTGGTATCAGAGCCTACGGCTAGATATGCGTAGGTTCGAGGTTATTCGGGATAATAACGGTTGTTTTAGTGATAATAACGGTTGATTTAGGGTTGTTTTACGTATAATTAATGCCTATTTGCAACTAAAATCAGTCTCTGGAAGCTTTTAGGTTCGTTTACGTTCTAAATCTTAGGATTTAGACGTTCAAAAACCTAAAAGTTTCATTTTTTGGGGTTTACAGCCGATTCTGCGAACTGAGATCTGCAAACTGAGATTGGGGAGTTGATCTGCGAACCGAAATTTTCTGCGAGTTGAAGTCATCTGCGAACTGAGTTGTGAACTAAGTTCCTGCGAGTTGAGACTCTGTGAATTGAGTCCCGTGAACTGAGTTGCGAATTGAGTTCCTGCGAACTGACTTGTAAATTGAGTTCTGCGAACTGAGATTCTGAGTTGAGTCCTGCGAACTGAGTTCTTGCAAGTTGAGATTCTGCGAACTGAGTTGAGCCTGCGAATTGAGTTTCTGCGAACTAAGTTTTTGGGAACTGAAATTCTGCGAACTGAGTTTCTGCAAACTGAAATTTCTGAATTTTTATGACTTCTAATTTCTAGGACTGGCAAAGATGTCTGACTTACGTAGAATGATTGAGATGGACCTCGAGATTGGAAAATCTAATGTTCCACCTAAATTGCTCTGACTTGAGGATTACTATGGATGGAAGGACAGGTTTGAATCATACTGTAGATTCCATGATTTGTCAATCTGGTTGTGTATCAAAAATGGATACGTTGCACCTACTTTTGTTGTTGAGAATGCTACTGTGGTTGTACCCTATCAGATGATGAATGATAAACAAAAAAAGGAATTTCCAATTGAAAATAAGGCTCATTCTTCAATTAAGATGAGTCTTCCTAAGGAAATCAATCATCAGCTGAAATCTTTTCATACTGCTAAAGAGCTCAGGGTAGCTCTTGAGAAAAGATGTGAGGATAGTCCACAAGTTAAGGTTGGTAAGAAGAATCTTCTGAAAAAGCAGTTTACTGTGTTTAAAGCTTTAGAGAAGAAGATCTTGAAGCATATACCACTAGATACTAACATTTACTGAGTGAGCTAGATGACCATGAGATTTTCTATTATGATGAGGAGAAAACCGACAAGTTTATTGAGGGTTTACCTTCCAAATGGGAAATGCATGGAATTATGCTCAAGGACAATGATGAGCGGTATGCTACAATGACTCTGGAGCAAGCTATAGATAAGCTCAGAGGTTATGATTTCACTAAGAAAACAAGAGATACCAATTATGATCAACTACAGAGTCCAGGATTATATCATGGAAAGTCTATTCTCTCAAATGTTTCATCCAGTTCGACCACTGCTCTCTTAGTTGGTGAAACTGATGAAAATGGTGAAATGGTGACTGAGGATTTGTGCTTTATTGCATCATCTGGAAGCCAAACAAAAGGGAAACCCACTGAGAAGTCACCTCAAGAGCATCACAAGATGCCTATGAGTGTGAAATCTGCTGAACAACAACTATCTGTTCTTGCTTCTTTTGTTGCTTCCTTTGAGAACTATATTCAGGGGAAGATCAATGATCCAGCTATGTTTGATGAAGATTATGATCAGATTGATCATGATGACCTTGAAGAAATGGATCTTCAGTGGCAATTAGCAATGGTGTCAAGAAGATTTAAAAATTTCTTGAGGCGTACTGGTAGAAGGGTTGTAGGCAATCGACCAGGGTTTGACAAATCCAAGGTTAAGTGTTTTAACTGTCAAGGTTATGGACACTTTTCTCGGGAATTTCAACGACCAAAGGTTGATATTGGTAATGGAAGACAAGACTCGGGAAATACTTTAACTTCCAAAGTCTTGGTGGTTCAGCAGATGGACGGTTCTTATGATTGGTCTACTCGGTCTGAGCAAGCTCTTATGGCTGAAGTAGACGATCAAGAGAAACATGCTGAATCTACATCCTATAGCCAACATATGTGGAATTTCAATTTAAGGTGTCGGGGGATGAAGTCAAAGCAAGTGATGAAGATGTGCTATACATCGACTCAACAAAAGATATGAGTCCAGCTGAGTTTGTCGCACATATGGCTAAGGTTCAGACGGACAAGAAAAGAGTATGTCTTAACTTTCTTACTCTTTTTTATGTCTGTTATTTAGTTAATAATTTGCAATCTCAGGTTAGTGTATTTACCGAATCTCATAAAACCTTGACATCTAATCTTGAAATAGTTAAATCGTAAGTTTGAAAGTTATAGGACATCTTCCTTAACTTTAGATCATATAATTAGTACTTAACGTAGTGTAAAGGATGTGACTGGTTTAGGTTACAGTGATGTACCCCCACCTTTTAATTCAAATTACACTACTACTTCTATTGCCTTAGAAATGTTTGATGTGAATACTGAGCCTGAGGAATTGTTAACTAAAAAATCTGAAATTTCTGAAACACAAAAGGATGTTGTTAAAGATTCATCATCTGACATTAGTAAGAACAAATCATTCACTAAAGTACATTTTGTCTCGAGTGAAATGATGGTTGATACTAAGGTAAATGATGAGTATATTAATGAACAAGATAATTCACCTTTAGTGTTTTCAGCTCAGCTAAGAAAGAGGGTGAAAAAGTGGTTAAGTCATGTAAGCAGATGTCTTGCTTCAAGTGTCACCAAAAAGGACACGTGGCTTCTTGTTGTCCTAATAAGAAGTTGGAAGCACCACTTAAGCATGTGAATAACCATAAGACACCGAATGTCTCTAGTTCGAGTATAGACAGGTTAGGTTCCAAACCGGGATTAGGCAGTAAACCTGTAAATATTCTTAAAAGAGATGTTTCTCACAGTGTCTCTCCACCTAAACCTAAACGGCCTGATTATTCTATTAATAAGCTTAGAGATCACATACGGTCGAGGTTTAGGACTCCAAGTAGGAACTATAGTCAATTTGAGAATGGTTCTACTTTGCGTACACATGAGTTTAATTATGGATATAATAATAGAACTCATAGTTCAACGTCTAGGAGGTTCTCCTCTAATTCACCTCTGAAGACTGATAATCATCAACAAGCTCAAACTTCTTCGAGAGTGACCAAAGCTCTTAATGGGAAGGATGGTTACCTTAAAGAATTAAAGTTTGTAGATGATAAGGGACAAACCAAGACCGTAATGGCTTGGGTCCCTCTTGAGAACTAATAGTGTACAAACTGTTCGTGCAAGAGCAGACTGTGAACGACGACAATTGGTGGTACGTAGACAGTGGCTGTTCTAGGCACATGACAGGAACTCGAAGTCTACTGAAAGACTTCAAAGGATAAAGGTCATCCTGTACTTTCAATGAGACAGATGCCTTAGTCCTGAAGTCGGGTTTCATTATTCCCGAAAAATGGATATTGATGAGGGCTCTAAGGAAGAAAGACATTTATGCCATCAACATGGGTGTTCCTATTACTTCAATGGAGTCAACATGTCTTATATCCAAGGCTTCACACAAGCTTGTATACTGAAATGAAAGAGACAGGGATTACAAATCTATGTCTATATTCATGTTTTATACACCAAGTCATTCGACAGAGTTCGATTTGAGACATTGGTTCAATTGAATAGAATGAGAAATCCTGAATGATTACTCTTCCAAAGGGTATTTATAAAATAGTTAGTTTTTGTTCAAAAAAAAAAAAATGGTTGGCGTATGGCATTCATTTGCTTGTTACCTGAGGGGAATCGCCTTCGATAAAAAGGTTAAGTGTTTATCTGCTGGGAAATGATAGTACATTAGAAGAATCAACATAATAATTGTAAGTAAAAGTCTTAAGTTAGATGTGTTAGTAGATTCCAGTTAGTTACATTAACTTTACATCTTTACAACCAGGACTTTACTTATCTTTATTTTAGTACACACCCTTCTCCACACGTTATAATTTCCTTCGAAAACATTAAATCTAGATATCTTCATTATATGATGTACTGGTAGGCAAACTCTGCTATGATTTATGTAATAAGCAATAATTCTTCTATGTGTTGTCTAGTGTGATCTGCTATATGACTTATGACATAAGTCTTAATTGTTGAATGATAGTCTAACCATACATTGTTGTCAAGAATCTATGAATATATGTCAAGACAAATAGTAAGAATTATGGCTATTAGTAAAACTACTGGTGACTTTATTGTACTAAGTACATACCTGACTCCTTTAGTTTTGCCAATGGTTTCAAACTTGTTTTGTCTATACTAAGGGATCTTATGTTGTACTAAGTACAGATGTAGAACCACTAGTATCTACAAAACAGGTTTGATGTTTGTCACATTTTAAATTCACTCAAGGGTATGTTATATGCTTCGAACAGAACATCATTTAGTAACCTCTACCTTGAATGTGAAAGATACAGTGTTATGTGTTCTACTTGATTTCTCAGTATGGCGTATTTTGGATCACATTAGGTAATATGCATACCAACAATAAAGGTTTGCTTGGTTATCTGTGTATACTTTGTTTATGTGGATCATAATATCGGTAATCATCTTGAATTGTCTATGATAATTGTACGTTTCATTTTGATGAACCATGTTATATTTTGTGGAGCAAGGTCACCAAGTTATACTTTTATAAATATAAGTTGATAAATGGTTAAGTTGTAAGTTTTCTGTAACTTATTGTGAATTTCATGAGGTATGTATACTAACAATCTTCTTAGACTTGTTAATAAACAATTGGTCATGCCTATTCTTTCTAATATGATCTCTCTGCAGATAAATTTTTAACGCCCAAAAATATATATTGTTTCTCTTATTTGTTCTTTAATAAAAGGTACTTGATACCACTGTTTATTTTGAATATTCGTTTGCGGTATGTTTTATCTAATTTTCATTTTTATAACTTTGACCCTTTTGGAATTAAGTTAAACGGCAAATTTCTCGTTCCAAGTTGATTTTTATATGGTTAGTCGTGTCGACTTAAATGTGAACATGTAAAACCATATGCTCGGTATATATGACTTATGACTTTTAGTAATGAGTTATATATTTAACTTGAGACTTTTTGTCACAGGTTAAGCAGTTAGACTTATTGACTGTATATATATAATTAACGACTATAATTGATAATTAAGTTTCACAACTTAATCGTTCAATTACGATTCGTAGATTATATAAGTTAATCAATATATGTTAAACTAATTGTCTGACCTTTGTGTTGACTCTTATTCACCGAAGCGAAATGACTCAACTCGCGGTCACTTTTTGCGAAGCGAGTTGAGATGTTTGACTTCTGTTGACCTTAGCGCACTTAAATAGTTATCTATTGTTCGACTTGTTTTAGATTTGAGTACTTTATGTTTACAAATCAATTACAAGTTGGAACTTCTTAATGATTAGATTTACATTTCGACTTAAGAACTTACGTTTATAAGTTAAATACATATAAAATATAATATACGAATTCTGTTTCTTCATATCAAAAGACTTCCGACTCATATGTAGTCGTGCGGCGTGTTCCGATTTCTATCGGCGATATGATTTTTCAGATTATCTCCTACGACTTACGAACTTATATAATTTAGAGAATATAATTGAAAATTAAGTCGTCTATACTTAATCATTCAATTAAGTTCAGTAAATTAAGTTATTAGTTAATAGTAAACTTGGATGTTTGGTGATCATTTTTGTTCACAATACATAAAAGTTTAAAATTAACTAATGTTCGATAAGTTTACCTTTTATTGCGCTAATTGCCCTTTGTAGCCTTCTCAAGGACTAACCATCTTAGGGGGAGATGTTCATATATGAGGAGTCCTGCAGAGAGGATGAACTGGCAAGGAAGAGACGAGATGATACAGACGATGATCCCACCGCTCTGAAAGATAGTGAGCTGGCTGGTCCTTTAATGACTGGTCAGCAGGCTGTTGTTCAGGGGGACTCCGAAAGATAGTGAGCTGGTTGGTCCTTCAACGACTGGTCAGCAGGCTGTTGTTCAGGGGGAGTCTGGTAACTTAGAATTATTTTGTTATATATTCGACTTGAGATTTAAAATTACAAGTTAATTATGTTTTAAATAAGTTTTAAGTGATATACAATTAAGGTTATGTAAAGTAGTGATCGAAAGTCTTCCGACTTATAGATAGTTGTGTGGCGTGTCCTGATTTAATATCGGCGGTCAAACTTTTACTATAATCTTTGCATTTTAGACTTGAGAATGTTAAAATTGACAAATTAATTATGCAATTAATGTTTAAATTATGATATTAATTAATTGTAAACTTGAATGTTTGGTGATCATTATCGTTCACAATACATTAATGTTTAAATTTAATTAGTGTTCCGATATTATAAGACTATTGGAATCTTAGATTGATTGTAATTTTATTTTATAATCAATGAAAGATTTATAAGTTTATATAATGTGCTTTAAATAAACAAAGAGATTAATAAGGAAATTGTTAGATTGATTCAGGGAAATCAATGAAAGGATTTATGATATTAATAGTTATTGATTAATAAGGAAATTCTTAGATTGATTCAGGGAAATCAATAAAATGATTTATGATATTAATGTTTATTTGTGTATGAAATTCTATAGGTTTGGGAATGCTAGATCTATCTGATTCTGAAAGCGATATGCTTGATGAGATAGATGAAGCTATTGATTTTGACCTAGAAGAAGGTAAATTTCTTCCACCTGATGACTAGACTTCTATTTCCGAAGTTGGGTTAGACGAGGGTGTAGATCTCGATGCTGATATTGATGAACACCTCGTAAGCCCATCAAAAACAAAAGTTATCATTCAGGATGAAGATGGAGAAAGAGTTATAGATCTAGATGAAAATCTAGATGAATTAACTGATTCTGAATCTGGAGATGATCATCCTGATAGACTTAAGAATAATTCGATGTTTAGACCTTTGAAAAAGAAAAAGGTAAAGAGTGGGATTAGTGAAGTTGAATATATTTGCGGGTAGCAAAATTTACAAGTAAAAACCAAAGACAATATAAAGATAACGACGCTAGAGCTATTGTCAAGGGGGAGTCTGTTGAGACATGTTTTGTGACAACAAATCTAGCTTGTAATAGGACTGGTGTAATTATTATCAAGTTTGTACATTGGTTTTGATTTGTAATGGTTGGTAAACATTTTAGAGTAAAATATTAAAATGCTGAAAAATGTTGACCATGTTTGACTGCGAACCGAGTTTGTCCTGCGAACCGAGTCAGTTCGCTGGGCCAAGTTGGGCTGCGAACTGAGTCAGTTCGCAGAGCCCATGACCCGCGAACTAAGACGGCTATATAATGAAATTAGGTTTTAAACCCTAAAAAAACTTTTGCCCAACTTTTGCCATAATACACATACGAATTTCCTGAGTTTTTCAGAGCATTATAACCTTCTAACGGCTAGGTATTGATAGTTTAACATTGGTTAATAATCAATACAAAGCAATTAGAATTCCGATTCACTAAAATTGTGAAACAAATCATTATAGATCCTATAACTTAGTGTTGAGGGATTCTGCACCTTAATACCTTAAGATAACCTCGTTATCGATCCTATACATACGGACTTACAAAGTAAAACAAAGGAAATTAAATCTCATCGCTTATCACGAAAATCCTATCGTAACGCAAAAATCGAGATTAATTAAAATTCAGTAACTACGTAAATGAAACTCGAATTCGACAAGTTAATACTTGAACATCTATTATAAACATTCCAAATACAACTTGTAGTATTTTAAAAATTAAGAACATCAATTTTTATAACTCAATTATTAAGCACCAAAACTTCACAATTTAAAGTCTTAAAATGTACAAGACTTATACATTTTAACATAAACATCATAAACATTTAAATGCAACAAAAACAAAAATAAAATAATTTAATGTCTATTTAAACTCTTTCTTTCTTCCTTATACATTCCCACACTCCACACTTCCTTTCATTCACTTCACACACTTTCTTTCTCACTCAAGAAACACAAAGGTAAAAACACATCTCTAACCAATTTTCTTTCATTTTAACCTTTAAATCTATGGATTCTATGCCCATTATGGTTTAAAAAAATGCTTTAAAATGTGCTTGATATTTGTAGATCATCCCCTTCACATGTGCATGTGTTTAAAAGAAGAGATGGTCCATGATCAAACCAAAATCAAGAGCTAAAATGTGAAACTAGTTCATAATCTTGCAAAAATCGTCTTTTTGATAACTTGGGTGTGGAGAAAAGGAAATTATAGTTAGAAATATGTTACTCTCTGGAAACATGATGGTACATGCATTAAATCAATGATTTGAGTCTAGGAGTCAAAGTTGTAGTCTATGACTCAAGAACTTGACTTACACTTTACATTGCAATATGCCAGATTTCTTAGTCCGACTTTAACAGGTCATAACTAAATAAATACTTGTCCAAAAACACTAATTTTTCTTCTGGAATTTAGCTTAAGGTGTTAGATTTCAAACCTAAGTGGTTTCACTAAAAAATACTTAGTATTCAACCTCCAAACATGTCACACAAAACTGGTGTGTCAACAACAACTTTTCTATCACCTTAGTTTTGTGAGGCATGACCAAGGGTTCAAATTTACTATAAAGATTACAAAAAAGATATTTTTACACACCTAACATGTTGATCTGAGTAGGGTAATGAACTTTGAATTTTTGGAACTTATATGTATTTTCTTTAAGAAAATACAAAAGTAGCACTAAAACAAGGAATTAAACCATGTAAATTAGTTATTCAAGCCGAAAACTTCTGGAAATTTTTCTGTGATGTTTTCAACATAAAATAACACTCCACACTAAAAATCACATCATTTGGGTGTTATTTGGTATTTAATCTAATTTGAGTGCCATTAATCATGAAATATTTGAAAACAGAGTTTCGTAACTCCAAAAGACTTGAAATTTTTACAAAAGTCTATTTTTAGATATAAACTGATGTGATAAAATTTTTGTAATTTTTCATAGCCATTTGCTATATAATCTAAATTTCCATCATATATTGGACAAAATGTGATAATAAATAATTTATAAACCTAAAAATTTCCAAATTTTTACAGAAATTCCATAATCAATATTGTGCCAAGTATACAAAATTTGGTAATTTTGGGTGTGGCATTTTTGTGTTTCTATTATTTGTTTGCAAAGCCGATCATAATTGCTAACAAACTCAACGAAAAAATTGACATGTAACGACACTTTACAATTTAATTTGCTAGTTAAACAATTTTAACAAACCAACATAGACGAAAGCCAAACTAGAACCTTCGTGTTTGTAGGAATTTAATGGGAGTCATACCCGGTTCACAAACAGAATACATCCAAACACAACGCTCACACTCAATCGTGAGTATTTACATGCCCATCTTTTTACTATTTTTATTAAACATTTTTGGGTGAAAAACATGTTGTACATGATTGTGAATACTTATCTTGAATGCTTACTATTTATACGCACATATTATATGCTTGTTTTGTCTATCGTATCTAAAGTCCCCAATTTTTCTGTTACACAAACCATTGACTCACTTTTGAGTCAACCGGTAATCACCTCTAATGATCCTCGCTAAAAAGTTGTACATTGAACTTATGAAAATCAACATTTTCTTACTGAATAACACAATATGCATGTCTCGTGGTACCATATGTTTTCTCGCACCAGATTTTGGAGCCTGAGATTCATATCTTTGTTGTCTTTATTTTATTTGGTTGTCCAAAATGTATCCTACACAAAAATGAAAGAAAATTAGTACTTCTTAACCTTTTTTCCGATAACAGACATGAAATATATTAGATAACAAATATAGACCTTTTATTAAATGATGAATTGCTAAGTATACTATGCAGAGTGGTCCATGTTTGATTCTCAAAAACTGAATACTATACTTTTTTTCAAGTATAGGGACCCCCATACAAATCACAATTCATACGGTTAATACAATGATACATGTAACGAAATAAAAAAAATATTATTTTTTAATATCACCAATAATCTTTTTATGTAATAACATTAAATAAGTTATTTTATAAGGCTTTGTGTATTCATATATAATTGATATGAGTTAACTCTTATTTATAAATATTAGAGCTGTGGTTCATAATATTTAATTTTAAATATTAAATATTATATCTTTTAAATGAAAACAAGGATCACGTATAAATCAAAATCTATATAGTTAATACGATGATGCATGTAATGATCTTAAAAAACCATTCATTTTTAATATCACCAATAATCCTTTTATATAATAACATTAACTAATTTATTTTTATGAGGTTTTGTTTATTCATATGTAATCGATATGAGTTAACTCTTATAAACATTAGAGCAGTTGTCCATAATATTTAATTTTAACCTTTTAAATAAATATAAGTACAATCCATATAAAAGAGATATAGGTGGGTTATAAATGTTCGAGTGAGTTGGTAACTGTCATTTTAATATTATATCTTTTAATGAAAATTAGGACCAAAAAATCACAATCTATATTCCTAAAGAGGGGTGTTCATAATTACTGGCAAGTAATTCTTATTCAGACGGTTGTTCACTTCTCCAAGGCACAGTTAAAGTTAAATTGCTAATGGACAGGCTGTAAATATAAATGCAAATTAAATCTTTATTTATTAGAAAAAGCAGCAGATATGATATAAGTTAAAAAGTTCCTAAAGTACAAGACATGTTTCTATGTTCTGCCGCTTGATGAATAAGTTTTGTTATGAATCACGTCTCAGAATGTTAAAGCTCCGCCGTAAAACCTCGATTCTCCACAGTAACAAACATCAGACCCCCGCCGTCCATGGTGGCAAAGCTAAAATTTTCATCCTCCGCCGTCGCAAACCAAAATTCTGATTCTCCGACTTTGGAAATCTAAAATCAACCACCGTGGTAAAGGGGTGTCTAGTATTGGTAAGTGATTTATTACTGTAATATATAGTATCAGTTTTATGTTCGGACATGAATGTTGATCAATAGAATATGATAGTATTTAAATTAATGCAGTAGTTACGAGTGTGGATGATGAATTGGAGAAGAAGTTGTATTTGAAGAGCATGTTGCAGCGAGAGATGAAAGTTGGTGATTATATGGTGCAACTGCAACCTGAGTTAGACGATTCAAAGAGGGAGATTTTTGTCAATTGGCTTGTCACACTTCATAGTAAATGGGACGTAGCTAACCAAACCTTGTACCTAACAGTGAACATCCTTGACCGGTTCTTGGCACTTGAAACTGTATCCATGCATGAATTTCATTGTGTTGGGATGACTGCAATGCTCATTGCCTCAAAGTATGAAGAATTACAGAGTTCTGCTGTCCCCACTATTAACAACTTTGTTTATTACTACCATGACTTTTACACCCACAAAGAGATGTGGGATTTGGAGAAACGAATTTTAAGTCGATTGGCTTGGAAATTAACCGTTCCTACGCCCGTTTCTTTCCTCCCTCATTTCATTCAACTCTCTATTGCTCATCACAACTCCAACTCCAACTCCCCGTCAATCGTGAGTAATTCGTTCATTAAAAGATCTATTTGTTATTATATTCTTATTTATCTTTTCTTAATTGACATACAGATGGAGAATATGACGTATATATACGCGGAACTGGGGTTGATGAATTATGAGATATCAACAAGGTTTTACCCTTCAATGTTGGCGGCGGCGGCGGTGTATGTGGCACGCACGACATTGTTAAACGAAACTAGTCATGTGTGGCCGCACGAGTCATTGGAAATGCACACAGGATATACGGAGATGCAAGTGATGGAATGTGCAAAAATGATGGTGGCGTATCGTTTGGTTGTCAACGAATATGAAAATAGTAGGGCCATTCTCGATAAGTATTCGAGTGAGACACGAGATGCTGTCGTGCATCACCCGCTACCCATATCTCTGTTGGACCCTCCACTCACTCAATCATCATATATATTGTAGTCAGAGTTAATTGTCATATATGATATTAATTTGAGTGTCATCTAATCTAGTTAAAATATTTATTTGTTTTAATCAATTGGAATATAAGTTAAACAACTAAACATGAGAATGTTTTAACCGATTAGTGGAAGCTACACTTCTTGCATTGGGTTTTCTATATTACTCAATTAGTTTATGACCTGCAAATTTATGAGATGACATATTGATTTGTGTTTTAGAGATGTAATAAGTGGCTTTATGCTTGTAGGATGACACAGTGTAATGTGTTTAAGGAACGTAATAGGTAGGTCTGTATTTGCACTAGCTTTTATGATTATTGTTTTTGTCTTTCGAAACGGTTATACTTATAGTTTATAACCCGCAGTGCAGCGGAACTATAAATGAACATTTTTGTTCATGGTTTGTTGATGTAACGAATTATCTCAACAGTATTAATTTTAGTGTGCAATTATTTAGTCGTGAACTATTCAATTTAACATTTAACAACTTTTATCTTATCATATAAACAAAATATTGCAATTGGCCTCTACCATTCCTGGACCATTGTCTCATGTAAGGTGGGTTATAAGGTGTAATGAATCATACGATAATTCATAAACAAAATATTGCAAACTCATTTTTTTCACTTGTTCCCATGACAAACAATTTTCTTTGAGCATTCATACCTTATCAACTTAAACTCTATTATATGCATACAATGAATCCTAACAATTCCCGTGAATCCTAACAATTCCCTTGACCAGGACGACGTATCCATACAAAATATGATTCATAATATTTATATACACATATAATTAGATCGGTACAAAGTTATTTAAAGCTCATTTTTTCATTTGTTTTCATCATAAACACCTATATTTGAGCATCCATATCTTATTCACATAAACTCTATTATAGACATTTAATAAATCTTAATGAATCTTATAATAACCTGGAAATATTTTATGTATGTAAGTATTAATTTTGTACTAATAGTAATAAATAAATAAAGATAATAATAATAATAATTATAATACTTATTAACGTAAAGGACTTTGACTATTGTTTAAGATAATAATAATAAAATAATATAATAGATATCTTGAACTTGAATAGAGATTTTGGTCAAACGTGATGAATATCAACTCCAGACTTCTCGGCTTGTTCGGTGTTTAGCGGCCAGCTTTCTGTTTATATATAGATACATACGCGTAATAAAAAACGATCCATGATCATTCCAATTAATTCATTCACTCCAACAAAAATCAAACGACTCTAAGAACATATAATTAGAAACAGTGAGAGCTACTTATCGAGTCAAAAACGGGAAGCTTGCGGTCAAGATTCGATACGAACTCGGTCTCGTTTCAAAGGTAAATCTTAACCCACGTCAAATATTAACCTGTTATTAAAATTTATTAATCATCTAGTGTTCATATCTTTGATTTAAACCAACCGAAACCAACCGAACCCAACCGTTAAAGCCATCGGTTTCGGTACAATATCGGGAAGTTGCGGGTCTTAAATTATGTCGTGTATTGGTGAATCGAAACGTGAGAACTTATTATAATACTCTGTATCATAATAGATTAATATTTAATTAATTACGTGGAATCGAACTAGTCCAAATCGAAATAGTACATTGAGAAATTTAGATTAAAATGGTTCGGTACGTTCCTTCGAATAAGCAAGATGATGTTCATGGGACTTGATATAAATGTTTCACTAATGACCCCTGAGTTTTAATATTATTTCTAATTTGATTCACATATTCACCAAGATACGAATTAGCCTTTCGGTTTATATTATTTTAATTATCATCAAGAAGATATTTCGCACATGCATAATTAATTTACTGTATGCATTTTCATAAGTTTCAAAATGAGATCAAATTAGTTTTCATAATTTAAAATATGATACATTAATTATATCTATGCAATTTTAGTTAAATATAGATTACGTATGTAATGATTATAAGGCTTGGAAGTGGAGAGTGGAGACAACTAACCATATAATCGATCCTCAATTAGAATACATGACCATAATAACGATATATAAATGAAAATGGGCTTTGGGGTATTAAAAGAATAAGAACTATAATGTGAAGGTATTCTAAGTTAGTTAATTGTTACATGTAGACTTGTGAAGGATTGTTGTGCATTCCTTTGAGCTTGAGTTATTTAGATATTATTTAGGTATGGATGTTCGTACTTTTCTTTCAACGTTATCTTGACATGCTTTTTTTTTTATTATCGTGTGACCTCTTTGTTATTCATTATGAAATACTTATGCGTCCTGATTCCTTCTATTTGAGTTGAACTATTATTTGAGATGATATATTGTGTGAACTTTTGAGAAAACTTTGCATGAAAAATGATTTTGGAAAACATTGTGATTTATTTGGTTGTGAGCTATTCTGATTCATTTGATTTAGGTTCCTTATGCATGGTGAACATAATATGGTGTGTGTTTGGTTTATATGTTCACTGTGCGACCATAGAACCCTAGAATTTTGTAGACATGAGATAGGTATACCGAGTCTACTACCTGTGGAGGTACCACATGCTTGTCATTGTGGCGCCAATGGCTTGGCACTATCCGTTGCGGTGTGATTAGTCCACGGCGTCTCCATTTTTGTTATATGATTTGTGTGCTTATGCTCGCGGGAGAGCTTGTGGATTATTTGGGAGGCGTATGGATGCATCCTAGGATACGTTATGATATGATTTGTGTAGTGCGGTTGTGTGGTGTAGTGCCATACACACCTTCTGATTTAGGGTAACACCTGGAGTCGCAACCAGTGTGTGATTGTGATATATGATTCGAGATACGATATTATTTGGCACTGGTGTTGTGCAGTTTGGATACTTTGTTTGTAGGGTACTCGGTATAAAATTAACCCAACCCCTCGTTGCTTCAGCCATTATTTCATTTGTTTACTCTGGTGTAAGGGTGGTGTTACTCGAAGGGTGACTTTGGAAAAATTAAATTATTTATTTCGTTTCATTCTTACATTTGGGATATTATTACTGTTATTGTTTGTTTCTGTCAACATTTGCGCACTAAGCAATTCGCTCAGCCGCATTTCCTTTTTCTGCGGCAGGTAATCAGGGTACTATGGGATGAATGGGAGAGCTTCAAGATTATTGGAGATACCTTAAAGACTTTCCTTTGATTAACTAGTTTGGACTTATTTATTATTTGATATTTTAAGTTATCATTTGGAGACAACATTTATGGTTGCTTTTAGATCTTGGTTATTTATTAGTATAAGACATTTATTATTAATTTAATTATTTAGTAATAAATGTGACCTTCTGTTTAATTATTGGAACGTGGGTATTACAAATCCCATGCCCACGTATATATGTCCATACAAATTATGATTCATAATAGTTATGTACACATCTAATTATATAGGTCCAAAGTTAGTGAAAACTCAATTTTCACGTATTACCATCGGAAACACCTATTTTTGAGCATACATATCTCATTCACTCAAACTCTATTTTAGACATAGAGTGAGTCCTAACGACTCCCTTGGCTAGGTCTACGTGTTTATACGAATTATGATTCATAATATATATATATATATATATACATATTTGTATAGGTCCAAAATTAGTGAAATCTTATTTTCTTTCCACTTGTTTCCATCACAAACACCTAGCTTGGAGCTGATTTTGTTATATTAAAATAAAGGTTTTGAGTGGCAATGTCAAACCGGAAGTAATACAATGAAATTACATGCAAATATTATCTTAATGTCATGATAATATCTATGTATGTTCAATTTAGGTAACATTTCCACTATAGATCAACTTCAAGGATGTTAATATCTATATTATGGATATCATAATCAGTACTAAAATTTGTAAAATGCTCAATTTCAGAATTTAGTTTTTAAAAGTCAACCTTCTTCCCAATGTCTCCTCTTTCTGTTTTATGTGTTTTTCTGAGCATTCCATATTTTAGCGCACTACGTAACTTATGGTTCAATGTTCAATGACCTCTCTTGTTGGTGTCACAAAGTCATCCTCATTGACCTGCAAATTAGGAGAAGCTTTCGGGGGCCTCGCCAATTGTTCATTGACGATTTCATGATCATCCGTGCAACGACCCATAGTTTAACCAACACATTCTTTGTCGACGTTAAACATGGAGATTTTAATCTTAAATACAAATTTCGAGTTTAGGACGGAATCCCATTCGTCCGACACCACATAACACCACATTTGGATCAGCAACATTGGATATGACATAAGACACTAAATGAGACTTACTAAAAAAATGCTTTAATAAAAAGTAGTATGAAGATTGATGTATACCTTTTGCATCTTGAGTTCCAACCAATGCTCGATTTTCTTAAGGACCTTTGCAACGACATTGCCAAACATTGAAAACGTTGTAAAACCTGTGGAATCTTGCACACGAATGACAATGCGGACCCTAAAAATATATGATTTGGAAGAAATGAATTGTTGAAATTTAAGGAAACGAAGAAAGCAGCTGGCCAAGTAAAAGGGATCGATAATGCAGATATTTGGGGGGACACCTTTCGACTAAAGGTCATTGTTGTGGCATCAGTGGAGCCCTGTTCCTGAAAGCTTCACGAGGACTACTTTAGGACGAGGGATGACACCTTTTAGGACCCATGCAGCTTCCTGCAGCAAGCGAGTCGTAACTGTGACAGGGGCAATTGGTTGGAAATAGATATGTGGGTATCCTTATCTTGCAATTTCCTTTAGAATACAATGACCGGTGTAAAGTTAAGTCATCTGCGGATAAGGTGGGTCTTGATGAAAGCTCAAGCCAAACAGACTGAGCAAAAACTACCATAGAATGTACCAAACAAAATTCAATAGATACAAAGAGTGAACTTCTAATGGTCGATAATACGGACATCACAAAAAGTAACTCGAGTCGTATCTTGGATTGCTGATCTAGATCAAACTCCTGTTTGATATACATCCACAGCAACGTTGAATAACTGAAAAGATCTTGTCTATAATGTGTTGATTATGTTGTATAATGAACGTTCCTTCTTTTAGAGCAAGTTTTGTTTGTGATTTTTGAAAAAGCAACACCACATGAATACATAAAACTTCATGTCTGACAGAAGCAGCCAAGTACTAAAGCAGAGATTTTTGGAAGTCTCTTATACTCTCTGTTACATTTTATAGTTCATATTTCATTGTTTCATTTTTTGCAGTTTTCAATTTTATTGTCCAATTCTAAAAACAGATAGATATAATTAACTATAGTTCCTTTATTGTTCCTAATGTATATATATACCAATAAAAATAGATATAAAATAAGAATAAAATTGTCTCTTACAAAAAAATACAATGTAACTATAAATTTTCTCAAATTGCATATTTTTTATATGTGAATAATAATTTTAGTACACAGGGAGTAATATATGTATTACATGGTAGTATGATTCATTGTGTTAGGGGAACACAAAATTTCATTGTGAACAATTAATAATGATATGGCATTTCTTTGTGAATAATAATTTTAAGATATAGGGAGTAATATATGTATTACATGATAGTATAATTCGTTGTGTTGGGGAACACAAAATTTCCAGATTATCCATTGTATTTATAGTATGACCAATCTTATAAATACGTTCTAGAAGGTTTCAGATTATGATCACTCAAAAATGGATAGCATCTTAACACGTGGACTAATGAGAATTATGATCCCTGCAGCAAGATTCATTAATTTTTAAGCGGATTCATAGAAGATGGGGGATAAAAATAATGTTACGTATATATTGTGGTGGCTACGTGATAATTTCTACTTCTATACTATATTGTCTGGATATACCCAACATATCATTAGTGAGTCTTCTACTTTTGTACATCATTATCTTCTATCTTAACATAAGTGTTTTTCACAAAAATTAAAACTTTGGTACATAATGAGATCTATTATTCAAATCTTCCACAATTAATCCAACTGGTATTTTATCCTTCTACTTTTGTGTTCACGAACTATGAGATCACACATTTTTCTAGCTATTTTTTTTTTTCTGAAGTGTTTTCAACCTTGCAGAGATATGCAGTCAAGTGATCCTCTATTGACGGTGCATAATGTGTTAAGTACAGTGATGCAATTGTTTGTTTTCTTTTCAGCTTAAAATTTGTGTAAAGTATTTAACATTGGACCAACTATTAAAAACCCTTGCTTCATGTTGTTATGTTGGTATTGGAATCTTAATGTAAGGTAATTATTTCTTCAGTAAAGAATTTGATAATCAATCAAGAACACAGAAGATAGAACTTCAACCGGAGGAGGAAATGCATTAAATCAAAACCGGGTATCAATCCAAAAACAAGACCAAGGTTTATACCTCACTTACAAATAAAAACACTCTCCTAATCTAAACACTCAGGAACGATATTTACAGAAGTTTATGAACAAGAACAATACAGACATGAATATGCCCAGAGAATGATACAGAGAACAAATGATCGATCATATTTCCCTATTAACACTAACCCTATTACATATACTGAAAATATCCACAAGTTACACTTTAGTCCCTCTGGAACCTGCAATATCAAATATAACCACAATATTAAAAATGAAATTACTTACCTGTTTACCTGCAGACACATAAGTTTGAATCCTTACAATTCTGCCCCAAATGCACAATAATGTAACACCTCAGATCCTGTACACCGCAATATAATGACAGAACACATCATTTTGTTCAAACATTAGATTGAATCCATATACTTCAACATCTTCTATAGCCAAAATTTTCGTTTCCAAAACAATATGGTCAGTACGTATGTTATGTCATGACAAGTTAATTGTATGGCTCTAGAGTTAGGAATTCGGCCATCTTCCGAAAAAGGGATATACTGTAGTATTTATATTATAGGGGTGTTCGAGATTGCTTATTTAAATATTTATCTGCTTGTTTCTTCATTTTAAGAGTTTTCAAAGCTAATTAGTAAGTAATATATATTATGATTTATTTTATCGTTAATGAGAGTTGTGCCACTGCATTTGCGATCGGATTTAAGAAAAAATTTAACTTATGATCGCTAATTTGAAAAGACATACTTGCTTTATGCGATATATTGAAATAAGCATTGTATGCGATCACAAGATATACATTTATATCTTTTTAAATACAAATCATTTTTAATTTTATATATTATAATAAAAAAAGAATTTTTGATCACAGTATAGCTTACAACTCGAGTTACAAGCTTCTAACTCCGGTTTATTTATTGTCGAATATACCTCAAATCTTGTTGGTGACAATTTACACATGTTTGGTTTGTATATTTTGTGAGATAGATCGTTGGTAGGAAGCCATTAAAAAATAAAAAATAAAAAATAAAATAATAAACGAATGAGGCATAATATAATATTAATATAATATAATGAAATTACGATTCGTAAAGCATTATTAAATTTGTTAAAGTTGGAATATAGAAACACTGAGGTATTGAAATTTTAAAAATAGAATAATTATGCAGTGTAAAAAATGTTGCATACCATGATTTTTGTAACAGAAATATGAGATAACCACGTGCACAACTAGGATAAGCAAAAGAAAGAAAACAAAATGATTTACACAAGAAATGAAATAGGATAGAAGAAAACAAAATTTGAGAGTGTTATGTAACATTAAATTAAAAAAATAATAATTTAATGTTAGAATAAGTTTACGATAAGAAACAAAAATCTCAAAATATAAGTGGAGGATATGATCACAATCTCGTCATAATTTTGTCTCGTAATAATATCAAGAGATGAAATGGGACAGATGATGAAAACTAAAAGGGTAAAATTAGTATTACAAAAGAGTTTTTTAAGCATTAAATTATACTTTATTGTCGAGGGTTAAGTGCGTACGAATGCGTTCAACTTAGGTTCAAAATCCATAGTGTGTACTCAACTTACGGGACATGTATTTAATGTACTCAACCTGTTAAAAGCCACTAAATACGCACTTTACCTGTAATTGTCTATGTGGATTCCGGTTTCTAAATGTATTGCCATGTCAAATGCTACGTATAACGCCACGTCAACGCCACCTAGATATTTGAAAAAGACGTTATAATTAGACTTATTATATATAAATGTGGTCCCATAGAGGTCTTAACATTTCCCGCTCGATATTTCCCCTAACATCATGGCATCATCTTCATCTTCATCTGCTCAAAATCAAATGCAACTCCCCCAATTCTACTACTGCCATTGTGGACACAAGATGTATGTTCGAACATTGTGGACCGAGAGAAACCCTGCACGTAGATTCGTGAAATGCCCCGATGTAAGTTTTAACCTAATTTTTTAGGGTTTTTTTTTTTAATCAATTAAGATACTGATACAATTGAATCTTGATTCTACTATGATGGCTCTGTACGCGCTGCTATGATGCTACTATACGGCCTAATGTTATCATGTTTGTTTTAATTTAGGTAAAAACTCGTTTTTGTACAAAATATCATTTTCTAGATGATGAGCTGCCCAACGATTATTACAAGAACATTATGTATGAGTTAAGATTAGAAACAAAACGGAAGATAATGATGACAGAAGTGGAAGAAAATGCAGATACAAAGATGGTGTTGATGAGGAACATTGAAGAGTTGACCATTCTGAAGTCAAAATTGAAGATGTTTGACCAAGTGTTTGTACTTTTGATTGGTGTTGTATTGATGTTGTGTATAGTTATAGTTGTTCTTGTTATCAACTAACTGTCATTTAGACTTGGTTCATGGTAGGGTTTGTAAGTTTCATCATGTTGTAAGCTGTTCAAGTAACATCGTTATATGAATGAAATGGTGCCTTTTGTAATATGTTATCCAAATAGTTGATAATACCATAAAACAGACAGTAAACCAAATCAAACATGAACATATAAATTACTAACATATAAATTACCATAAACCTTAGAATTATATCATCAAGGTACAAAAACAAAGTTTTAAGTTTGATCCATATCATCAAGGCTATAAGTTAAAGTTATAATGAACATTGTCTTGTAGCAGTGGGATCATCTTGCCAAAAAATACAACAACACTTAATCTTCTAATCAAGCTTCAGTGCAGTCTCTTGTGTGCTTCCTTGTCCAGCAACCTTTTTTCCAAGCTTCATTTTTAGAATTCGTTCACTTGCCTTTCTTTTCTTTACAACCTTGGCATTCACTGATTCTTGGGTTAAGATGACTGCAGGTGGATTGGCATCTGTGAAGTCAGATATACTATCTTGATTTGAGACATTTGGTGGTTGACTTGAGTCATTGTCTGCAACTACTGTACCAGATGAACCCAACCCACTAGTAAACCAGCTTAATGTCCTCCCAGATGCTACCTTCACCTTAGCCTTTGCACCACCCTTTTTCCTTGGTTGATCTGCTTGTCTAGTGGTTACTGTCTTACCACCAGTTGCACCACTCTTTGGCTTTGCACCCTTACCACCCTTTCTTCCACTTGCTTGACCCACACCTGTTGAACTGACCCCCTTTGACCCACCAGCTTCACCTCCAGCACCTTCACATCCGGTAGTTTTAGCAGGTACTGTACAAACATTCTTAGCATGAGTTTAAACTAAAATGTCTATATATATAAGAAGATTATGTAAGTATGCAAATAAAACAGTTTAACTGACATTGTACCTTTGTTTGGTACCCTGATTGGTGAAGTGTTTGAAGCCCACTTAAACCCAGATTTGGTGACCCCAACTTTAAAGTTTGTTGGTGATCCAACCCTAGCATTACTACACTTAGCCTCATGCATCTGCTTAGATTTGGTGGATTTACTTGACTCTGTTGGTGTTCTTTTTGCTGATAGGTTGGATGATGCTAGCTCTTGTTTCTTTCTTCCACCCTTCTGCTTTGGAGGTTTTTCCTTAATCACAGTCTCATTCTTGCATCCCTTGGAATTATGCCCCTTTGGAAACAATTTTGACAAGTCATGATCACACCATGTTTGGTCACCCTAGTACCTGAAACCCTAGGTTCATTAGATGATCTGATTCTGTTTTTTTTTGTTGCCTACCATGCATTCTTCTAGCCTTTGGTGGTAGTGGTTTGTTTTGATCAACTTGTGGCCAGAATTCCATCCCAGGCATGGGATTCATGTGATACATATAAGCCTTCTGATACATAGAGATCCTAAACCAAGCTGAGACATGATCCTCTGGCAACTCATTACACTTAAGTATTGCTGCCACACCATGTACACATGGTACACCACTCAACTCCCATAACCTACATGAACACTGACTAGCCTTAATATCTACTGCATACCCCTTACTTTGTTTCCTAACCTCAAACTGATTGCCACCTGCATGAATAACCAACAAATCACCTATCTGATCCTTAATCCACTCTAGTTTCTTCCTGATACTAGGTGTGATATCTGTTACATCCTTCTGCCATGTGCTACTGATCTCTCTTATTGTCTCAAGCCTTATCATCACAATCACCCTAATTGCTTCAAGCATGGTTATTATTGGTTTGTTCCTAACTCTAACCAAAACTGCATTCCAACACTCACTAAAGCCATTTTCTACTGCTTCACAGCCAGTCTACAACCAAAAAAAGGCCCTAGACCATGACTTGGGATTCCTTTCCATTAAATAGGTATAAGCATTGGGGTTAGCATTCTTAATTTCAGCCATTACCTCAAGAAACTCGTTCTCATGGGTAGCCTTTGAAGCTCTCCAGAACAGGTTTCTGAATGCAACTCCACTGTATCTCTTCTTGAAGTTTTCATAAATGTGCTTGGCACATTGCCTATGTTCAGCAGCAGGCATCACATCCTTGACAGCCTCAATGAGTCCCTGAAATAATATTAGTCACACTATTACAACCCACATTTGATCAAATAGACACATGTACTGTTAAAGTAACAAAATTTCTTACATACCTTGTGTTGATCAGACATTAGAGTCAAGTCAGCACCACATGGGCTCTCCAAATCATGACTCAGCAACCTTAAAAACCATGTCCAGTTATCCTTATTTTCAACCCCAACTACTGCCCATGCAATTGGGAAAATCTGATTATTAGCATCCCTTCCAACAGCAGTTAGTAACTCACCTCCACAAGTGTTCTTCAAGAAACATCTATCTAAAGCCACTATTCTCCTACACCCTTTCAGCCATCCATCTTTCAATGCTTTGAAACACACATATACTCTATCAAAATAAGTCACATCATCAGGATTGATTGTGACCCCTAATTGAAATGTAGAACCTGGATTAGATTGTAGCAGAGCCTCTCCATAAGATCTGAGCATACCATAATGCTCTTCAAGTGTCTTCTCATACTCATTTAAGCACCATGCCCTAGCCCTCTTACACTGTTGAAGAGTTACTGTACACTTGTACTTCTTCTGCACCAACTCAGCAAGCTCACACAATTTGATTTCAGGGTTCAACCTTATCTTATCTGCAAAGTGCTTGCCAATCCACTTGTAGTTAATCAAAGTCCCAAACTTAAAGTTTTTGGAACGGGAGTATTTATCTTTCAAAGATACAATCATGAATGATTTCTCATCATCCATCCATCTAGCCATCAACCTAAAGTCACACACTAACTTCCTGCTGTTCCTTGTCATCCTAGGCTTTGGTTTGTTTTCACCCTTTTTACCCTTGGGTGGCCTTGTACCACATTTTGCAATTATCTTTTTGTAACTGCTTCTTTCATACCAGATTGAATAACCATTAGCAAGTGCATAATAAGCCAAGCACTCTTTTAATTGTTCAGGACCCTCAAACCTCTCACCAAGCTTCATTATAAAAGTAAACAAAATGTGGTAAATGTAGTTAGCAGAGTGACTAAAGACTCAATATACAAAACAGTTTAACAGTTTAATATACAAAACAATTTAATTACATACATTGGGTTCTTTCAATCTCCAGTGAGTTGAACAGTCATTAATTGGAAACTTTTCCAATGGGGGTTCAGGGATAGCCAAAGGATCAGTTGGAATATCATCATCAGACTTGGATTTCAAGGCATTAACCAACTCATTAATAAACTCTGCATGCTCATTAAACACTTGAGTCTTCATATCTTCCTCCTCTTCAACATGGAAACTTGAGTTTCCTAAATGTGGTAAATGTTTGTTCTCTGGAACCTTAAGAATTGGATTACCTTTCCTAACCTAAGCTAATTCATCTTCCCCTTCACTTAAATGGTCAAGTGAGGCTGCATCATCACTATCTGACTCCATGTATTCCTCATCTGATGAATCAGAATCAGACTCAACTCCAGCTCCAGCCTTGTTAGTACCTTCCCCATCATCTGCCTTCAGAATTTTACCCACTCCTTCTATCATTTCTTCTTCACATGGTCTACTCTCAACACTCACCTGTTTACCCTTCTTTTTTTCAAGTTCACAATCAACTTTTTCTTTACCCTTCTTACTTACTTTCTGCTCATGTAACACTTCATTTTCAACTCTCTTCATCAACTTCACTTAATGACTCTTTATTATTACCAACATGCTCACCTAAATCTAACATTAAATGATCTATATAGACATGGAGTCTACCATAGCTTTCAACAATGTCAAAAAACATATCTAGATCATCATCATTTTCTATTATCATTAGGTTTTCAAACCCAGATTCAGGTAGCAAGTAGTAGGCATTAGACATTGGAGACCCAGTTTCGTTAATTAATAACTCAATAAATTCATAATGACTCATTCTAGAAACTAACAACGATATTTCATGACCATCAACGTACCTAAGTGGAAGGAATATAAAACCCCCATCATAATGAACTTGTATTGTATACATTTGTCGTTTACCTTCCATTTCTGCATAAAAATGAAGAAAATACACGAAATTCTTATGAAACGCACTAAATCAAAGCCATAACAACAACAAAAATCAATCACTTTTAAATTTTTTTTTTTTTCTTCAGAAAACCCTAATTTTTAAGAATGATTTACTGATTTTCATTAATCAAAAACAGTTACAGAGTAGAATCTTACCATATACAAACTTAATCGAGCACGACGACCGATCTTCGAGTTTAATTTCGGATTTTTTGGCGATTGTAAATGACAATGAAGTTGTGTACTGAAGTTGGTGATGGGGTGTTTTGCATGTAATGTTACTCATGCAGCATGTCAACGAGGGTAATAAACAAATAGACATAAAAAATTAAATTATTTCAAAAAAACGTGGAAATTATTTCGTGATTCAGCAAGCCACGTGTACATAAAATTTGAAATAACACAACAGGTTACCGGCTAAGGCTCTAGCCGGTCATACGGTACATCGTTTAACCCTTTTAACAGGTTGGGTACATTAAATACACGTCCCATAAGTTGGGTACACACTATGGATTTTGAACCAAAATTGAGTGAATTCGTACGCACTTAACCATATTGTCAATTATACATTATTTATGAACAGTAATATTTAAAGCTTTTATACTATCTTATTAACAATTATTAATTATTTATGAACAACAATATTTGAAGCTTCTATAGTACCTTATTGGCTTATTATGAATCAATTATAAACATTTATATTCAACTTTTTTCTTTTTATGTGTAAAAATAAGTAAAAGAATATTATAATTATGTTAACAAAGCATACTACTACCTCTAAGTTGAATGGCTTCTTTTAATGTTAGTAGTATAATAAAAGGGTTGCTATCCCAAATACAAGGTAATATACAATGTACATGTCCTACCCATTGTTTTCGGTGACCTTGTACTATAATCGCAAAGTAGACTCTAAATATAAAAATATTAGGTCAGTATAAATTGAAAAAAAATATATTACACATATATTATATTATTATTTAGAAAACAATGGGTGATTAGTAGCTTTATCTCAAGTAAGAAAAGTAGATGTCTAGTTATATTTTGAAGAAGTATCATTCTTCTATCAACATATGATACACATATTACTTTTATTTATATAAATACGTAGTATAAAGTTGTCTATACTTCAAATATGAGATTATATATATTTAAAGAATTTAATAAATTTAATAAATCTAAAGTTATAATTTTCGTCCAAAGTTAAGTTTATGAATATGGAACTTCAGACACTAGTTAAATTGGGCTATAAAGGTAAAAAAAGTTAGATTAAAAAAATAATGCAGGAGGTGAGAGTCGAACGCGACCATCGCTAAATTGGGTTATAAAGGCATGATAAGTTAAATTATAAATTGGGTTAAGTGTTTCGGAATGCATCAAACTTTGTCAAAAAGACTATTGTGTGTATCGTCTTTTGAACGTCTCTATTAAATGTGCTCAACTTGTAAAAACACACAATTGTAATATTTTTGACGTGGAACTTTGTTTGAGTGACACGTGTGCGCTTGTATGGATGACACACCAGCCAAATTATATTAATTAAGATGTTTTTACGAGTTGAGTACATTTAATAGAATCACGTAAAGGACGATACACACAATAGCTTTTTTGACAAAGTTAGATGCATTTTGAGACACTTAACCCTATTTAAAATGCATCTAGTAGACAATAATCTTATATTTAAGGGCTTAAGGCATGGGAATGCACCAAAATATTACGTGATGTCTATTGTGTGTATCCAACTTACATTTGCTATTTTTAATGCATCCAACTTTCAAAAATTGTGTTTTAATGTACTATGTAATACTTTTGATGATGTGTCAATCTCTACGGATGTTACATGGCACCTTAAACAGATGACACGTCATCAAAATACATTAAAACACAATTTTTGAAAGTTTGATGCATTAAAAATAGCAAACGTAAGTTGGATACACACAATAAACATCACGTAATAATTGGATGCTTTCCCCTGCCTTAAGCCCTATATTTAACCCACAAATCAGCCCAAATATTCCTAATAGTTTAAAAAATAAAATAAACAAAAACAATACAATAGGCCCGAACCTCTCATATCTCTTGCTGTGTTGGCATTTGGTCTTTCACTCTCCAATTCTCTCATCCTAAACCTTAACGATGGTATGTCTACAAAACAAATTGGATGTTGATAGATTATATATTAGACTTCAGTTTTACAATTTATTGATTGTGTTATTGTTTAATTATAAGATAGTAGTTTCTAGTTATGATTATGAAACCCGAAATTGTCATTTGTGTATAGTGTTTGCGTAGTAAATTTGATTATGCATCCCTAAATTGTTAATTGTATTGTTTAATTATTAATTCTTTAAAGCTTATTATTGTTTTAGTTATAATGTTAAAATTTTTACAAAAGAGATAACCTAGTTCATTTTCGAATGATCCTCAAAGTAGATGATACTAGATGTGAGTCACTTATGAAATATTCTCAAGGTAAAATACCTCGTCGAGGGTAATCGTAACAAGTTTCACTCTTTTAGTATTATTAATGTATCTATATATTATGTTTCCTATTAATAATTTGACCCGACTTATTATTGTTCATCATCATTTTGTTGCCTTAACCAAGTTATGGGTCAAGGTGTAAATGGACCATGTGAGTTTACATCCTAGATCCGCCATTGTATGTACCGTCACACGAGCTACACAACCTAATCACCGAAACAAACATGCATGACGATTCAAGTTTTATATTCAACCTTTTCTTTTTATATGTAAAAATAAATAAATAAAAAAGATCAAAATTATATACTACTGCCTCAAGTTGGGTCCAAAAATTTATCAAAATCAAAACCAATTTATAAGAATTCATTTTGCGCTATAAATGTACATTTGAAAACCCGTAGCAACGCACAGATTTTTGTTCTCCCAAAATACATAAATATATAAGTTCAGCTCTCTTCCATGAAAGATGAAGAGAACTTAGAAGTTACACACTGAAACATATGAACTATCCTATTTAAATGCTTGAGAAGTTATTAAGACAAATGGAAACAAAATTAAACTTGAGTGTCCAATCTACGACAATTGAGCTATAAGAAGAAAGCTTTCATGCAGCCGGGATGAAAAATTTGAAATGTAGGACTGCAGACTTGAAACATTACAAACAAACCATTGAAGTTGCAACACCGGTTTGTAATCATAGATCCATATGCTGTACGATAGTTAACTGATGTTAGTAAAAAGGACTCTAGTTTTTGTTATTTTAGTTACCCTATTTAACGGAGAAAGTTAACTGATGTTGATGTTAGTAAAAAGGACAAATTACAAAAATTAACCAATTCAGGAACATATATTTTGAAGAAAAGAATTTGAGGACAAAATTGACAAAAACGGTCAACCACAAGGACGAAGTATAAATTAGGGACCCACTAGTATAAATAGAGCATTTTGTGAGCTTTGTTGGAAAAAAATAATGATCAAATTTAAAGTATAAATCTGAAGAGTCAAAATCTTGCATTTGTAAAAATAATTAAGTGTTATATTAGTCTGTGTATATCTGAGTCTGTGTGATCAATACAGACTTAAATTAGTCTATGTATATCTAAGTATACTAGTATATACTTAGTGAATTGGTTAGGTTGAACAAGGTTAACGACAGTTAATTGAAATCTAATAATCAATAAGCTATATGACTCAATAGATAATTGTAGTATTACTAGTTAGCAACGATAATCATAAACGGTTTTAAAAAGCAATCCAAGCTAGGGGAACAATTCTAAGTGAATGATCTCTTAATCCGGCCATTTCTTATTCAAATTAGTTAATTGCCATTTTATTACTTATCTAGTTTTATAAATTACCTGCAACGCAAGTCACAAACAAATCAATTAAAAACCCCCCTTTGCTAGATTAATCATTAGCAATTAATATCTTAAATAAACATTGTTCCCTGAGAAGAGGATACTCGGAATACTATTAACTATCTACTATACGACTAGATCAAGTGCCTATTTGTGTAATTGTAATTGGTAGTATTTCTTAGATTTTTAAGAGTATAGATTTTACACATGTATCTTGAATAGGTTGTTTATTCAATTTAATCTTGTAAGTCAAGGTGTCTAAATGGTGGGAGTCATTAATTTGCTTCAATTGGAGCATTGCCCAACTTTAATTATCTTGTCTAAGTGTTTGAAAATATAATAAACTATGATAAAATATTTATTGTGTGTATAAACTTTCAAAACCTCTATAATGTGTATCCAATTTTCTGTTATTATTAACTGTATATAATTTTTGGCTAGTGTGTTATCCATACAAACACCCACGTGACTTTCACATAAATGCCCACATCAAAAAAATTACATATAATTAACAATAAATTGAAAATTTGATACATACAATAGAAGTTTTAAAAGTTAATTCACACATGCAATAAAAATTTTATCGTAGTTTATTATATTTTCGTATATTTAACCCTAATTATACATAGAACGTAATTGCTCTAAGGATGGTTCTTCATATGTTTTTGTGATATGACAACATAATATCTTACATATATTGACGTCAATATAAACACTTGTTGGATGAACCAAAGATTGGAACAGCCAAACAAATACTATTCATTACATCAACATTTACAGCTGAAAACATACGTTACAGAACTTCTGATCGAAAAAATACATGCATATCCTTATCAAACTGATGCATCGAGCCCTTCTTATCGCAGAAAGGGCTTATCTTAATTACCAGCTACTAATGCTGATCACCACTAACGCTATTAACACTGGAACAGAGATGACGATGACTCCAATATTGGTTCTTTTTGTATTTCCTGTAAATACGAATAATATTAATAGTCTAACATAAATAATGAACTTTTACCTACAGCTTCAACCGTCAAAAAGATCTACTCAAACATCATTGGTCTAAATGAAAGGGCATTTGACCTAGCACTATGTGAAAAACCTTAAAATCTAGAGGTTGTTAGTTTACGTCTCATGAGAGACTGATGTAGATCGCAAATCAAAAATGGCCAAATACAAAAGATCGGAAGAACTCAAAGAAAAAGTTCCAATAGGGTTTTCTATTTTATTTTTTTGGCAAACAAAAATTTTATATTACTTCACAAAATTAAGAATACAATGCAAAATCCTAATCTGCAATAGATCATGCCCTATACACAACCTACAATATACATGAAAATAGAACTAACTATACTTTCTCAAACTATAACTATGTGAAGTAAGGATTCCACATTCCATCATTGTATAGCAGAATGGATCAGCCTGTGATTATTCCATTTTAACCCCCATAAAGTTGCAATTTTTCTCACAGCTACTGAATTCTTGACCTTTAAGCACATCAATTTAACTTTGATGTTTTCCTGAATGATCTTAACTCTTCTGCATTTCTTGATCCCAATTTGAAGAACCTCTTATTTCTTTCATGCCAAACAAAATACACAATTGAAGCAATCACCAATCGATTTAGTACATTCCCAATGGTATTTCTAAATGGGTATTGCGATAGGCTGCCAATGATCATTTGTAGCTCATTCTGCAACCCTCTAAATTCCAGTTTAGCCTTCAATCGTGTCCAAACTTCCTTTGAGTATTCACACAGAAAAAACAAATGTGAATGAGAATCACCACAGTTTTTGCACAGAGCACATACATAATTGCCATTTGG
This sequence comes from Logfia minima, assembly GCA_963921325.1. Taxonomy (NCBI): domain Eukaryota; kingdom Viridiplantae; phylum Streptophyta; class Magnoliopsida; order Asterales; family Asteraceae; genus Logfia; species Logfia minima. The sequence goes on along the minus strand of OY992764.1, from coordinate 6,929,688 downwards.
ATTCCAAATTTGCATCTTGTCTTGAGTTGTCAACCTCCCTTGTATTGCCATCCATAACACAAATGCATGTTTAGGAATAAACTGGGGAAACCATACAACATGATGCCAATACACAGTAGGCCAATTTTCTCTCAAATCTACCCAGGCCTGTTTAGTTGAGAAATGCACCTGTTTAGTTTCACTAGTGACCCAGGCCACCACATCACTTGTATTTTCAATTATATTTGGAACTTCAGTATTTTGGATACCCTGGTACTTTGTTAACCACTATGCAGGCCACTTCTGTTGACCATCTTGGATCATTGTTGAAATATGTAATCTAAGTGAAACATGTAAGTGTAAGGTAAACACTTAGTTTACAATATATTTTCTTGTTGTATCCGTTTTCTTAATTGCAGGTAAGTTGGAGGGCTAATTATTTATTTAAATAAAATCGGCGTGGGGATGAGACTCCAAGCTTGATTAGGTTCCAAACCCTTATAAGATAGTGTGTTGTACCGTTGTTTGCTAAAAAGAGACATTTTCCGGTCGGCTCGCCCCGGACATCAGAAAACTCAGTACCGGCCATGGCCGGTCAGTAAGTGAAAATATAGAAATGGGTATTGTCGAGTTACTTGAGCTTAAGCATGTTTAATTTGAATTCGATATTCAAGCTCGAGTCAAGTTATGTTGTATTAGTTTCTAAGAGTCGATTGAGCCTTAAAAACTAATATTCAACTTGGATCGTTTAAATTTTTGACAAACGCTCTATACATGCCTCTACACAAAAAAAAAAAACTTTCGAGTGCTAAGATAATTATCAAAGTAAACAACAATTTTGTGATCCGTTGGAATTTGTGCGTTCTTATATGCGTAATATAATGTGGTGATGATCTAACTTTCTTAACCTTCTCGTGTTGTACGTTCACCCCCTCCAAATATGGAACTGAAAGATTGTTACTGGGGACACACGTAGAATTGCGACTAAAGTTTCCATTTTTTTCAAACTCCATGCTTGGACACATCCTTGGCCCAGCTCCAAATGCGATATCACTAAAAGGTGGTGGTGATGGTGCACCCTTCTCAAAACGGGCTGGATCAAATACGGTCAGGTTTTGGAAGATACTATCATCAATATATGTCATGGAAGAAGAAAACGTTACCTGAAAAACACATCATGCAAAATCAGATTTAGTAATCAAGCGATTATATTAGATGATGATCGTTATATAATTTCTCTATTTGACATACTTGCCATCCTTTAGGAATTGTGTAGCCTTCATATTCAATATCTTGGGCAGCTCGTCGGAAGACTGTATTTATTGGAGGGTTTATTCTAAGCATCTCGGATGCTAGATCTCCATTTGTACTTCAGTTTCGCAAGATCTTCCCATGCGAGAGCTTCTCCTTGTGCTTTACTCTTAGAAATTTTTTCGTGTTCTGTAACCCAAACATGTAAACTAATAAACCAATGAACAAATTTTAACTATTCCTTCCGCCCAAAAGTTATTGTTCACAAACAAACTGGAAACACGTAGTTTAACAAAACACACACACACATACATATATTACTTATTTATTGTGAAATAACAATTTATCCCTTTTCATATTTACCCCCTTTTTCGTGGATGGTATATACATTAGGGGTAATATGAAAATTTTAGTTAAATATACCCATTTCCTTTTTGAAGTGGATATATAATTAAAAATGAGATGATCAAAAACTGAAATATGGTCTATGTAATATCTACGACAGAAATGGAGATTAAAATGATTAATTCACCTTGAACTATATTTGAGTAGATCAATTTGTTATTAGCCAAAAGCTTAACCAAACATGTAAGAAGAATAGAGGTTGTATCATATCCTGCCATCACAATGATTATGTTGTCAATGATCTCCTCGTCAGACATCAGTGTTGATCTATCATCATCATCTTCACCGATGCTGACCATCGACGTTATGAGATCTTTACAGAAATTAGGTTGTTGTTTTTGTTCTTTCAGTGCCTTCTTCTTCTCGTACAGAAGATCGCAAAGCATCGTTACCATATTCTTCCTTGCCTTGATTCCGCGGTTGAAATGAGTGAATGGCAAATTGACTGGTAATGCCAGCAAACCTTCCATCATCTCAATGATAGCGGGTAGCAGTTTCTCTCGTTTGGGTCCTCTTTCGATCCCAAAGAGAAAAGAGCAAATTGCATTGATTGTACCTACACCGTTGTTGAATTGAAAAACTGATGAATGTTCATCAAATAATAAAAAAATGTAAACTTATATGAAGATGTTCAAATTCAACATCAAGTCTAATTCATAGAGTTTCTTGTTTCAAAGTGTGCCAAAACTTACATATCTTACTATTGATGAGGTGTTAATATTATTAAAGTTTGGAAAACGTACATTTACGTTTTTTTGTTGTTTTTTCTACATAACATGACCTTTTTGGTAAGTTAAATCCATACAATGGACGTCTTTGAAACTTAAATACATACAATCGAAATTTTCGAAGTTCGTCTTATACGATAGTAAAAAGTGTAAAGTGTAATCTTTTGAAACAATAAATCCAATGTTCATATGTAACTTCAAAACGATACAAATGGAAATGCATTTACCTTCACTTCGTTTTTACCATGCCAATGCGTCTCAAGGTGGTTTTGGATTTCTTCATCTAATTTTGAAACATATTGTTTCAAAACTTCAAGCTTAATAAATGAAACCAACGCACTCGTTTGTGATCATCTCCAAGTCAACTTTAATATAATTTTCGAACCAAGGACCCTGCTAACTGATGGTGGCTGTTTGCTGGTGAGTAAGTTGCTATGACAAGTGTGTATAAAGTTATTTGCAGTTGTACCGTGTAGAACAACTGTCGGGGATCCAAAAGGACGAGCTTTCCATACAGGCCCGTGTTTTGCTATACCTTTGTGAAACCATACTTCGATGGGAATATTTCTTACCTGGAAAAACAGAGATCAAAGAAAGTAAAAGTAACAACAGTAACAATAGCATCGTAAGTGAAGGTACTTCCATTGCTAGAATTGACACCAAGTTTGTTTGAGATGACTTCTTATACATTTACAAACATATGAAGCTCTAATGTCTTTTTGTTTGCTTTCATTTTAAAATGATTTAGAAAGAAAATATAATAGTTATTTACCTTCTCGTATGATATGAAACTAATTATCTATATTATTATATAATGCATTGGAGTTGTTCGTTTTTAAAATATAAATAACTATCTTACTTATATAATTACTAAGAGTATTTTTTAAAATTCATAGAATTGACTAACATACACCTAATTATTAAATTCTCATTAATACAAAGATTATTAAACTATAAACTAATTAATATATGACATTCAATTTTAACTTAGAGCTAACTAATATATGACATTTAATTTTTAACTTAAACTTCTATGTATATATAATATTATGATGCATTTGAGATGCTTTTAACAATTACCATTTAATGTAAATAGTGTTTAATATCAAAATACAAAAAAAAAATAAGCAAAATTAAAAAAATTAGTGAAACTTAAACCTCAAGACTCAACAAACGACTTCACAACTCGCAACATGTCCATGACCATCGACTTTGAAATGACATATTATAATATATTTAATTTTTGATTATTTTGTTACAATTTTAATTTATTAAAAAGTAATTTTCTCACTTACTAAACAATATTCTTCATGTATTGTCATATAGTTTTTGATTTTTAAAATATCTCATAAAACATAATACTACATATCGAATTAATGTGAAACTAATAATCTTTTCCCACTGCATTGTGCGAGTAGTCAGCTAATTTTTATAAAAGAGACATGATTCTCATATGATTTGAAATTAATTTCATAATAGACGCATGACTTGAGTGTTAATGTAAAACTTACAACAATGAGTTTGGTAAGACTATCTGCAGTGCAGTGGTGTCGATCTGTTTTGACTCGTTGTGCGTGCCACATCAGCACGATGGACAGTCATCTCACAACTAACCATAGTGGTATTCTCAAGACGGATCACGACGGACAAATGAGACCCACTATTTAATTTATTTTTCATATTTATTAAAAACACAATTACATTTAATTAAATAAAACACTACAATTAATTTAAATAAAACACTACAATTAATTTAAAAAGTACTTAATTAATAAAAATAAAAAATGTTCCAATACTAAAAAAAGAGATACATTAATTAATAAAAAATAAACACTACTAACAAGTAGGATAGGTATAAATAACAAATTGCAACACACAATATCACACATATGTAAACATTTCTAGTTAAAAACTCATTACTACTTGCAGTTAAGAGTATCATATCCATTTCCATATCTAGGTTCATTTAAGACCAGTACACCTATTCATCATATCCATTTGGATAATTTCCATAAACTATGTGTATTCATGATCAGCATACCTACTTTCATTGCTATATGCGTTCAAGAACATTGGTGTGAGCCAATGTAACCTTGAAACCCATGTCTATTTAGTTGTTAGCTCGTAGAAAAACTAAAACTGCTGGAAACTAAATGATTCCACAATCGAAACAATTCCTGATGCCTCGAGCTCGTGACACCAACAATTCATGCCCTAAAGCCTGAAATATTAGCAGTGAAACACAGATAAACATTGTATCCAGATCAAAAAAGATGTTATTGTCCATAAGTTTCCAAATTCTGAGATGCAGGAGGAATCATGTGTACCAAGCAGAGCACAGATGATGAATTGCTTATAGCCAAAACGAAGAACGTAATGCTTAACCATCTGCAAACCAAACCCTAGTGCAGATGCCCTCACGGTTAATGATCACACCATGAATCACATCAATAAGGGCAGGTGCCACAATATGCATCTAAACCATGTAGGCAATCATCATAAAGACCATGGCACATCTGAACATCTCTGGAAAATCTTTATAAACCACCGGAATAAGGAGTTCATCATCTCGACGAAATCCATAGAGTAGATAAACCCATTTATGTTCAATACGGCCTCCGCAGTGAACTTCGGAGCATCTTGTATGAACCTCTCTATCTCTTCATTTGGCATGATATTGTTTATCTGTTGGTGTTAAAGAATATAAAAATATTTAAACTTATCACTTAGAATTTACCAAAACTAAATGTCAACAATGTGTGAATTTCGTAAATGAATAGCTTACTCAAAAGCTGGAAATATCAAATCCGGCATATATCAGGACATTCTAATACTTCCGTTAGAAAACTTATCTTACGCTAGCCACTTCTCATTTGAACCAATATTTGACTAGGGTAAATATATGTGCAAAGCAACTTAATTGCACCGTTCAAGTAGATATTTGTAGATATTTATAATATCATCAAGAATCTACATAGGGTTATGGTACATAAAATTAATCAATTTAAATTTCTTCAGAGAGTCCGCTTCCTAATTTTATGGCTAAAGATCCAAGAGCAATACAAAGAACATTAAAACGAGAGCAATATACACTTGTTCCATTGGCATTGCCTTGAATGGACAGTTGGATACTTGTAAGTTGTAACAACAAGTGCTAAAGACGAGTTGAATATGAAAAACTGAAGATGAAAATGAGAGACTCATATTGACACACAAGAACTTATCAGTAAGAGCCACCAATTAATATTACATCAAATTAATCAAAGAATATTCAGTTCCCTAAATTAACACCATGAAGGAAAATCAACAAGATGCTAAACAAAATCATGTTAAAATATGAAAAATATTAGTGCTTGACTTCGATAAGGTTATCTCTAAAACCTAAATATACAAAATCCTAACTCGAAGTCAACCAAGTAATTTTTTTGGGGAAAAATAACAGCCGTACATACCTAATAAAAATATCACACATTTGTATATTTGAGAGAGCATACAGAGAGAATTACAATTTCAGAAAATTGATGTTGCTTTTCTTTCATTTCCTCAATGTTGTTGCACAGAATATACTAATGGTGCATCAGGTACTTATATACAATACTATAAACAAGTCAAAGTTATGTATGTACCTTGGTTTAAAAAGGCGCTAGGCGATCCGAGGCGCTAATCCCGACAGCCGAGGCGTTAGGCGCTAAGGTGATAGCCTCACGTAGATAAAACGCATATTATACATAAAATAGTTTTAAGTCGACTGCAGGTCCAAAAGTCATCAAAAATCCAAGGCGTTAGGCGCCTAGGCGCGGCCTTGAGGGCGCCTTATGTCGTACTGTCGCATAGAGTAAAAAAAACTCCAACCCTAGTGCCTAGGCGCGCTTTTTTAAACCAAGGTATGTACAAGTAATACTTTTGCATTTGATAGTCCACTCCATACGAACCTACTAGTCAACCTAGATTCATACTCCTACATGAACTTTTTGAAGGAGAGATAAGATATACATGCGCAAGAACCAAGGATGGCTTCAAACGCATTAAAAGTTTCACAGGATAACTGATGTTGTGATGTGCAATCATATCCATTATTCAGGAGAAAGTTCACCCTAACTTTTTACATATCTAAGAAATAGTGGAAACTAAAAGATTTACTAGTAAAACTGATAACCTACTTACATACTAACTCCTAAGTTATACTTCATAATGAGTTTAAAGATACATACTCATAGGGTTGTAAATGCGCCTAGCTACTAGCGAGGTACTCGAGCTCGACTTGTTAAAAGCTTGATTCTAGTCGAGCTTAATCAAGCTCGAGCCCGAGCTTGAACATAATAAACGAGCTTCTTATATCGATCTCAAACAAGCTCGCGAGCCTAAACACACTTTTTAAATACATACATTAATTATTTTTTTATATAGTAATATAATATATAATTACACAATAATAATTACATATATTATACCTAATATAATATTAGTAAAATCTTATTATATATGGTTAAAAATTACACAAAAAATAAATGAATATTACAGATTAATAAAAAAATAAGAAAATTAATAATATTTTGAAATAAACTAGTCGAGCTCGAGTCGAGCCCGAACTAGTATAATATAAAACGAGTAGAGCTCGAGCTCGAGCTTAGTGAAATTTAAACGAGCCGATCTCGAGCCTAGTCAAGCTCGGGCTCGGCTCGTTTACACCCTACATGATAGTCGTTGAACACTTCTTTTGTGAATTACTTCCACAACATTTTAGAATCAGAACATTTGGTGCACTTCTAATAAAATATACATTACACTTACAATACACTCACTTCTTCCAAGGAAAAAAGAACTACTTTTCAAGAAAAACATTCTTTAATAAGGTTGATGGCAAGTAATAACACTATACTTATAAACAATTAAACATATACCCATTTATGCACCATAATTATGTACACCCAAGACCATTTGAAAGTGTTCTCTATTGGTAATTGTGTTAGCAGTTGTTCAACTGAAAATTCTCATCAACAGGTTGGAAAGATAGACACATATGCATTGACTCCGGGATATGTTAGCATTAGTGTTTCCATCCTTTGAGTTAGATAAGAAGCTCAAAATGTAATACGAGTAGTTTGTGAGTATCTTTTTTGTTCTATTATAAGTAATGTTATTTCCCCTCCCTAAACCACCAAAATATCATATTTACTCAAACATGCATTATAATCCTTGTACTTTATGAATTGAAAACTTGTATTTTGGGTAAATATGATATTTATGGGGCTTAGTCACTTAGAAAGGGGAAATTTGTAATTCTCCCATTAACATATGAAAAAGTATGTTTTCACCCTCTAAAGACCACTATATAGATTTTTAAAATTTAGAGCAAACCCATTTGAGATCTTCATGCATAATAATTAGAAGCTATAAGTTGTGAAGTTTTTGTATGGAGATAGAAAGACTTGTAACAATGGCAGTTAGGGATTTGCCATCAACTCCCCTTTGGGTTTACCATAATAACTTTATAACGAAGTACCAAACCTCCAAAGTAAGTTATATCTTTAGGAGATGAGCTGTCATGGGTTAGGAATAGATATTAGACTAAAAAGAGATTAACACCCTTCGAGTTTTGGGTGGCACGTGCAAGACACATGGCAAAGTTAAGTGATCATTCTTACTTGAACCAAAAGTAGAGACCTAACTTTAAGTTTCACCAGACAATCAGTTAATACTTACTTACTTGGAATGGTTTCTCTTACCTATTCATAGAGTTACATACCGAGGAAGAAGATACCCATTTTCCATTGATCCATTCCAAATGTCGCCTCAAATCAGATTGTTTGAACACAATTTCCTCATTGGTCCCCCTGAAGAACACTTTATATCTTTGCTTGCTTAGAACTTTAGAGATCATGCCTACCCACCACCCATCATTGTGCAGGGCATCCACTTCTTCAAACAGACGAAAATGATCAATGATTTCATTTGGAGGACAAGGACGTACGTGGCTGCTATCCACTTCTTCTGTCATAAAAGCTGTATCATCATCATTCCTCAAGGATTTATACTCGATCTTAAAGTTCCCAGAGCTCAACTTTTCAATGACTGTGGCAGCAAACCAAGCACCTTGGAAACCATCTTCATCGCTGCATACTTCAACAGTAGCCCCCTTTTGAAACTTTTCATTGTTCCCAACCTTCGACTCTATAGAGTTGGATGCCTGCAGCAAATGAAGTTTAACTACCCGTATCAAGTACTACTTTAATACAAACAGATTATATGGTTGTACATATATAGTGGCAAAATGGGGCAGGCTGTGTAATAGTTCATACGGCTTAGGATCAAAATTTGTGATTTTGTGGTACATGTCATGACTATAGGTAAGGTCGGATTAGGTTGACCAAGATACTTTTTGCCCAATAATTATCATTTTCTAACATATAACTACTGTACCAAACTACCAAAGATGTTTATAAAAGATATTCTTTCAACCACAATCTAACTTTATAAATTTAAATGATTTAGGATGTTATATGATTATTATACACTTCAGGTGACCTTCGACCCAGTTGACAAGTTTTCCTAAGAGCTATCAACTTTTTTAAAATTTACATTTGACCCATTAATAGGTAAATTAGTAAAAATCGCCATCTCTATTGTATACATTGCTAAAAATGGGTGTGTTATGAAATGGAAGTATGAATAGCCAAAGTTACATGTTATCATAATAGTTGCAGCAATAATAACATGAGATAATGGGATGAAGTAGCATTTAACATTTAAACATATCTCAAGATACATTATACAATCTCAATTTTGAGTATGTGACAAGGCCATCACTCGCAGAGTCACAGCTGCATAAACAATTAACATGCTAGATAGAATTATAAATTTATAACATATCTCGCAAATTACCCTCACAAAATCGCGCATAAGATAGTTCACACTCACAAAAGGAATGATGGGAACGAAGAAAAATTGTATAAACAAAAGTAACCATTTAGTTTAGGTCCTTATTATAAGACTGGTAGATCAAGAGCAACTAATCTTTTGGTCATAATGGGTCGTGGGGGTTGTGCAATCTTCCGACTCCACCAGTGTGACTGAATGCTAGTAACATTTGATGTCCCCAATTTACAGGTATCACCAATTAGTAGACACTAATATGTCGTATAGATATAAATCTATGGGTATATATGTGAGTGTCTTGAGATCCATATACCAAAAAAATGCTATGACGTTTTGCAAAACATTTTAAACTGCAACCTACAAGTGATATACTAATGCAATGTCATTATCATTGTTTCAATTATAGAATATAGAATTGATGGTGTGGCTTTCAAACTATAATTGGGATACAAAATGCTTCTTGGGATATATATATATATATATATATATATTATCAGATCGAATTGATTTATGTGATCAACTTGCATTTTCAGATTTAACTTCATAGTTGCCTTAATAAAACTTGCCTTACTCTGAACGCCTGTCAAAGCTCTAAATAGTAGTAAGGATGTCTATGGTTGCTCAATTATAAATTGATTATCTTTTAGCATATATCTTTGGCACATTTAACATTACTCTCAGGATATATATCCATCCCAAATGGTATTATTTTCTTTTTATTTTAACTGTGGTGTCTGATATTTAGCTGACTAAATCCACAGGGTCCAAGTCCACCACATAAACTCAATGTAACACTGTGTTCACGCGTTTAGTGTTCTACTAAATGTATTAATGTACACAAATTTATATAAATTTCACCTCAAAGTAGCTTGCTCTCTTTAAGCACCTTTAGATATAGTTCCTATTTTATCTATTCTAACCCTACAAAACACAATATACTCGACCATAGCAATAAATTCCTAACTAATAAAGCTTCTACGAACACAACTACATAAACATCCAAAATTAAAATAAAAATAAAATAAGTAGTAAAAATAAAGTACCTCTTCTTCTTGTTCAAGTGGTGGGACCCATTTACCATAAACCCATTCCCTATGAATTCGAAGCTCGGACCGCCGGAAATCCAGCTGCTCTCTCGTCGCCCGAAAGAAAACCGAATACCGATCACCGGGTAAAAGTCCAGTCACAACACCTTCCCACCATCCATCATTATAATACGCATCAACTTCTTCACTAAACTTTAACTCCGTATCACGTTTTTCGCGCGGTGGGACCGGGCGTAACTGAACAACATCAAGGGTTTCACGAAGAGGTTTTATACCGGATTCATCAGACATTAGGGTTTTGTATTCGACTATTATTAAGTGTTTGTTGTTTCTGTTGGTGTTTTTGGGTTTAGTTACGGTGCCGGCGTACCATGCACCACGAAATCCGTTGTCGTTGCTGCTGATTTCGACTTCTGTTCCGTTTGTGAAGTGTGTGGAATCGATGTGGTCTGACATTTTTGATTTTAGGGTTTTTCGTGTTGAATTGGGGGATATTTTATACTGTGAAGAAAGGTATGGTTTAGTGGTAGAGAGGAAATTTGTGAATTATTTCGGGGCTTTTGGGGGGAATTGGTGTCATATTTTTTTTGGCTATACGACAAAATAAATAAATACTCCGTACTGCGCAATAAATAAAAATAATAAATGAACGAATTGCCTATACTACAGAACATATGTTTGAATGCAGAAAATGCTCTTAAATGTAAAATTATTTACACGTACAATATTTATGATTATGAAATTATTATTCTGTTAAATATTAAATTTTAACTTTTTTCTATTGTATGAGTTTAATTTTAAAAATTTATATTATATAAGGTAAACTTTTAAAAATTCTCTATTGTATGTAATATTTTCTTTTCTGACAATTCAAAAAGAAAAGTTTCCTTTTTTATCAAGACTAAAAAAGTCAAATTAATTTAACCTTAACAAAAAAAAGAAATTTTTTTTTTTTTGAGAATTGCTAAAAAATGAAATATTACATACAATAGATATATTTTGAAAGTTTATCCATACAATAGAAGTTTTTAAAATTATGTTTATACAATAGGAAAAAAGTTACGAATAACGAAACAATTATCCCTATAATTATAACGCATTATCAAAGATAAAAGTTTCAAAATTCAGAAATAAAGATTATTTTGTGTACTTTTTTAAAACAAACATTCATATAAAATAATCACCAAACTCTATTTTGAAATCTTTTAGTTTCCTTTATTATCATTTCTATGTTTTGTATGTTATATTTGTAATTCTCAAAATCGAGTTAGACATGCCATTAGTAAAAAACTATCAAATCTGGTAGCTTTATTAACAACTAACTAATATAACACCTGGAATTTTGTAACTTTATAAAGTTTGCAATATATTAAATTAACTATTGGATATTATTATATCGAAGATTGGAGGGTTACATGTGTCATTCTATCAAAACTCAAGATCATAAAGTAAGAGGGTTTAAAGTTTGAATGTGGATAATTAGCATTTGAAAGAAGAGTACGTGATGTAGAGGGTTACGAGATAAACGGGAGTTGATGTTATCATCACTCAAATATCAGCTACTATATGTTGGATTTATGATTCCAGCGACTTAATATCCCTTTCGTATTATTACTTTTCGAAAATAACAATTTGACCTTATATGATTTAGTTACATGAATTTTATTTTATGATAATATAATGTGTGATGTTTTGATTATGACAACGGTATAAGAACTATAGTTGCCATAAAGTGAATCTTTTGTCTATATTTCTCATTCGAATTTTTTCTCAATGTATAGACGTATAGGACACCCTAACATTATGGGAGTTATTAGAATTAATGGTCCAACGATGTCCCCCATTATTCGTTTGGTTTTTTGACCTTTTATATTAATAGATCATTAAAACCATGATGATCATAAAGTAACAACAGTTACAACCCTCTAATAGTCACGATATATGACTTAAAACTATCATGTATGTGTCCTATGTGTCAAAAAATGCTCGTAGTCAAAACTGCCAATGATATGTCATGGGCCAAAACTGCTCATACGTACTATCCTTGTTCCATAATTGTTTTGGGCTAGGGACATTATTAACTTTATAGGCATAGACTTCGTACCTTCCAACCCATTTCCAAGTATAATAACCATATCCCTCACTTATACTAAATTACTAACAATCCTCCCCAACTAGTGTAACAACCGGATGGAGGTGCTCCGAGCAAACATTCTTTCTTTTCTTGTCTAAAGCCATATTGATTTGAAGCGGTTATGACACTACCCCATTGTGACATGAACCCATTCTTGCACGGTTGCCCAAATGACTCACTCACCCATTTTACCAACTCTAATTTGGAACTAAGCCACTTTTTTACAGCACTTGAAATACCATCTAAATTTGCATCATTATACATATAAGCTCTACCCTAAATCTATGCATGATTCCTTTGAAACATGACAAAAATGAAATGAAATTAAAGATGGATAATTTTTTCGGTACATTATTAAGGAAAACAAACCAACTGAAGCATTAGAAGATATCCACGAATCACATAAGTGTAGATTAAGATGAAGTTAATAAGTAAATGACTATTCATACAACTATTTTGGTGAACCATACAATCAAGCTTCTCATCTTAAAAGTAAAGGGCTTATGGCAGGGGAATGCACCCAACTTTTGGCGGATGTCTATTGTATGCACCCAACTTTACGGGTATACATTTAATGTACTGAACCGGGAAAAATGTACAATCAACGTAAGTGACATGCTACGTCACTGGTAAACACTACGTCATCGCCCACGTCATCGTCCACCTGGCGCCGGTCATCTTCTCCGGTCAAATTCCGGTCATCTTCTCCAGCCAACTTTCGATTATTTTCTCCGATCATCTAACATTTTTATTTTTACCCCTAAATACCCCTTTTTCTTTCCCTACCAAATTAAAACCCCAGATTCCTTAATCTATAACAAACCCCCAAATTTGTTACTATTATGTTCACTTAAAACTGCTATATGTATTTGTATGGATTATGAAACAGATTTACAGAGTGTAGCTATACAACTTTCTGTCTCTCATAAATTGAGTTTAGGAGTTTGAAATTTTAGATCTCGTTTATGGATCTAGAGATCCTTTTGTTAAAAATTACTACTGAATTAGCTTTCTGCTTAAGATTATGTATTACTACTGTATTTGGATTTTCGTTTTGGATAATCAGATTCTGCTCCAAAAATTACATGTTTCTATCTTCATATTCCTAAAATATTCCTCTAAGGGTTGTTTCTGTTTTTGTATCTATCATTTAGCATATTACAGTGACATTTGTGTTAGCTCAATTGCATGCCGGCTTGAGAAGAAAGAAGGTGGGGCTGCTCGTGTATACATAATGACATTAGGTGTTTTGGCACCATATCGTGGCCTAGGTATTGGTGAGTATCCTACATCTGCTCTACTTTCCCAGTACATCTAATAATAAGTATTTGAATGTTTTGGATAATCAATTTAGTTTTAAAATGTGTTTCTGTTAATGAAGGTTTCCCCAAACTAACTGTTCAAAGATGTTAAGTTTGATTTTTGTGCTTTTGTAAATTAGGGTTTCCCCAAATTTGGGGAAAATTGATGAAATGATTAACGTTTTGTGCCCTATTAATTCCATCTGTTTGTATTATGAATATACTCATGCTACCGATATGTATAAACATTCACCTGTAAGAAACCCAAGATCTAAAGGAATCAAAATCAAACATGTTCTATAAGTTTTATTCTTGGTTGTTGTTTGCTTTTGGTTAATCTTCCAAGTTAAGAGGTCACATGACAAGAGAAAAGAGTTTGATGCTAGTGAAAAAATCAAGATTATGAAGATGACCGGCGCCAGGTGGATGATGACGTGGGCGATGACGTGGTGTTTACTGGTGACGTAGCAGGTCACTTACGTTGATTGTACATTTTTCCCGGTTCAGTACATTAAATGTATACCCGTAAAGTTGGGTGCATACAATAGACATCCGCCAAAAGTTTGGTGCATTCCCCTACCATAAGCCCAAAAGTAAATGCCCAAATTTTCACCGGGAGTATGATATAGTCAGCAAACCAAGGCAACCCATTTGACCCCAATCAATAGCAAATAAGCAACCATCCTTTAGTCTCAGCTGATTTAGCATGCGACGATTGTGAAGTGATAATCCTTAAAATGCCATTAATCATTTGTTTAAAGATGAGCTCTTTAATCCCGTATAATCCTTGAAAAATTAAATAGAAAACCAGCTTGCTTGCATCTACCATCGGTTGTTAACCTGGCACATCTGTAAGCTAATACTTGGTACTTCCCCAATCCTTTTGACTGAGCTATCAAAACTCATAACATGCAATCAAGAAGGTGAATTTCTAGAGACATAATAGGAGTTTAATAAACTAATAATCGGAACATACTTGTAGCATCATAATAGGTGATAAGTCAACCAAAAAGCAAGAATTGAACACTTACAGCACAAAATTGTGTAGGCCAAGGATGAAATGGCACATGTGTTGTTTTATATCTAACCACATTTATGCATAAACACAACAAAATTATGATTATGTGTAACCTAATATATTCCTCTCATTGATGCAGTTAACCAAACCATTCTTCAGCTTTAGCAATATTGTCCCCACAACAAAAAGACTTGACTCGAATGAAATATTTTACATGAATAAAAGGAAAAAGAGATAGTTATGCAAAAGCATGTACAGGGTCAACCCAACTATAAACTCAAGCTAATATAAACAAAAAAAATAAAGCTTTGGCCTTAGAACATAATCAGATTCAAGTTGAAAATTAATGATCCAAATGAAAACAGTCGATCAAATTAACGAAAAGCATTTAAGCATGTTTTTTTCAACGCCTACTAACAGGTTGGATTGAGTCATGTTACTTGTATGATAACTGCATTACAGGTTTTGATATACAACCAACATGAAAAGATATATTAAACAAAGCAAAAACAATAAGATTAGTAGACATGTTGGTCAGGTTTCGTAATGTATCAAACAAATTGAGCTAAGTACGGCTGACCCGTGACCATTTTACGCCCAAACAACCCATATGATCCGTCTCCAATTTAGCCAAGAATTAATATTTTGACTATGTTTGACCCACTGGAAATAGAATACAAACCAAAATACCAAATCCCCTCATTTCAAATTGACCCGATTGGAAAACTGAATTATCATTAGAACCCTTTTTAATATATTAATAATTAGCTCGCCCGAGCTACCCTTTTTCCTTACCTGAATGTATCATGTTTGCTAGAGGGAGAACATATGCTATTTAAGCTTACAAAAGGTCTATCGATAAAATGTTGAATGTACAAGTCTATTCAATATGCAGAACGAAAATTTTAACATACATTAAAAAACATGTAATTGTAGAAAATGTTAAATATGATGAAAAAAATAATTTATATATATGTCTACTTTACGTATGATTTGTCATGTAATTTTATTATTTCTTTGTTTGATCATTTTGTAAGACATCTTTTAACACAAAGATGTACCAATCAATTTTTTACTTTTGAAAAAAATAAAATAAATTGAGTCATGACTTGTGAGAACTTTAAAATGTTTCCCCTGCTTTAGTAGAACCCTCCGGAAACCTCCGATTTCCCTGTTCCTTCTTCTGAACCCTATCCCCAACTTCACCGAAATACACCATCACCAATTAACAAAATTCGATCATACAAAAACAATGTTTTTCTTTTTCGTAGGTGGAGTAACTCAAGAAGTTCGTCAAGTCCTCAAACAAGAAGCCGGCTGGTGCATCAACTGCCGTTCACCGGCCGATCTCGTCGACACCAACAAAGTTTTAAAAGTGTTTTTTGTTCCGGTTTATCGGTGGCCAGCAAAAGATCAATTCATGCATTGTAACAATTGCGGTCTATTCTATCCACCATCGTTGTCCACGTCATCTTCTGAGTTCCAGATGTTGAAAAATCGTCAATGTCAGTTCTGCGACCGTGTAGTCGATTCCGATTTCAGGTTTTGCCCCTTTTGTGGCTCTGCTCTCTAAATTAGAATTTAGTGTGAATAGTTGGTGTAAAGTATGACTGCTCTATAGCATTGTAATAAGCTTGTAAGTGTCCGATTTTGGGAATATGTTAGCATTAGTAATAAGCAATCCCAAACACCCCATAAAATGATGCGTAGATCAATTGGAGAATGATAAGGATTACAAGCACGCATTGATAGCCTGTAATGTAATTAGCATTTTCCCATTTGATAATTAGTGGTGGGTATTAGCAAGTGTAGTAAGTGAGATTATTGATGGAGAGACTTAACGCAGCGGAAATTATAACAGTTCATAACAATATATATGAGAGTATTGATTATAATGGGTATACTCAACAACTTTGATTTAAAGAATGCTTGAAACATGACACTTTATAATAAAGAATGAACATGATGCCTTTGTCGGCATGTAAGTTAAGAGGAAATATCTTTATCTTTGGTGTTCATTGTTTGAATTTGTGGACCACTAAGATAATGATACCGTTATATTTATGTATAGATATATTGAGGCTTTTCATTTTGTATAGGCCTAATTTATGATTATCACATAGGACCTCCAAAATCCATTAGCTGCTCTATTAATAATGTAGCGTTTTTGTGAAACAGAGATCATTGAATTGTACTACATTCGAAGTGTACATTGTTCTTGATTAATACATGTAAGATGATAAAAGGATAACGATGAACCACTACTAGGAAACTTTAAAAATGTTCAGCGTGGTAAGTAATCTTCTAGGTATGTTCACAATACGATTGTAAGATACAATCAAATAACTATAGCAAGTTTCCAGAGGTGCATCAATGTTGAATCACAACCATATTAATGGGCCCTGGGATTTCATCTCATCTTTCTTGTCATCTATGGTTCTTTGTCTTGTGTTTCTGCAGTATTTGCCTGAAAATGATAGATAAGAAAGTGAGATTTAGCTTTAGTTTTAGGTATTGATGAAAACATGGGATGCTAGACTTGATAGTTGATGATACTAGGAAAGTTGCTTGTATGTTTACTGTGATTACAACCATATTTCTATTTTTATGTATAGACAATATTTTTAGAATCAATTACACATGATCCTATGTCGAACGTTTTATGTACCTCGTGGTCGGGTGTGATCACGTATAAACTGGACTTATGCGTACTTTAATCTGACTACCATTATAGCAGCCACGATAATTATCGGCATGCACTGGAAGAGGGTAATATCAGTATCATTCTGGCTTTTTCACTACTATCTTAAATGACAATCTCAACCCATAATTAAGGACACGGATAAATTGGTCTGGGCTGACCACAGGGATGATCTATGTAATTTACTCCAAAGTTCATATTATAAACTTAGAAGTTAGAACAACCGATTTTTTATATTTATTTGCCAATCATAGGTCCCCAAATATGTTTTCATGGTATAGTCTTTAGGTCGATTTTAACTCTTGGCTTTATTGTTCTTAAGGTACTGTTAAGGTTCGATTTGGTTTTGTGCTCATGAGTAGCCCTACTCATAATTTCAAACAAATCCACAATGCCTACTTCACATTTATCATTGAAAGTGACTCCCCTCTAAGTGATCATTGTCTCTAAGTCCCTATGGGGCCAAATTTGCAAGATTACTGATTGTTAAAGGTGTTTTAAAACAAATTAAGTTAAATAGGTCGAGTTGAGTTATGCTGTATTTCAACAACATAGTAAATTGATACATTAATATGAATTAAATTTTTAAATTTTTTTATTGTAGATGAAAGGGTGTTCGTATGTTAATTCAGTTTAAGCAACTAGTCTTGAGTAAGATCTTTTGATAGGCTATTCAACTTGTATGATGTGTTTATTTCACCTCTAGAAGCCTAATATCTACTTGAATCCTTTTCATGAAATTTTGTTTTATTCAAACCACTTGACTAGTAAAAAGCCCTTGTACTAAAAAAAATAGGATATAAATATATTGGCTTTTTCCTTGTTCGTCAAGCTTTTGCGCAGAGTTTAAACCCATCATTTAAATTTGAGGAAGTAAAGTAATTACTTATAGTGATATGTAATGACATTCTTGAAAAAATGTTAAAGGAAGAATAATATGTACCTCTTTTAGACCCGAAACTTTCTTTGGCTCTGTTGTTTCTGGTAAGGTCTCCACATCAGCAACATCTGCTTCAGTCACCTCAATATCTTCTTGTACACCATATAGTGAAGAAGATGAAAAAATCTTGTCAACATAATTTTTGATTTAATTCTTTTGATCCTTTTTGCATGTTGTAATCTATGGAACTTAAGTTCTCATACTTAGAAATTCAATGAATAAACAATTTTACAATCTGTTTAGTTGATGTGATGAGAAACAAATAGGAAACTAAGCCGTTCTACCTTTATCTGTCTCTTCTTTTGGTGAATCTACGACCGAATCAACAACCTCTTGGTCCGCGACCTCAGGGTCTTCATCGTTGGGAATTGAAGAATCATCATCAATGGCTTCCATAGACTTTTCATTGGAAATTACACCCTCTATCTCCTCTTCCTCGAGATCCTTGACCTCTGCATCATCCTTCACAACTTCCTCGCCCATCCTAGGAGTCATAAATTCAGCTTTGACATTGTTATCCTTCGCTACCTTTGCTTCGCTAGTCTCTTTCACTTCCACCGGAGGCACATTATCAGTTTTGGTCTTGGATTCTTTCTGATGTTCATCTTCTTTGACAACTTTCGTGGCAACCACATCATCTTTGCTTGGTGTTGGGACCACATTGTCAGTTTTGGCCTCCTTATCTGCTATTGATTTGGATTCTTTCTTCTCTTCTACGACTGGTGCGGGGGCCACATTGTCAGTTGTGGTGGTATCGTGAACCTGGGTTGAGTCGGAGTCTTTAACCTTCTCATCTTCTTTCACGGCTTCCACTGCTTTGCCGATACTTTCACCAGATACGGGTGCCACATTGTCGGCATTGACAATGCTGCTGGGTTCTATTTTTGTTGTCTTGGTCTCTTTTTTTGTGTCTTCAACAACCCTACTTGTTGTTTCAACTTCGTGTTGCACCACTGACGTGTCACCTTTCTCCGTGATGGTTTTGGTGGTGTGGGTTTCTTTGCCACCATCTGATTTCGATGATTTGGTGATGGTCGTTGCAGTTTCGACAGCGTGTTTAGATTTCCCACAACCCATTTTCCCTTATTTTTTAATGTGTAACAAAGTTTGGGAAGAAAAGGGAGGGGGAGAATTTGGAGAAAGAGTCAAAAGAAGAGAGAGAAATTGGAAATTGAGAAACTCTCTACCTGTTGTTACCTAAAGGAATATGTGTGGCATATGATGGTATAACTACTACACTGGTGGGATTTCATACATTGATTAGTTATTTCTGTTGGGTTTCAAAGGCAGAGATTTGCAGGCCTAAATGGAACATGTAGTCATTTGCCACTGTCTTAATTAAAAAATTAATCCGCCTAAGGAATATTCCCATATAATATATGAGAGAGTCAGAGAGAGAGAGAGAGAGTTAATTGGGTTATATTTTGTTTTTAATTATTCATAGAATAATGGTATAAATTAATGTCTAAATCATCATTTCAATAGATCGTTTGTGTAACTAAACCCTTTATCTCATTATTTACAAGGAAAAGGAAATAACAAAAAAAGCTAACTGATTGATTCGAAGTGACTTTTTCTATACAAAAGTAAGTACAAATTCTAACTTCATGCTAAAAAAGAGTTGGAGTTTATGAATGTGGGAAACTCCGCTAGGCGGCCATCTCATTTCAACGGAAGACGGCCCAGTTTTTTTTTAATATAGAGCTCTTGGGAATTGGACACATAGAAGGAGTTCATATGTCCAACATTTATTGGTTTTTTGACTTATTTTCTTCTGAAGATGTGAGCAAATAAATCAGTCAAGTGGGTGTGTAACATGTTTAAAGATTATTTCCCTAATGTATAGAGTAACTTGTACATTCTTGATTTAACTTACCTTTATCTCTTAAAATTTAATCAAAGTTCACTTAAAACTATTTTTTTCAATTTTCTAATAGTTTAACACTTAAAACACTCATTATTACCTTTTGAAGGCATCAACTCCTCCCTTGCAATGTATACACTTCTATAATTACATCAAATTTAAGTTTCACATTAGTGCTGGGTGTGAATTCATGACCTACAATCCTACATAAAAATAAGGAAATCGGTGTTAATGAGTTATAGTCAGCCCCTCTATCACTAATTGATTTTGAGTGGAACTTCATGTGAACCTATGTGTTGAGTAAGTTAATTACTGGTCCTATGGACTGGTATCAAAGCACAATTGTAGCCTAGATGTGGATGTCGAGGGTAGTGCAATCGGATTAGTACCCCCAATCACATCATTTACTTGTGGTAGGGCAGGTGGCTCAAAACGGAACATGTAGTGCAGAGTTAGTGCAAATGAATTATCAGGGGAAGCCCAATGGACTATGTTTGATTTGCTGAATGTTCTATGTTACGTATAAATACTTGACTTCATGAAAGGATAAAGCGTGTAAATTCAAGCAAATATTAGAG
This sequence comes from Logfia minima, assembly GCA_963921325.1. NCBI lineage: Eukaryota > Viridiplantae > Streptophyta > Magnoliopsida > Asterales > Asteraceae > Logfia > Logfia minima. Next base: position 6,908,867 of record OY992764.1, on the reverse strand, counting down.
CATCGGCATATTATAGTTTTAGCATTTTAGCAATTGTTTTTAGAGTGTGCTATCTAAAGTGAGTTAGTGTTAATCTATATTAATAGTTTGTTTCTGCTATCAAACTTGTACTTATATTGAATATCAATAAAGAATCCGTTGAAAATTATATCTTCTGTTCTTTTTCATTATACTTGCTTAAAACTGTTAAGAATACGTGTGTGATAGAGAAATTCCGAATAAATGATATGTAGATAAATGAAATCGGTTAAGAAATGTAACTAATTTCTCTGTTTGGTAACATCGCAGAAATTGACCCCAAAAATGGGAAGAATTCAGCGTTTGGCAAGACAACCATAGAAATGGAAATAATAGCACCATTAGTACATCTATGTATTTGATTCTATTTCTCACTTTTTGTGTAATTAAAAGTAACATTACAAAGGATAACATTTCACATGTTATTTCAAAGATCATAATAATAGTAACACGTAAGATATTACTATCTTTGTTTCAATTTTATTGTACATGTTTTCTTTTTAGGATGTTTCAAAATAATTATTCACTTTCAATTTCAATCGATCAAAAAGTTTTATTGTAAAAAATGATAAAATTTTATTGACGACCATGGTAATTATTGCACTTTTCTAAAAGTGTGCAAATTTGTAATAGACAATTATATTGGGTGGGAGGGAGTAACGCACAAAAGGATACTTACGAGGTACAATAAAACTTGTTAACAAACTAAACATAATTATATTGGGGTTGCTTACGCGAAAAAGAAAGGTGAAACTAAAGCTACAAGAAAATGACTATTAAGAAGCATGACTTCGCAGCTCTTTTCATAGGTTGTCGCAACCATACACGTGCGTCTTTTCCTGCCATTTGTGTCTTCAATCCATAATTGAAGTCTAAAGCCAACATATTAATCATATTATGTAGTTGTACATGCTACATGACAAACATCACAAACTCATAGGTGTTAAGGACTAAAACCATCTAGTTTGGAATGATGACTAGATCATCTATCAAAACACTGGCTGCAAACTTCGTCTTGTCAGAATGTGCGTCTGTGTTTGTAACCTATAGTTCAAATTTTATGACAACCGGACGATTAACGAAAGAGATCTGATAATTCTTCTACGGCTACACAAAATATGACGAATAGAAAACTAGTTTCTTTCGAACTTCTTTAGTTTCTTCAATAGAAAATCTTTTGCTAGGAACCGATTTGGATCTTGAACAGACTTTGTTGATTCTGCTCTGATACCAATTGTAGGACTCGTTTATTATCAAAACAAATGAATTAAACAAAGTAATTTCAATAACGAAAAACGCAAACAATCGTAGATGTTGACTACGGGATCTAAGCACCCAAATCTAAACACAATTGTTCATCCACTACATCAACACCACCAACCTTTTCCTCCACCACAGCGCAGCCACCTACATGTTTACTAATTAAGTCCTTATCTCTTATTTCCCCAAACTTGTTTAAATCCATTGCTGGAAGTGAGAACCCGATCAATGAAGACTCAAAGTTTGTGTCATTGACGAGATATTGCATCGATTCCACATCTACAGTTTTGATTGCGTCGTTGATCCATAGCTTGTGTTATCGAGTCATGAGACGATATTCTTGAAGTTCTTTTTGAATCCATGTATAGTAATAAAACAATTGATTCAGTTATTTAGCAATTGGTTTAGATCTTTAAATTAGGTGGTGATTGGTTGTTTAGGGTTTGGAAGTGTAGAGAAGAACGATGAAAATAAGGGTGTATTGGTCTTTTATTATGAGTTAATGGACTAATTGTTACATATAACGAAGGATGGACAAATTTAGGAGTAGCTACGCACTACAAGGACGTTTCTTGTAATCAAGTCTTGGAAGGAATGATACTTAAAAACAGTGAAACCATACGGATGATTTCTATACTTCACTCAAGAATAAATTGATGAGAAAAATCGTAATGTCTTTCATTTTTCGTATTTTCACTTTCATAGACTCTAAATCTGTTCTCCTATGATTTCATATTTTGAGTCATCGTCTTGGTGATTGATCATACTGAAATCAGTCGGTTACGACTACTGTCTGTGATCTTTACTTTGAGTGTTATAGACTTATAGTGCGGTTGGTTTAGTGACTTTAGTGTATGTCTAGTCTATTCTTTTGAGTCTAGATTATTTCTTCATTCAGCTTTGATTACCAGTTACATGTTCAATAGGTTAAATTGTATTTTATTTGAAACCAAAAGATCTCAATACGCACAACAATGATAACCCTAATATTAATAAAACAACACATTTTTTATTTAAATCTTCTAAAAAATAAAGATTTATTAGCTAATCAAGTGTTTTAAATTCATTAAACTTCCAATTAACCAATTAAATTCATTCATTTATCTTAAAAAATATTATTTTTTCTTTAAAAAAAAAACCACTTCATGTGATAAAATGGGTCAGAATTTAGCGAATTTATAAATTTCTTATATAATTGTCTATTTTCGTGATACGAAAACTATAAATGCTGAAGAAAATAATAAATCTACAAAAAAAATCTATTAATTTAATTTGTTATGGAATAGCATATCCTTTAACATGTGCCATTTAATGCCAACATGATATTATAATATACATTTTCATAACCAGGTCTAACACGTTCATAGTGACAGTAACAAGCAATCTGCTGTCTTAATTCATCACAACTTTTTGGAGAAGGGTTTATGCCGTTTACACCGGGACAATCTGGAATATCGGTACCTGGATCGCCACACTCTCTTTGTGGATGTACTTTGCTTGTTACGAATGTCAACATAAATATGGCAAAATATAGAACAAAAACATTCAAAACCTCATTATATTGTAACAAGATAGAATTCAATAGGAAGATCAAAGATGAGTGTAGGTACAAATATATTTTAGTACTTATAGATAATGTGTGAACCAAATGAAATATTATTACTTTAGAGGTAATAAAGGTCTTGATTAAGCACTTTTGTCATCGTATATGCATTTAAGCCATAACACATGAGACATGTTTAAGTGTATGTTGTGTTTTGGTTGCAACTAATCTACATGGTTTTAAGTTTTGCCAGTATATTACATCACATTATACTGTATTACTGTAATATTTTATTATACATTATTAGGATAGTTTAATATTTTGAGAATAATGTTTCATCAAATTTATTTAGGTACTGTTTTGTGTCAATATTTAGTCGATCATAACAATTATGTATATAAAAATCATTACCTTATAAATAATATAAACTTTAATTAGTATTAGTTTTATAAGGCGACAATTATATTATGATATTAATATGCTAAAGTTATCGCGGGAACTTTAGCTAATGATATCATTATTTCAGTGTAGATATTCACATGAGTCGTGAAAAAGAAGACTTTTGTAAAATAGGTAATAGATTCAATCCAAACTCCCACAATTTCACTGAACATGCCTAAAGTGCGATCCTTGAAAAATGGTCAAGTCTAATTGCAATCGAAAAATCTCGTTGTCTATTGTAAACATTTATATGTGAATATATTGAAGTTACAAAGTAGTACAAACCCACATGTCACAACTCTATTTACATAACAACTTTAATTATTTAATATGTTGAAAAATGAAAAGTAAACTTGTTTTTATTAGTAACGAGATACTTTTCTAACTTATGTATCCTTATTAGAGTTATTTTCCTAAAAAAGAATGTCATGATACTTTAATAAAATCAAGAAATAAAACAAGAATTCAAAATAACCAAATGACACATGTCATTACTATCTACAAGGAATAGTACATTTATTTTAGAGAGATAAGAGTATACAATTGTACTAAATGATATATTGAGTTATGTCCTAAAGATATTGAGTTAATCAAGATAACTTTTCAATTATAAAGTTGTGAATTTTAATTCTGGTTTTGAAACAAATATATATTTATTAATTATATATTAATATATATAATTGTGATAGAAATGTCTAAGTATTTGACTCTATAAAAGTAAAAGAAAATCTCTGCAACACTTCCTTTGTCCCAAAAAAAAGAAAAAGAGAAAAAAGAACTTCTTGTTTTTACAAGTTAATTATACATGTATAAATTTAGAAAAATGATGTGTAGGTCTAAATTTATAGGACTAAATCTAAACATATATATGTAATTGGTAGATAAAAAAAATTGATTGGATAAAATTAAAAGAGATAAAAAATTTAAGCAATAAAATTAAATTTAGATTTAATCATATATAAATAATACTTTATAACATTACTGTCTAACATACTTTGATAAAACTAAAATTTAAGGATTAATAATTGATTAGCTTATAGATATAGACAGTAGTGATAGTGATGATATATCAATAGATAAAGACAAAGAAGTAAACATTTTTGATTCTATCTTGTTCGGCATCCTGACTTTCCCTTTGACCTACGACAGACGGATGTAGACTTGTAATGTAATGGCGCACATAAAAATGACCCAAATGTAGAAACCTTATTCGTTTCCAACCTTTAAAAAAATAAAAAAAATACGAGCTGTGTTTAATTACGAATTTCTTTTTTTTTTCTTTTTCTTTCTTTTTCTTTTTCTTTATCTTTTTAGAGAATGAGTGTGTGTTTAATTATAAAAAGAAAATTTCATTTTATTTTTATTTTTTTAAGAATGAAGAGTATTTTACCTTTTTAGAAAAATAATGTAAATTTAAAAAATGTATTCAAATGTAAAAGATGTAGTTTTCTTTTTTCTAGAAATAGTAGAGATGGAAAACTTAAAGAGTCAAAAAAAGCAGTTTTTGTTGAATAATAAAACATCGTCAGTTATTGAGTTCATTGATCAACTATTTATAATGATTACATGAAATGCTAGAAATCTAATGGACCACATGTTGGGTCATATTAATAACCAAGTTAACATACGCTCTAATATTCCCCTGCAGTTGGAGCGCTAGGAAAACAGACGCTCAAATTAGAGATTAAACACATACAATATAGAAAACTAAATGCCAAAATCAATGTAAAATGGCAAAAGGCATGATGACGACAACATAAGCTTCTAATGTGACGACACAACGACGAGGTTAATGATTTACGGTGAAGATGTTTGGTAGCAAGTAACTTGTTTTTTTGGGATGTCCTCAATTTTCGTATTATTGTGGCAGAACAAAATTTTAACAAAGATTTTTTTAAGAGAACTAAAAATTGTAGAGAGAATATGATGCTGTTGGAATTTTTTTTTTTTTTTCTTCTTTTCTTTTTTGAGGAGAGGAGAGAGAATTTAAAGAAAAAATGTTAGAATGATAAAAAATGAATAAAAAGATTTGAGAAACCTTTTTATTTATATATTTATATTTATTATTATTAACTCTGCTGGAAAAGGTTGACAAACCAAAACATAAAAAGAAAAGGTGAGAAATCACATTGCTCATACAAAACAGAATTAAATGTAGTTTTTTTTTTTTTTTTTTTTTTTGGGAGAAAAATAATAATGAATTGAAGCAAGCTACAAAGAAACCAACAGTAGCAAACAAGGATGTTGTCTTGCAAAGTCATATATTTATTGCACGTGATAGATTTGTTTTTGATAAAGCAAACACCGAAAAAAAAATCTATAAATCTACGAATTTGAAAGCATCAAGGTTTAAAGAAAAGTGAGTCGGCGAGAAGGATGAATGATGAAGTGTAACGAAAATAAAGGAGAGAAGATAAAAAAAGTAAACAGAGGATAGATTCGAAAAATAAACATAAGATATGTGAAAGAATATATGGTCGCGGACGGGAATACAAATAGAATAGAGTAAGAAAAACAGAAGAAAAGGGTACAAATCCTAATGCCGTGATAATATAATGAATAATCAGACTCGTAAGATATTAAGTTTATTGATTAACTATTTATAATGATTACAAGAAACCTCAGAAATCTAATGGACTATAGCTCATTTATACAGTCGGCCTGAGTACTAATAACTAATTAACATGTACTCTAATAGTTTTCAACTTTTTAATTATAAAAAGGAAAATTTTCATTTTCATTTTTTTAAAAAATCTTTTAGAAAAAATAGAACTAGATTTTGTACCCGTCCAATGGACGACAGTAATGTAACCATGAAAAATCAATATATATATATATATATAAATTATTAGTCAGCATTCAACAATAAAGATCTTCATATTCTCAATTAAAAGGTGATTGATTAAAAGCATTAGTCAATGACAACTATATTTCTTTAACATTTAGAAATATAAGTAACTTTGATTCGCAATGACGTAATGACAGAACCTGAATTTCAAGAATTAGATATTACTGTCAACTCATAATATATCTTACATGGCATAAAAAACCTAAGAAATAAAACTCGGAAAGGGCATAATTTACAATCATCAACACAAGAGAAATAATATTCGTTACTTAACTAAGTTGCTACTTGCTAATAAAATGAATAAGTTGCATATCTCAAATCATGATGAGTTATGTTAAGATATAACTTACTAGAATTTGGATGCTTTAATTATTCAATATACAATTTATAAGTTTTATTGTGTCAATTCAATGTACAGATTGTAATGTTTTGACCTTCTTACTTGTAGCTAAGCAATTCCGAATCCTCCCATTCCAAAGAAAGTAGTCAAAAATTTGGTGTCAATCTCAAGCATGAAGACATGATTTGCTTTTCTTTTATGCATCATCATGGACTTGTAAAAAGATATTATAAGTGTATAACCTAAAATAAACGTTAGTTATACTTTATATTTCTAGCACCATATGCACTCAAACAAGTTGAAAACATAATAGTATCATTAGTTGTTTAGACGTAGAAAAGATGACGGTGACAAAACTTTATTGAGATCTTCAATGTTTATTTTCTTACAAGAGGTTGACTCCGCAAGCTCATGTGTCATCTTTAAAAGTCTGAGTAGTCAAAGCATCGAGAAATCTTTGACATACTAATCAATCAAGATGCGCCTTCAGCCGCCTTCTGCATTTGATCAGCTCAAAGTAATATAAATGAAATATCAAGTTCACTCACATAAACATGATACAAAGTTCCTAACACGGTTAAAGATTGAAACGTTAACAAACAAACGAGTTGGCGTTCATTAAAAAATAAAAGCAAAACATGAGACTGTAATTTGACCAAGTCAAATTAATGATGATCGAAATTGAAATGATCCATATAATACAAGCACTTACTGACTTACATACAATTATGCGAGTCCTTCAATATAGTCAATGATATTAAAAAATGGTGGAGCATGAATGCACAAGGAACGTGATAATAAATTCTGAGAAAGGATTGAATGTAGTTGGGAATTGATATTTGGTAGAATACGATTTCTATGTTTATTAACTAAAGTCATTGGAAAACCAGGATTTGTAGCCTAAAATATTAAAGTATTAGATGGTAATTTTGGGAAGATAAAAGCAAATCCGATTAACATTGCTAAATTTTAAGCTTTATTAATATTTAAGACTAACTAATTCGATGAGGTGGCAAGAATTTATTTTGAGAATATGTGACAATGACACGTTGAATTTTTGCTTATGTGTGTCAAATAGGGAAGGTCTAGAGTTTTTCGTAACTAAACGCGTCATAGAGTTTGATATATTTTACGAGATCGTCGATTTCTGTTGATTTCAGCTGCATAAGTTTAAAAGTTAGTGGAAAATGGAACGAGCCTCATGATATATTCTGAATTCGAGTGGTTTGAGACAGGGCTACGTGTAGATTCATGGATCGAGTTACTTATATATGGAAAGTAGGAAGTTCATGGCGGTCTCATAAATTTGACTTTTGTTGTGTGTGTGTGTTTTTGTCCCAACTTGCAAAATAACGAGGTCATGTTCTCATTTGTTCACATGTTTATTATATTCTCGATACCCTCGCAAAAACCATTAATTTCGAAAAATGATTGTAACATTAAATTTCATGATCAACGTCTAAAATTAAATGAACATGGATATCAAGTACCTTTTCCACTCACTTAGATTATGATGTATGAGCTAGCTTACTGTTGAGTGAGTTGACTCACCGACTCTTTCATTGTTTTGTTTCGCTTTCTTTCTTTATCCGTTGATCTTTAACAGTAACATCACAACCACTGAATATATAGAAAAAATGATCAGCTATCTTTTTGAACTAATCAAAAATGGGAAAATTAGGCGTGCTTCTAACAACGCCAATAGTTTTGTGCTGCCACTCACCCAAAACAAATACTCGTGTAAAACCTGAAAAGTATAGAGGCTGGAAGTGTAAATTTCTTCGATAAAGATAACCTTGACAGCACCTATTTTTGGTGCTACTAGCAGCATACATGTCAAACCCAACAATCAATCTATAGTTTCAAAATAGGTTGTAATACCGTCAATCTCAATTAGTAATGTCAGATTGTTTCGATCCATCACATGAAAGGTAAATTAGTTAAGTTCATGGCCGGTCGATTTGCCCTATCGACCAATCCAACTTCATCGATGAAACTCTATAATAAACAAGGTTCCTTCTTAACTACAGTGAAAATTGAATGTGAGACACTTTTCAACATTTTTGACAAAAAATTGATCTAAAATTCAGTTAATATTTAGTGACGTATAATGTTGTTGTTCTAATGTTAAAGGGACCTTGAACTAATCATTTAGATATAATAATATATACGTAACATTATCCCTTTGAACAATTTCTTCAAATTTTATAATATGAACTGTTTCCCCACTTCAAGTAAGAATTAAATGTGAACAATAATTTTGTCTAGTAGGGACCAAGAATTGTACAAGCACTTGTATATATACACTAGCATGAAATTTCCAACTTCACATCATTCATCAATCACCATATCAAATACTATCAATTTCTCACAACAATATTACATTATTTATTTATTATCGATATGGAAACAGAACACAAAGAGGTGGAGGTGGTCAACAGAAGATCAATTAACGTCAAGGATTTGGTGATAAGATTATTAGCACTCGCACTCACTCTTGTCGCAGCTGTTGTTCTTGGCGTTGATCGGCAGACCACAACCGTCGCTATAACTCTTGTTCCATCACTGCCGCCTGTCAACCTCCCTGTCACTGCTAAGTGGACTCACTTGTCTGCATTTGTGTATGTTTCCAATCTCTCTGTTTCACATCAATGTAATATGAGTGACAAAACTAATAACATTATTTCATCATGTTCTATTTCAGATCTCAATTTTAGTCTTATTAATATATAATCGAGTCTAAACTTTATGATATTGCTAGTTTTTTGAGGGTGCGCAAAAACTGCCACCACAGCTTACTAAATTTTGAAGCTTCAAAATTGACCACCAATATGAGTACATTAATAAGTAATAGTTTTTAATACTAACTTATGATAGATTGCGAAAGATCTTTGGCGGTTTGGTCTAACGATATATGAGGAACTCGTGCCTAAAACAAAAGTTTGTGGATTCAAGTCTTATTGGAAACAAAGTGTATATATGTATGAATTTACATAGTATTTGGACAAAACCTAGGTTTGTCGATTAAAAAAAGTTTTTAAATACTAGGGCCTCAAAATTTTTAGGAGGCTTACTTTTAGTAATTAGATCATTTTTAAAGAGAATATTCGAAAACTCAAAGACAACCTTGATGTATGAAAAACAATGTCAAATTGTCATTTGGATATTGACTTCGATTTCCTTGTTACAGGTATTTGGTGATTGCGAATGCAATTGCATGTTCGTATGCAGCAACATCATTGATTCTTATATTCGTAACAAGAGGCAAAAATAAGCTTGTGACACTGATCATAACTATTTTGGACTTAGTTATGGTGGCACTACTCTTCTCGGCTGTTGGTGCGACTGGTTCAGTTGGTCTTATCGGCTACAAAGGAAACTCGCATGTGCAATGGGAGAAAGTGTGTAATGTGTTCAGCAAATTTTGTCACCGAGTAGCCATAGCTCTTTTTATGTCGTTTGCCGCTAGCATAGCTTATTTTCTGCTCATTGTTGTTGCTTCTTTAAACCTTCATAAGAAGTGTTGAGAGGATATGATAGATTTGTTGTGATTTGATCTCTGTTTTTATGTAACTTATTTGTATCCATTTTTTTTTTTCTTATGAACATCGATCACTTGTTAGTTGTTGGTTACTTATTCATCTTAGCAAGGGAATACAATTGCAAATTTTCATTAATTGTTGCTTTTTGTGTTGCAAATAGACATGTTCTTATAGATGGTTTTGGTGTGATTGATTGTTTTTTTAGTTTCAGATTCTATAAAACCATTACTAGTCTGTAGGTTAAGATGACTTAATAGTAACAACAAACTTTACGTTAATATTGTTAGAATTATGAAAACCCTGTATTTATTATGTGCGAAGCTATATCTGGTGTACAAGAGCTAAAAACCTATTGGACCAAATATTTGGAGATAATCTTATAATCTCCTAATATTCGGAGATATATCATATTCCTTATATAAACGAATTCTTGGAGCATAAGTTTAGGTTAATATCTTTTGTATAAAACACCCATGAGGTGAACGGGAAGAATAGAGAAAGAAAAACAAAAGGCGTAAGTCAATATTAATATTACTTCTCTTATTTTGTTAGGGTATCAGAGCCGTGAGGCTTAAAATCGCTCAAAGATGGCTGGTGATACCAATGTACCAGGAACTTCGCAACAACAAAAACCATATCACCCTATGATGTTACTTCATTAGATAACCCAGGACTCTCGATAACCCAGGTTGTCTGAAAGGCGATAATTATGATGAATGGTCTCGTCCTTTCAGGACCACCTTGAGAGCCCGAAAAAAGTTCGGCTTCAAGAGGGAACCATCAAACAACCAGATCAGAAAGATAAAGATGTTGAATATTGGTGTGCGATTAATTCGCTATTGGTATCATGGATTAGAAACACTATCGAGCCTGCGTTACTTTCCACAATTTCTCATGTTGAAGTAGCGAAAGTCCTATGGGATGACTAGCGAGATAGGTTTTTGATAGCCAACGGGGGCCTCAAATTCAACAATTGAAATCTGATCTTGCTGGTTGTCGACAAAGAGGGATGACCATAGTGGATTACTATGGCAGTCTTAAACAAATCTGGGACGAGTTAGCAAATTTTGATCAAATAACAACCTGCAAGAGTGGAAAATGCACTTACGATCTTAAATTTTTTTTTCAAAGAAACAAGAAGATGAAAAACCACATACGTTTCTTTTGGGTTTAGATGAGAACGTGTATGGAACAACTAGATCAAATACTTTAGCACAAGATCCCGTGCCAAATATCAACAAGCTGTACTCGATTCTCATTCAGGATGAACGAGTCAAGACAATGACCCGTGGAAAAGATGATCGACCGAAACTCATGGCACTATCTGCTCAACACAGGAATGAAGACAAGGATAAATCCTTGAGTTGCACCTACTGTAAGAAGTCTGGACACATTGAGGACACATGCTTTGAGATTCACAGGTATCCCGACTGGTGGGGAGACAGACCCCGAGCTGATGGTAAAGGGGGCAGCTGTAGAAGGGGGTCATCGAGTGGACGAGGAAGAGGTGGTCGGGGTATAACTCTTGCAATCTTGTTCAGACAAGCACCACTACCACTAAAGTTGGATCATGAGATACAGAGGCCATTCCAGTTCCTGGATTAGATGCGAAACAATAGAAAACGTTGAGCGGATCCGGGACTACAAACACAGAAAAAATGAATGGTAAGTTTATTTGGATAATTGATTCTGATGCATCACATCATATGACAGGTATGATAGAAAAACTTTGTAATATCAGAGAAATAGTTAAGTGGCCAGTTGAGTTACCGGATGGTCGTATAGCTATTGATGGAAAAGAAGGCAACACTGTTTTTGAAAGCAGGTTTGTTTTAAAAAATGTATTATTTGTACCTGGGTTGCAATGCAACTTACTCTCGGTTCCACAATTATTAGATGAAAGAAATTGCTTCTTTCAATTCGCACCTAACATATGTGTTATACAGGATCGCGTTTTGAGAACAGTGATTGGTGCGGGTAGTAGTAGATGGGATGGTGGACTCTTCTATTTCTAGGAGAAGCCCTCAGTTCAAGCTATGAAGACAAATATAACTATTTCTTTTGACCTTTGGCATAAACAATTTGGTCACCCTCGCTAAAAGTAATAAAGTTTATTCTTGAAGTTAGAATTAATAAAAACAATGAATTAGATAATCAAACTTGTGAAGTGTGTCATCGTGCAAAACAATGTTGAGAAAAAATTTCTATTAGTTAAAATAAATTGAAATCAATTTATGATCTTTTTCATTGTGATTTATGGGGACCATAGTGCGTTTTAACCATTGTTAATGATTTTTCTAGATCCGTTTGGGTATATTTGCTCGTGAGTAAGTCTGAAGTCTCTCATACTATCAATGGAGATGATACGGTGCTGGTAGTTGATACATCATCCACACCACAACCTGCTGATGGAGATGACACTTAACAACCACGTGTTGGTGGAGATAACACGGTGCAAAGGATCAAGTTCGTGTAGAACAATTAGGAAAAGGGCATTGTAAGAAGGAACTTTCAGTACGGCTTCATGATTTTGTTACTCATACTATTAAGAAAAACAGTCCATCCACATCTTCATTTCCCGCTACATCACGGTCTTTAGGTACACCATATCCTATAGCTCTTACGTTAACTGTAATAAAATTTTGACTTGTCACTGGGTATTTCTTGAGGCTATACATTCAGAACATATTCCGAAGTTATAAAAGATAAACGTTGGTGCTCAGCGATGGAAAATGATATTCGGGCTTTGGAACGTAATGGGACTTGGACGATTGAAGATCTTCCTAAAAATAAGAGAGCACTTGGGTGTAAATAGGTGTATAAAATAAAATATAAATTTGATAGAACGGTTGAGTGATTTAAAGCACGTCTTGTTAATCTTGGGAATCATCGACTCGCTGGGATTGATTATAATGAAACAGTATGTTGCAAAAATGATAACTGTTCACATGTTTTGTGGATGGATTTTAAGAGAGATTAACGGTGAAATTAACACAAGATTGGATCTCATTCAAAGGTCAAAATTTACTCTAAGATTTTTCTTTAATAGATAGATAGATAGATTATACCTCTTTAGCAAGTAGTATTATTCAAATTCCGTGATGATAACTGGAAAAGAAATAATATGAAAAACTTGATCAATTATAATTCCTCTTTCTTTAGGCCTCTTTTTTAATACATGTAAATTTACACACTTTCAGGTAGAACTATTTAATCACATACTTTACTGCTTACAAATCCAACTAACAACTCAAACAAAAAGCTTCATACAAAGCTGATAGGTAGCTTCAATTTTTGCTAGTTTTACCACCCATGTGTATGACTAACACAGATGATAAGTTCCAACCATTTATTTACTGATAATCATCATCATCATCGTCTTCGTCGTCTCATTCTATATATCTAAAGGAGAAGTAAGATTGGTTTATGTGACAAGTCTCTCTTTACGACAAATAAGCAAAATTGCAACATGTAACTCTCACATTCTCCAAACAAATTTCATTACCATACAATCCAATGAAATGATTTAGTTTTAAAAGCTAACTAGGTTATCATCCCGCGATAACGTGGGACGAAATTAATAAATAGAATATCGTGATCGATTTTTTTTATATAGTTTATAGAACTGCTATAACGCATGACGAATTTAATTTTAATAAAATGAATAAAATATCGTAACCAATTTTTTTATATAGTTTATAGACTCTTTAATTTTTATAAATGAATGAATTATTTGATCTATTTATTTGAATTTAAATGAATGCATTAAATATTTAACGGACCAAAAGTGTAATTATGCGAAAAAATTAAGATTATTAATCACAAATAGTAAAAAAACAATGAATGATTCAGATTTCTCTACCGTATTCTCTTTTCATTATATATAAAGATAAAGATAGATTATAATTAGAATTTCTCCACATATATCCTATTCCCATAAATTTTGGACAAAGATAACCATAGCACTTCAACATTACTTCATTAATAACACTTGCTAATTAACCGGACAACACGACAAATTAACATTAATCTAATATAAATTCTATGAACATTCTGAGTCATTCCTATTTTAATAAATAAAAAATATATATAATAATAATAAAAATAAAACTTTGTAATATTCAACTAATTGATTCAAGGTTATCCCCTATCTAAAGAATCTATTTTAGGCATCAATTCGTTAGCTCGAGGGCATATATTGGTTACCAAATTAATCATACCAAAGTTATATTGATGCCTTTAGATTTAGCTAAAAGTTTCTATTTTACTAATTTGGATCAGCGGATTGTTCAGAAAGAAAAACATTAGAACAACGGGGAGTCTTTCTATATCTATAACATACATACATCCTTTAATTACTGCTTTACCAGATATTTTATTGTATTATTCATATTGAATAATCATGTGAATTTATGAGTTAGGTCACATGGCCTTAAAGTACAATCACAGTTCTATTAGTTCGTGTAGTGAATTTATTTTTGTTAGAGCATTTCGTATCACAAAAGACTATATTTTCTTTGAACTTTATGGCGTGCATTGCACTTTTGTTACATTGGGTTTTGATGAGTGGGTGGTAATTCTTTTATGTCCTTTTGAAATCACCCTCTCATGTTTATATAGCAGTGGTCACTTCATGATAATGAGTAATAATTCTTACACAATCATAAATTAATATCATTGTTTTCATATTCTCATGCAAGATTATGTGGCATTTTACGTTTCACTTGATGCTTTTTACCTCAAAATGCATTGTACGGGTAAAACTATAACAATCATCACATTAAACATACTCAATTGCATGATGTTAAATCATTTTCTTTAGATAAACATTAATTCACCTTCTCGATGTGAAACGTCGATGGAACTGTATCTAAACTTTTCGAGGTTTGCACCGCGACCGTCCACCAGACGAGTATATAACCTAGTTATAAATACACTAATACATGTACTATACAGAATGCATCATCACAAAAAGTTTTTCAATAGTTGTATAAATTTGTTTGATGACAATGCATTCGTTGGGTTCTGAGTATCTTGCGAGACATTTGATACATGTGTGATTTGTGTATATATTATATAACTTGTAGGTTTGACGTTTTAAAAAAGTATATTATAAAAGTTCATAATTTTCTTTTTCTCAAGTCTAATTTTAGTATATACTAGAGTAAATTATTTAGTTATATATTTAATAATTAATATTAATATTAATATTAATATTAATTACTCAACCCTATTTTGGATATTAAATGATTGATGAGATATTTGCTCATTCATTGCACCCAACCGCTATACGCAGCCCATAACACTACATCTACTATTTAATTTTCCTTCACAGATCAAAGATTCTATTATTATCATTATTTTATTACTATACAATAAAAAAAAAATCCATATAATATGTGTGCATTAGGAGTTATAAACTGCAACTATTCAAAACAAATAAGAAGGTCCTTGTTTTAAACACTACAAAAGAAAGTGATATGAACATTATTCACAAATAGCGGTCTAAAGTCTAAACGAGTTGACTTAAGTTTGAGTTCGACTGAATTCAAGCTCGATTTCTTTAGGATTTAAAGAAGTTGAGTTCCAGTTTAGTTCATCTCGAGTATATATACGTAGAGAAAAATTCAAATAGTTTAGTTTGTTATGGTAGTAATAGTAAGATTGAACATATTTATTTTAATTTTAAGATTAATTAATATTTTTGTTAAAATCTTTTATCAAAACTCTTAGAATCTCATATTTTTTAATATGTGACAAAAAAATTGTAAAAAGATATGTGATACACACTATAAATTTTTAGTATGTATTACAGTTAAAAGTTATAAAAGTCGTGATATACAAATTTAAATTGTATATCATATATATATATATATATTTTAAAAATCAATCTCATATTATAAAAAATAAAATTATAATAATTTTAACATTAATTATTTTTGCAAAAAAATATAATTGTTTTGAAATTAAAAATGAAAATACTCATGTCTACCATTACCACCATAACTAAGAAAACTACAATAACCCCTATATATATAATAATAACAAGATTTACTATTATTAGTTTAAATATTATATATAATCATTTTTATTATATAATTATATATTAAATATATTATACAAAAAGATTGTTAAGGTATATATATGATAGACTCGATAAGGTTTATGAGTTTGTTCGAGTTCGATATCAAAGGCTCGAGTTCGGGCTCATTTGTTAAACGAACTTCAAAATATGTTCAAACTCGAGCTCGTTTAAGCTCGTCTCAAATCGAACTTTAACAAGTTAAACTCGAATAGCTCATGAATTAGCTCGCTCATTTGCACCCTATTTTTACATTCTGACAAAAATTTATATTTATATTTTTACATTAGCTTATTCTAACACTGGATAGGGTCGAGAAAATATATAAACCACAAAGCGACCCATGGCCCAGCACCCTCCGTGAATTGTGACTAGAATTGAAGAATCAGTTCCTGGCTTGGAATTAGTTTGGGCTTTGTCCACTGACATGTTAGGCCCAAATGTTTACTTCCCTGGCCCGTTGCTTTATTTTGTTTGCCATTGAATATTAGCCTTTTAATGAGTTATATCTACAACGAGTTTTTGTATGCCCTTCGTAACGTGAGGGGATAAATACAATTATCTACGCTATCATAATAGTAAAATACTTAATTATATGATTAGACTATATTGTTTCAATCTTATTAATCTTAACATACGCTATAAAAGTATTAAAGCAAGTGGTTTATAGTGATACTACAATTTTTTATATGGTGTTCTATAATTCTTGTTACCTTTAATTATATACTCTGTGAGTATTTTTATCATTTGAATATGCAAAGATTTATCGAATTATGAGCTAATCTTTTGAATAGTTACAATGGAATTTATTCATTACCCAAATAAAAATAATTTATTAGTTTATAGTTCATGACACTTTAATGTGATTTAGGTTTTATGATTGAATCATGATAATATAGTCAAAAAGGCTGTTTTTTTATACTTTACAGAAGTAACTTTTAAAATATAAAAAGACTCCTTTTAATATTTTCTAATCATACGTTTAAAATATGATTAAATTAAACTACTAGAAGTCCAGAACTACTTATATATTGAAATAAAATAATGAATAGAAAAAGGAAAATATGACCCGGTTAGTTTAATTTGGTTGGGAATGTTTGGCCCACATCAACCATTTTTTTTTCCAACGAGTATTGAACAGGGCCCTTTAAAGAACTGGATCCAAGGTTGATTGGGTCGGGTCATATGTACGTTTAGTCGGTATTCAAGAAGTCAAGAGTCAACAGTAGACTACCAATAACATAAGTAAGGCGTGATTAATTATTGGTAGGTACAGCGAAATTTGTTTTCTTCTAACTATTTATATCTTACACTAATATACAAAATATTTTAATATCTTATACTCGGAAGTTTTTAAGATTAATATTCGAACAGTATCATGCATAAGTTTGGCTAATTCTCATCTTATAACAATTTTATAATATTTATATTTTGTTCGCTCATAGTTATTGTATCCCAAATTATTAACTCTATGTATGAGAGAGCTACCGTTATATTGAGTCATCATAATAGATAATTCATCGGTGAATAACAAACATAATATAAGTCAAACCATTATTTACAACAAAACTTTGTATTCACTGCATAACGCGATTATCATATTGAAAAACGTGTTTAGAGGTTGCACGTATTCTTTATTCTAAAGAGGTGGAACAATGTAGTGAAACTCTGTAACAAACTACGAATCATGAGTTTACTAATCTTAGATATAAATTGGAAAACATATTTCTTTTTATTTTCAAGGAAATTCTTCCGGAAAACAACTAAAAATTTGAACATGTTTTCCGTTGTCTCGATTTCAAGCAAAAAAACAGTCCTCACTTTTTTACAACTAAACATACCCGATAACTAAACTGCAGAATGTAGAGAATGAAGATGTAAGGGAATTGAATAAACATAAACACCATACGACAATAAATTCTTGCACATATCATAAAAAGCTCATCATTATGCAGTATTGTTTTTTATTCAATATATAAAACAGAGATTACACAATAAGATAATCTAAAGAATCCTAATCACAATAATCTTTATTAGAAATTGAAAGTTGCAAATTAAAACCTTGGATCGCATACTAACAACGGTACACGTGGAACGTTCGCTGACGTGGCTGTGGAATGCATGCAGTCACTAGGATAATAGCAATAACTATTAGAAGTATAATCCCTTTGATATCTGTTTCTGCAGGATCATCTTGAGAGCAACAACAGCTTCCCATCTCTCAAGCTCTTTTGGTAATGAAGGTTGTTTGTTACTTAAAAGGGATTAAATACAAATACAACTTGTGGTGTAAAATAACAGGAGAGTTGACTAGTAGGAGGTCAGCAACTTTCAATTCTTTATATGTTTGCTAGTGGCATTTGGTATCTTTTGTTTTACTCTTCTTTTGTTTGGTATAATACTAGTGTTTGACTGGATTAAGTTCACATAAACGAGTCCGTTATCACTTATCCTCGTATAATCAACTTTTCCCGCTCGATAAGAACAAAAAATGTGAAATGATATTGTTACGCGCATAACTATCTTAGGTGATAAATACATATAAACGACATAGTTTTGTCACCTAAATTTAGATATATAATAACACTATAATTACAAACCAACTTGATAAATTCATTATTATGTGTGGGGACATAGATGTGTTTGTTTGAACGAAGACAATAGTTAAAATGACGTTTCAGCAATTTGAGTGGCTATGTGTATGTTCAAAAAGTAGTAGGTTTGTTTATCATATTTTAGAGACTTGGGATACTAAAGAACAGACGAGACTTTAATTTATAGCCCTTGTTAATGATAAATAATGTTACTAGATGCTCATATAAATGTGAACAAACAAATAAAAAGGTTGAGTTTACATTACTGCTATTCCTGTAATTATTTTATCAAATTTAACTTAATGGTTGACTTACACCTAACTTAAAAAAAATAAATGATTTTTTTTTTTATTCTTATCGATCGGTTTTACGGTTAATATGAGAGAGGTATATCATGTAACTCGTGGTTAAAGGAACATGAAGACAGAAACCGAACACGTAATCTCCGTCTTTATGCTGCATGTCCTCCACTACTAAATTACTACCGCATAGATACATACACCAGTTAACTACTTTCTTAATCAGTTGTTTTCTTTCCTTCACAGGGACACATACATCCAATTTAACTACTTTCTTAATCAGTTGTTTTTCTTTCTTTGATTTTACCTATCGGCTTCTATTTACTTCTTAGTTTAAAAAAGGCACACATTACTCGTTGTATAATACATTGCTTATTCATTTGTCTCCCAACCTTCACTTTTATTTGTCTCTAGTGTTTAAATCAATTCTCTAAACATATATTATTTTTAACTAATCTATCTTTTTTAGGTAGTCTCTTTTTTTATCATTATACAAATATTAAGTCTATATATGATTGTTAAGTGTTGAACAATGAAGACTTTGTCGATGACTATTCTTACTTTTGAAAACTACGTCCTTGTGATAATTTTTAGGCACATGAAGGTAGTTTACGAGGAAACATGGTAATTTGTAGTTTAGATTAATTAGTATTCCAGTAAAATTAATAAGTATAAAAAACTATCACCTGATTAAATGTGTAAAATATATTTTAGTAACATTTATTTGGTGAACTTTCAATTTTATTGGGCCTATATTATTTATGGATGTGTTTTAGTTTAGTGGGCTGGGCTTATAAGTTAGAAAACCTATTGCTTAGTTTCAGTGCCGTTATTCTTATCCAAATAAGTGCGCGAAATTAATCCTTCGAACAACTTTGCGCGAAACTTTTTTGTGGGCAGCGTACATTTAACCATATTCTTCCTCAAAATATTACTTAACAGTGTTTCATAGTGAACCTACTATGAATGATTATTGCTCGAAACTATGATGCCCAGGGCCGGCCCTGCCCGCAACCACCGTCACCACGGTCTCCTTCAAAGTCACAACCACCACCGTCTGTCGCAACTGTAAATTTAACAACCGTCACACAACCTGCAACAACAATCTCTGGCTAATAGTCAGGTAATAATCGTGATTTTTTTTGGAATTTGACATTTTTGTTGTTATCATTTCGTCGAACATTTGGTGTGCACAATCTTTGTTTAGGTGTTGCCAGGAAAAACGACTCGGTGGCCTGTTAGTGGCCTCCTTGGCTGAGAACGCAACCCGGCTACAATCACGCAACCGGGCTACGATCAGCATAGGCAACTACTAGTCCTCTTATTAGTTTCAAGTTCAAGCAAGTTCATATAATTGTATTTGCAATCATATCAAGTTTATCATCAGTGAGATCTACTTGATCTCCTAGTTAATATATGCTAATATTGTAACCACTGACGTTGAAAAAAACAATAATATTGATTTTTCATACACTAAAGTCATGTAATTAAACTTTCCGTCTATAGCAATACACATATCAGTATTTCAACCTAAATACTGTTTAGCTAGTTATAAACAGTATCAACTAACGAACTTTATACAATAATATTACACTTGACAAATACTCCGTATAGAATTATCTCAAATAAGAAAAAGTAACTAGAAATATATACTTGCAAAGACATTTAAATCTTCATCAATCCAGCCTCATAAGGCACATTAGTTGCTTTAATCCATTGATCTCCTTGTATATACATTCCAGGAGCAAACCTCTCAGCCTCTTGTGGAGAAATTTTCTTAATCCCTTTCCATGTAACCCTTTTCGAAGTATCAGCCCCAGGACCTTTATTATTAAATTCTGCATAATAACACGTGTCTAAAGCAAACGTCCCAGCCCACACGGACCACCCTTCTGGATCGATATTCTTGTCAAGAAACGATTGCATGATAATAGTCCTAGAAAACTCCTTCCACGGACGTCCTAGATAAGATTTAGGCATTGGGACCGCGTTCAGGAACTCAGGTTCAGCTGTAATTGTGCAACCATCAATTACAATTCCACCTACAGAATGTTGGTCTTTTCGTCCTTGGGCTGTGACCATACATGCTTGATTGTTCATTGGTTTTCTGACTATCATTCTGCAATCTTGGAAAATGGCTGCAGCGTTTCCAAATATGAAGTCGATTGTTCCTGTAATGTTGCACTGGCGGTAGAATTGGCGATATGAGTGAGTGTAGAGAGTATCTTGAAAACCCTCAATTAAACAGTTGTGGAAAATGGTCATATCTGCTGAAACGCGCAGGGCTACTGCTTGATGTTTTTCGGGTCCAGCGCTGTTTTCGAACCCTATGTCCTTAGCCATGAACCCATCCCCGTTAACCGCTGTAGGCACAAATCAAAATAAAGTTAATGTGATATATGTACCTTTGGGGAACTATGATATTATAAATAAATCGAATTTTCCTAAAGTAACATTAGTTATATATGAATGGGTAGTACGTGATATTTACTAACACTATTTTTTATAAATACATTAAAACTGTGCATTATTTATGGGTTCAATACAACCACTTAATGCACTATTTTGGTGTTAAAAAAAAAATAATGGTGTAAATATTACCACCCTTAATTAATAGCTGTCAAAAATTTCACAAATGATTAACACGAACAATGAAAACATCTATACACGGCATCATTTGAAACTTACCGACGGTAGCAGTGTTGTATGTTGAGGTTCCGTCAATATAATTCTTGCTTCCAGTAATTTTGGTTTTGGTCGGCCCTTCTCCCAGGAAAACAACATTGTCAATATGCCTTGGAATTGTAACATCTTCTTTGTAGATACCCCCCTTGATAAGTATGATAAATGGTTCGGATGACTTTTTTGGAGCGGTATTAACAGCTTCCATGATGGTCTTAAAACCATCCAATCCATCTTGAGCCACAACTGCATTCGGCTTTACATTTTTAGGATCAACATTTATTAAGGAACGCCTTGAACTATCGGTCCATGAAGGATAAGGTGTGTTAGGTTCATGGGTTGTCATTGGCTTTGAATCAGGAGTAACAATGTTTTCCTCATTTGATGGATCCCCAATCATTTGCAACTTTGAATGAAAGACAGGCTCTTGATCCTCAAGCATTCTTCGATTCCCTGCTATTTGCTTCGGATCCCCATCATTAGGCACACCGCCACCTTGTGTCCTTGAACGTGAGATTGTAAGATCCGCCTTCCAATCAACATTAAGAGTTTTAGTTTTCGGCGGCTTTGGTTGGCGAACCTCCGTTTCGTCTACTTTCCAATCAACAACAACATTTTTGGGCTTAGGTTGGGGAATGACTTCAGGCTGATCTACTTTATAATCAACAACTACTTTTTTGGGATTAGGTTGGGGAATGACTTCAGGCTGATCTACTTTATAATCAACAACTACTTTTTTGGGATTAGGTTGTTGAACCTCGGGTTGGTCAACCTTCCAGTCAACAATAACGTTCTTAGGCTTTGGTTGAGGATTTTCAGGACGATTTACTCTCCAATCAAAAGAAACTTTTTTCTTCTTAGGTTTAGGAACCTGAGGTTGTTGAGGAACTTCAGGTTGATCAACCTTCCAATCAACAACGGTTGTTGATTCCCTTTTCACTCTAGCACCGTTATTTCTAGGTGGCGAACCTCCCGACAATTCAATAACTCCATCGATCATCGCAAGACTGTTTCTTGTAAGTTTAATGCCTAAGTCCAACAATGTTGTCATCATTAGTCCAGAATCACCAGTAGTATTATCGAATGCATCAAGACAAGTTTCTTGATATGTCACAGCACCACTAAGCCAAACCCTAAGCTCAACTGTATTATCTTTCAACTTTGTAATATCAAAAAGATTTACCCTATCAACCGATCTTTTAAGATCTTCAACCGAAATACTGAGAAGCTCTTTACATTGATCTATGGCCATTCCAGCCCTAGGATCTTGCGCGGCTTTTCTAAGGGTGTAAGAATTTTCAATAGCGTATTGAATACGATCCACTGCAGCATTAAAGCCTCCCAAAATGAGTTCTCTTGGCTCCCTTATCCCGGCTCTTATTCTGTCCAATGTTTCCCTACAAATGTCCCTAAAATCCGTGTATTTGCAAAGAATTATCACGGTGGTAGCGGTGACAGCAGTGGCAATCAAGATGCCCGTCTTCTCGCCACCTGCTTTGTGGAGATCAATTTGACCAGTCATGTTTTTTCTAGAGTGGACAACTTTTCTAGAACGGACAAAGGTGCCGACAACCGCTGCCACCACAAGGATTGTAGCAATCGCGATTACTGTAATCTTCTTCTTCTTCCCCCTATCAAAAGCCATTTTTTATTAATTTTTATATTTTTATAAATTTTCTATATTATAAAATAAGTATGGATTCATGAGATGAGCTCCTAGGAAAACTTTTACCTATAGATTCATCTATATAAGAGAGACAAACGTTGGGTGTGTACGGTTGGGGTTTTTTTCACATTATATTTAGTAACATGTGAGGTTTAGAAGGGACGGTGTTGTTTGGTTACATTTGCATGGAATTCATAAACCTTTGAATTTTGGTGGTGCAAATATGGAGTCATGATTAATCATACATGGTCATATCTATTTATAGATCAAGAAACTGGATTCTAGATACATTTGAAGAATTGTAACATATATATAATTTTACTAGTACTACTGTACTAGCACAATGCCCGCACAGAACATCAAGTAATTGTTGCACATCATTTTTCTTTTCTGATATAAGTGTAATAAAATAAGATGCAGATGTACGATGGAAAAAAGAAAAGCAAACAAGGCTATGGATGTTAAAATTATAATGAAAGGATATACGATGAACTATTTTCTTTTTGCTCATATAAAATACTAATAATCAAGACACAAAATATTTCGAATCATTTTGAGACTTTAATACAGGCATATATAGATGACACTCATAGAGTAGTAATAACAAGGTTTCCATTATTGTAGTCTCGTATTACATAAACCTTATACCAAAAGACATAATTAGATTCGAACTGAAGGCATATCATGACTCTAAAACCAACAAAATAAACCTCTATGAGCCTTTCTTTTAGGGTAGTCCACGACACAGTCCCACCATATCTCTTGGCTGCTTCCTGGCTATCAATAGTTGTCGTTGTTGTTTGGGGTGTGATTGCATACACTTTCTGTTGAACGAAATAAGTTTGTTCTTTCTGATGATGTGGATAGTGAAATAGCTTCTTTTGAGTATGACTTTGTAGAGTTGTCGACAATGAAGGATTAGGTTTCGACTTGTACCCGCTACTGAAATCATCAAGCATAGCGAAAGCATCGGCACCAATTTTGGCAAGCTCCAACTTTGATTTCAGATAATAAGGCATTTGCTACTAAAGTTATGTATATATTGTAGTGAATGAGATGGTAAATAGGATATTGTATTTGCTTATGTTGAGTATACATGGATCACAAATTACACTATATATAGAAAGCTCAAAGCAACTATATATTCTCTAATACATTGTATACATTTCTAATTCCGCACATGAGTAGCAAATTACTATGAATTCTACCATGCTATATATTCTTGAACCAAATAAAAGAATTTATGACAGGTAAAATGGATACGCCAGAAATGAATTTTGCATACAAATAAAAGAATTTATCACATATAAAATAGTTACACCAAAAATGAATTTTATATAATAATGTCAATTTATTCATATTCTATATTCAATCTTTGGTCGAATATTAACTCCTATTAGTTAATGACATGTAAAATTGATACGCCAAAAATGAATTCTTTATACAAATAAAAGAAGTTATCACATGTAAAATACACCAAAAATGAATTTATATAATACTGTCAATTTATTCGTATTCTATATTTCAATCTTTGGTCGAATATTAACTCCTTTCAACTAGATTATTTGTTTAACAAATCATTTATTTATAGAAAAAAAAAAAAAAGTTATTATTTGGTGGTTTCTTACCAACCGGTTTCACGCAGTGGCGTAGTTAGAAATTTTCTTTACAGTGGGCCAATTAAATAGAAATATATAAAAAAGATTTGAGCGATAATAAAATGAGAGAAGGTAAATATTTTCCATCTAATATCAATTAAGCTAAAATTATTTCAATGTAACTTTAACTATCAAGAACTACATATTTGAATCGTAGGTTGATTATCAACAAATAAGTAGTTTTAATATTTTCAAATATATTGTACGCTTAATAGCATTAAATGTATTATATGACTAACAACTATTGATATTTACACACAAACCCGCTTATCATATATATTATAGTTTGGAATTAAATAAGAGACCAAACTAAGACATAAATAAATAAAGTTAACAGTTATGATGTAAAATTCAATGACACAAATACAAAACTTTAATTTAAATGACCTGATCAATTAAGATTTCTCAAATATTTGGATTAATCTTGTTGTGTTTAGTTTCGACTAAATTATAAAACACTAGTAGAATTTGTGAGACATAAGTGTGTTTCTATTTAAGTGAACTAGTTACTTTTAATGGGCCAACGCAAAATGATTTTAAGTGGATTGGATTTTTTTCGAGTTGGCAAAATAGAATTTACAGCAATTTAGTGCTACGTATAATATAACCATTTGATGCTAAGGGACTCTTTAGGGTGGGCCACGGCCCTTCCTGGTCACAACATGGCTCCGCAACTGATTTTACGGCTAACATGGGAGAGGTATTCGTGTAGCCCGTAGTTAAGGGAATATAGGGATGAAAATTGAACTTATAACCTCCACATTTATGTTGCATACCTCCACCACTAAACTACCATCACATGTACAAATCATTTATTTATACATAAACAAGCAAATGTTAATGTAGGAAAACAATTATTTATGTTAACTCTATATCTATCTCCAACTCCATTTAACCGTCACAAACATCTGTTGATCAACGACTTACTTTAGAAATCTTGGGAATTGAGAAATAGTTGGGCATACATACTGGGAGAACCGTAATGGCCGGTTTTTCAAATGACTAGGCATTCGAACAGTCATGAAAGATATGTAGATCTATGATACAGAAGTTTAAAGTGGCCTCTTCAAGTGTACGATAGCTTTTTAAAATGGGTTAAGTGTTTCATAATGTAAGTTATTATGTGTTAATTTACGTTGTGTGTAAATTGTAATTAACATAATTGATTTTCATTGTCTTGACATAATTTTTCTTTTTATAGTTTAATATAATTTTGATGACGTGTCAACTATATAAATTACAACGTGACATTCAAACAAATTTTCATATTAAAATATTACATATAATGAGTAATAATCGATAGTTAAATACACACAATAAAAATCAATTTTGTTGGTCACCCACAATGTAAGTCAAAGCATAGTCACCTACATTTCAACTCGCTTAATCCTTTTAAAATTACAACATTAATTTATAGTCTCGTGTAGAGGTGAAAAACAAGCGGGCAGGACGGGTTCGGGTAACATGTCAAAACGGGTTCGAGTTTAGACTGGCTTAGGTTAAAACAAGTTTGGATCAAAATGGGTTTAGGTTAAAACAAGATCGGGTCAAAAACGGGCCAAGTTATTTCGTATTGTTTTCTACTTTCTTAACTTCTAAAATTCAATATAGTTATCTGTGCTAAATCATTTCGTTTCTGTTTAAACACAAACACTCAATCTTTTAACTCCTTGAAAAGTTATCATTTATCTCTAAAAACACTAACTAACATTGATTATATTATCAAAAAAAGAATTGAAATTTATTGCTCAAATCCGTGCGTAATACTCTAATAGTTAATTAATAGACGCAAAAGCCGTTCAGGCTACAACACTTGTTTCTTCCCATTATTTGGGGGTTTCCAATCGAATTTTTTATACTATAAGACTTAGATTTTCGGTCGATAAAAGCGAGTTACAATTTACAATCAGTTGTATTGTGGTGGTCCCCACGGTGTACCAACTAGAGTGGCGGCGTAGCGTGCGGTGGTTAGAATGTAGGTGATAACGGTGGTCTCTGTCTATTACAATTTGAAAAACACTTTTGGGTGAACTACTACATGCCCATTCATATGCGTCTTGATCCTATCCCTCCGTCCCGTTTCAGTTGAACCCAAAACCTGTATAAAATTGCCCAGAATCACCCATTTCCAATGCTTCTGGACTCAAATTGCCAGCTATAGACTTCCGTGATCAATTTGGCAAAGGCTTTTAGTCATTCAGATCAGGCAGAAGATTGAAGGCACGTCAATGAGATCATTTATCACCTTCGTTTTTGTTCACCATCTGTTTTGTAATAGCATTTTAATTTCCCCATGTAGTTCTCTATGTTTTTGAGAGGTCGATGGCCATGGCATGTAGATTTCAATGCATCTCTCTATTGTAATTCCTGTGTTTTCCTTAACTTTTAATGTAACCTTCTTTCTTATATATTTTATGTTTTTGGTCAAAAAAATAAAATAAAGGAAACCACTTTGTTCTTCACCAAACATTGATATGGAATTAATACAATCCTAGTAAGATTGTTCTGTTTTTTTCAGACTCGTTTATGTAGTTTAGATCATTTGTATCATATACTCTCATCAATTACTAATATAGTATGTGATTCAACATGTGCTTCAATTACTATTGGTCTATTCTTAGAAAAGCAAGTGAAAGTTTAATCACTTTTCTAAATAGGATACATGCATAAATGAAAAAAAATTCCTAGAAATTACTTTATTCTTCTCTTGTTCAGTAACTTGGAACTTTGAACCGCAAGGACTTGGTTCAAACCGATGTAAAATGGAAGTGATAATAAGGAAATATAATCATTTATAAATATATATATATATATATATATATTAAAGAATTGCATATGATCCCTTAAAATCAATTACTCAATCCTTATAAACAGTAAAGTTTTTTGTCTTAATTATGTACCATATATCCCTTAATTACTCTACCTCTATATCTTAATATACTGTAGGTTTTTTGTCTTAATTGAAATATATTATGTATTTTCTAAGGCACTTTGTTTATAGTTGATAAATGGAGAAGGAGTGGGGAACGATTTTGCTACTACTCCGTAAAACATACGTCGTTGTTTTCCCGGTACTCTCTCATTATACTTATGAGGGTAATCGGTGTTGAGGAAGATATGAATTGTTATGACACATACCGTTTATATATTGCGAGTTTGTTTGTCGATTATTTGAGGAGCCAAACCATGTACCTATATATTTCGTGTTCTTATCTTTTTATGTTTACTTATAATTGGATATAGATTGTTGTTTTGATTTTTTGTTGCGTTGATTTTTCAGGTGTCCCGATTGATCCCAACAGTTGTTACAGTTTGAAAAGAACTTTGAAGTTTGGACCAAATCAGATATAATATGAACACATACATCGGAATCTATTCCGTAGAGATATGATTGAGTAATCTGATTCTTCAAGAATACTTGTGGTCCATTCTAAAAGAGTATGTGTTGACACAATTTCAACAAGTAAAACCAATTTAACACCACCAACAGAAACTACTAAAAACAAAGAAGATCTCAACCCAAGTTAGTCGATGAGTGGTCAAAAGCAACAAACAAAATTGTAGTCGGCAAATTTCAGTCGAAGATAATATAAGAGATAATGCTAAATTGACCAATTATTAACGATTGAATTTGACACCGGCGTTGGCGTTGTTGTACTTGTAATGTGCAACAGGGCAAGTACCAAGTCATAACTCATATCAATTGTTCTCCTTGTTGGAAAAATAAGGTTCAAATGACGATGGATTAAATCTAGCTTTCTTACTTTCCCTAATTCATGGCCCATAAAACAGATAATTTATTCTGTTATTTGGAGACACCAAAAACATATACTCAAAATCGATTTTAGGAAGCATACACATTGCTTCTAGGAAATTTAGACACAAACATGTTGGTAACCTTAGAACAAACTTTCATGTCAACTCACGTTCAAAGAATAGCAAAGCATACACATTGGTTCTAGGAGATTTAGACGCAAACATGTCGGTAACCTTAGAACAAACATTTGTGTCAACTCACATTCAAAGAATACCGATAGTACTTTAGGCGAGTAGTTCAAGTCGGACAATACCACTGCTAATCATTCGTTGATATCCTTTTATGTTTCCACTCATTCGTTTATGGTTTTGTTTAGATTTCATTTGATGTAGTTCTATCATAATTAATTACTTCTTGAATTTGTTTGATTACTTTGTTATTGTATCATACTCTGACTAGTTGTAACTGGAAAATGTCTTCTGGTACGTGACTTTTTACCTACACTCCTAAGTCCTAGCTCCAAAGAGAAAACAAACACAAAAAGGGATATGAATCCATACCTACAGGCTATGTCAAAAACCAGTGAGGTTAATGCTTAATGACACCATATATTTATGATATAAGACTCAAAGTACATATTTAGGATACTTGTGATGTCAAATAGTTATAGCAACTTTTATAACTTAACGCTAGTGGATAACAAGGCAACCATTACAAGAGGTGTATACGAAACATACACTGCATATCATAATACATAAACATGGTAGACATGTGGGTAGATTTATTTAAAAAAGAAACCACGACGTGCAGGCTTCCTCTTAGAGTAGTCAACAATCAGAGTCCCACCATACATCTTGGCAGCCTCATAGCAATCCACCACTGTCTCAGCTCTCATAGTCTGAACCGGGGCAACATACACTTCGCGCTGAACCATATAAGTTGGTTCTGGTTGATACTGATAGTAAAACAAGTTTTTTGGGGTTTGAGTTGGTGGAGCTCTTGATGACGATGGCTTGGACTTATGCCCACTAGAGAAACCATCAAGGACAGCAAAAGCATCTGCACCAATCTTGGAAAGCTCATTTTTCGACTTGAAATAATACGACATACTTTTGAAGGAAGTTGGTTGTTAAGGTGAAGGTGATGGCCTAAAGGATATGGTTTGTTGTACTTGCTAATGATGAGCATATGAGGGACTGTGAACCTTTATATCGAAAGTTAGCTTAGTGTAACTATTAAAAAATCAGTTGTTTGCAACATTATTCGAGGGTTGCCAACCTTTCGTGTGCCACACTTTAGAATCATGTAAAGACATATATTCTCTTTCAAATGGGAGTACACCTAACATGCAATGATGCAAATATATACACCTAAGATGACATAAGCATATCAACAAAAAAAGACAACGAAAATTCAACGCCCCAAAAGAATAATGTAGAAAGTTACCTGACAAAAAGGTAATAGAAATGAACGTAAAATTGGGACCTAACGTATACATTTTAAGAAGAAATAACTTTTGACTCCGTTACAATTACTTGTATGCGATACGATGAAAAGATGTCATTCATAAGTTTTGAATTTCAACCTTTAAACATGTCTATGGAGTCTGGGCCATGACTTTATGACAACCACATCTAAGAAACACAAGAAATCGTCACTTGCCAATGATGAAATTGACCCACTCTTGAAAAAATGCATATAAAATGTTGTTCATGGACCTAACGAACCTTGAATAAATTTATAACTTCAAACTGAATTATATGTTCGCTGTTTCTGTACAGAAACGAGAAAAAGACTGATTTCGCATTATCAAAATCCGTTAGTCAATGATATATAAGACATGGAATATTTATAAAAATCTTCAAGTCTGTACCAAAATTAGTTTCGGAATTGACCCAACTGACCTGTTTCAACCCCCACAAATAAAGTTCGTATTACATTTCCATGTAATCAAGATTGATTTACTCTATAGAAATTAATAGAGTAAACTGAATCAGAAGAAAACAATAGATATTGACTCCAATGAAAAGGATAACACACAAAAAGCAACAGAATGGAACTCAATTACAGATTTGTAATTGCTCTATATATTAAAACCTAAAGGAAACTAGTTGGATGTTTGATACAATCTCTCTCCACTTTATGTTTAAGGGGCAGGTTACAAATCAAAGTGAATTAATTTATTACCTAAACACAGGAATATGTTACGAATGTTTTCTTGAATTTGTATCAGTGTTTCTCCATGGATTGAGAGCTTCTCGCATTGCCTGAGCTTCTGGTGAATTTTCCCATGCCTTCTTTTCTGACTCAAGAACCGTCACTTTGTCATCTGTCCTTACAAACCAGATGCAAAAAACAATAATTAATAAGAAATTCCTTTTAGATGCAAAAATAGAAGGTATTTGACTAACATCGCCTGTTGTTTGGAGAAAATAAACAGACTGCAGTGAGTGACAATGAGATGTGGTTTGAGACCATTAAATCTAATCGATAAGGTGGCAAGACGAGCAGGCTGGATAGGTTAAGTAACAGACTAACAGGTCAAAACCGTTGGAGTTACATTGGGTCAACTTTTAGCACAGGTCAATCTTCAAACACTTTTCCTATTCTTCATAGATAAATTATGTGATATATAAGATTACAAAACAGTATTATTACACTAAAAGTCCATATCTTCAGAAACAAAACGATTCAAGATGTATGCATTAAAGATCAACTTTCAAACAGTTCAACCAATTATATTTCCCCTTTATCTGATTTGGCTCATTTGAAATCGTCACCTCTAATAATCGTACATGCTTATCACACAAGTACTTGTGAAAATGACAGAAAATGTGATGAATGATTTCCAGAAAGGCTGTAATGCTGAATAAACACAATCATTTTCATTAAAGAACAATCATTTAAAAAACATCGTTCTGGTTGTTCTAATGCTCACATAATCTGTAAGATTTATAGAAGAAAATGGCCCAATTGAAAATTAGTTCTAGCTGTGAGATTAGCTCACGTAGCCAATTCCACGATAAATTTCTCGACCCCAATGTATGCTTTTTTCAGAGAAGATATAAAATCTCGATGGAAAAAAAAAACCATCCGTCAATTTGATAGTCATGAGACCAAATATTTGCATTCCCATCTTTCTTGATTATTGGAATGTTACACAACATAGTTTGAGGTACCCTCCACCTAGCAACATTTTCCGATGAACCATTTACAATTGCATAGAATAAGCTTGGATGTACTCGTATAGAATGTCCAAAGATACTCTCATGTTTATCCTATAATCAATTCTTCATTTCTTATCTAACCACAAGGTTTTCTCTACATTATGTTCTTCAATGATATCTACTATAAATTCCAATAAGGAGTCTCAACCCTACGTAGTGATACAAACATGAGAGTTAAAATTCCAAATGGAAGGACCAAGCAATTGGGTAGGGACATGTAAAAATAATGTAAGACCCAAGCATATAACTCATTAACTACCATCTCAACATTCAACAACGACGAATGGCCATTTGGCATAGACATATGACAGTTTTAGCAGCATGAAGCTTTTGTTGGTCTGTTTTTCCAATCATCGACAAGTAATAAAGTTATTCAATTCCTTCTATTTGTCCATTCTTCTAAGAACTTTATTATCTAATTACAAATCCACATAGATCTAGTTGTAAATTTAACATTAATACTAATCCGTGTCTCCCATGTTGTATTGTGTGATGTAATTGTCATGTTTCACCAAAATATTTATGAACTCGTGTCAACTTAGCATGTCAAGAAATCTATCAATCTGTTTCTTGAACAAATAATAAGATGGGTATAGCTAGCATTCACGAGTTCTCTAAACGCTAAAAACACGCAGAGGGAAATCTCGGACCCACTTATAACCTACTACCTATACTGAATTATGATAAAATCAAATCCATTTCATACAGATATGAAAATCGGAAATTGTTAAAAAAGCAGACGCCCTAACTTCATTAAAAGATGTAATAATAGCAGAAATAGGAAAAGTGTGACTAACAGAAACCAGTTTTGATCATGAAATACTCCATTGATCCTCCAATGGCTGCAGATACAACTGCAATCTTCACATACCAATCCAGAAACTTCATTGATTTAAAGCGTGAAATACTGAATGCAGTCGTAACTGGGGAACTCAAATCCTTAGTCCGGTAACTCTAGGTCTTTGAGGTAAAGAAAGCTGAAATCTGAAAACCAAATGTCAACAGAAAGCTTCTAAGATTTGAATAGCCATAAACTGAACAATTTAATTCAGAAAAGTGCAATAATACTAAATAAATAAAACATATTTTTGTAAAAAAACAATGAAGTAAACATAGTCAGCAATGCCATAAAAGATCCATTAAGAAAAAATTAACAACAAACTTTGTGCCAGAATATTTTCGTAGAAACTTAATGGAAAATTATTGAAACTCAACTGGATTACATTATACAATTAGTGAATTCAGTTAAACCCTATACACATATAACAAAAATGATAATCATATGCAGTAAATTCAGTTACTTGTCAATTTATCTAACTCATGACAAAGCCCTAAAAATCAACAACCATTGAATAGTAGGATTAAATGATAGGGTTACCTTTTATATCAGCAAAATTTGTATTATAAACAACAAAGATGACAGAACTTTAGACATGAATTCTTGAATTGAAGAAACAGATTGATTGATGAATACTTACCTTCGAAAAGGAGAAGAAAAACAAATTAAGGTCGTGAGAGAGCGAGAAACAGATCGAAGGGCGGAAGGGTTTTTTCTTCTTTAAAAGTTTATTTTATTTTATTCTTTATTTTCTGGATAAAGAAAAAAAGAAAATTTTAACTCGAATATAATGACGCCGTAAATTTTGAGCTCGTCTTGTGTCGATTTTAACCGTCAACAACTTACCCTAAAAAGGATAATATTTCAATTATCAATCGACTAGATAGTTTTGAGCTCCACTTTAGTTAATTTTTACCATCATATAAAACAACTTCACAGGATAATATGTCAATTATCAATCGAGTAGGTTGCAGTAAATTCGGATGTTACATGTTAGTTTTCATCATCTATATTCTGGGCTTATTGACCGAGGATATCATACGTACGTGATGTTAACTGCGAATAAATTAGGTCAATGAACAATATGTTTTTCTTTCAAAGTATTTACATTTTTTTATCAAATAGAAACCTCAGAATTTAATTTTTTTTTTATTGGTTTCGTCTTCTAGGTGATGTTAGTACGTCCATAAAAGAAGTTAATAACAAGCCATGCATGCTTAGAATCCAAACACTAACAAAAATTGACATATGACTTGCAAGGCTGCGACCCAAATATTGTATCTAGAGGATCATTTCGAAATTGCAAATGAGTAGTTTGTTTTGTAAAACAAAAATGTCATGAGCCCAATTCTAAAATAGTCCAAAGTATCAGAGGCCTAACTAAAGTTGTACGTCCAAATCCAGTAGACACCTTTTATCAGTGAGAAAAAGCATTGAATAATAGAATTGGCAACAAAACAGTTTCTAAATGGACGCAATTTCGTCTCATACGATATGAACACAATTTGACGATCAAATTGTGGGTACGCGAAAGATGCATAGACACGTTTTAAATTATCCGAGATGAAAAAAATGATCTCGACGACTTTACATTACAAAATACATTTGACATCGTAATTGGTAAAATTACAGAGGATAGTCGACATTTGAAATAAATAATTTCTAACAATAGCAACATTTCAAAAGGCAAACAACTAGCTATGACCTCTCGATTGTTGTTATACTTCTTTTAACCTTGTTTCGAATACATAATGTTAAGAATACATATAACTAAAATTATATTTTTTCATTTCTTAATTCAAAATAGAATGTTAAGATTAGATAAATATGAAGACGTTGAACAACTAATTAACTCTATAAAGATGGATACGTAATAAAATAATATAGTAGATACACGTACGTCCAAAGCATCATAAGACTTTATAGTTTGTGAAGGCTAATTTGGTAAAAGAAAATGAGTGCGTCAAAGTCCAAGGTCTTCGTAATGTTATAAACTTTTGCCCCGAATCCCGGGCGACATATATGTGTTGGGTTTTGGAGAACGTGCAGAAAATCCGATTCTGACCCACAACGACAACCTTCTTTTGTCAGGATAAAAACACTAGTACCATCCCTGGGTGAAAGGATTTCGGTTCTCTCCGACTCTTTCCTTTTTCTCTTTTATCATCGGCTAGTGATTTGTATACCATCAAAAATTGATTATGCATTACTAGTTGTGTACATGTACAAAATTACTAAAATATGAGTGGTTATGCATAATTTTCTATTTTTCTTAGTGTTGTACAAATTACTAGTTTTATTATCAACCAATATTAATTAATATCATCTAAGTCGTCTTTGTTACAAAAGTTATTTAACATTTTAGTATTGTTTTTCCGAAAATAAAATCAATGTAATTCTTGTTGCGGCAACACATTCTTCGCCAAATAAAGAAAATGTCAAAATACTAAGGGAGCCAAATATCAATTTGGATGATTGGTTATAACATGGAATAATCATCTTGACTGTATATGGTTAGTCAAGTGTAGCCAATTACAATTGACAAATATAGGAAAGTGTCAACAAGTCTAAACACTATATTTTAATCTTAATCTTAATTATATATAAACCATCGTCATCTTTTTTCTTCAAATTAGACTCAACAATAGTTAATGTCCAAATTACCCTTAAAAATCATTAATTACTTTTCAAATAAATTTCTAATTTATAAATTACAACCCTTAAGTTTTAAACTTTACATATCCTTAAATTAAACTTTTAACAATATATCTGTAAATAATAAAATCTATAAATGTCAAATTAACTATTTATTTTCGCAACTATACACGAGTATAATGCTAGTATGTATATTATACATACACACTTACATATATTTTTGTATAAAATTATATATCTAGAAGAGGTAGACCTGTGGTATCTTTAGTTATGAGTCATGACCCTAGGTTAAATCCAAATTTCCCATACGTGCAACTGTGTATACATGCATATATATTAATTTAATTAATAAATACTATACTCATTTAACTTAACAACTAAAATGTAATGCATACATTTAGTGATAGCATGCATGATTAAAAAGATAACTTTATTAATGGAAAAAGACAAAACCATCTTAAGAAACTGTGCAATCTAACAACTATTCTACCAAAATCCAAGTGGATCACATTTGTTTCATATTAACCCTTGACTAACTTTTTTTTCTTAATATTTCTTCCCCACTTTTTCAATAAATCTAGTAATCTACTACTCTTTTTAATCATAATTAGGAATATTGGGCAGAACATGGGCTACGGGAGCACCACAAGTGTTAGAAGTTTATAATAATAACAAGTTAAATTAAATATAAAGAAAACAGATGTACATTGACGAGTCTTACTTTTGGCTATTTACGTAGTAGAAAATAATATATTCTTGAGGAAATTTTAGTTTTGTTTGATAACCTTTTTGTTGTTTGTTGTTTTTCGCATATAATTGTGATTTCCAAGAAACAAAGTGATTTGTTACGCCATTTTCTTTTTATTCGTACACCTATGAACATATTTTATATTGCTTTAAAATTTTATCACGAGGATAATTATCAACAATCATCATGGCGTCACAGTATAGAGCGTTGTGATGTTTTCAAAAGAGATTTTAGCTTCGAGCCTTTTAGGTAAACATTGTGAGATAACAAGTGAAAGGTTTTGAAACAATTATGGAGATACTCTCGATTAGGTCGTGCACATCTTGTCAGTAGTAGTATTGATATTCAAACGTAAATAAATAGACAGAAAAATCAATCTAATTTATTTAGTGATTTAAGTGTATTATCTTTATTCATTATATTCATTCATGATGCTATTTATGATCGATGATCGAATTATGTTGATTTTTAAACTTATGCATTTATGTATGTTAATCATTTTTTATATGTAGAAATAGGATCTGTCGTGCATGAGTAAGCTGAACGGAAAACATAATTCGTTCATCCATTATGAAAAGTTATTAGTCATTTGAAAATTGAACTGCTTCATTTTTTGTCCTAACATGAAAACGAGTATCGATGTATTTAATTCATATTTATACATAGACACACGACGTATTGTGGTGATAGAAATAGTCTATCTATACTTTTGTAAGAATAGAAAACCAAAAAGAAGACTAATTATACTCTAAAATTAAGTTTTATAGATACATAAATGTATGTATTTTGTTAATCACGATTCTTTTGTTTTTAAGTGATATATAATTAATAGAAAAGGGTCAACTCTAATTGATCATAATCATTATTTTCAAAGGATGGGTCAAGGGTTATGACTTGAACATGATGAAGTCTAATCTCACTTGAAAAGATATCCTCATAATACTCCTTTTTCCTTCAAATACTCGCCTTTACAACATATACATGTTCATATATTATAACTTTCAGTAACGGTAGGAGATTACACTTATTTTTAAAACACACGGAAACAAAATAAAATATGCTAATTTAAAAATCGTAAATGTATAACCAACGTTCACACACGCGTCTACATATAATATATATATATATATATATAATATAAATGATTTATAGAGAAGTTTCAAATCTTGAAGAATGAGTAAAATAAATCTTAGTCCTTGATTTTTTTATAAATAACTATTTTTAACATTCATTTGTGATGAATGTCAAATTTTGAAATTATTTGTGATTTTTAAAATTCATTTATAATAAAATCAAGGGTTAAATTCATATAATATGTTAACTTATCACTGTATATGGAGCATTTTATTGAATTTATTATGGTTTCAGTATAACTATTTTATACATATCTTAAAGCATCAATAATATTTATTAGAGTTGTCGTTATCATTAATTTAACTATATGTAATTTTGATGATTAAATTTTTATTGTTTATAAATCATAAAACACAATTAATGAGAAATTACAATAGGTGCATTTTTTTAGAAAGGCAAACTTAAATCACTTATCTCGTACATTTACACATATATATACAAATTGTTATTTATACTTACGAGGTTTGAACTCATAACCTATAAATTGATGGTCACATTTCGCTTAGATTGTTTAATTTTATTTTGTTTTATTATCACAACTTAGATTGAATTTCGTCAAAAGAAATCAAAAGTTGAATAATAATTTTAAAACAAATGAAATATAAAAACGATAACTCGAAGTTGAATACTAAAATCAAGGAAAAGGGGTTGACCCATTCGAATTTGAATGTAATTAGTAGTGTATGTTGTTCCCAAAGCCATTTTGGCATGTGCAGTGCAATCAAAAAGTGGTAAAGGGCTGTTAGAAACTTGAAAGTGTCATGTTGGAACTTCTAATT
This sequence comes from Logfia minima, assembly GCA_963921325.1. Classification (NCBI taxonomy): domain Eukaryota; kingdom Viridiplantae; phylum Streptophyta; class Magnoliopsida; order Asterales; family Asteraceae; genus Logfia; species Logfia minima. The sequence continues at coordinate 6,870,756 of OY992764.1, read as the reverse complement.
AATTGGATTTCTCATCCCCACTAATATTTTTTTCTATTACTTTTTTCAAGTAATGTTCGAAATTTCTAGTTAACTAAAACGTTTAATGAAATGTAATTAGAGGTAAATCATGGGCAATTGAAAATTTCAATTAATTATATCTAATACTTAAAAAGGATTAATATAATGATATAAGGGAGTAGTTTTGTTGTTCAGTGTTTAGGAAATTTTGAAGACCCATTTTAATCCACAGAAACGGTAACCTTAAAGTTCAACCCACGGGAGTGTTTGGTTGAGGGTAATAAGGGGTGTTGAATGAAAAAGGCAATGAATGAAGATATTTGATATTAAATAATACAATTGTTTAATTATTCGTTAGTAGATAATTATTTATTCCCTATCAAATCGGAGGGTAATAGATATCATTATCTATTACCATCTAAACAAGTAATATTTATATATTTATCTTAATTCGTTTGCCCGAAACCTTCCAACCCCATCTATTTTTTTGGTGAGATCAGGTTAAGGTTAGGATTAATAGAATCAACCCGTAATAACTCATGAAATTTGTCCCTTTTGACGCGATACCAACTCACCAAACCGATATTAACTCGAAAAATGCCAACTTCTATTTTCCTTTTTCATTCCGACTCCCCATTTTGAGCCAAGCGAACCCTGAGTTAATTCCGAAAGCATAATTTTATTTGTTGCTCAAACCATTTCGGTTATCTCGTTATTTTAACTTTTTTATTTAACAAAACAGTATGATTAAGGATACAGATCATATGATTTATTGTTAAAAGGTATAACTCTAAATATATAAAGCTACAAAGTAAAAACATCATTTTGCCAATTTAAACGAAGTTAAATATTAATTGCGAGCTAGCTATACGGGAATTGAAGTTAAGTATATTTAATTTATAAATTCACGTTATTATTGTTAGAGTTAATAAACAAATATATTACTCTACTTTGTAAAAATATTCAAATAAGTTACTAAATTATTAGTTGATTTAATTGTATTACTCAACTATTTTCATATCTAAATTAAACTTTTTTACATTGTAATATTTATAAGTTAAGTAACTTAATTAAGTTAACAAGTTAAGTAATCTACATATCATATTTTATTAAGTTTAATAATTCAATCAAACAAATTAATAATCTGATAGTTTAATTGAACATCTTTACATAGTAGAACAATCTATTTGTAAATTAGTCATAATTATTTTATTATTATTATTATTATTATATTATTTTATTATTTGGGTAGTATAATAAGTATGCTCCTTTACAAGTGTCAACCTTTTGAATTTGGGCTTTTTGACTGTAGGCTTTTATACTGGCTTTCAAAGGGACACACACTCACGGTCATCCCAGATATAATACCGTGTGTGTCAACAAGATACATGATTGGTACGTGTACACTATGATGACATGCCATTTATATATATATATATATTATTTTTATTTTATTTTTATTACTTTCATTAATTGTTTACTTGAGATGGACTTCCGACTCTATTAACGACAAGAATTCTTTGTCAATTAATTGGGTTTTCAATGAAATATCCTTTAATAAAACCACTAGTAACTTTCTTAATATATGTAGAAGACAGTGAGGAACTCCTTGGCTAGTTAAACAATGTAATACATCCAATTACGTGCAGAGGACACAAGAACAAAAAACAGTAGGCTATCTCGAACTTATACTTCATGACCAATTCTATTATGAGTAATGATATCTAGCTTTTAACTAGTAGATTTAAAAGTATAACTAATTTATTCATTGGTTGATATAATTTCTTTTATTTATTCTTAAACACTCAACTTCACACTTAATACGGAAAGTGACTTTTCATCCAACATTCAAGTTTCAACATCGGGTCTTTTAGTGGTTTACCCGACTTATAAGGTCACTACACTTCTAATGCTCTAAGTGATACAAGACAAATCGATACATGGTCTTCTAAATGACTGATGGACTAGTTAGTTACGACATGTTATCTAGACTCTACTTAAAACGGTCCCTTTTTTTTGTTAACTCAGTATAAACATGTCATAGCATTGTAATCGGTACATGCCATGTACGATGTAAATGAAGTTTAGTTAGTGGCTTGTTCAAATGATGGACCAACTAATTATTAATTTACTTTATATTAAATAAAATAAAGTTACTTCTTGCCGTAAGTATGGATTAAAAGCGGAACACGTCCAAATGTCCTCATATCTCTAATCAATTATGAGATTACATTTGTATATGAATTTTATACGATTTACCAAATTTTGAGATTTTATTGCTTTTTAATTATTTCTTTCCTTAATCAAATTCCCATGGATCAATCATACAGTACATGCATTCCAATCATGAATTCATAGTCTCTCTCTAAATCCAACATTACTTCATCATTACTACCTCTTGTGACATTATATGTTCCACTCATTTCCTTCCTATCATTCTTTCATTTGAAACAATAAAATATATTTTACTAGTTTGGAACTCTGTACAAATACTTAAATTGACCCTGTATTTACACATTGTATGTATTACCTCTTAACATTTTCCTATATTTTCTTTATCTAAATTTGTATAATGATGTTATTAGTTTGACATAAATTTATTTGAGTATATATATTTTTAAAAGTATATGAATACAAATTTTAACTTTTCATTTTTCATCAAAATTACAAAACCCTCACCATTTTAAAAGTTGAATATCTCAACATTGGCTAGCCAAAAAATTATAAAAATTGTACCATAAAATTGACCCTGTATTTTAACACATGTAATAGTCGCTAGTAACACATATGTTATCAGTTTTGAAAACCCATCAAAAATTAGATTAAAAAGTTCATCGAAATTATACCTTGTGATATGTCTAATCGAAGATGAAAAAACGTTGATTTTATAGTATAATTTTAATAATTTTTCGACTTGTCGTTTTTGAGATATTTAATTTTAAAAAATGTGAGAAAAGTAAATTTTGGTAAATAAAACACTCATATTGATTCTCTCATTCTAAAAAAAAAACTCATACTTATTTAAACTCCATTAGTTATCCTATTAAATTTTATATAAAACCAAATATCCTACTTTCATCTAATCAGCAATAATGCTAACAAGTGTTGTTAGCTCTATTATTTAATACATTTTGGTTTTCAGACTACATTTTACATCCGATCTTTAGTTCAAAATGTATTACATTATTTAGCTATTAGAGATGATAGACACATCAAGCATTTTTGTACATATATCATAATATTATACTAGTAAAACGCATCGTACAAACTATTACCAATACCCTTTTGCTATAAGGTATGTATATTCAATATTTATATATACAAGTTGGGATTGATTATTGTGAAGTAAGTTTTTTACGTAAAACATATAAGACATAATTTTAATTGACACTTGACAATATATGTATTAGTGTGCATCTGTTTTTTGATGCACATTGATTCACAGTGATGTACATTGGTTCACAAATTGTAACTGATAAGTTCATCTAAATCAATCTTTATCTTTCGTTAATGTTTGTTTTACATGAACTGAACGCTTTATCAGTGTAGCTATTAAAGGAGGTAATAACAGTGATGATATATGATAACCAATACGTGATAAGAAATTGCTTTAAATGATTCAACCATTTACATTAGATTTTTGTAGACTATGCAAGGTAAATAGAGTTACTCCCTCTGTCTATACAACAACGAAAAATATGTAGCTTAAAAAAACTGCAATCTTTACATTATTTCACCAATAATATTTTTTTTCCGTCTAAAGGCTTTTTCATCATTTGAGTTTAGAATCGGACAATCCATTTGGACCATTTGAAAATAAATAAATTCAGGAACGATGGGCATACTTAACATGAGCACGCATGATAATGATTTCAATTATTTATTCTTAAGAATTTTGAGATATTATTCTAAACTCTTTACATATAGGTATAAATAAAACAATCCTAGAATATACTTTATTTGATCACATATATATATATATATAAAATAAAAACAAAGGAAGTTTTTATTGTAATATTTACTTTCATAATAGTTTTATGAACTAGATTTCTAAGTTAGATTAGACACGAGAGGAGTAATAATTAGTGGATCATGCACATTGATCTTTACTTCTCTTATCAAATCTTGTTGATTAAGGATACTTTGTATATTATGCAAATCTCTCTCATTCTCTCTCCCTCTCTCCAGCCTCTATAAGAACTCTGTCCTTTGAAGCAAATGTCATCCACACTTACACTCTTGCACTCCCTATTTCTCTTAATACACACACCCCCACACACAAAGATAGCACATACTTCTCTATTTTTTACTCTAGTAGAAAAATGTCTACATCCAAATCTTCAAGTAAGCTAAAATCCCTTGAAACCAACAACTCTCATATTGACATGGCGTTTACTATACTTCAAAGGAACACATCCATTCCTCAACCAATAGAAAGAAGAGGCCGGAAAAAGGAGGCTGAGCCCGGGCGTTTCCTTGGCGTTAGACGGCGGCCATGGGGACGATACGCTGCTGAGATACGAGACCCCACAACCAAAGAAAGACATTGGCTTGGAACATTTGATACTGCTCAAGAAGCTGCCCTTGCATATGATAGGGCTGCCCTTTCAATGAAAGGCACTCAAGCAAGAACCAATTTCATTTATGCTAGTGATCATGATAACAATGATCATTTTCATTCTTTAATCTCCCCTATTGATGTACAAACCCTATTTCAACCTACACAATTCTTCAATTCACCACCTGCTCACCAACCTACTATCCCCAAACAACCAATTAACCCTACTATACTCCCTCAAATTAACCCTAACCAATTAGGTATTGACACGTGGCAACAGTCAACGATTGATGACAATCATACCTTCTTGATTAGTGAAGATGATAAGTCTGGTTATCTTGGCAGCATTGTACCTGATGATTACTTAAACCCTAGAGATAACAATGGATGTAATGTGAATATAAGTCATCATGATGATTACTCAAACCCTAATAGTCAAGTTTTTGGTTCAAATGATGACATATGGGGTGGTAGTGAGAGTTCATGGGAGACGATGAATGGATACGATTTGTCAGCAATTGTGAATTATCAAACACCAACATCAGTGGCTGATGAAGAAGGGGGGATGGTTGGTTTATTTGATACGAATTCGAGCTATGATTTTATGGTTGGTGCTAGTAGTAATGTGACCAATAGTTCAACTAGTACTATTTGCTCATACAATGACATTTTTGGTATTGGATACTCTCCTTGATTTATGTCTTGAGTTTTGTGTGTTGAGTTATGTTTGTTTTTCCTAGTTACATGAAATATATATGTATTAATGTAAACTTGAGTTTTGAATCTATAATCACTTGTGTTAATCACGTTAACTTGTTTCGGTAAGTGATCCATCCAATCCTCGAATGTACTATGATATGATGTATATATGTATCAACATTTTTTTTATAAACCCTTAACACAAGGCAACGACAACACTCCATCGAACAACCCCATGATACGGATCTCATGTTAAATTTACGAGTCAAAATGATGATAGCCTAATGTCCGATACCTAATTAACATTCAAAGTAGAATAACGCAGAACTATCCTGTTCATTTTTGAATGCATAGAATAAACAAGCTAGCTTATAATATACAATTGTTTTCTAAGACCTTCAATTATCATCTTGTTTTTGATATTTTATCATCTTATTTCAGTTTTAAATTAGAAAAAAGAAGAACAGAAAAATTATGGCGCTTTAAGCAAATGCGGTGTATAACGTACATTTGCAATATGTTTCTTTTTTAATTGATCAAGGGCCTTGCCAATCCTCCCCAACTAGTAAACTAAAACCTAAATTCCTTTTAAAAATCTTATTTTGTTGCAAATGTATTACTTAACTTCAATCAAAGCTGTAGAACTTTATTTTTTAAAAGGGAAAATTGTATTAGCAACTAGCAAGAACCTAGAGCTCTAAAAATTTGATTACAATGTCATAAATAAGGAGGAACTTGGATCACGAGTCCAATTAATCAATCTGGCGGGGTATACATTTTTTGACCTACAAGAAATTCACAATAAGAAAAGCTTGAGACCATCCTTCATTGTGTCGGTCCTCGCCTATTTTACATTAAAAACTACCTCTTTTCTCTACGGCCAAATGGTCCAAATGAGGGTATGAACCACCACAACGAAGCACTGTACATGTTTCTAGCTTTAAGAAAAGGAAGAGGCATAGAAAGTTGGAAGATTCATTTAAGTGATTCAAACATCGGATGTTGTATTTTAATTCTACCATTCAAACAGACTTCTCCACATTTTTTTTTTTGTGCAATTCTACATTCAAAGAACAGACATATGTGTTTTCACTTTTCTGATCGTTATTGCAAAACGAGCAGCAGATGGAATGACATTCTATATATCTACCCTCCATGAAGATCATATCAAAACTGGTTTGGGTTTTCAGTGTCTTTATATCTACCCTCCATGATGTGATATTAACATTCATAGGCATTAGATTATTCCACATAGAGTCGCTTTCCTCCACCGTCACTTCATTCTGATTGCGACTTAAGATATGTGCGATGATTTGTACACCACCAAAAGTTAACCATACACCATTAACCATCGATTACACCATTGTAATGTATAATACTTTAAAACATCATTATTAGTGTATGACTAATTTTTGATAGTGTACAAATTATCACAGGTGATATTGTACATTATAATTAAGCTAACGGTAATATGAGATGCCCAGATGGGGACACTAGGTAGCCCAGTCCACTGGTTATCTCAATACTTGGTCATTTTAAGGCCCCTTTTGGCCAGCCGAAAAAATAAGACGTTAAATTACTTTCCAATGTTGAGCCCAATAATCTCAAAAATTAGCCCAACTAACCAAAAAATATTGAATCAATCTTTCACAATCGTTTGCTAGCTTCCAAAACTGATTAATATCAAACTACTGCAAGTATTAACTATTTAACTGCATGTCTTAACTACAATGGCAATGATAAATTAATTATATATTAGTACTAATTAATGATTAATGATGATACACTTACGTTAAGTGGTATTTGTAACCTAACAATTCGTATTTTTTTAGCCTTTTAGCTTATTGCATTATAATAATACAATAAACTCTTTTCACTTGGCAAACACTTTTTAAGATTTTTAGCTAATCCATGGTAAAAACTCCATTGTTATGAACTTAAGGAGTTAATTGGGGCTTATTGAAAAAATAGTCTTTTAAGCTCATAATACGAAAAGAAAATACTCTTTTTTACTTGTTGCCTAACCCGACTCAAAGATATATAAATTTGAACTCGGTATTAGCCGCTTCTGGGAACATTACTTATTATTTAAACACGATGAAGGTTAAACATGAACAATAAACAATTGCAAGATTCTATTTATTCGCCAACAGTTTCTAATTAAAACTTCGATTCATCAACAATAATATTAAGATCTAGTAGGTCCTGGACCAAGAAATTTAAACAAATACACTGATAGAACAATTCCATATCCCCTTTTTGTAACGACACCACTAGATACAAACCAAATAAATAAATAAAAACATATACATCAAACAAAGACAAACACACTAATTCATTCATGTCAATATACAAGTACGAAACACGCAACCATTAAATTCCAAATACATAAACGATAGAGTAAATTATTTAAATCGTCCCTATGCTTCCACATTTTCTTCACCGTTCGTCCATAACTTCTAAAAATTATTTGAATTGCCCATTTCTCGAAACTCAGTTCACCAGTAGTCCAATTTTCACACCTCGTTATTGTTAGTGTTGATGATGATAATGACATCGATGTTGTTGTTCATGCTATTATCTTGATGATGATAATTGGTGCTCCTGCTGTTGCTATTTTTGTTGAAGGGGACAAGATGAAGTTGTCATTTTTTAATTTTATTATTGAATTAAAAAGTAGTAGTAGTAATAATAAATCAGAATAGAAATAGATAATGTGTGTTAATGGAAAAGACTAAAAGCCTTATCGTGTGCGGTGCACGTGTAGTGCCTTAACAGTTAAAATTAACGAGTATAAAAAATGAACTACCGGTAAACAAAATTTCGAAAATTAGACAATTCAAATAGTTTTTAGAAGTTATGGATGAACGATGAAGAAAACGTAAAAGCAAATGAACAATTTAAATTATATACTCTATAAATGATATATAACCATATATATTTTTTATCAATATATAACCATATAACCAAAATCCAAAAATGAGACGGTTTCGTATCCTTTTTTCATAATGATGATAACTATAAACTAACAAGAAAATACTAACAACAAAACAGATACAAAGACAGTGGTTCATGCCAACAATAAGTTCCAAGCATATACTCATGAGTTTTAAGAAACTTTAATGATATTCACCGAGTCAAATGTTACTATAGAACAATTGCATGTACGGAATTCTCCTGAAAGAGCAAAATCATTAAATTATTTTAATCGTGTTTAACACTTTCTAAGAAAACAATTAATTAAAATAGCGTTGTTAGGTTCAACTGACCAAATCAATTCATTTGATGCGAAGAAGTAACTACTTACAATGTCAGATCCATAAATTTTATCATAAGAAAGTTTATCATGAGAACACTATATAAATATTTTGCATTTTATTTGGGCTATTCTAAATCGTGTAACTCTTGAACCGTGATTGAGTTTTATGCTATAATTTACTCCAGCAATCTCAAATTATATGTTAATTTTACTACTTTTATTTATCGTAAAATAATTATCCACTTCTAAAGTTAAATATATATTAATGATTATATATTTCATATTACTTTCAATTTTAAAAAGTAAACAAAGCTCAACGAGCACATTTAATTAATGTTACAAGGTTAAAATTGTCATTATATTAATGCCAAATCTACAATTAATGTGAAAGATGTACTTTCTAACTTGTAGACAAATAATTTGAGATGGAAGAAATGAAGTAAGCTTTATCATTATTGGGTTGAGACGTTAACTAGTATCATTCGATTTCAATTATAATTTGTGAAAATGTTCAGTTAATTTACTGAACTATTAATTTGTTTGAGTGAATTACTGAACTAAATTCATGAGCTAAGTAACATGACCTACGTTATAACATTTATAAGTTCAATGACCTAATTAAATTTATTAGTTAAATAAATAGATATGTATGTATAATATTCATAGTTAAGTAATATACATTTCGTAATTTAGTAAGTTTAGTAATTTAACTAAACAAATAAATAGTCCAATAAATTATTTTAACATTTTTATAAAATAAAGTATTGTATCTGTTTATTGAACCTTAGTTGTATACGCAAATTATATATATGTCTCTTTTATATATGAGATTTAGAGCTATGACTTGTATCTAGCCCAAATATGGACTAGGTTATAATAATCGTCTCCATATACTTTTTGTATTAGCTTTTACTCATTAAACCAATCCTTAAATCTTAAATTATGGAGATATTTCATATGATGAAACATAAAACCAAGAAGGGTGGGCCTGGAATCTTTAATAAAACGAAAAAAGTTGGAATCTTTGGATCTACTTTTTATAATATTTCTCCTCGAAATTCGACGAAGATTCAAGTCTCATGGAAAATAATGACTAGTATGTGTGTTTGTTTATAAGAAAATTGTCAAAGAAGATTAAAATACTAATTGTTTAATATGCCTTCATCATTATAATATAAGTTGAAAGCATAAACGACAACCCCGAGATGCTGGGAGGAAAACGTTAGGAAAATAATGACATATATATGTGATTGGGAAATTTCATGATAGTCAACTCATTCGTGGTGTCTGACTTTCTTTCCATAATTATAAACAAAATTTAACATTATCGTTGTTGTCGTAACTAATTATGAAATACATTGAGTAAAAATATGTAAGATAAAAATGGGTTGCTCTGGACCCTCTGGTGTATTGAGTAAAGTTATAAGGCTTGAAACTGTCATTTTCGATATAAATACTAAAATACATGATCACACAATGCTTCTAGCACCAAATCTCCTTATTAAGTGCTAGTTTAGATTTTTTATATGATAGGCGTTACCCCATTGAACAGCACTTAGCAAACCATAGTTTCTTTATTCTTGTGGAGCGGTTGACTTAATTATAGAAATTTAAAATTAAGTTAGGTAGCTGTAATATTGAGTAAATTATTTTAACTAAAGTTAGGTAGTTGTAAATATTAGAAATTAGTGCGTTGAAATGCCTTCGATATTAGTTCAAATTTCACAGTGTTAATTTAAATTCATTTTGATTTTTTTATATAGACAACTTTCAAATATAGTTAATGTATATTAAGTAGTATTTTCGATTGAGTCAACTTGTATGAATGACATGTGACACCTTACACGTATGACACGTCAACAAAAGTATCATTAAACACAAACAATAGTAACATTTGAAATTTGAAATTTGAATACATACAGTAGACCAAAACAAAGTTGAATATGAACACTATAAAATTTAGAGTAAAGTTAAATGCTTTTCCCTCATTTATATCAATCGATTATCATTGATATTTATTTCTATTAAAACCTCCTTGGTCATTGGAATATCATTGATGTTTTGTTGCATTATATTTTATTATTATTATTGGATGGCTGCTAACAATTCAATTAGGTCATTCCTAAAATATGATCAAAAAATTTAACTTCTTTAGCACCATGTCAGTAATTCTTCTAAAAGACTGAACAAATATTGAATAACGTTAAAAATAACTGAAAAACTAAACTTTTATGGACTCCACTACTTATTTAATTTTTTCTTTTTTCAATTAATACAATTACAATTATAATTTTAAAACATGAATTTAAATAAAACACATTCATTAAAAAGAAAACATCACATTAATTAATTTAAAAAAGATAACATTGCATTTAATAATAAAAATGACATTGCATTTAATAATAAAAATGACATTACATTAACTAAAAAATAAAAATACGATTACAATATATATTAAAAAAAAAAGCTAAAAGTAAAATACTAGTCTAGTCGTCCTCGTTTTCGGGTGGTCGTCGTAGTCGGGAACGCGAACTATAATCGTGTTTCACTTCCTCTCTAGTTTGGTATAGCATTTCAAGAGTGTCGGGTGTCAAATTTGTTGGTATTGATGTAGCGGGAGACTTAGATGCTTTGAACATCGTTCGGTTATCCGCGAGCATTGTCCCTTTCTTCGCCTCATCTGTTATTGTTTTCGTACTCTTTTTTCGAATTATTGCGGATGTAATAACTTCTCGTGCATCCTCAATCAAATAACTTGTCAAAGTAGCATCCAACGAACCCAAACTTTTTTGGCATTTTTGACTTTTGGTACGACCTTGTGGACGGCGGTCAGGTCGTCTTGAATTAAATTTTGCAACATACTCGGATTTAGGTTCGGGTTCGAGGTCTCGTCGTCTTCTTCGAAATTGATCAGGCGGTAATCTTCTTCTTCAATCGGTCGTTTGTTGCTCATAGCACCATTGGGGGAAAAAGAACTTAATGTGTCATGCCTCCTCGTAATTAAAGTTCATTTTTTGGTTGTTCGAATTGTTGGCGCACATTCAACACAATGTTTACGTCCCCGTTTCTACTTTCCCACATTTCTTCAAGTTTTTTGTACATGACATTAAAAACTTGACATTCTTTTGAATTTTATTTCATTCGCCGGTTAGTTGACCCATAGATCGTTTGGTCTCAACTATTGAGTTGTATTTAGACATGATGGTGTTTCACAAAGACTTGCCCGTTTTGTGAATTTCCTAGCACCGCATTTTGCGAATCATCGATCCACCATTCCACCAAGATGTACTTTCTCTATCGCTCCAGAAAAATTGTATACCTTTCTTTTTTTCATCTTTTTGTGGTTTGGGTTACGGTACGAATTCGAATTTGTCTTCGACGGTGTTTGGACATTGTAGAATTGATTTTAGGTTAGTGGTGTTTGAAGGTATTGGCGAATTGTGGGTATTGGCCGAATGGTGAGTACTGGTCGAATTGTTGTTGTTGTGTTTGACAATACATATTTAGATGGAATTGAGACCGTGAGTAGTCGGGTGGGATTGAATACGGATTAACAAGAGGTACGTATGGAGCAAACTCATTTGACTTGAGTTGATATTGCTCGATCAAGATGCGGAAAACGAATCCGTCGGTGAATAAATGGTATTCGGAATAGGGTTGTCGAGTAAGTTGTTCCACATATCATTTGATTGTGATGGTTAAGAATTGTGGTATTTTTAAGCATTTTTTAGTATATATAATTGATATAGTTTGTATGTAAATAATAGAGTTTATGAGACTTGTAATTGTTGTTAAGAAAATTGTAGTTGTAGTTGTATGAAAAATATAATTAAGTTGTATGTATATATATATAAAAAATAAAAAATAAATTTTCAAATATTATTATTATTAGTGACATTTTTTTGTTACCGTTTAAAAAGATAAAAATTAAAAGGAATAAATCTTTTTGTTTGCATATACATCTTGCCGGTTGTATGTTTTGAAGCATCTTGACCAGGAAATAAGTGGAAGATGGGAGTCAAAAACCTACCAAGAAGGTCGATGCTATCGGCGTCTTTGTTGGGTGGCTCCGCAAAATGCAAAGTCTTAGTAGTGATACTCCTCGTCAAACCTTTAACTTTTTGTGAGATGTGACGTTGACTCATAAATTGGAGGCTTGTGAAGTACGTAAGCATCTACGAATTATTTTTTAACACACTTTACTTAGTTTTTTTAATAAATAAACAACAATGTTACACTTTCACAAAAATGTTTCTAGAAAATTTCTAATAAACCGGTGTGTCACAGTATCATAAAGAACGAGAAATAACAGAGAAAAGAAAAGTAAGTAATGTAATTGGTTCAACTTCTACACCAAATTGCTGTGGACTACTCAAGACCCTCGATCTATGGTTGATTACTTGATTTGATGATAACATATTATAAATGATGACTATTAACACAGTTTGAAACTTTGAATACATGTATAGAGCTCATAATCAATATAGTTAGAAACCTAAGTTGAGAGTTAAGTAATGTGAAAGTTAGTTATATATGTGTTTATACATTTGAGCTTGCCCCCTTGTCACTTGTGAGCTTTTAGGTCTTGGGACCATGATCACCATAAAAGGTTGTATATTAGACCTGACTAATCAAACCAGCGTTGGACACATAAAAAATAAGCTAAATAAAGATAGAACTTTAATTTAAGTTAAGGCATGTCATCTTCAAGCTATACAAGTTGGCTTGAAGAATGAAGAGTGTTTTGAATCTTGACATATCGATTCTAACATTGATATGATTACTCATTAACATTCTGTTGTCATCTTCAAATGATTTTAAGGTTGTACAAACTTATACTAACTTAAGAAGGCGCCCATAAACAGAGAAATGCGTTCTTACTTATCACAAGATAACAAGTACCAAGACATGCTGTCGGGAGTGTGCGGATAATCCTCCAATCATATTGAAGTTTCACGACGGTCTTTCATTATCTAGTGAAGGTTCTAAGATAGCAGCACCCATCATTTTCCCATAAAAAGATTATCTGGTCCCATTAGATAAAGTGTGAATTTTGCAAGGTGAGTACTAGGTTATAACATGGACAATACTCTAGCAAGTTACTCAACGTGAGAGTTTATTGTTGTAATATGTTATCAACTACCATGCATTGGGATTTCACTTCATCGCTGTAATTTTAAAATTGAAATCAATAAAATGATATACAGTCGAAAACTGTTTGTTCTTATCTTTTATTTGCCAGAACTTATATAGTAAATTTAAAGATAAAGTATATATATATTCAACCCTCTTTTCTATTGTTGTTATACCAAGCCGGTACAAATACACATCATTTACATTCTGTGCTTCAGGTCCCTCACTATTTTCTAATTAGATCGCGAATTATAAATGTCTGAAAAAGTTCTATTGCTATTTCCCGTTGACGTCGCGTCACGGGCACACATCTATGTCTTTCTTTTTCTTCTTCATCATTTCATAAGAAAACAATTTGGGGATAGTTACTTCCCATGTGACATTGTGATTTGTGATTTGTGATTAGATGTCAACCATGAGATTAATCAATATTTAATCCAACGGCTCTCAAGTCCCAACTGACTCTGACAATGCATACATATCCACATGCCCTAATATATATACACACCACATTGGCATGGGACTAGGTGGTTGACCATATATTACAAACATACATACACATCTATTAGTTATGTCTTAATTTACATCTTTAACAACATCCAATTTGATGGATGATTCCACCAACAAATTCACAACCGTTGAAGATGATACTGTAAATCAACAAGAAAGACTACTTCCAATTGCAAACGTTGGCCGAATCATGAAAAAAATACTCCCACAAAATGCAAAGATCTCAAAAGACGCCAAAGAAACTATGCAAGAATGTGCTTCTGAATTTATTAGTTTTGTGACCGGTGAAGCCTCAGAAAAATGCAAAAAAGAGCGAAGAAAGACGGTGAATGGTGATGATGTGTGTTGGGCTATGGGGACACTGGGGTTTGATGATTATGCTCCACCATTGAAAAGGTACTTAGATAGATATAGAGAGGTTGAAGGAGATCGATCGGCTGGTTCTTCACAAAGAATAGAAGATGAGGTGAGACCATCTTCATCGAAAGCTGAGTCTAATCCGAATTCAAAGACTTATTAATTAAGTAATCATCATCAACTCTCTTTTACTTTCTTTTTTCGTTTCTTTGAAAGGTTAACTGATTCAAATTTAGTTGATTAGTTATGTATGTTTGATTTGTCAAAATAGATAAATATCATATTTGCAATTACATAACTAAATTTATATTTTCAAGTTATTGCATCCGATTAACTACCATGAATGTCCAGATTACGAAAATCAGACAAGTGAAAAACAATTTAACAGTTAAATAATACATCTTACATTAGGGAGGGATGATTTTGAAGAATTGATAGTACTTAACTTTTCTCTTGAAAATCTCTTCTTGTATGTCATACAATACTTTAGTTACATTTTCTATTCCTTGAAAACAATGCTCTTAATTACCCCTTTTTTCTTTTAAAAACGGAACGAATCATCGATTTAAAACTGAAACCATTTGAAAATTAAAGTTGGCTATGTGATGCATATATGATTTAACATTAACCTTTTCTAACAATAACTTATATTAAAGTTGCACTATCATCAGCTTTCTAGATGTGCTCTAGAGTCTCTTATAAGCTTACATGAAGGAACTCTACAAGCATTTAATAGGAGGGACTATTAGAATTTTGTTAATATGTACACACATATTGGATGATAAACTCTACATTTCCTATAAAATGAAAATGTGTATTTATAACTCATTTATTCAATCTAATGCTATATTTAATTTTAGTAGTAACCATAGGTGCATATTTCAGCTTATAGGAAATGTTGAATTCATTGAATGTGTGTGTGATCATGTGCCCCGAGGAAACATATAATAGTTAGCGGAACTCTTGTAAGGTTTCTAAACTACCTTTACGATACCTTAGCATCATACATACATGATACTTTATCTCCATTAATTAAAATTCCGAAAGGTTCGATCAATGGCAACCGAATTTTGCTTTGCAATTGTCTCCGAATAAAAAGGAAAAGTAAATAAAAACATGCAATTGGATTATGAAGAAACTGATTAATAATTGATATAATTTTAAAATGATACTCACTTGGACTAGCTCACTAAAGACTTCAGAGTGTTTGTTAAAATGACTTTATCTTATATTGTTTTTCAAATTGTAATAACAATAGGATTCGTTTCCACTCCCCATGACCAAATGATTAGAAGTTATCTATTGCTCCTTCTATAGGTTTCTAACTAGACTAAATTTAATTCAATTCGTGAACTTATGATCTAACCTTAATTATAAAACTACTCCCGTATAATTACTTAACTTAATTGGATTCCTTTAGTTAAGTTCAATTCAAACACATTCAAATTCAATTAAAACATACTCTTCCAATCTTGCTCCGACAATCAATTGACAATCATTCATGAACAAATAATTGTAACAAATTTATACATAAAAGTTGCCGCTATAAACACTAAACAAATCACCAACAAGACAAATTAACAATCTAAACTCAAATAGTTTGGTTATTCGATTAAACATACTTTAAACAACCGTAAACATCAAATGATTAACACCCCTAATAAATAGCCTACATCATCTAAGTGAATGTAAAAATATTTAACCCATAATCAGGCTAGAAATGACAAAAGACAAATGATTTTTAAGTAAACATTGTTTCAAAATAAAACGTGTAAACCGAATTCGTAAATGTATGATGATGTTGAATCCTCGATCTTTGAGTAAAAATGGTGAAGAAATTGATTAACAATCTCCAAAATCACCCAACAATCACCCCCAGAACGGATTAGGAAAAAGATATGTTAATTAGGGTTTAATTTGAGATTAAAACTAAAAATTCATGTAACTGACACACTAACTGGCAGGTACTCATGTTTTCCAGCATTGACATTTTCTGAAAATTGTAGTCCTTTGAGTTCTAAGAATTTGGACTGTTGAATCAACTCAATCTGAGTCCGTACGAAGGAGTTATGGCTATAACCGTGGAGCTTCACCGAATCTACAACAATTATTCTTTCTCGATCTTTTCTTCAACATTTTCATTCATTTTATTCTTGCACCCGTTCATAACAATAATAAACACATTCAAAGCATATTAAGTATCAAAAGTTCACTGAACTAATAAAAAATATAGATAAAACGAAAAATACTTTAAAGATAAAACATATATAAATTGAACAATATCAAACGCATCTATCATAATGATGACAATATCTTCATCAATACAGCCAAATAAGGGGTAATCTCTTATTAAACTCAAAATGGCTTAAAGTTAATGAAGATGCAAGATCTACAAACAATGGAAAGATAAGACAGTAAGATCATTTTTTCGAGTAATATAAAAATAACCTTCAAGCAGTCAAGAGAATATTGAGTATATTTTCATTGCCATTTTAATAAAGGTGAGCATGAAGAAAGATAAGTACTCACACATTTTACTATCACAATTATATACATTAATTTATGAATGTATTGTTTCATCTTAGGATTTGAACCTTCAATTTTATGATCGGACGAACTGAGCTAGATATGTTGACCGACACATTTGTCATTTTCCAAAGAAAAAATTACGTTTTCTCATACACCAAATGTGTACTGCTCGTCATTTAAAATCCTCATCCCCCACTAGTTGACAAAATAAAATACAAAAAAATTTAGTGATTCTATCATTTTTCAAAATAAAATACAAAAAATTAAGTTTAACTATATACCAACTTACTTAATGAATTAACCTTTAAATAAGTTTTTACAAGATCAATATAAATTTATAAGTAATAAGTGAATAAATAATTAAACAACTCAACATATTTTGGTATTGAAATATTTAAATATGCATTTGTTTGTCACTGGAAGATGAGTTTAAGTATAAATCATCATCTGAAAATAAAATTTAATAATATTAATATTAATTTTCATTTGAGATGAATTAAACTTTTTTATATACAATGCAGAGTTAGGTTCAAATGAGAATGGATATTATTTGTGAGAATGGAGGAATCAATCTCAACCATCCATCTCATTAAAAAAATAATACCCCCAACACTTTTAAAAAGTGAATATCTCACAAACAGTTAGTCAAAAAAATATAAAAATTGCACCATAAAAATCACCATTTTTTTCTCTTCGATTAGACATCTCACAAGGTATACTTTCGAAGATTTTTTTTTTTTTTTTCATATTTTGGTGGGTTTCGAAATTGGTAACACATGTGTTAGGTGCGGTAACACATGTGTTAGGTGCGGTAACACATGTGTTAGTTGCAGTAACACATGTGTTAGTAGTTAGTAACACATGTCACTAACACATGTGTTACCGAAACTAGCACATGTGTTACCAACCACTAACACATGTGTTACTGGTTTTCAACCCAAAAAAAAAAAAAAAAAAAAAATTTACCGAAAATATGTCATGAGTGATCTCTAATCGTAGAGAAAAGAACGCTGATTTCAATGGTGCAATTTTTATAATTTTTTGATTAGCCGTTTGTGAGATATTTAACTTTAGGAGAAAATTGGGTTTTGCAAAATGGATGGCCAGGATTCATTCCTTCATTCTCACTAAAATTTTCATTCTCATTTGAACTTCCCTCGTAAATATGATATTCTTTTTTTTTTTCATTAGTTATAGGATATCTTTGTTAGTAAAAGATATATTTATATAAAAATTCTAATGCTATTTTATTTGGACTTCTATAAAAATATTAAAAAACTAATAATTCATAAATATTAATATTGATCAATTTGTACTAACTTTTTTGACAAAAAATCGTAATGAATTATTAATTTATTTTAACAACGAATCAAATTATAGTACTGGTAATTATACTCGAGTTATCATATTTTTGGCTCTTTCGAATTTTCGATAGCGGCAAATTAACACCTTGAAATCAATAAACCAGCAATGAGAGTCTGAACCATTGCATTTGTTATTAGCTTTGAGAAATATCAATACTTGGTAAATAGAGCTTAAACGTTGTGCGTGGAGTTTTCTTGGTTTGCAACCGTTTATGAATCAAACGACAAATCATAGAATAGAAATACTTAAAATAATACGTGGTTTAGTATCTATTTTAACTAATAGCCTAGTACCCGCGCAATGCGACGGCGGCAATAATATTATTCAACTATATATTCGGTGGTGAAATTGATTCGAATATATGTTTTGGATCAAACAAATACTAATAATATGAAGTAATATGATGAACAACACTTAAACAAAAATCATAGAAAATAGAAAATACTATAGTGTTAGGTAGTTAAATTTATTTATATATAATGATTTTGTATTAAATAGAGGAATTGTTTCCAATTGTGTAAAAGGGTAAATTAAGATAATGAGAGGGGCAATTTGGGGTTTTTCGATATCTCCTTAAAAAAATTTAAAGCAAAAAGCCTAAATGCTCAATAAGAGTTTAAGATAAAGTTGTTTTTTATTCTACACATACATTTATGGAAGGTTTCGGGTCATTTCGATGGTTCGATTGTCGTAATCTGCGATTGGCAAGGGGTGTGTCGGTCATTATTGCTAAAAGTATCTTGCCTTTATGGAAGGTTTGGTGTCGTTTCGAGGGTTCGATTGTCATAATCTGCGATTGACAAGGGGTGTTTTGGTCATTATTGCTAAATGTATCTTGCCGAACCTCTGTCTGATTCTTTGTGTTAGACGGGTGTTTTTGTAACTATGAGTACCGAACCTAAATCTGCATAATACAATATTCCCGTAAATGTTGACCAAAACATTATCAATCAACTTAAGAATTAAAGAAAAGCCACCCCACAGATTGATAGTCTGTGCCTATTTTCTTTTTATTTAATGTTTTTTATTCTCATATATAAATGATAAAAATAATAATAATAGTAATAATGATAATAATAATATATCGTTACTACTACAATCGGCAAATATGTTTTTGTAAAAGTAGGTATTCTTTACTAACATAGAGTTATGCGTTTTTTATTCATGTAAAAGTACATTCAGTAAAAATGTTTTTGTAAAAGTACATTTGTTCTATTGATAAATGTTAAATATCAATAAACCATGTATAGTTTAAGTGATGTTTATTTATTATGTATAGTATAGGGTTCATTTATCTAACTATGTACTCTATATATATTTTGGTGTGTAATAAACTATCATTTAAATGTATATCATTTATTACTATTTACAACCTTTTCTAATAAAACTACAGTACTTCGTAGTTTTAAGCTTTACACTTAAAGACAAAAAACCAAGTTTTAATAACATATTAATATTTGTTTGTTTATTTTTGATAAGAGACTTTTTACACCTTAATTTATATATATATAATATATATATGTGTGTATTATATATATATAATATTAATATTAACCATTGAGTCATATTTTGGAGATAAATGTTAAATATTGAACTTTTTACATTTATTTGGAGTTTAAAGACTTACCCCTCCAACTCAAACATGAAATTAATGAAGTTCAAGTTAGGTGCTTTGAATGGATTTCTAATAGGATGAATAAGGGGAAGATTCAGTGGCACCAATGGATATTGGATCCAGTGCAATGTTGCAATACAATGAGGATAACGAAGGAGCTACAAATGGGCGTGGGATAAAGCAGAGGACGTAAGAGTTAGTTGAAGGCTTTTGGCTTGATATGGAAGTATATGACACTTTGAAATTTTGGGAGTGTACTGTACACTGTATGGGTAGAAATGTGAGTTGGTAGTATATAAATGAAAATGGTATAATACACATATATAATAGTCTAGTGAATATTGACTTGTAATGTAT
Source organism: Logfia minima (assembly GCA_963921325.1). Lineage (NCBI taxonomy): Eukaryota > Viridiplantae > Streptophyta > Magnoliopsida > Asterales > Asteraceae > Logfia > Logfia minima. Next base: position 6,850,374 of record OY992764.1, on the reverse strand, counting down.
ATAAATTATCATGGTGGAGTGTATACAATTCAAAATTATAAATAAAGTTTCTATGCCTTTTTCTAAAATAAAAAAATGTGAATGCATCTCATCGTTAAAAAAAATTAGAGGCTCATTTTAATTCGTGTTAAATGGCTAATACCGCAGCGGAGCACGGAACACATCCCCTTTTTACCAATATATACGACAACTCAAATCCAATTTGCTTTTAGATAAACACTTTGATACGGTGGAATGACATAGTTGGCGCCAAGCATAAAGAGCAATAGAATTTTATTATGCACAAGAGAGTATCCAATGCTCCACTTGATCAATTAATTAGAAAAATTGATATGTTCGATCACGATTAATCAGGTATTGGAGCCGTCTTCAGGGGTATTTAGGGGTGGACGAGATGAGTGACCGTCTATTTTCTAAATAACATATCTATCTAATAGAATATTAATTAAAATGGCTTTAATTTTGTGAAAAGTAATTGAATAGTACGGAATAAAATTAGATAAATTTACTCAACTTCATTTCATATAAAATTAAAAATTAAAGTTAATAAATAAATAAAAACTTAACCGACACGTCAATTTGAATCAACGCATGGACCTCATCTTAACGTTAACATTTTAAAGTATGAAAGTGTTAATTCCTTTGCTATTATAAGGCCTTATGTTAGTGTTTAACTATTTTTTTATTTTAATGGTTTTCTCTAGTGATCTAGTAGTATCTTTGAAAACTCAAATACGGCTCTGTTAAATAACTAAAAGCTATAGAACTAACATGCTATCTGATAAATCGCGTGATAGCAAAATGAATATAAGATGGAATCATTTAATTAATTTATATAATAATAATAATAATAATAATAATAATAATACTTTATTTTCATATATTAAATATATAAAAAATGTCTGTCCACATAGACATTAATTCAACTTTTAGTAGAGATACAAAGGCTTGTTTTCATGGTTTCCTCAAGTATCAAATGGGTTATATTTCTCTCCACGTACAGCATGTCATTCTAAGTCTGTTTTGAAGATCTCAAGCAGTTCGTGGAGGATCAATCTCAATCAAATTTGCATTAATCATAACTTTTTTAATCTTATTGCAATTTTATTTTATGTAGACTTTGGTGTTTGTTTATGATGATTTTATGAATGGACGTTGATATATTTCTCATATCCTTGCAATATATTTAACTTTTACCGTTCATAATAAATAAATAAATAATATGTGGATTATGTATGGCATTTTGTGATGTCCCAACATCCACCTTAAAATAGAATCTAGGTAAGATTGGAAGACGTCTTTTTCTTTATAAAACTATTTGATATTGATGCAAACCGTGATGGGGACTTAATTGTGAAAGTTTTAGTAGGAGTAATTGGTTATAACTTATAAACTTGTATATGGATACTAGCTTCTAGATTCATATATACATATATGTCATTTTAAAAGAAATAAAATAATTTTAAAATTAATTATAAATTTAATTCGTGAAATATGATTGATAAACTTAAATTCAAAAAACTAAGATAACAAACAATATTAAAAACCTCAAAAAAAAAAAAAAAAAACGTTAGGCAACTAGAAAATATGAAGAAAAAAGAAAGACAAATCGTAGAAGATTTTAAACATAAGAAGGGGGCTATATGTAACAATTAATTTTTCATAAGTTACATAGGAATCGCCTTTAAGACTATTAACATAAGAAAACAACTATATGCAACAATTAATTTATATCATATATCTTTTTTATATATCTTAAGGGTTAATAGTTTTGTCAAAAAACTATAGAGTATGTTACAGCGATTTTCTTAAATCAAAATAAGTACTTAGAATACATTAATTAACATATTTGATTTTCATAATTTTTAAAAAGAATCTACAATTATCATTTAAAGTTGTTAAAAGTCTACAATAACATTATGATATAATTTAGCTAATGTTCGTAGTATTATTTACTAATTATCTTGTTTACTATGACTATATTTAAAACAGTTATATGAATTATTTTTTAAACTAATTAATGATATCATCATCCTCCTTAGTTTTAATCAATTTAACCAAATTAAATAATCCTATTGACTAATTGAATTTTTGATGATTCTTATATTCTATTTAAAATTATATTATTATAAAATTTAAAGAGAATAGTTAACAAATTACCTTTATAAAACCAATTTAAAAGATATTGATTTGGATTTACGCTAGTTCAATATTAATGGAGTTACAAGAATAATCTATCTGTTTCGTTAATAAAAGAGTATTTTCAGGTGTTAAATCTGAAATCAAGTTAAACAGTGTATTTCAATTTTTGCTGCTTCCTGTCTCGATCAGTTTCTTCTGTGGTGATTTACCTTTTCGGGTTGAAATGCAGGCCAAAATCTATGTATTTGATTAATTTAAAGATCGATCATAGATGAGGTTCAATTTGGGTGTAATTCAAGAAAATTTGTGAAGGTTTCTCAAGCCTCTTACTATGAATTGAAATTCATTGCCTCCTAGTAAATCAAGTATCCTAGGAAGATCGAGTGTTGTTTCAAGCAGTTTAATGAACCCAATGGCATTTCATGGTTGTTTCAAAAGTGAAAATATGTTGTCGAGTTCAAGTTTCAAGCTAGTTAGTTCAAGTATAAGTTGTAGCTGTAAAACCGAGTTGGTCAGGGAGGTTCAGTTAGTGGCGTTGTTTCGTTAGTTACCAATGTTCATTGTAAACAGGTATCGGAATGAATTTGGGTCGAAAAAACCAGAGTAATTTTTTTCCAAAGGATCTAATTATGTTTGACCCAAAACATAATCTATTTAGAAACATAAACTTCATGACCAGCCTAAAGCCACCAAGAAACCACAAGAAAACAAAACATATAACCCACATGCGCCCCCAACTGTTGAAATCTTCTGGGATATATGTCTTGCTCTAGGAAAAGAGTCAAGAGACCAACAAAGCCAATTTTGAAAACTCATCATGGTATAAAACGTCTCAATCGAAAACATGCTCCAAATATATTCGAGTATTCAACTAGCCTAGGGAATACTTTATTGAATAATGCAGTTACTATGCTTTGGGGATACAGATACACCAAATTATACAGATTTTCAAGAGAGCTTCGGTATTCCCTGGCATGGAGATGAGCAAATGATCAACCCTGCAATCCAATGATACCTGCAAACAATTTTAACAGGTTGAAAGCCATCCAAAGTATGATTTTGTAATACAGTACAGTTCCTAAATCCCATTCCAACATTTGGATTATTACTGTGATAATAAATTTGTTATAATAATAATATTTAAAAAACGAAAATGTTAACTAAAAGTGTTGTTTACAAGTTACGTTTGATCTCAAGTGGATCAAATACGTAGTAAAAATTATCTTAAGAGGAAATGGGTCAAACAAACGGAACTGGTCAGACATCAGACGGGGTAAAGGTGCATTTTTAATTGTATACAACCTCCTAAATTGCTTCATTAAAAAAATATTGTTGTAATAATGTAGCCTTTGTGATCATAGTATCATTTGTAAGCAGTAACTTTTTAACACGGCAAACAAAGGTAAGGTGGACAAAAGAAGAAGATATTGGGGTTTAACCCAACATGTTTTACTCCTACTGAAATGTTATCCATTGTGCCAACTCTATATAACTAAGTTTTTTGCAATGTCCAGTTATGGAGCTGTAATATCTTCAAAAAAATATATATATTTCCTAGTCTTTTACACTTATGATGCTGCCCATTAAAGAAAAGGAAGAAAAAAGATATATGGGAGGCACAGATGACTTACCACATGCGACTCTTCCACCAGCATTTCCAGTACTTTTGCTGAGCTCATGGCCTCCTGAAAGATAAAGAGGTCAAATCAATATCAGTTCCAGTGATAACAGGACATGCAAAGAGGGAAAATAATCGCCAAAAAATCATGTGCTAATATAAATTCTTTCTAGTGCCTCCCATATATGAGTTGAATAAGTCATGCCTTCAATATTTGTTCAAAATGTGCAAACGCTGGCAACTTTCACTTTTAACCACTCAGTAAAAGGTAAAGTTTATAGACACCTCTTATCTACAACTAGCATTTCAGAGTCGATAACACAAACATACACATGTGTGTATTATGGTATAGAATAGAAATAAAGTTTACCCTTTCCAAGATCATCAGCATCGGCATGGACAACTACAGCCCTTCCAATGATGGATTGAGCTCCAATTAGAGGGATCTACACAAACTAATAAACATTAGATATGTACAATTGAATGTATATCAATGCTCAGTTACAAGAAAACCCTGCAAGGAACCTACCTGCTTATCAACAATGGTGAACTTTGCAGTACCTGAGTTAATTATAAACCAATGAGAAGTTAGCATAAAATCCCTTTTTGTTTAAATAACAAATTGATTGTCATGTGTGATCTGATGTTGGATGATAATTAATTCCCAAAGTCAAACATGGCCATCGTTTTCATTTTCCATTCAAAGGTTACTGAATTTTTTTTAATGAAGTATGAGACCAATACTTTTTTAATCTAAAACCCAGCTATATTACTACAAAAGCCAAAGTATAATAAAAACTTTTTTGTATAAAATAGACCCTTAACATTTATAGAGTATAAACTATCACAGAAATTTTGTTCCCCTAAATTTCAAAACTAAATTGTACCAGTAAAAGAGCGGCAAATGACAAAATAATCACAATCACCACAACATCTATTAAATAGGTTAGCAATTTTCATATAAATATTGGGCATGGGAAATCTTGATAGGATATTTTAGTTAATTACAAAGTCCGTAATGCTAATTTTTAGAAAATTTAAATCATGAATACCATCTTCGCCTACTGTGACATTCCCAAGATCACCAGCATGGCGAGTCTCGTCATCAGGAGCACCATGCTCTTTTCCATGAGGATTGTAATGAGGGCCTAGCATCAAAAGAAAAGTTTGGCAATGTTTAGATATACGCGCAGTGTGCACAAACTAATTCACTTTTAACAATTTCTGAGAGGAACAGCTACCGGTTGACATGCAGCCATTGGTAGTGTCACCAAGTGCATGAACATGGAAACCATGAGGTCCAGGTTTAAGGCCAGAAAGCTCTCCGGTAACAGTAGTGGGAACACCTGAAATATCAGTTAAGAAAAATAACTGACATGTTAAGGAGTTTATCCATATATTATTTTGTACAACATTAAAATATAACTCAAAGATTACCTTCTGCCTCTTGACTGAAGACGATGGTGCCGCTAACACCCTCACTGCTGCTAAGAACTGCAACTCCCTTCACCATTTTTGTATGTGATCTAAGCAATTAAATAGCGAATTATTATCAATGATGTGCCTACAACTTTAAGACCAATGAATATGTTAGATACCAATATTCGATATCCACATGATTCTGAAGTTCCTGGATGATTGGCCGGAAAGATAGTCCATCACACCAACTAATGGAAATTTTCAAATACTAGATATCTAAACCACAAGCTCATTTTTGTTTCATGTAATTACTAAACATAACCAATACTGGGAAAAGATTCATGCAACTTTAATAACTGAACTTGTATTAAAAAAGCTATGAGCATCAGCATTACCGTAGACCATCCTAAAAGATATGTCACTGTAATCAATTTTCATATGTTAGTACAGGCAAGAAATAACCAATATGAGCATACAACAACCAAATCCATTTGCTCTTCAATTCTAATTCAGCTTAATCTGATCACACAGAGCCCTCATAACTCAATCATCCTCAAGGGCACCAACTTTTTCTACGGGATCATTATTATATCAAAAAACACATAATGTTAGTATATTTTTAAGCTTCTACAAGCACAAGATAATATATGTCACAACTTCTCTTACCCTGCCTATCACTTCCTAACACACAAAAGACCACAAATACAGTTTATCAACATCCAATGAACAAGTAACTAGTTCTTTATCTATTTAGACACTACAGCAAAAACTGAATGTGGACGGATCAGTCTCCCTACAGAACTTCCTATTTATAATGAATATCGGAAGTGTTTCCTTCCCTGAATCTGCCCTACAGTAAAATATGAAAATGAATATAAGATATATAAATATCAATTCTAAACCCTAAACCCTTCCCTTAATATCATCTACACATCCATACATAATCAATAGATCTCTCATGATGAGTTCTGATTTAATTTAATCCGTTTTTCCATAAAAACAATTAACTCCAGACTCAATCCATCACAAACCCCCAGTTTATCGAATTCATAGAAACAAATCGTATGTTCACAACTCATAATCACCATATATATACGTGCAACAGTTTTCTCCATATTAAAATCAAACAAACACATGCACACTCACTCACAAATCACAGTCGAGTTTCACCGATCAACTATCTATAATATCAAAATAGCATGAAGATCAAGTAGGATCGACACTAAATATGAAATCATCAAAATAGAATCAAATCAATTCATAGTAACAAATTAACAGATCATACATATAAATACATAAAAATGATCGGAATTCATCAAAATAGATGATTAATAGATTAAAATTTATTTAATTTACCTCAGATAACCCCTAAATCGCGTGTATGTGTGAGTGTGTGTGAGCAAATGATACCTATAGAGACAGGGCACGGTGTATGTAATAATAATAATAATAATAATTAATAATATAGAAGGTCGTCATTTATGACTGTCCTGACTAAGTCTACCACCTACTCCCTATAGTTAACGCGCCTACTTCGCAAGTGTAAGCTAAATGTGTAGATGTTATATTTTATTGGTGCGTGAACATACGCGGGAATATTTAAGTGGGGTTTGTTTTAAGTTGCGTTATTCGTTTTAGAAAGATGGGCCTATTCAATTGCTTTATATTGATGGGCCAACTGGAGGAAAGCCCATTTCAGTTGAAAAGTTTAGGGTGTGGGTTGGAAAAAGCTTAAAGAACTTTAAATTGAATCTTGGATAGAAAACTATAAAATGTTACTATTGAATGCATATAAAATGTTACCAACTTTTATACAGAGTACAAACAATTATTCGAGATATATTGATATTTCGCAGCGTTGATCGAATCATAAGTTTTGTAACAAAATGGATGTGGTATCCGATGCTGATCATATATTTTGTTATCAGCTTTTATACACCTAGACGCGAATCGTGATGGTTGATGGAGGATGAACGGGTGATTGTTGGTGTAAAGATGAGTCCTAATTATACTTTTGGGTGGACTGTGAACTCGATGAAGGGATAAGTTGTAAAGCTAGAAGCACAAGTTGGATAATGATGTTTTTCTCACTCTTGACTACTTGAGTATTATGAAGATAAAAGATAAAAAAAAAGGTTAAAAATCATATTGTTTCGTCATGTACGTAGTTACACACACTCATCCCATGCATTTGTTTTCATTTCGTCAAGTTGTTTTGCTTTCAAATGGACAATTCCTTGGGTAGTCTAATTCCTTTTAGACCATATCTATCATATAGATGAGGATAAACTAATGACATCGGATATTAATGAAATATATTGAAGAATTGTCTATCGGAATAATACTCTTATTATACCCGAAGAACTAATAACATCTCAGGAAAAATTGCACGTTCAGTAAATTCTTGAATACATGTATGCTTCTAAAGATCATCATTTTAGCCTAGATTTATACTCCATATTGACTCAATAAATAATCAACTTCATAATTTATGCAAGTTTATGAAAGTCAACTATGGATCATTGAAGACTTAAAAACCTTCCAGTGTAGGTTGAAATTTGGAAGCTTATTTATGCACAAAGTCAACAAATGTATGCATTGTAGTTAAGGGATTAAGTGGATAAAAGTCAACATTTGTATGTAATGTGATCAAACTAATTGAGGGCTCACTAACTAGCCAACTTTTCTAAAATAATAGAATCCAGTTACGAGTAGCATTATGCATCATTAATTTTATTTTTACCAGCTATGGCCATTATTTCACTATGATAAGCTGATGACCACACAAGTTAGGGTTGTCTTGAAACACCACAAGACATCATATGTATATATGAAAAAACAAATACATAATGAACTAGCGACCACTTCATGTGAAGATAGGTGATATATAGAAGTCATCATCATACAAACGTATCAAGTAGTAAAATGGTTGAAAATAGTAAAGCATAATGGATCAAGAAGGCTCAAATGAGAACAACTAGGAAAATGACGAAAAAGATCACGCAAACAGAAGCAAAAACACAAAGAACATGAATAAGAATAAGATATCGTCGTAAATGAACAAGTTTTAGATCATTTTGTTTAATGTAGTTATGTTGTATACTTTAAGTAATTACTCTAAAGTTGTTTTAGATAATAAAAAAAGCTTAGTTGTATTGTAACTTTATAACCATAAGTACAGATAATACATACACAAGCTTCAAAACGATCCATAGACTCTGGCTAAGTTCTTACAAGCACAAACTCAAGTCATTAGATATTTTCTGTTCATATTAAGATTAGTTCAAATTTAGAGTCGTTAGAGCATTCACAATGAGAGTCTTTTCTAAAGCTTTTTTACAAAAGCTATTTTGTGAAAAGCTTTCACTCCAAAAAAAAGGCTTTGAATTACACAAAATCTATTAAAAATGTATTAAACTAATGCAGAGTAAGTGAGTCTAATGTGCCTATAGCTTAGATAAATATCAAGCGTTGCTAACAAATTTGCACTACAATTTCTAAAGCTTTTTTAATAGTTAAAAGCTTGAGAAAAAGCTTTACAAATATGATCATCGGAGATGCTCTAATAACTCAAATGGTTCAAGTTAAAAATTACTCAGATAAAAGTTCAGTTCTAGCACCTTGGTAATTTACCCGAACAAACTAAAAAGAGACAATTTTTTTCTTATATAAACTTAAAGCAGGGTTCCCACTCCCACACAAAACATAGACATCACACAAGGCCTTTGCTAAGAACAAACACAAAATATTATAACATACTCGCTTAATGATCCAACTCCAAAAGGCTTAGACTTACAAACCACATAATCTTATGAAGATTTTGGTTTTAAATTAAAAGATCCAATAGAAAAGAAAAAGATAACCCAACCAACTATTCTGACTTCAATTTTTCTCACTTCTTAATAAGCTTCTCGATCAAATCAGCTGCATCCTGAACGGTGGCAATGGTCTGGGCACTCTCTTCCTCCACACTGATTCCGAATTCTTCTTCAAGTCCCATCACAATCTCAACCTGCAAACGCCATAGCATCAATGTTAGTTTTTCATGAATAAAGGTGTCCATTTAAACCCATTAAGATTAGAGGTAACCGTCGTTCAAAAAAAAAAGTTGAGAGGTAGTTAAAAAATAGGTTAAATGAGTTGTATGGGTCAAATAGGTCGAAAGTTATCTAAACAGTACTTTTGATGTATAAAACCTCCTAATTACTTAAAAAGACAAAAATAACAAGTATTATTGAGATGACATATTTTCGTAATCAAACCCATCCATCAGTCTTTCCTTCAGTCTAAAACAAAAGAACATTAAAAGTGGCATTTTGACTAGTTTACTTGTGAATTGGTCAATCCAACACAAGAATTACATTTTTTTAAGTGTTACCCAGCTGCCCAATCCACCCATGTTGCCACTTCTAACAACAAAAATGGACTCCCAACAGTAAATAAGTACTCAAATTAGTGTATGATAAACAAACAGCAATACCGTGTCAAGAGAATCAGCTCCAAGTGAAGCAAACTTGGACTCTCCAGTTACAGCAGAGTCATCTGGCAGTGCCAACTGTTTCCTAACAATGCTGCAGACCTTGTCCACAGTCTCGGGTGTGGCCTGCCAAAAGATGAAATACTCAGTTTACATACATATTTTTGTTAAGAAAATTAGCATGTCTTATATGTTGCTTATACTTGATATAATAAGCAAAATACTACTGTAGTACAAACAGAATAAACAAAACCACCATGTATCTTTTTACCACATTATGAACAAAAACAATCAGGATACTATACAATGTAGATGAAGAGATACACCTAATCAAAACTTCACATGATAAATACAGAAAAAAAAACTATACTGATAACAGAGTTGAAGCATGATCAAAGTGACTGTGGTAAGATCTACCAATTACATTATCAATTATGATTCTTAGACTACATAATTTGATGTGATGACTGTTTATCTAATTCTCTACGATTTTACAACATTCGAAGATTCAAATATCAACAAATCCAAACAAAAGGGTAAAACATATACCGCACAAGAGACGCGGAAGCGTGATGATTTCGATTTAAGAGATGGGAAAGACTTCCCATTGACAGCGAGTGATACCGCATTGAAATTAGAAGCCCTGGTAAGTGCCTGCAATTAAACACGACCAAATCTTAGCAAAACAACCTAAAACAAGATCAACTAAAACACAAAATTATGCTGTTAGTTGATACTAGTACTATTATCAGATCAACAAATATCATCAAATAAAATAAGATCATACGGAAGCTATAAATCAATTTAATAGAATCATCAAGTAAAACAATAATATGAAATCACTTTTCAGAAAACCAGATTTATCAACAACAAAAAAATACTCTGTGGAACTTCAAAAACCAAAAAGAGATCACAAAGCAGAATCAACTTAAAGTTATACCATAGCACAAAAGTGCATATATCATATTATAATAATACTACGAAACTGAACCTTTTTAGATCATAGGCTTATAGATCACAAGCTGAATAATCACCAAAACAAAACAACATCGTACAGAGCCAATGAATCAAACACCAAACCCTAACTTTTGAAATCAAACTCGTATCATCAAAATTAGGGTTTAAGAAATTAAAATACACATATTCACCGAAATATTAACATCATATCAAGACAATAAATCACATTAACGTAATATTGAGAGAAAAAAATAAACACAATAACAAAGCAATAAGTATATATGTATAACCTGATTGGGCTTGTGGATTGAAAGAGATGCAATAAGAGTAGAAGATCCGGTAACCGAAGCCATTGATTTGATTAGTTGAAGGAAAAGAAATCGAAAAGAGAGATCAAAAAGAAGAATGGAAGACGATTCGATTTGAAGAAATTTAGAGAAAGAGGAAAAGTAAGGCGAAGAGCACGAAGAGTGTGAGTGAATATTATATAGAAAAAACAAAAAGAAGGGGTTTATAGTTTGTATCGAAATATTTGGAGTGTTTGGTAAGCTGCTCACTTTTGAAATACACACTATGCAATTACTATTTTCATCAATTATATTCATATTCAAAACCCTAAAACCTATTATAGACTACTATTTTCATTTTCTACATTATTAATAAATTTATAACTGAAATAAAGAAGTAGTATTTCCATATTTAAGTTTAAAAACATTAATATAAACGGGTGCTTGTTGAATATTATTTCACAATTACTTATTTAGATTATAAACAGAGTGTTTGAGATCGTTTACTTACAATTTTATTTAAAAAAATAAACACATGTCAACATACTTTATTTTAAGTGTTTATTCTTTAATAAATAAGATGATAAGTAAGTTTTCACTAAGATGTTTGTATCTTAATTTTTGTCAAGATAAACATGTAAATATATAATCGCATAAATAAGCAATTCTAAACATTCCATAGTTAATTGTAAATTATGTTTAAAAACTCAAAAATACAAATAGAGTAAAATTATGTAACACTAGTTGTCTATTTTATATTCATTTACCCACAAGCACATGTATATAAAAAATGAAGTTAATATATGAAAGCTTTTGGTAATAATAACAAAATGATAATACAAGTTCTTGGATTAAACATGAAAGTTTTGTAGAGGTGTAGATAAATAATAAATAATTCGCACTAGTAGATGCATAACTTATTTGGTAATTGTTTTGTATTGTCATGTATAAATATATATATATATATATATTGGGGGGGGAAATAAGACACCAAAATCTTTAATCCCATATTGAGATCAGTCTCATAGTTAGGTGTTGAGAAGATGTAAATTAAATATCCGTATAATTTAAAATAGAAGAAAGTTATAAAAGTCATATATTTCTGTAACTTTATAATCAAAAGACAACAAAAGATCAAAACTAATAAATGAGTGATTTTTCAAAAGCTAGATTTTTGTTTAAAATAATAAAGTCACAAAAGATTGTTCTGTATTTCATTCTTAGATTTATTTCACCATGAACTTTCGCTGTTTATGAAGTCAAAATGGCAGAATAAGCTATACAACACTTGAAAATATTATAGAAAAACAAAAATAGGAATACAAATTTGTTACTAATTTGTGTCACATGTAAACCATAGTTCGATGGCAAGGGGACAATTTATAAACATTATAAGGTACTGGTCGATGGAGCCCTGGAGGGGTCCGAGTGGCAAGCACCATCCAGCCCCCCTTCCAGCTCTGTTGCTACAAGTCGGTGGTAATTTACAATCAAAATACTTAATCTTCAGACAAAATATCTAAAAAATATATACTACAAACATATAGAAATTGACTAAAGAAATTGACAAAAGGAATGTAAGTGGATCAACCCGAACCAACCCGGTTATAACTACTAACAAATACTTAATGATGCTATTTTAATGCCCACATACCATCAAAATTTCACGAACACAGCTGAATACCCACAAGTTGACTTGTTGGATAGCGAATGTCCAATTACTTTTCTGTACACAACAATACAACCTAAAGATCTAATGTGGTTAGCATTATCACCTCAGGAGTCAGGATGCAGAACATAGTCTTTTCGTACTTAGTCTGATAAAAAGGAGTGGTAGATATGTTAATAACATTGGTGAGCAATAGATTTTGCTCTAAAATGGCAACCAGATGTACCATTCAAATAAACATAAGCATAGCGTCTTTCTGTTGAGGAAACAATGAGTGCATAGAATACAAACCATGAATACATTTTGGATCACATCCAAAAAAAACAAGAACTATTGTTGTGCGATAATGTTAAACTCAATCAGCATTTGATGTAGTTTGTTTGCATATATGGGAGTGGGATCTTCATCCTTCATTAGCGTTGGATACAAAGGGACGAAATGATAACCACATATCAATTTCAAGTCCGCCCGTCTTCCCTCATCCTCAGGTGCTTCATTTAACATATTAATGACTACCTCAAACCATATCTTCAAGCATAGGAATCTCACGTCTCCATCTTTACTTCCTTTGCAAAGAACAGAAAGACTCGGAAGTATTTCACTGACAAAGATCTTGTGGTTCTCCTCAATTATAGATGGCTCTTCTGTGATGGCCTCGAGAACACGTAGAACGGTTAACAGAAAATCATCTCGTCCCTGAAATCCAATGAAAAATCTTGACTACTAAGCATACATATATAGATCTTGAAGAAACAAGAAATGCTAACAATATAGTTTCCAAGAATAAGCAATTTCAAATCAGAAATGGAAATGCAGATGTGAAGATGGCCATCCTAGATTCCTAGTTATCCTACTGTACAAAGTTGATCATTCTCAAGTGTAATGTGATGATGGTTCTTTTGCAACAACAAAAAAATAAAAAGATATATGGTTCAAACCAATCTTTAGTTGAAAACAGCAACAAATATAAAATATCAACAAAAGGTACTATCACTATGTTTACCTGAAATGGCGATTCCACCAATTTGATTAGAATCTTTAGTTGTTGAAGCACCTCAGAATCCACTACCCTGCGTTTAAAGGATGAACTTCCAAGAAGATTAAGAACAACAGGAAATAGTTGAAGATTGGTCTTGGAACCCCCTCTGCCTGTTAAACCACCAACTTGTGTATGCCGTTTCCCACCAAGCAACTGTTGAATATCGACAACTATCATCTCTAGCAAACCCGGTACAATGGACACCACACCATTCAAAAATGCTTCTAAACATTGCTGCAAATAAACACCCTTCTCTTTCACCAATCTATCCACATTCGTTAACAACTTTGCATTAAGGAAAAAATGTGCAAGCCATCTTTTTCGGTTCTTGCAAAGCAATGTCACAAAAACAAGCGCTTTTCCTCTCAAAACTTCACCCCCTTTTTCAATAAGAGAAATAAGATTCGGAACTAGATTCTTATCCTCTACTAGGGGAAGCAAGTGGCGCCCGATGTTGGAGAAAAGATGGCTGCCGAGCATTGCCATGTTTAGAAGGTTTAAGCATATTTGTTGTTCACGAGGGCTTCCTTTTGAAATGGTGGTGGCAATTTCTTTAAAAGTAAGTTTTTCCATTACTTGTTGGATGGTGGGTGGATTAAAACGGACTAAGCGGACTAAACATGATCCAGCTGTAAGTCTAACAGTTTCTTGTTTACCAGGAGCTCGGAATATGTAACATAGATTGTTGATTACATCTTGGCTGGTAAAACGAGTAGCCCAATATCCTCCTTGACTTGAGACGTTTTCTATTGTTCTTAATGCATAAAGTTGAGTTATATCATCTTCACCCTTCCGTAAAAGAGACATCACCAATGAAATCAATGTAGTTGGAACCTGCTTTATCAAACAAAATATATATAATTAAGAAGGGTTATTTTGGAAGAGGGGAAGGGAGAAATATAGGGCTCAACTTCATAATGAAAACCATGTGAGTATATAGGTGGCAGAACACACAAATGTGTCAATACACGATAGGGGTTATGTTTTATCCTTGAAAAATTAAATTAGAAAGAGAGAAAATTGTTTAAAAGGAAATGGGTATAATGGTCAAAAATCACCTGAAAGTATATAGCTTCCTAGAGTCGTATCTAAAAAACTAGACTTTTGATGAAATTATATACTTTTTGTAATACTATTCAACCACTAAATATTTATGATTGTTTTGGACATATGTTTCAGGTCGACCAAACGCAACCCTGCCCGCACCAAAGAAAAACCTTTTTAACACAGACCAGTTGCTCCATTACCCAACCTGCCCATTTTGCAATCTCGAGCGGGTTGCATAGTGGGCTGTGTAGGGTTGGGTTGACGTCCATACATGACTTTTGTCCATTTATATTATCAAATTTAATTAAAAAAAGCTATTAATGATTCAAATTTTTCAGTAGGCCAAATACACAGGTTGTTAATAATCTAGTATGTTTTTAAAAACTATTGTAACTATCATCTTTTTGACCCATACCCTCTTTAGCTAATTTTGAAATTTACCATTAAAAAAAATGACCCATTCTTAGTTCTCAAATATTACATACTTCAAACAAGAAAATCCAAGTTCAATAAGCTATTAGCAAACAAAAGTCATAGCAATGATAATAAAAGCTGACCTGCCATCCTGATGAGGTCCGGCTTTCCTTGGATGGGCTTTCTGGCGGATATGTTGTTTTAGATTCGTCATTTTGTGTGGATATATAAAACAACAACTCACCCAATGCGGCCATAGAAAACCTTCTGACTTTTTCTTGTCGGTCACCTAACCCGTCATTCAAAGAACCCAATATTCCTGAATTTGATAAATCGTCATCAATAAAAGTAGAATGTCGTATCAACAACCCAAGAAGTGAAGCAAGTTGGACCCGCAAAGCTGACGCTTTGGACTGCCGAAGCATTTTCACCAAAACCGGCATTATTGACCCGTTGGTCAAAATATTAGCGGCATCTACATTGCAGCTTAATATCTCAAGATATCTGATGACATTCTGCTTCTCACCGATTGAAGTATTTCCATTCAGAATGCTGACGATAAATTTCACGAGTACTTCTAATTGCTCCTTCGGTATTTTCACAAAATCAGATGCCGGAACTGCATCAAATGGTAGAGAAGGAACGACCTCTGATCCTTTGTCTGACTTTTTGCTTGGCATAACGGGCCGAACAGAAAGGTCAGATGCATGCCAAAGGACTGTGGACAGGTTAACCACACCTTCTGAACCTTCTACAACTCTGTTTATCTTTGGCTGCGGTGAAGCACTAGGTGGAGTAGCAGGAACTTCAATATGATCTGAAGAGGATTCATAGTCAGTTCTTCTAGAGTCATCTGTTGCAGGTGTGCCAATCGTTAGTGATTCAACCATATCGTGATCCGGAATCGATGAATTCTCGTCGAGAAGTCGAGTCGGGGTAGCCATTTCCGACTCATCTTGAGTGTCATCCTCATTGTTCTCGTTAAAATCGAGCTCCATATCAGTGTTTTCGATTTTAACATCAGTGTCATTTTCCGAATTATTAGGCAATGGCCTACGATAATTCTCCTTTTCATTCTCCCTCTGTAGGTTTGTTTTTGCGATCCTAGAGAGACGTAGCAGATTCACACCCTTTGTATTACTGGAAACCTTAGATTGAATCTTCCGCCCACTAGATACACCTCTACTAGGTGTATTCTGATTTGAATTTTCATTGGAACCCACCGTGCCTTTTGAATTATCACGATGTCTCGGTGGGGTTTTGTTACTGTTTCTCTCTGTAAGGCACGGTTTATAACACACTTCAATCATGTTATCAAAAGCGGGTTGAGGGGGTAAAGGCAGTGGAGTGAGCTTTGTATTCCAGTAGGCATGATCACAAATTTCAGACCACTGGATCCTCTCAGCTGGATCTTTTATTAGAAGAGAACTGACCAAATTAGCAAATGCACGGCTAGGATTGCCCGGCAGAGATGGAGTTGGATCAGTAAGAATTGATTTTACCAATTGTGTGAATTCTTTTCCTATAAATGGGGGTCTACCAGCATAGCATTCATAAAGAACACAACCAAGAGCCCAGAAATCAGAGGCAAAAGAATGAACTCCACCATCATGAAACAACTCAGGGGCCATATAGCATGGAGTTCCACGCTTCGCGTGTGGTAACTAAACAATATCAAGAAAATATTATAAGCATCACATTTGTCATCTTCATTATTCATACTAAGGGTGGCCATTTCGGACCAATTTACCAGAGATCAAGTCAATTCAGCTTAAGTTTAATAATCTAGCTAGTCATACATGTAAATTAATAATAGTAAGCTAGAATGGAAAGGGGGTTAAAAGGACAAAAGTTAACTTCAAAATATTAGATTATTATTAAAAGATTTTGGCTAAGGGATATGTTTAAGAGTTCAACCGCCTCGTGAGAACCGTCAACTTCCAATAACCGTCAACCGACATGAACTTGTCAACTATTTACGGTTAAATAGCAAACTTAAACGATATAAGTTAGTTTAATAACCACCAGTTACCAACCACCCATGAATTAACCATAGCCCTTAGGCTATGTATAGCATTTTTAAATTATTAAATTGTAAAAGTCAATTTCTTAAACATAGACCTAAGGGCTGCATTTAGCAATTTCCTTATTAAAATCAACTTTTGTGATCATATATGACACACTAATTGTTTATTAAAAATAGTTCTTTTAGCAAAAGTGCTCAGTCAACACAACATAGCCATTTTGACCTATAACAAAAGGTTACCGATTTTGACCAGTTACCCAACCTGCTTACTATTCCACTATATTTTATACTCATGCAACAATATAAAGATGTAGTGCCAATTGCTTGAAAAACCCACCCGGGAAGAAGGTGTTTTAGATATATCACTCAATTTTCTGGATAACCCGAAATCACATAGCTGCAAAACATAAAAACAAAAGGATATTAGTTATAAATTACAAACCAGGCAATCATAAAAATAGAATATACCTTGGTCCGGCCGTTTTCATCTAATAAGATGTTTGATGGTTTCAAGTCACAATATATGATTCCCTTCGAGTGTAAATACCTGATGTGATCAATTGAAGAGCAGGGTCAGATTCTAAAAAATCTACATATACCTTGCAAAGTACTCATGGCTAGAAAGTCTATTACCGCAAACCTCTGACAAGATCTCGTGCAAGATCATGTACTGAATCTTCTGGTAGTTTATTGTCCTGTAAATCGGCCAAAATAGTATGTGTCATAGGCATGTAGCAAAAATGAACTTCTGATCTATAAACAAGCATACTCACTCGATGTTTGTTTGTACAAAAGTCATCGTATTATATTCTAATCAGATTGTTTGACAAATGGTGTCATTTTGCTCACTTCATTCTCAGGTAGAGATTTCACCACACATAGTTCATTTTTCACATGATTTTAATCCACAAGAGTAGCTTCCCTTTAAACGAAAGTTCTATGTATGTCATATATCTATCACATGTGTCGTCTTGGAAGAAGCAAAAAAGAAGACATAATGATTTGATCTTGTTCATTTTTGGTCCCTCCATGTTCATGTTCATGTTCTTCATTTTTTCAGAATGTTTTACTTCAAAACATAAAATACAAAGAAATGTTCATACCTGCTCCAGTAACGTCCGGAGGTCACCTCCAACACAGTATTCTAAGACCAGCCACAAATGAGCAGAAGTTTCATACCTATTTCAAAAAGAGAGAAACTTTAGTCGTAAATTCCAATTTACATTCTGCGATGGGATAGATCATCTAAGACGATGAACTATTACCACAATTATAGTTCCATGTACCCCGATGCCAAAACTAAAAACTCAAAAGATATACTTATAAACAACATTGAAGACTTCAATTTTTCCAGTGGAGTTCCTTACCAGGAATGGAATTCAAGTACATTAGCATGATCCAATGAATGTAGAATTCTGACCTGATACAATTATCCCAAATTAACAGTCATGTTACTAAATTTCATTAACAGTTATGAAGTTAAAGCAAGTAACCAACAAATTCTCATGGTTAAGATGTAATTGAGAAAACATGGTGTAAGATACCTTAAAAATGAAGCCGGATTTCACCGGCTTATAATTTTGCATATAGAAAGAAATCATACGATTCATTATAAATCCTCTGATACACTATAATTATAAATAGTAATATCCATATAGATCTACAATTACATAAAATTTCACAAAAACACCTAAAATGTAAAATAAAATGAATAAGAAAAAAAACACTTACTTCTTGAAGAACCTTGCTCTTGTGAGATTTATCAACACTCTTAATTGCAAAATACTCAATGCTTTTCTTCTTCCTTCCTTTATATACAGTCTGCAGACAAATATATATACACACATGCACAATCAGATTACACAGTGAATTAAAACAAAAAACACAAAAGGCAAAATCGACACAGAAATTTGAGAAATAGAGATTATCACCGAGTATTTTCCTTGACCAATTGCTTCGTATATGTGATACTGATTCATACTATTACTTTTGTTACAATAGATTTAAAAATAAAAATCTAGGGTTTGAGTAACGGGAAATAAAAGGGGAAAGTGGATTGGAAACAACAAAATGGAGTAATTGAAGCTGTGGTTGAGATGATTCTTGAGAGATATTCAGTTACTGATTGGAGAGAGATGCAGATATAGATACAGATAGATATAGATATTGTGTGTGTATTAGTGTGTGTTTTTGTGAAGGTTTGGGCGGGACAGAAGGTGAGATTGAAAATCGAAATGAAAAATTGAAGCCGTTTGTTTACGAAAAATAAATCATTTTCCAATAAAGAGTTGAACTAGAAAAGAAAAAATATTTAAATGTCAATTTTGAGTAGACTTTTCCATCATATGATACAACACATAAACTCGAAAAGTTGTTTGAATGGAATTATTGTTAACAATTATGATCTCGTTGAAACGTAAAATATTAAACATTTTATACGACGTATAATGGAATGACATGTTTATATCTTACAGTGCTTGTAGAAAAACGTACTTTTTATTATAATGTGCTATAATAAATTATTTTTATGTATAAAATCGTATACAAAAGACAAGTTGCACTTGAATCACTTAAAAGCACACTTTCTTTGCAATCCTGCATAATATGGTAGTAAAATTATTTATAATTAAATGATGTCGTCTATTCATTTCTAACAATTTTATAGTTTTTTGCAATCTTCAACGTAGTTTAATAGCTTTAATTTGATTCAAACAGGGGCAGATTCAGCCTTTTAGGTAAGGGTGCACCGGCCCCCGTCAAATTTTGTCCAACACTCCGATAGTAAAGAATTATGAATGTCATATAAGGGGTTCTCAGTATAAGTAGTACTAGATGACCCCATGTTACAATTAATATAAGAATTGAGCTCATACTTTAGTAATTTATTTCGTTTTGGTGACATAGTCCAAACTCCAACTCATACCTTTTGTCATCTTAATTTTCAACTTTAATTCAAAATGATTTAAGTGTAAACTAGGTCCGTTCAACTATATCCATATCATTTATCTGAAAATTAGATTCAAAAATTTTGATACTCGAATTTTGAATATCCAAATTTTCAAATTCAGATATCAATTTTTAGATATTTTGGATATATGATATCCGGAAAATATGATTTCTTTTAAAATTAACTTCTAATATTATTAAATATACAAAAGATAAATATATCATAATCATTTAATTTTATTATTAATGATATTGTTTTATACTTTTCATACATAAACTCAATAATGTAAGTTTTGATTATATAATGTAACATTTTTAAAAATTTTAAAGTTGATTTTTAATATTTTTGAGTATTCGGATATCGAGTAATTTTTGAATATCCGATTTTGAACACCCCACTATAAACCTTTGATTTCTACATTCTTGTAAAATTAAAAGAAAGATATTGATTATTTCCTATTATGAAAACTAGCACATTTAACGTGTGAGAATTTAACTAAACGTTTGAATAATTATTTGTTGTTAAAAATTGAGATTGTTGTTGACATGCAGTAGTTAAGTAGATAATGTTTGACGCTATATATTTTGTGCTATTTAGTAGTTATTTTTATATTTATCGTTGGTTGTTGGGTAATGTATAAACTCTTTTTGAGGTATTTTATCTTATTTAATGATGTATTATAATATTCAACGTTTTGTTTAATTGTTTGAATGTTGTTTGGCTATGGTTTAGATATCATTTTAGATTGCTTTGATGCTATTTGAATTGTTTTCGGTTGTTTGATGTGATTTTGCCTATTTTAAATAACTGTAAAAGTAAATGAGCTAATTTTTACAGTTATTTTTCAACGTTTTGTTTAATTGTTTGAATGTTATTTGACTATGATTTAGATATCATTTTAGATTGCTTTGATGCTATCTAAATTGTTTTGGGTTGTTCGATGTGATTTTGCCTATCTGAATTTCAAAGTTTATATTCGTAATATTCAATCGGTTTTTTAGATAAAATAGGCAAATAGACATCATCATTGTTTATGTTTTTTACAGTTATTTTTAATTATTAGCTCATGTAATTCACAGATGATATATATAGACTTAACTATAAAATGCTCAATGTAAATCACTCATTCACTTATATTTCAACATTTCAATTCGATGAGATGAAAATCAATATTTCTTTATTAGTTATTGATATTGGTACTTCTATACATTTGATCGTAAAAGATTCTGCCTTTTTCTGAATACACCTACAGAGTATAGTAAGATATGAGATATGCATTCATTCTAGCACATGACATACAAAAAAGTTGTGTTTTAATATTTATATATACGAAAACTGCATATATTTTAAAAGTGGCTATATAATTTGGAAGTTCTTATAATCAACATTTAACATAATTTATACATATTTTTCCCGCGTACGAAAATAAAGAATACACTAAGTGCAACTAAAAGAATTAGCAAAAGAACTATTTGGGGGTGATAGGGAAAGGGTCTTAAACGGTCACGAGGATACCCCGGTTAGGATGTGTACATATGAGTAAAAAAACTAGCTTTCCCGGTATAACCTGAACAGTAAAAACCTCATCTGTTTACCCGTTTAACTATTTGAAGGTTTGACAATTAGTCATCACAATAATAACCAGGTATATAAAAACTTAATCAGAGAAAATGTATAATTTTGTCATCAACAATTTGAATGCAGTCAACATGTTA
Source organism: Logfia minima (assembly GCA_963921325.1). NCBI lineage: Eukaryota > Viridiplantae > Streptophyta > Magnoliopsida > Asterales > Asteraceae > Logfia > Logfia minima. The sequence goes on along the minus strand of OY992764.1, from coordinate 6,828,617 downwards.
GTCATAAAAAAGATGCATACTTTGAGGGGGAAAAATGATACACATTTAGAATTAAAAAGAATCATTGACACAAAATTAACATGTAAAATGTAGCAATTTATTTATGCTGCAGTGAGGCAGTCTTCCCAGGCTCCATATTTGGATGTGAATGTACCACCACCACTTTGCTGCACATAGTCCAAAATAACTGCGCGAGCACAAACGTCCCAAGTCCTTGCCATCTTCTCGAGTGACATCGGGTCTGAAAGACTTCTCATACAATTACTGAACCTCCACTTGGCTTTCATGGAGAGATCCTCATATTCTTTGCTGTGCAACGGAAATAAATTTTGTCAAATATCTATAATACTCTTCAAAATAGGAGCTACTAAGGCCTGGTTTTTAGCAATGATTTAATTGTGAAAGCAAAAGATTTCTCACCTGAGTTCAACCGGAATCTTATCTAAGATTACTGGGGAGCAATTTGGATAATTTGAAGGAACAAGTAACTGCAATGGTTGTATGGGTGGCTGCACATCAATTAAATAAAATGTTGATCTCCACACACAGCTCGAACATAAATAAAAAGAGGTGGCAATTTCAACCCACTTGTTTATAAATAGGTCCATTTGGACTATATTCTATCTCTTAACAGGAGTCGAAAGGATTGAAAGTCAGTCAAAGTGTAATGTTAAAAGTGTTAATAAAAACAACGTCCTAAATCATTTTATTCAAAAAATCAGATTATTTTGAAATATGATTTTTGTGATCGTATGACATTATACAAAAATTTAAAGTTCTGGAGGAAAATTGGTTCACTTAACCCATTTCGACCTGTAAAAAAAGTAACCCTTTTTGACCCGTCAATAACCCGCCATTTTGTAACATTTAGGATCTAACATATAAATAATGTCCGATGTACAGTAACATACCATTTTTGCTGAAGCATATTGTGACTTGAGATTTGGACCAAGATATACAGTGCTAAATGAGCACTTAACAACTGTTCCATTACCAACTTCTGAAGCTGCAGCTGGACCAGCATCTTCCTGACTAATATATACCACGGTATCTACGAGACTTTGATTTATCTTTCTTATTTCTTCCATGAGGGGATGTGTCGTCTGCAACATTTTAACACAGAAAAGCTAAATGAATAGATGTTATCATGTACAGATTAAAGGTGATAATTTCGACTAATTCACTTACAATTGGGTTGATTCGAGGTTATATTCTTATCTTAAAGTGGTACAGTAAGAGATTTATAAAAGTGCATTATACCTCCAAAATTTTATTTATCATAGAAAGTTCGATGACTATTGTGATACTAAAGTCTTCGTCATAATATTTAACACATTAAATTAATTAGTTTGAAGTTAGAAAAAACTGTAAAATAACAATACAATCCCTAACAACCATGCATATGCACTAAACACATATACAATCTACTGAAGAGATAATACCTCAAGCCGACGCCTTTTAGTGGTAGAGTTTGCAGTGGACTCGACCTCTGAAGCTGCCAAACAATATATATTGTTAAAGCTATCATTTACACTGCTGGCAGATGATACAACATTAAAACATTTTGCTTTTCTGGCTTCAGTAGTTTCATCGTGAGTGATAAAAGGTCTTTTACGACGGCATTGTGTCATGGCAACTAAGTATTGACCAACTTCAGCTCTTGATCCATTACCTGGTGCAGATCCTGCAATGCTATCAATCATACTAACAACTGAACCAATGTCGCTAACTGAAGCACTCAAGGATTTTGGTGAAATTGACTTCACCTATTAAGCAAAGATAAGACAGGGTCTTAGCCATAAATTTTATTATTAATCAGAAGAGAAAGCTAATGCAAACAAATACAGTAAAAAGGAAAAAGAAAAAGTTAACATTTTTATGTTATACATATAGGTGGCAATTTCAAGTTTTCAATCGGTTTACTTATGAATGGGTAAATTCTGGTAATGTTTGATCTCTAACAGTTTTTAAAAAATAGCAGAAATAAAACAGGTCAAATGGGTTGAAAATCATCCAATATGTATATCTAATGCATGAAACCTCTTGATTCAGGTTATTTTATTTTATTTTTGAAAAATTTATAATATTATTGAAATAACATAGTTTTTTAAATAAAATCTGACACAATAGACAAAAATCGCCTATAAACAGAAAATGTTTTAGGTCAAAAACAACTAGACCCTTTTTTACTCGCACAAAATATCCATTTTGACCAGTTTTCCTACACAGTCACTTTTAGTTGTAGACTAGGAGGTTTAGAAGTGATTACTGACCACTTTGAGCAAGTGCTCCATGGGATCTTCTATAGTACTCGACTTCCCAGAAGCTTCTACTGATGCACCATTACCATGGTTTTCATCTGGACTTGTGAATTCGGCAAGCAAAGGTGAGGGTGGTATTCCAGACGTACCAGTAGCAAGAGGCTGTGAGCGTAACATTGCAGCAGTTGCTTGATGTCCAATATTCCCAGCAGCATTAGAAAGTGATGAAACACAAGAATTAAATTTCTCAGCTTCTATTGGCACATGAGCTGTAGATGGAGTTGATGGTGATGAGGCAATAAATGGCGAGTTTACAGATTGCATAGGGGTACTGCATTTAGTAACAGAATTCAGTAATATTTGCTGGTCGATTTGTGGAGATGAAAATGGAGCTCCTGACTTTAACTGCTGCTGCCGCAAAGATTCCGACTTCATTTCAATCAGCTGTCTAATTTTTAACTCATTATCATTGTTTATCTGATTCCCATTTTGTTGCAGCTGCTTTGTTTGTGGATGAAACTGATGCTGCTGGTTGAGTAGCTGCTGTTTATACAAAATTTGTTGTTGCATATCATGATGTTGAATCTGCTTCAATTGCTGACGTTGAAGCATGTTGGAATTTGGTTGCAGCATACACACATTATTATGCTGCAACACAGCCACTTTATTATGCTGTAAATTAACCGACTGCATATGGGAGTTCATCTGATTTTCATGTGGCTGCACTTGTGTCTGTTGTGATTGGTGCAGAGAATCAATATGTGGTGTAGTTAGCGGTTGCTGCATTGTGATACCAGCCTTGCGATTATACATCATCATGAAATTAAGAATATATCTCTCAACATGAACCAGTTTTTCTTTATGGTTGGGAGGTATGTTGGTCTTGGGAACTTGTAGGCATGCCATGCAAAACTCCAACATCAGTTTAATCTTTTTCAGTTTCTCAAATTGCTCACCCTTTTGTTGCTGAGAAAGAAAATCAAGCTGGACATAAAAATTCATCCATCAAATTATAATATAGATGAAACCTTAAGTTTGTAGTCAAGTTATGTTTTCTCTTTCATGGCTATCTGAATTTTTCTAAAAGAACTAACAGAAGAAACTAAAATTCGTAAATAAACTATACTGTGTTGCCTAATTTTATTCTTTGCCATTATGGATATTAGCAAAACTTACCTGACGCAATTTGGCTACACATTTCTCGTAGAAGTCCTTCAACTCTAGCATATACTTTCCTTTCAAAACTTCCATCTGAAAATAGAAGAATCAATCATTAATCATACCATTCACACGTCTTCAGAAATTACAGTAGCAGGAAACATTTGTGTCTCATTGTATGCTAACAATAAGGTATTGAAAGGATGTAAAACTACCAAGAGGAAATATTGTGTATGTATAGTATATGAAGAGTCTGGGCTGAATACAAGTGTCAAGAGAAATAAATAAAACACGATACGCAAATACAATTCAAGAAAAGAACAATAACAAAAATGATTGAATTCTCGAAGTTCGATTATTCCGAAATCCAGGTGATCTATAGAGGTCAAGCTGCAACCAATGAGATGTGAAGGTCTATCCTTGTGCATAAATTAACATGAGACATACATATAAATCTATCAAGTGCCGTCACATTTATTCTTTTACAAATTACTTTAGTCTAGTACATAAAATAAAAGTGAAATATTTTTAACTGAATCAACAACTATATTCTCATTAGACCATTTTTTATTCTATCAATGTATGACGTATAATAATTTAAAGTCAGGTTCATAAAACATGCGTATTCAATCAACTAGCTATCAAATCTATATTTGACCGATAGTTTTTACATGTATAACACCTTTTGATACACTTCCTCTTGCCAATCTCCACAGTTTATATTTCCTGTCTGAGCTGTCGAATCCGTTGATGCTACAAAATAAAAAGATAAAAACTAAAGCTGTGAAACTATCACTTCAATTAAGTTATCATAAGTTCACATCAAAATGAAAATTGTTTTGGACTAGAATGCTACGTGCAAACACACACACACACATAACACATATACACAGAGAGTCCTAAAAAGGATTAAGCGGAACTAGGTAAGCCAAGTGACGTTCTAGTAGTTACTAACTACAGGCTAAATGGATGCTTGACCAAAAGCATGAGCATTTTGTTCGAGTATGTAAATATAACTTATTTTAGGGCATGCAGAATTCATAATTTTGATCTTGAAACATTATTGTTTAAAATCGTCCCATTGATACAATTACCAAAAATATAGGCATGATTTCCCTTCATAACTTGACAAATGATAAGTTGAGATAAGTTGATTTATTTCCACTTGAGTTTTTGAAAAAGCTAATTCAAAGATTAGTGGCTACGCAATATATAAGCTGAAAGCCCATATATTTGCTTAAGTGTCACTGAGCTGGCATTTTAGAACACTGCATATGCATGCCTACACACATGTCTATATGTGTGTTAATTACTTACTTGATGAAGCCTCCGCCTTAACTCTCTGTTGTTGCAATAGCTGTTTCTGCTGATCCAATACATTTTGCTGCTGAAAAGCACCAGAAGTTGGCGGCCTCTGTTGTATATCCCCTTGTGACAGGTTTGCATGTGGTTTAATATTTAACTGATGATTTAACTGACCTGAATGTGTTTGTAACTGTGGCATTAACAACTGCTGTAATTCCACTTGTGACTTTTGACCTTGAGTTGACTGAAGCATTTGTGCTGAATGTTGATTGTTCAGCATGTGCTGCTGTTTCTGACTACTTTGAGGGCCCAAATGTTGCTGATGAATAACAGATAAGTTATTATGTTGACCACTGGAAAGATTATTCTGCTGGGCCATCAACCTTGGCTGCAATTGCTGCGGTCTTTGTTGTTTTAGGACCGATTGTTGACTCAGGGGTTGACCAGATTGTGGAAAAACAGGTGGCTGATTTTGCAGCATTGTGGGCTGCATAATTGATTGTTGAGACGGTTGGAAATGACTTGGCTGCGACAACTTCTGCTGCTGAATGTGTGATTGCATTGAGGTTGTACTACTATTCTGCTGCAGCTTCATTTGATGCAACTGCTGCTGATAACGAAAATGCTGTGAGTTTTGAGGCTGCTGTTGGCTTCCTGGTATCTGCCTTTGACTTACAAAATTGGTGGAAGGTATCCGTATCCCTTGCCCCATACTATTTCCTACAGAAGTTTGTTGAACCGCTGAAATGTTCTGCAACCTTAAACTTTGGCTGGCAATATTTGGCATGGTTGACTGTGATATGCCACCACCAGGTGGCAATGCAGATGAACCAATAATGTTGTGATTGTTCTGCGATAAAATCTGTTTACCAGCTTGAGGAAGATTAGAAGGTACAGGAACAGGAATTGGTTGAACTTGATTGTTGACTTGCTGCATGCCCTGAGAGCCTACCCATTGTGGATGGAACCAAAACAGACAAAAGATTACCAATGGCAAATAAAATGTTTTAAAGTTTGCATTATCAGAGTGTTAAGAAATGAATTAATTATCAATATCAGGATTCAATTTTTTTGTAATAATGTCATACACTTATACGGGTATACCCACTCCATCCCATGAACAATGCAACATTTGTTTTACCCATCAGATTGCAGTAATGCTCACAACAAAATCAGCATCAAAATCACTTCTTTGATGACACGGAGACTGTAACCTATTTTTTCCTTACACTTTCTTGAGAAAAAAAAGTGCAACTAACATGGGATGTCCCAAAATAGCAATCGTTGAGATTTTCTATGAAATAGAAGGACTAATCAATAAACACACGACTTACAGATTTAGATACAATTCTTGAACATTAGATATACACATACAGCATTTACATCTTCAAATATGTTTTTAAAATTATCTAGGTACCTTGATCGGAGGGGTTTACAGGATTCCCAGCACTGTTGGACTGCGGAGACTTGGTCATAGGATTGGCAGATTTATTCTCAAAGTTCAGCAGCTTGATCGATATTTTACGCATATAATCGTGCTGCAAAACCAAAAAAATGAAAAAACTGAAAAATAGTGTGCCAAAGTGTAACTGGTGAATAATAAATCACTCTCTTGACTTTACATTTATTTAACACTGTATCCCTGAAATATTCGTATTCCACTAAACACATAATTTTCAGAAAATATTGGCATAATAATAAAGGCACATATATACGAACATGGCTTATTGCAGTAGTATAAATCTTCTCCTCAAACCTCAGAGCAAGATTCTTAACTTCGTGTAGCTTCTCTGGTCCAGAAAATGGTTCATGTTTCTTCAAGGTATCCGTTCTATATATAAAAGAAAAAAAAAACATATATTAATTAAATGTAGTACAATGTGTTAAGAGGATATCTATCATTAAAATATCATGATCCACCTAAACCCCATAGATCAGCTACAAATTTCACAAACTAAGAAAATAACCCTTTCTACCTCTTGGTACATATTAGCTCCATAATACTGGAAAGTAACTAAATGAATATTAACAAAGTCGAAACGTTCACCGAATCTTATTCCATATTATTTATTTATAAATGATACATCAACTTATAACTAGATGAATCTATATTATACAGTATCACACTTCACATGATGGTTTATAACTTTATTACTTTTATTTGCAATCCGCACATCATATAACAAACTCAAATATGCAATAGGTACGTTATAGCTTGAATACAACTGCAAAAACACACTTGTTTTTTATACACTTTGAAACAATAGTCACTTTTAAATTAAATATGCAATCTCAAAGTGTCAAACACCTAAATCATAAAAATAATATTAAGTTAAAGCAATAATTCGTGTGTATATAAACATACATACATCTTATTGACAATCTTTTGCCGCGAATCAGATGACAATTGAGTCCTCCAATTACTTGTATCCATCGTCTGTTTCAACAATCAATTTCTAAATCTGCAATATAACCATTATAAAACTAACATATATACGTACAAAATATACACACGTATATATACAGATACATAATAATAGTATAATAAGATCACAATAAATGGAATTAAATCAATCAAACAAAATATTTTACGAAACCGTAAACACGTAAAGCAATGTGAGTTTTTTAGTGTGATCGGAATCGGAAAAGTGTAGAGAGAGACTACTTACGAGATTTCAATCGATCGGATTGTGATGCCGATGATCATTGATTGGTTTTGAGGTTTTGTTAATTCGACGAAGTTTCCCGTTCTTTTCATGCAAGAAGAATAGCGTGTGTGTTAACAAGGATTTTGGGATATAAATTGACCTCCAAAGTCTTATTTTATACGGAGTATTATTTATTTATTATTTTTAAACCCCCAAACGGGTTCAAATATGACGAAAAGGCTCCTAGCATCATCGAATTTTCCATTCAACTATTTAGTTGAGTGTTCAAGTCCTTATATTATATAGGACAAATATATATATTTATAATATATACATATATTAATATATACATATATTTGTAGTAAGAGTGCATAAATATCTGTATATTTTTAAAATGCTTTTGAATATTTAAATATGATAACAAAGATCACGATTAAACTCGAAAAAGCGATGAATAATCCTAAAAGGTACCTGTCTAGCAATTGATGGGAAGGTGTTGCCCGCCGGTTTGGGCTAATAATGGGAAGGTGTCATCTGGTTTCGTTTTCAAATATGTGTTTCATTTGAACGATTTGGGAGTGTATAATTCAATACACGAACGATTTGGAGTGTGTATTCTTGTGAATGTTAAATTATAAAATACGATAATTAGACGATTACACAACTAGACAAATATACCATATCATATATTAGTATAATTAATTATGCAGTATTCGGTTAAAATGAAAATTGAATTAGATAATGCTAATGATAAAAAATAATAATTAGAATAAAAATGATAATTATTATTTATTGATAATCTATTATTATTTATTATTTGTATCATATTAAAAAATATATCAAATAATTAAATTAAATAAAAATAAAAACAGAGATGGAATAGAAAGAGTGTTTAGCCAAACAAGTGGAGAGGAAAATTATCTTTACCATTATGGTGCTCTCTCACAAGTATTTACCATTTATATGTTTTTTCACAAAATTGTCATATTTACATTTTGTTAATAAAATTCAAGGTATTATAATATAGTGAAAGTTCAATAATACTTAGACTTTGTGATTTCACTTACTGACTGATATAATTTTTAATAATATAATATGTTTAGTCTTTGATTGAATTTTTGAAATAATCAGTTTTCATGTTTTTACCTATTATACAAGTTAAGTGTTTAATTACATTATTATTATTATTATTATTATATTACTTTTTTATTTTTTTATTAATTATTTAAAGTCTTGCTCTCCAACAACGTTAAATCACAAGAACGATCAAACTAACGATGCAAAACAAGAAATTAATATTAATACTTTGCATAAATAACTATATAGAGAACTGAAAAGGACGCTAATATAATAAATTCCTTACAAGTGATAAATATATATATATATATATATTAATACACCATATATATATATGATACATGATTGTACAAGTAAAAGGAACGGTATTGCGTGTAATAATACTCTTAATTGTAAATAAAATTAGAGAGTAACACTAATATTAGAGCCTACATATATCATGAATTAGATTAAACAATTTTTGTGTAACTTGTATACTTGAAGATTACTAGCTTATAAAAGACTACTGAAGATAATGTAAATAAACTAATCAATCAATTAATAATATATATTATAAAAATAATATTTTACTTAGAATTTAACTTTAACTCCAGATAATTTGAAGTACATTATTTTACACTTGATATCGTCACTTTGGAGTTGAAGTTTGAAATAAAAAAGAATACAATAACAATATAAAAGGTGTCAACAATACTTAATAGATAATTAGTTAGATAAAAACAATTTAATGATTTTACTCCTCGTTTAATTGGCTAAAAACTCAAAATAGCAGGGTATAATTAATTTAAAATCAAATAATATTTAAAGTAAAGTTTAAATGAAAATGAAAGAATCAATCTTAACTGTTAAGATAATAATATTTCTATTTTCCTTCACATTTTTAAAATTTTCAAATTTCAAAAACAGCTAATTAAAAAATATAAAAAGTACACCATAAAAATCAATACTTTTTATTTTTGATTATATATACTTTCGACGAATTCTTATTTATTTATTTTATGGTGGGTTTTAAAAAACGATTATCACATGTAATAGTCGCTATTATTATAGTCATTTTCAAAAACCACAAAAAAAAAAGTTCATCAAAGGTACATCATGTGAGATGTCTAATTAAAAAAAAAATGCTAATTTTTATAGTGCAATTTTTATAATTTTTTATTAGCCATTTATAAGATATATAATTTTTAAAAATATAAAAAATTAATAAAATTTTACCAAATAAAAAAGTCTTATTAATTATTTTATCCGGAGAAAAAATCACTTACTCTTTTTGAACTCGCCTCTTAATCTTTAACTAGCACATTGTCCGAGCAATGCGGCGGTAACAATTAATTTATCTATTTTTATTATGTACAATAGTATATTCGTTAAATATAACGTCATCTTTCAATAGAAATATACTTCACATTTCGTATCATTGTTTAATAGATAATGATTCAATTTGTTAAATAACTTAACATGTCAAATACTTTTTAAATAAGTATAGATATGTTCTTACCGATTATACTTAACAATGATTTTTTAATTTCTTTTTATAAAAAAGAGACTTTTATTAACAATTTTGTAAAAATATAATATAAATTGAAAGAAGTAATCATATTAATCTTGTTTTAACAAAACAAAAATAAAGATAAGTAATTTTGAAATAAGGATTTTCTTATTTAAAATGAGTCTCATTTATGAGTGTAAAAAGGTAGATGTGCAATTTTAATTACAATTTAAAAGTTAAGATTCAATAATTAAAGATATTCTATATGTAGTATAGATATAGATAATAAGAACATAGAGCATTGTGTACGCCATATCTTACAATCTCTAGTTACAACCGAAAGGTTAAGCAAATATCAAATTATATTCATTATGTGTTTATTTTTCAACCTTTTATGTCATGATATGATATAAATAATGTTAAAAAGTCTAATATGTGTATGTAACCTGCCTTCGTTTTATCACGTATATTAAATTTTGAGTTATTAATATTATATATATATGACCTTCTATTATATGTTATTGCTGACGTGATATTTATTTCTTGTGACGTTTTAATGATATGCTAAATAACGTAAAGATGATGTGATTGTCATGTCATTAAAGAACCCCAACTACATGATGAACAAATTTTTAGATTTATAAAATTATAATTTTGATACAAGTAACATATCAAAAATTAATTAAATACGTACAATAAGCTTTAATTTATAGTTAATCGTAGAGATAGGTTCGAATTTGTAACTACGTACATGTTTCACATCATCTTATCAATTAGCACCTACGAGAGATCCATGATTTTATTGTCTCTGCTTCTTTCTATCCTAAATCCTATCTAGTCTCCAATTACATATATCTCATATTCTTTCTTCACCTTTTTCCATTTAACAGCTACTCCGTATAGCATTATGTTACATTTCTATATTTGCATAAATTCTAGAATATAATGATGCTAAAAGTATCATTTGTTACTTGAATACACGATTTTAATCAAATCTATAGATTATTCTTAACTACAAAATAAACAACTATATATTTAAGTATAACATTTGAACTTTTAATAAAATAATTAGCGTCGAATTCGACGTACAACATCAGGTGAAGATTGCACGTGTTGATATTGAGAGACAAATGTTTAATGATACCTAAATGCAATAATAATTGATACTTTTTTAATGAAAGTGATTTTTATAATAATTTAAATTATTGTAATTGTAAATTCAATATTGTGATATAAAAAAAGAAATAAGATATTTAAATGTGTTATGTGAAATATAATATTAATTGAATGATTTATGTAATTAATAAGTAAAAGGATAAAATGGTAATTTCGATATCTCTTTTTAAATTTTTTTTTAAAAAGTGTAAAATGTTTATTAAGTGTTATAGATTATTAAACCTAAATAATACTTTCGTGATTGACCAACAGCGTTTAATAAACGCGATGCGTACGTATAAATACGGATCCATCCACATACAATTTCTCCCCCCGGAGCCAAGTACTCTCTCCTTTCCTTAACCGTGTGTTTTATTGTTCTACAATTTTCAATTGCATTTTCTTTTGATTTTGAATTTCGGATTCAGGGTTTGTTTGTTTCTTTTGATCATACAATATACATATATATATATATATATGCGTTAGAAATCAATTTTGAGTTGATTTCGCTCAAGGCTATTTTGGATTGGATCGACTGGATTTAGGGTTTCTTGATGTCAATCAGTTTCCTACTCTTGGATGGGTTGTAAGGCTTGTATTCTACTTGCTCTCAAGTTCTTGCCCTTTTCTTATAAAGTTTTCGTTTTTATGATAAATTGGAACAGGGGATTTTGTTAAAATCAAATGTTTGAATGAAAGGGTTCTAGGGTTTTTATTGATAATTATACTCTGGGAACAAATAGATTATCATAAAGTCAGAATGATTATATTAATATAATATTTTAGAAAACTAGTCATATTTTATGTATTATAGTTACCTGAATCTCATGTAAAGGTTTTTGTTTATAACAATCTCTGTTATGGAGTTTATTGACCGGTGGAGCGAGTCCTCCTGCTAAAGAGAAAACTCCTCTGTTTACTCGCTTAGTTTTACTGATGATGTTGCTGATGTTTGGGATTGATGAACTTCATGGCAATAGTGAAGTTTCCAATGTCACAATTTTCCTGCATAATATTGGTCTTGGTGCAACAGGATACACTTCGGCTGACTTCAATCTGTTTATCCTGTATACTTTTATTAACTACATTTTTTGACCCTTTACTTCTTGCGAATTTATTTATTCATTTTATGACTAGGGACCCTAAGTTGGTGAAGAGAATTGGACTATGCCTTTGCACCTTGTATTGCGGGTAAAATTTCACAAAAAGACAGATTGTTAGTCAACAAATTTTTTTAAGCATTTATCTTCCCTACCCTCGGCAGGTGTGTCAAGATCCAAGATTGGGTTCGTAGCTTTGATAGTGTTAGACAAGATCCTAAGATTGTTTGATCAATGTCCGAAATTATACCTGGACTTCAAGGAGACGTTCCTAGGAGTAGTCCAAAAGGCATTCCTTTAAGGATGAAAAACAATGGTAGTCCTGATTCATCAACAATCGAAGCATGTGCAGATATAGAGACAGAGGCTAACTCCTATTTCCAGCGTGTTTTCTACTCAGTTGACGCCTTGACGGCGGATGCATTGATTCAAATGCTGACCGATCTAAGGAATCCTCTGAGAAAAGGTTTATTCTTCAGTTATCTATTCTTAAAGGGACCTATAGTTGTAATGACATATGATTATTGTTTATACTACTAAATGCATTTGACAAATGGATTTGGTCTTGCTTTGAGAGAACTAGCATAATACCTAGGCATGCGGCGGTAGAAGTAAAGTGGTGGTGGTGCTAAAAACATAAATAATGTTATATTTTATAATGAGTATTTCTTTTATCTATTTTAATTATTATAGTTCAATAAAGAGAAATTATTTATATATATTTATATATATAGTAATAGATTATTAATAGGGAATAGTGTTTATTAATGGAAATGCTATTAATGAGTTAAGGGCAATTTAGACATTTCATTATGTTGAGACTAATTATAAGATTATGGTGGACATGCATTATATGTAGTTAGAGATTAGAGATAGAGATTAGAGATTAGAGATAGAGATTAGAGATTAGAGATTAGAGATTGGATAATGATGACATCAGATTGGCTGGTAAGCTTTCGTGCTTCATCATGTTTTTCTTAATGCTATTTAGCTTGACCACTACATGCATGCACACATGAGAATTATATATCTGCTTGCAGGTAAAAACTTCTCTATGAGGCAGATTGAGGTAAAAACTTCTCTATTTAGCTTGTTTGGTGTTGAACCCTGCAATTTAATCAAATCATGATTTGCTGGTTATTGTACTAATTTTATGATTGTTTTGCTGTTATTGATTCCGCCGTCTTTCCATCATCATAAGAAGTTCTTACTTCTTTGACGATAGGTTTAAGATAGCTTGCATATGGATTGCCTTTCTGTCCTTGATATTTCTTTTAAATGGTAAAATTGGAAGTGTCGTTTCAACTACACAGGGTAAACAGGTCACCCTTATTGTCGTGTTAAATAGTTTGTTTTAATTTATTTATTTTGTTTGGTGTTGAACACTGCGATGAGATGTGTATACACATATTATACATGTTATTCAATGGTTCCTGTGTTTCTATCATCATGAGACGTCTCTACTTATGTGTTGATAGGTCTAATGTGCATGGATTACCCTTCTGGTTTGGTACTGTATCAGGGTTTACTGTTAATTCTTACGGTCCTTGAAATGTCCTTAAAAGAAATAGATTAGTTGGAAGGGGTTAAAATAGGTAGTGTATTTTGCTTTAGATTCGGTACTCACTAGTCACTAGTTTCTAGGAATATGGCTTTTCAAATGCCATTATTATGCAATCTTTTCTTACTGTTGCATTGTGCTTGTCAATCCATGTTCTCGTTTCTCTTAGAGGCCTATGAGCACATGCGCCTCTGAGTACCTGCTAATAGTGTTGGCTACAGAAGGGATCTCCTATCAAACATCTTCCTTTGACTTGTATATTTCCCTCGTTTACTAGCATTTCATGACTGTTTTTTACTTATGCTGTCATTCTCTATTCAAGCTACTAGATTGTTAATAATAATATGTTAATCACAAAAAACATGAGGTTAAACATAGTATTCTCAAACCTGCAAACTGATCTGAAATTGAATTGAAATCAACGTGGATAGAGGCAGTGGTTGAAGACAAAAAATAACAACAATTTTCTTATCTTGTACGGAGTATTTGTTGTTACAAGTTTTAGTAATTGGTTGTATAAAAAATCATATAGTGGGATTCAGTTGAGCTATATTGTGAGCAGATATATTTATATACTGTTTATATACTAGTATTAATTTGAAAACCTTTACGAACAGTGTTGTCTTATTGGGCGCTTTATTACAGTTTACTAATATATATTAGTATGAGTGCAATAAAAAAGAAACCATTGCTATGCTCGAATTCATATCTTCCCGGGGACAGATACCTGTGATGCTTTTTTTTTTTTTTTTTTATTCTTTTGTAACGAACCCGACAATTGGAAGGTGACACAATCTTTACACTTATATAATATTTTACTGAATATAAATTTGTTTTTCTGCATATGTAACACTCAAAAAATGTTGGAAAGAAAAATCAGTTAACTGTATTGTCCTACAGCAAACATACTGAAACGCCAAAGTGAAACAAGCAGACACATTGAAAAAGAAAAAATGTTTTTATTTACAATAGAATCAATGAAAACCCAGAAAAGCAGTGCCATCAATAAATGGCTTCTTATTTTGAATCTCCGTCTACTCGTCTTGTGCATACTTAGGACACACGCTAAGCCATCAAGTCTGCTGTATTCATGCCATGAAAACATACCTCTTTCAGATTTATATTTCCATATTACACTTGATATTAGTGCATCAAACTTGCACCTGAAAAACACCAAATAAGTAAAGAATCAATATAAGCTTGCTCAGGAGCAATATACAGACCGCAAGGGTTGTTTATATAATTAAAATTCTGTATCTCGCTGTTGAATGATATAGGGGACAATAACTAGTTTTAGAAAATCAATTTGATACTAGCTGCAACAAAAGAGATTATTAAAAGGTAAATTTACCTCCTTACCATTTAAACTTAACCAGAACGACCTTACATCTCATCTTAAGAGAGATCTTTTTTTACAAGTCTTTATTGGTCATTTTATGTAGTAACTTCTTAAATAATTAAAATTTGTCAAACACCCGTACAGTTGATCAATACAACTTCAAACAACAGAGGCAAATTTAAACATTATGGTATTTCAGTGGACCCAACGGTTTGGCGCAGTGATCGACTGGCTATATTATACATGTGACAACTGAGGTCACAATCATGTCCATGTACATTGAACCTAATTGACACATTAACATACCAACGCTTCACTAGAAAAAATAAAATATCAAGAGAAGGCTAATGAGGTAGTTAATATATCAAACTAATGAGGGTGGTGATAAAAGCATACATGAATTAATTTCTAATGTTAAACATGCCTAATAATGTTGATCATGTCACAGAGTAATGCCTAAAGTTATGTCAGACTGAAAACTCCCAAGTAGTTTTGGTGGTCAATATTTGTGCAAGGAAGCAATGTATAAAAATGTTACCATCTAAATAAAATTCACTAAATCAGGTTATTAACTGGAAAGCTATATAGCCAATGATACTGGCACCTACTTGGCTGTGGAATTTCTTATACTGGTTACCCTATATTGATTTGTACTTCATTCTTGTGCTTAACTCATTCTCATATTCTCCAATCTTTGTTTTATGTTTGGAATTAACTAAAACCTATCTTAGTAATAAATGTTTTCCAGATAGTTTAATAAAATTCGTTGGATAGATGAGAATATTACATAAATAATCATTTGTGTACATTCCTCAACCAAATAGAATTGCAAATTGTAAAAAGGAGATGTACTTTAAGTTGATTGTATTCTCCTATTCACTGCAATATCATGCATCATTTATAGATATTGTGTTGACCACAAGTTTCCTCTGTTTTATAAGCTCATATACTGCATCAGATTTTATTTTCCCCTGCACTCCCTTACGTATAGTTAATAAGGTTACAGTTCTTGGTCGTATTTGCTATGTGCAAATTTTAGTCTTAATACAAGTAAACTTGTTCCTGGGTATGCATATGCAACTTTTCTTGGTATGTTCTGGTATCAAAATCAAAAGGTCTTTGATGAATATAAGTAACCATCCAATCTTTATTTTCTTCTCTAAATTGTCATATGATACTTCCCATACTACATCCTTGTGTGGTCACTTAACCATAATAACTAATATGTTTATCTAGTATGTTGTAGTTTTGCGACAGCATTTTACTCACAATCCATAGGCAAAATATATAAAGTGATCTAACTCTTAAAACAAATCATAATTAAATACATACCAAAAGACAAAAATTGCATACCTGTCATTCCACGTCATTCACAGGCAATCTTGGTGTCAAAGCTGCTGAGGCAGATAGCAAATGCTTGAAAAGCAGATATCGGGTAGCGATAATCCATGGTAAACACATCCTTCCCTACTTTTCCAAACTGGAGAATAACTTTCTCATATTGCGGTCCTGATTGTCCGTTTGGTGGTGTAGCTACCAATTGAAAATTCTTGACTGAAGCAACTGTTACTCGTCCTTGAAAATTTAAGCACCAGCACTGAAGCTGTTCATGCCATCTAGGCGATTTATTTTTCAAAACTAGAGGTCCATCTCTTTGATTACCCAACACTCCAGGCCCACCTTTTTCCACGCAGCTTGATCGGGATCGGAAAAAAGGAATTGAAGGAAATGATTCACCACTGCTAAGGGGAAACTCAGTTTGTGTTGGAGCTGCACCTCCTGGTTCAATTGAAGAAGTTGGAATTGGATCCATGATGCACTGCATTCTTCTTGGACCCCTGCTCATTAGACAGAGCATAAGGACTTATATTTTTGCACAACTTTGCAGAAACGTTAAAAGAACAAACGAATCTTAAAAGGGTACTAATATGAGGGGTGTTTGGATCTACGTCTTGAAATAAATTATACGGTATTGAATAAAGAGGATTAGATAATCAACTGTAATAAAACGGATTGTAGAAAGTTGGTGTTTGGATGTGTTTCTTCTACTTAAAGCTGTAATAATAAGACAACGAGGTGTTTAAGTGTTTGACAAGTAAAGATTTTTTATTTTTAATAAAATAGAAACGATAAGCAACCCAAAAAGGACATTTTAATGAAACAGAGAAACTCAGTGAATGAAATAAAAGTCTTCTACTTCGGATGGTGACTGGTAGAAAAGCAATTATCTAAAGCTACTTATTTGACCCCTAAATAATCAGATACTTACAGACTTTGGTAGATCATGATTATCTAAGGAATTAATATTAATATACAAGATGACCAAAAAATGGCACCTTTGTGAAGAAGACAAAAAGAAAAGGAGAGAAATTTGTGATATGGAAAAAAGTCACTTCTAATAGGTTAAAGTTTTCATTTAATCCTTGCATAACCAGTTTTGCCGTAGCTGGTACAAACCTGATCAGAAGAAAAATCTGTTTTTCTAAACATTAAAAAGTATTGACTGCAGTTCACATCTCAATAATCAGATAACCAGTTCCAAATCTGACCTGGATCCCAACATGTTCAACTCATATGAGACGTGAGCTACTGGATAGCTTCCAGCAGGAACTCTAGGGGAGACTTGAGTGGACCCCATAAACCTTGTAGACCGACTCTTTGTCATTTTAGCTCCATCATGAGGTGGCAAACCGTCATACACGATGAATTTTGTTCCCAAAAAGTTCGATCTATGCCAAATCATAAATAAATTTGTTACTTCAGTTTCCATGTAAAGTACAACCAGTTAGATATTTTTTTTAAAATGGTAACCAAACCTTAATTTCCCAATATATCTACTGCTCCCCTTTGACATGTCATCAGCATTTAAAGAGATGATGTAATCGGTACATGTGGGGCGTCTAAACTTGCGAGCAGCAAGAAGAAACTTCCCATCATCAGCAAGTGCTGCCAAAATCATAAATAAGGGTCCCGGAGGTGAGAAGAATGAAAAGTAAACCAAAAAACAAGAATGAAAAAAGGGATGTCGTTGACCTTGAGTCAAACTAAGGTAAAGAAAATATGTCTGAGTTGAACGTTTCCGTTTGATAAAACATTGGAGGAGAGATTCTCTTGGACCAGGCTGCAAGTGATAGCAAGAGATGATTATATAAAACAGTAAAATAGCCAATTTAACTGCAAATGTACTACATATTGATTTACTTGGCATACAAAAAAATAATGACGCTTATAGAACACAAACAAAATTATTAGGTAAATGGACCGTAAATGGAACACACTACAAAAATCAGTAAAAGAATATTATAACGATCTAGATTATCAAAATAATTTAATTATTAAGTAATGAATCCCAAATGCCATGATATATGCACCGAGACCCCATGTGGAGGCCTAACAAAAGCGCCAACAGCAACTACCAAAGATTTCTAACGTGTCAACAAGAAATATAAATCTCAAACACCAGCTATAAGTACACATTTGACGTATGATGCATGAGATGGTTTCCAGGATATAATAAACCCCATGTACAAGCGAAAGGCCGTCTATTTATCTGCATCAATGTAGGAACTCTAGAGAAGCCAGCAATTATATACAACACATCATTTATCATTGTGACAGTAGTTAGTAAGATGGTCAATAATGGAATAAATTCAAGGCAATGACTTGTTATTAATCTCTCGACTTATTTATTGTACCACCTTTTCTTTTGATGATATATCTAGTTTGAACTTAATATTGATATTAATATACCATCCTTCCGTTTTGGTAGAAGTAACTCGCCCTTAAATCTCAGATGTTTATCTGGTGCTCAGTTCGATAATTTAGCCTTGAAATTGTTTTACATTTTTGGTTTCCCAACATGAACTCCAAATCTTCCAGCACGTCTGTTTTCTTCCCTTTGAAAACAAAGTACATCACGTGTATTTGAAACAAAATTCTTCAATATGGACTCTTTCCACCAGAAATACACTCGTATAAAGCATCTTCGCCACAGGGCAGACTCAGAGGATAGATAGTGTGTGGAGGTTTTTCCTCCTATTGCATTAACTATTAAAGGCCCGAAGTATTTAATTCCCAAAATACAATGATTAGTCGAATGACTAACACATGGAGGTCCTCAACCTAACTCCAAGCTTAAAAATAAGTATCCAAACCTCACTATGAACCTACCCCCATATATAAACACCAACACCCCATACAAACACATACTACAAACACAATTCACACACACAGACACTAATTTCTTTCTTTCTCCTCTCTTGTCCCACGGCCCACCACAACACCACCAGAAAACATCAAAAGTGCCGGAAGCCGCCACATTGTGCCGGTACAAGGCTAGTGTATAGATTTATACATGTACACACACATGTTTCCTTATGTGATTAGTACAATAAATAAGTTATGGATCCCTTCGGCTACACAAACAAAATCATTATACACTTATAAATATCAATTAATAACTCCAAATATTGAATTACTCGGCACACAATATTACCTAATAGTGACTCACATATCAAATCCTAATCCTAAACATTACATAACCATCAATAACAACAAACAAACAAATGAGCTAAAGACTAGAAATTGAGCTAATTGTAACCTACTAACGGATCATATCATAGAAATCCTAATCGTAAAACACTTGATAACCATCAGCAACAACAAAATCACCACAAATAACAGATCAATTAAACATAATTCTAAAAGACTGAGCTGAAACAACAATTAATTAATCAAATAACCTGTTTAACCGAAATCGGAAAAGTCAACAAGCCAGAAATCTCAGGTCTCTTAACAATCTCCTTCATAATCTCTCTCCAACTTCTACACACAGTAGCACAACCAACAACATTCTTCCTACATGGCCATTTATTTTCAGACGATTCAATCCGAATCAAAACCTCTCGTAACAGCTCCTGAGGCATGTTCGCCCAACAGCTTTGTTTCAATCCATCATCAGATTCATCATCTTCGAGTTTCAACGCAGCGATCGCCATTGAAGTGTCTTGAATTACACGGCAGGATCGGGTTCGTAATCCGCAATCGAGATTCATATGAAATTTGATTGTGCGGTTGGTTGATTGATTTAATTTGATGAGAGAAAACTTTTAATTAGGGTTGGGGTTTGGTTTGGGAGTTGGTTGTTAAAAAGAGTAATAGTAGTGGATCGGATGTGTTTTTTGGCGCGCGCGTGGCGCGTGTCGTAACGGATATTGACAGGTCGTTTGTATGTGTGTGTGTGTCTCTATATATCTGTATCTATAACTATCATAAGTAGAGACTCGAAAGTATTGTTGATGTTATAGGAAACACATGATTTTTGTGTTGAATATAAAATATATTATTTTATTTTTGTGTTATTGGAAAAACATAAGATGAGTTGTTTTATAGAATAATAATATATAAGTTGCAAATTAATAAATCTATTTTATTTTGATAACTAATACAAATTACAAATAAAGTCAATGGTTATGATCACAATTTGGATAATCAAGCTTTGTTCATATATGAAAATCTGTAATCAATAAATTATGAAATTATTAAGAAATAATCAAAGTTGCAATTAAAAGAATAAGATATACATGAATATTTGTATATATAAAATAAAACAACTGCAATTTAAGTGTTTGGTAAAATTACATAGGAGGATATCAACATAAAGCCAGATAATAAACATAACTAGACAATCAATCTAATAAATAAAAAGCATTAAATACATAATTAATTGCCTTATATGTATAAGAAAATTCATTTTCTTTTCTAGAAATAGTCATTTTTATAAAATATATACATGTAACTTTTTTAAAAAAAGTTACAAGTAATGTACATCTTTGTAATTATATATATATATATCACACTATGTAGTTACTGCTTAAATACCTTAAGTGTATATATCAAAGTTTGTATATAACTTTTTGTATATATATCTCACTAACATTGCTTCTATATAATTATTAACATTTTAATCATCTCAACAATTATATTGCATATTAATATTTATTATTATTACGATATATAAATCAGATTTTACTCTATTATCATATCATATATATAAATATATAAACACAAAAAGCGTACAATAAATCTTCAAAAATAGACATGCTTTCAATCTCTCTTCACTCGACCATTATCATCATCGTTACCATCTACCATCACCAAATAGACCGTCGCATTGCTCGGGTGCTAAGTTATAATAAATATGTCAAAAGTAATTAGTGTGGTCTCTCATATAACATAAAATGTTGTTTTCCAATACATCGAACGTAAGTTTTATATGAGTAGTATAAACGTAGTATTTTTGATGATAAAAAAGGATTAATAGAAAAAGAAAAACGAAGAACGAAACAGGAGATAAGGTAATCAGCTTCATGTATTCAAACTTGCTACATTTCATGGAGGGTTATTCGTGTAATTTGCCATTAAAAAACTCCTGCATTCTTTTCAACGCTACTATCGTTAGTGTTTTGTTTGAGAGCTTTTAGAGGATATTAAAAGCTAAAAGCTTCACCATCTAAACAATTTTTTTATTTCAATAGAACTTATAATTTTTTTTAAAAAAGCTAAAAGCTCCAAAAACTTTTAAAAGCCATTCACCAAAAATACCTTACTTGGCCTTACATGTTTAACGTACCTTAGTTGGCCTTACATGTTTGGCCAGCACTTGTAGATCCCTTTGGTCTCTTAAGTGGGGTACCACAAACGATATTCAACCATTGCATTCAGCAAACCATTTATTGATAAATAATGATAAAAAGAATATTGGTTGTAAATTTATCTATTTTTAAATAAATCATCCAAATCAGTTGCTGTCGTTTCTTAAGTACAAAGTATTAAATTTCTAACTAGAAGTACTTTAAAATTGAGATAGTGGAATTGTTTTTCAGTGTTAAAGTAATGTTATGTAAGAAAATTGTTACTGAAAAATTAAAAGAGTGCAAATAGTGTTTTGGACTTTAATTTTTTCTTTTTGAAATACAAATAAGATAATAAATTGAAATAAATAAAAAAAAAAAATGAAAGAAATAAATTGATTAAATATAAAAATAAATATTACAAATCCTAAAAAAATAAATTTATAAAAATAAAAAATTACAATCAAATGTCTACCCAACCTGAATTCAATCCAAATCTCATCTTCTCATTTTCACTTTCTATTATGACTTTGCGTCGTCCCAACAAGTGGTCCGTTGGCATAGTCAAAATTCAGAGCTATGTTTCAAGATCCTTTGACTTTAGTTTTGATTGTTAGAACAGATGCCTTGAAAGGTATTCGTGATCGAGTTATCAAATGAAGCTCGAGAAGAAACGACAAAACTATAAGATGTTTTCTGAGATTTTGGTTTCCTTGTTTTCCTCGTGGACGTTCGAACGGATCATCATCGAATAACGTGGCATTCGGGTTGTCTTCGTTAGCATCCAGTTCCTCGTTCAAATCCAGTTCGTCCAAGTGCATTGTTTCATAGTGTTTTATAACGTTTCGCCTTCCAACGACAACGGGATCAGGAGTTAACCACTTTTTCAAGTCCTTCAAGAAGGTCCACGCTAGAAAACTATGGAAAGACTTTAGGCATTCCAACCTATATTGAGCGTCCACCCGAGCCCGAAAGTCATCGGCACATTCCCCGCTTCTTTGTTGTGATTGAAACTGCTTCCAAACACCTCTCCACTTTTGACATGCTAGGTTGAGTTTTGACCATTTTAAAGACAACATGTTTTTGGTCCGTACAAATGGAGGGTTGCATAAATGGTATCTTGCCAAAAGGAGTAATTAGATTGCGCATTTCCTCGGTTGGAATTTTTGAAAACGGCAATCCAACTTTGGCCTAATCGGAGTTCATCCTCTAGTTCCCAAAGGTTTCGGTTGTTATAAGCCTTTTTTGGTTTAGGTTGAGATGATCCAACTTTGGATTTTTTGCCTTTAGTTTTGGACCTATTTCTACGGGAAGTTGGTGTCGATATCTCGTGTTCGACCGAGTGCACGTCGGGTTTTTGGGTGACCGGTTGTTGGGTTTTTGTGACGCTTGTCACATTAATAAATCATTATATTGATAGGGGGTTAAGTTTGGTATTTGTTGGTATTGTGTTTGATAAATATGGCGTTTTTGGTATTGTGTTTGAGGATGGTATAGAGTACCAAAACCGGGCATGTCAGTTGACGGGTTTGAAGATGTTGGTTGTGGAAACGGGTTCCATGTTGAATGTATGTTGAGAAAATGATTAATGGAAAAAGAATCTCTAAGAATCCACTAGAATTCCTTTTTAGACTAGACTTTTTAAGTAGCTTATGAAAAAAAGAATCCGCAGGCACAAACTACAACTCCAATCACAATCTTTAGTTCCAGCTCCAACCACAATCTCTAACTCCGGCTCTAACCACAATCTTCAACTCCAACTCCAGCTAGTGTTGACAAACATACCCATTACCTCAAGTGAGGCCGGAGGCCAAAGGCCTTTGATATGATTTAAGAACACTAACATGATCAAAATAACAACTTAAAATTATACTCTGATAGCAAGTAACATCCACATAATCCTCATAATAATTACTATTCATAAGTTACGGTTTACAGCCAAATTGGAATTTAATTTAGATGATATGTAATTAGGGTTTAGATTATCTATCATACGGAAGCTTGAATTCATACGAGTCAAGAAGATATGGAGAGATTGAACATACATTAATTCACAAGACATGAGTGCCTGTTGATATGTTTGACGAAGAGGATAATCGTTTGAGATTTTTGGGCCTCATAATATTTTGGACGAGAGGACCTATTAAATTTTCGATGTATCATGTAAAATTTTATTTTTGCTGCACATCTTTAGGTGCAGTTTGTTGCGCCTAAGACTTCCCATTAGGGGACAGGCAATAAACTTTTCATTTGCACAAATGATAAGATTTGAGTCCTACATGTCCTCGCAACGGGATGTACAATGGATATTTTCCGAGGAGAACAGGAAAAAGATATGCAAAAATATGAGATAAAAATGAAACTAACAAAAACTTGACCCGATGTACGACAAACACACTGTCAAAATTCTAAAAGCTATAACACAGTCAACTCAAAATAGTCCAAAGCATAACTTTCTGTCCAGATTTTGGAACACTTGAATTTGATACACTCAAAAAGAAGTTGCAAGACTATCATACAGTAACACTCCCAATTTATATCACACAAACTATATTGTTCAGACATTGTTTTTGGCAAACTTCAATAGGGCAAAAGTTGAATAATGTACTCATGTAGCTGCAGTTTCTTCTGCTCCACTGGAGTACTCTTCTTCGTCGGTACTATAATCATAATAATATTCGTCATCTTCATCTTGCAAATCGTTTCCGTTTTTGTCATAAGAAAGTCCCCTCCTATTAGCCTTTGCTTTTAACTGTTCTTGTATTCTGTCTCTAATGGCTGTTCCCTGAGAGATTTCCAAGATATTACTCGTACTTATATATTCCTCCTAGAGGGGGTAAAATTGGTGGGACACGAAGGTTAACAGGTTTGGACTAAAGTGGGTAATTTTCGGTACAAGTGAAAAGGGGTTGGGCCAGGCTGGGATGTCCCACAGAAGGACATTTCTAGTCATTTCTAGAGTAAATAATTAACGTATTAAACTTGATAAAAAAAACTATCTCTTTACAATAATATTCAAAATTTTGAAACAAAACGATCTAAGAGGTTTTATGCATTTTTTAAAATACACTTTGGGTGACTTTCAACACATTTGATCCATTAGAGATGTGGTGAACCTTCGGCCACCCTAATCATCCACAAGGGGGTCTGTAGACCTCTAATTCTTTTAAACGTTCCATTTTGGCTGCTAAACAATTTGTTTTCAAAGACACACTCAAGTGTTAGTTTGTGTTCTCTGATCGAGTGAGTACGAGAAAGGGAGAAAGAATACCATTTTATGGCAACCTTCTTCAAACATTTCAAGAAAACCAGCAACCAAACGATCAGCATTCTCAACCCAAAGGGTATGATTCATACCAGCAGTTTTCGCCACCGTTTGAATCTGCAATACATACAAGGAAACAAAATTCAGCTGATAATTATAAGCATTACATGTTATGTAATAACAAAGCCAAATCGTCATATTGGGTTACTTATTTTATTGGTCTTTTTTAGTGGTGCCTTGAATCAGGAGAAACATAAAGTTGCAGAGAGTAAAAGATGAGATAATGAACCGAGAAATGGGGCACTAAAAATGTGGAATTCTCCTATACAAGGTAAAGAACCATGTATTCAGGAGCTGTCCGAGCCAGTAGGGTTAATTTGACCAAAATGTATCTCCTATTTTTATACATGATCGTCAAGTCGGTATAACGTATACATTGCATATCTCAAGTCTATAAAATCCTCTATCATCTAAGCATCAGACACCGAAACTTAGCAGATGTTCTAATTTAGCCATTTACAGTATTACTGATTGCCATTACGTTATACATAGTATATTAACACAAAGGTTAACGTATAATTTCAAAATGTGTAACATATAAAGTATGTAAAAGAGCTATATTCCTAAACCTTATTATGATTAACTTTAAGTGTGGGTCCTAACGGGTTGGGCTGGATTGAGCCATAGAAAAATTCCATTTTTGAATGTCTAATTTACGCATTAAATATAAATAGTTGAATACAGAAACTACCCTATCACAATATTAATCAGAAATTTTGAAGGAAAAAAACAAGGGTACATGTATCAACTACAATTATCCTCTTATCAAATTTGGACCCATTTGACCAGTTCATTTTTAGTGAGACCTTTTCATTTATCCCATTTGACCAGTTTGAGATAAAATATAACCCAAATTGATCCGTTTATAAGTAAATAGAAATGAAAATGCCACATCAGGTTATTATGTTGTTGCGCTGTTAGTGAAAACAAGCTGTGCAATTATAGACTACAAAAACATAGTCTAATTGTGTAGGAAAAGAAACCATACAAAAACTTGCCTTTTCTTCCACCTTTTCTTGATGCTTCTTTACTTTCTCATGCAGCTTCTTTAAACCCACATTCACTCTCAACCTCTTTTCCTAAAACAAAGAAAGAGGAATATTTATATTTCGACCTAAAAGGATAGATGACAATCAATTAAGGTACAAAATACACAATGGTAGATGATGGTTAATAAATAAGAAAGAACATACTTTCACGTAGCTAACACCGAGATCTTTTCTTGAGTATCCTCGATCCAAGTTGCGCAACACATACTCATTATAGTCTTTGATAATTCTCATAATAATATCTGATGTTGAAATCCCATCCGTCCGTTTTGTTTCCTTAAATCTACCAATAGACTTCACCTAAAAATCGTAATAATGCAAGTCTTATTAAAATATGTAACATAGTGAAGAAAAATGAACTAAAAAAACAGATGTCATTTAGTAATTAGATTGCTCATAGAAATTTTAAAGGAGGATATATGTTAATAAAAAATTCAACTTACAAATTCATAGACATCGTTTCCAGCACCACTTGCATCGGCATAACTGATTTATTGAAGACAAACACAATGAATGCATAATACACAATTAACACTAATGTGCATCGAATTTTCAATAATAATGAAAATAATTAGTATACTCCATTAATGCCACTTGCATAGCTTGCTATAGGCTAAAGGAAATGTGTGGGTATGCTTGTTAGAATATGTATCTACGAATTTAATGTGGGTAGATTACGTGCATATGCATGTATTTGTATGTGTGCACACACACTTACGGAAGAGAATCGTGAGCCACATAATCTATCTTATGTTTATCGATAAACTCTTGTGTAAGTACCCACGGTGCATCTGGAATAACTTCATCAACCCACCTGCATAAGACCAATGACGAGGCACAATTATGAGCATGGAGGTTCAAAAACAAAATATAAATAAAAGTAGCGAGTCTCAATTAAGTATTAGAATAACTAGATAATTGGGAATTGTCATAAATATGATTATTAAATAGAGCAATAGTTTAGAAAATACATAAAACATACTTGCAGTGGCGAAGAGATTCGTAACGTTCCTGATCAGTCATGACAGTTTTACCCTTCAGCCTGTGGGTGACTTCATCATTGCAACATCCAACAAGCAAATAAGTATTTGGAAACCTATAGATAAGATGAGAAAACAAAGTTAAAAGATATCCACACTTTGCTGACACGTTTTATATTGCATTACCTTACGTAATATACAAAACTAAAAATACAAGAGGATAGCTAGCCCATTGTTAGTTTTTGTTGATCTCCGTTATAAAACCCAAGCAACATGTTTCCCAACAAAGGGAAGACGATGGATAAGATAATAAAAGAATCAACACAATTTGTCATATATTATTGACATTTTGACACAAAATAATTTATGATATAATTAATCTAGTTGGTGGGTGAGTGTGTGTGTGTGTGTAGGTTAGTAAAAATAGCAACCTTGTCACTTACTTGTAAATGGAACTTTATTTTGTTTCCTTTAATACATTTTCCTACATTACTACATTTATGATTCGAAAACTGAATTTTCATAGTCCAGCTAAATGCCTAAATCTATAGGTTTCTGTTCTAAATTAAATTCTTCACATCTTATATATCTAAGATACCACCTCATTGCATGAAGACTAAAATAAGACGTTACTAATGGACCCCAGCAGGTTGAGCACAAAATAACTTTTTAGAATGCTGTTGCCGATCAGCTATCTATATGTTTGAAAAAGTTATGGCAACCATATTTTTAATTTTAATACTTTAGATTTGCTTCACTTGGGTAACTTTGTATTTTCAAGTCTTACTATTTACACAAACACAAGAAGGATAAACAATTTGCCATGGCCTTAGATGCAGAAAAGAAGGTGCATGGGTATGTTTAGCTCAAAGAAATAAAAGAAGATAACAAATTGCCAAATAGTTACAGACGCTTAGTTAGTAAAGTGACCCACAACACTGCGATGAGCAACTAATTGTTGAATTAAGCAACGTTTACAAGGTCTCTTTACAATCTTATCCTGGGCGATTCCATGATACAATGGAACTAAATATTTTTAGAAAATAACAGTTTCAACGCTTGTAGTTCTTATATGTTATTGTTTACATAGCCTAAAATAATTATAATTACTTACTACAAAGTTTCTTAAAACAATTGAAAGGAAGACCATACATTGTTAACGAAAGCATTCACGGAAAACTTGTCCAAGATTTCATTGAAATAGTAACTAAACAAAATTCAGTTGTATTCTAGAAAGATCAATTGTAGGATATTCAACAGGTATTTTTTTTTTTTTTTTTTTTTTTTGATATCTCCATTCAGATCATTGTCACTAAATTTTCTCAACTGGATTTTATTTATTTAATAATTTTAGACACAGATCAAACACACCTTCATCTATCCCTACATTCGTTCAGTGTGAAGTATTAAAACCCTAATTCACACTACCATTATCCCCAAACCCTAACTCTACAACCATACATTCATAAGTTATAACTCTAAACTCAAACACCACCAAAAGTAGAAGACAGATATATATCTAGCTCAAACAAACACTATCATATTAACTTTAACAAAGTCAAAATTAAAAAAACAGAAGTTGAATGAAGTCAAAAAGTTCTCAAACCAATAAAATAATCAAATTTAAACTCATAGATTTATTATTACTAATAATAATAATAATAATAGATAAAACTTACGATTTTTTAGCTTGTTCAAGAGAACGAGCATGACCAAAGTGAAAGAGATCATAAATTCCGTCAGCGTAAACACGAACAGGACGATCTGTTGGTGGTGGAATCATCCAATTTCTACGCTCTTTTCTTTGTTCATTTTCCATTTGTTATTTTATTTATTTAGATCTTTGAATTCTTTGTAGAAGAAGAAGCTCCCCTTTCTAAATTGAACAGAGTATGAAAACGCAGGCCGTGATTTTTGAGTCTTTTTTGTTAATTACCACTGTACCCCTTTGTTAAAGACGTGTGACTGTGTGAGTTGACTCTCACTTTAAAATTAAATTATATAATTGTGTTTGAAAAAATAAAAAATTGACTATTCAATTTGTTTAAATCTAATACGCGGAAGTAACGCTACCTTTTACGGCATGTTCTTGATCCCAATGTTATAAAACCTTATTCGACTCGGTCGGGTCAATTATAAGCGAGTTAACCCTAAAATTTGATTCGGATTAAACCGGTCGGCTTCCGGTCAAACCAGTGACCCGGTTACCCCAAAATGACATAATAACCTGGTCTTGGGAAAAAAAGAGATGAAAGAGAAGTTTTTGATGTCTCTATACTCTTTCTTGTGTTCGTTTTACGATGTCGTTTTTATGGCGATGGTGACTTGCATTTGTATATGTTATTGATTTATGATTTTGGAAGCAATTTATTCGTTTGTCAACCGAGAGATGGTCGATGAACTGACGGATTGATGCAAGGTCACTGAACTTTCTAAAATGATAGTTTAGAGATCATGGCTGCCATTGATGGTAGTTGGTAATGGTGTGTTTCTGCAGTAATATTGGAGAGGAAGGGGGAAGAAATAAAATTAAAGGAGAGAAAGATATGGAGAACCTAATTATGATAATGACTTTTTACTTTTTTCTCTTTTTTTGAACAAGTCTTGTACTTTTCCCCTCTATAGTGAATAACCTTTATGCTTTTGTACCTTTCTTTAAAACTCTAAAGTTTCGAACATATATTCATATTTTCACCATATTAGAAACTGGGTTGACCCGAGTCAAACCAGATCCGATCACCTAACCAAGTCAATTAAAAACCCAGTTTTTAAAACACTGCTTGATCCGACGTTAGTTTATCAAAAAATACCTAACACTTTTAGTTAAACCTTGTTCGTCCACATGTTTCAAACACTTAAATAATAATCAAAGTCTATATTTTTAGACATTCAAATGTTACCTTTACCTTTTCATTCTCTAAAATGCATTAACTATTAAAGCGTTAATCGATGACGCTAACATGGTTGCCTTCTCATAAATTTGTAATATGATAATGATGAATAAATAAAGTGAACAAATATCAGACAAGTAAATGATGCATCCAATGAAAAAGTGAAAGTCATTGGAGTTTAAATATTGAAAATACTTAAATGTAGTTAATCTATTAAAAAATTGAAATGTCTAAATGTTCTATAACTATCTCTTTTTGTTTGAGATGGTTGTCATAAAAAGAGTAAAACCGATCATTTTGACAATCCACGATTAATATGGAAGAAGTAAATCTCGTAACCCATAATTAAAGGAATATGAGGATGAGAATTAAACACATGACCTCCGCATTTATGCTACATGTCCTCCACCACGGAGCTACCGTCGTGGGGACGAGATGGTTGTTGTATTCTTATGAGTATTGTCAAACAGACTATTTAGGTAATTTTCACTAACAACGAACTCGCAAGAGTGCCATTGCATAATCGAGTCCCTATCTTAAAATTGGCTTTGTGACTCTCTTGTTTTCCAGGTATTTCTGTAGGGCAATGAAAAATGATATGATACAAAGTAGAAATGTTCAAAGCAGCCATATTGATATATAAATCAACTTGATGCCTAAAGTGATTAAATCACCATATAAGTTGAAAATTGTGAAAGGGTTGAATATAGGAAAAACTTTTACAACACATGTTATAAGCATTTGCAGATTTTACTTAAAAATGAGTATCACTGCCCAAATTATTGACATAACAGATTAGTATCTTTAAACTTTAATTGTATATTTTGGAATCAGCATATGTATGATTTACGATGATCATTTAAAACTCACTGTCATACTTTTAATTTTAAGCATGGCAGAATGCACCATCATACTAAGTTTGACATTAAAAATCTCACCAACTTAACCAGTATTTTATATCTCCTTACAAGCATCTCATTGATTCTCCAAATACCTTCAACAACATTTGCCAAGCTTCCATTTTCTTTCACAAACTCATTGCCTACTCTTATCTCATTTTCTCCATTATCATATAACCAAGAAAGTCTTTGAATTTATTCAATTCTGCAACTCATCAAAATGCATTCAAGCTCCATGGACAATAGATGACATAATATTACTTACGCAAGCTTAGTTGTTTACTTCCAGAGTGGTGATTTTGGAGATGGGTCGGTAAGTATTTCACAAGCAATAAATTATGGATCAAGTTGTGTCGTGTATAAACTCCCCTTAGAAACTACCGAACCATGCAAAAGCAAAATAAGCTCGGCTGGGGAGAAAACTTTTTGAATTTTGTCACCATTGGAGTATTTTATACAGGAAAAACACAACACTCTTTGTCCCACATCTAGGTTAATCAATAATGCTTGTCTACTGATGGTGATGGCCCAGAACAAATCTGACCTATCAGCGGCTCTGACGCCCGAGAATGGTCGACACCTGAAGCCGCCTGCTGTTTTTCCCAATATGTCGCCCAAGTCACCAAATATAAGCCTGCTACAATCAACAATCCTCCTACAACACTGTTCATAAATGCAAGTTAACGGTCAGATACAAATGTTTCCTGCCGGGTCTATCCAAGCCTAGCAAAATTGCAATTTCAACCCAGTAAATGGGTCAATTTGGGTTACGTTTTCGCGAACGGCATAAAAAGAGAAAACTAGGAAAAGGTGTCCGAAGTAGTCCAGAGTGTGTTTCTAATGCATTAGACCATACTAAATTATTATTTTGTTAAAAAAATAATAATAATTAGTGAATAATATAACTTTCAGACAGTGCTTGTACATAATAAATTCAACGAACACGTGTTCAAGGTCAACCCAACCCCACCCGTCCGACCTGCCGTTATTTCCACCTCTACTTGGAAAGCTTGACAGTCATTGGTTCAAGCTCTTTGGATCACTCCAAAGTCCAAAAGCACGACTGTCCTAAAGGTTCATTGGTTATTAGCTTTTCAAACCATCTTATTTAGCTTCCTTTCTTTTGGTAAACACATATCATTCTTGCTATAATTCAAGAGAACACCATGTTGGGCTATGATTCAAATTACCTTATTTAGTGAGATTTGAAAATCAAGTTATATTGGGTAGTAATTAACTTGATGGACAAGTGGAGTGGTGCCTATAAAAATAGGAGTTATTTGTTAGGGTTTTGTGAGGAGGTTGAGTAAAGTGAGAGTGTATGAGAGTCTCCCTCCGTCATGTGTGGTGAGTCCGGTGATTCAATAAAGTGGAGTGTTCCGTTATTGAAATCTACCGTGAGAGTGGTGTGAGGATATTTAAAAGTGTTGAGATTTAAGCGTCTCCAACTTGTAATATCTTTCATATAATGGATGTTAAGCGGCCTATGGGTCCCGTGGTTTTTACTCTCCCTTGAGAGGTTTTCCACGTAAAATATCGTGTGTCATGCTTTTTCTATTTCGTGCGTGTTTTAATATTGGCTTATACATGGTTATGTGATTTCTTGTTATGGTGATCAATCCCAGCACACCACACTTTGCAAGAGTAAGCAGATTTGGATACAAAGTGTTGAGTATGATGATTGTTGTCATGTACACCTACAAAATAAATCCAAAGTCGCTCATCTACAAAGTGTGGCATTATCTCCCATATTCCCAAGATTGATGGTTTTTTATAGAGGTAGCAACTTTGACCATTTACTTGTTAAAATGGATTGATTGGAGTTATGCTTTAATCTCTAATTGATCAAAGCAACAAAACTTATAAGGGGACAGGTCAGACTGAAAGTCTCCCGAAATGTATGTTTGATGCAGAACCCTAAACCCTAAATTCAAGATACGAAGTGACCAAGTATGGTGGTTGAAAAGATTATTAGAGACTCAAACTTCTGTATGTCTCCATAGCGACAAGATAAAGTAGTACTGCAGAGACTGAAAACAGACCTTCCTAAATATAATGCGCTTCCAAGGAAAATTTTTGACAAAAAGGCAGTTGCAGCAGGTTGCAGTGGGGTGTAAAGAGCAACCAAAGCGGGTCCCAGGATCTTGTTGGACCATGTCATAAGTCCATAATTCAACGCCGATGTGACAATACCCTGAAAGAAACCAAGATCATGTAAATCATATATTATTCCCTCAAAGAGAATTTGTGAAGTGACTAGTCCAGGAAATGAGTAGTCACATGGAGGCATATAAAACATAAGCACATGGACATAAGAACACATACATAATTACTAATAAATCAAGATAATGCAATCCACAACAGGGTAGAAAAACAGAGAGCAGAATTATAGGTAGAAGATAAGACTGGAACTTCAACGACGCATGGGCATCATTAGACCGAACCATTAAAAGTGACAAGAACTAGGCTTCAAAGATCCATGTATCATTTCAATACCATGGCAAAAGGATAAGACATGTTAGGCTTTTAAGAAAGACATGTTTATAGTTGAGAAGTTGTATCCAATACAATGGTAAAGGATAAGATGCTTACAGCATAAACTACTGCCCAAATGTCAGAATGAGTTAACTTCCAGTTTGTTGACCCATTGCTCGTGGAGATTGCTGTCACTACCATAAAAAGTGTACCAAAAAAGTATGAAAATGCTGTAACGGACAGGTTTGCAGGATACTTGGCTAACAAAGGAGCCTGAATGTATTAGATGCAAAAATCAAACATCAATAATCATGAAAATTAAAGGTGGCAATTGCTGATGGTGTCAACAATAGCACATTTAGTTGATATGGTAAACCACTAAATAATGTCGCTTTATAGTATCATATGTATTCAAATATACCATAGAGTACCTGAATAGCCAGAAATGCTGCCATGCACATGCAATTCCCTACTAAGCATAGGACACCAATGTGCCAGTTATCAATTCCCAAGGTGGCTTGATCAGAGAACATCCATCCAGCAAGCTGGGGTTGACCCACTGCATTTATCTCATGATGTTGCCTAGGTACAAAATCTGCATAACCCAGTAGAGCTGGTCCTTTGAATAGAACCATTAATATGGCACCAGAAACGCAAACAAGAGTACCTCCAACCTTTGCCTGGCCTTCAGTCTTAAGCACATTCACCGTCTCTACACTGCATGTACATTACAGCACATGAAGTTAATAAATATACTTATGCAATACTTGACGACGATGATATGTTAGAGATCTTATACATATATGTGGATATACAATATTAAACATACATATGTATACACATACACGTACACTAGCCTTGTACCCGCGCAAAGCAGCGGCGCCGAATGATTTGGTTCGGCATCATATTTATTAGTGTCCGATGTGTGTGTTTTCTATGGTGCTTACTAGGTATTTTCATGTTCAGAAGGCAGGCATCTAAGGAAGATAAATAAAGCTATTGTATGAGATTTTGGGTTAAAAGTGTTTGTTTATTTGTTAGGTGTGTTATTATATAGATAGGTTAAAGTGAAATGAATAGATGAGATTAAAAGTGATATAAATTCAATGGTGGAGATTTACTTTACTTAGTCTTAAAAAGTGAGGGAATAGGGAGGGGGTAAATGCTTTATATATTAGTATAGATAGTTGCAAGCATAAATGTGAAGACAAGAATCAAAGGTTGAAAGGCTTACCCCAGAATTATAGCGAGTATAAATGTGAAGACAGGAATGGCTGGTTGAAAGGCCGCAGCATATGTTGGATTTGTGTAGCCAAGACCAACAAGAAACAATAGCTGGTTCCCAAATATCCTATTCAAGATCAAAGAAAATAATAATAAGCGGAAAAAATAAAATAAAAAAAATAACATAGCTGGAACCAAAATAAGTATTACAAGTTTGTTCTCCGTAAGGGATTACAAGCATATTTAAAGGGAAACTCTGGATATAATAGACTTACCCAGTCAACCCAAGAAAGAAGAAATACATGAGAAATTCCTTCGTCATAGCTGGTCTGACTCTCCTACAAACAACAAAATCCAGACCAATTTTAGTTTAATGACATTTCCCAAATGATACAAGTGGTACTTAAAGGTCAATGATGATAGAAAGGTTATCCACGAATACGGAAATTAGGTTATGCATACAATAAACATATTTGTCTTTCATGAGGCTAAACAATAACAAGGACCAGAATCACTTAATTACATATGTACATGTACGCGTAGACCGATACTAAAACTTCCGAACCACCAAGATGGTGCTGAATCATAAGCCATCTTCAAAAATATTTCTCTAAACAAGAATACTAAATCTGACTAAGTTTAAAATAAACGCTATCTAATAGTCAATCAGTCGGGAGTTGCCTCACCCGTTAACAATGAAAATAACCCCTACCAATACAGTAAAAGCCATAAAAGTTACTGTAAAGTTTTCTAACCATGTAACATAAACTCCGTATTCTTCTATCTAGAACCATAAACCACCATATACAAACTCGACCTTGGTGTCTTAGATCGAACTATGACAATATACTTGACCTACATCCTCCTCATTACCTATATATATTTCCTTCATTAGGACCACTATTCCTTCACAAAACTTATACGTTCTTAAAAATCTTTCACACATTCACATCTCTAAAGGCATTTTTAACTTAAAGACCTACTTTATAATCCAGCAACAACTTGTTACTTTCGTTATCTGGATTTCTGTTAACACCGCAATTACCTTCCATCTCATTTCTACACCTAGAATAAATTATTAGGTAGTAAAATTAACTAACTTAGCAATAAATCAATTCAATTCAAATTATTACAACAAACATACACAATTAATTAATACTCAATAATAACAATAAATGAAAGAGAAATTATACAGTAACTAACTTATCATGAAAATAGGCAAATGGAGCGAGTATAGAGAGTGCAATAAGATCACGATACAAACAGAAAACAATTTCATTAACTCCATCATTTAGGGCAACAGTAGTAATCACATGATATCCTCCATAAAACAACTGCACTAGCGCCATCGCCACGTGTGCTTTCCATGCTAATTCACCGCCTAATGTCATCCTTATCTAACCGGATAATGAAGTAAGCACACACAAACTCTCATAGTGATACAAAATTACAGGTGTAATTATAATGGAAAGTTGAGCTTTCGTGTTGATCTGAGATGATAATGATTGATGAGTGAGTAGGTGGATTGAGTGAGTGAGTGAAATTAAATGAAGTGCTGATCATGATGAGGTAAACAATTCAACAAGTACGAATTAAATATTAAAAAAATACGTTACATTTGGGGTTTATCTGCTCTGTTTTCATGTTTTGTGATTTGTAAGAGACATTTGGGGGATGTTTGGATTTAAACCAGTTATTGCCACATGGGCTGATATTTCTTGTGTATAGTACACTCAGCTTTTGGATTTATCTTTTTAAAATTAAAATAATGATTTCAATATAGTTATTTCTTATTTCTTATTTATTTTTTAAAAAGAAATAAAAAATGGACAATGTGTCGATAACATCCGAGATTTTAAGATTCAGATGTTGATTTTACAATCATACAAGTTTACGATTTTAGTTAATGAAACAATTCAAACTATAACAAAAGATACTTTTGTTACATCTAACTTAAGTAACATCCGTAATTATTATTCATATGTTATTCTTTTACTCATAATACTGACATTTAAATTCAACTGATAAAGAAAACGACGTAACAATAAAACTTATAAGATTTCGTGTAAGTTCACAAGTGATGAAGTTTAAATTTTGTAAAATTATAGAAGATTAACGGAGCTATTAGATTTTGAAAATGATACAAATACATGTGAAAACAAATTTTATTTAATCTATTTGTTATCATTTTAGCTTAAATTTGTGAAGAAAAATGATTTATCGACATGTATTATATACTTATATTTCCTTCTCTCTCATGATTTAATTAGTTTTACTACATATCATTATCTTAATTTTTAAAGTGATATTTAGAATGAAAAAGTAGAAGAATAAATCATTACTTATTTTTAAATTCTATCAAGTCAATTGAAAGTACAAATCGAATTAGGTATCAAAGAAAAGATTGAACGAAGTTTATGTTTGAATACAATAAAATACTACTTAAATAATATTTTGCTTTTACTAAAGATTCCATATCAATTCTATCCAAACGTATCTGTTAGGTAAAACATACAATTTCGAATTTTCCCATGGCATAATAAATACCACATATGATGTGCAGATTTTGCATATCAGATCACATTAACTGCTACAAGACAAACAACTGATATTGTCATATTGATATTCAACTAAAATGAATTTAACTAACTTTCCTCGGAAATAGGCGATAGAGAAGCAAGGATAGATATCGCAATGGCATCACGATACACACAAAAAACAATCTGGTGGTTAATTTCGCTATTTAGAGCTACTTTAGTGATCACATGATACTCCATTGAAAAGCTGTACTAACACCATTGCAACGTGTGCGTTTCGAGCTTCTAGACCACCATCGACGCTAAAGACATTTTTATCAAGCTGGGTCAAGCAAACATAAGAATCTTGAATATGTAATATGTTAGTGTGATAAATTATAAGTAGGTTGAGATTTTGTTTTGGATTGAATTGGTATCAAAGTGGGTTGATGCATTGATTATTTGGTGGACTGGATGTGAACGGAAGATATGAGAATATCATTTGTTGAAATTGTTTGGAAAAAAAAAAAAGGAACCAACCAACTCTCTAAATTTTGGAGCTTTTGTGTTTCATTTAGTTAAAGAATAATACATCATCGTCTAAACGAGAAACATTTTAGGTTGGGTTGGGCCGGATTGAATAGCTATTTAGAA
Source organism: Logfia minima (assembly GCA_963921325.1). NCBI lineage: Eukaryota > Viridiplantae > Streptophyta > Magnoliopsida > Asterales > Asteraceae > Logfia > Logfia minima. The sequence continues at coordinate 6,790,879 of OY992764.1, read as the reverse complement.
GGGTTGATATTCAAGACATTTGGATTAATATGGGTTATAAAATACGGGTCAAATAGGTTCCGTGGTCAGGTCGGGTGCAATTATTAACATTTTTCATTTTTATTTTTTTGGATTTTAGATTTTTTAGATATATGACCGATTTTTCTTGATTTGGGTTTTAATTTTTGGTTCGTGATTGATTTATGAATTTAGGCTTAAAATTTGAATCTTTACATTTTGATTTTGTGGAATACTAGATTTAGTATTTGTATTTAATTTTTTTTTTGTTTTATGTTGGTGACAGTGAGATGGTAGTTACGTGGTGAAAGATGCATAATGCTAATGAGAAGGTTGTTTGTATAGATAGCTATTGAAACTATAATAACAAAATATCTGTAAATTGTAATGAAATGAGTTGTACAAATAATGTTTGTATTGATATCATTCTGTTATTCAAAATTTCCTTAGCAAAACAAAACTTTCACACGATTTACCAGACTCTTATTAACAAAACAGACTCAAATAAGTAAGTGAGAAGAATTCAACTAACTTTTCACGGTAATAAGCAATCGGGGCAAGGATAGAGAGGGCAAGGACATCACGATACAGGCAAAAAACAATCTCATTAATTCCGCCATTTAAAGCTATTTTAGTGATCACATGATATCCGCCACTAAACAGTTGTACCAACGCCATTGCAACATGTGCTTTTGATGATTCTCCTCCTGTACTACCACCACCATTACGGCCACCACTGCCATCTAATGAGATTTCCATCTAACCCGCACACACGCACACATTAATTTGTAAAATCTGTTAGGTGTTTATGAGAAAATGTAGTTTGAGATTTGGTTCTTAAGTTGAACTGATTTTGAAAATGACACATGAATTATTATTAGGTGGGTGGAAAAGATGGCAGGCCATCTTAGGATTGAAGCAAAGGTATTGAACTTTGTTTGCAGAAGATTAGATCCAAAGTCTGGACAACAAACCATTGGGCCGGTTTGTTAGTCGGGTTGGGCCGGTTTTATGGTCTGGGTTTTAGATTTTTGTATTTGGTTTAGATTTTCACTTATTATTGGGCCAACTCATCCATTAGATTAGATATGTTCAATGCATATTGGACAATTTGTTGGACTCGTTGAGTAGTTTACTCAAAATGAAATATTTAACCAATGGACCTATTTAAAAAAATATGACTATCAACCCATTCACGTGGTTTATTAGGAACTAGTATAATACTCATGCAACGAAGAAGAAGTCTGCTAGTCCTGAATGAGCATTTATAAAAAGATTATATAAAAACCTTTTAACAAACAAACGGACCGCTACTTAAAGTATATTGTTCTTATGTTAAATTCTGTTTTATTATTTAAGAAAGTATGTGGATATAATTATTACACCTGGTTTATAACAAATGGCTTTAATTTAGTTGAACTAAGTTGTGACCTGAGAAAGTGGCTGATTGTCTTGTATTTTAGTAACAAAAGTAGATTAGTGGGAAACATAGGTGGAAATTTGAACTTAGTGGTACCATTAGTTATATGATATGATTAGATTATATCCAATCTTAATTTAATAATACACAATTAGTGGTATGATATTCCTTAAACTAATTTTGTGTATGACTTAACTTCTTAATCCATCATTGAAATCATTTAGTGAATGTCCCTTTTCAAGTTTGTATTGCTATTACATAGTGAAAATTTATAATTTTTTTGATATGGTGCTGCTAAGTGTAGTTTTCATGCCTTTCGATTTGGAGAATCTCTAATCTCGGTCTTTAGATCACGAAGTTCATTTTCAAAGAAATAAGGATCATTTTTTAATAGGAAAATGTGTCGTATAACATAAACGTAGTTTACCATTTGACCCAGTTTGATACTTATATAGTAATGTCCCAATTTAGTAATTATAGTTATTGAAATGTGATAATACGGCAATGATTATGTCACGTCAAAAATTATGACATAATTACCGTATTAGCACGTTTCGGTAAACTATAATTATAAGATTGGGACGTGATGAAGAATAAAGACCAGAGTGGACAAACGCAAAGTAACTATCCGGCTAATTGTTATATGCCATTTGACCATTTTTAATATAAGTATGAAACTTACAAATCAAATGACACACGAATCAATCATTTGATTCAATTATGGAGAACGTATGAAATGACATATGCATGTTGTTTGGTCAACTAATCTTTAGTATGGTCTATTGGCAATTATCTTGTTCAATCTTCTAAGTGGTTATCTGCAGGTCTAGATTGGGAAAAGATCTGCTTTAATTTTGGATGAAGATTTACCTTGATGTCAGTTTGATTCTACAAGTTGGTCAGTTGTTGTTGTGTATGTAGTTTGAACTACACATCAAATTTCTTCTGCTTAATCTTTGAAAAAGTATATAAAGAAAATTTTGTGCTGACTGCAGAATATATAATAGCGTCATAGCGGTTATCTTTAAGTACGTATGCATTACTAATATATTTACGACCCCTTTAAGGAAAAGTTATATATTTTGACTTCTGAGAGTCAATATGCTACACTTGGTATCAACATTGATAAGAATTGTCAAGACCTCAAAACAAAAACTATCAGCATAAGCTTTTTAGTAATAAACTTTCATTAAAGTTATGTTCCTGTTAACCTCAAAAACAAACCTCTCATGACATTAATGGTAATAATGATCAAAGTTCTCTTGTTAATTTTTCAGTTTAAGATCATGTTTCATTAGTGATGTTTGGATCAGCTTATTTTCGTGAGCTTATGAGTTTTTTTTGTTTTTTTAAATTATATATATATATATATATATTTTAAGCCCATAAGCCTAAGACAAAATTTTGGCTTTTGGGTTCATAATCTTAAGTAATAAGCTAATCCAAATACCCCCTTAGTCAAACTGTTTGAAAGTTAAACGATCTATACTGGTGAAAATAAAGATGGTTACTCCAAACATAAACCAGATCAAATTGGTCACCCTCTTTATGTAATAAACACTTAATAATTCATATTATTTGATGAAATGATGACATAATATCTCTTATAATGGTCGGGATACAACTTAACAGCATGATTAGTATTCAATCCAAACAGTATATTTATAATCCAATCCATTCAGGATTTTTCTGTATCTTTTGGTTTATAACCCTGAGTTAGTTTTATAAAAACATTTGCCACCAGGGTGGGTAACACAAAATTATGGCAACATGTTATCTAAATTTTTTTCTTCTGCTGATAAACTCACCGGACACTATGCAATGCAAGATAAGCAACAAACCGATAGCCTATCAACATCAGTGCCATAACCAACAAGTCCATAGGTAGATTATCCAATCCAACTGATTTAACTACTTGAAAGTCTGCAACTTTGCAGTAAACCCCTTTCGAGCACTCATAAACATCTTTTTCATCATACTGAATCCCAAGAAGCAGCTTGTAGCAATAGTAACTGTAGCTCAAATACTTTAACCAAACTATGAATGGCGGTATTTGTTGTATATAATAACCTCCAGCAATTAGGAAAACAAGAGTTGTAACTGAGGCTAAAGTAGTAGCTTGTTTTACATCCTTTAAAAGTATAGCACCAATTGCCAGCCCGAGACTTTGGGCCACAAGAACAGTGTAGAGTACAACGAGCAAGGATAGGATGAAAGTCGCCGGGTCGGGTTTGAGCCCGCCCATCCAGTATAATATGAAGGTGAAAGCGGTTGGGAGTGCAAGCTCGAGTGGTAGGTCTCCTATGGTTCTCGCTAGGAAGTAAGATGAGAGACGGTACATTCCTGATGATCGTTCTTTTATAAGCATTCTTCTTTCTTGAGGGAAAGTGAAAACTGCATTGTATAGTGGGTAAAATCCCCAAAAAACCGAGAAGAAGAAAAGCATTGCTATCTGCATGAACATAAAATATCGTTTTTGTTAGACACCAAGTGTAAAACAATCAGATATTCGAGTGTAGGAAAAAGGTAAGTTGAAGATAGTGTTTGGATGTTTATGCTGTTTGAAGTTATAAGTTATCTTGAGTTTGAGATCAATATGCTCACACGGTCTGCAATATGGGATGTTGGAGTGCGCCACCATAGGAGTCCAGCCAATATAGCGACACTTATGACTTGAAAGATTCTAAGCTTATTGAAAGCTTCAAATCTTCTTTCTCTAATTCCCCTTAGAAGAAGCACCTTGAACTGATGCCACCAACTTGTGCACCATTGCTCAGATTGCGCACGCCTTCCTACTTATAAAGAGAGTTAGTGTATATAGAAAGAGTAGTATCTAGTGGGTCGATTTGGGCTGCGTTTTATCTCAAACGGGTCAATATAGAACACTTGGCTAAAAGGGGAACAAGTTGATTGGGTTGAAAGTCACCCAAAGGTTTTTAATGCATACAACTTCTGAATCGTTTCATTAATAATATTTTTTTTATAGTCATAATCCATGCACTAATTATGTTTCTAAAAAAAAAAATCCAACATAATTTTTGTAGGTCAAGCCAGCTGGACCCACCCATTTCAAGCCCTACTAAAATTGACCCATTGCAACCCGAACCTGTTTTGATCTTGCCACCTTTAAAAGGTATTTATCAGACACAATAGGCGTCATTTACAAGACTTGTCAAACCTTCTTTTGCATGCTTGTAATTGCAAACATCCAGATCACATAAATCAGTCTTCAGTTTTGTTGAAATGTTTGTTTCATAGCAAGTGATCAGTTTTTTCCTTACTGCTTTTCGCTCCTCCTCTGCATTTTCACCTTGCTCATAGTCTTGAACTGAATCAGGTGAAATTCCTGTATATATTTAATAATTATAATTAAAAAAATGCTTAGTATTTTGAGCTACAATCATGTAAATAAGGTTACAAAAATTAAATGAAAGTAAAGTAATCAGCTTGTAAGCAGTATTTTACCGTTAGCAAGATCTAGTAAAAGGTCAGCCGGGTTGACTGTGACAGATGTTGAGAACCCGATTGAATAAAAGTACTCCAAAGCAGTTGAAGCAGGACCATAGTATATTTGTGAGCCTTCAGAGAGCAAGATCACTTTATCAAACATGTGGTAAATCCTGCTGGATGGCTGGTGAATTGTGGTGACCACGGTTCGTCCACAATTAGCCAACCGTTTGATCATGGTCAGGATCCGTTGAGCTGTGGTTGAGTCAAGGCCCGAAGTGGGCTCATCCAATAACAACAGGCTTGGATTAATCAACATTTCTTGACCTATACTCACCCTCTTTTTCTCCCCACCTGATATACCTCTAAATAATGGACCACCTATCATGCTATTTTGACATTTAGTCAAACCCAACTCGGTCACAACTCGGTCAACATGGTTGAGTTTCTCATCTTGGGTCAAACTTTTTGGCAGCCTTAACATAGCAGTGAACAAGAGAGTTTCAGTTACAGTAAGATGAGGGTAAAGAACATCATCTTGAGTCACAAATCCTGTTCTTCTTTTAGTAGAACCACAAAATGGCTGGTTGTTGTACGATATTTTGCCTGACAATTTTCCAGTTAGACGCCCTCCAATAGCCGTTAGCAGGGTGGTTTTACCACTTCCTGATGGACCCAACATGGCTAGAAGCTCACCTGGACAAACCATACCTGTTACACCATTTAATATCGTTTTTTCTTGCTTACCTTTAAGTTCAACTCTATATACAACCTCTTCAAACTGCAATTAAATGGCAAAAACAAAATAAGTAACAATCTTAGTACTACAAATATAGAAGAAATTAGGTGAAAGTGGAAAGAGACCTTTAAAGTTATTGGATATAGAACCATCTGTACAGAAGACTGTGAATGAGCAGAGTGATCAAGTTCGTGTTTTACTATACTGGGAGTTACTTCTTCCATGAGTTAGTACTATTGGTGGAGTATATGTTGTGGTTTTAACTCCTGAGTTTCTTCACAGAGTAACTTGCATAATACAACTATATATACTACACATATGTGTGTACGTGTGTGTGTGTGTATGCATGCTTTTATACATAGGGGGTGTTTGGGTATTTGTTCTATAACTGATTATCTGGTGGGGGTGTTTGGGTATTTGTTCTATAACTAATTATCTGGTTATTGCAGACTTAAAGTTACATCAATTAGTTTTTAGTTTAAGAATAAACAAAGGGGATACAATTGGTGTTGTTGACAACACACAAATTGTGTGATGTTGACCAATCAGCTACCATCAACTTTGTAGTATGCCAATTCATCAAGTTTTTAATATATACATATTCAATCCCTTTTTTGTGTGCCTAACAGCACCTTATTTACTTATTTAGGTGCTGTATTCTTATGGCTATTGAACAGTTGAAGATTGAGTGTTTGATAATAAAATCTTAAATAACTAAAAAATCAAATATTTTCTTTAACAACCCATTTAATCGCATTCTGATTATTTAATATCACATAATTACTGTGAGAACGTACGTCTATACACCCTACAATGACTAAGGTGGGCCCATATTCTTTCTGTAACACGTGTGACATCGAGTTGGTTTAAGGGAATGTTACTTAAGATTAAGGTCCATTTGACGCGTCGTAAACACGAATGTAAGATACTCGAGAATCAATAAAAGTAAAGGAAGTCGAAGATTAACGCAGTCTTAATTGATCGAATATGGGGGTCCCAAGAAATGAAAGAAAATATTCAAGAAATCTGTTAATAATTTCTAAGAAATCAAAGTTAAAGCATATGATTAAAAACACAAGTCAAAGTAGTGTTTAGGGGTATCCCAGTGGGGAGAGAATTGATGCCCTACTAATATTAGTAATGGGTCAAAGTAATCAAGAACAATGTAAAGGAGAAGGTGAACTTATTACTAGTAAAGTAAAGGTGAAATATTCAAAGAGCAACATTTAAATGAATACTTTCCTTATCAAAAGTAAAGCTAACTGATTCTTTACATACACTTTAGTTTGAAATTTGGCATTTGTTTGTAGAAACTTAACATAATACAGAGTTTTGGGAGGTAATTTGTACGATATTAACGTGAGGTAGAGACTATAAATTCACCTTAATATGGTACAACACTTTATATGCATATTTGTGATTTTGCATATCCCTTTTATTGTGTAAAAATCACTTTTTCATGGGGTCTAGTTTGACCGGCCAGAACTAAAACGAGCTGGCTTGATCAGTTTAGCCTCAAAAGAGATGTGCTGTAAATATAAACCTAATTCTTATTTATAATCTTAACTATATAAGGCTAATAAAATGAGCTTTTATTATATCACTTTTGTAAAACAACATGTAACTAACTTTTTATTTTTTTTAAGTAAGACTATCTATGTGTAGATTGTACCCATTCAGATACACTTTGGTTATTTTAACATGTTCCATTACCAATTTAGCTATTATCTATTAATTAACGTATTGAAATATTCTGTGATGATAGTTTAACTGTAGACGACATAAAATACACAAACGGAGGTTATAAGTTCGATTGACATTCTCATATCCTTTAAAAACTATGTAATACACGACTTATCTTTCTCATATTAACCGTAAAATCGATCGATGAAATTTTTCAAAGTTGCTTTTTTTTGTTTTTTACTGATGTGTTTGAAATTTCTTATTACTCTTTAAACCCATTTCCAAGATATATCATCTTACTATATATTTTTGTGGGTGGGTTGGTTTTGGATGGTATTAGATGCTAATCAAAGTTTTGTTCTTGAATAACCCCAACCCTGAATCCCCTTCCCATCCTAGAAAAAAAGAAAAGAAAGAAAAGGACATATGCAATTAAATAATATTATTAGTATCAAATCTAATAATTAATATAATACTCATCGATAGTGTGATGCTATTGTTTCTTTTAGTTATATGGTTTACGAATATATGTCTTCTTTAGAAGTGGAAAACATTATTTAAACATGGTCTAAGATTTAACGTTTGATTTGCAATCATTACATCTTACTGATAAAGAGTATTGATGGCTTAAAAGTAAAAAACATTGACCTAGACATCTATATCTATTCTATATATACTCTATTCTAATACTCTTTAAAATTATATATTGAAGATGTGAACTACCGAAACTACCCTTAATAACTAAGTCATTACAACTATTAATATTAATTTGGCAACTAAACAATTTGCATATATGATATATATGTTTAAATTACACATGTTTGCACTGATCAAATATTTTAGTCACGATATCTGCAGCAGCTAATACTTGTGTCACTAAATGGCACTTTTGTTGTAGTGAATCTAATTATCCGACCACAAATTACGACAAATCATATCGTTGACATCGGCTATGAAAAGAAGTCACGTCCATTGATATCCTCTAAAAAACTGCCAATTGATGGATGACATCCGCTTCACATGTTTAGCATTTAGCATGCCCCGAATGCTTCAGTCACGTCAACATACAATATGTGATAATTTGGATTAGATAGTCTTGAGATTGCTTGACACATCAAATACCAAATTTAGTATCAACAAGAGCACGTGAAGTAATTCGGCGTTGAAAGTTCACCATTAAAATCTATCTTTAAAAAAGTAGTTCATTATGAAACATAGTGCGAAAGATTAATAATGACAATTTAACTTCCAAATTTCATATTAAAATTAGCAACAGATTAGTGTGTATATAATATTATTTTGATTGATTTTAAAGTTTGTCACTCAAAACAAAATTCAGAGTAAGTTTAAATATTGATTGCTCTATAATTTTATCAAACATGTCTTCAAATAGATAGCTAGACATGTAACACTTGACATATCCTTTAATTAAAATAATGTTTCATGAACCCTTTAGAAGATAAAGAAACCATAAATTAGTTAATAACAAAATGGTTATTTCTAAACAAAAATTATCATATGCATCTTGGCATATTCACTCTTACTAAAATATGTTATCATAATCATATTTATTTATCATTTGATTAAAAGTGGAGCACTTATTTTTTTCTTCAACTATAATTCATAGAGGTTGACTTGAATTTATAATGTATGTGTACTTTAAATGTTTGTCGGTACATAAAAAAGAATATTTTTTTAAACATAACATCGATACTATAATTATTTCAGGGCTAGTAGGCAAATAGTGGTTATAAATTAACTCATATTGTTGAAGTTCATTATTTAATAATAAATTACTGACGGTTTTATAATAATCGATAGTTTTTTTACTTAAGTTAAACGGTTGAACCGGTAACTATTTTATCTTATTCGAAAAAATATAACAACTGTTTGAAATAATAATTGATTTATACTTAAATCCATGAATTTCTTCTAAAGTTGATTATAAAATATAATCCGCTAAAACTAGTGATAATTTGATTTATCATTTTCTCAACATATTATATGTTATTGAAGAAGAAAATCTTCTTAGTTTTGTCACTTTTATACATAAATCTAGATATATAAATTATAAGAAAATTTGTGAAACAACGTACTCGTATACCGCTACTACTTAACAATGATTGAAACAATAAATAATTCATTATTATATATATCTATATATATATATATATTAGTTAATTAAAGAAAAATGAATTAAAACACTCAACTTGGAGGAATATTATGTCACAAATTAAAAAGCTGCTGGGTGCGCCACTTCAAATGGTGGTTTGCGACACTGTTTAACTTTCTGTTATTATGATTCTTGATCAATTATTTAATCTTTTTGTTTATTTGTTTGCCTTTAATTTATTAATTAAAAAGCATTGTAAAAGTATAAAAACTTGATAAAATTTTGCATAAAAAGAAATACGAATCAAAATGTGCGCATTTGTATATATTATTGACAACGCATATGATATATGTAATACTCATGTTTAAAACAAATTAAAATTTTTATATATTTAGCTCTTCAAAATATACAAAACCGATATCTTAATTATTTATAACTTGTTACATTTAACTATCATTGGAGTTTGTTGCATTTTCAATTATACGATACACAACAGTAAATAAAAGTTAGGAGTCCCGATCCTATATCTCTACCCTCTCTAATATAGGAGATAATTTCTGCATGTTAATCAATGAAATTGCCAGTGGGATCCAAATGACGGGTTACCTCTCATATTTTTTGTTATTATTATAATTATAATTAATAATAATTATAATAATAATATTATCATAGTATTATTAATATTATATTTACAAAATACAAGATAATATGAAGCTAAACATCTCCAACTAGATGTATCATTGAATATACTTGTGTTTAACATCTAAAGTACTATATTAAGTATTAAGGTATTACACATTGTCCTCGCTTGCACATACGTTCATAAATACTTTCAAGGGAAAAAACACGATTAAAGGGTCTTTGACCCAATAGTATTTTAAAAATCATTAAACAAGAGGTTGCAAATTTAGGTCACATTAACATACAATTTATATATATATATGTGTGTGTGTGTGTGAGATTCTACGTATCATATACAGTATGATGGAGATTTGTGGCTAAAAAAAAATAAAAAATCATTCATACATATGTTGATGTTTTAAAGAGACTACACATTAGAGAAAGCATGTGAAATATTATGTTGTGAGTCTTGTCTTATCATCAAAGCATTGTGTTATTCTTTTCAAATTTGAACAGTTAAAGTTGATATGAATCTGAAGACTTTGGTATATACATTCTAAATGATAACTTAAAAGATAATTGGTTTAGCCTAGTGGATGAATCGTTAGAACGTTGGTACCACAAATATTTTGACACATGGAGAGTATGAGTGAATGATTTGTGAAACTTATGATATTGTCATCACAAATATAGATATATTCGTCCGTGCATGTAGATGCTCATAGATGTTGAATGCAACATGAGTTAATTCCTAATTTTATATCCACCTAACATATAACAAAACTTTCTTCTTCTATAATCAATACCTCATTTTACTTGGTTGATTAGCTAATTATACCAACACTAACTTTATATACCCTGCTCTTTTTGCTAATCGTGTAGTTTCATTTTCAATCAAATATGACTGAACTCCCTTACATTTGCATAAAACTAAAAGTTATGCATGAAAGAGTTGCATCGATTCTACAAGACAATACTAATTCTCACGGCTAGAAAAAGACAACATAGAACATGGTATAAAAATATATCAAAAATGAGTAATAAGTTTATGTCGAATGTGGTACGACTTATATTCAAATATACTAGCTCACTAACGTGTTTTTTTCTTTTTTACTATGATAAAATGTTTATGAGTTGTATAAATACAAACTAATCCATACACTATGTAATCATGTTTATAAGATTTATATGTCAGGCAGTATAATGCATAATATAGTAGTTTATGATTAAATTTGATAGTGTATAAATTATTATCCTTAATAATATAGGAGAATATTATTTTGCAGTATCTATAAAAATAATTATCTTAACATTAAACTATTAATATGAATTTTTCTGACATACACCCAAAAACTCACCTAGCACTAGATTATTAGAAAAAATAAAAATTAACGACAAATTATACTGGTTATAGTAATTCGTAACTTTTTACTTGCACTTTAATACATGAAAAAGGTTTTTTTTCCTTTTTGTGAGGTAATCGGGTTGCGTCGGTCGGGTCGAGATCTGATTTTCGCCCAAAATTAATAACATCAAACAATTTTCAATTTACCCCCTGCAACTTCGTTCGTACAATCACTTCCAGAAACAACAAAATTATTAATCCAAAAATCAATTACGATGGATGATGATGAAAGAGGGCCGAGATTAAGCAAAAGATTTTCAGATAAAAACGCCGATGGTGAAGTTGATTACAAAACTAAGGCAGGAACAGCTTGGTCTCACTCATTTTTAAATCAAAAACCATGGCATCCATTATCTTACCCTAATCAACGCCGTAAATGGATCGCTGAACAAACTAATGCTCAACAAGAACGCCGTGCTGAAGAAGTTGCTCGTGAGGTTAGGGTTTGAATTGATTTTGTTTAGTTTAGCCTTAATTTGTGTTACGTTTTAATTTTTTTTAGAGTTAGGGTTTGGTTACTTTTGTGTTATGTATGATGTAAAGCTTATTATGTTTAATACTTTTAAAATTTTAGTTTGTTGAATTGATTTTGTTTAGCCCTAAAACGTGCGAAGTTTCGAATTGTTGATGTATTTTTTTTAATTGTATGCAGTATGCTCAAGAACAGGAGTTTTTTCGACAAGCAGCGCTTGTTTCGAAAAAAGAGAAGGAAAAGGTGAGGTTTTGATTTGTTTTTTGTATTGTTTTCGAGTAATTGGGAACTTGTAGAGTTGTAGTTTAGTATAGTGATTGATTTAACTTAATGTTTAAGTTTAAATTGTCAAATTTTGGGTTACTAATAATTGCATAGGTATGGTAAGTGTCCTTAGTGTGGAAAGTGTAAAAAGACCTTTTTTTGAACTGATTAACAAATGGACACAAATTTAGAAATTAAGCAAGCGGTTTCCGATTTACAGGATCTCACCCCAAAGCTGGAGGCTATAGAAGTTTAATGTCATCTGTACAATTGAATTGTATTGTAAAAGCATTAGAAATCGATTTTCTAGTATGTTTGTCATAAGCATTAGAGGCCGAAGAATGCTGTTGCTGTATTTATACAAAACCATATCACTTTTGCATTTGTAAATTGTGTACTCAACCAGATAGTCAAAGTTTTTTTATAGTTGGAACAGATAGAATACGAGGTATGGACACGCTTGTATTCTGCTAGTATGAGTTTAGGGTTTTGTAAAGAACGGGAAGATTTTGGTTAATGTTGCATTTTTGTTTTGGTGTATGTGTGAAATTGATTTGAAATTTGGTGTTGAATATCTCTGTCTGACTGGATTGTGACTTGATTTTGTAAATTTGAAGATGGAGAATTTGAAAGCTGTTAGCTTCATGTATATCCGACCACCTGGTTATAATGCTGAAAGTGCCAAAGCTGCAGAGGTTGCCGAGGAGAAGAAAACTCAAGAACCCTCAAAAGATCCACACTCAGAGGAGGCTCAAACGTAATTGAATATGGATCTTTCTCGACATGGTTGTATTTTAGTGATCTTATAATGCTTATAACCTGTATCTTTGCTTTGGTTGCAGGTTGCAAGATCCTATGCCTCCCAATGAGCAAAAGAAGAAGCCAAGGCCTAAAGATGTTTTTGGCCGTGTCCTACCAACAGGAGAAGAATTCGAAGCCCTTAAAAACGCCCCTAAGTACACATCTTGCTTTTTCACAAGTACCATGTTTTGTTCCAGTTTTGGCATGCTCTTTTTAACCTATTGTAGTTTACCATAGAGGCTACAAGCTTGTTTTGAGTAGGATATTATGTAGAGTGTTTGTATTATCTTAGCATAACACATTTATATCATAGCATAGTGATGAAATGTGATATTCTATTGACGTATGGTTCTCTATTCATGTTAAGCTACACAATTTAGCATTGATCTCCTAATAGTAATCATACCAGGCCCAATGGAGGCTTCAAAATGCTTGCTCATTTTATACAGGAAAAGAACATGTAATGCATGTAAAGACTATCATATTCCTCTCAATAAAACAAGAACTAAAGATGCACAAAAGCTAAAGTCATCATAGGAAATTGCATCGTTCCATCCACTCAATTCTGAAGATCTAGTCTTTCATATGATGGTCTTTCTAATGTAGTATTTAAAATATATCTGCTGAAGTGACCTGTTGGTGATATTGGGTATTCACTACTGGTTTTTTATTATTTTAAATTAGTAACTATGTCACCAGTTCTTGCTTCTAAACCATTTCATAAAATATTATGGTTTCATGTTATCCCATTATTAAGAAGATCGTGTATTTTTGTGTTTGTTACTTGTGTATCCCCTTTTTGAACTTAATAGATTTCTATGTGTTTCATTATTGATGTTCTAAGATGATATATGAGATTGCTGAATCATTTAGCTGTTAAAGTATATACAGGTTTGTTAAGCCAAACTCAGTTATGGAACCTCATATGTTGGAATTTGGGCATTTGGAGAACATGCTATGTTGCCCCAAAATAATTGCATCAATTGGCTTCAAAAGAATATATAGTAACTTCATGCAGAAGGTAGCAAAGTAAAACTAACAATGAGAGTAGGGAAGAAATTTATTTAGGCCCCTTTATCTTGAAAAAAAAAAGAAAAAGAAAACTATTGTAGCATTTGGTTACAGGTTGTTAATAGATGAATATCAAAGGTTACGTAGTCTTTGTTATCATATCATATATAGGAATAACTCTTATGTGGCTATAGTATCACAGTTTGTGTAGTTAAAATGGTAACATATTCACATTGTTTCAGGCTAGAGACTGGTATTACTGGTAGGGCAAGGCCTTTTGGAATTGAAATACGGAATGTAAAATGTGTGAGATGCGGAGCATTTGGCCACCAAAGTGGTGATCGAGAATGTCCGTTGAAGGATGCTATAATGCCTAACGAAGAGAGTCGGTTGAAAAGAGATGATCCCTTAACAGCTATTAAAGCTCAGACAGAGTCATCTGAGGTGATTACGATGTACTTGATAGTACAATTTGTAGAGTGCAATTGGATATGTAGCTGAATATTATTTATGTAATGAAGGTGGCAAATGGGCGGGTTGGGTGGCAGATCAAAACAGATAATATTTTGTCCTGGTCGAATTGGGTTGGATTGACGTGAAACATTTTTTGTTCTAAATTTTTTTAAAATAAATAGTGTGCTCAACATTACTGCAAAAGTTATGTAATTTCGATAATAATCTCATTATTTGAGTAAAATGGTTCGACATTATTCATACCATCACAAGGTGGTCTAGTGGTTGGCGTCCTGATATCCTCAGAAGAGGTCTCACCTTCAAACCTCACTAGCAGCACATCTTGGGTGGCCAGGGAAAGGGTTCGGAAACGGTCATGGGATAACCCGGTTAGGCCGCGTACATTAGAGTAAAAAAGCTCACCCTCCCCGGGTAACCTGAACAGGGAAAACCTTCTCCGTTTACCTGTTTATTTGAGTAAAATGATTTAGGATATTGTCTGCATTCATGCTACACTTTGGGACGCTTGCACCAATGCTATGTTTCCTTTGAGATAATTTTTAATTTTCCTGTTGAACCTGCTAGAGATAAAATATAACCCAAATCGACCCTTTGGGATCGAAATTCCCACCCTACCGAGGATCCTTGGTGGAGTACTTTGCTTTTACTTGACATATACTGTAGTGTAACTGAAAAAACTTCAAAAATTTGAAGCTTCATAAGGACCATAACGTTAAGCATTTTAAAGTGCAGTAGTGATGATTTTGAGATTTGATTTCATTTTCAGCCTCTTAAGTGGGAGTTGAAACAACAGCCTGGAATGAGTCCACCTCGTGGCGGGTTCAGACCAGATGATCCAAACCAACAGATTGTTGCAGAGGACATATTCGATGAATATGGAGGTAAAATTTCTTATAAATGGAAATGCAATCACAGATCTAACTATTAGTGGATAAAAATTAAGTACAACTAAAATAAGTAAAAATAAAGGACTGATGTATGTGAATTTACATTGTTTATTAGTGTATTATTATGGCCGTATGATCCTAGATTCCTAGCATACTCACCAAATCACATAAGGATGGCTAAAAAATATAGGTGAATAGGGGAGGCCATGTGGGTTTGGTGGTGGGTCAAAAAGGTTTGTTTGATCCTTAAAATGGGTTGCATGTGGTTGACACTGGCACATTTTGTTGTCTGTATTATTCTTAGGTGTCTAAAGTCTAAACTATTTATCAAATTAACCAACAAGTTTGTTGAATAAAACTAGTAAGTAAGTAGTACAAAAGTCTAATGTTTTTTTATTCTTCTAAGCTGAGCTTCGGTTAGAGCAAAGCCGTTTAGTCAATGATGGGCTGGACATTTTAACATATGAATTGAAATTGCTCCCTCTAGCTAAACTAATGTAGAGTGCATGAAGACCAGCGTGATATAAAAATGTCTCTCAATCATGTTTATGCGGTATTTGAATTGTATGTCACTTGCCTGTCTTGTCCCGACGCAACAAATTAGTACCTACTGTGGCGAATGTTCATCTAAGTTTAAACAGTCAAGAGCTCAAAATTAGAAATAAAATTCAATCAGCAGCAGAGAAGTTTGTGTGATAAATTATATATAGAATCATGGCCCTCCCTGGTAACCAGAATGTCATGGGTTCAAGTGATGAAAACTATCCCTTTGCAGAAATGCAAAGTACCCCAATGATAAATAGAAAGGTCAGGTGGGTTGGGTAACTCGTAAGCTGGGTTGAAACGGGTTTTTTTGGATCAGGTTGATCTGGTAACTCTTTTTTGTCCGACTCCATAAATGATTACTATATTACATGTGATTATCATAGTAGCTTTGAAAAACACCTAAGATTTTTCTTAATAAAACAATTTAGGTGGTTGTTAACACTTGAATACTTTGCCCGAATTCTAAACATTGTGGTTCATTTTCTTTTGTTAGCTAAAATTTTAATCTTACGGCCAATTCTAACTCGTTTGACTTTTTATTAACAATTATACGGCCAATTCTTACATAAATGAGTTGAAACTACCGCCCCATTTCTTAGTATGGATATTATTTGTAATATTCTTGAGAGCAGAGTCTACATTTAATGAAACCCCTAATGGTTTTTTGCAATGTGTAGGGTTTCTTGGTGAGGAGCTCATCCCTAATCTGCTAGCCAACTTCTCTACAAGTAAGCAAAAGAAGTCAGGTAGTAAGAGAAAACACAAAAGACAATCACCATCAACAATCAGTGATCATCAAGACGATTTGTGTTCTGATGATTCAGAAAAGAGGTCAATGAAGAGTAAAAGTCAACACAAGAAGAAGAAAAAGAAACGAATACAGTCTGAATCAAGCTCATCAGATGATGAAGAAAAGAGGTCAAAGAAGAGTAAAAGTCAACATAAGAAGAAAAAGAAACAAATAGAGTCTGAATCAAGTTCATCTGATGATTCAGAAGCTGATAGGCATAAAAGGAGTAGAGGCAGTGGGCATAGGCCACGCCGAAGACACGAGATTTCAGAATCTGATCAGCAACAAAGATATGATCCTCATCGTCACAGCCATCATCACCATCGTCACCGTAGACGTTCAGATTACTCGGATTAAATGATTAGCAGGGGCTATGTTTTTAGCTAGTGTTGTGCAAATTATACAATCCAAATAACCGTAAGATCATCCTAACAGTATCTCATCAGGCTGGTCATGACTTCTATATACATTTGACTTGCTACTATTAATTTTTAAAGTCCAACAACTTATTAAGCGTTACATAAAAAAACAGTTAACCCTAAATTAATAGACAACTATCATAACATACTAAAATACTATAGTACGTATTACATATCTTGTTTTAATATGCTGTATTAAAAAGAGTATGTCTTATAAAATGAAGCTAGTACAAAATACATTACTCACATTTTCAACTTGGGTAATCCACCTTGGTGATCTATTTGTTTTGGAAACTATAGGCGGGTGTCATTGCAATTTGAGCATTAACAAGGGGTATGAAATATAAGTATCCCTGTCTTAAAGACACTCATCTTCCCTCCATTTTCACCAGTCTCAAATAGGGTTTTACAACAAAAAAGGATTTTCGCGATCAACAACTTTCGTAATAATCAATGGCGTGGACCACTCGTTTTTCGGTCAAGCTTCAAGAGTTCTGATGGCAGCCGTCGACAGCTCCTCACCGCCGCTGCGCCGAAGCGTGGCCGCCCTGCCCGTATCCTGAAAGCCACTCCGGTGTCTCTAGCTCTCGGCGTCTCGGAAATTTCTCGAACCAACGCTGCGAAGAAGTTGTGGAATACTTTAAAAGCAATAACGTTCTGGTTAATCATTACTCTGATACTTTTATATCTACTTTTATTTTATGAATTAATTAATTTATACATATATGTATATACTGTGTGATCGTTATTTTGTTTATTGTGTTAGGGTTTATGACATTTAGGAGAAGAAAGCAAAAAGTTTCCCTAGATAAATTGCATAAATAATGTGTCGCGGTTGTATACAGCTTAATCAGTTTATTGCACAAAAATGTGACGCACTTTCCACTAAACCGTTTTCGTATTTAATAAACTTCTTTTTACCTTTTGATCTAACGAACTTTTATTACATTACCAATGTATGCAAGTTACCTTATCAAAAGGTAAAAAAATATATTGCATTACATACGGATGGAAATTGAGTGGAAGTTCGTTATATTTTTATGAAATTTGCTCTTGTATCATCGCATGAAACATAGGTGTGTTTTCGACTTCTTTTGTTGCAGCTTGTTTTCATACAATTGCATGATAAAGTATGCGTTATGCACAATGGTAAATACTAAAAGGAAATTGTGCACGATTGAAAAAGAGGTGAATGTTTGTTAAATATGACGTAATTAACAATATTGCGCACGTAAGTTTACCTGAGTAATTATGATCTTGTGAGTTGTGACATCAATCAAGTTTAAAGTAGAAAAAATCACTTTATAAGCGTCCAAACACTATCATTATGTTCTCGAGTTGAAAATAGGATGGAAAAGGAAGGAAATGAAAGGAATCAAAAATGAAGTTGTGTTCTTAAGTTTTTTCATGGAAGGAAAAGAAAAGAATGGGAAGGAAGAGGAGGAGGAGCTCCCTTTGTATTTTTCTTCAAGTCCTTTCCTCCCATTTTTGAGATGAAGAAGAAGGATCATTTCCTTCCTCCCATTTCCTTCATACTTAAGAACACAAATAAATAATTGATCTTCCTTTCTCTTCTCTTCTTTTCTTTTCTTTTCTTCTTTCTTCATTTCTCTTCCATTCCACTTAATTTTAAACTCAAGAACATAGTGTACAAACCTTCGGAGTCAGAGGCGGAACTCTTAAAATATCAAAATTTTGAATCTCAAACTTAATTCGTTACAAATATACTTTATGAATGAGCTGAATTTCCAAACTTATCATAGATATTTCTTTTTAGCATTTTGTATAACTAATATGTATAAACATTGTTACAAAAACTAGTCTATACAATAAGATTGTGATCCAATCTTATTTCTCAATGTGTTGTTACACATCAACCTCAATGTCTTAATTAGCTTATTACGACTTGGTTCTTGTAACCGTATTCGTATTCATAACTTCAATGTTTTTAGGTAAACCCAATATTTTCGATATACATTCGTATGTCAAAAGAGTGAGTTCTATAATTCTGTACAAGCTAATATGATTTGAAGAAAATTCAAGGGATAAACGTTTAGGCAGGTTTATAACGCATGATATTTTACATGGTTTGCACTGATTGGTAAAAATGTAACTTCCACTTTTTAATGATTTGAAATATTTTCTCCTACAGTTTAACAAGAATAGTAGACTTAATGTAAACCGATTACAACATTAAGATCAAGTTAGTTGTATTTGAATAACTATGAACTATACATGAAATTTGAAACTCCTTTGAACTCGTTAGTAAGACATGAAAAATGCTGGGTTGCATTACAAATAATGTGACCTTCAATTACATCAAAAGTGTCGAGTCAAGAAAGTGCACATAATATTTAGAAGTTCTCCGAAAAGAAAGTTAAATACGTAACTAATATGATAATGATAAAACTGTTGATTGACAATTAAAAGGTAAGAATAACATGAAATAAGAGAAGTTTACCTTTCCTTGTAATGTAATACATGTAGCATCATAACTTGAGAGCTTGCAAGAACACATGTTTCTCAACTAGTCAATTCAGAGGGATAACAATATGAGAGTAACTCATCAACTAATAGGTTATGAGTTTAACACGTAAAATTAAAAAGCTAAAAAGTGAAAATTAAAAATACTTTTGTTTTGAGTATGTCTCTTTTCGATTATATCCTTTTCTTTATTCACAAAATTCAGAAATACAAGAGGAAATAGAGAAATAAAACATATTAATATATTTGCTCTTTGGTAAAGATGAAGTAAAAACCAATGCAAAAAAATTATCACAAGCTGTTGAGTTTATCTTTCAGTTGATTCAACCAAAGATTCTATTAAGAAAATGATACGTTAGCCTAACTAAATTAATCCAACAATGATTAGATTAGGTCATTCTTAAAGTTGATTATTTAGACCTAAATTCGTTACTAATTTTCTTGCGTTGAAAATGTTGACATTATTATTTGCATTCAAACCCGTTTAAACGTACGAATATTAATTCAAACCCGTTTCAATATGAACTTAGCCGACTTGAACCAATCCACTATGATTCGACCCGACCCGGAAATGTTCCACGCAAAGCAGCCCTAATTTTCTGTTATCAAGATTTCCCCTCACGACCATCAGCGGAAACTCAGTTTCGCCGGCGAACTTTTCCGGCTAATTCCGGCCACATAATTTTGAATTTTTCTCACAATTTAATATATCAAAGAATTCTTGGTGTAATCATGACCCTTTCCGAAGATGAAGACGAAAATCTGGCTCAATTCTTAGAATCCGAAGTTCTATCAGAGATCTCCGATCAGGTAATACCTATTTTTCTTTTCAAATTAAATCGATTAAAATTAGCATTCTCCTTATGTAGATCTGAGATTGTTATGGATTACTGTGTAAATAGTTAAATCATATGAATGATTTTATTCGGCATATCGGCTATATGATATATCGTGATTATATTCTTATTTCTTTTGTTAAAATTAATCTATTCGAATTCTGGATCTCGTTATTTGGATTTGAGAGCTATATGTATTTATGTGTGAATAATTATGGTATCATATGAATGACATTGTTAGGGGATGTTATTTCGTGATTAAATTCGAGTTTTCAATTCAGTTATCTTGATTTGAGATTTTTTATATTTGTGTGTAATAATTATATTCTGTATTATACGTGATTTTATTCAGTGATGTGAATATTAGGGCTTAAATTGAATTTTCTGTAATTCAGGAAGATGTGAAATCCGAGGAAGAGGACTCACCACGGCCACTGAAGAGGCTGCAAGTGGAGCAAAATGGTGTTGTTAGTAACAGAGGAGTAAATTCAAGGAGGATAGATGATGGTTTCTTTGCTAGGATACCTCCAGAGCTCATTCCTTACATCCTCAAGTTTCTCTCTTCTGAGGTTGTGCTTCTGCTAATTACATGATGATTATAAAGTAATTTGATCTGATATAACATTACACAAAATTTGCTATGAACTTTTAACTTTATTCACCTTTATATGAAGCACCACAAATTGAATATAAGGAGATGTGAAAATGAAATATATTTTGAGTTCGTGATGTACTTGTTTTGACACTCGAACGAGATAGGGATGTATACTAACTATTATATTCTGGTGTTTTAATTATCATGTTGAAAAATTACAGGATCTTGTTGCTTGTTCGTTGGTCTGTAGGTTCCTAAATTTTGCATCTTCTGATGAATCCTTGTGGCGTCGCTTGTGAGTAATTTATTTGACATATTTTCATTTACAGTTATAACTATGTGCTATTTTTGTATTTCTTTTTCAAATGTATTATGATTGTGCCACTTGTTGTTTGGTTTTTTCTTCTTTATTTGTTATGATAGGACTAAATTGTGTATCATATATTTTCTGACGTACTGCCGATCCATTATAATGCTTATAATGTTTGCTACCTTTAGGTACTGTATGCGATGGGGTATTCTGCCACCAACAAAAAAGTTGCGGGATCGTGCTTGGAAGAAGCTGTATATTCAGGTAACAAATTTACACTATTGACAATTAAAAGTTGTGTATTCACGTGCTTGGTCACATGATAGATGAATTGTATGCTTGGTCACATAATAGAAATATACTTTCCACTGTGTAGCGTGACGAAGAAGACATGGTTGAGTTTGTTAGGAATTGCCCCAATGAGTTCAAAGAGTACTACATCCAAATGCAAGTAGCAAAACGAAGCCAAGCACCTCTTCCTTCACAGGTAAAGACAGTTCATTGATCTTTCATCTGATGTGTTAGACTGCCAGGTGATATCATGTAGACTTTAGAGGTGGCAAATTGGACTGGTCAAGTTGGGATTGTTTTGACCTGTCTCTGAATGGGTCAGGTTGCCCTGATGATTTATTGATTATATAAATTTTTATTTATTTCATTTTTCACTTGGCATCTGTAGTTGAAAGACGACTGGATGATTCTTGACAAGTCTGTTGCTGATCAAGTCTCCATATGGAAGAAAAGCAAAGGACTGACTGACAAGGTGTTCTCTGATCATGATTGTTCTGGAGAAAAATGTTCTTACTATCAAATTGGTGATATTTTTGTTTGTGAGAACACTGGATATGTTCATGGTATGAGTCACTGTTTTGCTCATTTTGACCTTCATTTGTTGTTGAAAACGTTAAATTGTTTGGATATTTTGGAAATTGGAGTCTAAGGGCATTTGTGCTATTACTTTGCTTGTGCAGTATGTGATGATACTTGCAAGGAGGTTGTCCTTGATCCAGATAATGAGCTCTTGGTGTGTACAATTTCGGGACATTGTTTTGATCGATTGCTTTCCCCGTCTGAAACTGGAGGAGACATGGTAAGTTGTTTCTTCGGTGTTGTCTTGCCTTGCATAGAGGAGGTTTGACTAGACAGAAAAGTGTTGCCTCATTTACAACATAACTTATTTCTTCTGTGGATGACCTGAATAAAATTAGTTTCTGGTTCTGATTCACTTGCAAAAATAGTATTTGCTTCAACACAAAAATGCTCCAAGTTCTTAAATAGATACCATATATATTATATGCAAGTATTTGTGGCAAAAGGTTAATAACCGGCAACCCAGACCGGCCCACAATCGGCTGCCTATCCATAATGTGGGGTCCATACCTGACTCACTCAGCGTTTGTGGCTATGGAGGTGTCTGGGCTCGAATGCTTGATCTTGTGCTATTTGTGGGAAAGATGCCCCCACCCGTTGACAACTGAGCTACACGCCATTGGCATTATATGCAAGTATTTTTTGTCTAGGGTTTGGTATGGGTTCAGATTTTGGCTGTTAACCGACTTTGTCCTCTGTCTATTTTGTAAATAATTAATGATGAGGTTAGATGTCGCAAGATGGGTGCCTTGGGCAACGGGTTGAAACAGGTCATCTTTTGGTATGGTAGAAATGGGTCAGGTTTGGTTGACCTACAAAGCACGTTTTTTGTCCAAATTTTTAAATTTTGCTATAAATGTTTAGTGCTCTAGAAAACTTTATGAGACTTTTATCCGTTTGACCTTTATGACTCATTTCCCTTTTAGCAAATGATTTAGATGCATGGATGCTTTGTAATTAGAGTTTAGGACCCTTGGTCTTGTCATCCAAAACATGTCTTCATTTCTTAAACTGAATTATACTACCATATAGTTGGTGACTACTGTTTGAACACAATAGGTTGCAATATTCATGTATAAAACAGTTATACGGGACATAGTTTTTAGCTGGGTTCATATATCAGATAATTGATTAATGCTTCTGTAATACTTGAGTCACACTTGTTGTCCAAAGTATTTATGGTTTTTACAAGTAATTAGTTTGCCGAATATGTTTTTGAAAATTGTTTGGTTAATAATGATCTAATTTTCGAAAAAAGGATTTGTGCTTTACAAATACAATTTGGACGACTTTTGGGTTTTGACTGGCTCAACCCATTTGACATGTTTCCTTTTTACCTTTATTTTATTTTTATCTTACCCATTTTGATAAAACACAATCCAAATGATCCAATTTATAAGTAAATGGGTCATAATGTACCACCTCTAGGAACAGAAAAATATCACTACATACCTTGGATATACATTTACACACTAGTTGGACATATTTACTTGAAAAATGCTAACTTGCTTGTATTTCGGGTTGAAATTTAGGAGGAACAGCAGCAAGGTGGTGCCATGGACGAACCAGAACCATTCATGGGCTCTGGCCGTTTTGGTAATAATTAGTCTCTTTTACTAACCCTCGGGTTTGCATCTATTACCTTATATTCTCATATATGTTATTATATTTGTTGTAGCACGGGCCTACCAGTTGGGTTATAACTGCGAAGATGAGAAAGAGCTTGAAGCCTGCTTGAGGTTTTGCTAAATCTTATAATGATATTCCTATACTTCCTTGCCTGCTACTGGGAAGTGGGAACTTGACATTGTAGTGTTATTTAAATATATACATTCTATATGTAAGTTCAAATTAAGGTATTATAGTAAGTTCCGATTAAAGTACCTTACTACGTAGTAAGGTTAACACGTAAAGGTACATAACAGTTGTATATATTTTGTGTAAAGATGTATACAACAATTTATATTACCTTTACAAAAAAAAAAAAAAGTAAATTACTTTTTATGATCCTAGAAATAAAGTTAACAATAATATTATTCCTAGAATGTAATGTCACATCTAAAGCATTAGAAGTTACATTCAACCATCTCCAATACAGTCAATACACGTGTTTGGGTTTAAGGTATCTGCTCGAGTATTTATCACACTATATATGCTCATCTCAACAACCTTATCGAATGTCCAAAAAAATAGTATTAAGTACTATCTTTGATTTGAATAGTTACTTATGTTAGTCAGTGCATCAACATCTCTTAGCTGAGTGACTTGTCGTAGTTAAATTTGTCATCAAGTATTGTATACTTAGATTAGTTTTACCTATCTTATTATGTTGTGAACAAATATAAAGTTATTCTTCGATTTAACCAATACAACAAGAAACTTGAGAAAAATTGTATTCAACATCCTTTCTACAATTACATTTGTTATTAGTAATTAGTTAATGCAAAATTAACGGACCAACACAATTTTATCTATATATCAATTATGTCTTACCTATTTTCATTTGTAAATCGATTTTGTAAATCACATAAATAATCATAATCAACTTTAAAATTTATGTACACATACATCTTGGTAGCTGAATGAAAATTATATAAAAAACACGTTGATATTTTAAAATCATACATTATCAATTCTTTTAACTTTTAGAAAATGTTTATTATGAGCCACAAATATCCTTGTTCATAATTCACTCCAACGGAGGATGAAAATGCAATAAACAAAAACTTTTGTGGCAAAAGTCATAATTACTCTATTTTACAACTTTAGCGGTGGTGTACAAAAGATTTACGGTGCATACATCTTTTACGTAAATCAAAGGGAAGTGATATATCCACTATTGTTTTTGATAGATCCATTAAATTTGTGCATTAAAAACTTGTACTGTACACATAAGTGATGCACAACTTTGGTGGATTTATCAAAAATAATGATGGATGTATCACTACCCTAAATCAAAAGCTTATACTTATTCCACTGCGATCCAACGGTGCATACTAATTCATAATGCATTTTAATATTTTATTTTTAAGATAAATTTTACTATTTTTTCATATAATTATTAAGAGTCTTCTTAAAAATTCATATAAATAGCTAATATACTTCTAATTATTAATTATTAAATTCTCATTAATACAAACATTATTAAATTATAAACTAATTAATTTATGACATTTAATTAACATATCTCTAATTATTAATTATTGAATTCTCATCAATACAAATATTATTAAACTATAAACAAATTAATCTATGAAATTTATTTGACCTAAACTTTTATATATCTATAGACTATTATATTATATGATGCATTTTAGATGTTTTTTACGATTACAATTTAACATAGATAATGTTTCCTATCAAAATACAAAAAAAAAACAAATTAAAAATAAAAAATTAGTGAAACTTAAACCTCTAGACTCAATAAATGACTTTATAACTCGCAACTTGTCCATTAAGAACTCAAAATCCGACACTCGCAACTCGTAAGCCGACCATCGAGTTTGCAATAAGAAATGATGATATATTTAATTTTGATTATTTTGTTACAAATTTGTTTGAAAATTTGTTAAAAAGTACTCTATTTACAAAATATATTATTCGTACATTGTAATTGAATTTTTAATTTCTAAAATATTTTAAAATATATACTTATACTTATACTATACTATACTATTATACTATTATATAGTAAAGTAATGTGAAATTAATAAATGACGGATATACAAATATACAAATCCCCCATAAAAAACTTCTCATAAACCCTCGTTATCTGCCAAAAAAGCCCTCAGTCTAGGGTTTTATTCATTCACAGTCGCTCGCACAAATCACACCAAGACAGGTACTCCTTTTTCATTTTTTACTTCGATTACTCAAATGAAATCTAATACATACATATATATTATGTTGATTAGTCAAATTAAATCAAATACATAGGTCTATATTATATTTATCTGAGTTTGTGTTTGATTTATATATGTTTGCAATTGTTAGGGTTTTGGATAAATTGATCGGAAGAAATGCAATCGTTTTGCGGCAGAATAAGATCGCTCGCAAAGAACGCTATTAAATCCCCCCTTACTTTCGATTCGACCTCGTTTAGGGTTTGTTCGTCTTCACATTTTTCGGTAATTTTTCTTTATTTTCTGTCTAATCAATTCAAAATATAATTATTCGTCGGTTAATGTATCATTTTCGTTAGTTTATAAGGAATTATGTGATGGAACTCCAAAGCTTGATAAATAGGTCTTTAGTTTTTGTAATAGATTGAAGGTTGAATAAAAATGATGTTTTTATAATTATAATGGTGATTTTGTAGAATACTAGAATGAGAGAGCTTCACCTAGTTGTGATCATTGCCATTGTTTTGTTTCGATATAGTACTTTCGTTAATTAGTTTAAGGTGGGCATAGTACATGCAGTTTGCACTGGTAAACCAAGATTCATCAGAGCTCATAGGAATTTTTATTTTTTTAGGGCATTAACATGTTTAGATGCAAGAAGTTATGTTGGATGTAGTCAGAATAATCGCATTTGGGACGGTAGTACTAACCATCTGATAACCAAAATTCCAGGTGGGTAGATGTAGATCAGTCATCAGATAGAGATCAAATACAGTGTTGCTTAAAGAATTTGCTAGCCTTCAACCACACATTCGATTGTTTTTCTTACCATGGTCCTTGGCAAGGAGCTATTTACTAATTACCATACTTCCTAAAATGTAAAAGATAAAAAAGATATTATAGTTGATTAGTTGTTTCTTTTGCCATTTATAAAATCAGTTACCTTATGTGAAGTGCTTGTCCATTTAATCTATTTATTCACAACTATGATGTGTCTTTTTTATTCTGGTTGTATGATGATAAAATGACAGCCCACGATCAGTTACTAGGGATAGAATTGTGATTCACTCCTTTAGAGTGTTGATACCGTTATAGAATCTGAAGGGTCTGAGTCAGATAAAGCATCTTATCTTGCTGCAGCTAAGTTTTCAACTTCATTTGCAGGTTAGCGAGCTATTAGTATTTTTTGTTCAGAGGGTTTCACCTTAATAAGAAACCAATTGACAACTAAATATTTCTCACCAATTAAAATAAATACCAGGTTGTTCTCCTCCACTATTCCCTGAATTTTCTGAAAACTTTTGTTAACTTGAAAGTTGAAACCATGTATACAAGTTGGATTTAATGGTTTCGAGCTGAACCTTGTTGACCACAAATGAAGAAATAGTTGTAAGATGTAGACATTCAGAAATTTGATATATTATTAAAGATCATATAGTTGTAATAGTTACCAATTTGCAACTTTCAGAAAACCATTTACTGAGTAACAGATGTGCATTAACTTCAACTGCTCCGGTCGTGAATTATAGGTTGATTGTATGAGTTCGTTTTGCTATCATCTTATAGGTTGATTGTATCAGTTCGTTTTCTATCATCTGATAATTTCTAACGTGCTGTCTGCCTCCTTGGTCTTGGAGGTACTTGGTTTTTGCTTTAGACCAATTGATGATATTATTTCACCTCATATCTCTGGTCTTTTGACCCCTGCAAAGATGTATTACTTGATGCATTTAAGAGTACACTGTCAGGGTTGAAGAAGTCGCTAGTCGGGGTCGGGTTGGCCTGGACCTTGTGGGGACTAGTCGGCCAAGTCGGGGACTAGTCGGATTTGACTTTTTTTTATACTTTTTTTGACTTTTTACATATAATATCTATATAATATATAAAATTTTGTAATCTTTAAATAAATAAGGGACTTAAAAGTAATTTGAAAAATCAATGAAAGATCAATAGGTAATATAGTATAAATATGAGGGATTAAAATGTAAAATTTAGTACTTTTTCTTGAAAAAATACAACTGTCTCCCTTTTTAGTTTTTACATATCTGAGTTCAGATCTCATTTCATCCCCTTCATCTTCTACACTTCATCTTCTACATCTCATCTCCTTTCCATCTCTTTTTAACTATCCACCGCTAGAATAACTCACGCAGCTCTTCGGAATTCCTCAACTTTCCGGATATTGACCAATTTTGACTGTTGACCACCTTTGACCGACTTGGTCCTAGTCAGGTCGGCACCCTCTAAAAAAGCGACTAGTCGGCAGACTTTTATAACCATGTACACTGTATACATATAGAAGTTTATAGCACAATGGTCATTATAGATTACTTATTCATTAGGGTTACATATTGTCACCCAGCTTCGGTATCGTGGAAACGGTTATAGGTTGCCCTGTCCATATTTCGTTGTACTTCATGTGTATATAAAATTTACCATTTTAAAGAAGGTTAAGCTGTTAGATTGACGTTTTGTAGATTATCTACCAAACGAAACTACTACCGAGATTGCAAATGTTATAATGCAGGTTTAGAGATGTTTTAAGTTGTTTATATTCAAGGAAAAGGGCCTTCTCTGAAACAGTATAGTTGTATTGAAACCTAGCTTGGCCACTGGAATTATTTTATGTAGTTTGGAACTTAGTATTAGAAGTTGTATGTCTACCGGCTCATTTTAGAAGAAAAAAATCCTTACTTTTCTCATATACTGATATACCTCCGTGAACCTTGTTGATTGTTTCATTTTTGAATATATGGTTCTTGGCTTCTTGCAATAAGGATGTAACATTGACTTCCGAATATTTCAGACCAGAAGTTATGGCTCCATAAGAGAGTTACCAGTTTCATGCAAAAGTACCGGCATACCTTCAATAGCATCATCCTACCTAGACTCCAGGCCAGGCTTATTTTGGGGTGCTCATCTGGTGCCCCGTTTGACTAATAGGGGCATTACAACAGTGGATGGTTTGCAAGATCCTACTGCTGCCACTGAGGTTGCACCTCGCATCAAATTCAAGAGGCTCGATAAAACAGCCAGACACATAATGCAGGCAGGGAATCCTCTTTTCCTTCATTCATGCATATCCTCTATCTCATCATTCTCATAAATAAAATGTAATTCATTTGCAGATAGTTGATAAAGAAGCGGTGCAGGAAGTGAGCACTCAAAGAGAGATACCTGAAATAAAGCCAGGTTATATAATCCAGCTCAAATTGGTAAGAGAAGTCTACTGATTTTGTGGTGGTAGACTAGTGAACATTGGCTTATTTTGTATTTGAAACTTATGTAAAGGCTGATCATTCATATATCATGGTATAATCCGTGAAATCACAGGAAGTACCTGAGAACAAAAGACGTGTGTCAACAGTGAAAGGAATTGTCATTGCAAGACGCAACGCGGGTCTAAATACAACAATCAGATTAAGGAGGCTGGTTGCAGGAGTTGGGGTTGAAAATCTCCTACCTCTGTAAGCATCCTTCTATATTTTTACCAGAGGTGGTGATTGGCGGGTTGGGTAATGGGTCTAAAGGGTAATATTAGTACAGTCATGATGAGTTGGTACTCGGTCTGGTCGGGTTGGCCGGTAACACTTTTAAAAAATAAATAAATAGTTGTGTTAAATATGGTTTACAAAAAATATAGCATTTCAAAAGTAATCGAGCTCTATAAAATGATTTATTGGAAGTTTTATGCATTAAAACACCCCCAACAAGCGATTTTTTTAATCTATTTGACTCGTCTATATTTTGAAATTTCAATTTTTTAGAACTGTTAGAGTTTTCGTCTATCTCGAATTGCATCAACCAGAACAGATATGCATAAAAGTATTGGCCCTGAGGAGGGATCCTAGAATTTAACCCATTTATAAATTAATGGGTTGAAATTGCTATCTCTTAACTTTTATCTCTGTTTAAACAACAAAAAGGACAACTCTAAAATTGTCCTCAAGAGTGAAGGAAAAATTTTAATACAGTTGAGTAGACTTTAAGAACATCTGTTTGCATAAGTGATCCTAACAATGTTTTTTTACACTTCCTTGTTGGAGGTGGTCTTGAAGTAAGTGTGTTTTTTGGTAACAGGTACTCGCCGAATGTAAAAGAGATAAAGGTTTTGGACAAAAAGAAAGTGAGGAGGGCAAAGCTTTACTATCTTAGGGACAAGATGAATGCACTTAGGAAATAGTAACCACCATCTTCCTCGAATTGAAAAATGAAAGATAGTTGGAATGGGTGGTTGTGTTGGTGTGAACCAACGATTATTTTTGCTTACGGAATCATATAATCTTAATTTTACTATTTCTCATGGTTTTTGTTTAAGAATGTTCTAACTTAGACCACTCTTTTAGTTAATAATTGCAACAAGAATTTTATGTTGATGTGTTATAGGCATTTGACTAGTCTTAATCGTAGTTATGTGCCTGTATAATGTTGGCACTGGAGTCCTAGCGGGAATGCGAGTGGTCTATTTTGTCTAGGTTAGTTACTAAAAACTGACACATTTATGATTTCTTTTCCTGTTATTCGTTTGGACTAGTGTTCAAAATGTTGTAAGGACCTGTTTCTGTATTACCCTTAGAATTGACGGATCGTAGTTTCTGGCAAACTATTGATCGAATAGACCAATGAAAAATTGAACGATCAGAATTTCAATTGTAAGGGGTAGTATGGTAGTTGGAGCCATTGAGGTAAAGACTACCCTGTTCGAATTCTGAAGTCAAAGCATCGTTATCTGTGCTCCCCTGGTTCTGGGATTGATTTTCATTCATGAAGTGGTTGACCTTCAATGTCAAACCAAATTGTTTGTGGTTCTTGATAGAAAATGGATATTGGTTCATTTTGATTATCTATTAACCCATTGCTTATTTGTTTACTTCTTTTGACTCTCAAAGTCAAACTGTAGTTGTGTATTGTATGGTTCTTGATAGGTAACAAATTTTGGTTCAGTTAAATTCTACCCATATTGTTCAATGATCCTTCAAATCAAATCTTGGATTGTTTCTTGTTTGAGGCATACAGTCATCTGACAATAGCTACAATTGACGGTGATGATGATGTTAGAGCTTGGTTCCCCTGCCCCTTGTTACGTTGAAACTGAAATTCATGTGCTTTGCTGCCACTGTAAGAACACTGTTTTGATCTAAAAAACGATGTATACCCATAAACTCGTTATCAATCACTTAGTAGCTTAAAGCGGGAGTGTGCTGTTTACGGGTCATCTTTTGGTATGGTAGAAATGGGTCAAGTTTGGTTGACCTACAAAGCACATTTTCGGTCCAAAATTTTAAATTTTGCTATTAAATGTTCAGTGCTCTAGACAATTTTGGGAGACTTTTAATCCGTTTGACCTGTATGACTCATTTCCCTTTTAGCAAATGATTTAGATGCATGGATGCTTTGTAATTAGAGTTTAGGAACCTTGGTGTTGTCATCCAAAACATATCATCATTTCTTAAACTGAATTTGACAGTTCGAGCTTCCTATTTATGGTCTGTCACGTTACTTGTATATAAATTGGCGCATATTAAAATTAATATCAGATCATCAAAAATATATTGTTACACTACCCGAAAAATTGAGACTTAAATTAAATACATGTTACTGTCTTTGCCATTTGTTTCGTTGTTAAATATTTGATTTGATAATTCTTATTACTTTTTACTTCAATCTTATTTATATAAATATTTGTTTTATTAAAGTTATTTGTTCGTTTTGCTAACAGTTTCTACATACAATCGAGTTTCAAAAGTGGGGGATCCCACATTACCACACTTTGCTTTGTGTTGCAACAAAGATTAAACTTGTAACAGCATAGGATGTCGATAAATATATTAGGGCACATTTACCAAACCGAAGAACTAACCCATTTGGATACCAAGTTGTTTCGATGATGATTCACGACCTCTCTAGATTGGCAAATTCAAGTGCAGTGTGCATAAAAGGTGACATCTGTAGCAAAAACTTTCCAGAGAACTACAATGACAGGAACAAAGATAGATATATGCATTATCGAATAAGAAACACATGCATCTGTACAACCAAGCGAAAAGTGAAGTTGGACAATAGCTATGTTGTTCTATACAATCATTTTTTGTGTCTGATCTTTCATGCCCGTATCAATGTAGAGTATTGTGGGTGGACGATGCTAATAAAAATGTTCAATTCAATTCAAGTTTGCAAACAATGTTAAAGACAAGTGAGTATTCAAATACATAGATATGAACGAATACAAGATACTAATATTAACGCAAACCGAACACAAGAATGAAATATTCTTAGCCCGCTTGAATCTCTTCAATCGGTGCTCTTCTAAGGCTCTAGAACTCCAGAAAAACTCTCTTTGCAGCTACCTTGGTTGACTTAGGGTTATGGATTATTTTCCCCTAATGAATTGGATTGATTTGGCTTAAATAGACATCTGACTGCCTCACCTATTTGCTAGATAGCATGAAGCTAGCAACTAGATGGGGTGCTTCTGTCAGCTTTCTTAATCTTGCCTGTTTTTCCTCGTTTTGCGCCACTTTCAACTCCTTTTGCTTCAAGTTTTCCTCGTTTTGCGCCACCTTCAACTCCTTTTGCTTCAAGTTCCATGGTCAATCCTAAATGCAAATATTAACCAAATAAGTACCAACTTCAATAGTTTTGCAAGTAAAATGGAAATAGGGCTCTTCCCACCCCCCCCCCCCCCCTTCCATTGAAGTAGGGAGGGCTTCCTTCCCCACCATTCCGGCCTATTATTGAACTTCTTTGCGTGAGCGACATACGTACAAGGCTGTTCGGACTCCCCCCCCCCCTCTTGTATCAGGTAAGTTACCATCGTCTCTTTCCCCTTTGCCAGGCTCCTTCTTTTTGGTATTTTGAAGTTGAACACAGATGGTTCTTCAAGGAATGGCATGGCAGCAGGTGGTGGCATTATTAGGGACTATAAGGGCTCTGCTTTGACTCAGTGGTTAGAGTATTGCTTTCATACGGCGAGAGTCATTGGTTCAAATCCAATAGTACGGAAATATAGTCTATAAAATGTGTACAAATAAGACCATATCATGGAGATTTCGGACAAAAGCTTCATGTAAACAATGGTGCCCCAAAGATGGAGATTATAGCTGCCTCTATCAAAAAATCATTATTATTGTCACACTTCAAAATTTTCAAATTAAAAGAAAAATTATAAGATTGTTATGAACAAACCTAACTGACAACGACATAGGCATCATCGATACATTCTCTTTGTGGCTTCTTGATGTTGGAAATGGAATAATTGGGTATCTTAATGAATTAGACCCAGAGAATGCATCTTGGATAAAAATACAAGAAAGATATTGTATTTTGATGACACAAGTGGATTATCAAAACTAATCAGATTCATATACAATGACGAGTTGCTACAAAAACCAACTGCTAATATGTTGCAACAACATGTAATAGTCTGCCCGAAAAATGATACAGCTAACCTCATAAATTGGGACATTCTATTAATGGTGAAAGATGACACAACAACCTATGTAAGCTCGGATAGAACGAATCCTTTTGCAAGTGACGGTTGAGAAGCTGAAATGTTATACCGGATTGGATATTTAAACACACTTAATTTCCGGTCTGCCACCACATCAACTAGAACTCAAAGTTGAACCACCAGTCATACTTTTAAGAAACATGAACTTAGCTGGTGGATTTTTCAATGGCACAAGAATGATAGTCATACTGTTATTAACCAAAATCATTGTGGCATAAATTATCACAAGCATAAGAGTCATAGAAAAGTTTATATACCAAGGCTTATTCTGATCTTCAAAGACCAAAAGCTACCGTTTATTTTCAAAAGAAAGCACCTTCCAGCGAAACTTTGCTATGCGATGACAATAAACAAAAATCAAGGACGATCTTTAAATAAAGTAGTCATATACTTGTCGGAGCCTATAATTGGACATGGTCGGTTATACGTCACATTATCAAGAGCAACATCACCATATGGGTTATAAATACTAATCAAGCAACAATAGGGCCAACCACTTAATGCTACCAAAAATATAGTTTATGAAGATTTTCTAACAAATATTAACAACACCGAGATTCTAATTATTTTTTTTATCTACATACCCCACCTTTTATATGATGATTCCTACTGTAATTACGCGTACCTTTTCATATATGCCGAAAAGAACTAAAAACATTACATGCTACCTCATTTTATTTAATGATTTTTATTTCCAGCATGGTGCACGGGAACATTGTTGATCTGAGGCTGAACAATAAAAACAAAATATTGAGGCTAAAGTGTACCGTAAGTGGATCAGTACCGATCCACTTGATGCCACACCAACAAGATATTGCTGCATATTATTGGGAAAATTGGTGAGCTTCAAATAAATATATTTTTCTTCTAATAAACAGATCAGCTTATATACACACACACACACACACACACACACACTTAACTAACGAACATTTTCTTTTTCAATATATAGGAGTATGCATTTTAGGCCAATATGGATGCTAATGGTATACAATATTTTGATCAACCACTATAATTGGCAACAAAGACTTCCTAATCCCACAACCCTCGGGTTTGGAAGCTTCACAAGATTCGAAAGTATACCAAATAACGGATTTCCAAAGCACTATTTTAAACTCGTCTCTACAACCAGTTGTTTCAACAACTTCCAAAAACTCCATCCTCACAGGTGATATAAAACCTTTTATATTGTCATATCTATTTTGAATAAATTGTTTCTCACATGTAACAGACTACATAGGGTGTGTACGAAGAGTTAATGATCAGAACCAAAACATTACAGTTAGAAGAGTCTTAGATGTTGAAAATCCCAAGTAAACAACTCCATTTATTTTATAATTTACACAAATGCATCGTTGCATATATATCCTTTTATAAGATCATAACCATTATATATGTCTACTAAATAGCGGAAATGTCATCAAAGTTACATTATTGGGCAAAATGGCAGCAAGTTTTGATAAAAGAGGCTCTGCATTAATGACCCGTCATGATAGCAATCAGTTCATGTTGAGTGACACTATACAATAGTAAGACATACATGTTGTATATATATATATACACACATACACACACATGCGCACATATAAATGTCACAAAGTATCATTTTTTATTAAGTCAATCTAATGTGTCACTTGTAATAATACATATAATCCTTTACCATCTATTTTAATAGGGCAACTACAACTATTGGCCACTCCAGCAACCCACTATTACCTCAACCCCACCATAAAGGAGGTAGAACAATCATGCGCCAGGTAATCATATAATTTCATTCTCCAACCTTTTGCAGAAACATTTTTGTGCTCATATATAGGCCACTTAACCAACACACAACATTACGAGGATATAGAGAAGGAAAAGATAAGAAACATATTTCCATGTGCCGTACTGATAAGACAAACACTACAAGATAAGTTATCCGATAAAAAAATTACAATGTTCCATTAAAACCAACTAACTTTTTGTTTTTCTTTTTTAGCAATCTGTTAGATTTACATACGAAGGAACGATAGTAGATATCAGTACAACTAAAGAATGGTACTACAATAAATATACGCTATGCAACACGAAATTAGCAGGTGGCACTTCCACACTTGAGTGTCAAGATCACGGTCCACAACCAAAACCAAACAAAAGGTTCTTCTATTCATCTTACACACGTTCGTATCAAAATCATATATCCATACTTATTCTATAACATCGACTACTACTTTTTTGCATTGCCCAACTCTCCATCATTGATCATGAAAATATTCAAAACTGCAGCTACAACGTCAAAGGACTTGTTAGAGATAGCTCAACAACAACAACTTTTACCTTGTTCTAACAACTTCTTACAAATCGAATGCAATATTGGTGAAACAAATGTGAGATCAAGATCCGTATCAACTTCCATACATTATTGAGGCACTCAAAGGAAAAAGGCATATTTTCCAATTTCACTTCAACCCTCTTTCTAGAAAAACATCGACCAAATTCATCTTTGATAACATTCCCGACGACACCTCCCCCACCATACAACCAACAATAGAACAAACCTCTTCAATCAAAACAGAAGACCGAGACCCAGTAATACTGATAACGGCCTCAACCTACAAATCACAAGATGATCCAAGTTAAACATCTTAAAAGATTATCTTTTCCAATGTATTAAATGATTGTGTAATGCTATTAACTAAGTATCAGTAACAAATGAAGATTAGATACAAAGTTCCAACATCAAAACGTCCTCGCACCTGCCAGATACTAGCTCCTTATCTGCACAAACACCACAGGTTACTACCATGTCAACAAAGAAAGCATTCTTCCAAAACAAGGGTAACTTCTGTGAAAACCCAACTTCGTACATCATAAATCGTGCATCTATAACACTAATGTCCAACAAACAATGAACACAATGGCGTAGCCAAGAAATTTTTATAGGGTGGGCCAAAAATTTTAGGACAGAACCTTTAAGAAAGTAATGAAATTTCCTTATGTAAAGTGCTTTCTAAAAAAGGAATCAAATAAAATGTAGTCTATAAGTGAATAGAACTGTCATTTTTCAAACAAAAATCATTAATAATTTGGTCAATATTCAACAATATAAGAAACACATAATATTTCTAACTATTTTGTAAATTGTGACCATAATTACAAATTATTTGAATCATCAATTGATCATATATTGAAGATAATTGACGAAGTCTAGGAAACCAGTATAATATGTTTAACATTCGTTAACAAATATATTTGATCAACATATAAATAGATATCGTTATTGTATATTTTACGAACAAAGAAAATAATCATTAATTGAAATAGAATAAATGAATAAAAGTATTAAAAGAAAGAAAATATAAAGAGAAAAAGAAAAAGATTGAGCTACAATTAAAGTCTTATTTGAAAACTAGTGTAAATCCCGTCCGATGGCCGTCTTCGTAAGATATGACATATTTAATATTGTATGTAAAATTAAAAATGATGTTTTTCTACAAATACTTTATCACATAAAAAAGAAGAAAAAATAAGAGAAATATGAACATCAAATGCATGTGACAATTCTAATGGAAGTACCTTTAGATGAAATATTAGAGAAGTAAAATGATATAGTAAATATAAATAAATTGATTGAAATAGATTAAAATATAGCAAAATTTATCAACATAATAATTATCATAATAGATCCTTAATATCGATTCTATATGAAAAGTCTTATACTAATGATAATAGTAATATTTTATTTGATTCAAATATTAACATAATAAAATTTTGAGAAATTTAATATTCTTACATAGCATATCTAACTTTCAAGAATTCACTAAATGATGTTACATATATCATGTGTATAATAATTTTGATAAATTAAGTGTTTCATATATGAAAAGGCATTTAAATGGGTTCCTAATATAAATTTTAATAATGTTTCATTGAAGCCAAATAAAGAGCATCTAATAATAAATGAATAAAATAAAAATTTTAATTTGATGACATGGTAAACTAAATAATGAGGTGGAGGGCTCTATTTTTTTTTATATACATAAAATTCATAATAATTACACATAGGATTAAATATGAGATGGTGGCTTGAGAAGTCTCCACCTAATCTAGAGGGATACTTAATTAGTATATAAGATAGACTTGCCGGCTTGTTCTATAATACTAGTCTTCAATCAAAATTTGGGTGGGCCAAACTTGTTAAAAAACTACAAATTAAGGTAAATTATACATATAAACATGCTATTAATTTTTACCTTTGGGTGGGCCTTGGCCCATCCAGCCTTAAACATAGCTACGCCACTGAATAAACAAATGACACTCTCGAGACACCTTAGACAAAGAGGAAGAAAACTCTTAATGTAGCAACAAAGGGAAAGGGAAAATGATGCCACTCGCTTTCACTTGCACTATTTTGGGAATCATGTACATATGATCAAAAACTCCATCCCAAAAAACTGATCCAATATCTTTTGAAATATGGCATCTCAGGTGCTATCCGTCCAAAGGCCATATTTTGTAAATATTTTTGTAGACCATGTAGGGCAACCAGAATCTTTTGAAATATGGTTTCACCAAATGCCATGTATGTAGAAGCCATATCTTGTAATTATCAACATATAACTATGCTTGCATGTGTATTATTTCCACAAATACGCATCGAATTATGCTTGCCTATCTATTACTTCCACATATACGTAGATAGAAAGGCATTTTGGCTGTTGTTACAATCATATGTTACCTACTCATACTTGCCACAAAGCGCATCAATCACCCTTGTTGGGTACATATTACACACATTTCGTCAATTTGAGTTTCTTTCATATTATTTTTATTTTAAATTTGTTCGGCTACCATTTCATATGACACATCATTATAACTAGATCCTAATCAATACATGTAGATTGCATGATCAATTTTACCCGAATTGAAAAAGCTAGATACTATATTGTAGAAATACAAGAAAGTTATGAAAATTAATGAAACATGCATAATATATATCCCAAATTACAATTTTACTGAAAGTTTGCATTAACTTAAATAACCTTTATTTGTATTTCTACAGTCTATGTAATATAGTTGCGATAGCTTCATCCATAGATTAACGCAACCTTTAAATATACTATAACTTGATAACACATATATATACATCCACATCCATATCAAAGTTTAATCGAGCCTATCATTAACTACCATAACACATAACACTAATAGCCTCACTCGAGTTTTGACACCATCTATCCCATTCACCCGCAACCATAAGGTTCCGGACCATATGTATCACTACATCATCTTTAATGCAACCAATTTTATTTTTTTAAATGGCCTCGCTGAACAAATAAACCATTTTAGCCATATTTAGTTTATTACAAGTTATTACTGAAATCTTTAGCTTGATTCTTTACCAAAATGGAATATCTTATTTGATAATGCTTTATGGCTTCAAATCGGATCTTCAAATAATTTCAATGATACTAAGTCTTACAAGCTACCTAGTAACATGTCAAAGCTTCAGTAACACATAGTTAGCTTTCACATATACAAAGGATTTACAGTGTTGAAGTACCATGCAGAGTCGACATCAATTATCAACTTCTAAGCATTGTAGCATTATCAACATTAGATTTTAAATTTAGGACTAGACCTAACAATCTCCACCTCCACGTTCAAAATAACATATCATGTGTTGAACGTAAATGAGGCAATTCTCGACACGACATTAATCCGACATAAAAATTAACGGGATAGTGTTAAGCTTCTCAATCCACTATTTCAAAATACAAATAGAATACATACTACCACTTACTTCTATTTCTTCAAAAATCACAACTTTCTATAGTTACTTATGATCTACGTCTTAAATTATATCGTGCATACATCTACATGTAATGCTTATTATTATGTCTTAATCTCGTCATATACTTTTAAAAAAAATATATAATTTAACATAAGAACATACATATATTGTTAATCTTAGCCCGAACTTAACCAAACTGACACAACTAACCCACTTAAATAATTATGTTTAGGTTATGGTTAATCTTTCAACAAAGAGTGGGGATCAGATTGTAATTTGTAATATATGTATATGAGAACTTTTTCAATCCGAATTTTTCATTAAAATTTTAAAAGGACTAAAAATGGACAATAACCTTAAGAATGTGTCAAAAGTGTCAGTTACGTTACAATAAAGGACTATATATTCAAATCCCAAATACTTTTTCCAGAACCCTAGCTTAAGCTGTGCGTGCGTAGTACGTTTACTGCTGCTGCTAGGCGTTTCATTTTTATCTATTTATTTATCTTCGTGCTTACCACACGCCTCACACACTTTGATTTCGTCAATGGCTGATCGGTTAACTCGTATCGCAATCCTGAAAGAAGACCGATGCAAACCGAAAAAATGTCGTCAGGAGTGCAAGAAATCATGTCCTGTTGTCAAAACTGGTATACTCAATTGCTTAATTTCGTATCTATCTATTGAATTTGAAACGAATACTGTTTTGTTGTGAATCAATGTATTAGATGTATTGATTTGGTTGACTTCATATCTACTACTGTATTGAATTTGAATAACTTACTGTGTGAATCGATGTACTGATTTGGTTGAATTTCTTTATCGTGTTTTGATTTGTTAGGGTTTGTTTTTTGCAAGGTGAGGATTCATGTGTACGGTTTTTAGTTTTAGGTAGCTGGTGATGTATAGCGATACTGAAAAACTGAGCTGATTTTTGTTTTATTCGATGTTGTAAGAGTGGGAAAAGTAATATAATTTGTTAGTGGTGATATCTTTGTAGCTGAACTATTGTATATATGTTTCAACAATTAGGTGTTCAGGATTACACTTGCTGATATCAGTTGTTTTATATTGGATTGATGACTTGTCTTGACAAAGTTGTGTTGCGCATCTCACGTTTTGTTTTATATGTTATGGTCTGAGACATTAAGGAAAGCTAGGCGTTTTATGTTTATGCCAGTCAGCTTAGTGACCAAGATATTAGCATTAACATATACATCAACTCACATCACCCACCAAGGATATATGGCATTTTAACTTGACCTAACTTCTCTTATTTCTGATTGATAGAATAAAGTGTCTAACAATCATCATTTATGAAGCTAGGGTTATACATTAATGCCTCAAAGTAACCTATAGTAATTTGTTTTAATTTTCTCGTGTTTTGTGTTGCGAAATTTAAATAAAAACTGTGAATGTAGACAAGATGAGAACACTTTCGGAGGGTATGTATGTTTTATCCTTAGCATAACTTTGACACAGATACAAGTACTATTTTATCCTAAAAACAATCTGATTATAGATTTCGCTAGTTGAATAGAAGCAAGAAAAATAAGCCATTTTACATTAGAGACAAACTTTAGTTGGTTTATCATACCAATAAATGAAGAAACCATTATGATTTTTAACTTTGGAGATGTGCCTATATAATGAACCAAAAACCCTAAAATTGTTAAAATTTTAAGTTATTACTATATAATATGACAAGTTGTAAAAATCCGAATGGATTGGTTGGTCCAAACGAAAATCGAAATCGATGAAGAAAAAGAGGACATGATCAACATAGTTGCAACCAGCAAATCAATAAAAACAAATGAAAATGATGTCAT
The DNA here is from genome assembly GCA_963921325.1 of Logfia minima. Classification (NCBI taxonomy): domain Eukaryota; kingdom Viridiplantae; phylum Streptophyta; class Magnoliopsida; order Asterales; family Asteraceae; genus Logfia; species Logfia minima. The sequence goes on along the minus strand of OY992764.1, from coordinate 6,749,738 downwards.
TGTTGCGTCATCAAATAAGAAAAGAATATGAAAGGAATTATATTATCTACAACGAAACCTTCATTTACTCTAGTAACAAGTTTTGGTGGTTGCAAGTAAATAATGTTATTATTCCTGTAATATAAGTCCTTTAATATAATTATATTATCAAGTAAATGAAGGTTTCGTTGTAGATAATATAATTCCTTTCATATATCTCTTTCTCTTATTTGATGATGTAACCATGATATCATTTTTGTTTGTTTTTCTTGATCTGGTGGTTGCAAACATGTTGATCATGTCTTCTTCATCGATTTTGTTTTTCATTTGGACCAACCAATCCATTCGGTTTTTTACTATTTATCAAATCAAATTATTATATAGTAAAATTTTAGCAATTTTAGAGTTTTTTGTTGGTTATATAGGCACATCTCTGAAGTAAAAAATCATAATGGTTTACTCACTTATTAGTTTATGATAAACCAACTAAAGTTTGTCTCTAATGTTAAATGACTTATTTTTCTTGCTTGTATTCAACTAACCGAATCTATAAGCATATTGTTTTTAGGATAAAATAGTACTTGTATCTGTGACAAACAAGTTATGTATGGTGATACTAAGTTATGAGTACTAAGAATCTGAAATCACAATATGTTGTTTAATTACCTTCTTAGAGCATCTCCATGAAGGCTTTTTCTAAAGCGTTTCTGTACAAAAAAGCCTTTCTTACCAAAAGCTTGAGATTTCTCAAGCTTTTGGAGTAAAGCTTTTTTGAATGTTTGTGAGTATAGTTTATATATAGAAAAGCTTTTTATGTTTGGAGTTAAAAACTTTCTTTAAAAGCTTTTCCAAAAGATGGTGATTTGGCATTCAAAAAACATTTTAAAAGCTTTTTACATTGGGGATGGTCTTAAATGGGAAGCTTCATAGGAAAACATTCGTAAGATCACCACTTAGTTTCATTGTGGTACTTCAGTCATATAAGTATTCTAACTAATGGTGCTAAAATTGAAAAGTTTATATGGTCCCAGAGACCTTTTAGTGAGCATGCACTCAATATTCACTTCCTATTTGCAGGTAAACTATGTATTGAGGTAACTTCCGCATCCAAGGTGGCATATATCTCTGAGGAGCTTTGCATAGGGTGTGGTATATGTGTTAAGGTGTGTGTGCCTTGTGTTGTTATTCTGCATTGCTCTATACTTCCATATTGATAACAATTACAGCTCAAACATGATCTTCTTTGCTTTGTTAATGTAGAAATGCCCATTTGAGGCAATTGAGATCATTAATTTACCAAAAGATTTGGATAAAGATACAACTCATCGCTATGGGGTCAATACCTTCAAATTACACAGGTTAGTAAACCTCTTTACTTTGCTACAATGGGTCTTGCTGTTTAATGGAGGTGGCAACATCAACCCATGTACTTATATTTGGGTCTTTTCGTGTTGTGGTTTATCTTTAATTGGTCAAACCTGTGAAAAATTGATTCGGTAAGCTACATGTGCGGTCCATGGAGAACTGCCTTTGGTCCCCCAATTAATATCAGGTTAAAAGGAAAGGGATCAGATGGGTTGAAAGTGGCCCTATAAAAATACCTAAAACTATATTAAGAATTTCAAATTCTTATTCAATAATATTTTTCTGCAATTATATTTGACACGCTATTGTTAAAAAAAGTTGAACTCTTACACAAAAAGTGTTTATGGTCAACCCAACCTGACCTTTTCGACCCTAATTTGTTTTGACAAGCTATCCACTAGCCTGACCCTCCTATTTTGCTATATGTACTGTTTACATTGATCACTGAGACAAAAAACTTATAATGTCAGGTTGCCTGTCCCAAGGCCTGGACAAGTTCTTGGATTGGTTGGAACAAATGGAATTGGGAAGTCTACAGCCCTCAAAGTTTTGGCTGGAAAGTTGAAACCTAATTTGGGCCGTTTTAATGTAAATCTGTTTGATCCTGTACCATTGATCTTTTTTTCTTGTTTAAAAATTTTATTGCACGCCTGATTATTTTTGTTACCTTCTTTTGTTTTTGCTTAATTCTTCAAGTATTTTCTCAGAATCCTCCAGATTGGCAAGAAATTTTAACCTACTTTCGAGGATCTGAGTTGCAAAACTACTTTACGCGTATCCTCGAAGATAATCTTAAGGTGTGTTTTTCCTTTTGAGATAATCTAAATGGAATTATTTTATTTCGTCTATGTATAGTCATCTAAGTAGTGTTCTTGTGCTAAAATAGGCAATCATAAAACCACAATATGTTGACCATATTCCAAAAGCAGTTCAAGGGAATGTTGGACAAGTACTTGAACAAAAAGATGAGAGAGATGTGAAAGCTGAGCTTTGTGCTGATCTTGAGCTGAATCAAGTTATAGATCGTAATGTTGGAGATTTATCTGGTGGAGAGCTTCAGAGGTTTGCAATTGCTGTTGTTGCCATACAGAATGCGGAGATATATATGTTTGATGAGCCCTCAAGTTATCTTGATGTCAAACAAAGGCTTAAAGCTGCCCAAGTTATCAGATCCTTGCTTAGACCTAACAGGTTTTTGTACTAATTGTGTTTGCATTCTTCAGTTAGCCTTTTAGTTTTTGGTCAGGTGAAGTGGGCTGGTTAATGACTGAAAATATGTTTGGTTGAAACGCGTCATTTTGTTACAGGTCAAAATGTGTCAGATCGGTTGGTTAAACCCAGGCTATTTTGCCTATCTTTTAACATCTTGGTTAAGTACTTCGATTGTTAATTCAACTACAAATATACTATTGTTAGGGTAATAATTTAAATTGCCAGAAAATTGATTTTGGAGGTTATATGCAAAATATTGTACTCAAGGCAAAGTTTAACCCATTTGACATATTTGACCCGTTCTCTTTCAGCTAAAGTTTTTAATTGACCCACTTAAAATAGAACACTGCCATAATCATCTTATTCATAAGTAAATGGTCAAAGTTGTTACTTTGTTAAAACTAATACAATTTCATCTATGAAACTTCAATTTCAGCTATGTGATTGTTGTTGAGCATGATTTAAGTGTGCTTGATTACCTATCAGACTTCATTTGCTGCCTCTACGGGAAGCCTGGTGCATATGGTGTTGTGACACTACCTTTCTCTGTCAGAGAAGGAATTAATATATTTTTAGAAGGGTACGTGCCCACAGAAAATCTTCGTTTTCGTGATGAATCTCTTACATTTAAGGTACATTTTTCACAAGTCTTCACCATCGTAATTGTAATTTCATAAGCAACATCATTGATTTTGTTTGTAATGACTTTTGTACTCATTAATGCTCTATGGTGAAAAGGTCTCGGAGACACCACAGGAGAGTGCTGAGGAAATTGAAACATATGCACGATATAGATACCCCACTATGTCTAAAACCCAGGGTGGTTTCAAACTTAAGGTGGTTGAGGGCGAATTCACTGACTCTCAGATCATAGTAATGCTTGGAGAGAATGGAACAGGGAAGACAACATTTATCCGTATGCTGGTGAGGCATCATTTATTTTTATAACAAGTCACGGTTGTTATTAGAAGTGGCAAATGTGTGCGTTGGGTAATGAGTTAAAACAGGTAACTTTTGTTATTTTTGATGAACGTGCGGGTTTAGTCAACCCAAAACCCTTTTTGTTCAAAATAAACTTAGTTTTATAAATATTCGGTGTGTGCAATGGGATTACGAAAACCATATTATATCAATCAAAATAACATGAATTGTTAAACAGAATTATATACGGGGGTTTATGCATTAAAAACACTTTGGGCGACTTTCATCCTTTTGACTTAATGCTTAATTCTATAAGTTATCATATCTGTAGGCTGGTTTACTGAAGCCTGATACTGTAGAAGACTCTGATGTGGAGATTCCCGAGTTTAATGTCTCTTACAAACCCCAAAAGATCAGTCCCAAGTTTCCTCATTCAGTCAGGCATTTGCTGCATCAAAAAATTCGTGATTCCTACATGCATCCTCAGTTTGTTTCTGATGTCATGAAGCCTCTTCAAATCGAGCAGCTAATGGATCAAGAAGTTGTGAATCTTTCTGGTGGTGAGTTACAAAGAGTTGCATTGACTCTGTGCCTTGGCAAGGTAATTAATCCTCCTGTTTATTTATATTAATGCTTGCTTATTTTTATGTGATGATGCATATTGTTTCTTACTTTCATATATGCCAATTTTGGCCAACAACTTGCTGGAGAGTTGTTAAAGAAGGCTTCTCAATTTTTTTCAAGAAAAGCCCTTAACCCTTTGTATTTCTTGTTAAATTGGGGTGGCCGTATGAACCAGAGTGGGTATAAATGAAATCAAACTGATACATGGGTACCTTGTAATGCTCTTTCATATCTGTGTGTCCTTGGTGTTACTCTTTGTATGCATTATCCCCTGCATGATTTGTATGGAACCAGTGATTTAATTTGTTTGCTGTTGCTGAAAGTACACAAGCATGGAATATTATCATTTTGATTGTTTTGGTTAGCTTATAATTCGTATGATCTCACTTAGCTTTTTTTGTTTTCATTTTTAGCCTGCTGATATCTACCTGATAGATGAACCAAGTGCATATCTTGATTCTGAGCAGCGTATTGTTGCTTCAAAAGTTATAAAGAGATTTATACTGCATGCTAAGAAGACTGCATTTGTGGTTGAACACGACTTTATAATGGCAACTTATTTAGCAGATCGAGTTATCGTTTATGAAGGAAGTCCGTCTGTTGATTGTGTTGCAAATGCGCCTCAGTCGTTATTGACTGGAATGAATCTCTTCTTATCAGTAAGTCTCACACAGCAGCTATTAATTAAATTATCTTAGTAGACCATGCAAATTGGACATGTCGGGTAACAGGATTGATAAAAACACCATCAATTTCATAGTTATTTTTTTTTTCTTTGTTTTTATTAAATAGTTATTGCGTCACATATAAGTGCAAAGTTTATATGATGATAATGTAGTTTATGAATAAAATCAATTAGGAAGTTTTATGCACTAGAAGTTACACGTAGATGATTTTCAACCTGTTTTCCTATAAGCTATTCTCAACATGGACTTGCCTGTTTGTAAATAAATAGGTTGAAATTGCCAGATTTGACCGTTGGTACTTAGCTTAAAAGATGTTGGCATCTCTCTCTGTGTTAGTTATTAATCTTATTCTTTCTGAATGGGGGTTGCTTTGTTTGCTTAGTTTTTTTTTTTTTTTGACAAAAGCTGGGAACTAATGTTTTTCATGTGGTACAGCATCTGACCATTACATTTAGGCGGGACCCAACTAATTTCCGACCAAGAATCAACAAGCTTAATTCAACAAAGGACAGGGAGCAGAAACTTGCTGGATCTTATTATTACCTGGACGACTAACTTAGTAACATGTTGGTTCAAGTTGCAAGCTACCCTACATGACTTTTGGCTGTCACATTGCACTAAATAGCAACTGTAAAAGCAGAATCTGCCACCAAAATTAGCGGTGTGTGGCCGTGGGTTCATCCCCAGTCAATGTTACTACCCCATGGTTGATCTTTATCTTGTGTGAAAGATGACATGCAGTTATGTGTCACAGATGCTTGTACTTGAGAATGTTTGAATTCCTGTTTCGAGGAACCCCTTTTGTTTGCTAGTTGTAATTTCCGGCTCAATACTTTGTCATGTACTTATATACTACGAGCTCAACATATTTATTGGGGATCTTGAGCAATCGTTTTAGATTATGCTTCTTTAAGCCTTTTGTTGAGTTTTTTTATGTTCCAACTTTTTTACTATGATTTTGATTCGTAAAATGGAGTTTTCAGTTTGTTTGTATGTTTTCGTTATGTTGCGCGTTTGGAAGCCTGTCATCAGCATGTGACTGGGTCTAAAGTGCCTGGAATTATTAGGTTCATTTTTCTTTATGTAAGCCTGTTATTTCCTCTGAAGGTTGGTTAATGCTTTTTATTGTGTCAGGCCTGGTATGGACCAAATTTGGCTGAGATCAAGCTGGTGCTGGTTATAAATATTACCTAGTCCTGAAGAAACATAAGGCCAAAGTATCTACTTTCGTTTTATGTACCAGATAAATGTGACAACCCAACCATAATCGAGAAAATTCACTTGTCAAAGTTGCTTTTGGCGTAGGTTAATTTTGTGGACACACAAAACACAAATTCACACTTTACTCAACCATAAAATTTGCATGGCGTGTTACAAAAATATAAAATCAGCAACTAAAATGTAATAAAGACAATTTACTTGGCCAATATTATGTTTTGTTTTTGGTGTATTGGAAGCGGCCAAGTAGCCAAGAAACAAGAAGATTGAACCATTTGTATCTTTTGCAGGTATCCAATGAAGTACGATCAACCAACTGCAGGTGAGAGAGAATTTAAGGATGTCTAAGCAAAAATGCAACAATGACAGGAGTTATAAAGAAAAAATGAAATCAACTATAATTCTACATATTAGGAAGTCAGGATATTGCTGAATTTGGTTAAAGAACATATATATGCTACAAATTTTGTTACCTTTGAGGTTTAGGACAACATGACCCGGGTTTAGATTTTCATACTTTACATAAAAATGTTTCTAAACCATTCAATGCGGGATTGGCGAGAATTCCCCCTGAATCACAAAAGTTCTTACAAAATGGTCCCAAGAGAAGATTAATGCATCAAAATGTGAATCTGGAGTGTCAATAAAACACGCTGTAGCCAGATTTATCCTCTGTTTTAATATTACTTGACCTTACTACAATAAGGTCTAGCAGCCAGAAGTCGTCAAAACATAACCTACACAAGAAAGTACGAAGTTGTGATGCGGGTTTTTGAGGATATACATTCGAAGTATACAGAAAAATGAGAATTATATTCACAATGTATACAAAAGCTATCTCAAAAAGTGACTTTCTCGAGTATGACTTGTAGTCGCACTTCATCTGAAACATGCAAAGGAAGCAATGGTTCAGCCTTCATGTTTCTTGCATTCTTGGCCACTTCTGTTGTACCAAAAACATTCCACAGACCGACCCGGGTTTTCACGAGCGTTGGCGGGTTCCTGCAATCCGAACTGAGGACGGGTTTTTGGAGTTAGCTCACCCTCGCGGGATCTCGACCCTTTGTCCCGGCCATTGTAGCACGTGTGTCGCCAAGGGCATAAGGGGCATGATGACTTGACGTCATACTCACCTTCCTCCGGCTTATCACCGGCAGTCTGTTTAGGGTTCCAAACTCAATGATGGCAACTAAACACGAGGGTTGCGCTCGTTGCGGGACTTAACCCAACACCTTACGGCACGAGCTGACGACAGCCATGCACCACGTGTGTCCGCGTTCCCGAAGGCACCCCTCTCTTTCAAGAGGATTCGCGGCATGTCAAGCTCTCGTCAGCACTGGCAGATACCCATCTGGACTCTGAAAAAGATAATATAAAAACAGAAACATAAGCCAACTATTCATTTACATATCTATCTCTTTGCAAATTTAGAGGTGGCAATTTTCATCCGTTATAAAATTAAACAGGTTGACGTCGGTTATGATTATAGAAATTGGTGGAAATGGAAACAGGATGAACAGGTCAAGAGGGTCAAACAGGTCTAATGTAAAACAAACTGCATTCACAATTCATAATACCTCGTACATATTATGTTTCAAAGATTTAAATCATATTGAAAGCATTGTCAATTTTAGAAAAAATAAATCTAAAAAGGTTTTTGTGGGTCGGTCAGGCACGTTTCTCACCCCACTATCTATTTTGCAACCTCTACTTTGCATGTATGTTTGTCTCAGGATTTGACTTCACATACCTGAGTCATATGTAGCACCCTTGAAGTATGCCCATGAAGTTCTGCCAACTTAACCATCAAAGGGTACTTCCAAAGAATGAGCTGGTTGTCACTGAATCCATGAGAGCTCAAAAGTTTGTGCTCGTGTCTATCCCAAAGCAAGCATGACACCTGTGAGCCCGTGTTTACCGAATTCAAGCACGAACCTGTGTTGGAATTCCAAAACTTTATATACTGATCTCCTACACCACCACCAGAAGCCAGTAAATTGCTCTGAAATGGAGACCAGGCCAGACCTTTTACAGCAGAAGTATGGTCGGAGAAACGGTTGAAGTCTTTGATTTGAGGATAAGTCCCACACAAACAGCGTGTTGTCATTGCCACCACTAGCTAGTTGCTTACCAGATAATGACCATTTCAATCCACAAACCTCCTGATGATGGCCTCTGTATGTCCCACTGATATGTGGTCTTATTCGAACATCATTGTTGATTATTAAAGTGTCCATGCTTCCAGTTGTCGGAGAGTTCTCAAATGTAAAATTAAACAACCGTTAAAGTTTCAAGCTATAAAAGTAGAGGTGGCAAAATGGCAGGGCAGACAAAGTGGGTAGCGGGTCATAAGAGGTAACTGGACTTGTCGGGTTCGGTTGACCATCATTTTATGTATTGTTTATGAATGACATACTTATTAAAATATAAAGTATATCGTTAAAATAATAATCTAATACTTTTTCTAATAATGTATGCCTTTTATAAAAACTCTCTAGGTGATCTGTAAGAATCGTGCTTGCGGCTTTTTTGGTGACCCATTTTGTAAAAGCCCAAGAAGGAATCATGAATTATCATTTGAAAAACTAGCACATTAGGATCAGTTCTGCTTTTAGTTTTTTACAAAAACAGCCTCAAGATGTATTGAACTATCTAATAACTTCATTTTTGATAAAGATGAGTAGAAGAGAATGTTTCAAAGATGAGGTAATTCACAAAATCAAATAATAAAGAAAACATATACCAGTTTAGTGGTAGAAGCATCGCATAGCTGAACCTCGGAATTTTCAAGGCCTACGGCAATGTGTCTTCCATCAGGTGCCCACTTGACACTGGTAATTGGGCCGGCAGCCTCAAGATGTATTGAACTATCTAATAACTTCATTTTTTGATAAAAGATGAGTAGAAGAGAATGTTTCAAAGATGAGAGTCATTCACAAAATCAAATAATAAAGAAAACATATACCAGTTTAGTGGTAGAAGCATCCCATAGCTGAACCTCAGAATTGTTAAAGCCTACAGCAATGTGTCTCCCATCAGGTGCCCACTTGACACTGGTAATTGGGCCGGTATCATCATCGGCATATAGAAGTTCAGAGGCTGACCCGTCTGATGCATCCCACAGATAGAGACAATTATTAAGACCGATAGCAAGAATATTGCTGACACCCCAATCAACAAGATTCAGATAGTAGTCATCCACAATATCAGGTGCATCCAAAGTCCTTTCACAAGACTATTATTTCCAAACAAATAAAAAAAAATATAAGTTTTACAATCATATCAATTAAACACAATACAGAAGCGGGTGAATCATACTTGACGTTTGTGATTATAATTAGTATAATATCTAAAAGTTGAAAAAAAAAAAGACTTACTTGTGAATTATGTCTCATACGCTTTACAGCTTTCAACTTTGGGGAAAGTGGTGAAGTCTCCTTAACAGTATCTACTGAAGGGGGTGACTTGTTTTTGAATGATAAGATCCTTGTCCTGTTCATGCTGAAGATTTCAGCAAGCAGTTTCCGGTAAGTTTCTCTCCGAGGTGGACAATGAGATGAACTTTCCTACTCGTAAGCATGTAATTCGCGAAGTCAAAGTCCATTGCAGCCCGATTAGGGATGAACCGGTCGAACTGTAACTCCAAAACAGGAAGGTTCAGAAACAAATAGAATGAGGAACTAAACCAATATATCCATGAACAATACACACTTTGTATAATGCAGATATGATTCAAACAAAGAAGTGTAACACCCAATCACAAAAAAGAACTACAGAATCACTACTAGAACCACGTAGACGCTTGATATATTCCCGAGACATGAATAATCCTTTATATATCACGTTGACAGTCTCAACTTCTTAAAAACAGTTTTGTAGCTAAAATACAATCTACATTTGTAACTCATCGTATCACAATCTTAAATATCATCATATGTCACATTAAAAACCCTTCTAAAACTGGGAAAGATAATCATTCATCCACATCCAGTATACTCCAAATAAAACACTTCTTTCCCCAATTAAACATGTCATATTATCAAATTCTAATTAATCTTCATACATTCCTAATCAATAACGAATCACAAAACAGAAATATTCCCCTAAAAAGATAAATGAAATTACAACAAGAAATCATCTACAACACAGAATCTAATAAATACACATAAAATCTAATTTTCACAAACCCTAAGACAATCAGTCCCAGCAGAAAACAATGAAAAGATAGCTATAAACAATTCTAAACCAGTACAATAAATCAAAACCTCAAAAAGAAATTAATAAAATAAATCAAACACCCTGATTTTCACAAACACTAATATCATAACCACAAGAAACCAATGAAACAAATCAAAAACTCACAATAAAATCAACGTAAACCCTAGTTTTCAGAAACCCTAACAATTCAAAATTCATGCAAGAAATCAAGAATACACACTCACAAACACGAACTTACATTATCATCACGATGAAGTATCTTTCGAATCTTTCCGTTCAAAGTAGAATGTGATCCGCCAGACAAATTCCCTACATCCATAATCAATATTACGATAAAAAAACAGTACAATTGAATAATAAAAAGAAAAAGGAATAGAAATAAAGCAATTGGGGATGAAGTTAATGAATTGATGGCAAGAATCTTTCGAGAGAGATGAGTTAATGGTGAAAGTTCAAGATCGAGAACGATATCGAGAGCAGATTGTGTTGAAGTATTACGATTTTGAGGTTGAATGCAACGGCTATGAAAGAAATATATATAGGTTGGTGTTTGTATAGGTGTGCCGTTGATTGGGTTCGGGTCATAAAGCCATGGGCCGGATATTCCGGATATTATAGCTTTTTGTGTCTTTATAGAGCTTTAATTATACTCAAATGTTAAATCCTTTTATATTGCTAAAAAAATCCTTAATAATAATAATAGTTAATATTAATAATTAATAATTAATAATAACATAATGATAATAACTAGGTTAAACCTAATTTTGAAAGGATTAAGATTAAAAAAAAAAAAACAGGAATATTTAGATTTTCCATCTAACATATTTTAATTTTGTCCATTACGTATTTCTTGTCAATTTTATTTCACTTCAATGAGATTAATGATGTCATAAATTTATCTTAGTTAATAGTAGAAAACTAGAAACCACATGGATTCATTATGTTTTTCTTAAGGTAACATTCAAATAGTTATATGTATTATCATCACATTTGAAACTTATAATATGTGGGTCTTTACTATGTTAAACTTAACTAAGCTATGTTCATTTAGACGTAAGAAGACATCTTCCTAATGAGATAATTATCAAATAAACATATATTTTTTTTCTAGTTTTACCTTTTCTGTTTGCTTTAAAGAAAAAAATGTATTAAAATATAAAGTACATGTAAAAAGGCACATGCGTTGGTTCTAAATATATTAATTGTTATCCAATATTTACACGTATAAATAAAAGGAGGCTTATGAAAATTTAAAAGGAAAAAATGTAAATTTGGTTTGTCATGAAATATATTCTTTTTATTTATATTGAAGGATATTAAAATATATGCATTATTTTTCAACAGGTCAATAGTAATTTTATCATATAGATATTATTTTAGTTTTTTCTGTTTCAAGCTTTAAAGGTTTTTTTGATGAAATCCTTTAAGTGATTTTGGTGGTTTAATGTTTTAAGGGGATATTCGATCTTCATACTTCAAAAATGATGATTTAATTCTTAAAATTTGTTGTTTTTGTTTCAAATTTATTATTCACATACAAAAAATACATTGTTTAAGTAATATCATTATTGCACTCTACTTTCTGATAAAAATAACACTTTTAGCTTCAACTTTTTGCACACATTCTCATGTTCTATATATACATTAGGTGTAATAAAGGAATTTTAGTTAATTTTACATATCTACTTTTGGAATTAGACAATTAAAATGAGACATCCAAAAAAAGAAAAATAGATTATAAAATTTGGACGAATGGAGTATCTTTAACAATGAGATATTGTTTCTTTTTAAACTTATCTAGTTTAAACATCTAACTTTCAAAATTTTGATAGTTTAACTACTTTAAGGTCTAAACCAATCAGTCAACTCAAACTTAAAAAATTAAATCATGAAAAAAAATTAAATGATTAAGGCGATAAAAAAATAAAACTTAAAAGATTAATTTTTTTTAATTACATAAATAATAAAATAAAAATATGAAAAGCATTACCTAAAGACCGACGAATATGTTACATTTGGACTAAAAAGGTAAAATGCACATTGGAATCTTTTCTTCTTTTTTTCATTTAATCTAGAAACAACAAGGCTATGATTAATAGCGTCAAACAAAATGAAGCTAGAAACAACTTTATACTCCGCAATTGATGAAATTAATGATCTACAAGTTGTTAAACCAATGCAACGAAGGATTAGATTCCTAGGGACCAACTTGTTTTCTTTTAAACATAGTAAAAACAATAAAAAAATAAAAAGTCAACAAATGCGTAAGGCATTTGATCAACTTGGAACAAGAATAATCTTGTATTGCCACGATCATTAATTTAACTACTCGTGCTTTCTTTCTAGTACATTTTTTACGGAGTAAAAAAATAATTTCATCAAATCAAACTGGAATATAAACTGAAAGTAAATGAACAGAATACGATCTGGACTTATATATGATTAATATTAATATTTAATATTTAATATAAAATAATAAAACATGAATTTTATAATAGCAACGACTACATAAAAGACCCACACATATCAAATTCAAAGAACCCAAAGGAAAATACTTATTGGCTTTCTAATGACAATTCACAATGCCAAATATTGTTTTAGTAATAGTAGTAAAAGTTTATGGATCTAGTAATAAATTGGATTGCCTGTTTGCCAATAAAAGATCACACAAAGTACAAATAAAATCATGTGCTATCTTCAAAGATAAATACAGAAGAATATAGCACATGATTTAGCAACCCAATAATAATAATAATAATAGAATATATATGATATTTGTAATTACTAGTTCACATAACCACTCTCTCTCACTAATTTCTCCTACTCATCATGGAGTTGGTTACTACATTGACAACCCATGTTGAAACAACTACTGCATCACACATACATACATGTCCTATTAACTTTAAAACACAGTATTCTATTGTAATATAATGAGTATATATCTAACAAAATATAAAGGTAAAAGCATGTTTAATTTTTCCATCATTTGACACATCAATTTCATGTATTTTCTGTTTTCACATTTATTGGTCATCTTTATATATGTACCGATTATTTTATTAATACACAATTAAACATTTTTTGTTTTTTTTTTTAATTCTTATAAGATGCAATTATCCATCAAATGCATTCAACTAGGGATGGTATATCTACCTTCCTTCTGAGAAATAGCCCTCTCCCTCCTACTCCAACCTCTCAACTAAAAAAATGATAGAATCATTTTAACAACCACCTTTCTCTTTTCCTTATCTTTTCTTAGAGTAAACTCCAAGCTCTTCTTCAGAACTCTTTTTCTTCTTCTTGATATAAAAACCAAATACACAAACACTTAATAAATCCTTTTACATGGAAAAACAACACCAAACCAAAAGCATTTCTCATGGTTTGGTCATTACAATCATCATCTCCCTTACAATTGCTTCTTTTGCTTTATGCATCATTTGTGAATCCAAGAAATCAAAGGTATGTTTATATCAATCATATACACTTCACACCCGTATGCTAGTTTTACACGGGGTTCGATATATTGTGTCAACTTAGGGGTTCGTGGGTGTTTTCCGGTTTTGTAGAAGAATGAGCTTCGAATTGATGGAGAGTTATGCTTTCTACCACAAAGCCAAGCTTTTGGTTATGGAATTGTAGCTTTGGTTTGTTCCTCCATTGCACAAATCATTGGGACCGGATTATTCATATTGCATAGAAGATCGAGTGACATCAAGTCTTCGAAAACTTTCTTTGCAAGCATTCTTATGTTCTTCTCATGGTAAGTCCATTTGAAACCAATAACTATTAGATTTAAAAGTTTTGAATATGCTAGATTCCACATTGGACCTTCTTAAAGTCAATGAAGGTTAACAACTTCTAAATTGAATAAAAATATACTAAATTATTTTGCAAAGTTCTTTGATATCATAAATGAATTTGTTATTGTTTGTAATCGATATATAGCAAACATTTACAAAATCTCGTACACTAAATTCTTTTTAACGAAATTTCGGAAGTGTTAATTGTTCTATATATGTTCTATGTTTAAAAATATATAAATAAATAAATAAATGTAAACAAATTACAACAAACACATAAAGAATAGAGAGAATACAAGTACGCTCTTATTATTAAACACTTTTATTTTATGTTTCTTTATTTAGAAATTTGAGTTTTCTATATAAAGTACGAGTTGATTATACAATAAGATTAGGTTGAGATTTAAGTCTAATTTGGTAAACTTATAAATCAGACAAATGAAACATCATTCTAATTTTGATTTCATCATAATATTGATAATGCTATCTGGTTCACACGTCTCGTTTAAAGAATAATTTATAAATATAATGCTTAATATACGTTCCAAACTCACTTAGCATCCCTTAACAAAAAATGTCTACCTCTATTAGGAACCCTGACCATTTTGCAGAGTGCTCTGTTTTCTTTCGTTGTTAAACAAAGTTACCACTCAAATATTCTAATCAATAATGTTAAGAGATTATTTATTATTTATCCGAATATAAATTATTATTTTTATCATTTTATTTTCATTTTAAGGTACGTCATGCATACTGCATACATACAACTTCTAAATGATAACTACTTTCTATATACACAATAAAATATGAATTTGAAAACGTTACTAGTTTGGATTTATGTACTTGAATTCTTTGGTAAATAATGAATGGGTATTTTATTTTGAGTGCAAATTATAGAAGAAGGATGGGTGATTAATTTTTAATGCTTTGATATATGTGTAAATTCAGTTATGAGATGTTTGAAATAAATGAGGACAAATACTAGTTTATATAGACAAACCCTTCCTTCTTAGAAAGATATCAATTAGAGTGTGAGAATGTAAACATTCTCTTAAATCAATACTGATGTGGATCAATAAGATGAGTCGATCAAGTTAATTGAGTGGTCATGCAAATAACACATACATGAATATTCCCTTTTGTACTATGTGTCATACACTGTCGGAGAAACATGCAAAGTGTGTATTAGCCGAGTTAAAGAAGAATGAAGCTCGAGCTCGGATGTCGCTAAACGGAATCCGAGGTTCGAGATCTGAGCTAGTGTCGCTAAATCGGCTCAACTCGATTTAAGTCTATTATTTAAAAACGGTAATGTATGAACGTGGTATTATACATATCATTACTAAATATGTCATATTGTATATCTCATGGAAAGAAAATTGAATAGCTCAAATATAAGTTCTGGGCATCGACTAATAACACCATGAAATATGTTTATATTATCCTTAATAAAGTGATGATAGAGTTTTGAACTAAGTTTTTAATTACAGATCTTTTTCTAATCATATTTGGTGATTTTATTAATTAATAGTTCTCCTCACTTTATTTATTTCGCAGGACGAGTTTTTTGCTTTCGCTGATTTTAACTGGCACAGCAACAAGCATGAATAGAAAACAGGCGTACGGGGAAGGTTGGGTGGATGGCTCGTGTTACCTTGTTAAAAATGGCGTTTTTGTTGGCTCGGGAATGCTCGTACTTATCTCCCTGATTTTCACACTTATTTCATATTACTTGACGCTCGATAAGAGCCGAGCCATACATGCCCAACTGAAATGAGGGATAACTACTTACCTCGAAAATGTTGTTGATAATATATAGAGGGAAAAAAGGTAAAAAAAGATAATAATGTTATCATAATCTTTGTACAAATATATCCTAATTATTAATTTTTATATAACTTCAATGTTCATTTTTCTAATATATCTTTGTACGAATACATACTCATAATAAAATTATTATTAATCACATCTTTGATAAATAAATAAAAAATAAATAAAACTTCATTAGAAATCATCGTTGAATGAAAGCGCCGTTGAAGAGACATGAAGGTTTTCCAGTAACTTCAACTTGAATGGTTTTTTAGACGCAAATGAAGCAACCTGAATAAATGTCAAGTGTCGAAATTAATGGAACAAAGCGTTAACAACATGAATGATGTTCTTTGAGTGATAAGACAAACGTGGTAAGTAACGTCTCTTCCTGTGGGCCCGGGCCTAGTGAATGTAAAGGTCAAGCCCATAACTATATTACGACCCAATAGAAAGAAGTCATGGCCCAAAGATACAATAAATCCTACATTAAATTTTATAGAATCATAACTAGAAAAAGTAAACTCATTCTAAGAATTGATGTGTACATGTTATTAACGGACTATTAATCCGTTAGTTTATGCTTAATTCGAATTAGTTTTATTTTACTTTTTGTTGTTCGCTTTAGACAATAGCTTGTTTTGTTTCTCCTACTACCTTGCTAGGATTTCTCTTTTTCATTTATATATTTATTTGCTGGTTCCAAAAAAAAAAAAACATGTTATATTAATTATCGCATATTTATTACAATTTAACATGTCATAAACGTATCATTCATATTTGTGAGTTGGCTAAATCAAAGAGGTACTAATTAAGATGATGGCTCTACTTCATATTTATCTGCAATAAAGTATGTGTTGTAACTAGTGCCCTAACTTCAATTATTGTTAAGTTTCATTTCTAGCTTCTCTTCTACGTAAGGAACTCAATTTATGTCAAGTTTCATTTCTAGCTTCTCTTCTACGTAAGGAACAGTAGTGGTCACTTATTGGAATTAAGTAGCAAATACTCACACGATGTGATAATTCATGTTATGATGGTGAATGACGGTAATAATTAGTAATGGTCGATGATGAGAGATTGACAGTATATATATGTTTTGAAGGTTTTTGTATGTTTTTTTTATTTGTATAATAATAATAGATATTAATATTATTAACAAGTATAATTGTTGAGATGATTAAAATGTTAGTGATTATGTAGGGGCAATATAGTCATTTCTCGTTATTGAATTGAAAATTAAGTCAATAACTCAAATGCATTATAAGTAGTTATAGATTATAGATAAGTGGTAACGTGGCATTTCAGGTATTGAACATATGCATTATATGAACCCACATTCCTCGTCTTGCCAAGAACGGGTCCAAGAACGGCACCGTGCCTTTGGCGTCGTTCTTGGGAAGCAAGGATGTTGGAAGATGATGGCCTCCATAGGCACCAATCTTACACAATGTTTTGAAAACCGGTTTTTAAGTCGGACCGGTCGACCCTCTAGTTCCAGTCGGACCGGTTGAACCGGTCGGTCGGACTGGTATTTGACTTTTTCTTGACTTTTTGAGTTTTTACGATTTTTTATGACTTTTTATGACTTTTTGTATATTTTTTATTTACTTTTTTTAACTTTTTATGACTTTATTAGGACAAACCCCTTTTGAAAGTTTGTCAACAAATAGATCTAGAAAAAAATACACAAATTAAAAGAAAAAACTATGACATAGTCCAAATTACGAGTGAAAATATTTGACATTTCAAAATTCATACCTCAAACTTTTAAAACTAAAATTATAAATTATAATATTTGAAATGAAACATATAATGGCTATAAACTTATTATAGAATTATCAAAATAATCGTTAAAAAAAATATTTAAAAAATTATTAAAATAACCATTTACAAACTACTAATAAAATATTAATAAATACAACTCTAACAAAAAGTTATGGCTATATGAGTTGGCAATCAAATCAATTAACAAACATAAAGTCAGGAGTTCAAAACATGGGGTAGATATTTTTATTGAGTTTATTTTCCTTTAGTGTTAAACTTGTCCCACATTGGTGGTAAGACAAACCAAAGTCAACCATAGCCTCCTATATATTCTAAGCCATACACACAAGTAACTTCAACTTGATTATGGTTGACTTACCAATTTGGAATTTGACCTACGTTGTTTCGGTTTAAAAAAAAAACAAAAAAAAAAATATATTGAAAAGCGGTTCGAACCGGTTCCCGCTCCGACCGCCGGTCGTTGACCAAGTCAACATAGGCAAAAAACCGGTTTAAAACGGGCTGCTTTCTCTTCAAAATCCAATTCGACCGGTCGGACCGGTTTTCAAAACATTGGTCTTACAACATATGGTACATGTGAGTAATAGATTCAACACTCCATGCTCATAGAGTGGGGAGTTTGACGGCTGATCAGTGAGTCTTTTTTCAACAACTAGGGCATTTTGAATAGTAATCTTTTTAAAAAGATAAACAAAGATATTTTATTAAAAATATATTTTAAAAGTCGTTTGTTAATTAAAATGATTAAGTTAATAAGAAATAAAGTGTCATTTTGATTGAAAAGTTTGAAAGAAAAAACTTATATTTCTCTCAAATAGTATTCATATAGATAGATTTTAATTGTTTTTGAGCTAAAAAATCTTTCAACAATTGAAGCAATATTTTTTTTAGGAAACAAACTTTAGAAAGATACGTTTAATTTTTTTTTAGAAAATCTTCCATTGAAGATGCAATGAGAGCAATGAGAACCATCACCTCACTACATTGGAAAAAGTGGGCCGCATCAATCTTACCTCACAACTACACTGGTTATCACATTATAATCTTTTTTTACCTGTGTTCATTGCATTGAAATTTGATCTCACTTTAATCTGTTATTATCTTTAAAATTGTTATCTATACAAAAGAAAAGAAAAAAAAATCACTCAATGTAACAATCACTATACCACTCTATTAAAAGGTAAATTTGTATATTGTATAAATAGACAAAATTGTGATATAACACCTCTATTGACCTTTGTAATAACTAATGCATTATAAATTGCTCTTGTATCAGTTTAGTTAAGAGTAAATTACATTCCCAATTCTTTTGATATGTTATATGTTTCACTCCCGATCTTTAAATCGAGCTTTTTGCGGGTTCAGTCTTTTGACCCGGATTTCATTTTGTTTCGAGTCCCTTAAAGGGTAAAAGAGTCGTAAATTTTCAAGGGTATTTTAGTCATTTCATGACGGATGAGTGACTGAAAGCGCAATGAAAATCTAGGTCATATGGTTTGTCATATGTTTCACTCCCGATCCTTAAGTCGCGTTTTTTGTGAGTTCAGTTTTTAACCTAGATTTCATTTTGTTTTGAGTCCCTTAAAGGGTAAAAGAGTCAATACAATTTCAAGGGTATTTTAGTCATTTCATGACAGATGAGTGACTAAAGCGCAATGAAAATCCGGGTCAAGTGACTGAACCCTCAAAAAACCTGACCTAGAGACCGGTAGTTAACTGGATAACATACCATAGGGACCATAAATGTAATTTACGCGTTTAGTTAATATCATCCTATCCGAATAAATTTATTAAAGTAAACTACATTTTTAGTCAATGTGATTGTTCCTATATTACATTGGCAATCCCCGGGTCGGGTATTCTGCGGATCCAGTTCCTTAACTCAGGTTTTGTTTCATCATAAGTTTTTGGTCCTAACAAGTGTTAATTTTGTCTGTTATCTTAAACCACGTGCATCGCATACTCCGGCTTATCTCTGACAAAATTAATGGACAAAATTAACATTCGTTAGAGCCAGAAACCGACAATAAAAGAACAATTCAAGTTAAGAGTTTGAACCTGCACAATACCCGACCTGAAAACTACAATTATAATATAAGTAAAACCACGTCAACTGACAATGTAATTTACTCGATATCAGGACACGCTGTATATGTTTATTAGGAGAACTTTATCCAACGTACAAACCTATTAATTTATTATCGTTTATTAAAATAACCCACACTATTAATTAGCTAGTTAAGTGCCATGAAAATGTTTGGTTCAAATTGAGATCTTGAAATTCTTCTTCAAGTAGAATTGAAACAAGTGCCTGCTTTTAAGTAGAAAATATGAGTTACTGAATAAGTTGAAAATGCTGACTTAAAAATATGCTTATATACATTGAATGTTAATTCTACGTATATCTTATACTTTTTCTTCTTCTTCTTTTGTATATTGACTTACGATTGAATTTAAACATGTGTCATAATCTTTTTTTAGACAATTGTATAAACATGTATTTTATTTTATGTATATCGATTATTTTTCATAAAATATTAAGGGTACGTAGCAAAGAAAGATGAGACCAAATGGCCTCTAATTACATCACAAATTAAGATGGATTACACCTCCAGTGAAACTCATCTAGCTTGACAAGATAACTATAAATAACATCATCTAATTAATCACGTGACTCCATTGAAAAGACGAAACGACATATGCATATTTGCAGTTCCATTTAAACATTACCTAGGCAAGACTTAAGACAACATCAGTCAAGGAGTAATGATTTTGACTTTTGTAAACGAATTGATTTATGCAACGTGTTGGAACACTAAGTTGATTGTATATCACGCAAATATCATTACTCAATTTTTATGTTAATTACGTAAAATAATAACCTAGAAGATTTTCATATTTTATATACTCATTAATAATAATTCACTACTATTTATAATACTACAATCACTATACAAACACAACACAAAAATAAAAATAAAAATAAGCCCCTAATCTATATATTGGTTAATTGGTACAATGCATCTCAACGAGATGATAAAGTAGAGAAAGAAAACTGTCACACACAGCAGAGATAATGGGAGAAGGAAGACAACGGCCATCCATTGTATGGCAGCGACAGAAATAAGAAAAGTTTATGTATAATGTTAAAAACGTTATTTGTAATACGAAAGTTAGAGAGAAATTATAATGGATCCTCACATATGTACGATCCATTGGGTCCTACTAAAGTAAATCATATCATACTATAATAAATAAATTAACTAAAGTAATCCAATTTGAAGTTGATAATCATCGGATGAAATAGTATACATACAAAAAGAGTGCTGGTTCAAGAAGAAACTTACAAAATGAAATAAATGGTCTTCAATGGTATATGAAAATTTTATTTATCGAGAATTTGTTTGTTCAAGTCTCATTACTACTCGTTTATGAGCTCAGTTATGATTTTCTTACCCAATCTCATGAGAAGCAAGTACAAGAGGTCCTATTCTAAAATGTCCCTAGACAGTCAATTCTCAGACTACCAACCCTCGACAATTTAATTTATGTAAGTAATTATACGTATATTACGTGGGATGCAATGTAAATTTGTCGTATTAAAGAAACAAAGACACTTGCAAACAGAGGGGATTAGTGAAGGGGATATTAGAAGATATTGGTCAAAATTTAGCAATGTGATTACAATTTTGTTTCAGTTTTGTTAATTGTCATTAGTTTGTGTTTATTTTGATAGAATATGATGTTTTCTTGGATCAAATTTGTTATGTTATACTTTGGTCAATAAACACAGATGTCTCTGCGTTACTAAAAGTGAATGCACAGAAATCCGTACACATGAATATGTTTGAATCAAATCAAACAATTATTTAAATAAACCCAAAAAATGGGTTTGAAATAATGAAAGGAAAATTACAGGTATCGTTGACACTTGAGATCCACAACTAATTCTTCAATAGAAAAAGTTAACCCTCACAACACATAAGATATAACACAGAAGATAATTGCTGACAACAACACTATCATTTTTCCATAATAAAAATGCAAAATATAAGTATAAACATTAAGTTGATAACTTATTGTAAGAATTCAACTATATTTTTTATTTTATTTATTAAACTTTCAATTATTATTGTTATTATTACATATAAAATAAACGATACCTATAAAAAAGAACAGAATAAAAAGATGCTAAAAATAATATTAGTCGTACAAATGATGAAATAAAGTATCGTACACTATATATAATAAGTTTTAAGATATAGGTTCAGGTTCAAACGAGAATCAAATAAAAGGTGAGAACCGCGAGAACTACTAAATTACATATTTTTTCACATGTGGTTGAATTCATTCATATGTGAACATTCATGTACATTTGATTGATAAAGAAAAAAAAAATTAAAAACCTAAAATTACATATTAAAACACATTTTATCGATTTGTTCACATTATGGTTCACTTGTGAACATGTATTTCTTATTTTGTGTTTTGAGATATAATTTTAGAGTTTTTTAGCTTTTTCTTTTTATAAATCAAATGTACATGAATGTTCACATATGAACGAAGCCAACCACATGTGAAATAATGTGTAATTTAGTAATTTTTATAATTTTCACCTTTTATTTAGTTCTTATTTAACCCTAACCTTTGAAATATAAATACATACAATTATTAGTACCTCGGGGGTCGTGGAAGTACAAAATCCAAGCATTTATACATATGATGGTTTTGTGCTCAATCTTGTAAGGCAAAAATATTGAAGAGGTATGGGTGGCAGCTCTATCCTTTTTGTCGGTTTTTATGGTTTCGTTTTAGGGCATTACACCTTGGTCGGGTCAATTTACATATATATGTATATATTGCACTATTTAAAAATGAATTTAGTTATTTCCACTTGTTAAGGTCATATAGTTGGTTTCTTCTTACCATCAAAGATAGAATAAATAAATATGAAATACGCGCGAAATCGAGCACTAATGGTAAAACTTGAACAAACATTTCGAAGGGTAAAAATTATTTGATGTGTAAAATGTATTTGAACACAAATTTAGTTGGATTTTGCTAAACAAAATACTAGTTTTAGACCCGTATATTTATGGAGATGAGTTAACAAAAATATCTTTTTTTAACATAATAATCATAATAATATTTCGATTAAAGTTTGTTTTAAGAGTACTAATTAGTTATGTAAAATCCATTAAGGGTAGTTATTTGAGTTTTCGGCTGTGTAATACATATTTAACAACTTTTTAAGTAAATGTTTTTGTTAATTTGTTTTTGCTATTGTGATTTATGTGTCATCTTATATTTTATTATAAAAAATTAATACATTAAAGAAAGAAAGAAGAAAAATCACTATGCTACGGGATGCATTAGAATTTCAAATAAAATCTAAAATAATTATAAAAGATAGCAAAAGAAATATGCAATGGTGAGAAAAATATATATTTTTTACAGGGAGCTTAATCAAGTAAAGAAAAAAAATCAATAAATAAAAACAAAAACTTAAAACTAGAAAATATGAGTTGAAAAATTTGAATTGGTTAACCTTATTTATTTGTGTTTCTTTTCTTTTAATTTTAGTATAAATTAGTGGGGTGTTTGTAATTATTAACAATTCTTATCTTGATTAAATTCAATTGTGAATTACGATATACGTATACAAAGTATAAGGAATAAATTTATTTAGATTTAGTTAAAATTATCAATTTTTCCTTAGTAGTTTATCTAGAATCGATTTTAATATAATTATTTTAATATAATTATTTTTTCAAAAAGTATTATTTATAATGTCATTATCTTCAATCAAATTATCCTATCGACTAAGAAAAAAATAGTTTTGTAACTTTTATTTAGTCGGTATTTATCAACAAATTTGTTTTAGTTGGTATTTATCAACAAAGTTGTTGACACGCTGATTTTGTATTTACATGAATAAATTAATTCAACATAAAGTGATTGTTAAGCTTAATGCCTATACCCTTTATAACTCTTTAATATCCTAAAAAATTAATAAAAAAGAAAGAGAAAATAAAAGGATGTTGAGAATAAGACTTGAATATAGACCCGTTAAAAGGCAACAACTCGGTAAGCTACCTCTGGTTTTATGGGGTCGTGGTCCATTCCAAATGCCCTTAGCATCAAGAAGCTATGTTGGAACAATGAATGCTGTTCAACATGAATCCAACTTGTCCACTAATTTCCTAATAATTACTAAGAAATAAACACTAGTTATTGTAAAAGAAGTTTTTGAGAACAGTTACTCCTTTTCTCTCCATCACTCTTTCATCTTCTCTATTTCAAAAAAAAAAAAGAAAAACGAAAACTAAAAAAAACCAAAAGAAAAGAAAGCATATATACATGAAGAAAAAGGGAAAAAATGAAAAATATGTAGGACCCACATTTGCTTCCGTTGTGAGAAGTTTCAAATGAAGGATCAACGGTGAGGATATATTATTTAAAAGTAAAGTACTAAATATATAAAATAATTTTATATATGTACATTGCAGTGCTAAAAACATCTATCATTTTCCAGGTAGTTTATTAATGGATTATCAATTTATGGTGCAAGTAAATGAGAAGAATGACAACCCAAGTTGGAAAGCCATAGACTATTGTGGACCTGACCCTGATCGTTCCAACCCAGAAACCTTTTTGGGCCACTTTATAAAAGCATAATCTACCTCAAGAAGCCCAAAAAAATCATCGTAGAAACTCTACAAAGATCAAAACTATCCATCTCAATTCCCTCTAATCCATTCAAACATAACACAATTTCCAAAAATCCATCTATGGTTATCAAATGTGATGCTGTAGTAATCGGGTCGGGCTCTGGTGGAGGTGTGGTTGCTGGAGTTCTAGTGAAATCGGTCTATAAAGTTCTTGTACTTGAAAAAAGGAACTACTATGCAAGAAAAACTCTCTCCTCTTGAAGGTCAATCTTTGGAACAAATGTACCTAGGAAAAGGGTTGTTAGCTACTAATAATATGGAAGCCGTGATACTTGCGGGGTCTACAATAGGTGGAGGGTCGGCAGTTAACTGGTCCGCCTCAATTAAGACCCCGCAACATGTACTTAAGCATTGGTCGAAAAATTATAAGCTAGAATTGTTTGAGAGTAAATTATATCAAGAAGCTATGAATGTTATTTGTGCAAGAATGGGAGTTCAATCTGAAAAACAAGATGAAGGATTTTAAAAATATGATATTAGGAAAAGGGTGTGAGGAATTAGGTATGATGTTAATAATATTCCTAGAAATTCATCTTTAGATCATTGTTGTGGGTGGTGCTGTCTTGGGTGTAAAGATGGAAGAAAAGAGGGTACTAATGAGACATGGTTAGTGGATTTAGTCGAATCAGGTAATGGTGTGATTTTACCTGAATGTGAGGCTATCGAAGTTTTGCATGATCGAAAAAAGGTAAAGATCGTAGCACGGCTTAAGGGATTGTATTTGAGTTTGAAAACTAAGATGGTAAAATGATGTTTGCTTGGTTGAGTCAAAAGTGACTATTATAGCATGTGGTGCTATGTGTACTCCTTTACGTCTTAAAAAAAGTGGTTTGAAGAATCTGAATATTGATAAGAACTTGCATATTCATCTTGTGGTGATGGCACGGGGTCATATTTCGACAAAAAGTTGACCAGAAGTCGAGAAATAAAGCTATCCGAGGAATAATGACTGCAATGTCTAGTGTTGTTGGAGATTTCAACAAGTCCGGATATGGTTCTATTATACAGACACTAGCATTACACCCTGGCATGTTTCCGACACTAATGCCATGGGTTAAGGGGACCGATTTCAAAAACTGGATGACTAAATTCTCAAGGACGGCAAATGTGTTTGCATTGGCTAGAGACAAGGGGTCAGGTGAAATAAGGCCAAAAACGTCGATTGCTTACAATTTGGATGGAATTGATAAAGAGAATTCAAATAAAGGACTAGAGAAATGTTTAAGAATACTTGCAGCTGCGGGAGCAGAAGAGATTGGAACACGTAATAATAAAGGAAGGACATTAAATGTGACGAATCCAAGTTTTCATGAGTTCGAAAGTTTTGTGAAAGAAGAAAGCTTGAAGGGCTTAAGAGACTTGTCAACACTGATATGTTCGGCTCATCAGATGGGGAGTTGTCAAATGGGTGTTGAAGCCAACAAGTCAGCTGTGAACCCAAATGGGGAAACGTGGGAGGTTGAAGGGCTATTTGTTGCTGATACGAGTGTTTTTCCGACTGCTTTGGGTGTGGATCCAATGGTCGCAGTGCAATCTATTGCTTATTGTACTGCTCAGGCTGTTCTTGAATCTCTTGGTAGAATGAAGGAAACTGCATAGGATCAAGTATAGTTTAACAATTTCTTTTGATTGTTGATTAATAACTGTAATGTTCTTTGATTAGATATAATAAATATATTGCATAAGTTTGTTAATTAACCAAAATTCAACGTTACCAGTATTTAATAAAATTTTCTTTGCATCACATAAGTTCTAATTATACTTTACACATTTGCGTTCAAGAAAATTCATGACTAACACAACAATTAGCTGTGTCACTAATAGCTGAAAGTTAATCATTAAAGTAGTAAAAAATCAGCCCAAAATAAAAGATCCGTACCTGACCATACTCGTTAGGCCCAGCCCAAGATGAATAACCAATTCATCAATGAATAACCGGGTCCATTAATTTTATGTTATTTTATTTTATTAACAACAGATAAAATATTGGTTGTTGTATGCCTGAATTCGGTTGATTTCATCCAGAATTTGTGTTATACTTGTTTCTATATACTACCACTTACGGCAAACACAAACCTAAGCATCTAAGCTTTACCATATAAGTAATATTTTTTTTCTAAAAAAAAGAAGGAAAAAGGATTAACTAATCGATCTTTAAGATATTATGGTATAAATTTATAAAAAAATAAATAAAATAAAATAGCACTAGTTAAAATACAAGATAACCAACATGATTTTTGAAAACATGTAATCCATGGAATACATAATAACCCACATAGGAGACTAGGAGTAGACAAGTGGAAAGCGTAACAAAATAAAAATGGTTAATAAAAGTTTTGTTGTGGAAGGAAGACTTGAATACGTGACTTTATCTTTTATGCTTGTTGTACCTATACTATTATAAGGTGCCTTTGAGGTCTTCTTCCTAGGTTGTAAGTAACAACATAACTTGTAATGCTAGATTTAACCAAGATCTAGAACATTATTTTATTTTGAAAACATAAAAAACAATGGTACAAAAGTTATGTACAAATAATAATATCAAAATCAAGGGTAGCTTATAACAAGGGTAACGCACCTTAACCTTTCCCACCAATTAGTGCCAAAGAACTCCCCTTCTTCAAACCTCCTATATTTTCTCTTAATTGTAACCCTTTTAAACCCTTTTATAAAATCAATTTATTACATTTCCAACCCCTCTATGTAACATTATTTATTTTTTGATCAATATATCTAACAAAATCAAGGAAGACAAATTATCAATTTTAAACACGGGTAGACCGTGACAGAAATAAGAATACTGGACTCAAACGAGTCTGGTCAGCATTTACAAGTACTTTCCTCATTTTCTCAATGCCAAAACCGCCGGTACTAGGTCGACAACGCCGCACCAACCCCTTCGTTTGGTGCTTTGCTATCGTGTGCTCACTCATCGCCACCACCGTCATTATCGCTGGAATTGTCGTATTTTCGGGATACCTCGTAATCCGGCCTAAAATGCCACTCCTCTCCGTCCGTGCATCTCGTCTCGATAACATTTGGTATAGCCAAGCCGGTGTTCTCGCGGTAAAACTAACAATTGTGATTCGTGCCGAAAACCATAACCAAGAAGCACATGCTAGCTTTTATGGTACAAAGTTATTGCTCGGTTATCATGGAGTGAGGATAGCACAATTAGTAGCGAAACCTTTCGATGTAGGAAAAAATGAGACCGCTGAGTTGAATTATGTCATCGAATCATCGCCTATACCGTTGCCCCGCGAAGAACAATATATGACACAACAATCATTGAGTAAAACTAAGTTGATGTTGTTCTATTTGAAAGGGAGTTCAAGAACAATGTGGAGAGTTGGTCCTTTAGGATCTGTTAAGTTTTCGCTGCATATGAATTGTGAGCTTTTGTTGCCTACAAATGGCAGCGTGGTGAATTCTCATTGTAGCACAAAATCAAATTGATAGTTTTTTTTTTTTTTTCTTTTTTCTTTTTGTTCACTTTGATCATGTGGTAGAGTTTTTCTTCCAACTTATTTTTTATTTATCAAATTTGACTTGATCTTATTTAAATGTGCTTATGATCATATTTCATTAGGCACAAATGATCACATCTAGGAGTATGCAAAGTTAAACTCGGTGTGTCAAAGCAGTATGGACGACCCGGGATTCCAATAAACTAAGTTGAACCAGTATGCATGACCCGATATTTCAAAAGAGAAAATAAAATACAGGCAACCTCAACCGGTCTTTAAATTAAACAGACTGAAACTATCACGTTTGAGGTAAATCAATTTCTCGAGAGATAAATCAATTTCACGTTGTGGCCCAATAAGATGATTGGCCCAACCAAAGATGATTAATTAACTACAACCCATATTGACTAGAGTGTCAAAATGAGGAATTACACATCATAATGGGCCTTATGGTATAGGAATAAAATGGGTCTATTATGACCCAAAATCAATAAGTTAGTGGATCATAACGGATCACTAAATGACACAAGGAGTAAATTTGGGTAATACTGGATCACGTTATGTTTGAATTACCCACTACAAATCCATATGACAATGTTACTTATAGTGACTTATAATGGATGTTGACATTTGTTTTTAGAGTCTTAATCCTCGTAACAATTACTAAATTATTACTTATATTTATTAATGGATACGGATACTATGAAAAGAGTTCAAATAGAAAATATAAATATTATAAAAATGTAAAAATAATTTTGAAGTTACTTTTTGAAAATTTAAAGTACATTTTTCTTCAAAGAAAATTCAATGATTATTAGTTAAATAACTTTTGCAAGCTATGATAAAAATTTTAATAAAAAATATTAACTTTTTTTTTGAACTTTTTTTACATTCGTTTCTGTTGCGATTATTCAAAATTATAATATATAACATGATAATCACATGTGATTATTCTCTAATATAATGTGATTATCATGTGATTATCATATGTTCGAGATAATAACAAAATAGGATTTTTATAATCACATATTATTCATGTGATTTTCTAGCTATAAAATGTGATTATTATGAATAATTTTTTTTTTAAAAAAAAATAATTAAAAATATGTCGAAATTTTTTTTATTTGAAAAACCGTTTCTAAAAGTTATATGAATAAGGAGTTGCAAAGAAAATTTTGTAAAATAATGTGTTCTGAATATTTAAAAGTGATTTTAGAGTCATTTTCTACATTCCTACGATATTTAGATTTCTTATTTGAACCTATATCTGAATATTATTAAATCAACCTTATAAGATAACATACAAATATAACAAACTACATAAAATAATTCATCTTAATGTAAAGTTTAAAAGCTGAAATCCGATCCCAAAAGTATAAATGGTATCCGCATCTAATTACTTGACGGGTTACATACAAATAAAAAAAAACAACTAAATACATAGTATTAACTCTCATTCTCAAAATAAAAAATAAAAAAGTTTCAAAAGTTCAAACAAAATGCAAAAACAATACATTAAAAGAAAAAAATAATAGAAAAATCAAATATAAATTATTTATTCTAAACAACATGTTAAATATATACTCACTATCAATCTCATGATTTCATATATGAGAAAATTGCATATAACGCAATGACCTACAGTAAGATCAATTAACTTATCTTAAACTCTTATTAAGCATTTACCTCTTTTTGCTTAAAACTTAAAAAGAGGATATGCGAAATCTCTAATTTACCCTTTTACACAATTAGAAATAATCCCTCTATTTAATACAAAATTACTATATACAAATAAATTTAACTACCTAACACTATATAAACAAATTTGTGCACCAATTTAAACACACTATTATTAAACCAATCCATTCATGTGTGTTTGAATTTTGCTATTTGAAATATAGTTTTATTTTCTACTACTTTTTTATGTTTTTTTTTACATCACCATATGAATATAGTATTTTCTATGATTTTTTGTTTAAGTGTTGTTCATCATATTACTTCATATTATTAGTATTTGTTGATCTAAAACATATATTCGAATCAATTTCACCGCCAAATATATAGTTGAATAATATTATTGCCGCCGTCGCATTGCGCGGGTACTAGGCTAGTAATATATAAGCCATTAACATCTACATACTAACTTAAGTTAACTACCATAAAAACGAACAAAATAATTACCCGCGGCATATTACCCGTTATTAATTTTCTAATTATCCATTAAGATTTATTATACTATTTTACAAGACATTATAACATTATTTAATATATATTGTTTAAGACCCATTACAGTAGAATATAACCCAATGACCTACAGTAAGATCTTAACGGATCAAAGTGGTTTAGAATGGCCATTTATAAATTACAACCCAATTAGTTATGAGAAAAAAATAATATAAAATGGTAGATATCTTAAGAACAAAAGAAGTAATTGCATGATTTTATTTTAAATATTCATTTTTATTTTATTTTCTTTTCTTTTTAAATTAATTATTTGACAACTGTATATTATAAATTATAAAAGTTATACTGTTGAAATAAGTATCATTTTATCTTTAGTTAAAGATATGAAATTATATATTTTTGACGAACTCTTTTTTCTTCTCATTTTTAATGAGTGTTTGAAATTCATAATATTAAGTCACATGTGATTTAGCATCGATTAAAAATCAAATTTTGAATTGAAATAAGTAATATGATTACATTAATAATCGCATTACGAATTCTAAATTACATAAAAATAATTTTATTTGTCAAATTAAAATTGTAATCACCCATGATTACATTTGTATTTATATATGATTAGATTTTAAAGTAATAATCATGTGTGAATAAATAGTAGTTGTATATACAAAATAAAAATCAAGTTGAATCACATATGAAATATCATCTACCAATAATTACTTATCACATATGAAATTTAAATTCAATTGTAATCACATGTGTTATATATAAAATCACATGTAATTAAACATCAAAATAATTGTAATCTTACAAATCTTATTTATAATTATTCGTTTGAATATATATTTTATTATAATCATGTAGCAATTAAGATCTAACATTAATATAAAAGCGTCTACCAATTTCAAAAGTTTATCATAAAAAAACGAAAAAAGTAATTAATCATGTATGAATAACATGTAATTATACACAAAATCAAACGTGATTGTATCCAATGGATTTTTCAAGACCCCGATATAAAATAGAAAACAAGGTTTGTCGAAAGTATAATTTGTTGATCTCTAATTGAAGATAAAAAGATGCTAATTCTGAATATATAATTTTTATAATTTTTAATCATATTATTTGTGAGATATTTAATTCTAAGGATTCAAGTGAAAGTGAAATTTTAAATGCAATATAACAATCATATTTCTTCTTTCATTCCTTATTTTTTTAACACTACTCGTTGAACTTACCTCTTGATTGTAAAAGTTCATTGAGAGGGTGTAGATGAAACAATTATCACTCATCCCCAGTTTAAACTTAAAAAATGAACGAATACTTAACAAATGAACATAAAAAAACTTCAAAATATCAAACTACGAATTTAAACTAATTAAGCTACCCAGCTTTAGAAAATTGAGAACCCCGAAACAAACAAAAGCTACTTCCCTTGAGCACAAGTTGCCCCTTCCTTTCTTAAACACGTGAGTTTACTGTTCCGCCCTCACTCCAACACAACTACCCCCCATTCCCAGTTTAAATATACAAAAACTTCAAACGGCAATATTGTAATTAAACTCAAATCCAAGCCTATTCTCTGACACAGATTCTAACTTGTTAATCTCATTGGTCATCACCTCATATAAATAAATACATAAATTCTTCCCTTCCCTTCCCTACAATAACATTCACACTTATTATTACTATAAATGAAGCTTACATGACATGCAGATCTATTGCTATTTTTAGTTATAAATACCACTAGATACATGTCTATATTTTTTCTATATTTATACATATAAGATGAAGAAATTAGATTTGTTACGCTGGTTTTCAGATTTGCTTGGTGCAGGTCGGGAACCGCTTTGCCAGATATTTTATATTGGTGAGTTGTGGTCCCGCGTTGCATCAACTGAATCTGAAACCGACGTAAGTTATTAATAGCAGTAGCTGTTGTTGGAGGTGTTTGATTTGGCTTCGAAGGATTCGCGAAAAGGTTGTGATGTTTAAATTATTCGGATCTCAAGTTTTTATATATAATAACTTGAGTTTAATGATATTTATTAGTATTACACTTTGTGATTGAATATTGATAATCTAAAGTATAATATAGATACTGATTGATGATATTTTTAGTAATTGTTACAGGCTTGGTGCTTTCATGCTCTAAAATGAGTTATATCTATTGGTTTGTTAATTCATTTCAAGATCTCTTTATCAATAACTAGTGTAATTATCCTTGTATTGCTTGACACATTATATGAGTTATTCTTTTATGGTTCTGTTGCCAAATCAACAATCTAGCTATATTTTTTTATATATATAAATTTGTTGTGTGTTGAAATTAAATTAGTTTTTGAACTTACAAAATAAACTGTTCGTTTAAAGTAGTGAATTTACATTGACTCTGGAAATCAAGTTGGTTTTGTTAACAGATTGTTATAAAAGGATCTTTGGGAGTGCATATTTTGAGTGTTAATAGCTTATTGAGTTTTTTAAACGCAATACACACTTCTTTTTTTTGTTTGAATATAAGTGCGTTTTAGCTTATTTA
The DNA here is from genome assembly GCA_963921325.1 of Logfia minima. Taxonomy (NCBI): domain Eukaryota; kingdom Viridiplantae; phylum Streptophyta; class Magnoliopsida; order Asterales; family Asteraceae; genus Logfia; species Logfia minima. The sequence goes on along the minus strand of OY992764.1, from coordinate 6,717,191 downwards.
AGAGGAAAAATGTACTTAAACTGTTAACTTGTGGAGTGGTTCTTATTTTGAATGCAATAAGCACCATCTAACACTAATTTTTAGGCTTTCCCAGACACTCTCTTTAGTACTTACAATTATAATACCATTGGCGTCTAATCTGTAGCAAAGTTCGAAATCCATATCGATTTTGCATTTGGGTTTGATTTCCAAATGTGTAAGTTCAACAAATATTTTGGAAAGAAACAATTGTAAGTCAATTCTGTTTCAAATATTCTTCTGCTTAGTAATTGCCTTATTGGCTATCATAAGACATACAAGAATTGTAAGTCGGTTCTGTTTCAAGTATTGTTACATAATTATTTGATTAGGTTGATTTTTAGGCCTTTATATCAATGCTCTTAGTAAAATTTGGCACATTTGGACTGAAGATAGATCTATTGTTGATATTGAATAAACCTGGATCTGATAATTATTATGAAGCTCTGTATGCAAAACTTTTTTTATTCTGTATAAGGAATCTTGTTATTGTTCTGGTGCTATTTTGTTTTCTACTATTTCTACTGGCTGGAAAGAAATTGTTTTCTAGCAAATTGTAATTTATTTGGATTCTCAAATCTATTGATTGAGCTTTACTTTTACCCTTTTGGGGTTGTGAAGAGTTGTGCACTTTTTATCCTTGATATGACATTTAGTTGAAATTAGGTGTACTAAGTTTGACCTGAGAACCAATCTTTGCTGAAAGTTGTCTGCACTTTACAACCCTGTTCTGTATCAGATTCTTGTAGATTTAGGAACTGAGAGTGCCACCTTTTTATTCCCCATGGTAAATTTTTCTTTCTTTACTGTTGTAGATATATTAGACTCAGGACACTGGACTTGGGGTTGCATGGGGTTGGGGTGGGGCTCTGGGATGGGATCGGAGGAAAATTGGTTTGAATGTCGAATGTTTGTTTTTTCTTTCTTTCTTCTTTCATTTAATTATTTATGATGTTATGTAATATAATTTTAATGAAATGCAATTTTTTTTTTTTTGAAATGCATTTATATTTAGTTTTCTTAACTTTTTGTATATATATAAAATAAAGAATTAGAAAGAAAACAAGACAAAACGGTTGAAAGAGGTTCCATTGGAGTGAAAAAGGGATTGACAAAACGGTTGAAAGGGGTTCCATTGGAGTGAAAAAGGGATTGAAAGTGGTTGAAAGAAAAGCTTAGTGCAAAGATGATGTGGCACTGATGTGTCAAGTGGGGTTGAAAGGGGTTCGTGTATCCACTACGGATGCTCTTAGATATTTATGTTTACGGGAAATTATCTGTGATATCAGGTGATATAACTTGCATGCAACTGCACGTTACACCACTTGTGGTCGATGATCATGTGTGGTCCAACGTGCAACTGCATGTAAGATTCATTTAACTAGCATCACAGGTCATCAAAACTAAGTTTATTTTATTTATAACTTGAAAGTTGACATAGTATGATAATCTAATTTATTTTTTTACTGTGCAAAGAAATGAATGCCTTATATAAAAGTAGCTATATATTTGCTATTGGCATATCAAATGCACTATTCACATTTCTAGAAACCATTGCTATAGTTTTTGGTCTTGGATACTATTGTATTATATTTTGTGTTATGACCTCCTGTTTTATTTATAACGTAAAGTTTGATAGATGGTTATAAGAGACATTCTCTAATCAGTTAATTTGCTGTATTTTTCATTGTACCAGGGGAATCACTGAATCAGTACTTGTATTCTTGTACACTGTATTACTATGTGGCTATTATTGTTGCATATACATTTTCATGCTCAATATAATAGGATTTTAAAGACACGTTTCTACTATGTTTTGGCTATTTAAGCTTCCCAGATCAGATTCCCCTCAGGCTATATCGATTTGGGCTCAAGAAAATGTGCACTTAATCAGGGAAGGTATCGGACCAGTTCTACGGTGGAGAACCTGATCTATGACACTATTTGACCTCAATCAAGTTTTTTCTCGTCAATGATTCTATCTAGAGGTGGCAATTCCACTTCAATTAACTGTGAATGAGTCAATTTGAGTTTACATTTAAGGGTCAAATGGGTCAAATAAAACAAATTTAAGGAAATACGAAACGGGTCAAAGGTCCTCAAACTTTTGTTTTTAATGGATACAACAATATTCTAAATCATGATATGAAAAGTTGGAGTAGCATTGTAACAAAATAGGTTTTGGTATCGTATTTGTCACATTAACTCGCTGTAAACAGATAAATACGTGGACAAAAACTGTTCTAGCTCATCATGACCCGTCCTGGCCCATTTTGACACATAATAAAAAGGTGTTGCACCAGAAAGGAGATCAAAAAACAAAACTAATACTTGAAATCTTTGTCATTTTAGGTTACAACTTTCTTCAAATGTCTACGTGAAGATGGACGTATGATAATGATATTAAAGATTTAAAAACTTTTGAAACAAATTTAAGTTACAAAACTTGTCAAAATGATATAAATATGAACTACATTCATATAAAATTACTATAATTAAATAATGAAAACTACTGTATTGACATCTTTGCACTACAACCCAATTAAGAGTTCTAAAAGTTTTTAGCCACAAGCATACATTCATCTTTTCATGACTTTGAATATATATAATGTATCTTCAAAACCTTTATCTCCAACCATTTATAATGAAAGACACACGATTATAAATTTTACAGTGGTTTGATCAATAAGTTTGACAAATGTTGACTCTTATAAACTTATTATTAAGTAAAGATATATATTGACCGTAAAGATCAATAGTGCTCGAATAGATTTCCTTCATATATGTAAACAACGAATTCACAAATCTTATAGTTAATAAAATTGCCACTTATGCTTGTTTAATTTGTTTATAGATCATTTTGTTAGGTCTAAAGAATATAACAATACTACTCGAGGAAGCTTAAAATGTTAATATCCATATACTTAGGGATATCTAAGTATATACGAGCATGTGGCTATCTCTGTTGTACAACACTTACAACTCTTAATCTTTCGTAGAAAACACACAGAACTAACACACTTAAAAGAACGACATATTACGAGTTCATAATTCTCTCTCAAATCTCAGTCGTTAATTGCTTGAAATAGGGCGTACATATTTCTCATTGCTACCGAACGCAAGTGTTTTTATGTATGAATAACGAAACATTGTCATTTATTACTAAAAATCAGTGTTTAGCAAATGACGTAATGATTCTAAAATTTATTTGTAAAACAAAATATGAATTTGAATTTTCACCCAATATCTTTGGTCTTTGCAAAAACCGCGTGAATCACTACACTACTTGATTCACATGGTTCTGGCCGGTTGACACAAAGGTGTTTTATATACACCGCATTGCACTCTGTTTATAAAAAAGTTACAAAGTTATTACTAAAAAAATACAATTGTTACTTTGTATTAGAAGTTTATCATTTATTATTGGTGTTATTAGAATATGTTACACTTTTAAGTTGATTATGTGTATTTGGATTTCTTTATATACTTTTATATTATTTCTGTCGTCTTTCTAATAATAATTTTTTGTATATGGATGCTATTGAATATATTTATATGTATATATATATATATATATAAAGGGTAAGGATTAAGAGAGAAACAAAAAATTTAGGGAAGCAGGAAAGCAAATCTTAACCATTAATTTCATCATAAATCAATTTTAAAAATCACAAATAATTTTAAAATATAATATTCATCACAAATTAATGTTAAAAACATTTATTTATGACAAAATCAAAGGCTAAGATTTCCTTCACCAAAATTTGGAGTTCCCTATTATATATATTGATTCGGAAGATGAAACCTTTCACCCATTTTTCAAAATGTTTGAAATGTAATATCATATCAAAATCAAATGACCTACGTGTATATACGAGTTTAAAATCTAATATATTATAAACTATAATAATAACAATAATAATAAACTTAGATAACAAAAAAGTATATAATTTTTTTTGCACAAAATCAAAAATATTGCACACCAGTATAGTTTTTTTTGAGCCAATAACTCAATTCAACAACACGAGAACTCATGTAAATCAAAACCTAAACCTAATAGTACATACATAATTTCGGATTAGATACAAAATTTGGCCAATATATCAAAAATATCATACCAAAGTCAAAAAATTAGCATAAACTTGAAAGAATACGCATACTGTGTATTCGTAACAAGTTTAGAGTAGATTTTGATGCAAAATTGTTCAAATATGTAAATGGTTCAGAACTGTAACTTACTTGTTATATGACTTCTTTCATCTTCCATAATTCGAAAGAATGCATATTTGTATGTGTTTTTAATTTCTTCGGAGTGCAAGCAATTGTAATTGCAGTTGCAGACCAAGGAAGAGAGAAGACGTTACCCAAATGCACGTATCATAGAGTTACGGGCCAGTGATTCAGGCCCAAATACGGGCAATTGATTGGGCTAGCAGTTTGTCAATCTTATGTTTATTTATGTAATTAGTATTTTATTTTCTTTCTTTTTTTAACAACTTTTTAGTCTGTTAATTCATTAGTCTTGTATAATTTATAAATGTGAGTTAGCGACGCATGTAATCTAACTCACATTTATTTAGAGTTAATATGTTAATTAGATGTGTATTATGTAAGTAGTATTTTGTTTCGAAATGTGGATTTTTTTTTAAATAAAAAAAGAAAAAAAATCCAAACCCTATTGTAATAACAAATTCCGCAAGCAACGACACCGGAGTTAACATTGTACGATTGATGCAACTAGACGCAGCGATTGTTGCAGTTTTCCAACAATAACAGTAGATATAAACCACCTCGTTACTTTTCGACAATACATTGTTTTCGATCTGCTTTCGGCTAACCTTTGGTTGTCATCTATGATAAAAATTTTAATGCATTTGGTTCCATTAATAATGTGGCAGAAATGCATGTCTATGAAATTTTAGAGACCTTGGATAAAATAAGTAAATAATAGTAACTGCTGATATGAGGTCTAAAATACATACTGAATAAGCAGTTTCGTATATCTATATTTATACCTCTAGATTAATATAAAAAAGTATCTTATATTTATATTTTAAGAGATTTTTAAAATGATATTTAAATACTCAACATTTAGTTTTAAAAATGTTATAATACATTAATATTAATACTAATATACAAAACATTTCATACTCATATTTTAATAGATTTTGTAAGACAAGAATTTACGACACAACTCAAAAAAATTTAATGCCAACTACTTCACTAAATTTAGCAATTAACTCACTTTGTCTATAACTAAGCTTCGTTTATTCAATACTTTAACCGAGTCAAACGAACATATTACAATCACCGATTCATCATCATTGTCATCTAATTGGAAAAGAATAAAATAATGTAATACTATCACAATTTTCAACTATTGATAAGTTCAATTTAAACTGCATTATGTGAATATTTTGCTAATTTCATATATATATATATACATCTCACCAAGAGTTTAATTAGGTTAAAACATCCCAAATTAGATTGTAGTTATTATTTGAATATTTGTATTTAAAGCATTTTTAAATATTATTCGGAGTATCCATATTCCATCACATATATCCGAAATGGTAAACGAATCTTAGGCTCAAGTAGTAAGTACATGCACCTATATAAATACCAAACTCTACTTTCTTTTTTCCCTTCACCTCTGCATTTGTTGTTACACTGACATACACAAAGCAAATAAGCTTTGCAGGTTGTTTTACTTCTACCCAACTATTTTTCACTTCCTTCTTTCATTACAGATTCCATATATATTATATATAGTAATATAATAAGTTATTTACATATCTAGGTTTTAGCGACGAAGCTCACGAAGAAGATACAATTTAACTAAATTCTGTAATCAAACAGGTAAAACCATTGTATTTATATATCTAGTTTTATATATCTAGTACTTCAGTTGTTTTGTTTTATCTCATAATTACATTCGAAGTTGGTCAAATTTTTGTTTTTTTTTGTTGCTTTTATACTCGTATTTTTTTTTTATTCAAGAAAAAATTGATAAAACGTGTTTATGATATGAATTTGTTAACGTTTTACTTACAGAGCAACTAACTTTACATTTTTAATACGTAAACCTTCGATTGATGAGTCGTCCTATTATCATTAGGTCAAAAATAACGATTCAAAAACTTGTTTATAAACATCATTTACAATATTTTACAAACTTAAACGTTATACATAGTGGCGTAGTCAAGATCTTATACATGAGTGGACTGAAATCTCAAATAACTTGTCTAATTCACACCTACCTTACAAGATGTTCTTTACTTTTCAATTGGGAGGGTCAAGTACTTTCTAATTGGCTGGGCCAGATAACATTACAATAGACAAATCTAATATTTATTCTGTGACACATGTTTAATTACGGGCTTTGACTAAGTGGGTCATAACCCTCTCTAAATACAACACAACTTTGCCACTAATTATACATATCATCAAATTAATGGAGGAAAATAGCTTTTCTTCTTTGTTTTTCTCTATTTTTATTTATTTATTTGTTATTATTATTATTATTAATTAAAGTTTCACATTTAGATTGTCCTAAAATAATCTTTCATTTCTTATAACAACGAAACAAGTGGTAAAAATGATATTTTATTCGTTGTCAGTGTAATAATTATATATTTTAAAATTGTAATGATTTTTAAAATTGACATTTAAACTAAAATTAATTTTCGTTATGATGGACATAGTACCGACAGAAATATAATAGTGTATGCATCATTATTCAATGAATATCATATATAAATATACTTTTGTTGTCATATCTAGTTTATATATATTATTATCCGTGAGCTTCTATACAACTTTCATTTTATGAAGGTTGATGTGGAATTCATGAAATTAATTTGGTTGAATGATAGCCCCTTATATACAGAAAGGTGATTATGGAGATTTATACTTTTGGTATGAGTCGTTTTCTAAATTAATTGAAATTTAGCCACTTTTAGTGTATATCGACTTACTCGATCTTTTTTGGCCCCTAATAGGTAAAATGAAATGCACTATTTAGTAGTGCGTTTTATAGTTTGGTACGATGTCAATGCCATTTTATACGGTGATCAGTTGTGATCGTGATCGTTGGCCTTTGTAGCGTGCTAACATTTTCCCATAATCTTACCGATATTCAGATTTCTTCAATTCAAAGTTTGTGGCGGTTTTAGCAATCGTTTTTTTTTCCTTGTGTGTAATTTGTTGAGTAAAAAGGTATACTAGTCTCAAAGATTATATTGTAAGAACAAGAAGTTAATTTGTGTCTACATATTGCAACATTCAACACATCGTATAATAGTTTGTTAATTATTTTAATATAGTTGAATAATTTGATAAAAGAAATCTTAATTTGACTAATTACTATCTATGTCTTATGTTAGGTATCCCTTTCATAATGCTCAGTAGAAATTTATAATGGAATTTCAATTATGAAAATGCAATGTACAATTTTTTGTCTTATACCACCTCCGTACATTAACTGTAATTTATGATGTTATACTATACAAAACTATAAAATATAATTATTGGTGTACGAAGGAAGAAAAAATGATAGTGTGCGCGGATAAAGGATATATACCATTTTAGTAGTCTAACATGATAGGAATATGGATAGGGAATCAGGCCATTTCTTCCTCTACATAATTAGAACATCTATAATTAAGTTGAACAACCACAAGTAAGTAATGATACACCATATCAATTGGCTAGTTGACCACTTGCAATAAACTTGATATTTAATGGAAATAAGCCGCATATATAATATTCACTTCAAGATTCAAGATGGTTGTGTGTTTATATCTACTAATATTAAATGGCTAATTGCCTGTGTTTTTGGACAACTAGTACAATTATAATAACATTAAAGATTCAAACTTTGTTTTCGTTTTTATGCTAAAAACCAAAATTTATGAATATTGAAGAATGGAAATACCTAAGAGAATTCTAAAAAATTTATGGACTGTTGTGTTGTGATACAGGACATTGGTTCCCAGTTTTTGTATTGCCCGCCCAGAATAGCATCTTGAACCTTTGTTTGCTATAAAGATGGCGTTATTGAGGAGGAGGCTCGTTTGTTGTACGTGGAACAGAGAAATCAACAACAGCATAGATTTTGATCGACCATCAAACAGTATGCTCTCTATTTTTCTCATACGTTCTTATTGATCTTTAACTTTAATTTGGCTTTCTATACATATGCATGATACCTAATTACATATTCTAATCTACTTTGTTATAAGTGAATAAGAGAAGATCAAATACTGTTTTGCAGACAAATCAGTGCTTCAAAAATTCAAATATGTGTAATTTTGAACAAATGTAGTGATTTATGCTATATGAGGCCTATATAGAATTATAGACCAATCATAAGATGTCATGTACGTCTTTGACACTTATTAGTGTATGGATGTTGATTTTTGTAGTTGTTACCTACTACCATCACATGGTTGAAAGCAACAACATATATGATTATGATTTTGATTTTTGAAAGTAAGTCCATTATTAAATGTACCAACAATCAAATTCAGATTGCTAACATTTGAAATTCACATAATTCACCTAATTACGTATTCTAATATAAGAATCTACTATTTGCATACTCTAGGAGAAGTGATGGGACATAGACATACACACATAAATAGAGGTGATGTGACTTAGATAGAAAGTAATGAAACGAACACATATACACATAAAATATGCTTTCAGAAATTTTAAGATGTGTAATTAGAATCTCCTTTATATGCTATATGAGGCCTATATAGAATTATAGACAAATAATAATGTCATGTCTTTGACACTTAATAGTGTATGGATGTTGATCTTTGATCTTTGTAGTTATTACTTAATAGTGTATGGATGTTGATCTTTGTAGTTATTACTTGTTATCTACTACCATCACATGGTTGAAAGCAATAACATATATGGCTTTGATTTTTGAAAGTAAGTCCATTATTATATGTACCAACAATCAAATTCAAATTGCTAACATTTGAAATTCAAATAATTCACCTTGTATGACTTTCTAACGAAGGTAAAAATACTATGTATGCATCATTTATATATGCTATTTATGTCAGGTATTATATATATATATATATAATATCATAAAGTATCAATATAAATGTTTTCGTAGTGGTTATATTTCTGCCACCTAGCTACTATATGTGCTCTATAACAGTCATACGTGTAGTATGACAGAGCGTGCCTGAAATTCTCATGATTATTTATAAACTCAGTATTACCTACTATCCACGTATCTATTATCAACATACAACTTTCAATTAATTTTTCAAGATGTATATGTGAATATTCCCACACATACAAAGTCTCAATACAATTAATTTTTGGTTGGTATCTCTGCTAATGTAGACATTCTTATTTCCAACATTCAATTGGACCATAACAAGTGTAGCAAGTGTCTTTGGAATGTCTAAAGCTGTATAAACATGCCTTCTTTCAACAAAGTCTCAATACAAAATTAAAAATAACCTCTGCAGTACAAATTGGATCTTGACAGGTTTCTGTATCATAATTAGAAAATAGGCCCATCAAACACCAAAAAGATCAAATATGTTGTGAAAATTTGTCACAAGTATAATATTGCAAAAAAGTGTTATAACTTATAAGTTCATTAATATTGGTTAGGCCACAAGATAAAAGGTCTTAACTCTTAATCCTAAGGGATCGGATGACAATGCTAAAGAAATTTGAAAATGAAAGAGATGGTGATATAGCAGCAGAAGCCAATGAAATGCATGGTTCTTCTTTATGAAATTTTAACTGACCCACAAATAGATGGTGGTCCTTAATTTCGTTTTCTTTGTAGTTGTACGACACTTACAAATGAAATAACTACATGATGCCTAGCTAGTGGTGGGGACACACTAGTCTTTTTCTAGCTTTGGAAAGTTATCAAAACAAACTAGTTTCTAGTTGGATCATCTCCAGTTTCTGGGATTCCCTCCATGTTACCTTTTATTTTACTTTCATATTTAAATCCAATTATCTAGATTTTATAAGAAAAAAAAAATTAAGTCGGATAAACGTACAGTTGACGATCCATTTCTCCATATATACCACTCCCTAACGACTGCACAATTATATCAAAGTTGTTGCGTGCAAGATCCGTGCGGATCCCATTTCATGGACTTTTAGCTCTTGAATATACTATTTCAGTATGTCATTAGTTTAATTTAGAGATTAATTCGATAGTTTTAATGGTTTATGAAGAAAAAGTAATCATATTACAAGATTGCCTTGATCCAAACCTTTGTGACCCATAACAGTCTGCATAAAAAAGTTGGTTGACTTGACTTGGTAATCAAGAATTTCCATTATTTAGTAAAGATACTGAAAATACAGTATTTTAATTTGGGGTATCAGATTTCCAAGATTGATAACAATGGGTTACCCTGAAAAAAGAAATGTTGTTGTGGATTTGTAAGTCTCAGATCTAAGCTTTAAAAAATAGAGTTGACTTTTGTAGAATAATAAAAGTTCTATAATTATTTTAAACTTATGGATTTCAGTTTTAGATAAAAGGATAAACAGGAAAAAGGAAAAGTAAACACAAGAAGAAAAAGAAAAGGGAACAATATACTCCATAAACAAAAAAGAGATGACCTACGAGAAGTCACAGAGTATCGTTATAAATGCGGCTTAAAATTGGTTATGAATTACAAAGTAATATATTAATACTGGTACAAGATGGGCGGGTCGAAATGGGTTCGGGTCAAAACACGTTTTTTAGTGTGGCTAGAAACAGGTTAGGTTCACACACAACAAAATCTTGTCTATATCGTTATGAATGGCTAATTCGTTAATCTTGATATCAAAAACTATTAAAGTAATAAGATAATTTCTGAATACGGTCCTATAAGAAGATGTCTACATAGTACGTACAATTACAGTTTGAGAGATTTTCAACCAGTTTAACTTCAACAATCCAAATCGACCCATTCATGATCAGATGGTTCAAATTGCTAACTTCTAATTATAAAAGATGTGTCTTTGGATCCTTACACACTTTTTGTGTGCATTATTATGTTTTTCTATGTTTGTCACAGAAAATTGTATATGCAGTTGCTTATATGTATCCATAATCTATCTTATAATACCACCTGCATGTCTAAATTTGAATCCAATATTCACAAATAAGCATCAAATTGTCATTTCTAAACTTGAAAATGAACTGAAGAGCAGAGTCCAGTCTGTTCTCTAGCATTTTTATGGTTCTTTACTTTTACATGCAACTACAATAATACCTGCATGCCTAATTTTATGACCATAGTATAATACTATGCTGCTTTCTGTAGGAACTATAAACATTTTTAAATGCAACTACAACACTTGCAGCATGTGCTTGTTTTTATTGTAGGAATCTACATTATTTAGGAGTTAGTATTGGTGTCATTTCTGTCACCTACCATGTTTTCTAATATACTCTTATCATGTGGTTGATACAAATCCTCGTCTTCTATATCAAACTATAGTTTTTAACTTCTTGCAACTGAATTTCAATATCTTGTTTATAATTCATTATTGATTCCTCTTCCTAAAACATTGGGACTTTTGGATACTTTCATGCTGATCACTTGAAATGGATACGTAACTTCTAACAAAGTTTCATGAGCAAAATACACATGCGAGCCTTTTAGCAAAAACAACTTATATAGCGCTGAGCGAACATGGGAATTTTGCCAGTTTAATTGTGAATGAGTTGATCTGGATTGTGTTTCATCTCAAATGGGTAACATTAAAAAAAAAAAATCTCTAACTAAAAAGGGATCGGGTCATATGGGTTGAAAGTAGCCCAAAGTCCATTTGTACTGCATGCAACCTTCCTACGGTTTTATTCGAAGATGTAGACTATAAGTGTATTAATATTTTTTTCTGAACCATACTTAACACATCGGTAAAAAAAATTATTAAAAAGGAACAAGGTTTTTTGGAGTCAACAGAACCTAACCTGATCCGTTTCAGACCGAACTCATTTTGACCTGCTACTCAACCTGTCTGAAAGTCCACCCACCATTTTGTGAGTATCATAATGATCAAAATCAAATCAAAATATATGTTAAAACTTAATGAATGATTTACAGAAATCATAAAGTGATTGTGCCGGATTTAGTTTCTGATCCCAATGAGCATAGTTTTTGCATTCACATATTTTGGATCAGTCTCAAACATCCTTCAACTGTGGAAGATTCCAGTCTAAATAAAACAAAGAATTTGCAGGAATTATGACATACAATGGGCTCGAAAGCTGCATCCTCAATGCTAACTCTTGTGAGGATGAAAGTGTCACAAGTAGAGGAGATGAATATCCGACTGACTCTCTTGATGAAGATGATTCAAGTTGTTCTTCTAGCAACAATGCTTCTGTATCATTTTCTTCTAATTGGGCAATGATGAAAAGAGATGAACAACATTCAGATGAATGGGAAAGCTCAGTAACGCCTAAGATATCTGTCGCCAAAGAAAAACCATTACCAACAGCACAAATATCTGATGTGGAAATAATGAAAGAAAAATTTGCAAAACTCTTGTTGGGTGAAGATACTACAGGAGGCAGCAAGGGTCACTCCTCTGCATTGGCTTTATCCAATTCCATTACAAAGCTTGCTGGTATGCTTTCCCATTCTCTTCTATACCATAATGTACAGGGGGCAAAATGGGTGGGTTGGGTGATGGGTTAGGTCAGACTTGGTTGACCCAAAACACTTTTTGCTTATATTTTTCATGAAAAATGATTGTGTCAAAATATGATTGTGCAAACAGTTTTCCGATAATAGTCTAATTTTCTGAATAGAATGTTACGGTTAATTACATGATTGTGAATATTGGATTTCACTTTCAAAAAGTGTGCTACAAGTTTCAACGTCAGCACAATGATCCTACTTGAAAGCTAACTTTATTAGACGTGTATGGATAAACAGGAGCTGTATTTGGGGAGCTATGGAAACTGGAGCCTCTGCCAGAGGAGAGAAAGAGCAAGTGGAGAAGAGAAATGGAGTGGCTGCTTGCGCCTACAAACTATATGGTTGAGTTAGTTCCAGCTAAGCAATTTGGTTCCAATGGCCGAACTCTAGAGGCATGTGTTCTTTCCATTCACTGAAGATTTCAACATTTTTTTAAAACAATCTAAAACTTTATATATTGTAATTCGACAATAATGCAGATTATGAGACCAAAAGCTCGTGGAGATGTTCACATGAACCTACCAGCACTACGAAAGTTAGACTCCATGCTTCTTGTAGGTGGTTTTTTCACTATTATTAAAATCTAGAGATGGCAATTTTGACCCATTTACTTATAAATGTGCTGATTCGGGTTGTCTATCTTCTTTAATGGGTCAAATACACATTACAAAAAGAAATAGTTCTATAGGTCGAATGTCTATTTTAATGGATAAAACCTTTTAAAGAAATATTAAACTATTTTTGAAATAATAGTGCTATCGTAATTCTATCCAACACGCTAAAAATCTACGAGTATTAAAAATTCAATACTGTTCGACAAAAAGTGAATTTTTGCCCCCTCTAATAAAAATCAAAGAATCCTGAGTACATTTACTCATCTTAAATATTGAGTTGGAATTAACACACTGACAGGAAACGCTAGACGCAATGACAAACACAGAATTTTGGTATGAAGACGCGGAAGGAAAGAGCAGAAGTATAAAAGAAAGCAAAAAATGGTGGCAGCCTATGCCACAAGTACCTCTAGGTGGACTCTCTGATGGAGAGAGGAAAAAGTTCCTCAATCAAGCGAAGTTGGTACACCAAATTTTTAAAGCTGCCAAATCTATAAACGAAACCATCCTGCTCGAAATGCCTGTACCAAAAATCATCAGTGAAACACTTCCTAAGGTAAATTATCCACACTTACTGACAAACTCTTAACTCAGAAATCATATTTAGTTATTTACTACTAGCTTACTACGAGAAAATCTTGACCCATTTACTTTTGAACAGGTCTCTTCAAGTTATGTTTTTCGATCATTTACTTATGAACTGGTTGATTTGGAAAATTTTAATCTCAACCTGCTCTAACCAGTTAAATGTAACCCATAACATTGTAATTTGCATTCTTCTCATTTGTATTATTAATGGAATATTGATCTTAATCATAGTTAATGCATTGGCCATCTAAAATCAAGGACAAAAGTGGTTTTAGTAAAATCAACCCAACGCGGCATGTACTATAAATGATTAAATGACCCATTTGACCCATGACCTCCATATATGCACCTTTAAGTAAAATATTATTAGCCACCCAATAATCCTATTTTGCCACCTAGCTTGTATTATTTGCCAAAAAGCCTCAAAATGTATCCTAATGGACCTAATGACTTCATGTTCTCATATATATATGTTGCAGTCAGGAAAGGCAAGCCTTGGTGATGATCTTTATAAGATACTAAACACAATCTCTTCATCAGCTGTAGGAATGCTCAATTCACTGAACTTAAAATCTGAACACAGTGCTCTTGATACTATTAACAGACTAGAAGCAGCAATATATGCTTGGAAAGAAAGAATCTTGATCCAAACCAGTGCTAAATCTCCGGCAAGAGCATCATGGTCCTTAAAAGATCCTTCTGTGGAGCACGATAAGATTGAGTTTCTAATCAATCGAGCTGAAACTCTTTCGCAGCAAATCAGAATCAGATACCCGAACCTTCCTCAAACCTTTCTTGATGTCATGAAAATCCAATATGGAAAGGTGAGCAAAAATTCGTTAAACCATTTAGAATGTTTAGTATAGGTAGAAAGATACTCGCCCTCCCTGGGATAACCTCCGCCGTTCTAGTATAGGTAGAAAAATGGGTAATGAGTCAAAAGAGTTAAGGTCAAAACCGATATTTCGGTACAGTTTGCCCACACGTTTATGTTAGTAATTAGCATGTCAAACATGATAAAAATTATAATTGTAATAAAAATATATGATTTGAACTAGAAGGCTTATGTGTTAAACATATGTATAATTTGGGTGACTTTCTACCCATTTGACCTTCAGCTACTTTTTTGACCCGTTTGACCCATTTAAGAACCAACGAGGGCAGTTTCTGGTATGGTCAACCAGCAACCCTTTATGTCTGAAACTTCTAAACTTTTGAGAAGATAATTAGAGTGCCAAACATGATAGTAAGGGATTCAGAAGCTTTTATGTATAGAAAATACATTTTGGGCAACTTTGGGCACACCTGACATGTTCTCTTAAAACATATACCAAATCAACCCATTTGTAAAAAGTATGGGTCAAAAACCAAAGATAGTAGCTCTTTTGTTTAGTAAGCACTGGTTGATAGATCGTGAAATATATACAGGATATTGCCCATGCAATTTTAGAAGCTTATTCTCGCGTTCTTGGAAACTTGGCATACAACATACTCGCTAGAATTGGAGACATTTGTGAACGGGATGTATCGATAGATCCCAATTCACCAATGGCAAAGTATAGCCTTGCAGGGGTAAATGTTCCAGGAATCTCAGGTATTTCTGTTTCCAGTATAAGTGCAAGACACATACTGGTTGATAAGATGAATAACATAGAGGGGAAACTGAGTTTGTTAAAAGCTGAAAGGGCTTCATATAACTCTACTTTAAGTGATGAAACAAGTTCAAATTCCGTCACTGCAACGCCTAGTCGAAGCCCTCGATGTTGTATAGGTAAAGAAGTATGTTTTACACCCCCAGATATGACGCCTTAATTTTGGTTATAATGGTTCTGTAAATGATATGCTATATATATACTTCACAGAACTAATTTCCACATACTGTATTAGTAATGTGGAAGTGATTATTGATGGGTCAAGCAGAAGTTTCTCTCAGTATTCATGTCAAAAAAGAATATCAAAAGAATATTAGTATATTATATTAAAAAGAATATCGTTGAATGTGTATGGTAGTTAAGAATATCATTACGTGTCACAGGCTCATTGCTGAACTCAAAAAAGTTATATTTACTTGATGCATGTTCACATAACGAGGTTTTATTTTTGTGAACTTATTTCCATGTGTTATTTTGTCATAGATATACTTTGATTGTCAAACCGGCATTGACAACAGACAGTATAATGTCTGCCATTAGACGTGTTATATATTACTCCGAAAGCAAACTTTAATTCATAACTTTTTATTGAAAGGAATGACTTACCTCCGGGTTATAGTATTGTCAACCTTTGCCAAAGCTCCTAGAATACTCGCAGCACAACGAGTGGAATTCTTCGATCCCTGCAAATCATACTTCGTTGCCATAATTATACCGTATAAAATTCCAGAGTTTGTTTCCTTAGTCTACAGTGTCAGACACTCGCAAGGAGAAAAAGCAAGTTCTTCTACAGAACTAAACTGATCATGGCAAGTATAATAAACAGGTGAATGGGCATCACCTGCATAAAATCATAATCGATTAAGCCTAGGTTTGCTCGGTATATCAAAATTGGCAAAACTATATATAACTGAATATAAGAGACTCACGTCTTCACGAACTGGTGCTAACCTTGGAAATGCAGAACTAGTTTGGGTAGTTCTACATCTGATCTCGAATCTACTATCGTTGAATCTCTTCTTCTACCCAGTAAACAAATTGCTAATATTCAAGATACATATACAAAGATATGTGCCTTAATAGGCGTGTATTTAAACATAATGATCAACTTTCTGTTGATCACTAGAAACTCTGGTGATTTTGTCTTATGAATGTGGCTTCTGCATTATTCATAACCTTCAAATAAGATCGGACCAAGTACAAAATAGCTCTTTTCTCAGATAGAATTTGTATTATGAGTTCCAAAAATCATTACTTGATACTGTATACCTTCATTATTTCAAGGTCATACCATAGGCCCATGTCAATTCTAAGTAAGCAGGACATGTGCAAGAACCACTCTACATTAACCAAAGATGCTACTAACTTATACAACTTCTCAAACTTTAGGTAAATAAACATTCCTAGAGTGCAAAATTTAATAGAAAGGACAAATGTTATCTAAACAAAACATTAAAAGACACGATAAATCAACCAAATACTTTGGAGTAGTAACTTATTCAAAAAACCAAATTAGTAAAGAATTTGACATCAACAAAGAACACAAAAGGTCGATAAGTATTGGAAGTTTAATTAAAACAATAAGACTATCAAAATAGAATGGAAATGGATATACCAGGTTAAGATAGTAATCCCACTACTTTAATAGCCTACATACAACCACTCAACCTTGAAGTACAAGCCTCAAAGTACAATAAGATTGAAATTGGTGCTTAGATGTTCAAGTAAAGGGATTTCAACGTCTCATATTTAGGTAAATAACTATTCGTGGAGTGTAAAAGAACAAGTAAAAAGGATAACAGTATATATATGTATAACATATAAAAAGTATACATTAACCAAAACTATTAATAATTTAAACAAAACCAAATTAATATTGAAGTTGATATCAACAAGAATGAAAACGATTGAGAGTAACTCGGAGGTTAGTTAAATCAATTCAATAAAACTATCAAAATAGAACAGAAATGGATATACCCGTGTTAAGATAGTAGTCCCCTTACTTTAATAACCTACATACACCCACTTAACCTTGAAGCACAAGCCTCATAGTACATGAAGGTTAAAATTGGTGATTAGATGTTCAAGTAAAGGGATAAGGGTATGTAAGTAAAACATTCAAAAGCACGATACATTAAACAAAAATATTAGTAAAAACCAAATTGGTATTAAAGTTGATATCAATGACGATGGAAAAATTTGAGAAGAATTACGAAGATAGTTAATGCAATAACAAGATCGAAATAGAGCAGAAATAGAGATACCCATGTCAAGAAAGTAATCCTGCTTTTAATAGCCTACATACGCCATATCAACCTCAAAGTACGATAAGGTTGAAATGGTGCTTAGGTGTTCAAGTAATGGGATTCCAACTTCTCACATATAGGTAAAACACCATTCCTAGAAAGTATAATATAAATAAAAAGGGACACAATAGTGTACATAAGTAAGATGATGTAAACAAGATTTGGAAAATTAGTTTAAAAAAATAACGATATCAAAATAGAGTAGAAATAGAGATACCCATGTCAAGAAAGTAATCTCGCTTCTTTAATAGCCTACATACACCATATCAACCTCAAAGTACAATAAGGTTGAAATGGTGCTTAGGTGTTCAAATAATGGGATTCCAACTTCTCAAGGTAATACACCATTTCCTCGAAAGTAAAATATAAATAAAAAGGGACAAAATAGTTTATATAAGTAAGACACTAAAAACACGATAAAACAGGCAAAAATACTTGCAACTTGACAAAAAACAAATTTAGTACGAAAGTTGATACCAACGGGAATGGAAAAGGTTGAAAAAACTGGAAATTTAGTTAGAAGAATAAAATCAGTATGGAGTTCACAAGTGACATGCTAATGATCCACAAACAAGAATGACAATCTTATCATCTTCAAATCCGTATGAAGTTTACAAGCATAAAAAATAGAACATTTTAGGTTGTTTTAATTAATTTTAAACATTTTGGGTGACTTTCAACCCGCCTGACAAGTCATTTGACGGTTTTGACCTATTCTCAGTTTAGCTATTTTAAAAATTTTACTTGACCACCCGTGGAGATAAAATACAAAGTTCAATATGACCCACTTTTAGACAATGGATCGAATTTGCCACCTCTAAGTACAACCAATGAATGTATTAGAATTTGATTTCTCTCAGGTTACTTTTGCAAAATTCCATTTTAAGTTTAATATGAATCGGTGGGTTATCTTAATCGACATAGTCCACTTTCCATAAAGACTCTAGGTGCTACTTTAACATTAATTTAAGGGTCAAATAATCAAATAATGCAAATTAACGTAGCTTACACAGAATTTGAACTCGTGCAGATTTCCATCAATGCTACAATCTCAGATTGCTTTACAACACTAGCATTCAGTACCTGTTGAAAGAGATAATGGGAGCCCAAATTTAAGACAACCACATCAACAAAACATAAAAAAAAAAAGGAACATTTCCTGCAAAGCAAAATAGCCAACCATACACAAAGTGACAAAGACCAGCATAACTTTTCGTCAAGATAACTACCTTTCTTGTTATAAATAAACCCTAGAATTCTAAATATAACGCACAAGGTTATTTCACCGAATCAAACTCATCACTTTAATCGAAATCGTAGCTTGAATCAGAACTTTTTTGAATCAACATTTAACATAAAAAGAAAGAATAAGAAAATTAGAAGTGGAACACAAGATAATAAATTGAGGATGCAGATTACCGTTTTAGTGTGTCGGTTCGGCCATGGATATTAGACATTCACTGCGTAAGGCTTACGTTTAGGGTTTAGGTTTTTGTTTGCGGTTGATGATGCTGAGTATATAACTATATATAGGTATGGATTACCAAAATCGGTTTAGCCCCATTGCTTTATTTAAACGCTAGGGCCAAAGTCAAACGCAGTTTATTATTATTATTATTATTATGATTATTATTATTATTACTATTATTATTATTCCTATTATTATTATTATATTATTATTATTATACTATTATTATTATTACTACTATTATTTATTATTATTATTATTATTATTATTATTATTATTTATTATTATTAGGGATAGGGATTAGGGATAATTGCATACATGACATTGTTAACTTGCAAAATATTATATTTGTCCAATTTAATTTTAAAATATCACATACATTAGAAAATATCATATATATCAAATAAGTAATTTTTTCATAAAAATTTCTAAAACCCTTAATATTTACTAATTTAACTGGAATTGACTTTTATACCCTTAAATGTTTTCTTCTCTTTAACTTTACTGCCTGATATAAATAATATATACATATATTATATCTATTGATTAGGATAAACAATAAAAAGATCTTTTAATTAAAATTTTCTTTAACAATAAAAATGAAAAACAAGATCTAATGTGTTTCGGTGAGTTTAGGGTTGTTGATGGTTTTGCTTTGCATAGTTCACCATCCTCTAGTAATCCCTATAATATTTATTGTTATCTTTATCATAGACTCTTCCTTTCCATCCGTCTTTCATTCATAATTATGTTAGTACCATTGTACTTCTCCAGTGATCCTTTCTTCACCAAGTTCACCACCAAGTTGTTTTGTCATCACGTTTTGGTGAGGATAATACATAGAATTAAAAATAGATCTTCATGAGCAACCCCTCTTTTGCGATGTAAATTTCCTTTCAAAATTGACTTTAGTAAACAAAGTTCAGAGAAAGAAATAGGAGGGAACTTTGGGTATGAGTATAATGGTCAATTCTTAGTTTATAAATAAATCTTAAGGGTTTCGAAGATTTTTTAGTGATATAATTAAGCATTTGGACATATATATATATATATAGGGTGGAGATCAAGAGGGAAGAAAGAGGGAAGAAAAAAAATTAGGGAAGAAGATAAGCAAATCTCAACCATTGATTTCATCATAAATGAATTTTAAAAATTACAAAAATTTTTTAAAATTTAACATTCATCACCAATGAATGTTAAAAATGTTTTTCAATAAAAAAATCAAGGGCTAAGATTTACTTTCCTCTTTCCCCAAATTTTGAAACTTCCCTATGGATCCTTCCCCTATATATATATATATGATATATTTATACTTTAACAATAGCATATATGATATTTTATAAATAAGTTGAACATATATAATATATTTTGCAAGTTGACAATGAAATATATGCAACTCTTGCTTATTCTTCTTATTATTATTATTATTATATAATTATATATAACTTTAACATACTAAAATTAAATATACCTCTATCAAAAGCTCATATCGAACATTTCTCTGGTCAGATTGTGCATTTATGTGCTAGGAACCTGCAATTCAAATTTCATGACTATTTGACGGCTAACGAATGAAATATTTGATTCTTTTACGGCTATGCAGAATATGACGAAATGAAAAACGAATTTTTTTCTAACTTCTTCAGTCTCTTGAACACAAAATATTTTGCTTGAAATCAGTTTGGATTTTGCAACGAACTATGTTGATTACACTCTAATACCAACTGTAGGACCCGTTTATTATCCAAAACAAAAGATATAACAAATTAAGTGTAGTATGAAGAACGCGATATTTTTCTAAGTCGTAGGTATTAATCGATTAAGAACAACTTAGAGGAGATGTGAGGAAAACGATGTCAAGTTATGAGATTGTGGTTTTATACAAAGTAAAGATATTTGTAAATGTCTTATAATCTATTTATTTTTAGAGCCTTTCAAGACTTACATTCGAAAATTAGATATCCATTAGGAAACTAATTCCTATTATTTTTCAGTGTCAATTTCTATATCTGCAAATCTTTTAAAAATTGACATTGATTGTTTTCTTGAACTGGAACATCCTAGATCTGACTATTTAGCTTGATTACTGCAGCTTCATAAATAGACTATTTAAACATATAAAACTAGTCCAATTTTAATTTACACTTTTATTTTAGAGTTTGTTCTTTATTTCATGTAAAAGCTACGTAGTTTTGACTGTGTGTTTTTGTTGATATATATGTTTCATCCAAAAAGTCCATCTCATTATGTTTTGTGTGTGTGTGTGTGTTTGGTTTAATAAGTAAGAGTGGAAAATGATGAGGTGAATATCAATTTGGACAAGATCAGAGAATTAATAATCCTTCGCATGAATAATAGTAGATGCCATTTAACGAATCTAAAACTATAAAAGATATGGATGGAAAAGTCTGCAGATATGAAATTTAAAAGTTAACTTTCCCATGTTTCATATGATCGGTTACAATTATTGTGAAATTTATATTTTAATTTTAATTTTAAATATAATATAAAAATTATGTTCATAATATCATCAATTAGTTACAATTATAATTTATCAATTAAGTTCTTTCATTTCACAAATTTACAATCTTACTCCAATTTTTATTTTATATATTTATTTTGTTTAGTACTTAGCAATAAATATTTTAAAAGAATTAAATTGTCTCAGATTCAGATGGAATTGTCACAAGATATCCTTAAATCAAATAAAATAAATAGTTAGGAAATCTTATTTACATGATAAGAGTAGACACCTATATACTAAATTAGTATCATTACGTCACGTACAAGTATATATTTCTATTCCTATTTCTATTTCTACCGAATGATAAAAGGAATCTTCAATTTATATCTCACACCGTATTAAATATGTATTTGTATAAATTATAAAGAAATAATCAATTTTAGATCATTCTAATTTTAACTATAAAGTTTTGATAAAGTTTATATCTACTTCAACTTTTACTAAAATATTCAGTTTGAATTTAATTAAATTCTTTGCCATAACATTTTAGTAATACACAAACCAATCAACGCGTGATATGAAAAAATGTTGTCTAAAATAATTATAATCAAATCTAATAATAAATATTCTTTAACGCCACTAAATTTTCAATTAACCAATTACAACTCTTAATTTTTCACTTAAAATATGTTTATAACATATTTTTTCTATGTATATATTATATAAATAGATGTTTGATATGGTTAAAAAAAAATTCAATTTTCTTTACTGCTCGTTGCATTAATCGTTGGTCCAAACTGATTCACTGTCTTCCCATCCTACCTTCGTTCTGACCAAGATGACTGACCATAGGACGGTTTTCAAGACGGGACCGTACCTATAGTGACGAAGAAAAATGGAGCTCACATAAAGTGCAAGACGAAGAACGAATATATCATAGGGAGCGGTCTTACTCGATACAAGCTTGCATAATAAGATATTATTTTTGTGAAACTTATTTTCACGAACTATTTTATTAGAAAACGGTTTTTACATGGGCTCTTTGGTGATTTTCTCAAAATAAAAATACATTTCGAAATAAATAAAGATCATACCCGAACACCTTCAAAACAAACGCACTCTTGTTACCTGATGAGCGTCGTTGAAATTTCAAATTTGTCCAACATTAAAATAAAAACCTACTATATAATAAACTCTCAAATCGCCGGAGCTTGCCTGCGGGAGATTTCAAGCTGTTTCTTCTTCTGAATTTTATCGTTATCAATTCTTTCTATTAACATAGAATCTTCAGGTTTCTGTTTCTTCCACGATCTGTTTAAATTTCCATCACTGTACATATTAATTTGTTTATTATCACTATTTGAATCCTTTACTTGATTAAACATCATAACTACACTTTAATGTTCAATCAGTGTGAAATCCTTAGATTAACCTAAGTTTACAAACCCTAGTTACTTATATGTGTTATTATTAGTGTCTGAAAATTTTAGAATATGTACTCAGATAAACAGATTGAATTTACAACTTCTATATAGCAAAAAGTTACGATTTTGATGTCCGCTTTAACAACTTTTGAGAATGTGATTGGGTATATTAGAACCTGGAATCTCTAATAATGTACTTTATAATTTATTTCATATAAAATATGTCTAGAGTTCTGTATATCAAACGTGTAACAACAGCATTGTTAACTTTCATAAATGTGTACTTCTTGAGAATTTTTGATGAGTTGGCACCATTTCTTAAATTGAGAACCAAACTCATTAGATACTAAAAGCTGTGTCTTTATATGTAGGGCAAGCTCTAAATAAAGGCAACGGAAGTACCAAAAAAGTTCGATATAGGGGACATAAGTTCATTTGTACGTTAAAAGGAGGGAAAGTTCAATTTTGCTCAAAAATAGGTAACATAAAATGAAAAGCATGATGTAGGCAACCAAATTTCTGCTTTTTATCTTACCCTTTTGTTGATAAAATTGAACTTTCACTCATTTTTATGAGCAAAATTGAACTTATGTTCTTTTTAACGTGTATCAAGCTTTAAACTTTCGTTACTATTTTCTTACATTTTCCCTTACATTTAGTATACCAGATTGATTTTTTGGTGTGATAATATGATATTTAGTTTCAACCAATGATGTTATGTCGTTCTAAATTGGTTGCAGACTTTCAGTTGAAAATGGGTTTGCCAAAATTTACACGGCCTAAAGGGGGTCACGAAGAGTTAAGTTCTAACCTTTATGTAGCTAATTGTGGTCCAGCTGTTGGACTTACTTTAGATTCTATTGCATCAGCGTTCAGCTCATATGGAACAGTGAAAGGAGTATATCCTGCTGATGACAGTGGCTGTCGTGTTATTGTTTCCTACCACGATGAGAGTTCTGCACAAGCAGCACTTGAGGCATTGGACCGAAAACCATGTTCTGATCTTGGAGGTCGTTCTTTGCATATTCGTTATTCAGTGCAAAGACCACTGGGCCAGGTATAACTGACTAGCATATCATAACAGATGCTCAAACTCTTATGCGTTACTCTTTCCCCTTTGACTTTTAAACGTAGTCCAACATATGTATCAATTTGTAGCATTGAAATTCTCAGAGTTGTTGCAATTTACTAGAGGTGGAGAGTTTGACCTGTATACTTATGATAATAGTTGGTTGGGGTTATGTTTAATGGGTTAAAATGTCCTTTTTTAAAGAATGACTTATAAGGAAACGGGTCCAATGCCGCCCAAGTGTATTTTTTTTTATATCATAAGAGCTCCTGATTAATATCATTAAGTTTTTTAATTTACTGAAATAATATAATCTGTAATCAAATTAGACACGATAGTTATATACCAAAAGGTTCAATTATATTGGGCAGAAGTTTCTGCCTGTAGGAACAGTTATGGTTACCCAACACACACAACGAACCCATTATACCACCTTGATTGCTTATGATACTGTTGTGAATTTTTGGGCTAGCTTTACTTTATAATCTTAAACGTGGCATTTTTCTTTGATAGGTCATAGTTACTGATTCACTTCAGGTTTCTTTAGAAGCTTCAGAATTGAATATTCCAGGCATCTACTTGATCCATGACTTTGTTTCAGTTCAAGAGGAGGAGGTGCGGGATTGCTTCTTTGTTTAATATATGTTACTGCATCCTGAACGTTTTCGGCATCTTGTGTGTATAAAGCAAGAATCATATTCTTGTTTCCCTTTTTTATTTTTATTTTTACATTTTCAGCAACTGCTTGCTGCAGTTAATGTGAGGCCTTGGCATAGTCTTGCAAAGAGAAGGGTTCAACACTACGGTTACGAGTTCCGCTATGATGTAAGTTCTTAATGGCACAACCTAGCTCCATCATTTTGGATCTTAAACAAAACTTTGTTGGATGATCTTAATTGCTTAGTTGCTGCCGTCTGTCTGATCACTCTGTCATCACATACCAAATGTAAGAATAACATGAATGTGATTGCAATTTACAACAGTTAATTTATGCACGCAAATAGCAATGCTGTTTAGCCTAATTCTCCTTTTGGACAATGGACTTGTTTTACGCACAGTAAATAACATACTTCATTTTTTATACATTTTATGCAATACACCTGTCATTTTACAGAAAATATCAAGATATTTCAATTTTTGTTCACTGGTGATGATTTATGTCGTTAATTCAGTGTAATGGTTCTGCCTGATCAAAAATGGACGAGAAGTTGGTCCTAAAATGGATGGAAATTAGTGATTGTTGCTATGTTTTTGGAAAAGAAAATACTTTTCCTAAGGGAGTAACATAAACTACATTGCTATCTTGTGCATTTGATTTCTAACCCTATAACATTATATCATTCTTTCTGAAATATAATTATGACATTTGTAGGCCACTGTTTTACTATTACTATTTCTGTTTAGTCATTGTCATATGAGGTCAAACTAACTAAATACATCATAAACTAAATGGACTCTGAATGTTTCTTTTGGTAGTTTTGTTGAGTTGCTGATAGAAACTGTGAATGTCGAATATTTATCATATGATGTGTTTCCGGATGTTTCTTTTGGTAGTTTTGTTGAATTGCTGATAGAAACTATGAATGTCGATTGTCGAATATTTATCATACAAAGTGTTTCATCTTTGCTGGTACAGATAAGAAATGTTAATTCACAACATCGACTTGGTGAACTTCCATCATTTGTTGAACATATACTTGAAAAAGTACCAGCATTTAAGAAGCTTGATGAGGCTGCATATGTATCATTAGACCAACTAACGGTAATATTCTCCACTTAATATGCTAATTTGGTGACATGTATGCTGAGAAAATAGCATATTTTTTAATCCCTAATCTGTGTCCATCTTAGGAAATAAATAAAAAAAAGTACAATATTTATTACAAAAATAGTTTCTTATCATTTTCTTTTATGGTTATCCACACATAATCTAGCTTTACCATGAAAGCTTACCAACAGGCGTAAATAGTATAAATTACATGTTCAGACAAAAAAACCAGCCACCATTGAGCTTTCTAGTTCTGTGATTTTGATTTGCGTCATTTTATATCTGTAGCTGGTCAAACTAAACAAAACGTAGCTTAAAAGGTAACAGTTCAAATGAGTTAAATGGGTTAAAGTCACTCAAAAGTATATTTATAATGCATAGAACCTCATGAATCAATAAATTACAAAATTAATTTAGTATTGAAATAATATCATTTTTCTATCATATGTGACTTGCTAATTAGTGATTACTTTAAGAAAATAACAAGCTGCCCTTGCCAAAAAAGTTATCAGTTTTGACCTATTACCCATACCTGTCCATTTTGCCATCTCTACCCGAAACCAAAGGAGTGGGCATTAAGCCCCCCTATTTCCATTTTCTTGTAATTATTTAAGATGGTTTCTGTCACTGTATTTTGGTACAGGTTAATGAATACCCAGCAGGTGTGGGTTTATCCCCGCATATAGATACCCATTCAGCATTTGAAAGCTCGATTTACAGCCTTTCATTATCAGGGCCTTGCATTATGGAGTTTCGAAGGTACTCACTCACGAATGGTGATAAAGATACAGAAAGTTGTGATAATAGCTCAAGTTTTGTAAGGAAGGCAATTTATCTTCCCCCTCGATCAATGCTTTTGCTTTCTGGAGAAGGAAGATATGTGTGGCAACATTATATTCCACACCATAAGGTACATTTTGCAAGCTTTTAATTATTTTTGTACTTGAAGACTTTAGTGATAAACTTGTACCATGTATTTATTCGGTCATAAGATCATCATCAATGTTCTTAGTAAAAGTTGAGAATTCTCAATTGTTTACAATCTTTAGATGTGGAGAACATCTATGGGGGCAAGGTCAAAAGGGTAGGTTTCGGATGTTTTGTCCAAAATCTTATGAGCTTTTATAATTACGTAAGAATGTCAATTATGGATAGTAAAACTATTTTATTTCAGTTATAGTAAAATTTATTTTGAACACGTTCAAGGAGGTTTTTATGCATTATGGGTATACTCTTTCACCGACTATCATCCCTTTCAACTCATTTGACCCTTCTGCTGTTAAGCTATATTTTAGTTGACCTGTTAGAGATAAAAATATAACCCAAGTGTCACCTTTTTAAGTTTATATTTTTCCTCAGTGGAAGGATTGTTATTCACTGACTTTGTTTGGCAGCTTGATATGGTGAAGGACACTGTGATAAGAAGGGGTTCGAAAAGAGTATCACTCACATTTCGCAAGGTATGTCAACTGTGAAGCTACGATACGATTACCCTCAATTTTGCGATATAACAGATTCTGATCATAATAACTTGTTTCTGTAGGTCAGAGAAGGACCATGCCAATGCAAGTACCCTCAATTTTGTGATTCTCAAAAGTTAAACTAAAGATGGCAATTTATTCAGAAGGATTCTTCAGGGTGAGAATAATCGAGCCGTTTTGAGGTTTGTGCAACACGGCTCCTATTATTTACATTTTTTCAAGTTCAGATGCTACTTGGAAAGTAAGCAGTAGAACTAGGGTTGTCCACCATTTAAGATTCTGTGCCAAATCCGGATATTTTGTGCTTAAACTTGTTTCGAGATTGATCAAGTCAAATTTAATTGTCTGACTTCGAGCAAATATAAGCCCAAGACATATATTGAGTTAATTTTGATTGATCTTTTTAACAGAAGCTTTTACATTCATTATAATGAATATGTTTGTACCTGGTTGGTCTTATTATGGTACTCATAAGTCAAGTTTTTTGTATATACATTTGGTTCAAACTTAAATTGAGTTTGCTTTATCAGACATGTTTTAATTGATAGTTTGCATAAAGAAAACTTGTTTGTATTTGCAAGAATGGGTGTACAAACGCATATAATTTAAAATTTCATGTAGCAAATAGGACTGTGCTTTAATGTCAAATACAATGACTCTGAGCATGTGCAATCCTATATAACTTCTTGAAATGTCATTTAAAAGATAATATGGCCTCCTACTCAATGGCGTTAATCGAGTCTCTATAGCTGCTGGGTGTCTTCATTTCCAAAACAAAAAATTGCAATCCCACCAAACAAGCCATCAGCATTTCCAAACGGCAAGACTTCTTCCTTGCAAAAGTTGTGGATTACGTATATATCGAAAACATGCTTGAAACCATGTACATTGAATAATGGTATTTTCGAGCTTAAAATGTAATTTGGTAAGTTTTACAAGAATCTAAATGTAAACTTTGTTAATGAAATTTAAATCATATCTGTGCAAAAACTACAAACAACCATCGATCTTAGAATGCAAATAAAACTCTATAAGATATGATACTTCTTAACAAGTAGTGATGATGCATATGCAAAAGATGCATGGGTAAAGAGGGTGATGGATAGAGTGTAATAATATACTAGAAAAAAGGAAATGTTAACAAACATGATTAAGTGTTAAGGGATACAGATAATAGTACAGCCATAAAAGGGCACAATGGCTCTCTAGAAATTAGAAGCAAGAACATCCTAACATCACATCTAGAAGTGGCAAACGTGCAGGTGAAACAAACCCACAATATAGATTACAAACATTAAATTTTACAGTAATTTACAATTTTTTTCTTTTTTTTGCTCAACTGATTCACGAAGTTCATCCATTTAAACGCATTTGACACATGTTTCCTTCTTGAGTTAAATATTTTATCTTAAACCCATTAGATATATAGGACCATGAACAAAATAAATGGGTATTTAATTGCCAGTTTGCCATCTCTAATTGATCCGACAGCAGAAAAATGCTTTCACTCTGTTTTCTCTGCAATAGAGTTTGGATAAGTTTTAATGATTTTCGATCCCCCTTCACATACTCAAACCACTCAAAATATCAGTAAAGGATTCAAGAAGAAACAACATTCATGGTGTTTTTATTAAACAAAAACAGAACAAGCATAGGGCACCCAAAACTACCAATAAGATGCAGATTATCATAATTTAAACACCCTAATCATGGGTAACATGTTTGCCTCAAATATCAAGTTTACAGAAAAGTAACTAACACCTTCATTCGGCTTTTGCATCTCCAGAGCAGCAACCGCCACCATGATGGTGATGCTGATGTGGGTGCTGATGTTGATGCTGATGTTGATGCTGCTTACCCTTTAATTGCTTCCTCATATCATATGCATCCTCTCCATCTGCATAATACTTTGCCTCTATGTCATGGATCTTGTATCCCAGTGTCTCGGTGTACAGATGGAATGCTGCACGGTTACTCTTTCTCACATGCAGTGATACATACTCAGCACTAAAAACCTGTTTTTATTTTTCAAATCATAATCTGTTTATTACCTTTGGATTGTAAGCAAGAATTAGTACTTGTAAGAACCACATACATGTACATTTGAGTAAAAAAACATGCATGTTTAACAGACCAATACATCTTTATTCTACAATTGCAAAAACCCTATAAACATGTGACAATGCTATTGTGTAGATATCTGTGTTCTTCTTGTTAGAAGACCAAGAGTTTATACTTGTAACAGCAAGAACACTTATAATGACTCTGTTGAATTTAATCAAAACATACTTGTGAAAACGACTTCTTTATCACGTCATACACCCCATATTACTAATCTCCCAATGACACCTTAAATTTTTGAACCACCAATTCTTTTGTTTTCAATATTATATTATTATATGATATTTTGGACAAAGAATACCTATAATTGTATAACTTGCAAATAGATATATGAATAACTATTTTATAAGCTCACAAGCCACAAGAACTCATGCAGTTCATTAGATTTCCAACAAATAAAAATATTTACTCTTAAAAACCAAGCAAACTTTACTCACTGATCAACTCACATAATCGAACTGAACACCTATGCACAGAGCCTTACATATACTTCCTCAAACACAGAAAAAACCAAATTGAAGGTCTATTGCATCTAGTAAAGCACCTAGAATCACAAATAATGAAGCATGACCAAATCCATTTTTGCTTGTGAAACTATTGTCCAAATCTCTGTTACAGTTCGTCCTAATATAACTCTACATTGTGAAACTTTGGTGACATTCAATAGGGTACCACTCTCATCTAGCTAACTACAAAGGGTCAAGTATTTTTCATTTATCCAACTTTAGCCAAAAAACTATCGTATATGTTCTACAAAACTTGCTATTTATGTATTGAAATTTCAACTATTGCTATTGTATATATATGCGGTGACTCAAGTATTTAGCATCTTTGCTAACATCGCAGTCAATCAGTCATAACTTGACACATCAGCCGCCACATTATCAAAATGTATACCACACTAACAGTTTACAAGTCATAAGAGGTCATTGAGTCAGATGCACACAAGAACAATAGCAAGTTTTAGAGTATGTTACATAAAGCAGATTTTCAGGTAAAATTAGATAAACTAGAAATAGTTGACCAAACTTAGAATAACATTTTAAGTTCACATTCCTAAAAAGGTATTGTATGTATCAAACTTCTTGTGAAACACTATTGTGTGTATCATACTTTAAAGCTTGTTATTCCATATAGACAGTTATATTCCTAACAATCCATACTTTTCAAAAGATAAAACTATCATTCAGCAAACTAAAAGCTGCATTCATCTCACATTCCTAAATTGCCTGTTTTCCTCTTAATTATTAGGTTTAAGTGTTACAAAATGTATCGAACTTCACTTAATATGATATTGTATGTACGCAACGACATCCACAACCGCCTCTACCGTATGCATCAAACTTTCAACTTTTGCTATTATGTGTATCTGACTCCTTATAACTTGTAAACCGGTGATGTGTGACATAGCTAGACACCACGTCAGCAAAAATACTGGTTAGTTAACTAAAAAGTTAACGAATACAAATACTTGAAAGTTTGATACACAAGATAAAAACGGTTATTTGACAAAAAAAGTAACAAATACATATAATAGAAATAATTTAAAGTTTGATATATACAATACAACCGTGGTTGCTTGACGAAAAAGTTTAGTAATACATACAACATTAATAATTGAAAGTTTGATACGTACAAAAAACGGTTGAAGTTGGATACTTTTTGAAACATTTAACCGTAAAACTACTACTTCTATAGCAAACAAACTAAAACTAACATTCCAAAAAACAAAATATAAGAATTAAAATTAATTGGGGACCTGTTCCATGGCGTTTTGAGCAGCGGTCATAAGTTTAGTAGCAAGCCCTAATTTGCGATGTGTGCGGAGAACAGCGAGTGACGTAATATGACCGTGACATTCGGTGGTTTCTTCTTCCATTTTAGCAAGCACATAACCGACGATTTTACCGCCGTAATCATCAGCAACGTAAAGAAGGTGGGGCCATGAAAGAATGTGATAGAAATAGTATTTCATTTGGTAGTTTTCAGGGAGACAGAACAGATTACAAGCTTGCATTGCAAGCAAATCATCCATGGTTGCTTTACGTATGCACACCATGTTTCTGATTGATTGTGGAGGTTTGATCTGATTAGGGTTTTTGAGAAAGATGAATAAGAGAAGAAAAGAGGAGTTAGGGCTTTTATTTTGAAACAAGAATAGTGATTATTTTCTAGGGTAGTACTACTTTACTTTGTTTATAAAAAGGTTAATGCACCTAATTACCTTTTAAAATAGTTTTTCTGTAATGAACAATCTCTTAATCAATTTTTCTTTAATAGATACATTTATTATTTATTTATAGTTTAATAAAAAAAAAAAGCTCTTTAAAAAAGTGGATAATATAAATAACAAATTCTGTAACTATAATAAGTTTAAAAACAAAGTTTAATAACAGCTGAATTTTTTTAAATAATATAATAACACTTTAGAATGTATAAACTCTATATAAAATAAGGGTAAATATGACAAAAAAAAGCCTCCATGTAGTTTGCTAAAAATATTGATTTAATCATTCAAGAATTTTTTGGTCTTGTTCAAAAGTGTATATGCTATTTGACTTATATTAAATTTTGACCGGTAATTGTACCGTTAGGAGATTTTTATGCATTGGCAAGCTCAAACAATTATGTATATAATATAATTTTGTTGACAAATAAAAAGTAAATAAGAGGGATTATAAATAAAAGAATGAATTATATGGATCGTCCTTGTGGTTTGCAAGAAATAACATCAATCGTCCTTTTACTTTCAAAATTACACGGATCGTCCTTGTGGTTTGCAAGATCGCACGTCCACGGTCCTTTTGCTACATATACAAAAGGACCGTGGACGTGCGATCTTGCAAACCACAAGGACTATGGACGTGCGATCTTGCAAACTACAAGGACGATCCGTGTAACTTTGAAAATAAAAAGACGATCGGTGTTATTTCTTGCAAACCATAAGGACGATCCATGTAATTTACTCTAAATAAAATTATTTATAATATTAAAAAGGGAAATTGTCCGTTTTTGTCCCTGTGTTAGTCGCTTTTTTACAGTTTTATCAGTTTTCGAGTTTGGTCAATCTTTTTGTCCCACATGTTGATATTTTCGCCAAATTTATCTAATTTTCTAACTTCTGTTAACTTTTTCGTTAACTCTTTGTAAAATGACTAAAATAACCTTCGTCTTCTTCCTAAACACTAACAGCTAACTTTTTATTAAAATCTAACAGGTAACTTCCAAAACACAAACACACACCCATAAATATATACATAACCAATCTATACAATATATATACATGATTCTTGCCAAATGATTAATTAAAAAGCATAAAGAAATGATTAATTAAAAACCATAGCAAGAATCAAAACTTTCTGGGCAAACCGTTCATCAAACTTTTTGGGCATCCACCGATCCAACCAGATCCAAACCACCACTTAGCACCACCGCCGAGATCCACCGTCGACCCTCCTGACCACGATCATACCATTGTACGAATTGATTGCGAGTATTTGTACAAATCGATTGTCATCTACAAATTGATTTAAATCGATTGCGATTATTTCACACCGATTTAAATCAATTATTTCACACCGATTTAAAGCAACAATCGCCGGCCAAGGTCGCGAAAAATGAAAATCCGGATGTTCGTTTTTTTGGGTGTACGATTTGCTCACCAGATCTGAAAATCTCGATGTTCGATCAAGACGAATAGAACCTAGACTTGTTACTGATTTTGATTTGGGTGTACAATTAACATTACCCAAAGCCGGAGGAACACAATGACGTTCAGATGCCCACTCTTATGTATCTTTCTTCTTGAGCGATTCGTCCCAAAGCTGCGTGTAGGTTTAATTAGGTTTGGTTGCGATTCAACGAGGGTTTTGTTTGATTTTGAATTTTTTTTTGTCTGTATTTGATTTTGATTTTGTTTGTGTTTGATTTTGATTTTGTTACTGACCAACCGAATGCAGTTTCGTTCGCTTTCAAAAAATCATCACCAGTTTTCACAATAGTAATATCGAGGTAGTTACCTGAGATGGATGGTGAGGTTGAGGAAAAATAAGCACGTGATTGTAGTTGTGAGATTGATAAGGGGATTGATTGTACTGATCCTGAGGTCTTCATTTGATGATAATTGATTTTGATTTTGTTTGTGAAATTGATAGAAATGGAAGAAAAGAAATTAGGGTTAGGTTATTAATTGAGGTTTGAAGTATTGTGCAGTTGAAGGAGAATGAGAAATAGTTAGGGTTTGAGGAAGAAGATGATGGTAGTTTGGTCATTTTACAAAGAGTTAACGAAAAAGTTAACAGAAGTTAGAAAATTGGATAAATTTGGCGAAAATATCAATCCGTGGGACAAAAAGATTGACCAAACTCGAAAAAAGATAAAACTGTCAAAACGCGACTACCACTGGGACAAAAACGGACAATTTCTTTATTAAAAATCAAAATAATTAACCCGCTTTCTCACTGCCGGAAGGAACCTGCCCATATCGCCGGAGTATTTCGCCTCTCAGAATCTGCCCTTATAATTCGACGGTAAACTTCGCAACATTAATCTAACCTTCATACACTTTATTAACATTATATGAATTATATGTCGTATCATTGATTAAGCACAAATTAGGTCTTTATAGTCTTCATAAAATTGTTCATTTGAGAGTAAATAGTATTGCTTATTTCAATTGCTCACATGTTACGTTCTAGCTTATGTTACGTTCAATTGCCCTTATAGTTAATTATTATTATTATTATTCAGCTGATCGATTGATGGTTATTTTGAACACACTTTTAAGCCATAAGCAAACTAACATATGTAGTTCCAAACAAATTTTTGCAAAAACTGAAAAAGATAATAAAAATGTGTTTTTTTATTCGTTTTTGACCTAATTAAACTTTAGTTCCATTTACAGTTTTATGTTTTGTACTATTTGGGTTGCAGTTTGAAAGTAGCCTACATGGATCGGGCTCTTTTGAATAGAACCTGGAAAAATGGGCGTGTAACAATGTTGGTTCTTCTTGTGTGTAAACACAACTCATTTGGATTTTATGTTTATCCAATTTTGTTTAATTACAAATTATGATTATGATGCTTACATTAATTTTTTTATGTACAGGTCCCCCATTGCACGACTTTGTGGAGTTGCCCTCATACTATTATTATTGAATCAAGATTCAAGACTAAATTTTATGAAATGAACCATGAAGTTTTTAAACTTGCACTCCTACAACACATCTTGACATACACACATAAAACATTATTGTGGTTTCAAAAATAAGGTATGAAATTTTGAAGTTTTCAAGAAAAACAACATCTTGTTTATTATATTATATTCAAATAGTTTTATTAACTAATTATTGTGTTTTTCATTAATAACTTTTCTTATATGCTTTTTAGTTTCAATCCAAATATATCATCATAATCGGTTTACTTTTATCTACATTTCGAAATAAAAAATAGTTGATTCCGAGACTAAAAAATATATTTGTTAAATAAATATCATACGATAATAAAAGTTATATCAAAATGTAAATAAAATTACACTGGTCATAAATATATATTATGAATTATTTAAAGCATTATATATAACAGTTATTAAAGAAAAACAAAATAATACGTAAATTAAATAAATTATATATTAAATAATAACGATCTACCAATCAGTTCAGGGAGTGTAAAACGGAGTTTTTTCCATGTAAAAACAAGCAGTCGTCAAACATGCAATTGGCTTCCTGATTATTGTAAGTTTGTTTGTCCCTGTTACATCAATCTAACACCTAATCTGATTTAGACACTATAAAAGAATCTGACTCACACCTTAGTCGCAGGAAGACTCTACAACCTTACACGAGTAGGGGATACTCTTGACGCAAATTACACTCGAACATTCAGAAAATATGCTTAGGAACCTTTAAAATCCTTCTCTTGTGCATTATAATATAATCGATATAATGAATGATCTCAAGACACAACTCAACAAATATGATATGGGTGCTAGGATCCCAAACGGTTTCTCTAAGATTGGCCTTTGTACTTTTGTAGGCCTCAACTTAACATTGACGTTATCAAGGTTCGAGTCCATGACATGAATGGAAATAATGTCTTACACTCTTACCTTACATTTAGTATCTGTGCTATCTTCTATAACATTCAAACGGTAGCAAGTAAATATATAAAGGCAAAGTATATCTAAAATTAACACCAAACTATGGGGTACTAGTTACTGTAATAGATAAAACTATTGAGCTACACGCATCATAATACAAATTCTTTTGAAAAACAATGCAGGTAGCTTTTTATCAAATTTGACCATGTAGATAAATAAAAAACTTGAAAGCATATTTATGAACAAAAAGAATGTCATCAAACAAACTAATAGCAGCGGTAGCATAGTCCATGGATAATATAAATACATAACTCATGTAAACATTACTGATAGTATACAAATTATACAAGTTTCACTTTGGGTATCAGTGTATAACATAATGTTTTATGAAATCAAAGATCCGTGATCAAATCTCATGGTTACTGTTGCATATGACAGAGTATTCAGTGTGTGAGTTCATGGTTGTATCCAAAGGCCACTCGTTGGTTGTAGTATCATGAAAGAGGTGTGTAATTTGGTATCTTGATCGCCAGGGCCCGCCCATAATTTACGGTGGCCCTGTGCAATAATTATAAATAGGCCCCATGAAATTTATATATTATAAAGTATTCTTCCTAGATGAAAGTTGCGAAATTCATTTCTCGTAAGTATGTTTAATGTTTCTATAGTAGGTATCTGGAATATTGCAAGTATTATAAAAAGTACTCAATGAATTCAAAAATTGCATGATGTTTTTCAATTTTTGCTATAAAGGTAAAATTAAGAAAAACAGTTTATAGAAACCCGGATTGAACTTGCGCTAAGTTGTTTAATCAAATACACAGAAACAATGCTCCAGGAAGAACTTTGTGTAATTAAAGTCACTAACTAATACATATACCCGTTTTTTGGAGGTCCTTAAAAAAGGGGGCCCTATACTGTCGAGCTGGTTGCACTTGCTCTTCACCGGGTCTGTTGATCGGAGATATGAGGGGTTTGGATGACTCTTTTAGGCACGAACTGTCATTCATGAACTATGATACACATAGTATTGATATGCTATCCTTAAGCATCTTATAAAATAAGGTTTTGATCATCTAAATTAGTGTTTAACTAAGAATGATAGCTGAAAACTAGGACTAATCAAAAAATAGTTGGATGATGTATCACACTAGACTTTAACCCATGACCATTATGTTGAGGAAAATGAGAGGGTCTATATGTATATAAAGAAGCTAGAAACTTGTTCCATATATATATGACTTCATGGGACAGACAGTAATAAAAATCATATATACCAATAACTTAATTTATATACAAACCAGCATGTCAAAATGTATTTGAACCCAAAATGTATCATACATGATAGATCCTGCTAATTATGAAGAAAGATTGAAGATGTGATTCATTAAAATTTGATGTTTTATGTAAGTCTGAGTAAGAAACATAGTATTACGCAAGATAGTCCTAACACAAGGTACAAGATTTCTTGCCTTTAATTTGTAGCCGTTTTTCTTTCTAGATTGCACTGTGATGAGATGTAGATACACACTTAGCAGCAGGTGTTACCCAAACGAGACTGTCACCATACCGCACAATTTTGGCTTTGTCAAGTAATTTTCCATACTTGACAGCATCCATCTTCAATGATCTAACATTAGATTTATTTGGGTCCTACAACGCCAATAACTTATCAGAATCTTGAGAAAGGAATTCATTATTCAACGTGAATCCAAATGGTCTTTGAACACCACAATGGTGTGGAATTACAAGTTTCTTCATCCACAAATTAGCCACCCCGTACTGATCCATCACTCATACTTCACTCTTTATCTGTAACAAGTGACATCATACAAAGCCTTCCAGTCATAAAACTCAAAACATTAAAGCAGTATGTATAATCTTGTATAGATTCTGGAAGAGATATCTCAGTGAAAGTCTCCACGCCCAAATCAAACGCTACTATTATTTGTCGATCATGATCATTAGTATAACCTAACCAACGAAGATGGCCATCATGTCCATCTACACAAACATGTTGATCATAAATGCATATACCCTTAAACAGTTTACGCATAATTGATCTCCAAAAACCCTTTCTCATGCTATAAACCTGCACTTGGAAACGATCTTCAATTCTACGCAAATAACTGACTGTCAGCTTAACAACCTTAAAATGATCCGTTTTGGGATCAAACCCGAACCCAAATTGGACATCATAACCATCGATAGAGGGCATAAGAGATGGTGAAGAGTTAATAAGGCTCTCAAAGAAGGGTTCCAAATTTTAATAACAAGATCATCAGACTTATAATATGATAAACATACTAATCAGTTAACTGAACCAACAATAGAGAAGTAACCATCACCATCTTCATATGGTAGTACTAAGTGTTTGATAAAATCATCATCAAGTTCAAGACCCCTTGATCGAATGCAGTGTGCAGTGAGTAATGGCTTACCTCCATCCTTGAATATTAAAGAGCTTCATTGTTGTTGCGGATTGCACGATCAAGGTGAGATTTTATAAATGAGGGTTGAGATAAAAAAGCATTCCAAGGTTTCGAGAGACACCTCATTTGGGCGAGCCGTTTTGCCGGTAAGAAGATGAATATGCTGCATAAAATATCATCATGAGGCCATTTTTGTTTGACAGAAGTAAACCGCAGCTTTAAAAAATAGATCTGTTTGCAGAAAATGGGTAGATTTGATATAAAATCTTCTAAAAATTTAAAAGATTTCAAGCATACCTTCTAAATTACATAATTTAGCATAAACAATGTAGAGATACACTATCCTCGATAAATATTATAAAGTGATAATTTCATTTGTCTTTTTAAAATCATTAATTTTCATATACGTCTTTATAAATTGGGAGAATTATCACTTCTTCCCTGGATATGAGTTGCCAAATAAACTGAGCTAATGTGCAAAATCAATAAAGAAAACTGTCAACTCATTACATGCTAAATAAAACAATTTACCCTATACACATGTTATTATACTTATAGTCTAGTTCTTAAATGTATGTTTTTATTTATTATTTTAGTCATTTTTATATTTACAATATCTTTTGTTTCCAAATTGACCATTATTCTTAAGAATATTTGAATAAACTACAAGGAATTATAATCTGCCTTGCATATTTAAACAGTTTTTAGTTTTCAACATAACTTTTACTTGACGATATGAATGCATATACATGAAATCATTTGCGCGACATACTTTTAACGTTTTTATCTTCTTTTAATATGATGCAAATAACTATTGACTTTATTTGTCGTTTCTAATCGATGATATATAAATATTACATGTTCTGTTTGCCACCAACCACGAAACAATTAATATGTTATAAGAAGTGTACACAATAAAATGTTTGAATCGATAATTAACTATTCGTCCCACCATTATACACTGCCATTGTTACACTATAATTTATCACTTTTTTGACATCATATAATCTGCGTACCAAATGATAGTCAATTGAACCATATCACATTGACTTTATATAACGTTAAATCCATAGTATATAAATCCTTTAAACTTCGAGAAGCATAAATCCATAGAATATAAAGATTTTCAATAAATAACTATAAATTCATAGTATATAATGCTAAATCATCAAAACTTAATACTTTTTATGTAATTATATTTTTGACCCCTTAAATATTTGATGTATTATATAAATTAAAAAAATAAACTAAATATTTTATTCTTTTATAAGAACTAAAGAGTCTATAAACTATATAAAAATATCGGCTACAATATTTTATTTATTTTATTAAAATTAAATTCATTCTACATTATAATGGGTATATAAACTATATAAAAAATCAAAAACTAGAAATTATATTCGACCCACGTCATCACGGGTCTATAAATTATATAAAAAAATCAGTAATAATATTTTATTTATTTATAAAATTTAATTCGTCCAACGTTATCGCGGGTCTATAAACTATATAAAAAAATGACCACAATATTTTATTAATTTATAAAAATTAAATTCGTCCAGTGTTATCATTTACAATAATTAAAGAGTCTATAAACTATATAAAAAATTCGGCTACAAGATTTTATTCATTTTATTACAATTAAATTCGTCCCGCGTTATAGTGAGTCTATAAACTATATAAAAAATCAACCAAATAAAAATTAAATTCAACCTATATAAAAAAATCGGTCACAATATTTTATTCATTTATAAAAATTAAATTCATCCAGCGTTATCGCGGGTCTATAACTATATAAAAAAATAACCACAATATTTTATTAATTTATAAAAATTAAATTCGTCTAGCATTATCATTTATAAGAATTAAAGAGCCTATAAACTATATAAAAAAATTGGTCACCATATTTTATTTATATATAAAAATTAAATTCGTTCGGCGTTATCGCGGGTCTATAAACTATATATAAAAATGACCACAATATTTTATTAATTTATAAAAATTAAATTCGTCCGACATTATCGCAAGTCTATAAACTAGCAACGATCAACATTTATTTCGTATAATTACACTTTCGCCCTTTAAATATTTGATGTATTTGTTTAAAATAAAAAAATAGGTCACAATATTAAAAAAAATGACTAAATATTTTGTTAATTTATAATTTATAAAAATTAAATCCGTCGAACCTTATCACCGGTCTATAAATTATATAAAAAAAATCGACCACAAATCGACTATAGTGTTTTATTAATTTATAAAAATTAAATTAATTATGCGTTATCGCGGATTTATGAGCTACTATATAATATATAATAGAATATAATCTCTCTTTACTTATAAAATAAAATCAAAATTGGGTAGTCTTTTTAAATATAAATTTTTATAAATTAAATTTGACCCTTGAATGTATTAATTATTTTAATAGATCTGTTAGAACTTCTTTTTCATAAGATGATTATTTAAATAGCAAAATTGAATGACCCATAATGATTAAACTACCCTTTAATTGTTATGGTAATGGTAATTACCCGTGGTTTAATTAAAATGCTACATCACGTATGCTTTTGATTTATACGGTTTCAAAAAATCAGGAGCAAATTTCCATCAAAACACGAACGCCTCAAAACAAACCTTCGTATTCCGGCGAATTTGGAGGCAATTTGAAGATGTCTCTACTGTTTCTCCGATTTTAGTGATGATAGTGTGATGATTTCTTATTTGAATTTGTATCTAGGGTTTTCGTTTGCAATAAAATCGTGAATGAAAGCTTTAATAATCTGAATTTGTATCTACGGTTTTCGTTTTCAGTTCAAATTATAGATGATTGGGAATTAAAGCTTTTGCTTCTTCAACTGTATATGATTTTTACTAGGTTTGATGTTTATATGTAGTTTCTACTTTTTCTTGATCTATTTTTAATCCCTAATTATTCTTTTGTTTATTTTATCAACAACTCAAAAGAATAATGAATTATGTATCAAAATTTACAGTTATATACATTAAACCAACCTCTGTATATTTAATTAGGATCAAGTAAAAATAATTGTTTTATGTATGTTCGTATTAGCAAGTCTTTTTGTTGGAAATTAGGTGTTGTAATTGAAGTGTTGACTTTGATTGTGTGGAAAATGTGGTGTTCTGAATTAGGTGTACTTGGTTAGTTGGTTGAATTTTTATTTATGAGATGATGATATAGGTTCATCTTGCTTAGATAAATATGTACCTTCTCGCCCAGGTTTGATTATTGTTATTGTTATAGTGTTAATCAGTTATAGTATGACACTTTATTTTGATTCTTGTAATGGTTTTTGGTACTTGCAGTTGATGCCAGGGGGAATGCATGTAATGATGTTGGTAGTGGCAAGCTTATCATAGTTTGATTGAAATTTTAGGATGATATAATGTCTAGACGATAAGGGTGCTTAATTTATGTTTTGTAATATTTTGGTGTAAAATGTTATCTTTAATCTTTAATCTTTAATCTTTAATCTTTAACTACATATAATACATTTTTATCATTATCTTAAAATTAGTCTCAACACAAAGAAATGTCTAAACTATCCTTGACTTAACACAAAGAAATGTCTAAACTATCCTTGACTTATTTATAGTATTTCTATTAATAAAATTATTCCCTATTCATAATTCATAATCTATTATTATATATAACTATATAATGTATAAATACAACTCTTTGTAATATAAAATAAGATAATAATTCATACAAAACACATAAAACAATTAAACAATTAGTTATTTTTTTACTATCACCACCATTACCTACCATCGTTATTTCTAATGCCGCATTGCGAAGGGTATTATTCTATTATATATAAATTATCTCTATCTATTTTTTTTAAATTAGACTCAACAATGGTTAATGTTCAAATTACCCTTAAAAATTATTAATTACTTTTCAAATGAACAGCTAATTTAAAAATTGCAACCCTTGAATTTTAAACTTTACATATTTTTAAATTAAACTTTTAATAATATAATATAAACAATAAAATATGTGAATGTTAAATTTGACTATTTATTTCAGCCATGTGCGGCACACTTGTATTCTTTTCTATATCTGTATACCCATCATATTTGTAAACCTTTGGTGATGCAAAAACCGGTAGACCCTCATGAGTCCTTCATCCCTATTTCATTTGTTTCAATTTCATTATCTTATGGAAATCATTGAATTTGGTTATGTTTTTGTTCCTATGTCCAATTCAGATTCATACCTTTTGACTTATGTAACTTTATCCACACGAGGCTTGATTACAAATGTCGATTGTAGTTATGTGAATTTGTGAATCTTTTGAGGTTCGGTCTACTTTTAAGTTGTTGATTTTGTCATTATTTCTTCATTGCTTTCATGATTCTGTAACAATTTTTGTTGATTTCATGCAGAAAATGATGGGGCAAATTGAAAGAGACAATGAAGCTTAGGGTGTTGGATTGAAAACATTTAGTCTTGGTATTCTTTCATTTTGCTTCTTAATTATTTGCATTGAAGCTTATTGTCATATTAAAGTTTAAGGTACACTCCTTTGAAGCTTTTATTAATATATAGTTTGTCGCATGTTTGGAATCTCCGTACACAATATTGATTTGTTAACATAAGTTATTTATTCTTAATAGTTAGTTGTTCATCCACTTTTAGCAGTATTAGGATTACTTTTTAATACAACTGAGGACCGATTTTGCTGAAGTTGTGGAGAAATGGCCATCAAGTTGTCACACAGTGGTACAAATTTGTTACAATTTAGTTAAAAGTTCGAAAATCTACTATTTATCAAACTGCACAAGCCTTTTCTAAACATGTTTTTCTTCCTGTTTTTAGTGGATACAACAAGTTATAAGATATGTGCATTCTGATTTTGTAGGTTCTTTATCTACGGATGGAGACATGGGTCTTAAATTTTATTGTTGCTTTCTGTTTGTAGGTAATTGTAAGGTTCAGTTCGTCTAGATACAAACATTATTTTAGACACCTTGGTGATAATAATTTTAATGGAACCAAACCAGACATGAAGGAAGGAGAATGAAACGATTTAAATGGCTTAAACCCTTTAAGCAGACATATGACTGGTTTTAGCTCATTTTTTAAATCTAAAATATGACTAAGAAAATTACCTCATTCTTTTGATTATTAGTTAATGACTTTTTTTGTTGTCTTATGTCGTTTTCTTAGTGGTTTAAAGTTCTTGATGGATTTTTGGGACATTATTGATGGATTCCTCTGATACTTACCCTGCTACTGCTGTTATAGCTCAACCTAAATATTTCGAGGTTGGTATGTAACAAACTAACAATGGGCTGGTATTAGTACTCAAACCGCTTTTCGTGGTTTTTTGTTAGAGCTCAATCTTTATTTGACCAATTTAAGTAATACTAATCACAAGGGAGGATTTACGTAGGCAAGAAGAGTAGTTAGAGCTATGAAAGGAGTTGTCAGGATTGAGGTCAAGCAGTCCAACACATGCTCAATGAAACACCGCACCAAGCCAAGCTCCTAAAAGAGGCCGAGGTAGAAACCTGTGTTGACGACCCATCACCAACCTAACTCATTTTGTCAACTCTACTTATGACATGTGCTTGGTTTACACAAGCTTTAATCTTATTGGTCTAATTGTTTTTTATTCTCTCGAAATTCTATCTGTGATTACCTAATTTTTTAATGTTCTTTTATTCAGGTGCTTTGTCTTTCTGCTGCAACCCAAAATTACCCAAGTCCTTCTTATGCAACGTTCATGGTGTGAACCTGGAAATTGGGGAACGAATGGATGCACAAAAGGAAGATGGGGTACAGAAGTTCTCAAAAGGGGCATATTTTTTGGGCAAAATGGTTTGGGCCAAGGGATACTGAGAGTTGATAATAATGGCCAAGCAAAAGAATGACCTCAATGTGATATTACGATGGTTATGGCAACGGAGAGGATGCACCAGCATTTGTACAAAAGTATCATGCAAGATTTAAGCAAACGTTTCTTAGTATGCTGTTTTAGTACCTTCTGATAATTGGGTTTCATGGTAAGTGTGTCAATTTTGACATGTTTATCTATAGATGGGTTTATTTTGGTTATGTTTTATGTCCAACCACTACTAAAAAGATACACGGGTCAAGTGGATTGAAATCTAAAGTTGCTATTTGAACGTAAATGGTATTTTCTTGTAGGAGTAACATTGTATTGTTATGGTGAATGCCCAAGTGAGTGGGAAATCAAATTTAGTTCAATTTTGTCTAAATTTTAGAACTGGTGTTGCAGTACCTTGCTCTGTGGTGTGTAATTCTTCTGTGAAAAAGCACAATTGCATATAGTTTTTATTTGATAATTTGATCA
Source organism: Logfia minima (assembly GCA_963921325.1). Lineage (NCBI taxonomy): Eukaryota > Viridiplantae > Streptophyta > Magnoliopsida > Asterales > Asteraceae > Logfia > Logfia minima. The sequence goes on along the minus strand of OY992764.1, from coordinate 6,672,644 downwards.
ACTTATTATATGTAGAAATGCTTTGTCGTGTAATTTGAGTATTTGTTAATTACTTTCTCATATTTCTATTATATAGGAAATATTCAGCACCTACTAAGCTGTTGGGCTGCTTGAGAACATCTGATAATGTCAGTATCGAGGTTGTTTGGTAACAAAAAAAGAATTGACTCTTAAAAGATGAAGGTTAGTCCTCTCATTCAGCATCTTCCTGTCGTACCCGACCCGTATCCTCTCATTTCGATGATTTCTGCTTCAAAATACAATTCTGCGAGTCCAACCAGGCTTGGAACTTTTTGCTCTTCTGGTAATTTTTTTAAGATTTATTCATATGGAAACCCATAAAGTTTATATTTTTTATCAAATGAATTTCTTTCTGTCTTTATTACAACTCCTAGCATTTGTAGACTATCACAAGGTTCCGATTGCTTTATTTGTGGTCGATTCATGAGGGCCAATATCTGCATCTTCTGTGAATCATGGGAGATCATGGGGCCTTAGTTGTAAGATTACACAGTAAGTGAATATGGATTAGCCTATTCATGAATTACTGCTATATCTTTTAAGAAAGGCAAACCTACAACCATCTCACATAGCATGTACACTCACACATATATACACATTGCCTCCCACAAGGTGAGCTTGAACGCACAATCTCTTGGTTGGTAAGCTCCTCATGCTGCTTGGCCGAATGCCCTTTGTAGTATGTTTGTGAATTATGGTCTGTTTGGCCATTGAGGAAATTCTTGCCAAGAGAAACAAGCATACATAGGTAAAACGGATTTTAATCCTCCTAAAATGTAAATTTACAAATGGCCGCTGCTTAGTATCAAAGGACTAACTAAACCCATTAGTTTATTTTGCAGATTGTATGCTAGCACTTGCCAAATTCAAAAACTGCTCCACAAGATAAAAACAACAGCACAGCAGATGCAGCATCCACACTTCTGCAGTTGTTTACTCGTGCTTAATAGGATTATACAATGTACTAATTTCAATAAATGAGCAAGTTATGATGCTTAACTTCCTGAATGGTTCCTACTCTACATGGCAATAATAGGGTAAATTTGCATAATAGGTTTTGTGTTAAATCCTATGAACTTTGTGCTGAGGATGTATTCTTTTTTTTCTTTTTTGCATTTTCATAATAGTTATTCTTCACAAAATTTAATGGAAAATAAAAAAAAAATAAAGGAATCATAATACGTATCAAACTTTGATTTACAGAAGTTAATCACTACATTTTTACAGATATGTATTAAGTTAACTACGTAACAGATCAATTGTCATTGTTCAAAATCATGGTTTTTGTTTTTGTAAGCTTCTTATGTTCATTAGTTCCAAGGTTCCAAAGTAAGTTATGGTGATCGAGTGCATTATGTCTTGAAGTTCAATTTTTAGATTCAGTAGTGTATAATTGTGGGTAGGAGACTTTTAAAAACTTATATATGTCATTGTTTACAATATGGTTTACAAACCCAAACATAATATACGAATATGAAATTATGTTTATTGAGTTTTATTTTTTTATATTGCATTATGTGAAGTAATTAGCTATTAATGGAAAAATAAATTATGTATAACTCATGCGAATTCGTAGGTTATAAACTAATTATCCAAATGTTTCTCAAAAAATATAATCATGAATTCACACGTCATAATAAACACATTAATATTTATACTATAACCAATGTTATGAGAAGTAATTATACTATAAAGGTGTGAAAACACAATAGTATGAATCTACAAGAATATAAAATTATCTAAATATATAATTATTACAAATTTTGATGTCTAACCTTGTGAAATTGCGGGTCAATAAACAATTAGATTAAATTTATACTGCAAAGTTTTGTATATAAGAATTATTAGTTTTTATGCTTTAACGGTGATGTTGTTTAAACTACATGACGATACATTCTTATCGAATAAAACTCTTTCTAACGCAGTATTATATTTTACTTAAGAGTATATTTAATATGTCGTTAATTGAAATTAAGAATTCTCATGTTTTGGACAGAATAAATGATAGTGTGACATGTTAGAAGTTAAATGTGCATGTAATCATCTAATTAATGATTGTTGCAATGTCTAGGCTAATCATCTAACTCGTGCTTAATAAGATTGTACAATGTACTAATTTCAATAAATGAGCAAGTTATGATGCTTAACTTCCCGAATGGTTCCTACTCTACATGGCAATAATAGGGTAAATTTGCATAATAGGTTTTGTGTTAAATCCTATGAACTTGTGCTGAGTATGTATTCTTTTTTTCTTTTTTGCATTTTCACAATAGTTATTCTTCACAAAATTTAATTAAAAATTAAAAAAAAATAAAAGAATCATTATACGTATTAAACCTTGATTTACAGAAGTTAATCACTACACTCTTACAGATATGTGTTAAGTTAACTATGTAACAGCTCAATTGTCATTGTTCAAAATCATGGTTTTGGACAGAATAAATGATAGTGTGACATGTTTAAACGTTTTTAATTTTTGTCTTTTTTTCATTATTAAAAGTTTCTGTCGTCTTTTTTCATTGTTAAATGTTTTCGTCATTTTTTCGTTTTTTTTTTCTTTTTGCTTTTATGCTTTTTATTTGTTTTGCCGTTTTTATGTTTTTCGTTTTTAAACATTTTTCATTTTTAAACATTTTTCGTTTTTTTCGTTCTTTCATTTTTGTCTTTTTTTTGTTGTTTTGATTTTTTCGTTTTAAAACGTTTTTCTTATTTGTTGTTTTTTGATTTTTGCCAATTTCACATTTTTTTCATTTTTCCTTTTCTAAACGTTTTCTTCATTTTTTTCATTTTTTCATTTGTCCGTTTAAACCCGAGCCCGTTTAGATCCGAACACGTTTAGACTCAAATCATTTATATCCAAACTCATTTTGACCCGGCTGCTCAAACTTGCCTACCCACCCGTTTTGACACCCTTAACTTTTGGTTAACTTGGGTAGTTTTGATAAATTTATGCGGATTAAAAAAGGGTTAATGGATATTTGCTTTAAATTCCTAAGATGCTAGAGAAACATAATATAGACCATTTATCGCGTACAATCTTCTATAATATTTTCGGTATATTAAACTTATCGTTGAAAAATAGCGATTTTATATTAGATTGTACATAAAATCAAATCTTATCTTTTAAATGAATACTTTAACGAAACTTGGTGCTTACTGCTTACGGATGGAGTAATAGTTGGTTGACTTTATTAATCAATTAATGATTTTATTCCATACCAATAAAAAGAAAGTGATATGTATATAATTCCATGATTCCCGATTCACGTTTGTATGTAAATCTAAATCTTTTTAAAAAAGGTTTTTATGCTTTAATCTTTAAATTTATATTTTCTAGATGGGAGAAAGTTCAAACAGTTTAGTTTGTTATGGTAGGTTAAGTTCAAATGAGAATGTAAATTTTAGTGAGAATGAACGAATGAATCCTAGCTATCCATTTAGCGAGAATGAAGGAATGAATTCTAACCATCCATTTAGTGAGAATGAAGGAATGAATCTTTAAATTTATATTTTCTTGTTATGATAGTAATGGTATGATTGAACATTCTTTTTTTTAATTTTAAGATTAATTTTTTTTTTATTATAAAAAAGTTATATCAAAATTATTAGAATCTTATATTATTTAGTATGTGAAAGAAAGTTAAAAAAAATATGTGATACACACTATAAATTTCTAGTATGTATCATAGTTAAAAGTTATAAAAGTTGTGATAAACAAATTTTAGTTGTATATCATATATTTAATCAATTTCGTATTATAAAGAATAAAATTATAATAATTTTGATATTATTTTTTTGCAAAAAATTATAAATGCGTTAAAATTAAAAATAAACATATTTATTTTTATCATTATCACCATAACAAACAAAATTACAATTACTCTTAAATGTGTAAATAAGGTCAAGTACTTTAATCAGTTCTACTTACACTATTACTTAGAGTCCATATTGCCATGTATGATGTATTGACTCCGATTTCACAACCACTTAAAAGTGTTTAGACAATATCAGGTTCAAAATGCTTTTTGTTACTTTCAGAATCTAATCTAAAGTATAGTATAGATACTTACTTAACAAGCAGTTTCTCCAAAACAACTCAATTTATATCTGTAATCTATATCTATCTATAACTATTATTAAGCATTTAATATTCTCTTTCTTAATTCTTAAAAACGGATATCTGAAATTACCATTTTATCCCTCAACTCATCCATTCACTTATTAATTATATAAATCATTCAATTAATATTATATTTCACATAATACATTTAAATATCTTCTTTATTCTTTTATATCACAATATTGAATTTATAATTACAATAATTTAAACTATTATAAATAATCACTTTCATTAAAGAAGTATCAATTATTATTGCATTTAGGTACCATTAAACATTTATCTCTCAATATCAACATGTGAAATCTTTACCAGCTATTGTACGCGAGATTCGACGCTAGTAGTCTCTAAATGTAATTAATTAATTTAGCTTGAAAGAAGCTCAAAATCAATTATATATATTGATCAAAACAACTCAATTTATATAGTCTCAAAATTAATTTAGTTTCTCTAAAACAACTCAATTATATAGTCTCTTAAAATAACGAATCATGTCAAGAAACTTATGATAACACGTACACATGCATGAATCTCTGACTTTATATTATATTGATCAAAACATCATGTTCTATATAAAGGGTCCAAATCAAGATCATAATCTCAACCCAACAAAACAAGTAAGCATGATTCAAACAGTTCTTGGGTTCTTGTTAGTTTCGAGTTTTGTGGTTGGGTACATGGGTGATGGGGAGTTAAAAATGAAATATTATAAGAAAAGATGTGATTCGATTTCCGTTGAAGATACAGTCAGAGATATTGTATGGAACAAAGTTGCTGTAAATCCTAATTTGGCTGCCAAGATTCTAAGGCTTCATTATCATGACTGTTTTGTTCGCGTAAGTAAATTTCTTCATCCTCATACATATACGCTTTTGGTAGCAAATAATGTTTGTTAGTCGAAAAAATGAGAACTTAAAAGTTGTTTTGTTATTGATCATACCTAACCATTTCACTTGTGCAGGGGTGTGATGGTTCAATTCTATTAGATCCTACAAACAATACTGCAACTGAAAAAACAGCATTACCCAATAGATCTCTTTCTGGCTACGACGTTATTGATGAAATAAAGACAACGTTAGAAACTGATTGCCCCAGAGTTGTTTCTTGCGCCGACATTGTTGCTTTGGCAGCTAGAGATGCTGTCTCATTTCAAGTGAGATATATATGTCATTGACAACTGCATACTTTTGTTACGTTATATGTCAAATATAACATTATAGGGCCGAAACATAGACGATTATATATTTTTCCTAACAGTTATAACAATTAATTTCGAGCATATAACTTATATCAAACAAATAGCCGTACTTTAGAACGTATATATGTTGAGTATTCTGTTATGGGATTAATACTTTTGTTTCTTAACGTATAATTTTAGTTTAAGACGGATATGTGGCCGGTTTTCACGGGAAGAAAGGACGGGATCATCTCATTGGCATCAGAAGTTGGAGCCAATTTACCATCTCCAAACGCCAATTTCACAACACTACTAGATCAATTTAGAACCAAAGGCCTAGAACTCGATGACCTTGTTACACTTTCAGGTATATAACCTTCTTTCCTAACAATCTTTGTACAATAAACATACATATATGGATGCACTCATGAATATAGTGCATCTATATCTTTTCTAGATCTTATTGTTGGTTATGTAACTCAATTTTGGAGTATCAAAATTAGGGGCACATACAATTGGGATCTCACATTGCATCCTGGTTGCAAGAAGGCTCTACAACTTTACTGGAATAGGAGACACTGATCCTACTCTTAACGCAACTTATGCACAAACACTAAAGAAAATATGTCCGAATCCGGTTATTCCATCCACTCCTCTTGAAATGGATCCTGATAGCTCTCAAATCTTTGATTCCGATTACTATAGATCTTTAAATCAACATAAAGGTCTATTTGTATCCGATGCAGCATTACTCACAAATCCACAATCGGCTCAGATAGCACAAGTATTGCAAGATCCCACAGTTTTCTTTGCACGATTTGCTCGGTCGATGGTACGAATGGGGGGTGTTGAAGTCCTTACCGATGATCAAGGAGAAATTAGGAAAAATTGTCGTGTCGTTAATGAAATATAAATGACAACTACGAAGAAAAAAGTCTTATTTTCTTTTCTGCTATTGGCATCATTTTTCCTGTAGCTTGTCAAAGATTTGGGACAAGAAAGATTATGCGAAAAATACTTGGTACATGTTTTACACCAATAAAATGTAAATGTGCTTGTTCTACCCTCCACACATTTTTGGAGGTTTTATGCGAAAGAAAATAATACAGACATTCAACACGTTTGGATCTTTGCTATCTTTTTTTCATACCCGCTAGAAACAAGATATAACACGAATCAATTTTTTGAATAACATAATACGACCATCGTAATCTTTTTTGACAAACCAATCGCTCAATTTACTACCTCTACATTTGAACTCATAAGTACGATGTTTAATCCGGTCTTTAAAGGGGTTTGCTTGCCCAAAAAACAGTACGAGTCATTAGTTATGGGTGGATTATAACGGGTCAAGCCATTTCGGGTTAAAAAATATCGGAGCGGATCGGGCCAACTCCTCAAACACTTATTTTTATATGTATATTCATAGTTTCATAATAAATGATTAAAAGATAAATAAATATTTTCAGATTATCACAAGAATTAAATGTTATTACAACAATAATTATAATTTTGTTTTAATCACCCGTTAGGAGATTTTATGCATTGTCAAGCTCAAACAATTATGTATAGTTGACAAATAGAAGTAAATCAGAGGGATTATAAATAAAATTATTTATAATACTACAAATCAAAATAATTAACCCGCTTTCTCACTACCGGAAAGAACATGCTCATATCGCCGGAGTATTTCGCCTTCCGGAATCTGCCCTTATAATTCGACGGTAAACTTCTCAACATAAATCTAACCTTCATACACTTTATTATCATTATATGAATTATATGTCATATCATTGATTAAGCACAAATTAGGTTTTTATACTCTTTATAAATTTGTTCACCTGAGAGTAAATAGTATTGCTTATTTCAACTGCTCACATGTTACGTTCTAGCTTATTTTAGAAGAAATAGTTATTTTTATTTTTATTATTATTATTTTATTATTATTTTATTATATTTTATATTTCTAGCTGATGGACTGATGTTTATTTTGAACACACTTTTAAGCCATAAGCATACTTACATCTGCAGTTCCAAACACATTTTTGCAAAAACTTAAAAAGATAATAAATGTGTTTTTTTCTATTCGTTTTTGACCTAATTAAACTTTAGTTCCTTTTACAGTTTTCTATTTTGTACTATTTGTGTTGCAGTTTGAAAGTAGCCTATATGGATTGGACTCTTTTGAATAGAACCTGGGAAAAATGGGCGTGTAACAGTGTTGGTTTTTCTGATGTGTAAACACAACTCATTTGGATTTTATGTTTATCCAATTTTTTTTAATTAAAAGTTATGATGCTTAGATTAATTTTTTTATGTACAGGTCACCCATTGAAGGCTGCTCTTCTAATCAACTATGACCCCAATGGACCTTCTCGTCTACTGTCTACAATGTGAGCTTCTCAAGTGTATTTATCAGTGTTTTTAGTAAGATATATTGTTTCTTGGCATTTTATACACTTTGGTCACAAAGTTAACATACACAAATTGCAATCAATGCAAGAACGGATGGTATTACTCAAGGTAAACTAGAAGTTTATGTTTGGATAAATTTAATTAATGATCATTTTTTCGATGATTATTGATTGTTGAACATAAGCTACCGATTGTAGTTAGTAAGTGGAATGCTGTAAAGATTAGCAATTTTTTTTTAATGAGTTAATCTCCAAAGTGGTAGTCCTAAGAAAATTTTGAAAAAATTTCAGGGAGGTAGAGAACTTTCTTATATATCCTGTTAAGCTTGGACTTAAAGATTTATTTAAGTTTTGTTGTTGGTTAATAAGTCATATCTTCTTCAACTTGATTCTCTTTTGCTTGATGGTTTCGACCTCTTGAAAGGACTTGATTTTTCTTTGCTTACGCTCATATGGAGATCATACAAATCCCGATTATTCTGTAAGACAGTCTTTGCTCTGTGTTAGTTTGTGTAACACAGATGATAAGGAATTTGCATGTGGACTTTTTCCGAGCTTGTATTGACTTGATTGGTGATAAAACGAGGGTTATAGAAGTCTTTTGTAAAGATGTTTTCATTCAATCCCAGATCTGTCAAAACATGCTAAGTAATATTAATGGTTCATTCAATTAGAAGACTTGCATGTCATCATGACTTTGCTTCAAGGTTTAAAAGCTGAAATGGTAAAGAGTTGGCTTCTTATAATAAATGACATTACAACAAATACTTTGTGTACACATGCTGATGTTGTTATATCAGTGCCACTAAGTGTCTCTTTCTTTTACCTTTTTTGCTGTCTTTTATCGGTGTTGATTCATAGTTATGTCTCGCCATAAGAAATGGTTTGAAAATGAATCTTGATGTTTGCAGTGCAGAGGAGGAGGGTATTGAAGCAGATCCTATCGAAGTGGGTGAGTTTGTAAACTTCGTCAAACGAGGCAATTACCAGAGGGAAAGCTTCTTTGTCAAGTCAAATCAATGTAAGTTATAAAAAGAGATTATAAAGGGATTGAAGCTTTACTGTCATCATAATTCACCATAGGATGTAGCCACTAAATAGGCACACTACTCTATCTGGTTTCTGCACATGAAGTTCACAAATACTTTCTTTGGTTACCACAAATTTTTGCATATAAAACTTTTCCAATTGAAATTTTTTTCTTTGTCAATTGCATCTCTTCATCCTTATCCTCATACTAGGGGATAGAGGACAAGAGGCATGTGTGATTTGCTTTTTGAAATATGCTTTTGTAGCTCACAAGGGAACGAACTCACGTTTTGTAGCGGAATCCAAATAATCAAGAACACATTTTTTGTCCAACAAAAAAGAACATTTTAAAAGGTTTTTTGTCCAACACAATACATTCACAAACTCATAAAAAAGCTTTTTGGACAATAACACATTGTTTGCAAACCTATTGAAAAAGCCTAAACTTCTCACTGGAGATGCTCACTTTGTAACGATTTGATTTGCTTTTTTGTCTATTTAATGAGTTTTTTAGTTTTCAAATGTCACTTACTTAATTTCTTTTTAATTTAATTTGAATCTTGTCACATCAAATTTGGCACAAAATGAGATGATAAATAATGTGACATTAAATATTTATACAATTATAGTGACATAGTTGAAATAACAAAGACATTTCATAATTTCCCCTCATTCCTACCGCGACTCTCACATATCAAAAACCTCAATCAAAACATACTATAAATGATAAGAATAAGCAAACTATAATGATATCAATGTTAAGAAATATAAATAAAACCTTATCATTTATCTACTTTCGATTGTACATACACGTGAGGTAGGTTGTAGGATTGCCTAAAAAGAAAAAGAAAGTCAAGAAATATAAATAAAACCAATCACTTATCATCTATATATTATTTATCTACTTTCGAGCGTACATATATACATGATAGGTTGTAAGATTGCCTAAAAGAAAAAAAAAATAAGAAATACAAATAAAACAAATCATTTATAACCAATATATCATTTATTCATTTATCTACTTTATATGATGTATGATTTGAGATTGAATAGTGTGCGTGATATGAAAGAATATGAAACTGAGGATAACTGCTATTACACACACTTACACAAATTAATAGCAAAAGGCTTATGAAGTGTTACCATAATCAACTATGACTAGGCTATATATACTACTTTGACTAGACAAATGCATTTATCCCTAGCTATGTATACAATCTATAATTTTAGATTCCAACAATCTTCCCCTGATTGTAAATGTTGGTCGGATTATCTTCAATTCAGGTTTACAACTTTTAAGCTTGACTTGATTTAAAGCACATGATTTTTCAGTTGTCAGCTTAACAACACAAGCATGTTCTTTCCAATATTTCTCTTTCCAATTTTCCGTAAGGAAAACTTTTTTAGCTTCCTTTTCTCCGCGATGAACATCTTTTTTCTCATAATAGTCGGAAGTTTTTTGAACACTTTCAATTGAACTTTCAATTTTGTCCTTTGTCATCGTAAGAATGTTGCTTAAATGGATCTTTTAATATTTAAAATTTGAAGTTTTAAAGAATCCTTTTCTTTTTAAAATGCGTTGATCGAAAATTTGAATTTTATCCTTATGAAATTTTCCCTCCAAAATTTTTAAATTTTTTTCCGATTAAAAATAAAAAATTTATCGAACCAAAATTATACAAATTGTACGCTTAAAATTAAAATTTGACTTTTTTGTTTTGGTTTTAACTTCTCAAACTGATACACGAGAGTTCTTTCCAAACTGATACACAATAAACGTCACTTATAACTCTGACTACCGAGATCAGATCAGACTACTGAGATGCGACTTGCGAGTTCGAATAACTCTGACTACTGAGATTAGATCAGACTACTGAGATGAACTTGCGAGCTCGAATACCTCTGACTACCGAGATCTTACAAGTCTCGTGAGCTCGAATTCACCTGTGTAGCTTCCTTATGGGAGATCCGTTATGCGAGATCAACTATCAAGATCAGTTATGCGAGCTCGATATCAATGCGAGTTCAATAACTAGCGAGATCTAATATGCGAGTGCGATAGTTGATGCGAGATCAAGACTTAAAATACAATGAATGCGAGATCACCACCCTGTTCTTCCCGGTCTGAATAACTGTTCTTCCTGTACAGTAACTACTACTATCCAAAAATTTCAATTCACACATAATTGATTTTTGAGTTTGATAATTACACCAATTGATTCCAAATCAAAGATAGATACAATTCCTCTGTTGAATTTGAATATCACGTCGTTAATCACTCTAATTTTGTAAATGACAGACCGTACACTTCAAGAACCCAATTTCACCAAAATTTGCTCAAATTAAGCCTTTTTCACTTGAATTTGTTTAATCAATTGTTTGTGAACTCAAATACCAATGCTCTGATACCAATTGTAATTGTAATGATTTAACTCGAGTTTATTGAGAATAGCAGGATTATTGATTGAATATAACGTATGAATATTGAGAGAGTAAGTAACTGTTGTTAACTGCCAATACACATACATACACGGATTAATATCAAAAGGCTTATGAGGTGTTACCGTAATCAACTATGACTAGCCTATATATACTACTTTGACCAGACGCATGCATGTAGCCCTAACAATGTTAGTAATCTCTTCCAAAATGCACATCCAAAGATAACATAAGATGCTATACCATCTTTACGGGAATTTCCTAACTGGTTTTGTTGGCAGATGTTGTTACATCAATACATGAGAATTGGTTTTGTGGAAGGTGCATGAACACTTCAAAGCCTGCTGGTGAAGGAGCAATAGTGTATAAGACACCATCATTCCTCTTTGTTACACTGTAAGAAAACATATTTCACCTCTTCTTTCCTTACATTAGAGGTGTCAAAATGGGCGGGTCTGGTTATGGAGCCAAACAGTTAAACATTCATGGGCAGTTTCGAACCGGTCAGGTCAGATTAACCTGAAACACTTGTCAAAAAAAATTTAAACAAACAATTACTATGTATAGCTACAAAGATTATATTAACATTGTAGTAATCTAAATTTCTGACCAAGATCTTAGGTGGTTTTACATTTTGGGCAACTTTCAAATTATTTGACCCATTCCCTTTTTAGCTAATCTTTTTTTACCTGTTTGACTTGTCACTGATAAACCACAACCCAAACGTTTGGTTTAAAGGGTGTATTTTTTAGCATTCTCTAGATGACGAAATAGACCCCCACTAGTCCAGCATCTACCTATTCATAAGTGAATGAGTTGTAATGACAACTTATACGTAATCATTATTGAGCTTATCCTTCTAAGATGCAATTTTTTTTTTCCTTTTGTTTTGCAATGAGCTGCTACAGATATGATGGCTCCATTGGTGCAGCATCTCGTGTGATGGCTGCAGTTGATCGTTTTGTATGGCAGTTGGAACGAAGAAATCTTTGATAGTGTACAGCCAGATGGTACTTTATTCTTTCTTTGTGGTGTTCTAGATGGTATCTGTTAGATATGGAAATGTTTGACTCTTTTATGCATGAATAGGTCGATCTGGGTTAGGTCAAATTGGCTACATCAAAGAATAGTCAACTTAATCCATGTGAGTCCTTAGAGCTCTGTTTATGTCAATTAGATCATTCTTTAATCTACTTCGTCAATAGTGGCTTGTCTATTTAGGTTGTTAATGCTTCTTAGTTTTGTAGCTGTACTTGGTCTATTTTCTATTCAGTCTGCTTATTGTATCACATGTGTAATTGCATCAATACAGATCCATCAATCCTGAAACAAACCAAATCTATTTAGACCCATCTCTCTTTCCAATCACTATAAGTTTGTGGATCGCAACACACAACATGTCGAACAACACATGTTTGTTGAATTCTTGGTATGTCAATTCGTCTAATACAAAGTACACATCTAATTTGAGTAACATATTCTTTTCGATTATTTGAGCAAATCGAAAGAATTGTGATTCCTCTTCTAGTCCAAGAACAGTGATTTTGTTTATATGTTTTTTTTCCCTCGAATTCTTCAGTCATATATTTCAAGTTTTCAACTGATTGTTGACAATATACGTTCAAAAATTATCTATTATAAAATATGAATCTGGTATGAATTTAAGCCAACTATATTTATGATATAATACGGTATTTTGATTTCCCTGCTAAAATATTTATTAGTACCTTAATTGGCTTCACATTTTTATTATTATTAAAATTTACTTTCTCTCTTGGACTTATTTAATCTGCCACATATATTTTCTTTGTTAACGTATTACAATAAAGTTATATATAGTTTTCATTTTTTTACTTATTTCATCACTTTTTTTTAACGTATCAATAATTTTCTACAAATTTATCTAATTTTATACAAAATCATCTAATTTTAATTTCTAAAATCACGCAGTCTATATGACGTTACACCCAATAATAATTTTGTTTGTACTTATTGATATACATACAATGTATAAAAGTTATTGTCCTACTTAAAATAAAAAAATATCATTAAATGTGTATAACAAATAATTTTTAAATATATGTAAATTTATATTCACTCGGGGATTGACATCTAGCATGTTGCACCGGCATTGTTGCAATCAACATACTTAATTGAATTAAAAATTTATAACCACTAATTATTTAAGTTTTTCTATTAAATTATATATTTTTATCGTGTAAGTGTTTATGCTTACATAATATTCCATATAAATTAACATTTATAACAACCAAATAAATAGTGTTAAATTAAAAATTTACACAAATCTTACACTATATACCTTGTAAAATAATATTTTAGAATTTTAATATACATATTATCATAAATATATCATTTATCTATCTTAAATTGTGTTTATATTATATAAATTTGAATGTACTAAATAATTTTTAGGTTCATACGTTGAGATAATTTTGAGACTTGTTTCACACATCTATCCAGTGTAGTTTACTGATTCCACCAGATGTTCCTATTGAAATTTAAAAAAAGTTAATCACCTATCATTTATATATATATATATATATATATATTTTTATCTACTTTGAATTGTACATATATATGAGATAGGTTGTGAGATTGAAAAAAAAATGTGTCTAGTCTATCTTGTCAATACACTAGTTTCATGTTACCTTTCTATTGACATGATTTAGTTTATAAGACTTTGAACTTACTGAATAATTTTTGAATTTATACTTTAAGATAATTTGATACTTTTGTTAGGTACATATCAAACATATCATATATTTATTTGTATAATAATGTAAGATATACTGTGACTACAATGCAATAATATTAAGAAATTTAAATAAAATAAATAATTAATCATTTATATATTTTGAACTGTATATATATGTGAAATAATTAGTAAAAAATATAATAATATTATTGAAATTTTTAAAAAATAAATCACTTATTATTTATATACTTTAAATTGTATTTGTATATATACATGAAACAAAAAATGATTATTGTTCACTGACTTGAAAATGTATATACAGGTAATATCATATATAGATTCTACTTATTTACAGTATTTATTTATTTTTCATCAATCAATTATCTTAGATGAAATAAAAATAAAATAAAATAAACCATGCAAGTATGTAACGGTTATATTTTTATCTTTACTCTGAATTTATGCATAATCTCCACCGCCTCCAACTTCTTATTCCCATTTCCTAATTTTTGGTTATACCCAATTACAACCAAACCCTAGGTCCTTTTCTTTAAAGGCAAAACCTTCTTTATCTCTTTACATTACGTCATTCCTATTAATCTATACATACATATATGTCTCTCTACGTATACGTAGACATAATAATCATAAACAATAATATATAATTTTTACTGTTTTTACTTACATCTGTTGCAATAAACAAACAACAAACTAGTGGTTACTGGAAGGACGATGAGTGGCAGCGTATCGGTGGCGTTGAGAGGAGGCGGTGAAGATGTGTACCGGCCGCCGTTCACGGTGGTGCAATGGCAGGAGCTGGAACATCAAGCTTTAATCTATAAATACATGGTTGCAGGAGTGCCTGTTCCTTCTGACCTAGTTTTGCCAATTAGAAGGAGCTTAGAAGCTTTATCCGATAGGTTTTTTAAACAATCTAACTGTAAGTTAGTTCCATCTTTTGATCTTTTGCTACTGCCAGATTTTCATTTATCATTTTTTTTTGTTTACATATTTGTTGCAGTTTGATTTTGTTTTTTTGTTGAGAAATGATATGCTTGATGATTTTCTATTGAATAGTTAAATAGATTAAGATTATTGCAACAGTTTATATTGGAGGTTGGAATAAGCCTCTTTGAAATTTACTAGTTTAAGTTGAAGCATCTAGTGAGCTGTAGTAAATAACGATTATATATCATTATGTTGCTGTATGAGATGTTTGTGTATTTGTTAGGGAATTTCATAAGAAATAAGGCAAACCTGCAAGAAAGTACAATGCAGTATTCATTTTTTTTAATGATATACGCTAAGTACTTATTTGAAGATTTAACTTACCAAAGTATGTAGTTTGTTGCATTAAGAGGTAAAAAGACGGAATTTATGTTACATTGAATGATTAAGCCTTAAGAGAAGTACTTTATGTATGTGTATATACGGATATACCTATATATATGCTAGAATTGAATACTACATTGCATTTTCTTGCTGTCTGCACCAATGGTTATAAGTTATAGTTTATTTCTTGTTAAAGACTTCTACTTTGTGATGCTTCATATCTAGTTTAAATCATGACGCTATGTTTGTGGGTTCAATATCAGATGGATTTTTTTTTTTATAATTACAAAATGTCAAGATATTTGCATCCACACATCTAAATTCAACTGACATTTTCTGGAGGAGTTCGACTGTTGTTTCCTAAGTGCATATTCTTTAGTTTATCGATCTTTGAGACTTTGAAACTAATTCAGGTTAACTGATTTAGATGCCTGTTGTAGATGCTGTTCTTTCTCACTTACATCTCTTGTATTTCTTCTTCATATGCATAAAGTTTCCTTGTTTTATCCGCAT
The DNA here is from genome assembly GCA_963921325.1 of Logfia minima. NCBI lineage: Eukaryota > Viridiplantae > Streptophyta > Magnoliopsida > Asterales > Asteraceae > Logfia > Logfia minima. The sequence continues at coordinate 6,656,886 of OY992764.1, read as the reverse complement.
TACTTATGCTCGCTTTCAAATTTTATCAAGCGGTGGGCTATTGTTCATATTATGGGAAGAAGTTTGATCCTGAGCCTGGAAGATGTCGGAGGACAGATGGTAAGAAATGGAGATGCTCCAAAGATGCGTATCATGAATCAAAATACTGTGAGCGGCACATGAACCGTGGCCGTAACCGTTCAAGAAAGCCTGTGGAATCTCAATCATCTTCTCAGTCGTTATCGACTGCGATGTCTCGTGTTGGTACTGTGAACAGTACTGGCAGTGGTAAGGGGAGCTTACAGAATATTAGCAGTGCAAGTCAATTGTTGTATTCCTTTAGTAATTCGGGGAGTCTTGATTTTGGAAGCAATGTGTCAAAGTTGCAGCTGGATACTGGTCCGTACGTGATCAACAGCAGAAATCTTAGGTACTTCATTTTTCTTCATTCCAGGATAATTTGTGAGAGTGTTTCTCATTAAAAAAATGCTGTTTATGAAAATTGCAACATTTGGCTGTTGACATAGTTTGATAAGTGGTAGATAGAAGTGGAAGTTTTGACACATTTACCTGAAAATGAGTTGAGTTGTGTTATGCTTTATCTTCTAATGGGCCTGATGGGTAACACGTAGCTAAAAATAAAATGGTTTAGAAGTCGCCATAGTGTATCTAAATGCTTACGAACTCCTAAATTGCTTTATTTTGAAAGAGTTAGATTTATATTTAATTTAATTAGTATATATTCTGTAATTATAATTAGTACATCAACTCTTTAAAAAAAATTGTAATACGGGCGTTGATGGTGTTAACCTGATCAAATTTGAAATTATCCTTTTTGACCTGTTACTAAACCTGCCCATGTTGCAACCTGTATCATTGGACCATGAAACAAATGCATAGAATCCCTTCTGTGTCCTCTCATACCTAGTCATACATTAGATGGATCTGTGGATCAGAATCAGTAGCATTAGTAGTTTTGTGATAGACAACTAGTTGACTTCTGCCTTGGCAACTTGCCAAAAATGAGTAGTACTAAATCCACGTATTTCTCTATTCACACGTGTTATTAGAATTTACTCTTTTTAAATATGGTGCAATGAATGTGTTGTATTTTCTGTTCTTTTTATCTTTATTAGCTATCTTTTGCTTTAAGCTACATTGAATTTCAGTTTTCCGATAATGCTTAATGGTTTGAAACATTGCACAATTTCTATGTTTTAAATGATTGTTTTACTGTACAAAGATGTGAAGAGATTTTTCATTATGTGCGATTAACAAATTACTTGGATTAAAAGTTTATCTCCTCACTGAGTTTGAATATCATTTGTATATAATGTATCATAAATTACATAGTTGGTTTATCTTAGCGTCTTGAATATTTAATGAGGAATATTAACGGGTATAAGGTACCTTAGACTCCTTTTGCTTTTGTTTTGGACGGAGTGTATATTATTTACTGCTTACACTTCAATATGACCTACATAAAATAATCATTGCCTTTTAAAATACTACAATTATTATTATTCTGTTTTTGTTCATTCATTCAAAAACTTTTTGTTTCTGATCTTAGTATGGTGGAAGATGTTGATATAATTCAGTGACAATTTGTGCTTCTAGTTTCATATCGTATAAGCTAATAATGACACTGTGACAGTGTTACCAAGTACTTATATAGTTATAATTCCAAACACCGAATTAAGTGTGCTTCTTGTCAATGCCTTAATTAAAATGAGATGCATCTTGATATGCAGCTATTCTCAAGGGTTGACCATCAATGTTGATGGTCAAAGTTACCCTTCTGGAGGAGACGTGAGAGGTCTTGGCAATCTAGACAATTGGGGTCTGTTGTCTTCTCAAGTTCCAACAAATTCCTTATTGAAGCCAATGAAGGATTCATACTTACAAAGCAACTCCCTGCAGCTAAACATGGGAAATACTTTTAACCCCATGGTTGGTGGTACCTCTATGTCAAAAGAAAGGCAACAACATTACTTTTTTGGTTGTGACATCGGCTCACAAGAGCAGGTAAAGGATGATCAGCATTCAATGCTCCCATTTTTTAACGAGTGCCCAAAAGCCAAAGAAGCATGGCCCAATCTTGATGCTGCGACTCAGTTGTAATGCTTGCCCTCTTAATGGTGCGTCTTCATACATGTGTCTTAGAGGTGGCAAATGGGGTGGTTGGGTAGCAAGTTCAGGTCAAAATGGGTAATTTTTTGTAGGGGTCAGAATGAGTCATAATGATTACAACATTTTTATTAATTCGATAATAATCAATTTTCTAAAATATTGTTTTACAAGGTTTTGTGCATTAAACATTACAATTTGGTGATTTTCTGTCTGACCCATCTGACCATTTTCTGTTGGAGATAAAACACAACCTGAATGTGTCACTCTATTAGAACAGACCTAACTCCTGATACCTTTTTTTTTTTTTTTTTATCATGTGCAGATGCTTAAGAAAAGCTGCGTGCTATCATGGAGCAAGCTGTGGGATAGTGTTGTATGATCTACACTTGTATCAGGTTCGCCCAACTTCTGAATCTGGTTGTAACCTTTATTCTTTTGGTCCTTATGTTAGCTTTCTTGTGGCCAAACAACTGTCAAAATGTTTGTTCAAGTGTCCTATAATCTGAAATAAATGTTTGGCTTTTGTTAAATGACACTACAGCTTATTGGCATTTTAATAAACCGCAGATCACTGATAACTTCAGTCCAACTACTTGAAAAGGTGTCGAATTTGGTTAGTCTTGGGTTATATTGGTTCTAATTAAAAAAACTTCCGTTTGGTTTAAATGGGTTAAAAGTCACCAAATGTTTGATAGTTCAAACCTCTTACATCGGTTTTATTCATTAATTTGATATTATATTCTAAATATAGTTGTTATCATATGAAAGTCATGAATTAGTTATGAAAATAGAAAAAGAACAATGTTGACAGGTCAACCAAACCCAACCCAACCCAAACCGGCTTTGTTACTCGTATAAAAAATGTGTTCTGGGCTGTTACTCGATGTCTCTAGCCCTCTCATTTTACGTCCTCTAGTTTGTAGCAAAAGATGCTTTTAAGTACATATGTCAAGTCATCGAATTAACATTTTGGAAAATCCCAAGGGAGCATCCATCACCTCTCCCCACAACTTGCAGAACCAAGGGCCTAGTGCCCAAAGTTTATACCTGGTGTGCCAAAATACCACAAATACTATACTATATTATTATGATAATAACATAACCTGTGTTATGAATAAATTGATTTAGGAGGTTTTGTATGCCTTCGGAAAGGATTAGAAAAAAATCAGTTTGGTTATCTTCAACTTGTTTGCCTTTATTTAATGATCTTTTGTTCTAGCGACATTTCGTTATTTTACCTACGTAGCACCCAAATGATTTAAGATGACAAGTTCATTACGTAGGGCCGTGTATTGTTATATGTTATATTTGAGAGGTTTCAAAGTAAAGGTACCATGTATTTTAAAACCATATATTATATAAATGACAATAAACAAGTATAAGATGCTAACTATGATTTAACTTCTTATGTACTCTAAAATAGTAGTATAAAAGTATAAACTAATTAAAAGCGATGAGTGTTATTTGACAGAGGATGTGTAAAATCAAAGTTAGTTGCACGGGGTGCTTTACTTAAGGCCAAGCAATTAGCTGTAAGGACCCTTTAATTGTTGAATACGCACCTTTTTTAGATAAACAAAAGTATAGGGGTGAGACTTGCACAAGTCAAAAGTTTCTTTATTTTACATAAAAACCCCCACAATCTGCCTAATTTCACTTTTCGTACTCCACTTGTGCAGCTAGTCAACTTCACAAATCCAATGCGTCCAATATCAGGCAAATAGCCACTAACCAATGTTTGACTTCTTTATTTTATTATTGAAATCAGTATCGCGATTACAACTTTTCCAAATGAAATCTATTACAAGTTGAATAACGAACAAGATTAACTAATTCTTATCGTTTATAACAATTTATTAAAATTATCAATGGATTTCATAGTTGTTCATAATTCTTTCTATTATGATGTTTTGGTGGTATTTATTTACTTTTAACTATTCTTTCCATAGCACCTTTCATGACCTTTATATTTTTTTTATCGGTAATCGTGTAACCTAACATACAATAAGTTGTAGGAGTAAACCATTAAGGTTCCATCTTAGTTCCATTTTAGCTTATAAGGTTCTGTTAATTTACTTGAAATAGTAGCTTACTTTAGTTTTCCATTGGTTGATAGTGATTTTCTGAATTTTAATTATTGCAATTATGTTATCAATTGATAACTAAATGGTTGAGTAACTTCTCTTTAGTAAAATTTCTAAAAACAAAAAAGAAACATTTGATTTATTTATATAGAAAGATACATATCTTAAAATAAAATAAGTACGCTTATGTATATTAAATATTATTAATATTAATTATTAATAGTACAAGTCGAGAGATAAATGTGTGTGTGTATATTTAAAATGAATAGATTAATATTAATTAAGTAAGTATTAGTATTACAAGTCAAAGAGGAAAGTGTGAGTCACAAGTATATACTCCGTACTATATACATCCAAGTTCCCAAAAAAGCGAGAGAAAATAACTTGAAAAAGCATATATATAAAAAGCACTTAATTAAGTGCATGCATACCTTCCCACCCTTGTCTATATTCCCAGAGAACCATGTTCGCAACTACGAAAGCTAGACCGGTTTACCTCAAAAAGACTTCACCTCCTTCACCACCCAAAACCACCACCACCCCCATGGCCCTCACCACCTCCACCAAACCCAAAAGGCCCAATTGCTCTATCCGATATAGTTTAGCCACAACCCTCTTTTGTGTCATCCTTTTCACCATCCCAACCCTCTTACTTCTCCACACACCTCCTCCTACTATTTTCAAAACCTTTTCCACCGCCGCTTCTTTCTCGGGGGACCTACGGTCAGCTGAGTTCTCGTGGAACCATTTAAGCTTCTCATCAGACATCCCTCCACCTGTTGCTCTCAAAATAGCCGTTTTCACTAGAAAATGGCCAGTTGGGACAATTCCCGGAGGGATGGAACGTCACGCTTATACTTTACACATGGCTTTAGCCACTCGTGGACACGAGATCCATATCTTCACTTCTCCACCACATGAAGATATTAGTTTGATGAATATGAAAAAAGCCACCAACGACCCAATTGTGCATTTTCATGATGGTGAGCCGGGTGAATGGCATTATAACAAGGCATGGGAACAATATGAGGTGGAGAACGGAAAACGTCACTTTGACGTTATCCATACCGAGAGTGTAGCTTTGCCTCATTATAAAGCAAGAAATATCCCCAATCTTGCAGTTTCGTGGCATGGAATTGCACTAGAAAGCGTTTCGTCTAGTATCTATCAAGATTTATTAAGACGGCCTGATGAGCAAATGTCTCAATCCTTTAATAAGAGTTTACAAGTCATGATCCCAAAAGTCTTGAACGAAATCCGATTCTTTAGAAACTACAAACATCATATTGCTACTAGCGACAGTTGCGGAGAAATGCTTAGAGATGTCTACCAAATCCCAAGTAAACGAGTACATGTAATAGTGAACGGTGTAAACCAGGATGATTTTCGAGAAGATCCTGAATTAGGGAAAAAGTTTAGATCCAAAATTGGTGTACCACAAAATGCAAGTGTACTCTTAGGGGTGGCTGGGAGACTAGTGAAAGATAAAGGACACCCTTTACTATACGAAGCCTTTGCAAAACTAATAAAAAAGTACAAAAATGTGTATTTGGTGGTGGCTGGGGCTGGACCATGGCAACAAAGATACTTGGAGTTAGGGTCACAAGTCATAGTGGTGGGGTCCATGAGCCCTTCAGAGCTTCGCGGGTTTTATAATGGGATCGATATTTTTGCGAACCCGACTCTTAGACCACAAGGGCTTGATTTGACCCTCATGGAAGCTATGATGGCTGGGAAGCCTATTATGACTTCAAGGTTTCCGAGCATCAAAGGGACTATTCTTGTTGATGATGAGTACGGTTTTATGTTTTCGCCAAATGTTGAGTCCTTGTTTGAGGCATTGGAGATGGTAGTGGCAGAAGGTCCTAAAAGACTTGTTCAACGAGGAAAGGCATTACAGAGATTTGCAGTATCAATGTTTACAGCTCGGAAAATGGCATTAGCGTACGAGAGGTTGTTTCTTTGTATAAAGAACGAAAGGTTTTGTATATACCCTTAGATTGCTGTATCTTATTCCATTTCTTGATGATTCTATTAGGTTTCTAGTAACGTTTATGGCTGTGCTAAATCACAGCCCTCCATCCCTCTCTCATATTGTAATAATATAATATATGAAGGGTTTATTATTCGGTTATGTATCGAACTTTACATTTTTTACTATTGTATGTAACCACCTTTCAAAAGGGCTATTGTATGTATCGAACTTTGCAATTTCGTATATTGTATGTAACGGGTGATCAGATGAATAGGTACCCGGTTTTTTCTCTTGAAAAAGTTCTATTGTATGTATCGAACTTTCTAAAAGTGTCTATTGTATGTATCGAACTTTGTAAAAATGTCTATTATATGTATCGAAACCGGTGGTTTCCAATTATCCGGTCACCCGTTACATACAATATACGAAATTGTAATGTTCAATACATACAATAGCACTTTTGAAAGATGGTTACATACATTAATAAAAAATGTAAAGTTCGATACATAACCAAATAATAAACCCATATATGAATGATGAATGCATGTTAACTCTTTAAATTTAAAAATAATTGAGGTATATATCATTTTAAGGTTGTTTACATTTCTAGTTATTTATATGTTTTGTGTTGGAAGATGAATTATCTAAATAATAAACATTTTTAATTGATAGATGTAACTATAAGTTTTGATTATTGTTTAAAAAAAAAAAATTGTTGAGTTAGATATGTGTTAAATTTTGAGATCTGGTGAGAAATGAATTAATATTATTTAAATGATAAATTCTCTTAGTTAATTGACATAATCATAACTTTTAACTATTTTCATAAATTTTGATAAAAATTTTACAGAATTTTTCTTGAGTTAGATGTGTTAAATTTTGAAATAGTGCAATGAATTAATGTTATTTAAATGATATATAAATTTTGTTTGTTAATTGACATAATTATAACTTTTGATTATTTAGTTAAAGAATACTTCTATATTAATGATGTGTAAAATTTGAAGTGTACAAGTGACAACAAAATTTTAAAGACATTTGTTTTATTTTTTTAATGTTTTTCTTGAATAATTAATATTTAAAGTGTCATGTATTAACCTTTTAAGTGATGAAGTGTATTAATTTTAAGTCATCTCTTAGTTAATATGGTTTTCTTTGAAAAGGAAGAAGAAATAAAAAAAAAAGGAAAAAATGTCTCTTGCAAGATTCGAACTTAGGTTTCTAGATTGTAAGGCAGGGAGACATATCAGCCTAGTACCTAACCTTTGTTATTAACTTTGTAATATCTATAATATATATTTTAAAAATACGTGAATATTATACATGTCTAACTCCGAGAACTGCTATAGTAAAATATTGAAAATAGTTAAAAACATGATACCTTATTGTTTCTATAGAGATTTAAACTTACAAACTTCATGGTGGTAAAGATCCAATGTTACAATTTGTTTCCATTAATTGAATCCTTAAAGTATTGGTTTCTTTTTTTTTTCTTTTTTTCCTTTTTCAAGTAATTGTATCAATAAAGTATTAAAATGAGAAAGTATTACATAAATAAGAATGCTATATAATTTTCCTAAGCATGTACTTTACATCCATTGCTCTGAGTGGTATCGATTCGTTTGCACTGAGAACTGATTTGGTCCCAAACTAGAACTAAATTGAACACAATTAGGGGATCTTTAGTTTGAAAATTTGTTATTTGAGACATCGTTTTTTAAGTTCAAAATTTGCTTATTATTTTCATAAAGACCAGTTCGTTTATGGTTTCAGGCCAGACCGAACCCAAGAATCAGAATTTTAAAATATCTTGAACCAAGAACTGACTAAAAATCGGTATTTAATACGGCTTGCGAATCAAACCAAAATCGGCTATTTGGGTACAGAGGCACAGAGCAGATCAACTTGTTTGGTTCTGCTAGTGTAGACCTACTTTTGGACACCCCTGTATTCATTCAAGAAAGTTCCAACATATGAACTAACTAAGATAGGTTTCACCAGTCTCAATCATTCTATTTATGGAAACATGACAAATATGTACACATTCTGCCTACCATAAACGTTCTTACCTATGGGAGAATGAAACTATTGTTGCCTGTCCACTGAAGCACAGTTGAAAACTAACAGGATATAGCTACATAATCGTCATGATACTATAGTCATACGATTATGCTCAGATCTATCATAAGCATGCCGAGTTCTTAGGTACAACAACACAGTTGAAACTAGTCCCAAAACTGAAAGACAACCCCATAAAACAAAAGTTGCAAAATAGCAGCTTTTTCCCATACAAACTAAAGACTTCATTAATGAAGTCGAATTGTTATCATAAACAATGGCTGAAAGAAGGCCATAAATGACTGATCCAGCTGGGATATTTGTGATGAGAATGTTGTGATTTACACCGACACTCTTAGGTCCAAAAAGATCGGATGTTATAGACACAGCTGCTGAGAAAATGAATCCCGAGCATAACCCGATAAGGCAAGTTCCAATCTGAAGTGGTGTTGGCACTAGTGCCACCACTAGCCATCCAGTCCTTGCCAAGTACAACTTCCTACACAGATGGATAAAGCAAATTGTTATGCAAGGATTAGAGGTGGAAATATGAACGGGTCGGGTTGACCAGGTAACTGGTCAATATAGTTTGCTCCAGATGACCAATTTTGGTACATGTCAAAATGCATTGTTGGGTTGACCCGAAACACCTTTTCTTGTTAACTATGTTTTCTATGAATAGTTAGCGCGGTAAATATGACTTCAAAACTTCTATTATTTCAATAGTAAATGTAAATTTTGGAATGAAATGCTTTAGCAGATTCACACTTAGAAATACGTGTACTGACCCACTCAAACTCATTTGACCCATTTACATTTAAGCCTATCTTTCGAATATACCTGTTTACCCATCGCACAACATGCAGTGTAAATTAAACCATTCGTAAGTAAAATAGGTTGAAATTGCCATCTCTAGCAAAGATTAGTTGCATATGTAACTAGTCATAGAGAGAGTCTTTATCTCTCTTGAACTATTGAAATAACGTAGCGGATATACTTACGTTTTCAAGACATCAGGTGTTGCTGAAAGTAACCGCCCAAAAAATGAGAAAGATGAATACAGCGTGATGAGGGTAGATGTACTCGAATCTAAACCAAGTGATTGTGCAATCTGGCCTTGATTGTTACTGTAAACTAGCCCAATTGTTCCACCACAAAAGTATGCAAAATAATATAACCAAAAATCAATCCTACAAAGGAGCCTCTTAACATCATGTTCTTCCTCAAGCATTCCCAATCTATCGCTCTTCATCAACATGTGCCAACATCCTTTTGTATCATTTTTGTTATCAACTTATCATCATTGGATACAACTAATTAGCATCATCACTACCATAATTGAGCTCTTGATAGTCATCATCGTCATCAAGAAGAAAAAAACTTGATCTGCTGACAAGAATTTTCGGGTATATATTAATGTTAAACCAGCTTCTAGCATATGCCATACCAGGGATTGCTAATGGGAGAATAAGTAGTAAACAATGTTTGACTTCTTTATTTTATTATTGAAATCAGTATTTTGATTACAACTTTTCCAAATGAAATCTATTACAAGTTGAATAACGAACAAGATTAACTAATTTTTATCGTTTATAACAATTTATTAAAATTATCAATGCATTTAATAGTTGTTCGTAATTCTTTCTATTATGATGTCTTTTTCGTTTTGATGGTATTTATTTACTTTTCATAAAAAGGTGAAAAAGTGTATTTATGTTATTTATAGCATGTGATGAAAGGTGCCTTTCATGAACTTTATTTCTTTTATCCGTAATCGTGTAACGTAACATGCAATAAGTTGCAGGAGTAAATCATAAAGGTTCCATTTTAGCTTATAAGGTTCTGTTAATTTACTTGAAATAGAAGCCTACTTTACTTTTCCATTGGTTGATAGTGATTTTCTGAATTTTAATTATTGCAATTATGTTATTAATTGATGATTAAGGGTATGTTTGGCGATACGTAGCAGTAGCTGTAGCGGTAAGCAGTAGCAGTAAGCAGTAAACAATAGCAGTTAGCAGTAGCTGTTTGTTTTAAAAAAGTGTTTGGTAACGTAGTAGTAGCAGTAATTATAAAGTGTAAAATTACGAAAAAGGACATTTACACATTATTTATAATGTACTCATATTATTTTTGACGGTATATAGGTAATTTCAGAACCAAAACGCTAGTTGTTAGTTGAAATGCTTCATCATCAAGCATTTAGCAGGAAGCGGTTAGAAAATTTGCAAACGCTAGTTGCTTTGTTGCCAAACAAACTTTTCAACCAAATCGCTAACCGCTAGTTGCTTGTCGCTTCAAAATGCTTCCAAATGCTTGCTACCAAACACAACCTAAATGGTTGAGTAACTTCTCTTTAGTAAAATTTCTAGAAACAAAAAAGAAACAGTTAATTTATTTATATAAAAAGATACCTATCTTAAAATAAAATAAGTATGTTTATGTATATTAAATATTATTAATTATTAATAGTACAAGTCGAGAGATAGATGTGTGTGTATATCTTAAAAAATGAATAGATTAATATTAATTAAGTATTAATATTACAAGTCAAGAGGAAAATGTGAGTCACAAGTATATACTATATACATCCAAGCTCCCAAAAAAAGCGTCAGAAAAGCACTTGCAAAAGCAAATAAAAAAAAAAAGCACTTAATTAAGTGCATGCATACCTTCCCAACCTTGTCTATATTCCCACAAGAACCATGTTCACAACTACAAAAGCCAGACCGATTTACCCCAAAAAGACTTCACCTCCTTCACCACCCAAAACCACCACCACCCCCATGGCCCTCACCACCACCGCCAAACCCAAAAGGTCCCATTGCTCTATCCAATCTAGTTTAGCCACAACCCTCTTTTGTGTCATCCTTTTCACCATCCCAACCCTCTTACTTCTCCACACACCTCCTGCTACTATTTGCAACACCTTTTCCACCACCACCGCCACTTCTTTCTCGGGGGACCTACGGTCGGCCGAGTTCTCATGGAACCATTTAAGCTTCTCATCAGACATCCCTCCACCTGTTGCTCTCAAAATAGCCGTTTTCACTAGAAAATGGCCGGTTGGGACAACTCCCGGAGGGATGGAACGTCATGCTTATACTTTATACATGGCTTTAGCCACTCGTGGACACGAGATCCATATCTTCACTTCTCCACCACATGAAGATATTAGTTTGATGAATATGAAAAAAGCCACCAACGACCCAATTGTGCATTTTCATGATGGTGAGCCGGGTGAATGGCATTATAACAAGGCATGGGAACAATATGAGGTGGAGAACGGAAAACGTCACTTTGACGTTATCCATACCGAGAGTGTAGCTTTGCCTCATTATAAAGCAAGAAATATCCCCAATCTTGCAGTTTCGTGGCATGGAATTGCACTAGAAAGCGTTTCGTCTAGTATCTATCAAGATTTATTAAGACGGCCTGATGAGCAAATGTCTCAATCCTTTAATAAGAGTTTACAAGTCATGATCCCAAAAGTCTTGAATGAAATCCGATTCTTTAGAAACTACAAACATCATATTGCTATTAGCGACAGTTGTGGAGAAATGCTTAGAGATGTCTACCAAATCCCAAGTAAACGAGTACATGTAATAGTGAACGGTGTAAACCAGGATGATTTTCGAGAAGATCCTGAATTAGGGAAAAAGTTTAGATCCAAAATTGGTGTACCACAAAATGCAAGTGTACTCTTAGGGGTGGCTGGGAGACTAGTGAAAGATAAAGGACACCCTTTACTATACGAAGCCTTTGCAAAACTAATAAAAAAGTACAAAAATGTGTATTTGGTGGTGGCTGGGGCTGGACCATGGCAACAAAGATACATGGAGTTAGGGTCACAAGTCATAGTGCTGGGATCCATGAGCCCTTCAGAGCTTCGCGGGTTTTATAATGGGATCGATATTTTCGTGAACCCGACTCTTAGACCACAAGGGCTTGATTTGACCCTCATGGAAGCTATGATGGCTGGGAAGCCTGTTATGGCTTCAAGGTTTCCGAGCATCAAAGGGACTATTCTTGTTGAGGATGAGTACGGTTTTATGTTTTCGCCAAATGTCGAGTCATTGGTTGAGACGTTGGAGATGGTAGTGGCAGAAGGTCCTAAAAGACTTGTTCAACGAGGAAAGGCATGCCAGGGATTTGCAATATCAATGTTTACAGCTCGAAAAATGGCATTAGCGTACGAGAGGTTGTTTCTTTGTATAAAGAACGAAAGGTTTTGTATCTACCCTTAGATTGCTTTATCTTATTCGGTTTCTTGATGATTCTCTTAGGTTATATTGAAAATAGTTAAAAGCATGATACATTATTGTTTCTATAGAGATTTGAACTTACAAACTTCATGGTCGTAAAGATCCAATGTTACAATTTGTTTCCATCAATTGAATCCTTTAAAGTATTGGTTTTTTTTTTCTTCTTTTTTCAAGTAATTGTATCAATAAAGTATTAAAATGAGAAAGTATTACATAAATAAGAATGCTATTTATGGTATCGATTCATTTGCACTTAGAACTGAATTGAACACAATTAGGGGATCTTTAGTTTGAAAATTTGTTATTTGAGACATCGTTTTTTAAGTTCAAAATTTGCTTATTATTTTCATAAAGACCAGTTCGTTTATGGTTTCAGGCCAGACCGAACCCAAGAATCAGAATTTTAAAATATCTTGAACCAAGAACTGACTAAAAATCGGTATTTAATACGGCTTGCGAATCAAACCAAAATCGGCGATTTGGGTACAGAGGCACAGAGCAGATCAACTTGTTTGGTTCTGCTAGTGTAGACCTACTTTTGGACACCCCTGTATTCAGTTCGCCAATATGGAATGAGTTATTTCAAGAAAGTTCCAACATATGAAAATCTAAAATAGGTTTCACCAGTCTCAATCATTCTATTTATGGAAACATGACAAATATGTACACATTCTGCCTACCATAAACGTTCTTACCTATGGGAGAATGAAACTATTGTTGCCTGTCCACTGAAGCACAGTTGAAAACTAACAGGATATAGCTACATAATCGTCATGATACTATAGTCATACGATTATGCTCAAATCTATCATAAGCATGCCGAGTTCTTAGGTACAACAACACAGTTGAAACTAGTCCCAAAACTGAAAGACAACCCCATAAAACAAAAGTTGCAAAATAGCAGCTTTTTCCCATACAAACTAAAGACTTCATTAATGAAGTCGAATTGTTATCATAAACAATGGCTGAAAGAAGGCCATAAATGACTGATCCAGCTGGGATATTTGTGATGAGAATGTTGTGATTTACACCGACACTCTTAGGTCCAAAAAGATCGGATGTTATAGACACAGCTGCTGAGAAAATGAATCCCGAGCTTAACCCGATAAGGCAAGTTCCAATCTGAAGTGCTAGCTCGGTTTCCATCAATAAAAGTATGAGAAACGCCAGTGGTGTTGGCACTAGTGCAACGGCTAGCCATCCAGTCCTTGCCAAGTAGAACTTCCTACACAAATGCATAAAGCAAATTGTTATGCAAGGATTAGAGGTGGAAATATGAACGGGTCGGGTTGACCAGGTAACTGGTCAATATAGTTTGCTCCAGATGACCAATTTTGGTACATGTCAAAATGCATTGTTGGGCTGACCCGGAACACCTTTTCTTGTTAACTATGTTTTCTATGAATAGTTAGTGCGGTAAATATGACTTCAAAACTTCTATTATTTCAATTAAATGTAAATTTTGGAATGAAATGCTTTAGCAGATTCACACTTAGAAATACGTGTACTGACCCACTCAAACTCATTTGACCCATTTACATTTAAGCCTATCTTTCGAATATACCTGTTTACCCATCGCACAACATGCAGTGTAAATTAAACCATTCGTAAGTAAAATAGGTTGAAATTGCCATCTCTAGCAAAGATTAGTTGCATATGTAACTAGTCATAGAGAGAGTCTTTATCTCTCTTGAACTACTGAAATAACGTAGTATATATACTTACGTTTTCAAGACATCAGGTGTTGCTGAAAGTAACCGCCCAAAAAACGAGAAAGATGAATACAGTGTGATGAGGGTAGATGTACTCGAATCTAAACCAAGTGATTGTGCAATCTGGCCTAGATTGTTACTGTAAACTAGCCCAATTGTTCCACCACAAAAGTATGCAAAATAATATAACCAAAAATCAATCCTACAAAGGAGCCTCTTAACATCATGTTCTTCCTCAAGCATTCCCAATCTATCGCTCTTCATCAACATGTGCCAACACCCTTTTGTACCATTTTTGTTATCATCATTGGGTACAACTAAAATAGCATCATCACTATCATCATCGAGCTCTTGATAGTCATCATCGTCATCAAGAAGATAAAAACTTGATCTACTGACAAGAATTTTCGGGTATATATTAATGTTAAACCAGCTTCTAGCATATGCCATACCAGGGATTGCTAATGGAAGAATAAGTAGTACAATGGCACCAAAAAAGAAAAGTTTTGCATGGTTTGAAATTGAAGGGATAAAAAGGAGATAAAGGCCGGTGATGATGGCTAAGATGTTTAACATTATAAATATGAATCGATCATTCTTAGTGTTAGATGGAAGTGGGTACGGTCGAGGTTGCCTGAGGATTGGAACGAGGGCTGCAAACGAGGTAAAAAGTGGAATAAAGGCGTTGAGAAGAAGGTAAAGTGTGTAGGATGATGGGTTAATTGCTTTGGCTGCAAGGTTATAAAGGGCTGCACTTACACCATTGAAGCTTACAGTTAGAGAGATGGCTAAAGGTCGATTTTTGGGGAAGTTTTCGGTGCATAGGACAAAGCAAACTGTGTTAAACCAACAGATACTGCATCCTGCTAATAGACATAATAGAAATACCTGCAATGAAACGGTAACTTAAGTCCATTGGAAGTAAATTTTGCAAGCATAGTAAATATTGTGTTTAGCCTTTGAGAAGATAGATTGCAAGTAGTCAATCTGATAAGACAATTCATTTGCCATTTCCTATACTGGGTGAATAAACCTCATAATCTTTAGGTTTTGATTAGCAAGCTCTAACTAAAAGGGGACAATTTGACTCATTTACTTTTGAACATGTTAATTCAGGTACTGTTTTATATCTAGAAGGTCAAATAGGTAAAAAGAATTACCTAAAAAGGAAACGAGTCAAATGGGTCGAAAGTCATCTATATATTTTTAAGGGCATAAAACCTCCTAAACCACTTTATTAAAAACATTGTACTATAACTGAAATTGAAGACTTTTTGTAATCATACTGGACACATTTATCAGTTTCGAAAATTTTGATTCTCAAGTGTTAGGCAAGCCAACCCACCTATTCTACCACCTCTAGTTCTAACCATTTCTACACTCTAACATAGCACCACCATATTCAATCACTAGTCCGACATTCATGGGCTCATTTTGAGTTGATGTCAGAGATGGCCGGGTTGGGTAACGGGTGAAAGCATAAATCTTTTTGTATGAGCCAAAACGGGTCATATCGTTCTAGGTTGACTTAGCAACACTTTTTTCTCCGTTCAATGATTTTCTATTAAATGGGTGTGTTTGGCATATAGCTTTTTGAAGCTTTTGCGAGCTGTAAAACTTTTAGTTTTGAAGAAAAAGCTCCTGCTAGAATAAAAGTCTTGTTTGGATGTAATAGCTTAAGCTTTTTAAATCATCTTAAAAGCTCCTAAATGAAAAGTTCTATGGGAAAGCGTTTAAAATTTAGATGGAGCTTTTAGAATTCAAATTACAAGACTGCCCTAATTACAAATAGCATGATTTCAAGCCAACGGCCAATCCACTTGATGTGTTTGCTGGAACTTGAAAGATCTCTTTTCACCTCAATTTTTTTTCATTATTATTGTTACTATTATTATTTCGTACATATATCTAAGATATCAACAACAAAAAAATTAATGTAATATATTTTGTTGAAAAAGTACTTAGTAAGTTCTATGGATGGTTGACCCGCTTTTATAATTACACACTCGAAGAGACGTATTCATAGTTAATTTACTTATTGCTCTTAATTAATTTTAAATTTATACAAGTATAAAACAATACAAAACTACAAATATCTAATTTAGCATGTTTATCATTTATTTTTATATTGATGTCCTTTTGTGTTATTTTACACTATAAAGTTACAATTACAGTTAGTTTACCAAACAAATTTATACAAGTAATGCTACAACTACAACTTTTCTACCAAACAGACCCACTAGGGACAATTTTTGTTATGTTTGACTTATTCGATCGATTTCTGTTTAGCTAAAATTTTCAGGCACCGCCATTTCACCTTATTATGAGAAATTATAACCTAAATTAACCAAACGGTCAAGTATGAGTCAAAATGGACACATCTAGCTAACACCTTTATCTTTATAATTCATATGACTAGTGAGCCAAAATCCTTTCATTATTCTACAAGGCCAAATTGCAAGAAGTTACACATGATGTACAATTGAGTGCATACCAAGAATTGTTAGCTTCCTTTCCTGATTTTTTCAGAAATTTATGCTACAAACTCTTGGGATACTCTTTCTTACCTGTGTTAGCTAGATAGTTTTTAATTAAATTTTTGGTATACAACTTCCCGTTACTTTCATATGAGCTTATAAATTATGGATGTGCCACATGACATGTGTTATTTTAACTTTTAAAAAGCAGAAGTACTTTCTATGTGTTTTGCCTAACCAGATTTGCTAATAACACACTAACACCAAAAATGAATCAGCATCTAATGTCACATGTAATACATGCCTTCATGGGATTGATATTTTATCCTGACTGGTTGATTTTCTCTCATTTAAAAAACATCAAAGCTAGGAAAAAATAAAACCCATAATTTTAAAACATTAAATACTTAAAACAAATAGGAATTAAGGTTTACTATATCTATACGGCCATCTCAGAGGTTTAAGAAGTGTTATTGATCTTTGTATGTAAGAAACTTTACTATCGAAACTGATTTCTAACGACACTTTTTTTACAATGATCTTCATGCATGATGAATGATGAGAACACGAAAATTTAATTCAAACTCACCGAAAAATAAGGCAAAGTAACGATACGGCGAATTAAAAGCCATTGAACTCCATAACCGAACAACCCCATGAAAGCTGCAATAAACATAACCACCCATAACGGCAAATACAAAAGGGCCAACCCGGACGACCACCCGAACGCCTTCCCTAAATCCGACGCAGTGGCTAAATAATTCAATTGCATTTGAGACACCTTTAAAACCTTTTTAAGTTCCGAAGAGTAGGCCGAAAAGTCGAAATTTGTACCGGTGAATGCTTGAATCCATATACTAGCCATTAGAATCATCCATTTTCGAGATTGCCCAGCCATTTATGAGATTATTAATTATTAATTAATTATTTAATGATTATTGAAATGGTTACCGGAAAATGAAATATGTTGCACGGATGATGGTGGTGGAGTGGTGGTCGGTTTAATTTTGAAGAATTTAATATAGTTTGCGTTTTCTAGAGTATTTACGTGGCTTCATATATAGACGAATAATGTTATTTTCTTGATGGTGATGAGTGCCAATATATTGAGGAAGAATTGAATTGAATTGAATGTTGTATTTGTTTTTTTGTGGATTTGGAAGCGGCAATATTTATCGATTGTAGTGAAATGAAATATGTTCTGGATAGCGGTTGGATGAAGATGTACGAATCAAGTACGTAGCCATTCGATTTTAATGTATGAGATATTTTATTTGTCATACAATTTTTAGGTTCCCAATGCAATTCACGTTTCATTTTATCTCGTCACCTTTTATGCGTTCGTATAATCGAGTCGAGGCGGGTCGCTACTAAATCTGATTCGATAATAAAATTTGAAGTTTAAAACTCAGTCCGAGCTTGTATTTTTGATTTCGGACTAGGCTCAAATCGACTCGATTTAATTATTGTAATTAAATTTTTAATAATAAAATATTTAATATTAATGTAATCGACTTGATACTTTCAAGTTCAATTTGACTCAACTCGATACTTTCATACTCGACTCGAATGAATTTATTATAAAGTAGAGTAAACAAGTTAAATATACAAAATAATAAGAGTTAAAATGTAAAAGAATGTCACAAGCTCAATAAGGCTCGTGAACCTTTCGAGAAGTTAATTTTAAAAGAAATTAAAAAATGTCATTGTTTTTAATGTAAATTTCCCTTTAAAAAAAGTTGCAAAATTGCCCCATCTGTTTGAAAGTCTCAATTTGCGACTTGCGAATAGGCATTTGCAAGTTGGGATCCCGGGTACATGACCGAGCTATTGTGTAACATCCTCCCCATCGGCCTAGTATTTTTCGGTAAATTCATTTCCTTATTTACTTTATTTAATTGGATCAATTTATATGAAATGTTTGAGTGGGTAATTGTTAGGAATAATTAAATGGGAATTATGGTATTTTTAGTTTAAAATACGGATATGCCTAAATATTAGAACTAATACCATCATGTGTTAGATTAATGATAATAATACATCGTAGTATACGTAAATCATTATATATAAACCAAAATCTAGAAATCAGCCCCATTCATCTTCATTTTCATCTCAAAAACACACACACACACTAAACACACATTTGCAATTGAAGCTCAAATCAAGCCCAAAACACCTCCAAGTTGTGTCATTGAATTCGGAATTCATCAAAGATCATTCCTACAACTCGTTTCTGTGGATTAAATCAAGTTATTTTGATTAGTTTTTGGTTTTTACAAAAAAAAAAGAGAAATATAATAGGTTGGGTTTAATTATGTGTTTTTAGGTTAAATTGATGCATTTCGAGTGTTTGTTTATGTATTTACGAAGTGTTGGAAGTTCATTGGTGAAAAACGTTGTTAGAATTTAGATTTGGGATTTTATTTGTGAAATCAGCCCAGTTTTCTGCAAAAACGCAGATGAACTGGTTTAGGCGATATTGGTGATATCGCCACCAATATCGCAGGTAATATCGCATCCAATATCGCGATTAATTTCGCTTGCAATATCGCTAGTGATTTGGCGATATTGGTAATGTCGCGGCTAATGTCGCTATGGCGATATTGGCAATGTCGCTTCTAATGTCGCAGATTTTGAAAATGCGTAAGTGTTACTAAGTTTTGTGAAAATCTTACTAAAAATTGGATTTTGATGAAATTCGCATGGTCACTCGGAATCGACCAAGTAATCGAGACTATGTCCATAGCCCAGTCAGTTTTTGGCCTTTCGGGGTCGTCTTGGGCTTCAAAATGGCATTTTTCAGTTTTTAAATGACGTTCCGGGATTTTCGAGTTTCGTTCCAGATTGAACTCTTATTTCCTTATACTTCAGGGAATTACCTGCTTGTAAGAATGTGCTATTATGATGATTTAAACTTGATAAATGTTTATTATCTATATACTATGCGTTGAGATATGTTATACGATTACGAAATGAGTTACTAACTCATTATCTGTTGTATTCTCAGATCAGTCGAAGACTCAGTAATATTAGAATTCTGAGAGGTGGACAGTAGCAGACAGGTGAGTGGATCTGCAACTCATAATTTGAGTTAGTTGTAATAGTGTGATTACAACGAGTAATGTAGACCTTGATAGGCTATGTATTCTGATTTATGATTGTGAATATCTGTTTGCTATAATTGTGGCCTTCGGGCATCTGTGTTATTCAGAGGTCAATTGCGATTGGACTTGGTTACTATTGTGTTCAACACAGGTTCCAGATACATGTGTTGTCGCTGGAAACTGTGTTGTTGTGTTGTAGTGCCAAGTTATCGGTAAATCTTGTATGGGCCTATACAGATTGTGATAAGCGTTATTTGAGGGCCACCGCGGCTGTAGGGTTCCTCAGTAACCACCGATCCTCTTGAGTTTATGTGTTTACTGTGCTTAATGTAAACAGATTATTATGCTAACTGATTTATTAGTTGTACATTCATTCACTTAGCTTTGTGCTAATTCCACCACTTCTCTTCCTGCAGGTTTTGTTATTATATTGTGGGTTGGGCAGGAAGATGGATATTAGAAGGGATGTTTGACGAGCGCCAAAACTCTGATAATTATATAGATGTTTTGTTAGATTATATGTATATAGATTTTGAAGAACAACAAAATATGTTTGGTTCAGGAATATTAAATGTTGTAAACTCGCGAAAATTTCTTGATCCTTTTTGTAACATAATATATAATTTTACTTTATCCATCGCTTCCGAGTCAAATGACTAATTTAACCCTATCTTAATTTAAGGGGTGTTTTATATTGTTGCGATCACTAACCGCTCGCAATTGGCGACTTACGACCGAGCAGTGGCTTGCGATTATGGGTAACGGGGTAGTGGTCGAGATTTTCGTGTTATATCACTTTTTGGCTAAAAATGTCTCATCTTTTATTCTTTTGGATAATATTTTTCGAGACTTCCGGATTTCTAAAAATTTCTATAAACAATGTGACCTTCAGATAAGATGATCATTAGGTTATTTTACAAATTCTCGAAAAAATACTTCTACTTTTTGTTGGTTGGAAAATAAAAAACACTTTCTGAAATGGTTCACACTGATTATTTTTGAAACTTTCGATCTCTAAATGAGGAACCAAAAACTGAAGAATACGTAACAGTTCATGAGTTGTTTTGCAACGCGCTTCGTCACGGTGGATATTTCCATAGCGCAAGAACAATGTATACTCAAGGTTTATTGATTTCCTAGATGTTGACGATTTTTCAACAAAAATTTTGGACTATGTTTGGAAAAGCTAGGTTATTGGGCTCCAAATGGGGGTGGTATTGCTACTTTAAAGAGCATGATGAAAACCTAGATAATGGTTTATAATTGATAACAAATAATGTCGAAAAATTGAAGCCGATTACTACCCATGTGAAAATACCTAGAGAAATTGAGGTCAATGTTACACGCAATGATTTGACACAATCGTCAAATTCTGAAACTATGACGTCGGTAGCCATTTCTAAGATTATGATTGGCTCTTCAAGTGCATGACGGTTGTTTAATTAGTTAGTAGCCATTTATTGTAATTTGTATTTATCTTTCAATCAATTGGATAATTGTCAAACTATGTATTTCACTTAATGTGTTGTGTTGTTTACGTAATGTTTTTAATCCCTATCTAATGAAATGTTTTAGTCTTCGTCAAACACAAGAAAGTGAACATCAAGGAAAGTTACCAAATCACAAAAACTCACAAGTAATAAAACGTAGATAAAATGTTAACTAGTACATAACATAAGTTTTGTCATAACAATAATTTCAAGGGTGACTCAAATGAACACTTGGAAAATACTGATTAACTGAGACGCTGATTCTTCAACCTTTACCTTTGATTTTGTGGACATTTTCAGCAATTTAAATTCAAAATGATATTAATAATACCAAGAATATTTCAGTTTATATACGACAAAAGTTAGAAATTTACTGTTTTAGATCTTGATTTTGACCTTTAGGTGGATCTTGATTTGGTTCTTGATTTGGTTCTTGATCGGCCTTGCTCATCTGTTCTATCGTAAGGAGCCATACAACCAGATCGACTATGACCGTATTCCTTACAACGACTATAATGTTGCTTAGGTTTCATTTTCTCCACTCCTTTGGAAGGTATACGAGCACGGCCAGGTGAGCTACCCGTTTGCCTCTTCACAATAACTGGTGGTAACATAACTATTGGTTTTATAGTCTTTGTGTAGGTCGCTTGATATTTGTCTGACGTAAAATAACTCTCCGCATAACAACTTACATCATCCTGTTTGAAGGAACAAGCCACTGCCAAAATGTTTCCACAAGATAAACCGGACAATTGATATTGCATGCAGGTACATGTTCGTGTTTCCAAGTGAATTGTCCCATTCTTTTTCCCATCCACCACCTCACAAATCATATATGTAATGGATTCACATTACAGCTTAGTGATTTCCCGTTCATCTTCCCAATTTTATGCTCGGCATATAGTTTGACAGGTGTTTTAACTCCGGTTACAATGTTTTGATGTATGAAATACCACTGTTGTACCAAAGATCGAAAAAACTCCAATAGCATTGTGACGTAGAGTTTCCTTGCATGCTTTTTGATCGCGTTAATGGACTCCACATTGTTATATGTGAGGTAAGCATATTGTGTACACCTAGCATGATGTCTTGACCATCTTTCTTTTCCAACATTGCTTAGAACCTCAGCCGAGGCTTGTGAACGTGTAGAAATCACAGCAAATGGTGATCAAAATCTGACTTACGGTATGCCTCACACATTTTCCAATAATGTCATTCGAAGTGCTTGAATTTAAAAGATTTGCTTCTCAACTTCATCAACATATTACCACAACATTGGGCATGAAATGCCTCCGGAAAGACAGTTGAAATATCGGCTGCAATTGAAGGAGCCATATCAAAAACGATAGTCAAGTTTTCGATCCCATGATATTGGTCTCCAGTTGAAATACTGCTGAAGTAGATTGACATTTTCTTCGACATTGAAAATATAGGTTGAAGTGGATTGCCATTTTCTTCATTATAACGTTCATAATCATGAGGATGATCATCAAGATAGTGAACATCCTCATGATCTTGGGAATAGTTATGATGATCTTGGGTCTATTCATCTACCTTAAAGTGTTTGTTTTGTGTTGGAAATGTGGTATTTGTTGGATATTGTCAAACAAAATGATAATGAATTTGATATTGTGTGTGTGTGTGGGGGGGGGGGGGGAGAAGGAAACGGAAATTGTGGAAATAATTGATATTTAGCTGGTTGGTCATAATAATGAGTTTGTAGATGCTGAAAATTTTATTGAAAACCACTATTTCTACTGCTAGGTTGATTACTACACATACTCGAAACATTTGTTATAATATCAACAATATAAATTAATATCAAAGTATTATTAATTGCATGGCATAAAAAATCTCAAATAAAACACAAATCTCATATTTTATTCGTTTGAGGAAATTCATATTTTATTCGACTCCTTCTCCTTAGAGTCATATTATGATATAAAAATCACATAACATTTCAAATCATACGGAGTATGATTTATGAATCATTACATTATTATTATTATTATTATTATTATTACTACTACTACTCATGCGTTTTCATTTTAGGGTCTACATTGGACTTTTGTGTTGACTCGAAGCAAATTTCCATTTCTCATATCAAAAAATAAAAGAGGTTTTTTAGTTAAAGATAAAATTTTATTAAAAAACAATGTAATAGTAGTAATTTTTTTTTTTATAAATTAATACATCAAAGAGTATTTTAAGTGCTTCACCATGTCCATCCTATCAAATAAATGTCAAACCAGTATTTAGTTAAACTCGAATATGATTATATGAACATGTAACTAAACAATATCAAGTTACAAACAAACAAAGTAAACAATAAGCACAATAGCTTTTGTTACCAAATAGGGAGTATGTCTTAATCAAACCTTTAGTCAAACTTACACATGCAAAAGTACCATTAAAATACTAAAATATATATAATAATAATATTTAAAAATTAGATTCATACACAATAGATAAAAATAAAAATTATATACACATTATAGAATTTATATTAAAATTAAGTGCGTTTTCAAACATAAATTCCAATGAATTTTCCGTTAAAATTGAATACAAAATCCAAGTTTGCACAAAAACTTAAGAAACGACTAATTGAAATTCAAGATCGATAGGTAAGTGCCTAGGTGATAGTCCAAAGTATGCATCTAGGTCAATTCCTCCTTGTTTGTGGCAGTCCGCAAAATTAAATCTTGTTTAAATGATAAAAATTTACATAACACCTATTGTAAAATCTTGTATTTTATACTATGTAATACTTTTATTATCACTTTTCCTTGAATCTTAGAATAAAATCAAATAGCATAAATATAAATAAATTCTTGTCTGATTACCAATGTTAAAAACCAATAATCAAAATTATAATAAAATCAAGTCTCAATTTCTTTATAATTATAGTAACATATCACCTCAAAATTTAGAGAAAATATGACTTAGAAATATGAGAAAATTGAGAGTTAATTTCTATTATTGATAATTTTATTAGTTGATTTCTAAAAACGATAATACAACAAATAGTTCATTTCTATTTGAGCAATTTGCCCTTGAATAAACTTAGGTCCACCAGATTGAAGCTCTAAAGTGAACTATTGAAAGTCTTTTACTTGTTTGACATCCTATTTTACAAATTGATCTAATTGTTACAATAACAATATTCAATTTTGCTGGGATGAAGTATGGGAAAGTAAGATGTAGACCGTCATATCTCTGCCTGAAGATATATAGACAAAATGATCTAATTGCTGTATCTGTTAATCCCTTGAAGTTACTTGCAGACATGATGAAGAGTACTTTGATGACCATTGTCTATGTGCGTGTATAACTTGTTTAACATCTCGTCACATGCATTGCGTGTAAGTTGTGTTACATAATTATATAATAACTTGCAAGTCATGTATACATTATGTTTATGAAGCTCATATGATTGCAACAGTACATCTCAAAACACATTGCGATGGTGAAACAACAACGCTTTTGACTTTAAAAAATATTTGTTATTCAAAAGTAACATTAAACGCACCAATTTCACTGAAATAGTATTGCATGTGTTGTATGGTACGCTGATGTTATGCGTGATTTTAAAGGGGGCAGGTACTTGCAAGACATATTTATAGGTTTTGCAAAATCTTAAGAACCTTATTATTATTTTATTATTATTATTATTGGTAAGGGTTTTTATAACGACCAATGCATGTTTAATTTTTCTTTATAAGGGAAATGATCCATAAGGAAACTTCAAATTTTAGGGAAGAAGGGAAGCAAATCTTAGCCCTTGATTTTTTCATAAATAAATGTTTTTAACATTCATTTGTGATGAATGTTAAATTTTGTCATTATTTGTAAATTTTAAAATTCATTTATAATGAAATCAAGGGTCGAGATTTGTTTCCCTCCTTCCTTAATTTTTTTGCTTCACTTTTGATCCCCACCCATACTATATAATATAATATATATATATATATATATTCCTTATCATAAATAGTATCAAGTCCCATATGCAAAACTCATATGATATAGTTGATTGACCCGCAAATATTTGTCCATTTTGTTAACAATATAAATCTTCAGATAGAGATATAAAACTACTTTAAAAATGGTATATGTTGAAAAATAAGACTTTTGGGAGAACATTTTCGACCCATTCCACTTTTTGTAGTTGACTTAACTTGTTTGACCCATTTCCACCAAAATCCATACATACAATCATAGATAAGTGAATGGGTCAAACTTGTCACCTTCAACGTTCAAGTATAAAGACTTCAAAGAACCTCACCGTTTACAACAAATCAAGTTGCATTCTTTATGTTTCTCCAATGATGATAGACCAATTTTTAAATCGCTATCACTATTATAGGAAGAAAGAATTACTTAAGGGTCAAAGACCTGTTAATGTCATATTTGAATATCAAGAATTCGAAGAACATCACCATTTACAGCTTTGTCTTGAACAGATTGACACTCATCTGGTCAATCTAGCAGCTTCTGGGTTCTTATCTTCAAAGTAACTGGTTTAAATTTCCGTCTCGGTTTCCTGCCAAAAATAACCAAATGAATAAGAAGAAAATAAAGGAAAGATGGAAACAATGAGGGACATGATATTTAGAGCGATTAAAGAACGTTGTTATGTAAGAACTCACAAAGAACAACTGCTGCTGGTTTTCATAAGAATATTATGTTGGGCACCTTCCAATTGATAAGATGTGGAACAGAAATAATTAAAATTACTCACTGAAGAATGAGTTTTGTTTTAGCAATGAATCTGCATTAGAAACTAACCAAATTGAAGTAGATTTAACTTGTACTTCGATTTATATTGGATCCAATTCCAATTTGGGAACAATAGCAGACGATAGCTCTATATGGGAGACGCGAACAGCACCTATTAGCCGCTCTGGCAACTCATCTGTAGTGTTTGCCTGATAAACACATAATGAAGTGAATGGGTTATATCTTAAACGGGTCAAATGGAATTAACTATAAACGTAAAAATTGAATGGGTCGAAAGTCATCGAGAGTGTCTTTTTAATGCCTAGAATCTCCCAAAATTGCTTTATTCAGAAACTTATATTAACACCGTAAGAAAACATGTTTCGTAGTCCTATTTAAACATCGATCAAGTACAAAATAGAAAAAAGGGTTCATTGGTCAACCCAGTCTGTTCATACTAAAACTTTCTCGTTTTGACCTGAATCTGGATTTACCTGCTAGCCAACCTCTAAACACAAGTACATAACCATTAAAAATCACCTTGATGTACGTATAGCTATTAATATAAGTTAGATGAGTTTGGATGATATGAACCTATGATTAATAAGGGAAATCAACACATAAAACTTTATCATCTCAGAACATAAATATGTGTCTTGCAGTAAGAATTAAGTCATACATCAAGTTGAAGCTTATATTTGACAATTATTTTAGTTTGAAGTCCTCGATACTCCTGTTGAATTTAGGTTACAAACCTGTACAAGGAAAGCCATGTCAACAACGAGACTAGTGATAGCACCAACTACAAGACCCAATACGCCATTAGCTACAGTAGAAGAACCGATGTCAACATCAACCTGCAAATTAAAAAAGAAAATATTCGGGAAAAGAAACAATGTTAAAACAAAGAAGCATAATGCTCAAATATGTAGGTGGCAATTTCCACTCATTTACTTATGAACGGGCCAATTCAGGTTATGTTTGATCTCTAACAGATAGATGGATTTTTTCTATTTTCTTTGAGATATAAGTAGCTTAAAAAAGGTCAAATAGGTCAAAAGTTGCCCAAAGTGTCTATATTTGTACAGAAATCTCCTACGTCTTTTTATTTATAAAATAGATAGATTATTACTGATAAAATATCGTTATCATGATTTATTTGACAGGCAAATCATTTATATATAAAAATTAGAACTTTCGACATGACGTGTTTTGGATGAACCCAAGTGGTTTGACCCCTAATAATGGCCCGTTTTGACCCGTTACCAACCCCACCTCTAGCCTAAACGAATGCAGTCACTGCACTATTCAAGAGAAAAAGGGGGCATTACTTCCAAGTAATTGGCAGCACGGATATAGTTGCAGTCAACTGCTTTTCCCAGTAAGCAAGGGGTGCTTCCAACGCTCTGCCGTACTATCCAGGACCCCTGCATGAACGATAACATTAATGTTAATAATAAATTACTAGCATCATGGTCATAGTTGACACCAACAATTCAATATTTGAAACTTTGGACAAAATGTGGTTCAGGACAATCCAACTGACCCGATTTGGCCCATGCCAAAAAATTATCCACTTTGATCCGAATCCGCGCTATCCCATTAGACCACCCACCCGGGCCCCTACACCTTTTCGCCACCTGGCCCACCTCTACTGACACCCAATTCAAGATGTCCAGTGATAAAATATAAAGAATTCAGCAACTATATGAGATTAATACCTTGGGAACTGATGGTATGAGCTTCATCCTACTATTACGGAACTCGTCATCACCATCAACAAAACGCTGCAGAAGAGACCTGGGTACTAATTCTGTTGTCACAAAATAAAAAACCATGCTGTAGTTTGTGGAACCTGGTACCTTCAAGAGTAGAATGTTATTTCTCCTCAAAAGAGTATGCCCAATATTAGAACATGATACTGGAAATAACTTACTTGTAGATTAAAAACCAAGGAAAAATGTCCTTTTTCAGAAGCAACCTATAAATAAATTCATCCATAAATAGTTTACATTAAAGCACCTGTATATAAAAACATTGCTAATAATAAGAACAGCTCTAACTGTTTCTGTAACTGGAGAGTCAGTGATGAAAAGCAGACTAAAACCTAAACTAAAAGGGCAGGTAACAGCGGTTGCATTTTAGAGCATTCTTGGTCTATGTATGGGTGGCTTTAACTTATATAATAAATATGACTTCTAGCACTACTACGAATTCATCTGAAAAAACCAATGTTCTCATTAGCAATTTAATTTTGATTTCTATATATTGTACAGCCAGGGAACACTGTGAAAAGATATTTGGGGGAAATTTGCAAGTTAAATCTGCCAATCTACTATGCATCTACAAGAATTTTAATCCAAAGATAGCTTTATATGTGGAATACAGCAATCTGCCACGTATGGACAGTATGACTCTCAATTTGATTAAACTCGTGACATCTCATTTTTATCATTTCTAGTCTACACAAAGCACTTCCCTGAAAATGATGGTGTATTACTTGTAATTCTTATCTAGAAACTTCAGAATCTACCATATGAAATAATTCCACTGAATAGCAACTGCTGCAAGTTCAATGCAAAAACACTTACTTGTGCTGCACAACCTGGGCGTCTAGCAACATGATCCATTCGCTTGGTGTCTTTAAACCAGTCAACAGCAACAAGATCCATAAGATGTTTGCCTCCGGGCATCTCCAAGCATAGTTGGGAAGAGAAAAGTTAGAGGAAACACATGGAAACAAAAGATATACAGTAGTAGCTGAGTCAAAATACAATATCGTGATAGAAGAGAGTGGTAGTAAACCTTTGATTTATCATAGCAAAAACGCTTACTGCGTACTCTAAAGTTGTTCCCATCAGATATTCTCCAACAATCACGGGCACTTTCATTGTCATCCCGATGGAGGTTACCCGAAAAGCAGGATAAGTCAACTTGAACAACAGGTTCTTCTTGAACGGCTATAAGAAACGAAACACGCTGTGAGTAAAATTCCACTTTGGATATTCACAACTTCAATTGCGTACACTAGAAGTGGCAAGATGGGCAAGTTCAGTAACAGGTCAAAAAGGTTTAAGGAACACCCAGGTTGGGTTGACCCACTAAAAAAATCATCAATCTGCCAATAATTATTACAAAACCAATTTTATTACAACATGATCCATATCTTGAGGAAAACATTTAGGTGGTTGTATGTTTTAAAAATATACTTTGAACACTTCTCAATCCACTTGACATACTCCCCTTTTAACCAAACATTTTCATTTGACCTGATTGAGATAAAATAGGACCCAAATCAATCCAATCCTAAGTGGGTCAAAATTACCACCTCTAGCTTAGATATTCTAACAGAACAGTCATGAATGCATACCCGCCCGTTTCATCTCCTGCTCAACACGATATGCCTGAAAAGGTTTGATATTGAAATCAGAAAAAAGAATAACATGATATTGCAGTAATAATCCCAATAATAGAAAATCCCGCATTTGTTTGAGTGATGCTACAGCATGCCCCCTCGTATATTCAGGCTATGAGGATTAAATACAACTAAAATAAATAATCCTCATTCCAACCTCTTCTTCAGGAACTTGGAAGTCTTCATCCTCATCGGAGTATTCATCCATCAGTTTTGCAGCATTATCAAGAGACTGTTCTCGATTATGATTGGAAGTTAACTGGTTTTTCTGTGTACTTTTTCGGGGAACAGCAGATGATGCCATATTAACCATCACTGGAATTCTTGGAGGAATGGTCCTTTCGTCAGTCTGAGCAAAATATTCCCTTATTCCTGTCATTGAATATTGAATTCGGATAATGAGATGGAGGCAATCAAAACTCATGTTTGGGGTAAAAGCAGAACTCTAAAATGTTTTTCTTTTTGAACCAAATATCTATGTTGTTCTGGAAAGACTTAAAATAGATGTATCATTTAAAATCTAAAATCATCTTGAATTTTGAACTATTTACTCAAAAATATGGGGCAAAGGATAGTCACTATCCCATGGATGAAATATAGAAGCTCACCAGCAACACTATTTAACATTTGTAGCAAGCAATATTGCTGAAATGATGAAATATAGCCCACACCCCATCCCTTGAGATCAATTTGCATGAGATGCTGGACCTGTGTTCTTGGCCTCCCATTTTGAGATTTCAAAGGAGAAATATTAAACCCTCCACCTAAATCAAAATTATAAAAACATAATTGTAAGTATACATATATATTAAAAATCAAACAGCTTATTTTATGATGAAGGAAAAAAAGTACTCTCAATATGAGCCCGAACATATCCTGGTTGTGAACCACAGTTTTCATGCTCCCTTGAGCAAAATAGCACAACTGCAGAATGATGTGAAAAAAAAAAAATGCTAATATATCTAAATATAAATGGAAGCATGTGAAGGCAACATAACAACGATATATGTGTGCACTCACCATAACTCCCATCATCATTTCGGCGCCAATACCTCACATAACAAAGGTCACGTGGCCATACAAACCTGCAAAAGCAAGCAACAACATAAAAGAGTTTGAACTGGACCTGTCAGTAGATTAAAAATGATCATAGTCTTTCTGCGTCATGGAATGGGTAGTCAAATGGGCAGGTGGGGCAGGTTCGGTAGTGACTTCAGGTCAAAAAGTGTCATTTTTATGGTGGGTGGTAACAGGCTAGTTGGTTAACCTGAGCTAACATTTTCATCCATAAGTCTTATAGATAATGTATTACATAAGATTACAAAGACCACTCTTAAACTAATCGCTTTATGAGTTTGAAACCATCTGAAAATATTATGGGCAACTTTCAATCCATTTGGCCCATTTCAATTGTATGTAAAAATTTTAATATGACACATTTAATACGTTACATATAAAATATAACCCGAATCAACCATTTTAAAATATTAGGGTTGACTTACCACCTCTAGCTTCTAGATTCCATAGCCTATAGTTTGGTGAAACGACAAAGTAAAACAAAAACCAAACTAAAAAAAAAAAAAAAAAAGAAAGAAAAATGAATTTGAGACCTCCCTTGAATAAAATGTGCTTGCAACCATTTGATGTCAATAATAGAAACAAATTTTTGTTCTTGAAAACATTGTGCTGAACCAACAAGAAGCTTACGACTATAACTACAAAACTGTAACAGGAACGTATAGTTAGAATAAAAAATCTTTATATCTCTATATATAACTGAAAAATATTATAATAAGAGCAATAACAGAATAAAAAACATATATCAAGGACAAGAAGCACTTACGTTGGAAACCAATCCAGCTGAAGTCTGTGATAGAGAATAGCTGTATGTCCATCCACCTCCTCAACTAGGCTACCATCCTGGAAACTACAGTCCCACCTGCATATGTTGAATAAATTTCGATAGCATGCTACATGAGATCATCACAATATAAAAAGTACTCCCTCCGTCCCAAAATAATTGTCCCCCAACAAATTTTCTTTGATTTAAGATAGATCAATTAAATTGTCAGTTTTTCCCTTGTATTTAAAGCAAGTTTGACTGAAAGTTATTACGAATTAAATGATTGAGAGTAATAAAGTAGTGAGTTTAATGATTTTTAAAAATTATTTTTAACAAGTAGACAATCTTTTTGGGACTAACAAAAATAGTAAGTTGGACAATTAAAATTGGACGAAGGGAGTACATTGATAAGCTGGAGTTTAAGCATATTCCTGCCAGTGCCAGCAATAAAGCAAAATAAAAGTTCTGATATTAAGCCCCATTTAGGATATCTACTCTCTAGTATCTGAGGTTGATTTTTCACTCATTTCCTTGCTCCACACTATAATAATGTCAGACAACAATCTGATTCCACCACCTTTGCAACCATTAAAAGCCACAATCATCAGTTGCATCTTTCCTGATTTTCTAGTAAACCACAAAACAAAACTTGCTCCCCCAAATACAAATATACTTCTACGACCATAGAGAACCAATAAAGCATTCTTTTCTAATAAATAATTTCTTCTAATTATATAATATAAATAATAATAATTAACAATAACAATAATGTAAAGCCTCTTTTTACAAATAAAATTCTACTAATAACAGGATATTAAGACTGACAACCTATCATGAAAGTAATGGACTAACAAGTAAATCTTAATGTGATAAACCTCACTAGTGGTACATTCTAACTTCTATAACTGATTAGAAATAAGCATCTTGATAATGAACAATAAATACATATATAGTCAATAAGACTCACTCAGAGCGTGTTCCATCCATGCTCATTACAAGCTCAAATATTTCTTCACAACTGGCTTCCACAACACCAGTAGCCTTCATAGCCCTACTACAGCTCTTTGGCTGCATATAAAAATATCATGAAAATGTCAGTGGATATAATGTCATAACTATAAAACACCAATACAAGCCAGTGATCCTTACAAGGAAATCAACTTCAAGCAGCTCTTCAAAGATACGAAGTCCTAGAAATATCAAGAAGAACAATGTCACTAATACAATAATATCCATTAGTTCCAGCAATCAAGTACCTAATATTAGGGGAGGAATTTCAACCTATTTATATTTGAAGAGGTTGATTCGAGCTATGTTTTAGTCTAACGGGCCAAAAGTCCTCCAAAGTGCATTCTTTATGCATACAACCACCTAAATGGCTATTGGACAAAATGCCTTTAGGATAAACCCGGCCTGTTAAACCCTGTACCATAATTACGTCTCTTGACTCGAACCCATTTAACAAGTTACCCAATCTGCCCATTTTGCCCAATCTACCTACTTATTCCCACGTTGTGTCCAAGCTGTTGAACTCTTGTGCTCAGTAGTGTGATTATATAAGCTACTATATGTTACCATTTTGGCATTGAAGAAGCCGCCAGTGTTTCCTTGAAATTGCTTGATTATTGGTATTCTGACTTGCCAATGCTGAACTTTCTTGTGTCCAATCCAATATTGATTCAGGAAGACCTGCCAGAGAAAAGAGTTATAGGAAGTCGCAAACAAATAAAAGATAGATCAACGTATAGAACAAGGAAAAAAACAAGAAGAAAACAATCACCATTCCCAATGGTTGTTCTTCGCAGCAAATTTGGTTTTGAATCATCTTCATCTTCAGCAGCACTACACCTACAAATCAAAAAATGTGACAATATTAATTATGAAAACTAGTGGTGGCAAAACGGGTGGGTCGGGTAACGAGTCAAAACGGGTTACTTTGGTGCAGATTCACCTGAAACAGTTTTTGTTTAAAATTTTGAACTTCCTATAAATACTTATGTGTTGACAATGATTACAAAAAAGTATATTATTACAAGCTAATGTTTTCTATTGGCTAAAGGGTTTATGCATTAAAAATACACTTTGACCAAACGCTGACCCACTTGACCGCTTTCATTTATGTTCTATGATTTAGCCCATTTGACCTGTTAGAGATAATACATAACACGAAAAGACCATGCACAAGTAAATGGGTCGAAATTGCCACCTCTAGAAAAAACCCATGACATCCAAAAAGAATTTTAATAGGACTTGCTAAGAAACTCACCTATAGAACCTCAATACTATTCTTTACAATTTGTTCCAATTTGATTCTTGCAATGAAGTGCTTATGGAAGAACTTTGGAATTAAAAATCGAGCTAATGCTTATAAAGTTCATTGAAGTGTAAGATTAACAGTTAAGTGTGCAGTAAATGTGATGTTTACTTACTGACTTTCCTGATCTGATGAGGAAGCATTCCTTCCACTATCCATTCCAGATTTATATTCAAAAGACACATATTTATTCCCGGTAGCAACTAGTGACTCCTGATGCTGCACGTCATTTGAAGTCATTAGTATCGAATTCCAAACAACATCCATGCACAACATATGCAGTAGGTAAGCATTAGATATGCCATAGAATTTCTTAACAAGGATGAATATCAAAATAAAATAAGATAAAGTAAAAAGTAAGCAAAGATCCATTATACCAACATTGTGCATTCATGCATATGATCAATAGGTAGGAACATTACATGACATCACCATTACATATGTTAGCTATAAAATGAAGATTTAAAACATGTGAGACCCCACTATACCATTAATATCAGTTTGCAAAGGTACCTGATCAATAATAGATTCAATTTTTTCTTTCCAGATAAGCGCCTCTTGGATGTTAAAAGCCGCCATCTATAACAGAAGAGAAAAAGAGAAAAAAATTATTAACTCCAAAAAGTCGCAGCTCTAACAACGTAATGTGAAATATTTAAAAGCGAAAAGAATGTGCCATATCCTATTATGCATAAGTATTACTCATAAAACCACTTGATACTAATCTCATTCATATAATCTGATCAAAATCACTATTTCATGCAAATGAACAAAACAAAAAATCATTATTTTCTATCCTACATCAGATGAGCCATTCCTTCATGAGTTTGGCAGGGATCTAAAACCCAATAGACATTAACAATAGGTAAGCAACTCTCATATTTAAAAACACGAATAGCATACCTAGACACAGTAAGACAAAAATACCAGCTGGTAGTTGAGCCGAAAGTGTCACATAACATGCACACAAAAAGAAAAAGAAACCCATATAATTATTCGATCTTTCAACTAGTGCAATAATAGGATGCCCAAGGGTCTGGGTCACTAAATCCATCCATATTATCATCCGACTTATAAGTCCTTATGTATATCAGCTATAAGCAGATTCAAATTCCAGAAAGTATGAGGCCATATCATATCCAAAACATTGGATGCACATGATTTCAGTATATATGCTATAGATATTTGAAACATCCCTCATTTTTACCTCGTTAAATAAGCGTTAAATTACAATAGAAACTATATAACAATATAATACTCATCATCTCTAACTCGTCAATACGATCTTGCCTCGACTTAAACTTTATAGTTTTCCTTGAACAATCTTTTTAGATAACCTGAGATATATGCAATAAATGTGTAAGCCTAATGGCTTAATGAGCTAGCGCGTTTTGAATGAAAATACCACACGCACTAATGTCATGAACATACTTTCTATATCAAAATACATATCGAGATCTCATCGTTAATGTGTAACCGAGCCATAACCTTTCATCCGGGTCCAATCTTAACGATATGGATCCCATGAACTGAACCACGAGTAGCCTCGCGCTAACCCGTGTCATACTCTAAATGGATCGACGAATCGAATCCTCCGCCTATCACACATTAACCACACCCAATAGATACATAAAACGCATGCTTGAACATGAACATAAAGTGGTGATGAATGCATGCATACAATACTCGTGAAACACAGATAACACATCAAGCACAAACGTAGCGTATATCTCGGTTTTCGGAAACAACATGAGAGAAAGGATACTCACATTGATTATGCATGTCTTATCTCTAGTTTATACTTTGAAGATTCGTACATCCAAAGCTTCTTTATCTTAAACTTGCATTTGAACTCCATATACTATAAGTTGGTTACTTACATATTCTCTTTATTATATGTATACATTACATCGTGGCAATGAATGTTAAAAGGGACTTCTAAGTGCTTGCAATCTTTATATAGTGAACTAGAACTTGGGCTCCAAGAAAAATAGACTTCGTAGAGTACATAAGTTGGCTACTCTACAAGCATGAGGTGGCTTATTTGTGGTCATGAGTCATACAATTTAAACTTAGAGGCTAAGATAGTTTTTACCAAAATATATAGGTGTAAGTCTTTAACCAAGACAACACATCTTCTAATTTAAGTTCCACTTATAAATTAACTGGGTAGTAAAATCTCTTGTAGAAACTAGATATTGTGCCACTCCAATTTATATCACACATTTTTTATGAAGTTTACATTTTGAACTTTGAGAATGTACATATAATTGCAACTATACATATAGTTGTCATCTACCCCCCTTAAGAAGAGTTTCGTCCTCGAAACTCACTTTCTGCAATAAGTTTGTACTTCAAAGTTTTGAATCTAGTAAGATCAAATACATTTTTCTTAAACATAACTCTATTAAAACAGTAACACATTTTTACCATTCATTCAATTGATGATTTT
Source organism: Logfia minima (assembly GCA_963921325.1). Lineage (NCBI taxonomy): Eukaryota > Viridiplantae > Streptophyta > Magnoliopsida > Asterales > Asteraceae > Logfia > Logfia minima. The sequence goes on along the minus strand of OY992764.1, from coordinate 6,620,872 downwards.
CAAAAACATAACAAACTCATTACAAAACATTATGTTTATTTTTACTGTACTAGCATTAAATGTCAAAATATGGTCTCTAATTTAATGTACAAATTTATCATTGTTTCTATATTGAAATTGAAGCACATGTACATATATAAATTGTAACGACCGTCATTTTTACCTCATAATATAAACATCATTTTACAGCGGAAGCTATACAAATTACATTTTCAATACAAACATCTCTACAAATATACAAATTCTATCAATTGACATCTTATCATTAAAGTTTCTCTTCCATTTATTTCCTTGGCAACTCAATCTGATTAAACCCGAGATATAAGCAATAAATGCGTAAGACTAATGACTTAGGAGCTCGTGCATTTTCTATTAAAATACCACATGCAATATGACATGACAATGCTCTGTATGTAAAAATACATATCGAGATCTCTACGCTAATGTGTAATTGAGCCGTATCTTTATATTTAAATCCAATCATATAGATATGGATCTCATTCTCTAAACAACGGCAGCCTCGCATTAACACGTTTTAAACTCTGAATTTCATATCTTACGCTCGTTACACATTGACCATACATAATACATTCATACATATATACATAAATCGCATGCTTAAAAGGCCTAACAATTCTAATGCAACACATAGCAATCAAACACATACATAGCTATATCTCAGTTTTCATAAACATAATAATATTCACATTGCCTTTAAATATATAATGGCATTTGACTAAGAGATTGATCCATGTATCTTGTGCTTGTACAACTAGCTTCATTCACTTGTACCATAAGCTCTTTCTAATTCCTTGAAACCTTTATAGATGTTGTAATTGTACAATTATTCCCAAAGCCTCCAATTCTCTTAATGTGAATATTGACTTGTGAATAATTGTACATCTTTAAACTCTTTGTCTAGTTCTCCCTTTTATAATTTGTGATTATAATAGAAATAATGTAACTCTTTTATATGTTAACTTCTTGAAAGTATCCTTTATATAGTAGCTCTTTTTTAGGTGATTAGTCATCAACCTAATAATAGATTAGATTTGCCATATTTCCATAGCTAATAAGTATGTGTCACTTATATCTTAATCCTTATCACTAGTCTATGCATATTAGACTTGCCACACTTCCAATCTAGTGAGTTAAGTGGCTACATGACCACTTTCTTGGTCAATGTTTTATTTCTAGTTTTAGTAAATCACATAAGTTATAATTATATTTTCTTTTTCTCATGCATTTCTCAATAATTTGTACACTAGCCCAATTTATATAAAACTGAGACATACATATAATAACTTCTAAACATTTTCACCATGTATATATGTTGATTTTCTATCAACTCATAACTACATTATAGAAAAAAATTTACTTTCAATAAATTTGTAAGATGTTACAATATTTGATTAACAATGTGTATAACAAACTAAAGATGGTATACATATAAAAAGTAAGGAGATATAGTAAGTCAGGTATGTTCTGTTTCTTTTGAAGTTTTAGAAAGGGAATGGGTAAAGTAAAAGAAGGTTTGTGTTTTAAGATGTCTAATGATTGAATAAATAAAAAATAAGGGTTTTCGGAAACCTACCTAGATTGTTAGGTATAAACGGGAATACTGATTTTGGTGGACCCTAACATAATCTTTCTCTGATTCTCTCTATCTCTTTCTTCTTCCTTTTTTGTTCATTAATAAGTAAACTTTATTTCCTATCAAGATAATTATAAAATACTTAATTATTTCAAATAATCAGATATTTTCGCTTTCCTCATATTCTTTCATACCTATACCCTTTTAAAAACACACCCTTAGTTAAGGACTGTATCTGGTACATAGATAATAGATTACTGTTCAAAAGAAGTTGAACCAATATAAGTTACACCCACTGTTTGTTGCAGAGCACTTACCGTAATCCGATGGTATTTATCTTTCTTGTTGTAGATAGACAAAACGTACACCATCTGTTCCCCCCAAAAAAAAGAGTGAAAAATATTAGTACAGTATGCCAAGAACAGAAAACAAACTTCTTCATGTTCCATTATTCAAAAGACCAAACTACAACATGTCCTAATCCTCGTGAAATAGTGGTAATGTGGTAGCATTCTGATAAGAAAGGATGAATAATGGAAGCAAAACCAACATACTTCTGTTTATAAGAACAAACACAAATGCTAAGCAACACTTTAGCAATACGGAAACAATACTATCATGCAAACACATACATATAAAAGAGATAAGCCATCTCATATTCACTCAACTTTACGACGGGGACCAATCTCACTACCACGCGAAAGTTGCCAAGGTAAAGCTCTCCGTAGGGAGACTGGCATTGCCCATAGTAGGATTTGAACCTTGGACATCCACAACTGTGTGAGAGTTTTCCTCCCTCAAATTTACCACTCACCCAACTCCTAGGGGTTAAGCGCATGTTAAGTTGTGTAGTGGTTTAGTGCATACATGTTCAAGTTTCGATCCACATATCAACTAAATACATTAAAATGATAAAAGTTTAAACAGACTTACAAGTCCTTGTTGAGTTTTTAAGCCTCTGTCCTCCACTCTACAGTTTCCATCAAGAACCAAAGTCTGGATTGGAAGCTATTGAATATTGACCACAGTCAAACGCAAATCATAATATGATAAAATGCCAAACAAACAATTAAAACACAAATGCATTACAATAAATCAAATTGGATTACTGAAAATAAATCAAATTGCATACATTCAGTAATCCACTTCAATTTCGCAATTGATACTTACCACATTATCTTGAGGCTTCCTCTTGTAGTAAGCAAGCAATCTCGATTCAAGAACAAAATACCGCATGTGTATGAACGATCTCCCAATCTTCCTCCTTCCATACCGCACCATCCATCCTTCATACACTACCTTCGAATTCGACATCTTAATATTCACTTCCAATCCTAGATCATTCAACAATCACTACACATCGCCTTCAATCCTTCATCACAAAACTCAATCAATCAAAACCCTAAACCTAAACATAAACCTCTAATCCAAAATCTTAAAACGAATTCCTTTAATTTTTAATCAATTCAGCGATCTTGTGAACCTGATGACTAATGAGTCACGTGATCAATCAAAAATCGTAAACCTAAACCTCACACTAAAAAATTTTAAAGATAAAATTCTTTAGAATCGAATCAGTAACAGCGATCTGACGAACTACGGTCAAACTAAGAGGCAAAATCGGCCTGCAACGTTAGTGAAATTAACATCAAATATGAGTGGCCCGCGCACACCAGAGTTTGAAAATGAGTACGTTTGATGTTGATCGAAATTTTTTTGTTTTATACGATAGTTTAAATTATTCTTATTAAAAATTAAAAATTAAAAATATAATCGAAAAGAAGAAGTATATTATATGAGATATGATATTAAATGATTTATATATTTAATAAGTAGAATGATAAAATGGTAATTTATGATAAATTTTTTTAATAATTAAGAAAGAAAATATGAAACTTTTTATAAGAATTTTAAATTAGATGTATGTGTTAGATGTATGTGTGCGTTTGTTTGTAAGTTGAAGAGAAGACTAACATACAATTGATAACGTAATAAAGTTGATGTTGACCTGCAAGTAGTATCAAGTGTGGGGATGAGAGATTGATGAGAAAGGGGATTATTAATGAAATCACATTGATTAATTTAATTTTTGTTTGAATTATCCAAATTAATTAACTCGTTTTAAAAAAGAAAATGATATACAATACTAATTAAATGATTAAAAATAAGTATGAGAGTGTGACATGGGACACAACCAATACATAAAATATAAAATATAGTATTAATTAGCTTTAGGTAGGTTATATAATTAAAGCATACATTATACTCATTTAAAAGTGTACATTTATATAAAAGTTATATAATAATAAAAAAAATTAACTCATTTCAATTATTTGATATTGTTTAGAAATTAGAGTATGGAGAATTAGTAAAGAAATGGAATTAATAAATAACATAAAATGACTTAGTATACATCTTCTAATGCTCTTCCAAAAACTTTAGCATTTTCTTCATATATTTATACATATCTAAACAAAATGCAATTACCCCTTCATACAATGGAAAAGAAAAACTACCTATTACTAAATTTGAGAAATACCTATAACATTTAAAATTAATTTATATAAGGATAGTATATGTATTATATAACAGGATCTAAAAAGAAGTGAATTTTGGAGAAGAAGAGGAAGATATATATATTTAAAACTATGATTCAACAAAAATCAAATATGATTTCAAACTGAATTAAAAGGTTATTTTGCTGAATTAAAAAGTTAAAAAACTCTTCTCCCCATTATCCACTAATTTTTCATTCTCCCTTGTTATCACTATCCTATGTATTATCACTAATCAACTTTTTAATAGTAACTCTTTATATTTTACATAATTTACCGTTTAACTTTTTGATACGAGTATACTGTTAGTCCCTATTTTTATAAGAACAAAACCTGAAAAAAACAGTACCAATTTATATATTTGGAACTTTGTCGTCGTATGTAAAGTATAGACGAGGACTTGTCGACTTTCACAGTCGAGACAAGGAGAAGTTCAAATTCTTAAATCTTTTATTTTCTCCTTTATTAACCTGTCTTCTTTTCTTCCAACTTTTGAACTCGAGAACACAGTTAAGTCACGTTCATGTACGGGTTTCTAAAAATTGTGTAGATGGATATTTTGGTCCTTGATCAATTAACAAACCATACAAGACAAGTACAATAGCACCTAAATTTTAAAATTCGTATGCTACATGTAATATTGTTCAAAGTTGGCTACTGGCCCATTCCGTTGACAAATTCAACGGATTGGGTGGACTATATTTGTTGATATTTAGACTGCTATAGTGTTTACTAATAGATATATGTATGATCCAAAAGCCAATAATTGGAGTGTAATTGTGAACCTCATCAACCCCTTCATTCTCATTTGCAAGTTGCAACCCTTAATTTTGTTCAACCAAGTTTAGCTAAAAATCATGTCAATACTCCAAGATTTAGATCATCTTAAAATCCCTTTTGCAGATATAAAACAGGCCACCAATAACTTCAGTGACGAAAATGTCATCGCAGAGGGCGGTTATGGGACAGTGTATAAAGGTGAGCTTTTACTTTCTAGATCACTTACCAAAATCGTAGCAAAGCGAGTTGATGGAAGATTTTATTACGCAGAAAACCATTTCAAAAATGAGATCACTGTGCTTAATTCTTATAAACATGTAAATATTGTCTCTCTTATTGGTTTTTGTGATGAGTATAATGAGAAGATTCTTGTAGAGGAGTTTGTGCCATACGGAAGCCTTGACACATACATAAGTAGTACTAAACTCACGTGGTTGAAGCGCGTCAAAATTTGCCTTGGTGCATCTCGTGGTTTAAACCATCTTCACAATGGTCTAGATGGTCAGAGTAGTGTCTTACATCGTGACATTAGAAGTAGAACGATTTTATTAGGCAAAAATTGGAACGCAAAGATAGCTGGTTTTGGACTGGCTATGATGGGTCCAATGCATCCAACCCTTTTTGTGAACGGTATTATTGGTGTGCCGGGCTATATTGATCCAACATATTTGCAAACTGGAATTGTAACAAAAGAGACGGATGTATACGCATTCGGGGTGGTATTATTTGAAGTATTATGTGGAAGGTTGGCTTATGAAAGGAACGAATACAACCAACAATTTCTTGGTCCATTCGCTTGCCTTCATTGTGAAGAGGGGACATTGAATGAGATCATAGATCCCATTTTAAGAGAACAAATGAGCCCAGAATCTTTGGAGGCTTTTTCAGCTATTGCATATCAATGCCTGGGAAAACAACAATCTGAACGCCCAACAATGGATCAGATTGTACAAAAACTTGAGCAAGTCTTGAGACTTCAACAGGAATTTGAAAAGGCATTGGCACTTCAACAAGTACGTTAATCTAGGCCTATACATCTCTCAACAAAAAAAGGAGTTCTAATTGAATTTCCATCATTAACTATGCAGCTTTATTACGTGATAAATTAGGCATATGATCCAAAGATACTTCATGAGTTAATCATTAGTACCAATACAAATTTCACATCGATGATTGCCTATAGACTTAAGTCGAAGTAGATAAAGTCAAAATAGTATTCCAAGTTTCAATGTTTTACCTCTAGCATAAGAAACAGTCTTTTGTGACAAAATAGTAATATATAGGATGTATCATTTCTGATATAGAGGGTAACTTAGGAAAGACACACGTATATAGCCTCCAATAAAGTGAACACCGAAACATAATCAAGCCTCAAGTAGCCCTCAGATTATCATAATTGGAGAAATATCTAAAGAGTGTTCCATGAGAATACTTATTTAGAATCTGGAAATGAAGAAGGAAGGAAGTTAAAAAAAATGTGATTACCAACAAGTAGACTATGTATAGAATTTTAGACAATAGAGGAACCAACTGTTTTTGAGGGCATCACCTAAATCCTCCTAATATAGTCATACAGCATACGCAAAAAAGGATTTTGTGTTTGAATAGTTCCAGTATACTAGTAGTAGAATATGAACACAAAAAATCAATGTGCATCCAGATCAAAAAGTTCATGTATTACTAGTGTAAAAAGGAAGTTTATGCCTTCAGAGTGTAGCCTGGTTGGTTCTGACGATGGGAGTATTTGGAAGCATCCCAAGTTCATTCCCACCAACAACAGGAGGAACCTAATTTATTAGAAAAATTCCTTGGTGTTGTTGGATAAGTTGGTTGGACCACCATCTGAGTGGGCCGCTAGGTGAACTTGATTTACCTTTGTGGTGATGGGCCTAAGGAGGTCTGGCATGGACCGGTTGGGGTTGTCGGATTTCAACCTTTTTTGGAAAAAGGAAGTTTATGCATCTCAACCAAACAACAAAATTTGACAGTTAATACTTCTATTGAACGTAACTTTATACCATCTGAAATTATATCCTACATGTAAACTCACTCATTTTCTTCCTTTTTGTGAATGGTTGTCTGTGAATACTGAATATTAGGTTGCTCTTGATTTGAAAGGCAAAAACCAAGATGCAGCTGCCTCCTACAAGGTAATATTGTAAGAAATTGTTCTATAATTGAGATTCTTTAACTGATTTTCACACTGTGAAGTGGACGTGCACACACACACATACATACATATCATCGAAGAATAACACAGCCATATTATTTTTGCTTCTTTCCCCATACTAAAAGAGACACGTACATACATTTATTCCAAGAAGATCATTTGGACCTCCATCCTCTTTAATCCACTAGGTATATGTGTGTGTAGTGAAAATAGTAAGTACAGGGAATTAAATGACCTGCAGATACTGTATGAGTGTGTGAGTTATATACAGCGCTACCGGGTGTGTACGTTGCATTTTCAATAGCTAGGAATTTTTAACTTAAAATTTTCGTTGATGTTTGATGGTGTAGGTGAAAAACCTGGAACACATGAAAATTTCATTAGAACAGATAAAATTAGCAACGAATGATTTTCATGATGATTTTAAAATTGGAAGTGGTGGATACGGGAAAGTGTACAAAGCTGATCTCTTCCACTTCGATGTTCAAAACTATGTCAAAGAAAATATACATCAGGGAGTGTCTGTAGATGAACTCATGGGCTACCAGAGAAGAAAAGGTGTGGTTGCTGTTAAGCGTTTAGATCGTAGATATGGACAAGGAACTGCAGAGTTCCTGCAAGAAATCTCAGTTCTTCCTTATTTTAGGCACCAAAACCTTGTCACACTTGTTGGATTTTGTGATGAAGACCATGAGCGTATTCTTGTATATGAATATGCTTCAAATGGAAGCCTTGATGGGTACATTTCAAGAGTTGGTATCAGGCCTAATGACAAGTGGGCCCTACGTTTACAGATCTGCCTTGATGCAGCCCGTGGGATCGAGTTTCTTCACAATGGTGTTGGAGTGCATCATAGGATAATACATCGCGATATAAAGAGCTCAAATATTCTGTTGGGTCAAAATTGGGTAGGAAAGATTAGTGACTTTGGGTTGTCGAGAATAGGCCCTGCAAATCTGCAAGCTACGTTTGTCATGACTCAAGTTGCGGGCACACTTGAATACATTGATCCACAGTATCACAAGACTGGTATGTTGACAAAAGGGTCTGATGTGTACTCATTTGGAGTGGTTTTGTTTGAAGTATTGAGCGGAAGGTTGGCGTACCTTCAGAGGACCAAAGGTGACCAAGAATTTCTACCCCACATGGCGCAACGTTGCTTCAAGCACAATAAGCTCAAGGAGATCATCGATCCTAAATTGAAGAAAGAATTTGAAAAAGGCTCCTTCACTTCTGATGATGAAACCTTTCCAGATACCGTAAGTATTTTTGCAGGAATTGCATATAAATGCTTGCAAGAAAATAGGGATGACCGCCCAACAATGGCTGAGGTCGTGGAAGAACTTGAAAAAGCATTAAAATCCCATGTAAGTATTACTTTTATTACACCTGTGTATCTATGAGAACAATTATCAACTTTGGGGGTTTTTCATTAAACAATAAAGACTCGCATGCCTATTATGCATCTTTTAATACACATGTATCTCAATTTGACCTGACCCTATTACCTCTTGGTTGATGGGTGACTCGGGTAATAGCTAGTTGGTAGTAACTTTGGTTTATTAACTCGATTCCTTCAAATTTGTTTCTCATTTTTACTGTATGATGATAAAATAACATGACAGTTGTAACAAAATTACAACTAGAGGGGATGATGAAATTAAGATTAATGAACAGAATAGGACTGACAGAAATATAAATGAAATGAAAGGTCTCTCTGTCTCTCTCTCATTTTATCTACAATTATGCAGGTAAAAGGGGTGGAAACACTAAGAACTTCCCTTGACACAATTAGATTTGCTACAAATGACTTCAGTAATGTTATTGAGCATGAAGGATATGGAAAGGTGTACATAGGAGAACTTTCTCATTCCGAGGGACAGAAAGCTGTTATTGTAAAGAAACTAGACCGTTTAGTAGGTTCATATGCGAATGAATTTTATAAAGATATTGCAATGCTTTATAGTTATAGCCATAGTAATGTCCTTCCTACTCTAGGATTTTGTGAAGAGGCGAATGAGAGGATTGTTGTTTTTCAGAATATGGCTAATGGAAGTCTGAAAAACCATGTGAAAAATACTAGTTTAACATGGAAACAACGGCTAAATTTATGTATAGATGTTGCACGTGGGCTAGCGTATATTCATAGTGGTACTGATGTACAACATTCAATTCACGGCGATATAAACAGCTGTAGCATTCTACTAAGTCATGACTGGAAAGCTGTAATTTCTAATTTCATCGTATTAAAAGGTCTAGGAACTTTAGGCTATTATGATCCATTATATGAGATCACCGGCATCCTTACACAAAAATCTGATATATATTCCTTCGGTGTGGTCTTATTTGAAGTCTTATCCGGGAGATTGGCTATTGAAATGTTGAAAACGAATGGCAAAGATGGCCGAGTGATATTTCTTTCACAGTTGGCTACACAATGCTTCAAAAACAAAAGATTAGAGGAAATTATCTTTCATGACATCAAGGGACAGATTGATGAAAAATGTTTGATTATTTTTTCAACGGTTGCCTTTCAATGTTTGCAAGAGCAGCAAGAGGACCGTCCAACAATGGGTCAGGTTGTAAAAGAACTCGAGAAAGCCTTGGAATGTCAAGTAAGTTCCTATATATCCATTATAAGTTCAATCCTCACTAGCTGCCTTTCAATTATAAGTTCAATCCTCACTAGCTGCACATTTGGGGTCAACCCTTAGGGGCGTAGCCCATTTGGTTCCGGAGGGAAGGACTTTTCAAGTAAATGGTCATTTTTCCCCGTATGGAAAGACACTCTCTTTAGTGTGCCACTGGGTCAGTCTGGAGTGTATGCTTAGCATTGCCTTTCACATATTGTCCTCACGTGTAGGCCGGTCAACATTGTTGGTTATCAACGCCTTTTGCAAGAAAATTTAGTGTTTTCAGAACTTAAGGAAGTAAATATGTGTGATTTAAAATGGTTTTATGTTTCACTTATACGCAGGATGAGTGGGAATGGGAGCAAAAGTTGCCTGGAGATTATCAGGCGATAATCCATCTGTCAAAGTATCCGGTGTCTAATATACGAACCAAGAAGGATCTCTATTCCCTCCTCTCTTCAGGAATCATCCTACACAATGAAAGATTGGTGATTGAATCTATTTAACTGTTAGATGTTTCCGTTGATTGGTTTTATATATATCTACCATGTGTTGAATAACAAAATTAAAGTACGTTCTGTCGATCATTTGCTGCTTCTGAATTCTGATGGTCTTCTATTTTAAAACAGTGGTTCTCGATAAACACAGATGGAGTGAACAACGGAATGGTATCGGCAACAAAGTTTTCTTACGTAAATGTAAAGTGGAGACGGATACGAAATTCAAGGTCTAGCTCTGTCTTCTAAACGTCAACTATATGGCTTCTAAAAGCTCACTTATTTATAATGGATTGAAACTTAAAGTTATTCAAACTCTTGTAGTAGCATAACAAGTATGAGGAGCTAATAATGCTAACACTGCACCTTTTCACAGTTTCACCAGGGAAAAAGTGAAATTGTATTTCATAATTTATCCAGTACACTTACTAATATTGAGATTTTTTTATTTTCTCATATATATGTGTAGGTTTTCTAAGGTGGCAAAGATATCAGATATCTCAAATCTGAATATCGAAATCCATTTAAAAACTCAGCTTTTAACCCCGGAAACGCTGTATGGAGCTTACCTAGTGTTCAAATTTTGTGATCGAAGAAAGGTTTCTAGCCGACCCTTATATGCGAGTCTAACATACAAGAAGTCAGGTGAAACTTTAAATGCATATTTCGCAGAGTGGAAGGCTGGAAGTGACTGGTTGACGGTTGAATTGTTCCGGTTTTGGAATAACAAGGAAAGTAATGATTTTGATGTTTTACTAGAGAGTTTTTCGCGTTATTACTGTGGCAATGGGGGCATTTTTGTTGAAGGCATAGAGTTTAATCCCATTGCTAGTGTAAGTTGATAAATGCTTGTATATTTGTTTTTTGTTTTCTCTAATAATTTTCATTTTATATAACAATGAAATAATGCACGAATACGCTATACACATGCTCATGCAATTGTCTACAGAGAGATTGTGAAGAAAATAAGGGGCTTAATGATGACAACAATGTACGAGAACTCTTGAAATTTGATGCGGAAAACTACATGGCAAAACAAATGGTGATTGACTGTCAGGAAATAATCAAGAGATCGAACAGCAGTACCCACAATGCCTCTAAAGAGGAGCTTTACTTCCTTCTTTTTAATGGAATTCTTATTGACAATGGTGAAAAGGTATCATTTTTCTTCTTCTTGTTACTGAAGGTTGGTTGTATTTCTCATAACATTCTTTGTGTTTTAATAATGAAAATTTTGTAACTCTATGACGAGCAGTTTTTTTCACTAAGCAAAGTGAATGGGAAGAAATGTCTTATGCTACCAGCAAAAACAGTTATATATGACACTTCACATGTAAAGTCGTACAACAAAACCCCTGAAGCCAAAGACAGGTTTGCAATTTTATGCGTTTCGTAGTCTCAATAGATATCATAACTCAATTAAATAATTATAAAGATGCATGATATCATAATATTTCATATAGGTGCATATTTGCAGAGTCAGTTGAGATTCTCGCTCATCACGAGCTTCATATCAAATGCAATATTGAAACACAAATGCTATCACCAGATACGGCCTATGCTTGTTTCCTTGTGTTCAAACTTTCAGAGAAATGTTGTGGGCTCAAGTGTCCGGTAAAGGCACGGGATCAACTACCCTATAAAAAGGAAAGAACCAAAATTATTTCTTTCACTTCTCCAAGCTCTGTGAATTTGGACAATGTAAAATGGGTTCCTGAACAAAGGGAAGATGGGTGGATGGAGGTTATAGTGTGGGAAACTGTTTCTGAGAAGTATAATGATGAGACCATTCCTATGGATTTGAAACTGATATGTTTTGAAGGAACTATGGCTGGTCTTATTGTATCCGGTATAAAGTTTTGTCCGATATAGAATTATAGTTGGATAATTTTCTCTGTTGTTTTGTATATTAGTAAAGTTGGATATTCATTCTTTTTGGAACTTCGGTAAGGGCAGAGTTTTTTTCTCTCTTTTTTATGTAGTGAGTAGTTTATTCTCATCTATAAAAGGTTAGATAAGTGGGAATAATATAGATACTAGATAAAGCAACATGGGTCATGGGTGTGTACTAAAAGGGAAACTAATACATATAGAAAATCAACATAGCAAAGAAGAGAAAGACTCGAGGTAAAATCTGCAGCAGAAACAAGAAGCACAATAGGTCAGGGAGAATATTTTTGATCTTCATGCAACTCTTATAACTGTCAATGATCTTCATGCAGATTTTTGCCAGAAAGCCAAGTATACAAGAAAGTTGAAGACTTCATTTGTAGCCAACAAACATCGAATAAGTGCAAGCAAACAAAAGTGTTTATAACATAGGCGTAAGTGTCCGTATGCTAATATAAATTCTTGAACCAGGTAACATAAGAAACTAAAGTACAGAAATGATTAGACAGGGATCTCTCTGTATACAGCAGTCACACAAGTTGCTGGCTGTTTTAACCATGGAGGCGAAACCTCTGCCGGACAGAGATTGCAGTCGCATAAATTGAAAGAACACAATATAAATCATTTGCCAGAAAGCCAAGTATACAAGAAAGTTGAAGACTTCATTTGTAGCCAACAAACATCTAATAAGTGTAAGCAAACAAAAGTGTTTATAACATATGCGTAAGTGTACGTATGCTACAAGTTGCTGGCTGTTTTAACCATGGAGGTGAAACCTCTGCCGGACAGAGATTGCAGTCGTATAAATTGAAAGAACACAATATAAATCATTTGTAAGATTTGAATTTCGAATAAGGACCCTACTAGAGGTGGAAATTTTAACCCATTTACTTATGAAAGGACTGATCCGGGTATATTCTATCTCTAATGGGTCAAACCAGTAAAATAAAAGTAGCTCAAAAGGAAATGGGTCAGAAGGTGCCCAAGTGTATTTTTTTATGCATAAAGCCTCATAAATCAATTTATTAAAAAAAAATAGATTACTATTCAAAGAATATGGTTTTTTGGACAGTAGATGTTCCGGGTCAACCTATGTGTACCAAACACTACCCGTTATGATATGTTACCTAACCCGTCTGACCCGCCCACTTTGACACCTTTAGATTCTACGTTTCAATATGTGTGTATTACCTACCTAATTATTTTGAAGTTGAGGGAAGAATATCCAACGCAACCTCCTTGAGGGTTGGCATATCTTCCTGTTGATGCACACAAACATATCTACTTCCCAATCTTCTAAGCACCTTCCAGGGACCCGGGTAACACCTAATTGGATTTACAATTTAGGAAGGGTAGAATTAAACATAAATGCATCAAGAACATAATTTGAAGTAGTAACCAGCTTGTCCAACCATCTAACAGCATTTTGTAACTAGAAATAAAAGAATCATTGTAATTAGGAAAATAAAGGAAAAAAACACAACATTTTGTAACAACAGTCTATGGATTGTATGTTGCAGATGGAAGTGCAAAAAATAACATTGTAAAGAAAAATGGCTGGTGGTCATTGCCGACGGCAATCGTGAGGTACATACAGGGACAACATAAATGGAAAATAATGGGGTCTAGATGGGAAGGTGCAGGGACTAGGAAGTGTTCAAGCTTTTAATGTGCGTTTAATTGTTGTATTCGATCTGACACATACATATATTCAAACAACAAATTAAAAATTAAATACAGTAGTGATTATTAGTTTTTGTGTGTATTTCAAATTGAAATCCAGATCTGTGCGTGTATTGGTGAATGAAGAAGAAGGTGACGACGTGTCATCTTATCTGGACACTTTTTTATGCAAAGAAAATAGAAAATGAAAGATTGACAGGTTACTGAATGATACGTCATCTAATATATACAATAGCATTTTTTATAAGTATTGACTAACCGGTTTTCTGAATGTTAATTGCTTTAACACATCTTATATATATAATAGCATTTTTTATAAGTATTGACTAACCGGTTATCTGAATGTTAATTGTTGGTAACATATGTGTTAGTATCGACTAATACATGTATTACCGGTTTTCAACTCTAAAAAAAAAAAAAAAAAATTGTTGAAAGTATATCATGAAAGATGTCTAATCGTAGAGAAAAAAAACGTTGATTATTGTGATATAATTTTTTGACTAGCCGTTTTTGAGATATTTAACTTGAAAGAAAATTGGGTTTTGTCAAATGAATGATTAGAATTCATTAATTCATTTTCACTGAAGTTTTCATTTCCATTTGAACTCAATCCGATTAAAACAATATTAATGATCGACTTCCATTAGATTTTGATAAGAACGTATTATTCCTTTTCTTAAATAGTATATATTTTTCGAGTAATAATAATTATGTAATCTGATTAAATTGTATCTCGTGATTTACTAACTTCAATTATAACCTAAGATGTATTAAATTTGTAAGGACTTTGGTGAATTGGGACAAAAGTAGAAAACAACTAAAGGTGAGGGACTATAGATTAAAAGTTCAATACCTACGGAGGGAATTATATCCCTTAATTATCAATTTGGCGTTTCCTCACCTATTATTATTATTATTCTTTTATAAAAACTCATATTTCATAAATCATTGTCTCACAGAGAAGAGAAGGAAGATTAAAACACACTAACAAGTATAAGAAACCCGCAACAAAATTTGTCAAAAATAATTGAAATCGACAAAAGTTGTTTGAATTCAAAATTTGAAATTACGAAACAAATAAACCAATTATGCCTTTGTTTTCAATCAACTACATTGAATATTCCATTAGTATTATTAAATTTGATTTTGTGATTCAAAAGTATTCGATAATTGTTTTAAGGGTTAAAGCATTTTGTCACCAATGTATTCTCCTTCATTTTTCGAGATCATCATCCTACTCATTTTAATATTAATGTCACCAACATACTTGTTAGTTAATTGTTGAGGTCACCAACATTAATAATTGATTTGCAATCATAATTGTGTAAACACATGAAGATTAGTTCCAAAAATTACTAAACTTTATTTTCATAACCTAATATTGGATATAAACTTTCTGTAAAAATTTGAGAATTTTCATAATTGTATTTTATTTATTATCAATTTATGTCCAAAATGTGATGGAAATTCAAATAAAATAGCAAATATTCATGAAAAATTATGAAAGTTTTACCATCTCAGTTTCTAATTATTTTAAGACTTGTGTAAACATTTCAAGTCATTTGGAGCAACAAAACCCGGTTTTCCAATATTTTAAGATTAAAAGCACACAAATTAAAATAAATACTAAAAGGAATTCAAATGATATAATTTTTGTTGTGGGGTGATATTTACTGACATAAACACCTCAGAAAAAGTTTCAATATTTTTTGGCCTTGGAAACTAATTTTTATGATTAAACACTCCATTTTAGTAATAGTTTTATGATTAAACACTCCATTTTACAGAAAGTTTATATCCAATATTAGGTTATGAAAATAAAGTTTGGTAATTTTTGGAACTAATCTTCACGTGTTTACCCAATTATGATTGCAAATTAATTATTAATGTTGGTGACCTCAACAATTAACTAACAAGTATGTTGGTGGCATTAGTATTAAAATGAGTAGGATGGTGATCTCGAAAAATGAAGGAGAGCACGTTGGTGACAAAATGCTTTAACCCTTGTTTTAAAAAAAGCTTTTAAAAGATGATGTGACTTTGTTATGATAAAAAAGAGAAGGATGAAAGAGAAAAAAACATAAGATATGATTAGTTGATCACTAATGCCACATCATGTTAAAAAATTTTGTTTCTAAATTTTTTGTAATTCGAACTACCATTTCTCTTGAAAAGAAATCGTTGTGTGATCCCCCTAAAAGTAGCGTGTTTGTTTAAAGAATTTAGTAGTAGCATTTTTCGATCGTATCGTATAATCAAATACAAAAAAATTATAATCCACCTTGTTAAACGGTCAAAATTTAATTAAAATGAAATATATAACATAGATGCAATGATTTATCTGCTACAATACCAACTCAACAACTAAAATTATAAACTGAACGACCCCTATTTTCTGTAGACATTGTTCATAACGACGAAAACAAAACAGTAAAACCCATTGAAACCATAACAGCTACAGACCAGCATTGCCAAATTTTTACATGTAGCATGTAAGTTAGCAGGAGATATTTTTAGGTGGCCCTTCATTTATTTAGACTGCATTTGCTTTACCTTTTGTTATTGACATAAGTGGTCCTTTTATTTATTTGTCGACTCATCTTGTATCCTTTCTTTATTATCGTTACCGTATATGTATAGTAAATAGGAAATAGTATCTGTGTCAGAAATTAAAATTGTCCTGTCTCATCTCCAAAAAATAAAACGAATACGTGAATTAGAATTTCACGTACAATTATGAGTGAAGATTTTACATGTTAATATTAAGAGATAAATGTTTAATGAACTTTAATGCAATAATAATTGATACTTCTTTAATGAAAGTGATTTTATATGATAGTTTAAATTATTGTAATTGTAAATTCAATATTGTGATATAAATGAAAAAAATAATATTTAAATATATTATGTAAAATATAATGTTAATTTAATGAATTATATAATTAATAAGTGAATGGATAAGTGGAGTGGATAAAATGGTAATATTCAATATATCCTTTTTAAGCATTAAGAAAGAGAGTGTTAAATGCTTAATAAGAGTTATAGATAGATATAAATAGATTATAGATAAGAAACCTAAAATTGATTTAAGAAGTAGATTATGACACATGAAAAGTCCGCTAAAAAATGAGAAAAAAATCTCACGTATATTACAACCAACACATTATATAGATATTGTTTCTCTCCAGATTTATGCATAAAACAGGTTGATTCATTCATTATGCTCTACTAAATCAAAGGCCTTTTTATATTATACTTTATACTTTCAAAATCACAACTTTTACTACCTGAGTTAGCTAGCATCAACCATGATCACAAGGATTTTAAAGATGATCAGCTATTATAAGTATCAACTTTGAAACATTGTTTGTTAAGATGGTGTTCTTCAAAATAAAGGCCGAATAAAAGTAGCGTAATTGTGGATACAATTTGCTCTTTTCAAAAGGCCACGAAAAAGAAGTGAAAATATATAGATACATAAAGTTAACCTCAAACAAATAATAATATACATATACATATATATATATACACAATAAATTAAAAATATACCATACAGTCATTTAGGTCATAAATGATATTAAGTGAACTCTACAATCCGTAGGTTTGTATTTGAGCCTAGTTGAATTTTGTTCTAAATATTAAAACAATCATTGTAGAGCTCTCTATTTACCAAGAGGGAAAATGACTATTCAATGAATAATTATTTTGTCTTTTGATAATATGTACATGTAATATATTAAAATAGATAATCCAATCAATATAGTTATTTTGTTTTTTGTAGTAATGTGTGTGTGATATATTAAAATAGATAAATCAATCAATATAGTTATTATGTATCAGTAATATATGTTTGTGATATATTAAATAGATCAATCAATCAATATAGTTATTTTGCCTCTTAATAGTGTGTGTGTGATATAATAAAATAGATAAATCAATTAATATAAATTGGTTAAAGAATTGTTATGTTTACTATCACATCTATAAATATCATTATGTCAGTTAAATTAGGATTAACTCACATAAATTTTAAAAGCGATTAATTCAATCTAATTTAATTCAAACTTATATTTATTGAATAACTTCCTTTTATTGCTTTAAAATAGTTTAACTTTTCCAGTAAGTCACCTTTTTTACTATTGTTTTAGGCGCATTTAAAAAAAATTTATTGTATGTATTGAAAATATTAATTCCGTCTGTAGTATGCACACTTTCCTTTTTTGACTTTCTATTGTATTATTGAGGAACTATACAATAGAAAGCCAGAAAAGGAAAATGTAAATACAATAGATGAAATTGACATATTCAATACATATAATAGACGAAATAAAATTTTAGTTGTATATAAAACATTGTGTCTTAGTACATAGACTTTTAGTTGTATAGTCATCACATAATGCATATTCGCCGCAACATACGGGTCAAAAATACTTAGTTAGAAACAAATAACAAATCCATCCATCTATATAGCACTTTTGCGTTTTAATTTTTGAACACATGCATCATCACAAACTTTTTTGCTAACGTCAAGTTTAAAACTTAGGAACACTAACTTCAAGAACTCGGTTATTGAGCCATCGAGCTAAGACAAATAGTTTTATTTGCTCCATTTGTATGTAGATTGGATCAAGTATATAAAAGCATTTTAAAAAGTATATAAAATGTTATTTTTCTTGATAACACAAAATATAGACAAATTTGTTTCTCCATAAAGTTGTGTCGCTTTTAATTTGGCGATTTAAGGAATTTATAAGTCAAACAAAGCCGACCACCGTTCCCGAAGTCAAGCAGTCAACCACCACATTAATTTGGTTTACCGATAATTTAATGACATTGTGAAATGTTGCAATGTAAATTTAAGTAATTTTATAATAAAATGATATATTAGTCCAATTAATGTACCAGCAAAACTCATAACGTATCACCTTTTAAACAAATTTAAATATTAAATAACTTATAAACGATCAATCGGATACATCAATTCAAAAAGATATATCCATTTATTTAAATCGTATTAGTGTTCATGAGTTCAAAAGAATATCCAGCACAAAAGAGTTAACTAAAATTCAACATAAAAGAAATTATGAAACCGACCCGTTAGAGAACTGAGACGAAATTCAATCGGCACTTGTTTTAGAAGTGAGACAAAATTTGAACAACACTCGTTGTAGAAAGGCCTGTGTATCTAATAGAGATATCTATATATATACTGAAGGAGAATAAAATATTGCTCTATATTTTGCCACATAGGCAAAATGACATGTGGCGGCCTCTCATAATTTAAAAATAAACAATTATTTAAATTTAAAAGATAAACTAAAAAATAAATTTAGAGAGAATTAGATAATATTTAAATGTAAATTAATTAATAAAAAAATCTATGAATCTTACTTAAACACTAATTGAAAAATAATATTATACTATAAACTTATAAAAATTACAAATATAAAAAATATTTAATTTAAATGGCCGTGCATCGCACAGGTTAAATCTAGTATATATATATAATGCCATAGTATCCATATACTTTTGCATTGTAACACTCAAAAACCACCTATACATGAATATGACACTATTATAACAACAGCGGGTATGTCCAACTATTGCAACATATAAATTTATAAAAGAATGAACACAATACCATTTCTAAAATCTTTGAACGGATTACCTACTTAATCACGCTTGTATATGCTGCATCATAGTAAAACTTTACATTAGACAGGAATCATAAAACTTAACATTAGATGGCTTCATATTTCTACAAGCATGTGTTTCTTCTCATGCCAAGTATATAATTATACATAATGAAAATATACCTTCTCAATCATAGATAGATATTTCTTATCCTTTTGCTTCTTAGCTAGACTACGTCCAATAATCTATGTATCAAACAATTCAAGAAGCATATGAATAATAAGAAACATCCCTAAACATTCCCTTTCCCTTTTGGTAGAGCTGTAAAATAATAGTTTACTGTCAATATATAATATGTAATACAGAGTATACAAACTATAATAACTTACAACATGATGTATAATCAAATAATTACTGCAAATATAATCTTCACAAGGATTTCCCGAATGAAGATTCAACAGAGTAAGTTATTATAGTCGTCAGTTTTGCAATTGTGTGGGTTCAAGCACAATCCACTCAACAAAGTCTCTATAAATCATATAAAATGGAAGACATATACCATTATAACTGAACTCGTTATTACTTTAAAGCTAATAAATATAGAAGCACTGACCTTGTTAGTAAAATTTTCAGCACTAACACTCTTATTTTACTTTTTTATAACCGGCAATTCAGGCAGATCTGTTATGACTGTCTATTCATAATGTGAAAGACATACATGAATCACTTAACAGTTGTGGCTACGGGGATGTCAGAATTTGAACCCATAACCTTTTACTTTTTGTTACAAAAATAACCCTACTCATTAGCAACTGAAACTACGCCGTCATTGACAACACAACACAATTTTTAATCTTTACCCCACATAAAACTTGACTAAGACATCTTGTCACCAGTCACTCCTACAAAAACCATAAATAAGTTATGAACAAAAGTACTTGTGATAGTGAAAACATCTATCAAATGGAACACACCGGACGACGCCACGCAACCATCAAAGGTGAGATCAGAAGACTCCACACAAAAATATATCACCTATTGCAAGCTAATAGTTTACAATGTGTTCTCATTTATTATCATACTTTCAGTCTCACAATTGACAATTATTAAACATATAGACACCCAAAAATAGTAACATGCTCAAGTATTCCAAAACAGGGAAAAGAGGTGAAAAAGCCAACCAGCGTTTATTTGTTTGATATATTTTGTTACATAAATTTTATAATGCTAATTATATAATTAATTTTCAAGATTTTTAAATATTTTTAAAGATGAAAATAAATATATGACAAACTAAAAATTTAATATGAGCGTTTCCTTTTTTCTTTCTTCATAAAAGTTTAGAAACATTGCTATTAGGTTAAAAACTTCAATTATTAGAAAAACCAAAAATAATGCTCATGATATATTAACGTTAGATGGTCTCCACAAACCACATCAATCTATGACCATCATTTCACCTCTCTCCACTCCTCCCTTATTTCACTTTCACACACACACATGTATATGTAATATGTTGCCTTCATTTCTATAGACCCTTTTATTTTTAAGAATATCAAAAAGTAAAAAAGTTAACAACTGTAGATTCATCTTCCCTTTGTTTGTCACTTTCCCAGTTAAAAGTATTTTGATTTTTTCTTTTCAATTTTAATTAATAATTAATAATGTTGTAAGTATACACGCACGCCCCTCATACCTTTTTATCTGCTTTTTCTTGATACCCTTTACTCTTTTAAACAACGATAACAGTATTCAAACCTGCTTGTGCGACATATAATAATAAGATATAGATAGTCATTTTACAAGATATTAAGAGATTTCGCGAGATATTAAGAGATAAACTGTAGACGGTCATTTCATAACATACCAGGAGGTATTTAGGAAATATTGAGAAATAAAATGTATAGTCATTTTTGTACAGCCACATAGAGTCGTTTGTCGTTTCTCTACCCGAGTCCCTCTGCCTTGGAGAAAGATACCTTGAAGAAAGAGACTACTTCCGAGAGGTCCTCCTCCGGCAAACACAATTGAAAATAAAAGAGATACGCTGTACTCTTTACTTTTCAAAAAGCCATATACTTCCTCCAAAGTAAGTCTTTTTATTCTTTTTTTGCCTCTTTGTTGCTGACAAAATCTTTATCCTTTTGATTCTTTTTTTATTTTATTTTATTTTATTTCTAGTTGTAATTGGTTGATAAAATCTGTCTTTTTCTATCTTTTCAGATTCAAATCTTAAAATCTCAAAACAAGTATAAGGTTTTTGACAGATTCAAGCAGTTCTTTTCATTTGGGTTGTTTGTTTGATGTAATCTTTTTTGTTCAAATTTGAAGGCTTTTGAAAAGATCAAACAAAAGTTGGGCTTTGACTGCTATGATGAAGACTTTGACTTTAATTTGTGGGATGTGTCCCAAATTTGGTTGATTCCTTTTGTGGTGTGTTGGTGGGTCCTTGTTTTCCCCCTTCTGGGCTGTTGAATATGAGGACTTATTGACTTGAACCAAATCCATTGGGGGGTTTCTGCGAAATTGAGGTATTTTCTTTTTGTTTTTAATTTGATTTGGGAATTCTACTGTTGAGTCAAATCTATCTTTTTTTGAGTTGGGTTGTTGAAATATGTTGTTTTTTTGACCTAATTTGATGTAAAAATTGTTTCTTGAAGGACTTCATGGGAAATTGAAGTTCTTTCCTTTTTAATCTGATTTGGGTATTTTACATACTAGTCAAATCCAACCTTAACCTGAGTTGGGTTGTTGAAATTTAGTGATATTTTGACCTATTTTGGTATGAATTTTGTATCTTGAAATGCTTTGATACTGAATCACTTATTTTTTCTTTAATCTGATTCTGGTATTTTAAAAATTAGTCAAATTGATCCTTCTCTGAATTGGCTAGTTGATAATATGGATTTACGAAGACCTAGTTTGACTGAAAAATTCTTTCTTTAATTTGGTTTTATTTTATAGTTTTTTTTGAAGAATTGTTATGAGGGATATGGAGGAAAATGGGAATAAAGATTGGAGGGATACTGTGAAGAAGATGCTTCCTCCTGGAGCTGAACTACCTGAAGATAGTGATGAACTTGATTACTCAATTGCTTTAGAATATATGGGTCCTGATGTATCTTATGAACTTCCTAGGGTCGAACCACTAGAAGTAAATCCCCGTTTGATCCCAACTGCATCGATAGCTGAATCGTTTTCAAATTCAAGAAGATCTGTCACTCGTGATGGTGCGGGACCGAGGCACCCGGTTATCGAGCCTATCCCGTTGCCCGTTTCTTATATTGCTCATGTGGCCGATTCACCGAACCAAAGCCCAAGATTATCCGGGAGCTCAGAATCTGTAATCTCGGTTTTGCATAACGCGGACTCGTTTTCTGCTTCCCCTTCGGGCTCTCCTGGGTCGGCTCATAACCAAAGTGATGCTCAAGGGAATGAAGTGAGACGAGGCCCAGTAGTTACTTTCAACACAGTTGATAGATCAGAAAGTAAAGAAGTCGGATTAGAGAGGCCTGGTTATTCAGAATACGTTGCGGTTTCTAAAGAAAAGAAGAAAAAAACCAAGAAGACACGGGTTTGTTATCGATGTGGAAAAGGGAAGTGGGAAACTAAAGAATCTTGTTTGGTTTGTGATGCAAAATATTGCAGTAGCTGTGTTCTTAGAGCAATGGGTTCAATGCCTGAGGGTCGAAAGTGTGTTACTTGTATCGGTGAAGCGATTGATGAATCAAAACGTCTTATTTTGGGTAAAAATTCAAGGTTATTGTCTCGTTTACTTAGTCCTTTGGAAGTCAAACAGATTATGAAAGCAGAAAAAGAATGTTCTGCTAATCAGCTTCGCCCTGAACAGTTGATTGTGAATGGGTATCCGCTTAAACCCGAGGAAATGGCTGAACTTTTGGGCTGCCCGTTGCCCCCACGGAAGTTGAAACCTGGAGTGTATTGGTATGACAAAGAATCAGGTCTTTGGGGAAAGGTAAAATGTTGTGAGCAAGTTTTTAGTTTTTGGTACTGTTTGAAATGGGTCGTGTCAGGTTGGATTGAATTGAAAAACGTCTTGGCCGAATAGCAGTTACTTTTCTTTTTCAATAAAAAAGTTCTGTACTAAATATGATTACAAAAGTTAAATTGATTTAACAAATATCTATTTTTATGAATAAGATAATTTAGGTTTTTTTATGCATTAAGAATACACTTTGGACAGCTTTCAACCCATTTGACCAGTAGAAAACTATTTTTTCTATTCTACCCATGGAACGTCTGAGATAAAATATAACCTGACTCATTCATAAGTAATTTGATCAATATTGGCTCCTTTATTTGCAAATAAAGATTGTAATTTTGTCTTTAATTTTTCAGGATGGGGACAAACCCGATAGAGTTGTGAGTTCAAATTTGAATTTCACTGGAAAACTTAGTCCAACTGCAAGCAATGGAAACACAGAAGTTTACATGAATGGTCGAGAAATTACAAAAGTTGAGTTGAGAGTATTAAAGGTTAGTTATTTCATTTTTCTCCTCACTTTTCTGCTTTGTAGGAAGGTTATGAAATGGGCAGATTGGTTAGGTCGACCAGTCACTACTTCTGTTCATTTTTCTTAAAACCTTATAATTATAAGTATTAATATAGGTTACAAAAAGCATCATTAAAATTTGAAATATTGATCCAATTTGTTTGATTATATTAAAACCGTTAAGTATTAACTATGGCTACAAATCATTAGAGATAAAATATAACCAGAACTGACCACATTACAAGTAAATAGGTTGATACTGGCCACCTCGATTTTCTTTTCTTCGTCTGAAATATGTTTATAACTATTTGTTTCAGATGGCAAGTGTGCAATGTCCTCGTGACACTCATTTTTGGGTTTATGATGATGGTCGATATGAGGAGGAAGGCCAAAATAATATCAAGGGAAATATTTGGGAGAAGGTATAAAGAATCTCACGTGGTTCAGTGTTTCTCCAAATT
This sequence comes from Logfia minima, assembly GCA_963921325.1. Taxonomy (NCBI): domain Eukaryota; kingdom Viridiplantae; phylum Streptophyta; class Magnoliopsida; order Asterales; family Asteraceae; genus Logfia; species Logfia minima. The sequence goes on along the minus strand of OY992764.1, from coordinate 6,596,461 downwards.
GATAGCCGATAGCTTCTATATAATATTGTACTAACCTATTTCTGGACAGGCTAGAACGAGGTTACTTTGTACATTGCTCTCATTGCCCGTTCCACATGGTCAGCCACAAAGAGAGAGGGATGAAGCCAGCAATTATGCTACTGTACCAAATTACTTTGAGCCAAAAAAGATCCAAAAACTTCTATTACTTGGACTCGAGGGCTCGGGAACCAGCACTATCTTTAAGCAGGTATTTCATTTCATCATTTATAATAATCACTCCTTTATAATAATCAGTTTTGAATAGAAGGATTTAGGATGTATGCATTGAAAATACACTTTGAGTGTACAGCTAAAACGTAACCCAAATTGGCCCATTCATAAGTAAACCGGTCGAAGTTGCGACCTCTTGGGTTAAGTTTGCTTAATATATACATAAAGGTCCCAGGTACAAATCTCATATTTGTGTATTATTTCAAGAATTACTAGTAGTGTGTCAATGAGCGGGCTGCAAAAGTGCCACCTGTTTGGGTATGGTGTGATTATATGGATCATCATAAGGAACTGTCATTTAGCCGACTTGTACACAAACTTAATTGCTAACACCACTATTTTCAGGACTAATTACTTTATTTGGTGAGTACTGATAAATGCTAATTGACAGAATTAGAATTGCAAACTCATTGTAGATAATATTCTAGTTAAATAAAAGATGGATACTAAATCAGATTAGGTGTAGCATTGGTTCCTACTGCCATTTTTTTCCTCAAAGTTTTCTACATGATAGATTTACCAGAAAAGTCCTTCAGCTAAAGAAATATCCATGTGTAAAACGTGTTGTTATTTTACTATATTGAAAAGCATTTCCCTTTTTGTTATGTTCAATGCAGGCAAAATTCTTGTATGGAAATAGATTTAGTGATGAAGAGTTGCAAAATATAAAGCTTATGATTCAGAGCAACATGTATAGATACCTTAGTATCCTACTTGATGGACGCGAGCGCTTTGAGGAAGAAGCGATGATGAAAAATCACTCTCTTGAATCTCATGATCCATCCAGTGAAACAGGTATTTACAAATTAATTTAAATAAAGGGTGACTCCGTTGAACCAGAAGATCTAGAATTGAGAGCGAAATTTATCTAATAGTTGCTTTAATAAGGTTTAAAATATACCTCTATCAATCACAAAACTTGGCGCAGGTCTTTATATGGACTTCCTTTGCATTTCACATATAGTCTTAAGTGACTCGATTACTTGTTAATTTGTTATGACATTCATGGTCATGTGATTTTCGGATAGTGTATCATGAGCTAATATAAATCAGTTATCTCTGCATGCGTACTTTATGTCTTGCTTCCACGTTAGGTATCATAATGGGATCATGAAGGCATCCCTTGTATCAAATTATATGTTCTATATATTAATATATATACAATATAACATACTTTTGAAGTTTTAGGAGCAAATACGTCCACATACAGTTGATGGTTTTTCTTTCAGGAAACGAGGGTGATGCTGAAGAAGTGAATCACAGTGTCTACTCCCTTAACCCGAGATTAAAGCATTTTTCTGATTGGCTTCTCGACATCATTGCAACCGGAGATTTAGATGCATTCTTCCCTGCTGCAACACGTGAGTATGCTCCACTAGTTGAAGAGGTGTGGAAGGATCCCGCCATCCAGGAAACATATAAAAGGAGAAATGAACTCCACTTCCTACCCGACGTTGCAGAATACTTTCTAAGCCGGGTACTTTCATCATTTCTCAAATCACTCTTGGTCTATACATCTTCATCATAATGTTTCAACATCTTCATCTTGTGTTATATGATGTGGCAAATATAAATGTGATTGAGGTGTGATAGAAAAATTAGATGGGACCCACAAGATGAATGGAGGTCAAATATGAATGCACCATTAATAAGGAAGAAAATTTTGATTTTTTTTGGGTAAACGAGGGTGTACTTGCCTCGTTTACTAATAATGTCATTTTGTTTCTAAAATTGTCTACGGAAGTACTTAAAAGGCTATATACTGGACACTTTCACATATGATCAATAGCTCCCATTATCCCTTAAAATCACATTTTAAAAAAAAAATAGATTCAGAGTAAACATGAATATATGGATGCTACTGATCTAGGCCTACATTGTTCACTCTGTATTATCTTCATTGGAAGGACACATTTCCTTTTAATTATTTTCATTAGAAGGTAACAGATAATTATAAAAGTAGAACTCCCTAACTTATGTGCTAATTAGACAAAGGTGCAAACTCACCAAATGAGCTATTATTAAAATAAAAAATAAAGAAAGAATAATCCATGAACTTAAATTCATCTTAACCTTGAATTCCCAAAAATAGCCATTTTATTGGGAGAAAAAAAGATTATAGTGAACTCCTTTTGGGATATAGAGTAAATATGCAATAGTTTAGCGTGTTTTGTTTTTTGTGTCGGTTTCAGGCTGTTGAGGTTTCTAGCAATGAATATGAACCTTCAGAGAATGACATACTATATGCTGAAGGAGTCACCCAGGGGAATGGATTGGCTTTCTTAGAATTTTCGCTTGATGATCGTAGCCCGATGTCCGAAACATACACGGACAATCTTGATGCTCAGTCTCAACCTGTCTCGAGGTATACATTTCTTTCAAATACACTCGCCTAGAGGTGGCAAGATGGACGGGTCAGGTGGGTTGGTTAGCGGGTCACAAACGAGTAACTTGTATGGGTCAAAATGGGATAGAACAGGTTGGGTCGACCTGCAAAAACTTTTTTGTGTCTGGCTTTATCTTATGTGTTAAATGTGATTACAAAAATTGCATCTTTACAAAGTGGTCTACATTGTTGTATGAAGCAATATTTGACGTATACACTTGGATTACATTTTGGATGGCTTTCGACCCGTTAGATCTGTTCCATGTTTAATTTACTCATTTTTGATAAAACATATCTCACGTTGATCCATTTTTGAGTGAAGGCTCAGAATTACCACCTCTACATGGTACAGTGTTCTTCTGTTTCCTCAATTATAATTAGCTGGACCAGTTTCTGCATCCGTATTAATGATGCTTGGTGATTAGTATGGTTACGTTTCGTACCATAATTATGGTTACTGTCTCATAACTGATCTTTTTCATACATCCTTTGGTTAGGTATCAACTCATTAGAGTAAATGCCAAAGGAATGAACGAAGGTTGCCGATGGGTGGAAATGTTCGAGGATGTTCGAGTAGTCGTTTTTTGTGTTGCTCTAAGTGACTACGATCAAATGTGGCTATCACCTGAGAACACCGGAAGCGGTTCTCTACTTCAAAACAAAATGTTCCAAAGCAAAGAGCTTTTCGAATCGATGGTGAAACACCCGTGTTTTAAAGACACCGCGTTTGTATTAATTCTAAACAAATACGATCTTTTTGAAGAAAAACTTAAAAGTACCCCGTTAAGTGCGTGTGAGTGGCTCACTGACTTTAGCCCGGTTCAACCCTACACTAACAACCATAACCTAGCCCACCAAGCCTACTACTTTGTGGCTATGAAATTCAAGGACCTTTATGCATCTCTCACAACCCGAAAGCTTTTCGTGTGGCAAGCGCGTGCCCGAGACCGGGTCACGGTAGATGAAGCGTTTAAATACATAAGAGAGATTGTGAAATGGGATGATGAGAAGGAAGAGACATATTATAATGGGGCTGAAGACTCGTTTTATAGTACTACTGATGTAAGCTCGCCACCATTCATTAGGCAAGATTGAAAGTAAGTTAAATTATCTTTGAATTGTGTTTATCGTTGTAGATAAAATGGTCGAAGATGTTGGTGAATAAGTTATCATTTTATTTGGATTTTATTAGTTAGTAAATTGTGTATGCACTTCTAGCTCGTGTAAGTCGATATGAGAAGGGTTAAGATCCCATTTTTAATTATAGCGATCATTTTTTGCATATTCGCCTAGTAAATCGAAGCCATTATTGTGTCAAAGAAATATGCTCGTCTCGTGCATATATATTTTGACGCTCTATAAATTTTGTTGGGTATTTGAGCAAGTTAAAAGCCGTACAAAAGAAAGTAATCCATCCATACCAATTCTAGAAAAGTGCAAGCATTACATTACAGTTCTGAACTAAAATATTTATCTTTACCATTTAGAAACTCTTTTATAGTTTGATATTATAAATAGTCACTTGTTTTGGTACAACCCAAAATAACAATGTATACACTTAAAATGAACAGGAGTATATCACATAAATATTTCTATTTTAAGAAATAAACACTTTAAAAGACTACAGTACAGGTTTGAAAACCTGAAACCCTCATTTATTGTTCTTGATAGCATAGTAAACGTGCATAGAAATTCTCATGTCGTCATCATATAGATCAAAAACTACAGAAATGAATCACTTCTGAAACACATGAAGTAGATTAGACCATTGTGCCCAGCTGTGCAACATAATTTCAACCAAGTGCCGGGACCATGTTCAGAATCTTCAAAATGAATGTGTGGGTAAATGCATCCTCTTGAAGCTTCTCAAACCTGTAAATTAATACCAAGAAGTCTAAATTACACGAAGAGAAATTGGTAGAGGAGATGGTTTAGAAATTTTTATAAATCCTGCAGAAGTTGTACATTTTCTCTTCAGCTATACAAACATAAACGAGATTTATTCAAATTACAAATATGATACCGGGCTACTCCAATTGCATTACCTTCCTGACTTAGGGAAGTGGCCAGCTCCCATCTCACATTTAAAAAGCAATACATTTTCATCTATTTTCATCTCTCTCAACTTGGCAACGAACTTAGCAGGTTGATGATCAAGTACTCGTGGATCTGCCAAACATAATAGCTCCGGTCAGTAACGAGAGATAAATGGTGCAATCAATCCAAGCATATAGACCCCATCTCTATTAGTGGCTTTTAGTCAATGCTTGTTTGGAAGTAAAGATGGTCATAGGGAAAAGGATTCTGACATCGAAAAGTGATAACAGTACTGATGCGCAGATGCGGTAATTTGTCCCTTACATTCACGATATCGTAGTATTTCTTGCAAATATATAAGAAACTTTGGCTAAAATAGCAAATTGATGAGGCAAACTATACGCCCTTCTAACATAAAAAGACTCAGGATGGAAAATTTATCACAATAACACAGAAGCTGAAATGCAACTTAAATTTGAGAAACACAACCTACCATTTAATCCAGTAGTAACAAGTATGGCCGGATAATTTTGAGCCTTAACCTGTTAACAAAAGATCCATCAGTGATTAAATTTTAAGATTTAATAATCTTTCAAATGGTTCTCCCTGGTCCCCATGGCTTCTAAATTTTATGTTAACTTTAATAGAAGCATTGACACTCACATTGTCAACAGGTGAATATGATTTCATGTAGAAATAGAACTCTTTTTTACGAGGATCACTCCATTCCTGCAATATACGACGTCGTCCACAAGAAATCAGCTTTAAAAAGAACTTATGGATCCACCGTCTTCCTCAGAGCTCTAATATACAAATTTAGAAGATAACTTTTGACACTGACATGGTAAAACATTACCCCTTTAATAGGTTACTGACTAATACAGAGATGAATAGCCTATTTTAGAATTTATTTTACTATCTTGGCCTAATAAATTCATCCAATGTGAGTGAAGTGTTTTCTTTGCATAATCTAATATATAATAACGTAATAGTCAGCAAACAGCAACATGTTTGAGGTAGCAATTTCAATCTATTTACATGGAACTGGCTCAATTTGGGTTGTATTTGATTAATAATGGGTCAAACATGTGAAATATGAAAACTAGAAACAAAAGGAAACAAACCATACAGATCAAGTGGGTTAAATGAGTAAGAAGACAGTAAATATGTATTCAAAAGTTTACAATGTCCTAAATCATCTTATCTTAGAAATTATATTATAATTTTATTATTATAGGCGTGATCATACTCTCTACATTTCAATCATTTATAAAATGAAACATAATCACGGAAAAATGTTGGTGGGGCGAACCGGCCTGACTTGTCAACACATACATATAAGTTACATGGTTTGACCCATTACCCAACCCGCATGCCCCACCTGTTTTGCCACCTCTAGTAAACGAGGTAATGTAAAAGCATATGATATTATTTAGTGATAACGTAATGTAACATAGATCACCTTTCATTCTGCTGTTGTTAGAGGAATTGTTGGATTGAGCATTCTAGTCAAAACATCTAGAAATGGTACATGAACTACAGCTGCCTTAAATAAATCAGGTTGCTGTAGAACAGCACCAATAAGAAATCCCCCTGCATTTCCTCCATTGATGCACAATTTTTCCTACAGTAATCAGACACTCTGCACAGACAATAAAATCAGTATTTTAGTATTCTTTTTCTGGAGAAATTTCCCATTTTCGTACCACTTCCTCCCCATCTCCACCACCAAGAATGTGCGCAAATACATTTATAAAACCACGGTCTGACAAAGACAACCTTGATGCTTTGAAAACAGGATCAATACATGTCTACAGGACAGATGAAATCTCATCAGTCACAAGTTTAAGCATGCAATCTGATGACGAACACAAGATGCCTATAGACAATACTTTATAAGATCCAAAGGAAATTAACTAATATAATAATCAAAATTTTGTAAGTAGGGAAGCGAAACATGATATCTAATAAGAGCAGGTTTCTTGCATATTACCTTTTTTACTTAATTGAACTTATAATCATTTTTTATCAACTTGGTCTCACTTAAGAAGACCAATGCTATAGAATGTATGCTCTTTAGCCTTGAGATTTTCATCCAAGAGTTGCCATTACATCGTCAACTGATGGCACATCCCCGCTATTTTCTACAAGGTGCCGGCAATGTTGCTTATACTCCTTCCGTTCGTAATAGTAGTAAGTCCCTTTGCGTAAGGGTGTAGATATATCATCCTCTTTAACGCGGCCTCATATCTCAGCATATATCTCATCTTCCAAATGTTCAGTTCCTAAAATTTCAGCAATCGTGTTTTAGAAAAAATTCTTTACATTAATAAATTTAAATAACACTCATAAAAAGAGACTTACACAAAAATGTTAGCTGTTTCTCAAGCACAACAACTACATCTTTTAATTAATCAAAAATCTATTACGAAGTACAAAGTTCACCAATCTTCGTTAGTTATCTTATCGATTTGTCACATGTTAACAAATTTTCTCAAACTTTTACCGTGACGTTAGTTACCAATTGATTTCATTATATAAGCAGCACATATTGAATTTTCTCTATTTGAGTAGCAGGTTCTTCAAATTCCTCCGTTCAAACAAAATGTAATTTCGGCAACAGATAAAGTTCAAAGATTTAATATATAGCCAGATTAACAAAAAATGTTAAACTTGGAGTAATTGCAAATACTTAATATCTACAAAATTAAGAATTATCAACTCCCCATCTTATCTTAGTCGTAACTAGATATAATGCATGGGTTCATTTGTCTTAACGTCGAACTCAACATTGCTTAAAGACTATATTACCCTTTTAAGAATTATTATACATTATCTAAATTGACTTTATTTAGATACGGTACAATACATACCTCTAATACCTCTCGATTAAATAGACCTATCAATCAAGTAATCATTTGAACAAAGATTATGTAAACGTACCAAACAGATATGCATAACTTTCTAATACATTGACCTACAAATTGGTAGGATACTAACAAAAAAACATATATCAGAAACAATTCACAATGTTCATCGAAAGGACGACATGTCCAGATGCAATTTATAAGTTGCAATAATTTTATTTTGATACGTATTACGTAACACAATGACTATAATGTTGACCAAAACTTTTTTTATAGAATTTATAAAAATAAAAAAAAACAAGAGTTGTATACCAGACATGACGTAATCAGTATACAAGTTCTCTTGTTTCAGATAAGAAATTATTTCAGGGTTCCATCGAGAATCATCACGAAGCCAGTAATAAATATCAACCCTAACATCACCAAACATCTCCATCTCATGCTTCGCTTTTTTAGAAATGGGAGGATTTCGTTGCTACTGTTTACATTCAATACTATTCGAAGAATCAGTTACACTAGCAGTAGCAGCCATTGCTAACTTTCTGGTTGTATGGAATTGTTGTAGCGACGATGACGAAAACAGGTGACCGGAGTAGTTGATAAACTACAATAATTCGGAGTTTAATTTGTGCTGATGGGAACAAGGATATATTTTATTTTTATAGTATTATAATAGTAAGTGTTTTATGTTTATACGGACTCAAATACCTTTAGATGTATATCAAAATCACGAAATCCGAATGGCTTTGAGGTCGTTTTGAAGCTCCAAAAACCGAATGTCGTTTGATGCTATTCATTACGGTTTCTGTAATTTTTGTGAAATCAAATTTGCAGAACCTGTGACCGACTCTTTTATTTTGTGGGCTTAATTGTAATTGTCCCTCAATCCACATGCCGAGCCTATTTCTGCTTCAATTTTTGAATTGTTTTATGGAGCACTAATTATCTAAACCATATAGTCTTTATAGTCTGCGGTGGATTTCATGCATCATTTATGCTTCCTTTTTTGGTCAAAGTATCAGCCACCATCTACTAGTTGAGGGGTCCACAAACTTCATCTACGCATCGGTTGAAGTTGAATGGTTAATCAACTTTACCCGGGTCAACAATTTGTAACCATACAAAGTTACAAATTGGATCAGTTGATTGAGAATTTGGCAAATACTCCAAATGTGGAAGTAGTTGCAATCATTTGTAGACAAAAGAGAAAAGGTATGTACCAAGTGCAGTGCTCATTAATCTGAAACTGAACTAGGGCTGAACTGAAACGAGAAATTAAGAATAACGGAACAACGGAGCTGACTATCTATAATGGTTCATTCTCAAATCGGACTGTGAACTGAACTTGACAGACCGTCACTGTTTCAACTTTGGCAAAAAAATAAAATATATCCAGTTCACTTCCAGACACAGATTCTTATTGAAAACCAGTTTTCCAATGACGCTAGAACTGAAAATCATTTTTTAACAATAAATGGAATAGATAACCAAACTGAATAGCCGGTACCTGTTAGGTTCATGGGTCCAGTCCTGAAAAAAAATTCAGAGCGAATTTCGTAAACTCTTACCGAGTCCGGCGTATTTCATCGGTTTGTGGAAGTACAAAATTAATAAAATATATAGGGCAAGAAAACATATTAATAAACATGCATAAAAATATTCTCATGTCATCATCACACTTGAAACACTTGAATTCAAAATGATGCCCTCGGAGCAAGTTCTAGTTTTGCGCCTTCAGGATTAGGTCAATGAGTCACAAAACAGCTTTGTTTGAAGAATGCAAACGCCAGTCATTACCAAAGACATTTGTGCATCAGAAATTCCCTCATATTAAGTATCGTTGAGTCCTGTGGATCAAAAAGATGAAAGTTCAATTGCCTATAAGGGGTAAAATCATCATAGAGAGTAACAAAAGGAATTTGGAGACCTTCTAACTGGAACTTGGACCATTGTGCCCAGTTGTAAACCACCCAATTCTCACCTGATAGGAGTAACAACCTTGATGCAACATAATTTTAACCAAGTGCAGGGACCATGTTCAGCATCTTCAAAATGAATGTGTAGGTAAATGCATCCTCTTGAAGCTTCTCAAATCTGTAAGTTAATACTGAGATCATAAATTACACGTAGAGAAAGTGGTGGAGTTGTTTCAGATATTTATATATATACCATAGCAGTCAAAATGGTACATTTACTCTTCAGCTCTAACATAAACAAGATTTAGTCAATTTACAAATATGATACAGGCTACTCCAAACTCTTCCTCTTTTCGAATTTAAGTATAGTCTTGACAATATATGGAGCTGGGATTCGTACATCGACACAGGTTTATCCAAGCAATAATGAATATCGGTCAACCGATATTTTAAAGCCATGATAAGGGAACATCACAATGAAAGGTGATGGTAGATAGGAATTACTAAAGCATTTCGCAATATCTATGCTCAAACTTAAGGATGGGTGTTAAATATGGCAGCAGGGATCTATTAGGGTTTTGGTGTGCTAGGAGTTCAGCCTGAGGCTCATCTGATATTCTGATGTGCTAGGCATTCACCTAGCAATAGTCACATTCTTGAGAAGTTTCAGTCTTTCATACCCTAAAGATTAGTTTTCGAAAGACTGGACCAGTAACTAAGCAGGAGCAGAAGGAAGATAACAGCTATCGCAACACCCAAACAGGGACCTATACAGTATCAAATATAATCTAGTAACGATAACTAGCTCAGATATATCACCAAAATCCTGATGCATTACCTTCCTGACTTCGAGAAGTGGCCTGCTCCCATCTCACATTTAAACAGCAATACATTGTCATCTGTTTTCATCTCTCTCAATTTGGCAACGAACTTAGCAGGTTCAGAATAAAGTACTCGTGGATCTGTCAAACATAATAGCTCCGGATCAGTAACAAGAGATGAATGGTGTATTGAATCCAAGCATGTAGACCCCATTAGGGGTGTAATCGAGTCGAGTCGAGTCGATACACTGCCAAGCTCAAACTCGACTGGATTAGAAAACTCGAAGTTCGAAACTCGACTCGAGCTTGATCGAGCTTGTATTTTCAAGCTCGACTCGACTAATCATCCGATACTTTCGAGCTCGGCTCGATTATCAGTATTAAAATTTAATATTAAACAATTTAAAATTAATGTTAATCAAATCTATACTTTAAGCTTAACTCGACTCGACTCAATACTTTCATGCTATGCTCGACTCGACTCGACTCGAGATTTATCATAAAATACAATAAAAATATGTTATTATACGTATAAATGGAGGGTAAAAGTGTAAAATAATGGAAGCTCGATTAGGCTCGCAAGCCTATCGAGCAGAGTATTTTAATACTCGAGCTCGACTCGAAACTCTACTCGAGTAGCAGTCGGTCTCGAGTCGATCCCGAGTAACTCACAAGTTGTGTCGTCTCATTTACACCCCTAGACCCCATCTCTCTCAATTTTAGCCAATTCTTGTTTGGAAATAATCAAGTAAACATGGTCATAGAGGAAACGATTCTGGCATCCAAAAGTTGTAACATTACTGATGTGGTACTTACTCATTGTCCCTCAGATCGTGATATCGTAATATTTCTTACATACAACATCAGATAGGATTCAATGGATATTGTGTTTCTATAAGAAATGTTGGCTAAAATAGCAAGTAAAAGAGGCAAACAATACGCCCATCAATATTCCTTTTTCTTTTTTCTTTTTTTAAGCTAAAAAGAATATGGATGGAAAAGTTATCACATTAACATGGAAGCTAAAACATAACTTCAATTTTGGAAATACGGCCTACCATTTAATCCAGCAGTAACAAGTATGGCTGGATAATTCTGAGCCTTTACCTGTTAACAAGAAATCCATCAGTGATTGAATTCAAGATTTAATAATCTTTCAGATGGTTCTCCTCATGGCTTTTACAACTTTGAGTTAACTTTAATAGAAGATGATAAAGGGCATTAATACTCACATTATCAACAGGTGAATATGATTTCATGTAGAAATAATACTCTTCTTTACGAGGATCACCCCATTCCTGAAATAAACAACGTCATCCACAAGAAATCAGCTTTAGAAAGAACTTATAAATGTATCATCTTCCTTGAAGCTCTTATGCTCAAATTCTAAAGATAACTTTGGACACTGATATGGGAAAACATTCACCCGTTTTACTAGGTTACTGATTAATACAGAGATAAAGAGCATATTCCAGAATTTATTTTGCTATCTTGGCCTAATAAATGCATCCTATATGTGTGAAGTGTGAACAAAGATTCTTTGCATAATTTAACATATAATTTTAATATTGACAAGCTTGTGCTTTAATGCTTTTCAGCATTCCTAAATATGTCAGGATGAGGTACATGTTTGAGGTGGCAATTTCAACCCATTTACATGGAAATAGATCAATTTGGGTTGTAGTTGACTAATAATGGGTCAATTATGAAAACTAGCAACAAAATGAAAGAGGTAAAATGGGTTGAATGGGTCAAGAGTCCCTAGATATGTATTCAAAAGTCTACAATGTCCTAAATCATCTTATCTTAAAATTTTTATTATTATTTTAATATTATAGATGTAACCATACTTTCAACATATCAATCATTTATAAAATGAAACATTTTAATGAAAAAATGTTGGTGGGCGAATTGATCCAACTTGTAAACACGCACTTAAAAGTTACATCGTTTGACCCATTACCCACCCGCCTCACCCACCTGTTTTGCCACCTCTAGTAAATGTTGTAATGTAAAAGCATATGATATTATTAAGTGATAACGATTTCCAGAATGTAATTTATATCACCTCCCATTCTGCTGTTGTTAGAGGAATTGTTGGATCAAGCATTGTAGTTACAACATCTACAAATGGTACCCCGGCTACAGCTGCCTTAAATAAATCAGGTCGCATGTTTAGAACAGCACCCATAAGCAACCCCCCTGCACTTCTTCCATTGATGCACAATTTTTCTTTCGTACAGTATTTCTTCTCTATCAGATACTCTGCACAGTCAATAAAATCTGTGAAAGTATTCTTTTTCTGGAGATATTTACCATTTTCATACCACTTCCTCCCCATTTCTCCACCACCACGAATGTGAGCAATCACATATATAAAACCACGGTCTAACAAAGACAACCTCGATGCTTTAAAAATAGGATCAATGCATACCTGCAGGACAGATGAAAATGCATAGGTCACAAGTTTAAGCATGCAATCTGATGACAAACCCAAGATGCTTATAGACAGTATTTTATAAGATCTAAAGGAAATTTGTTAGTACTCCTGAATCTAAATACTAGCTGCTGTTGATTGACATACGCAAATGACAATGAAATACTGGACCTACTGAGGGCAGACCACTGAGGTTTAGGGTGCAAAACATGGCTTATTTGCTTTGATTAAAATAACTAATCACTTCTTATTTTGTTTCAACCATTTTGGATAATTTCTAGTTTATAAGTAACGAATAGATGTGCCAGCAAGTATATATGGAAAGCCATATTTCTTATAGAAAAACATGTGATTCAACCTTCATGACTGTCTTGACATGCAATGGATTATACACATTTGGTGAAGAAAAACATGATACAATCAAAGCACATACAAAAAAATGGTTTTCCAGTTGCTATTTTCAAATCTATGCCTCTTATCATAATTCTTAACTGGAATTTAACATAGTGTCTAAATGCAATGGAAGCATGTAGGTTTAACATTTGACACTTCACATGAGATAAATAAACTAGAAGCAATTGAAACAAAGAAACACGTCCGTAAATAAGAACATGTTAACACAATAAAGAATATCAATTTGACATTGTTTCAAAGAAAAAAGAAAATAAAATAACGCGTAGATAGGATAATAGTTTGTGAGAAGTGAAAATATCAGAATAAAAGGTAACATAAATATCCTAATTGAGGAAACCAAATTTGATCTTTCACAAAACTAAAATAAAGGATTAAAAGTTTAATTTTACTAAAGAAAGGAATGTAATAAATAAAAATAAATAAAAAGATTTAATATAACAATCAAAATTTCGTAAGTAGGGGAGCCAAACATGATGTCTAATAAAGGCAGGTTTCTTGCATATTACCTTTTTACGTAACTTGAACTTATAATCATTTTTTATAAAGATCATGTTTAGTTCCCCCAATTAGGAATTTTGGTAAGTGAAAGTTGTACATGTATAATGGATTACCTCATATGATCCATAGCCATACAGCAACAACGGATCAGTTCCGTCAAGCTTGACCAGATCCTTTCGATAGACAATTGACATAGGAACATGAGTGCCATCTTGAGCAACTGCCCACTCCCTTTTGGTTACATAGTTTGAGGCATTAAAACCACCAAGTACCTGATTCAATCAAAAGATGGATATTAGACCTGATATTTAAGATTTCCACCTAAAAACAAAACCGTGGACATGTTAGCCATGCTCTAAAATTTGGCAACCTTATAACTTATAGCGTATTAACCATGAAATACCAAGTGTTAGTAACTAATGTTAAAGTGTCAGAAAACATTATAACAGGTACCATTTAACATAGAATATATTGTATATAGAATTTCCAAACTTAAGTTCACATATGAAGTCGTCACCACTCACCGGTTCCTCCTATCACTCTAAATCGACCTTATACTTACAGCAAACACAGTACATGAGATCTAACTTCTCGAGAACAGGGAGCAGCTCTTCATGCATCACTTAGCGGGAAAATTATTATTTACTCGAGAATACAAGGACGCTAACGTAAAACTAAACTAACCATTATATTGTTTAGGAGTACATTTGTGCTTAATAAATATTTAAAAACAACTGGGCGATACAGGATTTTAGCATTCAGGTTAGTACATCACTAGGAGATAAACTGCTGAAGAACAATATTGTTATGTTCTATTTTTGGGTAATTTAGTGGTCGTAAATATTGGAAGATAGATTAAATTTATCTTCTTTTTGGTGTAGGCACAGTGCAAGATTACTTCGGTGCTGTAGTATTTAACTCTTAAAGCTCACCACACTACCCTGTAGTCACATCACTAGCGATTAAGATGTAACACAACTTTGGATAAAGGTATGACAAAGTATCTAGTATAAATAAAAAGAAGAGAAAACAAGCTAGGTTTAATAATATCAACCATCATGTAACGTACCATTTCAATTTTCTTCACAACTGAAACTCCTATATTCATATCATAATCATATGTAGAAGGGGGTGTTCTCAAAGAACTATACTCGAACCGCAATATACTTGAAGAAAATTGTGACTCTACTGGCTCCACTGAATAAACAGGATCAATAAAATCAACAGCTCGGCCACCTTGGAGAGTGTGAAGTGGTTCACCAACAGCCGGAAGAGAGTAATAAGTTACCCGAGGTAGACCCCCTTGACGTTCGTAAACGACAAGGTGATCACTGAAAAGCGTCACATCCTGTATTTTTACACTGGAACAAGACAATAACAAATACAAAACAAAGGGAAAGAGTATAAGCCAAGTAAAAAGCATGATAAAATAATAAATAGACATATTATAGTTAATGAAATGACAGTAGAAAGTCTAAAGAGTAAGACAACTCTTAAGGAACATTGTAGACTGGCTAACGATCAGGTTAAGTGAAAAATACATCACGTAAATTGTAGAGCAGTCTGCTAGTTGTGCTTAGAAGTTTGTACGCGTATATAATATGTTTGCGATGTTTGATATTAGTTGATACCTGGAAATCTCAAATAACTTAAACATTCTAAACATAACTGCTTCAAACAAACAATCCTGATCCCAAGTAACATGGCTAAGACACGTAATACACTCCATTCCACATCATCAAAATATTATTATATGCATGCTATGAGAAACTGGAGCTTTCAGAAACGTGAAATAACTCTGCCATAATATTAAATCCAATTTTAAGCTATTGTGCCAATGATGAGTCGAGTAAGCAGGTCAACGACAAACCTAAACATGAGCTAACAGACGAATACAAAAGAGTTAGATTAAATATACATCATACATCTGCAGCTACGGTGCCTTCTACTTGCAATGGCGAAGTTTGACAGAAGGATGTACCAAATTGGAGGCAATTGGAATATTTTGAAATTATATTTCATTAATAAGCGGTTATGTTTAATAGTCTGTTGAGTTGGAAGAAAGGAACAGAAGTACACATCCCAAGAACGAACAGCGTATGGTGATTGCTTTTTTGTTCCTTAGTATTGCACCCATGAGCATAAGTCGCATGTAAGCATATGAAGACCGCTTTAATAGATTAAGTTCATTAGCAAATTAAAACATAAAATGATTTCCAGTTGGTTACTAGTTTTACAGCTAAAAAATCTCGGTGGTTTACGTATCAAATGTTTGCATATATAGTCCTGTGGGTCTATCTAGTCAGCTACATAAAATCACGGCTTTCCCCACGAAATTGATGTCTGAATCAAATCTTAAAAACCAAAAGTGAAACTGAAAATTTTGTGTAGACAAATTTGAAAGACTACTTTACTTTAGAAGTCAGGGTAGCTAGGCAGCTTATGTAATGAAGTAAACGACTTAAACTCCCGCTATCAGTTTTGGATCACTAATGAACTCTCTCCATAGTTGTATTCATTTGTTGCAAACATCTGAAAATCTTTTGAAGATTATCTCTGATACTTGCAACTTCTATAATAGCACCATTGTATTTGTGTAATCTTTCGTATACCTACTTACCCGTCTACTGACTATGCCATTGTGGCAAGTGATATGCTTTCTCTATAAGTATTCATTATTTTTGATGCATCAAGTAAGTGCATGCAGTTACAATATCTAAACTCGACAAGAGAGAATATTTATATGTACCAAATGAGAAAATCAATAGTGCACCCTCTAAAAGGATTTAAACATGAAAGTTCAGCGGTACCTTTCTCTGTGAGGAAGAAGGGTTACAGTTTCATTTACATCATCCAGTGGACAAGCTAGTAGTTCTGAATTGAAAGTCTCAGCACTCCTCCTTTTGATGAAAAAATGATTACCACGATGACTGACTGATGTATCAATACCCTCTAACCGGGGTGTCAAAACCATAAGGCCATTCTCAGGCTTTGAGATATCCAAATATAAAATAGACCTAGTAGTTTTGCTTTCTGATCCAACAAACAGATATTTTTTGCTTTCGGAAGCTACAAGATCTACAGAAAACATATCATCCTTTTCATGATAAAGACATGAATCAGTTGATTGATTTGTACCCAACTTATGAAACCATACCTGTAAACAACAAACATTATGTCATTAAACTACAAAGTAAAATTCGAATTATTTTAGCTAAAAGTGAAACGGCTGTCTTCCTTTGCTGTTAACATGATGGTCACCCTGTGCACATCTGTAGCGTATCTTTATTGAAATGAAGTGCTGACTCACATTTGTTTGTAAAGTTACAAAGGGGATTTTGAAGCCAAAAAAAACCACAGTAGATATTACGCCTGGTTGATTGAATTCAGTTAGATATCTAGTTTTCTTTTTCATATTCTTGCAACTTATAAAATATACTCCGTATGTCATTACCTCAAGAGAATTACACACAAATATGATATCCTAGATACTTTTACAAAAAAGCGAAATAGAACAAATAGAAAAACAAAAAGAAACTTCATCAATTTCAGCACCAACAAATGCACACACGAAAATTCTCAAATACAAAATTTCCTAAGTCTAATTTAATAATCCGGAAAGAAGATTAATTCCCCCCAACTTAAAATGATTACCTTATATGGCCTCAAAATTTCATCCATAGTGACATACAGCAAAGCCTCGTCACCTACCCATTCAAAATAACCTGTTACACTAACCAAGGGCTCACCCAATGGTGAACAAGTTTCAGCATCCATGACATGGATGGTATAGATCTCATCTCCTTTAGTATCTTCTGCATATGCTACCAATTTATGATTTGGACTGACCTAAAGATGGACAAACAGTTTATTTGAGAAATAAATTCAGTTTTAGAATCAGTCTGAAATGCTTATACTTTTGTTATTAACAAAGATAAAAGAACAGATTGCACAATATAAAAACTCAGTCTCACTTTAAAAGCACCAATGCTATAGAATGTATGCTCTTTAGCCTTGACATTTTCATCCAAGATCACATGCTCTGGAGGAGCATCTGGTCCTGTTGGCATTACATCGTCAATTGATGGCACATCCCCACCGTTTACTACAAGGCGTCGACAATGTTGCTTATACTCCTTCCCCTCCAGAGTCCGCTCGTAATAGTAGTAAGGCCCTTTGCGTATGGGTGCAGATATATCATCCTCTTTAATGCGGCCTCTTATCTCAGCATAAATCTGATCTTCCAAATGTTTGGTTCCTAAAATTTCAGTAAAATCATCTTTAATAAGAATTTGTTTTTATTATTAAAATATACTGCATATAAAAAAGAATTTCCTAATAAGTAACTAAAAAGAAAAAATCGTGATAAGGTTTTTATGACAACTCGATAAGCCAACAAATCCCCATATAAGAACCCTGCATCCCACATTTTTATCCGTGCTTCATAAATTTCTAGTTGTTTCTCAAGCACAACAACAACTACACCTTTTAATACATCGAAAATCTAGTACAAGGTTTACCGATCATTCGTTCTTTCCTCCCCTAGTCTCTTATCAGTTGCCACATGTTAACATTTTTTTCTCTAACTTTTACCATGACGTTAAGAAATCACCTTTTACGCTTTTAAAGACAATATACCTCACTATAATTCCAATACAATAGTTGTCGGGTTGTCCTTGTTGTCCGACTTCATTTCAAATATGTTATACTTTTATGTAACATGTATATTAGTAGTTTATCACATATCATGCTTTGACTTGATACCATAGTCACATTCCACTACTATTATAGTAAACGTAAAACGTATATGATCTTCAATCTGCATGTTAAACTAGCATTATACCGACGCAATGAGCCAGGTGATCATAATTAGAGTTTTAGGTGGTGGCAGCAGGAGGTGGTTTTTGTCGGGAAGAAGAGAAAAGTGTATGGTGCATGGCATTCATAAGACGCGTAGTATGTGTTTTGTTTGGCTTACGTTGGTTTCAATAAGCTCGAAAACATACGAATGTGTTTGGTTACAAGGATATCAAATAGAATGTTGAGATTAGACCAACTGTTTATATTTGGGAGGGTCCTCGGAGCAGATTTACGATTAGGCGAATCATTTATGAAGCAATGATAAAAGGGAAACATGTGAGGAAACTGCCAAACTTATACCGGGCGTAACTTGCTAACCGTTTGGAGTTGGTGAGGCAAGCCACCTACAGGCGGAAAGCTCAGAACAGGGCGGAGACCGTGACAAACATCTTTTTAGCCCCTCTCCCGAATCCAATTTCGGCATTTGAAGGCGTTCAATTTTACATTTCCCCCAAACTTAGTCATAATTTTAGTTTCTAATTAATACAGAAATAAATGTTAAATATGTGATCTTCCATATTTTATAAAATCACACATTATCTTGCGTGTTCAATCTCGTATTTATCTTATCAATTAACTTTCACATCTTTTCAAGATAAGATTCCTACGGACACTAGGATTAGGGTTTAAGAATTATAATAAACACTAGGTTTTCACACTAGTATATATTGATTCAATAAATCCTTCACAATTAAGATTACGATATTCAAAATTATAATACACAACATAAATGTATAGATACAGATATATATATCACATTACCCTAACCACTATCACTTTTTTTAGGGTTTAAATAAACTATTATCACATAACAAAGTAAAAATCATTATATCAACCAAAAAACATCAAATTAAAAAGAGTTGTATACCAGACATGACGTAATCAGTATACGAATTCTCTTGCTCCAGATACGAAAGCATCTCAGGATTCGAACGAGAATCATCACGAAGCCAGTAATAATTATCAACCCTAACGTCACCAAACATCTCCATTTCATGTTTTACTTTTTTAGCAACAGGAGGATTTCGTTGCTGCTGTACACAATCTATATTATTCGAAATCGAATCAGTTGCAGCAGCCATCGCTAATTTTCTGGTTGTATGGAATTTTTGCAGCGACGAATGACGGAAACAGGTTGCGGAAGTAATTGATATACTGAGAAGTATTCCGAGTTTAAATTGGGCCGATGGGATTAAGGATAACATTTTTTATTTTTTATGTTAATTAAGAAGTGTTTTATGTCAACAAAATATTGTACTTTTAGAAAGAAAAACACAACTTAGATAAGATGTTGTTTATAGATAAAATTCAAATAGATAAATTACGAAAATACCGTTCATGGAATTTGTCTTAACCGTTTTAAGTGTAACAGAATGCAGATTTTGATATTGGGCGAGTATTAAGGCTACTTTTAGTGTTGGTTGTAGAAAGTTTATTTTTTCGAATTTTGTGTGTTATATGATTTTGTCTGACAAGTAACTCTGATTCGATTTGAGAGATTGGTGTGTCGTATAAATCAAGCAGATAAAAATGTGTAATAAATAGAATCAAATATACGGTTTATTGATTTGAAAAATACTAGATTATGTTTCAGTTTGAGAGATTGATGTGCCATATAAATCGAGCAGATTAAAATGTGTGATAAATTGAACCGAAAAGTCAAATTCATAGTATGTATGTACATCTGTATGTCTAGCACAGTTTGCAAACAATATAAAGAAATACTAGGCTTATAAAATTGTCATCGAAAGATTTTCACATAATTGTACAAGATTCATAATTTTGTTTGCTTGTTATATCTTTAATTTACTCTTTTCATTGTCACATGATAAATAATTTGTAAGATTTTATTTTTTTTAAATAATTTTGCAAGTATAACCTCGTTGTTACCTCTATAAAACCTTTGTCTTCGTTGCCTATTTAAGTAGTGTTGGGTTTAAATTAATTCAGCCCACATTTAATGGATCTAATTCAAAACAACAGGAGCGTATACGTTGAATTAGTCTTGGCATATTTATGTGCTAACGAAACAACTGATTGAACCGGACCATATTAAAACGATCTAATAAGTAAACGGAGAATTAGAAAATTTAATGGGTCAGTTAACCAGTCAACTTTCATGATAAAATATAGTTACTATGTAGTACATAGGTAGAGTTCGTTGTGAAATACCTATTACTAAATAATGTGAACTATACAAGTTAGCAATACATAATCATATGAAATAAATTGATGATTATTTCTTTTAGTGATTGCTTTTATAAATTTTGTAAGGTTATAATTATGGAAGTATATCATTCAAATACTTAAAATGTGTAAAAAAAGATCAATAATTATCAAAATGAAATATCATCTAAAAGATAAAAATATGAGAGATTGATTTGTCATTCGAATACTTAAAATGTGTACAAATGCACTATGTACAACCTTGATACTTCTTAGTTCTATCAACCAAATATAAACTTAACTTATTCTACAACCATTTTTATTTTTTTCTAAGAAATTTGTCCAAATGATCATCAACCCTCTCAATTATACCACATGGTACGTGTTAGAGATTTGTACAACAAAATAGTGACGATACCCACTTGAATGCGAACCACTGACCACCAGGAACTTCTAACCAGTTGATGATTGCCACGTAGCAAAAATAACACGCAGTCAAAGCCAATTCTCTCGGTCAAACGCAAATCGCATTATCTCATAAATCCCGCTTGAATACCACTTTAATCCCGTGGGTATTTCAATGTTTTCATTAAAAGTGAGTGTAGTTCGAATTATATACCGCAAAATCGGAACCTAACCACCGCAAAACCCTTAGAGCCATCGCAAAAACACGACTTTATACAAACACCGAAATATAAATGCCGACGACTAAGGTGCTTTTTCTCCGGTGTCAGATGAAGAAGATTCACGTGGTCAGGCTAGATCTAAACCCGTGGGGCCCATATTTCGATAAAGTTAAAATACAGCAGGTATTGTAGTTGTAAACTGCGGGTATATGCGAACTTCAAAGCAAAATATTGCAGGAATTCAAGTTGATAAAGGAATTCATGTACTCGCACATATTAATGCTAATTATTGCGGGAATTAAGCGTTGACCGAGGGAATTCGGTTTGACCTGCGAGAATTGGTACATGTTGCCGCTTGTAATTGGTTAGAAATTCCCGCTAGTCTGTGCTTCGCATTTAAGCGGGTGTTGTGACTTTTTTGATATAAAAATTTATGACACGTACTATGTGGTGTAATTGAGAGGATTGACCTACCATTTAATTTTTCTTTTTTTTTCTTTATTATATTGGGCCCAAAACTGAGAAACCCGACACCTATAAACTAGTAAGACCCAAATTATAATTCCCGCCCATATTTCACACTTTTCCCTGGCCGAATCGTTCGACGAGTGCCATGGCCAACATCACCACCACGACCGCCGGACCACCAGCCATACAACTGCAGTTACGTTACATAATTCTATTATTGCTCACTTTCTCGGTAGCACCTGCAGGTCTTAGTTTTGTTACGTACATACGTGTGTGTGTGTGTATTATGTTGTTACGTATTGAATATATCAGATCACTCTTACTTTCTTACTTAACATACGTATTGAATATATCAGATCACTCTTACTCTCTTACTTAACATATATTTCATATTTAACTAGTTATTGATCGAGTGTTGCAGTACGCACATGAGTGTGTGTAATATAAATTGATCTTGATTTGATTTAGATCTGACTCAATTCTGGTTTTTTAATTCAATCGTTGACTAAATCTGCTAAGTGCGTTTATATTTTTCTTGTTTAAACTCTATCTATAATATTTAGAAATATTACTTGTTTACGCATGCCTTTTGAACTGTTGTAAGAATCATGTGATTGGTTGTTACTTGTTAGTTTATGTTAACCAACTTACTAAATTAGTTACTGTTAGTTGGTTAGAAAAAGTTTGTTAGAAGTTTGTTAGTTAGTTATTAATTAATTGCTTTGTTCCTCTTTCATGTATATATGTAATTCATTTCCTTTCTGGTAAAGTCAATGAATAAGAACTTTTCTTCAAATTCTCTGTTCATTTCTCGAATCATGACATGGTATCAGAGCAAAATCTTTTGATTATGTTCATCTTGTTCATCTTTTACATTCAATTTACTTCCTAATTCTTCATCGCCATGGCTGAAATTCCTGCAAATAATATCAACGATTCATCTGTAATTCCTGTTTCAAGTCCATATTACCTCGGATCTTCAGATAATCCAAGCTCAATCCTTGTGTCTAACGTCTTCAATGGCGTTGGATTTAATGCTTGGAAACGATCGATGATGATTGCTTTGTCTGCGAAGAACAAATTAGGGTTTGTTGATGGTTCTGTCACTCAACCTACAATCAATTCTTCAAGCTATTCTCAATGGTTTCGTGTGAATTCCATGGTAATAAGCTGGATTCTCAACTCCTTGCATAAGAATATTGCTGATAGTGTTTTGTTCCTTCAATCGGCTTCTGCAATTTGGATAGAACTTAATCAGAGGTATGAACAAACTAGTGGAGCCTTGATTTATCAAATTCAGCAACGACTTTATTCAATTTCTCAGAGTTCTGATGATTTTCAAACATACTATACGAAATTAATGAAGATCTGGGATGAATTGCGTATGGTTCAGGATTTCCCTGAATGTTCTTGTAATACTGCTACCAAAATAAACAAATTTCTTGAGGATCAACGTTTAATTCAGCTTCTCATGGGACTAAATGATTCATATAAAATCAGAAGAGGACAGATTCTTATGATGAAGCCTTTGCCCTCTTTGTCTACTGCTTATGCCTTAATCACTCAAGAAGAACATCAACGGGAAATCAACATCCCTTCTATTATTAATCATGATGCTATAGCCATGAATGCTTCTGTCAATCATCACAATTCTTCAAGACGCGCATTAACATGTAATCACTGTAAGAAGCCAGGACACACTAAAGCACAATGCTATCGCTTGGTTGGATTTCCTACAAATTTCAAGTTCACAAAAGGAAAGAAGGATGATGATCATCAATCCACAGTTCAAAATGCTGCTGTTATTCCCAATAATGCTACCTCCTCAAGTATTACCACTGAACAATATCAACAACTTTTGCAAATGTTCAATAGCTTTCATCCAAATTCATCTGGTTTCACAAGTCATGTCAATGCTTCTGTGTCTAATGGAGCAATGAATCCCGAAGGTAGTCAATTCTCTTTTTCTAAATTCTGTGCTAATGTTTACAAATCTGCTCATCTACTTCATAAACACAATTCTTGGATCATTGACACTGGTGCTACTGATCATATGTGTTCTAACAAAAACTTTTTCCTCTCTATGACAAAGCTAAATCAGCCTCACTTCATTGGGCTTCCTAATGGTAATAATACATCTGTATTATACATAGGACAAGTTCAACTTCATGATTCCATCATTCTTCATAATGTTTTGTATGTCCCAACTTTCAAATACAATTTGGTATCCATCACCAAATTGACAAAACAGTTGAACACCTTTGTCATTTTTACTGATGAAAAATGTCTTTTGCAGGACCCCTCATTGAAGAATAACTTTGCTTTGGGGATTCTTGGCACTAGAATAAACGATTTATATGTTTTTGAACATGAACATATAAAGAGTAATTTGTCATTCGGTCTTTCTGTTTTTTCATCTTTCTCAAATTCTCAATCTTTTGTAATGAATGCTACTGTTCAAAGTGATATTTTAAAGTGGCATGTTCGCCTTGGTCATGCTTCTATTGATACCCTTCATAGTCTTTCATTGATTAATTCTAATGTGCATGACATCATCATTAAATCTTGTGTGATTTGTTCCAAAGCTAGGCAACACAGATTACCTTTTCCAAATAGTAAAACTCAGTCAAAAGCTCCTTTTAATCTTGTACATATTGATGTTTGGGGACCCTACAAACATAAAACTCATGATGGTTTTAAGTACTTTATCACCATTGTGGATGATTATAGCAGATTCACATGGGTCCATCTGCTTTCACACAAAGGTTATGCTTTCTCTTTAATCAAAGCTTTTGTACATCTTGTCAAAACTCAATTCAACATGAACATAAAGCAAATCAGAACTGACAATGCCATGGAATTGGGATCTAGTCATGAAGGGATTGAATTCTTTCAAACACATGGTATAATACATCAGAGATCAACTCCTCATACGCCACAGCAGAATGGCATAGTAGAGAGAAAACACAAACATATTTTAGAAGTCTCAAGGGCCTTATTCTTTCAGTCAGGAATAGGGATCACATATTGGGGGGATTGTGTTAAAGCTTCAATTCATATCATCAACAGATTACCTTCTCAAGTTTTGAAGAACGCTTCTCCATATAAGATGTTGTATCACACAGAACCCTCCATCACTCAACTTCGTTCCTTTGGTTGCTTGTGTTTTGTATCAACTACATGTGTCGGAAGAGACAAATTCATGCCAAGAGCTGATCCATGCATTTTTCTTGGATATCCTTATGCTCAAAAAGCTTATACTGTTCTCAACCTTGTTACAAATAAAATTTTTGTGTCAAGGGACCTCAAATTCTTTGAAGATATCTTTCCTCTTCATTCCATTCACACAAATAATCAGTTTACTTCTATTCCTTCATATATCCCAACCACTTCAAATGATAATTTTTCTGCACATGAACTGAATATAGAGCATACACCTGTTTCTATTCCCGTTACAACTTCTGTTGAGCCCAATCTGCAACACAATGATATCCCTTTGCAAAGATCTAATCGTGTATCTCAGCCACCTATACATTTACATGATTATGTTTGTCATAATGTTGTCTCCAAAAATAATCATTTTTGTCCTCATACCATCACTAACATGTGTATCAACATGAACTCTTCTGATACTCATAGCCTTTCTTTGAATGCTGTTTTACAAAATGATACTTTCATTCATGAACCAGCATTTTATCATGAAGCAAAGGGCATACCTCATTGGGAAACTGCAATGCAAAAGGAACTTGATGCCTTAGCTGCTAATAACACATGGGAATTAGTCACACTTCCTAAAGGAAAGAAAACCATTTCTTGTAGATGGGTTTACAAAACAAAGCTAAAAGCTGATGGGACTATAGAAAGATATAAAGCTCGCCTTGTAGCTAAGGGATTCACTCAAAAAGAGGGAATTGACTATCATGAAACTTTCTCTCCAGTTGTCAAATTCACAACAGTAAGATCTCTGGTTTCTCTTGCTGTTAAAAAGAACTGGAACATACATCAGTTTGATGTAAATAATGCCTTCCTCCATGGCGATCTACATGAGGAAGTCTATATGAAAACTCCCCCAGGTCTTATTGTCTCTTCTCCTGCCATTGTATGCAAGTTAAAAAAATCTCTTTGTGGCTTAAAACAAGCATCGAGACAATGGTATGCAAAACTGTCCATGGCCTTACAATCAAAAGGATACAAAAGGTCTGCAAATGATTATTCATTATTCATCAAAAGATCTTTATCTTCTATCATCATTGTGGCTGTTTATGTCGATGACATATTGGTTACTGGGGATAATGATATTGAAATTCAAAATTTAAAGAATTCTCTTCATGATCAGTTTCAAATAAAAGATCTTGGTTATATCAATCTTTTTCTTGGGATTGAATTTCATAAGACTGATACAGGAATGGTTCTTCATCAACAAAGGTTCATCAAAGAAATGTTGCTTTTATATCCCCAAGCAGATACCTTGATTACCAAATCACCCTTACCATCAAATGTTCATCTACTGCCCATCATGCCAGATCCTTTGCCTGACCCCACAGTTTACAGACAACTTGTTGGCAAGTTAAACTTCTTGTTACACACCAGGCCTGATATTGCTTTTTCAGTACAATATCTCAGTCAATTTAATCAAACACCAAGTCACTCCCATTTCAATACTGCTCTACATGTTTTGAGCTACCTGAAAAACACATTTCATCAAGGCTTACATTTTAATAAAGATCCAACATATCAAGTTGAAGCCTTTTGTGATTCTGATTGGGCTGCTTGTCCAATTACTCGTAGATCAGTTAGTGGTTACTTCATATTATTTGGGGGTAGTCCAATTTCTTGGAAATCTAAGAAACAATTAACGGTTTCCTTATCATCCGCAGAAGCTGAGTATAGATCTATGCGACGTGTGACTGCTGAATTAGCTTGGATTAGCAGACTACTAGAAGAGTTTCAAGTTCCTCATATTACTCCTATTTCACTCAAGTGTGACAATTTAGCAGCTATTTACATTGCCACAAACCCGGTTTTCCATGAACGAACCAAACACATTGAATTGGATTGCCACTTTGTGCGAGAAAAAGTTAATGATGGTCTGATTACTTTGTCTCATGTTAAAACTGAGGAGCAATTAGCTGATGTTCTTACTAAAGCATTGAGTGGTCCGAATCAACAAAGAGCAATTTTCAAGCTTGGGTTATTGCCATACCCTCCAGCTTGAGGGGGCGTGTTAACCAACTTACTAAATTAGTTACTGTTAGTTGGTTAGAAAAAGTTTGTTAGAAGTTTGTTAGTTAGTTATTAATTAATTGCTTTGTTCCTCTTTCATGTATATATGTAATTCATTTCCTTTCTGGTAAAGTCAATGAATAAGAACTTTTCTTCAAATTCTCTGTTCATTTCTCGAATCATGACAGTTTATGACTTGTTCTTTGAGCGGTCTTAGGTAGACAAGATTTGGACATAATCATTCCTTCACTCCTTCTTTCGGCTGCTTCCCCCTTGTACGTTGTCTTTCTAAGAAAAACTTAGCTGATGAAATCATGTTGAATATTCTATCGAAACTTCCTGTGAAGACAATCATCAAGTTCAAGTGTGTATGCAAGAAGAAGTTCAGTCTCATCTCAAGATCTTACTTTGCAGATCTTTATATGCAGAGTCACCTGAGTGTATATAAGTCTATCAATACAGGAATTTACATATAGGACCTCCTCTGGGAATTTTAATGTTGGCGGAGATCGAAGATGAAAGTAATCACGATCGTCTAGTCCGGCACCCTTTTAGGAGTATTAATGTTTCAGAACTTTTTCCAGGTTCCATAGTAGTCCCAGTGGAATCAACAAATGGGTTGATCTGTTTGTGTTAATGTGGTAATGGAGGCGATCCAAACACTATTATATGCAATCCAATCACCAATGAATATATAATACTTCCTAAACTACAATTTTATACGAAAAACTTTTGTGAACAGATATATGGTTTTGGAGTTTTAAAGGCCAGGAAATACAAAGTTATACGGATTGGTGGTATACTGGTATGGGACTTCCAATGAAAATTAAGGTTTACACCCTTGGCATGGACCGGTGGAGAACTGTGGGTCAAGTCCCTTTTAATGTTAATGGAGTGATTTTTGACCAGGGGCTATTTTTCAATAAAACATGTTTATTGGATCGTTGATGATCATCTGTTTTCTTTTAATATGGACAATGAGACATTTCAGCAATTTCCATCTCCTCCTCACGGGGAAGAACAGAATGGAGACAAAGTTTTGGTAGTTTTAGAAGGTTGTTTAAGTACTTGTTAAGCATAATGATCGTAGTCTTACTATTTGGGTGATGAAGGAACGTGCAATAAATTTGGGCATAACGACTTGGACATGAAAGAAGCTGTTATCCTTTCTCAAGTATTTGAAGAATGGTTTCTTGTATCTCTCACTGATGGATTAAATGGTAGAAGTCTTATAATGGTCAGGTCTGACAACTTGTTCATAGTACTAAATTATCGGCCGAGTTTCTGTAAACTCCAAGACTTCCAATCAGTCAGAGTTCATGTCTTCTAAATGTCATTAACCATTCACCAATTAAATGGTATTATAGTTTATGTATTAAAGAATCTTTTTAAGTCTAAAATATATCCTGTACTTTTGAAGTCCTAATTTAACATCTTTCAAGTACATCAATCACTAGACAGCTCTAGCTTCTTGTGATAATGTAAAGGTGTATGGTTAGTTTTGAACCACATATGCATTACACCACATTATATTCGTCCTTCCCTTGATCACTTGGTTAAGGGACACATTAGTTACACCCTGGATGCTGCTAGGCCAAATTCACATTAGTTATGGTGTATGATTAGTAAGACATTCATGCCACATTTGCATTGGAAAACAAATTAAACTTGAATTGGGTAGTAAATGGTTTTGTCTTGCTAAATGCATCAACACTTAGCACATGGTAAATCAGCAAATACACAAAGCATTTCATGCTTATGATTTTGTAAATCCAATAAAATGATTAGATTCGAGTATTTAAGTAAATAACTTCATATCTTATGCATGCAATTCGTTTTTAGTATTTTACTTACACTGTGTCAAGGTTAATGAACTAAGGAAAGAAGGCCCACATTTCCCGTAACTCCTTTTAACGTGGATGATGTCCTTGTATCCAAACCCATACAATTGGCTAATGACAGTGTCTCATTGCAGGTTTCGCTAATACATTAGCAGGGTCAAGTTAGAGAGCACCAAGCATCATTAAAAGTGAGAGGTTGTGAGGTCATTAAATCAGAAGGTAGGTCTATGAATTGCACGTTTAGGAAGACCACGGTGGTTATGTTTTGATCTGGTGGTTTTAGATATAATAGTGTTCGTCTACTTTTATTAATGTGTAGTTATGAAATTCTGACAATAGGCATCTTCAATGTATCAATGAGAAGTTGAACTACATTTGATGCAAACAAATAATCTCGTCCAAATTTGATTTTCAGCTTAATATGTAAGTCAAATATTTACCCCCTAATTTGGTTTCTACAATGCAAGTAATACCATTTTCTAGCAATCCTATGTACGTACACATTACAGTTGACCAAATCTTAAACACATACAACACCCATCAGAAAGCATATGATTACTTGAGTGATTGTGAAGAATTTGGTTTGCTTATTAGATAAAAAATGGTTTGCAAGTGGATTCATTAAATTATATGATTTACTTTAAATACTTCAAATTTCAAAAAAATAGTTGATCTTTTGAAGTTCAAGAAGAGAAAAATACAAAACAGTTGGATTATTGATTAACAAAACAACCGTATATGATACAACATGGTGAAACTATGTTATGTTCCCTAATTGCTTTTTGTTAATGTAATTATTTAACACAATATGTGTCATAATTTAACATCATTGTAATGTTATTTGTAGAAATTATAGTTATAGATCCTATATAAAGGATTGTGAATCATATGTCTGTTTTCTTAGGAACATTTATATAAAAATGACTACGAAGATCAGATTTATTATTTACAGATAATTAATATAGATTGGTTAAATTTAATGGAAGTAATTAATTAATAACTAAAAAGTGTTACAAGAAAAAGTTTCAAAAGTAAACACATCCTATGTAACTTTGAAAACGAAAAAAATCATAAATTTAAGTAAACCACAAGAAAAAGTCATGTAATTTACTCAATTATTTTAAATAGGGTTAATTACATATATAACCTTCTTAAACCTCACAAATATCACATATACTCAAACTAACACAAAAATATCATATACTAACTTGGGTATATATGATATTTTTATACTAACTTGAATATATTTGATATTTTTATAATTTAAGGAGAGAATATATGTAATTCACCCTTTTAAATACTCTTGTCATTGTCTGATTGTTGGTATTGAGCAATGCCATTTTTGTCAACATATTTTGTACTTAATATAATATGAATATGTGTGTATGTAAGAACTTGAAAAGTGAGTCTTCTAAAAAGAAATTAGACTTAGAAAGTGATCCAAAAGACTTGTGATTTCGTCAAAAGTTGAAAGTTATTCCATTACTGCCTTTTTAACGCGTTCAAATTTAAAATTATAGTATTTATCTCAAATCAATAAAGCAATACAAATGATGTGGTATCGTGTTTAGATAACGGGATAAGAAACTAACCCATATTCGCGATGCATTAAAACTAGAAACTTATGGAGTATTCTACATAACAACAATTACTTGTGAATAGTAACTATCTTGTTCTATATCTATTTGGTCTTTTAATGATTTTCTTATTGTAATTTTACTACCTATCTTATGTATATATACAATCCTACTACCTAATCTTATGTATGTAAATAGCTTTTTATATCAATACTTTGTGTTCTATATATAGAAGTGTTATCTTTATACAATTTTTATTTTGTACGAGTTTGTTATTTTTAAATAGAAGTTATCTGCTATTGATATTATAACGTATTATTGGGATCTAACGATCACGAATATGTGAAATGATATATAGTCAAATGATAATGGATAAAAAAATCAAATTAAATCATATCAATTACAATGAGAGCATCTTTAATGAGAAGTTTAGTTTTTTTAATACATTTGCAAAAATTCTATAATTGTTGAAAGAATTTTTTATGAGTTTGTGATTGTATTGTGTTGGACAAAAAAGTTTTTGAAATCTCTTTTTCCATTTGAAAGAAAATATTTTTTATGAGTATTTAATAATTTTATATGTTAACTTCTACGAAGTATTATATAAGTGTAGACATTGACTTTATAAAATTACCTGACTTGAATAAAAAAAAGTTATTTGATCAATGATAATTATCATATTTAATTCAAAAAGCGAATAACGATCTCGTCGCAATTCGCAAGGTAACTCCCCTTGTTACACATAATAAATCGGTAACAACACTATATCATTTTCTTTTTCTTTTTGATGATTTTATTTTGTTGTGCATTTAGTTTAGGCTTGATATTTCGTGTTAATTGAAAATTGAATGATTTTTATATTTCTTTTTTATATTATTTTTATTTATAATATAGAAAAAGGGTAACAATGACTATAAGAGCTACTATTATTAAGATGTACAATTATTTATTTACGTAAACATCCGACGGTTTTTAAAGTTGTCGTTAATAAAATTGTATATTCCGTAATATTAATATTAATTAATTTAATATCATTGTTTAAATGGAACGTGGAAAATGAAAGGAGTCAAATAGTCAATTGTGCTATATTCCAATCAATTATTGTATGCATTTCTTTACTCGAGTATCTATCATTGACCATTCTTTTTCAAAATTCCTTCATGAAGTAATTTCCTTGAAAACAAATTAGCAACGAAAACTATACTGTTTGAATACTTAGTATAATTAGTTTATGTATCATTTAATTTAAACAAAGTATGTGCATTTTATAAGACATATTTATGTTATATTGAATTGTCATTTTGCTAATGTATACATATATATATATTATATATATAAGTTGGATTCAGAAGAAAAATTTTAAGAGAAGAGAAAGAAGAATTTGAAACGTTAAATCGTATAATTAATGGTTCTAAAATAAGCATGTGTTTTATTGTAGAAGGGTAAAATGGAACTTTCCTAGGATACATTTAAAATAACCATTCATGTAGCGCTGTATTCTCGAGTTTTTTTTAAGTGGAAAAGAATGGGATGGAAAAGAAAAGAGACGAAGAGGGTGGAAAGTAATATAATATAAGATAAATCACATGTATTTTCGAGTCGGAATGAAAGTAAAAGAAAGAGAACAAAAATAGTTAAATGTATTGTTTTCCTTCGCAATCACTTCAAAATTGGAAGGAAAAGATTTATAACTGAAAACTCATTCATTTCATTTCCTTCCATTCTATTCCTTTCTTTTCCACCAAAAACTTGCAATAACTTTTTATTGATTTTTCTATTGATTTTCTTTCATTTCCACAATAAAAAAAAATCAAGAATGGAGCGATAGAGAAGTATTTGTATTTATCTTTATTTTTCATGTTCTTGTTGATTTTATTTTATTTTAATTATCTTTATTTTTATTTATACGATTTCATAATGTAAAAAAACCGTTAAAAGTTTGATTTCAAGTTATGTTAGTACCAACTGCTCAAATTATATTTTCTTAAAATCGCATTAAACTTTAATCAAATATATTTTAAACAAACAATGGTTCAAATATTTGAATTGAATCATAATATAATTATAATGAATCATAGTTACGGATTATGAATCACAGTTATAATATGTCGAATCTTGGTATGAATATTCTGAATCATAATATTTTAATTAGTTGAATAATAATAATTTATTGCGCATTGTTTAATAGTAAAATGGTTAGTCTGGGATAGTACTATCACCTATTGTGAGATTGAAAGGGAAGGGAAATCGAAGAATCTGACGCAATTATGCTTCCTGATATCAATGATAATGTACAATAAATGAAAAAATATATATATTTATCTGTAATTGAGAATTGTAATTATAGAAAATTAAATAAACCATTTTAGTTGCAGAAGAAAAAAAAAACACGTACAATGGAAAATAAATATTATTTTATTATCAAAAGATGTTTGATCAAGTTTGAATGAATTAAATGATTTCTAACTCAACCACTTCCACTTGGAAGCTTCATCAATTAGATACGAATTCGTTTCTACAGATTTTCCTATTTTCTCTTTTAACGTGTTATTTATGCATTTGAGTTGCTTTATGTTGCTTTATGTTTAGGCGTTTGTTGAGTTTAGGTAACTTTTATGCTTACCACATATTTTATGCGAACATCAATACTTTTATTGGCTAGACTTTTGTGTTGATAATTTTTAGAACCATCATTATACTTTAGTAGTATAATGCCACCTTATAATGATAACTCTAATCAAAATACACGAAAGTATCATATTTCAGATCAACCATCAATTTTGCTTTTTCAGTTATTTGATATAACGAACTCTAGCAAGTAGAGCAATCCTCACACCCAACACGTCATATATTGTCTTATGTGAACAACACATTTGATAATAGTCACCATACTCCTCACTAATCATCAGCTGGATCACCAAGTCCAAGTGTTCCTTTACCTCAACCATCATAGTAAACTGGACGCTGACGTTTGTGTGACATGCTTGCTAGTGGTCTAGCACGCTCCGCATCGTCGTACTGGCAGGCGTCCGAGTCTACGTTATACTACAACATTTCCTACTTACCTATCTGACACCCGTACCATCAATCTTAGTGGTGCGGGACTAACAAATATATATGTTGTTACTCACTCTGTTCAAATGACATATGGTTAGTTAACTCAAATGTTAATCCCTTCTTTTCTTGCGATGAACATATAAAATCATATTATCACTAATTTTTTACATGATACTTCTCGTACAGGTAATTCGGTGCTTCCATCTTCTTTGCATTACTTAATAATTGACATACATGGGTTGGGCAATTGCCAACTTCCACACACCCAATACATCCAATCTTCTCTGAAGTTACCAACACTTTTCATAATACTCAGCATACGACAGTCTCATCATCAGGTGGATCCCTAAGCTCAACTTTACGTTTAACTATAAATATGACAACTATTATCTATCAAATAACTTATTTACAACATAAATTGAATAGTTATATATAAGTAGTCTGTAACTACTAAGGTTCATAAAGTACCACAACAATTGATAATGCATATATTTCGGTAATACTATAAATCGAGGTGTATAATGGAGATTTAATAATTCAATAGAATGTTTCTTTTTATACTTATTTGTTCTAACTTTTTCTTCTAACCAAATATCTAATCGATATGTCAACTTTTTTTATCCTCTTACTTTTTGTTAATTGATTACATGTTAGTTAAATTATGTTGTTCATTATCAAACTTTCTTACAAAGAAATAGGAAGCTATGTCATTGTCTCTAAGGTTTTGTAAAAGTTGAATTTTTTTTTCACGTGTTGTTCTTTATGAATGAATAAGGAATGTGGAATATATCTTGAAGTTTTGAATATGATACATATTCAATTAACTGATTTACATTATATATAAGTGTTCTTATTTCAACTAACGACAACCTAATTATCTTTTTAATGATGAATAAATAAATATTGCATTATAAACATTTTATTCTTTAGATTATCGTGCATCACACAGGTTTATAACTAGTATATTTATATATACAATATCATATGATCAAATGTTGTATATATAGAAGTAACAATATCATATGATCAAATGTCGTATTAAAGAAAACTAAGACCAGTTACAATTTGAAACTTGGAGTATGCATGGGTCTTCATATCTACAAATGTGTCTCTTCACACTATGGGCTTGTTTGTTTTCTTTTAATTTAAATGATTAATGATTAACTTATTTGTATATTAAGTGTTGACGTAAATAAACGAGTTGTGCATCATATGGACAGTAACAAAACTGTTGCTCATTAGCTGTGTCTATTGAACGACATAAATAACGATAAAAACGATCATTTTATAATACGATCTCTAAGAGTGAAAAAAGTTAATATTTTTATGTGAATACTCCTGAAGTTTTTATAAAAATAACATTAATTTCTACGAAGAGTATTTCCAATTCACAAAACATATATTTGTACTCAGTAAAGTTATTTTTACTCACATTTAGATATTGCCCGTCCAATTACTACTATTTTGATAGCTAAAAATTGACTTTTGAAAAACATATGACTATTTAGTATAGAAGTCAATCT
Source organism: Logfia minima (assembly GCA_963921325.1). Classification (NCBI taxonomy): domain Eukaryota; kingdom Viridiplantae; phylum Streptophyta; class Magnoliopsida; order Asterales; family Asteraceae; genus Logfia; species Logfia minima. Next base: position 6,561,492 of record OY992764.1, on the reverse strand, counting down.
ATCCTACCTCAGAACCCTCTATAAATATTTTGTAATTCTTGGTTCAGATTACATAAAAACATAAACAAATATGGAAACATTTTATGTGATTCTCTCTATCATTTTCATAATATACATGACCATAAGTTTTTTCAGAAAAGATAAAAACTTACCACCAAGCCCTTTTCCATCTTTACCCATAGTAGGTCATCTTTACCTTGTAAAAAGCCCTCTTTACCGCGCTTTAGGTAAACTCTCGGACCGTCATGGTCAAATGCTCATGCTTAGGTTCGGCACTCGTAAGGCCTTCTTGGTTTCTTCCCCAGAAGCTGTAGAAGAATGTCTGACCACAAACGACGTTATTTTTGCTAACCGTCCTCATCTACTTGCTGGAAAGCACCTTGGGTATGATTACACCACCCTTTCTTGGTCAAGTTATGGTGATCATTGGCGTAATCTTCGACGTATTGCCTCTCTCGAGCTTTTGTCAGCTCATAGGTTACAAACCCTAAATTCGATTCGTGGTGAGGAAGTAAGGCTTTTGGCTAAAAAAGTGTACAAAAGTGCGGTGAGGGATGATGGGATTGTGGAAATGAAATCAATGTTTTTTGAGCTTATGTTGAATGTCATGATGATGATGATTGCTGGGAAAAGATATTACGGTGAGTTAGTGGCGGATGTTGAGGAGGCAACACGGTTTAAGGAGATTGTTAAGGAGTCGTTTGTGTTGATGGAAACGACAAATGTGTCCGATTATTTGCCGTGGTGGAAGTGGGTGGGAGGCAGAGAGTTGGAGAAAAGAATGGTGGGATTAAGGGAAAAAAGAGATGGTTTTATGCAAGGTTTGTTAGAAGAACATAAAAGAAAATTAGTGGTGAAAGAAGTAGGTGGTTTAGATGGTGAGATGATAGAGAAGAAAAAGAACTTGATTGAAGTTTTGTTGATGTTGCAAGAAACAGAATCTGAGTATTACAAAGATGATATTATTAAAGGACTAATGCAGGTAAGTTTATAATGTTGTTTGTGTTTTTGTTACATGGTGACATAAGAAAACTACATACAATAGTCATATTATTGGTGCTAGACTTAACATACGTCATTTGCTAAAACATGCATTCACAAACACAAATATATAAAACTACATGCATATGTATACCATGTATTATTTTACTATGTATTATTATTATAAAATAATATAATCAAAGTATTTGAAAAAATAAATATCTAATAATACTATGTTGTTAGTAGACATGGAAGATTAGTCAAAATTTTGAGACAGAAATAATATTTCTTTTAAACTTTTTTGTAAGTATGATATCTGTCTTTGTATAAATTGATACATACAATAGTTATTAAAATATTACAATGGATTAATATTTATATTAAAAAATCTTACATGTTATAATTTACGTTTAAAAAAACTTGGGTAATACGTAATTTGTTGCAATATATATACCGTGTACAGTTGAAAGTGTTTGGTGCACGAAACTGATAAAATCTATTTTGTCGACTTGACTAGTGGAGTCTAGTTTCAAACTTTGACCTTTTCTGATGCAAATAAAATATATTTTAACAAAGTTCTAATAATTGTTGATCATATTTATTTATTATTATATATAAATATTTAGTTATATATATTAAGTACAGAGCTAAATACTTAATCATCAACGCAATTCGTAACATAAGTTTGTGTTGTTCTTCAATTCATATGTCCATTGATTTCGTATATGTGTTTAGTATCTTAGTTGAAATTAATTGCATGTTTATGTTTTTTCAAATCATGTTCATTAAAAAGTAATCAAATTTCTTGCTTTAGGTACTACTATCAGCAGGAACTGATACATCAAGTGGAACAATGGAATGGATGTTGTCACTTTTGTTAAACAATCCTCAAGTTCTAAAAAAAGCACAAAATGAGATTGATACTTACGTAGGAGAAGATCGTCTGATTAACGAATCAGACATACCAAATCTTCCTTATTTACGTTCCATAATAAACGAGACCATGCGAATGTACCCTCCTGGTCCACTCGTGTTCCATGAGTCCTCAAAAGATTGTAAAGTAGGAGGATACAATATTCCAAAAGGTACAATGCTATTAATGAACTTATGGGCGATGCAAAACGATCCCAAAAATTGGGAGGACCCTAAGAAGTTTAAACCCGAGAGGTTTTTGGGATTAGATGGTTCAAGAGACGGGTATAAGTTAATGCCATTTGGGGCAGGAAGAAGGAGGTGTCCTGCTGAAAACTTGGCCATGCGTATGGTTGGGTTGGCGTTGGGTACGCTTATTCAATGCTTCGATTGGGGAAGAATGAGCGACGAAATGATTGATATGACCGAAGGAAAGGGATTGACCATGCCAAAAGCTAAACCGTTGGTGGCTAAGTGTCAACCTCGTGAAAAGATGGCGAAAATGCTAATGTGAAGGAAAACATATATGGTTATTTAAAAGTGTGCTCTTGGTATAGCATTCGATTTAGTTTGTTATATAATATAATTATGATCATAAAATAGTAACGCTTTGTAATATACAGTAGGTGTTTGATACAGTGGTTATACTGCATATCATAAAAAGATATTTAATATTAATCATATTTTTGTATCTTTTTGTTGGATTTCGTGGCGATGTAATAGGGTCACATTAGATTGGATTAGGTGGCTTGACTGCTTGAGTGTCCTGTTTCCTCTTGTGTCCCTGTTTAATTCGGGTTGTTTATGTTTTTGGCTTTGTTTTTCCTTTAGCTTCTCACAATTTAAAATCTTTTGAGAAAAATAAAAATAAATAAATAAACAAACATTGAAACTATCTTAATATATGAACATGAAACCAAGAACTTGTAAAATAGAATGAACGTTCACATAAAACTGATAACATCCATAGAAAGTTATTAGATCAATGATAGATGAAGTATTTATTGTGATTCAGATTATCGAAGATGGGGATGGATGAAGATAAGAAATCCGATGAAATTTGCTAAATTTGGTCACTATTGTAAAAAAGGAAACGGGTCGAGTCAAAATTGTGATTCGTCTAAAATGCATTAAAGCTCCTAAACTATTATTTTATTTGAAAAATCCAATTATTCTTGAAATAATATAAATTAAGTATTCAAATTAGGCATGCTTAAAATATAGATGATTTTGGACAAGAAGTGGTTCCGGGTCATCCTGACCTGACCCGTAGGAAAAAAATAGCTTTTTTGACCCGTACTTAACCCGACCATTTTGCAACCTGTATTCAGAATACAATTTCGATCATGTTAGGAACTCAGGTCTGCCATGATATTCAAAGAATAGGAACTCAGGTCTGCCATGTTATTCAGAGGAATTGGAGCTCATGTAAGGAACCCGACAGTATGTAGAGGTCAAAACGCCTGTATTCATGGAAGATACTCTACAATTTCGACAGTAAGTTGTGTGCGCTCTGCCATGATATTCAAAGGAATAGTTCTGTCATTTGATGATCGGCTGCAAGCAGCGTTAACATACATGATTTTAGCAGCAATTGGGCTTTGTCTAATAAATAAACCAATAGGTGTAAACCTGTAAATAACTTCCATCAAGCAAAAAATGTTCATCTTTTCCCAAAGCTTCTCCTTATTCTCGGGCTAAACAAGCCGAGCATCAATCAACGCTTCATGAAGACGGCATCCTTCTTGATAGTGAAGCCGATTTCCTGAGTTGAGTGCTTGAAGAATGAGGTAAAGCCATTCAACTGACTCTATCAGACTCATTATCTGCCGAAATTTGAAGATTGAAAGCTAAATTTCACTCAGAACTAAACCGAAGCAGCTTCTCTACAACCAAAAGAACTACAGTTTAAGTCATTCTACTTGGAGCTAGTAAAGTGGAAATTTCAACCCATTTACGTCAAATAGAATTGATTCTGTGTCTCATTTTTTCTCCAGTAGGTCAAGCAGGTAGAAACTCACCCAACATGTATCTGATGCTAATAACCTCATAAATTTGTGTATTATAAAATTTGCAATCATATTGATAAATAACCAAGTAATTACCGATACATTCCAAATTAAAAGGATAAGTAAGGTGTTGGTTGGTCAATCTAACTGAGTAGACCATTCTGGCAGCATTTGAAAATTACACATTTAACTCAAACCCATTACCCAACCCACCCATGTTGCCACCTCTAGAAGAGATCAAGTATTAGTTTGTCATTAATTTGAAACCGTATGAAGGAATTCCCACACATCAAATCTTTTATGAATATTTAAAAGGGTCATTTGTCTTACTTAATCAGTTTAGTATTGAATATGAAGCACTCAGTTTTGCCTCGAAAAATAGCTCTCCTAGAGGTCTAGAAGTTACAGGTAGTATTAAAAACTTAATCACACAAAGAGGTGAACATATATTCTGCAACATCAGTTTTCACAGCGAAAACCTTTTGGATCTCATGCACGTGGATCTCGTGATCATATAAACGAATAAACAATTGATTGATACAAGTTGAAGAAAATCATAAGAACAAGAAAGTAAAGATGTCGTAAAGGTAGACAGCAAGGGAACAATGTTATATACTCACAATTGGATGTGCAAGTAGTTCTCCAAAGCTGTAAATGTTATCTCCCAATAATGCGGAGATGGATAGATCATACACAAGATTCTAAGTGCAAAACCCATTACATTATGATTACAAACCAACAATGACAAAGCAAGGAAGGAAGTAGTAAGCCTTCAAATTACTCGAAAACGCATCAACCCTATTTATATCCACTTTAACAAACTGTATATGTACTTTTCCTATATGATTAAGTATAAGCATATACGACACCGATAAATGCATATGTGTATCTAACGACTATACGCAAAGTACATTAAGGCCCCCTAAAATTTTCCTGTAACATTTTACAGTATATCATCACAATTTAGCTCTTATCACCAATCCAGTTCATGAAGGATACGAGGCAAATATGATTAGCAATCCAAAGTCATGTTGAATTCACCACTGATTTGAAAATCACCATTGTATTGGCAAATCAGATAGTACTAAGCACTTACATAAATTTTAACCCAGATTTCTTAAACTACTTAAGTTATTCTTCCGGTGAGTATTTAATAAGATGCAACAAAAAGACTGATTACAAAATACCAAGTTTACATGATCAATGCAAGTGTATTTTGGTTCATTCATAACTGTAAGTACCAAAGGCACGTGTAACTTCACTAATGTATTTGAACAAAATTACAAAAGCTTACTGCAGGATAAGCAACAATAACAATGGAAATGCGGCAAGGAGAATATGAAAGATAAACGTGTAACAAGGGGAGTAAAAAAAGCTACAGCTAACCCGCTTAAAATTAACTGACGAAGCCGTTGGCAAATGACAAGTACTGAAGTGCACTCTTGTAGAACTCAGCAAACTCTTGGCACCATTTATGATGCTGGGATGACGCCAAATAGTAGTGGGCATATACAGGATCCATATCAGTCATGCTATCAAGTGTAATCTTACCATTGTCCGGAAGATTTTTGCACTCTTTTAGATCTCCCTGATGAAGATAATAGAGAGATATCCCCATCTCGATATACAATATTAACTCCTCTATATACTTAATTTTGGCAGCTCGGATCTTTTCAATCACACCTTTAAGAGAATTGATGGCAGCCACTTTATCTCGATATGTCCGAGAGACTACAGCAGTGAACGCTGAAAGCTTGCAAGGGGAGATCTTCGTCTCAAAGTGAACGACAAAATTATCGTATAGCTGTATGAGAGCATCACCATTCTAAAACATGATATGGAAGGAGTTATACACTTATATATATGCTCATTGATTTGAACCTTGTTACTATTGGGATTATAATGACTAAGTGAAAACGAATTATCTGAAAGACACATCTGTTTATCAAGAACAAGAGGTATCCATGCCGAACATGAAAGAAAATAGAGGAAATGGTGTTCTAAGAAACTCTAAAAATAGATTGTACAATAAGTATCTAATATGCATAAAACTAAACAGTTATGATGCTAAAGTATCAAACACCTAATCTTTTAACCTGATATCATTCAAATCTATGCATCAAACGCATAATCTCTTAACCTAATACCATTCAAATCTATGCATAATTTTCCAGATTTCAAAGCACTTCAATATGTTCCATGCAGTAAACTTCTTCTTATATCTAGCAAAATCATATGAACCAGAATGTTCAATATCAATCCATTTGACATTACGAGCCAAATTACTAATATAACACAAAGGAAATAAGCCCTAATTGCATACCTACACAAACACCTAATCTCTTAACATATAGTCAATCAACTCTAGGCATCATTTACCAGAATATAATCACAGCAATCAAGTCAAGATAAAACTCTTATATATAATCAATTATTAAATGTCGATATACACACATACATATATAAATCAATCAACTCTATGCATAATTACAAGAAAATATTCACAGCAAAATTAAACGAAAAAAACTCTCATATTCAATCAATTATAAAATGTATACATTCATACACACACATATATAACTCAATTAGTTCTACGCATGAGTTATTAAAATTACACATGAATAAAATTAAGATAAAACTCTCAATTTCAAAAAAATTAACGGAGAGAAAAATAATATCTGGAAAACAGGAAGATCGATGAATTTTTTAAGGTAGAAACCAAGCTTGCACCATGACTTACGTCGGTATAGATCGGAAACTTCGTTGCACAATTCGGAGAGCTCGAACGAGCTCTAGGAATATAATTTATGAACACAAGAGCATTCATGGAGGGAACGGTTAAAGATTGAGTTAAGAAGAATTGAGCGGGAAATTTTGAAGAATTTTTATTACTATTACTTACTGAAGTCGCTGTTAAGTGTAAACAGATAATAACAGAATACACACTACCGGCATAAAAGCCGTTAGAACAGATTGTAACGAATATAAAGTGGTGCGTAATTATTTATTGATTTTTTTACAAACAGAGTTATAAAAGTATTTTTAACACATTGTATTTGTATATATAGCATGTTGTTCGCGTAATGCGGCAGAAATCACCAATTTATATATATTATTTTTGTAGAAATGTATCTTCGTTAAACAACATATTATCCTTGAATAATAAAATCATTACTTTTTTCATTATTTTATAGATAATAATTTAGTCGATTAAATTAACATATTACATTCTTTATAGATAGGTAATGAAAATGATTTGTTTTACTGAATACGTTTTTCGCTGATAGGTAATATAAGTTATAAAATGAACTTTTATAATTATGATGTATGGAGATAATTAAATGTTTTATGAAAACTGAAACTTTTTTAATTCCACAAATTCAATTGAAGACAAATTTTATTTCAAATTTAATTAAAGATTGTACATTTGATTAGTGTCCAAATATTTAAAATTTAAAATGCATCAGCAACATACCAAAGTCCAAAGAAGAAATGTTGAAATTAATAAAAGACTTACCTATTTAAAGTAATTTCCATTTAATATTGTAATAAGGGTAAATTAGTAATCTTATATTTCTTTTAAGATCTTAAGACTCAACAAAGGACATGATTTATATATTAGTACTAGCGTTGGACTTCGCACATAGCAGTGGGTGAACATTTCGCATGTTGATATTGAGAGACAAATGTTTAATGGTATATGAATGCAAGAATAATTACTACTTCTTTAATGTGAAAGTGATTTTTTATAATAATTAAAATTATTGTAATTGTAAATTCAAAAATGTGATGTAAAAGAAGAAATAAGACATTTAAATGTATTATGTGAAATATAATATTAATTGAATTATTTGTATATTTAATAAGCGGAGGGATAAAATAGTAATTTTTGATATTCTTATTTAAGGATTAATGAAGAGAATGTTAAATGATTAATAATGTTATAGATAGATCAAATGTAAATGGAGAATTATCACAAAATTAATGTTTAATTAAATGAATTAAAAGTAACTCATGGAAATCAATTAACCAATTCAAACCTATTATCAACGTCTAATTGAGATATCACCAAAATAATTTCCAAAATAAGAGTTAGCATATTCATGGTAACTGAATTTAACAAGGATTTATGTGTCATCGCATTTACGACAAGCTTAATCAAATTATTTAATTACTTATGAATCCAATGTTTGATCATATATGATTATGCTTTATTTTTGTTTTTCTTTTAGATAGATCTTTTTAAGTAATTTTGTTAATTGAATTTAAAATTAAGTGTGAATTGATGATATTTGTTAAATTATTAATTTTACATGATACTGGTTTTGATCATATGTTCATATCTATAGAAGTTCATTATGCGTGTATTCTTTATACGATTGGCTTTGTTTGTGTTTCTTTTACCTACGCCACCATGGATACCAATTGGAACATACTAAATTTATAAATGAAGTGAGTTTACGTTTGATAAAACTATAAGTTATTGTGTCTATAATAATAAATAAATAAATAAATAAAATTTAAATTTAAATTTAAATGTAGATATAAAATGTTTAAATGTTTGTTAGACATCATATAAAAAAGTTATATATATATATTTATAGGATAAAAAGGTATATAAATATTTTAAGTTTTTTCATTTCATTTTAAGTTAAAATATAAAAATATTTTATAAAAGAGTATATATTAGAGGCCGAATATTTAATGTTTCTTTTTTATCTTAGTCAATACTCCTTCACTTCTCGAAGGAGTTCACGGGTAGTTTTTATCATGTATACCCGTTTGTTCTTTTGACACGTGCTGACGTGCAACTGGCTAATGACTGTGTTACAAGATAAGTTAGTCAAAACAGCAGCTTTCAATTTTATTCCAATTTATAATATGTAAAGATCTGCCACCAAAGTCCGACACGTAATTCATATCCATCCCTTTAATAATTACACTATATTTTATGATATTGACATTTGTACATTTCTATTTTATTATTATCAAGCCTTCGTAATTAGAAGAGTGAAATATAAACAACAAATCCGCAACGAAGTGCGGTTAACCACCCTTATTAGAAGTTGAAGTATGTCAGAAAAACTCATTTTTAATGTAAAAATAATTTTAAAATTTTAGCAAAATACTCACGTAAAAGAACAATCTTGACTTTTGAGGCGTGTGATGTAATCATGTAATACAACTAGCTCCTTAAGCTTAAAATATGTAAGGGCAAAATAGTAAATGCGTTGTAATAGTACTATACTTACTATACATTTATAAAAAGGTGATAGGTTATTATAGTATAGTATAAATTTATGAAAATAGACTTGTAGAATTTACTAATTCTTTAAAGGTGAAAATCTCTTTAACATAAAATGGGTTATATTAAGGTAGAGATAATTGTCTAATTTCTAATACTAAATTGTCTTCTGGAAGATAGTCTAAAATTTGTTAGAAATCATCTGTGTTTGAAACTTTGAATTTGTTGAGATAATTAATTCAAGAGATTTGCTAATTCAATAAGAGGGTTACACATGTAAGATGATATCTAAATCCAAACATCAGAAATGAATTTTGCTTGACAAAATTAGTTCTGAATTGACCAATTATTTCAACACCCCTAGTTTAACTTAACATAGAAAGAGAGAATTGTAACTTTCACATAACTTGTCAAATATACATACAAAATTGTAAGTGTTTTCATGATGATACAAAGGGTGTAAATAATCAACATGCCTGGAGTAGGGACACTGATAACAGAACCAAAATACATGTATCAAGATGTGCAAAAAGGAATTCCAGTTTTGAGAAGAGAATGCAAAATTACATCCCAGAGGCATTACATTCTTCTAACAGTTTAAGAATGTTATGTTCAGGTGCACTGATTGATGGCAATATCATTCGGTTTGGTCTTTGTTGAGATTTTGTTCCAGGAGGCTCGGGTTGTGCTGTGTCCCCGCCCCCTTCCTGTACTATTGACAAATCCGCCCTCCTTTGCACGCCTGCACTTACACGTTCTTTCCATATTCTTCCATCCTATCATGTGAAAAAAACATGCATTAGTGTTGCAAAACCAAATGATATATGCATAATAAAACTACAGTTTCCAGATAAAATTCCCCAAAACAAAAGTCTATATGACGAAAGGAGTGATTGTAACTGGCTGAAAGCAAGAATTGCTATAGAAATTTTATGGATCATGAAGATCAGTTTCAACATTTTCTATAACATTCAACTGTAGAGACATAACACGAAATTAAGGATAATAGTGATATATAAACCGAAATATACTTATATCCCTTATGACTCACAAGATTTTATTGTAAGTAGCATGTTTCTTTATTTAATATCTCCAAAATTAGTTTATATTTATATAGCTACAAACAAGTATTGCTGTATGACGAAAGGAGTGGTTGTCAATTGCTGAAAGCAAGATTTGCTATAGAAATTCAATGGATCATGAAGATCGGTTTCAACATTTTCTATAACATTAAACCGTAGGGACATAACACGAAATTAAGATTAATAGTGATATATAAACCGGAATATACTTATATCCTTATGACCCACAAGATTTTATAGTAAGCAGCATGTTTCTTTATTTAATATCTCCAAAATAAGTTTATATTCATAGAGCTACAAAAAAGTTTCAATCAACAAGTTCTGCACACAAGTCCACAAAAACGACATGATGTAAGAACCTAGGTTGCGAATAAAAAGTAAGATAACTTCTATTTTTAGAGTTCAACTACTCATGTATCAAAACAGATGCAACAACTAATTTTTTGGTCAAATTTAAAGCCAAAGGTTACATCTTTAGCCACTCGTAATGATTACAAAAGACACATAGCACATAATTGGTCCTTTTACAACTAAAAGGCATTTCAGATATTTGATTAACAATCAACATACAATCTATTTTTGCAACAAAGGGAAAACGTCTATTCGATGGGGATACTAGACCGAAAATTAACAGCAAGAAATTGTTGATAGATTGTGGCACTTACATTGAGAATTGAAGGTTCAGGCTTTGGGCAATTAATAGGTTGATCATTGTCAAAAGGCTCGGTGGGATGTTCAACAGGCTTAAACTCAACTACTACCTCGATTCCGTGCTGAGTTGTAGCCGTAGCTACAACAACTGTGGCAGATTCTGCAGCGTCTGTATCCGGTGGTAATACTTCCCTCTCATCCTTAAGTACCCCAAGAAACAGATAATAGTTAAAATCAACATAACTTGTTAAAAAGAAGCATACCGAAAAATATTGCAAGGATAACAAGAAGTATCGTGACAATTACTCTAGTTGTTTATGATTATGATTTAACAATTTTAGAGTGAGAGTATGACTGTAGATGGCAACACGGGCAGGTTTTGTGGGTTGGTAAGTTTTAATAGGGGTCAAATTAGACCACGTCCAGCCGGGTTAACCCCCAATATATTTAACCTTTATATATATTTATGAAAGATATATATATATATACATATCAATGTGTTTAAATACAATTACTATAATTAAAGAAAATCTGAATTTGAATATAACAAAAGGAGGTTTTATGCATTGAAATACACTTTAGAGGGCTTTTGACCTGTTCAACCCACTTGACACATTCTCTTTACAACTACGCTTTTGCAAGCCTATTTGACCCGTTTAAGATACTTAAGAGATAAATGTTGATTATTGCCACCTCTAAATATAACTATAATTATCGATAGAGAAAAGAAGTTCAAATGCTTCACATGATACAAAACCAATGGTACAGAGCCATTCTTAATAAAACCAAAAGCTGGCTTCGACTTTAGGGATACATAGTCCAGAGTTACTTTGCACAACAAGCTTCTATATCCTCACTAAATATATCTAAAATACTAAATATAACATGTAAAGCCTAACTCTAAAGAGCAACTGCATGAAAGGTGTTATTAGGATTTCATAGTTGGGGAAGGAAGTTTTGAAATATATTGCTTTCAGCATTTAGACCAAAGATTTAAGTCTACGAGAACATGCTTGTAGTACAGTCGCAGATACAGGTGTGATTTTGACTCATTTATAGGTAAATGGGTCAATTTGGGTCACACTTTTCTCTAGTGGGTCAACTGGATAAAACTTAAGAATTAGATAAACTGGAAAGAGGCCAAAAGTCGGCTAATTGAACAATGGTTAGAAAACTCAGTCACCGTATAAAAACTGCAAACATTTCTGGTTTCTGATTTCCAGCCATAATTACAATAAGTGTCATATTATATGTCATACTTTTTTCCCCAAGAATTCTTATTCTTAAATATAATTGCTTTTATTCAATAAGACTCCTTTATTTCATTTAAAAATGTCATTCTACTAATTTCCATGAGCCCAACATTCTATGAACGAATCGTAATCTCAATTTTCACTGAAACAAATACAACCATAAAAATAATATATACGCAGAAATACCCATACCCATAACCTGTAAATTAAAGTAAAAAACAGATCTAACAATCTCACACAGTAGCAACCAAGAGAACAAAAACGCAAAACTGAAAATTGAATAGGGTAAAAAGCAGGCAAAGCAAATAAGCAATCAATTAATCAAAAAGCAAAAAGAAATAAAAGAACGAAATAAAAGATGGAATATTTTTTGTTAGCTTACAAGTGTAGTTTGGGAGCGACGATGACCGTTTCTGCTCATAGAAAACCTTGAGAAAAGACCCACCATCCTGTTTCGATTTGTTGCTTTTTTCTGAAAAGTGGTATTTTTTCGTTTTTTTTGTTTAAGAACTTTTTGGGGTTTAATTATAGAAACAAAGTGTGGAAGAAATCTGATCTGAAATTGTCGCAACTTGTTTCGGTCGCTTTCCGTTGGGGCCAAAGTTGAACGGATGGATGTATAGATAGTGATCGACAATGGCTGTTTTTTTGTTTGATATTTTTCATTTTCGTAATTAAATAATAAAAAGATGTCCGTGTGTATCAAAAGTTAAATATAAAAATAAAAATTTTAAATTAAAAAACAAAAGATACGGAGTACCGTATCATAACGTTTTTTATTTACAGTAAGGCTAAATTCTTTAAATTAAGATAAAAAGAAAAGTCAGTAGAAATATGATATATATTATTTACATATTTTTATCGTATTTTTCTCATCGATAGAAATTATGACATATGTCATTTTCATACTTTTCTCATTAAAGGTGATATACTCAAATTATAAATTCAGTTTAAAAATTCCTACTATCTTGTTTCTCACACACCTATCAACATTACAACCATCATCACTTTTATCAAATACTCTCAGCCGCCGACATTAGATGTTGGAATCCAGTCACCGAAACATAAAAACTTTTTCTTTTAAATTTATTTACTATTTTTTAACAATGTTAAACATTAACTTTTATCCTTGTGATGTATCAAAATTTAACACTAACAAAATATAGAATATTATTGTAATACATCATAATGTAACCAAAATCACAAGATTTCTTTTCTCACATATGTTTTTACTCTAGTCGCTAATGAATTTTTCATCGACTTCGTACACTTTAATAAAATTACAATAAGGATATGTACATAAACATTATCACTCCTTTATATATTTTATAGTTGTGATCACCAACTTTTGAATTTTGATGCACTGATTTTCTGAAATGAAATGTGTTAACTTATAAACTATACGTAAACACCGTAATCGTTTTATTATGGTGCATTATAATTTTTAAAAATGTGCATCATAGTTATACTCTAACAATGCGTCAATTACAAGTTCTGGTACATAATTATTTCAAATTCATAACGCATCACGGTGTTAAATATCGGCTTGTAGTGTTAAATTTCTGGTGTATCACAGTGTTAAAAGTTGGTGCATCAAAGTTATAAAATGATACATCAAAAATACGAAACTAACACAATATATGTATATATATTGTTTTTATAACCATTTTAGATAAAATCATTTCTCAAGTGCATTATTGTTCAAAAATAGTGTATCACAGTTTACTTCTACAAACAAGATCTATTTCACAAATGTTATCAAACACTTTGTGTGCATCCCTATAAATACGTATTTTGTTTGCAGATTTGTGATGTGCTCTCATATTATATCTAAGGTTTGTTTTTGAATGTTCATGGACTCAAATATGAGAAGTTTATTTTATATTAAATTTTGACCGATAAAATGGGATTTGATACTCACGTAACCATGTTTCCAACTCGCTAGCAGGGCCGGTCCTGAGGTTTTTGTTGCCCTGGGCGAGTTGAATGAAAACGCCCTTATCATATTTCGTATATGTAATTTTTTTCAGTAGTGTTTTCATTTTTACGTTAAGTTTTTTTAGCATGTCCGACCGGTTATTTGGAGAAGGACAATTTTATTAGTGAAACATAATAGTTTAAATATGAATAATTAGTTATAAGAAAAATGACAATGTTAATAATTATATTTGTATTTTTATAAATCAGTTCTCAATAAAGAGATTACCACAATTATGATGTCACTAATATTTGTAACTTTTTCGAAGGTAGTTATACTTATTAATATCTAAAATATTAGTATTGAAAGATATATATCGTGTTATTTCACTATTTTGTCTTGAATCCTATTTGTAGTTAAAACATTCATTTTTTCATTAACAAAATTCGACTCAATTCTAAAATAAATATCTCATGTATACTTTAATATCTTATTGAAGAATAAAGTAATTGTGTAATTTTAGCATATCATACTACTTAAATGTGGCCAAAAAGTTTATTCTTAATGCTGAAGGGTTAAACTAAAATCTTATTAACTGTACGAGCTTAAAAGAAATCATAAGTGTAGTCAAAGGATTATAGTATATTTTTTTTCCTCACATAGCTAAATTCATTCTCAAATAGTATCGCTTTAATTACGTAAAACTACACTTTTTCTTCGTAAACATCATCTAATTAAACTAAATCGCTCAAAATGAACCTAGTATATAAAAATATGACCTGAAATTTTGATGTCCTGGGCCGTCGCCCATACTGCCCGTGTCTAAGGCCGGCCCTGCTCGCTAGACCAAGTCTCCAACGGATACTTCAAGGTGAAGTATTTTATTACTTTATTTATAGCTAGCTTATTTAGTTATCAATAATTTGCTTTATATATCATATAATTAATCATATAAAATTTGGATATTATAATTCTATTGCGTATTTATTCGAATCACTTGTGAGAAGAGTGATGACCTAACATCATAATAATAGGAATATTATTATTATTACTTTCTTTAAATATCATATAACTAATCATATAAAACTTTATATATTACAATTGTACATATAAAGGTCTTTGTTGTCTCTCCATTTAAGTTTTTTTTCACAATATTTGTAGTCTTACTTGTCATCATACTCTTATGTGCTCATCTACATATGATCATATCCATGACCAACAATATGTGTTGGGAGGAACCATTCTCTTATGGGAGTATCTTGCAGTCTTTGCAAGCCTTTAAAGTCTCTTGTGCGAACCAAAAAATAGTCAATATGTGTGTCATGACAGATAGTCACATGTTCTGATCAAGATGTATATATGAATTAAAGAAAAATATTATCTTTCTCGTAAAACCCTAACAATAAAAGCATGCTCCGTGTACTAGGGTCATAATAAATTATGATAAAGGATGTGTTTGATAACACATAATGATTTGACATTGAATAACTAAAGGTACTTCACTTCCCGTCAAATTATAAATCTTTTTATTTAACTAAATAAAACTTTACTTTTGACGAGACACTAATTTGTGAAGGTAATGTAGAAGCATTTTTGAAATCAAATAATTTTTTTTATTATCGTTATATAAGATGAGTCTAAATACACCTAATGACTTTTTTATGAATTGTTTCATAATTTTGCCAATTAAGAAACTATTTTTTTTTAATTTGAAAAGAGCTTGCTAAAATCAACATCGTTCCAACCATCTTTTTTATATGATTTTGTGATACTTTTTGATTAGTCAAAACAAAACGTCATGTTAAAACAATTTCATTACAATTTAGGTTGGGACATAAGAAACTTGAATGTATAATTGGAAATTACGACATTAATTAGCGTTAACTGGCCAATCCCTAACATAAATGACAGTTATGGAAAAGATGAATGGTGATAAACGAGGGATACTAATGAATCGATATAGCGGAGTGGTGTTCGCTTAACTGTTGCGAAAGTTTCAATAGAGAAGCGTATGTTTAAGTGCTTGTTTGTTGCAGGACATCGTGTTTTCCGACGATTTGTATGTGTGGTAGTTACAAGCAAAGTTAACAAAATTGCGATCTTAATCGTAAGAACGTACGATCATTCTACAATTTTACTATACAAAAACTTTATAAATCTTAATCATTGCAACCTTAATACGATAACTCTACTGACTTATAACTCACTGACATTAAACAAACAAACTAAAGTCATATCATGAAAAATCAAATTTTTATAGTGAAAATTATCAAATTTTGTATTGTGACAATTATAATATAATATTTTTACCTACATAAATTATTCACAACTAAATACTTATTATATCTATACACGATTTGAAAAATATGAAAATTCGAAGCTCTTTAAATACTATTGCAAAGTTAATTATTTGATACAGTTCATGTACATCTTACATCTTACATACTATTTGAGAAAAATATTTAAAAGAAAAAACACAATCAATTAAAAAAATAAACAAAAGATAAAAAAATGACCATGATGATACTATATATATTTTTAACGATGTTAACATCTAATTTTTATATTCATTAATATAACTACGTAAGTTTATATATTAATAACACTTTATAATTCATATTTTATCATTTGTACGATAGTAATGTTATTCGGATCAAATTTGTTAAGGCTAATCACATTATTTCACTTGGCCGATTTCGACACTTTTCCGTTGCATCGTTCTACTAGTCAATTAATCATTCGTTTCTATATTAATATCGGAGAATTTATTTTCTCAGTTAAACCCGTGGAGCCGTGGGTCGGTCAACTGAACCGACCCGATCTGTATGTAAACAATAGGTTTTCATTCGTTCTTCAATTCAGCTTCGTTTCCCCCCAAAATCACACACACACATTCATTCATTCATTATATCACAAAATTCAATATTCACAAAATCTGGAATTCAAATCAATCAAATTCAGTAATCACAATGGCAGACGATCAAGATTTCGAAATGTGGGATGATGAATTCCTCCAAAAAGCTATTCAACTCACTGAAGCCGCCGTTTGTTCTTCATCCTCAAACCCTACCCAACCACCACCACCGCCGCAACAACATTTCCGGCCACCACTGCAACAAACTTTCCGGCCTTCGCCGCCACCGCAACCATTTTTCCGGCCACCGCCGCCACCGCAACCGCAATATGTACCTTCGATCAGCTATTCTCCGCCTAGAGAACTGTCTCAAAAAGTAAAAGAAGATAAACACAAAAACTTAATGGATCACAGTTTTGATTGCTCGAACGGAATCAATCGTTCTTTTTCTAGATTGATAGAAGATGATAATTCTTCAAAACAAAAGGAAATCGATCGATTGAAGGTTTAATATATATGTACATTCTTGATTGGTTTATTCATTTTTGTTATATATTAAGTAACTCTAATTATGTGTTTTTTGTTTGTTTGCAGGAAGAGTTGGGGAGAATGTCGAAACAGCTAACTAACATGGCATGTTTTATTACTGTGATATTCTTTATAAAAATGCATTAAGGAATAACGATGCTCTTAATGGAAGTTTAACTTGTGATAGACGTTGTTTACTGAAGTGTTATAACATGTAAAAGGTTTTAAATCATTTGGGAACGAGTCAAAATTGAAAGTGCCTTGTGTGTTATGTTGATAGGAGCACGATCCACATAGAAAATCCTTATGTTGAATCTTAGTTTTACTGCTCACGTGATATCGTGATCTGTAATATGTATCTATTTCAAAAGTCACGTGATTTGTTGCTTCTTGGTATTTGTTGTTCAACTTTATTCTTTAATTTACTTGATGTTTGTTGCAAGTGATGTTGCAAATTTTCCGGTTTATAATAGTTGTTTTTCTGGTGCTAGTTTCAGAGTTGTAGTGCATAGCTTATGTTTTAGATTTTTTCTTATAGGTTGCAAGTTTGTTGTATGACAGAGTTTTTGATTTATGATTGTTATTTTGCACTTTCAGGAACAAGAGTGTCTGGAGCTTAGGAATGTTAGAGAAAACAGCGAGAAACATCTTAGATTAGTTCATTCAGTAAATGGATCCAAAGATGCTGAAGCTTTCTATACAAAGAAGTTAAACTTGTGAGTGATATTATTCTTCACTATTGTTACAAGTGTGAACATAGTATAATTGTTGACTTTTCATGGCGGACATTGTGAAACATGCAGATGATTTATAGAATGCTAAGTGGGACTCTCATTTAGAGAATATAATCATCACTCTGAGATAGGCCTCAAAAGTTAGATCACTATAAATTGTTCAATCAAAGTACATTTACAAGTTTAGAATATAATCTGAAGTTGTTGAAGCAAATAAAACTAGGAGATCACTATGTCTCAGTCTTGAAAATCTAATACTACCACAATGATGCCAGTTAAGGTATCACCCATACTATAATTGATTTGTAAGTCTCAAATCTGATCAGCCTTCATTCATGGCTTTTGCTCATTATTTTGTTTTTTAATATTCTCTCAGAATCCTTTATTTGTACCTGTACAGTTGTACATTCACACTAGAGTGCTTTTGTCACCTAGAAACGGCTCCTTATATGGTTGAAGCGTACTTATTTGTACTCGAGTTCAAACTCGAAGGCGACAAAGTTTGACTTGAAAAGCTCAAGCTGAGTTCGAGTTCAAATTACTCGATAAAAGCTTGATGTGCGTGCTACTTGGAGCATCTACTGCTTAGAACATTTTGCCTATTCGATGAACTAAAATGATTAGCATGTGTAGAATGTGACTTAATAAGGAAAATCTGGTGGTGTTGTGTGCTGTCAAACAACCAAAAGTGCAATATATATGTGGGGGAAAGCTTTTTGTAACTGAATGTTTACTGTGTTAGTTCATTGGGGAGCTTTAATTATCGGGACTTGAGTCCTGCTGCCTTTGATGGTAAGCTTAGGACACAAGGCAATATTTATAAGTTTTTCTTTTTCCTTAACTTATGCAGAACTTTAATCACATATTCAAGTTACTAAAAGCTGTGAAGAGACCTTAATCACTTACATAAAGATTTGGCACCACGTTTTAATTTTATACATTTAGAATGATCAACCTTGAATTGTCTAAGAACAGAGCAGATACCAAGTTTCTGAATTGGTGATAGATTTGTTTTGGAGCTGTCTAACTCTATGTCAACTGTATTTTTGGAAATGCTTAAACTTTAGGCAAACATGACCATGTTTTGTCTATTTTATTTGCAACATGGCAGATCAATTTCACAGCTATTTGGTTTAGTTGATGTTATATATTATGCTAAGACAACTTTCGTGTACTTTGGCGTTGTATATTTCTACCAATATTTTAAAGTACCTAATGTGGCAGGAAACATAAAGATCCTATGGAAGATCGTTCTGTTGTTCGTCTGGAGACTAAAGGTATTCAGTACAAGTAATTATTTAGGTCTATGGAATTAGTAGATTCATGGTTAGTTGGAGATGCACTCAAGAGTTATAATTTGTAAAACTTCAAATACATAGGAGGTGGTTTTCACCCTTTTCCTTATGAATAGGTCAATTCTAGTTATATGGGTCAAATGGTTGAAAGTCGCCCTATGTGTATTTGTTACGCATAAAACCTCCTAAATCATTATACTACAATAGTTTAGATTAAATAATAAACTTTGTATATCATATTTTTTGAACAGCCTGTAATCATATTCGGCACACTTATATTTGTAATCGTATAAAATTTGACCTATACAAATTCGCCTGATTTGAACTTTACCCTGCCCGTTCAGTTTACCACCTGACCTGTGCTAAACATGGTTTCATTTTGCCTGCTGCCAGTTGTCTTTTTGTTACTTATTTTATTTTATTCTAGTCTGAAATGTTTGCTTTTGTTTAGGTGCAATCCCCTGCAAGGCCGTGGGGGTTCAGACTGATGAACATGCCATATCGACTGATGAACATACCTTGTCAGCTGACTTGACAATAAAGAAGAGTTTATCAGTATCAAGAAAGTTGGCAAGCATTTGGGAACCACATAGTGATCACCAACCAAAAACTAACCTAGTTTCCAAGTTGTTTGTGGCTTGTGAAACTGATTTACAGGTTCTTTTTGGATCCTTAGGATTGAACATACAATTTAAAAAGATGACAAATAAAATGGATGCGGCTCCAAACCATTCAATTCAGGCTTTTGAAGCTGCAAAAGTTTCTCATCTCTACTTAACATTAACAAAGGTAAGTAATAGCTTACATCTGCACTATATTTCATGCTTCTTAGTATGCATTGAACTTATCAAAATCTATTTCACATCATGATATGTTGTGTTAGTCCTAGCCCCATGTATTTTAGTCGCTATTTGCGTATTATTATGTGTTTTGTTTTTATAGTGTTTTCTTTAGTGAAGTATGAGTATTTTATTCTTCTCTTAACCAGTGGATATGAGAAGTATGTTTATTTGCTGATTAGTGTAACAATTATTACCTGCGCAGATCAGTTATGATATTGGAATATTGGATGACTTCTTGGAAGCATTGGTTGATCTATGTTGTCTTCAAAATGTGAGTCGAAAAGATATACGAAGCCTGATACATCTGAATATTGGTTATCCGATTAATTTTGCAGCAGGGGTTTTTTAAATTTAACTTCTTATCTGTTATTAGCAATACAATTTTGTTCTGAATATCTTATGAAGCAGAGTTTAGCCAAAAGGAGGAACCTGAACGTTTGATTGCAGAATTTGTTTTTCAGTGACGAATTTAGTGTTCTCTAAAATATGTGATATACTTGTGGCTAATCAGAGAGTTTGTATCCAGTAAAAGAGTTGATATAATCAAACCGAGTGTTGTAGTCAGAAGATGCCAATGCCATTAGAATGTAGGGGTTCTAGGTGCCGAGTTAGAACAGTAGTTCTATTAAAAGTTTTGGTCTCATATGCTTAAATTTATTTATCAAAATGAACTGTGTTGTGTCGGGCTGTCCCCTTAAACGCATCAACTTAGTCAATTAAGTGTCACTGATCAACTGCAAAGAGGCTGAATAGCTTCTTTTTTTTACTTGCTGTTCCTAATAATGAGTATTATTCTTTATGAATCAAGATTTGATCACCTTTTTTTTATATCAACAGACTATGATTGCTCACAGATCTCTTTGTGTACTGAATGTGGTTTTGAAACACATCTTGAGTATGGATAAAAGATTGTGCAGCAGGTATACCTCCTCACCTCCTCCCTCCATTGCTATTTGCTAGATAAAGATGCTCTTGTGTATGGTTACCAGTTTCTTGATGTTTCCTCCATATCTTTGTGCCCTGCATGTCTTGAACTCTTATGATAATGTTACAAATTTTGTGGTTGTTAAAGGTGTCTATTTTTATATACCCTTCATCCCCAAAAAGTGCAACACTTTTTTTTGTGGGTTGCTACCAAGAAGTAAAATTAGTTTTCCAGTCAAGTTTAGTTTTTTGTCAGTTGTAAAATCATCACTTGATATTTGTACTTGTTTTTGGTCTACAAGCTTTTCCTTTTGTTTTTATTATTATTCATTCTAAGATATTTGATCGGTTGTCAATGCCTTTTACCTAAACTACCAGCCAGTAAAGGTTGTGTATTAAGGGAGTAATAGAAAGATAAATTTTAAAACACGTTTTATTACTGTTATTAGTCATACACTGCCTTGATTTTTATTCTTTTTCGTGATGCTTTTGATAACAATGTTTATAGGTAAACACATTTTTTTAGGCTGTAAGAAATTTTGTAGTGTGCTGAATAAAAGGGATCGTTACGTTTGTATTAACCACCGAAATAAGCAACACATGTTCTATAGGCCGTGTCCACAGGGGGTGTTTCGATGTGTGTTTTGAATGTGATTATGTGATTTTGAATAATCATAATCATCTGTAATAGATGGGAATATAGTTTTGTGTTTGGATTTGCTTTTGTTGTTTGAAGTTTTAATAATTGGTTTTCTATGTGTTGGACAATATCTGATTACCCAAGAAATTAATATACCATTTGATAATCAATTTTGTCGCACCCATTATGAACCTATTACTTAAATCTGTTAACAAATAATCAAATAATTAGAAGCAAAATCTGTTTCTTTAATCTTGAAAAATTAACTATTGTGACTAGATATCGTAACAAAAGATTAAAAATGCAAATTCAAACATTCGCTCTACATTTTTTTTGATGAATGCCTGCTCTTATTTTTTTGCTTTCTGCCCAGTTATTCGTTTGTTGAAGGTTCTATTTTATCAAGTTTATTCTTATTGTGGGTTGTGATGCTCTCCACCTTATGAACTTTGATTTGATCTCTCCAGTGTACTGTGCTCAGGGACAATGTCATTTTTAATGACCCATCCAATGTGAATAGAAGCTTTGAAAAACATTCTGAAATGGGACATCTGCTGTGTGAGACTATCAATGAGACCTCTAATCCCCATCATCCGGTTTGCACAAGGTCAATAATTGCTAAAAAGATCTCGAACAAGGACACGTTGAAAGATGGATCCTCACCATTAATTTCTAATTCGAAATGGTTGTTTCTTTTTCAAATGATGCATCAAATTGTCACAAGAGATAGCGAAGAAATTATAAGAGTAGAGGCAGTTTCTATCATGAATATTATTGTCTTACGAACTGATGCTTACATGGAAAGAAAAATGTAAGTTTCATTGTCTTTGGCTGTTTGGTGTAGGTGGCAAAATGGGCGGTTTTGGTCTTGTGACAGGTCAAAATGGGTTTGAGTCAATATGGAAATATTTGGCTGGGGTCAGGGTTGAGGTGCAATTGACCTGAAACATTGTTTGTCCATAAAATCTACTGACATCTGTCATATGATTATAAAACGTTTACCATTGCAGTAATGACCACAAAAATTTAGTTGAACGCTTTAGGAGGTTTTATTTGTTAAACGTGTGAAGTACAATTTCGGCTACTTTCGACCCGTTTGACCTATTTGACCATTTTCCTATTTAGATATTATTCCTAGTTTAGCTTTTATCTGTTACATCTATATAAATAAAAAACCAATGAACCCTTCCATAAGTAAATGGGTGAAAATTGCCACCTTTACATACTGTTATCTCAAATCTTGTTCTACCATTTCTCAAGTTTGTTGTGTACTGCTCAAGGTAGGTATGGAGAGGTGACAGTCTTTCAAAGTATCTCTCAGCTGCTAGGAAAAGAAGCTGGGATTGCTATGCGAAAGCAAACTGTACATCTTCTCTACCTCCTACTAAATTGTAAGCTCATCTTTTTATCTCATTCTAATCCTAAAAATGTTCCATAGAGTGAGTTTACTTTTGCTTATTTTACTCAGTACTTATGAAAGCCGACTTGTAAGTCATATCTATGAGTTGTCTGGATCTATTATTGTTTCTGCCTTGTCTTGGATCTTTTAAGTTAGATATTAAACACTACAAATAGAATTTTGTGCTAAAGTTGCAAAAAATTCTTACGTATTTGAACTAAGTAAATAAAAACTCGACTGCAGTCTCAAATTTCATGATTGGATTTTTGTTAACAGCTAACCCTACATAGTTTCTATTTGTTGTTGTCGGATGTAGGTTGTTTCTTGCTTTTCCGTGAATTATATATAATAAATAGTTTTGTGATGTGAAATTGTTCACTCAAGATAAAACTTGACATGAAAACGAGCATATCCCAATTTGTCTTTGACAACGTATTGTACTCTTCCATGGATGTCTAGTTCAGTTTTAGATGTCATAACATGTGGACCGGGGCAAACCTTTAGTTCAGTTTAATTCCTAGTTCGTTTATTATTACTCGTTAGTTACTTCCATTAAGTTACTTACCAAAGATTGAAGTTGTTTTTGTGTAAAGGTCCAAATTTAATGTCGATGTTCTGTTCGTCCTGTAAAGAAGAGGGGACAAGTGCAGAAGTTTCAACCATGAATGCTGAAAATGCTCTTCCATTTCAATGCTCTAGTACTATACTAGATGGTTTAGCTGATTGTTTAGTTTGTAATGGAAATGGTGCACCGGCAACCTTGGTATGCTATTTTTATTCGTGATACTTTTTGATCTTTAGCCTATGGTAATTTTTAATTGAGTACAAAATTTTTTTTATTAGAACAATCCTACAACCTAACACACATATACATTTTATGCACAACAACCACGAATATTATATACTCATTGCCTCAAGTGAGGCTTGAACCCACAACCTCTTAGTTGATTGGTTCCTCTCATACCGCTTGGCCAAAGGCCCTTTGGTCGTAATGTATCTTTTGAAAGCTACAGCTCATTCACGTATCCTTAATAACATTCAGGTCTTGAAACTTCAACGGCATGTGGTCACTCTGCTGGCTTTCCTAGCATCATCAGGTAGGCATGGCTTTGAGCTTTTGTTGGGGCGTAATCTTTCACAGAGGACCAATTTTCTTTACTTGATACTGCAAGTATTGGCTTCTGAACTTGATGTAGAATCGTCTGATTTTGTTCAGCCCTCTGACGATTTCAGAGAAAGGTAATATTTAGTTTGGCTGTTTGCCAGCCTTGTCTACAATAGAGTAATATCTAGAGGTTGCAAAATGGTGGGTTGAGCAGATTGGGTTGACCTTAAACACTTCTATCTGATGCTTGTAAAGTTGTATAGATGATAGTTTATCGAATGTTATCATATAACATATATTATATTAGGAGGTTCACGTAATTGACAGGGTGACCCTGGCCCGTTCAATTCATTTGACTTGTTGTCTTCAAGCTTAGTATTTAGATTTTACCGGTTGATAAATAAACCATAAAATGAATCTGTACTTTCATAAGTGGTTGGGTTGAGTTGCCAATTGTAGTAGTATCATCCAACTCTGTAGATGATTATCAAAATTGTTCATCTGTGATGTCTACATTCCATCATGATATGTGTTTTTCATATTCGCAGAACATTGCTAATTCGTGAAGCGCTCAGCCTTTTGTATAGACTTGCTACAAGTTCCCAATACTCGACACCAGTTTTATGCGTTCTTACAAATAGAGACATGGCCTGCTTGACCGTTGACATTGCTAGCAGGTTATCACGAAAATCCAAATTGTTGTTGCAACCCGACACCGTGACCAGGCAGATAAGGGAATCAGAGATTATGGATCTAGCTCGAAATTTCAAAAAGAGAGTGTTCACTTTCTTAGGAGACGCCACATCTGAGAGATAAATCTTTTAGGGCGTGTTTTGTCTGAGGGAATTACAGATATTGGAATGGTTCTGCCACAGATAAAGGAAATGCAGAGAAAGGAAGCAGCCGAGAAGTTGCTTGAAGGGTCCTTCGTATATGAAGGCAATTTTTGGAAATTTTTTTGCTCCGTTGTATTGTTTTCATTGCATTTGTGGTTTAGTTTTTCATGTACGATTAAATGTACCACTGTTGTAAGCTTCACACTCGTTGTAAAGCTGAAGGTAATGTATATATGAGCAGAAGACTGCAATTTGAGCAAGGTTACTTCTTTTCGAGCAAAACTCACAAACGCATTTAAGATGTTCTGTACAAAGTTTTTCTTCTTTTCAGCCCTTTTGAAAGTTTTAACTCATAAAAACTACAACCAATATGTTACCTTTGTTGAAATAATAATATTTCTTGTTACGTCTAAACCCGCTGTAGTTTAGTATCTTTTGTCCATACTAAACCCACTACAACATATTTAATTAAATTCTACAACTTAAATCGAAGTGTTTTCAAGCATTAATTTAAACACTTCTAACACGGTCAAAATCTACTACTATTAACATTCACTTAAAATAAAATACGAGTTTCATGGATGATATAGAGTTAACATTATAAAAGTAGTAGTAATTATATTTGATAAATTAATATTATGGTTACAACTACACATTGTGTTTTTTAATAGGATTAACAATGTTACCACAAATACTCCTAAAGTATAGGGTATTATTATGACAAAAGAAATGATATTACATATACTAACAATAGGGTAAATAGATGTACAGTAACAACTTCATTTATTTTATGTCATGTTTCTTTTGCCTTTTCCAGGTAAGTAAAGAAAATTTTACATATACTAACAATTGGGTAACAAATGAATAGTAACAAGTTCATTTACTCTTTGTCATGTTTCTTTTTTTGCCTTTTCCAGGTAAGTAAAAAAACTTATGCGACACTAAAGATAATGACTTATAGTTCTTATCGATATTAGTTTCACCCCTTCCTCGAAAATATCATAACAAAGTAAAAAACAATAATCAACGACAACGGAATCTGCTGATGACTAACGAAAAAGATGTATCGGCTTTGTGTAAAGGTCGCTCGTTAGACACTATAATTTTCAACCTAACGTGATTACTTTGTTGCATATATGAACTCAATGTTGTTTTTTAGTATTTTTCACTTTCAAATTATATCCTATTTCAGTCTTTATTGCTTTCAACTTAAATAGTTCATGTTATATATATTTGCATGTCGTAGAATTATGTGTCGAAGCTGTTGTTTAGTAATTTCTCTAATTATTTTTTAAAAAATACACGTAGACTTGGGTTCTTATTCTTATCGATGAATTTTTTTTCTTGTTATATTAATACTACTACTATTAATATTTTCTGCTATCTGTACGTTATCTGTAGTGTAAATGTATTGGTGTTGATATTGATGAACTATTTTTTAGTTGACTTATTATTGATTATATGTGTGATTTACGAAGTTATTTGACGCTTTTATAAGATATTCATAATTCTTCTCTATTTGTAATCCAATAACCAATTCAATGGGTTGTGTATGCCAAACTGTTTTTTAGTTCCTGGTTGCTTGAGGTTGTTTTCATGAGTGTTTCGGTGAAATGTTACATTATATCTTTGTAACTTGATATTTAGCTAGCTCACAAGTTTTTGTGAAATTTTAGGTCTTAGGTTAAAGTCTTTGCATAAGGTTCTTTTGCAATATTTTTCTTCTTCCTTCCTTTTCTACCGCAATCCTCAACTTCTTCTTCTAAACAACTATAAGAATTTACTTTTTTTAAGGGCGGAATGTATATTAAAAAACTAGGAGCAACATTACAAAATATTGAAACTAGATGAATTTGGATTACAAGCCCAATCTATCCAATGAACATTAGCACTACAACATTCTGACGAGATCCAAAGGAAGAAAGATGTTTGACATTGTCTCCAAGTATATCACATCTTGGCTTCATTGAGTTAAAGGTGAATTCGTTTCTAATCTTCCAAGTTCGGTAGTCCAAACCACCATATTCAAATATTTCTGCTCATTATGGCTTGTTTCGATCTATGTTGGTGAGGTGCATAATTGGCAAATTCCACCGTCGAAAAATATGTCCCACAACAGTTTTGCTACATGACACTCAAGAAAAAATATTTGCCTTGATTTTGAGATCCCCATTACAAACCGGATATCTAATAGAGTGCAGATCAACACCTCTTTTATCCAAGTTCACTTGAGTTTGAAGCTTTCCTTTCGCCATTCACTAATTAAGGATGTTGACTTTGATTGACATACTTATGTTCCACGTGAAGTCTCCAATTAACTGACTCATCAACGGAGTTGTCCATGATATACTCACACATATACTTGACTGAAAAGAGTATGCTTAAATTCAATATAAATACCCATGTGTCTTGCCCGTTAACAACCCGAAAAAAGACAATAAATTTAGGAGGTCATTAAAATCCTCCAACTCTTGGCCTACCCTTGGATGACATCTCCAAACCAAATCAAGAACTATAAAATTTACATATAATGTACATCTTACTGTTTTTTATTTTACGTTTCTTAAATTCACAAATATATTTCCACTATTAATAGTATAATTACTAAAACTAACGTTGTATATATTGTTAATGTTTTCACTTTGGTGTTATTGTTTTTATTGTTGGTTTTGTTATTATTATTACGATTGATATTATTTTTTGTAACACTCCCGTTTCAATAATGAAATGGGAAGTTACATTTATTACTAAATAATTAAAGTCATAATAATTATCTTAGAATAATAAATAAACAAGGTTTAAAAGTAACCATAAATGTTGTCTCTAAATATAACTTAGAATCTCAAAATAATAATTATAAGTCTGAACTAATAAATCAAAGGCAGGTCTATAAGACATCTATAAAATCTTGAAGCTCTCGCACTCATCCCATACTACCCTGATTACCTGCTGCAGGAAAAGAAAATGCAGCTGAACGAATTGCTCAGTACGCGGATACTGACATAAATAAAGTATAATAGTAATAATATCTCAAATGTACGAACGAAATGAAATAGATAATGTAATTTTTCAAAATCACCCTTCAAGTAATACCACCGTTACACAAGAGTAAACAAATGAAATAAAGGTTGAAGCAACGATGGGTTGACTTAAGTTATACTGAATACCCTGCAAACAAAGTATCCGAATTGCACCAAACTGGTGCCAAGTAATATCGCGAATCATATATAGCACAAATAACACACTGGTCAACAGCCGAAGTCATTAAACTTCTGATAAAGAAATATTATTCTAAGACAATGTAAACTGATTTTGGTTTAAAAAAATGTAAACTAATTGATTTTTAAAACTGACGTAAATATTGATGGATATTAAAATATCGGTTACAATAGTTTTGATAGAAATATTGGTAAAAAAATACAATATATTTTTACAGAATATAACTACCTTATGCTAATATGTAAGAAGTTAAAAACTTTATATTAAACTTCTAATAAAGAAATACTATAAATTTATTTACTACCTCTTAAGTATGTTATTTATTATTACACTTAAAGTCAATTATATTCAAGCAATTATAAAAGTTAATCTATTAGTATTACTTTATAAATAGTTTGGCCTTTTGATAGCCTTTAAATATAATATAAGTTACTATTCTACTCTCTTAGTTAGTATAACATATAATGCAAATAGTACAAATATTTGAAGTAATTCTTTGTTCTTTATAAAGATCATTTATCTAAGAAAAATGATACATATACCTACTTAGGTAGATTTAAAGTAGGCCTAAAAATATGAGACTGACACGTGACAAATTCAATAAGATTAGGAGAGAGAAACTATATCAACTAATGAATGCATTATACCTACTTTTAGATCCATCTAAGTAGACCTATATAACATTACTATTTATCTAATTATCAAAGTTAATAGCTAAATTAAAATTCCGTAACTCAATCTTCTAAAATTTCAATTATTATAATTTGGAGTTGCAATTCTATTGAAGTCAAATTAGCAGGATTGAAATTTATGTTCCAAAGTTCAAAATCTAAACTTGAATTGATTCCATAAAAGGGTTAATGGGTCAAAAATATTAAACCCAAATACAATTTACATAACCCATTTAGGTAAACGGGGCAAACAAGTTGATGAGTTGGATAGTTTTATTTTAAAAAACTAAAATTACTTTTCGGGTTGGTCAAGCATTGACCCAAACCTTAACTTTAATTGGATCCAAAAAAGGTTTATGGGATTTTGGGTTAGTAGGCTGACGAGATGACAATCCAAATTTAACCTATTTATCTTTGTTTTTTGTTGGGTTTCATGTATTGTCAAGAATTGTCACCGTTAATTATAAAAATTTGAAATATAATGTATATAATAAAGTAAAAAATATATACAAGTATCTATTTTTTCAATTTTCATTATAGAATTACATTTAATTGAATAAAAGTATTAAACGTAAAATATTTTGATGTTGCTGCATGACGCGATAACACACTAATCAATAACCCTTATTAAGCATTTAACATTTTCTTTCTAAATCCTTAAAAAAGGGATATTAGAAATTACTATATTATCCCTCTACTTATCCCTTCATTTATTAATTATATAAACCATTCAATTAATATTATATTTCACATAATACATTTAAATATCTTCTTTCTTCTTTTATATTACAATATTGAATTTATAATTACAATAATTTAAACTAGGAAAATGCTAACCATAACCCTTAGGGCTATGGTTAAGTTTACCATATTTACAAACATTCTAAAACTATAACTTATTATTTCCATGAATATTAAATATTTACACATGTATATATGGAATGTGAGTATTAATATAGAATATAATCACTTTTAATTATTGTGAACTAAGTTGTTTATGCTATTTAGGTAACTTTAACTATAGCCCTCAGGGCTGAGGGCTATAGTTAGCATTCTCCATTAAACTATTATAAAAAATTACTTTTATTAAAGAAGTATTAATTATTATTCACAGATACCATTAAACATTTTTCTTTCAATATTAACATGTGAAATCTTCACTCGCTGTTGTGCGCAAGATTTGATGCTAATTTATATTTACGTATGTCCCGGAATGTAAAATACATACCTTTTGTTGCATTTTACACGGTAACTAGTTAAAAAACAGTAGAAAAACAGCAATACGTCCAAACTCAAGGGGACAAAAGTGAAAGTATTAGGATATCCCGCTTTATGCACCGATAAACAAACAAATACTGAAATACTCAAGCACCAATACAGTTAGATATACGAAAATAATTAACCACATTCACGGAAGTTATTTCTGCACAAAATTTGCATTTAATTTCTAAAATAAGTAAAGAAGCTGAAATTCAGCCATGAATCGCCGTGACGATCCGAATCCATTTGACGACGAAGTCAATCCGTTTTCGGTAAATTCTACACTCTAGATCTGCCTAATTTCAAGCCCATAAATTAGGTTTTCCTTGCTTTTAGGTTCAATTAATCGTTATATTGTTTGTTAAACATTAATGTGTACATTCACTGTGTAATGTTGGTTATGCATGTAGATTTATAGTAATTTTGTTGTAGATCTGAGATAATTGATTATGAAAACGCTAATCATTTTTGTATAGCATTGTGATGTATATAGCATTGAGATAGTAAATGATGAATTGCTTGTTTTCTATTGGATTTATAGATAGTTACTGAAATTTAGGTTGCCGTGGAATGATATCGGTGTGCAATAGGGATATGTGGTAACTAGATAGTAGGATTTGGATGTATTATGAAAAATAATGATAGAATTGTGTTTATGTTAGTGTGTATATATTTCTCTTACCAAATTATTAAAATAATGAAAGTTTCTTAAATGTGGTCAAATATAATATACTTGTCCATGTTAATTTATTTCTATTTGTTTTTTCCTCTGGAAATGATACCTAATTGTGAGATTCAAACTTATGAGCTCCATATTATCATGAGATAATCTAAGCACTTGGACTAGTGTAACTCGGCAGTCGGCTAGTCTACCGATCTGTTGTGTCTACTTGACTTCTTTCAACTTGGTAGCAACGGAATGCACTTTTTATCTTAAACTGTAACATTAATTTTGTACTTTCATATAATTTAAAAAATTTGTGTTTCTCTTTTTTATCAACGTATCCTCAATACCACTTCCCAAAATCAAGAATTTGGTATAAGGTAAATGTTGTGCCCTGGTGCCCCATCAAAGCATCTCTACATCTGAATTTTAGGATATGTAGGTAGAACAGACTAAGATATCGACTAAAATGAAATAGGTTTCTTGTCTTTTTCTTGTGGTTTGTTTTGTTCATTGACTCTATGCAGGATAATAAAAACCAATTTAATATCTATCTATTTATATGTCTATAATTTAGTTGCAACATTTGACTCTTCTACGTCGCTAAATAGCCTTGCATACCTGCATTTTTACTTTATAATAGGAGTTCCATGGACCATAATCAGTATTTTAAATATTTTTTAACATCACGATGGCGAAATATGTAAATACAGATTGGGAATATTCTAAATATTGAATGAGAAATGCTGCATTACCAAAAATGCACTCTTTCACCTCCTTATTTGTTGATAATTTGGTATTAAAAAATTATATATAATTTTTTTCTGGAGATCTTTTTATTACGCTACACATTATATGAATCAAACAAGCATTTATATGCTTTTATTTATCTAATTCACCTCTGTTTTATATCAACATTTAATTGTTTATGATCATAATAGGTCGGGTTTTGAATCTGTTGACACCATTTTACCTAAGATTTAAATAAAAAATCTTTGCATTCCCAAAACTTAAAGAATTTCATGTCAACTTTGGTTACTACGACTACCTTGACGACAACCGCGTGTCTGTTAAGGGTGGTTGAGCCGTTTATAGTCTGGCTTGCATTGAGGCTTATTGGAAGAGCAACTGTTTATTAGGTATGCTATTAACAATGGAATACTTCAAGTTAAATGTAAATTCGATGAAGATAGTTGTCCTACTTGGATTAAACACAAGACATTTATACAAAGAACCAGAGGTAGATAGACAAAAAATGGTTCGTACGTTTGAAAGTTAAAGATGTAGGTGACGTTATAGTTTTGGTGTTGCATGCGGGGTTGGTTAACGAACTGAAGTGTCCACACTCTACTAAAAAATCTTCTCTCTTTGTTATTCTTTAAGTTAAGAATAAGATATGCAATACACTTGCAAAAGGATCTTAATAACTAAGTTTTGATCTTTGAGAAACTGTTGTCCTTTGCAAAAAGTTATAACCTCTGTTTTGCGCATCCTTGTGACACTATACATGTAAGTAGTGAACCAAGATATATCTCACAACGGACTATATTCATAGGAAGGTTAAAGGATGCTGTCAGTATTTCATGTACTGAAAATCGATTTCTATTTATATGGCATGCTGGGATATAAATATTTGGTGACTTCTGTCTCTTGTAAAGCAACTGTGATCGCATATACTTTTCAGTAGGTAGTTTGATGTTAGAATGTGATTTGAGAAAGCAATCTGGACATTGCCAACTGAATTTTCATTTCCTTTCACATCATCTCACCATTTATTAACTTGATTGCAGAATGGAGATGCTGCTGCTGGATCAAAATCTCGAATCCCTCAGATGGTTGCTAATACTTTTGGTCTTGGTCAAAAGCATGATGCAACTGTGGATATACCATTGGATTCAATGAATGTAATATGGTTTTATTTATTTCTTATGTTGATTCCTTTGAACTCTCTGTTGGGATGCTTACTGTACTGGGTGGTGTCATGTTTCAGGATCCAACGAAAAAAGCGACAGAACTTTCCAACTGGGAATCTGACTTGAAGAGACGGGAGAAGGTTGGTTTTTACATTTCAATGGATGAATTACCGCGATTTTTTGTTCTATTAGTTAAATGCATTCTAGGATGACTTCAAATTAACCATGTATCTTACAGGACATCAAACGAAGAGAAGAAGCTATTGCTGGTGGTGAGTATGTTTGATATTATCACTTGAACTATATTTTTGTTTGTTATGGTTCAACTTTCAATAATTACTCTCGTTACCTGTGAAAACAGCTGCCATCCCCGAAGATGATAGAAACTGGCCTCCATTTTTTCCAATAATTCATCATGATATAGCCAATGAGATACCAGTTCATGCTCAAAAGTTGCAGTATTTGGCTTTTGCAAGTTGGTTAGGTATGAATATTAAGTTTTAGCTTTTTTAGATGTTTCTAGTGAGAATTTTGAGTTTGATGTGAAACTCTTTTTGAAAAATCTGTTATTGCTTTCTTTTGTACTCTTAAAGCAACAAGATCTAAAGAACAAACGTGAAACCTCTGGCTTGTTTCATTTGAAAGAAAAACTATTTTACAGGATCAACTTATAAGTTGATATTGGTCATATTAGAGGTTGATGAATTCGTTGTAAATATCTGGTCTTATGTTGACTTTGTTTAGTTTATCTTTATAAGCAATAATATTTGTATTTCTGTAAGTGTATCTATCAATATTCTAATATCTTTAGGAAAGCGAACGTTACAATCATTAATATTGTTTATGTGTATCAAAACTTTCCATGCAGGTCTAGTTCTCTGCCTGGTATTTAATGTGATAGCGGTGATTGTTTGTTGGATTAAGGGCGGTGGTAAGTTTTACGTTTTACGCAGCGTAAACTGGTGCGAAATAAAGCAATGTCAAGTTCTGAGCTCTATTGCTTACTGTAGGTGTGAAGATCTTTTTCCTTGCAACAATCTATGCACTTCTTGGAGTACCCCTTTCCTATGTCTTGTGGTACAGGCCACTCTATCGTGCAATGAGGTATGTTTCTTCTTTACTTACTCTTTCATCCAAAAATCAATACAATTAGTTGCTTTGCTGGAAACTGCTGTCTGGCTTTGCATTTAGCTTCGTGTTAGTGGGTATTTTGCTGTATCTGTCAAAGAAGATATCATCTGCAATCACATCTACTTAAAATGACTAAGGCTCTTGTCTGGTATCCAAGAATCGTTATGTATACGTCACCCGATATTCTCATGTTACCAACTAGGCGTGTATGAAGGCTTGCATGTAATTTCTAGAACTCTTAGAAGTTGTAGGAGAGCTTCTTTTCCTGTCATAGTTGTTGAGTGATCCCTTAGTAATTATGATTTTCCTCCATGAACCTTGCTAGTATCATGTAATTGATATCACACAAACTATTTTCTCTGTATTTTAATAACCAAGTATGAAGTTAGCAATGAGTAACATTGTCAGTCATACAACTGTAGTCTCTGAATATTATGTTGCAGAGGGTTAGTGCATGAACCTTTTTATTTGTTACCATATCATATCATGGCAACCTTTTTGGACCATAATAGTTATTTCTTTAATTGGAAAAATGGATCTCTCTTCATTGTCCTTTTCAACTTTCCATAATCGCGACCAGCCAACCACAGTCACTGGCTCCACATCCCTATGCACAAAATTTGTATGAAAGAAAATTGAACATCACAATCATTTCTGAACCACATGTAAATACGTGAAAGTCAATTTTGAAGAAAGACGGGAGCAAAGAATCTTGATGAGTTCACCAATCTATATGCACAATCACAATGTAACTTGATAGACCAACATGAACATTATCGCTTTTGGTGACAAATTATATATGTAACTCATGTCACACATCTCTTTACATTAAGTTGTCTAGTTATATCTGGAAGCTGGTCGTAAGTTTTTATTTTTTTGATCTGCAGGACCGACAGTGCTTTGAAATTTGGTTGGTTTTTCTTGTTTTACCTGGTAAGTTGTTACTGAGGAACCATCTTAAGACCTGGTGGTATATTTTAAGTAATTTCTTCCTTACAGTTTGTATCCATTGTCATTTTGCAGCTCCATCTTGGTTTTTGTATATTTGCTTCTATCGCTCCTCCAATAGTGTTTCATGGGAAGTCATTGACGTAAGTTCTTGTCTTATAACTTTGCTAACTGTTTCTTAATGTTCCATCTTTCTAACTTAAAGGTGGTGAGATCAGCGGGTTGAATAGCAGGCAAAAGAACAGGGTTCTTTACTGTTAGTCAAAGCTGCCCTCACGTAGGTGGGGGGGAATTGTTTGCTTGTATGCATTAAACGTCGCTGTGTAACTTTCAACCCATTAGACTTGCTCCCTTTTTAGCTCAATATTTTGATTGACCCATTGAGATAGTATTGAACAGAATTGGACCCATTTATAAGCAAGAACGTCAAAATTGTTAACTCTACTATAAACTAAAACATTTTCTTTGGGTGGGACGGGGTCTAACAAGTCACGTCATTGAAGTACTCTAGTATTATAATTAATTACGTGTTTGTTCTTGATGTCCATCTTCTAATTGTAGTATACTTGTTTTTATTCACCAGGGGCATCCTAGCTGCAATCGATGTATTTTCTGACCATGCACTAGCAGGAGTAAGTCCTACAATGTGCATGTTTTATTCTTACATAAATCGCTGGCATAATATGCATGCATTTAGTACATGCAAAATACGCATAATATAACTAATTGTGCTCACGAAAGAACTGCGAATTTGAAAAAATCATGTGTTTCATGAGCTTTATGGGTCAAGTTGGCTACTGATAATGTCCACCATGATTAGAAGTGTTATTTGAGGGTTCTCAAGCAAAGCTATCACTCCGGGCTTGGGCCTAGGGGTTTTATAGTTTGTCAGTGTTAGCATGTGTATCGAAGAGGATTTAAGTTTTGATATGAAGGCGCCATGACATATCTTACGCATGATTCGTATCAAAGTTACTAAAACAATATCAATTCAGGTGGCATACAACACTAACGTCACAAGTATACTGCCAGTGAAACTTTTGACCTGTAAAACCTTTCCAAGTCTTTGATTTTCCATATTACACATGTTTCCTACTACTAGCTGTGTAATTAGTCTAGTTGACCTTTAAAGTTAAACTTTGCATCTTCTTTGGAGATTTTTCTTGAATTCTAACATATACTTCTTCGACGAATATTCACATACTGATTGTTGACCATTTCTGTTGCAGATCTTCTATCTGGTAGGATTCGGACTATTTTGCTTAGAATCACTTCTGAGCTTCTGGGTGCTTCAGGTTAGTGACTAATTCCTTCTCAGATTTTTTCATCTCTCTCATAGTAATAGATGAATGATTTTTTCCACTTCCTTTCTTTGTGTTACACAGAAAGTTTACATGTATTTCCGTGGGAACAAGTGATGTGTCATCATATTCTGTAACGCTCTGCCCGTGAGTTGGTTTTGTACCTATCTATAAAGCACCGATAGTTGAGTTAGAATCCGTATATGCATTGGTTGCGGCTTGGCTTGTTATCTGGAGGGTTTTGCTTATTTCATTTCCAAGAAGCATAAATACTTCTTGCATCTCATATGTGTAATTGATTATAGAAACATAAATAACATTTGTGGCTGCATTTTTTATAGGTTTGCTTATTGGTATGCATATCTCTTGTTTGTTGTTTCGTACGCCTCATTCAGCGTCTTAATGATTTGTTTCTCAATACTTACCTTGTCGCAACATATCACTTGAGTCGACTCAAGTTTATGTAAATAAAATGACTGCTTACTCTGAAATTTTACTTAGTATTCTTACACCTATAACTGAAACTATATGAATTTGGATTGTAGATCAAACATAACTTACAAGAAAAATAGATGGATGAAACTTGTGATCGGTCATGCTTTACACATATTTCAGGTAATGGTCAATGTTTTATACCATTTTAACGTTCTTGCATTCAAGGTTTGACCTTTGAAGAATGCTTCCAGAAATTGCTCCGTTTTCTGTCGTAGAAAACTGCAGTTTAAATTTATGAATGCTTACATCTTGACAAATGACTACATACTGATTCCCTATGTTTTGTACAATACGTTGTACATGTGCATATGATTGGCATAAATGGAACAACAGAACAATCAAAAAAGCAAAACCAAAGTGTATGATCATGGTAAATACATCTTTTACCTTTAAAGGTATAAGCTGTTTATAGCCTGCAGTTTGTAAACAAAAGGAGGGAATGTGCTTGGTACATGACAATATGGTGCTTCTATCTTATGAAATCCATAAATTCGCAAAACCACTTCAAGAAATTAGTGTGGCTCGAACTTGGAAGTGACCTTTAGTTGAATCAGGCGTGGATCCTCCCATTAAGGTAGATACACGGTTTGGCTACCCAAGAAAATTGAATTGCAAGTTTTAGAACACAATTAGAAATAAATTAGACCTCTTAGGAAAGTATACGAAAGTATTTAAATGCTTAAATATGTGTTATCCTTATAAGAAGTTAAGAAATTATATCTCGAAAACCATTTTTAAGATATGAATATCACAATAAAGATGTAAAAATCCTTTTATTAACGCATCATTAATAAGATGCTACAATTCAAAAGATTGTATTATTAAACTCGGGACCAATAGAATATCACGAGTTAATTTACCAATGAAACTCGTCCATCTGTGAATACTGAATACAATCAGGGTCTTTTAGTTACATTAGGAGATTATGGGTTCGAATTTTCATCCAAATAAGTTGACACACACCATTGCAACTATGCAGGTTTTTACAATTTTACTTATTTCTAATAATACTCAGATATGACAAGGGTGGTGTTCTCCATATGAGTCACACATTAAGTCATCAAACTAACAAGTTTTGTAAAGACTGCAATACATGTATAGAAATATCGTTCAAAATGGTTAATGCTTTTCAGTCTTTCTAAGTTTTTCATTTTATATCTCAAATTTTAGCATGCAAATACATGTTCATAGAACATTAACAAGACAATGTCAACCAAAGTCAAAGGAAATAGCATAACTAGTTGTACCTATTGTTTTAAAGATTGTACAGTAAACTGAACTTTTTTTTAGCTACATGCATTTATGATTTTTAGTTTCTAAATGGGAAAAGGAGGTGAATTCAAGTTATGTGAGCCTGTGAGGAGCAAAATAGCAAAGAAGATGACAAGAGTTTAACATGGTTGGCAAATAGGGACCCAAAGCTCTACTCCACACAAACTACCCTCATCCTCAATCAACCAATTCCTAGCTGCCACATGGCATGGGCAATATCCATACAGCGACAAATAACGACCAAGCTTCTTCATGCCTATTGTTATCACAAATGCCATCACCTCATCTTCATTACCCAATCTATTCTTTTTCAAACACTTTGAAATGACTAAAATGCCCTCAAACATTTAAAAGACACCACAACTATGACCACTATATTCCTCCACCTTAAGAGTAGTCCCATATATCGTCTAACTTGCATTCAAGTGTTATACACTGTAAAACTTAAGTTGTACAATCATTTGTCCAGATTTGAACCCCTTCTTTCATTTTGTATCTCACAAAAACAATCACTTGGAAGAAAATGACCAAAAACCCAATGCCATTGACACATTAAAAAGCTATTTGCTCATTCTCTCTCTTAAACTTCACACAGTTGAGATAAAAAAAAATGGCAGTGTCCACAGTGTACACAGTCCAGTCTCTGAACTCAACATGTTCAATCTCAACACCAACAAAATCCAACTTAGCAATTCAACCAAGACAAGTATTGTTTTTCAATGCTGGTAAAAAGGCTAATAGGAGCAGGGTGAGAAGTGGTGTGATAAGATGTGCAGGGGACACAATCGTTATCGGTCTAGCAGCAGACTCAGGGTGTGGAAAGAGTACATTCATGAGGAGGTTGACTAGTGTGTTTGGTGGTGCAGCAGAACCACCAAAGGGAGGCAATCCAGACTCAAACACACTTATAAGTGACACAACAACGGTTATATGTTTGGATGATTACCATTCATTGGATAGAACAGGAAGGAAAGTGGAAGGTGTGACTGCACTTGATCCAAAAGCCAATAACTTTGATCTTATGTATGAACAGGTTAAGGCTCTTAAAGATGGTATTGCTGTTGAAAAGCCTATCTATAACCATGTTAGTGGTCTTTTGGACCCTCCTGAGCTTATCAAGCCACCTAAGATCCTTGTCATTGAAGGTTTACACCCAATGTAAGTCCAATTCCCTTTTTCAGTCAGATCCTTGTCATTAAATAGGGTGCACATCACCCAAACTCAATTTATGTCCTAGGCATTGGTTATATAATTTTTGTTTTCGATATATG
Source organism: Logfia minima (assembly GCA_963921325.1). Taxonomy (NCBI): domain Eukaryota; kingdom Viridiplantae; phylum Streptophyta; class Magnoliopsida; order Asterales; family Asteraceae; genus Logfia; species Logfia minima. The sequence continues at coordinate 6,522,139 of OY992764.1, read as the reverse complement.
TAGGTATGATCAAAGAGTAAGAGACCTCTTGGACTTCAGTATCTACTTGGACATCAGCAACGATGTTAAATTTGCCTGGAAAATTCAGGTAATGTTAAGTTCTTAATTGTGTGTTAACAAGTTTGGATACTCGGATTATGATTCCTATCATATATGTAGAGGTGGCAATTTTGAACCAATTGCTTTTGAATGGATCGATTTTGGTTATCTTTCATCTAATAGGGATCAAATCAAAATAGCCAACTAAAAAACGGGATGGGTCAAATGAGTCTAACGGGTTGAAAGTCACCCAAGATGTACTGTATATTGCATAGAACCTCCTAAATCACTCTATTCAAAAACTTGAATAACCATTGTAACACTATAGTTTTTGTTATCATACTTAAATGATGCTACTGGTTACGTTCTATGTATCAAAACTTGTGCTAACATTTTCCACGAATTACAGAGGGACATGGCAGAGAGAGGACACAGCCTTGAAAGTATCAAAGCTAGTATTGAGGCCAGAAAGCCAGATTTTGATGCTTATATTGGTAAAGCATTGTCAACTATAAGCTCAATTTCCTAATCAAGTTATTGATGCTCTTACCTCCTGCAAAAATGCCTTTTGACATGGCAATGCCCTAGTATTTAATATCGAATGCAAATAGACATATACATAAACAAGAGGTGGCAATTTCGACTATCTCTAACGGGGTAAAAATAAAAAATAAAAAAACTAAGTTTGAATGGAAATAGGTCAAACGGTTCAAAACTTTTCCAAAGCGTTTGTTGATGCAGATAACATAAAATCATTAGATTAATTGGAATAATAAAGATTTTGTAATCGTATTTGACACAAAAACTATTAGCCTCACTTTTACAAAAATTTGACAACAAATGTTGGGGTCAATATGACCCAGCCATACCATAGATTAGAATCACTTGTTTTGACACGTCACTGAACCCCAACTTACCCGCCAATCTTTCCACATCTAACGTAAACAGAAACTTGTCTATGGGATTTGGATTACTTTCTCAGATCTTGAGCGGATATTGAACCTAAAGAAAGTGTCTTTGGGTCTCATGTTTTAAACTTCACTTCTATGATGCAGACCCACAAAAGCAATTCGCCGATGCAGTTATAGAAGTGTTGCCTACACAGCTGATTCCAGGCGACAACGAGGGGAAGGTATTGAGAGTGAAGTTGATAATGAAAGAGGGAGTGAAATACTTCAGCCCAGTTTACTTGTTTGATGAAGGTTCCTCCATATCATGGGTTCCATGTGGGAGGAAGCTCACCTGTTCCTACCCTGGTATCAAATTTGCCTATGGCCCCGATTCTTACTATGGTCAAGAGGTAAGTTCACATAATCCTCTATTGTAGCAAGCACATTGGTCAGGTGGCAGTTTCGACCCATTTACATGGGTCGATTAGGGTCACATTTTATCTCAAACGGGTCAAATAAGAAACTTAACTAAAAATTGAATGGGTTAAACGGGTCAAAAAGTCCCCCATATTGTATCATTATGGCATACAACCTCCTATATCACTTTATTTAAATACTTAAGATTATTATAACGTATAATAATATAGGTCTTGTAATCACATATAAGCCATTATCTGTCGATAGAAGGACTTAATCATAGACATGACGTGGTTGTCTATATATAATTTAAGCCTAACCTGACCCGAACTATAAGTTACCTGTTTTGACCTAAAAAACTTTTGACTCATTTTTAAACTCTGATTGTAATAATATACTTTAGCACTCATAATTGATGGTAAATTAAAATGACAAAAGTGGTTACAGGTCAACGCAACCTGACGCACACTAACAAAACCTGTTTCGACACATTACCCAGCCCACGTGACCCACCCATTTTGGCAGCTCTAGTACACTGGTATAAGCAGGAATTTGAATTGAAATACTTTTTTACCTTCCAGGTTTCTGTGTTGGAGATGGATGGACAATTCGACAGACTGGACGAGCTCATCTATGTTGAGAGCCATTTGAGCAACATCTCCACAAAATTCTATGGAGAAATTACCCAACAAATGTTGAAGCATGCTGACTTCCCTGGTAGCAACAATGGCACTGGGCTTTTCCAAACCATTGTTGGTTTGAAAATCCGAGACCTCTTTGAACAAATCACAGCCAGCAGGGCCTCAGCTCCATTGGAAGCTACAAAAGCTTAAAGTACAGAAACAAGAAGTCATTAAAACGGAACACAAAAATCCCTTGATTTTTCTTTCCTCTACAACCTCTTTTTCATGTAAAATTCCGAGTGTTAGCTTTTATCACGAGTCTCATAAGAGTTACACTCCCATATGTATTTAGTTAAATTCGTCTAGTACATGGAGATCTGTAATATAGGGAATCAAATTCTTAATGAAATCTTGAAAAGATATAAAGACTTCTATTATCAAGATTATCTGCATACATAGGAAACTCAAACAGCAAAGTATCACTATCTGTCCAATATTTTCCCACAAGAACTAAAACTTCATTTCCGTGACCTGTAACATGCTTCTTATTTTTGTCGTGCATCTGATGCTTTTAAAGACCACACCTGATTTAGCCACTGAACCAAGGTTCTTTCTCATTTTAGTCAACGAATTATGATGTATGAATTTTTAAATTTACTGCAAATTCCAGTTCTATTTACAATACAGAAGATTCTTTAAAGCTTTGTAGGTACAGAACATAAAGCATAACCCATAATAAATGTCTTCAAAAGAAGCTCTGGCAATTGATATAAGCTACCATACCTATTTTGAGGTGAGACATTTCACAACTTCATAAAATTGATGTCCGTAGGGTTTTTTTGGCTGTTTCTTATCTATTCAGTTTGTAGTAGCTATAATATCTTAATTGTGATACCATTAACTTCTTCAAATGACGAGAAATCCAGTAAAGCTGTCATCTAGAATAGACCTGTATGGCCTGTCTCTGATGGGTTCATTTGGATATCAATATACATGATGAATGAAAATTCAACTATGAACTCATTAAAAGAAGTAACACAAACCATAAATATATTAACAGTAACAAGGCATACTAAACATTGTCTCAAAACATATTTACAGCTAGCTTTGCTCCAACATATAGGATTCTAACAGCAGCTACTAAGTTACAAGTCAGTCTACCCATATATAATCTAATTGATTCTGACATAGATGTTGGTACCAAGTTTGGCCCAATGAGCTTTTAGGTCAACAGGATGAGAAAGATCATGACCTTCGGTTGCAAGCTTACAGAGTAGCTTACAGTATGGACCATGTGTCATTTTCCTTCCACCTACACATGCTCCTGGCCTCCATGGACTCATGGGAAGGGGGAAAACAGACATTTTAGAATCACAACAACAAGATTGCCATCCACTAACCCCGCATTTGTAGCACTGTCTAGCAAAACCTGTGCAAGAACATACAGGAGGAGGCACCTTGGAAAAATCAAATTTAGATTCATCAAAAATGCTTATTCTTTCTCTCAACATTTGGTTTTAGTATGATCTTTTTCTTGGACCTTTTAGAAACAGAAGGCGTGTTCTTTGTGGTTTTGTTTGGCGCTTTGATATTGGAAGAACTTTCATTTTTCTTTATGTTTTCTGGTTCAGTAATTGGAGCAACAGAATGGATGGGGACAGCTACTGTATAAGCTACTTGAACCCGTGGCAGTTGTGCAAAAGACAGTCCACCATTATTGGGTTCAGACATTATGGCTTGTAAGAATTACTCTTCTTCAGAATCTGATTACAGAAATCGAAATTAAAATCATATACATGTAAATTAGTTGTGTTAATAATAATGTAAATGTTTTATGATATACAAACACATGAACTAAAAATTGTTTGCAAAGACAAGAGGCGTATAGCAAGAAAACTAAAAAACTGCATGAGCAAAATTCTGTATGTGTAGAGAACTTCAGAAACATCTTATTATAGTTGGTATTCTCAACAAACTAGAGTTAATTCTAAACAGGAAAATTTAAATTCATATACTTTCAAGTCTTGAGACTTAAGCAGCTACTTTGATAGATACTCGATGAGACAGCAAACTTAATATCCCGCCTTCCAAAAACATACAAAATCCTAACATCCTGCATACTTCTAACAACTTTGATTTTTTAGAGATTAATGAACAAACTCCAGAATTTGGTTCTTATCAAGGGAGAATTGAACTGCAATATAGTTCACAAACATATACATGAACCTGTAAGAATTTCACTTCAAAATTAATTTGGATTTCCAATTCTCACTACGTATAAACTTCATACAATCTACAAATAATCGAATAACATAAGTGTTAATTCTGAAACAAAATTCATGATAGTTTAGCATTTGAAATTCAATAGGTTTGACATCAAAAATCAAAATGTAGCTCTTATCAACAAGCGGAAGGACATGCAATGCAATGCACTTCACATACAAACTCATTTGATGCTTAACTGACACAAATGAAACAACAAATAGACAGATTATAAGGTCTAAAAAATTAGCATAAAGTAAGCAATCAATCATCAATAAGTGTAATCATCAAAGAATAATCAATATAATGCAGAATCGAGGTCAATATTTTGAAGCTTGAGGTTGACTTATTAAACGATACTTCCGAACTCGACTGTACTGGATTATTCTAGGGTTGATATTAATCGATTCGATTAATAATAATATATGATTGTACAGTAAGAGATAGTTGTCGAAATTGAAGAGATAACAGCAGCAATGAGCAAAGTAATTAGTAATGTGGTACTAATAAGAACCGTAAAATAGATAGATACATACATGCAAATGACTAAACGTAATCAACAACCTACAAGGCGGCAACAGTGTCTACAATTAGGGGGGATAGAAGGAGATACACCTAATTAACCTAACACCACTCGGTGATGGTGTGTATATAAACGGACAGAAAGAAAACGGTGAGGCATTCTTGACCTTTCACCGTTTACAACTTCGAACACCTCCACATGCGGCATGCGCAACCTACAAATTCCTCTTTTTCACATATATATACTTGAAAACCTTAAAAGTTACATTTTTATCCTTTCAAAACAAAAGAATTCTCATACTCCGTAATTATAAGATTTAAAAAAGGGTTTTTTCCCAAAATAATCACTAATTTCCATTTTCTTGTTTACGGGGTATCTAATAAATCAATTTCTTAAAAATGAATTATTAATTTAAAATCACACATTTAAAGGTATAAGGATATGATATTAAATTTTGTAGATGAATTAACAGTTCGCAAGTCATGCGACTATCCATATAGGCATCCACATCAACTTTGTTTGATAGATGCAAACGTGCCATCCACATTAGTATCATTTTAAACGATTTTTTTAAATATAATTCTCTTTATAAGAAAATTATTTATTTTAATTGATTTAGACGGTGTTTGAAATTGATTATTTAAAACATATTATATTATATATTTTGAATAATCAAAATCAGATAATCAGTTGTAATAAAACATGATCCGCAAAAAGATAGTATTTGGATTTGATTATGTTTTTTGAGAACATAATAAGCATGTAATATTTTTTAAGTGTTTAGCAAATTAGATTATCTTATAACTTAACAAGTAAAATTACTAAAATGGACATGATGAAATATCTAAATCTAACATATGAAATTCAATTTTATTTAGTTGCAACAGTTTATTTTCACTTATAATATTTTGTGCTATGAATTATTTAGCAATAAGTATCAACAATCACCAAATAAACCATACTTAACTTAAATTATTTAATAACCAAGATGATGACGATATAAAATTCCCTTCGTATTAACGGTATGTTATAGAATTTCTATCTGGATTACATTAGATCTCTCGCAATCGTATCTCTAACTGGTTAAACTGGAATTAAGATCTAAACTAGTTCAGCTAAAAAATTAATTTTTAAAACATTGAAAGATATATAATTACATGTTTGTTTTTCATTTTAATTAGTGTATTTATTTATGTTTTAACGTAAAAAAGTTGTGTCATTTGCCACGATCACATTTCCAGAACGCATCATCAAAATAATGAGTGATTAGCTGTTGAATCCGTAATCAATGTGTGATTATTAATTAGTGACTAAATTTTTATAAATTGAATTATTTGATACCCACACCGTCATTGTTTTTTTTATAAAGAAAAAACCCTATATAAAACCTATATATAAATACTATATAATAAATTATATTGACACTTTATCCTTCTCTTGTAAACATGTTAGTATTTTTAAGAACCCGATAAATTCTCGATTATAAATGTGTTATATGAATTAAGCTAATAATAATAATTAGGTCGTCAACATGATAAGAAATGACAAATTTAACTTTTATAAATGAATAAAATATTTGGTCGCTTTTTTTATATATTTTATAGAGCTGCGATAACGCCAGACAATTTTAATTTTTATAAATGAACAAAATATCGTGACCGATTTTTTAAAATTTTTATTTAGTCGATTTTTATATAGTTTATAGGCCCGCTATAACGCGGGAAGAATTTAATTTTAATAAAATGAATAACATATCATAACCGATTTTTTTATATAGTATATAGACTCTTTAATTTTTATAAATGAATAAATTATTTGGTCTATTTTTTTAAAATTAAATAAATACATCAAATATTTAGGGGATCAAAAGTGTAATTATACAGAAAAAATTTTTTAAGATCGTTGGATCAAAAATGGTGAAAATTAATGAAGGGTTCAGATTCTCCCATCGTATCCTCATTTTTAATTTAAATAAATACATCAAATATTTAGGGGATCAAAAGTGTAATTATACATAAAAAAATTTTTAAGATCGTTGGATCAAAAATGGTGAAAATTAATGAAGGGTTCAGATTCTCCCATCGTATCCTCTTTTTTAATTTAAATAAATATATCAAATATATAGGGGACCAAAAGTGTAATTATACGAAAAAAAAATTAAGATCGTTAGATCACAAATGGTGAAAAATAATGAAGGGTTTAGTTTTTCTCATCCTATCCTCTTTTTTAATTTAAATAAAATATCAAATATTTAAGGGACCAAAAGTGTAATTATACGAAAAAAAAATTTAAATCGTTGGATCATAAATGGTGAAAAATAATGAAGAGTTCAGATTCCTCCATCGTATCCTCTTTTAATAATATATATAAAGAAGATTGTAATAGAAAATGTAAGAAGATTATAAGAATCGAAGTAAGACAACAAGTAGATTGCATGAAGCTTTTAATTTGAATGTGTCCAACAATGTAGATGCAGTTCACCTCTTATTATTGAAGGAATTTAATGTTTGAAAATATTTTTATTTTTATATTTTTTACTATTATATATGTAAACTTTTCATAATTCATATTGTATGTACTAACTATAAAAAGTATTTATATTTATATTACCCGAAAGGTTCAATATTCTCTTAACATTTCATTGCACTATGTACATGTCTACTATAGCCATGTTAACCGCCATATGGGTTAACAATTATCAAAGATTTCAAGTAAACTTATACATACAATATACATTTTGATAGTTGGGACTTAAAATAGAAATTTTAATAGTACTATACTTATAACAGTAATACACTTTAAAAGCATTACCTTTTATATAATATATAGATATAGATAGATACATTTGGATATAATAGTTTTGTTTCTTTTTGAAAAATTATTGTTTTTTTTAATAGTAATAAGACAGGCTGAATATGTAGATACTAGAAGTTAGAACAAAAGGTGTCGAATATAAAAAACTTACTTAGCAAATTCTAACTTTTAAACCCGTGGTTAAGGTGAAGTTTAAACATATGATTGTCTAACACCTTCAATATTAGAATGATTTTACTTTATAGAAAAACATATTTAGCATTTTATTGACCTTATTTATAAAATTGACATTTTAAAGTCCATCAAGAGGTTAAATGAGCCGTCCTATATGAATACTGAACCCCCCTAACCAAGCCTTTATAATTGACAATTACAACCCAAAACAACACGTGTTCTAACAAGTCTTCTTACATGAATAAAAGAAAATAAATAATCATTCCGTAAGGTTCGATTTGTGAACTTATAATAACTTGCATAAGAGTTTTAATTTAACATCCAAAAGTTTTAGGCTACATCAAAATGTAATACGAAGTAAGGGTTAAATGAGTCGAACATGTCGAAAGTTATCAAAATGTAATAAAACCTCAAAAATCAATATATGGTTGAAGAAGTATTACTCTAGTAATATAATAATTCCATTAGGTGAATCATTTTCAGCATATTATTTGCCTTAAACTCAAAACCAATAGAGGTACATCAGAATAAAGAGAAAATGAAAATTCTTATTTACTTCCATACATAGATTAGAGAATAATGAGATGATATAACGAATGAAACCATAACTCAATAAGTTTGGACCTAAAAGTGCAATACCTTGTACGTACACATTTACAGGAATTAATGAAGCAATATACAAGAAGAAGTGACTTATTCTTTTCAGCCAACGATAGCAATCAAGCTTTGACGGACAAGTGGAACTGAGCAGACTAGTGAACCAAAAATACCCGTTAGACCATATGCTATTGCACAAAATGGCAGGGCCTCGGGCTCTTTTGCAGATAATGCTGCAGTTCCCAATCCATGTGCACTGCAACAATCATCAAAAGTTCCAGATTAGGTGCAAAGTATGGGTCAAGAGGAAGACTAGAGGTGGTAATCTCAACTCATTTTACTTGTGATTGGATTGATGTGGGTTGTGTTTTAACTCAAACGGGTCAAATCAATAAATTCAACTAAAAAGGCAAAAGAAGGGGTCAAACAGGTTTGAAAGTTGCACAAAGTTCTTTCTAACAGGACATTCTAAATTGTTAATTACAAGATTTTAGGTTATTATTGTAATGCTGATTAAGTATCTATAAATAAATCTTACAAAAGGGAGAAAGAAAAATATTATATTCTCCTCCCACCACCACGCACTTCCAAACGTTTCAACCTGAACCCATTTTGACCCATTCCCTGAATTGTCCACCTATGACTCAACTCAATCCGACTAGCCAGTTTAATCTAGTACTGAAAAATTACTTTTTTGACCCTTAACCTATCCCACCTATCTCATCAATTCTAAAAATTCAACGAGAAACAACAATACCTAGATGCAGTTGCAATTCCTCGAGCGATAGGATCATCGAATTTTAGTTTATCAAGAACTGCTTGTACGAAATTTGCTCCAATAAGACCAGTCAATACAACAGCAGCAGCAGTTAGCGATGAATTGGCGCCTACAGGGAGTACATATGACATTTAGTAAACAGATAACCAAAGATCAACACAATTTAGGGCTAGAATACGTTTATAAATGAGCAACCAACCTTCAAAAAGTGACACGATGCTGAGAGCAAGGGCCACGGTAATACATCTGGGTAGAATTGATATGGTTAGAGTTGGTTCTAACCCAACAAGTCGGCCCATAAGTGCAGTTGAATACAAAGAGAATAAAGTTGCTATGGTGATAGATGTAAAAATCTCAGCTGCATGTCGCTTAACAAGCTGCAAAGACATTAACAAGAATATTAGTTACAACATGAAAACTAAACTTTATCTATATGTTTGTAATATATGCAAAATCAAAATGTACTACAAAATAACATGAAAAAGGGAACTGAATTGTTTAGTTGTCAATACATTAATTTTCAACGAGTCAGTTATACAAGAAATAGTTATACCATGTATACGAAGTGCCACTACAACTGTCCATCAATTTCTTACTACTAAAGTCTTTTTAATGCAGTGACCGATTACCATTTTTTTAGTTTCATTAAACGAAAATCAAGTCAAGAAGTTACCCTTTTCTGATCAGAAAATTTCATGCGAATCTAACAAATGAAGGACTTAACTTGCATTTACAAAAATATTGCTTTATATTGGCTTTATTTATTTACAATTTATTTCGCTTTTTAGCATTTGCGACCTTTTATTCCCGCCGTACAAGATAAAGTCAAACACGAAAACAGTTTCTTCATATCTAACTAGATACATGTGTATTTGATATATGCTCAAAACCATCTTGAAAACCAATCACACTCTTTCTATACATCATACAGAGTATTGTGTGCCTTTAACATCAATTAGTTATAGCTTACCTTTCTTTGTTTGAACATTGAGAAGGCAAATGAGAGAATAACAGATCCCAGAAAGCCCATTAAAATGTCACCAGCTCCAGGATTGGAAGAGACTTTTGTAAGGTAGTATCCTTCACAAGTTAAACATAAAAATTAGACATAAAGCAAAGACAAATGGTAACGCAATATACTTAGCAAATCTGCTACATCTCTCTGAATAACTTTTGGCCTATAAATGACACTAATTTGGATCCTGATATGTATGATGGATATTTAGCTAATAACATACGAAGTAATATTATACTTATTCTAGTTTTCATTTTTCAAGTTTACTGTTGCAATTTTCCAGTCAAAATATTAAACCTGTCAACATCACCCTTGCTGAAGTGGGGATTACCATTTTATCCTTCTCTTTCTCATTTTCTGCTGCATTGCCAGGCCTAATAAATGTCGTAACAGGTTGTCCAAATTCAAAAGAAAGGGTGAACGCATATTTGTTATTGCTTTTCAGCAACTTTTATTCGAAATACATTTCATTCTATTAAGCATTTTAACACAGCTTTGGAATTGGAAATCAACTGAAGGTTTCACCATTTCCTTCTCAGTTTTGATTGAACTGAACTCGAAAACTTAGAAAATAATACACGCAAAGAGGGATACGAATGGGTAGATTTGGGTTGTGATTAATTTCAAACTGTCAAAAGGGGGAACTAAAGCATAAGCTAAATAGGAAACAGGTTGTGAATTGCCCACATTGAATTTAAACGCATAAAACTTCCTAAATCCTTTTATTCATAAAGTTATATTACTTTTTATATAATATACATACTCTAATCATATTTGACACACTAGTTGTTTATGAAAATGAAAAATTGTGGACAAAATGGTATTTCATGGTCAACCAAACATGACCCGATTTGAAGCATGCAAAAGTACACTTGTTTCGACCTATTACACAATACTCCCGATTCGACCATTTTTCCACCTCTAGTGATGAAGCAAGATGGTTAACAATTATAATATTACGTGAGGCATGAAGGAAGACAAGAAAACAAGAACTAAGTCAGAATACGTACCAAGAATTGGAAAAAGTCCAGCCTTGGAAAAATATCCATAAGCAAATGCTGCAAGATCTGCTGCTAATGCACAACAGATAATTGGATGAAACAACTTCTTAAGACCAGATGGTAACCTGATGATCATAAATTAGCCGAAAGAAACAATCAAGAAGAAACCCATAAATCTTAACAGATCTCACAGAGGTGACATGATGGGTGTGCTGGGTAACAGATCAAAACAGGTCTTGTTGGGTTGACCTAAACACGTTCTTTCCAATTCCTTTCAAATTTATAGATAATTAGGTGTGTTTAATATGATGACAGAAAACTGTTACATTACAACAACTAATTTTTTTATAGTAAAGCGTTTGAGTCGCTTAAAAATACATATTGACTGACTTTCGACCTATTTGACGCATTTGAGATGAAACCTAACCCAAGTTAATCCATATATAAGTGAAGGGTCGAAATTGCTGTCTCTACGATTTAAGCTAAAGGAAACAAGCTTTACCCGGTACCAACCATGTAGCCTAACACAGTGGATCCTAACAAGAATGGCAAACATGTTCTAGCATTAGTTCCAAGTAATTCGGGATACTTAAGAGCCGCAGCAAATGACGCAACAGAAATCACACTCCATGCAGCAACCTCCAATGAAGAAAAAGGAGAAGGTTTTTCCATCGGTTCAGCAGCAATCATTTCTGTTTTAACCATTTTCCTAACAGCGATGGCCGCATATCCTGCAACGGCAAGTGAAGCTAGCCACCCTCCAACTGTATACAACAAATAAAAAAAGTAATATTAAGTTACATATAGAGCAATCCTTAGAGACAAATAAGAAAGATTAGGATGATGTAATAACAGTTCACTAGAGGTGGCTATTTTGACACATTTATTTATGAATTGGTCGACCCCATATGGGCCAAAAGTCACCCAAAGTGTAAATCTTACACATAAATCTCCTACTTATTTTATTTGAGAAATTAGACCACAATTAACGTAAATGAATTTCTGTACTCATATTTGACACACTATAATTTATAATATGTTTATGTTCTTAGTAAGTGTGCCCAGCTGGTTTAAAAAATATACAAAAATCCACATGTTTTGACCCCAACCCATTTTTACCTGTTACTCAAACCACCCCACCAGTCCATTTTCCACCTCTACAGCTTGTTAATGTGTAAGAGAGACAATTTTATGAAAGGTTACTACATCTTGTGAACAACCTATTAGCTGCATAATAAATGTATGGCATATGCAACTACCAAACTTGCTACCCTTTCCTATTTACAAGAAAAGAGTGCAAGTAGACAGAATGTGCATTACCTCACCTTTCTTTAACTATCAAAACAATTATGGCAAGTTCAATGTTTTTTCACAACTTAGTCCTTACCTATCAAAGAACCTTTTAGATACAATATAGTTTAGTACAGTTGTAGACATGGGGTGCAAAAAGATCAGATACAGATTGCATCACTGGGCATTTAATTGTAATCATATACAATCCAGAATGCATATGTATCTATTTGTTGAGCACTAGACATATTTTATTATTAAATAAAATTATTTTGTAATGATCAACATTCAGCTAATAGCTTTTTTGTTTAATTCCTAAAATACACTCAACTTAAGTAACATAATATCCACCCTCATTTTTGGTATCATGTGTAATATCTTCAACAAGTTTGGATTAAGATAGATATGAAGAAGCAAAAATGAAAACAGTGAGGTACCTAAAATGAAGCAGATTTTGATCCCTGAAGCTGCAGGGATGTCTTGAATAGCGAGAGGCAATATAACCAAAGATGGGACATAAAATAAAGGCAGCCATCTTTGAATGAACAAAAGTGCAGGTTCAAAAAAATTTACCAAACCATTTGCAGCTGCTGGAATAGTTACATCAAGAATAACAAGAATACTGAATATACAAAACATCCCAAAAAGAGCACTAGGAAACTTAATTGCAGCAGCAACAAAAGCCTGTTTCAGGTATTTATCCGTTGCCAGTATAATCCCAAGTGAAACAACCAAATGTACTACTCCCAATACCTACAAATACAAACACCTATTAACATAATCCCCGCACACAAAAAGGGGAAATTGTACGTAAATTAACAACATACTTACACAAATGTTCCATGTGGGTCATGGTACTTACTTTTGTTCTGACTTGGTCATTTAGAAAATATATTTGGGTTAATTTAGTTCCCTCAAAATGTGTTTGGCTCTTTATTTGTTCACTTAATAGCACAACTAATGAGGAAAAAGACTTCTACTTCTTAAGGATAATGTCATATAAAGCTACTAGGTTGGTGATCCGATTCAGTAATTATACTCAATAATGTCCCCGCATGATAATTATTACACTTCAAAAAAATGGGCTAATGTGGTTATATGATCACCCGATGACCGTTTTCTTGCTTAAGTGATATTTTTCATATGAGTTGGCTTATTACTAAATTCCCAAACTAGTAGATTTCAAAAACGTATATATTTACCAGACTAGCCCACTTTCTCATGAGGTGGCTTGCCGCATCATCTTTTTTCCTCTAAAGTACCAAACTGGCCTAGTTACAGAAATGGAGTAAATGATTACCAGGTCAGGGCATTGTCAAATATAATTACTAAAATCGATCACAAACCTAAATACATTGCTATTCCATCACTAGAATGTAACAAAAATACCCCAAAAAACATTTTTTAACAACCATAATGGAACATAAAGCATATACTTCTAAGTACCTCAGAACAAGATTAAATAATGATTTTATGTATGTACATTGCTATCTTAATATTATTACTTTAAATGCCCAAACAAAATAAATCAATATTCACCGAGGCATTTTCACATACAGTTTGCAGTATATTGGAAGTAATGCTGCTGCTATCTGAGCCCGCAGAATTCAGCAAAACCATCCGATTGGACTGACTTCTTGGAGTACCCATTTGCAAAAACTTGCACGGTGATCCGTGAACTATAACTGGACCAGAAATTTGGGTATTTTTTACAGCTTTGATTACTGATTTTTTCTTGAATATAAGTTTTGTAGAAATGGGGCATGATCCATTGGAGAATGTGGTTGAAATTTGATGGTGGGTTTTGGGGAAATAGTTCCAAGAAACAGAGGATGCAGCAGCCATTGATGAAATTGTGACTGAAGATGATTGAAAGAATACATTTTGTCATCTGGGTTGGGAAACAATCGTGTGGATGTGAGAAGATTTGTGAAGATTAATAAGATGAGAATTGGTTGTGTTGGCTTTTGGAAGTCAACAGTCTTGTCAACGATAGAAGTCAAAGATGGAAAATTATGGCCCAACCCAATGGGAGATTGAGTTATGAATCGAGTCTCCAATTAAGTGAATTTTTATTAGCAACAATTTCTCAAAACAATCTTCATGGATTGATTTTTGAATTTTCATATGTGACAATTTTTAACCTGGTGAGTTCTTAAGATTCATACATAATATTTCATTCATATAGACAATTTTGTACCTTTTTTTTAAGAAGCTAATAGCATATAGTGAGAATCAATTGAAGACCTCATGTCATATGTAACAAAGTATCCTTAGACCTTATAAGATTGACCAAAGACTTATTCATGACGGAGCAAAGTAGGGGCAATGTAATCAGTTGCCCCCTCAAAAATTTCAAAAATTTAAAATAATTTTTGTAAAGATACTAATGATATTTTATAATGTCGCCCCTTCAAAAATGAAAAAAATAACAAAAATAACTTTCTTTTACCCCTTAATCATTATATATTAGCTCCGCCTGAAAACTACATGTCTTAATCTTTATATTGTCGCTTCATCCCGAAGACGACCGTGTTATTTGTGATTACGATGATCCTTCTTTACTTCTTTCTTTTTACTCATGTGGACAAGACCACAAGCTCGGGTACAGACCCCAGTGGCCCAAACCTAGGCTCTACTATTTTTCCTAATTTTCTTTCACTGTGTTGTTGTTGTTACATATGATTGTTACCCTTTATAATCAAGTCATAATACAAGTACTCTGAATGTTGAAAATAGAATATATTGTTCAATAACACAAATGTTGAAAATATACTGTTAATCGTTAAAACAAAGATACCTTCATGAGTGGCTGTGCCACTATCTCACTGTGAAATGTCCTAACTAGACCAACAACTTATGAATGTTAAAAAGTGAAAAGGAAAAGTGCTAAACTGAATTTTCAAACAACTTAATATATTATCCTATAATGTCACAAAAAGAGTGATAACTATGCACCTTGTTTATTTTTTTTCTTTTTTTTTTCTAAAAAAAGATGGATACAGAACTTCAGGTTATCAACAAACTTAACTGACAGTGCCAAATCTAGAAAGGGGTTTAGGGAATGCATGTCCATACCCGTAAAACTAAAAACAATAAACATGAGCAACAATAATGCACAAGCGAGTTATGCTTTTGATACACTAGTGCATACTGTAGTTCACATCTCCACCACCAAACTACTAAGAGCTAAATGTATTTTAAAAACACAGTTAGGTTAGCTACGGTTAAGGAAGTTACATTTAGTTAACGGTCAGACTCTAACTCGGGCGTGGAAGCTCAGTGACGCGTCATCTCCACATCAAGGGTCGACGTCTTGTGATGGTGCGTATGTTCGCTCTCATGTTCGACTACAACTTCAACAGGCTGCATTTTAGGAGGCGTTTTGTTTTTTCGTTCATTTAGAGGTGAAGGGCAATGAGAAACAGGTTTGATGGCTAGTTGACTTGGGATCTGAGTCCGGTTAGTGTCAACTCCAAGCTCAAATAGCTCAAATTCTTCAAATGAATGTAGAACCGGATGTAAATAGGCGTCACATAAGTAAGCTTTCATGTCACTTTCAGATTCAGTAACTTCATCTTGTGTGTCCTTCTCCACAGCTTCCTGAGACCCACAAGAAAACAAAACTAAGAATCAGCTTGAAACAAAATTGTGATTATTATTGCAAGGAAATCATCATGTCTACCTCCAAAGTCAAATCATATTGCTTGTTTTGGAACGGAACGATTAGAGGTGGCAATGTTGATCCTTTTAATTTTTAGTCGTTAAATTTGGAAATCTCTTATTTCAAGAAAACTCAAACAATGTAGCTAAAAAGGAAATGGTTTGACCGGGACAAAAGTTGACCACACATAGTCCAATGTATACACTCCTAAGTTGCTTTATTTAGAAATTCAGATTATTATTTTAGTAGTAATATAGTTTTTGTAATCATATTTAATCCACTAATTAATTCTAAAACGTTTAGAAAGAAAGGACACAGTGACACACATAGATAGACAATGTTTAGTGGTTAAATAAATCTGATCCAACAAAATATACACTAAAAATAAAATCCATTTAAAATCTCCTTTATTTAGAACTCAAACCTTCTAAACTTCTCACTTCAATTTCCAAAACTACAACTAATGTTTAACGTTTTTATATATGTTTTTTTCTCTCGAAAATAAGATTGATGAGAACCTACCTCAAGAGGGTATTTGCCGAAAGCAGGTTCGAACCGGCTCTTGCAGTATTTGTGGAAGGTCACTGTCAAAATCGGTAACACAACAAGTAATGGAGTAGAATTGACAGCCTTTTTTGTGCTAAGAAGTCCCATCAAAAGAAGCTGAGATATAATCAAGCTCGCTATTATCCTATTATGAACATGTGGCCAGAATGCAGCAGCACTCTCATATCGTTGATTATACACGTTAATTATCTGCATTAGTATAAAAAGTCATAGTTACAAATACACACATCATCCCACGAGAACGCGATAAAAAAGGTTTTGGAAGCGCATCTTAAAAGTGATTATGTAATATTGACTACTCAGAATCCGAGAATCATTGTAATAATCGGATATTTGAATGTTTGGCATATTTTGTTTTTCTATATTTAATTTTAATAATATAATGACCAAAAAGACATTTTCATGAAATATATTAACTGATTCCTGTGACTTCAAGTCGTAATAATCAGAATATCCGTCCCAAACGCAAATCCAAACCCACCGAAAATGAGCAAGAATTACCTGGTGACGATACACGAAGTATGCAAATGCGAAGAAGATGAGTATAAAAGGAAGAAGGATTGGAGTAACTACAGCATAGACGGCGCCCATGAGGAAGTACAGTTGAAGTGAAGGAATAGCTTCAGGGAAGTCGATGCCTTTAGGTTTCATTGCCTTTTGTTTGTCCCTTTCAGTTTTCACAAGTAACGTATTCTTGAGATGAAACATGATCAAAGGTTTCAAGCGAAGAATCTCTCCCGCCATTCCGGCCCATCCGTCAACCATTATATATGTAATAAAAAAAGTAGCCTTCATCGGAATTGATACCCCAATAGTCCTTGGGATCCTGTAAAACATAAGTATTAATGAAATCGTTGGGACCTGATGTCGTCACAAGAACTAAGTTATTGAAGTGAATAGTTTTTGTTAGCATATTTAACTAAAAAAGAGTGTGGGTCAATGGAAAATGACTCGCACTAAAACTCCTGTTTTGACCCACCCATTTTGCCACCTCTAGAAAGGTGTATATTAACCCTTTGCTTGAAGGTAGGTATGTATCTGTTGTTGAAAGGACAGAAAGATTACTGTGTGGGTGATTCATTTAGGAAAGAATAAAGCTGCTCAATGGCTGTTCCAGTTGCAATACTCCCTAAGAAGACATTCACTAGCATGAAAAAGTAGTATTTTGCAGCCGTGCTCCTTTCCAACACGGAAATCGCAACATGCCCCTCGATTTTTGACATACTCATAAGAATACCAGGAAGAAGCCACAGAAAAATCTTTAGAGCAAGACCAGGAAGAAAACCTTGAAGGAAAGACTTGAAAAAGCTCCTGCACATATTCCAAGATATCAAAACTAACCATCTATGGCATCAGTTGCAATTTCATAGTAAAATTACATATTCGCCATCATAATCATCACAGTTAACGTGATGTTCATTATGTTGCACAATACCTCTTTATCTAGCATGTATTGAAGGGTTTTTTAGCTATCTTTAAGATGGCAAATTATGAGCAGTAAAACTGTTTACTTTATTTCTAATTTGATCACTAGCATTCAAAAATTGTAACTAAAACCATTACCCTTCTATTTTTATTTTTTTGGAGAAGAAAAAAAAAACCTATTTACTTTTAGAAAGCCTTTAAGAACACTTCTAACACATCAGCTTTTTTGTACGTTATAGGTTTCTAGCCATAATTAACCAAAATAATTAGTTTTAAAAGTATTGTAGTTTTAGTAACAGATTTTAAGGTCCATTGACCTAATTAGAAATCAAATATAACAATTTCTATGGGATGTTGAGAGAATGTTTATTAAAACTTGCAGAAACAATTGGAATGGGCCGTTTATGGTTTATAATATGTCTAATGATAGGTCAAACAGATTAAATCGAGAAAATTATCTTCAAAAGAGAAAGGTACAAATGAGTCAAGCGGATTGGAATCGTGCAAAGTGTAATTTTAATACATAAAACCTCCTAAAGCAATTTTATTAAAAAGGTAAAGTAGCAAGATGATACAATCTCCTTATCATACATATAAAACAATAACTATTTTCAAAAGAACTTAACTTTTATAAAACAATCATGTTTCGGGTCAACCCAACCTGGCCTAACCCCTACAAAAATTGCCCATTACCCAACTCATCCAACACTCCCATTTGCCACCTCTAATCAAGACTTTACTTACCATTCAATAATGGGCCGGAGGAAAGGAGCAACTTTTTCAAGACCTTCAAGATTGGCGAGAGATTGAACGAACGCAATGGGTATTATGTAGAAGAACACTAGAACAAAGACTGCTACTGATATAACTAGTTTACGGATGGTCAAAGAAACAAAGGATATAGAAAGATTTTTCCAGTAAACATCTCGAGGTTCAGGGGCCCAATTGGTTAACCATATAATAGGGTTTTTGCTTTGCTGTGTCTGAGCACATATGGCTGCACCCCATCGAGAGTTGAACGATACAAATGCAGCTTGCATAATGCTTTTTGGGTCTTTGAGAATTCTCTGATGCTCCACTGTTAACTACTACTTCAAGAATATTAAATTAATGATGATGCACTCCATACATTCTAGAAATAGAAAATGCTAATACCAATAAACACAACATACTTTCCCAACGTACTGGATTCCCATCAAAGATAAGGTGGTTCGGTCCCAATTTAAATAAATAAATAAATTCCAACTAAAAAAACAAATTGGAGATGTAAAAGATACCTCGTTGAGAATCTAACTTATTTATTTTATGACTACAACTAAAATCATCATTATGACTTTATAAATTAAAACTATTTGTATCAATCAACAAATATTGTAGTTAAATTCAGCCCATTTGACCTCGGATTATAACTTTATTTCCGTTTTCTATTTTCAGGAATGAGTAGATCTAATAGAACACTAAAAACAGTTAGTAGCAACGCACCTTTTCATCTAGCTCTTTAATCTGCTGTTGGTAGTATTCTATGGAATCTACCTTCTTGCCCCAAAGTCCAAGAAAGCCCATCTGAGAGTTCAAATATTTGGGGTTAAAAGTTTCAACACTGATGCTATATTACCAGAGGTGGTCTTTTCGACCCATTTACTTATGAATTAAGTTAATTTGGGTTATCTTAGCTGAAACTTAAGATGGTTCATGGATGTATTAGTTTGCATTATAATGTGTACAAGTTTCAGTGCATAAGAGGTACCCTTTTTGTTGGACGTTTTTCTGGATGTCTCTCAAACTTAAGATGGTTGTAGTCTAAATGATTCTGCAGTTTTTGTCTTTTCTTTACCGCTCTAGCATACTTGTTTGCATTGTAGACAACCTGTATGAAACTTAAAATTATCATGGTTGCTAGTAGTTACGGAGCATAGTGTATAGACACACACATGGACTCATGATTTGCAGAAAAATGATATTACCTGGTGACAAAGATAGTGTGCTGAGTGATTTTTTCTAAAGAAATGGTCGACAGCATCGGAGACAGAATGGCCAGGGACACGAGGCACATTTTTAACCAGTACCTGCACAAATAACCTCTTAAGAGTTAGAGTTGTAGATTCTAAAATTTGTCACAAAGAACAAGTACACGATTGATATACAAAACAAGTTCTAGGAAATTTTTGTATTATATACACTTCTTATTTTGTAAATTAACTAGTTATCAATAATCAGAATGCAATTAATTCATGTAAACTTTGAGTTTATCAAAGGGGTTCACATAACTCTCAAAAGTCGCATACCGTAAATTGCTCAGCCCGCCTACTTTTGGAAGCCAAAAAGTTCAATCTCATTGAAGTTACCACATCGTACTCCTTGTAGAGCATGTAGCATGCCCAAAACGTGAAAGCGTACATCATAAATATGTGAGCAAAAAATCTGAAAATTAAAAGATACGAGTTATGAGGCTCAATGGTCAAATATGTCAGAATGTCATGAAATTTCACCGGAACGTAGGCTCGATATGCAAAAGGTGACAACAAAGTAAAGTATGTCGCTATTAAAAAAAAGTGTAAACTACAGTACCATAAGATTCTATATCATACAGTATACTAATATAAGGGACAAAAGTCTTTTTTATATGCAACCAATTTCATAGAATAATGGAGAACATAAACTTACTTTGGAGATTCTGGTTGAACATTTGATATTGAAAGCTTATCAATGTCACTGATGACCAATTCTTTGCTGAGGTAAAACAATATCCCTCCAGATACATTCACCGGAATAAGAACCAAGAATATCACAATAGCGGCTGGCCCGAAAATTTTTAAGCTGCAATTAAAGTAGGATAATATTAACTTAACAAAAAGAAAATTAGAAACAGTTGACCAGAAAGTAAATTGTAAGTATGTCATAAAATCAAAGTTTGTCCATAGTCTGACAGTAGCGGCATATTTACTTATAAATGAGTCAAATTGGTCCATGTTTTTTTCTAACAAGTCAAATGGGCCAAAGCACAAGAAATAGTTAAACAAGTAAATTAGTGAAATGGGTCAAACTAGTCAAAAGGGTTGAAAGTCGCCCAAGTCTAATAATAATAACTACAGTATATAATAACAATAACAATGATATATACATATAGATCTTTCATTCATATTTAAACTCATTAATGGTTCAAAAAAAGGTAAGTGTTTTGGCCCAACATGACCCATACAAATAAATGACCTTTTGACCCGTTACTCAACTCGCCCGACCCGCCCATTTGGCCACCTGTACATGACGATTCCGATGTGTACTAGCAAATTTTTGAAGATCACTCCTACTAATCAAAAGACAACAGTTAACAGGGACAGTGGAAAGGGCGCTTTGCATGGCCACATGGATTTGTTGGGTCATATATGCATGACCATGATAATAAAAACAAGAACTCCAAGCTTAGAATTCCTATTTCTTGAGATAAAATTATATGGAGTAATATCAATAGAAATTTAGAATTTTTTACTGAACAATAGTTATCAACAATAGTACAAATCATTAATTCATACGGTATATGTAGGTCCAGAGCCAATCGTAACGAATCAATAGGTATACATGATTACTGGAGCAATTTCCATATTTGGATGTCCCATATTAATTTAAAACATTCATTTTCTTTGCAATAACGGTTAGGGTTCTATCATTATCAAAGGTATTTTAGACATCAAAAACATCATTTTACCAAACTATATTTGAGTATACCATCAGGGTTTAACAAAAGAAGTAAAGAACTAGCAAAGTTAAAAGACTTGTTAGTACCAAATATTTTAAAAAAGACAACTGCAAAACAAGCTGCTCAACTCGAAATCCAGTATTTTAGCAAATATCTATTTGACCAATTGAATTCAATATATGAATTATTACACTGACAAAAATTAAAATAAAAGAAACACCTGAAGAAAAGAAATCAGCAGTACCCAATCTTTCAAGATCAAAAAAACAAACGATCTAAAATTTTACAATATTCTAAACAATAACAACAAAAATGGCTGACTGTAAAGGAAAAATAAATAAACATATTGGTAATAGTAGGAGTGCCAATTTCTTAAAACGGCAACAAGTAAAATCACCCCAGGTTTCAAGAAAAAGTATCAGTAAGTAAAACCCCCAACTTTCGCAAGCTTTTTTTTTAACTTTGCAGAAAATTAATAATAATAATTAAAAAAAAAAAAAAAAAAACTAATTATCAGTAACTTATCTTAACTTATGATCATTAACAAAACCCCATTAAACAACACCCAACATTTAAGAACCATAACTATCAAGAAAAAGAAGCAGTAAAAACCCAAATTTCACAACTTAAAAAAAATTATAATAAGTAAATGAATAAAATAAAAACCCTTAAATGCAACATTAAAAGCAAACAAAAGCCCAGATAAAAAGATGAAGACTTGAACTAACCCAAGAACATAAATCCTCAAAAAAGCAGCAGAATCAAGACCAGCATGTTCAATAATCTCAGGTTCCTTCATTCTCAAGGCTTGAGGCATCCAATTAAGGAAAGCAAGGTAAGTCTTGTAATTAAGATTTACAAATTTGCCCACATTAAAACTTCCATTATTGATGTTGCTTCTTGGACTGCTTCTAGCACCAATAAGATACCATTTAGAGAAATAAACTCTGTCATTAATGGGTTGGATTCTAAGTAAAGCAAAAGCTAGTAAGAAAGCAAAAGCTGTTATTATGTTGATAAGTGCAGAAACACCAATATCACCAAGACTAGCCATTGAAATAATGGTAGAGAAGAGCAACAGAATGAAGATGTGAAAATTTGACAAAAAAGGTGACTAAAAAGAGAAAAGGAAGACGGTGGGATGCAAGAATATATTAATATTTGGGTGTGTGGGTATAAAGGCAAAGTGGGTTGGACATTTGAGTGTTTTTACTCGAGTGTTGTTAGATTAAAAGAGATATTTAAGTATGTATATACAAAAAAATTGAGGAATAAGGTATGAAATAAAGAAGCTTATTGGACATTTGGTTTCCTATTTGAAACAGTGTCTTGTACTTATTATGTATGCTATCAATTGCATGATAATCCAATAGTGATGTATTTTTATATGGAGTAATTAATTGTTTTATCTTCTTTTTTTATATATAATTAAAGTGATGAAAGTATTTGTTAGAGATTAAAAGAAAGAAAGTGAATGATAAAAGTCATACTTTAGTGTTGGAATGATGAGTTAGATAATATTGTTGAAAGAATAGATCAATTTTTAAGTTGAGATGTTTACAAGTCTAGACCAATTAATTGGTTAATAGAATAGGGACTCTAATGAGATTCACATTTCATAATTTTATATGATATAACATGATCATATTAACTTGGGAAAACCTTAATGCGTCATGTTTATATTTGAATTAAGACAAATAAATTTTACATTTCTGCTAATGAGATAGCTTAACAGATGTGTTAATAATTGACTTAGTACGCAATCTTAACTTAGATTACAATTTATGCATGCTGTGCTATAAACTATTGTCTTGTCATATTTTATCGTCGTTTTTATGTAATTGGTCAACATAAAATGATATAAATCCGTTGGAAGTTTATCTGGAAGCATTTTTTCTACCTTCTGTTAAATTAATGGTTGTCTACATTTTACTTATCTATACCCTGTCATCAACAAAATTTGAGTATTATTGTTGTCAATAAAAGATGACCTATGAGTAAGTATGTTCCTTTAAGAAAATAAACATATTTTATGTATAGATTTAATGTTTACCCATAAATATTATTTTATACATTACCGTATCATATACCAAACATTAAGATCAGTATCCAACTAATCATTCCCTTATTGCGGCCCTGTTTAGCGCGGAGTTTTTAGGAGCTTTTGTTTTTAGTTTTTGAAGAAAAAACTCATGTGAAAATAAAAATCTTGTTTGACATGTATAAGTTCTAATTTTAGAATCCAACGAAAAGCTCAAATTTTCAAGGGTACTAGAAATAGCTTTTCACAAAAAGCTCCAAATCAAAAGCTACAGCTACAATCTACAGCCTGCAGGCTACAGCTAATTCACCAAACATACCCTACATATCCGTTTCATTTTTAAATTTAACGAGATCATAATCTAACTTTTCCTTCTTTAAAACAAAAGTTATATTTTTTTTTATACTAATATGAAAATGGTAGTTAACCTATGATATAGTTAACGTGATAAAATATCTTTACTTTAATGAGAGTTGATTCAAGCAAGTCCGGCTTGTTACATTTTGTCTTGAATTTAATGATATCATATTGTCTTGAATTCCTTAACAAAATATTGGATTTGATAAACAACGTTGAACTATTGCACTTAGAGCACATGCAGTGGGGAGAAATGCGCGCGTTTCCTGACGAGAACACCGTCGGGAATATCATTTCCCCCTTCTCCGACGGTGTTCCGAACAGTGTTCTCACGTCAGCGTCCCCCTTCAAACGCTTTGTTCCCATTTTTTTTTCTTTTTCTTTTTTTTTCTACTTGTTTCTTCTTATTTTCTTGTTTTATTTTTTATTTAGTGAATTGGGTTTTAACATTTTGGGCTTAATTTTGTTTACATGGACTTACATTTTAGGTGACTTAGTTTTTAAATTGACTTGGGTTGAGTTATTTTTTAAAACTGGTTCATTTGTTAAGTCGACTCATTTTTTTTTATCATTTTTAAAAATTATTATAATTGGGTTAAGTCGGCTCATATTAAAATTGACTAAATTAAATTTATTTTTTTAAATATATTTAATTTATTTTGTTACTTATTTCTATTATTTGAATTTTATGACAAATAAAAAAATCAAAAATAAATTTCTAAACATTGTCTTAAACACTGTTTTGAACACTTTTTTCACTCTTTCAATTTACAGCAACAGTGTTCCTAAAAACACCGTTACTGAACACTGAAACGAAAATATCACCACTCCATGTGCTCTTAGAGCATCTTTTATCAAAACCCTAAAATACTTGGGGACATTTTATTTTCATGTTAAGTGTCCTAATTCTTTTAATAAAATATTTATGGACGTTTTAGTTGCATATTCTTCTATTCCTAGGTAACCACTTTGCCTATTTTATCTGTATTTTATTGTTTAGAAAACTTTACTTTTATAAAAACAAATTTTATTCAAACATTGTCATGTACGAATAGGTATTCTATAAACTTTAAAAATTAAAAAAAAATGAAATTTAAAATTTAAAATGTTGTTATGTTTTAAAAAACGTAATTTGACTTGAAAATACGTTTTAAAATATAATCTTTTACAAAAAGTAAAATCTATAAATATAAAATAAAAGACAAGATTTGACTGATATAAGATGTACAATTAAGAAATTACAAAAAGGTAAAAATAAAATAAAGTTAATTTGACAATCTTAAATTGTATAATATTAAAAACAAAATTATTCTGGTAGAGGGAACGTACCAAAGAAATATTGTCATGCAAATAGCAGATCCCAAATATTATCCATAAACTTAGTACGGAGCATCTCAAACAATAGTGTATTAAGGGAAATCAAAATCTGTAGGATCCATGTTTTTGCGCAATTATTTTCAGGCTTGTTTTGTCTTTTAGTATTATGGTCGGTCAATTCACCACCTGCTCATATTATTTTCTTGTTATCTTGACACGTACATGTACCAATTGTCGCTTACCTTTAAAAAGTTACTTTATTTATGCTCAGCAAACGCCATAAAATAAGCTGACCAAAGTCACCGAGAAAATAACTATTCAAGAAATTTTCTAATAGTTAAATCAGTTGTATTTCACAACAAAAAAATGAAATAAAAGGCTTTTGTGTGTCATAATATAAGACGAGAGAAATTATATTCTCCGCGTTACAGTGAGATGCTTGAACCTACATCATCTGTTTGAATTAAAAATTAAAATCATTATCGGTCCAAAAAATAATTTAATAATATAAAATGTTTTTATAATGTAAGTTCATATTGCTTACATAATACTCCGTATAAATCAACATATAAAATAATAAAATAAAAAAATATTATTATCATAATATTACTCTAAAACTATACAAATTTTGAGTTGACTTGTATTTGAATATTGTTACATCAATTTTTGACACAAAAGTAAATGATGAACAATTTTACTTTAAATATCTATACAATTTTAATCGCATAATTGGAAAAAGTTTACACTAAGTACCTCGTATTATAATATTTTAATATATAGATTATTACATATGTGTATCTTATTATCTACTTTGGAATCTGTTCAATCTATTTTGTCGATACTTCAATTTCACGTTACTTTTCGTCAACATGATTTAACTTACAAACTTTTTAGTGTACAAATTATTTTTGATTTCCTAAGTTGAAAATAGTTTTGATACTTATGTTAAATAAATTTCAAATTTACCATTATTTATTTTCCTAAATACTAAATGATAAAAACAACAAGCAAGCTATGATAGTAAAAGTATAATAAAATATATATATCATTATAGGATTACATAGAATAAAATAAAATTCAATGCATGACAGATGTTATTGCTTATCATGTACAATTAACTACTTCGCATTAATGTATTCTATATAAAATATCATATATATATACATCAATTATCTACTTATTTAGATGATTCTATCTTTATTCTCGTCTGATAATTTTGTTCTTCAAAAGATCTATAAGATTATGGACCAAATGATTTGATCAATAAATATCAAATTCTTTCTTCAATATGGAATCGATTCATATCAATTATTTGATATATCTATTTACAAAACTTTTAATGTACTTAATAAATTTTGAATTCCTACTTTAAAATAGTTTTGCTACCTTTGTTAAGTAAATCTCAAATTCACAATTTATTTATCTATGTAATAATGTGGGATAGGTTATATGATAAATTATAATGATAACAATATTAATAAGTATAAATAAAATAATCACCTATCATCTGTACCGTTTAGTTATTTATGGAATAATAATAATAATGTGGGATAGATTTTAGGACAAACTACAATGATAGCAAATAATTAAATAAAACTAATTATGTAATATATATATATACAATTTATCTATTTCGGATTTACATGCACGTTACTTTGTTTTTGACATGATTCAATTTACAAAAAATTATAACGTCCTAAATAATATTTGGATTCATACGTTCATACTATAATGTGGGATAAGTTGTAAGACAAACTATCATGATAGCAATGTAAAAAGTATAAATAAAACTAATTACTTATGATCTAGATAATATTATCAACTTTGTATTGCACGTATATATGAAATTGGATTCCTACTGTGAAATAATTTTGCTACTTTCGTTAAGTAAATCTCAAATTTGATGATAACAAATATTAATAATAAGTATAAATAAACTAGTCACCTATCATCTATACCATTTAGTTATTTATATAATAATAATGTGTGATAGATTGTAGGACAAACTACAATGATAGCAAGTAATTAAATAAAATTAATTATGTATCATATATATATATATATTTATTTACTTGGGATTGTATATACACATTAATTTTTTGTTGTCATGATTGAAGTTATAAAAATTATAATGTACTAAATAATATTTGGATTCATACGTTTGAGATTATAATGTGGGATATATTGTAGAACAAACTACAATCACAACAATGTAAAAAGTATAAATAAAACTAACTACTTACGATCTAGATAATATTTACCTACTTTGTGTTGTACATTTATGTGGAATAAAATGTAGGATTGCAAAAAGGAAAAAATAGAAAAATAAAAAATGATAGCAATGTAAAAAGTATAAATAAAACTAATCTCTTATGATCTAGATAATATTTACCTGCTTTGTATTTTACATATATGTGGAATAAAATGTAGGATTGTAAGAAAATTTTTTAAAATAATAATAGTAATGTAAAAAGTATAAATAAATCTAACTTATGATCTAGATAATATTTACATTACTTGTATTGTACATATACGTGGAATAAAATTAAAATATAAGATTATAAAAAGAAAAAAAATTAAATAGTTACATTTCATTAAGTTCGTTCGTGAATGTATATATAAGTAATTACTATTTATTAAGTTTGTAAATGTAGATAATATTTACATACATTGTATTGTACATATATGTGAAATAATATATAAAATTAAAAAAAAAGAAAAAAAAGAAAAGAAATAGTTACTTTTCATTAAGTTCGTTCGTATATGTATATATAAGTAATTACTGTTCATTAAGTTTGTAAATGTATATATAGGTAATTAATGCTTATTTTTTGGAAACGACAAATATTATTATAATAATAACCGCATCATAGTAAGAAACTAAGAGCGGAGAGAGAACAAAGTACAAGAAAACGAAGAATACATAAGGTTAAAAGGGGTGATTGTTCCAATCAATCCAGTTACGAGACACCTTGCTCCTATTCTTGATCCATATGAGAGAAGAAGACATGATATCACTCGTGATGGCCATCGATGACTTTCGGATGTTGTTAAATACCAACTCGTTTCTTGCTTTCCAAATACACCAAAATGAGCATTGAAGAATAGCAATTAAGAACTTTCTCTTCTTCGGACAATTTCCCCAATTAGCAGCAAACTCTATTAAATCTGCAACTGAAGATAAATTAGGGAATGGAATTCCACACCACCGAAAGATCGACTCTAATGATTCCACAGCTCTTGAACACGATACTAGTGCATGATTTGTTTCTTCAATTTCCAGCCCACATACTTTACATTGACCCGAACCAATATTGATGCCTCGATCAAGTAGTCCTTTGGCTACTGGAATTTTTCCCAAACACGCCCGCCACACAAAGCAATTCACTTTTAATGGAACCCAATTGAGCCAAGGCATTTTAATGCCGCCATCTGATGTGATTGTTATATCAATGAGTCTCCTGACATTTCCAACATTATATTGACCGTCGATAGATAGTTTACATGCCAAGGTGTCATCCGAGGGATTTGGGGTGAATGAGGAAATAATGTGTAATAAGGCACAAAACTCATCCACAAGCGTTTGGTTATTGAAGCTAGTTAGCCAATTCCATACGAATCCATAGGAATGAATACGATCTTTGATACTACAATCCTTGAACTTTTCAATCCCAAATAAAGATGGAAATTTCTCTTGAAAAGATATATCACCAATCCATGTATCTTTCCAGAATCGAACTCTCGAACCAGTACCAACAGTATATGAGAAGAAGTCTGAGAAATTTAAGCCAAGCCCGCTGAGTTCCTTTGAAATGTTACCAATGTTTTTCCAGATACCCGATGTGTTAGCTTTGTGCATTCTGATGAGAGGTTTATTTTCTAAGCCATGGATTGCAGAAATTACCTCTTTCCAAATATATCGATTATGATCTCTAAATTTTGACCACCATTTCATCAGTAGAGCGAGATTGTGAGATTTAAGAGAACCAATACCCAGGCCACCTCTCTCTTTTGAAGCTAACACAACATTCCACGCCACCCAGCTTATCTTTTTTTCGTTTGCATGACCGCCCCAAAGAAACCGCCTTCGAATCTGTTCAAGCCGATTGATGATACATACAGGAGCTTTGAATAAAGAGAAAAAATAGATAGGTAGGCTGCTAAGGACAGACTTAACGAGAGTAAGCCTGCCGCCAAACGAAAGGTTCTTTGCTTTCCACCCAGATAATCTTCGTTCAAAGCGCTCAACGATCGGAGACCAATGCTTTTTGAGGTTCATATTAGCTCCCACTGGAACTCCAAGATAATTAAATGGGAATGATCCCATAGCACACCCAAGGTCCGAAGCTAGTTCAACAAGTAAACTATCAGGAACTCCAACACCGAATAATTTGGACTTATGAAAGTTGACTTTCAGTCCAGATGATGCATGGAAGCATCGGAGTAGCCTAGCAAGATTCAACATATTTGACTTGGAGGCTTCACCTACGAAGATAGCGTCATCGGCATAAAATAAATGTGATATCAGAGGCCCATTGACACCGATTCTTTTACCTTGAAAAATGCCTTTGTTGATTGCTGTTTTTAATGCCACGTTTAAACCTTCCATAGCAATTATAAAAAGAAATGGTGAGAGAGGGTCACCTTGTCTGACACCCTTCGAGATGTGGAATTCTTTAGTTGGTGAGCCGTTTATTAAAACCGATGCGAAAGAAGAGTTCAGACAACCGAGGATCCAATTACGCCACTTAGCTCCAAAGTTCATTTGCTCCATTGTTGATTCCAGATAATTCCAATTAATGGAATCAAACGCCTTCTCAAAATCGACTTTGAACATAACCAATTTGTCCTTTGAACGTTTAGCCCATGATGCGATTTCGTTAATAATTATGGGACCTTCAAGGATATTTCTATTATGAACATAAGCAGATTGAGTAATGTCAATAACTGAGCCAATAATTCCTTTTAAACGAGCTGCTAAAGCTTTTGCCACAATCTTGTATAAGCAGCCAATGAGAGATATAGGGCGGAAATCAGCAAGGTTGACAGGGTCTTTAATCTTTGGGATAAGTGTAATGAACGAGGGATTACATCCCCTAGATAAAGTACCTGAAGCTTCAAAGTGCTTGACATAACGCATTACATCTGGAATAATCATATAATAGTGGGCCTTTAAGAATTTAAACGTGAAACCATCGGGCCCCGGGGATTTGTCACTGCCACAGGCCCATATTGAAGCCTTAATTTCTTCGATGGAAAAAGGCCGCTCAAGGTGATCGCGGTTAATATCAGAGAGCTTAACAAAGAGGTTGTTGATAAAAGGAGGCCTCACCAACCATTTATCATGAAACTTTAGTGAAAAGAATTGAAATGCCTCTTCTTTAATTAACATAGGGTCCGAAACCCATGAGCCATCAATCGATAAGCCATGGATGCGATTACACCTGTTTTTATTTTTTAGGACTCCATGAAAGAACGAGGTGTTTTCATCACCATCTACAGCCCACTTAACCCGTGATCTTTGTTTCAGATCAAGCTTTCGAAGATGTTGTAATTCCAGTAGTCTTGACTTACCCGCAATTAACTCATTTGATTCGATGTCCGAGAGAGGCCTAAGCTCCACTGTTGAATCGAGCTCGTTAATTCTCTCCTGTAAAACCACAGTCTCTTTGTTTTCTTTGTTAAATTCATCATTTCTCCAGCTTTTAATTTGATCTTTAACAAATTTTAATTTGGCCGAAAGGAATTGGTCTGGATAGCCATAACCTTGAAAAATTGCCCATGCCAACTTTACAATAGCATCACAGCTAGCCGAATCCAACCATGAATTGTAAAACCTAAATGGTTGTGGACCAAAGTCCACATTCGAGTTACACAGGGTTATAGGTGAATGATCAGAGTGTAATCGAGGATGAGCCGTTACAACAGATCTAGGTTGAGACGCCATAAAGCTATGACAAACTAGAAAACGATCAAGTTTGCTTAGTTTACTACTATCTGGGCTTAAAAAAGTATATCTTCTACCCCCCATATTGAATTCTTTCAAACCAGCTGAGTTAATGAAATCATTAAAATCGTTAGCCGAGGATCGGCAAAATACAGAATTGATCCTTTCATTGGGGTATCTTACCACATTGAAGTCTCCAAAAATTACCCAACTGCCATGATGAGACGAATTGAGCGATTTAAGATCTTCCCAAAGAATCCTCTTGTCAACCGTCGATTGAGGCGCGTATACATTGACAAGGAAAATCATTCCATTAAAGCCTTTCCAGTGACCACCTACCATTGGGAAATGTTGAGATTTAACGCAAACAGATGAGGAGAATAGATCTGGGTTCCAAATGCAAATTAAACCACCGGACCTGCCATTTGCATTAACCGCCTCGAAGTGATATGAATTATTACCCCAGCAACTGACTAAATCAATTTTATCAGAATCGGAATAATGGGTTTCTTGCAAGCCAATAAAATCGATTTTATGTTTATCTTTCAAGGATCTGACCCACTCCACCTTATGAGACTCGCTCACTCCCCTTATATTTAAAGATAACAAATTCATTGAATCTGTTTTTCGACACCCACACCTGCCAGCACTTCTTTCAGCACCTCATCGTAATGATTAACTTGAAAACCCACTTCGTTGCCGATCATAATCGTTTTTTCCAATTCTTGGGAGGCAGAAATATGAGAAACATCACCATAAGAGTTTGATGACACAGAAGGATTAAACGCCCTATTAAGATCAATTGATGGAGAAGGATTGCTGCCAAATTCCCAAGAGCGAGCTGTGCTATCAATGACAGGAGATAGTTGTCTCCTTCTTTTCTTTAGGTTCCCAAAATTCGTATGAGGCTGGGCTTGGTGTGAAGAAAACAGGCCACAAGGTTTTTTAATTAATCTGGGCTTAGCTGGGGCAGAGAATGAAAAAGGCCCAAAGTTTAAACCAGGCCCAAATGATGTTTCAGCAGAGATATTAACATCTGAAGGAGCAGTAATGCCAGGGAACAAGAGTCTATGTTGGGAATTACTGTTCGACTCCTCGGATAAAGATACATCTGTACCTTTTGTATCATCATTTGGATCATTTACTGCATCGCCGCCATTATTTAAGATCAACTTTATAAATATATATAGGTAATTAATGTTCATTAAGTTTGTAAATGTATATATAGGTAATTAATGCTTATTAACTTTATAAATATATATAGGTAATTAATGTTCATTAAGTTTGTAAATATATATATAAAGTAATTAAGATTGTAAATGTAATATAAGTATAGGTTTGTAAATGTATATGTACATTAAGTTCGTAAATTTGTATATAGGTAGCTACTGTTTATTAAGTTTAAATGTATATACACATTAAGTTCGTAAATGTATATATAGTTAGCTACTGTTTATTAAGGTTGTAAATGTGTACATAAGTAATGTAGTTAGCTACTGTTTATTAAGTTTGTAATGTGTACATAAGTAAAAGTAAATGTATATATAGGTAGCTAGTGGTCATTAAGTTTATAAATGTCTATATAAGTACTGTATTCTTTGTAGAAGAATTGGACATCATAAAAAATGTTACGTTTGAAAACGTCGTCCAAAAGTAGTCATGTTTGGATAGTTAGTCGTTGTCGAAAAAGTTATTGTTTCTCTTTCTCCAAAATAGTATATTTTGAAAGTATTTTCTACTGGTTCTATAGTTATAACAAGATTTTGATGCTGCTGAGTAGCATAAGTTCTAGAAAATGGATACGAGATAAGAAGGGGAAAAAGATGGTAGCCACATCGGCGGTGAATGGGAACCCTTCTTGCAATAACCTTAAGAGCTCGTCAAGTATTTTAATCCTCGATCTCGAGTTTGCCTTATATCTAGTAGACTGATTTTTCAAGGGTTTTGAGTAGCTCACGAACTGACTTGACTCAGTTACACCCATACTTGCACCATCATACATTGACGGATTGACATTCACATCAACCACTTTGACATTCTTTCTGAGGCCTGCGGCACACACTAATACACACGTATACATCCACTATGAGGAGACGATGGCCTGTAATTTTCCATCATAGTTGCATAACAATAGAAAGAAAGAGGAACTTGAAAACCAATCACTAACAAAATCATCATTGGTGCTTAATCAAAGAGCCAAAAACCTTAAAAGTATATCATATATCAAATTTGCAAAAATTTATAAAAGGAAGAGGGAGGATACAAACACTTCTCTGATCTCCATCCCCTAATTTCAGAACCACCGCCAACACCATGTAACCAATATCAGAAATTGTGAGAAACAATGGTCACATCTTATCTACGTTAATGTCTCAAATTAAATTGCTGAAACGTAAAATTCCAAGATTTTATGATGATAAAATAACAGTGACACTACAAGATAGCTTTGCCTTCTCACTCCAGAAGTTCTGCTTGTTCATTTACTCCATATGGAATGCCCATAATTTAACCACAGAAGTTGAGTTTCTTCATCACTTTAGCATATGCTGCTGGGACTAAGGCAGGTAGTCTGCCCCTACGCTTTGCTATCTTCGACTGCATGAAACAAAAATATTCTCATTAGTCTCATAAACCCTAAGTAGCTCTATGACTAATTGTATTTAACTATCGTTGACATTATGCATATAGTGATATAGATAATTCATACAATTTAAGCCTGTTATCTAAAACTGGGTTGATTCAGGTTGTGTTATACTGTTATAGCTTTGATGGGTTTTCCGGGAATAAGGATACACGTGAAATGGGCTGAAACTCATCAGAAGTATCTTCAAATGCATAAAAAGTTAGAAACCTCCAAATCACTTTTTTTAAGAAAATCTGGATAATTATTGTAGACATATAGTAAAAACATAATTGACATTATGCCTATTTGATCAAACTCCTATCAAGTTCTGACCCATTAAACAACCCACCCTCTGACCCATTTTGCTGCCTCTACTTGTAAACGTTGTAAAATCTTCATACGAAGATAATAAAGCATGAATAAAATTAAAAAACAATGCCTCTGTTTCTACAGTAAAACCAAACTCAAGACACAAAAGCAGAAAGTCCTCCCATAATTACAAACCAACCAATCTTCCCTAATCCTATAAGGTAATCAGCTTATCAGTATTTTTTGTTAAAAAGTTTGAAACATCATTTGAAGTATAAGAGAAGTCCAAAATAATATTATTTAACAGCAGCTCCCAACTAATCCAAACTTGATACTCAAATTTTAAGTTATGATGGTGTCACGTTAACATTTCCTATTAAACCTGGGCAAGGTCAAAATTCCCAGTTGTATTGGAGGTGGAAATAACATTCACTTACGAGTTTTTTCCATACTGAATCCCGGTTAAAAAATTCTTAATACCGAACAGAAATTTCCAAATAGGTTAGAATTTGCGATATAGGGTAGATGATGCTGATAATTGTTACTAGTTGCGAAATTCTTGTTAATATTATCTAACTATTCATTAAACATATACCAAGCAGCAATTGGAATCGACATTGAAGGGATAACTAGCTAGACAACTTCCAACTACGATATAGAAAAAAGGCTATAAAGTTTCTACCTTCTAAGAATTTGCAATAGACTATAATCCATACATGATAGCAGTGATGGCACATGTAAACGTTATTGACTTAACGGATAAAGTGTATCTACTCAAAATGGCATTTGCAGCCACTTAGATGAATTAGTCCATCTTAAAAGTTTACGAAAGTTATCTGCACAGCTACTCTTTCACTAACATGGCATTTACTTGTAATGTGTTTAATTGCAACTAGAAAGTTAAGTATAAGGTAACGGGTTGTTCGTCTAAGTATCAATTAAAAACATCCGTTGACATCGGATGTTGATAGCCAGACACCAAGACTTATTTACATTGATTACATTTTTCACAATTTGCAAGTAGCATATTACTTCACAGTCAATGAGTGGAACAAGCACATCGCTAAGCTACAAGAATATAATGTACATTACCAGTGCAAGGTGAAAAAAAACCTGTCTGCATCACAGCAGTTGCACTATATTATTTATTAGCTCTTATAGAAGTTTTATTTTAGCGGCAGAACATTTTAGACACTAAAAGACTAGCAAGATGCTAGACATGGATAGAAGGCAGCCAATAAACTCCAAACAGAACAACTAGGAACCCCTAGGCCCAAACATTGGAGGCCAATCCCAAAACATCACAGAAACTAACATGATAATAGATACTGGGTTCAAACGCCACTTATCCCAGTGAAGTGTCTGCTATTGCTTTTACATCTGTTTGAAACCCAAATAAATATGAAGCCTTCACCTTTTAAACCAGGCTCAATTTCTGGTAACTAATGGATAAGCTTTGATCGCTTCTCGTCCCAAATTATCTAACACATAACTCTAATCATTGCTATGCTTTGCAAATTTTGGAAAGATATAGTAACTACCCAATTCAATAAGTAAACACACACACAGAGCATATGTGTGAGAGAGAACACACATTTTTTCACAATAAAGAAATGTAGGCATGTAAATACATGTAATTTACTTGTTCATATGTTATCTGTTGTGTTCCTAGCACTAAATACTGTCGATAGCGTGACAAGAGATTATATACATACCTTTAAATGAGCATTATGTCGTTTGCCTTCTTTCCACCGCCTAATCTGCCCATCATTCATAGTCCTAAATCGTCCCTTGAAAGATCTGATCAAATCCCAGGAAATTAAGTTCTTCCTCACATGCTTACATAGAAACATTCAATATTTATAAGATCGAAACTTGAGGAAAGATAAGGCACATACGAATAAGACTTCATTTTGTATTTCTTCAGCTTGGAGACTACTGGAGAAAGTGGCTGCCTACTCTTTAACTTCCTCTTCCTTTGCTTGAGAGTAAGATGCCGCACTTGCATGTACTACATATAACAGTAAAGCTAAAATGCCATACCATGATAAATCTTCAATAAGCAATCACTAAAACTGACAAAAATTTATTTTTCTGATATATTTTACCCTGGTCAAAATACCATTTCTCGCCTTTCAGATTCATAAATCCTATAAACCTCAATTACCTATTACAGAATTTGTATAGTCTATTCCATTCTTTTTGTTTCAAAGATAAGCAAATAGCTAAAAAAATTTAGTCATAACAAACCTATAAGTTACTTACAATATTAATTTGTTGCGAACATTCAACTAGTTGTCTAGTACTAATTGTTATAAACTTCAGTGTAGCTGGCAAAATCCTTATTCATCTGCATAGCAGCTATAATATTAATCAAATAATTGACCTAATCTAAGTTAACAAAATGTATAACGGTTTCATTACATAATTTACAAATTAATTCATGAATAAACAATTAAGAAAAAAAGGAAAAAAGAAAAAAGAAAAAAAACCCTAACTTACAGATATAGGAAGTGAAGAAGCATGATTAAAAGTAGTCATTGTTGTAAGTTGTGATGTTGAAGGAGAATTGAAAAGCAGTGGATGAAAATTGGGGGAAATGAAGGAAGGATGATGATTTAGGGTTTTGGTGAGGGGATTTGGGAGAGAAGAATGGAAGAAACGGCCGCAGAGGTGGTGGTGGAATGACGGAAGTTGTGGTGGTAGTGGTTTAATAAATGTTGAGGATGATGATGGTGAACGGAAGACGGTGAGTGATCGGAGTTTGGAGCACAAACGCTGCATCGTCACCGGCATATGAGTTGTGGTGGTCGCACACTCGCACACGCCCTACTACTGTCTTTGTTTTCACAATTTGACCGGCCCAATGTCATCAAAACCCCCCGGGTTCAGTTTTTAGAACATGTCCTTGTAACGTCGCCCAACGATTATCTATTAAACGAGTTATTTGAGAACTCGAGTTCGAGCCCAAGTGTGTTAAGTTATTTCAAATTTTAATCTAACTAAGAGCCTGCCGTATTTTTTAAAAGAAGTTATTTCAAATTTTAATTTAACTAAGAGCCTTTGTTATTTTTTAAAAGAAAAAAAGAAACGGAAAGAAAATACAAACTGTATATTGATTCACGAAGAGAAAGAAGATAAGTGCGAAGTGTGAGGAAGATTTGACATTCATTTCTCTTTGAACTTCCTCTCTGAAATTGGGAAGAAGTGAAATGATGAAAGATCAAACAAGTTATAAAATATTACTTTCTTTCATTACTCTTCAACTCGGGAACACGAAATGTATGGATTTCATTTATCTTCTTTTCAAGTGGGGAACGCAAAAGTATTCTGACTGTTCTTTTCTTTTCTATCATTTTATATCTTCTTCTCCTTTTTACTTTTAATCAAAAACTCAAAAGCGAATCCTAATATTCAGCTCAATTTGTTGGAAAGCTAGTTTAAATTTTTCGAGTAAAAAAGTGTAATCAAGTTTAACAAGTGAAATGAGCTAACAATAAGGAATCAACTATCCACACTTTACGTCGGGTTAGGATTTTATTTAACTATGGTAATATTTTAAACCACTTATTAAATACAACCATACACATTTTTATCTCATATTGAACTCCCAATCTTTTCATTAAACGCTTCTCACACAACACATATATATTGTCAGACAAAAGGCCCTTTAATTCATATATGTATTTAATTAATAATATTATTCAATTTACTTCTCTTATGAAAAAAGAATTAAATTGTGTTTTTAATATGTATAAGTTAACATTAACTTATCTTTTTTGTTTATATTTCAGTATGTATAAATAAACACTAATTTATCCTTTTCATTTGTATTAATGATGTAATGACCATATATAACAGCTTAGCATATATAATTTCTGGTTGTACTTATATATCTAGAATGTTTAGTCGTTGTTATTGTCTAGATAGCAAAAAAATGTTATATCGAGATAGCGAAAATGTTATCTCACAATATATCACTAGGTATAGCACGTTAAAAAATGACTTTTTATTAAAATAGCGGTGAAATAAAATATGTTATTTGAGAGATTAAGAAGTATATATTATGATGTTTGTTTTAGCGATTTAGGACTTTTTTATTTGATTGACATATATCGTTTAGAAATTTGTTTATGTGCATGTTTCAAGCATGATATTATTAGTGTTTCAAAGATTGCTTTGGTATTTGAATCATAGTTTACATGTATCGGCAGTAACGTCCATGTAAAAATCATCATATCCTGAGAATTTTGAAAAAGTAGAATATCATGAAAACTTGATAAATTAAATATATCATGAAATCTTGTTCAATTTCTCATGAGAGGAAGTCAATTTTTCTTGATATTAGTTGGCAAATTGAATATAAGGAGTAATTCAAAGATACTTTTAACTAGTTTTGAAATCTGTTATTGACAAACAATTAATTCAAAATATTTGACATAACTAAAAAATGATATATGGCATTTAAGAGACAAAAGCAACTAAATGATACACCTAGTAATTTTCAGTTACATGTAATTAATTCAATAGCAATACAATTATCGGGTTAATAACTGAATCAAATTAACCAAACAATAATCATGTTAACCTGTGAATACAAGTAACCAGAGGTCAGTAAAAGAAATACTATAACTAATCTAAGAGTTAAACTCTCAAGCACTCAAACTTCAACCACACTAACTGATGATACAATCGGGAAAATGAATGAACTACAAATGGTGTCTGGTATTTAAAGGATTTTATTATGTATGTCCCCTTTGAACCGACATGCACATTCTTTGTGAATAAATCCTTCCATAGGTAGAGATGTTTCATTGGTTTCGGTTAGTTTAGGTTATTTGAAACAGGTTGTTCGGGTTTGAGAAATTTTAAAGCAATTTGAAAACATACTTAAGTTTTCGAATTCAAACTCGTAAAACTGATTCAAATAACCCGAATTCTTTTAATTTTAGAGGATTATATCAACAATTCAATAGAAGGTAAGCTACTACGTTACCAAGGTAAATAACGAAGTCAGAGAATCAAACTCTAATAAATTGATACTTCGTATAATTACTTTAATGTTATTTCATGAAGAATAACTTGTTTTTTTCCGTTTAAGAACACTTATTTTTTTGGTGCCAAGTTAGTACTTTTAGATTTTAGGCTGTACTTATACGTTGCGGTTTAAATCTAATCTCCGGTGGATCACCAGCGGTCCAAATACATTCACAATTCCGTTCACAAAATTCAAATGAAACTCCGTCATTTTCACAACCTCCACCACTTTTATCTTTTCAATAATTCATTCAGTATCCATTTATTCTCCACTCTTCCGCAACCCAAATGGAACTCAACACAAACCAATCTATTCATCACAAACCCAACTTTATTATCAATAGAATCATGCAATTCGATGTCCCAATTAAAACAAATTCAAGCTCAAATGACCCGAACCGGTCTCATTTTTCATGTTTTCCCAGTAAGCCGAATCCTAACTTTTTGTGCTTTATCACACACTGGAAACTTAACCCACGCTCAACTTCTTTTCAACCAGTTTCCTAACCCCAATGTTTACATGTGGAATGTTATGATTAGAGGCTACTTAAAATCACATTTTTATTCAACTGGGTTTTGTTTGTTTCGTTTGATGGTTCGTAAATGCGTTGAAATGGATAGGAGGAGTTATGTGTTCGGATTGAAAGCCTGTGAGCGGTTAGTGGTTGGAGAACTTGTGCATAGTTTGGTTTTGAAAGTGGGGTTCGGGTACGATTTAGTTGTGCGAAACGGGTTGGTTCATTTTTACGGTGAGAGTGGGCGGGTGGAGTCCGCGCGCAAGGTGTTTGATGAAATGTGTGAGCGAGATGTTGTTTCTTGGAGCAGTTTGATTAATGGGTGTGTGAAAAATGGGATGGCTGATGAGGCATTGCGAGTTTTTGAGAGGATGAAAAGTAGTGGGGTTGAGGCGAATGAGGTTACGATGATAGCGGTGTTTTCTGCTTGTTCTCAGAAAGGGGATTTGGAGTTGGGGAAATCGACTCATGAGTATGTTAAAAAGATGAATTTGAATACGAGTTTGAATTTGATGAATTCGGTATTGGATATGTATGTTAAATGCGGTTCTTTGGTTACAGCTAAAGAGATTTTCGAGAGTATGAGTGATAAGGATGTTTTCTCGTGGACGAGTATGATTAATGGGTACGCTAAAAATGGGGAGTTGATTATGGCGAAGCAGATGTTTGATGAAATGCCTGAGAGAAATATTGTATCATGGAATGCTATGATTTCGGGTTATTCGCAAAATAATAAACCAAAGGAAGCTTTAGAGCTCTTTAACGACATGGAAAATGAAGGTTTGGTTCCTATAGAGAGCACTTTAGTATGTGTACTTTCGGCTTGTGCTCAATCGGGTTGCTTAGATTTAGGCCAATGGATATATATTTATTACGTAAAGCAAAACCGCATTCAACTTAGCGTGACACTAGGAAATGCGTTTATTGATATGTATGCTAAATGTGGGAACATTGATGCAGCCGTAGAGCTTTTTAATGAAATGGAAGTCAAAGATATAGTATCCTGGAACTCGATGATTGTTGGTTTTGCTTCTCATGGGCATGCAATAAAGGCCCTTAATCTTTTCGAACAAATGAAGTTGAAGGGATACAAACCTGATGAGATTACGTTCGTTGGTGTACTATCTGCATGTAGTCATGGAGGTTTACTCGCTCAAGGAAGAAGTTATTTCAAAGAAATGGAGAAAGAAAATGGATTAAAACCAACATTAGAGCATTATGCGTGCATGATTGATTTACTAGGAAGAATTGGGCGACTTGAAGAAGCTTATGGATTGATAAAAGAAATGCCAATGGAACCTGATAAAGCTGTTTGGGGAGCGATTCTTAATGCGTGTAGGATGCACGGTAATTTTGAGCTAGGTAAAGTTGCTACTGAGAAACTACTAAACTTGGATCCAAATGATAGTGGTGTTTATGTGCTTATGGAAAGTTTATGCGCTACTAGACGTAAATGGGATGAGGTTAAAATGGTTAGAAGTATGATGAGAGGGAGTGGTGTTAAGAAAACTCCGGGCCGTAGTTGTATAGAAGTTGAGGGTGAGTTTCATGAGTTCTTGGTTGCTGATAAATCTCACCCTAAATCGGAAAATATATATGAAGTTTTGGGTGAAATAATATTGTTGTCAAAGTTGGAAGATTTATCAGATGCTAACTTTTTATGCATTGCTGAGGATAATGTACAGAAAAGCATGTTGACTTAGTTCTATTGACTAGTGCATTTCTATAGAGATCAAAGTATCAAACGTACAGAATTGCTTCGCTAACACAAGTGTGTAAATATATCTTGCTGCTGAGGTAGTCTTTTTTCTGAACCCCAGCGGAGAGTACGTGTTGCCACAGCAAGCGAAAAGGAAAGAAAGAAGCGATCACAAATTCAAAGCACGTATCAAATATTTTGTTCATAACCAAGTTGAAACATTGACTTAGAGCCATTCAGGCTTTTGATACGTTCAGCACTAAAGCATATTATTTTATAAAATCGTCATAGGTTTCGATGCTAGTGTCAAGATCAGATGCAAGCGTATAACGAAACTTAACTTTGAATTTAAAAATAAGTGAACTAGTCTTCAATCTTGTTATCGATGCTAGTGTCAAGATCAGACGCAAGTCATTTGAATGGGTTTACAAGTACGAAGCACACAGATGATCATAGTTGGTTCTATCAAAGCTAATTGTATCGTTTTGTATAATTGAAAGTAAACTTTTGGGTCATTTGAGTTATATCTTGATTCAAATTTTATTGATTAATTGATGCAGGATCTTTCAAGTGTATGATGTGACATTGCTCCTGAGTTCAAACCGATTAAATATTATACATTTGACATGTGGGTACGTTTTTCGCGAACTCTTATCAGTTCCCATTGGAACATATGATGATTGAAGACATGAAGCTTTAGCTGCTAGAAATATGTTGTCACATGGCCTTGACTATTTACAGTTCA
Source organism: Logfia minima (assembly GCA_963921325.1). Taxonomy (NCBI): domain Eukaryota; kingdom Viridiplantae; phylum Streptophyta; class Magnoliopsida; order Asterales; family Asteraceae; genus Logfia; species Logfia minima. The sequence goes on along the minus strand of OY992764.1, from coordinate 6,479,776 downwards.
TGTGATTGCGTTCTAAAATAGCTGTTTTCTTAAAGTAAATTAACAAAATATCAATATTTTTATTTAATTAATTATTTTTTTTTATAATGTTACTTAATTTAAGCAAATTTATCATCAATTAACCCTTGAAATGCCAATACAAATTCTTACTGGCACATTTACTATAAAATAGCTGTTTTATTTTTCCTCCGAATTATTGTCAAACAGAACGAATTGTAATTTTTTATTCTAGTAAATGATTGCATATTTTCAATACTTACTGTTTTTACATCCCCTATTTTCTGTATGTTGTATAAATTAGATTTGAATTATTATTTGCTGCCTCTAATATTTTACACAACCACCTACCATGTTGCTATGTATATAAGATGCACATTGACATTACTTTTGCATAACACACATTGTTTATTCGTAACATTATTTTACAATCTTAAAGTGAAGATTGCAAGGCTTTTGAAGCAAAATAAATAAATAAATAAATAAAAATAAAATCGTCATAGGTTTCGTTCTTTATACTTCGTAAAGGTACACGCAACCGTATAACGAAACTTAACTCTTTGTTGGAAGTAGGCATTTTTCGTGTAATGTTTTCATTTGGTAATGTTTCTTTCGTCTATACCTCCAATCGTTGATATATGTAAATATTACTATTACTATACCCATACTCATACTCAATAAATACAATAGAAACATATAAAGTTATTAACCTATTGTGTTTGATTGTGACACCGACAAAAATGAAAAGGGAAAGATAATTTAAAGAACTGAAAATTGAAATAGTATCACTTCATACAAGAGTACTTGTAAATTACTGTTAACAATAAAACAAAATTTACCTACTTGACGGGCAATAATGAATCTGAATTCTATTTTATCATAAGGTGGCTTCACTTAGAGTTCTTGCGAAAAAGAAAACCACTTGAAAATAATGACCATAAGTCAATGCGTATTGTTATTCTTAAATTAAACATATTAGTAACGTATGGATCATTTCATATAGATATTGTCGGAGAAATTATCATGAGAGGTTCGGTAAGATGCATTGATCCTTCTGATGCATATCAAATGGGTTTAATTCAGTAAGTTTTGCAGAAATTACTCAATCGAACTTATTTGATATACATCCTAAGGATATATGTATCTTATGAGACCTTTCATGACGATTTTTCCAATGACATTTAAAACAAAGTGATTTATACTTTAATTTTAATTTATATATGTTTAACAAAAACAAAGATACGACTGAAATAAATCTTTTTGATTTATTGGTCATCTGTTTCGAATGGTTTTATCTCGCAAATTCTGCCATCACCCATCAAGGGAGTAAATTTCTGTATGCTTGTTAATAATCATTTCCAAGTCGTCTCTTATGAAATGATGCCTTTTCATTTCCAGTTCTCTAATTTATCTTGTCGCTTTTGTTTTTTGTCGGTTCCATCAATTGGGTATGTCAAACACAATAAGTTATTAGTAAACTTTTGTGGTATCATATTGGAGGTAGAATAAATTTATGTATCTCAAGGATTGGGGGTCTAGCAACAGCAACTTTACAATTGCCAGATCACCGTGAGTTTTTTTTAGTCAATTTTGAGGTTTTGGGTCAAGTGCAATTTGTTTGTATGGCTGGCCGGCTGGGCACTATATTCATACATAAATGGCGAGATATCAATTACAAACTATGTTGTAAATAGTAGATTTGTCAACCCCAAGTCCCATAACGGTATATATGATTCATAACGGATCATTATTGGACTTATGGTTGACAAACATCTAATATATATAATATATATATGGCATTGATGTATTGCTGATTTTCAGTCATATGATGTCAGTTATGACTGATTTTAGGTTAAGGATGATTTTGAAATGGATATTTCGGAAATTCTTAAGGCAACATGTGAAAAGATAAAAAGTGGTTTGGTAGTACTTAAAATTTTTATACATTTTCATCTGGCATATTATTCCTACAATTTAAGTAAAAAACTTGCTGAAAGAATCAATAAATACATAATTATATCCCTATACGAGAAAAGAAATTCAAATTGTGGGCCCCATATACATGACATACGGAATTTTTCCAAGGGATTATTTTCATGAACCAGTTTTTCTAAGAGATTGTAATTAAAAATTTAAAAGCATCCACGGGATTATTTTCTTGAACTGATCTTCAAACATGTATACCGATGATAGTCAGTTCTATTAAAGCTTACTTGTATGGTTTCGTCAAGTTCATTGAAATAAAATATTCCTACAAGTAAGGTACGTGATCTTTAATGTGATAAATAACATATCAATCATGTTAAATATGTTTATGTTGACATATATGTAAATCAAAGTATATGAATAGATCTTGACTGCTCACATAAAACTTCTAAGATAATCTGCATATCAGTAGCAAGCTGATACGTTGTGTTTTCTGCAGTAAATTCGTGAACTAGACCATTGATCTCAATCCAACTACACCCAGGCTGTTTCTTAATATTCTGACTTCTCATCATCTTTCGTAACTTTAGTGCATCTTCCCACTTGTTAGTTAACCGATACACGTTCCAAAGAAGTACATGCACTCCATCATCATAAGGTTCTAACTCAAGTACTTTCTTTGCTGCTACTTCAGCTAATTCTAACTCTCTCTTTATCATACAAGCACTTAAAACCGACCTCCAAATAACAGCATCGGGTTTCAAAGGCATATTTTTTATCAACTCCATCGCTTCATCTACATGACCCGCCCTGCAAAAAAGATCCACCATACAACCATAGTGTTTGATATTTGGTTTAATACCATATAAAACCATTTTTTCAAATAAAACTCTCCCTTCTTTAATCAGTCCTCCATGACCACAAGCTGATAAAACGGACAAAAAAGTAACATCATTTGGAATCAACCCACTTGACACCATATCGCCAAACACTTTAACTGTCGATCTACCTTCACCGTGCAATGCCAAGCCTGATATCAAACTCGTCCAAGAAAAAACGTCTTTCTGAGGCATTTCGCTAAACACTTTTCTCGCTAATTCAACACTTCCCCCTTTACAGTACATATCAATCAACGCATTATTCACCGAAACGTCACCAACAATATCAGCTAACTTATTAACATACCCATGTAATGATCCACCAAAATCAAGTGCACCAATATCCGCACAACCAGAAAGAACCGCAACAATCGTGATAGAACTAGGAGGATTACAATTACCCTCACCCCCTTCATTTCTCATCTCCCGAAACAACTTCAACCCACGTATAACATCCTTAAACCGAACATATCCCACAATCATTGCCGTCCAAGAAATAATGTTTCGTTCAGGCATTTCATCAAACACTTGTCCAGCACTTTCAATATCACCACACATAACATACCCATTAACCAAACTAGTCCAAGAAGCAACATCCTTCACAACCATAACCTCAAACACTCTTTTAGCCATCTCAACCCGCCCGTTTCGCCCGTACAAATCGATCAACGCATTACAAACAATCGGCCCTTTTCCTTCCCCTTCACACTCACCCAACTCATATCTCAACACCATTCCATGAACAATTCTCCCAATTAGCAAATTCTTAGCCAACCCACAGGCCGAAATTGCTGCAACGATGCAATGTCCATCGGGTTTTAACCACGTTGAAACAATCATTTCGGAGAATATTTCGAGTGTTTTGTAAGGGTGTTGAGTTTGTAAGTAAATAGACATTAAACAAGTCCATGAAATTACGTCTGGGGTTTGGATTTGGTTGAATGTGTTGTGAGCTTTTGTTGGATTGTTGAGTTTTTTGGCATATATGTTTAGGAGTTTGCATGCGAAATGTTGGTGAGTGGAAATGAGACCGAGTGTTATGGCGTGAGAATGGATTTGGGAGATTAGATTTTCGTTTCTGTTACATTTATCGAGTAACGATTTTAGAGATGATAAACGATTGTTCATAATAATCTAATAGTGATCGATGCTGGAGATATTGAAAACATGGAATGATTACGTAATCATTGCTTTAATCTTAGCAGAAATGAAAAGGCAATTTTGATTGTTTCTTATTTTTAGTGACAGTAGAGAGAGAAAAATCAGAGAAATTGAATGGATGAATTATCTATAAAAACGAAATAGATTTTATATATAGTTTCATATTGTTTTACTTTGCACCCTTCAACTTTAGTCTGATAAATTTTAGTTCCTCACAGTTTACTTCTTCACACTTCTGCCAAGTTTTCTATTTTTCTCTTATACAAATAGTCCTTTGTATCTACAAATAGACAACCCAAAGTAGATGCTTTACGATACGCTAATGTTCAAGTAAAGATCAATAATATCTATCTATATTTTTAACATTATGGGCTCATGTAAGTTGTTACCCTCTCAAGATTGTTCGATTACCAACCCCTTGTGTTACTATTATTAGAGGTGAGTATGAGGTGGATATGGATCAAAAACACTTCATAACCAATATTTTGGTCAATTGAAATTTCTTAACCATTTGATTCGATTAATAAATGAATTGTTTAATTCGGTTAATCTGGTTAACATCCGAATATAATACGGTTAATTCGGTTAACAACTTATGACCTACAATCGTTTTGCGAAACACCATATACTCTTTTTGAGATAGTCAACAAAAGTATAAACAACAACTTTGTTTTAATATATAAATTTACATATATTAAATAAACTTCTTACAAGTAATTAAAGAAATATAAACTACTAAGAGATTTCAACGACTATACAATGACTTCCTCACCATCACAATCAATTAAAAAGATAAATATATAAACATCAAAATATGCTATGTTTTTCATAATTTCATATCACGCACATATGAAATATATACATATATCAAATGGTGGAAAATATATTGATATACAATGAAACTCTCAATGCATACACAATAATACACTCATATATCTCTTGTCATCTACTATTGTGAAACATCAAACAATAATGAAACCGCTTGCATCCTTTAACTCATGATTTTAGAAACCAAACTAAGTTACTAAGGAATCAGTTAACGACACCAACGACGTCAATTTAACGTTGTCAGAGTATTTTCAAGAAGCTGATTTCGGTGGTGGAAATTAACGAAATTCGCACGGTTGATGGAAAACGACCAAACGAGCAAGACTCATGTTTTGCCATGACCTGTCATTTTTCGGCCATTTGAAATCGTTTAGGGGTCGAAAATGATTTTTTTCTATTTTATAAGTTTTATTTTGAATTTTCGGATTTGTTTTCCTTTCTTGTATTTGCTTGGACTTCTTTCCTTTTGTGGTTAGACATATAATTAGTGTTTAGGGTTTCATAAACTCAGTTTTTGGATTATTATTTACAGCTAATAAATAATCCGCATATTGGGCGTTCGATTACATGTTCTTGATTATTTCGTTTGTTGTTTAGCCATCGATCCTACATTAGGTGTCAGATGCGATTTGTGGGGCATTGTCTGGCAGAGGCAAATAGGAAGGAGGGAGAGAGACGCTGATGGTGTCGACAACCGCGTCTTGCTCGTGAGAATGAGACATATGAATAGATGCCTACGGGGTTAAATTTAGACCTTGTGTCACAGAGTTACAAGGGTACATTGGTAATTTCTAATATTTTTTTTCTACTTTTTAAGGTTAAATGGAAACCTAGATTACGGTGGATCTCTTGTTGGAATATTAGAAAATTTGAAAGTAAATTATTATAAAGCTTTTAACAAACATACAAATGTGACTGATGTTATCGACCCTTGTTTTGTTTAAATAGTTTGATAACAATATAAAATTTAATTTTAATTTTAACTTTTATCTAGATAGGGTTATCAAATGAAATTAACTATAACTCGTGGTATTCATTCATACTATCTATACAACGATTAATCATTAACATTGATATTTCTTTATCGATTTTAAACATTTTGTTCGTCGTATAGTGAATACCTTTGTTAGTAATAATAAAATATGTCGCGTTAGTAATAATAAAATATGTCGCGTTATTTTATCTAATCTAGTTGATGATTACTTAATATTATTATTTTTTCAATTTCAAACTATGGCTTAGACGTAACTATTAATATTGTGATCTTTTAGCTACTAAAAATCATGTCTCAAAATTAAACAGAAATTAAAAACCTGATTGTTACAAGTTTTTACAACTACGAGTATCTTAACAACATATAAATTATCTCCATCTATTTTCTTTAAAATTAGACTTAACACAATTAATGTCTAAATTACTTTTAAAAATTATTAATTACTTTTCAAATGAACTACTAATTTATAAATTGCAACCCTTAAGTTTTAAACTTTACATATTCTTAAATTAAACTTTTAACAATATAATATAAACAATAAAATCTATAAATGTCAAACTAACCATTTGTTCCCGTAGCTAGTGCCCAATTTTACTAACGGAACAAACAAAATTTGGTAAAAGAGTCAAACATAATTCGTTCTCGATCTCTCCGTTTTCACCCTTCAAAATTTGAAAAACAAAAGCAAAACCAAACGAAAATCATCTCCTTGTTTCTCTCTTCAAAATTATCGGATCATATTTATATCCTCCATCTTTTCCAAAATCACATAAGCATTTTTTATTCTTTAATTTTTGTTGCGTTTTGGATTACAAATCCAAAATCACTAAAATTTAAAATGAGTACAGGAGAGCTTCTCAATGTCGAACCTTTAGAACTCAAATTCCCTTGTAAGTTTCCGATCTCAATCACCGATCTAGAATATGTATATGTATATGGATAAATTTAATGGCATTGTGTTTATAGTAATTTAATTGTTTTCATTCTGTTGATGATTAGTTGAATTGAAGAAACAGATCTCTTGCTCGCTTCAATTATTGAATAAAACCGAGAATCATGTAGCTTTCAAGGTAATATTTTTGTTCATTTTTAGGTTATGATGATTGAAATTAGGGATTTTGATTTGTTTTGTTGAAATTGGAATAGGAACTTGATACATTGTGTTGTATGGTTGATGGAATTTGAAAGTTGGGCGTTTGTGATTGTGATCGCGATCTGAAATTTTAGAAATTGATTTTTATTTTTATTTTGTTTGAAAATTTATGGGAATGGAAAAAATTTCAGGTGAAAACGACGAACCCGAAGAAGTATTGTGTTCGTCCAAATACTGGTGTTGTTTTGCCTCGATCAACATGTGATGTTATAGGTACATTGTCCCATAGCGTTTTGTTATTAAATTGCTTGCATTGTTGTTGAGGAACTTTTATTTGAATCAGAATGTGATCTGGTATTTCAAATTATCGAGAGTTTGAATGGCTTTTACGATGAAATCAAAAATTTTAAAATTGAGGGGCAAATTGATTGAATAGGTGTCTGATGTTTAAGAATGAACAATGTCGGATCAGTAGTAACTTTTCGTGAAATTGGCATTTAAGGCATTGTGTTTGGTATCTTGCTGCATACAGCATTGTTTTATTTATTTATTTATTTTTTCATGCTTCTGCAAGAATGAGAACGAATTTTGGAAATGGAAATGTAACTAGAAAACAGCCATTGTACTTGAGTTTGGTCCTAAATTGCTAAGTTTAAAGACATACAGTATTGCAACAATGTTAAAGTGTTGAACAAATTTTTGAAATGGAAATACAGAATAGGGACTGTACTTACCAATGTTTGTCCTCAAAGACTCGTTCATGATATATTCTTTTTCTTTTTTGCATTTTAATAGAATGTTTGTTTGTTTGCAATGAAAGAACATGCATGATGGATTTCGGTGGAGGTTTACGCACTTGTAACTTTTAGACGGTATTAGGAAGTGTTTATGAGAATAGTTTGAACACAGAATATTGATTTTCAGATCTTATGTTTATTTAAAGCAGAGGTAGTAACTTTTGTGTAAACCATATGAAATTATATGCCATTTACATACTTTATACCAGTTTTAACAAGTACTATACTATATATTACTATTAGGGTGATTTATTCTAGAATTTTTAATTCAATTAAAAGGCACAGATTCTGCATGTGTTGCATCTTTGTTAAATTTCTAGTTTTACTACAGTAACAATGCAAGCTCAGAAGGAAGCTCCTGCTGACATGCAATGCAAGGACAAGTTTCTGCTTCAAAGTGTCGTTGCAACCGCAGGAGTAGCCCCCAAGGACATCACCCCGGAAATGGTAATAACATGCTCCAATATATCTAGAGGTGGCAATATGGGCAGATTGGGTAATGGGTCACATGGGTAATCTTAGTAAGGGTAGCCGACCCGTCTAACATTACTCTAATTTGTTAAGTGAAAGTCCATGTTTACTAAAAGCTACACTAAATTTTATGTACAAAATGAGGTGGCTTACAAGTTGGACCATTGGGTTAAATTAAAGAAAGCTCTCTCTTTATGTGTACGGCTCACATTATATGCCACACTATTTTGTGATGATAGTTTAGTATTTTTTTTAGTGCAGCATTCCTCATTTGTTAACAATAATAGATAGATTTAGCAGATCTGAAGCATTTAAAACAATTTGGGTGGCTAAGCTCTAGATATTACTTGCTTGACCCATATAAGATAAAATAAAAACAAAAATTGACCCTTTTTGGCAATTGGGTCAACATTGCCACCTCTATGTCGTAGCTTAATACAAGCACTTTTTTGATACCTTTTTATCACTTAAAGATCGTTACTTTCTGATACCATGAATTTACAGTTCAGTAAGCAGCCAGGACGTGTTGTGGAAGAGTGCAAATTGAGAGTGATATATCTTCCTCCACCCCAACCACCCTCACCAGTTCTAGAGGAACCTGATGAAGGGGCTTCACCAAAGGTTTCCTTTGATAGTGGGAATCTGAATGGAACTGAGGTTACTTTTTATCCATGAAATGTTCCAATTTTTAATTATGTTCATTGCCTTGGTCAGTTAATTATATACTGCTTCTTGTTGACACTTTCAGGTTTTAAGACAGTATGTGGATTCTGATGATAAATCCTCAGAGGTGAGTTGGCATTTATGTGTTATTTGTTTATTATATAAATTTTCTGAAATTCAGACATAATATTAAATGTTATATACTTACGTTGATGCAACATTTTTATGTGGAATCTCAATATTATCAGAATATATTCATTATCGTTGAACGTAACTATCATTCTTAAATCTACCACCAGAACAATTACTGTCGCATCTTCAATTTTGTGTAATTTCAATTCGTATGACATCAAAAGACAAACGTGGACTTGAATTGATTGTGTAATGTATATACCTTTGTTTTGGCTGCCTTTACGTGACATGCATCGGATTTACATTAATCTAACATCATATTACACTGTCATGAATTGATGAGTGCCCTCGTGAATGTGTTGCTTTTCAAAAGTCTCGACATATGTGTTTTCCTTTCTTATCAGTAATAACTCTAAGAAGATAAGAGATCCCATTTTCATCACTATGCATTTGCAGGCAAGATCTCTCATTTCAAAGTTGGTCGAGGAGAAGAATGCTGCTCTTCAACAATGCAGCAAAATTCGACAAGAAATGGTGAGACATGATGTATCCCGTATACTTCCTCTGTTTTTCAAGCTTTTTAAGCCTTTTATAGTGGTTTTAAAATGGGTCAATTGTGTAACTAGTCACACTGGGTTCTGGTCAAAATGGGTTTTTTATGAGACGGGTTTGGTTGATCCGTTAAGGCGTCAACACATTTGTCGTCCAGCTTACTCTAATTTCATAAATAAGTAATGTACTATATAAGATCACAAAACTATATTTTTCAAAATAATATAAAGTTGTTTAGAATTAGGCTGACTTTTGACCCATTTGATCCATTTCGGTTGTAGCCAAAGTTAAAATTAATACATAATTGACCTGTTGGAGATAAAGTAGAACCCATACTGACTCATATTTAGATAGCTGCATTGAAATTGCACCACCTCTACTATATTTCATTTTGTGATTTTGTTCATCTTCCTGTTCGAAGGTCTTATTATGGTCATGTTCTAGACTTCTGATGGACTAATCTTTCCTTTCTGAAGAACATCACTCCTTAGTGAATCTTAATGTATAATATCAAAACGGATTTTATCTTCCCCAAGTTTTTCATCGTTTTTTCTCTTCTACTTGGTACAATGTTTAGGAAATTTTGACACGTGGAAGCAACAAAAGTCAAGGGGGTGGTGTTTCGATCATCGTTGTTATCGCTATTGGCTTGATTGGGCTACTTTTGGGGTACCTGATGAAAAACTGAGCCTCAAATTCCATGATCTTGATGTAGAAAAGAGAAGAAATTCATGATCTTGATGTTCTACAATTATTTACCCTTGACATAGTCTTGTGGGGTTAGAAGAGAACCTTTATGTAGGTAGCTTTGTTTGATATTATTTCTATTCCCATTTATATTTTGTAACCAATTTTTTAAATTCATTTAATCATTTTTTTTCCAAGTAAGACCACGGTAGGCCTTTTTTGCAGCAAAATGTGCACAAGACCAGATTTTAATTAGGGAATACGGTGTGCTGCTAGTTGCATTTAACTTAGGTGCAACTATGTGTAAAACATGGTGATAATGTGTACATGTATAAAGTTGCAGGCTATAAAATGTAAAAGACCATATCTTTTAATTCAAGTATACATGTTTAAGAAATGTAAATACAAAATGATTCTTTTAACCATAGTTTAGTTAATAGAACTTTTTACTATGTTTTAAGAATAGATATGTCTCAAGTTCAACTGTAAATATTTGTATATCTTTCGACGTATTACAAGGAATACATCAATGGATGAAAACTTTGACCGTCTTAAATATGACTTCAAGAGTTATCTAAATGAACACATTACATGTATGTCGATCTCTTGTGTACTTCAACATATGAAACGCATAAAGAAGTATGTCTAAAAACTACTTTAGTGACATCACTTTACTGAAAATCACAGAGGTTTTTCATTTTGTGATGTTTCTAAAAGATTGCACCTCTTAATTCTTTAACATAAGCTTAGGTAAGATATCAATTATGGTTAATTATTCATATAATGACTTTATTTCATATACTTTTTAAATCTGGCATGACTATGTGATGGGGTTCATGACAAGTTGTTTGTACCTTATGTTGTCTACATTGGAATACTAATGTTTGACATCAGGGAATGATGACATTAACAGCAACTGCAAGGAAGTTTCCTAAATTAAGAATCAAGGCCCACACAATCTAACTTCACATTTTGTATGAATTAAATTCTTAAATTTTAAATCACATAAATTAAAACATAGTGATAAAAGTAAATGGATAACTGTAAATATTCCTTTTTATATTAGACAAAAACCAAAGTTTGTGATTTTATTATAAATCTATATCTATATCTATATTGAGGTTCTATTATCTACAAAAACCTTCAAGGGGAATATATATCTCAACTACCAACTCTTCCTTCTTTTAATAGGTCATTTAAAACACAAACAAGTACATGCACTCTATTCAACACAAATCTATCAACTAATACTCAACATTATTCCATTTTCCAGAACTGAACAATGCCTTTGCACTTTATGGTTTTAGCAAAGGTGAATCTACTTGGGCTTTCACAGTTTCACACTTCTACTGCTACTCCAATTCTTGCCACCTTAATTTGGCCATACTGTTTAAAAGTACTACTCACTTTGAGACCTATAAAAGACATTATTGAAAGTATTGTGCACGATTCCAATCTTTTTGTCTTTCAGTTGGGCCGCATAATCACTTCTGAGGCTGCGAGTGGAAGAAGATTTGAACGAATTGTTCGGTTAGCTCAGGAAAGGATTGTTAACGCCCAACAATCAATAGCTCGTGTGACCGAGGATGATACCTTTCATACTCTTTCAATGGTCGCCCTTTAAGGTATTGCTTCATATACAAAATATGTATTGACGGAGTTATATTATATTTCAAAATGAGTTCATAATCATATTCTTCAATATTTGTATATTAAGTAAGCATGTTCATAACAACAAATATACTAAAGAACACTAAAACATTAACAAATATTATCATTGGGTTATGCTAAATACACATTGGTTCTCTCCTATATAATGGGAGAAATGCAACACTCACAAAATTTTTACAAAGAAAACTATGCTGTATACATCTTGACTAATTAAACTGTTTTGTTTCAAATGGTAGAACAGTTAACACAAAAATTAACCGCTATGGTGTCTGTTAAATTTATGATCATAATTTTGAAAATGTTGCTAATTAAGTATTTTTTTCCCTTTCGATAATGACTTTTCACAAGAGCATAATTGATTTAATGTAACTAACTTTTAATGATATATCTCGAATATTTTAAATGGTACATTTGATTTCTTGATTTGATCATACTGATGCTATCGTGTACGTATGGAACCTTGAATTAAATCTAGATGTGACCAAACTGTGAGGGCAAAATGATGCAACACACAAATTTATTATTATTATTATTATTATTATTATTATTATTATTATTATTATTATTATTATTATTATTATTAACTCCTGTTTAAACTTTTCTTTTTGTTGGTGCAATATACAACTCTAAATGCACACAGAGCAAAACTTTTAATTGAAGTATACTCGTCTCTAATCAAACTATTTTTGGCACAGGAGCGAGTCTGAATTATTTCATTGATCAGATTAAAGGAGCATGGATCTATAACGAACATTGTGCGATCGTTCCTGTGCGAGTTATTGGAGTAGACTTTTGTATGAATCTAATTTAGATGTTTGTATAGCATATAGAATTTTACTTTGACGTGTTCTTATTCTTTGTTATGATGAATACATTCGTGTTGGTTTAAGAAAAACAAAAAGAAATCAAGGCATACACTTAATAATGAACAAATTAGTTATCATATATCCAAGCAGATATTTCATTTTTTGTAAATAAGACAGTAACTTAATTATAACCAATTTAGTTGGTTTTCCTAAAAATTCCTTCTTAAGAGACAAACAAGTATCCTGTCCGTTCAAAATAAGTGTTTACCTTTATATTTTAGTTAATAAGTGTCCATTTTCAAAAGTAATATACTAACTTCATCAATTTATATATAATTTACTTTTTAACAAAACTGATTCATAGAATACTATATAAAAAGTAAGGGTAAAACTATCATTTTTTCTTACACAATTTATTGATTATACATTTTCTTAAACTTTGTATAACCTATTTGTGGATACTTATTATAGAACGGTAGAACCTTGTATATATTTTCACGATTTGTGAGAATTATTATTAAATTAAAAAATGTATCTTTGTCGTCAGTCTTAAATTAATCGTTTATAAAAATGTGTAGGTCACACTTATAAAAATACGTACACAAATATTTGGTGTACTGTAGGATAATATATATTATGAGGCATGTAGCCACTGTGAGCTGGCCAGATGTATTTTGTTTTTGTCGAAGTTTGATGTCTCATATTCTATGACAATATTGTCACCATGCAAAACTATAAAACTTTGAAATTCAATAAGATTGCCATAAGAACCTTCCATGCAGCTTCCAACGGGACCTACAATTCAAAAGCTCGCAAACAAAACTCATTAATTAATTCTGTATACACTAACGTTACGCAAACTTGCATAATTTAACTGATATAACTTTTTGATCAAGATCAAAGATAAAGTAAGTGAGATAAAAAAACATAAAGAAAAATTATCCATAATACTAACACTAAGTAAATTTGCGTAATGTTAGCCGGGAAGGTCTTGTCGAGGAGACCATTTATGTAGATGTAAGATAGTGCTCAAACTGTACATAATTTCTTCATTTTAACCTTAACATTACATAACTCACGTACACTATGTTAACATTAAGGATGTTGTCACCTAAGACTCTAAGAGTCTAAGACTGACTTTGTAATGATTTAATGTGCTCAAACAATATAAGTTTGTTGGGCTGCCAAGCCCAAGATATTATGGGCTTTAAACTTGTCTTTTGTACCTGATCATGTTAAATACTCCGCGGTTAGATACTTGGATCCTTTCAACGGTGTTATTAATTTATTATGTTCTCACCGTATGTTAATCAAGCTTTTGGAGCCTATCGGTTATTTTTGTAAACATCTGCATCGACCTGGAAGTACGTTTGATAACCAATAATAAAATTTGTAAGTTTCTTTGATCTATTTGACCTAAGCTTGACTTGATCACGGGTCTATAAGTTCAAGCTTAGTCATAGGTCGTCAAGCCGAACTCAAGTTTGGCTAGCTTGATCTCTTGTGGTTAGTTGCGTAATAATAACATAACATTAATACATTATTACGTGGATGGATATTTTGGCTTGGAATATGTCGGGCCAAAATATTTTTTGAATTGTTTTTCTTTCTTCACAAGGGTCATTGTGATGCAAAACTTAACTATAGTTTTAGGAATATGTAAGGGAATCAATCGCTCACTTGTTAAAATGAATTTTAACTTCTATTTTTTATTACAGTGATTTATTTAATCTAAAAAAAAAGGTATTTTATAATTCTTTTGATGTGAGAGAAGTTAATATAGTCCCTATATATGTACGGAGTATTACATCAAATTGATTTTATAAATTTTTGTCTCAATTTTGTTGTTCACCTTACTATTTTTGAGTCAAAACTGATATTTACTCACTTTATTTTAGAGTGTGTTTGACAAACAATTCTATTGAAACTTATGAGAGATTAAAATTATTCTATAAATTCAAATTTTTAATATTGTTTGGTAGATAACTTTGTGAGTTTGTTAAAAAAATAAGCTCTAGAAAAGAAATTATTTTAAGTGTCTTTTAAAATAAAATTATAATTTATATAAATTAAAATTACATAAAAAATCTCTTATATAATTATTTAGTATTTCTTTTTATCCTTCTATGTTGATTAATTTACACTTTTTAAGGATAAACGGTTACTATTAGAAAAAAGGCTCATGCAGTTTCAAATATAAGTTCCTTAGAAAGTTTCTAGTTTTTCAAAAGACATTAATATTTTCTCATCAATTTTAATAAATTTATCATGATAATATATTATTAGATAATACTCTAAACACAAATGATATATATTTTGGTGAATTTGTAGATTTTCTTCTTCAAAATACACCCCTTAAATTTAAAAATTTGTGCTGTCCCACAATATATTTGGGACGGTGGGAAAATGTGATACGCTGCACTCTTATAAAATTTATGGCGAAAGGACAAATTGCTGATGATTCATCGTCGGAGAAACGTAAACACGTCGGAGACGATGAGTCCGGTAACCGGAAAAAACTAAACCTCACTGACTTGTACAGTAAGCAATTTAGCTTTCTTTCTCTACGTATTTGACTACTTTTTTATTTTTATCAGTTTAGGGTATTAGGATTTATTAGGGCTTCTTTTATTTTATTTTCCATAATAAGTTTTTTGAAGCTTGTATCATATAGTAGTAATTCATGCAGGTTTTAGGTTTTCATCGATGACAATACACCTTCCCACTGTAATATTATGTTTCATTTGAACCAGCATTGTTTGATCGAGTTCAAATGTTTAGTAAAGTTTACTCCCTAGGGTTTTGTTAATCATAATACTTAGAAAGGGTTATAAATATTGATCCTCTAATCATAATTATCTATAGTTGTTAAAACGTGGTGAATGGTTTCGAGTTATATATTTCACCTTTCCGCTTGTTTTTTTTTACCACAATTGGTATAAATTAATACGGATTCGCTTTTGAGTGGTCTATGAAAGTAATTTTAATATAAGAGTTTCCTTAAAGGAAAAAATGTGGACACTTGTGTGACATATAACATCTATATTTTCCTTAGAAGAATAGTACCATTAATATTGTGTAAACAGATAACACGCTATTAAATGTTATAAAGGTTTGTATAATAAACAACGTAAGTTGCATAGTTTAAGCAATGAATTCAGGTATTTATATAAAGTGTGAAACTTTTCGTATTATATCTCTTTCAACTTGAATGATATCAAATTCCTAAATGCCAAATGCAATAACAAAGTCGGGCATTAGTGAAGGAAAAACTAACAGATAACCAAGGATCGGTCTTGAGAATTTTGTAGGGAGTCGAAATGGATTTTGGAGATATGCGGAAGAAATGTCAGGGAATCTGATTTCTATGTCTTCTATTGGCGAGTTTGAAGGAAACTGGAAACCGAATATTCTTAGTTCCATTACTATATTTTTAACCCATGCTGGCCTGCTGGCTATCATTTTACTACCCATATTTTGGTGGGAGTGATATACATTGCAAATGACTAGTAACAAACACTAAGAAATAAGAATAAACCTTATCTATGCACAAAACCGTATTGTCATTCATGGCACCTGGTCCCTCTACTGGTTTGTTTTCTGCAGGTTCTGTTTTTTTGCTGCTGGAGTGATTTCCTATACTTGATCAGTTTACTTGAATATATGTGTTTCAGTGTTTATTTCTTGACATATATTGATGCTTTTAGACTGTTTAGTGTGTCGAATTGTGTGTTGTTGATGAATTGAAGATTGCTGATTGATCGTTTAGTTCAACTTGTTATATTGGTTCTGCTGCTGCGAATAGATATTTGCAAATGAATATCTGATGCTACATTTGTTATGTGTTTATGGCTTTCGGTCTTCTTCTCTCCATGCAAAGCAATACATATTACTTTCATGTTTGAATTTTTATCATAATTTTTTTTTCATTTCGCAGATATATTCATTACGACCTTCGCCAGAAAGACCATCTCTCTGGAAGTCAAAGGCTCAGACACCATTGGAAACATCAAAGTCAAGCTCGAGACTAAGGCAGGTATCCCGTATGACGAGCAGGCGCTGATCTTTGAAGAATGGGTTCTTGAGGACATCGATACCCTTGACAGCTTTCTAATTAATAAGGACTCTACCCTTACGCTTCTGCGTAAATCAAGGACAAAGTTGAAGATATTCGTCGAGACCCGCAATGGAGCCGTCCACTCTCTGAAAGTCAAACCCTCAGACACCATTGGGAAGGTTAAAAACATGATCGCTGGTTTTTCCTCTGACGATTCAACGCTAGTGTTCAATGAAGTGATCCTCGTGGAAAGCGGTACCATTGCTGACTTCCACATCATCAATAACTCTACCCTCACACTTTTGCCTAAATCAGGAGGGTGGGTGAAATATTTGTCAAGATCTTGACCGGAGAGACTATATCTCTGACGGTCAAACCCACACACACAATCGGTAATGTGAAAGACAAAATCCAGTTTAAGGTAGATATTTTCCCTGACAAGCAGGTGCTGGTGTTCAACAAAATGGTTCTGGACGACAGTTGTACCCTTGTCGGCTTCCAAATCAACAGGGAATCTACCCTCAAACTTCTGCGTAAATCAACGGGATTTATGCAGATATACGTCCAGACCCTCACTGAAAAGACCATTGTGTTGGAAGTCAAACTGTCAGATACCATCAGCGACGTGAAAGCCAAGATCAGGGAGAAGGAAGGAATTCCCATACGCCTCCAGATACTGGTATATGGCTGTAAGGAGCTCCGGGACATGCTTACAGTTTCCGACTGCGACATCCAAAAAGAATCCACAGTCTTTCTTGGGGTCAAATTAAGATAATGACTTATCTTATAGTCCATGATCGATATGATACTTAAAAAAGGATGTCTGGTGTCTTTTGATGCAGCTATGTTTACTAACTATGTTAATGAAGGCTGTGTTGACTTATAGTGGTTATTCCCTTCCTTGCCCGGACTACTTAAATCAATTGTGAGTTATTTGTGGGTTTTTTTGGATCTCTGATACGTTAGGTTCCCCTAATGGTGAGAGAGAATCTCTCTCAAGCTAAGTAGAGAGTGCTTCTCAGGAGCACGATTGCATTGTTTATTTTACTGGGGTTATGGTTCCAAGCTATGAGTGAAGCTCCCAAAGAGGCGTTTTTTGTTCACTTTAGCTTATACCGGTTCGAATTTAATTCTTAAAAAGGAATGTATATAAGGAAATATAGTTTTTGAAATTATATCATTTTGTTTTATTCATTAACATAAATATATTAAAATGAATAATGAATACAAGGGGTCAATGAGATAAACTATAAAGATAAAGGTTAGGATTGACAACACTATAATAACAGGAGGATACAAAATTACAGTGGTATAATAATAGGATGGCTTAACATGAAAACTCAATAAAAGCATGTGATTAGGTTGTCTTCTCCTGCACTACAGACCTGCAACTCCCAATTTAGGATTTCTTACAATTGATACGAATATAAGCTTCCAATATAACACTAATAATAGATATTTGTAATCTAAAACACATATTATACATCATAATTCTCTTTTAAATGGATTAAATCGTCCAAAACTTAATTTTCATATAATATCAAATCTCAAAACTTGGACCATAGAAAATTAAAGACCTCGTGCGATCGAACACCAGTCACCCCCTCAAAACCAGGCCTTAAATGACTTACATATGATTTTAAAATTTTGGCGAAAAATGGCGGAATGAATAGTATTTTACCAATAAATCACATTGTTTTATTGTCTTGATTCGAGATGGTTTGCACCGATTCTACACCATTTTGGTATATTTGGTGTATACATGGCAGGCAGATGGTCTTAGTGCTATGGACCTAAGGTTAAGAGTGTAACCTTCTTGGTGGCTGGTTGCTAGAAAGGGTTAGCAATTGATCATATAATCATATTCTGATATTCATCCCTAGTGGTTAAAAAGCGGTGGATGATCTCAAGTTATATTTTTAACCATAGCTCCAGGCCCGAACGGCTATTATTATTAATACACTTAGTTATAACCCGTGAACCGAAGGTCATATCATGAGTAAGCTCGTCAAATGACAAGGCGTTTATTGAAACATTATCGTGATAGATCTCAACAAAAGTAATTTCAGCGAAGTTGAATTTGATTCTCTGTAAAAAGTGTGAAACATTCTAGATTATTTATCTATCAACTTGAACGAGATATCTAATAATCTTGTAAACTTAAACACGTGTTAAAAATGGAATAATGTATGTGGAATAATTTGTGTTTAGGAATGTGCACTGTTTGGATTTTTGTCATCTTATTTTTTTCTTGTGCAGACATATCTTCACCGGAAAGACCATTTTTCTGGAAGTCAAACGCTTAGACACTATCGGTGACGTCAAAGTCAAACGCTTAGATACATCCTGATGATCAGGTGCTGATCTTTAAAGAAAGGGTTCTTGATGACATCGATATCGTATCCAGCTACTCCATCGAGAAGGAATTCACCCTCACAGTTCTGTGTAAATCAAGGGGATTCATAATGATATTCGTTGACTACCACGCGCTTGAAATCAGACCCTCGGTTACTATTGCAAGCGTGAAAGCGAAGCTGCCTGGTTTTAAATCCAAGCATACATCCAAGCATACAGTGCTGATCTTCAACGAAATAGTCCGCGACGATAGCGCTAACTTTGCTGACTTCCACATCAGCAATAACTCCACCTTCAAATTAATGCTTAAATCAGAGGGGTTGATGACCATAGACGTCAAGAACATTGACGGGAAGATCATCAATCTGTCAGTCAAACCCACATACACCGTTGGCAAAGTGAAAGAGAGATTGTAGTCTTGGGTATGTATTCCCCCTGAAAAGCAGGCTCTGGTCTTCAACGATATGGTTCTCATGGACAGTGGCATCCTTGACGACTTCCAAATCAAAAGGGATCTACGCTCACACTTATGCTACAATTAGATGGATTGAGGCAGATCTCCGTCAAGACCCTCTGGAAATACTATTACTCTGGAAGTCAAACACTCGCACACCATTAGAGACGTGAAAGCCATGATAAGGGAGAAGAAAGGAATTCCCCAATGCCAGCAGAGGATCACCTTTAATGTAAGCAGCTCGAGGACGGACCTACCCTTGCTGACTACCTCATCCTCAAAGATTCCATTCTCCATCTTGTGCTTAGATTAAGGGGATAACAGCTGATCTACAAGTATGTTAATGAAAGCTGTGTTGACGTACATATACTTGTTATTCCTTTCCATTCCCCAACTACATAATTGTGATCAATTTGCTTATTTTTAGGAACACAGCTATGGGCTAAACATTTATTGAGTTAGTCGAACTAGTGTAAGTTGAATCTATATCGAGCACACAAAAAAGAGCTTTAGCGTATACCAGTTTGACTTTAATTATTATCTACGTATGTAACTAAGAAGAGAAATGTTGAACTTTATTTGAATTAAATGTGTGGTCATGTGAATTTCAGGTTGTTATTATGTTATCACCATACTAGTATCAAGCTTTTGTGGGTCATCGGTTTTTGTTGCAAATTTTTGTTTCAAGTTGAGCTCGAGTTTACATCATGAAAACTCTCAAGGCTGAGAATTCTGAAATTTTTTTCAAAAATGGTGCTACACTTCTAATTTGCTAAGAAGGCATGGATCAGTTCAAGTCAATCCAAATACAAAGTGAATGCAAGAATCATGTACTCATTTGATTTATTTTAACGTAATACATGATCTAAGAATATGCCAAATATATTGCTTTAGAAAGGGAGAGAACCATACATATCATAACATCAAACCCGCATGAATAAATTTAGAATTAAAAAGGATTTACTTGTTCATATATTGGTTGGGTGATACAAACGTCTCGATGTATCTCACTTCTTCAGGGATACCCGTGTTAACGAGGGTATACGAACATGTACCATTGCCTTTTCTATTTGTTTTCTCAAGATCTACTTTATAAAGAAAACTTTTTCGAGGCTTAAAATAGATCATGAGCCAATTTTTGTTTCTCATCAAGTGCAGCGGCTTCAAATTGGAAATAAGACCCGACTCCAGTTGATAAGTTTTCACATTGGCCCAATTATCTCCATTCAAACTCCACGACTTAATACCTTCCTTCCTTGTTGAACCAATATCATACTTCACAGAAAAATGAATTTTACCTCTTTGAACCGTGAGAAAGCAGCTGTTACCTTTGTGAATTTCGAAAGAGGGAGTTTGTATCTCTATGAACTTTTCGGTCTTTGTGTCAAACCTTATAACTGAATAGGACCACGGACTTGAATCATCATCTCCCTTGACGCCTTGTTTTAGAAAATAGAGATTTTCATTTAACCAAGTACTTAGCCTCCAGCGTTCGAATCTCAAGTATGGTATTTTCTTAAGGTTATTTGTTGAATTGGCCACCATTCTCCATGAGTCGTTTTTCAACGAGTAACTATAAACATAACGATCATCATTTGTTACACGTAGAAGCTTGTAATCATTATCAAATGAGCTATAATACAACCCAAATCCTATTCCTATTCCATTGTTCGCGTAACACTCGGGATAATTGGTTTTAGACAATGTCTTGCACTCACCCGTCAAAGGATTCCATAAAATTAAATCAGAAAAATAATAATTGTCACTATTCTTTAATACGCCTACACATACCATTCCATGAAAAGACGCTAAAATCTCAACTTTTGTAGTAGGTCGTGATATAAATGGTAACGGACGGGTTCCAGTTACACGTACACCATCTTCAGGTGCTTCACAGTCTATGGTGCGGAACTCGCATGCAGACAAGTGGAGAAGTTTGTTAGGGTTTTGATGATCATCGTCAGTTATGTAATGGAGGTGTGACTTTTTGAACATTTGTGTTGTTAGCAACGAGTACCATTGTTTAGAAACACACTTGAAATGGAGTACGCATTTGGCCGGAAGTCTTGATAGTATCTCAGACGACAGTATCTCGAGTGGAATCTCCGCCATCATTTTTTTACGATGTCGATAGGTCGCCATGGTCGCTGATCACGTGAATTTTTGACTTGTGATATGTGAAAGGTAAAGGAGATAACAACTTAACCCAAAATTTAGTTATTTTATTTTACGTTAATTTGATCGATCAATCTGTTATATAGAACCAAAACGAACGCGTTATATTCAAAAAGGGATATAGACGTTAACTGATGATGTAAAGTCAACGTTTCGAATTTTAAATTGATACGGAATATATCTTCTTAGCATATTTTCAGTAATTATAGTCTCAATCAAATCACATATAGAATATATATATATAGTAATAGTGTATCATGTGGAATAAGATTTGTAAACTATTTTAGGAACCTTAATTATGGTTAGGGAAAGAACATGTTTTGAATAATAAGACGTGACAGTTGAAATCTGAATACAAAATAATTAAGATCGTTTAATAAAAAACATACAAACATCTTAATACACATATTTTAATATTAATTGCAGTGACATAAACATCTTATTGCACAAATATAACATTGATAAATGAGTCAACATTAGTAGAAAAATAAATTTTCTTTTGCGAGAATTCTCCAGAGAGAGAGAGAGTTCTTCTAGTACTTATAACTAAAATAAATAAATTGTCATGAAATAAGAAAAAAGAATGAAAATAGTATAAAACGGGAAGAACTATTGTTTTAATCAGTAAACTAAACATATCATAATCCATGTAAATAATTATTCCTCGTTTGGCATCAACTGTGCACCAATTTCTTCTCGCAAATTAAACATGAATTAAGAAGGGATAAACTTTATAATTAACAAGTGGAACCTATATATAACCCTACTGATCACGTATATGAAACGTAAGTTGATTCTGCATGTACGTTTTAAATAGATTCACACTAATCTTGTGAAGCTTTTCTTTAATTCAAAAAAATGATTTTGATATTTAGTATTAGGAGTTAAAAATATTAGTTTCAGTAAAGGCTAGGGTTTGTAACGAAATTAAAGATGGTAAGAGTGGATGTGTTTTAAAAAGCCTTTTTGTAAATTGATATAAAAAAAAAAATTATTAACTCTTATTACAATTTCGGATCGGGACCCGTATTTAATGCCGAGTAAACTCTCACCGGGTTAACCAATGTTTTCGGCTCGAATGAAACCGGCTAGGTTTTCAGTCGAACCGGTTTGACCCGGTGACCCTGACCAGTCTTTGACCCGGTTTTTCTTCTTTTCTTTTTCGTTTGCCAAGAAAATAGCGTAAAAAATTCAAAACCATTTTGTTTTGAACCCGAACTACCAAAATTCTTCCAAAAATCAACTAATACTAGAGCGAGAAGGAAGAAATGGTAATGGATCTAAAGAACTCATATACAAAACTAGATCTGAAAGTTAGATTCAAACAACATATATCATAACTTATGTATGGGTAGTGTTTGACTTTCCTGATGTTTTCATACCGCATTCAGATACGTCTGTGTGACCTGGTTAGGCTCGTGAAACTAATCACGTGGTGAATATTATGATAGTAAAAGGAGCTATCGAGTAATTATATTTTCATCTCATTATATAAATTTGCAGTAATGATTACATTTGTGATTAAATTCATCAACAGTTGTACTTATATCAATAGTTAAAACAGGTGCTGATACAATCATAGAATTGAAATTAAAATGGTGGTATACAAAAACTGTTCGAATTCTGTATAGGTTAAGCTCTTCATGTATCGTATATGTGCTCATGCTCATGCTATGGATTTACTTAGTCAACTAATGCAACATGTGACTTTAATAATACGTGATAAAACACTACAGTAATACGCAACACTTAACTAATAAGGAGCCTAACGATCCTTATGCAAAGAGAAAATGAATTTATAAGTTAATTGATGTACAAGCTTGAGTAATACTGGTACGGTTCCTGCACTGGATGATAGTTTATGTTGTGAAGACAAAGAAGAATCTAAGAGAAACAATTAAAGTGAGGTAGTTGGAAAGAGAGTATAAAATGGGCACTTGTGATGGAATAGTATATGTCATGAAATAAAATGTATGCAGATGTTATATTTTGTAAGTAAATAAAATATACCTGCAGTTTTCTGAAGAAAACAAAAATAACAAACAAGTAATAGATTGTAGGCAAGTGTCCATTGTTTAGTTCCTGAAGAAAAAAAAATAACAGTGTACTACTGAATTTAGCATCACATATTCACATTGGGTGGTGGTATTTTCAGTTAAGTTTTTGATAAATCCATCAAAACTATGTATTATGAGCTTGTACAGTATATATAAAGAATGCACAATTTCGATGAATGTATCAAAAGTTTTGATTGATTTATCATTACCCATTCACACTCAATAAAAACTAACAAATTATCATATATACTGACAATTACAAGGGACGTGATATATTCACAGCCAACTTTGATACCTACACAAGTAATTATTATCAATGGGCTATTATACGCCTCATTTATTTTTTTTACAATTTACTCTCAAATCCGGTACACTCAAAACACTAACGACCCCCCTCATCCATTATGTCTCTCTTGCCTCCTCGCATCCACCGGCGCTTATTTTGGAGCACTTCCATTGCCGGCGCATATCTCTTCTTCTGTTTTTTTTTTAATATAGTATCTGTGGGTGTATTATTATCTCGAAGGTGTCTTCTTGACAGGGGCTCCAATGATTAGGTCAAAGATTGGACAAAAAAAGAAAGAGAAGGAAGACTTAGTGGGCGATCGTGATCTACTACCTGATGCTGTGACAATACCATACCATAGTAGTCTATACACAACATTTTTCTGCATAGATATCAAAGTTGAGTGTCAAAATGTCATAACCCCAATTACAATGGATATCAGAACATCCACAAAATTGACAAAATAAGCAGATATATTTATGCTAGCGGATATAACTTTTACCATGATGCAAACTGAAATTTTTTGTTAAAACTAAAACAAAAATACTAGATCATCAATGTTTCTTCTCTTCACTAATTTTGGTTCAGTTAATTCAATTTACTAACAAATTTCTACATACCCACAGCACCAAGGATATTGGCTTAAAAACCCCAAAACATATGCAACACCAAATACCATAAATTCAATTTCCCACCATACATCTAAAGCATCTAGAATATTTCATTGGGTGTTTGGCTGAGCTTATTTCACAAGCGTAGCGAGTATACTTCTTGACTTATTATATAAGCATATAAGCTTCAAAATCTTGACTTATTACTTATTAGCTTATCGGTGTCCAAACACACAAAAGCACTCTCAAAATAAGCTCCTCCAAACACTTCAAATGAGCTTATTAGCTTATAAAATAACCATAAGGAAATAAGTTGATGAAATAAGCTCATCCAAACACCCCCGGAAACTAGAATCTCGTCTCCCTCTGTTTTTCTCTCAACATTAATAAAGAAAAAAATGGCAGACAAATGTTCGTCATTAAAATGGAAAGACGATGAGTCTGATGACCAGAAAAGTTTAAACCTCAGTGACGATGAAAAAGAGAACAGTGATGATGAAAATTGTTTTGGAGTTGTATGTTAGGCGATTAAAAATTTATATATTTCTCTGAGCTATTCAAGCTTAAGCTCGAGTCTATATCATGAAAACTCTAAGGTTATAATAAGTTCAAGCTTGATTATAGGTCATCTAGCTGCGCTTGAGTTTCACTTGGTTCTCCAGCAATTAATTTGTGCACTAATAACATCACTATCATTTACGAAACGTAGCAGTAATGGACAAGTATAGTTCAAGATGAAATATATCAATCCACATATTGCAACACGAAACATGTCTAGAAGGTCTGATCCACAGGTACTTAAACAGCTTTAGACATTTTCTACTCTTTAACCCTTTCAAAAAGATCAACAAGTTGATACCCTCCCATTGGCTTCCAAAAGGGCTTCGGGAAGATTACCTTTTGCACCCCTAACATAAAGCATACCCCTTTATACAAAACTAAACTGCTAAAATCAAGGCAATTATATAATCTTTACCGATGAATACAATTTCATATCAACACTAAGAGCCCATCTTTTCTACATGAAAAGAAAGAAGCATCCATCATAAAGAACTCTAAATTACAGTGTTGCCTTCAGTCTGGTCAAGACATGAAATGAGAACTAAAACGTGTAAAGAGGATATGACTAGGTCTACCTGTAACTTCATAGCAGTGGATTATTGAACTGTGGTTGATACTTGTGCAGCTTGAGGTTCAGGTGCAACATTTCGGGTAACAAATTCAAGAGGAGCATCAGCGAGTTGTGGGTTAGGGTTCTGGGATTCATGGGGTGGTATATAAGCTTCTGGAGGTGCAGGGTAAGAGCTTGGTGCACCATAATAGGCTGGTTGAGGAACTAATGTCTGTAAAAGAGGGTTAGGAGGGTAAAGTGCCTGAACCGCTGTGGGACCATACATTGCTTGGTGGCCTTCAAACCTTTTGAGCTTAGCCATATGTTTCTTACCACCAGCATGGCGGTCAAAGACTTCCTGTGTATCACACTTTACATTGCACAAATCACACATCAATGGGATTACTATTTTCGGCCTTTGTGGGCCAGTAGGCTTCAGACGTTTAGCTCCACGACCACCACCACGAGCGCCACCTCTCATTTTGCGTTTCATCCGTGGTTTCGTTTCTTGGTTTTCATTTCCCTCGGTCTCTAGTTTGTTATCATTAGCACCAACAATGGTTTGCTTATCTGGTTCATTTTCCTGGACGTTTTTTTGCACTTCAGGACCGATATCGGAACTGGGTTTCTCCACTATTTCTGTTTCAATAACGGGTTGGGATGCACTTTTCATATCTTCCAATTTTTGGAGATTCTTTTTGTGGCGTTTTCCGTTATTGTGCTGCTCGAGAATTTCCTTGCTGGTACAATCAACCCTACACAATTCACACCATGCGATCCGGACAGGTTGTTGCGCATTGGCCTGTGCTGAAGATTCTGGATAAGAAGATGACGCACCAGATGGTGGGCCATGTCTTCCGCCCCTACCCCTTCCACGACCACGCCCTCTGCTTTGAAAAGTTGGACCTGAGCGGCCAGTATTTGGTGGCTGGAAACTCATGTTTCCACGACCACCACCTCTGTAGGGAGAGTGACGACCCTGCAAAACCGTTGGGATTTGAGAGAAAACAAGATGAAAGTGATAAAGAGGTGTACTTTGAACACGAAATAAATTGACGGCATTATAATTAGACATAAAATGGACTGAAATCTTTAGAGGTTCAGTCAAAGTTGATGCTTAGATTTAGTTATATATTTTTTCTGCAACGACAAAGGAATTGCTTTAGATAAGTTACCAAAGGTTGCCAGATAGGATTTCATGGCACCATTGAAAAATAAAGTGTTGGGTACTTGGGTATTCAAATAGGAAAGCAAACTTATGAATCTTCATTTCCCTATATGTCGGGGATTAAAAATAATAAACATCTCATATTACTATTTTTTATAACAAAAAGAACGTGTTTTGCCCAAAGACAAAACCCACTTCACTAATGGAGCGAGTTAGTTGAAAGTAAATATTTCACAAGACATTCCAGCACATTATGCAGTTGTAATTATAATCATTGTTATTATTATATACTAAGGTTGAACACTATGAGCGATCACTGCACAAGATTTGGACAACAGTCACCCACACAGAATTCTACGACATGGAGATAAGTTGTCTAGACACACCGGATGTAATCATGAATTCATAAATTCTGTTATTATATAGAAAGGCTGTAAACAAGTTTTACTTTTTTAAAATTATTCATCACATGATAAAAGTATGAACACTGAAGTGGTCTAACATAATCAAAGTGGTTTATCTGAATGATTTTACAGATTACAATAATTTGTGTGTTTACATAGACTGCACCAAAATGGCATAGAAAGTCTATATGGTGAGGAACAACCTACACAAATCTATTATCTAAATAACAATACAAGTTCTGTAAAACCAAGGTATTCAGGCAAACAGATGCTTATAAGAACTTGTCATTGCCAAACCTTTGATACTGTAATTAGATCACGCAGAAATGAGTTAGCTCCCTTCACTAACCATATCGCTAACTTCAGTATCAAGAAAATCTATGGTCAGATGAATGAAAACTAGAGGTGGCCAGATGAGTGGGTCGGTCAGTTTGAAGCAGGTCGAGTTGGGTTGCCCGCAACAAACTATGTCCATTTTTAATTGTTATATTAATAATGATTGTTAATCCAAAAAATTGAATGTAATTATGATTACAATACAAAGAAATACTCTAACAATAATATATCTAAAAGTTCAAATATATCTTTTATAGGTTGTATGAGAACATAGACTGTCGGAAACATTCAACCCATTTGACCTGTTCCTCTTTTAATTAAATTTTTTTATTTGACCCCTTTGAAGTGAAGCACAACCCATATCGACCCATTTATATGTAAATGGGTCACATTTCCACCTCTAGAGAAAACATCACATAGGTTTTGAGAATCACATATGACCAACATGAGCTGTGCTTTCAATTGTAAAGGAAAACTGAAAACACGTCTCAATATGCATCCTGATGTGTTGTCCCATCAGTCCGATTCTCACGCTTTCTGCTAACCTACTTGATGTTTTGGAGCGACTTCTTCTTGTTAATATCATAAATGTTACCTTTATTTCTCTTTTGAACACATTCACTCCTTCATAAGAGACTAAAAGAGAAAGAACCAACTGTTGTTCCACATCCTCAAATGCATCATCTGTTTTCAGGCTCATTGAGCAGCATGGAATTTAAGGCTTGCTCTCCACATATATCTCGCTAACAAAAACCTGAACTGTTACGCAAGTCCATAGAGAGCATATAAATCACATTTAGTTGATCTTTTAATAATCTCTCAATACCATCATAACAAGCAATGAAGCTTGTTGGCTGAAATCCAAAAACCCTGGAATATTACTTTTACTACTATGTAGGTATGAAGTAGCTCTAATGCTAGCGCGATGTAAGGCATCCAAATGATGGGATAGAGTACTTGAATAGGATAAATGGATCTATATGTGTGAATAAAAGTGACTAATGCCCAGACCAAATGATGATTTTTTGTCCCGAAAAGTAACTCAATTTCAACCACAACCAGTCGAAGCTAGGAAAAGAGAGGCATTCAATAAAATGAATCAAAATATAGGAAGCACAAAGACAGGAGTTAGTGTCCTTATCAGGTGCAACATGGCTATGATACCGCCCAAATACATATCTGTTATGTCAATAATTAACACTTTTACGATGAAGAACAGTGGTGGCTCTGATGATGATAGATGGAATTAATCACCTATAAATTAATTTAATTGCCATGACCAAATCTTTTTATTTGCCACACTTCATTTCTTTTAAATATCGACTTTGACTAGTAGCCTATTATGCCTATAAGCAACTTTGTTTTAGTAACCTTTCGACAAAAAAGACATTTCATTGATTCATCAACACAATGTTGATCTTAGCACATATACATACAATGAGGATGTAAATCTATTGTTATGTTCATATTGAATCACATTTCATGGACCGCTATGAATTGATGTAAACCCATCCTTTTATTTTGCTAATTTTCTTTTCCAATATTGTTAAAGAATACATGTATGCACCATACACTTATACGCAAAAAAGATCAGGCTTGCAGACCTCATATCTATTTGTGAGAAAGATATACACACAAAGCATATATCGAAACAAATGCATCTACAAATGACTTTCATTAATCTGAATGAATAAATGCCTTCAATTACAAGATCACTTCATTTCAACCTAAAGTGATTTTCAATGTAGCTTTCTCAATATTGACATGTAAACGCACCAACTACAAATATATTTTATAGCCAGAAATAAATGAAAAGCAATTCCTATACCAATGTAGTTAACTGTAATGTAACTATCAACAAATATATGAATTATCCCCCAAACAAATAACAATGCCAACTTAATCAAAATCCCAAATCAATCAAATTAACCGAACATAATAATAACAAATAATCAACAATTTATCACATTAGATAACCAACATACCGGAGGTCGAAAGTGCCCCTGACCGTAACGCATCATAGCTGGATTAATCCCTACATATCCAGAATTCACGGAATCAACATACGGATCCTGCCCAAACCCTAACCCTAATGATCCGGAACCCGATCCTTCATTATGTTGTTGATGATGATACAAATTTGAATAATTATAATTATGGTAGTAAGAAGCATCGTATTGATGTGATTGTTGTTGTAGTGATGGATCGTTGTAATTATAATTGTAATAATAGGATTGATCGTAAGGCGGTGGTTGTTGATGTTGTTGTACGGCAGTTGCAGCTGTAGCATAATCCTGTTGTTGGTGATACTGAGCACGAAGTTGTTCGAGTTCTTGGCGTTGAGAATCAGGATATTTTGATATATCCATTAGATACACAAATTGAAGGTCGGGATTTTTGTATCAACAGTTAGAATTGTGAAGAAATGAACAAGAAGAAGAGCTTCACTTTTTAGGGTTTGTTATGTTTGATCGAATGAACGAACACGAACTATTTTGTTCGTTTAATTAAATGATGAACGTTCATATTAGTCTTGTTCATTTATTTATGTCTACGTTTGTTGATATGTTTATTCTTATTCGTTCGATTATTTTCGTTTAATTTCCTTTATCTTGTTTTGTTTATAGTAGTTATTACTACACCTGCATTACTAATAATTTAATTAAATGTTAATGAATAAATGCATCTTTGTATCTTTTACTTCTTCAAACCCAAAAATTTTTCCTATAAAGTTCACATCTTTCAGGTTCTATATGCTATGTATACTCGTAGATGTGTTTTTCTTGTTTTTATTTTTACCTACGTCATTACACATGTTAACGAACGGACATAAATGATCATGAGCAAGACTTTTGTTCGACTACCCGTGTATGAACAATTCGTTAAAGGAATGAACATAAACAATACTCGGTGGTCCTTCGATTCGTTTACAGACCTAACTATAACATTTATTTAAGGGACCTATGAGAACTTTACTGGTGCTCCCAAACATGCCACACTCAAAAACTGAAGATCTGTTAGTGATGGTTTGAGAATCACGTGACTTAACTATTTGTCAAAGTTTGGATTGCCTATGTTTCATCTTCTGTGGAGAAGGAGTTAACTCGAACTAACCAAATATTCTTTTTTAAATTGATTCTTCATTGTCTTGATTTACAGGACGATCCTTTCTCTCCCATCAATTTGTTTTATGAAAATTGTGATATCCTTCTTTTGGACATGGGGGAGGGGCTCGTTGAGGAGCATTCACACAGGAGACGTTGATTATGCGTTTGAATTCCTATGGCCCCAAGGTCGAAACTATCTAATCATGTTTGAAATTATATTCATGTTTCGTAGAAATGGTACAATACTGTTTCCTGTGTAATGGATGAAAAAAATGGGAGGGAGACGAAGGTAACTAAAAAATATATTCGCGTTACACAACAAATCATAGACTATGATTCATAGATAAACAGTTGCCAACGAATGTACAGTATCTTATATGTACCTTTTTCAATCTAAATTAACAAAACTGCAACTCCTACGCATTCAACAGAGTACTTTCAAATGATCTCAACTGATCATAAACAGGGAAGGTCTCTCGTTCAACCATGAAGGTTTGGCAAATACTTCTGCATATCACTTTCACCACCCAGCAAGTTCAACTTCAAAACAACCAAAATCAAGTATTTTTCAGACAAGATCAAGAAACTTACAACCATCGATGACTAGAATATGATGACAGCCCATGACGGCTGGGGTTCTGCGAGCCATCCTAGTTCCAAAGTCGTCTCATAATTATCTGTATAACATCTGCTTATGAATCAACAGAAGCTGATACTTTGTCCATGAACAACAACCTGCCTGATGCGCTTCAGTTCAGCATCACGCGTCCCAAAACAAAGAAGTCTTTATCCCACCCTCCAATTCTTGGCATTAGCAACAACTAAGAAGAAACCAATATGTTTAAACACGAAAACACGAAAACACAAAGATCAATGTATTTATTCTAAGAAAACCACAATTTAGTTCTTCCATGTTCTCACCACCAAACTTCATATTCGTAGATGAGTTTAGTGCACCTCATAGAATCCGGAATCTTCATGATTCTACTTGGTGTCGGGTTTGCACATATATTGGAATGTGAAGAAATGGTTACCCATAAATCCGCACTCGACCTGGAATATGCTTGATCAAATGGCACCATCCATGAGACTCCAACAGTATTTCTCGTGTTCTCATCATCAATCAAAACGAGTTCAATCTAACTCACATCTGGAAGTTTTCAGCTCAGATCTCCAAAAGAACGCATTCTTAAACTGCAAATGTTTAGTTATCATAGATTTATCCCACTTTCTGATTTTATGCAAATCAAAAACGATATCTAATAAAAAAACATGGGTGGAATCTGGTGACACTTTTAACGGGATGATGGAGATATACTTTAATAATCTCACTGAAGAAAACACCTAATGTTGGTAACTTTATTTTCATTTGTTCATTAGAGGAAGTAAAAAAAGGGTAAGGTACAAGTACCCACTGCATGGGTACAACCTAAGGACATGTGTTACTATCATCTCTTTCCAATCCCTTACTCCTTGCAACGAGATTTAAAGCAAATTAAACATGAAACTCTTTATCATTTTTCAAATCGTTTGATGATGGTTTTGTGTACTGAAATCACAGAGTTCCTTATAGTTAAAACACGTGGCTTCTAAACAACAAATGATATAAAAAGGAAAGATCACAGTAGTTCAAAAGCATTTCCGTTGCACACTAATCGCAGGCCCGCTGCATGCTTGATCGCAGTCTTGCTCTGACCTGATCTCGTGCTCTGTTTTATGATGATGAGCAACTTAACCCAATTGCCTTGCCATGACAATTACTTTCAGGCATAGTAATTAGTAATTACACTACATACTTGTATCACACTATCACCTATTCATTAAGTCTACAAACTAATTAGAAAGAAAGATGAAAACCTCCATTATGCATGCACCTTACCTACTGTAGTCAATAACCTAACAAGTAAATGGTCAAAGATTTGACGCATTTGACTTCATGAATGAAAGGTTAAACAGTTTTGTCAAAGAAAAAAATGAAGAGACTAGAAGGTATATTGCACTACGCAACAGGACTTTACTTGCTATTAGCAATAATCGAGTAAGGAGGATCGTTCAAAAATGTGAACTAGGTACCAGTGTCAAATAATGCATCAAAATCAGAACAGCAGTAACATTGTATCCCATAAGGCCATAATTGCTTGGGTGATGCTGATGTTATAAGTTTGACTGGTGCAAGAAAGACATGGAAGTTGAATACCCGAGAGACAAAGTCATTGAAATCACTTCAAAACTTCAAAATTAGATCCAAGTCAACTTACTGAGGTGTAACATTGATCAAGAATGGTTGGCATTTCTCCTTGATCCGAGTTGCCTTTGGCTCCAGCTTGCTTCTCCCCAGCACCATCAGGGCCGAAGCACGTAGAGAACGAATTAGCAGCAAGACAGCTGCTGGCTAGAATACTAGGATTTCCATAAGTCGGTAGGATTTCCATATTTATATAAGTCGGTAGGATTTCCATATTTACTGCAAGTCCTAACAAAAACCACATATGACAAGGTTTGGGATCAAATTAACATGAAATCCCACATGAATTTTGAGCTTAAAAATAGTAGGTTTAACTCGAAAGCCAATACTCCTATCTTCTTTCGGATTTGATTCCATAATATGCATACGAATTTCATAACTACGTATAACAAGTTAACAACCCTTTGAATTTAAGATAAACTAAGTCTGGCACCAAAAAGTCTATGATTAAAAAGACATTGATACATACCCAAACTTGATCTTTGCATCAACAGCTTCCAGTGAACTATCTTCAGTTGTCAAAAGCAGATTGACTTCTATCAAGATCCATTTGACGAAGTATTACTTGAAAGATAATTTATTTGATATGGACGAATATCAGGTCTGGCAGAGCATTGTTTCCGTAGCTTAAGTTCAGGTCAAAATGGGATGTGTTAACCTGCCAACCCAATTTTTACCAATTTTTTATTTTAATAAATAAATAATAGATCAGAAATAATTAAAAGAAGGTTATTTGTTAAATGCTTAATCTGACTCTCTTGTATAATAAAATGGTTTAAAAAGGTCTTACGCATTCAATAACTTTTGACACGTTTAAACCGTTTGATTGGCTTCGTTGATATCATCTTATTACTATTCTAAGATATAATGGAACTCACCCACATATGCATCAAGTAAGGCAATAGTTTGTCAAAAGGAGGTAGAATTGGGGCCTTAAAGGTCTTAAGTAGAGTACCCAAACAGTCAGCAACCTATATTTAAAAGCAAAAATACACTACTTAAAAGAAGAAGTATATCATCATTGATATTCATAATTGGTAAATAATAAAAAGCATACTTGATTAAAAGGTTCTTCCTCTTGCTTATTTTTGTCCTTGAGCACTTCCCCCTCTTCTGCATCAAAGTCTTCTGCTTTGACTCTCTCAGCTCTCTCATTTCTTCTAGCTGCACAGGCACATATTTGAGCAAATTTTACTCTCCAGTTCCTGAAAGGCCCAATTCATAATGATTAATAAGCTCCACGTATTAGAACCAGCGGAAGCTATAGACAAGGGAACAGAAGAATGACAAACATTACCTTTTGTGAAGCATCTACTAACGCTGGTATGATATAGTCAGACAACAGCTTAACGTATGACTCATCGCAGCCCTGGGATTGTCCCTTTTCAACAGTAATTTTGTTGAACGAATAAGCTCCGGCATAGCTACAGGTCAAAGAAAAAGTCAAGGCTTAATCAGGATATTTTGGTAACTTCATGAAAATTAAATTTAAAAAGTGGTACTAACGTTGGAGCAACCTGCAGGCATTTTAGTCACAGAAAAGTCAATTTTTCATTATAACATTTATATGAAAACAAGACAAATATTCATACATGGAGAGAAGTCAAACCTGATCAATCCAAGGGAAAAGAACCCTTCCGTTAACTCATCATAATAGCAACATAGCATGTTGCATGCTGTACTTTCTCCTCAAGGACACTAGTCTTAATACCTATTCTCTTATCCTTTAGCGTGATAATCTCAATGCAACAATACAAACAGGGAACACTTATTAAGTGACTTTCTAACTAAAGGAACCCAAAAGCTGAAGAACTCAAAGACATTCAAGACCAATAAACAGTAGAGGTGGCAATTTTGACCCATTTACTTATTAATTGAGTCAGTTAGGTTTAAGTTTTACCTCAAACGGGTTAAAACAAGTAATGATATAATTTAAAACTTGCGACTGTTCGGGGGATAACTAACCTCAAGGTATTCAGTGACCCTATATGAATACCCTATATTAGTTCCAACCCAATGGCTACCAGTAGATCATAAATTCACCCAATGGATGGGGAAATATATGAGATCTTTTGTCATTCTTTCCGGAGTAATAAAGTAAGTCCAGTTTACTTCATCAAAGGCCTCGGGTAAGTCCAGATTATGAGATTATCTATGCTATATATCATATGTTGATTTTAAATAGAATGTCCGGTCACACTTATGATGTGGAACTGAACAGAGAGAAAGTAGAGGTACATCAACATTAATAAACGAATACCTCATTGTTAAAAAGTGAATGCACCGGCAACAGTATGAACCAAATGAGACATGTCAATCCATGCAGAAACATTGAACAAAAGACAGCTGCAATAGTCATCACAATCATCTTCATCTTGTCTGATCGAGCACGAAACCAAAGTAAATCCACACACACAACTGGCGGTAGGCAGAAATAGAGATTGCAGGAAGTGAATGGCAGCAGCTATGTCTGTTATAAGTTTCTATATATATTTAAAAAGGGCTGCAGATTACCCTTTTATATAGTTTACCAGGTGTACACACACATCATTAGAAAACGTAGGTTGATTGCTTTAACAACTTATACCTTATGCTTTAAGACTTTAAGAGATGTACAATGATTGCTTCAGCATTTGATTGTACTTCCCTCTTCTCTAAAACAACCTCCAAACTCACTTATAATCCCAACATCATATCCATATCAAAACCATCAATAAATCTTGAAATGTCAATCCAATTAATATCAAAATTAAATTATAACCAAACCCCATTTCAATTGATCGAATACCCAGATGGAAACTAGAAAGTTTACACTTTTAGATCTGATTGTAATGGACCCCCAAGCCATTTAATAACTTGAAACCTCAATCTTCAAATTTTTTACAACCCGAAATAAATAACTCAGATTTGATTATTTCGCAAAATTAATATGCATTTCTTGAAGCCAAATTCAAATATAATCATTCCGTCCCTTCTGTTGATCCTACATTAATTCTTCAAATCAAATTCAAGAAGTTGGGGATGGATCTTAGACGGCTGCAGAAAATCCTTTGTATAATCAAATGTAACTATGTAAGTTACTAACCACATCTAGTAAACAATAAAAAAAATATTTTCAACCATATGTAAATTAGAAATTTGAAAACCCTAATTCAAAACAAAAGATTGATGAAGTTGTCAAGTGAAAAAGAGAGAGACGATTACCAACAGTTGACGATCGGTAGAATGAAAATTGAGGGACTTTGCATATTGGATTATGAAATTTTGTTATAAGCAGTGAAGTGAAGTTATGATCAAAATTACAATAATATGAGACAGATATTTATAGGTATGTACGTGTTGCGTAATTTGTACGTACGTCAAATCCACCGACGTCAGACTTATTTTGATTTGGATCTTTTATTCCTTTTTATTTTTATCAAAATTAACTTTATACTGTGTAGTAATTTATGTAAAAAAGTAAACAAAATTACCATCTTTTGCATCTTTATCGGGAGTAATTTTAGACTCTTATACACACATAATCTATACTAATATATAATATATTTAGCATTTTATTTTAAAATCAATTAAAATATGAGAAATAACTACATTGCTCCTATATAATTAATACAATGTTTCAATTATCTTAACAATTCTATCTTTCATTAATAATCTACTACTACTATTATCTAATCTAATAGTATATGTAAATCAAATTTCAATCTATTACCCTATATAAATAAATAGTCAATACAATAAAAGATACACTCAATCTTTAAAATAATATTTTATTTTTACCGTCGCATTGCACGAGTGCTACTCTATTTTTTAACAATATACAAATTTGTTTTATACAAACCTTTCAAGCTTTTAATATGTATTTATACTTAACAACATAAATATTTTAAAGTTTTCCATAACTAAAATATCGAAATTAGAAGGAAAAATAATGTAAAATAATGAAAGTTGACACTATTTGAAATTTGAAGGGTATGTGTATTATATAAATAATAAAAGATACTATTATTTGAACCGGAAAACAAATCAATAATTCAGATTAAATTTTTGAATCTTTGTACGGTATATATTTCTCAATTATTTGTGATGTTAACAACACCGATCGTTTTTCTTAACTTTAGAATTTTAATTATTATTATTTATATTAATATATATCACTTATTGAATAAATGAATTATAAGTAATTAACACAAACTAATAGAATGCTCTGATCGACTAATAGAACCAATTTGATAAATGATGATATCAGCAAACCAATTCCCATATTATAATTAGTAAGATACATTGTTGTTTATAAAATAAACTGACTTTGTCACTAATTAGGTTGTTAATAATTTTATTTGATATTCATAACGCTCATAAATATGAGTTAGTTTTAATATCTAGATAAAACTTGAAATTTTAAGGAATCTCTCATACACAGTGAATAATGCTATAAGTAAGATACTTTTTCTTATCCTCCATTCTAAAGTATTTCTTTAAGCACAACCAAAAGGTTTTATGTTATCTGCTAATGTCTATTATGATAGTGAACATAGCAATTAAATTAAGTTGACTATGAATAGTTGAAAGATCATATACTTAGTAACAAATAATATGTAATGTTAGTAAATACTTTAAAAGTATATGTGCTATATGTAATGGTAGTTGACTATAAATAGTCAAAAGATTATCATATTCCCTTCAGGGGTCATTATTACCATTTGATTAAAGAATATATTAAGCATGAACGCCAAGTTAATTTTATGATATAAATAACCAAGGATAGACGCAAACTTGATAAACTTTTTTGTTCAAATATATATAACTTAACTAAAAAGAAATACAAAAATTACAGTAACCATCTCTTCTATTTTGCCAAAACACTATTTTTGCAGAACCACAACTCTTTACAATTCAACAGAATCTATCTCCCAAACAACTAAGTAACCTCAATTGCCTTCCATTATACAAGGTGTCAGTAATATGAAAAATATAAGAGGGAAAAAAAGAAGCAGAACTTCCTTGTTTGCTTTAAAGTTCAACTTCTTGGAGATCGTCACTCGACGAGTGTGCCAAACCAGTCTGGTTTGGCATAAACGTACCCGTATATCCTCCAAACGGTTTGAATTCGTTACCAGAAACTGATATATCTTGATTGGCACTTCCACTCCAGGAAAGTGTTCTTCGTGACATTGTCTGATCGGCGAATGATGATAATGATGTGGATGTTGATGTTCCCCCTCTTGACATATCATCCATGGATGGAAATTTTGGCATGCCCCCTGATAATGGGCTAGCCCGAGAAGAGAACGAGGAAGTTTGGTCGTTGGATGTGGTACTTTGTTGCAAGTTACTAGGAACAGTATCCGCCGGTTGTTCAGCTTCAGGTGCAGCTGTAGAGGCAGCTGTGGGAACAAAAAATTTCGGGTTGGGACTTGTTTTAGGTGGTTGGATGGTAGGGACTGCAGGTGACTGGAATAAGTTGGTCGGCTTTCCTCCACCTCCTTGGTTGAAAGTATCAACGTACCTGTCAAAAAGATACTAACACCTCAATTATCTCAAGGTTCATTATACGTAGAGCAACAGATTCTGTTTCTGAGTAGAATAATCAGTTTCATACCTGTGGCAAGAAAACTGATTATCCAAGGGAACAACACAATTACCAATATTACCCCTTCTTATATTTCATCTTTATTATTTCTCTAGTTTTTCACAACAATGTCCATTTTTGGTCATTCTATGAACTAATTAATACAATAACAGAAGTTGTCAAACACTAGAACACATGAAAAAAAAACTAAAGAAACGCTACTTGTAACCGAACAATTATTGGATTAAAAGTATTCTCTATCACGTATTCACTTTCAAAATTCTCATCCATAGCCCTTCTTGTAACCGAACTCGAGACTATTCT
Source organism: Logfia minima (assembly GCA_963921325.1). NCBI lineage: Eukaryota > Viridiplantae > Streptophyta > Magnoliopsida > Asterales > Asteraceae > Logfia > Logfia minima. Next base: position 6,440,858 of record OY992764.1, on the reverse strand, counting down.
ACCCTCATTACACAAATGTCTCTGTTATCTTATATCAATTTTGGTCATTTATAAATCATTTCTTTACATAATTAAAATTTGAAAAGCACTCAACTTCAACAGCAGAAGCACATTGAAACACTATTTACACAGCCCGTTATATTACAGTTACTTGTGTTATCGGATTATTTAGTATCACATGGTCACATCAGATCCAAAATGCACACTTAAAACACGGACATACAATTTTATACTAAACAAATAAGATAAGAGATAAACGAGTTACCTAGCTCGAACCCCCATCCTCCCACGTGCAGAAAATTGGTTTGATGTGGCTGGAATTGGTGGAATTCCTGAACCATGACTCGGGGGAGTTGGGCTAGTGAATTCCGAGCTCCCACTGCTGACAGATTCAGTTCTTAAAGCTGTCTTTAAGCTATAATCTGGTGATCCATTTTGGAAGGCTGCCATTGTTGGTGGTGGAGCAAGGGCTGCTTCCTCTGCTGGAGGATCAACACCTTCTTCCACCCACCTCTTAAGTTTCTCATCATAATAGAATTTATTCTGATCACCCAATTTCGCCTGAAAACATAAATGTGAATTTTGATTAAAAAAAACATTGGAATCAAGAAAACTATATACATTTAAGCAGGATGTATGATTAAAGATTCAGAGGTAGAGATGATGATCCATTTATTTTGTGGGTTATGATGTATCTCTAACGGGTCAAAGGAGTTGAGCTAAATGATTCAACTACAAAAGAAACGGGTAAGTGTGTCCAACGGGTAGAAAGTCATCTGATGTGTATTTAAATGCATAAAGAATTCCTATATCGCTTTATTAAAAAATGTGTTATTGGATCAATCTGTTCCGACCCATAACCGACCCCATTTGACCTGCTCATAATTCAATCTGTTTGGAAGATGAATGGTACCTGTTTGTCCTGGCGAGGCTTTAAAACCATGCCCACCGTCTTTTGAAATAGCCCAGAGCCAAAACTGAACCGACTGAACCTTGAAGTATTCCTGGATGCTTTACTTTGTGAACCCGCAGAGTTTTCCTTTGATGGTTCGTCATGGTCCTACATCAAGTTTTCCACAATAAATATCATATAATGAAGAGCACTTATTTGCCTTCCATGACAACAAATGTGACTACTGATAATTTATATATACCCTTCTATAATCAGTCTGTTGCAGCTCATATAAAACTTATTATCCAACACTTAATACTAAAGCCCTCGATAATTAGATAACTAAAAGCACAATCTGTTTATGCAAACATTAAAAAGTGACTAACATCACAATAATAAAAAAATTAGTTCCAAACGAAAATCCAAACAATCCCTTATTAACATAATCCTAACTAAAGATGGGATGAACATGAATCTTATGACAACCTGCATGGGAGATCGGCCAAAATCAGGTTCTGAAGCACTTCGGTTATGCATCATCATTCTGTTGTTTCCATCACCCTGGTTCATGGGCTCCATAGATGCAGATGGCATTAACGATGACATTGCCATTGTCGATTGACTAGTTAATACCCTAGAGGCCTTTGGTGGTTGGTGATGATAGTCGTTTTGGGCGACACTGACACCAGATGTAGAAGGAACAGGTGGTGGTAAGCCGCCAACAACACGATGTGCAGTGCTGTCAAAAAGGTTCAGCAATTTACCAACTATTTTACCAGGAGCCAAGTTTGTAGAGAAGCCACCCTAAGAAAAAGAAAAAAAAAGAGATGAGAACAACAAAGTAATTTGACATTTGAGAGATTCAAATAAAATAAAAGCTGATACCTGTTGGTGAGTTTTGATTCTATCCTCTAAGGATAGTGCCAATTGTCTCCATGTTTCTACCTCAGGGATTCGTCCAGTTTTTAACGATCTTGTTACTGCTTGACAGTACCTGAAATAAGACGACCTCATTTCAATGGAAAAACACATAAAGCAAGAGAGTTTATGAACTAAGGAAGCATTATAATTTCAGGAGATGGCAATTTCGACCATTTGCTAATGAATGAGTAGATTTACGTTATGTTTTATCTCAAAATAAGTCAAACGGGTAAACTACGAAAAAAGTAAAAAATAAATAAGTACTAGCTTAAAAGGAATGGGGTCATATGGGTTGAACAGGTCAAACGGGTAAAAGGTCACACAAAGTGTAGTTTTTAACGTTAGCCTCCTAACTTACTTTGTTCAAACTTTTATCATCAAGATAAATAACCTTTGAAATCATATTTGATTAACTCACTATTGATTAAAGAAACTTCAAAATTTTGAACAAGAGTGTTTTGGGTCAAACCCTCCCGCCCTGCCCATTTTACCACCTCTAGAAGTTTCCTATATGATTACACGTACTTCAGTGAGTCTGATACTCTTCCAACTTCAGCCAACATGTGAGCGTATATAAGTTTATATGGTTGAAATGGTAGCAAGGTGAACTGCGAGTTTCCAAGCATCTTTGAATATTCATACACCTCTGTCCTCTGTTTGAATTCACAATTACGAGGTATTGTTATTTTGACAAACATGTAAACGATATATCTGAATGTCCATTATAAAAATACGTTCAAAATCTTTAGAAGGTTGAACAATAAAAATAAAAAAAACTTTGGGGCTGTTCGCAAGGCTACTAGTTGACAGGGCCGTCTTTGAGGGTGGACGAGGTGGGCGACCGCCCAGGGCCTCCAAATTTATGCCAAATAATGTGATACTTTTAATATATATGATGACGACATAAGAAATCGAAATCCCTTTTATTTTGAACTAAGTGAACTTGTGTTAGTAGCTAGATTTAGAACAAATATATATTTCAATCAAATATATATGTCGATTGAAGGGCCCAGTATTGAAAATTGAATTGACGTAGTAGAGTTCGACTAAAAAAATTAAGAACCTACTATTGGAATTTGGGACAATAACTATTAGAGAAAGAAATAAATTTTAGGAATTGATAATGACAGCCCTAAGATCATTCACAACGGATAAACCCATCGAAAAGGTTTTTTAATGACAATCCATCACTTCATTAACTTAATTTTATAAAAGAACTTTTGCACTTCAATGGTAAAAGCTTTTTAAAAGCTTTTTTTATAAAAGCTCATACACACAAAATGTTATTTTTTTGAAGAATAACACACACAAAATGTTAATCGAGTCTTTGGTCAATGACTCAATTTTGGCAAACCTTTTTAAAAAGCTTTTTTGTTAAAAAAACAAAAACCAAATAAAACCCCCCATTGGAGATGCCCTAAGAGCTTGTCAATAAGAAACACAAAATGTAAATTATGAGTATTTATTAATTTTAATCTTTCTTTCTTAATTCAAAATTATATTCAATAACTTGTGATTTGCATTTAATACATTGAAACTTTCCATTTATTTTAGGATGCATTAAATGAGATTTTCGATTATAAGGGAAATTTTGAGTTCAATAAATGGCTATGATTTTTCTTATTAAAAGTCCTTAGGGCTGTCATTATCAATTCTCATAATTTATTTAAAAATTGTAACGTTAAGAATCATTTTCATTTAACCTTATAAATCAGTTTATTTGACATCTACTTTCAAGGCCTCATTTCCGTAACACGAAAATTTTGCCCAGGGCCTCTAAGTGTTCAGAGACGGCCCTGCTAGTCAAGCCTATAATGATTGAACACACAGTTGCTTTCTCTTGACTAACAAAAGAATATTAATCAAAGAAAAGGAAGATGTAGTATTTTCCTTTCTAGGTTGTCCAAACAAGATGTAACATATTTGTTTTGGAAAGTTTTCGACCCCAATCAGCATTTTCGGTCATAACAAAAATTACTTGATTGATGTGTCCTAGATTCTGGTCTGAAAAATTATCATATCTCGTTTATTAATGAGCCTTATAGTCATTTAGGAAATATTGGATCGTCAAACATTTATTTATATTAGACTATTAGAGTATCAAGGAGAAATAAGGTGAGACCTGTATAGCTTCTGGGGAAGCATATGTTCGCGGATGATTCCAATGGTCTGCACCAATGAGACACAGCCTAGCAGTATCTGAATATTGCTCAAAGTTTGCCTCTGCCACTAAGTAGCATATATGCGCCGCAATTATCTGGATAAATTACAAAATTACTACAAACTAAATACTAAATAAAAATCATGAAGTGACACATTTGCTGATAGTATGCTTCGCCTAGAGGTAGCAAAATGAGCGGACTATAGGTCAATAGTCAAAATGAGTAACCTTTATAGTTCAGGTCAGGAGGGGAGGTCCGACTAGCTAAAACATTTTAACATTTTAATATTAAGGTTAAAAATATGCTTAACAAAACTATGTCACTACAATGATAATATATAAACTATGAAACAAAACAAGTAAGTAGATTATGCATTTATCGAAGGCAAAAACTAATGTTTGAAGCACATTGATGACAAGTGTTGTAAATTGCATGAGATTGCTTAGTTCTTTTTCTTCGTAGATGTCATGCTTTCCATATCTGCTTGCTTTGTCTTTTACTTACGAAGGTTATTTTCATTAACTAAGGGTGCATAGGAAACGTGTTATTAAGTAGTTTCAAATACAATATCTTATTTATTGAAGTCACATAAATTTTAATTAAATTATTTTCTTTTCTTTTTATGTGGAGTTAATTTTTGATTAGTCTCGTCTAATAAATTTAAAGAGCTTTTGTATTGCCATAAATATCTTTTGACTTGTCTACACTTGTAGTATATTGACTTTAAACAATACTTGAACTTCATTGTACTTGACTTAAATTCATGAAAAGGTCATGTCAATAAGTGTAGCTTACACCCACAGTGATGCACGGGTCAACAACCCTCATTTGAATACATTTTGGGTGGCATTTGACATGTTAAACTCATTCACCGTTCCTCTTTAGCTGATTTTTTGAAAGTTTACCCACTTGACCCTCTAGAGGAGAGGTTAGCTTAAATTGACCCGTTTACCATAAATCGGTCAAAGGTACTACATCTAGCTTCATCTGATCATAATACCAGGTACTTACATTACTCCTTTCCTTCCACAAACAATCTCCAAGATGAATAAGCACTAATTCGTCATCTTTTGTTCTGTTGGCTGTGATCACTGCCAGATTGTCCTCCCAATCATCAAGCATACCATTGGCGCTAATTTGAGCCTAATGCAAAGAAACAATCGACAAGTCAAGAGAAACTAAAACATGCAATATTCACAATGAAGCACGAGCAAATTCTTCATGAACTGACTACCAGTAATGTTCACTCTAGAGGTGGCAAAATGGTGGGGTTAGGCAACATGTCAAAACAGGTTCATGTCAAAGCAGGTCCCTTCTAATGTGCGACCAAAAAACAGTTTGGGGTGGGCCACCCTTCAACACCATTTTTAGCCCTCTTTTATCAGTTTTATTTTTAATGTATTATATAAGGAACACAATATCGTTAAAACAATAACCCAAATCAATTAATTAGAGAATTTAAACATTTGAGAAACTCTTCTGGTCATTTTCTACCATATTTACCTGCTTCAAAAGTGTAGATATTGGAGACAAAATAAAACCCAAACCGACCCAATTTAGATAATTGGATCAGAACTGCCACCTCTAGTTTAATGGCAAAAGGGGGTAGGAAAGTAACATAGCTATATAATTAGCTGAACTCGTGACATTACCTGTGTAGGCTGTTGATTAACAGAACCAGAGATGCCACCATCTGTCGCAGCATCAGCAGCAAACACATCTGCAGGTTGACCAGCAATAAGCAGACATAATGTCCGTAAAGGTGATCCTGGTACCAACTGACGAAGAGCCATTTTCTTAACCGTATCCACATAAAACTGCAACAGAAAATGCCCACAAAGAAAGTATATAAATGAAGTTGATCCCAGAAAATTGTATATAGTTCAACATATGAATCTGGCCTAGCAGTAACTATGTGGCTCATCAACCAAGAGGTTGAGGATTAAAGTCTCAAATGAGACATAGGCAAATCAAAAAAGTGAATAATTGGTGTGTGGCTCTTTGCCGTCCAAAAAAACAATAGAAAGAGAAATAGAGAGACCTGATCACCAAGCTGTGCTGCAAGAACAAGTGCTGGCCCCCACAATTGACCCTCTTGTGCACGAATAAGAGCTTCTTTCTTTCTACCAGAAACAAGCAGTGTTTGGACTTCAGCAGCAGTTTCCTAAGTCATAACACTTACATTATACATTGGCATTGTAGAAAAATAAATTTTCTTATGTATAGAGGATTTTGCGCATTTCAAGTAGGGAAACAAAATATAGGATGATAAATACCCGGGTCTGTCCTTCTGAAGGTACTTGTTGCAAGCACTGGGCAAAAGAGCCATAATTATTGTACTCTGAACTGTTCTTCACCGATGCAAATAGTCTAGCAACAGCTACTTCTGGGGCATCGTTTTCCTAGCCAAAATATCAACTTTACATTCCATTGTATGATATTCATGAAAGTCAATTGGAATCTTCACATTTCCCTTCTTACTTGTGGTATATAAATATACATTAACATTTTAAATAAAGCAGGCTCTAGAAAAGTGCTACCAGAAAACGAATGAGCAACACTATAACTGCAAATAGAGAGACACAGATAATACTTTAAAGATAAACAGGCTTTTCTTATACCTTTAAGGTTGGGTCAGAGCCAAAAGGAGATCTCAGTTTTCCATAGTGTTGTGAAGCTATTTTCAGCAAAGAAAGAAGCAATCTTACAACTTCACCTTGCTTGTAATCTATATCAGCAGTTTCTGTGTGTTTGATTCTCTCATCAATCCATCTGTTTAATTCTTTACCACCAGCATTTCCACCAGACAGTGGACCCGGAAATGACTGCTGGCAAAGAGTTTGAATATACTCGTGTACACTTGCTCCTCCCGTGACAAATTCAGCAAGGCTAAGAACTGAAATTGACCCAGAATTTGATACCTTCAACAAGATAAAACAAGTAACACATGCTAAATGAGGGTTAAGTAATAGGAGAGATATATATGAATTCAAACATATAAATTGATATGTTAAAGGTGGCAAGATGAGCAGGTTGGGTAACGGGGTTAAATGGGTTAGGGTTGATACGGGTCTTTTTTTGGTACAGGTCGAAATGGTGGGTCAAGTCAGGTTGACCGGTCAACACTTTTATGTCCATTGTTATAAAGAACTGTATATAATAATTAATTTGTTAATTATAACTATAGAAACATTGTAATGCTAATAATCTAAGATTTTAAAACAAAAAGACTGAAGAGGTTGATACGTTGAAAATAGACTTTAGCCAACTTTTTACCCGTTCAACCACATTGTCTTGTTCCTTTTTTAGCTAAACTTTTAGTTTCTCTCGACTAAGATAATCATACCCCAAATCCACCCGTTCATAAGTAAATGAGTCAAAATTGCCACCCGAAAAGATAATGATTAACAAGCTAACCTGGCCTCCATAGGATGCATTCATGACATTGGTACTATCTTTCATTACAATCAGCTTCCCACCAAAACCGAAAGTAGCTAATGCATGTGATGGGCGGCCAGCAGATGACCTTCCTGGCCTAGAACCATAAGATACTTGATGACCACTCTGAACCGGTTGCTGCGAATAGCTCAACTGATTCTGATTTCCATAACCCATAGGGGCATTCATCATCTCACTATGCTCCAATGACTGACTGAATGGCTGACTGAAAGGAACAAACGTTTGAGACCCAGAAACAGCAGGGAACTCATTATTTACCTGAGTAGCTCTGTTAAAAGAAGAAGCTGCTGTTCCCCCATAATCATAAGACTGTTGTTGATTAGCATGGTTATCTACGTGGAAATTATTGTTATAGTGGTTTGCTACTTGCTGGTTGTTTCTAACGTCCGCTGCCGGCACACCATTAGCGATGTAATTAGGTTGCCATGTAGTTGAACTCTGTTGCTCAGCATTATTAAAAGAACCATTCCAATTATAATCTTGTGACTTTTCCAACTCACCCTGCCCACCGTATGTTTTCTGATCATTTCCAAAGTAAGTACTACTAGATCCAAACCCATTTTGATTAACCGCTCCCTGAGCAACATCGGTCGATTGTGAATTATAATCATCCAAAGAGCGCCATTCTTGGACGTTCGTGTCATAATACCAACCAGGGTATTGGGGATCAAAAACTACATGTGAGGGATAAACCTTACTATTATCATCTTGTGGGCCCTGATTCCAGTTTGATAAACTCTCATTAGTTTGAGAAACTGAATTCCAATTTGTAATACTTTCAGTTGTGCCCGTTTCTGCTACAGCTCCCGAAACAGATTGGACAGATTGCTGCAAGTAAGAAACCTCTGATTTCTCATTAGAACCAGTCCACTCAGAAGCAACATTTGTACTACTAGCCTCTTGTGCATAACTTGTTGCATTTTGAGTTTCATCTACTTGATACCATTGTCCAGTATTTGAATCATATCTCCATCCAGGATACAGTTCCTCCCAATTTTGACTACTATTCAGATCTTGACCATCTGCACTTTGTTCCCCTGCGGTGGCATACACCTGATCCCCTTGAAGTTGCTGTGAGTAATCATTAACAATTTCTTCTCCCCCTACAGCTGCATAAGCCTGATCTGTTTGAAATGTCTTCCAATAATCATCATCATTCTTCACCTGCAAGGAACTCTTCACTACACTGTTTAATTCACTACTAACGAAATTATCCTCTTTACCTATCTGGTCAATCGAACCGTCTCCAAATTCATTAAAGAAATCAGGATACGATCCAAACGCACCACGACTATTTTCGACGGAATTAGACCCAAAAGCACTCCATTGCACCTCTTTAACACCAGCAGTACCTCCAGATCCATGATTCTGATTTGGATTCTCACTTTCAGTACTATCCAATAACTCCTCCAACTGAACATTACCATTACCAAGTCCTTCATTCACATTATCAAATGCAAACGAATTTGAAGACACTAAATGACTCGATTCTACATTCATACTATTCACAGGCTCATCTTTCAAATCATTACTAACTGAAGGAGATAAATCTTCAATTCCAGTTCCTAAATCACTAATACTCAAATTAGCAAAAGCTTTAGCATCATCTGAGTTATTATCATCATCATTAACAACAACATTATTCTCCTTAACTGAAGTTAATGTAGACACCTTATAATCATCATCATCATCATCAACTAATTTATCAAAAAAATCTTCATCAGTATCCTCCACCATAAACGGAGGATTTGAAGCCATCAAAAAACCCTAACCTAAGAATAAAATCAATTGAATCCAAAAACCTCAGCAAAATTTAACCTAATTACGTTACAGATCCGATACAAAAACTTCCGAATTCAAAGATCTATATATATGGATACACAATTTCACCGATCCAGCAACTGAAATCAAAATTGATTCGAGCAAAATTATACCTCTTATTCGACACTGTGAGCTCATCAAATTGATGACGATAATGATCGATTACCTAAACAAAACAACGCATTATTCAATTAATTTAGGGATTAAGATGACAATTTGAGGAAATCCAGATATACGTATATAGAATCTATATGTATAGGTCTAGAGAGAGAAATGAGGAAGAGAGAGAGTAATGTTTTAGTATAGACAAGGCCTTGATTTTGCTTCGGATGACTCAACAACCCACATCACAGCACGAATTTATCTTTGTTTCGTGAAATGACATTAACAGTCCTTCAAGTTAGTCAAAATTTACAAATTTTAGTCCATATTGGAGTAGTTATTTCTTACATATATTTTTGTACTAATTATCGTTATTATACCACTTAGATTATAATTATACAACATTCTAAAACATATTTAGTGGTAAATAGATAAAAGAAAATTAGCGTCGAATTTTGCGAATAGCAACGGGTGAAAATTTCACATGTTGATATTGAAAGATAAAAATAATGGTATTTGAATACAATAATAATTGATACTTCTTTAATGAAAGTGATCTTTTATGATAATTTAAATTCTTGTAATTGTAAATTTAATATTGTGATATAAAAGAAAAAATAAGATATTTAAATATATGATGTGAAATATAATATTAATTGAATGATTTCTATAATTAATAATAAGTGAAAGGATAAGTGGAAGGATAAAATGGTAATTTCCAATATTCTTTTATAAGGATTAAAAAATAGAGTGTTAAATGATTAATAAAGGTTATAGATAGATAGGGGTTATAGATATGGATAAATAGATAGTATATAAGTCACTTTCTTTTTAAATTTAGAGAAAAATCTTTTAATTGAAATTAATCAAATCATAAGTGGCAAAAAAGTCAACTTTAATTGCTTTTTGTTTGAATATAAATAAAGAATTGACGTTAAATAAAATTGTCAACGAGAAGTAAATCACACAAACTAAAATAGGGATTAGGGAGTAGCAATTTTACTAATATGTTGCACAACGATACTTATGTTTTTATGATTATTTTTATAGATATATCAAAATTATGTATAAATAATCATATCATATGCATTAATATTTGTATATTTTTAGTGTACGAAGTAAAATTATGATATAAATATGTGTCATTTTCTTGTATATGAAGTAAAACGATAAATAATTATACTCACAGGAATGCAAATTAGCGTAATATAAATGTGAGTAATGTAGTATAAATATATAATAGTTTAGTGATAATGAATGTGATATATATAAATTATCATGAACTCTACGTAGTTTGAGATTATAAATAAAATTTTACATATATTTTAAATAATAATAATAATAATAATAATAATAATAATAATAATATTACTTCACATATATATTCCGTAAATCTATGTTCGTTTGAATTTTTCTATAAGATAATCTGATTTCTTACATTCACACGAATATCAAAGAGGAAAGTTGTCATGACTCATTATGCTATCTTCTTGCAAGCGAAAATTTTGTGACAAATCAAGTTTGATAATAACTAATGTAAACTGTTTGGCAATTTTCTTATTTATTGGTAAAATATCTTTACATCAATTGCACTATTCTATCACGATAATTAATTAATTAGTCAATTAATTATTATTTATAAATACCATATACAATATACGGTACCATATTAGTGACGAAGATAGCGTGGTCGCCTTCTTGTTATTAACTGATCATTATGTTTAAAATAATAAAATGTGAAATATCATCATCATCATCATCATTATTATTATTATTATTATTATATGTTTCTTCACATATTGTGACAGAACTTTTTAGATAAATATATTTTGATATACAGAAAACTAAAATATTTACATAATATTTAATTCAATTTAAATAAATTTACTATGAATTACTTATAAACTTTGACACATATTAAAATTTTACAATAGAATGTTATCTTATATCCATCGTCAATGAAATTGATTATAGCTTTCAATTATAATAACACTAAAAATATAATAATGACACATTAATTTTAGTATGTAAAGAACAAACTATTAGATCAAATTTCAGTAAAATACTAAAGTGCAACGTACATATAGGAAATGTTGATTTTTTTATACAGACAAATATGTTACCTAATATAAAATTTATTTACAATAATAAATACACGTTATTTGTGTTTTATATCAACGGTTGTATGTAATCTTAAAAATATGTTTGTTATGTTAAAATAAGAAAAGATAGTTTATTTTCAAGATTGAACTATAAAAATTTTTAGCTAATAACTCCTTTATGCAGTATGTCACTCTTTTTTTATGTTAAAAACTCTTATGAATTTGTTATATAAATATTTATATTTTCATAAACTTTATATTAAATTATTAAAATAAAACTACAGTCTTTTATGTAAAAGTTGTTATATACAAACTTGTATAATATGTAATTTTTTAACGATATCTTAGAATATTAATACTTAAAGCTTACTGTCAAAATATTATTTTTTTAGTTTCATCAACTAACTTATTAACTTCAAAAATAGATTTTCAAATACATTATATTATATCTACAACCATTTTTTCATTTACGTCGTCCAATTTATCACCTTAAAGTTGACCAACTTGTAATTCATATCAAATATTCCAATTCCAAATATTTGACAAAGTAATAAAAATGATATCATACTCTCTAAAACTCAAATTAGAATTTATTATTTATATATATCGAATGATTCAAATGAAATTTGAGATGTTAGTTTTGACCGTTACTAAAAAAGATAGTGTCAAAGTGCAAAATAATTTCATTAAATTTATAAAATATTTTAATCATTTAAAGAATACATTTTATAGAAATATATAATTTTGTAAAAATAAAAATATATATATATTATTAATTAAATAGTCATATTTACTCTAATATATATAGAGACTCTCAATATGTAATATTGTTATTATTATGATAAATCTGCTTATAATTAGTATGAAATTGATAAAAAAAAAAAGTAAAGTAAAGATAGAGTAGCATCATATGTTACCAATTACTACTAGTAATTACTAAAAAGGTTCATATTAATATTGTCGGTTATTTGTCTCGACCAAATGTGACGGAATGGCATACATTTATTAGAGCACGTATCTTATACGCGTGGCCTAACACCGCCTTTATATTCATTTCCACCATTTTTTTCTAGCCTATGATTTTCATTGTATAAGTAATTCTTTTTAAGGGATGATGTATGAAGTCTATTAAAATGTAGTATTTTATTTTTGTGAGTTATTTATATTTAAAAATAATTTTATAAGTCACTTATATTTATATGTTATTTTATATATATCAAATATGGTTAAAACTTATTAAAAATTATAAAAGTACACAAATACTTATATATTTGAATAAAATTTAAAATAATATATTATATAATGTTTATTAATAAATACAAAGGTATTTATGTTTTAATATATTTTTTAATGAGTTTTTAAACGAATTTGATATACATATAATACCATACAAATTTAAATAACTTATAAAATTGTTTTACAATATACAGTAATTTATAAAATTAAAATAATATATTCTACTAATCTTCAAATAATTATTCTATTTTTAACGAATCAAACGAATAATATTACACAAAAATCAATAGTCAAACACTTCCAGCTAGAGTCAAGACAGATGATCATAACAATAATTAGTCAACTTTGTTGTTCCAGTGCCTGTAGATTTCATTTATTTATAATAGAAACATAGGAAGGAATTTTTATAATTTAGTTTCTTATGATAATAATAGTAAAAAATAAAATAAATATTTTAATATTAATTACTTTTTTTGTTAAAAAATTATATTAAAATTATTAAAATTTTATGTTTTTTAATATAAAATATTTTTTTTTAAAATGTATATCACAATCTTTATAATTTTTATGTGTGATACACACTATTAAATTTTTGTTGTGATACACAAAAAATTATAAAGTTGTGTACAAATTTAATTTGTATATCATGTATGTATTTTTTATTTTTTTGAAAACTTTTTATTTTATATTAAGAATATAAGATTCTAATAATTTTGATATAATTTTTTTTATCAAAAAGGTTAGTTAATGTTAAAATAAAAAATACAAAAAATTCAATCTTACTATTACTATCATAAAAAACTAAACTACTTGAATCTTTTCCTAAACATATATATAGATATCCAAACTTGTAAATATAAAAATTTGATTGATTAATTGATAAGAAAAATAAATGAAAATTAAAAAGAGAAAAAAAATGATAAGTGATATATTGATATGTTAAAATAAGAATGAATTAAATCTAATTTTGAACTTATATTTTTAGACCTATTTAGTATTATTTTTTTCTATAATCAAACTATTGACATACATATAAACTTTGTCTCTTGTTCCTGGGAACTTTATTTACAATTAGCCCATTATCATGATGTTTTGTTGGTCACCTTGTAGACTAAAACATAAAAAGAAGAAAATAAAACACATATACCTTATAATTGCAGTACGGAAAAAACAAAGGTATATACTGATAACAACAAAAAACAAAGTTATATGAGATAATATAAATTCCGCATATTAATTTTTGCAACTCTGGTTTAATTCCTTTTAGTTTTCTAGCATCGACCAGAAACAAATATGAGCTAATATTGATCTTGTTTGTAGTTATGTATCTATCATCGCATTGACTTTTTTTACGAATTAAAGTATGTGCATATAAAAACAAAAAAGTGAAGATTGTAGGAACATTGGTGTTGTCATAAACCACGTGGGATGACATGTATTGAATTTGAGAGTGTAATTTCATAACTCATCGTAACATTCAGATTCTTTTTTTTCCTTTTCACAAAGCCAATTTATTATTATAACATTTTTTTATATCCACTACACTTTATACAAACATCAGATCAGATGATAACGGAAGTGAAAAATGACTCAATAATCTTGAATTTAAATCAAAGAATTCGGATTTTACCTGACAAAGAGATCGCGTCGCGATTTGAAGAATCGCCTCACGATTTATATAATCGCGTCGTGAATTCTGACTTGACACTCACTGACCAAAACTGACTCATAAATCGCATCATGATTGATATAATTGCGCCGCACTTTTAAGCTGTACCTGTCCAAAACTTTTTTCCAACAGTTTTATACCCGATTCTTTAACATAACAAATGATACAACACTCTCAATCCGCAACACTTGTTTTCGCCATTAGGTTTATATCAAAATAACTCGTCTTACAACCTTATTCATTTCAATACGATTAAATACTCCGAAGAAAAAAAATCAAAAGGATGTAATGACTTTACTTATATACCAAAAACCAAACCATTTTATGTACATGAGGTGTCCAAATGGAGCATTACAACATTTTGACCGTATGACCTTTCCATTTCATCAAAATGAGCAAATTTTCAAACTTACACATCCATAGTTAAACTAAATAAAAAATGCCACTACTATTTTCAATACATGATCGTATGAACTAAAGACAATGAACCATTGACCATTAGTACACCTAAACTACTCCATTGATCCATTCTATTTTCGAGTAATAATTTCGACCAAAAACATGATTTGTCTAACTTTTTCAATACCATATACATAGATACAACAACTCTTACTAACTTTGACCCAAATTACATAAAATACCATTTGAGTTTATAATTAAAACACAACACGAGTACAAGTAGCATTTATACATTCAAAATGAATGTACTACTATCAAGAACGTGATTATGAAGGGAGTTAACTTGTTACCGAATCGCTCTATTCACCTACATATTCAACAATATAATGGTAAACAAAAGCTTAGTAACTAATTGGCTATAACAATTTATAACATATGCAACATTAAAGATCCTTAATGCTCTACCATATCAATTCATAAGAATTGAACTTTACCATGTCAATCCACAAGGATTAACCATTAACCATCAAGTTAAAGCACATCTAAATATATATTTATTCCAAATGTCATTAACTAGGCTCTACCTTTCAAGGTAATACACATTTGACTACACTTGTAATCCAAATGTTATTGACTTACTCTAACCATTTATTACTTACATTGGCTTTTCATAATATATTATCTTGCAATTTTAACTATTGATCACCTATTAGACATAATAACATATACAATTTACTTACACAACTGGGTTTATAATCTACCCATTTATTCACTACTAATCATTTCTTTTTCTAATAACTTTTTTTACATAATTAGTGTATGTATTTTACACCAATAATTTAGCTCTCATTCTGTTTTTCAAAGCATATATTTTCAATTATGAACAACTTGTAGCAATTTAATTATTTGACCAACTTACACCACGATTCATCTCTCGAGACCAATTTTATTAGAAAGTAGACTTGAAAAAATTTCCAACGGTTCTCACCACACTGAGATACGAGTTACAGATAATTAATTATGATTTTTCAAAAATTAACATATTTTAACTCAACAAGCTGTCCAAATTTGAGTTTTTTTAAAAAGCTACATAAATCAACTCAAACCAATTTTTACCACTTTTATTAGCCAACCCAACTTAATAACCACGTTTGAGACCAATTCGACAAGATTGAACCTAGCACCGATGGTTACTTCATCATGTTATAGTATCTATCGATTCATTTAGCAAATTTCCTTTTCAATCATATCTGTCATTGGGGTGTTTGATTCTATTCAATATAATTTTAACATAATACATTTTTTTATACTTTAATATAGTCAAATAATATTCTTTTTAAATGATACTTTTTATTTTAAATGACACTTTTTAGATTTGAAGATGTTACAACTCTCCCCTATTTATTAGAATTGTGTCCTCACAATCCGTTCTTTTATACTCATGGTTGTACTTAGCAATCTCTTTCTTAACTTCCATTATGATGTTATCCTGAAACTTTAAATAATCTTATCTTTTTATTTCTTAACTTCTTCATCTTTCATCAAATATTAAGATTGATTATCTGCATAATTTAACTCATCCTTTATAACAATTCCTTCTAAGGACATATACATGCCAAACAATTTCGCATATCAGCACCCGAAAAATATTCATATACTGTCCAACTCCTTAGGTAGTTCCAATTAAAAATAATATTTCACACTCTTAATGTTATATATTAAAGTAACATCTGTTGAACAATTTCGATTACTTAATTATTATTATTTAATCATACGCATGTCAAACCGATCTATCAACACACTCACGACCCGTTCTATTTTACAGTGACACTTTTGACCTATCTACATTAACATCAAAATGCTTAGTTTGATATTTAGTTATACATATTCAATTAATATTGTTCGCAACCAAAATGTCATAACTTTTACCCAAATTAGTTGCCCCACTATTTCCACAAAACACACATTTTTCCATCTCTTTCTAAGAAGAATTATACATTTTTATATTGACACTTCAATATGACTCTATCACTCGCTTGAAGTCTACTGGGTGTCCGTACTTATCGTCAAATAATTTTTGTTAAATCTATTAACATTTTCATGAAAACTGCTACACTTCTCACATTTTAGTATATTGTGAATTACCCTAGTTGTACAACTTTATAAATATCACACCACTTACTAAGCTTTTCAAGAAGGTATATATTATAACCTATTTCTTAATAATTACATGTACAATAACCATTGTTAGTGGTAATTTACTATCAATATTGATAAGATATATTCTCTCTGTCCCACTTTTTTCGTCCCCAAACAAATTTTATTGAAACTTTTAATGAAATAAATGATTAAGAAATAAATGAGAGTAAATTGAGAAGTTTAATAATTTTTAATAATTATCTTTTGCAAGCAAACAATTTGTTTTAACAAATAAAAATAGTAATACGGACAATAAACATGAGACGAAAGGAGTACTATCTTAACATAATTATGTATTATTTTTTTTTTCATTATTAAAATTTTCCTTCGCACTCTGTCATCAAAATTTTCTATTATAATTGACTTTTACAAGTACTTTTTCCATGTAATCAAAACTTTAAACTCTTGAACTTCACTAATAATAGTTTTCTTAAATTTATCCGTAACTGCTATCATAATTCATCAATTTGATTGATTTACTTTATGAACCGAATTCTTAAACCATAATCATATTAAAATAGAGTTTATAAGCTTTCCATCGATACAAAACACACCTCAAACCAACTTATGGTTGATTGATTTCCCCCCTACAAAACAACTAAGTTTTATGCTTTGCGGTCGCGCCGCGATTAGCCTTCTTGCGAGTAATCTTTACAAATCTATTCCCAAACATACCAAACTCTTTAATAAACGAAATTAATGTTTTCAGGTTCTAGTTATAAGTTTTAAACCATGTTTGAGGGCTGTTTTAATCACTATCATTAGCAACACGTCTTATCACTAATATTGATGTCTTCCGGCTCAACAACAATTCATCCAATCTTTCCATATAATCTAACTTTGTCATTTTAATTAAATTTTAATATCAACCACGAACTTAACCCATTATTTTCCAAGATTTGGGTTCTTTTAACCCGTCTTTACAACTCGTTTCGAATCTCAACTAGCTTTCTAGATCATTTAGATATTATTCAATGTTTTAAACTGCAATTCAGTCTATTATCTTACTTACCATACACTTTTTCCTTCTTTGTATATCTTGACCTGTTCATAATTATGGGTGGTAATTTTAACCCAATTATCCATTTCATTATAACTAATCATATTTCATATATATCAAGAATGATTTTCAACATTCTTTAACCATTATGTAATACTAGATATCCATGCGAACATTCTCACCTTTTTAAGCTACATATACTTATTTTCAGTATAACCACTACCATCACGTTCTAATATACACGTAATCCGGTATTAAGTCGCTTACTTTCACTGTAAATCAGCATTACTCTCCCACTTAACAAGTTTATTTACGTTGTCTATCACTA
Organism: Logfia minima; assembly: GCA_963921325.1. Lineage (NCBI taxonomy): Eukaryota > Viridiplantae > Streptophyta > Magnoliopsida > Asterales > Asteraceae > Logfia > Logfia minima. The sequence continues at coordinate 6,422,568 of OY992764.1, read as the reverse complement.
ACGTAGTCTAATAAATCTTTATCTACTACACCATTACAGAATAACAATTGACGTTAACTTTACTCGTATCTTGTCAATACTAATTTAATCATGAACTACTTCCTATTGATTGTCACTGTGCTCTAAGAAGTAGAATATTAAAGAAAACATATTGGTCCTCATTTTTCAAAGAATGAGAGCTACTCATTTCTCATGAATAAAATTTGTTAAAGTATAGCTTTATAAAAGTTCCAGTATTAGAAAGGGTGAAACGACCTCCTGGTATAAAAATTCCAGTATTAAAAAGTGAGAATGATATTTTATTAGTCAACAATGATAATATATTGCTATAATTATATGTATTTTCTATGTGAATATTTTGATGGGGACAGTGGGAGTAATGATAATTAAAAAGTTATATGATGCAATAGAATAAACGGTGGTTACGTAGTCATTGTTGATGATTGACAAGTTCCTGTAAAAAGGAGATGAAAAGGGCAAAAGAAACTTTCCCATATTTTATTGTCACGTGATCGTAAGATTTAGACTTTATTTACTTTAAGCCTTTTTGTAGACACTTTAACATTTTTAAGCATCAAACTTACCGTTGTGCCACACAATTGTCAATTTCTTTGATATGTCAACCTTCAAAGAAACTTAAAACTCGTATGAAAAGATTATTAAGTGCAAATGCAGAAACCTTTATGATGATACAATGAAAAAGGTTTCTTACATAATTGTTAAGCTATCGATCTTGATTTTAAAACCTAATGATTTTTTACTATTTAGATCAATAATAATGTGATGATTCTATATGCAGTGGCGGAACTTGAAAGTTGTACTTAGGGGGCCGAAATCCTTCGATATAAATGTAAGGGGGTGGAATAACAAATATACAATATATTTTAGTCTTAAACCCATCGAATATATACATATATATTAGTTCTACTTTCGATTTGAGGGGGGCGGGCATCCCTCCCCACCCCTTATATATTCCCCCCCTGTCTGTATATAATTGTTAGAATCATATGGGGTATGATCTATATACAATCCTCATTATCATAGCTATATACGGTCTTCATTATCGTAACAATACAGAGTACTTTATAGTGCTTAATATTAACGATTTAAGTTTTAAACTAAAGTTTCAATTTGATATGACTTATGAGTTATATATTTTCAAAGTAGTAGATGTTAGTGTCCATTGCATTTCAGTTTTACAGGAAATTCCTTTAAAGTATTTGCTAAAGAAACCATAAATTGTCTAATCTACATGAACTGAAAATTTGCCTAACTTTCACCACCTTTTGTTGTTGTTGTTGTAGCAACTAATAGTCATCGGTATGTTGGTTTTCGCATTTTTATCCACTTGGTTTGTATATTCAAACGTTAACCTAATATCTCACAAAAGTACAAAAGTATACATGGGCCGGATCTAGTTCATTAGAAAAGTTTATATTAAAATGATTAATGAGTTATCTTGTATTAGATTTATTAAAGCTACACTTTGGTGGGTCACTTTCGGCCCATTTGATATACTCCTTTTAGTCATATTTATATTTAACATATTTGATATAAAACACAACAATCGACTCCTTTCTAGGTAAATGGATCGAATAAATTACCTATGATTAACTACCGGTTCAAATGTTTTTTCAAAAAATAAATTTAAACCTAAGTATTAGAATGTTAATTTGATTAACACATAATTCCATAGATACTGGAATGACAATTCAGGTTGAGTTGGGATGACCTACTCAGGTTATCGGGTTAAAATTAGTCGATTTAAACTCAACCTAATTTTCTAATCGGATTGAGTATTTCAATCCAACCCAAACCCTGTAATATGAACCCGACTCAAATAACCCGTCTTTCTAATCATGTTTAAGATTTTTGGGTCAGTTTCAGTTAACAAGTTAATTTCAGGTCAAATAGGTCACATAAATTTATAATTTATCATACATAAGCATACAAATATTTATAAAATCCCAAAAAATCATATTAATTAGTATGTTCATCCAAATTTAATGCTAAAACATCATTAAACACATTGATTTATTAAATTAAAATAAAACATTTAAATCTGTACTACCTTTAAAATTTATTCGGGTTGTCGAGTCAACCCAAAAAATCATTGAGTGACGCAAACCCCCAACAAAAAAAAATCAGATTGGCGGGTTTGTAGGTCAAAAACTCTAACCAACATCTTCTTATTTTCGAGTCGATTCCGTGTCGAATTTCAGTTCGTATAGGAAATTGCGAGCCCTAATAGATACAAGATACAAGCCTTTGATAGTTTTATGTCCTATATATACATTGTTGTAACGTTAAGTTTCAATAAAAAGGTTTAGATGTATGTTATTATAATTCTCTCCTTTTATTTTTTTAACTTTATAACCCTCTCAGTAAGTAATTTAGTTGACAACCATAAATTCTTTCCCTTTGCATCATGTCATTGAACATGAACTATTTATCACTGCAGCATCGCAAAGTGCATACTTTCTACTAATATATTTATACATTCAAGTGTAAATGTGTATTCTCGAACAGTGGCGTAGCCAAGATTTTATATATGGGTGGGACGAAATCTCAAATAACTTGTCTAATTCACAATTACCTTACAAAAATTTCTCTATTTTTCAATTGGGAAGACCAAATACTTTCTAATTGGATGGGCCAAATAACATTACAATGGACAAATCTAATATTTACTATGTGACACATGCTTAATTACGGGCTTTGACTGGGTGGGCCAAATAACATTACAATGGACAAATATAATATTTATTATGTGACACATGCTTAATTACGGGCTTTGGCTGGATGGGTCATGGCCCTCTCTAGGTACAACACAGCTTCACCACTGTTCCCGAAGGGTGAGAATCGGCGTCTCTTGCTCTCTTTCTTCTTCACTCGATTTTGCCTCTTATTTCATGTTTTCAAATTTAAGAAAGAAAAAATGAAGTGGAAATTCATATCCATGTCAAAGGTTACTTATTTGATAAGATAGAATGGGTATATTCTCCAGAACCAAAATCTGCCAAACCCAATCTTATGGTCAATTTAGACAGTCTTCTCAAGTCTAATAATAAGGCCGGCCCAATTTCTAAACCCAATCTTATTTTATGTTTTCAAGTTTATATGTATTTTTTGTTGAAATTTTATGCAATCATGAAATGTTAAAGCCAAACTTGATGGTATGTTTCAGAGGATGATTATAATAAAAAAGGGTTCATGTAAATTAATTATAATGAAAATGACCCAAATTTCTGTTTATGGCCGCATGGGAAATGCGAAAAGGTTGAAGAAACAAAGAATTGGATTAAAAATTAAAAATTAAAAATAAATAATAAAAGAAAAAGAAGAAAAACAGATAGTTTAAAAAATCTCAAACAAATGGTTAAAATCAAATCTAATGAGAAAGTAAGTATTTAAACTATTTGTTTGATAGAGTCTACATGAGAGGCTTAATTTGATAAGTAATTCAAAGGAATTAGTTCTATTAGTTTAAGATAACCAATAATAATTCATGTGTAACATAGAGCTCAGGTTTGAGCAGTTGGCATTAGTCACATTATTTCTCAAATATAGTTAGAAAAGTTGACACAACTTTAATCTATAATAAAATAAAATCATTAAAGGGGTTTGATGGTAAATTCACCTAATTTTAGGTCGTCCACAAACAAGAAAAGTCCCAAGTCCCAAGTCCCAACTATAAAATTCACATAGTCCAAACCACTTGGAGATTTGTAGTTCAACGCCTTCCTTTTTCAACATTATATTATGACCCTTTTTAATTTCCTCTTTGAAATTAACCATAATGAAGAAACAAAACCTTTTTCTTTTTTATTCTTATATTCATTCATTGAAAATAATAACTTATTATCCAAAATTTCATAATGTTTACAAGTGCATACATGATAGTTAAAAAGATACATCACTAGTATCTAATCGCAAATAAACTTACCTCCACACACACAAAAGAAAGAGTAATTATATCTTTTCCTTGAGTACCGTCCCTTTATCTAAATAAATAAAAAAGAACCAATTTATTCTAGACTCATATTAATTTGTTAGAGACCCACCCAAAACACTTATTTTGCTATCTCTAGCTATCAATAAAAATATATCTAAGCACATAAGATGAAAGGGAATATAAACCAAAACCTAGTGGTTCACCCACCATAGAACATCCCCATCAAAAACTAGTCATAATCAGAAAGGAAAAAGGCTCCAAAGTATCTTCCAAGTTTCAAACTCCCATCTTTCTTGTACATTCATCTTATCTATGTCCTTTGTTTTGCTTTTAATTTCATAATCAAATAATAAATATAGCATACAAGGTAGATTAAGACATCACTTTATATGTATAGACTAATAAGGTTACCTAAATTTATCTATATATTTCTTATTAATCATTTTTAAGTGCTCCATATGTTATTAATTTCCGATTAGGTTTAGTCAAAGGTTCTCTTTTGTGATAATCATTAATGGTTAATCTAAAAATATTATTTCACTTGTTTATATCATGGTCATTTTCTTCAAATTAATTATGTTAAGTAGGTTATTGACAAAAAATGGCAAAATATTGTAATATGTAACTATACATATATATTTAACTATTAATTAGTATTAAAATTTCTAATATATATATATATTTACTATATAAGTACTTAAAAGTATGGGAATATAACTTAGTTTGCATTAAATAAATAGCTTAGTTGAACGACATATCTATAACATATTTTCTAACACACACGTATGCCATCCTATTGGTTTACTTTAAAATCAACTAGAAAACAATATTGTGGCCCATATATATAGTCTGATTTATGGTGTTAATACAACTTCAACAAACTCAAAAACACTTACAAAAAAATAAACCTATTCTCCAACTAACATAAAACATGTTTCAGTTATTCGGTTACAAAACCTTCTTCATCCTATACTTTTTTCTCTCTCTTCACCTTCCAATTTTTCCCGCCAGAACTGTTCCCGGCACTTTAATCCCAATCGACCTCTCACAAAACGCCACGTGGAACAACTTTCTCAACTTCATCGACGCCGGTAAAGGAGCTAATTTTTCCGGCATGTCAGAACTCAAAAAATACTTCCATAAATTTGGTTACCTTGAATTCGACAACTTCACTGACGTATTCGACGATAGTTTTGAATCCGCCGTTTTGAATTATCAAAAGAATTTAGGGTTAGAAGTGACAGGAAAACTCGATTCGAGTACTGTCACACAAATTATATCACCGCGATGTGGCGTTAGCGATACAATCAAAAGTTCAGTAAAAGATACTGAAAATAGTAATAATAATAATAATAACAATATTCATGTTACTAAACACTACGCGTATTTTTACGGCGAGCCGCGTTGGGGGAGATCATCGAATACGATACTTACGTACGCTTTTTCTTCAAATCATATGATCAATTATTTAAGTTCGTCTGAAGTACAAGATGTTTTCAGACGATCGTTTTCGCGATGGTCGTCAGTAATACCTGTGAATTTTACTGAAACAAACGATTATTCGTCTGCGGATATTAAAATTGGATTTTATAAAGGCGATCACGGTGACGGGGAGCCGTTTGATGGAGTTTTAGGAGTATTGGCTCATGCTTTCTCACCTGAAAATGGAAGGCTTCATTTAGACGAAGATGAAACGTGGGCCGTTGATTTTAAATCAAGTAAGTCAAAAGTAGCCGTTGACTTGGAATCAGTTGCAACTCATGAAATTGGACATATACTTGGGTTAGCTCATTCTTCTGTCAAAGATGCAATTATGTATCCGAGTTTGAGTCCGAGAACGAAGAGAGTGGATCTTAAAATTGATGACGTGGAAGGGATCCAAGCGTTATATGGGTCAAACCCGAATTTTCATTATAATTCGTTGATGGAATCCGATATATCTTCCGGATGGGTTATTAGAAGAACCTCATATAATTGGTTAACTTGTTTAGTGATATGTGTAGGGTTGATATTGTGACACATTTGTCCATTTTTTATTTATTTTTTAGGTTTGATATTTTTACAATAATTTGTTTTATTTCTTTTTTTCAATTGGGCTTTATGAAGTCCTTATACTTTTGATTAATTTTAAGGATATTGTAAAGTTTTGAACATTTAAAAGCTAATTCGTGTTTTATAATGATAGATTTATAACATTTAAAAGCTATTTATTGGTTTTATTTGATACGGAGTAGTAACATTTCTTGGAAGGTCTTGTGTGGAAACTAGTCGTTGTAAAGATTACTACTATGTTTGAGATATTATAGACCCTCTGTTTTACGTACGCAATCTTTTATAAGCTATTTTTATATTCTGTCAGATGAGTAACAATACATGTGATTACACTACACATTTGAAAATATGAGCAATTGGTTTAATGTTGGGCCATAATGTACAGAAAATAGGAGTAGAAAAAAAGCCCAAGTTATTTCATCGATCTATTTATGTTAACTAGGATAGGAATTAAGAGCTTCTTAGATTGATAAAATAATACTTGAATGCATGATCATCTAATGATTTAATGGTATACTTTATGTGAGAAAAAAGAAAAATTTTTAATGATACCTATTACTTAAAAAAAATAAAATAGTAAATCAATATAAACTCGATCAGTTTTCAATTGATCTGACGGTTTTTCTGACTCATTAGACCAATGAATCAAAACGAAAGTAAGTCAAATAAGGACATGTTGCCCAATAACGAAACGCAAAGGACTCTATAATCTCGGGATCAACCTTGGGGTGGGCCGTCATGTTTAAGGTAAGTTTACCATCAAAATCATGACAACCTAAGGTTATTATGTCACCATCAGTCTTTCACTTTGATTTCATAGGGAATATCGGAATTACACAACACATAAACACGGCCACCAAAAAATGCTACACTAGTGTTTGCTACACCAAAGCCTTTACCAATGACCAATGTCATAATATCCCAGAAAACCTCGTGCATTAAACCATGTTGCACGAACAATAAAGGGGCCGAGATCTTGCATACTTCCAATTGTATTGGGAACGATGCAAGATCTAACTTGGATTTCAAAGATGTACTTGTTTTTTTTCACACATCAACAACAAACAGTAGCTCGGCCTTGAGATATTCTAATTGGTTGGACCATCCTATATTCCTATCCCCATCGAAGTAGTGGTAAGGACCATCAGGGGTGAATTGTGGGTTTGGTCCAATACGAATATAAACACCATCATGACATGAAACTATGAAAGCATGGACGATGAGCCATGCATGATGTCACATTCAGTGGGGCTAGCTTAGCTGATCAACCAGTCCGAAATTGTCACATAGGACGTGGTTCGGGTCTACTGATAAGTGAAGAGGAGGATCGACGAATTTGATGATTGCTCTATCAAGTGTGTCAAATATTTTTCAAGTAACGATTTCCTTGAATCGGACACAAGCACAGTTTGCTTCTTGTTTTGGCCTTTTTTCGGTTATTCTTGTTTCTTGTACCTTTTCGTTGTTTCGTCTAACAACGGAAACATTGAAATTTGAACGAGATTTCATGTTATCTATGTGAGAATGAGAATGAAAATTGGTGTATCGTTGCGAAATCAAAGGCGTGTTCGTTGAGCGGAACAAAGTTGTTCCCATTCTGACAATCGTTAAAAGGGGTGTGATAGAAATGATGTTAATATGAATAAATGTCGATTATGAAGGACGGCATGCTACTAACTTCAACATAATATAATCAACTACTATCAAGAATTGTAAGATAGTTTTTATTGCTTATCAAATACTATAGTTCACTATTTTAAAAAATCAAGCTACTAAATATCTCTTCATTGTATAATGTGTTACATGTTGATGTATTTATATCCTTTACATTATAACATAATGCTTACAAGAATTTATCAAAACTTACCTTCCTTTTCTTCACAATCAAATTCGGAAAACGTTATGGACCCTCGGGATAATGTTTAGTTTTCGGCTAAATTTATCGGAGCGTCAAAATTTTATATAATTTTTTTTAAAAAATATAGATTACAAGATGTAAAAGTTTACGAGATGATGTGAATTTAAATTGTAACACGTGCATACATGCATCACAATATATGTCTAATAATTGGCTCTCACATTCTTTACCATAACAAGTGTTTAGAAACAAATACAAACCAATACAAATATACCCTTTGACGTATTGTTATACACATTGCATCAATTAAGAAAAATTGTTTTATTATGCAAAACTGCATGTTATAATCTAGTATAATGCAATAAAAAACATATTTACGAAAACATAATTGATTTCCAAGTATTGATTATAAATATTATTAAGAAATAGCAATAAGAAATGTAGCTATCAAATATTTACTTAAAGATGTAAAGTAAACATAATTAATTAATTAATTAAGGATATATATAATAACAATGAAATTTATTAATTATATTTAGTTCATAATAAGGGTAAAATGCTAAAAGTTTATGGATATAGGGTAACTGAATAATATACATATAAAATTATTTTTGATCAAAAGAATTTAGAAAATTGTTAGAGAAAATAATATAACTAACCGATATAAATGTGATATGCGAAAATTTTCTAATCTCTATTATTAATATAATATAATATATATATAGTGTTAAATTTCAATAAGAATATAATGTAATAAATAAGAATAGTAATAGTAATGATATTCTCAATTTTCATTTACAATTTATTTTTATTTGTAAATCTTTTTCTTTTCTTCACATATAACTTTAGTTATAAATCTTTATTATTTTGTGATTTCACATAAATTTTTAATTGTGAATCTTCATTACTTTTTAGAAAAAAGTGAAATTTATATCTTTTTGCTTTATAGAAACTTCTAACTGATAATCTTTATTATTTTTTACTTCATAAATTGTTTTAATTGCGAAACTTTATTAATTTTTAGATACACAAAAAAAATTTGATTGTGAATCTTCATTGTCTTTTGTGTTTACAAAAATTTATCAAACATTGAAGTTTTAATTTTATTTCCATCATTACTATTTTAACATTACATTCTCATTAAAATTCAAATTATATATATATATTATATATATACACGTTTTTCTGACAATATGAACTCCTAATCACTTAAAAGGTTGCCATGTTAGTAGTACCAGAAGTACAATCGAACAGTGACTTCGAAATGTCTAAGCCTTAGAATTTTGTCTTCACTAAATGTGACGTATTATCTTTAAAACTATAACTATTGTCTGCAATCAAATGCTAATAATTTATCGTTGACAAACATGTCATACTTGGTTATTTAACACAAGTTATTTACACAACTTCTGGGGACCTATAACGACTATGTTATCTTATTTATAATAAACAATAATAATCAATAAATTTGATTAATAGGACATTAAATACTTTAACTATGATTTATGACAAAATTAGCACAAAGCATATCTTAATTAGGTACGCTATTTGCACTGTGGACAATATATTCCTCCCCTTAATTCACGTGAGAGAATAATCTCTTTTAAACTCACTCTCTTCTCCATCCTCAATTATATCCTGCAAAATCTTCTCCCAAAATCCAACCATCACCATCAGATCTACCAGTTTCTTCCTCCGCACCCAATTTTCACACAAAAGAGTTGTATTGATCCAATTGAAATACAACCAAGTTAACTCAAATAACATACTTTAAACATAAAACATACTTTTTATTATGTTTTAGTTAACTAACTGTAATGTTTAGTTTATGAGTTGAAAGTTTGAAACTCAGAAACTGGGGTTAGCTTTTAATTAATGTGCTAATTTAATACACCGGAAAATAAGCTCAAATAATCACGAGGTGAATATTAAAAATATGATTTAGTAAATTATTATAAGTATAATGGTAATAAAACATTTTAAACACAAAAGCATTACCATTATAACAAGGAAAAGTTTTATAATAACAGAAAAAATGCTTTATGTTAACGAAACAGATCATATATGCCCATGAGGATGTTATAAACATTGATGAAATCGAAAATGAGGAACGAAATTGATTAAAATAAGATTCGACATGATTTGTTTAATTAAAGATCCGTCACTCGTTCCATTTATTTTATTTGGAATTGGACTGCTTTATTAAAAAAATCATTGATTGATTGATTGATATTCATTGATTACTGTCTTAATATTGATTTTTTTGACAATTTTCTCGAATTCGTACTTCTGGGTAGCAGAATCCCATCGCCATTTACAAATTTTCTCTGTAATTGCATCTCATAGATGTACATTTATTATTATACACAATCTATAAACCCTAATTCCTCAAATTCAACATTCCTCTCAAATAAGGCAGTATACACTGTAAATTTCTCCCTAAAAAGTTATACCTCCTACAGTTAATCGCACACAACATTTACAAATTAAAAACCCTAATCAAGCAAAAATTAGGGGTTCTATACGTAAAATACACACACGCAATCACCTTTGAATACCGAGTTGAATGTAATATGAAATTGAGGGAGTATTTGATATTTAGTGATATAAATAACAACAATTACTGTAAAAATGGGGAAATCAAAAACTTGGAGGTATAATGGCGGTGTATTAGTGTTAGCTAATAATAATACTAATAGTCGTAGAAAGGTTAAGTATAATCAGAACTCTAAGTGTTGTTGTCGGTGGTTATGGCCGCCGGTGGATACGGCCGCGATGGGCAGAGGGCAACGACGGCGGATCTCGTGGTCGGTGATTTGTGGAGTGATCTTGTTTGTTTTAGGGTTAATTTCGTTGTTTACTGGTCATGTGGCTACGAATCTCGAGTGGTATTCTCAAAAACTCGTTAAACATCGGTTATGGTATAATAAAATGGTACGTATCTCTTTTAAACTAGTTCTGTTATACAAATATCTTAGATTATGTGAAGTATTTGATTGTGTATTTATATGTGATTACTTGTTTCTTAAGTTATTTGTGATTGTGCAATAGAGGTAGTTAATGCTTGTTATTTATTTGTTGGTGGTATCATGGCTGTTACGTATATGTGTAATATTTGAGAAAATTTGTGTAGTTCTATTGTTGTATATGCATGGACTTGTTGCTTTGACTCTGGGTAGAAAGTCATAATGTGGGATCAAGGTCTAATACTCTAGGCATTTAGGAGGTTAAGTGTGTTTACTTGCAGAATTTCTGATAAAATGGTTGTTATCAGAAGTTCATTGCGTTACATTGTTCGTAATTGGTGAATTGCTGTCTGTGCTGCATATATTTAGATGAATTTATTACATTCTTTGTTTGCGTGTGATTTTCATTTTTGTCTTTTTTTTGGAATTCTAGTTATACAAGAGCTTTTCACTTTTTAGTAGTGCCGGAATGCGACGTTAAGCTTTATGTGTATGAAGTAGCTTTGAGGCTTGATTTTACTTTGACCGTTCCTAATTATAGGCGAGTCTTCCATGTATTGCCTAACATCTTGATGCTTAATACATTTGATGAAAGCGATAGAACATTAGTAGCTACTGGTTCTTGTAATTAGTCATAGATTGCCCTTCCTTCTCCTTCTTTTTAAGTTACACTTATAAGTTACATTTATTGTCTTCGTATGTCTTCATTCCAGAACACCAAACCAGTTTAAAGTAGTTTGTTGATCTTATGAAACTAGGAAGTGTGAACTAGTTTGGTCTTACAAGCAGCTGCTCTTAAGAAACTGTTAATAGAGTTGTATTATTAGCGTTACCATCATAGCTGTGTTTCTGGACAACTACGAGTGCAAATGTTACCGATTTACATCTTTGTTAACTGTTTTAAATGTACTTGTCTACAGTTTTTCTTTTATCATCAATACTCGAATTGGGCGTTCTTTTATGATTTGGTGCTTATTAAGCCTTAGAAATTTATGAGAACTTTGAAAATCTAGGGTGGGTTTGGTCATGGACCAATTGATATCTGGAAATCCAAGTTCTCGAAGTTCTATTACGGATGCAGTGAAAGAGGCCCTCATTATGCACGTAAGTTGTCTCAGTACATCAACTTTTAGTCTTGTCTGCCATGAGCCGAACATTTCAACTAATGTATATTTCCACATTTAAACTTAGCTTTTTAAATGGTCATAAGAACAGCCGTTAACATAATAACGTTTAAATCTTGGTAGGTAGCACGTGATAAGTTATAAGTGTAAATATGTCTTTTCTAAATGACTTGAAGCACTAACATTGAATCAATATAGTTAGAGTTCAGTACTTATAGCCCCTCTTTTAACAGTTTCTTAAGAGCAGCTGCTAAATGGTCATAAGAACAGCCGTTAACATAATTACCCAACCAGAACTTACGTTTTAAATATACATTTATTGTCTTGCTTCAAAATTGGCTCCGGAAATTTGAATATCCTTAATATAATGTTTGAAGTCAATGTTTGTTACTTAAAATGGTTGCATACACAGCTCCTGTTCGTGAACTGCAGTCAAACGGCTATCTACTTATTGCTGCCAGCGGAGGGCTAAACCAGCAGCGAACTGGAGTGAACTTTCTGTCTTTTCTCTTTCTATAATCTCAATTTGTTATTTCGTTTGTGGTTATCTATTATTTATTTTTCTTTGTGATCTTCACTCAGATAACCGATGCTGTAGTGGTTGCACGGATCTTAAATGCTACTTTGGTCGTTCCTGAATTGGATCATCATTCATTTTGGAAGGACGATAGGTGAGTTGGATTTCATTGGTTAAAGATGTCATAAGTTGCTTGGTGTTCACATTGCTATCTAACTTCTTTTAACTTTGCAGTGACTTTGCAAACATTTTTGATGTTGATTGGTTTATCTCTTTCCTCGCAAAGGATATTCCTGTTGTCAAAAGGGTCCCAAATAAATATATGAGATCGCTTGAAAAACCCCCGTACACCATGCGTGTGCCACGGAAATCAGAACCTCAATATTACCTCGATGAAGTTCTGCCCATACTCTTGAGGCGACATGTGAGGAAACTATGCAAATAACTTGAATTTTGATGTTTTGATGTTGAGCCTTTTAATTAGAGTTGGAAATACGGGCGGGTTGCTTCGGTTGGGTAATTATTTGTTTGTGTCACAACGTGTCTGGTTGGGTGGACTCAGAACACTTCTTTCTTCTTCCTTTAACATAACCGAATTCTGGTATGCTGAAATATATGTTATGGCTTTTGATATGTGGTGACGAACTTATGCAGGTTGTTCAGCTGACAAAGTTTGATTATAGGCTTGCTGGTGACCTTAACGAAGAGCTACAGAGGTTGCGGTGCCGGGTCAATTATCATGCTTTTCGCTTTACCAAACCGTTACAGAATCTTGGGAATAAGTTGGTGATGAAAATGAGGAAGATGGCAAATTACTACATCGCTGTTCACTTAAGGTTCGTCTTTTTGTTGACATCATCTTGGTATCAATTGTCGTGAAACTCGAGAATACCAAAAAAGACTCCAATAGATGAATATTGACAATTAGCTAACAATTACGGGTATTTGAAATGCAAAAAAAATTAACTATCAAGAATACACCTTGTTTAACATAAAATATACACCATATGTCAACTACCAGGGTAACATCTTGTTCGAACTCTCATGTGGTTGTCGGCTTGTCCTATGTTTTCTGTACCTTTTGGCATTTGGTAATTAGGGTTTAGGTTTTGGAGATTTTGTCCAAGTTATCAAATTTGATTAAACATATGCATGGAGTTTTGGTAGAATAACGGAGTGATTTGCAGAAACGATCACATCCCTATGCTTACTTCATACAAGTGAGCATCACTGGACAAATGATTCCATTTTGAAGTATTGAAAGAATTCAAAGACCATAATTTATTAACACATAATTAACTAAAAATCAATAAAAATAACATAAATACAGTAAACTGCTTTTGTGTCTCCTTTCATCCTGATTACATGTAATTATAGCCTTACCCATTGTAGTCATGTACTCTGATGGTCTACTGATCTTTGTATGATAGGTTTGAACCTGATATGCTTGCATTTTCTGGTTGTTACTACGGTGGTGGTGATAAAGAGAGATACGAGCTCGGTGAAATCAGGAAAAGATGGACAAATTTGCCTGTGAGTTTTCTGTTCTTCAATTTATTTTTAACTTGTTCCTCTATATGCTACTCCGTAACAGCTAACACATTTTTTTTTCTTACTTCAAAATTAAATATTTGATAAATTTGATTACGAAAAAATAGATTACAAAAGTATAATATAACCTTCTGTACTAAAGTGATTAGGAGTTCTGTATTCATTTGTATACTCTCTGGATGACTTAAAACCTGTTTAACCCATTTGACCTCTTTTTAAGCTAGTTATTTCCTCCAACTCAACCTAGTGACCTGTTTAGAGATTAAACATAACCCAAATTGACCCATTTTTAAGTAGTGGAGCTGAGCTGTTCTATCCAATTTATATTTGCTTTATCTAAGAAAGATGGACTTTCAGCACCCATTTAATATTTGGACTACTAGTCCGATGTCTAAAATGCCCCTCAGTCAGAAAAGAAATCACATGGACTATAACTAAATCTTATTGATGTTCACAAGTGCCCTATTGAGCAAAGAGGTAAGGTGGTGGAAACTTTACCCAATACGTAAATGCTACTTATAATTTGAGATCTTACTTTTGAAGGGAAGTGTTGTTATATTCCGATGGAGGAAGAATAATTGAAGTTAATAAACATATTAGTGCAATGGCATGAACAAATTTGATCAAATTATGTGTACTTGACATTTACAAATTCCAGATGCTTGAGGGGATCTTTTACTTGTTTCATATGCATACCTTAATTGTTGGAACTAAAGGTGGTGCAATGATCAGTTCCTACAGGTGGGTAATGGGTCAAAAGTCAAAACGGGTTATTTTGGTATGGTTCGGGCGGGTGGAAGGGAATCACTTCTTGTCGATAAAAAGATATTCTTTAATAATCAAGTAGTTTAGTGTGTCAAATAGGAATTCACCAAAAAGTATTATTTCAAAAGTGTGTGTATATATATATATATTTTGAAAATTAAAATTAATAGGAGGTTCTACGCATTAAATAAAGGGAACCAACCGTTGCAGCCCCCACAGACCAGTCCCATGGCTATCATGATCATCATGGGACATCGGGCCTGGACTTGAACCCAAGACCTCCAGTTCTTATGCTGCGTGTCCCCGACCACTAGTCCATGATCTTAGGGACAGTGAGTGCATTAAAGATGCACTGTAGGGGATTTCGACCCATTTTACATTTTTACCATTCAACCCAGTTGACCTGTTTCTTTTCTTGTTTTTTTTTATTCTTTGTTTCTTTTACGCCTTTCCCTTTTAGAGATACAAGATAACCTGAATCGACCTATATATGATTTGTTTGATGATATTTGTGTTTAATTTAGGAAGTCAGTACTGATGGAGAGCGGAAAAAGTGTCTCCTTACGCCTTACGAGGTGGGGCTGATGCTGCGTGCACTTGGTTTTAATAATGACACGTACATTTACGTTGCATCTGGTGAAATTTATGGCGGTGAAGAAACTTTGCGGCCTCTTCGGGAACTTTTTCCAAATTTCTACACAAAGGAGATGCTGGCTAGTGAAGAACTCGAGCCTTTTCTTCCCTTCTCATCTCGTCTTGCTGCCATAGACTATATTGTTTGTGATGAGAGTGACGTCTTTGTGACAAATAACAATGGGAATATGGCAAAAATTCTTGCGGGTCGAAGGTATGCATGACAAAATTTTCTTACATAAAAAACATCTCCATTTTAAGTATTCTCAAATCACAATACATGCATCTTGTTATTCATCACAAGATGAATGCAGTGTTTGACTGATACATAGTTAAAAGAAACCGTTGTTTAATCATTCACTTCTTTGTCTGTTTCTAAAAAAAAAGTAAGAATAGATTAATTTATCAATTATGATTATTATTATGATTATGAAAACAATATCTTTTAAATAATAATTTAAGGTCGTGAGTAAAACGTTATAGGAAGTTGCATATCATCTAATATAGACTTTGAGCAATTTCAACCCATTTGACCCGTTCTAGTTATTAATAGTTTGATGGCACCTTAAATGCAATCTCCATTTCTTTGGTAAGTTTACTTGCTAACATTAAGCATGTGCCCTTCAATATCAATATTCAATATAACTAAATTGATGATATTGGTTTGGGTCTGTGGGCGCTCCCAATATAGTGTTTTCATCGAAGTTCAGTAAGATGTTTGATGAATAGTGAAACAGTTTTCTTCAACTGTGAGGCTAATCAAAATATTGGACGGAGAAATCGTCTACGGTAGTCTTAATTTAGACAAAATAGTGATCCCTGTTTAATATATTTTGTAATGATCACAATTGGCAAAGAGGTAAGATTTGATTGAAGCGATGCCAGTAAGGTGCTTTTATGGATTGTGTAGTTTTGCATTATTCCAAAAGGGGGAATGGGAGGAAGAGGACATGTTACAAATGAGAAGTAAAACTAAATTTTTGCTTGTGATATGAGTTCGACTAGCTGCAATTATCATAGTCGTTTCTTGTGATTTCTAAGAAATTGCAAGATTTCTAGTTTTGAGAAGTTAATATCTTAGAATTACATATTTGCCCAATATTATGGTATACGAATTAAATTGAGATAATACCTAGAGGTGGCAATTTCAACGCATACATTATATGCATAAAAATGGGTCAAATCGGTCCGTTTGATAACGTATAAAATATAAAAAACTAGCTAACTATGAAGCGGGTCAAACTGGTTAAACATTCTTCTAATATGTAGGCGACAGTAACAACTTGGATAGTCGTATCCACAGTGTTCTTCTAATGTCTTCATTGATCTATTTGCTGAAAATTATGTGCATGTTTAGACGCTGTTTTTTTTGTTTGAATTATATCCAACCAACTTGCTAAAGCAAACTCGTTGCAATATCTCTTTAAAAGGAGGTACATGGGGCATAAAAGAACCATCCGACCAAATGCGAAAAAGCTCAGTGCTTTATTCTTGCGAAGAGAAAAGATGCCTTGGACTACTTTCTCTAGCAAAGTGAAATCAGCCCAAAGGGGATTTATGGGTGAACCAGATGAGGTGAAACCTGGACGTGGCGATTTCCTCGAATACCCTTCTTCATGCATCTGCAAGAAACCTTTCAGATTATCCAACCCTGATAGCAACGTATCCCAAACAGCAACAAAAAATACCTCCAACCCTGAAGCAGAATCTGAATATGGGCGTAATGAAGAAGTTCAAGGTGTCAATAGTACTCAAGGGTTAGATAATATGAAGTTTGAAGGTGTGATGACTAGAAATAATGACACATCGTCACTAGAAGAGAAGGAAGATGATGACTTTTTAGCTGACTAGGCGCAACAAAGAAACACGATAAAGGTATGTTCTATTAAAGGCTTAAATTCTCTTTGCAATCTATCATCGTACTCTGAAAATGCCAAAAGAACACACTAGTTTTGCAAGTATGATCAATTTTCGGTATGTAAACACACACACAAAAAGGAACTTGTTTAACAAGTCATAACTCAAATCATAATTTCTTCAACTGTCTTGACCTAAGCTGGTTTTACTATTTGTATAGGGTTTGTGCAAGAGTTCGGTTTAAGTGGCACAGTATTTTACCCTGAGGTGGGCATTAGATTTCAAACTACACAACTCAAGAAGTGGTTTTATGTTTAGTTCAATGTTTGTAAATGAAAATTTGCAACCATTTGGCTGCATTTTGTAATGTATAATAGACACTAGCTTTACCAAGTATTCATGGTATTCTCTGGGCGTTTATGTATCAATAAGGATGTGCACAGCTGCCTAAAGGAATGAAAAGCGATACTTAGGCGTTTATGTATCAATAAGGATCTATTTTCATGATATCATTTATAGTGAAGTAGTCTCCAAATGTAAATAAGATGACATTGTCAAAACGATACTTAGGCGGGTTTGGTTTGCGTCTAAACAAATAATTTTTTGTACGAGTCCAGTTTATCAGAAATAGGTTACATCCGAACACGATTTTAAAGTGTATACTGCAGGATGTACTATGATGACTAGTAATCCTCTTAAATGAATTAATTCCTTTAGTACATGAGGGAGTGGACTGTCAAATACTTTAAAAGACAAAACTTTATTTGCAAGTAGTATGCCTATATAACTTGCCTTGATATTCGTAGTAGTTAGTTAAATCTATTTAAGCCGTTTAAGAGGAACATGTCGAATTACAGGATGATCTCAACAAATGAGTCAAAATTGCTACCTCTAACTATGACCAAGCGATCTGTAGTTCTACGGTAACATCTACACAAGATTATGCAGCAAAAATGATTATAAATATGCTGCTAAGTCATTCAAAAGGCCCCCTGCAAGTTGAAACAGTTAATAATCGTCATCTAAGAAGGAAATGGTGACAATCAATCATAAGACTCCTTAAAAAGTAAAATGATAATAATTAACATAAAAGGTTAACGCGATGAACCTGATAAAAGATTACAGCTAACAAACAAAAACTTAATTATGAACATCTTCTACAAAAGCTAAAAAGATTCTTCTACATGCTTAGTAAAGCACCAGAAAGGAGGTGATCAGCCTTTCCCTAGTTCTATTTTCTTCTCTACTTAGTTATACACACATACACTATAATTGGATGCTCCTACAACCGAACGCTTCTTTCATATGCATAGAAAACTCCTTTCAGGCATTGTTTGTGTTTCCTGTAAAATATTATATAACAAAGTTGATATTATCAGTGGACCGAACAAGAATCAAAATATACACATACATGTCCTTAAATCTCTATTATGATATTTTATTTATTTTAAATGGTAAGAAGTATATACACCTTCCAATAGATCTTGGTACAAGTTCACATATCAAATGACTATATTCATTATATTCAGACTAGGCATTACCTAATAATTTTAACACTTGTATAAAAACAATATGCTAATATTCATGTGATATATACCTTTTGGAGTAACCTTGCTTTGGCTTCTTGGAGTAGAATGTGAAGCAGCAGGTAGCTTTGAGATGGTCATGGAAGTTTGCAGACCTTCTAATAACTGTAAGCAAATAAATTGTTATTCTTCTAATCTTAATAAGGTCAAATGGGTTAAACAAAATACTTAGCCAAATATGGAACAAGTCAAGTGAACTGAGCGGTTCAAACAGGTTCAAAGTCACCAGAAGTTTACTTGTTAATGTATGCCCTATTTAAGATTTTATATTATTTTTTTGCTCATTTTGATTTGTAGTATTATTTGATGGGCTAATTACTTTTCTGGGTTGGGACACCACAACTTGATGTCAAACAAAATACTCACCCTTGATGTTGGCTGCATTTTACGATTTGATCTCCGGGGCTCCACAACTTCTGGAAGTAATTTTTCAACTTTAGCAGCATTTCCACCCGTGGGTGCAAATTTCCGTTTGTTTAATCGCTCAGGATTAACGGAAACTCCCTTCTGAGGCTCTTCAGGAATTGATAATGAAGAAACTAAATCGGACTGTCCTGGTGCATTCTCAGATTTGGATGAAGAACCGATCTCCTGGTTTTGATGACCTGATTGGTTCTCACTATCACTGACAGAATCCGTGCTCAATTTATTTGTTGAATTATTTTCACGAGTTGTAGATTTAGGTAAAGTCAATGGTCTAGCAGTGGATATTGGCGGTCTTCTAGACTTGACCAGTCTTGATTTAGTTTCAGCAGCTTGTTTCTCTATCGGGTCACTTCTAGAGTTGTTTTTCCATCCACGCGATCCTGGTGCTTGAGGGATCAAATATTTGGTAAACTTGACTGAATCTTGTGGGGTGTTTTTCTTGTTGCTGACATCAGCAATATAATGTCTGCTTACATCCATAAATTTCTGTTTCTTTCCAGGTTTAGGAACACCAAAAACTACCCGTGTACCTTCCTTTTGCAAGCCACTCTTCACTGTTCTAGAAGAAGCAACTTTCTTATTGTCTCTAGTGCTACCAACACTAAATACACTTTCATGGTTAGATAAAGATAGTGTGTTTGATTTTTCTTGTTTCCTCGGGTCAACATGGTCACTGCTTTCTGATGATCCATGGTTCTTTTTACTCACCACAACAGGACTTCCCAATTTCAATCGCTTTTCCTGTGGTGAATCACCCTGCAAGCAGATGAAAATTAGCCTAGGCAGCACATGGAACAAAACATATACCATATAAAGAGGTGGAAAATGGGTAGCAGGTCAAAATTTGCAAATTTTTATTTAGGTTGAAACAGTCAATTTGGGTTAACCTGAAACGCTTTTTCTTGGATTTTTTTTTTTTTTTTTATAGTAACTAGTTTGTCAGATATGAATCTATGATTACAGAAACTGTAGTATTACAGCCTTCATCTTTTACTATTATTATGTAAAGCGATTTGAGAGATTGTATGCACCAAATATAAACTTTCGATCCATTTGACCAGTTTGCTTTATGACTAAATTTTTATTAAAAAATAATTCTTGTTTGACCTTCTAGGGATAAAACATAACCCTAAATTGAAGAGATCGGAACTGCAACCGCACCATATACTTTAGAAAATATTTAAAACTGACCTGGGAAGAGAGGCGTTTATCAGATGTATGGCATTCAATCCACTTGCCATCCTTCCAGACGAGAGTTGGCCGAACAAACCATGATCGAACGACTGATGTCTCTCCTTGAGCTACAAACATGCAAAACAATTGGAAATAAACCAGTCAACATTAAAATGAGCACAGAGCATAAGTTTCAGCACTTGAGGTGGTGGCATTTTACGTATTTATGGGTAAACGGATTGAATTCGGTTACATGTTTAGTCAAATTGGTAAAAAAAAAAAAAAAAAAAAGAAGTGAAAACAGACACGAAATAAATGAGTCAAGTTTGTCCAACAGGTCGAAATTGATCAGAAACATAACATGTATCCAAAATGCATAATACCTCCTAAATTGTCTACAAATCCTTGTTTGTTCTAATAATAAACTTTTTTTACTCAAATTTAAAATATTGATTATTGGTAAAATTCAACTGAAGAAAGGACAAAGATGTCCATGGGCCGACTGTACTCCTTTGACCCTTTATGAAGATTACCCTTTTGACGTTACCCAACTTATCTATTTCAAACCAGCATTGCGAAATCAAACTATCAATATACCTGGAAATTGAACAGTTAGAGATGTAACATCAATTTTGTTTGTCTCCACGACCACTCCCTCACGCCAGCTGCAGTATTAGCAAGTAAACAAGATATTATATGCTCAAGATTCAATGCATCCAATAGAAAATAAACATAACCAATAATTTTGGCGGATAATATCCTTCCTGGAACTAAGTATATCACGCAATCAATATATCAAGTTGTCGCCCCGTAGGGGAAAATCTAATGTTTCAATTTAGTACACTATTGTTTAGGGATTGTTGTCTGGTTATGAATCCAATGCAAAAAATAGTTCTCATTGAAAACTCCATCCCCACGGGTATGGACCCATGAAGGGCCCTTTTGCACTGATGCTTCCACATATACTATTCCTCGTACACACATCCATAATTATTTTATAAAAGTGGCAATTTCAACCTACTTACGAATGGGTTGATTCAGGTTATGTTTTATCTTTAACAGGTTAAAAAGACCTATATAAAAAATATTTAGCTTAAGTGATAATAGGTCCGGGTTGAAAGTCCCCCAAAAGCATAGTTTTAAGGCTTTAAACCTTTAAAACCATATTATAAAAAAAATTAGAATATTACTGAAATAATTTTTCTTTTCTGCTTTCGTATTTCATAAAATTATTAACAAAAAGGACAAAAAAAAAAACTTTAAGTAGCCAGGTATTTCAAATTAGCCCGATCCATACAAGAAAATGACCCAATTTGAACCATTACCGAACCCGTATAAACCGCCCTTTCTTCCACGTTTATTATTTTCTTTTTCCTTCAAAGAAACATACCGGTCTTGTACCCACACATCAACCCGATCTCCACTAGACCACACAAAATTTGTTGAAGCTGTCCTACGTCTCTTTCTAGTTC
Organism: Logfia minima; assembly: GCA_963921325.1. NCBI lineage: Eukaryota > Viridiplantae > Streptophyta > Magnoliopsida > Asterales > Asteraceae > Logfia > Logfia minima. Next base: position 6,400,633 of record OY992764.1, on the reverse strand, counting down.
CTTCAAGACGCATGGTAGTCACAGGGTGGGCAACACGTATCTTAGGTACCTCAGTGCCCTCAACTTCAAGTGGAACCCATTCTGTTAATTGCCATGAACATAAATATAAAATAATTATCGAAGTACCTCAACTGTTCTGTAAGGTCAACTGTTAAACCAATATCGCAACAGACACACTAACAAAGTACAGCACAAATTACCATCATCTGATTGGATTTCTGTGTAGGAAACAAGGGCTTTTCCATCCTTCAAACCCAAAACTTTAGCACTAAACCAGGCACCATTAGTTTTATCATCATCTTTGTAAACCTAAAACACAATTAATTGACCTAATAAGATTGAAAGCAAAACCCAAAGGAAATAACTATGCATAAACTGTAGAGGACGCAAATTCGAAACATTTACATATGAAATGATCAATTTGATGAAACAGATCAGATAGGTTGAAAAGGTTCAAGTGATTTAGAAGTTGGTCCAAAGTGTAATTTTAACGCTTAAAGCCAAATAAAAATCATTTATTAAAGAAAATAGATTATTATTGAAATAAAGTTATCTTTGTAACCATATTCATCACATTGATTGTTTATTATAATACTCGAGAAAATGTTTGCAAGTCAACCCGACCCATTAGCCAACTTGCCAGTCCCGCCCATTTTGCCACCTTAAGTGAAAAAAATAAAAGAATGACAGAAGGATGAAATTAACAGGACAATATTGGCTAAACTTTTAGTAGCACCAGTATGTTACCTCAACAAGACAACCGTCCTTGATATTACACTCATTCAAAGTGTCTGAAGAAACTTTAGGCAAACGACCAGCATCAGAAGTACCAGCCGGCACGATCTCTGATTCAGGTACAGCACCAACGGATTTTGACATTTCAGGACCTTTACGAACCCTAGGCTTTCTTTTATCTTTTCCATAGCTTGTAAAGGGTACTGTAATGCCATCATACGCCTTTCCTGATGGACCAAGTTTTGTAAGCGGATTTCCTCTATCGGAGACTTCAGTGGTAGATTCAACATTCTTTTCCTCAGTACCTTTTGAATTTCCTGCAGCCAAAACAGCCTGTTGCTTGGATGCTAACTGGGGAGTCTTCCAGTAACCCTCAGGACCCGCTTCAACCAAATCCCTCAAAGACATTGGTTCACTCATTGTAACAATTTTTCCTGCTTGAGATACTGCTTCAGCTGCCATCTCAGCAGCTTTTATTATTGCATCAGGAGTAGCTTTATCAATTCCGTTGACAAGTGCTATCATGCTGTTTTGATCAAGATTTTGACTTTTATTTGTTAAAAAAACGTTGACCATTGACCTTGCTTGATCAGCAATATCTGATGCAATTTTAGCAGCAGCTGCAGCCACCTTAGCAATAGAAGCAGCTGCTGCTATTGATACAGCTGAAGATACTAGCTTTGCTTCATCATCAGGACCATATTTACATTGTCTTTCCAGCTGGCTCCATACCTCGTGGCATTGACTTGCTGCATTAGCAGCATGCTTATTAGCCTCCTCTGCTTGTGCCTTTGACTCCTCAACCTTAGTTAAAGTCTCCTCTGTTATTACAACTTTCTCCACATTTTGAGGAAGATAAGGAGTGGGCAATAGGGGCTTTTTCCTTTTTCTGCCTTTTGAATTACTGGAAGGCTCGGGGGATGATGCAGGAGCAGAATTCTGAACCATTACATTAGATTTGTGCTTTAGATCTGAACCACCCGACTCTTTGACCGGGGTCACTTTCAGTGGCTCAGTTACATGTAATGGGGGGAAATGAGGGGTTGGGTTAAAAGCGGGAATTGGAGAAGCAGCTACCCATTGACCAGCAAAGGGTCCCTGAGATAACCAAGAAGGGTTAAGAGCACTAAAATTCTGCATTGGTGAATTTTGATAAGGATGTAGAGGAGAAAGTGGGTGATGATAATCAGGACGGGCTGTTTTTGGCATGCCACTAGACTGTAAATTATTAGAAGCAGTAGAGACTTTCCATAGAGGCGATGAAAGGGGAATCATGGGAGCAATAGTTGGTGGGGTACCCTGGTTGGCTGCTGCTCCAATAGGTGAAGATGTAATTTTATTTTGGGGAGAAGGATGTACAATTCTTTGATCGGCTTTGTTACCTGCATTTTTCAAGATTGGAAAGGAGTTCGTACATTATAAAACACTACAAAACATGTCAGTTTTAGCAAGAGTCTAAACAAGCAATTATTACTCTGGTAAAACAGATTGATTAGGGTCGACCCAAAACACTAATTTGTACAAAAGTTAGAATTTCAATAAAATTTGTGCACCAAATATGATTACAAATATTATATTTTTTCAAGCACGATCAAAATTAAAATAATATATTTTAATGAATAGAAAATACATTCTAGGCTACTTTCAATTTGTGATCATTTGTCAGGTTTCTTTTTAGCTAATGCAATCAGTTTGACATGTCAGAAATAAAACATCACCCGAATTAACCCATTCGTAAATAAATGGGTGAAACCTCTACTAAATATCATGAATGACCTGATCGTGGTTGCACAGGGATACTAGATTTCGGCTGTGATTTCTGGACATGAAGTCTTTCTAAGCAAGCACGCCAAACACCCTCCCATGTTCGTCCACCATCTGTACGAAACACAACAAGACATCAAAATGAGGTTTCTGAATCAATATGTAACGTGACTAAACTTTACTTCACTGACCAGACTGCCCAAATGCAGCAATCATATGAGGCTCTTCAGGTGGAGACCCTGATCTGCAACGAACAACATTGCCAATGTTTCATTTTGCACATTAAAAACAATAGACTATTAGACATTCGCTGCTTGGAAAGAATGCTACATGATCAATTTTGGTTCCAAATAGCAGTCTTTTTACAAACTTAAACACCAATTTTTATAACTCCTCATCATTCAATTTAGTCTACAGCAAGTCGACAACTAAGACGGGATAAAAGAAATACTTATTCCTTTATGTGCTATTAACTATTAAGACGGGTATCCTTGGAAAATATAATAGGGGTAACAACGAATTAGTTTATTAAGCATCATACTTGTGGCTATGTTCCAAACTAACCATAGACCTTGCCAAAAATAAGACAATAAAATCCGGTAATAAGAAACTATGTCAAAGCAAGTGATTTCAGATTATTTATGATGGCTCTATTGCAATGAAAATGTAAACAAATTTGATATCTTCTTGTACTTATACTTAAACTGCTTTTACATATATGAAATGATAGAGGGTACTCACATCAATGATCCGTAAACTAATATCTGGGCACGCAATTGCAGTTGTTGATTATCAGTAAACGACTGCTGAAATATAGATGTTGAATTATTCAGATCTGGAAGCTTTATTGATGAAAGAACAACCCCGGGTTTTGCAACATTTTCATGAGACTTAATCGCTTCAAAATGAGTAGCATGACCAATTCCAGGATGTGTTAACGACACAGCTGTTATTTTTCCTCTTACTGAATCCCTTGATGGAGTTATTTCCTTTGTTTGGTTACGTTTCTTGGTATTTTCCTTCACGGTTGATTTTCGTCTAGGTTTACGCTCAGATTTCCCTTTGACTCCTATTTGAGAGGTCAAAACACTAGGACTCTGAGGACTAAGAGACACTTCATGCAATTTCTTAGCATCCAATTGGCTACTACTAGAATCTTTTGATGGTCCATCGGCAATCTAAAAAGTTTACAAAAAGTTACAAAAAGTTACAATTTCTTAGCATCCAATTGGCTACTACTAGAATCTTAGTTGTGTAACAAGTCATGGGTTCGGGTTAAACGGATCAATTTCAAAGCGGGTGGGGCCAGGTTAATTATGACTATAAGAACAATATTATTACAGTAATAATGTGAATCTTTACATAAATTGATTTGGGAGATTGTGTGCATTAATATTAAACTTTGAACCACTTTCAGGTTTCAACCTATTCAACCCGTTCCCCATTTAGCTAAGTTTTTTATTGGCCAATTTAACATAAAACACAGCGCAATTTGCAAATTGACCCTTTCATTAGTAAATGAGTTCAAACGGCCACCTTTGTGTTTAAGGGTCAGATGAGATATGGAAGTACAGCGATAACAGCATGATGTCAAAATACCTTACGGTTAGAAACTTGAAATATAGGATATGATTGAAAACTCTTGCCAGGTTGTCCAAGAACAGCACCTTCATTGACCTCAAAAGTGAAGTTCTTTTCTTCTTGTGTAGCTTTACCTACATTATTTTCCGCATCATCAATAATCTTAGAAGGCAGGGAACTATCATGTCCTACACCCACTGTAGCCTCTTGCTTGTCTTTAGCATTGATTTCAGTTGGACTAGCTGCATCAAAAAAAGTTTGTTGCTCATTTGACTCGCTGACTGAAAAAACCAGAAGAGAGTCCAAAATAGTGTTTAGACAATAATTACATCACATCTTTGAGCTTGAAATTGTAATAATAAGATGCTTAAGTGTTTGGAGAAGTTGGATTCTTTAAGGAATAAATAGATAACATGACCAAAAAGGATATTTTGTGAATAAAAGAGACTTTTTGTGAAAGTGAAGTAAAAGTTCCTCTAACTAGGTTAAAAGAAGAGCTAATTATGCAATCTTTTTATGCTCTTGAATCATTAGTTTATTGCAGCTAGTATGAAACTGATTAACTCCCAAAAATAAGATAATCAGAAGCTGCATTTCTATATCCAGAGATTGACAATTGCAATCAAATAATTTGTTCAAAAATGCAAACCCGGACACAACGTGTTGCATGTATGATATATATTTTCCCTGTTAGACATAACATTTTGATAATTTAAGTACCTTCTATAACTGATTCCTTCGGGTCCTGTAGACCTCCTGTTTGAGAATTGTTGCCCCTTTCTTGACCGTCATTATTAGTCGCGGGATTTTGTTCAATCTGGCTTGCATCACAGTTTTCAACTGGTGTCACACAGTGAACATCAATCCCATGTGCAACTTTTTCATCAAGAGCATGAGAGGCTTCCTTTTCAACTAAAGAAGTTGGATTATTTGAGACAGAAGCAACCACACTTTCAAATTGTAGAATCTCATTTTGGGAATTTTCCTCACGTGGGAATCCAACTTCCGCTTCTTCTTTGTTATCCTGATGCACTAAACTCACCCCCAGAATAGGTGATTTTGGCTGTTCATCGGCTTCAGCAGTAGCACGACCATCAGTTGTATCAAGGAATGACCTCTTAGCAGATTTGGTAATGGCAACTAATGATGAAAAGAATGAGGAATCAGCTAAAATTATTGAAATGGGCTGATACATGTTATTTTTTAATCTCAAAAGGATCAAATAACTATATGTAGCTAAAAAGGAAGCGGGTTCAAATGGGTTGAGAGTTGCTGAAAGTGGATTTAATGCATAAAACCCCCATAATCGTTTTCTTCAAAATTTAGATTATTATTGTACTGGCATATTGCAACCATAATTAACACCCTAGCTATTTACAAAAGAACAATGGATAAAAAGCGTTTACTGGTCAACCCAACCCAACCTAGAGCCTCTCGGACCCTACTAAATGACTTGTTTTGACGTGCTACCCAACCCGTCCATCTTGGCACTTCTATATACATATAACAAAGAAGCCTAGATAGTCTATCATCATAATTATAATGTACCTTCATTCAGAACAGGCATCTCAGACTCAAGATCATAATGTATCACCTTATTCTCGTTTTCCACAACTAAAGATGGTTCAACATTCTTTTGGGTATCGTGGCCCTGAACAACCTCAATGTCCATCTCACCACTTTCTACTGGTAAACTTACATCATCTTTTTCATTTGCAGAAACAACTAGTGCATCCTTTCCCGTAGCAGTTTCATTTTCTTCAGAAGAAGAATTCTTTACCAGGGAGATGTTTGTCAAAAAACCCACATTTGACTCTGGAGCTAATTGGCTTGGATTTTCACTGGACGGAATGCTAGTTTCAGCTGACAGTTTCTCCATAGATTCAACATTTGGAACAAAAGAAAGAGACTTTTTCTTCTCCCCAGGTCCACTCTCAAAACTCATGCTATTTACTTCGTTTTGAATATTTTGTTCTGCTGCACCACTGGAGACATTATTTGACAAATCACTAGCATCAACAGAAACCAACTGAGAGTTTTCTTGAATCTTTAACTCCTCATTACTTGCACCAACTTTCTCTGAGGAGCCTAAATTGTCAACCATGGATTCATTTAACATAAGCTCGGCCTCCTTTTGAACTACAACATCAGATGTGTTCTCCACTTTTTCCTCCAAAACAGATAAATCATGCTTCTCATTAAGAGCTATCGAATTCACTCCACCGGATATGTCTTGATTCAAATTAGGATCCATAACTTCAGTTAAACTACCAGGCTCATTACAGTTATCCAGAATTTTGATTTTTGTTTCTTTCACGACTTTCTCTTCTTGTCCAACTGATTTTAGAAGCATTTCAACAGATTCTGAAGATGTTGCTTCAGACCATACATTGTTATGTATCGATTCCACAGGACTTGAATTAAAATCTATATCATTATTTCCACCTGAATATTGCTCGATCCACTGGTTGTCCTCTTGATTAGTGATACCAAGAAAAACGTCGTTTTCAGCCAAACTATTAAAATTTAAGTGCGCGTGGAGGCTATCATCAAAGTCAAATTTGGGAAGAGAGTATGGATGCAGAACAGGGGAAACTTTGGAACACCCTTCGCCAGCTAATTGATGATTTTGTCCTTGAAAATCATTGTCATCATAGTCCATTTGTATATCCCTGTAGTTAATATAGTGATGGCAGGGGAAAAAATTAACAAAAGTGAACCATATCAGAAGTAGTGTCCCTTATTTGATGAAATTTTAAGCTAAAATAATTCATATCCACATTGTCATCATCAAGAAATCTAAATAGAGCTCAGGTCGACTTGACTCGATTATATAGTAGAATAATTATGTGTGTATAGTTAAATACATACACAAAGGGGTAAAATGTGAAATGGCACGAGCTCGATAAGGCTATCTAGATCTACAAGCCAGGTATTTTCTGTTCAAGCTTGACCCGAAAGTCTACTTGAGTAGCTCCTGACATATATATTATAATAAAAATTAAAAATGAATATAGTAGCTCGTAAGTACCAAAAAAGCAACTTTCTAAATACAGTTTTATAAGTACAAGATAGCATAAAATTATAATCTTAATAAACTCAATCTACAAACTGTTTAAACTAAAAATTCACAACCATATAAATATATCACCATAAATGAAATCTAAATAAAGTATATAATCAATCAAAACATAGTCTTCTATCCCTAATTCATAACTTACTGATAAATGAAACAGAGGCATACAATACAATAAAATAAAATTAAAAAAAAAAAAAAAAAAAAAAGTAGTTCAGAAAGTAAGCTACCTCCCTCCATTCGGTGAACAAATCCTGACCGTTGGATCAAACGAAACCTAATTTTTGTTGCACTGTTAGCTGCAGCAGCTCCTTCATTCAAGACCTACACTAACTTATGTATATTTGTTAACTAATAATATAATAATTAATAACAGGAGAAAACAAGCCCTAATTCTTACACACGCAGACGCAGCTTCACAAGAAACAAACACAAACTGTGCACGTTCTAATCACGTGACTATTGAACTATTTTTTATTCGTGAATCGAATATGAAGAATAAGAAGATAAGTAGACGGATAGTGAGAGAAAGTGAGAGAAAGTGAGAGACTTGAAGGTAAAGTCGTCAGGTACAGAAGAGAAGAGAGGGACAAAATTGGTATTTGGAAAGAAGTGGAGGGGTAAAAAGGTAATTATAGGTTTATGTTTAGGCAAGACATACACGTGGTGTCATGTTGATGGTTTCAGGGGGAAAGGAAGGCCTTTTTTTTCTTTTTTTTAAAAAAAATAAAAAATAAAAAATGTTTAAATTTAGGGGGTGTTTGGTTGCAATTAGAATAAGGTATGATTATTATTTTAAGTGTTTAGGTTGATATTTGAGTTTGTAAAGTGAACATAAAATTGATGGATTCACTAATATGCATACTAATTCCAATTAAAAATCTTTACTTGTAGGGAATATGTTGTACAATAATGTGTTTAGTTTTAAAAGTACACGTCACATCATATTTAGAAATAAAGTCTTGAAAGAATTGTTATTTATAGACATTACTTCTTTATGGTTTTCTTTTACCATGAGAAGTATTCACAAAAAGGAAATGGATTATTGGGTATAGCGATGTATCAATTTATTTTACCTATAATGTTTTTCAATAAATATTAAAGAAATCACCACTCATTATATTATATATTGAGTATATAAAATAATATTAATTAAGTCGAATACTAATCAATTACAATATAGGATAAAATCACTACTTCATTAGTTACATCACTCGCTTCATTTTTTAATTCTTGTACATAATACTTGAGGATAAGTTAAAAAACTTAAAAATTGTTACTACAAGACTTTGACCATTGTCTGATTTATTATTAAATGTTTCAATAACTTATCTTAAAATGTTGTTATAAGACAAAAAAAAAAAAATGTTTTTTTCAAGTAACCAGTCAATTAATGCACTTATATTTTTAAGAGCATACCAGACATATGTGAAAAAAGTTGTAATATTCACTTGATTTTAACTATAAACTTTTGCATAGATTGCATCAAAGTCGATGTTATATTGAAAATCACATTTCAAACCAAAACATTAAATTTTATATTTTGATAATATAAAACGAAGAAGATTTTTACAAAAGATATAAATATCGTGTATATTCAGATGACAAGGCTAAATTTCAAATAAGTTTTACGTATATATAAACAAACATATATAAACTAATTCAAATTCATTGAATTCATAAAAAGTTGGACTAATATGTAAACGTAACTATCATAAGAAGGGTTGCTTTAATTAAAACAACTTTAACTTAAAAATGGTTGATTGATTCGATAGTTATTGGATTGTAGTTCTATGTATTTGTATCGTTTAAGTTCAAATAATTCAATCGTTTAAATATGAATATTGTCTACTTCAACCTTCATTAGACTGTCTTTACTTCTTTTTTTTTTTTTAAATTCATCATTTAATTTCATATATTGTTATTCGTTTGTTCCTTGCAAATACAAATCCATTATATTTTTATAAAAATTAAGTGATAAATTTGAAAATGTTGGTGACACCTGGACATACTTAAAGAAGATTCGACACTTTGTAGCATACTAATCCATTGTGAATTCAACTTTTTGAAAATACAAATCCATTGTGAATTACATGTATTTGAGGCAATCTTCAATAAATCATAATGTTTTATTATACAGATCAGTCTTTCAAGTATTTAATTGAACAACAAAAATTTCCAAAATTTATATCTCGGTTACATTTTAGATTTAACTTGAAAGTTACTAATACTAGTATTCTAACAATAAAATGTCTTTGTAGCATACATTTTCAAGAATTTAATGGGCTCAACTGCACTCGCCTGCATGTTGTAGTTTCTGCAGTTGGGTGCAAAGTCTACACTTGAAGTCTTCGTCAATTATGCAAGACTTAAAGCTATCATCAGCAAAAGAATCCTATGATCCGGCAGCGTAATAAGCTTGAAAGAGCATACATACCATTACGACGATAATCTGCCTATTAGAATGCCACTAAACACAATGGCTCCAAACCACTTGTTCGACACAAATCTATGACCAAACAGAACAGCCAAGTCAGCTGAGTGAAATAAGTATCAGATGCACATATGATGATATGAACTGCATGTTTTCACATTTTACTTACTTTCTACTACAATCGGCTCCAGAATATATGTCTACCGTCCAAATTTGCCATGCTAATTGACCTGCTGCTCCTCCCAAAAACAAATAATATGGCAATCCTGCTTGGTTGGAAGCAATTGAGCATTCATCTCAGTATGTCATATATTAGATAAAGGGTCAATACAGGTACTTATAGTACGTGTTGGGTTGACCTGGAACAAACGGTAGACATATATTTATTTTATAAACGGTAGACATATATTCGACACTTTGTTAATTTATTTTATACATATTACTAGCATGTCATATATGATTACGATTATTACATTGAATCAAACGGTTGAGGTTTTATGCACTAAAACTAGACAATGGATAACTTCTCGTCGCCTTTTAAGCTATTTTTCATCCGGTTTTGACCTTTTAGAGGCAAAACATAACCCGAATTGACCCAAATAGAAGTAAATGGATCGAAATCGGCACCACTAGCTAGAAAAAGTAATACAAGAGTTTATTAGAATAGCTAAATTCAAAGTGGAGGTGTGGTATTACCAAGATTTGCATTGAAGCCGCTGAGTGCAAGACTTGTAATACAAGCGACTCCAAATCCGCTGACCCACTTCTTTGTGGAATCGCCAAATCTCAAGGCCGTAGACTTAACTCCAACTTTCTTATCATCTTCTTTATCCTGGATGCATATAATAACCACACATAATATAGCACATCTACTGGAATTCAATGTCCAATTCTCAATACTAGAGTAAAGTTAAAATGAGTAAGGCTAATTGTTGTGAGAATGGAGGAACCATTCTCCACCCCTTAGATTAGATAAATCAACGGACAATATTAGGAGTATTTTTTTCGTTTATTGCCTAGCTGACATATCTATCACATTGTTGAAGGTATTTTCGTCAAAGATTAAAACCACGACCGTCCCTTCCCATAATCCACAATGACACTATTCAATTTCATGAGATTAAAACCATTACAGATACATCGATTCAAACTCATATATTAGAGATTTGTTTACAATTGTATTCATTATATCATCGATTCGATTTTATCTTTGTGTCAATCGCTTCAATGTAACCTCTGATTCTGTTGACTTGAACATCCATCGTTGTCGTTGGAGTAATGAAGCTCCGCTTTCATCACAGGCATGAGCATGGTCCATCATCGCCATCATGAACCGCCGTCGTTGATGGACCAGTGTTGTCGCTATCGTGTACCTTGCTGCTGTAGTGAGTTTAAATCCAATTTTATTATGTTGGATTTGCCTTTTTTAAATCGATGATATGCGGATCTAAATATTTGATAACAAATTAGGATGTCAATTTTGAAATTTGTTGATGATCTCGGTTTGGATGTGCTTGTGTGTATAAACCCAACAAAGACGTGGTAGAAAGTTAGAGTGATGCTTAAATCGGAATCTGTCGATGTGGAAGATGAGTTCATCGGAAATGGGTTGTCAAATGAAATCAAAAATCAAAGTATGGTAGCTACAAAATAATAATGCACTTTAATTGTGCGATCATGCTGAGAATTTGGAGACGACAGAATGGGTAGTCAATTAACAGTACATATACTAATGTATATAGCTTGATGTGCTGGCCGATTTTGTTTAAATATGGTGGTGTTTGGCGATCAGTAAATAAGGTTAAGAGTTTTATATTGTTTTGTTTATATTGAACGAATCTACATAACTTTATTTTTCAACGGAATAGTCTAATTCATTATTATTGTTAAGCTTGATCATTTTTAGAATTAGTAGTCTGAAACTATTATCACATGTGATTTACAAACTCAATATAATATATAATTACAATTATTATCACATGCTATTTAGTTATTAGTAATCGGTGGTTATTACATATATAACAAATAATATCACATGTGATTTACTAATTAATGATCGGTGATTATTACAAATAAATTAGTAATCGGTGGTTATTACATATATAACAAATAATATCACATGTGATTTACTAATTAATGATCGGTGATTATTACATGACATGTTATATAGAAGTTATCACATGTGATAACTACTAAATATTGCATGCGATCAAAATTATTGTTGTGATTGTAGTTATTATCATATTGCGAACTTTAAATCACTAGTTATAATCACATGTGAATAGTTTAATTTGACAATTAAAAAAATTAAGACAAAATCACATGTCAGTGTACATAGTATCACATGTGATAATACGCAATGCAATTTTTAAAATCCACCAAAAAATGAAGAAGAAAAAGTTCGTCAAAAGTATACCATGTGAGATATCTAATCAAAGAGAAAAAAAAAAACGTTAATTTTTATAGTGCAATTCTTATAATTTTTCGACTAGCCATTTTTTAGATATCTAACTTTTAAAAATGTGAAGGAAAAGTGAGAGTTTATTAAAATGACTATTGTATCCTTTCAAATGGAAATCTTTTACTGGTTCTTTCATTCTTACCAAAATTTTTAAACTTGGCTTAAATAGATGGTCATTATAAGCTATTCCTTTTCCTCCTCTTCTAGTTCTATTAATCAAAAGGCCATCATGGACCAAGATCCAAACTCTTCAATTACTATAAAAAGTTCATAACATTAAAAATTAATAATATTAAGGGATCACGTAGTAATACTTTTGTTTTTCTTAACTTACTTTATGTTATTTAAGGAACTGTAAAACTTACAAAAACAGCCATCATATACTTTTTTGAAAACCTGGAGAGGTTTGCCATTTGAAATTGCTAGTTATAATTGCAGACTCGTTTTCCAAGTCGTCATAGTCAAGCCATATGTACTTACAGTTTCAATTTTATAATAACTTAGTGTACTAGGTGGCGGGGCAGTTTTTGGTATGGTCCGGGAATTGACCATAAACAGTTTTGAGTCCAACAAGAATATTCCTTACAAATAACTAGAAAGTCAAACAATAACCTAATTATTTGAGGTGATTTAGGACGTTTTCTGCATTACTTTCGACTTATTCGACCTTTTCCACCCATTTGGGCCATTTCACTTTTAGGTATCTTCTTGATATTACTTGTTTTAGCTGTTAGAAATAAACATAACCAGAATCAACCCATTAATAAGTGAATGGGTTGAACTGGCCACATCTATGGTGTACCCAATGGATGCCTTATTACCTGATGAGCATATATTGTATCATAGACAAGTGTCCAACAAACTCCAGATAAATAAAGGGGCAGCACAACTGCAGGATCGAGGCTTCCTCTAACAGCAGACCAACCCAATAAGGCTCCCCAGTTAAAAGTTAAACCAAGAAAGGCTTGAGGCTGCAGCAAGTTCCAAGATAGTAATGAATCAAGTAGTATAAGATATCAAACAAAAAGGATACAGATAAAATTATACGAAACAAAATAGATGACAAACCCAAAATGTGATCCTTTTCATCAGTGGATATGAAAAAACGAGTAGCAACGATGAAGCCCCCAATATGCGGCTGTAACAAATCAGTTTCAATAATCAATTAAGAAAAAAGAAGAAGCACCAACAGGTCTTTGGCGTAGCAGTATCCGGGTGTAATTAAGGTGCTCCTCAACCACTTGGTTGAGGCTTCAAGTTCCGTCCAGGAAAAAAGGTGAAGAGTAGAAATGGTTGTGTGAGTTTGCCATTAAGAAAATCAATAAGAAAAGAGCATCAACTATTAATGTTGAAACTATGTTCTGCTGGAAGTTGTAGGTGCACACTCGAATGCACAACCTAGTACCGAGAGGCGGCAATTTTGACCCATTTATCTTTTAATAGACCAGTTTAATTTTTTTTATCTCAAACAGGTCAAATAAAAAACGGGAACGAGCCAAATGGGTTGCACGAGACGAAATTTGCCAAATTAATGCATACAACCTCCTAAACCATTTTATTTATAGATCTAGACTGTTTTTGTAATACTATTAATTTTGTAATACTCCGTAATATTTGACACATTTATCATTTGACCTAGCCCGACTCGATCCAATAGAAAACAAGGGCCTGTTTCCTCCTAAAACGATTTATTCAAAGATCAAGACTATTATTCTAATACTATTATTTTGGAATCATAACTAACACATTAATCATTTAACCAGCCATTTGATCCGTATGGAAAAAAAAAAGCCTGTTTGCAAGTCACCCAAACCCCGCCAATTTCGATCCGTGCAAAAAACAGTGGTCTTTTTTAACCTGAACCCATTTGACCTATTACCCAACTCACCTAATCCGCTCATCTTACCACCTGTAGCTCAATAATTGTTATGGATGACCAGAACTGTTTAAGTAAGAATATCAATTTTTGAGCTTGAAAGTGAAGAATATTCAAGGGAATACACACCTATAATTATTAAGCTGGAGAAGGATAACAAGACCCAAAAGCAATTGAAAACCAAGAAAAGAAATTCCCTGAGGTTGGGATAAGGCACCACTTGCAATTGGTCTCAACTTTGTTCGTTCCACCTGCCATATAACTAAAAGTATTATTGTTAAATATTCAAAATTCCCAAATCATCTAGTTGTGATAATGATAATGAGTAAATAGGTAAATTTAAAAATGAAAATTTTGCAGAATGATGCACCAGTTACTAAGACATTGGAAAGCATGCAATCTAGTTCTCATGATACTAAAGATGTATGTGTTGTATGAAATATTTTCAGAATGTGACACCAGAAGCCAGAAAAATTCCGGCTACACTCCCATGATTAGGGTTAAGTAAAAAAAAAGTATGTTTCTCCATCAAATAATGCTCAGTCGCTCATCCATACAAATGAGTTTAAGCAGTTCATAATAAGTAGCAATAAGCCATGGGCAAGATTATAATATTTTAGTTTCTTTTGTACTGTAAGGAATTTCATCAAAGATGATTTCCTATTTATCTACTTAGTATATACTTCCACCGTCCCAAAAAAATCACAACATTTAACCTCGCACATCGCTTAATTAAAGTCTTCGACTAATAATCAAAACTTGTGAACCATAATGACATAATCAATATCACCAACATCTTGTATATCAGCAAGACATAGTTATTTCGACCCATTGACTTGCGAATTGGTCAATTTGGTTATGTTTCATATGTCTTCTGTCATGGATCAAACTTGAAAGTCTCGTACCTCCAGAATCATCTTATTCAATGAATTCGATTTTTGTTGAAATAATAGGTAAATTAGGATTGATATCTTACCAACATGGAAAATATTGCATTTTCCAGGGACAACTCAAAGTGAAACGTTTTACATTTTTTTGGGACAGAGGGAGATTTTTTTAAGGTATGTACAATCACAACCCTGTTCAATTTAAGAAAAAATTATCCGCCATACATGCATACTGCATGAATACAGTGATATGCACAGAACAACTAGCTTGTTTCTACCAGAAACTAACAACAGAAGTTTTTAACCTTTGTATCAATATCCCGATCAAGAAGATCATTGATAGTACATCCTGCACCTCTTAACAACAAGGCTCCACAACCAAATAGCGCCATCATCTTAAAATCAGGAAGCTGTCCAGGGAATGCTGCTAATGTGATCGACCTAGATTAACAAATGAGTTATTGGAAATATGTAAAATCCCACAAAAACTCAACTCAAGCTTCCGAAATTGGCAACCAGATCAAGCTAAAAACAGGTATTGTAACTCCTAATCCAAATAACTTATTGCATATGATGCCCAAAAGAGTGTACTTCTAACTCGGAAATGATATCACCAAAAACGATAACGATAGAGGTGGCCATATGGGTGAATCGGCTGAATCAGTTAATGGGCCAAACATAAGATTGTTTCAACCATACTCTGGCTTTAGAGTAAAATGAATTAGAAGCTTTTATGCATTAACATACACCATGGCAACTCTCAACCCGTTTCACTGGTTCAACCCATTTCTTTTTCAGTTTATACTTTTATCACCGATTCATGAGCAAATGGGTCGAAACTGCCACCTTAACTGCATACTGATAACACATAATGCCTTGATATTCCATTTAACACCAATGCTGACTTACTTTAATTGCTCACCAAACTAATGTTAACCTTCGTGTTATAGCTGATTATAAGTGCCTTGATACACCCATTTGGCAGAAGTGATCATTTAAGTTCTACCGCTTATATAAATACCAAAATGTAACTAACAAATTCTACATAAACAAAGCCAACTGTACATAATAACAAGTAACAAGAAACTATGCAATAATAAATCTTACCACATACATGGCCAAGCAAGTAACCAAGTTCCAATAGGTTTATCTAGCCTAGCGAGATGCGCATACGGCTGTACACTTTTCGGCAAATACAAATCAATCCATGAAACATTATAACCCTTCCCATTATTCTTCTTCCCTAATTCACCATCTTTTTTACCATCATCTTCTTTTAAACTATGTGACGACGTACAAATACCATAATTCTGACCTAATTTAATCAAATTAAAATACCTAAACTTGAAATTATTGGAATTTGGAATGAATAATTCGTGAATTCCTCTGTTTGAATTAGAAAAGTGATCATAGTGATAGTAGTTTGAATTAGGGTTAAGTGGTAGCTGTGGTGCTGATTTAGGGTTTGTTAAATTAGGGGAAATGGATTGTGATAGTGAGAGTGAAAGATGATGATGCAGGGGTTTGAGATTACGAGAAGATCGAGAGAAACGGAGTAACAACGCCATTGTTAGTTAGTTACTTACTTATTAGGGTTTTAGAAAAGAACAAGGAGCTTAATGTTTGTATAGTTTGATTAGAGAAAAACACTGCTGAGTACTTCGCCGGGAAATTGGTCCGGCGGTCGTTGGTTTAAAGTGATTTTGAGTTTTAACTAAAAATGGTAGTATGAAAATTATATAGAGGTTTCATTTGTTTTTTTGTTATGTATAAAAAATAAAAAGTTTAATAAAATCATTTATTTTCTAGTTTGCTTTTTTACGAATATGAAAATTAGCCAGCCCTAATAAAAATGGTTTTAATAACAACTGTAACAACTATAATAATAAAAAGAAATAAGGGTCAATATTTTGAAAATTACTAAAGTTTACACATTTTCAGTATAGTATTTTTTTTCTAAAGTTCCTTTGTATATATAAGAAAGTTTCTTTAATATCTAATTTCTATATTTAAGTTTCTAAATTTTTTTTATTATCGAAAACTTGTATAAATACATACAACAGATACAACACAAATTTAAAACATGAATATATATAATAAAAAATATAAAAAGTGTAAACTTTAATACATTGTTAAATCATTAACATTAAAAATAACAATATAATCTTAATAGTGTTAATTAATTAATAATAATTAATAATTAATTTTAATTAATTAATATATAAACGAGTAAAAATAAAGCTTTCGTAAACTCACAATTTAGTAATTAGTTGATTACTTTAGCTTAACTAGCATTTTACCCGCGCAATGCGGCGGTGGTATTTTAAAAAAAAAAGAAAGTTTATGTTGTTAATTCGTACCTTACGATTTTATAGTTTTCCAAGATGTAGTTTGATGGTTTGTATGGTAATTCAAATGTGTGTGTATTAGTATATTAATGAAGTATGTTAATTTAAATTAAGTGTATATATTTTTAACAAAGTTAGATATTGATTTTCAGGCAATAATATTGTTTTTGAAAGAAAAAAAAAACATTTTTTTGTAACTAACAAAATTCTGGCGCTTGTAAATAGATGTTTTTGTATTCTTTATATTTCTTATTAGTGTGTTTAAGTTGTGAACTCAAATGTGATGGTAAAGAAAATGAAAAAGAAATGTATAAGTGGATAATAAAAAATTATCTTACACCTTTATTAGGGGTTTTACCATTTTCTTCGATAACTTACATGTTTAAAGAACGAAAATGACATAGATACCAGTATTTTCAACGAAATAGATCAATCTACCATGAGCTAATTTTAGAAACAACATAGATATTTAAGATATAATTTTGTATATTAAATGAAATGCAATTTAGTCCATAAATAAACAAGTGTACATTTGAAATTAAGATCGAATTTACTCCATATATAATTATTGATTTTCTACTTTTAGGATTCAAATATTTGTATGCATGTTCATAAAATTACTATATTATAATTAACGGGGATAAAATACATAAACATTGAATTTTAAATTCTAAATATTTGTAATTACATATCAATAAAATATAATTTATTGTACTTATATAACAAGACTAAATGGAATAAGTAATTCACTTTTTATATTGTACTTATATAATAAGACTAAATGGAATAAGTAACCCACTCTTTAAGACGATTCCTGATAATATATATGATGAGTATTATCAAAACTAGATATAGAAAACTTTGAAAATTTTAAGATTACCAAGTATTAAAGTGCCAAATATTTTATAGTATAGTATAGATCAAGTTGGAACCTTGCATCTTAGATTATTTACACAGTGAAAATTTTGAAGTTGGAGTCATTTAAGCATTTTCTTCCTCCCATTCATTCTCCACTGTAAAGCTGGCCTATATATGTATCTTGGTTTCTCTTGATGCTTTAAAGTCGAGCCTTTTAACTCATAGGATTATAAGACAACCAATATCATTATTAAATGATTATAAACGAGAAACTAAGTAATTAACATAAAAACTTTACAAATATTGCGATGTTAAGAGTTTGTTAATTTCCATTGAAGAGAACACCCTTCAATAACTACAAACCAGAAAGGAAAAAGAACACAACTACAATTGTCATGTACATAAATCGGTTCATTCCTCCCAGTTACATTGTAATAGCAGACAAACACAGATCTGGAACCACCATGAATTGTAACTTGAATCACTCAAGAACAAGTATACAAATCTTGAATTATAAGGCAATCATTTGATGATCCGTGATATATTCTTGATGGTTTTCTAGCAATAATGGATGAAAAGAGATTCAAAGCCACCATGGTTTTTCAATTAAATCGTTTGAGAACACGTACTTGAATCTCGAGTTATAAGGCAACCATTCAATGATCTGCGATGTTTTCTTGCTGGTTTTCTGCTCAATGCATTTTCTTATTGAATCCCCAAGCTTTTTATCAACATTTTCAGCTATCCATTTAAGAAGATTGTCTGGAGCAATGTCAGATTCTTTCCCGAATCTTTCAAGTAATTTGGGCATAAAAACTCTCTTTGATTTCTTCACTATTATGTTTGATTGAAGAAACTCCCTCTTTGCTACTTCTAGCTCCTCTTTGATACTTGATGGTGTGTAGACTTTTAGCTGCCAAAAGGGTGAATGATGAAAAGATTGGAGGCAGCAATTATTTCACAGGACAGGTACTAGTTTAATTTATGCAAGTAAAATCAGTCACCATTCAAGTATTTTGCCTGTTTAGTTTTCGAGCCGCACAAGTCACGATAGAGTTTAGACATAGAGGAAAGATATAAGAGAATCCGAAACTTACGACAGGATCAGATGAAGTTCCTGTGCAAAGGGCAAAACACAAAAGGGGTTGGTAATGTTCGAGACCGAACTTTGTACTGATGCGTTGTCTTTCTTCTCCTGATTTTTTCCACAATGCAGTTGAGAGGATGGTCTCCAGCCACTAGTATTTGTTCAGATGAACCAAATTAATGTCAAAGTTAAAAATTACTTTTGTCATTTTAAAACATACAATGTTTGTTAGCGTCCATGAGATCTCTGTATATCATCTTTTACAAAGGGTGTGTTACATATTGTACAAACAATCAAACTGTTTCTTTAAATTGTGTCTTACATCAAAACATTGTAATTTCTATAAAACAGTGGGTTTTCCATAATTCCATACTCATGCAGGTAAAATGATTATGAAGTGCTTTAACATGAATAACATCCCTTAATTTCTATATTAAAAAAAAAAAAAAAGTATAAAATGAGTAGCGCACATCCTTGGATTTCTATAAACGCGTTTACTTAACATTATTTGATATGTTGTTAAAAGGGTAACACAAAATTGTTTAGCATAGTTACAACACCATAAGACCATTGATATTTGTAGTTTAAATGTAGTGCGACACGAAATGTAACACAAGGATGTCTACTCACCATAGCCCATAGACATCAGCATTAGTCTATGGCGTATGAACTATTGGTAACCAAAAGAAAGTTGCATAATATTGGAATAGAGCATAATTTTTTTTTAATGGGTACATAGTACAACTGTAGTTTGTTAGTCCAAACCCATGTTTCTTTGGATCAATCAATATTGGCGAACCGGAGTAATATAGTACCAAAATAGTATTCAAGTATCCATGAATTGATGAAGAAAGAAGTAGTACCTTTCCAACCCTAGGGGTACGGAACCTAAATATTGCCTGCTCAATAGCATTTGCACTTATTATATGGCCACCGATTTTGTAAGCAGCCTACACTACACAGAGAGAAACATACATTATAGAAAGATGAATTCAATACAAAGCTTTGATTCTACCTCTAATCAGAGATAGAATTTTTGAACAAAGTCAACACAATAAATACAATATGTTTTCAATAAGGAATCACACTACCTTGTGAAATAAGGCTAACCTTCTCAGAGAGCTGTGAGGTATCCCATACGCCAGATATGCCTGCACGATCAAAATCAAGATGTCTTGATAAACATGTACGTTTGAATCAGAAAATACTATATGTGATCATGGGTACGTGATCTTACATGCATAATCATGGAATTATACATATTGATCCAGAATGCAGTCTTGGCATTTGTTTCCAGTTTGCTCAAATTCAACTTCTCCAGTTGCTCCACTAGAAGTCTGAATAAGAGAAATGCATAAACTTTAACACAGTGATGAAAATAAGTTGATGCTCCAAAGTAATAAATCCACATGCCCATTGATAAATGTCGCAATTTTGACTCACCATTTTATGTATGCTTTGAACTGGGTTGTATTTTATCTTAAAGGGTTGGGATCCTCTCATGTTGAAGCCAGCATGAGAGTTCATATTCCATCACAAAACAAAACTGTAGGTCCCACAACTTAAGTTAAAAGTGAATTAGTTACTTTTATAATTTTGTTTTGTGAGGGAACATGAGCTCTCATGTTGGCTTCAACACGAGAGGATCTCAATCCTAAAAGTTTTATATCAAAAAATTAAGCTAAAGGGGGAACATGTCAAATGGGTCGAATGTCGCCCAAAGTCTATTTTAAATACATAGGAACCTCCTATTTAAACATTTAGATCATTTTTATAACAGCAGATTCAGATCGTAATTGTTAATTTGTTATAATATTGTTTTTGAATATGTTATTTAATACTAAAGAATTTTTAAAAATAAACAAAAAGTGTTTGCAGGTTAACCCAAACCATACCGGCCTGTTTTGGCCCATTTCAACCCGAACATGTTACTCAACCGTCCATCTTTCCTCCTCTACCATATACCTAAATGAAAAAATTATTATTTTTATCTTCATACATAGATTTTCACAATGTCATTACTAAAGACTTGCCTATAATTGTTTATGGCATAAGATGCACGAGAAAAGTTGTTCTTATCGGTTGATATCCAAGATATCTCAACCCTAGATTTGGAATCCTCTCCACTAGCACGTCGAGGAAGCACTAATTTGGTGGACAGTTTAGACAATGAAGACGATTTCTTTTGTTCCGAGTTGGTGGATGATGAACTGCGAAGCCAGCAGTACGCCGCAGCCATACATTTTACCATCTCTTCTGATAATCTGCTGGGGCACTCGTAAAGATGCTCTTTTAAAGTTAACTGTATAGAAGGTTTTGTCATTGCTGAAAGATTTCCCTTCCTCTGTTATTAGATACAGGAACTAGTAGTTAGCTAATTAGAGAACTACATATAGTGGAGCATAGAAGGGGGCTATTTCAACCCATTTACATATGAATGAACCAATTAGGGTTATCTTTATCTCTAACTGGTCAAACAGGTGAAGTCAATGAATATTGTGCATGTACAGAAGGAAGTGGTAGTTTTCTAGAAAGTCATGTATAGTTTATTTTATTTATAGGTTGAGTTTTTGGTCAGGGGCCCTTGAGTCTTTTGTTTTTTGCTCCTGGAAAAAAGATGGGCTGTGTCTCATGTGTACTTTGTTTCTCTTTTTGGTAATAGTATTTTACTGCTTTCCAAAAAAAATGAATATAGCTCAGTTAAAAGGAAGCGAGTCGACAATCATCAAAAGCGTATTTTAGTGCATAACACCTCTCAAATCGTTTGTCAAAAATTATTTCGTTATTGACAGAATAAACTTTTGTGATCATATATACACATCATTTATTAGAAAATTATTTTTTGGATAAAAGGTGGACCCTAGACATCACCAGTTTTGGCATGTTACCCCAATAAGATTAGTACCCAACCCACCTAATCTTCCTATTCTGACATGTAGTATAAATTTGTGATATTGGAAGTGAGTATAAGAGTCAATACTAACAGGGTTTATTTGTTTATTCTTACCATTTCAAATAATAACAAATTATGAAATATGCTAATTTCGTAACTTGTAAGAAGATTAAGGGTGTTGTCTCATTAAGCAACCAACCAAACTTCATCTAGTAAATATAACTCAATGAATCATGTCATTTGCAAAGAAAAAATTAATCATTGTTCAGAATGACTGTAGCCAACTATGATTATAAAAATTATGCATACCTTACTATCATCTGAACACGTAGTTTCAAAACATTTATTAGCTTTGCAATGGAACAGTGAGGTATGCGGCGTCTTAGAGTGTAACAAGTTTCCTTTACGTGGGGTAGATAGAGCATGAAAGTTCCGGAAAGGGAAACGATTTGAAGAACAAAAGGTACTTGAAATAATAGTGGGATGCTTCCTTGAATCCTTCTTTGCATGTGCAGGAGACGTCGGGACTGAACTTTGTTGAGAAGATGGTCGACTAACACATTGTTCAAAAATGGTCCTGTATAGAGTGAGAACATGCTGCTCGCGGTTCACGACCTCTTCCTCAAGTAATTCAATCTCAGCAATCAACTCCTTTGTCTAAATCAACCAAACACTTTGGTGTTAATAGATGAGGTGCATGTGTTTTAAAAAGCATTCTTTAAACTAACTTACAACTTAGAAGAATTTTTTCCAAGTGTGTCCGATTGGTATCACTCGCATAAGACTTTTCCTTTATTTGTAGCGAATAGATCTTAATTACTTTCTTGTTAAGTTTTCTTATCTATACATACATTTGAGGATGTACACCAGTCAATCACCTGATTTGCAGAATGCCTGTGCCCAGGGGATAAAGTGCTAGAAGTTCTTCCCAAAGCTCTCTCAAGCAACATGCGTACTGATTTCTCTTGCTGCAATCGCAATTGTAGTTGCTCAATCTGCAATTCAAGCGTTTGTTGTAATTTATGTTCAATCACATATTCATTTAAAAGTAATGCATTTGTAACTCTATTGCTTTTTTCTTCATTAAATCTTATTAATAAACACAAAAGGTATGTTAGCCACAAGCTAACGAACAACTTCACTTTAAACTCAAATGTTAACTGTTAAAACCACATTAATGGTATGCTTACATCCTTTTCCAGTGAATCTCTTTGTTTCGATTCAACATCTGTGTCCTTATTACCACAAAATTCAGGAATAGGAGAATGTGGGCTGGTACTCCTTGCTTCAGAACACAGTTCCTATATCAGAATTGAGAACAAAATAGTACATTACTTGATAATACTGTCCATTGTTAGCTAAAAATAAGGTCAAAGTAGCAGATCATATCTAAAATTCAGAATGTAAAGGTGCATTTAGTTGCAGAATTTCTATATCTAGAAAACTACTGATATTCTGATAACAATTGCATTTAATTTCATCTTCCACTTTAGTAAGCATGTGGAGTTTTTGATTTCTGAAAAGAACAGTTAAAAACTCTAAAATTGAGTTTTCAGAAGCGTAGTTAAAATACAGGAAAATGAATTTTCTCTTTTCTAATAAATAATTTCCCAAAAAAAATCAATTTGAACACATTTTCTGTTTTTCGAGTTTTTCTTGAATTCTTTTTCTGGAAAACTCATTCACTTTTCTGCAACTAACCGCACTCCAAATATTTTGCATCTGGTTGTATATAAAATACAAAGTAATGCCATCTTACAGCTAATTTATTCCATTCTTCTCTAGGATGTGAACCTCCTCCAGCTCTCAAGATATGATTACTCTCAGAACCAGAAGCACTGAAAGAATCAACAAAATTAGTTATTGAATTTGATTGTTCTGTTAGCAAAATTTGCTTCTTAAATGGTATATGCTAAAAATGAAGCCAGCAGATAATATATGAAATCAAAATAGTGAGTGTCACTATAACATTCAAAAGATAAGCCAAAGTTGTTGAACAAGATTAATGATTGACTACATGTTAACAAAATTTACCTCTTAGAGCGCTTGTGTTGTCCATGAAAATGTGGTGTATGTTCATCATTACCTACATACTCCATTCTCATGTTTATTTCTTTCATCCAGAACTTAAAGCATATAGGGTTCTTCTTTAATGCAATATAAAATATAAAATGCAATTGAATGTACTGTATGTATAATCATACTGGGTTGGAACAATGGATAACGACGTAATGTTACTCCTTTGTAAAAGACTGTCACACAGTCAGGCCACATAAACCACTTTTTTTGCTTTTTTAATGTAATTAATAACATAATTGTAGGTTTGTGTGTGTGATTTCCTACGGTTATCTAACATCTTAAATGTCTTTGTAACAGATGCATAGCAAGGACCCAAAAGTCTCAAAAAGTGTCTATAGATAATAACAGGACTTGTATGCACAAATTAACTTTAGGAAGATATATCACTGTAAGAATTACACCAAATGTAACAAAAATTCACCAAATTATAATGAATAAAACTAAAAAAAAAAACTTATCATCTTTCAAAGTATCAAACTTTTATTCCCTTAGGTATGTACGTGACCTTTAACAGCAACTAAAATGGTGGTGCCACATCACTAGTTTACGTGTTATGAAAAGTCACTAATTACATACATGTACATTGGTTAAAAAAAATGCTATATCAAAAAGTAAATAAAAAAATATCGTTCAACGAGGATCAAGTCCACCATTATATATTCTGACTTGAACCAAGTAAAGCTCTTCTAAGTAGACTGATGTAGCGATTGTAACCCCTGAATATTGTTTGTACCGAGTGTAAATGAATGTTAGACCTCCACAGAAGTGTGAGAGTTATCCTCACCTTAAATTTACCACTACGTTAAATTTAGGTGTAATGAACAATAAATTCTAGCTTCTTATCTCTGTGTAACTCCTGCAATTATTTCATGTTTAAAAATTTGTCCAACAAGCAAAGTCGTAAATTTAAAACAAGTCATCTAAGTTCATGCACCTAAATGTACAAATTTGGTGATTGTACCAACAATTGTAAGTAAATGATGATACTGACTAAAAACAACAAAAAATGAAATAAATAGTGTCAGGCAGTAATAATTAAGATGATGAACGTTAGGGTAATAAATTCAACGGAAACATATGTATGAAATTAGGTGTAATTTTTTTCATCATATAGTGTACTCATTAATTTGAATAAAATGATGAAATGGCTGGAAATTGCAGTGAATGAATCTATAAACACTAAAATTGAGACTTTGTTTACCTGTAGCTACGGTCGCTGATACTGTACACGAATTGATTCCTGTCGTAGTTGAGTTGTTGATAACATTGAATGGTAGAATTTATTACGACTGGTTTGCTTTACATGCGAATTGAATCTTTCGTTCTTCCTTCCTCACGCGCGCAACCAACCATTTTTGTTTATATTTACTGTGTTTATTTACTCCGTATTTCTTAGATAGTCAATTAGTGTGTTTATTTATTTATTTATTTCTTAGACAGTCCTCCTCTTTCGATGCGGCATTTTAAAAATTTTAACTTTTAAAGAAAAAATTTTTATGAAAATAAAAGTTTTTTTTATTATGTATTAATTGTAGTTTTATAATTCAATGAAAATCTCAAATTTCAAAACTATCAGAAGTAGTTTCCATAAAAAAACTCAAATCTAAAGTTACAACTACAATTACAACATATAGTTACTTTACCAAACAAAGTCTATTTGATTGGTGAAGTAGCTTTAGCCAGTATAATTATAAGCCGTAAGTTGTAAATATAGGATGTAGCTTTATTTCTATTAAATTGTTTGGCAAATTAGCCATGGCTATAATTTTGAAGTGTAAAATGATGTAAAAGGATATCAATATAATAATAAATTGATACTATCTGATTATAGAAGGACATCTGGGTAAGTTTCTTATCTGAAAGCTCCTCAATTCTATAGAAACCTACTTCCAAAATCTTTTTGATTTTGAGTTTTTCATTGAATTTTAAAGTTACAATTTGTACATGCCAAACAAAGACTTTTATTATCTAAGGAGGTTTTTGATTAAAATTAAAAGCTTAAAGCTCCTAAAAGCTCCACGCCAAACAGACTTTTAAGCTTTTGGTTTTCAAATTAAGAGTGTATTTTGGCGTGGAGCTTTTAGAAGTTTTAAAATTTAGTTTTTGAATAAAAAGTTTCTATGAAAACAAAAGTCTTGTTTACCATGTACAAGCTGTAAATTTAGAATCCAATAAAAAGCTCAAAATTTCAAAACTCTTGAAAATAGCTTTCTATAAAATTGAGAAGCTTTAAAATTCTACAATTACAATCTATAGCTACAGCTACAACCTACAATTAATTTACCGTACAAACCCTTAGTTTAAGGGGTTCGAAGGTACAAATAATGATCCTTCCCATTATACAATGTTTATTTATATCCATATTTTTTACGTGTTTTATACAGTACTATTTATAAAAATAAATTTGCAAATGGTGATATTATCGAATATTGTTGGATTGTAAGATGATGGGTTAAGCATATTAAAATTTGTTTAATTTTATCTAAAAATCTTTGTTATAGAACTATACTTTAAATGATTTGTGGTTTGTATATAATATGTCATCTATCTATCTTCTATCTATACTATATACAACAGTGGAATTACGTTAATGTTATGTTGCTGACTTGGTCCAATCTAATGTAAATATCTTGATGTCATGGTTTCACATCTATCTATCTATACTATATACAATAGTATAATAGAATTTTGGTGATATTATGTCGCTAACTTGACCCAATCTAATGTAGATATCTTGATGTTATGGTTTCATATCTATTTATCTTCTATCTATACTATATATGATAGTGGAATTTCGCTGATGTTATATTGCTGACTTGCCCTAATTTGATGTAGATATTTTGATAATGTGAGTTCATTAGTGCAGAGAATTTTCCCTTTAGTTAATAATACAAAATTCGGATGGAGATTGCTGGAATTCCCAGACATGCAAAAATGGTTCTACGATACATGCTCTTTTGAAAATAGCTTTGCACGCCTTTTATCCATTGGCAGCTCCACAATCTAGAATTCAAAATTTACTCCATTTATCCATTAGAGCGCTCTCATCTGATTAAAATATCTCCATCAATTAAAAATTGCCCCACATCATCACCTCCATCTCTATGATTCTCAAGATAATTGCTTCATCTTTTTTGAGCTTCATCTCAAGGTAATCAATATGTTTTCCTTAACTAAATTTGTCTTCATTTTTCTTTTAGGGTTTAAATCGGCGATTATGTATCCGTATTTTTGTGTTTCAATCCCGTCTTGATTTATTTGTTGTGGGTTTTGTGTGTTTAGATTCTGGTCTAAGTCGGTGTTTTTAAGATGGATCGATTTGGGAGGTTAGGGTTTGGATTCGGTGCTTTTGCTTACTTGAAATCACAGATGTACATCAAGTGTTTGATAATGTTCCTCAACGAAATTTTCTTTCTTTCATGATCAAAGGGAAATTTTCGGTATATCATGAATCTTAGGTGTCGAGTTTTGAGCAAAGTTCTGAACCATTTTGAATTGTTTGCTCATGTGATGACTAAGTTTTTCCTTTAGAATTTGACTGTCTCGATAGGTGACCCTGGAATGATATAAGTTTGGAAAAGAGTTCGTAGTGTTGGTAGTTGTTTGATTAAATACCTGAATGAGGAAAAAAAATGGTAATGTTATAGAAGATTCATGTCATTTTGATGATTGGTTCTTAAATCCATTCTCTTTGATAATATAAGAAATAAAGATTGTCTATCTTTCTTGAAACCATTTTTTTTTATTTGATTGTATTGCTTTCACATTTGCAATTTATCCATTTGATTTAAATAATTGCATAACAAAGTAATTCACTCTTTGTCAGATCGACCCAAGAAATCAGACAAGGGGTTATATTTTTAGTGGATGAACGAATCGCATGGATTGCATATAGATGTGTAAAACATAATTTTGATTGATCCAGTTAATGGGCTGCCCAGGTGCATATGTCACTGGAGTAGCATCATGGTTGAACACATCTTTGATAACAAAGACTGAGGATCTTTGATGTCTAAATATAGTTACTATAATTGAGGTATCAAAGTTTAGTGTGTTTTATGTGTTTTTCTTAGAGAGATTGTTATCTTACCATGATTCTATATCACGCGAAATATATGACTGCAGGCATTATGCCGTAACAGAAGGACTGGTGCACACTCAGGTTTCAATTTTGCTTCATTACGTCACATTTTGATTATGATAACATGTGCAATGGTTGGATGTAAGCTTCACATTCCCTATGGTAGTTTTGCCATCACATTTTGCTCAAATCTCTACCAAGGTTTTGCCCTTTATTGTTATTTTTTTTTATAACTAATGGCAAGTTATACATAGATTTGATAACAATGATACATCGAAAACTGCAGATGTATAAATCATTTGAACGAGTACACATGAGCATTTGAGAAAGCACACAAGTTGTACCAAGCTCCAGTTGCCGTGGTGTGCGGCACTTCAAACTGGCTTGCCTTGAACATGTTTAAAGGGTACATAAACTTTGGCCTTTTAAGTTCCATGACTTACCTTCAAATGCTATATAAAGTAGGTTTGCTGTTATAGTAGTGTTTGCTAATAATATATGAAATTGAATCAAACACCATTTGATTTGTAAATGGGTTGATATCTAGAAGAGAAGCTGCATATATGTACTTAAGGCATTTATCAATTTGGGAGGTTTTTGTTGTAGGTTTTGTCACTTGTTCTATCTATCAATAACACTACTAATGTTGAACAAGAATCTATTGTGTATGTTTGGCAATATTGGTTTATTAATTTTTATATGATGCTATCTTATGTAACATTGTTTCAAATATAATTGATATGATATGATACTTATGGGGCTACAAATGGGCTAACTTATAGTATCATGTTCCATAATTCAAAGCTATCTCAATTTACTCAAAACTTCTTCTCGGAAATTCTACAGTGAGAATTTAAGGAAGTTAGCTCTGGTGCGTTTAATTCAAGTGTATGGAAGTGTTTCATTGATCTCCAACGATTTACCCCCTTTTTTACATATGGGTACCTCATTAAGTGCGTGGAAGTGTTTTTCAACAACCTAATGCTCTTTTTACGGATGTTATACATCATAGATTGATTTCATTTTGATCATTGTTTCAGTGACAATTTTGATTTATAATAATTTGTAGGGCCAGACATTGTTCAGTTTTTTATTCCTGTCGATAAGAATAATGAGTGACTGTAATGTAATTTTTAAACGGGTCACACATTGTTAAGTTTTTTATTACGGTTATGGGTAATGGGTGACTATACGCTAAATTTGGGACAGAGTGACAATGTGGCTTGCTCATATGAATAAAATGTAGCATTTTTAGATGATGAATAACAATTTTCTGTATACCCGAATGATAACGCAAACGTGGATGTGATCATAACTTTTTGGCTGTGGATAATATTTGTCTTTTCACTCAAAAGAAAATCATAATCCTAAGTGTAAATAATATAAACGGTTAACTTTTCCCGTATATATTTTTATTGGGCTTTATATAAATGGATTACTAAATGGTGTTTAATCATAGGGATATGTCAAATACACTGACATGATGTACTTGACATACCAACACAATACTAACACATTCAAATAAATCAAATCAGCTTTATATCAAATAAAAATATATTATAAAATCTCTTTTTAAGGTAAAAAATAATAATAAAAAGACACGTATCACCTGCAAAAAAAAGTTTTATAATATTAAAAAATGTACTTTATGTCAAAATTTTACCTGCAAAAAAGGTTTAATAATGCTAAGAAAATAAGACGTCGGTGTATATAGTACGACCCTGATGATATTATAATGTAAATTTAATATACAAATTGTGTGTATACACTTGATGTTGTTATAATATATGTAAATAAACTCGTGTAAACACGGGTGGGTGTTGTAAAATTTGGTATCAAATCTTGTATTTAAAAAGCTATAAGTGTTTATCTACCATAATATCAATAATCATGTATGAACTCTTTTAAAAGTGTAGTTCAAACTTTAAAGTAATTGAGAAAGCCTAATTGGGGTAAAAGTATTTTTTCACATAAATTTATATACTGCTATGACTTTATAATTACTATTTTATTTAAATTGACATGGGGGTTGATTTGTTACATTTAAAAGTATTTATGTTATGGTAGTTTAACGTAACAAAATTTTGTTATTCACTAACAATTCATTATATATAAAACCTTAAAAGATGAAAAACAACCCCTTCAAATTAAAAAACTCAGTTGCAAATTTTTTGCTAACAACAAGAATGAATAAGAAAAGAATATAATATATTAAAATCATCATTTTTTAAAAAACAGCTATAATTACCTTGATGTCTTTTTTATACATGTTAAAAATTGTTGGAGTCGATCTTAAAATTTTAATTATATATATTTTTTCGTTTAAAGTGAAGGGAGTGATTATACGTGACAAAAAAAAGTGATTTTCTATCACTTTAGAGTGGTCATTCATATTTCATTTTGGTTTTTGAGATACGAACAAGCATATTAGTCGTAACTTACTTGAACAAGTGGACCAACATTCGATTAAATAGCAATTACTCTTTTTTATTCTATTTAAAAAAATCCAACTTTGTAAAAAAGCGTTTTAGATGTGCAAGCTGTCACACTCACAGTAGCTACTAATGACCATAAAGTTTTGTTTTTATGTAAATGAGTATGAGTATTTATAAATGCTTTCGCTTTCACAATAGCAATAAATATGAAGTTTTGTTTGAAGTAAACTATATTTTAAATAAGTCTTGAAGATTAAACCAAGGTAATCAAATGGTCGGTTTTAAAATAATCTAAAGAAATGATACACCTTTAAAGAATTAATGGCGCATTTACTTTGTAATTGAATTTGATGATGAGCATTGATTCGAAAGAAAATTAGGAAAAACAAATAAATAAATATTTTGATATAGATTATTTATTATTTTTAGATATTTTAATTTATATTATTCTAACATTGCATTTGGTTTGTGAACATGTTCGATGAAATTGAAATTTATAAAAGAAATTAAAATTTTAACGAATGTGAATTCTTTTGAGTGAAAATATTTTATGATTTTCAATTTAATTTATTACTCAATTAAATTTTCTTATAGAATAAAATTGAAATTTCAATTCTATTTAATTTTATTAAATTCTGTGAATCAAATATAATATAATATTTAAAAAGAGTTATAAAAATAAAGAAATGAGAATGAAAGAAGAAATAGAGGGAGGGCTCACTTTTAGAAAAATGTCAGCAAAATTTAGTGAAAAACTCTATTTTGATAGGATTTGGAAAATGAAAAGGAAAATGATTTTCTAGACCATCTAACTTTATATATTGTTTCATGTATACTAAATTCGACAATAGACTTATCAAAAATATGTAAAGGGATACCAATACCCTTATATTTATTAATTAATATTATTTATATTATTTTAGTTTTATTCAAATATACGAGTATTTGTGTTTTTTTATATTTTTTTGATGAGTTTTTAGTCGGATTTTGTATATATAAAAGAACATACAAATTTGGTTGGCCTACAAAATTATTTTTAAATATAAGTAACTTATAAAAATAAAATAATAAACTTCGATCCCATCAAATATATAATCTCTAAAAGTTATTTTAACGGGTAATTTTAATTTGAAATTCTTTAAGTATAATGTGATTCTTCCTTAAAAATCAGAACTCATATAATGATCAACCGTTTCTTGTAAACTTGCGAATAAACAATAAACGAAAAATATAAAATAAGATAAAATAATTGTTCCACTTCTAGGTACACATATCGTAGGGAAAGATTCTAAATTGGAACAAATTGTAAAGAATGATTATAATTACAACACAAAAGTTAAATAATGGAATAAAATTGTGTTATAATAAAATTAGAGACGAATGTTCAAAGTATGAACATTTATGTACTATGGCAGTAAAGGAAGAAGTGAATATTTTTATTTTTAATTTGAAATTAATTAGTTTTTTTTTAATAGAAAAAATTATATTAAATTTATTAGAACTTTTTACTCTTTAATATAAGATGACTTTTTAAAAAAGAGTATGTGATATGCAATTAGTTTTTATAATACATACTATAAAATTTTTAATATGTATCACAAATAAAAATTATATATTATAAATTGTGATATAAGAGTCAATTTTTGTGTTGTAAGTATCACAACCAATAATAAAACAAACACTGCTAAAATTGTAAATGAAGCCAGATTGTTTTAACTAGACCATAAAAACCCTTATAAACAATATATAATCGATTTGAAGCATCGTCAAGTTTTTAAGTGTCCGTCACTTTCTCTTTAATTTAAACGTTATTTTTCTTTACTTAAAATGAGTTTAACATGACGTTTGCTACCCAATTATTGGTCCTTCGATTGATTTCAGATCACTGTATTCTGAATTGACCTCACACTGCTAGGTAAAATTATTTCTTCCTTCATCTTAAATTTTTATACAAACAAGAATTTGGCATATCAAAATTGTCTCAGTGTATGGTAACGTTTCAAATAAACAAGCTAATTAAATTACCAATTTTGTTCCATTATAATTTATAAAAGCATGACTTACTGGGCAAAATAATCGGTTAAACAAGTTAATCTTTGTCACCAAAAAGATAAATGGACAACGAATCATGTAAAAGGGTTCAAAAACGTTCACAAGAATATCTAAGTTAGATCGCATACATTTGAAAAATACTTACTCTTTTTAGATAACATGAACAGAGAAAATGTTCCGTTTAACCCGATTAGATACTCGAATGACTTAACTTTTTGGGAAATACAGGATTTAGAAGTTGCTCGTTTAGTCGTTTATCATTAACATGTATAAATGTACTTATAATTTTATTTATTTAAATGGGCAACAGGAAACGTCAACATCAGCAAAAGCTATACATATCCATGTTATAATTTTATAAGTTTGTTCAAAAATAATAACAAATATTGAAACATGACAACTAATCCCTCTTACCTAATCCAGTTTTAAAAAGGTGTCATCCTAATCTTCAATCATATTCTGCAAAGAAAAACATCATACTTTAATATCTATTTGGATCTATAAATTATTAAATCGACTCTGTTAAGTTCTGGTCGTCAAAAATGACATAATATTTAAGCAAATTACATATGTTTCCCTTCCTAAACCCTGTAAATATCATATTTATCCAAATTACAATTAACCATAACTCTGACAGTTCCCACCAATTGATTTCACCGTTAACCGAGAGCGATATATCAAACAGCTTATAGTTAAATATGTAACAAGCATATGTAATTGCACCATAAGCGTAAAAGCACAAAATTGGATAGCCAAAACGACAATGCATGCTTTGCTAGAAAGGAGTTCCATGTTTATAAAGATATAAATAATGCGGTTTCACTTGACATAACATCTTCTTAAATACATGCCCTGTGGATTTTATAGAATGGGAAAAATGATGTATCTATATATATACTAAAGGAGAATAGAAGTTGCTTCACATTTTATCACATAGGCAAAATGCCACGTGGCGGTCTCTCATAATTTTAATATAAATAAATAATTAAGCTATTAAACTAAAGTAAATTAATAATTAGAATTAGATAATATTTGAATATAATATTAATTAATTAAAAAATATAAGTAGTACTCAAACACTAATTAGAAAAATAATATATACTATCAAATTTATTCTTATTAGTTGTATTAATATATTAAATTAGGAAAATAAGTATTATATGTAATGTCGAAAACGTGAAGAAAGAAATAAGATATGTACGAGTTCTTAGCTGTAGATTTTTACAAAGGAATAGATATGCATGAGTTCTTTTTTATTATTTCAAACTATATATTTACATAAGAGAATTAATTATAATTAAATTTGAAATATTAAAACTCTCATGTAACCGGTCATGAAAAAAAAGTATATTAAATGGATAGATACTTTCTAAATGTTTTTTTTAATTGGATTTCGAAAGTAAATTTAACATTTTGGTAGCAATTTAAAATAAAATTGGTAACAATTATATCCGAAGATACTTTAACTTACTTAAAAATTTTAATTTATCTACTGTAAATTGAATTTCATCATGGTTAATTAGTTATGATGTCTATCATTATGATAGATAATCATTCCATCATTCTTCTAAATTTTATATAAAACTCCCTTATTTAATTATTATTTTAATTTTTCATAACTTCATTTTTTTTTTCATCATGTCTTATCGATATTTTATTCTCTAATATTTTAATCGGATTAATGGACTAAAAAGATATGTAAAACTAAACATAAGTCTTAAGGTACAACTTTTAATTGTTTCATGACTGTATTAACTATATATTTGTGACGCCTTTATTGCTTGATACATTCATTCGTATATTGGTATTTTTAGTTAATCTATTATTTTAATTTTAATTTTAATTTTAAATTTATCAAATATATTGTTTCTTTTCTCCCGTAATTTTGTGAATCACTTAGTTTTTTTATTAAAAAGAGAAGAAAAAAGAACAACGTTAAATGACAATATGAATATAAATTATCTTTTAAAGTGTTCAATAGAAAAGATACCACTTAACTATACATACCAATATGGTTTTATGTGATGTTATTGCATAGCTTCTGGATCAATAGTTGATAATTGTTACAATAATTATTAATTGTTTTATTAAGATGATGTGTAAGTACCATTATTTACATTTATTGTTTTTATGGTCATTTTTTATTTATCAACGTTCTACCTTATTATTATATGCAATCGATATTTAGCACCGTAGTAAGTTTCCAAATGATTATAGTTACAGTTCTCAATCACGTATTAACTCATTTGTATTTTTGGAATAGATAATAACAACTTTCAATAAATCAAATTGTGACATCAAAAAACATGAGCATATATCAAATATTAATATTAACTTATTACTTAATTCGTATAACACCGTCGATCTATTTATGTAATAAAATATTAATAAATTACACCTTAACACTAAATTTATTCAATAACAATATTAAATTATCGTGCATCGCACAGATTTTTATCTAGTATAATCATATAATATTATAGTAACCTATGCTTCAAGGGTTATATAACATTTATATTTATTTATATTTATAAGATAAGATTAAGATATAGTTATTGTAAATATAAAATGCTTTCCTAGCCGTCGCATTTAACTTTATTTAATTTTTATAACTAAGATGAGATGACTCATCCCTTCAATCATTTGAAGCACACTTAAATTAACTATTTCATAACACATACTTAAGCTTATCTTCATAAACTTATTTAATATTAAGTTCTTAAATATAACTGTTCATTTAACTATTTTTAATTATTTAGTTTCTTGTCTCCTCTCGTAATCAAGAAAGTATTTCAAATATAAGGCCGGTGGGTTGGCGCCAATGAATGGTCATGGTTATCCTCTTTGGGCCCATGGTCGGTGCCTCCAAAACATTCTCTATACAAAAATATAAATGGCTACTATATAAGTTGATACCAAAATATTTTAAAATAAACTAACATGTCAATTATTTAACTTTTGGAAATATGTAAATTTTCAAATTGGACACTATATAAACCTTTGTTGAGACACTTGAAACTCACAACTCAACTCACAGCTTCTAAGCAAGTCATCATCAAATCCTTTTGAATTTTAATCTTAAAGTTTTAATCTTTAAACCTCTAAAAATGGTGAAGTTGGCATTTGGTGATTTTGGTGACTCATTTAGCATTGGCTCACTTAAGTCGTACTTGGCTGAGTTCATCGCTACACTTCTTTTCGTGTTTGCAGGTGTCGGGTCAGCTATAGCTTATGGTGAGGTTTTTTTTTCCATGCACATTTCTTAAATGATTTGTTATCATGTAATTTAACAAGTTGAACTTGGCGTATATAAATACCCGGTTGACTAGACATGTACTTAATTAATAAGCTTGTTACTTACCTTTACTAATACAAATAAAGTTACTTAAGGTACAATCTTTTATGTAACATAAACCAAATTTTGGACTTTGCAGGTAAGCTTACAGCAGATGCAGCATTAGACCCTGCTGGTCTAGTAGCTGTTGCAGTGGCTCATGCTTTTGCACTATTTGTTGGAGTCTCAATTGCAGCCAACATCTCAGGTGGCCATTTGAATCCAGCTGTCACCTTCGGATTGGCTGTTGGTGGAAACATCACCATCCTAACCGGCTTATTTTATTGGATCGCTCAATTGCTCGGTGCAACTGCTGCTTCTTTCCTTCTTCAGTTTGTCACCGGTGGTTTGGTACAACTCCTTTCTTCATTATTAACTCATTAGTCATGTTTCTTTTTTGTTTTTTTTTCTATTTTTATGACTAACTTTTGTGAAAATTTGATAGGCTGTTCCAACCCATGGAGTTGCTGATGGCATGAATGCTATTCAAGGAGTTGTGTTTGAGATCATCATAACATTTGCTTTAGTCTACACTGTTTACGCAACTGCAGCTGACCCAAAGAAGGGATCACTAGGAACTATTGCACCTATTGCAATTGGTTTCATTGTTGGAGCTAACATCTTGGCTGCTGGCCCATTTAGCGGTGGTTCAATGAACCCTGCTCGATCATTTGGACCAGCTGTGGCTAGTGGAGACTTCTCACAGAACTGGATTTACTGGGTTGGACCACTTATCGGCGGTGGTCTAGCTGGATTTATCTATGGAGATGTGTTCATTGGATCATACGATCCACTCCCAGCCTCTGAAGACTATGCTTAAGAAGTTTTTGTTAAGTGTATTTCATGTTTCTTTCAGGAGTGAATTTGTAATATCCTTTAGGAATCCATTTGAGATTTTGGAAGGTAAAGGTTAAAATTTGATGAGATGTTAATATATTTCAATCATGTTTGACCATTGCATAATCTCAAATTTGTGCTGTTATCTTCCTTTGGTAAATTCTCAGCTTGTAATATTGAGATGTGAATAAGATGTGATTATATCTCCTTTTGAAGCTTCACTTTTCTGCATCAAGTATTAGTTTCAATATCACTTTAGGATAAGGTTATTAATATGCAATCCAGAAATCAGTAAATTGAATTCATACTACTCCAAATCATCCAATATTATATTGTAACCGTTCAGTTTTGCCAGACTTTTTCACACATTATTATTGATTTTATTAATAAATTTATAAAATTCTACCACATACATACAGACAGACATGCAGAGACAAACAGGCACAAACACAGATCAGATCACTAGACAATCCAATCCTTCAATATTAATAATAATACTTCTAAGTTCAAACTAGTTCTAGGTTTTGACCGACAAATGTTTCCAAGTTTCATAAAACTGAATGATTTTATTTGCAAAAGTCTTAATAATTGGACTTAATAAATTTTGTTACCTTAAGAGTAACTTCTTTTCCCCAATCATCTTGAAGTATCAAAGTTTATGTGCTACTAAGTGTAACTTCCACAAAACCATTCTAGCATAAATACAGTACATTTATATCTTGTAAAAATGCTAGTAAATGTAGCATGGAGAATGCAGAAGGCTTTCATACTGGATATGAATTCCAGTGTACAACACTTACACCTAGATGGGTAGGTCAAGCGGGTCATAACGGTTTGGGTCGAGATAGACGATGTTTAGAATATGTAAAGTTGCACCGATCTGTAACCATGTCTGTCTTTCGACATGAAAATAACTTTTGTCTTTTAATTTTTCATATTTTTAAATAACTAATCTGTTAAAAATTATTACAAAAGGTAGATCATTAAAATACGATTACTCTAACTTCATTCAGTAGAATGATTTAGATGGTTTTATGCATTTTGAATACACTTTGAGCAATCGTCAACCCATTTGACCCATTTCCGTTATAGCGAAACTTTTATACCTTTCGTTTGACCCTTTAGAGATAAGACATAACCCAAATAACCCATTTACTTATATATGGGTCGAATCCCCAACTCCACTTATGCCCTTGAGTCAACTTAGAGCACAGTCACCTAATAAAGGGTCGATCAGAACAAGAATTAACCAGGAATCTACATGAAATCTGAAGCAGATATGCGCACTGCACTTTAATCATCCTGTGTGCCATTTGCTTCAAAGAAAGGTTCCAACAAGCATACCAGAATTCTTCACTAAAACATCCATGAAACTAAGTTTGAACCATCAACGTGAATATTGCAGACACCATATACTTATGAAGCTCTGAATGTTTATATATGGAAATTGAAATACAAAAATGTTTCCAAATGTAACATCAAATAACCAAGAATTGAAGTTAATGAGGTAATAAGGTCGTACAAACTTTCAACTTACCCTTTTCCTTTACATCAAAAGACAACTGTCCTGTTCTCTTCATATGGTAGAACACGCAACTCACAGTAGGATTTTAATGCTTTTAAAAGGCATTGTTTCTCGAGATTCTCTGATTTCTGGACAAAACTCAGCATATTATCCTTGTGCGACACTCTTTCAACCTGAAAAGTCATAATCAAAAACAAATTTACATCAATTCTCAATATCTGGTGCTCAGGTTATCAAGTTGAGTCAGAAAAGAAACTGTAGCCACTACAATTGTTCGGTTACCACCTCAAGTAACTCTCTTGGTTACTTGGGGATACATTTTGTCAAAAAAGTAGAGGTGGCAATTAAGATCCATTTACTTGTGAATCGATCGTTTTGGGTTATATTTAATCTCCAAATGGTCAAATGGGTCCGAAAAATTTAGTCAAGAAGACAACGTTTTGAAAACCGTAGATAGAATAAAGCAGTTATTACCAGAAACTTACCATTTGTTCAATGATTGGCCCATCATCAAGTTCCTCTGTCACAAAGTGGCTTGTAGCACCAATCAATTTAACACCAGCATTGAAAGCCTGCCACACAGCAGTAGAAAAAAGGAGAAGATTATGTTTCATATTTTTTTGATACCTCGTATGATTGAACATGAAGAAAAAATGGAGAGGGATGGAAGACGAACTTGTCTGGAAGGATTCCCACCCTTAAAGGATGGCAATAAGCCATGATGAATGTTGATGATATCTTTCGCATAAGTATTCAAAAAGGTTTTAGATAGAACCTGGTTACAATAATATAATTCTCGTTAGAACAATTAC
Organism: Logfia minima; assembly: GCA_963921325.1. Lineage (NCBI taxonomy): Eukaryota > Viridiplantae > Streptophyta > Magnoliopsida > Asterales > Asteraceae > Logfia > Logfia minima. Next base: position 6,361,478 of record OY992764.1, on the reverse strand, counting down.
TCCATTAACATTACCAATTCCAATTTTCTTTAGCCATGGCTTCGACACCACATTTGGTGGGCCACTATTCCACAGAGACCAAACCCACCGCCACACAGACTTGGTCAGTTAAAGCTCCCCCTAAGGAGACTGACGTGACCCCTAACCAAAATTTATATGTTGTTAACTTGTTTATTAGAAGATAAAAAGAGTAGAAGCTCAATGGCCACGGATCGAGTAAAAATTTATGCATAGTAGAAGTGTACCTATATGTACTTATGGTATTATCGAGAACTAACTCAACTAAGTTATTAGAGTTACCTGCATATATCTAGCAAGGACTAGAAAGTCTGTATCTCGAACCAATTGCAGTATCTCATCTTCTCTTCTGTTTTCTTTTGTTGTGGACAGATAGTGATATGGGATTTTATGTCTTTCAAGGAACCGAGCCACATGAGAATTGGGAAGCCGATCATGATTACTGTTCACATAAACTTTTATCAATAAGCATATTCAATAAACAGATAAGAATAAATGAACACCCATACTTCACCTGATGATACAACTTATATCAATTGGAAGTTTCCCATCTTGCCATGCAAGCAACAAATCAACAAGACAGTGGTCCTGCAGAAGAGCAATAACCATTTAGAATAAGGTTCAGGTAAACAGTCAACAGTAGAGGTGGCAAAAGGGGGAAAGGTCTGGCGGGTCATATAAGGGTTTGGGTTAATGGCTGGGTCTAGTTGACCCACAAACACTTCTTGGACATTATTCAGAGTTCTTTTTATAGGTAATTAATGTGTTTATTTATAAAAGTCATAAATTACAATAGTAGTATAACTTTTCGAATAAAGCAAATAAGGAGTTGCATGCATAAAAAAAAGATATTTTGAGACTTTCAACCCATTTCGCCCATTTGACTTATTCCCAGTGTAACTAGATTGTATGATTTGGCCCATTTGAGATAAGATACAACCCATATCAACCCACTGACAAGATGGGTTGAAAATTGCAACCTCTAGTACTCAACAGTAGAAACAATACTATTTAGATATTAAAGACTTGTGGAAAACCTGCTTAGAAGCAAGAACCGCAATTTTATATTTGGGATCTACAGATGGCACTCGAACTACAGATTTGTGTGCCTTGAATTTCTTTGATAAGTTAAGGATGTCCTCATCCATTTGTGCCCGTGGCCATTTATTAGGATCGAAGACAAATTCACTGTAGGTTGGAAAAAAGTTTCACCTTCAAGTTATGGAATGCAAACATCAATCACTTATACCCAATGGGAAGATATATCCTGAATTGTAATTGACGTTTACTAATAACTATATCTGCTATTAAATCAACAAGAGTATAGAGAACCGACTCCAAATACTTCGTTCATGATGGCAAAAATTGTTAGAAAAATCATGCCTTACATAAAATGATAAACATCATCGTGTTGAATCAGTAACTAGCGAAAGCATTTCAGTTAGAAACTAAAGTAAATGAATTTAATATACACGAAATATGAAAGTGTGTGATGAGATAGAGGGGTGACCTTCTGGAATAGAATACATTTTTGTTTTGAGGTACAAATACATCAGCTCCCAATATGTTCCCACCTCTTGATGCAATAATTTCAGATATCTTGGCCACAATTCCAACACTATCCTATCAGTAAATAGTACGGTTAATACAGTTATTTCTCGATATTTCTAAAGATCAATAAGAAAACAACCCATTTAATATCTCCAAAGAACAGCTACATGATTTACTTCGGGATCAGATGGGATACTTTTTCAAATATCATCAATGTTCTAGATTCCACAATATTCTGAGGACTAATTGATAGCTACATTAAGCTCTTTAACAAGAGAGTGAACTTCATCTTAAATCGGGATTATCATAAAATCATATATGAGAATAGAGAAAAACTTAATAGCCGTTCAACTAACTGATTTTTACTCCATAGAGCCAAAATATTGCAAAACAACAACAACAACAACCAATCCCGCATATTCAGGGTATGGGAAGGTAAGAAGTAGACGGTCATTCCTCTACCCGAGGGTATAGAGATGCTTCCAGATGGACCTCTAACCAGCATAAAAGAAAATATAAGAGTGCAAATAAAGATATATAAGTAAGTAGGTATAGGTAAAAAAATATTGCAAAATGAACCATCATAATAACTGGTAAGCAAAAACTATAGTTGCATATTTACAATCCCTTAACAAAAAAGGATAACATTAATGAAAGTTACATATTGAACCATACAATATTATCTATCTATATATAATAACATCATTAATTACTAATATTATATCATGTAAGTAAATGTAAATACCTTTAATACTCCAACATATGTAGCTCTATATTCCTTTTTTCATAAACTTATTAAAAATATACACAAATAAGATGCAAATAAAAACATTCATTAATTTACTAAATATGTACAAAGAAGATAAACTAAATTACAAGAATTCAAACAAAAACCTGATTTATTTTTCATTGTTCATACTGGAAAATGTTGAAACTCTATACAAACTTTCAGCATGTATCTCTGTATGTTACACTAATAAACGTAAGTTATTTAACGTCATTCCTACCGATTAGGAGCAATCACAATCGATGAATTTTGAGCATTACAACAATTATTATATAAAATATACTGTAAATAAATGCTTACAGGGCAATATAAAACATGAATTCCGTGAGAGAGTGGGGGAGATTGCTCAGAGAGAGTATTAAAGGATCGCCTTGTGGATCTAAAAACCCTAGGAGATAACAACAGTACTGATTTTAATGATATTTTTCGAACAATACTCATCGCTGTTTTCTTCTTCTTCACTCAGAAAGTTAATTAATAGGTGGTAGCAGTGTATCTGATCTCAGTGGTGGTTGATCCACTTGAAAAATGGGTGTTTTTCGTCTTGGAGCTACGACGTCGTTCGTTATAAAGACTATATCAGTAGTTTTCACCCCAAGTCCTTGAACTTTAATAAGTCATGTTAATGCCCCACATTTCAAAAGCTTGATGCTACTTGCACAAAATGAATAATTTTCTTTCTTTTCTTTAAAAGACAGAAAATTAATCATCTAGATCAGATATGTCGCATAAGACTGGATGATGATGAAAAAAAATATTTTCAAACAAACAATATTGAAAGCAACTTAAATACTAACAGGATAACTAACTAGTCATTTTTTTTGTTAATTGTAGTTTTGACTTTTGACTGAATAACTCGCAAGGTTCAAGTCCATCATCACACAAACTTAAACTAGGTAAACCTCTCCTAAAGAAAGATCGCCATAACAACACAATGATTGTCTTTTATCCCCTAAACTTACTAAACATTAATTAATACAGACATATATCTATAAACTCTAGCTTTAAACTAAATTCAAAATATACAACAAGTCGAATTCAAGTTAACCCATAATCTCTATATTAGTATTTACTTGATGGGACTATATTGTATAAACTTCCATATCTAGTAAAGATAGATTCTTGCTAAATATGTTTTGCTATCAAAAATTTATAATCTATATTAGCTTATACGAAAGAGTCATTACAAGAAATGGTCATAGCATCAGTTTGTATTTTAGCAAAAGTTAGTGGCTTATTGGACATTGAGTATGACTATGAAAGGTTAAAGATTTTATCAAATTATCGATACTTTAAATTACTGGACAAACAACATACTCCTGACATTTTAAAGTTGATAGTTAGATGAGCGATTAAAGTATGAAATCATCCATGAGATAAAATAATTAATATAAATTATCATTACTAATATTGGTGATATTGCCTCCGATAGATTCGTCTATTTTGGCACAATTAATATAAATTATCATTACTAATATTGGTGATATTGCCTCCGATAGATTCGTCTATTTTGGCAATGCTTTCAGGTGAGTTTATAATTATTTATAAAATTATAATTATAAAATTGAAATACATGTTATTTTAGACTTCTTTTTCATGTCAATATTTTTTATAGTTATTACTTTCTCATGCATAATTTAGATATACATATGAAATGTGTTGTAGGATTTCATTTTTAAATCATAATATGTGGTGTTTTTAGAACAAGTAATGACTTGGAAAAGTGGATGTGACATGTTGGTACAATAACATGTGAGTACGTGCTTGGTGTCCTTATGAAAATCAAACTAGAACTTTAAAACCAACTTGAGCTTTATCTTTGATATACTTTCATTAATGATATGGTTACATTACTCTTAATCTTTTTATACTTTTCTAATGGTTTTTGTTATTGAGATTATGCTCAACAAATATTAGAAATAAGTTTAAAAACAAATTATTCTATATAATAGTATTATCATAGTTTTCTATACTCCGCCAATAACAGAATTGGATATCGTTATTGTTATTACTGTTGTAGTATTATCATAGTTGTTAGACTCTTACGAGTCCAGTTAAAAGTTTAAAAAATGAGGCGACTTCGACCCCATCTCTTAAATAACTTTAACTTTTACGAGTCGTTTATTGATTCTTCCGAGTTTTGTGTGACTCTTATGAGTACAAAAAATCAGACAAACTTTTAGTGTAATGTAATACAAAAAATAAAATTATAAAATAGAAAAAATAAATGGCTATCATCTGTTTTTAAAATAAGCATTTGTGTTGATTGATAGTCAACGAATTAAACATCGACTCTCACCATGTTTTACTTCTCTTAAAAATAAACATCTTAAAAATGATATACATATGAATATATATTTATTGTTAAATAGTGATTCTTACGAATCGATCTGAATCACGAGTCGCAAGTTAAAAATCGAGATTGTGAGTTACGAGTCGAGTAACGAGTTAACGACTATGAATAGTATTATTATTTTTCGAATTTTTACAGTTAAGTTCAAAATGCATTAAATGAAATGGCAAATTGCTAAAAAAAACTATTATTATCCGAATATTGATTATTCAAATAACGTATAAAAATTATGACTTATAGAGACTCTCAATTTTTTATTTTTTTTTAAATGTTTAGATAATATATTATTATATGATATATATATTATATGGGAAATGATTCATAGTGAAGCTTCAAATTTTGGGGAAGGAGGGAAGCAAATCTTAGCCCTTGATTTTTTCATAAAAAACGTTTTTAATATTCATTTGTGATGAATGTTAAATTTTGATTAACATTCATCACAAATGAATGTTAACAACATTCATTTATGATGAAATCAATGGTTGAGATTTGCTTACCTTCTTCCTTAATTTTTTTGCTTTCTTATTGATCACTTCCTTATATTTATTATATATTATTATTAGAATTAGAATTACAAAGAAGTTGAAAGTTAATTTCTGTGATGCACACTTTTAATACTTAATTTTTGTAATTTAATAATCAGATAATAGTTCGCGATTAATTTTAAATTAAATCACTTTTAAGTAAAACTTAAACCAACTCTATTAAAATTATAATCGTATCTAATCGAGGTCCACCTGTAACTCTAATGTGCATCCGGTCTTATAAGCTCCAAATCAGAAACGTTCTTTCATAATCATAATTCGTGAATTCTTGTAAAATCCAATATCTCTCAAAGATGCCTGTAAGTCCTCTCTCAGTTCACTCTCTAACTAGATCTAGGGTTTATACTCCACTCTTTACTCACACAATCATTTAATTTCTCAAGCAAAACATCAATTATCATTCGATGATCTATAACTATTACATATACATACACAGCGATTTACATCTAATTGAATATATTAGGTCGAAATTGAATCACAAAATTTGATTTGGTTGCAGATGCACCAGATGATATTGGAGGTTGAACCACCGAGTCCAATTAGATACTTGATCGGATCAGCTATTATGATGATCGGCGTTGTTTTGCCCCTTGGTTATATGATGTTTCGAAATAAACGTGTTCCGTCTAATTCATCTTTCGCTAAACAGACGTAGGTGTGCTCTCCTTTTAATTCACCTTTTTGTAGGTTATAGAGTTATGATTATGAATTGTTAGTAAATACTCGTAATATTGTTGGCTTTTAGAAGTTGTTTGTGTTATGGTTTGGAAATGCAATTGAAACGAGTGTGACTTTACAATGTGAGTGTATTGTGTTTGGTTATACATGGAATTGCTTAGGGTTTTTAATTTATATATGTAGATCATAATGCAATTCGAATTTTGTGTATTGGTATAATGTTAAGTTTGTCTAGTGTAATATAAATGGAATTGCTTAGGGTTCTTTTGGTTCCAGTTATATCTATATGATCCAATGAATTGATCTTAACGAGATGAAGTTTCTTTAAGAAGAGACCGAAATACTCCATACTGACTAAGACATGGCATGAATTGTAGTTTCTAAAGTACAAAAGATTGTTTAAAATAGTGAAGTAAGCATTGAAAATCACGAACTTGCTTTTGGGAAGAAGTATGTATAAACATATAACCAGATATGAAGCAATTGGCAAAAATTGGCAAAGAATTGCATTACGATTCAAAAACTGATCTGAAATGAAAAGGGCTTGACTGAATCTTAAGGGGAAAATATTGAGTTTTCCAATAACATTAGCAATAGAAGAACAAATAGAGAGAAGGTGGTGCAAGAATTTGTATGCCGTCATGGAAGCAGAGGTGGTAGGCAAGGAGGCAAGATGGTATGCAAATCTATCTTCTTGTTGAAAAGCAAGGAGGGTCTTATATTTGGAGGGAAATAAGTCCACACTTATGCACTATAGGAATCATATTTAGGAAAGGCTCAGTGGCAAATTATGCAGTTGATCACAAGTAAAGTCATGTTCCTTGTCTATGTGATGTCTGGCCAGAAGAACTTTAGACACTGCATCAGTGCTATAAGTTAGCAGCCTAACCGGCTTGCTCAATCTGCATAATCACGATAGTTTTTTTTGTAAGAAACACGAGAGGTTAATCTATAATTATTACAGAGAAATAAGTTGGGTCAACTATCTTCTAGACCGCTAATAAAATGAATTGTTATTTGTTGGTGCAATTGGCTATTTGAGCTAGTACTCTTTGGTTAATGCGGTTGAGACTTGAGAGCAGTTCTAAGAAAGTGTAATATGAGTTAACCTCCATATATTGCAGTAGCTGAATCTTAATCTACCTTATGAGGTAGATTGGATCTTTTCTGCATCTGATAATTGTGATTTAAAGTTGCATATAATAAGTTTGTAGGGTTTGGATAGAGTGAATCTGAATCTGTTATCTGATTGTTTAGGAGTCAAATAATCAGTTTAGAATTAGCTGCAAGCCAAAGTTTGTCCAGGAGAATTAAAATTAATAATATTAATATATTACTCTCCTATAGTCCATTGCTATATTGATAATCAATACATATAAAAATTTGAACCATAATATAACGTGATTATCCACCATGCCAGCAATTCTTCTTGCGTAATGGTTGGCAAGGTTGAGGTTACAAGTGACTTTGTGTGATAAAAAGACGAGGAGTTTGTGTTATTTTACACGAAATATGACTTCAATTGCTGAACCTTTCCTTATCTCTTTTTCATTTGCTCTCTAGTAATGAGTTTGGTAATGACAGTAGTGAATCTGAACTTTGCAAGTTCAAAGATGGTTGTTTGCACATAAATTAGGATTTTCATTTGTTTGTACATATAGTGCTGTATCATATGGCTAAAGTTGAAGTTAAAGTCATTATGTAAAATGGGGGTGAGTACTAAAATGAGGATGTGGTTATTGTTTCAGGAACAAAGTTATGATATAGAGAGGAAAAAGGCATGGAATACATAATTGCTCTGTAGTTTGACTCAGAGAAGAGATAGACTTTGAGGTAATGGCAAGTATGCACACACAGGGAATGTAATTGCTTTAAGCTCATAACATGGATCTATGATGTCCAGAAGTCGAGCTCAACCTAGAAATGACCTACTTTTGGGTGTATTTTATATGACTTTATAAGAACATGAAAATCCAGTTTATTTTCCCTCTATTGATGAAAAATTCAGTTTGTATTCAAGGTTTAATTTGTCTAATTCATTTTCCTCTATTTTCCGATCTTCATATTATTTTTTGTTTCTCCTCCAGCTATGTATATAACTTGTAATCACTATTATTTCCTCGCACACGGACCCATACATGTCGAAATGTCAAATATCAACAGGTGCAAAAAGTTTGCATCTTTTTACATGATCAATTTGGTAGCGATAATTTGGAAGAGGTGGTAGGATTTGAGGTATACCATATGACTACCAATACTTGCCAAAGATGTCTTCTTACCTGCTAATACATCACAGCAACAATATGACTGCACAGTGATGTGCCGCTGCTACCATTTGGTCTTTAATAATGTTAAAACAATCTATGTGACATACCATTAGGGGAAACAATACTCTATTTGGTATCTAGGCCATCATGTTGGTTACTTTGCTCCAATTGCAGTGAGTTCGTATAGATATTCTTTCATGTCTGTTGATCATTTATAAATGTCTTTTATTGAAATGATAGCTTGTAAATCGGCGAAGCTCAGTTTTAGCATTGTCTTTTAGCTTTAGGCTCCCAGAAAAAGAATGACCAAGTGGTTATAAGCCAAGCAACACAACTTGTAAGATTTGACCAATTATCAAGAGTGGATCTTCAATTCTGCATAGTCAAATACATCTTCTTCCAAAATCCAAAGAAGTCTTAATGTGGAAGTATTTCAACGGGTAAACTATCTGTACTGTGAACAGTACATTCAATAGGTACTGTTAGGGCTATTTTTTTTAATTTGACACCTCTTCTTCTCCACTCAATTCATGTACAACTGCAATCTTTTTTCTCTCTTTCTCAAATTGCACCCAGAAGCCTATAAACTCTTCTCATTCTTTAGTTATTATTTTGTAATATCTTTTCAGTTATCAAAAGCATCTGATTCTTCACAAATTAGCTTCTAATTATTTAGCCACTATTTTAGCTTTTTGTTAATTGTGGTCTTGTTAGTCAATGAAGTTTGTATATTATTTTTTTCAATGTTCAATTGTATATAAAACTTAAATTTTAACTTGTGATAATTTTTATGGGTTTTAATTTCTATGAAACAAAAACATAGATCAGGAGAATGCGTTTTGGTACAGGTTTTAATGAAAATTCAAGTTATGTTACTTAAGTTTTCATTCGAGACCATCATGTTCTTTCTAAGTTCATAATTTGATTACAAACACAAAGTATCAAAACGGAACAACAATACAAAAGCCACAAACAATCGCTCATCAATCCCAACCTCCTGCAATTCAAAAAAGTTGAGGACAATGAAGACAAATGACTACATCAGAACTAAAGTACACATCTATAACACAAATGAAACACATATTACTGCCTTACTGGGTAACATCCAATCCAACTATGATGCCCAAAATACCACACAATCAAATAAATAATGGAGATTTATCTTGCAATGTTAACTACTATGTTTAGAAAAGACAACGATGTTGTGTGGATCTATAATAAATTGATATGTAGCAACGAAAATCAAGATTTAAATGGCAAGTCACATATAGAATATGAAGTTCTAATTGAAAATGATTGTGAAAGAGGAAGTAGATGTTCGCGATTGTAAAAAGTGATGCATCAACAAATCCACTTTTGATAAACAATTTACCACAGATTAACAAATTGATGTAGTGCAAGGCTTTGTTACCAATAGGCCTAAAAAGATGATGAAATATTCTAATCCGTTTAAACAAACCATATAATAAATCGGGGCTAATCAATACATTTTGCTGGTGTTTATCTAGGTGGTGGTAATGAAGGGGTGCCCATATCCCTCATATTCTGCATTACAGTATAAACAGTAGTCTGGACCACAATTTCGAAATGGATCATCCCAATTTCGTCAAAGTTAGTATCTTGAAAAGATGATGTCAAAATTTTGGAAGCTAAACCGAGGCTAACCTCCAAGGAGATCGACTTATTCGAACTCTGTTTTGTCTCCAACAGCCATTTACACATATAAGTTCGAAGTCCATTATTACTTTATTTTTTAAATCAGCATCATGTACTTGAAATTGGATCTCACATCATTTATGGTTACACTTCTAACCTAAAATGTATATGAAGATATCATTTCACCAATAAAATTGTGTTCCTAAAAAGGTTATGACAAAAAGAGCCAACTGGACCATGTCCAGGTGATGATTCACATATACCACTCTACATAAAAACAGACTTCATACTCTCATCTCTTTTGAATCACTGCAATAGTTGTATCCTAGCAATCAGTAGCTCAACTTCTCTAAAATATAATAACAGGTGGCGGACTAATTATGCACCAAAATTTAAGAAAGAAACATCTACATATCATGCCACCATCCTAGAGCTTCACCAATTCGATTTTATCGCCTTTTTCAACACAGAACCTGAATTCTGATGATGATGATGCTGATCTTCCTGTTTCTTTTGTGCAGGAGCTTGGAAAACTAGCACCACAGTTGATCACATATTAAATGCATCTACCTGAAACACGTAATCAACTTTTCAAAGTGGTAGCATAGAATCATTACCTGAAACAGTTTTATATGATCACAAGGAATTCATTTTGTTATGTAAAAAAAATAGTTTACTTTATTTATTTTTGCTGATCAAATCCAATTGTAAAAGGATTACTTAATTTTCACATACTTATTTCATCATTCTACATAATTAATACATCAGGCTTTGCATTGCTGAACAGAATCTAACCTCGTCTCCTTTGTTCAGCAACATCCCTGTGCCTTCAGGTTCATAGACACGTTCTTCAGGGGGGTCTGATTGGAGCAACTTCTTTCTTGGTTGGTTTGTCCTTAAAGTAGGTTCAGTTTAAAGCTCGATAGAGCCAATAATTGTTGCACCAATTGCAGCCATTGGTATATAACCTGCTTGCCATCTACTTGAAACATGAAAAAAGATGAATCCGATAACATAGAAAACTATTTTATAATCCTAATTGACTGAAGTACTCATACGGATCACGAATAGCATGTTCACAATTGATGTTCAAGAGAGTATAAAGTCAATTTAAAATCAGAATCTGTTTCCTTCTGTTTGTTGAATTTAACATTTAGAACCTTTCGCCTATACAATGTCACACATTTCTATTAATATGATGTCTACTGCATCATTATACATCATAGACAGAGAAATTGATTCAAAAACTATAAGTTGGTAGCCAACAAAAAGTGACACCCAAGGTTCGTGCATACAATCATATAAAACTGTTTGATAGGGAAGCAAGAATTGCAGAAAGCATATGGATTCTAGAAGAACTTAGGAATCATATATAATGTTACCTGGAGTCAATATTAGTACACGAGACTCCGAGTCACGGATTAACAACTATGTATACTAGCACGTTGTTCCCACAATTTGGCGTTGACAACTAATTATCTATTTTAATCATGTAGGATACTATACTATATACTTTACATAACATGTCATAGTTAAATAGTAATCTAAATTTGAAAGGAATAGATAAAACACACGCAATATATTAAAATGCAAAGAAATAATATTAAAAAAAGAAACTTTTCTATTTAAAGTAATTTTTGTTTATTGGTATAATAGAGATAAATTAGTAATTCTAATCCTCTTTTAAAACGTTAAGGCTCAATATACAAAAATGTTTTATAGATATTCTTAGATTATCATGATTTTATACTCATAATCAATTTACTGAACCTTATAATCAATTCATAAACTAAGTCATCGATTTATCATAATCTAGTATTTTATAATCCATTTACAAACTAGATTATCAATTTATCAGGACATTATAAATATTTTGTCATGATTTTATCCTTATAATCAATTTACAAATTAAGTATCAATTTATCATGAGATTTTAAATATATTATAACCTAAGTTATCAATTTATCATGAGGTTTTAAATAAATTATCATGAACTTTATATATATTTTTATTTTAAAATCAATTTACTTCTTAAGTTATCAGTTTATCATGAGATTTTAATTATATTATCATGAAACAAGAGAAATAAAGGATATCGTGTGTGCTCTTCCTTTTATAGCGAAGTAAAATATACATATAATTATATAAAGTCACAAAATATACATATATAGTAGTTCTCGAACTTTTTTAAATATACATAATTAGTCCTTATATTTACGTATTACTACACGTAGTTATTCCTATAAGTTGTTGCACGATGTATTTTCTGTTGTAATATCCCATCCCATTTTATAATAAAGAACTTCAATGATAAAAGTTTCACGAATTATTTCCTAATTATATTAGCCCATTTTATAATAATAATTTCAATGATAAAACAAACGTCATCTTTGACCATCCGATATTTTAGTTAACAAAACTATCTAATTGCAGTTCTAGGAGTTGAAGGACATACTGGAACGACGACTGATGCTTGGTTCCGGTAGATACCATCATCTTGATATACCGAACGTCGTCTCTTTCGCTTTTCATTGTGGCGTGAACTGGATATCTAGTCAACAAAACAAAATCGTCAACATACACAATAAGTAAGACAGATATATCATTGCTCTGCTACTCTAAATTTACAAATAATTTGAAACCTTTTTATCTAGTTACAAAGATAACTTTTAAGTTGATTATTCTAGTAAATAAAGACAAGATTTGGAAGCTACTTTTTTAATCGGAATCCGTACAAACTCGTTACTTCACGATACAATGTTATAAGAGATGAAAACATTGGCAACGGCGATTAATGTGGACCATCAGTCGTCTCTTTTAATAATTTGTGGTGTTGTGATAGTTCGATACTTTTTAAAATGAATCTTTCGTATTTAATACAAACCCCTTTCACAATGGCATACGAATTTTGATATGATAATGGGAACAACATCGACATATATATCAACTTGTTTATGACCTTATTAAGTCGATATAGTTATAGATTAAACGTACTAATAATATCATCTTATTATTGAAATTGGTCGCATTTTCGGTCACCCTAATCAAATATCATTGTCGGTTAAGTACCAAACTTAACCTCATTTCACTAACCTAACATCATCGCAAAGCAAAAGATTTATCCCTACATATATAATTAAGAAACCAAAAACAAAAAGGCTTAACCAATACATTGCCGGAATGAATTAAATAATAACTAGCACAATGACCGCGCATTGCAACGGCTAAATATATTGTTTCGTTTTCAAATATAAAACAATTATTTAGATGAAATATGTAGATGTTTATTACTTAAAGTTATAACTATTTAATTATATATAGTTTAGTTATTCGCTATTACGCGGGATTATACATATAATTTATAATGATTGAGTCATTCATATAAAGACACCTAAATTTTTATTCCAAAAAATGAAAGAAAATTTTTTTGTCGAAAATATATTATGTGAAATGTCTAATCGAAGAGGAAAAAACGCTAGTTATATAGTGTAATTTTTATAATTTTTTGAAAAACCGTTTTTGAGATATTTAATTTTTAAGAATGTGAGGAGAAAGTGTGTAGTTGATATAAAGTTTGAATAAATTAAAATATATAATGTTTGATATGATATAGGGATAATTTAGGTAGTTTTAATATTTTTTTTAAGTTAAAAATAATAATAATGTATAATAAAAGAGTATAAATAAGCTGATGAATGAATAAATAGTATATGAACTATAAAATTACATACATGTGCCAACTTCATTGAATTAACATCCCTAACTGTTGCTAACTTCCCTGTGAGATTCTGATCTTTAGACGACTCCCTGATACAGAAAACAACTCAGATTTCAAAATAGTGTAGGTGACTAGCAACTTTTAGTTTGAGCGAAAACGAGTCCTTATTTTCTTTTTACATGAAATTATATTTTTTTTAAATATATATATTTTATATAATAAACGACTTTATTTATGATACACACTATAATCTTTTATAATGTGTATCATAAACATTAATTGTGTATCAAATAGATATATTCAAATAATTTTATATAAAAAAGTCCGGATTTTTTTTCTATCCCTTTTGGGAAAAGCCCAAAAAACCCGATTGAAGCTTAATAGGCCTAGTTTGACCCATTCGGACCTTACTAATTATTTGTCAAGGTTCGGAATTTTTTAGCTCCAGAGTTTTTAACACTAAAAAAGCCCAGGCTTCGTGCACGTCTTATAGCATCCGACTATTGGTAGCTATCACAATCATGAACACAGATTGAAGCTTCACCGAGCCATATGTATTTCTTTCAAAGATTCGATTATACTTCCCTATTAGAAACATCATCATATGTCAACATTTACAATGTATACATTTACAGAGGATACTAAAACTGAAAACCAGGGCCGGTCCGTTAATTTTAAAGGCCCTATGCGAAAAATAAAATTGGGCCCCTAATTTTTTTTTGAGTAATGGACTTATAAATTATAATGGGTTATTCTTAATGGACTACAATTATTAAATGGGCCATAATAATGGGTTAATAAAAAAGGACAGAAAAGCCTTTCAGAAAAAAAATAAAAAAATTGTAGCTTTCAAGATTCGAACTTGCACCAAATTGAAATTAATTTTAAAGGCCCTATGCGAAAAATAAAATTGGGCCCCTAATTTTTTTTTGAGTAATGGACTTATAAATTATAATGGGTTATTCTTAATGGACTACAATTATTAAATGGGCCATAATAATGGGTTAATAAAAAAGGACAGAAAAGCCTTTCAGAAAAAAAATAAAAAAATTGTAGCTTTCAAGATTCGAACTTGCACCAAATTGAAATGGTGTAAGACTAAAAGAGGGGGGTGCATTGCCAACTTATCTACCATACATTTTTGATTTGTTTTACATAAAATAATATATATTAACATATATAATATATATTGAAAAAATTTCGGACTAAATTTCGGGCCCTAATTTTTTCGGGGCCCTGTGCGGTCGCACACCCCGCACCCCTTTAGGGCCGGGCCTGCTGAAAACATCCCATCCAACCACGTATAAGACTCTTAGACTTCAAAACTGCATACATCTGTTCATAAGAAGATAAACGAGCTATGTGATCCAACTTTAGCCGCCAAACTAACATGTCAACAACACCAAAAGACAAAAGTGACCCTCTCACACCATGCGGAAGTTGGAAAACATTCTCTTGAGTGCACTAAATCCAATGGCCATGAGTACCATTGTCACTATTTTCTTTGAAGCTAACATTCTCAAATTCACCCTCGTACCATGTTCTCTCATGAACTTCAGAGTCTCCCTACCAATGTGATCAGCCAAGAGCAGATGGCACCCAATATCAACCTAATTGTATCCACAGTTCCATTAACATTGGTACCCGTGTCACCAAAAACCTCAACATAGGACCATGTGGTAGGACCCACATGAACATTTTCCCGCGGGTTCAGCCCAAGAATGTCGTTTAGCCACCCAGACAACTTTACGAGTAGATTGGCCAGCCATGCCACCACATCGTTGGAAATTGGTCTCTTCATCCAGTCACCCTTGTACCTTACGTATGTTGTAGGGCTGTTCCAAGCACTTTTAGGGCGGAATATCTCATAATGTAATTTTTCAGCATCTTTGCTACCTTCTGGTATGCTAGTATGTCTATGATATTGTCACAAAAAAGGCATCCCATTCGGGCCTTTAAAGAGCTAAGAAGCTGTAGGTTGTTAGAAAGGTTTTCCTGTGAGATAACTTGAAGTTCAGCCTCGGCACGAAGAGCAAGGAGCTGCAATAAGAATAAAAAAGTTGCTGTCGTAACCATTATACAGGTGAGTAGGTGACAATTTGCAGAGTAGACAATGTTGGTACGAGTCAACATGGGTCGGGTTGACCCGATATTACTTTTGATCCAACAGTTCAAAATACTATATATAACAAGGGTGTCACATATGATTACAAATACTATATTCCGTCAGAATGAAATTTGTATGATAGTTTAATTTTAGAAATTTATGCACCTGTTGTTTGGAATTTACAACCACATTTTATGCAAAAAAAAACATTAGGTATTCTTGTATTTATACCCCTTAATATTTTGGAAGAAATAGTAGCAAAAACATTGCAAAGACAAAATACCTGAAAAAGTTGCTGTCCACCATCTTCACTTGTGCTGAATAGTTTCAGATCAGTCTCAGATAGGCCATCCTCCCAGTCCTGGTCATCGAAAGTCAATGCAAATTAAAACAAATGGTATTATCAACACCTAGCTAGTTGAAATCATAAGCCATCTACACTCTACAGTATCACAAAAGTGTGTTTCACTTCAAACTACAACGATATCAAATAAGAGAATAAAATACTCAGATAGTCATAAAAAATGAACCCCTAAGTAACAAAAACCAAGCATAAGAATTGCATTGCGTTCGTCTTCATTCAATATGTCTACTGACTGGCTATCTGAAGAGAATTTTACTTGCAATGAAATATACCTGCAATTGTTCACGAATTGAAGGTACGACTCTGTTTAAAGAATTAAGAATCAACTTGGATGATCCTGCTGGAGTAGAATGAAAAACAGTGTCTAAATTTTTTATCAGATCCACGAGTTCCCTCGACGATGTCAGCACATTTACAACCTGTGAAGGACAATCAACAGGCATATTTGTCATAATGAACATTCAGGTTGTCTTCGATCATTTGCATATACATCCTAATCATGCCTATGTTTATCATCATATACCAGAAACATATATCAGATATATATAGAACTCATCTAGAAAAAATAAGAAAGACAAAAAGTACAAACTGAATAATCTAAAATTATATAGGCCGATCTAGCCTTACTAGTTTGATATGAACGACTTACTATTGTCTTACTATTGCATTTGTTTTCTTACAACATTTGCTATGTGTCCTGCTACTCCCTAATCATATAAGTGAATGTCTCTGTATAAATTATATCTAATTAAATGGCCTGACCGGTGAGTCCCAAGCCAAGGGGGCAAGACGGATTAGAAGCCATAAGTTACCACTTAACATATATTTTGTCAATAAGAAAAGCTTAGTAAAATATCATGAACGATGAATCATATGTATACTTAGAAAACAAATAGTAACCCAACCCTATTCCATTAAGGCACCCCAAATCGAAAAGGAATATTATCAAAAAAAATATTGTAAGAGAATGATAGGGAATTGGACAAACCTTCGATACCATCTGCATTATAACTTCTGGATCTGTGTGAATGAACTTATGAGCAAACCCAATGAAGTGCATAACCAAGGAACTGTAGAAAAGGAAATTTGATACCACAAAGCCTTGCCAAGATGATGAATATTCACGTGGAGTAGATATATTAACCTCCTTCATAGAATCTCTCTTTAAACTATCAGCACTCGCTTGAATCTCTGATAATTCATCCAAACTAACGGCCCATGGTTCCATATAGGTAACCCAGAGGGAAAACACCTGTGAGACATTGTTGACAGAAGTTTCCACCGGACAAAACAGAAATGTTCTCAAAATGTATCTGTAGAGTGGCCTCTGGATACACGAATTCCAATAACCAACAGATCCAAAACCAGAAAATATATCCCTATACTTCATATCAACAGGACCAGTCCCACTCCAAGTCGTTACGTTACTAAGTTCCACCTGATCACACCCCTCAACACTACTTGGAACCAAACTCGAATTCAAATACTTCACAAACACATTAACAATCTCACCCAACCCAGCTGAAGGTGGAACTTCAGCTAAAATCAACCGAAGAGGAAGCACAACACCAAATGACTTACACAACTTAACAGACAAAGGCGAGAAGTCATTATCCACAATCCAGAAATGTATAAGCGTATGAACAGAAAACTCCGCATTCTCAAGAACCGAACTATTATAACTTGATGAGTAATGCAACAACGAACTCCGGTAAGGTGATTGCGCATTCAAATCACTCAGAGGCACAAAAAACCTAAGATAAGCATTCAATAACCGGATGTACACTACTGTCCTTTTCCTTTGTCTCATTTCCACGAGGTTTACTAGCACTACCAAACACCGGAATTGACTTATAAGCCCAGTTCTCTAACCTAACTATTTTACTAACCCTAGTATTAACAGTGGTATTACTATCACAACTTCCTCTGCAAACCGGATAATAAGCAAACCAAAACAAGTAATATTCCAATATAGTCAACTGAAACTGGAACGAAACTTCATTTTTAAGCCTACTTTTGAATAAAGGAAATAATTCAGCTAAAATCTCACACTGTCTACCGTTTTGTAACGTCAAACGCACCCATTCCGGTAACCGTTCAATCGGAAACACATATTTAACAAGAGATAACCTATCAACAGCTGTAAGAGAATTCGTTAACACACCAGTAGGAGATAAGAGATTAAAAACCTTACTAGAGAGATCAGAATCATTAACGGAGGTTATAACGTCAATCCAACCGTTAGCGTTAGAGTTTTGAGGTTTTTGTTCATCGAAACCGAATATTTTGCAAATTAGGGTTGGAAACGTGACGGAGAAGAACCACCGTGACTGGTCCGGTGAGTGTTTGTGTAGAAATGATTCAACGGCGTCGCAAGCCGTGACAATTTGTTCCGGTGATGACGCGGCGGCGATTGTGGCGGCGAGGTCGCCGGATTTCGTTTGAGCGTCTGTTGCGTATGTGTGTGAAATCATTTTGCAGAATGAAAAATGGTAGAGATAGAGACAGAGTGTGTGAGTGTATACGTGTGTGTTTTCAGAGACAGAAATTAGGAAGAAAAAGAAAAAGAAAAAGAGGAGAGAGAGAAAGTGAATTTTGAAGGTTTAAATGGCGGGCTTGAGAAGATTGGGGAAGGAGGGTTTTTTTTTGTTGGTACGTGGTGATTTTGTTGGTACGTAACTGACTCATGATATTCTGTATTCATAAATTTATATGCAAAATCTATCGTACGTCGTATGTATGTCATTTCATTTGAGTTTTACAAATTATGATGAAGCTGTGTCGACCTGATGTTTAGTTAACCTAACAGTCTTACGGAATATGAAACATTAACTTTAAGGGCCTATTGTTTGAACAACTTTATACGGTGATATGACTAACATATACACATATATAAAGAGTGATAGAACTAAGACACATTTATATACACTCACACAAAAATCTACGTCAAAAAGTATTAGGGTGTTTATTACTACACTTTCTTTTTACCTTTTACTTATCTAATCAAGTAAAGTCTATTTTTTTCTGATAAAGTAACATAAGAGTCGCTCGACAACAAACATGGTTGACCAAGATTTTAACCCATTAATTCTTTTATATTCTTCATTTTTATGATGTGTTATATATATATATATATATAAGATAACAATAAGAATCTTCATATTTTGATCTTTTAGAACCTTAAATAGTTAAAGTAAAGTCGCAAACGATTAAGCCACCAGGTCTGAATTAAAAGAGTAAGTCAAGTTTTTGTGTCTTAGTTGTAAGTAAACTCAATCAAAAAAGTGTGGTCTATTTCTTACAATCCTTATTCTTAAAGTATTTTTCTCTTAATTTCAATGTTTTGAAGGTTGAATTCATTTTCTTTCTTTTTTTACCATAATCTGTCACCTTTTTCAAATAAGTAGTCAGTAATTATTTCAAACGTCAAAATATATGACGTAGGCGAATCATTTCAATTGTTATTTTAATTCGAAGATGAGAATATCCATGCCGTCACTAATAGCACCATTTTAAACTACTTTAAGCGTAACAGTATAAGATAACCTCTTGAATGTTGAGTACCAAACCGAAACAAAAAGTAAAAGAAGAATAAGTTTTAGGTGAAATTAAGCACGCGCACACACTTTCGCCTTTTCTTTAAGAAATTACTAACGGTTTGTCAAGAATAGTAGCATACACTTGACGTTGCATTATTTTGATGCAACGAGATACTACACACGAAACTTATAAACCACAACACCGTTGTTTCAACCCATTCGACACACACTTAACAAGAATCATGTCATGTAACATCACATGCCTAAAGGTATATAAGGCTGTAAGGCTCTATATTACTCTTCAGATTGATACTGAATTTCAGGTAATATCTAAACACAAAACTCTGCTGAACACTTGCTGTAATAGATCAAGCTGAGCCCAAGTAGAGTGGCACTTGGTGCACTCATTGGCGTGCTATAGCTTAGCAGAGTGTAACTTCTGCTTCAGAATTGGTTGAATATATTGCTGGAAGCCGTCAATTACATGTGTATCGTTAAGAGGATCTTTCCAAGCAGCCTCGTAGAGTTTTGGATACACGTTCCCATCATAGCGTCCAAGAATTGAACCAAGGTAGTGGTCGGTGTAGCTGAATGAATCAACCAGCGCTATTGCATTTGGACGGACCTAATGAATTGTAGTTTTCACAGTCAGTAAACATCATAACACATCTTTGATGGTAAGTATTCAATCCAACCCCATGAAGATTGCATTTTATGAATTAACACAGTTCTGTTATATATCAAAGATACACTTCAACAACGACAGTAACAATGATGTTATAGATCCTCAACCCTAATCTATTGCAAGTGATGAAACAAGCTAAGAAGTTTGACTAATAAAGACAATAAAGGGAAAGTTGAAATTTCAAGAAACATTCTGGAAAAAATGAATATGTCGTAATTGTCGTGGAACAGTTGAGTTTGCTAAAGGGGTGTTTGGATTTGCATTTAGACAGTAATTATGCGGAATTAAATAATCACAACTGGATAATCAACTGTAACAAAACAGAAGGTAGAAAAATAGTATTTGGATGTGTTGGTGCTTGGTAGATTATGATTATTACAGATATAAAAATGTATGAACCGGACACGCCATTTTCATAAAACAAAGGAGACATTTTGGTAAACTGAAACAAAAGACTGAAATTAAGTTGGATAGGGGGTAAATATATTACTTCATTTTAGATTTGAAAATTAATTTTGTTCCAGCTAGTATGAAACTGATTATTTTAACTTGGATAATCAAAAATAGAACTTGTTTATCTAAACTTTAAAAGCTGTTATTGAAACTTGAAGTCACAATAATTAGATAATGGCTTTCATAATGCAAATCCAAACACTTCAAACATCTTTAATAGTTAACCACCATCCATCAATCATCACATCCAAATTGTAATGCTTAATTTGAAAAAAGGTAATTTAATGATGATAATGGGTAAGTAAGGATAAGATAAAAGAACCATTTACTTCTAATGACGATAATGGGTAAATAAGTAATTTAAAACTTCCCTACAAAGATAGTATATGTAAGTTTCATTAGACAAAGTGTAAAATGATTTGACATTGGGCATGTATTAAGGAAGAGAATTTATGATTGATGACTAACCTTAGAGTACAAAGTTCTGAGTTGCTCGTTAGCAAGTGAGGCCTGTTTAGGCGTAAGATAACCGCTGGCCAAGAAATCACCTTGATATTTGTGAAGAAGAAACAAAGCATACACATAGCACAGGACCTCTAATGATTGTTTGACTCCCTTCCCAGGGATGTCTTGTTGCAATTTTTCGATAAACCTGCAGAATATGAGTTCCTTTTCACATTAAACAAAGGTAAGAAAAAATCAAGCAGTACTAAATTCATGTGGTACATGTCATAAACCATTAGATGGTTAGAGGTGGCAAATTCTACCCATTTATAAAGTTCAGGTTATCCTTTATCTCTAAGTAGTCAAACAGGTAAAATCAAAATTATTTTAAAGGAAAAAAAAATCAAACAGGTCAAACTAGTCGATATTGCCACCTCTACTATCAATATAACTGGGAGACCTTACTTGGACACAACAATTAATTGGCAGTGAGCAACTGCTGCCTCAACTAAATCAGCTGCTAGTTCTGCAAAACCTTCTTCTGGATTTTCAAACTTAGCTAACTGTCTACCACACCGTACAGCCATTCTAGCAGCCCTTGCCTCAAATGCTCCAACTATTGCGCCAGGGTTTAGCCACTCCTCAGCTGCATCCCATTGTGGTTAATAAAGCAAATAGTAATTTTATTATAGTAATGATTCATTGAGAACAGTTGATAACTAATATATATATATATATAGGAGTTGGATCCATGAAGAAGGAAACTATATGAGAGAAATGGGAAAAGAGATCTTAACCCTTCAATATGATCAATGCTTCAAAAGTAAGATGGTATAATCGTAAATATTTGCAATGTCAAATTAATGTTGCAGGGGTAAAATGGTCTATTAAGATTTAGTTATTTTTTATTTATTTTTGAAAACCGCCAACTTTAAATTCATTCAAAGGTTTCTAAAATTGTGGATCTATCTAAAGATAAAACGGGGTAGATTTAAAGTCCGTTTGTTTTGCTAAAAGTAGGATCGTTCCCATAAGAATATGAAGAGACTTGATTCCATATTATTCATTTTTTTGGTCAAATATTTACTGCCGGGGATTAAAATTAAGAATCTCAAAATACTTCTAATTCCTAGTTGTTCTAATAAATATTGAATATATTACACATTGATTCAGATTTATACTGATTCAGGAAATAAAGTTTCATATTAATTCAGATTTAAATCTTTGAATCATACTTATAAAATTGTGAATCGTACTTTTAGACTTATGAATCACAGCTATAAATTTAAGAATCAAACAAAGTTGTAAATATTGATAAATTCAAGTAACGAGTTCATGCATGAAAATGTAAGGTCAGCATCTTTATGAGTGAATCCTTCATCCTTGTACGCAAGGGAATATGTATGTACGTGAATCCATTATCCTTGTATGCAATATGTATACAAACATAATGAATGAATGCATTTAATTGTGAATCAACATCAAATCAAATATATTCAACGAAAGAAAAATAAAAATCATTTGGATTAAATCTTGATTACCAGCCTTGACTCTCGACTACACTTATTTGCCAAAATTCAAGAATGCATAATCAATGAGAAGGAGGATGCATATAAGAAAAGGAAGGGGTATACACATAAAGAAAAAAATGATGGATGAATACTGCCAGTTCATAATTATTGGAGAAATATCACCAATCCCTCAATTGAAGAAAAAAAGATCGTCAATATGAAGATCAAAATTAAGAACAATATTTTCTAAAATGGGTTAATGTGAATTCTCTATTATTGAGAGAGATGATATTGGTTGAGATTTGATGATAAATCAATGTCAAAAAAACTGCTCCTGATTTTACGTGAAGGATATGAATTACCATTTAATACAATGTTAATTAATTATTAATGGATAATGAAAATGTCAATCATACCCTTTAGTATATACATATATAAGGGTTGGTTATTGTGAAATAAAATTTAAAATAGAACAAAATCTCAAACATTGGATGATGAGCTAATCTGATAAAAAAGTCAAAAATCATCAGAGTACCATTGAAGGGTAAAAACACAATTATATTTTCGGATTTGTGATGCCGATTGATGCACAAATTTGAGTTATAATATTTCTTGATGCACATAATATTGCTTGATGTTTGGTGATGCATATACTATTTCAATGTTATTCTATGTTAAGAATTATTCTATTTGATCCGGACCATATACATATGTATAGGGAATGAATCCAGAGGGAAGTGCAAAATTTGAGGGAACGAGGGAAGTAGTAATCTTAGCCTATATATTCACTGATGAATATTTCAATCAATACTATAGTTTACCTAATATTCACTAGATTAATATTCATCAACGAATATATAAGCTTAAAAAGGTTGCTTCCCTCCTTCCCTCATTTTTCACTTCCCTCTTAATCCTTCCCCTATATATAAGGTTCAAATGAGAACCACATAAAAGTTGAGAACTTGTGACAACTACTAGATTACATATTTGTTCACACGTGATTAACTTCATTTATTTGTGAACATTGATGCACGTTCACTTAAAAAAGCAAAAAGTCCAAAAATCCTAAGATTCTGTGTAAAAACACAAAAAGATATATATGTGTTCACATGTGAACAATCGGTTAAAATGTGTTTTGATACGTACTTTTAGGGGTTTTAGTTTTTTTTTCTTTCTCAATCGAATATACATCAATGTTCACATATGAATGAAGTTAATCGCATGTGAACAAATACATAATGTATTAGTTCTCACAAGTTCTCAACATTTATATATATATGTGTGTGTGTGTGTATGATGCAGTGAGAACACAATGTAAATAAAACCGGCGAGAACACTTCCGTTTTACATTCACACTTTATTTTTATTTGTGAATCTTTATTATTTTTACTTCACCGAATATTTTAATGGTGAACCTTCATTATTTTTGTCTTCACGGAAGAAATTAAAAGGAAGTGAAGCTTTATATTTTGTTCCATTTTTCATTCACACTTTATTTTTATTTGTGAACCTTTATTATTTTTTGACTTCACGTAAAAATTTCAATTGTGAATCTTAACTATTTTTTGGCTTCACGGAAATTTACAAAAGAGCAAAGCTTTATTTTTGTTCGCACTGTTCTTTTTTTAACACTGTGGTTTCACGGGAACTCAACCCTATATATATATATACATGTCATGAGCAAGTTTCAAGAGGTCCTTTAGAAGATAATTTACCAGTTTGAACAGTACAATTCTTCTCCATCAGAGCCGCCACTCGTCCCATATAAGCTGTTGTCCCAACTGGCTTTTTGTATCCCAGTTCCGAAACTGTCTTTACAAGAAACCGAGCAACCTAGAAAGTTTTGAACAAGCAAGGCATCATAAAAATTCAAATTGTTCCATTTTCTCAAGGTTCGTGACAAGACTAGATCAAAATAGTGAGAGCGCTGTCTAGAGGTGGCAACATGGGTAGGCATATTAATGGGTCAAACAGGATTGGAATGAAACGGGTTCTACTAGTGTGGCATAAAATAGGGGGAGTAGGGTTGGGTTGACCTGCGCACACTTTTCATCCATTTAAAAAGGGCTTATAAACAGCTGAGGAGTCAAATCTTTAATTATGATTATGGTATGAATACAAATCTAATATTTGATCAATAAGAATGATAAAGGAGGTGTATACGTAATAGACTTAGCCTTTGGGAGATTTCAACTCGTTCACCATTGAACAGTTCCTCTATTAGCTATTTTTTTTTAAAAAAGTTGAACCATTTGACCAAAAAAAACCAACTTTACCTGTTTATAAGCAAATCGGTTGGGACTGCCACCT
This sequence comes from Logfia minima, assembly GCA_963921325.1. Taxonomy (NCBI): domain Eukaryota; kingdom Viridiplantae; phylum Streptophyta; class Magnoliopsida; order Asterales; family Asteraceae; genus Logfia; species Logfia minima. Next base: position 6,336,492 of record OY992764.1, on the reverse strand, counting down.
CTACCATTATCCTTTCCAGGAAAACCGAGAGTCCTCTCATCAAGAAGTCTACAGGCTACTAACCCAGCATCTTATTGAAAGAAATAAAAAAAAAAGAAGTTTGCTTGACCTGAGTAGCAGCACCATCACATACCTGTAGCATAAGGACAACATTGTCCCCTTCATAAGTACAAGCAGGAATGTAAACTGCAAATAGTTCAGGAAGCCCACTACTAACAAGGTAGCCGTGACCACCACATAGTTTTCGACATTCTTCAATTCCATCCTGAAAGAACATGTGCAACCAGGTTAAGATAAAAAGTGAGTGATAATTCAAAAAAATTAAACTTTATCAAGTGCCATGTCAATGGTTGATCTTAAGAGGCATAAATACATCATACACATTGATACGAACCTATCCCATACTAGGCCCGTATCAATTGGTAAGAACCTATCCCATAGTAGGCCCGTATCAAGCCATAAGCCGAAGTGTACAACTCAATCCCAAAAGCCAGCTTGTAGGAGGAGGGGACACCTAGACTTATAAGCCACCAACCAAACTTACATTTGGCCGATGTGGGATCGTAACACACATGCACACACCACTTCTTTCAAAAGTAACTGGATAAACACCAGCTATACAAGTATAAAGTATATTCTTGAACGATCCCTAAAAAACACACCAGCAGGGGGAAAACTCTTCTCAAATGCCTGTTAGTGCATGCTAGTAAGTCACTAGGCAATACACTAGAGCAGGATGTATGCAGCATAATGAATTAAAAACTCACAGCTGTTGCGGTAGTTGTTAAGGACTTCAACCCTGCAGTACATGCATGGGCCTCGGGCAATGTTGAGAAATCATTAGAGGCTAATCTTTGCTTCACATCCAGATATAACCATTTCAACCACTCGCCTGCAAATCTGAAGGCATAAGCAGAAGCCAGCAAAGGGAAGAGCCTACTTTGCTGAGTTTTATAATCGATCACCTAACCCAAAGCAGAAATATAACATCTTTTACAATTTTATACAGATATGAACATTTAAAAATGGAAAGAAAAAAGAAAATCTCATTTTTGAATAACCTGGGTCTCAAGCCCACCATTACGTGACCCAAACTGTCGACGAACAGCACTATATCTTGTAGCAATACAAACTGCACGAGATAATGCTTTGGAAGCATCAGCCACAATTGTTTGCCGAACATATACCATAGTCCCGTAAATGAGTTGTCGAGGAACATCAGATTGCATGATTTTTCCTTCCTTTGTAACCTGCGACACCCTGAGTAAATTGAAACAAATCCAAACTAACCCATTAATCATATAATTAATTGCAAATGTAAATCCAAATACCCCCATTATAGAATTAAAACTACTTGATGATAAAAGAGATAATTGTATATAAATCTAACGCTACCTCATCAACATTTGGTTCCTTGGGATGCGTACATGATCAAACCTTAAAACACCATTGTCCATGGTGTTATATGCCCCATTTCCAAATTTCAGCCCAATATCACCAACAGTAATGCCAGGAAGAGGTGAGTGATCCTCCAAGCTCCGTAGTTGGACAATAAAGCCTTCAAGTAAATAACGAGGTGAATCATTGATAACTTATATTTTTCACATATAACGATATCTAAGAAATCATAGAGAAAAACAGTACTAGCATATAAAATGGGATTCTCAACTAACCATGAACTCCATGGAATTTACCACCTACTATGAGGCGAGCATAAACAACAGCATGTGTCGACAGTTTACCCAATCCACCGGGCCACCACTGTTAGAGATCAAGAAAGCACAAGGAGCACAAAACAAAAGATTGAGTGACCAGACAAATTTCAGTTAAGTTTTAGTGTCAAGTATAGCTGAGAATTCTAATTCACTTTTCAGAACGTTGACTAGGATTATGTTTGATCTCTATCAGGTCAAACATGCATCCAAAATAAGCTAAAAAGGAAACAGGTCAAATGGATCCAAAGGTGTATAAGTTGCCCAATGGGTATCTTTAAGCATAAAACCTCCTACATCATTTTATCCAGAAAAATTAGATTATTATTGAAGAATATAATATTTGTATTCATAATTGACACAATTATTTTTTAGAGACTTGGGAGAAAAAGTAATTCGGATCCACCTTACTTGACCCATTACCCTTGACTAATTTGCCACCTCTAGTGCTCAGCATTACGAACAAATAGAAACACCAGTTCATCATATAACAACAAAAACTTGTTTGTTATTAGAAATCGAATTCACGTTACTCACTTTGCTGGAAGTTAATGTCGGACTGTGCATAACAAACTCATCCGTTTGAGGATCAAATGTTGCAGTTGTTTCGAGACCTTGAACATTGGAGCCATGACCAAGTTCTGTTTGTGCATAACAGCCAATTATTTGCATCTTTTTGGCCAATGGCAACCATTTCTTTTGTTGTTCCTCAGTGCCTTGTCCTTCAATAGCCGGAATGAACATTCCCTACAGAATCACAAAAATAACAGTAGGTCAACAACACTAATACACCTCACAGCATAACCATTTTCAGCTATTGAAGTTAAAACGAGTTATCTAGCTAAAAGGATATAGTTCCATTATAAAATATATGTTCATAAACAATTTGACAACTATCTAACATAATTACCCAGTGAAGATCAGTGTACGCAGGTTCATCAACATACAGTCGCAACCATTTAGCCTCTTCTTCTGCGATTAACAAACATTAACCCTAAAACGAAGTCTAAAAGACAACAAACAGTTCACATCTCGCAAGCTCAAACTAAAAGATTACCAGATAGGCGAAGATCAACGATCAACTTCCATGCATACGCTGATTTCCTAAGAGTATTCTTCAACAACTCTTTCCTTCCTAACATAGGCCTTGTAAACTTCTCAAATGCCTACAAAAAACAAGATACAACATTAATATTAATATACATATTTAAAGAAGATACACATATTTATCACATGTCAAAGAAATTCTTAGTTCTTTTTTTCTTTTCTTTTCTTTCTAGAACTAGCACCCATTCACTTGCAGACAATTTAAAATCACTTAATATCCAAACAACAAGATTCATGGTAAACATTATACGCATAGATGTATGTATGTTACAAGGTGCATCAGATGCATAGCCATAAAACTTGTGAATTTGTCTATTTTTATGCTTAAAAAGTTGTATCATACACTTTATTTGAGATATCCAGGTAATATGTTTATGAACTTGTTAACTTATATAATCCAGATGTTGAATTTTGAGTAGTTCTTACTCTATATATATGTATATGTATATCAATTTTTAATAGTTACTTGAAAGGTGCATAAAATCAAAAGTCATACAGCTAAAACCCTAATTCATCAACAAATGAAGTACAGTAAACTGAACATAAATTAGATTAAAGTGAATCAAAATTATATTAAGAATCATTACAGGATCATTAGCAACAAGTGTAGCCATACGATCTGAGAGTTCAAAAGCTTCACGAGAACCAGCCCAAGCAATTTTCATTGCTTCAACATCAAACTCTGCTTTCTTCCTTTCATCACTCAAGTAATCAACTCCTTCCATTTCTTCTTCAAATCAATCCTTAAAACCCTAGAAACACCAAAGCTAAACAATTCGAGACAAAACACAAGTAAATTGAATCGTCAATTTCGTTATAAGTCACGTTTATTGGTGATTAATGATAATGATTGATATATTATACCTGAAGACAAAAAGGCGTAAGTACGGATTTCAGAGAAATCTGCTTTGTATAAATCGTGATTGTGATTCCCAAGATAACAACAATCGATGCAATCTTATATTTTAGTAATAATTTATAATTGTTTGATTTAAATTATATATATAGAAAATATATTGCAAAAACGCCGACGATTTAACGCCGACTTCATCATTTTAACATGTTTTTTTGGTGTTGCTGGCCGGGTTTGGTAGCTGTTCACACGTACAAATGGAAACAATTAAAAGATTAACTTGAAAAATAAAAAAAGGTTGCAAAAGGCGGTTTGGTAAGATTGTGTACTTTTATTTCCATGTATATGTTTTCTTTTTCTTTTTTAATTAATTTATTTGCCTATGCTTTTTGAGCAAATTTCTATTCCTAAAAGTCTATTAATTTGGAGTAGCTAGTATTTAATCATAGCACGTAGGGTTATTAATTTGAGTATTTGAAAATTATTTTTCTTTCTTTTTTAAATGAGTCGTGATAGAGATATATTTTGATAGTAATAACAAAATTGGATTATCAGAACTAACAAAATATACTTTTATTCTTATATTGGTTTATATAATTGTTATTTATCATTGTATTTGAATATGTTTGGTAAATTATATGTATATTGTAGATGTAATTTGTAGGTTGTAGGCTGTAAGATGTAATTGTAGCTTTATTTGTATATAATTGTTTATTTATTAAACTAGTTGTAGCTGTAAATCTAAAGGTTAAAATGATATAAAAGGACATTAAAATGACATCAATATAATAATAAATTATAAACATAATTAAAAGTCATTAATAAAAATCTAAATATTAAAAATAGTTAACAAAAAAGCTTTTTAAATTACTTTAATTTCGGCCTTCCAGCGACATATAGGTTAAAATTTTTAATATTATATAAAATAAAAGATAACTTAAAATATTGCAATGCTTAGACTCCACAAAATAAAGTACAAAACTCGCTATTAGTACTTCCATTATTTTTGTAGGAGACAGTTCCACATGAGAGAAATACAAAAAACAAAAAAAGAAAGAGATCGAAATCGTTAGCTATTGTACGTGATTATAGTGGAAGGGTAGTTATGTAATTTAATTCTCGTACAACTCCAATATTTTCTAAACACTTGTATAGATAGCGTTTCAAAATGAGCTTTTGGTTTGAATTTAAAAGCTTTCACCTGCCGGTTCCAAACAAAGCTTTACAAATTCATAAAAGTTTTTTGTTTGAAAATAAAAGCGAAAGCTCTGCACCAAACAGAATATTACGAACCTTAAAAGGATAATAAAGTTTGGAAATTTGTTTTATGAATTTTGTCAGCAAAGTCCATGAATGTATAAAGTTGATGTGTGATGAGTATGATGTTGTTTCAGACAATTTGATGTCGTACAATTTTTTTTAGTTAAGTGTAATGTTACAATCTTTGATCGATAAACATATATAAACATGTTGACAAAAGATTACAAGCTAATTAGACTTCCAGTGAAGCACGATGCCATCTCACTTGTTTATAAGGTTGATATTGATATTTGATGTATTCTAAATCTACTAAATTGATTTATTGAACTTTCTATTGATGTTGCTATCATTTTATTTCATACTTTTAAAGTGGTAAATTATAATGATTTAATTACTTAGAGCCTAAATGCAATATATAATCATACATTTTTTTCATACTTTTATATTAGTTTTTAATATATTGGGTACACGAAAACAACCCGATAACTCAATTTCAAGCTTAGAACAGTTCAAATTTCAAACTTCAAATTATATGACAAATAAGTACTTTTAAGTGAGTTTTTACTCAAATTACAAGTAATATAAATATTTATAGACATTTATTAGCAAGTTGTGGTCGCTAGGATTTTGGAACTGTGCTAAAGGTTTACGTATTCACAATTACAACTATGTCAAAGGTTAACATGATACTTATAATGGGACGGAATGAGTATACAAAATAAAAACAAATGAAATTGGAATGGTAATATTGATATGTTATGTTATGTTATGTAACATAAGGTCAATAACTTATGTTTAGTGAAGACGTAACAAGTTCTATGCAAATGCAAATAAAGAAAGTGATAAATTCAAATTCAATTATTTAAATATGCAAGTACTATGTAATGCTAGAGAGTTTTAGACTTGAAACTTACAATCCACATACCATTGCTTTAATAGTTACCAACAAACTCTCGTACAATTAGAAGAAATCCGAAATGTTACATACCAACATACACATAAGGCCTAAAATGCTCCATGTTAAGTTCAAACTTGAATCCAAATATTAAAAACCGACAATTGGTTAAATGTTTACGTGACATTAATATTTGTATAGCTTAGCAGAGTGTAATTTATGTTCTTCATACTTCAGCTTAGCACATAGTTACGAGAATATGAATAATATCAATAAAGATGGTAAACATGATTTTATAAATATCCAAGCTAAAATACCCTTCATTTATTTGTTCCATACTAACAAATTTACTATAGAATGGTCCGTCGACGTCATTCAAATTACGGTGTTTGACCTAACACATAATTTTGTTAGATATCTACCTTTCACTAACTTAAAGAATGTAGGTTGATCTTGTGAACACAAATCAAGGGTGTGCCTAAATATACCTTTTATTTTCACTATTGGAACCCTAATAATAATATAATGATTAATAGGATATTAATTTCACTCTTGAAACAATAATGATGATATAATGATTTAGTAGGACATTAATTATTATACTAATCATTTATATTTTTACTTTTTATTTTCTTAAAAATTTTCAAATGATTATCCCAATCATTATTTATATTTATTGTTTTACTTATCCAAATATTATTATACTAATTATTTATATTTTTACTTTTTCTTTTTTTCTTTGTTTTTTTTTTTACGTTTTTCTTTATTTTTTACGTTTTTCTTTTTTTTTCACTTTTTCTTCGTTCTTTTTCTTTTACTTTTTCTTCTCTCTTTTTTTTTTTTACTTTTTTCTTCGTGTTTTTTACGTTTTACTTCTTTTTCTTTTTTTTTAAGTTTTTCTTCTTTTTTTTTACGTCTTTCTTCGTTTTGCTTCATGTTTTTTTACGATTTTCTACGTTTTTTGTTCTTTTTCGTTATTATCCTTTTTTTTGTGGCTTTTTTCTCATTTTTTTCATTCTTTTTCGTTTTTTAAACTTTATTTTTCACTTTTCCCTTTCTTTTTCAAACGTATATGAAACGAAGAAAAACGGAAAAAACATTAAAACAACAAATAAAAATGTAAAAATGAAGAAAAACGTAAAAAAAATGAAGAAAAACAAAAAGACGTACAAAAAACGGAAAAAACATAAAAAGGACGAAGATAAACGAAAAAAGTGTGAAAAACGGATAAAAACATAAAAAGGAACGAAGAAAAACGAAAAAAGCGTAAAAAACGAAGAAAAATGAAAAAAGCGAAGAAAAATGAAAAAACGTAAAAGAAAACGAAGAAACCTGAAAAAACGTAAAAAAGGGAAGAAAGAAAAAAAAAAGCAAATAAAAATTATGATTGAAATATATGCATGTAAAAATGAATACATTCTTAATTAAGACTTACAAATATAAATGAGACTATCCACCAAATTAAATAAACTTGTACAATTAATTAGATAGTTAATGTGAATATGTACATAATATGCACAAGTTTCAAGATGGTAAGAATTAAATTGATAATATTAACTTATCCTTTTGGGTATGTTTAATAAAATTAGGGTACATTTAATAGGATCAATACCAAAAAGTTACGGCAAGCAATTAAATAAGCCAATAAGTTTGACTAATAAACTAGTCACGAAGGGAGTGGTGCGATTTCAAGGAACATTTAATGTTGCAATTAATTCGCATAGAGGAGATGAACTAGCTATGGCCTACGAGCATTTTAAAAACCGATTTTTTAGTTGATCCAGATGGGCCTTCGATTCCGATCGGACCGGTCCAACCGATGTTATCTTTCAATGCTGAAGTCCAAGTTGGTTAGTTGGTTACGTTTCAAAGCCCAGCAGAGTTACACTTCAAAGACCAAACAGAGACTAAGCCCAACTTGCATCTAGCACTCTTTTCCAAATTTTCACCCACGTGATTATGTACCACCTGCTGTAACTTTTTTCTCCAAAAAGTAAAACCCCTTTTTTTTTTTTTTTTGTCTTTCCTATCATCTTTTTCTTTTCGGAAATTCTAAATGAACACTAGTATATTTTTAGATGGATACTTTTGTGTGTGTATGTGTGCCACTCCCATCACCCCCTATATATGTGTGTATATATTAGTCCCATTACCCCCTCGGAATTGTTCAAATAATAGGTCCCTTTTCTTTTTCTTCAATCATCGTCATCTTCATCCATGTTTATCTATTAGTATATATATTCTTGTCTCTGTTTCCCTCGTGTGCACATATCTATTATTATCTGTCTCTTTCGTCTGCAACTTCCGGCCAACTTCAAATGAACAATTTCCGGCGAGGTAATGGTGGTTTCTTTTCACAGATGCAGCGGTGGTTTCTTTCTGTGTCCTTTTCTTCTGCAACTTCTGGCCAAAATCATTGTGAAACCGGTCGAATCCGGTCCGGTTCACCGAATCAATCCTGTCCGGTCGAAAAACCGGTCGGGTTTGACCGAGTTTGACTTGTACATTAACCCGGGTGTAGTTGACCCGGATGGGGTCCCGGTTCCGGTTCGACCCGAGTTTCAAAACATTGCCTAGGAGGGTGTTCGGATTTGCGTTTGGACAATCAAATGTGATAGAACAGAATGCATAAAATAGTCTTTGGATGTGTTTGAAGTTGCAAGTAATCATATCATCAAATGTTTCTGTGCTTCATAGATTCTGATTATTAAAGAGATTAATCGATCTATGACCAAACACACCATTTTTATGGAACAAATAAGGCATTTTGGTTTAGTTGGTTTAGTGGAGCAAAAGCAAAAGCTTCTAAAATTAGATTAAATGAAAGGGCAGATATGTACTCTGTCCGTCATAATTATATTGTTAACGAAAAAAAGAATCTAAGATTTGATAATTAAATGTCAATTTTATCCTAATATTCAGAATAAATTTGACTTGAAACTTAAATTAATTTATAATTAAGAGTAATAAGTAATGGTAGAATTGTGAGTTTAATGAACTTTATGGTTATATTTTGAAAGTAAATTAGACATTTTTCTTAACACAAACGAAAATACTCGTAGCAATATACTATCCATAATTATATTTGACACACTAAATGAACATGAAGTGTATTAGATCAACGCAACATGATCCAAACAAAAAGATCAAATTTTGTGTTCCGTTACCCACTACCCAATCCCCCCATTTTGTCACTTTTCAGCTCTACTGTGTATGTAATTAGACCTTACTTGGACACAACAATTAACTGGCAGTGAGCAACTGCTGCCTCAAGTAAATCAGCTGCTAGTTCTGCAGAACCTTCTTCTGGATTCTCAAACTTAGCTAACTGTCGACCACAACGAACAGCCATTCTAGCAGACCTTGCCTCAAATGCTTCCAGAATCCAATATTTAGTTGGCTTCTCTTCTTAAATCTAAATTCAATCGTATGTAATAACAAACTTAGATATAATTTAAGTAAACACTATCATAACGATATTTTCATCACCATAATAACAATTTTCCTACAGTACAAAATACTACATTATTTATTTATTTAGATACACTAGAACCACCAGATTATTAATGGTAGTTCAAAGAATATGATAATATTTGGTTTCTAAGTAGGTTTAATTACCTCAAAAGGTTACAGAAGTGAAAAAACACTGTCATTAAATCAAAACCAAGGATTTAGATCATAGTGATGAAGGAACATATAACATGAATATGTCATTTATTTTTTATTTATTGGAGAAGCCGTAGCACATATATATAGAGTTACAAAATTCTTAGTCCAGCTATTTCAATGGAGTTCTTAGTTCTTGGCACTTGGACTTTATATGCATATAAGACAACTGGTGTAGCAACTTAATTTACAAGTCCACAACCAAATTAACTGACAAAAATAAAATTACTTTGGAGTCACAAGTATCAGATGATGAGAATCACCTCAAATATGTCGATTTACCATTTCCTATGTGGCGTATATACACGCGTAATCATGAATACTCCAAGAATTGGTTTGAAAAGTCCCATCACTATGTGTAGATAAGCTGGTTTACCCAATCCAATATACGAAATAATTGATACTACACGTTTATAAGCGTAAACTTTTTCTTATTGCTTTGGTAAGACATATGAGCATGGTTTGCATGAAGTGTAGATAAATCACAGATTCATAGTACCAAATGTTTCTGTGAAATCGATCGGGCTTCTATTGGGGCGCCAAGAAAGAGATCAAGGAAGCAGGTGCATAACAACGCAACGCCTAAAAAAGGGTCAAGTCAAGGCCAAAGTAAGACAGCAACTAGCGAGTCTAAGCTTTCTGTTACATTGAATGCTTGACTATCAATCTATGATCCAACCTTTAACTCTTTAAGATTTGTGATAAAAGATGGACATGAAATGGGCAGACTATAGAACACAACTGTTCACAACCTATATAATCAAAAGACAAGTACTTACCATCAGCATTTTCAACCATCAAAAAGAGAGAATCTGATAGCGGTTAAGGCAGAATACAGTTTCATAACACAAAAACTATAGGTGGTAATTCTGACCCATCATAAGAAAACAGGTTACCCAGAGTTGTATTTTATCAATAGTGGGCCGAACTAGTAAATATAAAAAATATTAGCTATAACAAAAATTCACCTGAAGTGTTTTCAAATGCTGACAACCACTAAAATTGTTTTACGTACAAACAAATTACACTATTGTGTTAATTATATAGTTATAGTAAGAACATTCAGTAATTAATTATTAATGACATTCATGAATTTATGAGATGGGCCAAGCAGCCCAACCCGACCAGCTTTTACCAACACTTAAAAGTAATCCGTTTTAACCCAAGCCCAATTTGACTGACTAGTCACTATCCAACTTACCTAAACTGCACGACTTATCATCTCTAAATAACAAACTGACACTAGGAATAGGTAACCGGGGTTATCCCATTTAGACATATGAATATATGATGCACATGCATCAGAGTTTAATAATAATCATCTTAATAATGTTTTGTTGAATTAACACAATGAAAATCCGGCCTTAAGGATTTCAAGCTACCAGCCTACATAACATCACAATAACTTGCAATATATCATCATTACACTCTCGAGCAAAGAAAATGTGTTCATAACTTACTAATGTGCGAGTCTGAAAAGGTATATAGTCCCCCTATCTTCTTAACTATAGTTGCCAAGTTATTTACATTATTCAGGTAACATACCTTGAATCAACAGCATGCTTAAATCTTTCCTGAAGAGTGGAGGCAGTCTTATAGTAGCTAAACTATAACAAATGTAAAGAGCCCCACAGTTGCTATATATTAGTCATCTCTCAACATCACTGAACTGGAACAATCTTCAATCATCATGTTTGTGCTATCTAGTGATTTAGGAACAATATAGAAACCACCATATAGAATCATCCTGTAAACATGTGTCTCCGGGCATAGGGAACTAAATAACAACAGTATATGTGCCTTGATGACCAAACTCTATCTATCAGCAAATCCAAATCGACAAGAATAACACCAAAAGATTTAATTGAAATGTATTATACTGATTACAAAACATGAGGAACACTATTTTTATTGGAGAAAGATACATGCCCTTAACTCCTTAAGTAAATCCAAAAGGTCAACAACCTAATTTTAGAGAACCAGTATCCAGTGGTTCAAGCTGATCAACACAAAATTTGAAACTCAAAAACCTATTAAACCAAATCATATAACAATCAAAATATAACTCCTCACCTGCTTAGCTTCCATCCACACTCAAAACTTTGCATGACGAAAGTACACAACTGCCACCATGGCAACAGCACCAGTCGTTGCTGCAACAATAGGCCAATCCACCTTCAATCCCCTCACCTTCTTCTCATCACCATCACCCGCAATTCCATTCGTATCCTCCGCCAATGTCTCCTTCAAACCACTATTAATCTTCTCAAACGCTTCCAATTCCTTTCGTACCTGCTCGAGTTTATCTTCCATTTCATTAACTTTCCTCTCTGATTTCTTCAACAACGCTTCCAAGTCATTCTTTCCAATCTCCAACTCCTCTTTCTCCTTACTCAACTTCTCCATTTCACCTCGATTCTTCACAATCACCGACTGAAACTCGTCAACCATCTTATTCAAATTCTGTATCTGTTCATCTTTATTATTAACCTCTTCTTCATATTTCAAACTTAAATTCTTACTATCACTCTCTATCGTCTCAAAACCTTCAATTTTCTTCTCGAAGTCACGAACTCGACTCTCCGATTCCTTCAATTTCTCAACATATTCATTCACTCGTTCCAACAACAAATTCCTTTCCTTCTCAATAACATCAATTTTCTCTAAATTCTCAGACTCACTCAATTTCAATTTCTCAACAACTCGTTTCAATTCAACAACTTCATTATTCGATTCCTGTGAATCAGACATTGAAGAGATTAAATCATGTTGTAGCCTAGATACCTCAGTTTCGAGATCAGAAGCCCTAGCAGCAATCGAACTCAACGCTCGTTTATCAGATTCAGAACTCTGAATCTCATCTTCAAGTTGCTTGATTTTAACAGCTGATGATTGATTATCATTAACAAGTGATTGTTTCTCTTGCTCAAGAACTGAAACTTTTTGCATCAATTTTTGTATAGTTTGATTCGCCGTATCTCCCGAATCTTGCTCCGGTGATGCTATTTCGACGTTTACATCGCCGCCGCCGTTAACGACTGTTTCTTCCGCCATAGCTAGGGTTTGTAGGGTTTCAAATGAGTTTTAGGCAAAGGTGTTAAAAGTGTTTGTGAAATGTGCTTGCACTATGCTTATTCAAATTGTATTATATTCCTTGGACCTCATAAATATCTGTTCTTAGAAAAGTATTTACCCAATCATTTCTAAACTAATCAGATAATTATTTGACTCAGGATTTTATAAGAGAATGATAGAGTCATACAAACTTTATAAAATATAATTTATAAAATAATATAAACCAATTAAATTAGAAAAATAAAAATAAGAGAAAATGTTTGATATATTTTGATTGATTCAACATTTATACTATGCCATTTATAAAAAGTTTATTTGTAAATTTTTAATGAAACACACATTTCTATAGATTTGCATTTTTCTAATTATAATGTCTAACATTTCTTTTGGCATCAGTTCATAATTAATTGATTTCCATAATGGAAACTGTGTTTAAACTTTAAAATTCTAGTCGGATAAATTTATATTACATTTTATCTGATTGTGTATCATGTCCTTCTTTTAAGACTATAGACATGTAGTATCGGTATCATTTTTGATGGGTTGCTAATCCACGAAATTTATGCAAAGCGCCCTCTACACATAAATCGAGAAATCTACTTCCTTTAATTTTTTATTTTTTTTTTAAAGTATGATAAAGATAGGAAAAAAGGACACTTGTTTTAATAAAGATGGACTAGGACTATTTTAACAAATACTAATGTGATTCCAGTTGCACATATACTTTTGAGCAGGAGGCAGTGTGTGCAACCGCTGATATACCTCTTTTTCCGTAAGGAATATCAATTATAACAGTTATTATTATTTATTATTAAGTTAATATGATAAAATTAAACAATAGTATGATTTTTAGTTAAGCGAATAAAAAAGGTGATATGTAGCTGGTGAGATATACGATTTCACACAATCACTCAAATGAAAACAACTACTGTATCATATACAATTCTCATTAATTAAATCAAGCAGACTGCATACATTCATAAAAACATTCATCACGAAAATCGGGCGATTATCTTTGTAACTTGATGATATACCTAGGTCTGGATCTTATGGATTGAAAGGGCGTACACTCGAGTATACAACAAAATATATTAATACAGTTGACAACTGAACAACAGGTGCTCTCTTCGATATCTCGGAAGAATTACATTTTATTAGACGGACGCAAATAGGACTCGGCATTTCCATTAGAACACGTCCTACTTTCAACCCTTTCTTTTTCTTTTGAATAAAACAGCCATAATAAACATACTTTTATTTTTCATATATACTTGCGGTACCAATTGGGTATGGTACCATTTTTACCTTACCGATACCGGAACCGAACCGGTACCATACCGCTTCAAACGGTCTGGTATTTGGTACTCGCTTTAAGGCCAAAAAGAAAACCCGTACCAACCGGTTCGGTTCAGTACCACGCTCATCCCTGCTCTATACCATTGATTATTGATAACTGAAAGATGACTGGTTACCTATTTTATAGGTCATAAGATGCATTCAAAGCAAATTATACAAGTTAGATAATTTACATGAAATTACAAAATGGGTAAGTTTGATACATTCTTATGTAGTTTGCTGTAACATTGAAACCTGACCTATATATGAGATGCAAACAACTTACATCTTCCAGTTTATTGAACACTAGGCTTTGCACACCAAAAATCCAAACATAAACACTAGTATTATCAAAAAATACTTAATTAGAAGAAAGAAAAAATGATGCGTCTGGGAATTTTGAGTCATTTTGGGATGCAAATGTATTTTGCTTGCTTTCGTATGCAAAACCATCTATGATGCATGTGCATTTGGGTCATTTTGGTATGCAAACCCATTTATGAGTTGAAACAATCGAGAAGAACTAAAATGTAAACAAAACAGGGGCTCCAACAGATGGAAGATGCCTTATTTGGTTTCCTTGGTTCCAGCTTCCAACATTATTGAAAACCCCATCAATCAAGTATAACAAGACTCATCATTGGATCACTAAGTCCATATCTTAAAGGTGCTACAAGGCCAAATAAAACGCAAATTACACAGGAAAAGAAATCGAAATTTTAACATTAAACATCACTGGTTCCGTTTCTTTCTGATAGATCTATCTAGTTCATATTGCGAACATAGACATGTGAAACTTTAAATTTTTGTATAAAGTTAACTAATTTCCCATAAATGTATAAACTCAAGATCATTTACATTGACCAGCAGTATACATTTGAGGCATGATTAAGGTGGACATACTTTGTGGAGGTGCTAATTCTCATAAAAATCCTCAGCTCTTCAACATACAATCCAGCATTTAAAACCTGCCAAACTTCATGTTTTTTTGGATCCCAGAAAAAAAAGATTCTGATTTCTCAATGTTGTGCGTGGAATGGGGTTCAGTTTGTGCAATCTTTTGTAATCAGAAGCGTTGACTTGCACAAAGTCAAACTTCAATGAGAACATATCTGTTTCGTTCTCATCATTTCTATGGTATCAGCAATAGTTGATCCGGCAGTTCCAACAAAACCAAGAGAAGCACAGCTACAAACAGTTTCTTCAACATGCAGAAGAACATCAGGTAACTTTTGATCCCTATGACAATCTTTCTCAACCCGACTATTGAAGGAGGCCCCAAACTTCATACCATGGCCTTCGTCTACAATTTTCTTGGCAGTTCTTTTAATCAACTCATCATGTTCTGAAAGCATAAACAACTTAAAAGAATCTGGATCATTTGCTAAATCGCCTAAATAAGTTTCGGTCCAGTTACTTTTTGGCAAATCTGTCATTACAAAAATATTAATCGGCAAACTCTCTTCTTGGCTTAAAATATCTAGTTTCTGCTTTAGTCCCTGAAATGTAGCCCTGTGGTGGTTCTTGAACTGCCCATCTAGCAGTCTAAGTTGTGCACACAGAAAAGACGACTTTATTGTGTGAAGAGCGTATGCTTTACCTGCATCCAAAATATCAGGTACAAATGGAAGAAACTCAATCTTCTTCATCAAAGATTGTATAGTGTGATCCCTTGGGGCTTCATGAATATCAATGTATGACTCTGAGCCCTTATATGGGCCTGTAAAAAGTGAACCGAAAGACAAAATAGTGGCTAAGTTGGCTCTAGAATGAGGACCGAGGGTATCATATACATCTTTCCTTCGCCTAACAAATGAAATTTTCTTTTTCTTTTTGAGTTGTTCATCGGGTTGGAAAGAATCAAACGCCCCATTTTCATCATCTTTCTGGTATGTCCAGACAGTTGTCCTGCAATCTTCTTCAACAGCATATACACAATCACTTATATTATCATTGCCCCCAGATAACAGATATCCACATTGCTTTAGTTTTTCTAACAAAGAATCTTCCATCTTCGAGTTTTTAATACATAAATCGTAGACATCAATGTCACAAAATAGTGGTACAAAATTACGAAAATCTATAACTTGAACTGCTGAATCAGAAACCAATAATGAAAGATCAATCACATCTGCCATTGATACATATCTGCAACCAAGTATGTAGCAAAATACGTCAAAATTAGAGATCACTCATCGCAAAATTGACTTAATCACAATAAAAGTATAAAACTAATTAACATATGTATAATCAGATTTTGGAAGATGATCTTTGGCAATTCTTCAAGCATTACTGTAAGTAACCATGTAGCATGACATTCATACAGACACATTTTTAGTCTTACAGATTTACCGATTGAAACTCATGATATAAATCACTGGTCATCAGAGAACTGAAAGTGTCTCTCGTATTTGACTTAATGACAATGAAACCAACAAACAGGTGAAAAATCAGGTCATAGAAGACGATTGTTGGTAATTCTTTAAGCATGAGAACAAGCAACCATGTAGCATTTCAATAATGACAGACAAAAGTCTTTGGTCTTATAGACTTGCTTACTTATCGATTGAAACTTATGCTATAAACCACAGATCATCGAAGAACCAGTAGTGTATCACATATAACTTAGCTTCATGTTTTGCAACTTCATGCTCCCCAATTCATATGAATCCAGCACCAATATGTACTTGATCCTCTCTAACCATTTGGTAATGTTTTTGGTCGTTTAACAATCATTTCAGGGAAATAAAACAGCTGTATTTTTTTTTGCTAAAAATTGGACTTATCTAGGCTTTAAGGGACCTCAGTATATATAAGGGGTAAATGGAATTGATTCTACCGGTATGGCGGTATATTGTTGAGATTTT
This sequence comes from Logfia minima, assembly GCA_963921325.1. NCBI lineage: Eukaryota > Viridiplantae > Streptophyta > Magnoliopsida > Asterales > Asteraceae > Logfia > Logfia minima. The sequence goes on along the minus strand of OY992764.1, from coordinate 6,319,722 downwards.
GATTATAGTTTTATCTGCTACGTTATTCATCTTCCTTCTGATGTTTAAAATGATTTCACCTGCTATGATGGTCGGTATATGAACTATAAAAATAATTGGATTGGTGATATGGTGGGGCTTCAAATGGCAGATGTGGGCTACAATGAATGGAACCTGTTAGTGAATTATTTTTTGGAAAATATAAACAGATTGCAGCATCACATGTAGCTTTATTTTGATCTTGCATTATAGTAGGGGATTTTTGGCTTTCTGACAAAATATTAAAGTTTTGACTCATTTTAATGACACAGAGATTAGAGTAACAGATACCACATTGTCACATATTTTCTCTGATGTTACAATTCTAGCCAATTTTCCCATGAATAAATGAAATCTATAAATATAATATTAACAATTCCATGTAATTACAAAATTAAAACCATATAAATGAACTTTACCTACGGTTTCGAATCAGTTCAACTGTATGGTTCCACACAGCAAACCGAAGCTCATTGGGATCAGAAACCCTAAACTTGGGACAACTTCCGAGAACAACGGCGTGATGATCGAGCACAGGAGGAACAATGAGAGTACGATTGAGAATAACCGAGATTAGAACGGCGTTTTTGAATTCTGAAAGCTGGTTGCTGAATCCACTGTGCGGTGCGTACCACATGAACTTTTCTCCAATTAGGGTTTTGTGAAGACATTGAGTGGGGTTTTGATTTGGGGAAAATAAAGAGGTGATTGTGTAATTGTTGTTGGAGAAGAAAAATATAAGAAAGATGAAGAGTGCGAAAATGGAGATGAGTATGAAGAGGTGGTTGGATCTGTTACGAGAGTTTGTGGGGTTTTTTCTGAATCTCGTCGCTGTTGTTGTTGCTGTTTTGTTGGTGAAGAAGTTGAAAGCTTCCATTTTGTGTCATTTGTTGCTCGAGAGGGTGGATTAACATGTATTGGCTAGATTATCTAACGTCGTCTCGGATATATAAAATTTGATGTGAATAAAGAATATACATCAAATTTTAACACTAAAATTAATGATCAAGGTTTACATATCGATATCTAAATTATTGTTATATTAAAAGTTACTTTAATTATTATTCAGTCTATAAGTTTATATGTTAACTGATACTAAAAATAAATAATTAATATCATTACAACTATAAAACTCAAATTTTTATAACGAATATCAATGCAAGAATACAACGATTTAAATTCAATGTTATTATTATGTCTTTATTAGGGTTTATTATTTGATTATGTATCAAACTTTACATTTTTTACTATTATATGAACTTCCTTTTAAAAGTGCTATTGTATGTATCGAATTTTATATTTTCGTATATTGTATGTAATATTTCCTTTTTTGACCATTACAAAAAATGAAAGTTTCCTCTTTTGTCATAGCTAAAAAAGGTAAGTCAACATACAATATACGAAAATCACAAGTTCAATACATACAATATCACTTTTGAAATATGGTTACATACAATAGTAAAAAATGTAAAGTTCGATACATAACCAAATAATAAACCCTTAGTTATTTAACTAATGAGCATTTGACCTAGTTATATGAGAGAAATCAATAAAGCTAGAGTTTGTGACTTGTGACTCCGAGAATCATCGAAGACGATACGTATATATGTTTGATTGTGGATAATATGTTCAAAACTTGGTACAGTATAACTTATAAAGTATTTAAAAGAATGATACATTGAATATGATATACGTTTCAAGTTTCATTGGAAACAAAGGTATAATGTATACAAACAAAATTTGGTAAATGAATTTAACTCTATTTGTAGACAAAACATAACATATTCACATGAACGACACAAGTAAATATGTTTATTCTTTTTAAGTTTTAAACTCACATAATAAAATTATTTCAATCAAAAGGGTTAAAATGAAAATTAAAAAATTTGATGCAAGGTTTGGTGTTGCACCAAATTTGATACAAAATCTTTAAAAGTTTGATGTACACTATAATTTATACCAAATATGGCGACTTGATTGGAAATGAATTTTTAAACCAAAATACCAAATATAATATTTTGATACATACATTATTTAATGACCTAAAGTAAACACTACCGAATTATTATTATTTTTAACATTATTGAGTTTCATTTCATACTAATTAATGATTAATGATTAATGATTAATGATGATTAATGATTAATGATTTGTTACTGAAGAATATATTTAGGTCAAAATCACCAAAGACTAATAAGTTTCACAAAGTTACTCATACTTTCATTTACTAGATTTAATCGCTTAACGTTTATGGACTGATCAAATATTGTGAGTTTGGGTTCCAATTTGCAAATTACCAACTTGCATATACATGAAAAAAATATTCAAAAAATATTGACATGCAAATTTAATATAATTAATATATAGACATGGTTTTCGTTGAAGATCGGTAGATAAGAGGACACGGAGTGGGAGAGTTTTATTCGCTGTTCTGGACCGAGAATCCTGTGTTTGAGGATTCTGAATTTTTAGGGTTGGTTGAATTGGGGAATAATAATGATGCGATTGTGATGTTGATGATGAGAAAAAGGAGAGTAACAATGAGGATTCGGATGCAAAGAAATTGCGGAAGGGGATTGGTGGGAGGATGTTAGGGTTAGTTAGTGCACAAGTTTTGGAATTAAGAGATGTTGCGATTATGGGAGAAGATAAAAGGGAGAGAGAATGGAGAGAGGAATGTGTTTTCGAGAAAACGACATACGGAAATGGGGGTGTTCGAGAACTGGAGTTGTTGGAAGAAAGGTGGGAATCTGATGACGAGAGGCTGAGGTGGCGCATGAAGGTGGAAGAGAAGTTGGAAGAAGAGGAGATGAAGTGGAGGGAGAAGATGGTGAGTACGCAAATGTAGCATGAGAAACAAATGATGGAGTTACATGCTAATGCTTGCCATAATCAGATGCACATTCTTGGTGTTATGGCTCGGTTTTTTTGTCAGTTTTTTGAGTCGGCTGAAGGTGGGAATGATGGGTTGTTGGGCACTTTGGTTACGCAGCATCATTCGGTTCAGGTGAATTGGATGATACTGGGAAGCAGATGCTAATTCCCCTTCAGTATTTTTCTAACAGCTTTTTAGGTATGTAGTTTTGTTAAAGCTCATGTTATTACAAATGTCTGTTGTTGTTAGATTGCTTGCTGGTTATTGGAAAATAATCATCTTTATAAACTGTTTATGGTGCATTTTTTTTAATCTATGATGAATGATGATAATTTGGTCTTTTAATTTGCTTTCCTTTTGCTGCCTTTCCATTTGAATCATAATACTGATTTGACTATGATTCCAAAATGCAAGAAAAACCCAAACATTATGAATTCAGTTACTTGGATTAAAAGCTTTCATATGTTCATCAAAGCTTTCTTTTAAAGTAGCATAATAAAAACGCAATAGTGAAAAAGGGTTTAATAACATAACAAGAATGTGTCCTCTGTTTTACCCAGAATCATGTCAATAAGAAATGATCATTTTCAAATCTTTCGGAGACTCGATAGCTGTGATGCATTTAAAGAGAAGGTGAAGAAAACACTCAGGAAAACTAAAAGTAAAAAGTTTTCTTCCAGTTATTTGCTATGACCATCTATATTTAGTTAAATATTTTTTACTATGTTCTCTTCACAGTCTTGCATTTGAGTTTCTTTTAGTCAAATATTTTGATAATTATTTCTTAAAATATTATATTATAGTGATACATTATAAGTATCCATAATAATAATGATACAAAGAACTCATATTAATTGAAGCTCTTGGTAGGTATCCCACTTGCTTCTAAGTGGCAGAGTTTTTCATTTTGCTTGTATATGCTTTGACCTTGTTTGTTCAAAATATAATGTAACCTTTCAGCTACTGCAAACTATCTTGAATGATATATGATATAACCATGATAATAAAGGTATTTGATAAAAAATAAAAGATCTCTGAGATGGGATTATGAGTGCAGACGTGAACTTACTCTGTACAATTTAGAAAGTCAAAGAGGCTGGCAGGACATGTTGACCAATCGCCAAGCCGGTAATATCAGGTAGGTTTGTACAAATTTGGACCTCTACTGACCAACATCAAGAAATATCAAGTTCCATCAATGGTGAAAATTACCAAATCCAGATTCAGAATGTGATCACAAGCCAATATGTCAACCTTTGTTGACGACTCCTAGAGGTCTTGGTGCATCAGATCATGATTGTAAACATGTGTTCAGATGTGTTCTTAGCAGGTTGGCAATTACTTCGAGATTTTAAAACCGTTATCGGATGTTTGGCTAGAGAGAGCATAATGCCGAAGGGAATGAACAAAACTAATAAATTATAAAGAAAAACCAAAACAATCATCATGTATGATAATGAAACCACTAATGGAGCCAAAGCCGAACTAGATGGTGTGTTAGATTTTATATATTATGTTTATTCAACTGACAGAAAATGCAATGTTGTGGCGTGAGATTAAAGAATATGAAAACTGCTACATTCGTATAGACCACAGGTGGATTTAGCTGTGAGTTGTTGTATCTACTCTGCAAAATTTGCAGTACTACTTTCAATGCAAAGTTCTCTAGCTATAATTAATCAGAGAAATATCTGTCCATCAACTACAACTTTAGATGCTATCACCTCCGATACTACAGATTCTTATACACAAATTCCTCTGAATCCACAAGAAATTCTAGACAGAGCTAAATGTTAAAACCTGAGTCCAAGTTGCTTGTACCCAAATGTCTATGCAGCCAGAAGCTCATTCTAATTTAACTCATCTGGCATCACAACCACAGGAGCAAACTGCAAAACATAGATGTTAAGTTTGTGAGCAAGAAATAAGGGGTGGACCTATGTGATTCATTGGGTATACACGTGCAAAACTGCAAACGCTAAATAACTTTTTCAAGTATTTCCTAATTTAAAAACAATAAAAATATATTGTTATTCTATTGCACAGGCTTTAATGTACCATACTAACCTCATCATCTTCTTCATAAAAGCTGCAATCTCCCATGTTCTCTTGCATAAATACCCATCCTAGAGACTCCTCAAGTAATGCTTTCAATTTCCTTGTCTACATAAGTACATAGAAGATATTTAGATCCCTACTCTATAAGTAATTTCATACAGAAAGTGAATTTTTAAGAATACCAATTATATATGAAATCACATAAAAGACAACATTCTTTTAGATTTGGAAGCCACAAAAACTCACCCAAGACAAAAGGTCCCCATCAACAACAGGAGCTTCAAGCACGAGCCAAAAAAACTCCTGCAAAAATCCAAGTAAACAACAGACAAATTTAATTGACTCCCTAACTCCTATGACACTGCAACACAAACACATAGTTGAAGGGAAGTTGTCGACAGTCTCAAGAAAAGTAAAAAAATTTTGGGCATCCTATCTCATCAGTTTATTCATTAAAACTAGAATATTTATCAATAAGAAAACTTTCCAAAAAGAGAATACCTTGCACAAGTGTTGAAGAAAACTGTCAGCAGATAAAAAAGAATCATCTAACAATGTCAGAGGCCCCTTTGCATCAGCACTATTATGTGCACGATCTTTCTGAAATGCATACTTGAGTTGATGATATAGGACTTTGATAAACTACAAACAAATTGGAAACACAAATGTCAGATTTGTAGTGTAGATGATATGATACCAATAGTCGTAAAAATCACACAAGTGTACCTTGGTGAATAGATGACTCCGTGTTTGGAGAGGCTTTAAAATGGAAAAATAATAATAATAATAAAAAAGGTTAGAAAAGTTTGTTAAAAAATTTCTCACGTGAAGTTGATTTGCTTCAAGTGTAACTTACAGCTTGGGTACAGCCAAATAGAAGGTTAACAAAAGCTTTCCATTGAAGAAATGCTTCAAGTGATTGCCCCATCTGACACATTAAACAAGTGTTACCAAAAAGTGTATAAAGTAAAAACTGCCCTCAAATAATGTAGACTAGCATGTACCAAAAATGCAACAAAAGCAAATTGCAGTTCTCCAAGAAGTAAATCTTCAGCTCCTCCATAGTCTTCCGTCAATATGCTTTCCAAAAGACTGGTCTACACGGATATATAATACTAACATTGGCAAGATGGTGATTTAGGACTAAAACTTAACCAAAAAGAGAAATATTATGTTTAATTTTGGGCATCTCAGAAAGAAAGTAGTTGCATTTATTTTGAAAAAAAAGGTCGAAATTTTCTGTTGCTATGTGTTCGTACCTTGTCAAGATTTAAGGATGTAAGGTCTTGCCCAGGGATTCCCTTTTGCTTAACTAGACGTGGTATTTTAGTGTAGTAACAACCTCTTTTTTTGAGCTTAGCATCAGATGTTTGAATCTTAGAATTCTTCAATTGCTCAGACAAAGCTTCCTCCATTGCAGTTTTAGGACCATTTCCAAGAATATCGGGTTCATTAATAACTGTGATCTCTGCTCCGATGGGCTCTGCATGTGAACCAAATATTACATGTCATCCTGTCCATTTACACTATTTACTTCCAATTTTTGGGGCCCATCCAGATTCTATTTAAATTGAGTAAATGGGAGCTACAACTCCTCATACCATATACGACAAGAGTTTACTGACTTCCAGAAAAACTGGTCTTAGCTTTTCATTGCAAACAAACCATAAAACTTGTCAAAATGCCAAGAAATTTGCAAGAATGAACACCATATGAAGAATGCATTTATAATGACACATTTTGGCATATTACTAAGAACAATGGCTACTCTGCGATGAAAAACCCTATCATCATGACTCGAAATCTCAATCTCTTCGTTATAGAGAAAGGAAATATTGAAGCATTAATGACCTAAAAAAATAGCATGGATGGAAAACCATTGAGAAGAAAAAAGGCAACTGTTAACAAGAAACGTGTAATACAAGAAAAAAGGCAACTGACTCGAGTCATGTAGAATTTACAAGTCTGCATTTTATTATCTTAAAATCTTGCAAAAACCATTTATAATAAATATAAGTTAATACATTGCAAATAAACAAGAGCTTCGAAAAGAGAAAATTACAGTGTAATCCATAAGGATCGTATGTATACTTATACTTATATACTTACCAATACGGTCAATGACACTCTTTGTAATGTAGTTTGATAGCATCTTCCACTCTCCAAACTGGCTTAATGTATAAGGTCCAAGGTACTTGTCAAACTCTAAACTCAGTACAGCTCGAGAATATCTCTCTTCCTTCAATGGAGCAGAAATTAATATTTAATCATGAAAGCGGAATCAATCACTAAAATTTGACAGAAAGGGTTTACCTCTTCTTCCTCTGATATTTTTACTAGTCGCTCCTCTTGTAGGTCCCACTTACGAACAACTACCTGTCACATGGCCATAATACATACATTTTTTTATTCTCGTCAACATTTAAAAGTGATAATAACAATGACTTTCATGAGTAAGTTATTACACTCAGATGTTCTTATTTGCATTACTTGATGTTATGTCTAGAAGTGCTTCTTATCAAATTAGACAATAAAATAGAAAGAGAAGTGGAAAAGTACATAGTCAGAATTGAAAGCAGGATGCTTTTTAAGACAATAAGGAACTGTAACTATAAAAACCTGCTATACATGATTGAAAAAATAATTAGCAAAAATATTTGACCTCAGAGGGGTTCAAGTTGATAAAGAAGCCAATCATAGGTGAAAACTCATTACCAACCCTGCAAGAAAGCAACAGCATAATAGTTTATTCAATATATCTTATATGTTACAAGGCAAAAAAAAACGACCTACAAAATGGAAGAATAATTGGGACACTGAATCATGAAAGCTAGCTAGCTAGCTAACCTGTTTGAAGAACTATAATAGATAAAGTGAGGACCCGGAGGAATCATCTTGATACCTTTGAAGTTAGGCCCTACCGAAAACATCTGCATTTACCACAATCACACAGTTAACATCAGATACTAATACAACATCAAAAGACACTAAAATAAGTCCGATATACATAAAGGAAAAAAGAAACTCGGGAAAAAAACATTCTTTTGGCAAAATACACGTCATCTCCTCTGCATCTAATACAAAATACAGTTTCCTTCTGAATTCCAGATTAAAACATAACTCTATGACTAAAGGGGTTAATCAATGACAACCACCAAACATATAGTTGGTGGAGAGCTAACAAACTCTATTTTTCTGAATAAATAGATAATGTGGTACGCTTAACTGTATTGTATGAAGAAATTGGTTTCTACAGCTATGTTTCATGGTCATTTCAACCATCCAGACATTCTAAGGGTGGTGTTCGGTTTGTGGGAATGGGTTTTTTTAATCAGGTATCATACCCACAAAAGTAGGGAATTTTTTCATCGATAGTAAAATCTGAACTTAATTTCAATTGAACTTACAAATTGGAAAATTACAAAAATTTCAACTGCACACACAAACTTTGCTGCTTCTCATTTGAACGTCTCTATTATATAAAAACATTAGAAAATAAAATAAAAGAAATAAAAGTACCTGAGTATCGATGCCAAGAAGGGTGTTCTGAGGAACATCGAGAAAGAGAAGAGTAGCGCCTTTTTTAACCAACTCTAAAGCTGTTTCTGCATCCATTTTTTCTATTTATTTATTTTTATTATAATTTATATTTATTATTTGATTGATATGAACGGGTGGTGTCTTGATGAAATAAAATTTGTTTCTTTTTCTGTCGATGGTTTGGATGGTTCTTTTGTTTTGTTTGATACAGTATTCGTCTTCTCCTCCTACAAACTTCTCGAATTTGACTAAAGTCAAGGAAGAAAAAGGGCTACCAGTTTTCTGCTTGGGCTTTTGAGCCCATGGAGAAAAACGAGTAATAGAGTTTGGGCTTGTGTAAATTTTCAATTCGTTTCTGATAGGGAGTGGTCTAGGATTTTAAATCCTATCAAGTGTTTGGCTGGCAAAAGATGAAATGAAGGTAATTTCAATTCCTTTGGAAATTGATTCCTCGTATGTTAAAGTCATTGATGTTAAACCTACAAAATGGATATGAAAAATTGGTATGGACATATGAAGCTTCACGAGAGCAAAATGTCACAAAAATTAGCATCGCCATTATCTTGTGTAAATCAATTGACCCTGTGCTGGCTTATCCCAAATCAGAGAAAAATTACAGATACAAATTGGAGAAATCAGTGCACTTTCTTGAAAATAACAAACTGGTGTTACTTGTCAGTGGACTGTTTTGGTTCACCAATTTTGATCAAAGCATAACTTAGGTTACAAAATCCAAAAGAAAAAAGAAACTCAAATTACGAGAACATCCTAAATCAATAGCTTGGAAGAAACAGTATTTAATTAACAAAAAAAACAACAAATCGATAGAAAAACATAAATTGAAAAGTAGCGTGAAAAGAATGAAGGAGCGGAATTTGGACACCAGTTTTTGTCCATGATGAGAAGCGACAGGGAATAGAGATGATGAAATCGGAACGAGAACACTGGAAGGAATAATGGGGATGAACGAAGTTGAATGAAAAGGGTATTTTTGTTCATCGGAAGCCCTTGAAAGTACCCGTGTTATTGTAGCCTTGTAGGATTCCAAATTCCCACACCTTCTCTCAAAATACCCAACCAAACACATCTTTTGGTAAGATTCGAATATCAAATCCCTCCGACCAAACATATTTTAGAAAGAAAATAAGATCCAACTTTGCTTCTCGTATATATATTATATAATCTTGTACCCGCGAAAAGCAGCGGCGTTAAATGATTTGGTTCGGCATCATATTTATTAGTGTTTGATTTGTATTTTCTACGGTGTTTATTAGGTATTTTTCATGTTTAGATGACAGGTATGTACGGAAGATAAATAATGCTATTGTATGAGATTTTGTGTAAAAAGTGTTTGTTTATTTGTTAGGTATGTTATTATATAGATATGTTAAAGTACAATGAATAGATGAGATTAAAAGTGATACAAATTCAATGATAGAGGTTACTTTACTTGGTCTTAAAAATTGAGGGAATGAAGAGTGAGTAAATATTTTATATATTAGTATAAATATAATATATATTATTAGATAAGATATGATATTTTATTTGCAACAATTTAGTTTGAAAATCCAAATTACTCGGTAGAAAAGGTAATTTAAAATTTAATGTTAAATTTGAAGCATACATCAGAGTTAAAATGCCCTTGGTTGTTCCAAGAAAATGGTAAAGGATATTTGTTATATGTGTTGGGATGGTCTTATCATTGCTCCTCTCGGGTGTTTGTCCTAAAACTATCGATGGGTTCTTACGACACATAAATAAACTTTGATTCATCATAGAACCCAGATTTATACAATTTTAAACATATTTATTCAATTCAATGATCTAAGTATTTCATTTCGCACAGTCTAGCTTATTTGAAATTTACAAACACTAAGAACACAAACATTATTACTATATATGGAAAAATGTGTTACAATTATTGTATTAGAATGTAAAGTTACAAAACATAAAAATCGTATCAAACGTTAGTATCCGTTACGATTATGAAACGTTTGAAACTATGACAATAATCACCCTAAAAACTTAACGTGGTTTGTTTTCTTGTAATCCCATATTAGAACTACCTGAGTAAGAGTCCCATTCATTGCTAGAATATGGGATTAATGGGACTTCATAAAGATCAGATTGCTCAACTTCAAGGATTAAGCTTCTAGTTTCTTCATGTGTTTGTTGTTGAATCCAAGGATGAGTTGTAAACTTCTTCACGCTCTCTAACTCCATTGCCACCTCTTTCATTGTAGGTCTATCAATCCCCTGTAATTTAACGCATCTCTTCACCAGATCAGCAACTTGTTGTATCTGTTCTAGAGTCCCCTCTCGCAGAACGCGTGGTTCAACAATTTCACGTAAGCGGTTTTCTTTCATCGCCTTAACAAAATATGTTGCTAAATTCTTTTCTTCATTGATTCTATCGGCGCAAAGAGGTTTTTGCCCCGTTATGAGTTCTGCAAGTACCACCCCAAAGCTATATACGTCACTCTTGTCGGTTAGTTGGCTCGTGTGGAAGTATTCAGGATCAAGATATCCTAATGTGCCTTGAACGAGAGTAGTGACTTGATCGTGATCTAATGGGACTAATCTTGAGGCACCAAAATCGGAAATTTTTGTGGTGTAATTTTCATCTAACAATATATTGGTAGACTTTACATCTCTGTGAATGATAGGCATTGTGGCCTGTGAATGAAGGTATCCAAGTGCATCCGCTGCTTCAGTAGCAATTCTCAACCGATTGTCCCATGATAACCAACTCATTCCACCCGATTTATGATGAAGGTGATAAAAAAGAGTGTTATTAGCGATGAATTCGTAAACTAGTACTGGGACTTCCTCTTCTAAACAACAGCCTAAAAGCTTGACCACATTTCGATGAATGACTTGTGTAAGGATTAATACTTCATTGATGAATTGCTCTGATTGGGTCCCGTCAACTTGTTTAGACTTCTTTATTGCAACAACACTTTTATCATCCAAAATTCCTTTATACACTACACCATAACCACCTCGCCCAATAATTCGGTCCTCAGCATAATTATCACTCGCTTTCAAAAGCTGTTCGGTGCTAAACATAATAACTGCCTCACTAGTCCCTGGTGCATGGAGCCTTTGTTTCAAAAATACGCCCCCATTTTTCTCAAAGAACTTTTCCCTTAGCTTGATTAGTTTTCGCTTCCTTACGCCAAAGAAAACCGCGTTTACTCCACAAACTGTTACCACCAAGCAGAACAATATAGCTGCATTCGAATAAAAGGAGACTACTTCAATTAATAGCAATTACAATTAACATAAATGTGAAATAATTTGGTCTGAGAAAGAAGGGTAGTAGCAGATCGAATTCTGTTAAGATTTATGAAACCATCGTGACCCCTATGGATCTGCTTATGGAAGAACTGAACACGTGAAAAAGAAAATGATTAACTGCTGAAGATTCTTAAGAATCGGAGTAGCATGACCCTTCATGTTCAATATTTTCTAAGATAAAAGTAGAAACGAACGCGTGCTTGATCTTTATGGGCCATGGTTCACTAAATCGTTCAAAGTTGAATATTTTAGCTAACATACAAAATAATTAACTAGTATTGAATAGATTGTTGCTTATACGAAGAATTACCTAACATGAATATCATGACTGGGAACTTTGAAGCACGTTGGCAGCCATGTTGTGTTGTTGCATTGCCCTCGTATCCTCGTGGACATGTGCATCTGTAACTCCCTGGTGTATTAATGCAATGCCAATTACAAGTTCCTTCAACCTTGCACTCGTTGATGTCTAGTAACAAAAATCTCAAAAATTAAAACCAAGTGGCCAGTAGGTCTTTTGACACATAATTTTGTGTACTTTACAAGTACAATAAATATTGGGTTAGTGTTTAAAAATTATCCAACTTTACTTCTTTCTTTTTTAACAGTAAAATTTTATCAAGATACTAGTACGAAAAAATGAGATACAAAAGGAATATTTAAGTACAAATAGACACAACTAATAGATAACTTTTACCCCTACTCGAGATCCAAGTGTAAGAAAGAAGTTTGATATCGTCACTTAGGACTTCATATCTTGGCTTCTTGTGTGAGAAGACGAATTAGTTTCTATAATGCCATAACACACAAATTGTTGATTGCACAACAACGTCAAATTTGACATGATTTTTTTTCCGGAATTAAGAAATGATCCGAGCACATAATGACTTTGTGTATGTTTGAAATTTGATTTCTTTCAAAGACCACCATTTGAAAATTTACTCAAAGTGCTATTAAACAAATGTATCGAACTTTTCATTAATGTACTTGTATGTTCTGACGACTTGTTCATCACAATTTTGCTGATGTGCAGGGCAACTAGGGGTGAGCAAAACCGAATCAAAAATCGAAAATAATTGAAAAAACCAAATCAATTAAAAAAATGACGATTTTGGTTTTCGACTTTCTATAAACCGAACCGAACGGTTCGGTTATGGTTTTTGCTCTACAAACCGACCAAAAAAACCGAACTGAACTATTTAAATATCATATATATAAATAAACATATAGGGGAAGGTTCAAATAAAAAACCTAAATATCGTGAGAACGTAGGAAATGACTTCAAACTCATTTTAAAATATCTAAAACACATTTTTTTGAAAACTTTTTTAATGATTATTACTAAAATAACTTTTGCAAACTATGATAAAAAATTTTAATAAAAAATATTAACTTTTTTTACAGTCGTTACTGTTGTGATTATTCAAGATAATCACAAAATATAACATGATAATCACATGTGATTATTTTCTAATATAATGTGATTATTATGTGTTCGAGATAATTACAAAATAGGATTTTGATAATCACATATGTGATTATCTAGTTAAAAATGTGATTATTATGAATTAAAAAATTAATAAAAAATAATTAAAAAAATAAAAAAAAGTCGAAATTTTTTTTATTTGAAAAATAGTTTCTAAAAGTTATTTGAATGAGGAGCTACGAAGAAAATTTTATAAAATAACGTGTTTTGAATATTTAAAAATGAGTTTGAAGTCATTTCCTACGTTCCTACGGTATTTAAGTTTCTCATTTGAACCTAGATCTATATATATATATATACACAACATGTATATGTATGTATGCATATCTAACTCTTTAAAGTAAAATTTTCGGCTTATTTCTAATATATGTGTATATATATATATATATCTTATTCCCTTATAATGGGTGTAGGGAGGAGTTCCACTACACAATTTTGAAAATACCAAAATACCCTTCATTTACATTAATATTTACATCAAACCTACTTATTTTCCTCCACGTTCTTTAAAATTAAATATCTCAAAAATGGTTAGTCGAAAAATTATACTATAAAAATCAGCATTTTTTTTTCTTCGATTAAACATCTCACATGATATACTTTCGACGAATTTTTTTCTTTCATTTCTTGGAATAAAAATTTAGGTGTTTTTACATAATGATTCAATTACTAAAAATTATACGTGTTATTCCGCTTTATTTGTCTCCCTCACATAAATGTCATCTAAACATAAAAACACATAATAAACACCATAGAAAAATCACAGATCGGACATCCAGCGCCGCTGCTTTGCGCGGGTATAAGGCTAGTATATATAATATGTGAATAATTATATAAATATATGTATATATAAGGTATATTTATAAAAGTATTTGACAAATAAGCTTAATTGAAATAATCGAAACAAAGTAAAACCTAAACCAAAATAACAAAACGGTTTAGTTTTTAAAAATTCAAAAACCAAACTTTCATTTCGATTTTCGATTGTAGCCAAAAATCGAACCATGCTCACCCCATTGGCAACCATATAGGTTGTCACACCATCAAATCGGTAACACATCAACACTCAACAGTTTACAATATCTAAGAGGTCAGATACGTATAATATCAATGGCCGAAAGTTTGATTCATTTTCAATCCTTAACCCCATAGAGTACAGATAAAGATCCTTCGGTAGGAACTTGAAAAAATTATACTATACTCGTATGAAAAATGACATGTAGCATTCCAAAACCTGTTAAATAGTTAAAAACGAAACTGACCTTGGCAGCCTGGATCAAGATAAGGATTGCCCTCGTAACCCTCTCTGCAGCTGCAACGATACCCACCAATATCTGCATCCTTACATGTACTATTTCCTTTGCACTCTGTAGCCCCTGTGCAATTCTTGTTGCTTTCAATCACCCACTCGAGCACAGCTGGGACAGTGGACGTTATCCTATCAAAAAAGTCGGTAGCATTTTTTAAATCCTGTGCACCACGAAACTGAAAACTTTTGTCCTCTCCGAGAATTGTAAGACCACAATTATTACCATAGGAATAAACACTTGTATGGTTTGTAAAGGAGGAAAGCGTAGACGTAATATATTTGAGCCCCTTTGGTATAGATGTCTCACAACACCCAACTCCTGAGCAATATCCGTCAGGCACATCATTTGGATTATTACAGAATCCGAAACAGCCACTAGCGACGACACCCTCATTATTTGTCCCGTTGATAACAGCAAAATCATCACAGCCAACGACTGTGAACTTATTCCTCTGTGAAAAAGTGAAGGCCGAGATGCCTAAGTTGCCCCAGTCAGTTAGATTTTGATCTACATTCCCAGATTCGTCGTAGCATTTGTAAGAAACAAATGCTTGGACATGCAATTCAGTATCTGTAATATTCAATATTTCAATGTTTCCTGATCCGATGAACAACTTCGGGGGGTTATAATGAGTCGAGTTGCAGGTCAGGTCAAACGGTCTGCCTATGGAACAGTTTGACCCTACTCCAATACCCAGGGGGTATTCAACTTCCAAGTTCCCGCATCGTGTTTTGCAGCCTGGCCGCTTTGCTACGGGGAACGTCATCGTGGCCACAGTAACTAATGGTGCAGTTAATATAACAAGCTTGAAAAGAAGAAGCATGTTTCTAATTTTTTTATTTTTTATCACTTTACTTGTTTAGGGGATATAAAATCTGCTATGTTCATGTTTATTTAGGCGATATAAAAGCCTGCATTATTAGTATTAACTTATTTTTTTTATTAAGTTCTTATTATGAAATGTCCCCTTGCTAGAAACTTACTTATTGACTATGAAATATGGTAAACGATTCCTTTCATTAGCTATGAGACAATTCTGTATTATAATTTCTAGGTTGAAAGCAAATATAAATATTATGTATTTATTTGGTAGAATAATTTTTTAAACGTACTGATATTGAAATCAAGAAGATATATACATTAATACTTTCTAATGAAAGATTCACATGAAAATAAAGATAATAAAATTACAAAAACTAGCGCTAGCAAAATAATTCTCAAGTTAATGATACGACTGTAGTTTATATTATATGGGATCGGCGATTGTAATGAAGTTATTTATAGTGGTAATGGTAATAATGAATATATTTATTTTAAAATTTGACAGTGTATTTCTTTTTGATAATATCAAAATTATAATAATTTTATTCTTTATAATATGAGATTGATTTTTAAAATTATATATATATATATATATATGATATACAACTTAAATTTGTGTATCACAAATTTTTTAACTTCTAACTGTAATACATACTAAAATATTTATAGTGAGTATTACAAAAATTAGTTGTATATTACATATTTTTTTAAAAACTTTTTATTTCATATTACAGAGTATAGGATTCTAATAATTTTGATATAATGTTTATTAAAAAAAGTAGTTAATTTTAAAATAAAAAATAAAATGTTCATTCTTATTATTACTAGCGTAACAAACTAAATTACTCAAACATTCTTAATATTATATTTACGTATTCATTAGGGTTTAAAGGCTAGGAGGTGGGTTCAAATAAGAATGGTTAAAAAGTGGAGAATGGGAGAATCAATAAGATTGCTCCATTTTATTACAAAACTCATTTCCACTTTTTTCTTTAAAATTAAATATCTCACAAACCGTACATCAATAAATTATAAAAATTACATATTCGGAATGAGCGTCATTTTATCTTTAATTAGAGATCCCACAAGCTATACTTCCGACGATTTTTTTTTTTTTTTTTGGAAGTCTTAAAAATATAATCACATGTGATTTATGATAAAAAACTAAAATTGGTAATGTTAAATCACATGTGATTTTCAATTAAAAATTGATCTTTGATGATTAGCTTGCATGTATATGATAATTTATATATGATTATTATTTAAAATCACATGTGATTAAAGATTTATCGTGTGTGATTATTATTTAGTGCTTAAATCACATGTGATTTAACATTACGAATTTTTAAAACTCATTAAAAAATAGAAAAAAAAAATTCGTCGAAAGTATAGCTTGTGGGATCTCTAATTAAAGATAAAATGACGCTGATTCCGAATATGTAATTTTTATAATTTATTGACTTACGGTTTGTGAGATATTTAATTTTAAAGAAAAATGTGAAAATGGATATTTGAAATGGAGCAATCCTATTGGTTCTCCCATCCTCTACTTTTTAACCATTCTTATTTGGACTTTTCTCTAAGTGCTAGTTAATGTGTTTTGATAAAATTTAAATATAAATATAAATTTCTCCGTTAATATTTTCCTAACTTCTCAAGGATTTAATCTTCTTTCCTTATACTTTTTTCATCTTAATTATACTCTCAACTCACGTAGTGATCAATTTATGGGCATAATTTTTATCATATATAAAAGTAACTACTTAATTATGTCTATGTGACGTGAAAAACTTTTAAAATTTCAAAATTAATTTAATAAATTAAGTAAATCTATGATCATGATTAAATAAATTAGTGATCATCATTAATTGTTATTGTTTTTTATTCTTTGAATCAATTGTATTAATACCTTTAATAGATTAGTTAATTATCTGATTCATTTTTTCATATGTTATACTTATCACATAGTTAACTGTTAATTAATTAACTGCATGATTAAATTGTAACTTGATTAATGTATAAACTTTAATAACTACATATATTTTACCCAATAAATAAACGGCATTACACTCTCGTGCATCGCACACGTTTTAGCACTAGTAAAAAATATACTATTTTGAAATGGTATTGATTTGTACACTACTAAATTTTAATCATACACCAGTAATAGTTATACATTAATTAAGATGTTGTACATACATTTTAATAGTGTGATACATGATAGGTGGACGGCAATATACCAATCTAACACTAATCTTGAATATAAGATACAGTATAAAAACCCACCGACGAATATAACAATGAAAATTAAGTTGAAGTTACGTTGCTGATATAAAAGACATGCAATGTCTAGATCAATGTCAGTCATGGTGGAGCACTGGAGCATCATACATATGTAAGCACCAATTTCTTCTGAAATGGTCAATGTGGATGCAATAGTTATTTTAACACCATTAAATATTAAAATATGTCTAGAGTTTTAGTTGGAGTTTAGTGTAGATTTTTATGCTTTTCCTTCGAGGAACATGGAGAGGGCGGTAAGTCACTTGTGTCTTAGTGTGCTTCGTTTCTGTGTCCTTCTCTAGCTGTTTAAACATTTATTTTTGCCTACACGTGGGGGCATATGTCTATCAATTTTGTTTTATACAATATTATTTTCTTTTTCTTTCTATATTATTTGTTGGAATTAATGCGTAAAAATATATATAATTTTAAATTAATTTTTATAATGCCTACTTAACTTCATTTTGATCTATTTTGTGTATTGAATTTTTAATTTTGATCTATTATGTGTATTCGGTCTGCTATTACTTGTAACCATTGACGTGACACTCATTTTTTATGACATGTCAATCCCGTGTCAAATGATGTGGCGACTTATACAATTGTCACGTCATCAAAAATACTAAGTACC
This sequence comes from Logfia minima, assembly GCA_963921325.1. Classification (NCBI taxonomy): domain Eukaryota; kingdom Viridiplantae; phylum Streptophyta; class Magnoliopsida; order Asterales; family Asteraceae; genus Logfia; species Logfia minima. The sequence continues at coordinate 6,301,399 of OY992764.1, read as the reverse complement.
GATTGAATAAGTTATTGGATCCATACAATAGACCAAAATTGAAAGTTTAATACACACAGTAGACCAAAATGAAATTGTTTACACACAATAAACATCAGACTATAGTTAAGTGTGTTTTCACACATTTATCCGTTATTTATTTGGCTACCATATGTATTGGTTCGGAGTTCAAATCTTGAATATATATATATATATATATATGCGTGGTCTATGGATTATGTGGAATAGATTGTAGGATTGTCATTCTACTTTTTTTTTTTTTTTTTTTTTTTTTTGTCAACTCAAAAAGTATGAAAACTAACAATTGAAACTTAAGTTGCAGCTAAACTTCAACAAAAATTAGGTGATGTCAGTAAAATAGCAGTAAAAACAACAAACTAACGGTTGAAACTTAAGTTGCAACTAAACTATAGCTGAACGATATGAATTAGTGTGTGGGAACTTATTTTCAACTTTTAAATATTACTGTTTTATGTATTTAATGGTAATTTTAGTGACGTGTTATCTGTGTAGAATTCCACATGAAATTGAATACACATTATACGGTTTAAACTATCATCAAAAGTAATATCGGATAACAATAAAGATATTTTAAAGTTGTATATACATAATAGATCATAATGAAATTGGTTACACAATATACAGTTTGAATTCAAGTTAAATACATTCTTACACACTAATCTCAAAAAAATACTCTAGAAATATCAGAGAAAAATCAGCAAAAACAGTGTAGGAACAATAAAAAAAAGCAAGGAAATCATCATACAATTGTGTTTATAAAAAACATCTTATTTTCTAAAAGCTATGAAATAGTGTTCCAATAGTTGCTTGTCACTAATAGAGTAACACACAGGCAATTGCTAGTTTTACAAGAAAAGTTAAGTTGTCTTTTCAGTTTTCATTACATAGATAGAAACTCTAGTGAAAGGTTCTGAGAATAGAAAGTCAAGAAAAGTTAAGTTGTCTTTTAATAGTTAGTTATTTATTTACTACAATGCTGCAAATTGTCATACGTTGTAACTCTGCAACGGATAGTTATTTAAGTTATTCAATAAAATGTTGCAACTTTTCATAGAAAATTGTAATTTTGCACTAATTTACAACTTTGAGCTTAATCTTTCTAATTTGATTCTATGACAGGCGTTTTTGGATGCATGTTATCACATAACAATGTATAGATACCATGTTATTATTAAACTAAAGTTAACACTTCAGAAAAGGTAATATTGGGGAGAGTCACAGCAATTCTAACATCGCGACTCAACAAAAAATAATCTTTCATATCTCTGGTCTAATAACATATACCTAGAGTTTCGCCAACTTGAATAATACTTTTCTTACATTGTGTAACAAAAAGATAGTATTTGAACGTTGTAACGTATTTTTCTATTTTTCTTTGACGATAGTGTCAAATGTTACCACTTACCAGGTTAAGCAATATCTATTTTCAAACATAATAATCTAGAAAGAATGATTAATATAGTAGCATATAATGCTTGATGCACTCAATTTAATGTGATGAGTCTCTGTTAAATTCTTGAGCATTTCCTAATTAACTGCTACAACTTGACTATTTTGATTGATCATATTTTCTCTATATTTTGTTATGCAGATATTATTGTTTCCTAATATATAATAATGGAGACTTCAGAATACCAAAATGATGTTGAAAGGTCAAAGATTATACAGTAGTATATAAAGAAAGAAAGAGGACCGACTGTTTACTGAATCTACAAAAACAAATGCATTAAATCTTATCATTCAGCACTAGGTAGTTATATAGTTGTATATATATGTTTTTTTCATATTATACTAGTTTCAGGAAGCTATATTATTATTTTATTATACAGTTTAAACTTCATTTACTTGTGTTTTAGAAAACATTAATTTTTTTTTATAATAAACTATTTATTATGCATAAAGATATTGTATATATTGATAGTGCATATTAAGTATTTGACAAAATTCATGAAAGAAAAATGGGTCTCGTAGGATTTGAGCTTATTAGCACAAAACAACCTAATGTATCGGTAGAGAAATTTCATTTATTCACTTATATTCTACTAATACTATCAAAACATTGCAATAAAAGTATGTCCTATGCATTTTGATCATTTCGATCAGTTTTAGTACTACAAGTGTTATAGTCTCGAGTTAATAGAAAACACTCTCATAATAATGAATATATACCATTTATTGATTTTACTGCATGATAAATATATACAAAACATGAAACTTAACAAAAAAATTCATTTTTATATATACCAATTGTAACCCGATAATAAAGTACAGTATTTGTAAAAAAAGTTGACCATAATTTTTGTTTTTTTAATTATATTTTTAGTTGGTCGATCCAACGTATCATGAGTAGTACAAATAAATGTCCATCTAGATGTGTCAATTCATTAAATCACTTGTTGGATTCATGGATCCACTTTTCCAATCAACTGGATCACATAAATTAGACGAAGCGAATCGGATCCAAATCAATATCCATTCCAGTGACACCCCTACATTCACATTTTGCTTTAACAAGAACTAGATCATCACCCTGCGATAACGCGGGACAAATTTAATTTTTATAAATGAATAGAATATTGTGATCGATTTGTGACCAATTTTTATGTAGTTTATAGACCCGCGATAAGGCGCAACGAATTTAACTTTTATAAATGAATTAAATATTGGGCCTAAAATATTTGGTCAATTTTTTTATATAGTCTATAGATCTGCGATAACGCGGGGACGAATTTATATTTTATAAATGAATAAAATATTGTAACCGACTTTTTTTAATTTTTATTTGACCAATTTTTTATTATAGTTTATAGACCCGCTACAAATTTTAATAAAATGAATAAATAATTGTAACCAATTTTTTTTATATAGTTTATAGACTTTTTAATTTTTATAAATGAATAAATTATTTGGTCTATTTTTTAATTCAAGTAAATACATCAAATATTTAAGGGACCAAAAGTATAATTATATATAATTTATAGACCCACGATAAGGCGCGACGAATTTAACTTTTATAAATGAATAAAATGTTGATCTTTTTTATATAGTTTATAGACCACGATAACGATGGACGAATCTAATTTTTATATATGAATAAAATATTTGGTCGATTTTTTTAAACAGCCTAGAGACATGCGATAACGCCTAACGAATTTAATTTTTATGAATTAATAAAATATCGTGACGAATTTTTTTATATAGTTTATAGACCCGCTATGATGCGTGTCGAATTTAATTTTTATTTGGTCGATTTTTTTATATAGTTTATAGACCCACTGTAATGCAGGACAAATTAAATTTTAATAAAATGAATACAATATTGTGGTCAATTTTCTTATATAATTTATAAATTCTTTAACTTTTTATAAATAAATAAAATATTTGATCTAATTTTTTAATTTAAATTAATATATCAAATATTTAAGAGGCTTGTTGTTCTAAGGTGTTACAGTTACACACATTTCGTTAAGGAATTTCATCCCGTTTGAAGGCAACAAAACTAATGGTAACATGTATACATCTCAGGATACTTGAGGAATTAAAGAATTACATACCTTTCGGTTGAAGATTCTAAACAAAACAGAGGCTTTTCCAACCGATTCTTTTGTTCTCGAGGCTGGACTATTTTTCCCGATGATATTCAGAAGAAACGAAATCACTCACTCATCATCAATCACAAAAATAGCAGTTCTTAAGAATACAAAAAAACTACTACAGCAAAAAATAGGTGATGTCAGTAAAACTGCAGCAAAATCAACAAATTAACGGTTGAAAATTAAGTTGCACCTAAACTATAGCAAATACAACAGGGATTAGTTCGTGAAAGTACGACTTATTCAAGAGTTTACTTTTACTTATGGTAAAGTTTAGTGTATATAAGTCAACTTGACAAAAAAAATAAAAATTAAAAGTTTAGTATGTATAAGGCAACTTGACAAAATTATTGAGACAAAGTAAACAACCATATATTTATAAACTACTTTAAAATGCCAGCGGGCACAAAGACAAGATCAACATGTAATTTACTTTGCCCGACTTGTGTCCACCACACTTTGAATATAGTTCTGTCAATTCCTCAAATAAGATCCCATTCTTTCTTTTCTTTCGCCTTGTATAATTGTTGTTCAACTATCGTACTTCATCAACTTATGCGCATAACAAGGTGTTTAAAACTGCATTTTGGAGATGTTATCTTATTATTGCGTTAGCAAAATGTAAATAAAAATAAAAAAATGTTCGGCAAAAAAGTGATTATGTGAGTTTTGCTAGAGAGAAAGTGCAAGTTAAAAAAACAAGTTGAGACATACTTTTTCAAAACACCATTTTAAAAACCTAAAAGTTACTTTAAATCGCAATTTCAAATGCCCTCCAGAAAACATACCATTTTGAATGTGTGGATGATCTTGTACACCATCAAATTGCACTCATACGTCACTAATTATGTATTACTCCATCCAATGTAAAACCGATTAGTACATTATTAATGGTGTATAGCTAACATTAGATAATGTATATATCACCATATTATTAATGGTGTATAGCTAACATTTGATAATGTATATATCATCAAATCAATCTTTAATGTAAAATATAAAACCAACCGATGACTTTAATATTCAGGTGAAGTTAACTGAAAGAAAAGTAAGTACTTTAGGTCATATAAAACACAGAGTGTCTAGATCAATCTGTGTCATGGTGGAGCATCCTTGGACATAGTTTTTCAGAAATGGTCAATGTGCATGTCATAATTAACTAAACAGCTGATGCAATCAAAATTAAAGTTCATCTTTATACAAGGATATCAACAATGATGGTTGACGGACACATAATTTAAAGTGAGTTAATTTCCAATATGATATTCTCTATATTAAAATAATATATTTAATAATACCCATTTATAAACGCTATAGATCTTATGATTTAGAGGTACTGAAGTATAGTAACCTACCATACAATAAGTTATGCACTTTCGTGTTTAATCTCACTTAATAAGTTGTAAACGAGCATGTTGTAGTGCAATAAATATGATCAAACTTAAGTGATTATATACACAGTGATGGGTTTAAGAATGTATATAATATATGGAGAGCCGAATACCTATATTAACATTTACTTTGATAAATGTAACTATTTATCAACTTGTAAATGTAACTATTCATTTAATAGTTGATAAGAGGTGAGTTCATTTGAGTACAAGATTTTTTAAAAGAATGAGAGAATGAATCTCGACCATTCATTTTGATCAAAGATAACAAAACCCATTTTTCACTCACGTTTTTTAAATTTAAATATCTCAAAAACGGTACGTCAAATGATAATAAAAATTACACCATAAAAATCATCATTTTTTTCTTAGACATCTCACAATGTATATTTTCGACGAAAGTATGTGATGTTGTATCTTAAATCGAAGAGGAAAAAACGCTGATTGTTATGGTGCAATTTTTATATTTTTTTGACTAACGGTTTTTGAGATATTTAATTTTTAAGAATGTGGGGGGTTTTGTTATTTTGATAAGATGAATGTTTGTGATTTGTACTTTCATACTTGAATGAACTTTTGTCTAGTTGATAAATAAATTTTTTTTTTTTGCCGACCAAATATTTTCAAAGTAAATGATTTTTTTATAGAAAAATAAATGAGATATTTACATGTTTTCTTTTCTATTATTGTAGCATGATGTTAAAACATAAGTATTTTTTTCTATTTTTAAATATTAGTATAATTTATAGTAATGATTGAAATTGTATTTACTTCTTATAGTTCTAGACAAGTATTTTATAAATTTTCTTTCATAATCGTATGAAGATTTCAATAACTATTAAATTTTTAATATAAATTGATCCGTAATAAAATACGTTTAAGATATAGAATTCTAAGATACTATCAATGATCATATATTTATATTTCTTGGAAAAACTATTTAAATTAATTGTATGAATATTTGTTTTAGTTATAAAAAGAAAATATGGAATTGTTAAGAAATGACACATTACATATTAGTAATCATAAAATACAATTGAATTATGCATAGAAACACTTGATAAACAAGAGTAAGTATAGTCAAAATTGACGTAAATAGTTTATATAGTATGAGAAAATTGAAGCAAGACGGTTAAGATAACGAAAATACAAAACATGTATAAGAATTCATTGGTTCTCTCTAAATTTGTAAAATTGTAATTAACCATAAATCCAACCCCTATTTATATAAATATAATATAAATTAGAACGTTAATACGCTAGCTTTTATATTTTAATATTAATTTATAAATTTATTCATTCAAAATATATATATATATATATAAATCCCGTCACAACATGCGGGTTAGAAAACCTCAGTTTACTTACAATTGTAGAACAAGGCCATTATATGTAAGAGGAAAAGAAAAATACACCACCAAAACTGCAGTCAATAGGGCTCATTAGTCACTATGGTGTCATTATTGCGCCCGTATTCAAACTCATCACTTGAGTTACCTTATGGGATGGGTGGTAGTTGTGTCACACGTTTTGAGGATTTATTTTATGTTTTCTTTTTGGCTGCTAACAATGATAATAATAAAAGATAGTGGGTCCTACTTACCGACTGACGGATAATTATGACAAATAGTGTTTTTGTATATTTGAGTTGTGAGTAAGTGTTAGTAATGTGGTGCTCATATGATACTAAACCAAAATAAGTAGTGGATGAACTGGAGGTACCATTGTGCATGCTCTTAGATGTCTGTAAAACTGCAACAAAAACTAACTATCAAAAATAAAGTTGCAACAAAACAACCAATAAGCTGCAGCAAAAACAATAGTAGAAACATCATTGTTAGAGCCTCAAACCACATTATAGTCTTCAATATTAGAGCCTCATGTTCGAAAAATACTTAAAAGTAACATGTTACTTAAATATTCCAGTGAACCAAACCACATTATAACTCTTTTTATATGCAATTGAAGGGCTTTTGGTAATGAATTGGAATGGTGTAAATAAAAGCTACACCCCACAAAGCCTTCTATATCATCCCAGAACGGCAGAACCGAACCAAATGGATTGGGCCTTTTGTTGGGACCAATCGGGTCTAAAGGCCTGATGTTGGTATGGAGCAAAAGCAAAAAGTGGGTTCCCACTAGGCTGCTAACCCAAAAAATGTCGTTAGCCATGACTTAAATTTAATGGGCCAAAGCATCAGGATGTAAGAAACCAAACATACCTCGAATAATATTATAGTCTCGAGTTAATAGAAAACATTCTCATAATAAATATATACCATTTATTGATTTTGCTTCATGATACATATATACAAAATATGAAACTTAACAAAAAATTCATTTTCATATATACCAATTGTAACCTGATAAAAAAGTATAGTATTTGTAAAAAAAGTTGACCATAATTTTTGTTTTTTAATTGTTATTTTTTTAATTTATATTTGTATATATGAATAAATTATTTGGTCGATTTTTTTAAACAGCTTATAGACATGCAATAACGCCTAACAAATTTAATTTTTATAAATTAATAAAATATTGTGACCGATTTTTTTTATATAGTTTATAGAGCCGCTATAATGCGCGTTGAATTTAATTTTTATTAGGTCGATTTTTTTATATAGTTTATAGACCCACTATAATGCAGGACAATTTAAATTTTAATAAAGTGAATACAATATTATGTTCGATTTTCTTATATAATTTATAGACTCTTTAGTTTTTTATAAATGAATGAAATATTTGATCCAATTTTTTAATTTAAATTAATATACTAAATATTTAAGAGGCTTGTTGGATCTAAAGTGTTACGGTTACAGACATTTCGTTGAGAAATTTCATCGAACCATTTGAAGGCAACAAAACTAATGGTAACATGTATACATCTCAGGATACTTGAGGAATTAAAGAATTACATACCTTTCGGTTGAAGATTCTAAACAAAACAGAGGCTTTTCCAATCGATTTTTTTGTTCTCGAGGCTGGACTATTCTTCCCGATGATATTCAGAAGAAACGAAATCACTCACTCATCATCAATCACAAAAAACGATATGGAAATAATTTATTTAACACACTTGAAATTCAAATTGAAACAGATTTACTCGAAGTCGTGATCAACAAAGTTCACGTTAACAAAATAATAAAACTGTACAGTCTTTGAAAACCTAAACCTAGATTAGAACCAGGAGATGAAGAATATAAACTATTTTGTAATGAACTCCGTATATAATATATATATAATATATATTATATATATAGCAGTGGGTTCAAGGGAGAAAGAAAATTTGGCGGAGAAAAGGAGAAAGTTTTTTTAACCCTTCGATTCAGAATAATAACTATTTGATTCAGTTTTAAATTATATTTATCTTTTATTGTATTATAGTTGTTTTTTCTGAATCATAGTTTTAAATATATTTTTCTCTCCTTTCTTCCTTAAAATTTCTTTCTTTTTATAAAAGTTACATTATCAAATATTGCTCATCTTTTCAACCCACTTTTTTGATGTCGCTCCTCTTATTCAATTCAATGATCTAATATTTCATTTAGCTCGATCGATCCAATTTATTTAAAATTTACAAACACTAAGAACACAAACGTTATTGGTATATATAAAGTTACATGTTTGTCAACTATTAAAATGTAAATTTATCAAACGTAAGTATAGATTGTATCAAATACTAGACGTTACGATTTTAAAACATTTGAAACAACGGCAATAAGCGACCGAAAAACTTAACGTGGTTTGCTTACTTGTAATCCCATATTAGAACTACCTGAGTAAGAATCCCATTCGCTGGAAGCATATGGGATTAATGGGACATCATAAAGCTCAGATTGCTCAACTTCAAGGATTAAGCTACTAGTTTCTTCATGTGTTTGTTGTTGAATCCAAGGATGAGTTGTAAACTTCTTCACGCTCTCTAACTCCATTGCCACCTCTTTCATTGTAGGTCTATCAATCCCCTGTAATTTAACGCATCTCTTCACCAGATCAGCAACTTGTTGTATCTGTTCTAGAGTCCCCTCTCGCAGAACGCGTGGTTCAACAATTTCACGTAAGCGGTTTTCTTTCATCGCCTTAACAAAGTATATTGCTAAATTCTTTTCTTCATTGGTTCTGTCTGCGCAAAGAGGTTTTTGGCCGGTTATGAGTTCTGCAAGGACCACTCCGAAGCTATATACATCACTCTTGTCGGTTAGTTGGCTCGTGTGAAAATATTCAGGATCAAGATATCCTAATGTGCCTTGAACAAGAGTAGTCACTTGATCGTGATCTAATGGGACTAATCTCGAGGCACCAAAATCTGAAATTTTTGTGCTGTAGTTTTCATCTAGTAATATATTGGTAGATTTGACATCTCTGTGGATGATCGGCATAGTGGCTTGTGAATGAAGGTATCCAATGCATCCGTCGCTTCAGTAGCAACTCTCAACCGATTCTCCCACGATAACCAACTCATTCCACCCGATTTATGATGAATGTGATAATAAAGAGTGTTATTAGCGATGAATTCGTAAACTAGTACCGGAACTTCCTCTTCTAAACAACAGCCTAAAAGCTTTACCACATTTCGATGAATGACTTGTGTAAGGATGATTACTTCATTGATGAATTGCTCTGATTGGGTCCTGTCAACTAGTTTAGACTTCTTTACCGCGACGACACTTTTATCCGCCAAAATCCCTTTATACACTACGCCATAACCACCTCGCCCAATAACTCGCTCCTCAGAATAGTTGTCAGTCGCTTTCAAAAGCTGTTCAACGCTAAACGTAATAACTGCCTCCCTAGTTCCTGGTGCGTTAAGCTTTTGTTTCAAAATCACTCCCCCATTTTTCTCGAAGAACTTTTCGCGTAGCTTCATTAGTTTTCTCTTTCTTATTCCAAAGAAAACTCCAGTTAGCCCAGAGACTGTTGCCACCAAGCCAAATCCTAGAGCTACAAGCGAAAACAAAAGGAGAAATTTTCAATTATTAGCAGTTAGATTTTTTAATGATTAGAGTAGCATAAACCTTCATGATCTTTAAGGGCCATAGTTTACTAAGTTGTTCAAATTAAGTTCTATATTGTAGGCTTGCCGCTTGTTGCTTATAATATATACACAAAGTAAATAATAGTATTGAACATATTATTACTTGTAGGAAGAATTACCTAAAGTGAATATCATAACTGGGAACTTTGAAGTAGAAGCTTTAGAAATAGGTTTGCAGCCATCTCGTGTTTTTGGGTCGCCCTCGTCTCCTGGCAAACATGTGCAGTCGAAACTCCCTGGTGTATTTTCGCAGTGCCCGTAACAGTTACTTTGGTCGTTACACTCGTCGATGTCTAGCAGTAAAAATATACAAAAATTTGAACTAGGTGAGGCTTCGAGACACTATCTTGTTAGTATATATATATTAATAATAATAATAATAATAATGATAATAATAATAATAATTTGGATGATCAAACACCACCTTTTGTAAAACTAATTTGCATGTTATTGTTGTATAAAATAAATGAATGTTTTACCGTTCAATTTTCTTATATAATAGATATTTTTATTTAATACACTTCTATACATATAGACATATAGTTGTCGGTGGTTGATCTAGGAATTCCCCCATAAGAGTATACACTGTCTAGTAAAACAATGATTTTAGTCGATCAATTCGATAAGTTTCGGGTTGTCGGTTCGGGTTTTAGGTTTGGAATTTCGATTTGATTGTAAACTATTTCAAGTGCTCAACAGTGAAAGTAATTAAATTTCATCAAGTAGCAAAAAACGTACCTTATTTTCTTAATTATGAAGTTACACTTGCCCCCTACGTGGACCTTGCATTTCTTATAAGCAATTTATGATCGGTCATCATCGCTAAATTTTAAGAACACATCTTTCTTAAGAAAAATAACTAAAACTATCTTAGCATCGATCACATGCCACATCTTTGATTTTGTGATTTTAAATAGAAGTCTATCGCTTTCTACTTGAACGACAATAAAATTATATAAAAATGCTAGCAAGAGACTGAAAAAACTACAAAAGACTTAGACAGTAAATTTGGGATTGCAAATACAATCTACCAGATTAATTAAAACATAATTTCCGCTACTAGATATCCAATTGAAAGAAAGAATCTTGATGTAATCATATAAGACATCACATCTCGTCTACTTCAACGTGAAACTAAACTCGTTCCTATAGCGCCAAATAACCCAAATACTTGTTTGGACCACCAAATGTTTATACTTGCAACGAATGATTTATGGAATGGTTTGATGATAGAGTCTTAAACCTTTGGATTCATATAACATTTTTGTTGACATTTTTAAATATATTTTTCAAAGAATTAGCATTGAAGCAAGAATTGCATGCATATTGGGAACCCCGATCATGACGAATTTAGAATGCCATTATTTTTGAAAACTATGAATTTCTTTTATACGACCGAGATTAATGATTTCAATTTATGGGACATTAATTTGCCGCAACTATCTTTTGTAATATGATTTCAATTTGAGTGAATTTAATCAATTTTACTTGTTACTGAATATACGACAGATTACTATAATGAGTTTTTGTGGTTAAATGTGTTAACGATTTTCATTGTCGGCTCAAAATTTTGGTTTGGTCATGATTATTCATCTAAAGCATTGACCATTTTCAATTTCAGGGTATTCACTAATATTTTAAGACTCTGCATTCTTAGTATTCATGTCAACTTCAAAGATCAAAAAACTTTACTTGCCAGGTAATGCAAGTGCATACCCTGATATAGTGATCATGCGTATACATCCGACACTCATAGTTGAACACCTAAATTAACTATAACTAGCAGTACATCCAATTTCCCAAAAATAAATTTGGTCAAACTCTTGTCAACCTTCAAACTCTCAACTATAAAATTAATGTTATTTGTTTTACCGTATAAATAAAGACTTAACACATAAACAAACATTCAGCAAACATTCTTTCTTTTCCTCTCTTACACTATTGCTAGGGCATCACGCGGCCACGATCCTACTTAATACATAAAACCGAGATTAGTCTCGAAGTTGTAAGTGATTTCCCTTTTAGTTATAAGTTTTAGAACTTTAAATCGATACTTGCCCTTTTGCTCTTTAAGTTTCTGATTTTGTAATACGTAAATGTAGTACATCTAAGCATAATTGAATACGGATTAGGTGGTGTAAATTGCACAACATGATGATTAAGTTGTTTTTATTTCGGACCCGGAATAATAGTGGAGGCAAGTGGCCAGCCGTGCTCCTAGTGGCGGTCCTGGTAATAACTTTCATATTTGAGAGTTTTCTTTATATATGTATATAAACATAAACTCATTACCTATAAACATTATCAATTCTATTTTTTACCAAAATGCATGCGGGTAATGATACTTAGGCTTAAGATGTAGATTGAAAAATGGACCTAACTGAAATATCTTTTAACATATATCACTTGTAATTTCTCTTTCATTTTTATATCCGCTAGAACTAGAATTTTGATGTGAACCATTCTCTTGGTTAGGTATCGTTAGGCCTATTTAGTTAGACAAACTTATCATTTTTTTAATACATAATTATCTTATGATTATCAAAAAGCAAATTTTGTGAAACGGGGCGTATCATATAGGTTCAAATATTACTTTTGAAAAGTGATTTCCCATACGATTTACAGAAATCATATCCGGGTCATATTTCTAATGTAAACATCTTATAAATAAATATAATATAAGAATCATACTTGTGACATCATCATCTCAATTGAAAATCTAATTAACCAATCATAAGCCTTAATTTAATGAAAATATATTTTTTAAAATTGAGTAAAATTAGGGATTTGATGAAATCATAAATTATGATTTTAAAAAATAAAATAAATTATTTTTAAGATAAACATAGTAAGCAAGATAACTAATAAATAATACTGCTAACATTATTTAAATTATATACTATTAATTAATTAATGAATTAATATTATATATATTTTTAATAGTTTTATATTATTTGTTATATGAAGTGCTTTGAATTTAAGATTAGTAATCATATTTTTAATAGTTTTATCCAACTTCCAAGTTCCCGCATCGTGTTTCACAGCCATGCTTTGCTCCGGGGAACGGCATCATGGCCATAGTAATTAACGGTGAAGTTAATAGAACAAGCTTGAAAAGAAGAAGCATGTTTCTAGTCTTATATTTTTTATCAATTTACTTGTTTATGTGATATAAAATCTGCTATTCGTGTTTGATTATTTATATTAAGTTCTTATAAAATGTCTGCTTCCTAGAAACTTATTCATTGACTTTGGATTATGGTAAACGGTTCCTCTCATTAGCTCTTTATGGTAAGCGGAGTATTATTTTTAGGTTGAAAGCAAATGATATAATAATCCGTATTTGTTTGGTAGAATAATTTTTTAAACCCACTGATATTGAAAGTATAGAATGTAACGATCCCTCGATCCACATTAATTTATACTCTTTAAGAAAATACCGTCCTTTGTATTGTTTAGATTGAAATCAAGAAGTTATATACAATCAAAGATTCACGTAAATGAGAAGAAAAATATATACAAAAACGACGGAAACCCATCTGTACCGCAATCCCAGCTGGTTAAAAAATTGATGATTATATCCGTTCATGTGTTATAAGGGTTTAACTGTTGAAGGGTAGTAATGGGATTTTGATACAGTTATACTAACTGTAACTTTCTCGTTAGTATTTTTCCAAACTTCTCAAGGATTTAATCTTCTTTTTTTATACTTTTTTCATCTTAATTATACTCTCAAGTCTCAGTACTTATCAATTTATGGGCATAATAAGGAATATACCATTATGAAATGGTGTTTGACATGATAAATGGTGTGTGGTGATATACAAATCTAACACCAATCTTGAATATAAGATACAGTATAAAAACCCATCGACGACTATAACAACGGAAATTAAGTTGAAGTTACGTTACTGATATAAACGACATGCAAGGTGTAGATCAAGGTTAGTCATGGTGGAGCATCATATATATGTGTGGATCAAGTTCTTTTGAAATGGTCGATGTGCATGCAATAATTATTCTAACAATATTAAATATATTAAGATATGTCTAGATTCCTAGTTGGAGTTTAGTGTAGATTTTTATGCTTTTCCTTCGAGGACCGGCGGTAACTCACTTTTGTCTTACTGTGCTTATTTTCTACGTCTTTCTCTGACGGTTTAAACATTTTTCTTTGTCTACACGTGGGGGCATATTTCTATCGATTTCGTTTTATACACTACAATTTTTCTTGTTTTTTCTGTATTATTTATTATTTATTTATATTAATGTTTGAGAATTTAACATGATTTGTATAGTATGTACTTGGCTTTATTTTTAATTTATTTTGTGTATTGAATTTTGAATTTTAGTCTATTGCGTATTCAACCTGTTATTACTTGAAGGATTGTCGTTCTAAATGTTTTTATTTGTCATGATCAAAAGGTATGAAAATTAACGATTGAAAATTAAGTTGCAACTAAACTACAGCAAAAAAAAAAAAATAGCCGTACTAAAAAAAGAAAAAAAAGTACAGCAAAAAAAAAAGGTGATGTCAGTAAAACTGCAGCAAAATCAACAAATTAACGGTTGAAAATTAAGTTGCACCTAAACTATAGCAAATACAACAGGGATTAGTTCGTGAAAGTACGACTTATTCTAAAGTTCACTTTTACTTATGCTAAAGTTTAGTGTATATAAGTCAACTTGACAAAAAAAAATGTACAAGGCAACTTGACAACATTATCGAGACAAAGTAAACAACCATATATTTATAAACTACTTTAAAATGCCAGTCGGCACAAAGACAAGATCAACATGTAATTTACTTTGGCCCCACTTGTGTCCACCACACTTTGAATATAGTTCTGTCAATTCCTCAAATAAGATCCCATTCTTTCTTTTCTTTCGCCAAGTATAATTGTTGTTCAACTATCGTACTTCATCAACTTATGCGCATAACAAGGTGTTTAAAACTGCATTTTGAAGATGTTATCTTATTATTGCATTAGCAAAATGTAAATAATCAAAAAAAAGTGTTCGGCAAAAAAGTGATTATATGCGTTTTGCTAGAGAGAAAGTGCAAGTTCAAAAAAGCAAGTTAGGACATACTTTTTCAAAACACCATTTTAAAAACCTAAAAGTTACTTTAAATCGCAATTTCAAATGCCTCTAGAAAACATACCATTTTGAATGCGTGGATTATCTTGTACACCATCAAATTGCACTCATACGTCACTAATTATGGATTACTCCATCCAATGTAAAACCGATTAGTACATTAGTAATGGTGTATAGCTAACATTTGATAATGTGTATATCACCGTCAAACTTTAATGTAAAATATATAACCAACTGATGACTTTAATATTCAGTTGAAGTTAACTGAAAGAAAAGTAAGTACTTTAGGTCATATAAAACACAGAGTGTCTAGATCAATATGTGTCATGGTGGAGCATCCTTGGACATAGTTTTTCAGAAATGGTCAATGTGCATGTCATAATTAACTAAACAGCTGATTCAATCAAAATTAAAGTACATCTTTAAACAAGGATATCAACAATGATGGTTGGCGGACACATAATTTAAAGTGAGTTAATTATCAATATGATATTCTCTTTATTAAAATAGTATGTTTAATAATACCCATTTATAACGCTATAGATCTTCTGATCTAGAGGTACTGAAGTATAGTAACCTACTATACAATAAGTTATGCACTTTCGTGTTTAATCTCACTTAATAAATTGTAAACGAGCCTGTTGTAGTGCAAGAAATATGATCAAACTTAAGTGATTATATACACAGTGATGGTTTAAGAATGTGTATAATATATGGAGAGCCGAATTATCTATATTAACATTTACTTTGATAAATGTAACTATTTATCAACTTGTAAATGTAACTATTCATTCAATAGTTGATAAGAGGTGAGTTACTCAAAGATCTTTTGAAAGAATGGAAGAAGGAATCTCAACCATTCTTTTTGATCAAAGATAACAAGATACATCATTGTTTAAAAAAAATGAGGATATTGCAGATACTTAAAAACCAGAGCGCAATCAACAGATATGTAAAAAATATGTAAGTAGACATGACATACCTTGTCTCTAGCGAGCAGATGAGATATGTTAAACATATGTAAGGAGAAATGACAGACCATCATCATGTGCACAGCCCAAGCAAGCCTAACATGGTTCATACAGGCCTCAATTATCTGATCGTTCCCAATAGACATAACCTGTGGGAAACACAAAGCTAACAGGTTTAAAATTATGCAACTAAATTTATTAGTAGTATAGTGCATAAGGGTTCTGCACTTACAGTTTCATAAAAATCGTGCCTGAGCGAAGCATCCTGTGAGAAGATTGACATTTTGTTTAGCAATGCACTCAGAGCATCTTATATCAAAGAAACTATAAGAGAAAAAAGAAGGCTGTGTGTGATCAGCAAAAGATTAAAGGTCAGTCAGAAGGCTTTGTTGGCTACATGTAAAAAGTCAATTAAAACAAAAACCTTACAAATTACAAGTCTAAAATGATGAGTGAAAAAAAAAAAATGCGTACAACCTTCCTACAGTTTAGACATCTGTAAACTCAACGGTTAACCAAATCAATCTACATACCAAGCCCAACAAATGACAATTAAGAAAAATATTCTATACAAGCCGTCGAAAACGGTCAAGGCTGGTTAGGCCGCATACATCTGAGTAAAAGTATTCGCCCTCTCCGGATAACCTGAATAGGGAAAACCTCATCTGTTTACCCGTTTAGACAATTTTAAACTTCCCTCCTAATTCAGACTTTTTAACTGTCAAATTCTGTTATTAAACAGCATAGAATTATGTGTTGCTCTTGTTTCTAATTTTCTTCAAAACATCAGTTTAATTATTCAATGCCCTTCGATACATCTATACATCTGTGTTCCATTTAAATTACTCTTTCCTTTCCAATATAAGAATATGCCTATATTTATACTATATCAAGTTCAGTAACTATCAAATACAAAAACAAATAGGAATAACATTACTAATTTAACATCTCTATGTCCCCATCAATGTCACTTGCAATATATAATGTAGTTCACAATTTCTTGAAACAGTCAAATTAAATCCTTATGAAATATATAGAATCTTGTAAACTAAACGTATACCTAATTTGATTAAAGTCAGAATAAAAAGATGAAAGAATACAAATAATATTATATTTATTATACCTATAATCAATTAACATCCCTATCAAATATACTGAAACTTGTAGACTATAGTAAGAATAAAAGATTCATGAAAGACAGAATAAAAAGATGCAAGAATATAGATGCAAACATATAAATAATATATAATCAATGAAAATTAGTACCGGAAACGAAAGGAGAGACCGAGAGAGGAGGGAGAGTGACGAATAATGCCTAAAACAATATTTTATAGCATTAGGTTTATTTATAAATATGAAACTGGTAACATGTGCAAAATCCTTTAGCATCCACACTAATAGTAACCCTGCATATACCTATTCCAAACGAACTACTCCACACACTTTGGTTAATATTGTTTAAGATGTGATGATAAACATGACGAAGCAATATACATACCCAACCGATCAAGTATAGGAGTGACAATCGTAAGAAAAAAGACCGTTGAAACAAACCATCAATGAGAACTGTGATATGCCAACTCTAACTGGAAATACACATGTTTCAGCATATATAATAACAAACTTCACAAATGTAGTTATGGTATAAAGTTCTGACTAATTATCCGACAAAGTGACTATTTTCATATAAACCTTTCCACCAGGGTTAGTCCACCACAACAGCAGCAACCCTGACCCCCACCCTCATACCAGCAAACATTGACAACACATTGGCCGCACCCCAGACCCTACAACATGACATGCCACAAAAATATTCAACAGCTAATGCAAAAAAATGGCCCCAAACACCAAGGAATCCAATCAACAAACCACAACATCAAACAACCATGACCACACGCACTAAAACTATAAACTATCGACATAGTACAAGGTTGCACGCAAACACACCAGATGCCTTACCAAACCTTTGACATGTTGACCCTGCTGACCCTCCCCCAATTAACGACACAAGCAACCTTCGTAGAACCATCAAATGACATTCAACCCCCTAAGCCGCCCAACTAAGCATAACTGTACCCCTTCAGAATATGAACCCACTCATCCCAAAAGCAGTTGATCAGGTACATGTATATGAAATACCTGTCTAAATAATAAAACAAAGGGACTATGTAAAGATCACACACCAACTTCTACTGTTCATGAGAAGAACCATGTATCAAGATATACATGCACAACAGTTTCCAATACTTCCTGCACATTGCAACAAAGATTCAACATCAGATTACTTACGAGAATAATTCAGTCACCTCAATTACACCAAAATCTACTATACATTGTTCACATTACCTGGCTATGAGCATCTCATTCTCAATTTCATGTATACTCACAGGGCCATGAAAAGTAAACTCTAAGCTATGCCTCTTACCACCAAGAAGAACTTTAGCTCCCTGGACAAAAAAATATAAAAACTTAGAAAAGCATCTCATTCCCCTGGTGCTCTATATGATAGAAAGATATAAATGAAGTTTTTCCAAGAAATAATATCAATTCCTACAGCTTCAAGTAAAGATGATGTCAATGCATCATTTCTGAGTGCACTCTCATGTTAACATGAACACATGCTCCACAACCTATTGACATTTCATTTAAAACAAAGAAAAACTAATAATTATAACATTACACAATGTAGTTACTTAAAATAGCATAAATGCAACATAACATCCAATATAATAGGCTCTGCCACAAGATCGAGGCTTTTTTTTACAAAGTATATATTAGAGCTCGTATTAATGAAATTCAACAAAACAATTAGCAAAAATTGCTTAAGATATTACAGATAATACCTCTCAATCAAGTTATGTGATAAGTGGATGAATTGATGCTATTCTTTGAGGATTCTTTCATGCCAGCTTATCTTCCGGCAATAACATCAATCTCATCTATGCACACAAAAGCAGGACATATCATCGCATTCAGTTATAAATAGATACAATGACAAAACTATATTATTATATACATCCAATGTTTTAATAAAGATATAAGCATTTGAACGCAGTTTAGGAAACTTTTTACCTTTAAACCTGTTTGGCCTGTTTCATTTTAAACAGTTCTTATGCATTTAAACCATTTATCGATAATGTATAGCCCAATGGTGACATTTTTTTTATATAAAGGGTTGATACTGTCACTTCTATATCCACCGTTTGTATAGTGGATAGGACAGTCGGGTAATGCGCGACATTTAATTTTAGTACATGGCAAACCGAAATACATATATGGTGTTATCTAGACTTTATAAACAATCTACGTTTTTTTTTGGTTACATGATAGAAACCATTTTGCAAAGTGACTAGCAGTTGAATCGACGTAAAACCAAAGATATGAACAGAGACTGGAACAAAACCAGCCACACTCACTTAAGTTCTCAGTTCTATAGTTTTAAAGAGAAGGGTTCTCGGTTCATGACTTCAAAAACTGATTCTTAGCTTGGTTTGGCCCAGTCCAGAATAACAGCTCAACCGATCATAACTTTTATTAAATGTATACCTAGTTTTTATGTAAGCATTCAGTTCATGATTACGGTTGGGAGCGAGCCGTTCCAAATTGGGACCAGGTACAATCGTACCGAACCAGTTTAGATCGGCCTAACTTTTGGTCCGCTACTTCCCAATTTATCAAGTATTTTCTGGTCCAGTCTGGTATTGAACACATTGGATAAATATGCTTCTAATTAAATAGGTTCGCATACGTACCTTATCTGGTCTTTCAGGTTGCAAGTAATTCCTCAAGAAATTATATTGTTCATCCTTATTAGGGTACCTGTATGATCATTATTGGAAAAGTACAATAAGTTGTGATCTTTGCCCTTATGGGAATCAACTCATGTTTAACCTTTAAAAGTCACAAGTGGTACTCTTCAAATGAAAATTGATGTGTTTTATTGGTCTTCATATAATGAAAATACGATACTAATACTTTACATTTTAATTTTAGAGAAATCATTCCTAGAAAGTGAATATAAGAACATAGGGGTCAATCAAATGTCATCTTACCTAACTTCATTCACTAATGAAGCATCCACCTCGATGTAAGAATAACCCGCTTCATCTCGAGCACAGTTAGCCACATGAACCAACCTACCAATTACATGCAACCTATATATACAAGGAAATAACAAATTAAAATTCAGAACTTGTTAATCAGAATTATAGTTGCCCAAATTTCATTCAGTCTTGACTATTATAAACTAAAAAGGGTTAGTAGCCCAGGATTACAAATGAAACCAATCTTGTGAGGATGCTAAGTGGCAGATGTTACCAACAATTGAGGTGTTGGTTTAACATCAGCAAACAAAAGCATATATTTATAATATTTTATATCTACTGTGGAAAGTATAACCAAATGAAAAAGAGAAAAGAGAGCTTAAGAATATACCAGGATAAAAGATTCTAGATAATAATGAAACAGGAAAGACCTTTTACACTCTATAACAAAGAGGATGTTATGACTTACAGCATATAGATCTCCACCAGTTATAGAATCTCTCTCACCTGACATCAGAACACATATTCATATTAATATATATCCATTAGTTCCAGTATAAAATACTGAAAAGAGAAATCATGTAAATTAACCTATTTTCTTAGGCTGGAATTCCCAAAGTATATCCTTGTCAAGAGCTAGGACAGATACACCACGAGGAATGTAGACATCACCTGATCTTTTTGCAATAGTTTTCAGAGGTCTAATTCCCTTTTATAAAGATAGAGATACATACATATCTATATACAAACACATATATGCATATATACACACAAACAGTCCCACAACTAATGATGTGTTTCAAGATTAAGGGTATACGAGACAAAATAGATCAAAGAATTATAAAATGAAGTTCAATGAGATAGCAAAGAACCTAAAAAGCCTCAGAAAATGCCATCCATGTATTGACTTTGACTCCCAAATGGCTCGAGTAATGCACTCATGTTGCAATGGTGAAGAACTTAACCAAATAGATTGGTGCTAAGCAATCCTAAAAAATATCTTTTTATCATATATGATCACTTCTCCAAATGACATTGGTAATAGTTGTGACTTACCAGCAAATAGGCACCAGAAGTTACACAAAAGGCAATAGTCTGATCCTGGCTAACATCATGTACCAATTAAATGATAGAAATTGATTAAAGGCAATGATAAGGTACCATGTTAACTCCAAGATTATATTGGACTAACCAGTTAATGTCCAATGGTATTGTAAAGACAACCCTCATTCTTCTAAATATGGGGGCATGAACATAAGCTATTTCTGGCATACACTGTTCAACATCATATATAGAACATGCAATCCAAGTTCATGGCTGCATTCTCCACTAATTCTGTCAGACTGTTGCCATATCAAAGTTATAAAGATATTCAAGATTAATCATTAAACACCATCATATAAATTAAATTTAAAGAGTAATAGAATTACTATGTATCTATACATCAACATGCATCTAATAATCATAAATTCGAAACAACTGTGAATACTAACGTCTACAAACTGAATTTCCTAAATAAACATAATTCCTTGTTCGAAGGTTTTGACACTTAATGCTGACTAATCCAACTCTTCTGTCCTGCACCACCCGATAGCTATTAACTAAGGCACATAAAGTCAAATTTGCAAAGTCATATCATTGCTGAGAAACCTTGACGAAAATTGAACCCAAACAGGTGATGAAGGGAGGTTTTGACTGTTTCTACATTGAAAACAAACCCAAATTAGCATCGGCACACAAAAAGCAAAGTACATCCTATTAGTTCGTCATCCAGGAAATTAGAAAAAGGTATCAGATTGAGCACCATTGACCCAAAAATAACTTTGCAGTTTATGAACACCAAGATCCATCAAGATCATTGAACGTTTTCATGTATGTTGACTGTTGACTACCCATTATCCTTTGTAATAACAGTCATGTGTTTATGCTACATCATAATATCGTTGAGTTCTGTGCAAAACAATTTTAATACAGTGCGATTTTATCATTATTAGCACTATTCACTAAGTCAACATCATTTATCCATCATTAGCATTACTGCATTTATAAGAAATTAATAACCGTACATGAACTAAAAATGGAACTTCTGTATCAGCATGAAAAATTTACACCATGAATTCATTTGTACGTAAATCAACAAAAAAGTGATTGCTTGAGTTACCCGAATAGCCTCTTTGATAACTATTTCCCACAGCTCCTCACCCTCTGGACCCGATAATAGTTTCACAACAGGTTGTAGAGCTTCTTTTGCTTAAAATTTTCCATCCATTTTCCCCTGCAAAAGCAGGTTTTCAAGTTGGTTCCACCTGTTTGAAAACAATAATCAAGATTTAAATTTAGATGACAAAGGTCAATAGCAAATAAATGTTTTTATTATGTTCGCCAAAAAACCTATCCATACCGCGAATATTTAATATCCCAAAGCATGCGTGTATAACCAATTGATCGATACAATTGAGAGATTAATAAAACCCTAATTATCAGACTTAAGCACCTGAATTCGGAGATGGGGAAGAAAGCAGTTGTTTACCGGCGACGTTGCAGAATGAGAGAGTAAAGGCGGGAAATATTTGACCTAGGGTTTTGGATTTAGTGGTTTAGGAAGGAAGGTTTTTGTTTTTAAGGGGGTGTATATGGTTTTGTAATTGTATTTATAAGTTCTGTATCTGCTTAACATATACGCAAAAAAATAATTACCGTTGAATATTAATTTAAATTAAATTTTTAACTTGCGTAATAAGTTTATTTATTTATCTGCTTTATAAATACGCAGAGTATGTAATATAACCGTCTAACATAATTCAAGTTAAATTGTTTAATTACGGAATAGTGGAATTTAATTATTAGCCGTACAAATTATAAATATATATTATATATTATATTTATTATTAATGAGAATAAGAATTAAACTGACAATTGATAAAATGTGTTTTGGTTTAACTAATATCATCATTTTTATAAAAACAATAACTTTTGATATTCACACAAAATTCAACTTACGTATCTTTTAAATTAGTTAATCTAATGAAATATTTTATTTTTTTACATTAAATTCAATTATTAAATATATATATATATATATATTATATATAATTTAAAAATAATTACGAAATCAATCATATAAATGTAACACATTTTATGCTAACAAAAATTGAAGTTGTTATGCATATAAACACATATTATTATCATCTTATAATGATTGTTGGATTATTATTACTAAATAACTTAAATTCTATCAAGAATAAATCGTTTCAAACTATTTATTTTACATAAATAAATTTATATATTATATTATGATACATTTAGATACATCATATATAGTTTATCGTCACGATATTCATTTAATTTATATCATGAAGTTAGAGGATTGTAATGCTTTAAAAATATCATTGTAGAAATTCTATACATTAATTTATATGTACAACCAACGGCATTTTTTGAGTTAGGCCATCTTTGTGCCTCTATACTTTTTTTAGATCCTTCATATGATTATAGTTAGTGAACAACATGCAAGTCTCTTTGCTCCGGAATTTCAAAACATTTATTACTTTTAAGAACAAATTAAACTATTATTAATTAAATTTAAAAATGAAATGAAAAATGATTATTACAATATTTTAAACCTATTTATACTAAACCAAAGGTACTCATAGGTCTATCTACCAATTTGTTGCGAGATCTTAAGACAAGTATCATGATATTATCATAAAAACAAGAGAAATTAGGATCTCATTAGATTTTCAAGGGTAATGTTTTCCTTTCAAATGATCACAATGGGTCGAAATGGTCACATGCACTTGCATGAGAATAATGAATATAATTAATATAGTAAATACGAAGACTGATGACTTTGTTAAACAATAATGATTTTTCCTCCACGACATTTTCAAGAGCAGTGAACACGGACTCACAAAAGTTCAGAAGGAACCCAACAAGCTTAAAGTCGGTTGATGCAGTCAAACTGGCACACTATAATCAGTTGCATTGTATAAAAGTTAGTCACACCACTGTGGTCAGATATGCCCAAATAGTCAGGAACAACAATTACCATGATATCACTCATTCTACACACACTGAAATCTCAAGGATTTATTATTAATGAGAAAATGGAGATAAGTATTAACGAAAATAGAGATAAGAGCTCAAGCTAAAGCAGAGATGAAATGCACTTAATTCAATTGTCTCTATTTCTAAAAAATATTTAAGAAAAGAAGAAAATTTGTTTAACCAAAATTGTTATATTTAAGGTTCATATATGGAGAGTGCTTCATCCTTAACGCGGCACAGTCAATTGAACTTACTGATTGAGCTGAAGAAAGAAGTGTTTAGTCACGTGAAAAAAGAGTATCCATCAATCCAAAAAGTCCTTGAACAAGACCATTCTCGGCACCTTCCTCATACGCCCAATCCTGAAGGTTAAGCAGCCGATGAGTAAGAAACATAAAATTTTGGACCAGATCAAACAAGTCAAAAGTTGCCCAAAGTATAATTTAATGCATAAATCATCCTAAATAATCCTAAATCATTCTATTCTAATCAATATTAAATTAATATCTTCATTGAAAGAATAAAAACATTATAATTATATTTGACACAATAACTATTAATAACTAAATTTGAACAAAAAGTCTTTTGGTCGATCTAACCGCTACACCCAACTCACTCACTAAGTCGCTGGTTTCTTCTCAGAGCATAATAGTAAAGAAACATATCAAATTGCAAACCTCTCTAAGTTGCCAACAACAAGGTTCATCTTTTCCATTGCCAGATTATCAGCATCAGAAACATCCTGCCGAAGAAGTTAATCGAAAAGTATTTGGACAACCTTTGAATTAATAACATATATGAGTTAATATTTATCATATTTTAATCTTTTAAGAATATTAAGTTGAAAATTTGACTAACATTCATCACAAATGAATGATAAATGTCGATTTTGAGAGTTTTTTTGTTTAAAACGTAAAATTATAACAACATTATTTGATTAAATGATGTATATAATCGATTCATTTATATTTCAAGTTTTAATTTGATGAATTTTGCTTAAAAATCATGTTTGATGGTAAATGGGTATTTACTTTCCTACTTCTTTTTTTTTTCTTCCCTCATGATCTATATATAGATAAATTAAAAAATAGGCAAATAAAAAATATTTTGTTAATAATGTTTGATTTTGTAAACTACATTCTCATTTCTCGTATAAGCTATGGCTATAAAACATATCACGTTTTAAACTCTATTTACTTTTAGTATTTACTGTTTGACAAATAGTGTAAGAAAATATTTTGATTGGTTATCCGATAAATAAAGTAACAAACAAATTAGCAAACACTTTAAGGATGAACGCAAGTAGAATCCAGAATAACGTTTTTGGCCTAGCTATTGGGTGAAACATAACTCAAACCAACTCTCTGATCGAATAATTTCAATATAAACAAGTAACATTTTCAATAACAAATCTTTATACAAAAATATCTTACAAGTAATATTAATCATAGAAAACACACCAAATCAATTTAAAACAACAATCATATTCACAACCCCAACCTTTAATCGATCATATCTCCCTTAGTCTTCATCTTCATATGTAAGATATATATATATGGTCAACTCAAAGGGTATCAACTGGTCCAACTTCATCCATAATCCTCTTGTACAACCTATAGATCCCTTCATGGCCATAGAACACGATATAGCCTACATACACAATCGGCTGAATGAAACTAGGTACTAAAATCGATGTCAGAGACGCCACTAACAAAGTGGAGAATAAGATTCTTCCATGACGTGCAATATGAATGTAAACGCGATTCATGTGAGTGAACCGTTCTTCAGCATCACAAGAGATACCATACATTATCAAACTGGCTATGGCCACGTTTACACTTTTCGGGTGCGTCTTAAATGGCGACTCCGGCATGAGCTGGAGAAAATCAAAAAGACGTGACACAATAAAAGCGCAAGCGAGGTTGTTGAATATGGGTAGTTGTGGTTCTTGTGAGAAGTAGTCTCTTATGCTCATTAATACCTCGTTATATATTCCTGATATGAATGCATAAGCACGACTGAAAATGGTTATTCGTGGCATCTTGTTCTCACTTTTGTTGATATGATATCAAGAGATTTCTGTTGTGTTCTTGTATTGGTTGGGTTGTGTTATGAAGTTGAGTTACACACATAAAAGGGAAATTAAGAGTTGTGTTTCTTTTGTTGTTTGTTGAAAGGAAAAGAGTAAGTTTGTATATGCTAAGTAGATGATTTTATGTAAATCAAAGATATGATAGGCTTCAGCCCTCGAGTTCTTTCACGTATAGCCCTCCTTCTGGCACAAAAAGGCACGCAACTGCAACCACATCGTTTCAAACAAAATCGAAATCAATCTAATGAAAACATAATGGTAAAAACGAATAAATTTCAACATAGAAGAAACTCACCAAGATCTCGGTTTGATCAGAACGATTCATGATATGCATGTGCCGCTTAATTGTGATTATTGATTACTTCAAGTGTACTAACAATTAAGGAGAGGGAAGGTTTCATTTGGTGTGGTTAATGGAATAATGGGGGTGTTTTTGAATGCGATCCTTGGAATTAAGCAATCTCATACGTTAATATAGATCAAGAAGAGGTATCATGCATGTCACATCATGTTGGGCTGGATTTTTCATTTTTAATAATTAAAAACTTTTTCTTATTACTATTTCTTATAGTTGTTACTCGTATGTTTTAGCTGACTAAGTACCGAGTCAGTTATAATGTAGTTAAATCACGCGTGTTGTAGTACGTTGATATCAATGATACGATGTTGCGTAAGGCATGCCGGTTTATATATGACATGGTATGAGCCATGACTCTTGAGGTATGACCGACCTTCCATTTTTGTTGGTCTTTTTTCTATTCGTTTCTTACTATTGTTATCTAAGAATAGCTCAATAATTTGTTTTCTTATACGGAGTACTTGATTAAGATTATTTCATGTTCAAATCAATAATAGGAATAATTGTATGTGAAATAGGGAAGTGAAACTGGAAAATTGTGAAAATGTTTGGTATTTATATATAAGAATTAAGAAATGTTGAATACCTTTATTTATCAAAAGTGTTATTAGTTTAGCATACAAGAAAAAAGATTATTATTAATATATTTTGATTTTTAATTATGTTATTAGTGACCAATTTGATGATCTTTAATCTTCAAACCGAATTAATACTATTTTTATCACTACCCCTGTTAACTATCAACCGTTTCAGCTTGATAAACACTATCTTCAGTGACATCCATTTAAACTTCCAAAGTTACCATAAAAACACTACACATATAACATGCGATGGCTATCACAAATTGTGAAATTGTCATTGTTACTATCACATCGGATTATGTTTAACGTGTAAACAACACGTCACTTATAAAATTGTGTTACTTGGTCATTGAATTCCTAATATATATAAATAAATTTAATAGATGATTTGATGATGTGTAGTATACAAGTTTTTCATACCAAACCATAAATTTGTTGGATAAATACGAACGTCCAATAATTTCTATTTATATATTAATATAAATAACAGAGTCAATGCACAGGAATTTAACATTAAAATAACTTATAAAATGAAGAATCACTAAGCTAATTGTGCAATTGTTACAATTATCTGTCTATATCAATCTTAATCGGTGTTTGTTCATAGTATCAAAAAAGTTTTACCAGTCAAAACAAAAGGTCACGCGATTGGTTAGTGGGTAGTTGTCCCATTAATACTTATATACATCAACTTTGGCTTAAGATTATTATATTATTATTATTATTGATTTGAGACTAATTAATTACATGACGTTGTATTAATTGTAAACAAACAATGCTTTTGTCCACGGTCCATCAGTGACGAATCTATAATAGAAATTAAGGTGGGTTCATTTTTTTCTTATGAAAAAAAATAACTAGATCATATGAGTTGTCGAGTTAGGTCGGGTTATAGTCCTAACATTTTCATGAGTTTCTCTGCTAAAAATATTTTTAAGACTCTCTTCAACTTAAAAAGGATATAGAAGCAAGTAATGGGTACAAGTAACAGATTCAAGTAATATTATCCTAACTAAATAAGATTCAAGGTAAAAGTCAAAGATAAAATGTAATTATTAAGTTCATTGCCTAGAATATAACAAAAAGATTAAGACAAAAACGATACATAATTTGCAATAACTTAACGGCCCATGTTTTGTGAAGCTTTTAAAAACCTCAATATTTTATGGAGAAAAAAAAAATAGGCTCAAATACAACGGTCCATGTTTGTTTTGTATTTATTTGCAAGCTCAAACTCTTATAATCTATCAAGATAGAATACAACGTCATCTTTCCTAATTTCATTAGGTTAAAATTATGCCATAAACAAAAACAGAGCCTCCAATACTTGTGTTTCATTTTAAAAATTGATCACATCAGAAAAGTCCAAACTCACTTGCAAGGACGATCAAAATTCTTTAAAATAAGATTTAATTAAAAATTTATATGAATTTTACAGTAATTTTTTTTTTCTAAAGCTGGTCCAAAAACCCCTTTGTGTACATATACATTCGCCACTGTGGTCCATGTTGTTTTCCTCTTGGTCTAGCTCGCCTATTGCTGATCCATTAATATACAAATTTGTTATATCTTTGACTTGAACCTTGAAGTAACCAAGCCCACATAGAGAACAAATACAAAAGGAGACCAGATCGATGAAGATTTTTATAAGTCGAACTTTTATTAAATATTAAATATTTTTATATTTTTAGTGAATCTATTATTTATAACTGGAATGTTATGTTATGATTTTTTTCTGAACATGGCAACTTTAAATTTTATCAAATGTTTGTTTTATATACTCCGTACAAGGTAAGCTAATGATTGCCCTAATGGTTCTCAAAATTCTTATGGAGTTTTATTTTTTTGGTGGACCATTGCAAAAATGCCATAAGAAGGATATTATGAGCCGTGAACCCGTGATTAGTTGATGAAAACAAAATGAGTGTCAAGTTCGAATTAGACCATTTTCGTCCAACAAAGTTAGCCTTAATATACAATTATATTCAACAAAACTGTAAGTCATTAGGGTTAAATATCAAGAAAGCGTTGATTAAACCCTGATCAAGATATTTAGCCTTCATTTTATATAGATCTTATCACGATAATGTGCTTTTTAAGTACTTGTAACAAAATGAAACACTAATAGTTCTGAATAATAATATATCATGAAGTGTTAATTGCACCCCTCAAGTAGCATCTACTAGAGTATACATTCCCTCCCTCCCTCCAAATAATATTAACATTCATATATATATACAGGCCAACAAATCCTTCGAGTGTTGCTAAGCGATACATTATTTATCTGATTTATTAGAATCAACATTTTTTATATTAATTAAATTATAATTTATTATACTACCTTTCTACAAAAAGCTTCTCCCCCTTTTATATAAAATTTCTTTTTACCCGGGTTATATATATATATATATATAGAGGAATGATCCATGGGGAAACTTCAATCTTGGGGGAAGGGGGAGGTAAATCTGGGCCGTTCATTAACATTCACCTAAGAGAATGTTAACATTAACATTCCCCGTGAAGAATGTTAATTAAGCTTCAATCACGGGGAATGTTAATGTTAATTAACATTCTTCACGGGGAATGTTAATGTTAACATTCTCCTAGGTGAATGTTAATGGACGGCCCAGATTTACTTCCCTCTTCCCCTAAGACTGAAACTTCCCCGTTGATCACTCCCCCATATATATATAGCTTGGTTTTTACTATGGTGAGATGGGCCTAAAGCCCAATTCTTTAATGGGCTTATAATCGGTTGAAATTTAGGACAAATATATAGCTAATTAACTTTTGATGTTATTGTGTACGCAGTTGATAGGATAATTACTATTTCGTTTATAATTTTTAAGTTTCAATAAAAATATAACTTGTTGTACATTAATTTAATCAATGTGTTGATTAAAAATAGATTTGTAATTTAAAAATTAAATTAATATATTTAATATTTATAAAAATATATTAATTATATGTCGATTTAAAAAATTGATGAAGTTATATTAAAGTGTCGTTACTAACACTTTAATCGTGAATAATGTAATGATACAATTTTGTTTGAAGTTTCATAAAGTCTCCGAAATGAGTGGGTTTTAACTTGGGCTTCCTGACATTCACATCACATCAACCCTCTTTACTCTATCTCTTTCCAACTTTTTCATTTGTTTTATCTTTTTCCTTTTTTTCCTTCTATAAAATAGTACTCCGATTAAAATTCAGTCGATTACTACCTATAAAATAAAATAATGTTTTTGAAACAAAAATATATATTCTCTCTTAATTATGAGAATTGCTAGACCTATCAATTTAATAAAAAAATACCGTCTTGAAAACTGTGATACCATTTTGAAAATTGTATGTGAGTAATGACTTGATAGATTAAGTAGATTCAATGGTACATTGAGTGCAAGCCCTTAATTATCTTTCAGACTCGTAATGTCTTTTAAATCGGTACTCATTACCACATCTACGGACCAAACAGACATTCCCTTAGAACATCCACATTGAAGAAAAGCTTTTTTGTTTGCCACATCAACATTTTATAAAAAAGCTTTTAATAAAAGCTTTGACTCCAATGATAAAAAGCTTTTCAAAGTTTTTCTTTTTAAAAATCATACATACACACTTTCAAAAAAGTTTTTCATGAATGACTTGAGATTTCTCAAGCTTTTGCTCCAATGATAAAAAGCTTTTCAAAAGCTTTTTTGCATAAAAAGCTTAAGGAAAAGCTTTCATTAAAGATGCTCTTAGTTGATAATTTTTTTTAACCAAAATAATATAATTGACAGAGTTATAAAAAGGAAAGTATATAACTAATCATCACCAAAATAATATGCAACAAATTCCTTGTAATAAGTGGTAATAATCATTTCACACATTTTGCCTACTGAAATAAAGGAACTAACAAACCTCACAACTGTTAATAACCGTTTAGTAATGATTGACAACTGGATTTGTGTGCCTTAAAGAACAAAATGCATCCGACATAAGATCCAACTTTTAACATGTTTTGCATAAAAAATTGATCATATCAAATCTTTAGACAAGTTTTCCTAGTTCTGTTAACCTTTTTACGTACGATTTTTCGTTACTCGAATAAACATGTTGTGGGTTTAACTTCTTATACAATCAAATGTGGTGCTCAATTTTGAGAAATTATAAGTTTGATGAAAATGAACCGATACGTAGCTAAAGCTTGTTAATTTTGGTTTGGTACACTTGCATACGATGGTCAATTTTGTCCATTAACAACGAATAACGACTCAGCAATGCACGTGCCAAGTTGATGAGATTTGATTGGAATCTTACTAATTAAGTGAAGGAGGGTTATGTCTTTAATCACATGATTCCCAGCTAATTCCTACCTTTAAGCATGTATTAGCATTTAGCAATGTATTATAGCACGATATAACTCGATGAAATAATAAAATTGTGATGATTAAATTTCAAGATAGGAAATTTTTAGATACTTTAAACAATCAATTTTCAAAATTTATAACTATTAGTTTGTAGTTTGCTAATGTTAACCACTATCAACTTATATCTAATATTATATTTTTCATATACTATTATAAGTTTTCTAGCTAAGATACTTATGAAATAGTTCGTCCTCCGTCTTCATTGCTTCCCCAATACGTCGCTATAGGCACGACATCATCTTGAACCGTGTTTTTGATGGTTAAGTGTTTGGCGAGACAGAGGAAGAACGATGAGAGGGGGCCAAACATGTAGCAACGGTAATTAACAACAAAATGTTTGTACAAAACTAAAGTTAAAAATTAAAAATAAAAATATTTATACCGTTTTATAACGGTAACATGACCGTTTTTTATTATAAAAAAGTTGACACTTTTTTCAATCCCAAACATCCTATATATACAAACTCACCACTATAAAAAAGAATTACAAACAATTTTCACTATCTCTACTTATTTTATACACAAATTATATCAAATATGTACACTCAAAAATGTCTAAACATCACCACAACAATTCTCAATCACAATCGAATGATTTTTGTCAACAACTTACTCAACAATTCTATTCCAAATACGAATTATTCACCGGCGAATTCGTCTTCCACAACTCAATCGAGCAATCCTTCATCGAAGTCACATGAATTTTGCAAACTACACACCTCTAGCCGATCCATTTTTAATCTTACTCGCCATTTAGGAGCATGCTCAAGCTGCCGAGGATTATGAATGATCTTAGAGACTTTTTTTTTGTATGAGATCTTATAACCAGGAAGCATAGATAGAACACGACCCATGATCCTAGTACCAACATCAACGATGGTATCATTAACCTCCATAACAAAAACAACAATAATAATTTGGTCAACACCCACAAACACAAAACCCACAAATCAAAGTACCCATAAACACCACTAAAACAAAATCAATCCGAAAACATCCACACACCACCACCAAATGTCAAGGCCGCAAAAAGGACAAAGAAAGGAAAAGGTGAAAAATTTGCGGAACAAAGCAAACGGTCGAAAGGTAAAAAAGTGTTGTGGACGCAGAAGAAACCAAGATCTTAGCAGAACTGTGGGTCGATACTTCTCAAAATGGATCGATACTTCTCAAAATGGAGTGATCGGGAATCCACAAGGGGACGACTCTTTATGGATAGTTATACAATGAAAGTACAACAATTTTATTGATACCAAATGTAATATGGATCAACTAACCGACAAATGGTCAAAACTTCAAAAAAATGTCAAGCTTTTCTAAAGCATTTAGCAAAAGTATAAAGATGAGTGGCAAAGTGGATGGACGACGTAGACATTATGTAGCCGGCCCATGAAGGATCCAAATATCGAATAAAAAGGAAGTTCAATTACGAGTTGGCATGACATGTTTAAACATATGTCTCGAAGTTCTTTTTTCCATAAGGTGTTATGAACAACAAACGATCAATGGAAGATTTCGTAGACGATGATTACTGCTCGATTAATCTAGAAGACAAAGATGATTACACCCATAACCCGAACCCGAATTCTAACCTGAACAGTTTATTTGTCGACGTCGCTCCGTCATCCACCCTATCTGGCTCTAAGTCGCAAATCCAAAAGAGTTGGGGTTCGTCGGATGCTACTTCCTCACGTTGTTCGCCCAACGACGTGAGATCCCATTTTTCAGAACTGCAAAGGGTCAACAAAAAACAATGAAAACATTAGCCGAGGTGTCTAGAAAGAAATTAATGTTCAAGGCGTTCAAAGGTTCTCAACAACCCGATCAATTCGAGTTTGTCATCCGACGAACAAACATTTCTCTTCAACATTCAGAAAAAAGTGAAATACAATTATCTTAAATGTAATGAAGCTACAAACGATAACTAGACTATTAGTTTAATTTTAATTGTTTACTTGTCTTAATAATTTAGTTGTATCATTCATTATTATCATTATTATTATTGTTATAATATACTTTTTATTTTGATCAATATAATATTTTTATTTAATTAATTAATGTATTTAAGTTGAAACTTTATTTTAAAGTATAAATATTTTTGTATTAATTAAAGTAAATGGAAGATTAAATAATCGGTGAAGGTTAGAAAAGTTTCGTGTTTCTATCTTCATAGATAAATTCGGCCTTTCTAGAAAATATCGACGTAGTACTAAATTTATAGTTTAATATTTCTAATTTTTATTGTCACGATAGAAGTTGATCTTAGTAAGCTAATGGTAAGTTGGACTTGGAATACCATAATTCGTGTGTTTACCTATCGACATTTGACTAAACCACGTATACTTTGACTAAACTAGCTTGCACGTGTAACTTAAACAATGCCTTGCTGTTTTCTTGTACCCAGGTACGTGCACCACATGGCTCACAATCATATTGTCCCGTGCTAAAGTAGTAAATTAAAGTTGCTTGGAAGTTTAAGAAAAATCCCAATTTTCATTAACTTTAGAAAGAAAAAAAATGTTAGATATAAGCGGTTTCAAATTAATCTTCTGATTCGGATCATTCTGAAACATGAGATAAAACATCAATCTTTTTAGTCCAATCAAATAATTTGAATATGAACTAAAAACGAATTAATTGTTGCAATCGTATAAAAGAGTATTTACATAGCTATGTGAAGAACTTATCAATTATGTGATTATGTTGCGTGTGACTCTACATGATAAATGATTTATAAACGTATGAATGATTGTCATTCTAAAATTACATTGACACTTTTAACCGGTTACGTTTATTCTTGAATTATATAATTTGGTTATGTAGTTGCCCCAAGTTCATAATGAGACTGTATAACATAGAATAGATCTCGGTAGTTTCTGTTCATTATCATGGTACATTCCCAATTTTCAACATCTATTTAAAATCAAGTTATGTATGAAAAGCAGAAAACAAGAGAATTAATGTAGATACTAGATAGGAATGGAACATATATGGCCTAGATCACGTGTATAGCACATGGATTTGTACCAACATTACAAGCACGAAAATATGGGTTTGTGGGTTGTGGATGGAATTACAGTGAGAAGCATTATTGGAGTTAAGGAGACACGTGGGACAGCTACCACGCACCTGTGGGGACAACTATACACGTACATATGTCTCTTTCACGCTACACTCGCGCGTTAGTAACTTGCAACTTATAAAAATCTATATATGAAGTTGGATGGTTGAATCAACGATCGATGCCAATATATACTTCCTAGCTAACGTGATACTTGCATTATATCGACATATAGTTTTTATTTGTTAATTGTGATGCCTGACAAAAATAGGTATTATATTTAACTTATGAATTTGATGAATTAATTAAAGTTTAAATTAAAATACTTAATGTAAAATTGATAAATTTAAGTCTGAATATGAGTGAAATGCATAGTCTGGATCGGACCGATAAACTCATACTGAAATGAAACAAATATGGCCGGCAGACTCAAGTAAAGATATCCGGATTATGTAGAATTGTGATTAACAAGATAGAAGATTTGAAGATATCTTATCAACTGAAATTGATTTGAATTTACTTTGTATTTATTTTGTTTTCATAATCTATAAAGGTTACTCAATCTCTATTAGTTAGAGATACGGGATGATTATATATCATAATCATTTATTTTGTGCATAAATAGGGGATCTATGAATTCGTAGAGACTTAAATCCTTTGATCGAATAATAAATTTGAATTTTGTGTGAATCTTATATTGTTCGTAATTTCATTAAGTTTAATGAATCGTTAGTATTTTGATATTAAACATTGAATGCTCGATTAGAATAATTAATTTATACGTGTTTAATTAATCAAACTGTTATAAAATTCATAGGATCTTTTTTTAAAACCTACCGATAATCTTTAATGATAGTTATAGATTTACAATTACTTTTCTATTATGATAGTGAACCGATAATGTCTGCTTTTCAATTGGATGTATCACATGTTGTAACAAAATAATATTTTTTGTTGTTATTGATTAAAGGGTGATGTTGTAGATCATTAATTTACTCATTTAAATTATATATTATATATTTATATATTATATATAATATAAGTGATAAACTCTTAAATTTTTATTTATGTATATAATTTACAGCCATTAAAATATGAAGCTTTAGTGTTTAAATTTTTTTACTATGCTTTTACTTTATATAAATAAACTTCTTATCAGACAAGATAAAAGTAAGAAAAATGTGAACAACAATCATAATATTACTGCCATGCAATAATCATCTCTTATAATCAGATGACAAACACCAATTAATTATGATATTTTAGAAAATTTATCACCATTTTATCATTAAAACATAAGAAATAAGATGCTCATTAGATTATCAAGGTCAAAATTGTTCTTTTACTAGTACTTTTGGTCTTCACTCTTGTCCTTAACTTTTTCTTTTTTCATTTAGTTTCTCTCTCTAAGTTGTAAAATTTCATAGTCTAATCATACAACATATTTAGTAGAATATTTAGTAATAAATTTTAATATAAAAACTAAAAATTAATAGAATAAAAATATCTTTTGGCAATTTAAAGTCAGGAATACACCCCCTTCATATTGTGAGGTCCAAATCAAACATTGTCGTGAACAAACGATACACATCTAAAAAATCATGATAGAAGGAAAATAGGTTTGATTGAAATAACATGAATAAGAATAAAAGGACAGTAAACGTGGAAAGTATTTAATACAAGACAGCCATTGCTGAATAGATTTTGACCAAGAACAAATATTAACTGAAAGTGACAGGGGGGCAAAAGCCCTGATGATTGAAATTATTGGCCACTCTTCACATACTATAATATCATCACCATGTCATCATTAAATTAAGCAACTTAAATACGTACCAGTATACCACACATGCATTCATCAACCCATGTCCCCTTTTTCTATATAACCCACTCATCATACACACCATTTTCTCCAAAACACCTCTTGATTCTTTCAACTGTTTCAACTACCATTTCTTCATCTCGTTATAATTATTGTCATACTATTACTTTTGTTTTAACTACTTCATCCAGTATAACTGGAATTGGACTTTATTTGGAGGGAAAATAAAAACAATAGTAAGTAACGATGATGTTTGAGAAGGATGATTTGGGACTAAGTCTTGGCTTGAACTATGAGAAAAACCGGTTACGTAATTCGTCGTTAGTGTCTTCATTAGCGCGCTTCAATTTGCTGGCCGGAAACGTTAATTGGATGGATGCATTCAATTCATCTTCGTCAGGTACATTTTTATTAATCCAGCTAGTACTTTTTTACTACATGTATATAAACCAGTAGATCTAGAGTTGTCGGTATCTATATCATAGTTCGATTCACATATATTTATGCTTATTAACAAGATCAATTATTGCATGCAGATCGGGAGAAATCATTTCTAAAAGGAATCGATGTGAATCGGATTCCAGTAACCGCCACTGAGGCCGAGGAAGAGGGCGGGGTCTCATCACCAAACAGTACAATATCAAGCATCAGTGGCAAAAGGAGCGATAGGGATCTCGATCTTGCAATTGAAGATCTTGACGGCGAAAGAGGTTCGTCTCGAGGCATTAGTGATGAAGAAGATGGTGAGAATTCTCGGAAGAAGCTTCGGCTTTCGAAAGATCAATCAGCTGTTTTAGAAGAGAGTTTTAAAGACCACAGCACTCTTAATCCTGTAAGTATGCTTGGAGTGATTGTACGGTACAAGTATTTGAATACAATGGTTGTTAATTAGTTTGTTAATGTAATTAACTATCATTAATGATGAAATTATTTGTGTTTGTTTTAATAGAAGCAAAAACAGGCGTTGGCTAAAAAACTTGGGCTGAGACCTCGTCAGGTGGAAGTTTGGTTTCAAAATAGGAGGGCAAGGTGAGTAAATTATCTTTTTATCCTCACAAGGTTATTTTCGGTATTTCAGTTTTTTTTAAACACTTTTTTATTCCTGTAAATTTATTTACAAATATTTGAGTTCATTTACTATCGTAGTGGTATTTTTGTTGCATAAGTTTACGGTTTTTCTGTATTAGTTTGTATTTATTTATCAAGAAATAAATTTAACTACACAGAGAAAATTAATTTAACCATGCAGATTACTTTCAATACTGTAAAACCTACATTTAGTTAATGTGCATTATATACAAATACTAGTGACATTATTTTAAATGTTTTAGTTTATTTATATTGAATACGTAACATGCCTCTAATTAAGAGCACCGGGATAAATCAATTAATTTACCATACTATTTCATTTTGGTAAATCAAATATCTAATACTATTAATTAAATATCTTTGATCTTGAATTTTATGAAAAAAAAATTAAAATTACTCATTTATCCTTCTTAATAATCTAATAAACAACAATTATTTCATTTAGAGACTTTTTTTAGTCCAAATATAATTTTTTTGTACATTTATTATTGTTATAACAAGATTGTTTTAACAAATTAAAGTATTTATTTATAAAAACAGAAGAATGATATGTTACATATTAAAATTTAAAGATGATATATTATTTAAAGAATATATTATTGTACGTGATGAAGATAAATAATGGATTATTATGGCTGCATTACATATGTAATGTGCTCGTCTCTAATAATTATGGTCCACAGGACCACATTATATGGTGATCGGATGTTACAACGTCATCTTATAAAATGTGAATTGAAATTTGAAAATCATACATCTTTCAAATTTAAAATTGTTAAATTAATTTAAAAAAGGGTGGGTTATTCCTCAAATAGATATAACCCACAAAACAACATGTATTCTAGTTCAAGTAACAACATTGCACAAGTATTTGTCTGTGTGAAATTCCATTTTGCCCTTGAGAAGTGCTAAGTCATTATTATTACCAAATATTTTTGTAGGACAAAGCTAAAGCAAACAGAAGTTGATTGTGAGTTCATGAAGAGATGTTGTGAGAATTTAACAGAAGAAAACAGAAGGTTACAAAGGGAATTACAAGAATTAAGGGCATTGAAACTTTCCCCACAATTCTACATGCAAAGGACACCTCCCACCACTCTTACCATGTGCCATTCATGTGAGCACGTGACAGCCCGGCCACGACAATCATCATCTACCATGAAACCCCATTCAAATTTACCATTTAACCCTTGGGCCTACCATGGACAATGATTAGAGGGCATTTTGGTCAAAATTTAGGAATGAGTCTAAGATCTGGTGGTTGGAATGTGATTTGGTGGGTCTTAGAATTTAGAAATGTATAATTGGTTTTTAGTTTTAAATAGTCTCTTGATTTTTTAAGAGGAGATGATAGTTTGGTGTTTGTTTAAATGGGAGGGAAGCAGTGGACATGAGGGATGTGTTTTTATTCAGAAATGATGGATTAAAAATTAGTAAATGAATGGGTTTCCTGTTATTTGATTGCTTTGTTTTTGGATGAAGAATCTTTGTGGGGTTGGAATTTTGGATTTGAGAATTTGTAAAGATTTTCTATTTGTCCAAAGTTTTGGAAACATATGTTGTAAACTATGCGATTCTTATCCTTAAACTATAAACATATATAGATGTAGGAGTAAGATGTAAAAATCTACTAATATGATACCATCATAATTCTTACTCAATTAAGGGTATCATATTTTGTTTTTAACAAGCTAAGTAAAAGCTTCAAAGATGTTTTTTGTACACCGATTCATGTAGCAGTACCGCTTATGGCAAATAAGCAAGAAATATAAGGTCATAGCAAGCAAGCAAGAAACATTAGGGTAAAGGGGCGGGGGAAAAAAAATTCAATTCATAAACACAATAGAAACAACTCAGTACATTTATCACCTTTTTTCTCTTTTTAGTGATCCCTCTAAACCTGGTTTCTTCATTAAGCTGGTTGTGACAAAAGAGATATTGCAAACATAGCTAATTTCAGAGCAGTCCAAATCGAGTTGCCTTCTCAGGTGATGCAACTTGAGTGTGGAAGAACGGGCCTTGATGTTTATGGAGGCCTCAAGATTGCGTGACAAAAAGGCCTTCACGAAAATGGCCATAACGTTTTAGGTTCATGACCCGGCAAATCGAAGCTTGGGCTGAGTAAACCAATAACTTCCGGACCCAAAAACACATTATTTTGGGAGTTATGGACTATTTTATGTTTTTTCTCCATTTTGTGGACTTTGTTTTTGGGTTAGAGTCCGGTACGTTTATCTTTTTTGGCTCATTCGAAATTTTGGGTATTATTAGGTCATTTATAAGACCATGGAACACTCAATTATCAATTTATAGAAGTTTCAATTTTTCTCTCAATTTGTGCTTTGCATTTGAGTTGAATTATCCTAATTATTGGTATTCTTTGAATCAACAATAATTAGAAGAATTGTTCTTGGTATTCATGTTAATCAACATGTTCGATTTGTGTTATCTCGTTTTTTTAGTCTACATCACCATGTATCACTGGTGTTACCTGTAGGTCGTGATGTGCCTTGAGATGGTGGTCTCCACCCCTACCCTCCGGTGGGAACAAAAAGATCATGAGTATTAAGATCTTGCAAAGAGGTTTTCCGCCTTTAGTAGTACTTAATATATCATTAGCTAGAGATTTAGTTTCTTACCATCATAATACAACAAAAATATTGGAAGGTAAGTTTGTAATATGTACAAAACAATAATTTTGTGACTTGGTTATAGATATTACCAAATTTTGTGACTTGGTCATAGATATTAACAAATTATGTACCATATGATATGATCATTACTCTTAGGAATTGAGCCGCGAGCACCAACCCTACTTGTTATATGTTGACTTCCTCAAATCGTGCATGTCTCTTCTTCTAAAAATGAAAAATTGAAGATACTGATCGAATTCCTAAGACTTACACGTCTGTAAAACAATTAAACTAATTAATTAGCCTTTTCTTAATATTTAAAACTGGTCTGAATCTAAGGGGAATATGGATAGTAGGTTAACAATTCGTGTTAGTCAGCATTTAAATAAAGGTACTTGGCATGACTTCCTATATACTGGCGATTGTTAATATTATTTTCATGACTAAAGTACGAAGTTGATATGTTATTCATGGTCTTATGGATGCTATATTTATGACAGCCATAAACGTTACCATGATACCATCAAGTTTATCTGTTCTTTTATGTTTAAATACGTTTTTTTCTTTTTCTCTTTTTCATATTAATTCAAGTTGTTTACTAAAAAAACTTAATCCAAAAAAGAATTTTCCAATTCAAATACTGATAAGAGTAAAAAAATATCATGAGAGAAGGTTATAAGTCATGTTACAATTATGTTACATGTTGTAATATTTTATTTAATAAATATCATATGATAACAAATTTCCGTTGTAGTCTAGTTGGTTAGGATACTCGGCTCTCACCCGAGAGACCCGGGTTCAAGTCCCGGCAACGGAATTTTTGTCCTCTTTAATGTGACAATACTCGTGGAGACTTTTGTCATTCTTCAAAGAAAAAAGTTATTACTACCCATCATGTTGTAGGCATTTTTGCGTGTGGAAGTGTTGTAGCATTCATGTTTGAAGTAAGCTCCCTTGACTCATCCACCCATCCAGTATCAGAAATCTGAGCTCGAATTCTGACACACAAAAATACGACTTATTTATGTACATCAATCAAATGAAACTGTACTCAGTAACAAATGACTGGAGTCCCTCACGGACTATACTTGGGTGATTTATATGGTCACAAAGCGTCTCTTGAATGATTTGTTCCAACTGGCTTCATTTATGAGTTCAATTTTCTGATTTGGCCTTAGGTTAGTTTTGAACCACTTTATCCACTATGCAACCATAACTATATCATGTATTGATATTCTTTGTATGAATGACATACCGTCATTACTGAGTAATTAGATTATAACAGATTAGTATAGATGTAGGCAAATTGCAGAACCAGTTCTCAGTTAATTTGGATTCGTAAAGGTTACATAATTTCACAACA
The DNA here is from genome assembly GCA_963921325.1 of Logfia minima. NCBI lineage: Eukaryota > Viridiplantae > Streptophyta > Magnoliopsida > Asterales > Asteraceae > Logfia > Logfia minima. The sequence goes on along the minus strand of OY992764.1, from coordinate 6,259,787 downwards.
AACATTCTTTAGCAGCAAAACAATAGTACAAGTAGTCTGATGATATACTTATGAAAAGAAGAATAAAAAAGCTGCTTTTATTTAGTGCTTTTGTGCAATTTGAGTGGGCTTTGCACGATTAAATCCGAGCAGAAGAATTACAGTAATTGTCATGAAGTAAAACTTGTGTTCATAACATCGATTAGACAGTGTAATGTGGGTTGACATCGATATCTAAGCCTCTTAGCTTCGCAAAAGACTCTACCTTGCCCTTTAGAGTATGGAGTTCTCTTAATCTGTAGGAAAACAATCGAAAGTGTCAGACCATGTATGTTTCTTTGGTACGAACTACAGGGGGTACGAACTACCCATTTACACCTTGGTCCTTTCGTAATAATGTTTGAAAACTAAATTTTTGTAAGTATTTTGAAAGTTGGGACAATGTGTCATGGGTCAACCCCAACCTGACCCCATACAGAAGTACTCATTTTGATTCGTTACCAAACCCGTCTATCTGACCCATTTTGCCACTTCTAGTATAAGCACTGTCAATGAAAAGGATAATAATAACCTTGCAATCTCTGCACGACGTTTTGCTTCTTCTGCCATCATGTTTATGTCTCTAAATGTGTGGTTTTCAGTAAAAATCTTTGCTTCAGATGTATCAAGACCATGAAGTGTTCGTTGTTCGGTTGCCCATGCTGCCTCACGGGCTTCTCTTCCGAAGTCCTTTTGAGTGGTGAAGGCCGTCTGGAAATGCACAAGTAGATGAGTACATCACGCTTCTTAAAATTTACCAAATCTTGATCAGTTCAGCAAAATTCAAGTTTTATTTTTTTTCCCTTTTTTTGACACAGAATAGATAAATACAAAAGAATTTAATAACATTTTTCTCACCTTACGATCAAAAACATTGTCCCATGCTCTGCCACTTAGTGCATATCTAACCGCGAATTTTATAGGGTCAAGTAACATGTAGCTTAAAATGTTATACAACCATATAACCCCGGCCCAACGCCAACCAATTGCACCAATCTTAGCAAACTTCCATGTCAACGATGCAGACATTCCAGTGGCAATCTGAAAAGATACAATTATATCATAAAGTTATAAATAGTTAACAATTGAACAATATCTCAATCGAAGGGAACAATTTCGAATTCATTAAAACATAGGCTTCTTACCAGTTGAGCTATAATAAATGCAGAAACCAACAGAAGACCTGGTCTTTCCATGAAAGACCAACCCCTCGATCGTGTGACAAATATTAACGCCTGGCTGATTGTGCTGACCTGAAGGTATACAGCTGATGCTAGTTTGTAATTCAAAACTTCTGTTGAGAAAAAGCCTTCATGCTTATTGAAATCATCCACATTAAAAGCATGCTGAGGAGAAAATAGAGTAAAAGGATGTTAAAAGTTGAGTTTAATTTTAAACCAGAGGATGCAAAATGGACTGGGAAGGTGGGTTGGATTGACCCGAAACACTATTTGTCCAAAAAGAGAAGTTTTTACCGCAAAAAAGCTGGTTCGACTAGCCAAATGGAAGAATATGACGGTCATCACAGCAAGGTATGTGCCTATAACGACCCCGGTTGCAAAAATTTCACTAAGCTTCCAGCTATCTGGGCTGGGAGATGGCTTGACTCTATCTTTAGATATAGTCATGATAGTACCTGGACAAAACTTGGGTTAATTAAGATTTTGGAAGGATAAGAACATATATATTGGAATATTTGTACTCCACCACTCATACCGTCATTTAGAATAGCGATGACAAGAACTAGAAGAGGAGGGAAATTGAATTTGTAAAAGGCGGTCAGCAACATAAATCCCAACTGCAAACATACAATGTTACAGATTAAAGAAATGATGATAGTATCATCACATGAACAATAACTTGATTTCAGAAGTATCGACTAAAACTTACCACAATACGTATAGTGATTGAAACGGCATATATCTGGAGGAAAGAAGATAAACTTGTTGTCATTTGAATCCAAGAAAGTGCAAGTGAAAAGTTAAACTTTTGTGTAGAGATGGCAAATTCAACTCATTTCCTTATGAGTGGGTTGGTTTGCAGTTCTATTTCATTTCCAACCAGTCAAACAGGTAATATAATTAAAAATAAAAATATAAAAAAGGTCAAAATAGTCGAAAAGTCGCTAAAGCGTCTTTATCATGCCAAACCCTCTTAAATCATCTTATTCTATGAACTATATTATTGTTGAAATAATACAACTCCAATTACATACCCAGGTCTATAGAACAACGAGACCTCTTTTTACATGCTACCCACCCACCAGACCCGCCCATTTTGCCATCTCTAGCTAATCAAAAAGAATAGTTGAGGAAGGATCATTTACAGTGTAGTTTTTCATTCTCTGGAAGATGGCTCGGCTAGTTAAAACGGCACTAATGATGACACTGAGACCAGGCTCAGTCAGAACAATGTCAGAAGCACTTCGAGCTGCATCTGTGGCATCGTCCACTGCAATTCCAATGTCTGCTATCTTTAAGGCAGGTGCATCGTTTACACCGTCACCAGTCATTCCACAAATGTGCTTTTTACTTTGCAGAATCTTGACAATCTCGTACTTGTGCTCTGTGGAGGAATCAAGGAATTGGAAATCGCTTGAATATTGATATATTTGATAATCATAACAGACATTTTTTTAGCTAAATAATAGAGGTGGTAATTTCAGACAATTTACTTATGAATGAGGGGCAATGTGGGTTGTGTTTTACCTCAAACAGGTCAATATTTTTCTCTAGCCAAAAGAAAAAGGGTCGAATGGGTCGAACGGGTCAAAATGCGTTAAAAGTCGCCCAACGTGTAACTTAATGCATACAACCTCCTAATCATTTTATTCAATACCTAAATTATCATTGAAGTTATAATGTTGATCTTCTGTAATCACAATAAAGACATCCTAAACCGACCCTGCCCTTTTGGGCCCATCATAAACATTGACCTGTCAATGTGAACCATATTGACCCATTGCCCAACCCGCCTGAGCTGCCCATCTTGCGACCCTACTAAACATGGTTACCTGGAAAAACACCAGCAAAGCCGTCGGCTTTCTCAATGAGTTCATCAACTGGAAGAGCTGCAACTAGCTGATCCTTGTGATTGCCAAGCAAGGATGATGATGGGTACATATTCACACCCATTCCTAGGCGTCTTCCTGTCTCCTTAGCAATGGCCAGTTGGTCACCTGAAAATTTTGCATGTCACAGTTATACTCAAGATAGTAGCAGATGTGGGAACTTTGACCCATTTACTTATGAGTAGGTCTACTTAGGTGGTCAGGTTATGTTTTAACCCGTCCATTTTTTCACCTCTAGATTGTAAGATAAATAAGATAGACATTTACTGGATTTAAAACATACCTGTGATCATCTTAACACTCACTCCAAGGTCCAAAGCCCTTCTAATTGTCTCAGCACTGTCATGACGAGGTGGATCAAAAAGAGGAAGAAGACCTACAAATTCCCAAGGAGCACCAGGACTGTCTTTGTTATTAGCAGGTACTTCCTGTATGTAAAACAAAAGCATTGAACCAAGAAGCCAACATTGAATAATGGAGAACACATAAGGAAAATAAACTTATACTCTAAAAAGAGGTTATCTTTTACCTGGCGAGCTACTCCAAGAGAGCGAAGTCCACGTTCGGCAAATTTGTCAATAATTGAGTGTACCCTTTTTTCAATCTCGGATTTGTTCTTTGCCAGATTCAAAATCTAATAGTTCATATGAAATGAAAATGGAATTAAAATTTGTAGTGTGAACTATTTGGATATGATGTGAATATGTGATATACAATCATTAGTTATTGTGTTTAACATGCAGATAAAGGTGTAAGTTGGGCTGGTGAGACGTGTTGAGTCACGCATCAAAACAGTTATCGATTGAAATGGGCCTTTTTTAATATATGAGTAGATTTGGGCCAGCTTAGGTTGGTTGACCCGTAGACTTTCATTTGTCCATTTTTAATTTGTTTTATAAACAATTTATGTGTTAAATATGTTTATAAAGAAATACTATCACAATTACTATTTTAAATTAAGTGATATAGATTATATTACAAACATAGATTGACTTTGGGCAACTTTCACCCAATGCAAGGTTACCTGCTCTGGTGCACCTTTGCTCACTCTATGCATCTTCCCCGCTCCATCAATATATGTCAAAGCTGTTCTCTTATCAGTCGGATTAAAAGGAAGGAAGTGCACTTCTGTAATTCCATACCGTGCCTTACAAAATAAACATTATATCTTTGTCATCAAAATCAAATGAAAAATAGTAATAAAGGGAGTTAGTGAAATTGCTTTTCATGTTTGTTTTAAGTTTTTTCCTGATCAAAGAAGTAAAAATAATACCTCTTTAGGATCAGCCAACATCGAGACTATAGCAGTATCGATGGCATCTTGGTTTTCCAACCTTGAAGCTCTAGCAGCCATCAAAACAACTGTGTCTTTGTCAACGCCACTGGCAAAAACCTGCATGAATGTGTCTTGGTCATGTATCTACCATAGTACTCGGTACCTCACTTCCTCTACATTAATAATCTATATATTTTATTAAAGCCATTTAGGAAGTAGAACTACACTTTTGGAGTTTGGCGCTTTTAACTCATTTCCTTTTTAGCTTTATATTAGTAATTTACTCATTTGACCTGCTAGAGATGGCACATAATCAGCTCAACTCAACTCATTTATAAAATATATGATCATATAATACAACATTGAAGCCTCAAAGTCCTGCCTGAGAACCATGTCATTCATTGGGATCCAGAAATCTTAATCATGGAATGCATCTACATAACAATTTCTTTAATGGATGCACTAAAATAACAATGTTTTAGTTTCTAAACAACAGAACAATACAACTATTTTACCCTGGTTTAATGTATGCCCGCCCATTTATGTTAATCATCTGGTTATTCTTTAATGGTTTTGTTAATTTTAAAAGGGCCCCTGCAAAAGAATTACCTCAATCAGATTTTTGTCTACCGAAAGTTTGTTGAGAGTTAATGTGCCAGTTTTATCACTACACAACACATCCATTCCCGCCATTTCTTCAATGGCTGTCATTCTCTTGGTTATAGCACCCTGAATCGAAAATTATGATGCGTTACTACTACGGGGAATGAATATATTACATTAATAGTCACAGGTTCACAAACCTGTTGAGATAAACGGTGGGAACCAATCGCCATTGTGACTGAGAGAACAGTTGGCATTGCAATTGGGATACCGCCAATGAGTATCACAAGAAGGTTATCAATACCTTCACGATATTCCCTATGTTGAATAGCATATATTATGATCAGTTCAAAAAACATGCCTATGGCAATTGAGCAAATGCAGAAGTTCCCAATTGAAGTCAAAACCTGTTTCCATCATAAAGATTACAATGTCAGTAGTAGCAATAGAAAATTAACATTTTATCCCACTTATTTTCTTATTATATGAGCTGAATCATTAAAAGCTTACTTGCTGAAAGTGGCCAACGTGTGTAGTGTTTTCCACCAGATGAGCTGCCTTTCCAAAAAACGTATGAACTCCTGTTGCAATGACAACTGCCTCGAGTTCACCTTGTTTACATGTCGAACCTGAGTATACCCCATCACCTGGACTCTTGGTTACTGGGAGAGATTCACCTGTAAGAGCCGACTGAAAACATGTACCACTTATTAATGCTCCCTAAATCATTTAGTTAAGTATTTACCCTAGTATGAAAAAACATAGATTGATGATTAATTTATATGAAATATATATTATTATTTTGGATGCCATTATCAATGGCAAACACAACTTCGTGAGGAATAGTGAATAATTCGTTTAACTATGTCATTCTACTTAAACCAATGAAGAGTTATATGCAAGAAATAGCAACACTTCAGTTTTTTACTTATTATAACAACTTACTTTTATAAATTTTCTTCAACGGTGTTTGACGTTGTGATATTTTTTTCATCGACAGCAGTATACTTTTATTTTTCTTCATCAAAGCAATGCACCTTATATACTTTACTCATTATAATAAGGACAAATATTAAGTACATTGCAGTTTTAAGGAATTTTGTAAGTAGTTTCTACAATAAGGAAAATATGGAGAGCACATTGTTATTTCTCACATAATAGTTCAGAAACAAATAGCCTAAAATTCTTACTTGATCAATCTTTAGAGGATCTCCCTGAAGCAGACGTGCATCAGCAGGAATGATGTCTCCTAGCTTAATACTGATGATGTCTCCAGGTACCAGTATAGATGCGTCCTCTTCGTGCCATTTCCCATTGCGTAAAACCTAGTCAGACCAATTACATTCGATTAAGATGACTTTACCTACAATTAGCTTTACTTGTATGGAAATCAAAAAAAGTAGAGTTATTCTGATACAATAACCAATCCTATTCATTTGGTGCTTCCTTCTTTTTCCCAGAGGTTTACGGTATGTTTGGTTTGAGGGTATGGGTATGGAGAATGGGAATGATAGTGATAAATGGTGTTTGTTTTGAATGGATGGGTATCATACCCAGAAATATAGGCATTTTCAAACCCATCAAATGAGATGGGTTTCAGTTCATTCCCATTCCCATATTTTTTGATTACCAAAGCCATACCCATAGTAAAACCAAATTGCAACCAAATACCCCCTAAGTTCAATCCATATGTGATTTACCAAGAAATGGGTTTACTCGTGTTAAATTTGACCTCTAACAGGTCAAATGGGCAATTTCAAGAAGTTGATAAAAATTGGAAAATGTCAAAATGTCAAATGGGTTAAAGGGGTGAAAGTGACCTTAAGTTTATTTAAATGCCTACAACCTCTTTAACCACCTTTTTCATAGCTGAAGCATAATTTATTCATTCAATTGTTAGATAATGGTCACAAAAATGTTTCGGGTCAACCAAAACCATTTTGACCCATAGTAAAGTTTACCCTTTTGACCCGAACTTAATTCAACCACATAGCCAACCCGACTATGTCGCCATTTTCTCATTATATAAGGCGCACCTTAGCTTTCGGAGCCAAGCGGGCCATGAGAGCTGAAGCTGCATTTCCAGCGTTATTCTCCTCTACAAAACTTATGGTTGAATTGATAAGCAGAAGTATCATTATGCCAAAAAAATCATGATAGTCTACACGCTCGCCCTGAGAATTTGAAGTGTAAAAATCAGAAAAATATAGTACTTCATACAACATGTTCGTCAATCATATAACTTCTAAATTTTTTAAATAAGATACTTAAATTGACTAACCCCTCCTCGTGCCAGAACGATAGCCATGAGTGCTGCTGCTTCCATTACCCAGGACAGAGGATTCCACATAAAGCCTAAAAACTTGAGTATTTTACTTTCCTGTGAATTGCATGATAAAATCATAAAAGATCAAATTGTTGAAAAGCAAAAGATAAACATACATACATATTTAAGTTAACTTTACAACCGTACCTTTTTCTCTTCCAATTTATTGTAGCCAAACATATTTAAACGCTTTTCAACTTCGTCAGTATTGAGTCCTTCTTTTGTGCATTTTAACTTTTCAAAAACTTCTTCCACTGGTATATTTTCCTGCAAAAAGGAGTTTCAATGTCAGACAACATAGCATATATCAATAGATAAACTCAATCTAAGAGAAAGATGTCCAACCCTGTCACTTAATTATTTCCAAATATGTAAAGTATAGAGCTTTATGTAACAAAAACTAATTTATCATCAATAGAAACAAGTTATGTAATTAGTTTGTAAATAGTTAGTTGTTGCTTTGCTACTCTCTTCATACAAGTTTCCAAGATTAGTAGATAATGGAAGCTACTTTAAGAAACTTTTGAATATAGTGAACATAGATATAAAATAATAAATATTAAGCATGTGTATTTGCTTAATATGTCAACTAGATTTCACAATATATGTGTTTGTTGATTTCTTGCTCAATGTATAAATAAGGAATTGTACCAAATCAACAGCTTCTTTGTTAATCGCCTCTAGTGCCACTGTCTTGTCCTCGTCCATCGATCCCATTTTATGCTTCAATCACGATCCTTGATTGCGTTATGAGTCTGCCTATCAGAAATTGAACATAAAAACCCACTTATTGGTTGCTACTCAAATTCTTTTGCAATCAAACACCTATATCATTTAATGTTTTGATAGAAACATAAAGATAAACTCATCGAAAGGGGCAAAACAGTCTTAACGATTCGACTCTTGAAAAAATTCAAAACTTTTTTCAGTGAGACAAAATATCGAACACATGGTGTGCACCTGTTCTCGAAGCATTAATATCAAGTCACAACACCAAACACAAAGCCTTCAACTATCCCACTTCGATTGATCCTCCGTGAACCCAGTAGTTGAAAATAAGCAAGAAACTGAGTGGAAGGATAACAAGCTGAGGATTTCGATGAATATATAGCAATTGGGATACGACAGATAAAGACATTGTATGGATCACAACAATTGGAGAACACAATGAGACAGGTGAGAGAGAATAGGAAGATTGGAATCCAAAGTAGAGATTTTGTTAAACTTAGGGTTATAAAAAATGAAATAAATGAATGTTGGAATTTGGGAAGAAAATGAAAAAGGGATTTTGAAAGATCCGCCGACAGCTACAACTAAACAACACAAATGTCATGTATAACTGAATTTTAAAAGTTTAACTTTTTTGGCGCCACTTTCCTGAACGCCTTTTGGAGGCAACGGCATTATGTATTTGTATCGGTCATTTGGATATTTAACTCATTTTAGTTGCTTTCAAAAATATTGATCGGGTAATGTTTGTTACTATATTGTAAGATGTTATATAAGTACTCAAACAACCATTTTAATAAATTAATTGATAAAATATTTAAAGTACTTATTAATTTTCTTTAAAAGTCACTGAAATAAATAAGTAAATACTATTGAACAATGAAACCCGTAAAATATTAAGTTTATTTATAATTATAACATTAACATGAAACTTTAGAAATCTAGTAGACCTAGCTCATCTATACAATCAGATTGGACCATTCTAATAACATAACCTAACATATATTCTAATATTTCCTCGTAGTCACTGTAATAGGAAAATAGATGCTCAAGTTGATGTATAAATACATAAAACATAGAAAAATAAATACAAAGTTAAAGTCAAATAAGCAGCGAAAGGTATGACGGCTAGATGGCGGAAACATAGAGCTCTGAATGTGACGAATCGATGACGACAATTGGTATTGAAGATGTCCAGTAGCAAGCAACTATTTTTATGTCCCATCGACTTAAAATGTTCAAAAAGATTGAAGAATAAAGATGTTTGGAGAAGTGACAAATCGACTTAAAAAAATAGAATTGAAGAATTTAAGAAATGAAGATGGAGGAGTTGATATGAATTAAGATAAAAGTTGATATGATTTGAAAAGTTGAAAGAAAGAAGAAGATACGGTAAAGATTAGAATAGAAATTGACTATTATTTTTAATTATATTGAAAGATCATATGACAACTTAGTTTACGCTAGAATAGAAATCAAAGTGAATGAAAGAAGAAAGAAAAAATAAAAAACGTGAGAGAAAAGAAACTATAGGGAGGGTTTGGATGGGCTTATATTCCTAGCTTATTTGCTTATTTCACAAAATAAGTTCATATTTAATATTTGGATGAGCTTATTTACTTATTTTAGAGGTGAAAAATAAGCTCCAAACTCTTAATTTATTTGTCTATCTTTACAAAAGATATAAGTTAAAACAAACACTCAAAAATAACTTACGAGCTTATTGTTTATAAACAATAAATAGTAAACAGCACAAATAAGCCAGCGAAACACCCTATAAGCCTACAATAAAGGCTTACAACTCTTTTTTCTTTTTCTTTTTTTAATTCATTATGTGAACAAGAACTAAATGCACACAAACGATAAAGTCAAAGTGTGGTTTGTGAAATTAAGAGGAGAGAAAAAGGAAAGCAAAGCAGTTGTGGTTGCAGCAGCATGAGGGAAAGCATAATGTGCTTTTTTGTTGTGTAGAAAACGGAAGCAGAATATTGGTGACAGTGTCAGAAGCAAATCTTTTAAAAAAATTTAATATAAAGCTAAAGATTAAAGAAGAGATACACAAAAAATCATTGACTAACAATGAACAAGATAGAAGAGATACACGTTGTAGATTCGCAGACGAGTACATGAAGGAGAGAAAACCATAAAAGTTGGATACTATATTGAATATCTGAAACTTGTAAGGCATTAAGTTTATCGATTCGTTATTTATAAAATTACGAGTATATAACCTTAGAAATCTAGTGAACCTAGTCCATCTATAAAATCGGGCTAAACCATACTAATAACTTAAGCTAACATATACTCTAATAAATACAATATAGACGTAACATGCCTCGAATACGAATACAATATTAATCTTTGTAAGAATTTAAACTTTTGTTTATGAGAAAAATGATACTGTGATGTAAAATAGTATTTGTGAGTTTTCAATCTAGTAATTTATCTTTTAGTTTTCTCAATTTACATGGTATACTATCCATAACTCTTTAATAAAAGTAAAAATTACTCACAAAATCTTTTAATACGTTATGTCATTCAACAATGTTCTTGCATCTTAATCTTAGTTCTCGTCTCTGAAGCTTTATTGACGAAACGATAAAATGTAGCTTTTATTGTATGTTTTAAGTTTGATCCACAAGTTTACAAATTAAAAGCCTTGACTAAGTGATTAAATCTGGGTCAAATTTAAGCGATAACGCAACCATTTAGGTCACTAACCAGTTTGTGTTATTATCACATAATAAAGATATATGTATGTACTACAACGTGGTTTTTGAGCCATAAATACAGTTAACTTAATACAAGACATCATTATCATTATACTTCATATACATTTCTTTTATTCATAATAATAAGTTTATATAATATTCTGATAATCAAACGTATAACAATTCTTATTAGCCAAATTAATCGTTATCCAATATATTCAACGATATGTAATGGAAACAAAATCACATTTGTCTTGCCCTAATCGACATCGATGACTTTCTTATGTCTTGTTAAGTAAGGACAATTTGTGTACGAACGACTTATACAACCAAGTACATTCCAGAAGAAGAAAACAAAAGGACAATTCATGAGAAAAAGATTGTATCACGTGCCTATTTCGTTGTACTACCTTATAGTTTTGTTTTTCATAGGTTATGTTGAGTTGATTTGGTTATTTCTATGCATAAATAACATTGTATGAGTTGTACAAAAAGTCAAAAACTACAAAAGCCAACTTCTCTATGCCGCATCACGTGTGCTATAGTTTGACTTTTGTTAAGCCAGTTTTGTCCTGTGTGAATTTGTAAGTTAAACTTTTATATATTTATATTTTTATTAAATAAAATAAAAAAAGTTGATATATTAATTTATTTTGTTTTTCATGATTAAAAAAATAAAATGAGATGTTAAATATGTATTTCGTAGTTATATTTTGCATTCGTTTATGTGATTAAACTCTCTATATTACTAACAAATGGATAATACGATACAACCTGATAAAAGACGTGTCACATTGTTATTAGCTTACTATTATTAATTATTTTTTTATATTATCTATACTTGTACTTGTATAATACTATATCGTGGAGCAATATGATAAAGTTGACCTAAGACGAAAATAAGAATAATAGCATACCATTAGTAGCTAGTTGTCAAAATAAATATCCTCAAGGTACGGCATATACTACATGTTTATAAATAAAATAGTGAATTATAATTATATAATACATAGTTATTATAAATGACTAATTAATCACGAATCATGTTTCATGTATCTAATTTTTTTGAACCGGGCTAAAATATTTTTGTTTTTTGTTTTAGAGAATTACTATGGAAAGAGTTTACGCAGTGTCGGTGTCGAGATAGGAATAAAAGAATCATTGTTTTTATTATTATTATTGACGTTGATAAAAGAATAACATAAAATCACAAAGAAAACGTAGAGTGATAATTACTTATGTAATATGGACGAAGTGATATATCATATATATCTGATTTTAAGAAAAATGAGATTTTGTTACTCGTATAACATATGCACGTGTGACATGTACATCAAACGTATAACAAAAGAATTGGACTAAGCCCAACACTTGATCCATATATAACAGTTTCGATCCACCCATCAACAACTTTTAACGGCCCAAATTGTAGCTCACCTTTGCTATCAAGACATTACATTAGAGTAGAGGTGCAAAAAAATCGGTTTTTTTCGGTTTTCGGTTTTTTAAAAATCGGTTTTAAAAAAACCGGTTTTTTATCGGTTTCGGTTTTTTCGGTTTTCGGTTTTTCGGAATCGGTTTTTTTCGGTTTTAAATATTCGGAATCGGTTTTTTTCGGTTTTGAACCGGTTTTAATCGGTTATTTTTTTTCGGTTTTTTTTTCCGGATTCAAAATTGTATAACAAAATTTAAATAATACAAATGAAAATAAAAAATACAAACATAACTTTTATTTATATAATGCAATTACAACTAAAAATATAAAATACAAACATAACTTTTATTTATATAATGCAATTACAAATACGAATACATTTCGAGCTTCGGCATGGCCATCACCCGGAAATGTAATCGTGTAGTAAAGTATATCGAGCTTCGGCATAGCCATCACCCGCATACACTTAACCATGAATGTCGTCCCAAACTTCATCTTCATCCACGGATTCAACTTCAAGTTCTTCAAATTCACCTTCATCTAATTCGGTCGTTGGAGGTGATATTCCTAATGCGACTTCTTCATCTTGGATAATCTCTTCAACGTTACCTAATAGTGGGCCTTCCAACGTTGTTACATTTTGTATCCTATCTACCCCGTCCAAGTAATCTTTCAAACATATGCATACTTCCACGGATTCAGCGGTTAGTCTTGACCTTCTTTCCGATATGATTCTACCGCTAGTAGAAAATGCTGATTCGGAAGCTACCGTCGAGGCTTGGACGGCTAATAAATCCCGAGCCATAGCAGATAAAATTGGAAATTGTACTTCTCTTTCTTTCCACCAACTCAAAATGTCAAAATTACAAAAATCCTCAGGCCGGATACTGGTTAAAAAGTTTGTAGACTTATAGTTTCCCAACTCGCTTGTTGGAGCCGATGTTCGTTGACGCTTTGTAGCGTCTTCAACTAAAGTATTATAAAGGTTTATGCTTATGTCACTCGATGATGCTCTAGATGTCCCCGCCCGCATGGATTCAACGATTGGGTTATGTTGGTAACCAACTTTTGTTGCATAAATCTCAAATAATTGTGCAAAACCATCTTCAAAACGTTTAATTTCATTTGTAATATAGTTTGGGTTGTCGGTTAAGTTTAAGTCTAAATTTTCCATAATTGTTTTAAGTATAGCTTGTACGCCGCCAACATTTATAGTTGGATTTAGTGCGGCGGCACAAGTAAAAACCAAAGGCATGCTACCAAAATATTTTATAAATTTCTTTTTTATAACTCTAACCATTTTTCTAAACATTGGAAATAACGAGGTTTCAAATTCTTTTAATTTTTCGGTCATTATAAAAATTTGGTTTATCACTAAGGAGCTAGTTGGGTAATATACACCCGATAATATAGTAGTAGCATCTTTAAAAACTACTAAAAACGAAGTTAGATCATTTAGTCGATCCCATTCATAATCCGTAATAGCTACGGACTTATTTCTTGCAACTAATATGTTATTAAAAACATTTAAAGTATCACGTTGTCGTAAAATATTTTCAAACATAGTGTGAGTAGAATTCCACCTAGTATTATTATCGTAGCATGGTCCTAGGGGAGTTTCACCACATTGTACACGAAAACGTCTATAATTAGCTTGACGTTCGTTACTAGAACTATATATAGTTATTAATAAACTCTTAAATTTTTGACGTAAATCATCACATATGTTTAATGCCGCTTGCACGGACAAATTTATAATATGAGCAACACAACGAGAATGAAAAAAAGCGCCATTTAAAATTGGTTTTAGACGTAATTTTAGTAAATCCATAGCTTTAGTATTATTTGACGCATTATCTAGTGAAATTGTAAAAACTTTATCGTCTAAATTATATTCAATTAAAGTGTCATTTAAAATTTTTCGCAAGTTACATCCCGTATGCGGATAACCAAACAATTTAAAAGCAATTGTACGTTTCATCAACAACCAAGACTCGGGATGAAACCAATGGGCCGTAACGGCTAAATAAGAATTTGCCGTACCATGTGGTGCGGTCCAAACATCACAAGTAATAGAAACACTATGTTTATAGTTTAGAAAACCATCAATTATATCATTTTTATCATTTTTCCATAATTTAAACGCATCGCTTCTAAGGGTAGTACGACTTACTTGTTGGTATCGCGGTTGTAGTCTCTTTTTGATGATACTCGTAAGCCGTTGGTTGTCGAAGTGGTTGAATGGAAGCGCCTCTTGGATGACAAACTTTGTAAAATCTTCTCGAAGCGCATCATTATCGTATATAAATACCCCACCATCCGAACCAAGTGTCGATTGTGACACATCTTGACTAGCCGCCCTACAAGAACTGTTTTTGTGACTTCTTAATGTTGAGTTTGATGTGGGGTTATAAAACTTCCCACATCTCCTACAACGGGCCTTTTCCACCCCATCATTCATAACGCACAACTCGTAATTCGACCAAATTTCCGGATTCCGACTCGTTGATTTAATTTGCACAACATCAACATTTGTGTACACTTTGTTTCGTACATTGCTACCAACGGAAGCGGAACCGGAACCGGAAGCTTGTGATTGTATGTTTTCCATTTTTCGCAAACAAAAAGTATATAAATATTGAGATTTAGAATGTTTTTGAGAGAAGAAGAGAAGGATTGTTGGTGTGTTTTGAACCTAAACCAACTAGGACTATTTATAGACATTTGGAGGTGCCAAAAAGACAAAAAAAATTCAAAAAATACGCTCCCCCCGCTCCCCCACGGCTAGTAGCCGTTTTTTGGATTTTTTGAAAAAAACGGGTTAAAACCGGTTTTTTCAAATAACCGGTTAAAACCGGTTTTAAAACCGGAAAAAAACCGGTTCGCCCCAAAACCCAAAACCGGTCAAAACCGGTTCGGTTATTTAAAAACCGGTTCGGTTTTAAAAAAACCGATTTTCTTCAAAACCGGTTTCGGTTATTCGATAGGTTTTAAAAAAACCGGTTTTTAATTTGCATGTCTACATTAGAGTATTATTATCGTGGCTGGTTAATAAATCAGGGAGGGCCTCTTCAATATCACAAAGTAAGTTTAAGGCCCAAAATATTGTTATAATTTAATTATTATCTACTTGAGTTTTGTTTGAAGAAGAACTCGCTTATGTATTTAGATTTGATATCTAACAATAATCAACAAATGAGTATTCCCATAAGACCATAATTAAACCAGTTTTAATGTAAAACAATATTTCTTTTAATACAAATTGTATCAAATAACTATAACTACAATGATGTATAACATCATTGAAACCAAAACTTGGAAGTCAAATGTTACAACCAAGAAAATCAATGATTTAAATTGTCAAATAAGTAAATCAAATAATCAAGATATGATCAACCACTAATTCTCATGTACATTTTTGTTTATTTTTTCTAATCACTCAAATCACCATTAACTGAGATAACGGTGACAACTGAGGGAGGTTAAACAGACCGCACCAATCCTCATCCCAAACTCCTGTCCAACTCGAGGGAGTTATCGGCACACTAACCATATCCGTTACCTTCTCCTTCTTTACCACCACAAACATATCCTTCTCATCATCTCTACTTCTTTTCCTACGCCCACCATCAACAATTGTTGTTGTCGTATCACTTTTAATTGAATCTACATCAATCTCGAGAGGGAAATTAAGAATGGCTTTACAACCACGCATTTGATATGCAGCTCTATCGTACGCTTTCGCAGCTTCAATACCAGTTTCATACGTCCCTAACCAAACTCTCGCCCCATTACGCTTTGGATCTCTAATCTCGGCCGCATACTTTCCCCATGGTCTACGTCTTACTCCTCTATAATGCACTTTCACTTCCTCGACGGTATTTGTTTTCTCCAAATTTGATTTTCCTGATTCCAGGACGGTGAAATTAGTTGAGATTTCGGATACTATTTCTTCTTCATAGTCGAGATTATAATCAGAAACCGATAAATTCGATTCAGAAATCGATGATTGAGAAGTTGAAACATCGTAATAATTAGGTGTTTCATATTCGTCTAGAAGATGTTGTCTTATGAAGTCAAGAGCTGAAACCTCATTAAATGTGGTCATCGTAAGTCAGTGTAAGCTGATTCAAATAAAGAAGACTGAAGATTTATATTTAGAGAGAAGAGATAATTGTAATTGGATATGAAAGATGAGAGTAGAAGAAAGAGTGTACAGGGTTTATATATGAATGAATGTGTTGTTTTTGAGAACAAACAAGGGACCTTCGTGGGTGGGTTCTTGGACCCCAGATAGAAACCGGGGCGTGGTGTGAACCGGAATATAATACTGTGTTTATCATTTATTGGTCAAATACATCAATATGGATTATTTTAATTCTATAAGATAATAAGATAATGATGATTGCCACAGGTAGTGGATAATTCTTTTTTATTGTAGCTCACACATGTTCATAAAGGTTATACGAATAGATAAAAGTAGAGACGGAATTAAAATAAAATATAAAAGTAGTACAATTTCTTTTAATAAAATTCAAATAAAATATAAATAATTATAAATGTACAATTTTACCAAATATATGATATTAAAAAGTGGAATTTTAAATAAAAGTAAGATCACCATAAAAAGATAACAAATTCAACAATAAAAAGGAAAAGAAGGTAACAAATTACACCATATAGTTGTCACTGACATTTACCTAAAAGGTATAAACGATTAATTCTATAACTTTAATCGGTAACATTGTTAAGTACTTCTCTCTTTATAGAACAAACCAAAACATTATTCAAATAATTATCCCTCATTCAATTCCCCAAAACCAAAGGCAATTTTGATAAGCGATAAACCACATGAAAAGAAAAAATGGATTTTTGTTTCCACCATCAAACGAATAAGGTTAACTATATTATTTAAGTTAGCAAAACTGTCACCAATATTCATAATTTGATAACAAACCTCAACTTGAGAGAGAAGAGATAATCTATCATCGACAATATAACATTTGGATATATTCTACTTAACTTTACTAACTTTGATGAGTCAAAGTTAGAGAATTGATCACATAGACATTGGGTTATTCTTTTTATAATAATATATCATAGTTTATTTAGTAATTTTATAAAAAACTAGTTACACTTTAAAATTTTCACTATTTGTATTTTAAAATTCACAAGTTACACTTCTACTAAAACATAAAAAATTTAAACATTGCATGAAAAAAACTAACCAGTGAATATGCTACTCCCGACGCCATAATGATTTCATCCCTTCCTAAAATTATCATTCATATTCGTTGATATTGAAAATACTAGTAAAGACGGCTGAAAAAGATGCATGTATCGATAATAAATTATTTATTGTAATAAAAATAATAACACCAACTATTAAGTAATACCATAAGTCTAAAAACGTACGAAAATTAATTTAGTGATCATAGTTTTATTATACATCCAATCTAGACTCTTAACATAAGACGACAAGTGCAAAGGCGGATATAAGGGAAGCAAAGACGGTAAGCATTTCATCATGTTTTGTTGAAGGTATAATATAACACCCCCTCTTTCTATATAAGAATATTATATTAATAAACACGGAAGCATGAATTTAAAATACATTAAACCGTTTACAATTCCCAAAAATACACGAATTTCAAACTTCTCAAACTACAAAAGGCGGGGTATTATAAAAATTCACAAAACAAGGTTTATTACAAAACCATATCAGAGGCTTCAGGCACAGTCAAACATTCACGATCAAATCATTACTCCCTGCACCCACATTCAATCAAAATAAATCCTGCAGGAAGTAAACATGAGGGATTAGCACGAAGCTAAGTGAATGGATTCATCACACAACATTCAACTTAGCATAACTAGTTGTTTACACCAAATAATCGTAAACACACATAATTCAATGAGGATCGGTGGCTCTGGGGATATCATAATACCCGGGGATTCCCCCAAGAACACTTACCCACAATCTGTATGGCCAATACAGAATAGACCGATAACTAATGGTTATTAAACCCATACACAGGTCTCAAACACAACAAATGAATCAAAACCTGTGTAATACACATAATAACCAGAAGTCCAACTACACGTTGACCTCAATCACATACAGCACATTGGTTCGCACACCACGTAGATCAATAATCAATAATCAAGACTAAACAGTCTAATAAACATCTACGTTTACTTGTTGTAACCAAATAGTTACAACTAAATCAAATGATGAGTTCTGAATCCACTCACCGATACCTCTGACGTCTCCACACTCAGGATTCTTATATCACTGAGTCTTACGCTGATCTGAAACAGAAAATCGTAAACAAGTCAGAAGTTCGTTCCAAAATTATCATTATAGTCCATTTATCAAATCAGGTAATCCCTGAAGTCTAGGCAAACAAAAGTTCAATCAGAAATAAATTCAGAAAAAGTCCGCAATGCCGCTTAAAACTGAAAAATGCCATTTTCGGGTCCTAGATGACCCCGGATGGCCAAAACTGGGGGGGCTATTACATAAATAGTCTTGTGTATTAGGTCGTTTCCAAGTGACCATGCGAATTTCATCAAAATCTAATGTTGCCTAAGATTTTCACAAAAGTTAGTAACAATCTCGGTTCGCAGGTCAACAATCTCGGTTCGCAGGGTTTCGGTTCGCAGGTTTCAACTCGCACCGCACATTTCAGTTCGCAGGTCTAAAATCTCGGTTCGCAACTCGGCTCGCAGGTCAACTCGGCTCGCAAGTCAACTCGCAAGCCAACTCAACTCGCAAGTCAACTCGCACCGCAAGTCAACTCGCAAGTCAACTCGGCTCGCAGAGTCAACTCGCAGGACGAACTGAAAACTGCGAGTTGAGCCGCTGTTACCAGTTTTTCGAACCAAAATTCACCAAAACTTCATAAAACTCAATTCTAAGGGTTCTAATACATCAAATAGCATCAAACAACACCTAATGATAACATATCAAGCTTCAATTCGATTTACACACTCCAATTCAAACTTACATATTTTCTCTTCTTTTTTTGAAAACTAAAGGATGGATAATCTGATACAATTAAGATATAGATGATGATGAATCTGATGTTATGAATTCGGAATCACAGGAACACAAACATGAATTCAATTCTGGTTTTGGGTTTCTTGAATTTGATTTGCAAGTTTTCAAATGAAAGGAAGTAAGAAGAAGAAATGAGATATATATGAATTCAAAGTCGGCTTGCAAAGTCGGCTTGTGAAAAAGTGGTATAATTTTATACCCGTCCTAAATCTTTTGTCTGGAACCTGAAAACCGTTTGCGAGAAATATTATTTTATTTTACCGTCATCTATAATAATTTAAAACGATTAATATTTCATTAGTCACAATAAGTCAAAGGACTTATTTATCTAAGTTTCACAACGAAACACATAATATTAAACAATTTCTATATCAATTAGATAATCGATTAAAATAATAGAAATTACCAGACCGCAAGAGAGGATGTTACATATAACGACTTTCTTTGAGAAGCCATTATCTCCCCTTTTCTTTTCTAAGTAGAATATGGAGTTTGGTTCTTGTACAAGGGGTTTAATAGAGTCTAGTGTAGCTGATATAGTGTTAAATTTGAGTTTGACTCAATTAAAAAATTTGAAACTCAAAACTTAACTTGACTAATAAATCGATACTTTTGAGTTCGGCTCGATTAATTGGTATTAAAATTTCAATAATAAGTTAATTCAAATTTAGTACTACTCGACGTGATAATTTCAAACTTAACTCGACTCGACTTGACTCACTACTTTAATGCTCGAGCTCAACTTGAAAGTTTACTCGAGTAGCTCGAGCTCGACGACTTATACCAAATCAATTTCAAGTATTTCTCGAATCAACCTCGAAAAGCTTGCGATTGTCTTGTCTCTTTTACAGCGGGAGTATGTATATAGTCGTTCTGTTCTCAATGTGGTGCACGTCTTCATTCATTGAGATTGATAATTATTAGGTATACTATATACAGGATAAAACTAGTATTCTTGCCGATTTTGCACATGTAAGAAGCTAACAGTTACTTTTTGTTGTAATTTGTATCGGGCGTAATCTTTCTAGGAAGGGATTTATCTCAAGTATATTGTTCGTATATGATATCGATGAATCGTCCCCAGTAAAGTCCGTTAGTGGGGGAGATCGCATGGAGATTCGTCGATCAATTATTTTTTCTGAAAACGGTAGCGAATTGTGAATTAAAAGTGACTCTTAAAACAATCTTTTTTTCGTGCATACAATCAATAATTTTTTAGGTATGATTTAATTAACGATTGATTAATAATTTAGCAAATAAAAAAGTTTTTTTTTTCTTCATAAAAGTAGTATTCAATTTTTTCTACCTTATTTTTCTATGTAAAACTTATCTAATTATTAATTGTGAAATTGATAATATAAAGCGGGTTCATTTCTTACGGAGAAAGGTGTTCTAGTCTTTTTTACCCATAGTACTAACAAAGAAGATTTTTTTTCGAAAAAAGAAATTACACTTTACGAGCTGAACCGATTTGTAACCACGTCTACCCTAACTTCAATGTAGCTCTGCCTTTGATTTAATAGATCGAATATTCTTTAACCAAAACGAATTATGTGTTATGTTGTTAAGGGAATTTATAACTTTTAAAAGGGAAATTCTTAAAAACAAACCAACTAACCAAGACAATGAATGGAACAGAGAAAAGTAATTCAATCCAAAAATTAATTGACTGTCGAAAATGTTTATATACACATTAGTCCACCAGATACAATCAAACAAAATTTCCTGTTTAGTTAATCTCAGTTAACTATTAACTGAGATAACGGTGACAACAGAGGTACGTTAAACAAATCCTCATCCCAAACCCCTGTCCAACTCGACGGAGTTAACAGCACACTAACCGTCTCCGTTACCTTCTCCTTCTTTACCGCCACAAACATCTCGTTCTCATGATCTGTACTTCTTTTTCTACTTCCATTACAAACATTTGTTGTTGTCGTTTCACGTTTAATTGAATTTACATCAATCTCGAGTGGGAAATTGAGAATGGCTTTACTACCACGCATTTCGTATGCAGCTCTATCGTATGCTTTTGCAGCTTCAATACCAGTTTTATACGTTCCCAACCAAACTCTCGCACCATTACGTTTTGGATCTCTAATCTCGGCCGCATACTTTCCCCATGGTCTACGTCTTACTCCTCTATAATGCACCTTCATTTCTTCAACACACGGTTTACTAGCTCTACTATCATCGGATTCTAGTACCGTGACATTAGTTGATATGGTTTCTTCTTCGGAGTCGAGATAATCAGAAACTGAAAGGTCGAATTCAAAACGCGATGTTTGAGAGGTCAAGACATGAGAATTATTAGGTGTTTCGTATTCGAAAAGAAGATGTTGTCTTATATAATCTAAAGCTGAAACTTCATCAAATGTTGCCATTATTGCTAATTTAAGTCGATTGAAAATAGAAAGAGAGATATAAATTGGTATGAGGATATTGGAGGATGAGAGTAGAATATCGAGTGAAGGGTTTATAAATAATAATATGAATGTGACTTTCGTGAGTTGGTTCGTGGAGCCCAAATGGAAGGTGTGGTATGGACATGATTAACATATGGGACCCTTGATTAATTGTTAGTTGGATTTTAATAATATAATAATATAATATTATTGCTTTATTTATTTGTCTAGTTCATACAAGTTGGAATAATAATTAAATGTTTTTATTATTTAGTAATATATGGTTGATGAAAGACGATAAATGGTGGGTCATAAAGGTTGATGTATTTGAGGATAAAAAGAAAGATTGTAGTTGCTGGAAAACGGTTTGAAATATGGTATGCAATCTTTAAACGACTAAAGATATACCAACTATATGTATTTAATTTATTCTAATACACACGAGTTGAGAAAATAAAAATAAAAATAATAAATAAATACATTTTTATTTGTCTATTGCTCTATTGGTAATATAGTTGATGAAAAATGACAAAAAGACGGCTAAAATAGACGTTCATGTATTTGATCAACATAAGTTTTCTAGTCTTTAGATTAAATAAAATCCAATTGGTAACTTCGCTTTCAATTGAGGTTAAAGATCTACATAACTTTTAAATTGTATTAAAATCGTGACATATAAATAGTACATTGTGGTGATTTGTTTTTAAGATATGATCAAATGTAATGATTAAGGTAATGAAATCTCATTAAGCAATGTAGCATGTAGTTAATAAGGACGATATCTATAAGACATTTTTGGTTATTTCACAAGATACAGACTTTTTTAATACAAAGGTAACAACTTAAATTAGCCTTATATGCTAAAAATAATAATATGTTTTACCTCGATTATGAAATACAGGACCTGTTGCTTTTAGGAGCTTAAAGCTTTTTGTTTTGAAAATTAAGTTACTCTGAAAAAATAAAGCTTTATTTGAATTTATAAGCTTAAAGCTTTTAGTTTGAAGATTAAAATCCTAATTTAAAAGCTACTCCAACTAGCTTTTAGGAGCTTTTTGATCATTTTACACTTTGATACTACTGTTACAGCTACTTTACCAAACACATTTTACAAATAAAACTCCAGCTTGCAGCTACAGTTAACAACTAATTTTGCTAAACATACCCAAAATCTGCTTAAATTTTTTGATCCAAATTTTGATCCAAAGTTTTTATCCAAATTTTGCCCACGCATTCGAAACCATAAACACACATTTTGTCACAAACAAGTAGATTTTCAAATAACATCCTAAGGTTAACTATACACATCTACGTAGGTATCAACTTTCATACCTAATACACCAACTTCAAAGTACAGAGTATCCATCATAAAAGAACAATGCCAAATAATTTTTATTCTTTAAGAAAAACATAATGCCCTCCTACTCTCCTAGTTAATCATCACTGTATCAAAAACGTAAGTTCATTTAGCGAGATTTTGCTTATACTGAAGCCAAGCTAGCCTACCAGCGTCATCAGGCAGATTCAAAAACAATTCTCTTTTAACAGCATCTTCAAAAAAACTAACTGCAAAGCACCACAAGTCACTACCTGTTGTCATTAATCCTTCATCTACCATGCGGTTAAGCACTCTTATAGCTGATTTAATACTACAACTACCAACTTGATTAATACTTGAAGTGTCTGATTCTATTATTTCTGAAGCACGTGGTTGATTAGCATTTTGTTGAATCATTAAATCCCTACACATTACAGCTTCGGTTGATTCTCTCCTTTTACTTTTCTTCATCTTGAGAGGTTTAGGGTTAGTAATCACTTTGGCAATCTTTTGAGATCGTTTAAATCCCGCACTTCGGGCTGGTGCTGATGCATCTTTTTTTCTCTCCTCAAATATGAAAGTTGAAACGAGGGTGTTTTCTTGAGTCTTTTCCACAGGAACAGAATTTTGAGTATATGGTGAATAACCATCAACAATATCATCATCGTTCCCTACATCCTCATCCTTGAGATCAACATGTTGCACTTCAATTGAAATCTTTGAATCTATAGGAGCTGCCACACAATCTACCCCATTGGTAGCTACATCGCCAAATAAATGATTCCATGCTTCTTGTAGTTCCATAGAAGGTTGTTTTTTTCGAAATCTTTTAACATTGGGGTTCTCCTATATAATATAACAATGAATCATTACATTTCAATGTAATAAACAAATACCTTTTTATTGATTAGATAACGAGAGAGTTATTCAATATTACCATAATCTTTTTTTCCCACCAATCATCTGAACAATCAAGTTTCCATGTACTTCCATTCCAACCTAGACCAGGTTCCCAATTTTTCAATGACGTCCAAACATTGTAGTCTCTTCTCATTGCATCATACTTGTTTTTTAAAGCATTTTCACTATTCAATTTGCAGTGAGCAATTTCTTCAAACTCTGACTGAAGATCAGTCCATTTAAATGGAGAATTTCGGCCATTCATCGTAAGGTATTTTTCTAAGATATCACACAAAGCCAAAACAAACTGATCCGTCCAACTAAAAGTCTCTTTAGGGGCATTATCATTACTCCATTCCATCTAGCAACATGATAAATATCACAAACAATTAAGCAGAATCCTCATAACATGGGTATATCGACAACCATCTTAGCAACCCCCAAATTTATCATGGTGATTAATTAGATGGAACATGATGAAAAAGGGAAATAGACTAGGTAACATAATAATGGGTAGGTAACGGTGATTAATCATCTCATCCTAATTCACACGTATACTAATGGAATAGGTAACATATTAAGAAACAATAAAACACATCAAAGTGATCATGGGACCATTCACTTAATACCAAAAATAAACGATTATGATACTCACATGTGAGAAATGTAAAAAAAAATGCAGAGAAGTGGACTACATATATTCCTTTCTTCCATTTGGTCTTTGATTAGTTATACATTTCTCTTCCAATAAGATACCCTATAAATTCTATCAATATGGTCACCGTTAATTTTGTGTCCTGCATCATACAACCTTGGATGTCCAAGATGGGAGGCGTAAATCATAACTAAACCAAATCATCTTTGAGAGAAAATAACATTATGTGGGTATGAAGCGAAAGTAAATGCATTCTATATAATTTTCGAATACGTTAAGTCTACTACTTGCAACAAATATAGAGCCAAAACTTAATGGAGTTAAGCATAAGAGCTAACATGTCGTCATGTTAATACTTCACTTGCAAATACCATGGGATTGGAAATTTAGAACATACATTCATTAATTTAGGTATACAAATGGTAACACAAGACACACAAAATCATTTAAAGACTAGTAATTCACTTACCATAGGTGACACATGAAGAGGAGAGAGTGATTGTCGAGAGAAGGAATCACCAAAACCGAGCGCCAAGGGAGGGCGCGACCTAGATTGCCAACAACAAGAAGGAAACAAAACATCAAGTACATTTACAATCCGCCAAGAAAAGGGATCACAATTATTGAAATGCTAAAAAGGCAACAGCTTCAGCTATTTTTCAAAAACTACTTCAAGTAGCTTATATGAAATTTCTTTAAATATTTATTTTACACCCGTCATCCAAACAAAGCTTTATTCTAATTTCTAAAAAATTAAGCTTAAACTTCCAAAAACGGAAACTTTTCACACAAACACCTAATCTTACCCTAAACCATCATTCAACTTAACCGCGTCAACCGCACAACACTTGTCTCCATCATTCTTTCTTTCTTCACCACTTACGACCACCGTCACCGCCATCTCATTTCCGTCTCGATTCCTTTTCGGCCTACCGTCTCCCTCATCGTCTCCTTCGACACCACATATCGCCAACGTCACCGTCTCTTTTCCATCATTTTCACCACTCACCTTATCCCTCTTCCTCTTCCGAAAACCACTATTTTCACATTTAGTCCCTAGGTTCGATTCCTGTGTCAAATTCCCAATCTCAAGAGGGAAATTCAGACTAGCTTTACGACCACGTATCTCAAAAGCAGCTTTATCATAAGCTTTTGCAGCATCAATTGCAGAATCAAAAGTACCTAACCAAACCCTAGCTCCAACTTTCGGATCTCGGATCTCTGCTGCGTATTTTCCCCACGGCCTTTGTCGTACACCTCTGTAACGGACCCTAACCTCTGAATTAGGTTTTACAGGTGTACTTTCCATTGATTATGCCACTGTAGAATGAAATTAGGATTCAGATCTGAGAATTCGGGTATTGAAATTGCTGTCTGTGAAGTCAAATTAAGGTAATTAGGGTTTTGGAATTCAAAAGTGGAAGTATGAGAAAAGTCAAAGAAATGGGGCTTTAATTTGGGGGGAAAGTAGAACTGTGGAAGAATTATTGAAAGACCTGTTAAAAAGTCAGAATAGGCGGTCGCGGAATCGAGTTGATATTTCTACACTCACTAGTCACTACATAGCCATTTTTCTTTTATTTTTTAATTCCTTTTTAATTAATTAAAGAAAACATATATTTTATCGAAATTCTTCTGAGTTTTTTCCGAAAATAATCAATAATATCGATTTTATATTTGTGGGTATCATAAAATTCAATTTTTTTAAACTAGTTACTAATTTTAAGTTTGAAGATATATCAAATTTTGCAGATGAGTCTACGGGTTACAAGTCATTTGACTGTCTACATAGACATTTATATCAACTTTGTATCATGTGTAGCATCAACGTCAATCACAATTTAAACAGAGTTCTTTTTTATAAAAATCATTTGCTTTTATAGAACTTTATTTTTATAAAACTCTTTTTGTTAAAAAAAATCATTCTTTTGTTAAAATAAACATATTACAAAATTTTAATAAGTTTTGTCCTTGAATCCAACTACTACTAAATATAAATTATCTATTTAATCTTTTTTTTTTCATATCTTATTACAGTTTATTGTAATATTAATTGTTCATATTTCAAGCATGTTTATGAGCAATTCATGTACAACCATCATCTATCATCAGTTTCCACCACCACCAGCCACCAACATAAGATCTAAATACACAGATGAATCGAACCATATATCCATTTTTGAACCATTTCAGATTTGCAAACACATATGAACACACAAACAAATTTTATTCAAATTGTCATTTTGAGATAAGGAACTTTATTCGAAAAATTATTTTATCTTTAGGTCATATTATTTATAGAAATTTTAAAAAGAAAAAAAAAAACAAAAAATAGTAAAAGCGGATAAAAAAGACAATTTAGAAAGAAAAAAAAGTTTACTATTCCAAAAGCGACTTGTCACAATTTCAACATATACATAAATATGCTACTCAATTTCAGCATTACTAAAAAAATCATATTGAACACGCATATTTGCGTGTAAAAGGTAGTTTTTTGAGTATAAATAATATGTGCTTTTTTAAATTACCTTTTGAATTTCTTTAAAATCAAACTACGTATTTTTAAATTACCCAGTTGGAAGGTGTCGCCCAATTGGAATCTGTCAACAGAACTAAAAATTATATGCTGTATAACCGTTAGTTGTATTATTTTAATGAATAATTTATTTTTTTCAGTAACAACTTGATACAAATTGTTGAAAGATGACTTGATATGTTCATGCATGTACACAGACATACATAAAACAGTAACGTCTTCTAATTCTATATAGAAAAAATAGGAATACTAATGATGATGTTTGATTTTGTCATTTTGTCACAAATTATAATATTAACGAAAGATACAATTGAACCCGAACAACAAGATAGAATATTCGTGCAATATAATGAGAAAATTTATTAGTTTCACATTAATTCAATATACAATATTATATTTTTTAAAATATTTTAAAAATTAAAAAATATATGACAATACACGAAAAATACTGTTTTCTAAGTTGAAAAATCACTTTTGACAATTTTTCAAAAATAAAAATAAATTTGTAACAAAATAATCAATAGTTAAATATATCATAATATGTCACTGCAAACTCGATGGTCGGGTCATGAGTTGCGAGTGTCGTGTTTCGAGTTCTTAAAGGATATGTTATAAGTTGTGGAGTCGTTTGTTGAGTTTGGAGGTTTAAGTTTCACTGACTTTTTAATTTTTGGTTTGTTTTTTTTATATTTTGATATTTAACATTATCTACATCAAATGGTATCCTAAAAGTTGATAAAAAATGTGAATTCTTTAAATATAGAAATTGACAACATAACAATGAAAAGCATGTAAATAAAAGTGTAAACATAAAAATCCATTAAGAAACACATTTAAGAGTTCATTTTTTATTTAAAAAAAACTTACAATACGTATAAAATCGGTGGAAAGTTAACTTTTAGAGTATTTAGAGGCGGAAATAAACTACAAAAGATGGACAAATCGCCTTTGGCAATTTGCCAACGCTTTCGTCTCGTACCAACATTTCCGTCCATAATAGATACGTCCCCTATGAAACTTATAAGCATCTTGTAGTTTAAGTTAAAATTAAATGTCATATATTAATTAATTTATAATTTAATAATGTTTGTATCGATGAATTCAATAATTAGGGATATGTTAGTTATTTCTATGAATTTTTAAAAAAACTCTTAGTAATTGTATGAGTAAAATAATCATTTCTATTTTTAAAAAGTATCTCAAATGCATCATATAATAGAATATAAATATAGTAGAGTTTAAGTTAAAAGTAAATTTCATGTATTAATTAGTTTATGGTCTAATAATATTTGTATTAATGTCAATTTAATAATTAGGGGTATGTAAGTTAATTATATGAATTTTTTAAAAAGCTCTTAGTAATTATACGAGTAAAATAATAATTTATATCTAAAAAAAATATCTCAAATGCATTATATAATAGCATAAATATAGATAGTGTTAGTATTGTATTAACCAAACTAAAATATATAGTATTAACTATCGTAACGTCATAAAATGTTATTTTATATTTAACTGTTCATGTTTATTTTCAATGTTTACTATCAATGTAATAAAGCTATTATTAGGAGTCTAAAAGAAAACTAAAATTGAAGGTTGACCATTTCGAGCACCTTATATAGTGTTTATCATAGCCTACGTATTCTTGGTACATGCCATCTTATTTATATTTTGAATTGATTCAATTAACAATGACCCTGCTTGAAGCTTAAATTATTTCAGTATGTTTGGTATTTAATATTACAAACGATCCATCTATTATGATTAGGGTTATTGTGACAAATGTAACGAACTTTCACCTTCTCATTCATGATAACAAATAACTAATTATAATATCTCAAAAACAAGCCAAACAATGAAACAATCAAGAGATGATTAATGAGGGTAATCTACATATGATCATATAATTAATCTTATATCATCATTGACGAACTGAGATAACGGAGACAAGGGAGGGATGTCATACATACACGCACCCGTCCTCATCCCAAAACGACGTCCAATTACTTGATGTCGTCAATGGCACAAAATTCGTCTTAATTATCCGCTCCTTCTTAATCACCACAGCCATCTCGTTCTCATCATCTCTACTTTTTCTCTTACGCCTACCATCAACAATAGTTGTTGTCGGTTCACTTTTAATTGAATTTACATCAATCTCAAGTGGGAAATTTAGAATGGCTTTACTACCACGCATTTGATATGCAGCTCTATCGTACGCTTTTGCAGCTTCAATACCTGTTTTATACGTCCCTAACCAAACTCTTGCACCATTACGTTTTGGATCTCTAATCTCGGCCGCATACTTTCCCCAGGGTCTACGTCTTACTCCTCTATAATGCACCTTCATTTCTTCCACACACAGTTTACTATCTTTACTATCACAAGATTCTAGTACTGTGACATTAGTTGATACAGTTTCTTCTTCAGAGTCGAGATAATCAGAAACTGATAGATCCGATTCAGAAATCGATGATTGAGAAGTCAATACATGAGAATTATTAGGTGTTTCGTATTCGTCTAGAAGATGTTGTCTTATGAAATCTAGAGCTGAGATTTCATCAAATGTTGTCATTGCTATTTGCTAATGTAAGTAAGTTTGTAATAGGAAAGATTTAGAGGGAAATGATCGGGTTTTAGTTTGAAAGATGAGAGTGAAAGATAGAGTGAAGGATTTTTATGTATACATATAGAGAATAGAGATGCTTATATGTAGAGACAAAAAAACCTACTTTCTGGGTGGTTTCGTGGAGCCCAAAAGGAAGGTGGCGATGAGAATAATAATATAACCGTTTATTAGCAATTGGATGAGGCTATCAAAGCTAGTTCTTGTTTATTAATTTTTCATTTAGACATGTGTGGGATCTGTATGTAAAAAAATGTAAATAATACCAATAAACTATATATAACTACTATGTTTATTTTTTATTGTTGTTATCAAATGTTCCAGACGTCGGCTCAATAGATTCAGTTAACTTGAAAATATCAGTTTAGTAGATCTATCTGGAATTGAATTCCACTATGAATGTACGATTGGCACGACTTGGAATAAATTATGTTGCCTAAAGAGAATATAAATTCGTTTTTTATTATATATAAAATCATTAATGTATAAAATTTGTTCTTTGATCCGATGGGTGTACTGCCAGCATCTCTCAATAACTTCATCGATAACTTATAGATCTAACCCATCTCAAACACGAGACTAACATTTTAAATATTAGACCCCACCTCTCAATAATAATAATAATGATAATAACAATAACAATAACAATAACAATAATAATATCTTTGAAGACTTAAAAATTTAAAGTATATATCAGATACATAATTTTACCTCAATGATAATAATAAAAACTTCAATTTGTAACATTTGTTCATGTTGATGAAGTTAACATGTTGTTTTTACATATTTTGGCACTTCGGTTCTAACAATACCGTCATACAATTGTAAGGAATAATTTAATCGAAAGCATTAAATTATTTGAAATCCTTCTCACTAAGAATCGCGAAGATTCAAGATCCAAATAATGAAGCCTGATGGGTCATTTCTTAAAAAGGCTTTTATTAGAATTGGGCCCAACATTATAACCACAAATGGCCTATGTAAAATGTATCACAAGAGGATTTGAAGACTTTTTGCACATCCCAAGAAAGTTTGATAACCAAAATAGTAGATACAATTGATTGTAAGATGCTAAGTTGATGCATAAAGATCCAATGAGTTTTTTATTTTTTTCAAGTGTTACAGATTGTATAGTTTATTTAAAAGAAAAATTATTTTTGTAAATAAAATATGATATTACTATCTTTTAAATAAAATATGATTTAATTTTTGTATTGCATTTAATATTGTTTGATGACTGAGCGGGAAAAAAGTCACCATACACATGGCAGTCCGTCATCTAATTTATTTGCATGCATTTTTTAAATTCTCATGAGAAGTTGATATAATAATATATCATAACATTAAATCTTAGTCAATGAAGTCAATAATATTTTATCCAAAGTCTCATGAGAAAATTCTCATTTACTTTCTCAGTTGATATATAAGGGTTTTTGCAACGGTATATTAGTCTTTTATTTATTTATATTTTAAGACTAAAAATCAAAAGAGCCAAACTTTTACTATTTAATAATGGATATATTTAATATGTACCAAGTTTAAATTTAATACAATTTCCCTTTAAAAAATATGAAAGTTTCATTAAATAATTCTACGTAATCAGCAATTATTAATTAAAAAGAAACAGTAACCTTCACAATGACATGTCAAATTTGTCATTGTAAGGCTCAAACAAATATTCATCAATAAAATATATAGGCACAACTAACGATTACTATTATTTTTAATTCCATTTATTCCAAATCTATGAAACAAATCGAATATTTAAACTGTCGATCACACTCAAAAAGAGGAACATATCAACAGCCAATCAATTTTCTTTCAACAATTGGCACTTAATTAAATATTTAAACATCCATCACGAATATTACCGCATGCATTATTAAATGAATTTATACTAAAAAAATATCCAAAAGAATATGTGACAAAAGCTCTGAAATTGATTCTCATTTTCAATATTTTTTTTTTTTTAAAAAAAAAAGAAAAGGAAGAAGAAAGATGTGCAGGTTGTATCTTTACACCACATGAAACAATGGGTGCACAAAATCATACATTCTTGATTTTGTTTGTCCTTTCTTTCTTAACAATCACATTTTGCACCTCAACTTCCAGGTCACTGGAACCTCTCGATCGTTTCCGGTTAACATTGACGGTGTTTGTTAAGTTATCCGTTAAGTTCTTCTCAATCTCTAACGGAAAATTTAGTATCGCTTTTCTACCACGCATGGTAAATGCAGCTCTATCATAAGCCTTTGCAGCTTCAATTGCGGTATCATAAGTCCCTAACCAAACTCGAGATCCACGTTGTTTTGGATCTCGTATCTCGGCTGCGTACTTTCCCCATGGCCTTCTTCGTATACCTCTATAACGTCTTTCATCTTCAACGATATTATTATTTGTTACCGATGTTTTTGCTGACGTGGCACTCAATTGCATGACTTCTGGTACTATAATATCATCTTCTAATTTGGTGGAATCTGAATCAATTAAGTTGTGAAAAGTTGAAGTGTTTTCGTGTTCGGTACTAGTGTTGTTAAAAAAACTAGAAACTAAATCAGAGAGCGAGTTATCTGAGCTTGAAACGCTAGAAATATCGCTGGTTGACCAATTGATTGAGTCAAAATCTGAAATGAAACAATTGTTTAGGTCGATATTTGATAAGGTGTCTAGAAGATGAGGTGAATGAGAAGTGACTTCGATTTCATCAAGTAGGTGTTGTCTGATGAAATCGAGTGTTGAGAATTGATCGTTTATCGACATTTTTGAATCTAATTGAAAGAATGGTGATTGACTGTTAGAATGAGTGAAAAAGAAAACATTGTATTTTGGGACATGAAACCGCGGTGTTTATATAATGAGGAAATAATTGAGGATGCCAGGTTGCTTTGTGGAGCCAGTATGAGGCTGCGATTTTATTTTATTCTTAAAAGCATAAAGTTACAATATCAGTCCCTGATGTTTCCAAGTATTTAAGTTTTGTCCCTGCGTACTACTATAAATTAAGTGTGTATCAAAACCAAAATTATAATATATGAGTATATATTATTGGAAAAAATATTCACACATGTTTGGGGTTAAACGAAACAATCTAACAAGTAAAGGTTGATTGGATTACAGAACAATTTGATTAATATATACGGTTTTAGAGGGTGAAAAATTGATTCAAGGCGAAGTAGTAATAATATGTACAATTGATTCGAAGATTAAACGTTTGTGGTATAAAATTTAGAAAAAATTATACACAATGTAATTATGAGTATGTATTTTCCATGTTTGCATTGCTAGTATAATGTCCTGTATAGATTTTAAAACAATTTAAGGGAAATAACATTTATACGTGTGAAACGCTAAAACCAATTTTTACTATGATACATTGTTGTCGTTCTTCGTATTACATCAGATAGATTTTTTAATACAATATAAGACATGATACATTAGTTAGTTAGTTGATCGAGTAAATGAATAGAAAAATCGATACGATCTTCATTTAACCCTTTCTATTTTGTTTTTTCTTAATAGCTAGATTCCCATTTAAAGTAGTTTGAATTGATTTGCTTGCTTGCAGAAGATATAAAGAAAAAACAGCTAATTAGAACATACTACCTTCTTGGGATCATGGCCTGAAACTAAAGGAAGATCGTTAACATTTGGGCCATGTGGCCGAAAAGTAGGAAGGTTATTTATAGGTTGTCAAATTGTTGGGGGATGAATTTTGTAAGTTTCATCGATCTATTTATATAAAAGTTCAAAATTAAATGTGCTACTTGTTAAATAGAAACGTGATGAAAAACTATTATATATAGTTCACTTGTGCATGAATAATTGTAAGTTTGTATTCTTATGATTAAAAAACTGGTTTTTGCTAAGAAAAACAATTATTAGGCTTTTTGATATTCTTTTTGCTGTTTGGTACATGTGATAACAAATAAAGATACATGATTGTGCATTAATAAGTGAAAACATTTTCTTTTTATAATATAGGAATGACACTTAAAATAGTATTTGTAGCAGAATGAGGTGGTATTTATTCTTTTTCAATCGTATCCCGTTGTTATATAGTTTTAGTTTGTTAAAAGGCCAAAATACTTTTTTAGTACTTTAAACATGACTAACCAGTTTCTATACTATTATGAACTACTAACAGTAGAAAATCAGTCGATTTAATTATACCCTTACCGGTGTACTATTACATGCAGTGGGGAAGGCACAAGATTTAAATTCAAGGGCAATTTTGTAGGGATGATCAATTATCCTCTTTCCCTTCTAGATCCGTATCAAATTGCGGGATTTATTTTCATTTGGAATCTGATGGAAATAAATATAATTTAATTGGTATAAACGTGACGTTTTTTCTGTCAAAATTTATAACACTTTCAACCCTAAATTAGTAGTCTCAACTCACGACGAGTGAGGAAAAACAATCAATTATTTCAGTTGAGCAAAGGGTGATTAATTAATTCCGATCTCTCGATCTTGGATTAGCTAGAGGCCCAGAAAATTAATAATCACAAGTTTCATAAATGTTAGAATAAGTATGTTGTAAAGGAACTCAATAATCAAGCCAATATGGATGAATTTCAAACGGTTCCGTTACCCAAGTCGTTAGTTGGGTTGCGTAGTTGTGAATTATGAAGTGCTATTGAGTGGTTCACGTTGTCAAGTTTCGTGTGATAAATGAGTAAACCTTCGAATGGTCATTAACTTTTAAGTTGTTATGAGTTACTGTGCATATTAAATATGGATTGTTAGTCTATTGAACCTTTTTGGTATTGGACCTTATGTTTAACCCATTTAACTAAAGTTAACCTAATTGTATTTCATATACTCAAGATATTATTCATTAAACTTTATTTTTTTCTTTAAATTTGCACTTTTTATTAACGGTAGATGTAATATAAATAATTGAAAGGTCTAGAAGAACTATACAATTACATATTACAAGTGAATGTTACATACAAATAACCGATATTCGTATGATATATACATGCATATTGATAGCACAACCTAAACCACAAACAAAATGACAACAAAATCAAATTGGAAGCTGAAAGAGATGAAGAACCGTAAACCACTACCATTCTTGATCCTTAAAAGCATGCAGGCTTCACAAATAAGAAACTATAATTGCTTTCCCAAAAACGATTGAATGGCCCAATGGCTTAATGTTGATACAACTTCCAACTCAAACAGATCATTTACGATTAGCCATTGGAAAATCTTGCATGCCTTGAACGAAATCAGCCCATTCCCTTGACTTTTCAATTGCAGTTAAATCTTGATGGTCGTCGTTGTCGTCATCTTTAGAATTGTACTCAGACGTGTCTAAAGCAACTTCATGATGGAATTCTTTATCTGACTTGGTAGCTCTCTTTTTGAACACTTCTTTCTTCTTCTGAATAAATAATATAAAAAGAGGTTTTTTTTAATGAAAATGAAAAGAAATTAACAAAAAAAAATAATAAAATATCATTTTTGAGTTTTTTTAAGGAAAATAATGGATTAGGATGTGTTTTTTATCGTGAATCTTTTCCGTCCATATTTTAGCTGGTTATAAAAGAAAACAATCCATATATCTATTTTCCTTCTTCTTTTTTTACTTTCCTTCAAACTCGAGAATATATATAATGCGTCTTATTTTACATTTATTTCCATCATTTTGTCCTCTTTTCTTTTCCTATCTCATTTCTTTCCATTAAAAAAACTCGCTAATTCCCTTGACCATACAAGTTTACAAATGATATAAACGACTCTTAAGTCTAAATTTTATAAATTAAAAAGCTAATGCCCTCTTTACACGTTTAATATCGTTTGTATGGTTTCAATTTCTATATTTGATAATTTCAATTTTACGATCAACTTTTATGATCAGAATGTAATTTATTTTAAAGAAATGTTACGCCTTTACTATTCCATGCTATCTACATTTTTCATAATGTTCAACACAATTTAAAAAGAGAAAAGATCCAACATCGTAACCTATGGCTAGCTTCACAACCGGCCACGCAACCCAGGAACGCAAGTACGTAACGGATGGCTAGCTTTACTATTCCATACTTTTCGGCTTTTGCAAACTGTTAGTTACGAGTTTTAATTTTTTTTCTTATTTTTTAACATCAGACATACACCTACCTTACATATTATTTACGGTTACACATTATATATACACATTTTGTAATGAGACTTGCACTCACAATCTATTAGTTGATAAATTTCTTGATAAATTTCTCACATACATACTGATACCGCTAAAAGTCCTTTGATACAAGTTCATGCTTCTATGGACAATAAATCAAGTTGATAATTAAGGAGTTTAATAAACAAATCATAAGAATACTCTTTAAATTACCATGTTATTAACTTTTTTATTATGAATATTCTTCTTTGCATTTTTACTTTCACTACATGAGATCTATAAAAAATTACCATAACGATTAAGGTGAGAATGGGAAACCCAAGAATTTGAAATATACTGTAATATAACTAGTAACTAAAAGAAAACCAACCAAAATATGCAAAACAAAATGAATAATAGAATAACCTTTTAAAGTTAATAAAAGAAACAGCATCTATTTAAATAACAGGAAAACACATAACAATGTTATCTTTAAGGACTAAAATATGCAAATGTCGTAAAACATCTGTTCAACATGTCATAGAAAATTAAGAGGGATTATATATAATAGGTTGGCTAATAGTTGAGCAATGGCTTTTGTACTTTACTTCTATTTAAATCCAAACATAAATAAATGTGTTATTATTTTAGTAGGCACGAGATGATAAAAAATAAGTCTAGGAATTTAATTTGTTTATTTGTGCATGAATAGTTGTATATTTGGTTGCATACGATTAAATTATGGTTAGTTGTTAGTTATTTTGTCTTGGAAAACCAATCTTTATGCTCTTTGATATTTTGATGTTATTGACTCATGTGATACCTGTTTAAATAATAATTGCATCCACTTTAATTTGTATAGTATATCTGATAATCTGATCATTACAAAATTCTACGACTAATGAACAAATTAAATGATTCACTAATGTTTTTTCCTTCCGAAAATGACAATATACTAGTTGATATATGAGTTTATATTAACATTTTAAACAATTGTATGATCAAGTGCTCGCAGTCATGCATGTTTGTTAGGGTTATAAACATAAGTCTAACCCTGTGACAGTTGTTAATTAAGAACTATGCCCTTAATTTCATTCGAAACTTTCACCGATAATAACATCCAACTACGTTCAAAAATCGCATCTGCCGGATCTAATTTCAAGATCTAACGTTTAACCTCGCTTCTCTCTCACACAGATAATTCTCTAAAAAAACATTAAGAGACAATAAATTGGTGTTATAAAAAGTTTAAACAAGTTGCACATTATATTGGCAACCACATGAGATCAATCATACTTGAATGAGTACACAAAATAAGACATTATATTGCACTACTAGAAAAACAATAAATAGAAATAGATTTCTGATGACACATAAATCCATCCCAAATATTTGAGAGGGACTTCCGACGCCTTAGTGGTCATCCTTAATTACCGATGGACTTTCGACGGTGTTGTGGCCGTCCCAATTTCCCAAAGGATATGCGACGCTTTCTCGCGGCTTAGCGGTCGTCCCAAATTACCGACAGATTCCTGAAGGTGTTGCGGCCATCCCAATTTCCCAATGGATATCTGATGATTTTCGACGGCTTAGCAGCCGTCCCAAATTCCCGACGAATTTCTGACGATTTCTCGACGGACATATGCTAGAAGGAGATGAACTACGGTTTTGGGACGAATTTTCAACGACCAACAATCTGTCTCTAAATAAAAACATTTCCAACGGATTTCCGACATTACCTATCATATGATAAATTAAATGTAACTTTTTTAACGTTCCGTCCTAAATTCATAAAAAAATTACAATTTTGTGACGGACTTTTGCTATTTTTTTTTGTATTTTACACCGTAGAAGTACAAGTAATCAAATTAAACTATCTAATAAATAGTTTTATACATTTAATTTAAGAATTTTGTGACATAAACATTAATGCTCTTATATTTAGTGTGTATGTGTATATTTAATTTAAGAGTTTAAATGTTCCTATATTTGTACGTTTGGTTGAGTGTATATACACATTTTTATATATTTATATTCTTATTTATTGATATAACAATAACTATGAGTGTGTGTCGTTATTCGTGTTAAAATGTTATTAAAACGAAATATAAATTTATTGGCCTGTCTCAAATCCGTCGAAAAATTTACGATTTCTAGACGGACTTTTCCTGTTTTTTGTATCATCACATCATACAAGTACAAATAATCAAATTAAACTATCAAATAAGTAGTTTAATACATTTTATTCGAATAATTTTGTGAGATAAATATAGCGCCCTAACACATGACAGGCAGACAGTTATTATTTTTTATTGTGTTCTGGCGATGTGCTTACAGATGTGAACATGAGCCAAATTCAAATACTGGGTGATATAAAGGTGAAGGTACTAACCATGAAATCTAGTAAGGTTATTGAGTATATATCGGTATATGTATTGTTTAGTATATCTAAGTTATAGCATTTAATAATTTTAGCAATTTGGTGACTTAATTTCTAATTTTGTATTGCAGGATGCTTTAAACTTGTAAAGCTACAATAGGACTATTGATGTGGACTTTGTAAGCAACTCATGGTCAAACTTTCAGTTTGAGGTGATTTCATTTTCATAAAAAGCACTTGGATTACATAATGCATCTTCTCTTTGTGTGTACGGAAAAATATGTTGAAAAAGAAAGGGAAGCTTGCATTGCATTGATACTTTGAAACCGTTAGTCAAGTTTTCTAAATGCATAATTTAAACATTTGATATAATGATTATTTAATATTAATATTGTTGTATTGATTTCATTAATATAATGATTAATGCAATTTGGCACTTAGACATTGTTGTTTTGGTTTGTGAATGCTAAAATTGCTAGAACACTGGAAAACCCAATTTCAAAACCTTTTTTTTTTTTTTTTTAATTTCATTTTGGAACAGTTTTGGGACAAAGGCCATCGGAAACACGTGCTGTCGGAAAACCGTCGGAAACACATGCCGTCGGGAATTGGTCGGAAACACATGCCGTCGGGAATTGGTCGGAAACACATGCTGTCAAGTGCCATCTGAAAACTGTCAGAAAGATGTGCCGTTGGAAACACCTGCCGTCGGAAGAATTTATAAACGGGCTTATTTGTAACAGCCTGGATCCACCCGAAATCTGCGGGAAATGGATTTTTCCGACGGATTTCCTGACAGAAACATCCGTTCCAAAATCCGTTTTTCGAGTAGTGTTGTTATGTATTGATTGTGTTTCATCTTTGCTTCTTAACCACCACATTCTGTACAACTTCCATTTCCGCCTCATCAATCGCTCTTTTCCGTCCACCACAATCATCTACGTAGCCTGCATTATCCTTCAAATTCTTCTCAATCTCTAAAGGAAAGTTTAAAATAGCTTTTCTACCACGCATAGTAAACGCAGCTCTATCATAAGCTTTTGCAGCCTCAATTGGAGACTCATAAGTACCCAACCAAAGTCTAGATCCACGTTGTGATGGATCTCGAATCTCCGCAGCATATTTTCCCCACGGCCTCCTTCTTATACCTCTGTAGTGTCTTTCTTCGTTCTCTGTAATATTCTTCTTGTTCTTCATGGACAGTTTTTTAGAGTTCGATTCAATCACTTCAGTGAAACTAGTGGAATCAGAATCTATCAAGTTATCAAAACTTGAAGTGTTGTCGTGTTCATTACTAGTGTCAAAAGGACTAGAAGCTGAAAGAGGCGAATCGAAGAGTGAGTCGTTCTCTGAGCTCGAAGGATCATTATGTGTGCTAGAAACGTTGTTCTTGCACCAATCGAGAGAATCCAAATCTAATATGGAAGAATTGTCTAAATCAATATGTGACAATAATAAGGAATCAAGATGATCAAATGAATGAGAGGTGATTTCGGTTTCGTCAAAAAGGTGGTGTCTGATGAAATCAAGTGTAGAGAATTCATCATTCATGGCCATTTCTGAATTGTAACAAACACTCAATGTTTATGATATAGGAGGAATTTGGAGAGAAATAGAGATTCTTGTATTTTGGGAATAGAAACCGTTGTGAATATATAAGGAGGAGAAAGATAGGAGGATTAGAGATAAATTATTTTCTATTTGCAATTTACAAAATGTTTCAAACGTGTGGTTTACGTCCCTTTTAACTCCTTTTTTACAAATTTAGGCCATTATAAAATGGATATAATGCAAGTATGTTACTATAACTTAGTGGTAAAGTGGAAAGAGAGGATAACATGTCAAACGTAACTTTTTGATAACATTCTGCTTCAAGACAGATTTTAAGTTTTAACTTTTAAGATGTATTTGTTTTATAATAGTTACGATATGCTCCATTTAAACTGCATATATTTAAATAAAAATATTTGTATTTTTTGAGTGATTTGACTTAAAAAAACCTCATGCATTTACCTATTTACTTTTATATTCTAAGAATCTTTTTGATTAAGTATAGTCATTTTGACTTTGACCCGTATGACTTTTCGTTAAATTGTATTCTTTTAATTTAGTAATTTTTTTATTTGCTAGAGATGGACACATGACTTCAAATCTTTAATGGAAATACAGGGCCGACTTTAAAGGGTGTCGGGTGTGCTATCGCATAGAACTAAAAAAAATAAGGTATGAAATTTAATCAATATATAGTATATATATTAATATATATTGTTTTATATAAACAAAATATAAACTTTTAGCCGCTTAAAACACATCTCTTTCACGCTTTCCGTTTGATTGATCCAATAGAAAAATATAAAACAATATCTGTCGAGGAGTGAATATATATGCAGATAATCAAAAACATTTACGTTCAACACGTCATAGAAATTTAAGAGGGATTACATCTATAGGTTCTTAGGTTGGCTGATTGTTGAAGGATGGCTTTTGTAATTTACTTCTATATTAATCCAAACATAATGTGCTAGTATTATTTAAATAGTCACGTGGTGAAAAAAATAACACTATTGGATATCTGTTGATTTGTGCATGAAAATTAGTAATTTTGGGTGCTTATGATTAAATTATTGTTAGTTTTGTTTTAAGAAACCAACTTTTATGCTGGCTCACGTGATAAGAAATAAATGCGTCTAATTGGATAGATTAGGATCATTAATTAACCTTATCACTCTGGTATCTAATTAAACACTAAACTAGATAGGGAATCTACGATCAAATAATGGATAAAACATATTAGTAATTGTTATTTCTTTCTCACGATGACAAAACTCACATCTAATTTTTCGCTTATGTTGATGTTTTAAGTAATTGTATTAGTCACAATAATTGATCATAGAGCCGCAAGTCCATTCTAATTAATTGTTCTTTTACACACTTTGTCTAATACTAATATAGTTACATGTTTTGCTACAACATACGAGGGTACAAACCATCACTGGTAAGGTGTCATGATTTAGCGAAAAGATTTTAAATTCGAATCTCATGAATATTTTTGTAGTGACTAAAAAAATAGTTGGACCGGTCACAAAAATATCTCGATTAAATTACATACTTTTAAATACAAAAAACACGTTACTTTTGAATAATTTGAACGGAAAAACTCTCGTACATTTATCCATTTATACAGAGGTTTTAATTATCATGAAAATCGATTCAAGAATATCAATTTAAATAGTTGGCTTCTTTTGAATGGTTAGT
Source organism: Logfia minima (assembly GCA_963921325.1). NCBI lineage: Eukaryota > Viridiplantae > Streptophyta > Magnoliopsida > Asterales > Asteraceae > Logfia > Logfia minima. The sequence goes on along the minus strand of OY992764.1, from coordinate 6,218,369 downwards.
TGTTTAACGTGAATTATATGTTCTTATATGTCGAGTTTAATTAATCACTGTTACTTATACTACGAAATACGAAATTGCACGTTCCAGCATTATGTATGATTCATGATATTATATTTTTAAGTGTCGCATACGCTAGTCACATCCCTGAAGTATCGGACATGAATATACAAAAATATTACATAATTTAATTTAAAAGATAATATGATAATGTAATTATATAAATATTAAATATTAAATATTAAGATATTAAATATTAAATATTAATAAGCAATGTGATAAATGTGTTAATATTACCCGTAAACTTGTATTTGTACTCTTGTTTTGTGTTAATATGAGTCTGCTTTTCCAAAAAAAATGTGACAAAGGTGCTTCATTACCCATACGCTTTTTCGAACAATTGATTAATTAATTACCAGCGACACTTTAATCTATAAAAAAAAAAATTAATAATAATAATAATAATAATAATAATAATAATAGTTGTTAAACTCTTACATATTGCAAATCAAGTCAAAAGTTCAAAAGGTGAGACGACTCAAACTCCGACTCTTAAACAATTTTGACTCTTATAACTCATTTATCAACTCTTTTGAGTCGTAGTGACTCATGAATCTTACGATTAAAAAAATTAAGCGCAATTTTAGTGTAATGTTGAAAAAATTATACGAAAATAAATCAAGAATTTGTATTAAATTAAGCAGTTTAGTTGTTATCAGTCAACGATTTAACCATCAATCTTTATATTACTCTAGTTCTTTTGAGAACACAAATTTTCACAGTGATTGTTTATTTGAATGATATCTTAAATACTATGAGAAATTGTGATCAAAGACAAAGTTAAGGGATAATAACTAATTGAGGAGTCAACTTTTACAATAGTGTCACTCATTCGATCATCACCCTTAATCTTAAATTTCAACTTTTTACTGTACATAATAATATAAGATATTCTTATTTGTTTATTCTATTTTAGTTAGATTTAATAAAATTTAATCTAATTTTTTAAGAATTTTAAATCATGTAAATTTGTACTGTTATATTTGAAAATTTGTGATCTATAAAATATGTTGATACTTACTGGGGTTTAATTTTGTATATGTTTGTATGTGTCAGGAATCTTACACAAGACAAATTACGAGTTAAAATCTATAGATTTGAATCACAAGTCGAGTCGCAAATAGAAAACAATTACAATGATATGTACATCATAATTGAATTCGTTTTGTCAAAATTAGTATTTGTGAATTTTCCGTCTCAATCAAAATACGAAGAAAGATATATCATCAAATTCAGTCAAAAGCATGTGTTGGTTAAACATGTCGGAAATCATGTTACAAAATATAACCGTATAAGTATTAGTTGTAACGCAGATCGAAACATGAATCTAGAAAAACATATTGAAATCAATTTCGTATTTATAAAATGCATATACTTAATTCCAATGGACCTTGAAAGTATAATTTAGTCTTTTGCCTAGCTTTTCGACCGAAAATGGTAGGACATAATATGAAAGTAATAGGTACACCAATGAACATAACAGATAACTTTAAATACATTTTATATAAAATCATCATTATCAGTTTCCTAAAAAATAAAATATATATTTTAATGATAGTTACTTTGTAAGTTAGAGACGGATTTATAAGGACAACTGCTCTATCAATAAATTTTAACATTATTAGTAACATCTCAAAACTTTCACCACCTTAAAAAATAGTATATAAAAAAGAAAAAGGTATCTTTAAATTATTATGATAAATTTAATTACTAGAGGAATTTATAGTTTTAATATGAAAGACACATTGTCATGTATTAAAATAGTCAAACGTCTTTCTCATTTATGGGAAGCCACGTTGTCATATATCGAAAACGTGGTTTGTTTTGTTTACATCAATATATTCTCTATTCTTTAGTTAATCATAGCGAATCTAATGATACATATATTCTCAGGTTGGATCACGGGTCATGATTACCAACATATGGATTATGATTATCAGGGCCGAAACCAGCTCATTAGAAGGAGGCAAACGGGCCCATGACTTCAGCCCAATATTAAAAATATACGTTTTCTTAATGGACTTTCAATACAAGTAGTAGTCGGACACTCGGACTCATTTTTATCTTTATATATATATATAATTAAAACATAATACTATAGAGGAATCTAAACTATTGATTAAGTTCCTTCCATGGTGATTCAAAGATGAAAATATATTTATAATTAAAAAAATTAGTTTTATAGGTGTGCATATAATTATTTCTATTGGACAAAAACAGTTCCTCTCCCTTAACTCCTTTATGTTTGTTAAGCATGTCATTTTTAACAACATAAGTTTTATAATTAACCCTTTTAGTTTATGTATTTTATATTGTTTAATTTTAACTCTACGTTACAAATGAGTGAAAACACAACAATTTATATCTATAAAAATATGAAATTATAATCTAAATCAATAAAAGTTTGATATACCAAAATTAAAATTAAAACCTTCAAAACGAACCATTATCATTATACCTAAACCTAAATTCCCACCCCCAAATCTTCTCAAACAAACACTACATGAACTCACAATGTCATAATTAATGAGCTCCTTACAATCAGATGTTCCCTAGAGCATCTCCGATGTACTTATGTGACATAGTTCAGAGTTTTTATTGTTAGAGTTTAAAGTTTGAGGAATGCATTGTAGTAATGCCAAATATGCAAGCGTACAAAGTGAGGCCAACATTCTTTGAGTTCTGCTTTGAACGCAAAAACAAATCCCCAGTGTACTTTTATTAATTAATTAGACTTTTTTGGATATAAGAATGGTGTGGAATATTTAATTGTACTTTTTATAAATGATGTGACATTACTTTAAACGTTATAGAGTTTGATGGATTGTAAAAGTTTTATATAAAAAGATATAAAAATAACGTGACGAAATTTTGAACACAAAAACTTATAATATGTTAGAACATGCTCTTAGTTAAAAGTTTTTTTTAAGAACATTAGTAAGACTATGGACTTCTTCCGAGTCCATAACACTGCTATGTTAACTTTTCATAAATTTTAAATTCTATATGCTTGCATCTTTACTCCGATAAACATTTAATAAACCCCACTATAAATTGGACCTCATTATGATATTTTAATATAAAAAATGGTATGTATATGAGAGTAATGACCACAAATTTTCTCTTTTCAAAGTTCTTATGTTTGAACATTTAACAAGATCTTATGGACTTTTGAGATGGAGTTGATCATATAATGGCTAACATCGACTCCAACATATCATACATGTCATCATGGACAACCCTATAAACCATGGACAACCAAAGTCCACAACTCATCATACATTATAGATGGCGTTAGCTTCTTAAATACAGAATTGCATTAACACCCAAATTAGTTAGTTGGATACTTGGATCCGACTAAACCGATACATATAAGCAAACATCATCCAAAACCGTAACCAATTTATAAGCCCAAATTTACAAACCCTTTTAGAACCCCTTTTCTGTGTCTATACTCTATACACGCTACTGATTATATTCTCAATTTCATCTTCAAGCGAATATTTAGAAAATTCAAAATTGAATAAATTAACAATGGCGTCTTCTTCTAAAAGATGGCTTCCTCTCGAAGCAAACCCCGATGTTATGAACCAGGTTTTTTTTAAATCCTTTAATCTCAATCGCTCTTTCCTTATTTTGTTTTTTCTGTTACTTTCTGGCACGATCATTAATTTTTTTATTATTTGTGTTAAGATTGAAAAACTTAGTGTAACAGATATCAATTGAAATAGGATTCATTAGGGTTGAACCGTTTTATAGGTGAGTATCGAATACTTTAATTATCTTATTTTAATGTTCGTTTCTGATTTTTAGTCACAAATTGTTGTAATCTTTAAGGGCATCTCCAATGCATGAACCAAAACTTACATCAAATTTGGTGGTAAAGATTGAATCTCTTTACACGAAATTTGGTTTTCATTCTAATTTCTGCACCAAATATTTACTCCCAATTTAAATCTCACTGCAATAATTTGCCTTGTATTAATTTTTTATTTTGAACATTTAAAATTAAATTATATGAATCAATCAATATATGATTTGGTGTCTTGGTTGGTAATGATTTCTAACACCAAAAATAGATCAAACTAGGTTAATGTAATTATTGTAATCAGATTATTGTCGTCGTTAATGCTTTTTAATTATAAAAACAGAGATTCCAATAATATCATTTTCTATCACGATTAGCTCTGTTTTCTGACTAGCTTGATACGCAGTACACAATGGCAATGTGTTCAGATTCGAAATAAACATACAGTAGTTATGTAGAGTTATTCTACTGAAATAGGGCTGATTGTTATGATTTTGTATTTGGATAGTTTCTATGGGGACTTGGTCTTCCACCAGGTGAGGCGGAATGTAATGATGTTTATGGATTGGATGAAGAACTCTTGGAAATGGTCCCAAAGCCAGTTCTTGCAGTGTTGTTTCTTTACCCTATCACACCAGAGGTTCCTTGTCTTTCTGTGTGAATTCCATGATGTTTTAGCGAGATGTATGTACATGTTGATTGACGCTTCAGGTGTAATTTTGTATCAGAGTGAAGAAGAAAGGTTGAAGCAGGACAGTATCATCAAACAGGTATGTTACTGATTGACATTAACCATATTTTTTTGGTCGTGTTTATGGGGTTTGTTTTCTGTTTCTTACATAACTAGAAGTTTTTATGCTTTTGGGATTCCAGGGTCCATATGATGGAGTTTATTTCATGAGACAAACGGTGGGAAATGCATGTGGAACGATAGGACTTCTTCATGCTATAGGCAATATCAAGTCAGAGATAAAACTTGGTACACCTATAATTTACTTTGTTACACATACTTTAGTCCCGTCCTGTTTAAGTTACATGTTTTGTTATGGATCGCATCACCAACACCAACTTGACCTTAAGGGCCCTTTTTGTGAATTTTCACAATTTTATATGGTTCAGTCACGATTTAGCTGTTCTTTGTGTCTTTTCATACTCTAAGTTTACGCAAACATACGGGCAGTTTGTTGTTAACCATGTGACCGTTGTGACGAATATCATATGTGTATTAATTCCTGCTAGATATTTGGTGCTCATCACTACCACTAGGACATACATAATCTTTTAAGTCATAACCACTCAGGCATGTATCGGGAGTTTACAAAGTCACTTAAATCTCAGCTAGTAAACATATTAGGAGTTTGCAACTACGATGAAATAATTTATCTTTCAACCAATTTTTTGTGTAGGCTAAATGTTGCTAACACCCATTATCTATGCAACAATGAGTAGTTAAAAGTTGTGGATAAGTAAATAACTTACCTAAGCTTTCATTGGCTGTTTGAATTCCAGTGAATAAGAAATGATAGTTGGAACTGTGCATGATGAGTTAAACTTGTGTGCCATTATTACCTTCTACCCTTGCCTCTTCTGGCTGCTTATTTTGTGCATGGACCTATTATATAGCTACAAAATTGAGTTTCTTAAGTTCCACAACATTGAACCACCAAGTATTGCAAAAATAATGCTTATTAAAAACATGCAGGTTACACACTAAACTGAAGTGCTAAAAGTGAACTAAAGTAACATTAGCTAGAACCTCGTTGATAATACCAACTTAGACAAAACTATCCAATGATCAATGTTAACATTGTTCATTTTCTGGTATTGTAGGCCGAAAAAGAAACCTACTTTATCATGGAGATCGAAGTCAAAGGTTGTGTTAGTGAACATACATAGTCACACACTAACACACCATTAGCTCTTGTAGTGGTGAGGCTTGAACACCTTTGACAAATTCCCAACTTGACATAAGTTTTAATTCTATTTACTTGCTTGTATTAATGTAGTCCAAGGATTTTGTTTATTTCATGTGTGTTTATTCTTTTGTATTTCAAATTGTTCAACTAATTCCAACCATAGGTTCTTCCACACCAAGTAAGATGAATGCTTGATGGGTGAAAGTGTAAAACCTATATCTCATGCGATTACTCGGGATTTTCTATACATAAGGAAAAAACTAATTGCCTTGAATATTGGGTTCCTTTAGTTTAGAAGCCGCGTGTCTGTTTAGAACTTTCTTGATGTCCCTAAGATATTGCAGGAAAACCATATGTTCTCTCATTACTCATTTGTCCTAGTGTTTAAAACTTGCCAACCCATATAGTACTACTTGGTTTCTCTGATAAAAATGTTTGCTTGTGGTTCCATTTCATTAACGTATTACTGTTTGTTTTTTCCAGTTGAGGACTCATTTCTGGACAGGTTTTACAAATCTACAGCAAGCATGGATCCTATGGAGGTATTATGATTTCTAAAAAACTACTTTTAGCTGACTAAGTTTTATCATTGAACTTTTTTGTATTTGTGTGCAGCGTGCTCTTTATCTTGAGAATGATAGAGAAATGGAAGTTGCACATTCTGATGCAGTAGCCGCTGGTGAGACTGAGGTTAGTTATAATGGTGTGAATCTGATCTTGTGCTGGCAGATTTCTTGTGAATGATGCTTCGTATTTACTTCAAACTCCCACTTCTTTGTGCAGGCTTCTGACAATGTTAATGATCATTTTATCTGCTTTGCATGCGTTAATGGTAAGTATCTATCTTTCTCTTTCGATTTAACTTATCCATTAACGGCCTATAACAAAAGAAAGACCTTTGACTACTACTACTTTTGGCAATACTTAAAATTTGCAGGACAACTATATGAGCTTGATGGTAGGAAGAGTGCACCGGTTTCACATGGTCCTTCTTCACCAACCACTGTATTGCAGGTAATTTTTTAATACCATGGACAATGTAGTTGAAATAATCTAAATGAACTGAAGGTGAAGACTTGTTAGCATTATCTACACCACTGAGCCAAAACCCATTTTTTTACTTTTAAGATGATAGAAAATGTTGGAAATTAAATAGAATGCCTTTTGAGATTAAACATCACTTTATTGTGGTTAGTGATCGGAACTACCATCGTGAAGTACGATGGGCCGGGCAGATAGATTTCTTGATTCTCTTGTTAAGAGAGTGCGTTGGATCCAAGTTCTCATTAGGCTAGGTTGGTGAGTTTTGTTATATATTTCAACTATAACAAGTCAACTAGCAAATCCGGAAATTCGCATTCAGTTTTTAGTTTGGAGGTTTGGCTTTAGAGGTGGCAAGTTTCGGATAGGTAGGACCCCTATAAGAAAATCAGAGATGTATTCACTCTGAGAAGTCAACTAGCTGATCCTGAAAGTCAACTCGATGGGGGTCAGACTGGTTAGTTAATGGGTTGAAAGAGGTCATTTTTTGGTAAATGCCGAAACCTAGTCGGGCTGGGTTGTGTTGGACAGACCCACAAAGTCGCAAACACTTTCTTCCGTTCTTTACAAGTAGTTTATGCCTTATGTTTTGGTTTTGCAGGATGCTGGTATAGCGATCAAAGGAATGATAGCCAAAAATCCAAACTCTATGAACTTCAATGTCATTGCAATCTCCAAGAAAGATACAACTACATAATAACTTCTTTTTCCATTTTTAGCTTAGAGATATCAGTAACCTGTCTTTCTATATAATTTCCAGATTCTGAAGTTTCAGTTTCCTTCATAGTAAATGTTTGTACCGTCATGCATGATCTTTAAATATCAACCAAAATTTGTTTGTCTTTTTTCTTTTGTCTTCATATTTGTCAGCTCTAAGAATAACATGGCTTGACAACAATGACACCTCAAATGTTCGTATTGGTCAGCTCTTAAATACAATAAGACCCTTTTATCTGCCTTCTTTTGGGTCTTTTTAGTTGCCCTCTTTTTAGTTTATTCAAGGTGTGAGGTCTACTTATTAAAGGTTAGTTAAACATGGCTCGTTAACCTAATAAGCTAAATAAACGTAAGGTTTGCTTATTGATATAGCTAACTCAACAACCACCATCACATGGTGCCATATTTTCAAGAAACACCGAAAATAGAGCATTTACTGACTAAAATGGACAGGTTAAAAGTAAATGATTAAAGTTACTAATACTAGAAAAACGCATTGGTATGTTATAACATTACTCTATTAAGAAAACAGATACAACCACAAACACTTGTATATTTCACGGTTTTGACCACCACTAATTTCCTTTACCGTCATATTCCCCCAAATGTTCAGCCTTATGCTTCACTCTAACCGCGGCTCCGGCGATCCTTTTGCGAGCCCAATCCAACCGGGCCGCACCAATTGGGTGTTTCCCGGTCACATAACGATACAACCAGTAAAACACATACGTAGAAGTAGCACCCAAGCATCCAGAAGCCAAAAAGCCAACAAATATCATAAAAGAGACGAAAACAGCCGAAACTAAGACTGGACTAAATATCACCATAACCGGAGTTACTAAAACGAGTCCTATGATCGTGGCAACCATCGTCACACCGGACAAAACGATAAGCGATCCGCCTAGTGTGATGGCGGTTGTTGCCTTTGCTACTTGGTTTTGGTAATTTGCCATTGACATTTTGAGATTGAAAATGAGGTGTTGTATTTTTGTAAAGAAGGATGTGCATGTAATTTATAAAAACGGTGCATGGCGGTGGAGATGAGAAAGTGTTGAGTCATGTAAAGCGTGGTTTTCATGGAACTAAAATGGATGAATGAGTGACACGTGTTAACTCAAAGGAGATTACGTCAATAAAAATAGTGTATGCATTGCTTAGAGAGATATTTAACTTTAACTTTAAAATAGTATAATATATATAAAAAATATATATTTTGAAAAGTATTTGTGGAGAAGTTTTAAATTTTGAGAAGGAGGAAAGTACATTTTAGTCTTTAATATTCATAAAAAAATATTGTTAACATTTATTTGTGGTGAATGTTAAATTTTGAGTAACATTCATCGCATACAAAATTCATTTATGATAAAATTAAGGGTTAAGATTAGTTTCCTTATTTCCTTAATATTTTTTACTTTTCTTTTGATTCTCACTGTATATATATAATTGATTTAAGTGAAAATTAATTTTATTTAAAAAAAGTAAAAGAATAAAATAATTATTAATTATCTTAAACTTGAATCAAACTACCTTTTTAAGGAAGATTAAAAATAGTGGTTACTTTTTTTATAGTAATAAGTCATAAGTGTGACGAGAGAAATATAATACAAACTAGTTTTACATCTGTGTTTACACACAGAGTGTGCAAGTAAATAAATATTTTAGCATACATAAGTAATCGTTGATAAATGTATTACTATAAAATTTTCATTATAAGCATTAGTGCAGTATGTAAAGTTGATTTTGAATAATTGTTTGGTTTATGATTATGTGGCATATGTTTGACATTCGTTAAATAATTTTGTGATAATTGTTTTGTCGATTTATTTTTCTTTTAAATAATTTTATGCATAATGTTATGTTGTAGTTGTTATTTTTCTTTTTTATTTCATTGTATTTATTACGGCATTTATAATTAGTTACTTATTGAGCTTTAAACCTTTTAGTATCGTACACATGAATAATAAACGTTCTATTGTATGTATTGTACATGTATAAGGATAAATGTATACACCAGTTTACCTGAAATAATGGTTGCCAATAACTTGCATATATCACCTAGTCCACGTCAATCATGCTTATTACATGGCTTGATACGTGGGTGATTTCATTAAGGGTTATAGTTGGGTTATATATCAAACTTTCGACATTTTACTATTGTATGCATAGAACTACTAGATGTTATTTTACATGTGTAATCAACTGGATACGGATAAATAACAATTCACTTTCAGGTCCAGTACATACAATATTAACAATTTCATACATACAATAATAAAAAAATCGAAAGTTTAATACACAAACATACTATTAGCCTTTTATTATGAGAATCATAGTGTTAATTCAATTGCTTATTATTTAATGTTGGCAATATATAAATTGTTTTTATTTAATAAAGCTTATTTATTTTTATAGTTTTTGTTTAAATTAGTTTTCGGATAAAGCAACTTCAATATTGACATTACGCAAAGTCAATATCTTTATGATATTTATTTTTAAATATTGTTTTCTTTATTTATGATTTTGATTATATATTATGATATTTGAAGACTTGAAATTTCTTATTTACGTTGGAATAAAATATGTATAAATAAAGATGATATAATATAAATTGTTGTAGGATTATTGTAACACCTCAAAATTTATAGCTGATATTTAATAAGCGTAAATGTTTTATTTTATTGATTTGGTAGAGTAAATTACGTATACTGTATTCATCCTTGTAAATAGGTGGTTAAGGAAGTGAAGGTCATTTTCGAGGCTTTGACCACTAGTCTTAGGTACTCAAATACTTGAAGGTCATTTTCGAGACTATGACTACTTATCTTAGGTACTTAAATACCTGAAGGTCATTTTAGAGGCTTTGACTACTTGTCTTAGTACCCAAAATTTTTAAGTTGCTTGAATATTAAGTTGTGGGGTGTAAAACGGAATAAGGAGACTTGGAGGTTGGAAATGTAAATATCCTAAATAAAACCTCTATAATCTTCTACACAATACACATACGTACGTATGCACACACCCCACACCCTCCTGTGTTTTCTAGAACAAGAAAAAGAACAAAGAAATAATAGAATTCGGGCTTTAATCATCAAATTGAACTTGGAAGGATTAAATTGGAGCTAATTACTCAATCCCTAACCTAAGAAAGGTATGTATTCTCATTCTCATGACCTAATAAGTTGGGTAATTGATGAGTAGGAGTAGAATTGATAGTATTTGATGAATTGATTCATGAATCATGTTCAATTGATGCTAGTAGTTGTTTATAATTAGTATATATTGATCGAGAACAATTAAATGGTGAAATTGAGTTAGTAGCTTATGAACCCAAGTAGAAGAAATGTTAAATGCGGGTTTTACATAATAACCGACTAAATTGATAGATAAAAAGTGTTGTTTATATGTAATTAGTTGTGATTAAAGTGGTGTTAAAAGTAATTGAACACTATAATGAATTAAGAGTTAGAATGGTAGATTATGCTTGTTTGACTTTTAAAAGTCAACTGCACATAGTTTAATTAATTGTTGATTATTGGTAAGAGAAGTGGTATGAATGTTAATACATGTTTATTGTATTGTTAAATTGATTATGTGATGTTGATAGGTTTTAAAGAAGTGGAAAGTTCAAGTGACAAGTTATCTTCATTTAGCTACCAAGGTGAGTTCATATTGTAATTAAATGAGTTGAGTTGTAAAAGTGGAGTAAGTGGTTTCATGTTGTAAATGAACCACACAGTTGAGTTGCAAAAGTGGATCCACACAGTTGAGTTGTTTAAATGGATCCGGATTACATCCGTGTAAGAGGACCAACAGTGGAGTATGTGATTTCATGTTGTAAATGAACCACATGTCAGTTGCTCTACATGTAGAGGTTATTAGCCTTGTGCTAATTCAATTGAGTTGATAAAGTGGTGCAGATTACGGATCCGTATAGTTGTGCATATCATGTATATGCTAGTTGTTAGTCAACTTATGTTGACTCAGTTGTTAAGTTGTTTAGTTGTTTAATTGCATATGAATTCACTAAGCATTTCGCTTACCCTTTTAGTTGTATACATTTTGTAGGTACAAGTGAATTGGGTAAGAATGAGACTCGCGAAAAGGGGAATGCTTAGAGAAGGATTGCTATGCACTTGTTACAGGTTTGCAAGTGCTAATCTCTTTGAATCATAGCCGAGATCCTATGGACTTGTTGCATTAAACCCAGTTTTTTTGTAATTGTGTCAAAATGGGTCAAACACATTTTGGTATGAATTTGGTTGTAAAGGATGAATATATGTAAATTAAGTTGGTTTATAAGTTGTAAATGATCAGTAGAAACAATAGGTTGCATTTTGATTGTAGAAAAGAAGAAAAAAAAAAAAAAGTTTACTAAAAGTTAGGGTGTAACAATTATAAATTTAGATGATGAAAAATATTTTATCAAAAGATTATCTAAAATTGATTTTAACAAAATTAATTAAATTTATTGTTTTCTAAATGATAATGTCATCGTTGTCTTTAAATTTACCCAATTGAAATCAATTAATTTTTATTGGTTAATTGAAATGTCATCATAGTAATAAGTCATAAGTGTAATGAGGAATATATAATACAAAAGTTCTTGATGGTGTTAAACTAGGGGATTATACTAGGTGCGTTAAGAGGGAATCATTAAATTCATATTTTTGATTGTAATAAATGTTATAATTATTATTCATCTAATAATTATTTAATCATGTTATACGTTAGTTTAAATGTCTACGCTTATATAATACTTCGTATAAATCAATATATAACATGAACAAATAATCAAGAAAAAATTAAAATAAAATATATTGTTATCATAGTATTGATCTAAAATCAAATGAGATAATAAATAATGTTACTTTAAATATTTATACATATTTAATGACATAGTTGAAAATAGTTTACACCAAATACTTCGTATAATATTTGAATATCCACATTATCATCTATATATCATTTTTGTTGGATTGTGTTCAATCTATTATGACGATACTTCAAAAGTGTATTAAATGATTTTTAGGTTCTTAAGTTGAGATAATTTTTATACTTTATTAAATAAATATTAAATTTGGCATTCGTTGATTTATAAAGTAATTCGTTTATTATTTTTTACTAATAAATAATTAGAATAATAAGTTTATTATCATGATAGAAGTATTAGAAAATATGAATAAGCTATTCCATAGATGATTTATCTACTTTGATATGATCTAACTTACAAAAATTTTAGTGTACTAAATAATTATTTTATTAAGTAGATATCAAGTTTGACATTCATTTATTTATAAAGGTGATTTATTCATTATATTTTTAAACACTAATAAGAATAATAAGTTAGTAAACTACAATGATATTAATATTAAAAAAATATGAATACATCTGATAACTTATTATTAATTACTTTAAATTGTACATACGTGTGTTCGTAGGATTGTAAGAAAAGAAAAAAGAAAGAAAAAAGAAAGAAAAAAGGACAAAATAAAAAATATTTATTGGTTGCGTAATGTCAAAATAAGAAATATTCATTGGTTGCCGAATGTCAAAATAAGATATATTCATTGGTTGACTAATGTATATATAGCCAGATAGGTAGTGCCAAAAATCATGGATAAAATCCAACGTTACCAAATAACTGAAAATAGTTACGGACAATCTAGTCTAGTGGGCTGCGGCCCAAACAGGGTTTTAAGAACAGGATAGATGTGGTGTGGATAACAAATTGATGGGCAAGATCAAATATCTTATACCCAAAAGTCGAAAGGTAGTCCCATGATTTTTAGTAAATACACCTAAAAGTACAATTATTTATATATATATATATATATAGTACAACTTATTATAATAAAGTTTTAACGTATTTATTAGAAATCATGATGAAAGTATCATTGATCATAATCATATAAGTAACATAAAATACAAAACAAGCTAAGGGAGTTGATTAACATAATCCAAACCAACTCTTGCTCGTCCTAAAAATGTAAATGTTTCACAACTTACTTTACACGAATCATTTTGCCACTCTAACGTGTACCCTATCTGTTAAAACATTGATGTATGAATTCATTCTTGTTTCATCATGTCTCTTATTAACTCGATGATTCAAATAAAAGGTTGGTTAAATTATACCTTTTGTCCTTGTGATATTGCCGATTTGCACAAGACGTCCTTTATTGATTTTATTACGCCGAAACATGACCGTGTTGTCTTCTTTTTCCCAGTTTCGTCCTTATGACATGTAAAATGACCCGACTACATTACCCTTCTTATTTTTTTTATTTTTCTAGCTTTTGATTTACAATTATGGAAAAAAAGGGCTTCAGGAAGAAACACGGCCCACACATTAGTGATTCTGGGCCATGAATGACTACAGAACTTGGTGTCTTAAAATTTGTAACGGGAATGAAAATGAATAATATAAAATGTTTGATTCATGGGTATGAGTTTATTGATTTCGTAATGAAATTTTCAGAATGAAGATTTTGAAACCCATCTATATAGGTGGGTTTGAGATTGACTACCACTCATATTCGTTCTCGTTTATTTCATTATCATTCTCGTACTCGTAGTAATTCTATTGCTCAAATCAAGCGCGCCCTAACATTTGAAAGCAAATTTGATACGATTTGTTGCTGCCGGAATACTTTTGAGACTTGAAAAGTCAATTACATAAACTTTGACAAATTATACTAAAAGTCGAAAAGTGCATGTTTCATGAAACGATGGTTGTAAACCAACATGTCAATGAGTTATGATTTCTCCATCAACATGATAAACAATTCAAATAAAGAACAACTTTTAAGGCTTTACACTTCAAAAATGAATTTTATAAACAAAAGCGTATCATGCCGACCATTTTATTCAAAGTTTTACTAAAATTTGTCTAGGATTTTGATTACAGTTAAACAAGTTTAACAACTTCATACAATAAATTAAATTACCTTTTTCTACTTACTTTGAAGTTTGAATGGTCTGAGCACATACAACATATAGCCAAATCTTCGAGCTGATCGACAACCACATCTACCAATTATTTAAAAAATATATCAAGTATTAAAATTATTTAGCGTATTTGTTTTTTTTTTTAAACAGTTTACTTCTATAGATGAAAAAAAAAATAACTAGTGAGAAACTAGCTAATTACATCAGAGAATGAGACAATTGAGCCAAACAGTCCAACTACGACACAACTTCTTACAGCAATTATGGACCCATAAAAATGAAAACTCTTTAATATAATTAACAATAGTATCCTTTTTGATATCTCCATTCGTTTGATCATCAAAAGTCAAAAATCAAACAAGAAACACTTGTTTTTATTTGTTTTGGGTTAGAATTATATTGTTATTAATGTATATCACGTAGATACTAAGGTACTACACGTTGAATGCTACGAAATGGCCAAATTTCCACCAAATCTCTTTTCTTTGACGCTTTTCCTTACAAATAAATACTAAAAAGACTCCGTTTAATCAATATCTTCTTAATTAATTACTCCGTATGTATGGTTTGAAATTATGTAATGTGGTCCAATATATGAGTAATTATTATGAGACAAATATGTTTCTTTTGTGTCCATTAACTTTGTAACAATGCTAACACACGGTCATTAAAATAAAAAAATTACCAGTATAATAGTTTTTCAACTTGTTAAGTGATATTTTTAATTAGATGTAGCTAGTATATACGTAGTCAAAGTTTTTGAACGATGTAATCACGCATTTAATAAGTTTGATAAAACCATTTAAGCATTTCTCTTAAGTTTAAGTAGGCACGTGTATATATATATATACTAGCATAATATCCGCACAATACAATAAATTTTTTTTATTAATTATATATTAATTTGATATACAGTATTGTGTTTTTTGAAATATTTTAAAAATAAAAAAGTACAATACAATACACGAAGAATACTGTTTTATAATTGGAAAAATCACTTTTTAACAAATTTTCTGAAATATTGTTCTATTTTGCAATTTTTATTATTTTTTAAAATATAGTAATCATATTCTTTTGCAATTTTATTTGTAATTTATTTTTGGAGTTAATTAAGATACATAACCTAATAATTTCAAAATTGAAACTAAAAATAAGCCACAAAAATTTTTATTTCTGTAAGTCCGTTTGACCCGAACATGTTATGACCCGCACCCGTTGTGACCCAAGCCCGTTAAGACCCAAACCCGTTTTAGCCCAACTGCCCGAACCGACCCGCCCGCCCATTTCGCGACCTTTAAATGTAATAGTTTATAGTTTAATAATATTTGTGTTAATGAGAATTTAATAATTAATAATTAGGGGTATGTTAATTAAATGTCATATATTAATTGGTTTATGGTTTAATAATGTTTGTATTAATGAGAATTTAATTATTAATAATTAGGGATATATTAGTCATTTTTATGAATTTTTAAAAAAATCTCTTAATAATTGTAAGGACAACTTAATCAATTTTGTATTTGAAAAAAATATGAAAATGCATTATATATTAGTAATAGATATATAGAAAAAATTAATTAATAAATGTACGTACACCAAAGTCATTTTGGATTTGATATTTTTCGTCCCGACATCGACAACCATAAATACATATTATACTCGTAAGTTTTTTCTTTCATGTTAGAAAAAGTAATTTTCAACTGTTCATACTTTAAAACATTGACAATATGATCCTGCGAAACATCGAATTCCAAAAGTTGTCCGAAAGTCTTAATTTAATAATTTATATAACTTATTTGATTTGATTTCTTTGTATGAACAAAACTAGCTAATAAACGATCATGCAATTGAAGAAGATGCGACCTGCAGGTGTTACTTTCCAAATTTGCGTGTCTTTATTGAAAAATGGCTGAAAACATCGTAAAATTTGACAAAGAAATGTACTTCG
Organism: Logfia minima; assembly: GCA_963921325.1. Classification (NCBI taxonomy): domain Eukaryota; kingdom Viridiplantae; phylum Streptophyta; class Magnoliopsida; order Asterales; family Asteraceae; genus Logfia; species Logfia minima. The sequence goes on along the minus strand of OY992764.1, from coordinate 6,201,934 downwards.
ATGACGAATTATCACGACACTTTTATGGCGACTATAAAAAGTCATGTAACATGTAATTTTCTATTGCTTAAAGCGACTTGCCAGGCATTTTAATACAAATCTACAGTATTAAAAAAATATATGATGATCAACTACATCAACTCATACATAAGATCTCATATTCTTTTAAAGATTAAGAAGATACACAATTCAATTTATAAAATTTTACGTTTATAGCAAGTTTAGAATCTTGTTATCATAGGCGGAACCACTATGGCATCAGTAATAGCATATGATAATATTCAAAAAAATTCACGTAGTGTATAAAATATATATATTTTTTATTTTAGTAAGTACAACTAATCATTTAAAAAGTTACTAATTAACTACACTATATCTATTTTTATTATAAATTAGATTTGTCCAATATAACTAGCTAAAACTCCTTTAATGATCTTATTTAGTTAAAATAGCACTTTTGATGCTATATATTTGTTAAAATGGTACGTTTATAATTATTTATGTCTTATTTAAATGTTATGAGAAAAAAAATTGTACTACTCCTAAAATTTCATCCTAGTTCCGTCCTTAAATGTTATATACATTTTGCTCCCCTAAAAAGTTACATTTTACATCGTCGTAGTATAAGTTGATCGGGTAATCAAGCTTATAAGAACTCGAACTAACAAAGTTGGTTTATAGGTTACTTCAAATTTTATGAACTTCAATTGCAAATTACATGTTCACGATGATGTATTAAAAAAATGTTGATTTTGGATTAAATGCACGGAAATGTATTAATATAATAGTCGTATGTCCGTGTCTATTTCAACTATAAAAAATTTATAGTTAGTGTATCAAATTTTCAAATATTATTATTTGTATTTGTTTTTTTGACGTGAAAATTTATATGGATGTCACATCGTAGTTTATATAGATAATACGCCAATCAAATTATATATATAAATAACAATAATCGTAAATTGAATATCTAGAATAATAATCTTAAAAGTTTAATATATATAATAGATTTTCAGTTATGTTTTATTATATTTTGGTGCAGTTAACGGGTAGATTTTCAAACAAAGCAATACAACTTTAGAATTACATTATTATATAGATATAATTTAAGACAATAAATTTTGGAGATTGTCGGAAATTTGTCGTATTTAGGGACAAATAAATCTAAAAGTTAACGTTTTGACGATACAAAAGCATTTTGAAACATTAAAAGAAGTTAAAAAAGAAAAAGAAGAAAAAGAAGTTAAACTTAAATTGGTAAACAAGCAAGGACGGTGGTGTACCTTTTTTTCACTTGGTTCTGACTTTTTTCCTCTAATATTTTTCTTTTAGATTTTCCATCCACGTTCAGCATGGGGTCGCCTCGCATGTATAACTTCGTAAGTTCAAATTATTACAAATAAAATTTAACCTTTTGAAAGGCAAAAAAAAGTACATAAACTAATGATATGAAATATTTGCTTAATCTTCACCTTTTAGCATTATATTATATATATTATAGGAATTAATGTTTGAAAATATATGTAACTTTATAAAAAAAATTATTGTGTGTATGAACTTCCGAAATTTCTATTGTGTGTATTTAATTTTGGATTATTGTTAATTGTAAGTAATTTTTTGACGTGGGACGTTGTGTGAATAACACGTGGATGCTTTAAATGGATGACACACCAGCAACAATACATACAATTAACAATAATTGAAAACTAGCTACGTAAAATATAAGTTTTTAAAGTTCATACACACAATAGCTTTTTTGATAAAGTTGGATAATTTTTAGACACTGATCCCTATATTATATAGGGTATATATTAATATTAATTATTTCAATGCTAAATTTGATGGACGATGCCAATACACAATATATATTTTTGTATACATCATAAATTAGTCGAGTGATTACAAATTAAAAACATTTCTTTAGTTCTCATTATTAACTATTTAATAGAATTTGAATACTGCGTAGTATTTTAACAAAATTCGATAGAGTTAGTTTCTTGGAACCAGCGGTTTACTAGTTAAAAAAATCACTATTTTACTAAACCTTCTCAATATTATACAATTTGTGTGTATCACATGCATGTTTTTAGTAATAAATAAATATATATTTTATTAGAGTAGATACGTTAAATCTGATGATAAGATATAAAAGATACCTTGATTAACGAAAATATGGTACGGATTAAATTGATCTTGTAACAATGCATATGCGATTTTAGTCATTGCTAACTACTATTAATCAAGTGATGCAAGATTTTAATCGAAAATATAAAAGAACATTAAATTATGTGATCAACATTACTTTGTTTATAAACTAGGACTAACCGGTTGAGCCCTTCCACTCATCAACAAAACATGTACGATGTGATTCTAAGTTCAATTTTGTAACTTTTTTTTTTTATCCATAGTGGTCGTCCAACTACAAGCATTGATGATAGTCGATTCATTTAGACACGCTTCAAATTTGTACATATTCCACTCGTTTTAAATACAAAAAACAACAATGACAAGTGAAATTGAGAATTCAAGAAGTTTTAAATGGAGATAAGTGGGATTAGTCTAACTAAGGTAGATTTAAAACAATGAGAGACTAGTTCGGTTTAATATATGAACCATGTTCAATCATACATTACGCCAAAAGGTAAAAACAGAAGAATCGGATGAGTGAATCAGAAAGCCTTAACTTATATAATTTGAGGTAAGATGAAAACTAAAAACGATGGAACTTATATCCAAACACAAATTTTGACGTGATGGACATAGGTCATCATTCGAGCTTGCATTGCACATATTCATCTTTATCTATTACATTGTATGATACGAACCTATCCCACATTAGGTCCGTATCATTGATATGAATCTATCTTATACTAGACCCATATCAAATTATAGGTTCAAGTCTAGAACTTACTCCCAAAAGCTAAATTGTAGGAGGGGACACCTAGACTTGTAAGCAACCAACCAAACTTTTATTTGGCCTATGTAAAATCGTAATATTGTATTTATTTCATTTTATTAGTATTTCTTTAATCATAAACTTCCAATTTGATGGATATAATTTGAAAAATAACCTTGATTTCTCTAATCCATGTGGATCAAGTTAAAATGCCAGCTTTGCATTACACATGGAACTAACTAATTTCATGTGGCTGGTAATGTGTGATTTTTATCAAAAACGTAAAAGAAAATAAAAAGGTTAAGAGCTTTGATAGATCAAATCAAACCACCTCATTGAAGCACGTGAAAATTACGGGGCCAACTTTAAACGCACTTTCTTTTTAAAGTAGTGGAATCTGCGGTATATGATTCACCGTAATTTGTATTTGTCCTTCTTCACACCCCCAAATATTCTCAATTTTTGAATGATGACAAAATAAAAAAGTTAACTTCAAATAAAGAGGACAAGCAAAATGCGAAATTTTATAGATTCTAATCGTTTAGTTCAACAACTTTAAGCGGTTGAGTTTAAATCTCAAGTGTTTTTTTAAGAGGTCCTAATAAACTAGCATTAGACGTACATTATATGTATATGCATACATGTTACAAGTAAACTTGTTACTTGTAACTATCTTGTTTAAAGAAAATATACATATAAACATTGTCTTAATAATGTTACAAGTAAGACATATTATTTATCTTGCTTAACAAAATTAAATAAACATAAAATGATGAAAGTCTTGTCATGGATCCATTGGTTCACACTTTAGTCAAGGTGATAGACAAATGTACATGATCTTCTCCCTTTTTTTCTTAGCTCTTTACGTGAAATAATAAGCAAAGATGATTGTCCTTTTGTTTTTATTCTTGTATGGTGTAAGTATAAAAACAAACGATTGAATTCTTTTATGGAGTGTAGTTGTTGTAGTTATTCATTGATTACATTATAAGCTCATTTGCTTTTTTTTTTTTGGCAACTAACAACTAGTAACTTCTATGAGTTTTACTTTCAATCATACTAGTAAGTATTTTTCAAGAGTGAAAAGATGTATTAGTATTATAATATTATATATGTATATATATGTGAGTGTTCAAATAAAAAATATAAATATCGTAAGAACATATAAAATGACTTTAAAATTATTTTTAAGTATCTAAAATACATTTTTTTTCAAAACTTTTTCAATGATTATTATTAAAATAACTTTTACAAGTTATGATAAAAAATTTAATAAAAAATATTAACTTTTTTTCAAAAAATTTTTACAGTTATGACTGTTGTGATTATTCAAAATTATCACAAAATATAACATGATAATCACATGTGATTATTCTCTAATATAATGTGATTATCATGTGTTCGAGATAATCATAAAATAGGTTTTTGATAATCACATATTATTCATGTGATTATATAACTATAAAATGTGATTATTATGAATACAAACATTAATAAAAATAATAAATAAATAAAAATGTCGAAATTTTTTTTATTTGAAAAATAGCTTCTAAAAGTTATTTGAATAAAGAGTTATGAAGAAAATTTTGTAAAATCACGTGTTTTGGATATTTAAAATTGACTTTGAAATCATTTTTTACGTTTTCACAATATTAATGTTTTTTATTTGAACATAGATCTATATATATATATATATATATATATAAAAGATAACATACAACTCAAGTAGTAGAAAAGAGTTTCTCAAGTCATTTATTTTCAAAGGGTCGGAGAAGGACTAGCATCCATTTAGCATTGAAATTTTGCTCAAGTACAGACTAGCATCCAGTTCTAGTCTTGAACTCATTCTTTATGTTTTAGTTTCTTAACCTCGTGCATTTGAATTGTTGGTGAGGAGTTTTTAAAAGATTTAAAAATTATTGTACATATTTTGGTAGCTGAATCGTTTTAAAATTTTATACAAATCCCAACAACTATTACCCTCCAAAATGTGTGTATTAAAAAGTTTATTTTTTGTTGTCTTACAAAGTAATATAAATTATATAAATATAGTTAAAGTCGAGAAAGCAATATTACTATTTGTTATTTTACAAAGTAATTAAGGGACTTCAGCCATTTAACTTTGTAACTAAGCCATAAAATAGTGCGACCAAACATGTATTAACTTTAGGTAATTTTCACACATTTTCTTATATTGATACTCACATAATGAAGTTCCACAAACTATAATCAACAAACGCGTTGACTTTAAAAAATCAATAGTAACAACAGAATGCAGTGCCACTTGATTAGGGATGATAATGAACAATTAGCAAGCATAATTAGATCTCGATTAATTGGCCCACCACTTTTATTTCAAGTATTTTCAAAAGGGTATCAATGGTTGCTCACATATGGGGTGCAACCATGATATATGCTTTCAAAAATTAAGACTACAGTAATTTATTGGCTATGGCATAAATAAAGCAACCTAAAAGAAAAGGTAATTTTGTTTTTTGCACAGCCTAAAAGAAAATGTAACAACCACGATATTTTTATTATTATTATTATTATTATTTGATTTTAGAAAATCGATAGTGGGTCAGACGTACATAAACTCACCTGGATACCAGGCCATGACCCTTTGATACATAACCACAATATTGACAATGTAAAATTGTTATTGGTATATATACTTAAAATATTGTAGGGGTAAAAATATAATGCTGTAAATCTGGTCACAAAATGTTACTCCCTGCTTCTTCTTTTTTTACTAGTGAAAATTTTAAAAATGCATTATTAACTTTTGCAAATTTGTTTATTTATTTTCTTAAAAATGTCCACAATCATAATGTAGGTCTTACTGCCATCTTCCAGCTAATCACATATATTCTCTCCTAATTGCAAATTCTAATAGTGATACATAATTCTCACATAGCAAAAAAGCTGTTGCCACCACCATAAAAGGGATGTCATTGAATGCACCACCTTCCATTTTTTAGTACGGGTCTTCATACATACACGTAAAGAGGTGCAATCAAGACAAGCCTAAAAGGGAAAGAGTTAGGTCTGTGACTGACACCAGTCCAACGTCTGATACAATTTACTTGAGTAGTATTCATCAAAGAAAAGTGATTGACATTTCTATAATGTATACCTAAATTAGAAACATATAATGGTAAAAGTTTTGTGAATACAAGTGTTATCATAAGCGCATTGACATAAACTTTTTGAAGCCACGTCAGCCTCCTGAAATAATTAGAAAAGTATTTTTTCGATTTATATCAAGTGGACGCTTTGTATAAATTTCGTGGATCAGTTAGGTGGTGTTTTTTCAGAGAAAAAAATAAACCTCTCATAATGTGACTACAAGTCTACAATGGGCTGACTACATCATTTGGCCAATAACTTAAGCCCACAAAGATGCAAACAATCCAAACCTAACCCAACCCACAACTTAACTTTAAACCAACATTCACACCCTTTTCCTTTAATCTCTGGCGCTTTGGCTAGGGTTTTTTATTCACTCATAAGAACACATACATAGTCACATACGGTCACTATCTCTACATACATCTGTTGTTAATCAACAATTATCAATTCATGGACGCTAAGAATAGTGTCTAGGGTTTCGATTTTTTTATTCGTTTGATCTTTTGGTTGATGATGATAACGATGACCCTAGCCAGCTCATCGCTAAGTTTCCGGCGATTGCTGCTGCTGCTCCGGCGAGTAAGAAGTTGCCGGCAGGTGGTTTGACTAAGCCTGCCGCTAAACTTCCTTCCAAACCGCTTCCACCTGCTCAGGCTGGTATAACGTCTTTTTATTTTATTACTTTCATTTTGTTTTATTTAAATAAAGGATATGGATAAGGTTCTAGTTGTTGCTTACTAGTAGTTATGTGTGTGCCTGATGAATGTTTATATATGTAATGATATAAAGTGTGAATCTTTGTGTTGAAATGCTTTGGAGGGCGTTTAAAGTCTTCTGATTACCTAGTTTATACGTAGTATTTTGGATTCTATTATTCGTTAAAGAAATAACAATTGAGAACCGTTATATGACATGGTTGACAATTGTAGTTAAGAATCTTTATATGGAGCGAATGGCATCCTGAAGTTGAAGCTTATATATTGTGTTTTTTGTTTTTGTGTAAATGGAGTTTAAGGCTAGACACATCCATTTATTAAATTTTGGGACTCTGTAAAATGAAAAATATAACTTGATTTGAAGTCACTTGTTTGTTTTTGTCTCTTCTTGATACCCGTCGAGGATTTTTAATGAGATATCTACATTTATATTATATTTTAGTGGTAATGAGATGATAAGGTTCAATCTAGGGGTGGCAATTCGGGTTGGCGGGTCAGAAATAGTCAACTCATACTCAACCTGATTTTTAAATCGGGTTGGGTCGAATCGACCCAGATTACCCAATTTTATCCGACTCAACAAGTTTTTGGGTCATTTTTGAGTTAATAGGTCGGTTTTGGGTCAAATGGGTCACACGGGTTAATATTTTAAAAAATAATAGGTAATAATCTATAGTAGGGTTGGCAATTTTTGACACGACTCAAGACCGACTCGAGAATTAGCAGGTTTGGGTAGACGTTTTTGACCCACCAACCTGCCAACCTGAAACTCGACAACCTAATATCTTTTTCAGGTCGGGTTCGGGTGACCTCATGGGTCATCGGGTTTTAGGAGGTCTTATGCACTATATTACCACTTCTGAGCGACTTTTGAGTTGTGACCTATGTGACCCATTTTCTGTAAAGATATTCTTTTTACCTGTTTGACTCGCAAAAGATAAGCATAAACCAAATTGACCCATTTATAAGTAAACGATGAACTGGCACATATAAAGGGATTGATTTGTCCTTGCTAATATGATAATCTCTTCTTTTAGGGCTTTCATTGTCTGGCAGTATGGATCTTCCGGACGACATATTTGGCGCATCCTTAAATTTAGAGGAGACTCACTTGAAAGAAGGTTTTCAAGAAGGCTATAGTGCCGGTTTTTCCTCTGGAAAAGAAGATGGACGTGAAGTTGGATTGAAAACAGGGTTTATAACTGGCGAGGAGTTGGGATTTTATAGAGGTTGCATTGACGTTTGGAAGTCTGCAATTCGAGTTGAACCAACATTCTTCTCAACCAGGGTTCAGAAGAACATTAAAGAGATGGATGAGTTGGTGTCCAAGTATCCGCTTTTGGAGCCAGAAAATGAGTCTGTAACAGATATCATGGCGTCATTAAGGTTAAAGTTTCGGGCTATTTGTGCAACATTGAATGTAAAGTTGGAGTACAACGGGTACCCCAAAGCCTCTGACCCGAATGAGATTCAGTTTTAAGGTGCAGTTACATTGGATCTATAAACTATAAAGCAATAATTGGGCCTGTGTTTGAGAGCCCTCAATCGATCTATGATTGTGAATCCACAAAGTTCGATGTGCAAATTTTGTATCTGATGGTGTCATTCTTGGGGTTCATCATTTAGTTTTAATCTGTCAAATGGGTTATTTAGATTTTGGGTTCATTTAGGTAATATTTATGTTGGTAGGCAATTGTTTTAGTATCATCTCAATTTTAATGTATGAATCAATGAATGTACGTACCCCAGTTGATTGTTTCACAATCATCCTTACTTGTAAGTTGTAAGTCACTTGTAATTTGTCAAAAGATTATAGACCTGTGTATATGGTTAAAGTCAATTTCTCGTAACAAAAAAAAGTTGTTTTGACGCAAACAGTTCATTTTTAAAAATATTAAAAATTGATGTTTTATGATGCCAAGTGAGTATATATATATATATATCAAAATATAAGTCTTAAAACATCAAATTTTTAATATTTTTAACATTGTCCTAATAATGTTATTGTAAGACTGTTATTTATTTTGTTTAACAAAATTAAATAAACATAAAATGATGGAAGTCTTTTTATAGGTCCTTTGGTTCATATTTTAATCAAAGTGATAGATAAAGACATAATTTTTCTTTTTCTCTTAGCTCTTTTAATGAAGTAATAAGCAAATATAATTGTCTTCTGTTTTTATTCTTCAATGCTATCGACATTAAAACAAAAGAGTCAACTTTTTTCTTTATAATACCAATATTGGCTCACACGTACACAAACTCATCCCAATTCCAGGCCATCGCCCTTTGTACATAATCACTATATTGACAATGGTAAAAATGTTATTGGTATATATACTTAAATTAGAAGAATACTCTTACAATGTAGTGAGAAAAAACTATTAATTTTAATTTAATACGACATATAATATTATTTTTCTATGACATATTTAAAAAGTCAAAAATTATATTACAATACACGACTAAAACTGTTTTGTAAGTGAAAAAATCACTTTTAACAAACTTTCAAAAATATTTGTAACAAAATAACCAAATATTTAATATATAATAGTTTATAGATATATAGATGTTTAAGTTAAAATAAAAAGTCAAATATTAATAACTTTATGGTTTAATAATGTTTGTATTAATAAGAATTTAATAATTAATAATTAGGAGTATGTTAATTGAATAACATATATTAATTAGTTTATGGTTTAATAATGTTTGTATCAATAAGAAATTAATAACTAATAGGGAAATTGTCTGTTTTTCTCCATGTGGTAGTCGTATTTTGACAGTTTATCCTTCTCGAACTTTAATCAATCTTTTTGTCTCAGTAATTTTCATTTTCACCATAATTGTCCATTTCACTAACTTTCGTTAAGTTTTCCGTTAAATTTTGTATAAAGGAAATCATTATACTGATATGTCTAAAATACTTGAATCTATCTTAACAAGTTAAGGAAATATTATATGTGCTCCTATATGTACTTAATTTAGGCCCAATCAAGTTTAACACATGATCTTAACATATAAATGTGCTTGATCGATATTTAGTTTTGTTGAGGTTATCACATTTGCTTTGTAATACCTTATAAACACTAATTATATATAACAAGTTTAATCCCTTAATTTTTTATATTTTTTTTTATATATATACAAGGATAAACTTGAAACGCGTATATTTTGTAGGGTACAAGGGAAAAAAATATTTCACATCTCAAAAATGATGAGATCATATCATATTACGTCGACACACTTTTGACATTAAAGTTGCTAAAAGCAAAAAAAAAATAAAAAAAAAATAGTCAAGTTACAATTTAATCCCTCAGAGCATCTTTAATTGATATTTTTTTAGAAGTTTTTCTAAAGTTTTATCAACAGTTGTGTCATAACTTCTCAAAGAAAAACTTAACAATAAGTCATTAGTCTAATGACCAACAAACTTTTCATAGCTAGATAAATATGATATAATAACAAAGATAGAGAGTATAAATACTTGAGATTTCTCAAATCTTTACACTGTCTCATTAATAATTTATTCTTTTTAATAGTTTTGAGATGGATGAAAAACTTTTTTACATTGAGGTCATGACTTTTTGTAAAGCCTTTAAAAAAAATGCTATGACACAATTATTGAAGAAAGCTACAAATTTTTCTAGAAAAAGAATCAATGGAGATGTTCTTATATCATGAAGAAGTACCTGGATGACTTTTGAATGAATAGTTATAATTCATTCAATTATATATGTTAGTAACACATAATAAGTATTGTAAAATTATAATAAATTGTTCCACTCTCATCAACTTTAACATCAAATTTTTTTTCCTATAAACCTATGTCATAAACAAAAATGAATTATTGATAATATAATGCTTATGGTTTTTTTTAGAAAAATAGTGATCCTAAACAATTATTTTATACTACATATGTCTCAAAATTATAGTTTACATTTTCTTTTTATATGTTACAATTTAATTATCCACTTTTATAAATAATTATGTATAATTAACTGAATCTACTTGATTACCCTAATGTCTATACATACCATAAAAATGTAATTTGTTAGAATGCATTTGACATTTTTACACATTATACTCTTATAAAATGACCTGATAATAATGATATATCGTTTTTCTTTAAATAACATATAAGAAATTACTATCGTATTACATTCATTAATTGTTGATTGATTCTGTCATACAAGTACCAGTTTTAATCTTGAGTCAGGCAACGTTAGTTTGACTTTGTAACAATGGTTAAAAGGATACTCACATAAACTTGTTCATTGAATAATGTTGACTATAGTTATTAAAATACTCTAGAAAAGTCATACCTAGATTCATGAACTTTCAAATTTCAAGGGAGCTAAGTATTAATATCATCCTTGACAGTTGACACAAGCATCTTGACTTATCCACATACTTGGAGGAGCAAGATTCAAATTTACCCAACAGTTTAACATTTAAAGAATATTTACACTTTCTACCCTTACTTCTTCTATATATATCTTCCCATAACCTCATTCATCCCCACTTAATCTCAACTAACATTTCTCTTTTTTTCTTTAATTTTTCTCTCTACTCCATATTCTTCTTTAACATTAGGTGTTTGACTTTTTTTTCGTTTCAAGATCCTTCATTTTCAATTTATAAACAATTAACCATGATGCAAATTGGTTCAACAGTTCCAGCAAACAATCTTCAAATATTTCAGGCAAGATTTGCTGTTAATTATAATGGGTCAACAATAAATGCTTGTTTATCAAAAAACACAATGAAAACGACCACCGAGAACACAAGACAACATCTTTTAAATCTTGAAAAACTTATAGGAACAGAAAAACCTCCATTGCTTCCATCTGAACCCAAACTTGTTAAAAAAGGTAGTGTTGATAATGGCTTGCCGGAGAATAAAGGAAAGGGTCTTTTAGAAAAGTTGAATTTGCCTCAAATTTGGCTTGAAAATAAGGCAGCTGAGGATATGTCTCCTCGCCACCTTAACCGGCTGCAACGACTGTTGTCGAACAATGGAATCGAATATTCTCCCCGGAATGGTTTAGCTTCCCGGTGGAGGGAGTATCATGGGAGTAATAATTGGGCGGGTCTACTTGACCCGCTTGATGAGAATCTCCGGCGAGAGATGGTCCGTTATGGCGAGTTTATTCAAGCCGCGTATCATTGTTTTCACTCGGATCCAGCCACCTCGGGCAAAGAAGCTCCTTCAGCCCGACAAGTGGCGGTCCCTGATAGGACATACAAGGTCACTAAGACCTTGTATGCCACATCATCAGTGGGGGTGCCCGATTGGGTTGACAAGGTGGCACCAGATCTCGAGTGGATGACTCAACGCACTAATTGTATTGGGTACGTATCGGTTTGTGAGGATCAAAGAGAGATTTCTAGAATGGGACGAAGAGATATAGTTATATCCCTTCGTGGAACTGCCACTTGTCTTGAATGGGCAGAAAATATGCGGGACCTACTAGTAAAAATTCCTGGAAAGACGGACCCGAGTTACGGACAACCAAAAGTACAATGTGGTTTTTTAAGTCTTTACAAGACCGCTGGAGCTCATGTCGAGAGCCTAGGAGAGTCCGTGGTTACAGAAATTAAACGGTTAACTGAATTATACAAAGGCGAAAACCTAAGTATAACAGTGACCGGGCATAGTCTTGGTGCGGCATTAGCCTTATTAGTGGCCGATGACCTTAGCACTAGTGTAGAAGACGTGCCGCCAGTTGCGGTTTACACCTTTGGTGGCCCCCGTGTTGGAAACCGTGGATTTACAAAGCGTCTCGCTTCACAAAATGTGAAAGTGTTAAGAATTGCAAATTCTCAAGATATCATTACTCGCGTTCCAGGAATGTTTGTTAGCGAAGAACTTGACAAAAAACTAAGAGAGTCGAAAAGCGCTAACAAAGTATTGAACATACTCGACAACAACATGCCATGGGCATATGCGCATGCAGGTACCGAACTAAGAGTTGACACGAAAAGTTCTCCGTATTTAAAGCCGAATGCTGACGTGTCATGTTGTCATGACTTGGAAGCATACCTACACTTGGTGGACGGTTTCATGGCATCAAATTGTCCATTTAGAGCAAATGCCAAAAGAAGCTTGGCAAAGTTGATGCATGAACAAAATTCAAATGTGAAGAAACTATACACAAGCAAAGCAAATGGGTTGAAGTTGAATTTAGAAAGAGATATGCAAATGTCAAATTGTTTGCCTAGTCCATCATAAATCATAGGTTTTACAACCCCTTTTTGTAAATCTTCTTTTTTCAAGAAGGATAAATAGACTTCTTGCTAATATACCTAGTCTCATTAGTCTCATGTTTCTCTATTGTGGTATCATGCGGTTTATGTTTCTCTAAACCATACTATTTTTGCGAAACATTATTACTTTTCTACTAACAAAGAACAAACATGGAATCTAGATGAACTGTGCCGTAGCAAAAACGTTGAACATAAAATCAAATAAAATAAATTTTGATTAAATAGGTATAATTTTAACAAAACATTAAGATTTCAAAAGTGAGGTAATTCTAATTCGTTAAATAACCTATTTTTTAACGGATTCAGTTGACCTCAAAATTAAGAGTAGTTACACTGTCCCTAAACAAAAGATTTTACGTAAAAAGTTACATTACAATAGACAAATTGACTAGTGATACGTATCTCCTTAGCAGTATTAATTCTGCCACTCATATGTCACGTAACTTCAAACTTTTGTCAAAAGCCTTTTTTAATAGAAACAAACTTATAGTTTACTTTATATAGTCGCTCTTTTTAATATGCGAATACTTTTAAGTTAGATCACAAGCTGTCGGGTAGGTAAAAATATTTATAAAATAATCATTATCATATCTTTCAAGTCGGATAAAGCTAGTTTTGTAGAAAAATCAATCACTACAACTTTTTTCTCCGGTTTCTTTCACCTTTCTTAATTAAAAAACTAAAAAAGTGAGACTTTTTGTTTCTAAGCTTCTCTTTTTCATTTGAACTCTCGCCCTTTCTCCTAATAGATACGGATCGAGTAATAAATTAAAATAAAGCCGATGCATAGATAGTGAGACATAAATAAAACAATCTATAGAAAGCATTGACATCTAGCTATTTGGTTAACACGTCTACGCGACTTGAAGACATCTTTTTATATTCACCGATCGATCACTTTGCCCTACAAATTTGACGTTTGTTTTCTAGTTTATACATGGCAACTAGTTTGGTCGTTTTATTTTAATTAACTTTTTTATCTTTTTCCGCTTGGAATATCATGCATGACAACTGACAAGAAAATAGAAATACAAGAATATTATTACACAAAGTTACTTTCATATTTAAAGTCAAAATGCTGATCGAGTTGACTACGTCATGATTACCGTAAACATGCATGTTTTTATCAAAATTTGATTCATTAATAGGATAAGTTATGTTTTAGTGAAGACAAAAAATGATCGATTGTAATCTTTTTGCCACGAGGATTTTAGGAAGTACTGTAGAAGAAAAATATGGAACCGCCCGCGCGACTTAGGATGACATGCATCCTCTTCAAATGTAATTTGAACTTCGTAGATTTATATAATTAATAACTCCAAAGTCATATATTGATATATATATATATATATATCCATTGAACACTATGGTACATGGTGTGGGGTGGTATGTTGGCATCAAAGCTGCAACACTAAAAGTTGCCATCACCGTTTAGTGTTGCTATCACCGTCACTCATTATGTATCACTTCATCATCACCATTATTATAATAGTTTATTGAGAAATTTGTTCAAATGATCCGCCAAACACCTCGATTACATCCCATGGTATGTATCAGAGTTCTTTATATTGAAATAGTCACAATTCTTGTTTAAATGGGAACCGCAAACCTGTGAAATTTGCCAACCAATTAATAACTACCACGTAGCAACAATACCTGCAGTCAACTCAATATCCCTCGGTCAAACACAAGATCCCGCCGTAATTAGTTGAATGGGAACCCATTAACTACATACCAATCAACATTTAGAATTAAAGATCGAGGAACTAATTACCAGCAACCATTGATTGATCTAAGACATTAGAAAACAACATCTCCAAAATGCTTTCTGGTAATGATCTCCCTTCCTTCAGAGTTTCTTCGAGGATATTTAATTTGGTGGAGGAATTGGCATCAAGAAATCCTTTGAATCATTACGTCTTTAAATTTGAGCTGCATTTCATACCTTATGTTTACAATCTCGATGGCCACCTTCTTAAAAACGAATTCTATATTTAAGGAGCTATTTATATGTCAGTGGGCTTGACAAAATTGTCTACGTACGTGTACGGATAGTGTTATTACTTGCTCCTGATCTAGTAACCTGCGCGCTTATTGTCAAATTATTCACCGAGCAATTTCATTTGGAATAAAATCGTTCAAATTTTTTAGGTCAATCCAATATTATTTTGCCAAAAAATTACAGCGGGATCTTGCGTTTGATCAAGGCTATTGAGTTGACTGCGGGTATTGTCACTACGTGGAGGTCATTAATTGGTTGGCAAATCCTGCAGGCCCGCGATTCCCATTCAAGCGGGAATTGTGACCATTTCGATGTAAAAAACTCTGACACGGACCATGTGGTGTAATCGAGGTGTCTGACTAACCATTTAGACAATTTTCTCAGTTTATTTAGATAATGTAATCATTTAATGTAACTAAAAGTAATTCTTTTTAGATTATAACTTGTTATATACATATCTTCTATATCTATACTAAATGAGAATAAATAGTTGTTCCATATTTTGCTACATAGGCAAAATGCCACGTGACAACCTCTTATAATTTTAAATTAAATTAAATAAACAATTAAAGTTATATAATATTTAAATATATAATATTAATTAATAAAATAATCTACGAATCCTACTCAAACACTAATTATTTAAATTTAAAAAGATAAATTAAAAAATAAAATTAGATAGAGTTATATAATATTTGAACATAATATTAATTAATTGAAAAATCTATGAATCCTACTTAAACAATAATTGAAAAATTATATTGAACTATTAGAACTATAAAAATCGCTTAAATTAAAATGTCGTGCATCGCACTAATTTAAATCTAGTATATATATATAGATATAGATATACATAATAATTTTTAAGAACTTTGAATATGTTATTATACTCTATTTAAATTTATCTACGTTTTGATATGAATTTTATCCTGATGTAAGACCGAAAATAAACTTACTTATATGCAAATTGCTGTAGAGTAATAATTTACATGACTACTTATATAAATTTGAAAGTAGGCCTAACTTATCTACTAATTGATACAAAATTTCTTTTCAAATCTTATAATTTGAATTTGATGCATGTTATTCTCACATGATTATACCTATTTTTAGGTCAATTTAGTCAGGTTCATCTATCATTTTTCATCACTTTGTCCATGTTCAATTGAAAAGTTAGTTTAGTATTATGAAACTGACAAGGTATAACCTTTGACTTCATTACTCAACTTTTGTAGTGATATTCTAATATAAACTATCCGGTAATTTCACTATATTCTTATAAAAATAGTTATTTTAGATGTTTAATTGTCAACATGAGTTAATCGACTGGGTACATAGTCTTTCTATTGATAAGGTGATTGTAAAAAATGCAAAAAATGTTGTATTCTAGTGTAGTTGCAACGTACCTATAATAGTATTGTTACTATAAGAAAAAAAAATGTGAGTAAAAAATTTGATTGTCCATTCGAATTGCATGAAAAAAAGTTTTATGATGGTACAAATCGACATAGGAACACCTATATATAAATCAATAAAATTTGTACTATCAACTTAAAGGATCTAATTATAGTTCTGCACCATGTATATTTTGTTGATCAAAGAGTTAATATGTAGGACCGTTAAAGGAACGACCTTTCACAATGAATCAATATCAAAAATGCTAAAGCGCGGAATTCAATAGCAAAATCAAAGTACGTTAACAATTAAACTCAACACAAGCAATCACAATAATAATATTAATCAAACAAACCAATTGTGATTTACAGATGATTGACTGGAGAAACAACACAGGCTGCACAATTTCGTATTTCAGCAACTGCAGATCTGAAACCCTAAACGACTATTTATAGGTGACTAATCAGCCTGTTTAGCGATATTGTGATATCGCATATGCGATATTGGTAATATCGCTTATGCGATATTGCAATATCGCTAGTACCAAAAACTAGACTAATTATTACAACTCGATAACCTAGACCAAGTGACAGACACTCTAAATGTACCAACAAACTCCCCCATGTCTGCAGCTTGGTCTTAAAAAATAATCTTCAGTTAAGTCTTCAATCAAACTCCTCTATGTCTTCAATATTTAGACACTCCCCCATTGAGATAGCATGGTCTTCATAATATTGATGTTCAGATTCATGTGACTGACACACCTTTTGCATACAATAAGATCTTCAAACTATATGACCATCTCTCAATCTTTAGCAGCTTCTCCAATAGAATTTATCTTCACAGTCTTTGGAGAATAACCAACATCTTTTATATCTTCAATATTTGACTTTAACAAGATATGTGATATTGAATAAAACAACATAGAAATAAAATATTTTTGTAATTTTCTTTATAATTTAAAAGTAAAGAATACCAAAAAGAAAATAAATCGGGGATAAGATTGTAATATGTCTGCTTAAGGATCATATCAGGATATCATGCATTTATTAAGAAATAGTAAGTGTTATTTTGATTATCAGTATATTTGTCCAAATTTAAATTTAGCACGCAAAGTTAACTAGCCAAAGAGACAATCAGGAACAAGACGATTAGAGGTATTGTTTTTCCACTTAAACATATAACATACTCAACTTCAAGCTTAGCAATTATTGTGAGAGTGAATAAGTCTCCGTGAATCCCACATAGATATACCCCTAGTATCAAGTCATGCCCAAGACTTCGATTGATTAGAGAAAGCATTTGAATTCAACATTTTTAAGAATCAAGCCAGCGGTGACAGGTCTGTACTTACGTACAACAAAGCGACATACACTTGATTCAGGTGCTTGCAAAAACCAAACTTGGTCAAACCATTTGGCGACCGCGTAAGCAATCTTTGATTTTATAAGATTTGTAAGTACTTTTGACTTTTGTTTGCATTGTTTTTGAAAGTATACTGACTGAGACCAGGTCTGTACAAACGTACAACAAAGGAAACAGACAGCATAATTCCCCAAATGTTGTCATATACAAACTCAAGTTAATAGAAGCATGGCATGCTGACACATAAGAATTAAGACGCATTGTCATACATCATATGATGATCATCACAAAAGATCAGACACAGACTAAGAGATTTCTTAGTTGCTCAAAGATGAGTATGATAATGCCTACCAATACATCGTGCAAGTAATCAGATGTCTAGAAGGTCAAGTATAACAGATACGTGATAAACCTACTGATACATCAAACATAAACCTTAAAATTTCCATTTTGTGTACATGTCACCTGATGAACTATCATATTCCAAGTTATTTACAGACACAATCCAACATGTTTTCCAGAATTAAGAATCTTGCTGTTCAAATTTCTGATTTTTAAATTACTCCCTCTGAACAGCAAATTCTTTTCTCAATTCTAATTCAAAGGTTATCCCCTAAAACTTAAACTAATTTGAAATATATATATAATTTTTTTAATTTAATAAATTTCGCAACGTTACATTTCTTGGATACTAAAAAGTATAAAGAGTGGTTGTTGCATTACTAATAAAAGTTCCAAAATCACATATCAAGTCAAATCAAATGCTTTTAACCACGTTATGCCGTCTCGAAGCTTTGAGAATCTCATCCAGTCAATCACAATGCACCACACCTAACTTCCACAATACGCATCCTTGCAGTCAAGAAAAATATAATCTATCAAAGAGCTGACTGCAACACCACAAACAATGAAACATTAGATTTTATGGGACACCCAAGCCTTGATAGTCTTGGGGTGTCCATTAGCGTCCATAATCATTACATCAACGAGTTTATGATATTTTAACATGTCACTTGATTTCATTGATGTATTGTTTGTGGATTTTTGTTTCCAAACCTGCTTAACATTGAATGAAGATGGTTGCTGATTAACTACATCAACCTTTCTAACCAGCGGTTGAGAAGGTATAATGTTATTAACCTTTAAATTTTGAAAATTACGAGATGACCCACGTTGTTTTGATCTCTGAAAGTTTCTATATTTAGTATGGCGTGGATCATTTCGTGATGCCCATTTTCTAGCAAGCACCGGACACTGATTAATGAGATGACCCTGCTTCTTACAATAGAAACATGATCGTCTCTCTCGGAAAGTTTGGTCATCACTCAACAGTGGTTTCGGTGAAGGAGATGACTTACGAGGCTTGTTTTCAGGTACATTTACAGCACATTAACACTTATGTGAACATGAAGGAGTAAATGTATTTGCAGTTGAAGAAATCTTTTTAGAAAATATTTGACCTCTACCTTCGGTAGTAAGTATTAAATTTTCTGTCTTGTTGTTATTCTTCTTAACTTTCTTTGTAACCTCGTGAGTTACATCCTCCACTTCCACCACCTCTTCAACATTTGTTGAAGGCACAAACAAAATAGGTTCAAATTTAGGCTTAATAAGCTCAGCCTTCTTTTTATTTGAACTTGGGACTTTAAGCAACTCAGGTCGCTTGACATCAACAACCTTAACAAGATTAGGCTGTGTAACCTTTTCTGCTTTGATAATAACTGGTTTCACAACAGGATTTGTATCCTTCTTGAGAACAGAAGGGACATAATCTTTTATTTCATCCTGTGAGAGACTAGGCTGATTCAAGTTTGAGGGAGGAGGTTGGTTGTGATAACCAATTCCTGCCTTACTATTTGTATCAGTCCTTTGACTTTGCAGGATGTCGGAAAAGACCTGAGTAGATGTTGAAATATTTGCAAGTTTTCGTTTTAAATCAATATTATCAGCTTGAGCATCAGCAAGATCCTTTTTAAGATGAGCAATTAGTTTTAAGTAGCTATCAATTTCATCTTGTTTGCTGTAGATCATAGCTTTCAACTCTTTCTTTTCTTCAATAAGTGTCTTTTGATTTATTACAAAAACTTTTTCATTATCTTTTAACACTCTGTTCGCTTGAATAAGACTTGTTAGATCTGTATTCAAACGATCATTATCTACTATGTACCTGTTGATTTTACCAGTTAGTTTTATACAAGAATTACAAATAAAAGAATCACAGTCTACCTCATTTTGGACATCCGCCATAAGAGCTACGTTTTCTGTAGCAGAAAAATCATATGGTTCATTGTCCATCAGTAGAGCAGCCTTGGCGATCTCAGTTTCCTTCTCACATTCACGAGCAAAATGACCTAGGTTTTGACATTTATTGCATCTAATCTTTGATTTGTCAAAACCCGTGCTTGTCTTATCAGTAACATCTTCAAGAGATCTCTTTCCAGTTCTCTTCAAATATGTCTTAGTCCTTCTTGTAAGCATGGCCATATTCCAACGAAGGTCAACCCTCTCAAGCTCATCAGGATCTACTTGTGCGAAATCCTCATCAGTAAGATCTACCGAGCTAATCCTCTTTGACAAGAAATCATCATAAGATGATAAGAATGCGTTGAAGATAACTGCATGCTCATTTTGTGATGCAGTAGCAGAGGAAGATGGTTGAGTTGGAAACGAAGAGAATGTTCCTGGTTTAGATTCAGAAGTAGACGGCCCAGATAGAAGAGCTGTACTTCCATATCCAAAACTACTGTTATCAGGAAGCAAAGAGCTAGATTTTGTGCTTTTCTTTTGGATGTCCAAAGCAAATGTTTCTAATTTTCCAATAAGTTGATCCAAAGACATTGCCAATATGTCTGGATCACTCTCCATCATTAATA
This sequence comes from Logfia minima, assembly GCA_963921325.1. Classification (NCBI taxonomy): domain Eukaryota; kingdom Viridiplantae; phylum Streptophyta; class Magnoliopsida; order Asterales; family Asteraceae; genus Logfia; species Logfia minima. The sequence goes on along the minus strand of OY992764.1, from coordinate 6,181,288 downwards.
CTCGAGTTTCCCAAGAAGGAGGTAGAGCATTTAGCAGTTTCTTGTTGACCTCCATAGAGCTAAATTTGTGTCCACCCTCAGTCAGCTCATTCACAAGACGTGAATATCTACAGAACAAGTCCTTAACCGTCTCGTTCTTCTGAATATCAAACAGATCATACTGTTTCTTTACAAATTCCAGCTTAATTTGCTTGTATTCAGTGGTACCTCCACATCTTTCAGCTATACCATTCCACAGATCATAAGCTTTATCATGGTGCTTGAACATCTTCATAGCATCGGCAGGTAAAGACATGGTTATAGCAGAGTGAGCCTTTCGTTCACATTCCCATGCCTTACGTTCCTCAGCAGTCATTGAACGAATGGTTTTTGGAGGAGGAATACCCACATGTTCTCCACCTGCAACCGGTCTAACGTATCGTTCAAGTAAAGGTATCTCCATTTCAGGGTCGGTAAACGCAACGAACGATAAGAATCTCCCACGCCATTCAGAATACTCCATTCCCGGAGCAAAGAATGGAGGTTTATTTGCAGAACCAACTTCAGCATTGTGTTTCAACATAGCATTCACAACTTGTAAAGTAGTCATTTTTAAAAATTTCAAATTTGTCCGAACGAATTTTTTTTCCCTCCAAAAATTTCAAAATTTTGGTCGAGTAAAATGAAATTTTTTTCAAACAAGAATTAGGCAAAGGGAAGCACAAATTCAAATTTTAATAATTGCCGAATTTTCCCGCCTTTTTTTTTTTTTTTTTTTTTAAATCAGAAGAAAAAGGGCGATATTGGGATAATATCGCTAAAATCAATCAAGCGATATTGGGATAATATCGCTAAAATCAACTAGGCGATATCAAGGTAATATCGCTAGTGATATCGCTCAAATTAATGAGACCTGAATTTGCAATGTCGCTAAAAACCCTAATGGCGATATTGATGGTAATATCGCTATCAATATCGCTAAAACGGCTGTAAACCTAAAAAAAATAATTTTTACGAATCAAACAAAAATAAGGTTTAAAATTGACGAACACAGCACCAGATATCACTAAAAATACTGAATAAAATGCTTTTAAGACAGATAAACGATTTGTTTATCGTAAAACAAGTTTAAAAGATTTTAACACGTACGAATATTGATTCAATAAACCACTAATCCAATGATTATTGGCTCTGATACCACTTGTAGGACCGTTAAAGGAACGACCTTTCACAATGAATCAATATCAAAAATGCTAAAGCGCGGAATTCAATAGCAAAATCAAAGTACGTTAACAATTAAACTCAACACAAGCAATCACAATAATAATATTAATCAAACAAACCAATTGTGATTTACAGATGATTGACTGGAGAAACAACACAGGCTGCACAATTTCGTATTTCAGCAACTGCAGATCTGAAACCTTAAACGACTATTTATAGGTGACTAATCAGCCTGTTTAGCGATATTGTGATATCGCATATGCGATATTGGTAATATCGCTTATGCGATATTGCAATATCGCTAGTACCAAAAACTAGACTAATTATTACAACTCGATAACCTAGACCAAGTGACAGACACTCTAAATGTACCAACATAATACAAAATTATCTATAAAGTATACTATAAAGTTTTATAATTGATTTTTTTTCACATTGTTATTAACGTAAACATTTAATATGAAATATGATATAAATTTTTATAAGTGAATTTAGATTTAGATAAAAAGAGAAAGAAACTAAAAATAAAGAATCTAGTAAAAATTTAGAAATTAACGGCAAATTCAAGATTAAAAATAAATAAAAAAGTTGATAAAGAAATTAATATCCACATCAACCACTGAAATTTGATTTGGATAACGACTTTTTTTGTTCAAATAACTCTTACCAGTACATATCCTCTGATTCAAATGTGAAAAGGAATAAAAGAATAATTTCACCAAACGGAAACAGAGATATATGATGTGTGATTGACGTTGTTAGGTTAGATGTTATTATTTTCAACAAATTGTATACAAGTATTCTGTAAGAAAAGTAACTCTGTATCTATTCCACGTAATATATACAAACACAACATACATTACGAGTTCCTCACGCATGACTAGAAAACCTTTTATAAGTATTCGTAACCTTAGACACCGACAGAACCAAGTAACTCCTACATTTACTCGATCAAAAATATTATCAAGTCAAAGTATTCATTTTATTCTAAGTTATGAAAATGTATTGGTTTAATGAAACCAGCTTCAATTCAACGAGTGACAGGTAAAACCCATTGATTAAATAGTCATATGGTTTCATTTTTTCCATTCACCTTTACCCAACGAAAATGTAATATGTGTTATGTGTCTATTTTAGAATTTAGAAAGGCTGTTTACATATTGGACTTTTGGCTTGGTCAACTTTACATGATTTGAAGCATATATGAAAGGGTAAAAAAGATTCTTTTTTTCTTTTTCAACACCTCACTTTTTTTTTCCTTTCCTATTTCTTTGTTAATATGTGTTTTCTCATAGAGTCAAACCTATATGAAGTACAAGTTTAGAGTATCGTATATATATATATGTATATGTATATGTATGAATTGTGATGTTCTAATAGTCATCTGAGATTAGATGTATTGAATGAAAGTACTTATTTTGAAAGACAGTGTACAAACTATGTAAAGCATACAAGAAGTAATACTTGCATATTATTTAATTAGTGAATGTAATTGAATTGTTAATTCATAAACTTCATTTGTCATGCCTAAAATGTCACTAAGAGTATTTCAATAGTAGCCAACAATGTAACACCCACTCTTACGGCCTAGGGATAATCTGGTAATTTCTTAATTTTATATTTAATTACGACTTTTATATATTAAATTAATATGTCTATTAGATAGGAAAGTTATTATTAAGGTCGAATAGTTAATTGTATCAGGTAAAATATTAATAGTTTTAAATTAAAATAGTTGTCGGTAAAATAAAATAACTTGTCTCGCAAAACGGTTTTCAGGTTCCAGACAATAAGCCCAACAAGGGATTAAAATTAGTAAACATTTGAGAATGGTAGGTGATATAAATCACCAACTTCATCCTTTTCATCTCATTTTGGTCACCAACTTCATTCTCTCAATTCTCTTACAAAAGTTCCTTCCCTAAATCACCAAATTAACATGCAATTGAGTTGTAATAATTTGCTGTGAATCCTTGTGTTACCTGTCATCATCATCATATTGTTCTTACTTCTAATTGTAAACATTTTTTTATTTTGATTATAAACTTGAAATTTGGTAAATCTTTGAATTGGTGTGTAATTGATGTTTGAAAAATGTTATATGCTGCTACTTGATGTATTAGAGAGGTTAGAAAGCTGGTTAGATTGATAGGAAATTGAGTTTTTGTGTTTGTGAGTGTTTTGGTTCGGTTTTTGGGGTTTCTGCGGTTCAACTCGCAGCATGAACTGAACTGCGATATGACTTCCTGCGAGTTGAGTTCCTGCGAACTGAACTGAACTGCGAGTTGACTTCCTGCGAACTGAACTGAACTGCGAACTGAGAATTTTTAGACATGATTCTGAAAGTTTTATTTTGCTAAATTCAAAGTGTATAAGTATAAGTGAATCGTTATAACTTTATATATAAATTTATAATTGTATAGTGGTTATAACTGATAATTGCTACTTGATAATTGTTTGTCATTTTGTTACTGAGTAGTGAAATGTGTTATACAATTATGGAAAGAGTTACTAACTTCTTAATTATTATATTCTCAGATCAGCAGAAGACTCAGTAACATAAGATCTCTGAGTGTGGACTGAGACAAGTCAGGTGAGTGGATCTGCAACTCATGATTTGATTTAGTTGTAACGGTGTGGTTACAACAAGTAACGTAGATATTGATAGACTGTTTAGTCTGAATTGTAATTGTGTATCTGCTTGTTATACATGTGGCCTTTGGGCATATGTGTTGTTCACAGGTCAATTGCGATTGGACTTGGTAACTAATAGTGATCAACACAGGTTCTAGGAACATGTGTTGTTGCTGGAAATTGTGTTGTTGTTTAGAAGTACCAAGTTATCGGTAAATCTTGTATGGGCCAATACAGATTGTGATAAGCGTTACTTGAGGGTCACCGCGGCTGTAGGGTTCCTCAGTAACCACCGATCCTCTTGAGTTTATGTGTTTTCGTGCTTAATGTAAACAGATTGTTATGCTAAGTTGAATTATAGTTGTACATTCATTCACTACGAAATCATTATATTGAGATCCCCAACAAATTTCATATCTTTGAGAATCTAATCGTATCAAGAAGTTTTGAGAATCACATTCCACACTCGCAACATCAAACACCCTCTCGTCAACATCTCACAAGAGAATAAATTTGATAATATTTATCAATTATTTGCATGGGATCGCAAAGAATGATGAACCCAAAGTCAAAACCTAAAATTTCAAAACTCTCAAATGCAATAAAACTGAACGGTTCTGACCGCTATCAAAATCGCGCCAAAATACCAAGAACAATAGCGTCGCGTTTACTCCCAAAAAACCACAAGATCGAGCGAATAATGTGACTACAATGGGCTGGACTATATAATTTGGCCCAATAACTCAAGCCCACAAAGATGCACACAATCTAAACATAACTCAACCCACAAATCAACAAAACCCTGTTCTAGGGTTTTTAAACCAACATTTACACACTCTTTTCATTTAATCTCTGCCGTTTTGGCTAGGGTTTTATATTCACACAGAAGAACACACACATAGTTACATACAGTCACTATCTCTACACACATCTGCTGTCAATCAATTAAATCAATTCATGGACGCTAAGAACAGTTTCTAGGGTTTCGATTTTTCTATTCGTTGTTAATTTTTGGTTACTGATATCCATTTTTATCCATTTTTATCGTTTTTTGTTGAAAAATGGCATCAACGAATCCGTTTGATCTTTTGGTTGATGATGATAACGATGACCCTAGCCAGCTCATCGCTAAGTTTCCGGCGATTGCTGCTGCTGCTCCGGCGAGTAAGAAGTTGCCGGCCGGTGGTTTGACTAAGCCTGCCGCTAAACTTCCTTCCAAACCGCTCCCACCTGCTCAGGCTGGTACAATGTCTTTTTATTTAATTATTTTCTTTTTGTATTATTTAAATATATGTAAAGGATATGGATAAGGTTATAGTTGTTGCTTACTCGTGGTTATGTGTGTGCACGATGAATGTGTATACATGTAATGATTTATAGTGTGAATCTTTGTGTTGAAATGTTTTGGAGGGTGTTTAAAGTCTTCTGATTGCCTAGTTTGTACGTAGTATTTTGGATTCTATTATTTGTGAAAGAAATAATAATCGAGAATTGTTATATGATATGGTTGACAATTGTAGTTAAGAATCTTTATATGGAGCAAATGACATCCTGAAATTGAAGTTGAAGCTTATATATTGTGTTTTTTGTTTTTGTGTAAATGGAGTTTAATGAAATATCTACATTTATATTTTAGTGGTAATGAGGTGATAAGGGTCAATCTTGTAATGATCATCCCATCAGTTGAAGAAATCACGCATCTTTGTGTTAACACACTTTGTGTATGTTTGTATCAAGTAATATGTTGTTGCAACCTAAAATGATCAAATTTTGTTTTTCATATGTGGTGAAATTGACAGTCGTCTGTTATTTATATTTAATGTATGATTGGCTATGTATTATTATAAGTTGTTAACATATGCATACTGTGTATATATTCTTAAATTTAGAAACAATATGGTTATTTTGGATGTTTGGCTTTATCTGTTGGTTTTCTTTTTAGTGCAAGAGGCCAAGGCTGATGGTCAGAGGGGAGGCAGTCGTTTCGGTGGCCGTGGTGCTAGTCGTGGTGGCCGTGGTGGACGTGGCTTCAACCGCGATTTCGCTGACAGTGAGAACTCTAATGGATCCAACAATGGGTTCAATGGCGGTTACAGACCTTCAGAAGATGGGGAGGTTGAGAGGTCCTCAAGACGGGAATTCAGTGGCCCCCGAGGTGGATATCGTGGTGGCCGTCGTGGTGGTTACTCTAATGGGGATGCGGAAGGTGAACGCCCCAGAAGGGTGTTTGAACGCCGTAGCGGGACTGGTCATGGGTAAGCAAGCACTTCCTTATGATAGTTTTTATTGAATATATGGATCCCTTCATTTATTGATTGCTTAACCTTTTTTATTTATTCTTTTTCATATGCAGTAATGAGTTTAAGCGGGAAGGTGCTGGTCGTGGCAATTGGGGAACTGTCACTGATGAGGTTCCTTTGTAAGTAGTAGTTTTTAGCTTTCATGTTATATATATTTTTATTTTTATTTTATTAAATTTCCTTTCGTTATTTATTTGTCTTTTTTAAATGTAGGGAACCCGAAGAACTTGCGGTGGATGCTGAGAAGAACATGGAGTCTGAGAAGCCAGCTGGACAGGAAGACGGAGTTGACACCAAGGAGAATCCTGCAACTGAGGCAGAGGAGAAAGAGACTGAGGAGAAGGTGACTATCTATTAGCTTATAATGTGTTCTTTTATGATATTTATTCTTATGTAAAGCTAATGCGTATTATGTGAAGCACTAGCTATTAAGAGTTTTTAGTGGGTGTTTAGATTGGGTTTGCAAAATGATTTATGGATTTTTGTGTATTCTATTTCATAGATAGTCATTAGATTGTCCTTTGGTAAAACTGATTAACTCATTAATTTATGGTGAAATAGTGTTCTTGATGATCATTTGAAAGTACCTTATCGAAACAGACAATTCCAAATGCATTATCATTTTACGTCGCAATCTCATACAATCCTCGTCTCTGTCCTCATCACATCTCTTGTTGAGGTCCAGGTTTATATAATATATTAAACTTCGATTTGGTAGATGGTTAGTTTCTCTTAATTAAGTGGTCAAATGCTTATTTGAGATGTAGTTATGCTGTTTTGAGGTTTGGTTCTAATTGGCTTATGGTTCATTGGTTGTTATCTTCGCGTTACAGGAAATGACTCTGGAAGAGTATGAGAAGGTGCTTGAAGAGAAGAGAAAAGCTTTGTTGGCACTCAAGTCAGAGGAAAGAAAGGTTGGACTGGATAAAGATCTAGCAAAGATGCAGTTGCTCTCGAACAAGAAGAGTGAAGAGGACATCTTTGTAAAATTGGTAGGACCTCTTCTGCACTGCATTTTCTTTTATGATTCTGTTTGGTTGTTTTTTGTCGTCTGGTAGGTAACTGCGTTTTTATATGTTTCCGTATCAGGGTTCTGAGAAGGATAAGCGCAAAGAGGCTGCTGACAAGGAAGAAAAAGCTAAAAAGGTGAGTTATTATCAATTAAATTTTTATCACCATGAGCATATAGGCTGCAAATTGCCTGGGTACGAGTCAACTTTTGATTTTTCTTATTTCTGAGTCTTCCCGAAACTTACTTTTGTGTTTTTTAGCGTGATATGTCTAGTGATTGCAAAATTGTGTTCTTTCTTATTTAATTTATTGATTAAAACATAGTGGCTATTTGAGTTGTCCATTTTTGGTATCTTCTGATCTATTTGATCCCAAAGACCGGTTTGACCCTATTCTCTTGGTGCAGTTTCCTGAACTTGCTGTAGTTTGTAGAGATAAATCATGACTATAGTCTTTCCATTCGTAATTAATTTGGTCGTAATTGCCACCCAGTTGAGAACACTGAATTTTTTGCTACCCCGTATAAATTAGTTTGTTAGTTTATCTCTTGCTTTGCGTGCGTAATGATAATACCAATAGAGGCATTTAATATGGTTCTGGTGAAGTTTCTAACTGGTTTACATTTATGACAACAGTCCCTAAGCATCAACGAGTTTCTGAAGCCAGCTGATGGGGAAAAGTACTACAGTCCTGGTGGACGAGGTAGGGGCCGTGGCCGTGGGTCCAGAGGAGGATATGGTGGTGGAAATAGGATTAATGATGTGGCTGCACCTGCCATTGAGGATGTGGGCCAGTTCCCATCGTTGGGGGTCAAGTGAGTTAGAGATTTTGCGTGGGTTGTCAGAGACGTTACTTTTTATTTATAAACTTAAATGGTGTTATGTTTAACGTGTGTAAATTGTCTCGTATGGCCTTGGTTGCCTTTTTCAATCATGACTTGCTATTGGTCGCCATTTGTCTAAAAGTGTAGGCCATTTTGAGGTTACCATTTTTATAGCCTTGAATACTTTGAGTTTTTACTCAATTATCAGTTTTGAATTAGTCATTTTGATCGCCCTTTTTTACTTACGTTTTTATACTTTATCTACTTTCTTTTGCATGCTATGCTCGAATATCAATTTTTTTGTTCTTTTTACCATTTTTTAACAAATGAGTTCAAATTTCCCATTATTTGATAAATGATTATAAAAAGTACTTTCTTTTAAGAATCATAGAGATAGAGATAGAGATCCTCCTGGTGGGTTGTCGATATTCCTGACAGGTATGTGCACTCATAGTTGATATCTGTTGCAAGCGTCTTTCTTATAATGTTTGATGTTTGGTTCCTGGCTATATTAGATATTACCAGTTTATTCATTTCATCTGAATTAGCTGCTGCCCTAATCTGTAAAACTTCCGACTGTACTTGGAGCTGCTAGTCAGTTCTGTAGACTTGCTGTGATCGTAGTGTTGGTTTATATCTACTGGTGGGTAGCTGTTGTCAGTCAAGATACAGTGTGGACTTCATTAATAAGCCAAGCCGTTAGCTGCCGTCAATAGGTTTCTCAAAATTTGTAATACTAGACCATAACGAAACCAAAAGTTACTGTGACGGAATTAAAAATTTGAGTTTAAACTGTTGTACCAAGTACTTGTAACAATCTTGGAGTTATTTAGGAATCATATGTAAATCAGTCAACAGTCATATACTAGGTTAGTGATATAAACCAACGTAAATCGTTCTTATTTGAAAGTTTTTTCATAGATTTCGAGGTTTAATAAACTTTTTACTTGGAGGCTAAACTTTCCTTTTGGAAGTTTTTGTTGAATATAATTTATTTATCATTTGTTGAAAATCGGATGTTTTTTGACAATTAAAAAACTTGTATGATGTTTCTTCACAAGTATTCTTGGGACAATTACACGACGATGTTAATAAGTAAATAAACCCACGTAGTACATGAACACGTACCGAATTCTTCTGAATTGACATTTTCACAAAACACAGATTTCATATCTATAACGTGTTTCACGATCAAACAGTATAAAAGCTTTAGCATGATTCGATGCAGTCAATTCAGAAGAATCCATCACGTGTTTTCATTTCTCAAGGTTATTTTGCAACCATTACATCATAAACATAGTTTGTTTTCCACTTCCAATTTTAAAAACCGAAGACAAATTTAAAATCTAAACCATTTCCCTCCAGTTTAGACAACCGTTTTTACCCAACTGAATTCGACGCGGTAAAGTCACGGAACAGGATAATTAATGATTATATCCGTCAAGGTGATCTTAATTCAGCTTATAATGTATTTGAAAGTATGCCAATCAAGACTACTGTTACTTGGAATTCAATGCTAGCTGGATATACAAAGATATCAGGGAATGTCAAACATGCACGCCAACTGTTTGATAAAATACCTGAACCAGATATTGTTTCGTATAACACTATGTTGAATTGTTATATGCATAACTGTGGTATCAAAGCTGGTCAGGCTTTCTTTGATCGAATGTTGGTTAAAGATACCGCGTCTTGGAATACAATGATATCGGGGTTTTGTTAAAACGGGATGATGGATCAAGCTTATGAGTTGTTTCAAGAGATGCCGGAGAAAAATACTGTTACATGGAACGTGATGATTTCGGGTTTTGTTGGTGTTGGTAATTTGATTTCGGCGGAAAAGTTGTTTAGGGATGCTCCTGTTAAATGTGTGGTTGCTTGGACGGCCATGGTAACGGGTTATATGAAGTCTAGGAAGGTTGATTTGGCGGAAAAAGTGTTTGATGAGATGCCTGTGAGAAATCTTGTGACGTGGAATACCATGGTGTCGGGTTATGTAGAAAACGGACGAGCAGATGATGGTTTGAAATTTTTTAGGACGATGGTTGAAACCGGGGTTAAGCCCAACCCGTCAACCATAAGTAATGTGCTACTTGGTTGTAGTAATCTATCTTTATTAAAATTAGGTAAGCAAGTTCATCAATTTTTGAAAAAATCTCCACTTTCGTTACATACCATGGTGAATACATCGTTAATTAGCATGTACTGTAAGTGTGGTGACTCGAAAGCAGCGTGCAAGTTGTTTCTTGAAATGTCACATAAAGATGTTGTCACATGGAATGCTATGATTTCGGGGTATGCTCAACATGGTGAAGGTGAGAAAGCTCTTTTGTTGTTTGATACTATGAAAAACGACGGAGTTAAACCAGATTGGATCACATTCATAGGAGTTCTAACGGCTTGTAACCATGCTGGATTGGTCAATCTTGGGATTCAGTACTTTGACTCGATGCAAAAAGACTACATGATCAAACCCAAGCCTGATCACTTTACTTGTATGGTTGATCTTCTTGGTCGAGCAGGGAAGCTTCTTGATGCTTTAGATTTGATAAAAAGCATGCCTTTTAAGCCCCACCCGGCTATTTTTGGAACCCTTTTAGGCGCATGTAGGGTCCACAAGAACTTAGAACTAGCTGAATATGCTGCTAGAAATTTGCTCGATTGTGACGCGTCAAGTGCAGCTGCATATGTTCAACTTGCTAATGTATATGCAGCCATGAGGAAATGGGATTATGTTTCTAAATTTAGAAGATTGATGAAAGATAATAAAGTTATCAAGTTTCCAGGGTATAGTTGGATTGAAATAAAGAATTGTGTACACGAGTTTAGATCAGGGGATATAATTCACCCCGAATTGGGATTAATTCATGAAAAACTGAACCAATTGGAGAAGAAAATGAAGCTAGCAGGGTATGTTCCTGTTCTTGAATTTGCATTACATGATGTGGGTGATAAACAAAAGGAAACACTTCTGCTATGGCATAGTGAGAAATTGGCTATTGCAAGGTTTAATTAAAATGGCAGTAGGGGTTCCAATTTGGGTTTTCAAGAACCTAAGGGTTTGTGGGGATTGCCATGAGGCCACCAAATATATATCCGAAATAGAGAAAAGGCAAATCATCGTTAGAGATAACTCGAGGTTTCATCATTTTAAGGATGGAAAATGCTCTTGTGGTGATTATTGGTGAACTTGAAGTTCACAACTGCCTCTGTTTACTGCCTTTTAAGCCACCAGAATTTCAAATATCCACATGATGATTCAACCGTAGTAAATAGATTAATGATTGCAGGAGACTCGAGAATCACGACGAATGTTTCATTGTAGAGTGGTCAACAGCTGCAGTTTGTGACCAAACATGCAGTCAACTGCCTTCTCTTCCTCAAAGACCATTGATCCAATTAAGTGGATGTTTTTGACTGCGTACTACCACAGGGAAACAACTTCTCTATGTTGTTTCATGGATACTGTGGCACTGTCGCACTTTGACTTAATGATTAAAAACAGTATTGACAATCAATACTTCTATTATCAAGTCTAAGGAATTTATACCATTTCTCAGAATTTGAATAACCAAGAAATATACATTTCTCAGTCCTGCAACTAGTCAAAATTGTCACAACTAGATACAAAAATTTAAGCACCCAAAATTTCCTAATTAAGCAAAGTTAGATCAAAACCATAACAATTTCAGATGGAGACTTTCGGTTACGAACAGATGAAGGTGGCATATGCAGCAAGTAAATAGCAGTCAAGACGCATTCATTCAACATATCGAAAGGAATTTTATAACAGCTATCATTTCTTAATTGGTACCAATGTATTAGTAAGTGATTTATACAACACCTAAGAAGTAACTAAACTTTTCTTTTTTGAGTAAAGAGGACCGTACCCCCATTAAATATAAATAAACAAATTCTTACAAGCTACTATGGGCATACCCATAGGATATTACAAAAAAAAATACCTAAGCATAGAATTATACGATGCTTAGTTTTAGAGTTCAAATACAAGACAAAACTGGCCAACCATCTTTAAATCTTCAAGTCTGACTTCACGAGCATGTTGACCAGAATCAAAACAATTCCCAATCTTTTTGGCAATTTTGACTTCTGCTATGGTCAACTCTTCTATCTCCAAAAACTGTTACAAGAGTTGATACTAAAACCATTTTCCAAATGTGAACTTGATAACTGACCCAACTTGACTTCAATCTTGAAGAAGTATCAGCAACAGTTCTACACTTGAAGCACACATTATCCATCTTCAAACCATCTTTAGAACTGCTTTGACTTGCATACTCATTTAGACCAGAATTTGACCTTTTGCAGCCTTTCTTGAACCAAATCTTTCTCATTCGAAAACTTTGGAGAGACATCACCACTTGCATTAAGTTTTAGGCACAAATTCTGCATAGCCCTTAGACAACCTTTGCAACCAACGATACTCTTATGCCAGAACACCATATCCTTGAAGCGAACTGCAGCTATTAAAGCATACTTCGTATTCCAGCAAAGACACAATCTGCTAACTTTCAAAACTCTGCATGAAATACAAAGAAATTACTATATTGTGATTGACAGATCACTGATCACTAAATCGCAATTCCAAACCACCTATAGTTGTATTGTACTCATATCAGATGTACATTTGAATATTTTCTACTAATGAGCAGATGAATAGTTAAAACAAACTAGTACCTTCTTACTTCAAAGTGGCACAAACTGCTTAATTAAGCAATCTAGCATCTCTGCTATGGTGTCAACATTTTGTTGCAATAGCACTTGTTGATTGATCATCTCATGAGCCACTGTCCGTGCAGTATCAACATCCAGATAAAATGGGAACTCGAGTGTCTTCACCCCACCAATAAAGTAATCAATTCTGAAGGATACGACGATGACATTTTTATCGTTTTCATCCTTCTCGCCTTTCACCAGGATGTAGTTTTCTTCACTTTCACACTCAACCTCAATTTTTCTACAACATGGGCTGCTCGTATTGGTCAAACCAACAACATATGACGTCTTATTGTGCATAAGACATGAGTCGGGCTTTGGAAAGTTTACCAAGTCGACTTTGACTGGCTCATGTACACTCTCCTTTATACTTTCAAGGGAAAAGAATGGATCTTTCAGGAGCTCTTTCGCAGACAACATTTGAGATGGAGGAACCAAACATTTCTCTATGAACTTCTTCACTTGTGGATCTTTGATTTTCGAAAGACTAGCCGGCTTTTTACCTGAACTAACCTTCTTATATATATGGCCTGAAATTGTACACTCACTATACGGATAATCACAAGTAATCAACTCTAATATGCACATTCCAAATGAATAGATGCCCACAAGTTCGTTATATTCGCCTTTATATATTTCTGGAGCCATGTATTCAGGAGTACCAATTATAGCATTCACAGTGGGGTCTAGCATTAAGGTTGCAAATCCTAAATCTCCAACATTCACTTGTCGATGATTTCCATTAACAAAGATGTTGTCACACTTCAGATCTCTATGATAATTGGCGGATTATGACTATGAAGATAATCCAAACCTAAAATAATCTATCTTGCCCAATTCTTGATAGCTTTTAAATCAACATTCTTATGCTTCATGCGATATTGCCTCAAAGTACCCGAACAGAACAATTCAGTCATCATGTTAAGGGTTTCTTTCTTTTCGTCCACCCAAGAAACATATGACTTGATTACATTGTCATGTTTTAGTTTTCCGAGTAAGCAAATCTCGATATGTTCAGGAGACTTAGCAGCGTCGTCTAACGTGATTACACTCCAAGCAACCTCAATTCCTTCAACTTCATCAAATCCTTTATAAACAGTTTTAAAGGCCCCTTTACCAAGTATTTCATTATATCGAACATCGATTTTTAGGACATCTTTCAACAACATCATCATCCTCAACAAACCCAGCTACTTCAGAACCCATTATTATATCACAGACGATTACAAGTTCACGAAAAAACGTCAAAAGAAGAGCTTATCAAGAAACGAAAGAAAACCTGTGTTTAGTTCGCAAGCAATTTACCATAAAGTGATATTTGAAAGAATAGTAGTGGTGAAAATAAGTAGTATTTCGTGCAGGTGTAGATTGTCATGCACGCATAGATAAATATTATGGATTACTACTTACTTAATACTTACTGACCACTTGTTTAATATAGTTTATCACTAGAGATAAATATTCCAAAATGAATAATTTGTAAAAATATTCATTGTGCTAAATATGATTATGATATGATAAATTTGAAAATTAATTTTTATCATGATGAATAATGAAAACGACTATGGAATTTAAAACTTTTAAATAATAAATGTAGTATATAATACTAATAATAAAAACTTTATTGACGGAACACGAAATTATTATTTGACGTAAGATAGGATATGCTACTACAATTTACAAATGAAGCGAACAAATACAACTAAACTCAGTAATGGGCCGTTGTTAGCTGCTAATCATCTTGGCCTTACTTTATATGGAGCACTGAATTTTAAAGGCCTTTTAAACTATATTGGGCCCGGTTTCAAAGTCCAGTATGGTTTCTTATTGCACTAGTACTAACTAGCGTAGTCCTTCAAAATATTCCGAAACTTAAAAATCAATCAGAAACCGTTGAAATGAATTGACTGTTAGGTTAATCGAACCGACTTGTTTTATGTTTTCCGGTTTGGTTAACAAAATTAGTACTTTTTGGTTTTTTAGTTTTTTAGTTTCTGTTCACAATTTTGTCACGAACAGTTAATCGAAAAACTGATAAATTTATATAATTATTCTAATAGTTGGGTAAGGTTCCAACGAGAATACCCTATAAATAAGAACACTAAGAACAAGGGTTATAATGGGAATTTTGACTTCTTCTCCCTTTTATTTTCACGTGCTCTTCTTGTTCCAGTCTTTCAAAAACAGAGCATCTCTAACTTTTTTTCTATCAATTTAATGCCATCACTATTTTCAATTGCTTGTTCATTTTAATTTAAGACCAATCTTCTATGTAAGATGAACAAGATAAAAATAAAAAATACATTGAACATCTGCTTTATCTGTGAGACAAATTAAACAGATGAACACGCATTAAGCATGTGTACAAAAAACACACTGTGCATTTAATCATTCTAAGTGAACAATTGAAATAAAAATACACAACATAGACCAGATGATCAAATATCATCTTGAACATGTCGTTTATGTTTTAAAGCAATATACGAAGAAACAGAGAAGTACAAAAAAAAAAAAAAAGATGCACTCTGGCCAGGAAGCGGCCGCCTCAATGCGATCTGGGTTTCGAGGGACCTGTTACGTTTTGGATTTCTAACTGACATATTTTGATCAGTGTGTGTCGATGAAGAAGATGATATGTGTATTGACGGGGTCAACGTGTGAGGACGTTTTGAATTTGTCGTCGTCACCGATTGTTTTGGATAGAGCATCTAGTAGTTTGGAAGGGTTCTGAATGAAAAACTGGAAATACGGAAGAAAGATCACGTGGGGGAGTTATAATGAATTCCAATTGTGTCCTTTTCCCCCTTTTTTAATTTAAAGAAGCGTTTACAATTTTCAGCCGTTGATATATCTAATCTACGATACATATTTGTTTTTATTTGCTCTTATTTTATATGTGTTCTCATTTGATCCAAACTCTATTCTAATATATATATATATATATAATATATTATTATATTATCTACAACCCTTATAACAGGTTTATAGTTCTTGCTTAATTTCTTAAATTTGTAAGATGCGAGATTACATTAATATCCTTCTATTGATTCAAACTATATGGTAAGTCTCTAAGACCGGTGCCAACGGATGGATCTTCCATCCGTCTTCGATCCCGTCTTCGCGTCCTCTGTTGGCACCAGGTGTCTTTTCGGCGTCTTCGATGTTTCGTCTTCCATCTCTACCCTAGCGAAGAAACCGAATGACGGATAGCAAGTGGGCTCCGGTTTGAAAAAGAAAAAAAAACTATCTTTTTTTTTTGTTTTCTAGTACTCCAACGCTCACATTTAACTATTTAATTGATGTTTTTTTTAAATCAACAAACGGTAACAAATTTAAATATATATATATATATATATATAAATTTTAAAATAGTAACTTCAACGGTCAAAAATCAAATTTTTTTTTTCTTTTTCTATATACATACATACATAATTTTTTTTTAAATGTCATGTTTTATTTTTAATAAATGTGTTTTAGTTAATTTATGTTTTAAAATTATAATCGAAATTGTATTTGTTGTAATTAAATAAATGGTGGGGTCCTCCAGTCTTTCTAAAGAAGTTTTTTCTGTTGGCACGGTTAAGTATTTATTTAGTTTTTCTAAAGAAGTACTGACGTGGCGCTGATGTGGCCGTATGTAAATTATATATTCTTTTGGTAGAATGTAACTCATTTAGGCCCTATCGATTAAAATTTAAATTTCAAGAATCTTTTGTTAAAGATGAAAAGTCAAACGGGTTGTTGTGACCATCAATGCGGGGACAAATGAACGTAGATAATACAAAAGTAAAATAGTGTCATTAGAGGCACAACTGCATTTTGAAAGGAATGATGGGCAGAAGGTTTTAACTATTAATTTATGTGATTAACAGTTCAGATTTTCAATACTACATTTTATGTAAATTATAGTATTATTAAAATATAACAAATCTAAAACATTAATCAGCAAAATCAATAATAAAATCGTTTGACCTATCTTCCGCTCAATCTGACGAAAACAAATCATCCCATTAATTGGTAAATAAATAAAATATTCAAATAAAAAATCACAAATTAAGACTAAAAGTCAAAACTCAAATACAAAGTCACATAATACGAGGTTTAATTAGTTACTCATTATTTACTTCATCTAATTCTCCCTATTATTTATTTCATAATAATAACTACACCCAGTTTTATCTTTATCTATATAAAGAAATGTAAATCAACATCTTCAACACACACCTTGTTCACTAAACTTGTTAATTTTCTAAACCACGACATGACACAAGGCATGAAAACGAGCCTCTTTGGCTTGTTTGTTGTTTCGCTTTGCTTGGTCGATATATCAAATGGTGTTTGCTTCCAGTTAATCTGGGATTTGCATATCATTAACGCTCTTGGAAATAACTTAATTGTTCATGTTACGTCTAAAGACGGGAAAGATCTAGGAATCCAGGACATAACACCGAATAATATGTGCAGTTGGCGATTCTGCGAGAAGTTTGCTGGAAGTACTACATATTATTCGACATTCTTTTGGGATCCTAGAGTATTAAATGTAATTGTCTTCAATGATCAAATACGGTATCAATGTGCTCGCACTCGTGGTTCAGAAGACTGTTATTGGATGGCGAGAAACGACGGGATTTATATGAACGCTTGGAACGATCCATTTCCTAAGGGTTGGGTGAAAAAGTATGACTGGCCATCATAATTTACATCATATCATATCCATCGTGGTTTAAAACGTTACCTAAATATGTTATAGGATGATAACTAATTAAATAGTTTGGTTTCATTATTCCTTGTGTCGTTCTTTACTTAATTACATCATCGCGCGTACTACCTAAATAAATTGAAATATGCAATTCTATATGAACAAAAGAGAAACACCCTTTAATATCAATTGCCCATATTAATTAACGAATTAGTAATTATAGAATACCAGCTATTGATTATGAGTACTATTTAAAATGAATTTATTACAATCAGTTAATGTTTTCGGAATTCTTTTATTTTTAAATTTTATTATTCAATTAAAAAACATTTACACGGTAAAGACAAAATTATAGTACTAATACCATGTAATAATTATATTTTTAGTTTTTTTTACCTGTGTTTTTATTTATGAACAATAATTTTTTTTAAAAAGAGTGAAAAATATATATTATAGACATACTTAAATATGACTCTTTTAAAATATACCACTAACTATATTTTAAAATATTATATAATACAACATCTTACAATACACCGTAGATAAAAAAAAATAGTAATTTACTAATCATCACTCCATCGAATAAAAACCCCTTTACATTTATTTGTCTCTGACTCTTTTCTTAAGGTGGGGACTTGGTGAGGGATATATTGTCAAAATAAAATATCTATAACTCTAATTTGGTAAGATAATATCGTTACCTTCTAAAAATAAGATGTCGATTATATAATACATTGTTTTTTTGTACAAAAAGGGATGATACATATAGTTGCTCAATGGGGCTTGCTGGGTAGTCTCGACTCGATATAGATTATAGGGATAATTGATTCGTAATGCGCTAAATTTTAACTTTTTTCTATTGTACGAGGTAAACTTTTAAAACCTCTATTGTATGATGTAAACCTCTTAAAATCTCTATTGTATGTTATGTGTCATTTGAAATCGAAAATTGAATGATGTGTAACCAGTTAAACTTATTTGACAGCTAAGTCAGGGTCCACGTATATGGCCACTCTGATATTCTGACCCGAGATTAAAATGTCCATTTCTTGTATCCAAATCCATTTTTGTTTTTTTTTGAAACTCTAAACTTTACCCTTTGAACATAAGTTTCATCCATCCAAAAACATCATTATTATTAGCATTGATTAATCGAAACCCTAACTTACAATTTGATCTTCAAATTCAAAAACACATGGAAATCGAGAAACCCCAAATCAGAAAACGAAGAAGAACAAGAAGAAAGAAGTGAATGGAAGTGAGACGATGGCCGAGGTTGCAGTCTCCGGCCACTCCAGATTCTGGTGGTTACAGCAAAGGAGATCCGGAAAAACGGGGTATAGCAAAATCACCAACGAAAATCACCACTACCGGATCTATTATTGTAGTCTTCCTACGGATCTTTGTGTTTTTTTACTCTTGTTTTTTGTTCAGATTTCATTCAGATTCCGGTCATACAATAGAGGTTTTAGAAGTTTATCACATATAATAGAAAAAAAGTTGAAGTTTAGCGTATTACGAATCAATTATCCCTAGATTATATGCTTTACCTGCCACATCATCAAAGGCGGTTTCCTTCCTATCCGAAAAAGAAGAGGATACTTTTTCAATCTTTAAATCTTAGTTCAGTAAGGGCTCAACTTCAAAGTTGGTATGTTCCAACATTGGTCCGAGCCTAATCAACTTAGGGACAAGTACATTGTCCCTAATTGCACAAACTACTGGGTTCTCCAACTGCAAAACAGCACCAAT
This sequence comes from Logfia minima, assembly GCA_963921325.1. Lineage (NCBI taxonomy): Eukaryota > Viridiplantae > Streptophyta > Magnoliopsida > Asterales > Asteraceae > Logfia > Logfia minima. The sequence continues at coordinate 6,162,129 of OY992764.1, read as the reverse complement.
CAAATTAGCCCGTACAGTCATTGGAAAGATTCGTTGCCATCTCTCATTTTGGTATGACCTCAGGACATCTTCAATGGCTGTTGGTCCAGCCTTAAGTGCAGGCACGAGCTTTTTCACTAGAACAACGGCATCTTCTAAAGCACAACAACCACCTTGACCAAGATTAGGAGTCATTGGGTGCCATGCGTCGCCAACCAGAACGGCCCCACCTGATGATGCCGGTGGGCTCAGTCCTGGCCACAACCACCGGTCAGCTAGTGGGGTGCGGATGATAGTGTCGTCTGGGGTGGCGTCGATTATATTTTGAAACTCCGAAGGCCATTTCTTGATTAGTTCCTTGGTTTGGTTCTTTAAGACTAATGGATCCGTAATCTTTGGACCTGCCACCTTACATGTACCCCACTATTAGAATAGCTAAGACTGACTAGATAGAAGGGTCGGATGGGTTCAGTGACGGGTCAAAACGGGTTAGGGTTCAAACGGGTCCTTTTTTGTATGGGTGGAGATGGGTCGGGTTAAGTTAAGATGAGATACAAAAACTTGTATCTCCATTATTTATAAATAATTTATGCACTAATTATGATTACAAAGACAAAATTTGTGTAATAATAATAATTTGAATCTTTGAATAGAAACACTATTTTAGGAGGTATGCATCAAATATAGACTTTGAGCGACTTTAAATCCAATTGACCTAACCCATTCTGACCCATATGAACCACCCCGTTTCAAATAAAACACAACCCAAGTCGACTCGGTCATAAATAAATGGGTCGAAACTGCCAGTTCTAGTTATAATTGGTCACAAGTCATTTATATAGGGACGTCGTACCTGGTGCAGGGCTATTGAAGCACACGAACCAATAAACTTTTTTTGGTGAAACTGGGACATAGCCAGCACGTATGCCTTGTCCATATATGTAATTTACCCGCGACTCATAAGGTTGTCCATCAGGGTAATCTGCAAGCCCACGAAACGCACAATATCCCACGTATTTGGGCTCAGAAAATCCCATCCATTTAGCCACTGAAGAACGAACTCCGTCACATCCAATTACCACCTGTTGATATAATGTTGATCAATTAGTTAACTCTTTAATTCACATTAAATTTTAATACATGAAATTGTTCTTTCTGCAGAGTGTTCAAATCTAATATCTACCTTGGATGATATTTGAGTACCATTAACAAGTTCTAGCAAAGTTTCACCATTTTCATGTTTTTCAATCTTCGCCAACTTTGAGGAATAAGAAATGGAATCTACCGGTAGTCGTTTAGCCAGAGTTTCCAAAAGGGTTCTTCTTTCAACTGCGCGAACCTCTTGACTTTTCACATATGCACCAAATACAGATTTTGGTGACATAAAATTGACATGGATAGGTATAGAAATGATGCTATTAATATACGTACGTTTGATCTTCTTCTTTGAATGTGAATGAGCGTAGCACTCTTCCATTTTCTGTTTTTATCACAATCCTGCACCGTCGATTTGATGAAAACATTCATAATGGGGAGCAACATCAAAATCAAGCAAAAATTTTGGAAGATCATGGAAGTAATTTAAACAATGTTTTGTATATTCAAAATCCAGAATAAGGGTAAATGTCACTAAATAGGTCACTCATGGCGTATCCATGAGTAATAATTTACCATTTATGTCATGTCATCACGTTTACACGCGACGTCGTCTATTTGAAACAACTGACGTTCCACATCAGCATAACTGACTAGCAACGCCAAATGCAGAAATTATTACTTTTTTGCAATGGTGGAACAAAATTGAAACCTCAGGATCCAATAAGCAGCTAAGATATAGTAATTCAAAGAAAAGTGAGAAAATTACAAACATACCCTTGAACCTCAAGGTATTGAGATCTAAGTTCATCACCAACTCCGATTGCATCCAAAATCTTCCAACCATTTTTGAACAAAGTCAGTGAAGTTCCTCCGGTTCGCAATGACTCCGCCTGCTCCAGCACCAACGATCGCACCCCCAATCTTTACACAACAAATAACTCTCAACAAAAGTAATAAAATTTCTTTCTTTCTTTTTGATATAAACCAAGGCAAAATAAATAAAAAACATAAAAATAAAGTAACTTGTGTAAAGAAACTGCAGTGGAGAGGCCTGCGATTCCAGCTCCTACGATGACTACTTCTTCCTTTCGGATATCAGATTGTGCACTGCTGATTGTTAGAGATGCTGGCTTGGTTGTTTTTCGGTATTTTGTTCGAGGGTAATTGGTGAGCTGAGTATCAGTGGTTTGTTGATGAAGAGATGGACTGTGAGAATATAAGAAAGATGAAGAGATAGCCGCCATTTCTGTGAGTGTCTTTTGGGATGTTTCAGAAAAGAAAACTGATCATTGCGAGTTGTGTTTGTGTTTGTGTTTGTGTTTGTGTTTGTGCGTGTGTGTTCTGCCCACCTCTAAATTGAGTGGTGAGAAGTTAACCAGGTGAGGAGTGGGATTTTTCCCGGTAAGCTTTATAACCATAAATAACCGAATAATGATTGTTAATTTGTTAGTAGTTAAATTTAATTAGAAAAATATGTGATTTAGACGACAATTCTTGAAGTGAAAAATGAAATACAATAAGATATAAAATGTTACACTTTCTTACATTAAAGCTTTTTTGTTATTTTATACAATATTATATTTGTATATTTTATATTTATATTTAATATTGGTCTAAGTTTAATTACTTAATTGGTTGGTGTTTATTTATTCACTGAATAGAAAGATATTTGAATTGCTTGTTTGATTTGTTGTGTAAATTAGTTCCTCCCATTGTATTTTTAGGGTTGTCTATCGGTTGTTAGCTCATGTTACATTCATTGTCTCTGTTCACAAATTGTATTTTTAGGGTTGTCAATCGGTTGTGAGCTCATGTTACATTCATTGTCTCTGTTCAAAAATTGCATTTTTAGGGTTGTCTAGCGGTTGTGAGCTCATGTTACATTCATCGTCTCTGTTCAGATTATTGAACATGCTAATGTCAATTTAATAACAATTAATTGATTAAGTTACATACAATTATTACATCACTTACAAAGATTGATTATTTATGTAAAGTGATCACTCAGGACATTAAAACCGAAAAATACATACCAGACTTCGTGCCTTAGATACAGTTTACATTCAAAAATATATTTCATATTCATATACTCTGTAATATGGCCTATAAACGCAATCAAATAAACTTCGAAGTTCTATGTCAACACAGACATTAGAATATAGATCAATGCAAGCCGGTCTCAGTCTGTGCTCTGAAAAGGAGAAGGCCATTAGCAGATTTTGAATAGTTACACAAATCAATGCAAGAAACTAACGAGTAATGAGGCTTGTGATTGTAAACACATTATTTAGTTTTTTTACAGCAGCTTCAACATACCATATAAATGAAAACGCACTTCCAAATTGAACCAAAAATGCCACAAACTATACGTATATCCAATTGTTATACAAAACATAACGATGTATATGTTCATCTGATTCATTTTATCTCACAGCTTGCAAATTTAATGCAGGCTCACCTATGGCTATCTTGTCGTTCTTTGTTCTTTGTAATTTGTTCTTGACATCCCAAAAAGAGTCAGCAATGCTCCCTAAGGACTACCTCCTCTCCTCACGTAAAAGTGATTGATATAAAGGAGCTGCAATTGGCGAAACGACTGAAATAAGTTAAAAGGAAAAGTAACAAATGCTCCCTAATGCCCACATATAGATCCCAACATTTCCTTCATATTATGCATTTTCTGAAAGTCATTATGTAATACTCCACATCTAATAATAAAAAACAGATAATCAGCTGTAACAAAACAGACTTAAACAGCTATAGGGTAGTGTTTGGATGTGGTATTGTTATTTCAAGCTATAACAATTAGATAATCAGATGTGTAACTGTGCAAGTGTCAGATAATACCGGATTAATTGAAGAATGAATAGATAAAAGGACCAAAAATGACATATTAATGAGATGAGTTTTGTGATCCGGAAGTAAAAGTCTTTAAAATAAGGTGATATTTAATGGTAAAACAAAATCATACACATAAGCATGTAGCTAATATTTTAGTACTTGTGCTCATATCTTTGTGAGTGAATAAAGTTGGGTAGCTAATATATCCCTGGCACAAGTAAAACCTTTGGCCGATATTGGACACATCAAAGCATACACATAAGCGTGATGATACCAAGCAATCCAGTGCAAAAATGTTGTTATAATCAGCTTGATTCTTTGTAAACAACCGTTACTCATATCAGCAAATATCCAATATTATATGGAGTATCTGTCATCTTGTAATTGACCAGTATTTATAAAGATACATTTAGAAAAAAAACGGATATATACCTTCGCCACTGTTCCGTCCACGAGGGCTAATCGAAGAAGTTCTCTCAGTGAGTTCAGTACACACCAAACGACTTAAAAGTAAACCCGCGATGCAAGCACCAATCATAAGCATTGCGAAAACCGCATCCCATCCCTTTGTTGAAAGAAAACCAGTCAAAAGAGGACCTAAAGCAGCCCCAATGGAACCGGTACCATCAATAATAGCAGTTACTGTAGCCAGGGCTCGAGAATCGCCTTTCAAGGAGCTGTGTGTACCAAGATCTGCAGATACTGCAGTTGTGATAAGTGCATATGGACCGTTTACAAATAGGCCAGCAATAATCATGAGTATGATATTCATGGTCTTTGAAATGTTCCCATATGAACGATATAGAAGCATTGATGGAATTGCTGCATACATAAAGCTGGCTGCTGTGGTGGCTCGAGCTTTAAGTTTATCTGATATATATCCAGCTAAAATTCCACCAACAATCCCCCCTACATCAAATAAAGTTGATAGGTTTCCTGCAGATTTTACTGACATACGCTCTCCACCAATTTCTGCAGAATTACCAATAAAAAGGTGAAAACTTAGATTTGAACTTATTAGAATGAACCCAGAAGCTTTAAAGCATACACCAAAAATGGAAATATTTTATACCCCAGAGATGTTCATTGTCGAAGCCAGAATTTTTAACCGTCACCCATCAGAAAATAAAACCGAAAAGATGATACACCAAAAAAATCTCAATAGAACCCATTGAGAACAAGAATGAGTTGCTTAAAACTAGGTAGATGAGTCAATTTTGAATATTTTATAAAAATGGGTCAATCCAATTAGCTAAAAAGGAAACAAGTCAAACATGTCAAAACTCACCCAAATGGAATTGTCGATGCATAAACCCAAAATAAAAAAATTGTGGACGGATAGCATTACAAGTCAACCCAGCCCGTATAAAACTGAACTGTTTGACCCGTTACCCAACCTGACCATCTTTCCACCTCTAACGCAAGGATAGCTAGAATTTTAATTTTATCTCAGTAATTAGCTTTTACTATTAGCTACTCCTTACCGTATTATCCAGATCTCATTACGTTGACATGAAAAATGATTATTCCAACTTCAAATCACAATAATCAGAATAATCCCATATCCAAACACCCCCTACAAACTCAGGACAATTCCATGCTGTGGATTTTGCAACCAACACATTTGGAATTTGGCATCCCATGCTCTTTGACTTTATTTCACTAAGGAAAAATTGTCCCATACCAATTACAGCAAGCAATTTATGCATTTGAAGCCTTACAAACAAAACTGCATTTTAATTTACAGTGGCTACAGAAAAGTTGCATGGTAATGCAAATGAAATCATATAAATTGTGTGAAGAAAGTACCTGTTTGACTTAAATAAAACGGCAACCAAAAGAGAAACGTGTAAGCCACAAGTTTCGAGAAGAACAAACACAATGCAAACGGAATAACTCCAGGTATAAAACAAGCTCCAATAAATCCAACCCCTTTTCTATTCACAGAAGAAATTCTAGGCACAGGAGCTTCTTCATCATTCGAAGTACCCTCATCCCACAAACTATCATCACGGATCGACCCTCTTGCATTCGGGGAAGAATCACTCGGATACGGAAACCCAACATCTTCAGGATAAGCTGCTAAGAACAAATAAACGAAAATCCCCGCAACAACAATAAAACCTCCCGGAAGAATAAACGACCACCCCCAACCATAATCCAAAACACTTGCAGCAAGAAGTGACCCACTAATATTCCCAACAGACGTATGAGCGTTCCAAATCCCCATTATCAACCCTCTTCTCCTTTTGCCAAACCAATTTCCAATAACTGCAACAACTGACGGCCACCCCGTCGCTTGAAACAATCCCGCCAACATTTGCATCGCTAAAAAGTACCAAAAACGATGCACGTCCCAAAAGTAACCCATCCCAAATAACGCAACAAATATCCCGCTCCCAATCATTCCAGTTGTTAAAAACAACCTAAGATCCAAAGTATCACCTAAATGTCCAGCAACATACATGCCTAACGAATAAACCGCAAGAAACGCAACATCAATTTCCCCTAATTTCGACGTCCCGTATTTCCCGTTAAACGGTTCCCATCCCTCATTCTCATATGAAGCCACCTTAAAAGTATCATTAGTTCCAGATTTTATAAAAAGGTCTCCTAAAGGCCATGGAAGATGACCATTCATAGAATCATTATAATTATAATTAGAAATATTATTATTATCAATATTATTAGGGTGTGGATCTAACACACTTTTAACAATGCTACTAGGTTTTCTAGAAGCATGATAAGCAGTATACGCAATAAAAGTAACAAACAGAATCATATATCTATACGTTTTCAAGCTCCAATCTTTACCTCTAATTTTTCTTATTAACAAAATTCCAGGAGGTATTCCTCTCATCCGACTCATAATTTATATAACTATATGAATAAACAGAGCGTAAACCCTAATTTTAAAGGAATTACAAATCAATACGTATAAAAAAGGATAGAATTATAGGAACGGAGATTTGTTGCATTGTGAATTCAAACCTAAAGGATGAATAATGAAAGAAATTGTGATTAGAATGGTTTTGTGTGTTGTGTGTGAAGGGAGATGGGGAGAATTTGGCGCAAAGAAAGCGAAATTGGCGGGAGTAGAATGGGGTTGGTTTTGATGAGAGGAATAGAAGGTATGTCTGCATAGGGAAATTTGGTTTCTAGTGTGACTGGTTTTTGTTACAGTGTTACGTGGATAGTAATATCCTTTTTTTGAACGAAACGTGGCTGCTAATTGATTGGGCCAGTTTTTAAATAAAGGACACTACTAAATTTAATTTAATTTAATTTAATGTTAAATAAGAATTTCTATCATCTCTAATTTAAGAACATTCATTTGGCTGATAACTCCCACTAATATATACATATTTAATAAATAAATAAAAATTATTCCAATGTATTTAAACAGTACAAAATTAAAGGATATTATTTTTAGAACTCATTTTCATACGTAAACTATGTTTCCCCTGCATGAGATGCCTAAAGCCATCTGTGTTATTTTATTGCCATAAACAAGGCAACATAACTTTTTATTTTATTACATTTTGAGATAAGCGATCAACTTATTCTTCATACATAGTAAACGTTAAACATTAATTGTTCATTGTACAAAAGAAAATGCTTCCTTTTCATTTATCAATATCTTCTAATACTCAAACTAAACACTATCATCTAATACTTCATGGTTAATATAGGATTTAAGCTTACGTCGTCGCTAGGTACACATTTCTTTTGTTAAACACTAGATGGGTCAGCATCTAATACAAAGACAATTTTGATAAATCTTACACTTAGGCTTTGTATGTCCACTTTCATTGCATATAGAACATCTTTTAGTTGCTTTACTCGCTTTACTCGCCAATTTTTTTCCACCCTTAAAACGTCCTTTCCTTATTGACTTAGGAGGATACAAAACATCTTCTCCGTCATGATAGGTTGGTTGTTCAATGGCCCATTTTTAGACACATCGTCACCGTGTAACGAATTGCAACACCAACATAGAGGTAAGTACACTGGTGGAATTTTAAAACAATCCTTGTATGTCAGGACTTGAAATATGTATTGACAAAGTATGCCCTAAAACTCCAAGTTTTTGCAAGTGCACAAGGCTAGACTCTCATCCCAAAATACCTTGTGATTTATATCATTTTATCCGTTAAAATATCTTACACTGAAAACTTGAACAACCAAATATTGGCTTGCTCTTTCGAATTCTTCTTGAAACTTCTTAAAAGCAAATAACGTAAGAATCTTAGAAGCTTGTTCTTCCAATGGTGATCTGATTTTTAAGCATTTGTAGTCTACATCTTGATTTGTGATTCTCCATTTTTAATTTCTTCAACATCAAGATGTACCTAAAATATGAACATATCAATATTTTCATTATAGTCAACATAGGCTTGAGAAAATCACATCTCTTAGCACATTTAAATACACATGTTAATGAATAAATAATCTAAAAGAAACTAAAGACAACAAAAGGAATTGAATTGCTAACATGTCTAACAAAATCTTTCAAATTTGTATGGGATGAAACAAACTTCTTGATGAATCCATTTATGCTCTCAGATCTACTTGTTGATACCATGCCTCCAAAATAATAGTCATGTAGATAAGCCGCCGCCCAAGACTTTCTTATTTTGTACAAACCCACGACATGTTTACTATTTACCAAATTATACTTGCCAATGATTGAAGCCCAACGATACTCAACTTCAATAGAGTTCATCCTATAAAGCTTGTAAAAATCAGCGCACCTACTTTGATACTTTGTATTAAGAAGAATCGTAAACCAATAACTAAACTTTCCGGTGATATGCCATATACAATAACTATCTTTCATAGTTGACATTTCGATAGCAATTGCTTCAGACATCCACAGATAGATCTTGATCGGTAATTATGGTTTTTGGTGGTTTCTTGATTATTGTCACAAAGTCTGCACCTCAAATTAAGCATAAAATTGTTAGGAATAGAGCATGATGCTTAAGATATTAAAAGAAAAAATACATTGGAAGTCATACTTTCATCGACCAACTAAAATAATGTTTTGTCTCATTTCAAAGAAGTGCACTTCCAAATAAAACTATGTTGCCATGATTGTTGATGCCCACGATAAAAGCACAAGGCATATCATACGCATTAACCTTATACGTAGTATGAAAGGCAACTACGTCACCATAGTTAACATACCAATCAAAGCTTTCATAATGACATCAAATAATGTTTTCTAATTTTCTTTCTTCATCAATAGTATAAACATGTTGAAACTTCTCATTTTCTTATCTTAAAGATTTCATATGATTGATAAGGCTCATAGCATTACTATCTCCAAGCATTTTTCTAACTTTAGTAAATAAGTTACGAACATACTTTCCAAAGAATGAAAGATCTCATTGTTTGACCTTCTTTTGGAGCTCCATGACTCGAATAATTTGTCGCACATTAAGTCCGACTTCTTTGTATAGAAGTATATAATGCTCGTCCTCTGAAGTGATGAGGCGGTTAACGAGAAGAAAGTGTATGTCCTTTTTGGATAATAGTTCATGGTTGTGATCTTTAATGAATTTTGTATCATTTCATTATTCCAGAAATATATCACAACTCTTTCTCAATGTAAAGCGCACATGAGCATTGCACCCTCATTTTATAGACTCGTTTATTTGATCTTTTGAAGGATCAAGTGCTTTTAATGGGAGTTATCAGTTGCGAAGGAACATTCTTTAATTGGAGGTGATGGAGATTCTTGTTTAACATGAAAACAAGTTCTTAATGAAGGAATCAATGTCTAATAGGAAAGCTTAAGTATTGCTCATACAACTATAGTTAGCATTGTCCTTAAAAATAAAATTGTTATTGTTATTTTACAAAAGATAAAAATTGTATTTTTTCGTTGTTTGCTCAAGAAAAAAAAAGTATTTTCTGTTGAAGAATATTAATCAAGAAACTTCTGGAATGTGTGATTTGGTGTAATCACACTTGGTTTTAATGTTATGTTATGTCGATAGAATCTTACATTAATTAATCTTAAGAATTTGCTAACAAAAGAAAAAAAGATTAATTTTAAATTTTTTGCTAAACATTGTTTAAAAAGTTTTAATTTATGTTAGAAAATCATCAATTTACACAGAAAAAAGTTATCATCTGTTAGTAGATTGAATAGTGAATATTGTCAATAAATGTTAGTTTTTTTTTTTTTAATCATAATTGTTGATAATTTTATAACTCTTAAAGTTATATTTATAAAAACCCTAATATTGTTGTATTGAAATGGACTTCGCGGTCAGACGAGATAATAAAATTATTCAATTACTGCTTTAGTGGTTCATTTAAATGATCAGGCTCCTATATAATTTTGCGATTATCGTACAACTGTTAAGACATAATATCCATTTTTAATGACAACGAATTCGTAAATTGTACATATAAATTTCGAGTGCTATATATTTGGCGCACTTGTTTAACAAAAACAGTAACTCCTTAGAAATAAACATAACGATATAACATAAACAATGTTATATTGTAATATTATTAATTATTATATACATATACATATAAATAATGTGGTAAAAAACAAAAACAAAATACGTAGAGTATGTTTGACAAAAATAGCTGTTAGATGTAACTAGTAGCTGTAAAGTGAAGCTGCAAGCCGGAGATTTATTTGTAAACGGTGTTTGGTAAAGTACCTGTAGTTGTAATTTTAAAGTGTAAAATGATTAAGAAAACTACTAAAAGCTCATGAAAGCTAGTTGGAGTAGCTTTTTAATTAGGAGTTTAATCTTCAACCTAAAAGTTTTAAGCTTATGTATCAAAATAAAACTTTATTTTTTAAAAGAACTTAATTTTCAGAACAAAAAATTTTAAGCTCGTAAAAGCTCTGTGCGAAACACGTCATTACCGTAGTATAGAAACAAAAAGATCAAAGAAAACATTTCGGATCCAACCCGACCCGAATCTCACCCGTATAACCTCCCAAATAAGAATACTATCCGGTAATTCAGATAAGACTCTGCAACCCCTTACCTCAGTCGAGCTCCTAAATTTCAATCATGGCTTCTATTGTTCTTCCTCAGGTAAACCCCTTTCCCCATTTCATTTATTTTCATGTTTCGTACATTCAGTTCTTAATGTTATCATTAAGGTTTAATTTTTATGGTTAAAATTTGAAACTTGTAGGCACTATATATGAAACCAACAACAAATGCAGCAAATTTTTATCAAAAGAAACTTGGGGTTTCATCTTTTTTACCCCCATTCAACTCAGCTACAATATCCACTGTTTCTTCAAGATTTCAACAAAAGAATCGTAATTGGATTTCATCATTTGTTGTAAGAGCAGAGGCAGAGAGTGAGGCTGATAATGTTGCAGCTGAATCTACAGATGATGTTGAAGAAGAAGGGGAAGTGGTGGTGGCAGTTGCAGAAAAAATACCTAAGAAACCTATTATTAAGCTTGGAGATATTATGGGGGTAAATTTGTTACATTTTTTTTTTATTAGTATTAATATGTGAAATTTAGGGTTTTCTAATTTCATATCAAGTTTTGTCATTTAGGGGGTCTTTGGGTAAGCTTATTTTGTATGGCTGATGGGTTTACCAACTTGAGTTTATCATTAGGCCGTAAGTTGAATCTTATAAGCTCGTAAGTCAGAAAAAATTCAGATATTGTCCTATTTTCAGTAAACCCATAAGCAGTAGAGATAAGAGGATGTAATTTGATGTTGTTGTTAATGGTAGTTTAATCAAATTGTCTTAAAGAAATTGTGAAAGCCAATATGAATAGGTTTAGGATATGGTAAGAAGCTACATATACTTAAGAAGCGTGAGAAGCAGACTGATTTACTACTTTTTGTAAAGCTGATTCATAATCTTTTGTGATAATGCATATATATGTGAAGTTGTGAATCAATGTTATGAAAATGGTGAATCTTTTTGATTCTCACGTTTCTCGGGTAACTCTCGAGTCTCGATTGTATATGTGAGTGTTTTGACTTTCAAAGCAGGTGATAAGTCAAATCCTAAATTCAAATTGATACGAAGTTATTCATAGGGTTGAAATTAAGAATGCTTGTTTGATTTTGGGATTTGATTTTTATTTTAGATTTTGAACAAGCAAGCAATTGAAGCTTCAGAAACTTCAAGACCAGTACCAGACCTTCGAACGGGAGATATTATTGAAATTAAATTGGTAAGTGTGTTGTCAAATGTTTTAGATCTTTTAAGAGTTTACATTGATGGTATATTTTGTGATGGAAATAATTTAAATTTGCAGGAAGTGCCGGAAAACAGGCGTAGGTTGTCTATCTACAAGGGAATTATAATCTCGAGGCAAAACGCTGGCATTCACACCACCATTCGTATCCGAAGGATCATTGCTGGAGTTGGAGTTGAAATTGTGTTTCCTATGTAAGTCCCCTGCTTCTCTAAACTTCTTGATGTTATGTGAATATGATACTTGCTCTGATATAATAATCAAGCTTTAATTAATTGTTACTGTAAAACTTGTGCATCAAAATGGATCCAAGATTTCTTGGAATGATGCCTGTGGGAGCAGATCGGACTTTATGTCTTAAAACCCACTGTGCACTCCCTAAATAGAAAATGTTGTGTTATGTTAGGACTCGGTGACATACTGCATTCATCATAGATTAAGATAAGTAGGTTTGAACTACAGTTGAATATCTTGAATACGTTTTAATAGTTAGAGGTGCATTTATGTACAGATACTCTCCCAACATTAAGGAAATAAAAGTGGTGAAGCACCGGAAAGTTAGAAGAGCCAGGTTGTATTACTTGAGAGACAAGCTTCCCAGGCTCTCTACTTTCAAATGAGAACTGCCATGGCTCCAATTCCTGATTTTCTTAAGTCATTAACAAGTTTTGGACCTGGAGAAAATTATGTATTATGCGAATATAGTATGATCCATGTTTAAAATTCTTTTGATATGTAATTTTTGTGAACCTTGTAAGTGTTTCCTGTTCAACTGAATAGGCAGTATTATCAGTATATGGTTATGCATTTCCACTGTGGCTCTGTGCTGTTGACTTGGTTGGTTATCATGATCTGTACAATTATGATTCTCACCTAGATTTCTAAGTTCTTGATAGACCATTGTTTCTTGGTGTTTATTATGGATGATGAGAACTTCATGTCTTCAATTTCTAGTGCATGAATGTTACTGGATTCTTGAATTGCATTGTTGTCACGTCGAATATCAATAACCCACAATTATTATTTTTATTGTTATTCTTAGTTCTTGATCTTATTTGATCAGAAAGTTAATCTTCCTACAATTTGAGAACAATGTTAAGTCATTATGAATTGGGTTCTTCACTAATCTCTAACAAATATGAAGGTAACATTGCACCTTGTTTAACAATTTGAAGATAATAAAGTCTTGTTTAAGAATTTGCAGATTTTACTCATCTAAAATCTTGCAAGAAATTGTGGTTTTCTATGCCACAATATGTATTTGAGCACAATATGTGAATCAAACCCTAGTGAGATTTCACATGTAAGAGCTCTCATGAAGGATTTGATAGTTGGAACCTAATGTTTATTAAGGGGAGAGTAACACACGTTGGATGTATGCGTTTCTATTCTTATATGGATCGGGTCTGCATAGAAGAGACATGATATGATTCTCTTGTAGAGGGAATTAGTCTCAGGAGTATTGTGAAGATGGACTACCAGTCTAAAGAGTACATAAAAATATTGGATATTTGAAGAATATCTACTTCACTTTCAGTATCTCGTTCCTAAACACCACATAAGAGAAACTTACACTGAAACATCAGAATTTTGTATTTTTTTTTCCTGCCATGTTATCACTTGGTGCTCAACTTGAATAACATCTCAAGATCTAAATTTAACCCTTAACAGTCGACGATCAAAACCGTGAAGAATAGGGTCTGCCTTTGCTGATGTAAACTGAAAGGAACAATGCTCAATGACTACAGAACTACATAAATGGTGTGAATCAGAAAACAAAATGACCAAATATCCTTAAGGTTATCACAAGATCACTTCTTGATCACGTCTGCCTCTTTAATTTGTTATAAACATCAGGTTTTACCTAATATCGAGCCCTTTGCTCTTCGCCCACACAAGCACAAATGCACAATGCCGAATCCCTACGCGCACCGAGTTCACCATCAACAAACTATCCTACATAAAAAGGTCTAGGCAATTCTAGGGATCTTGTACACTTATCCAAGTTATTCTACTTTCTACTATATCATTTACACAAAATTTAAAATACTTCTAAGAGTCTTTACATTACATAAAAAGTTAAAAATCAATACATTGTAATCAACCAGATTTACCATAATGAGATCATATTTAGACATATCCAAAAACTATGCACAGAAGATAAGATTTTAGTAATCATGTGAAATGAACATCTATAACAAAATTGTAATGCCAATATTAACCAATAAATATTTCACAAAACAAAAATCATATTTTTAACCCTTTCTTTTTACCATCAGCTTTTTGCTGAACTCCACCTTCATCATCATCACTGCTGACGTCATCGTCATCATCATCATCATCATCTTCATCATAGCTGACGTCATCAATATCCGAAGAAGGGGAAGGATCAAGTCTCGCTGCATCAGTCGCCCAATTAATAATCCTGGAAACCTCATCTTCTTCATCAACATCATCATCATCGATTGGATAATTCGAAGAATTAGGAGTAGTTATGGTTGGATCAGAAGAAGGACCTTTAAGAGCAGCGTATCGAGCAAACAAGTTATCGATATCTTCATGATGATCGCCGTTGATTTCAGATTTAGGGTTAGGGTTTGAAGGTTTTTTTAACCTTAGGGCTTGAAATCGAAGGTCGAGATCTGGATGTATTGAGTTTGTGTTTGAGGATTCGGGTATGAAATCGGACCTTGATTTGGATTTGAGATGCGAATTGACGTTTAGTTTGAGAAGAAGGTCATCTTGTGTTAATTTTAAAAGCTCTTCAACTTCATCAATGGCGTCCGTTTGGTGTTTATTCTTTCCGGCACCGTTGTTCTTTCTCATAGTATTTTTTCTGCTCCTTTTACACGGTGTTATCTTTACCTTTAATTTTGTTCTAATACTTTTTTCACTATTTGTAACGTACCAAAAGAACTTTTTTTTTATATCGTGTATAAGGTTGTCAAGATGTAACCCTACCTAAAATCATCGTTTTAGTATTTGTAAGATTGGATTTAAGATCTTGTGAAAATTCCCTTCTATACTAATCATGTGTTCTTAATTTTTGTATACTTAACATATGTTCCGATTTTCTGATGTAGACCACATGCTATAAACCTTTCTAAAATCACATTTCATACAATAAGAAATGAGTTTTGAAAATTAAGAAACATACAATATTGTACATGTACAACTACATACAATATTCAATGAGATTAATATGAGTTTAACTAACTCCCAAAAGAAACATATCACGAAGCTAAGTGAGCTTCTGATGGGATCCTCGCAGGGATCCTCGTAGACATGCAGTTAGTTTAGTAAGGGTTGGTCAGGCAGCGAAGCTTACACTTGTGCACTAATCATGAGGCCTCTTTCCTCCTCCCTTTTCTGCTCACTCGTAGGGGTTCGGGATAGAGACGAGGAAGCCCTTTTCCTCGGCCGGTAAAACATATTTACATAGGGCATGACACACTGGGACTGAGACACGGCCCAGACTCTTAGTGGAGGCAACAATGTGGAGAGCTTTGACTTGGCTGGGGAGGGATTGTGGTCACTTTGAATGAAATGTGCTACCTCGAATAAATTTTATGGATCGGCCATTGTTGCCATGGTTTGGTTGGTTGACCGGTTTCAAAGGTTTTGTGTACGCGCTTTAGTAAAGCCCGTCAATCCATAAACCAACAGGTAATCACAGAGGTTTTTACTGTTCAAGTTTTCTAGAAACAATTTAGTATCGATTTCATATTTCCACCATAAATTCATGTTTCATTCATGTTATTTATTTAGTCTTATGATGCTTACACAATTAAAGATGTCATTGTTAACTAAGAACCTAATTAACGACTTGTTAATTGGTCTGGCCTATACTTTTCTCATTCTAGTTTTGTTTTTCTTTTAAGAAAATTAAGATAAGGGGATAACACAATATTAAACAAGATACCGATTCCAGTCCTAGTTGTAGTTGTTTCTTATTGATGTTAGCTACAAAGAATCTTCCTGTATTTGGTTGACATTATAGGATTATGATGCTCTGGTCAACTATCCCGAAGTCGTTGGTAACATGCTAGTCATCCACCAATTTTGTCAAATTACCTAATTCTACTCTATCATATACTTTTGACTTTGTTTTGTGTTAGACTTCTTCTATCACATTTCCCCTTTTTTTGTGTGTAAATACAGGGCAATTATAGATGACACAACGGGTAAGTCGGACAAATTGAGTAACGCTGTCTTATAAGAGCACTTGTAATTATAACTGCATAATATGCCTGATTGACTGTCACATTAACATGACTTGGCCATGACTGAGTGAAACTTCTCATTAGGTTAGGACATCCATATAAATTATGTAACAAATAAATAACTTTTATAGAGAATTGACATGTTTCATATACACAATACAACTTAAGTAATTGTTCTGGCGCTTCCCATGTATGAAATAGCAAGTTGTTTTTTTTTAAATAAAAACTCTTTAGTTTATTAAAGAGGGAATGAAATGGCTAGTTGACAAAATAGTTTATTCAGATTCTAAAAGTTGGAGTTGAAACTTTCATTATCATCAATTTTATAATATTAACCAGGAATAATTATTTTTAACAATAAAATTTGGTTTAAAAAGTATCAAAGACTTGAAACACCTATAAATTCTGTCACTATTATCTCTGAAAAAATCAACTCCATCAAGGAAAAAAAGAAAACAAAAGAAGCTGCTCATTTTCTTCATTGCGATGGATCCCTTCGATTCGCAACCACAAACAACTTCTCATAGCAGTCCGAGTAATGATTATGATCCTGCGAAGGATTATGATTACAACATAATCTCCCCTGTCGTTCAAAGTCATCTCAAAAAGGTATTCATATAACTTCATAAGTAATTGACTCTCAGCAATAATTTTTTGATATCCTGCAGTTTTAAGTTCTTCTCATACCAAGAAACAAAATATTACTTATTCATTACTTCATTTAGTTGTCTTTTGTATTTGTAAGCTCGAAGTTCTCCCTTTTATTAGTCTATTATGAAAATTTTAAGCTTAGTGTTTTCATTAGTTTTCTTTTCTATATCTTTCCGAAATAACATGTTTTCATCATTATAATGACAAACTACTAATTCTGTTGGTTTTGGTCTAATTCCTTAAGTAAAAACTAAACTACTATTATTCTATAGGGAAATGATGTGTGCTGCTAGCAGCACGTACTGCACACGGTCCAAAGTGCAGTTGCACACATCTTGCGTGTAGCAGCACGTAACATACATATTAACCTCTTATTCTCTATAAATGTAGCATCTTCGGATTATTTCTAAAAATTACATAAAAGAATGCTCAAGATACATATAATTGGATATGGAGGTTTATCTGTCACCCGATAATGATGCTGACCATAATTTTTTTATAATCGCAGGTCTATGTGACGTTATGTTTTGCTCTACTAGTATCTGCACTTGGGGCTTATCTTCACGTCATTTGGAACATTGGTGGTGTGCTGACAACTTTCACTGCCTTGTTTTTCATGTATTCGATATCTTTTGTTACTCCAGGAGAGGTAAATCAAGTTGATGAATCTCACCTCCTGCCAATATGCTTTTTGGATTTTTAAGGGTAATCTGAATGTTTGGTAAGGCTGGAATTGACAGAAATGGATTGGTCTGCGATGTAGTTTTGATATTTAAATTGCCTAGTGTAACCTTTTGCTTATACAGGTGACCGATGTATACACTATACATTATCCATGTTTTGTAATGGTAGCTCATTGCTTTTGTTTTGTTGTGATCAGGGTGCAGATGGTGGGAAGGTTACTTTGTTGATGATAGCAGCCCTCTTCCAAGGGGCTTCCATTGGTCCTGCGATAAAATTGGCCATTAACTTTAACCCGAGGTATCCATGCCGTCCTGTACTTCTTTTTCTATTTTCATACGTTGAATTTGAAAATGTATTTCATGGTTACAATCAGAAGGGTTATGTTTTATTTATATACGGAAGGGGCCAAGCAAGTTTAAGGATTCAATGTATTCTGAAATGCATCTAAATGTATAAAACCGTCAAATTTTGTAATGATATTTAACAAATTAATTATTTATGAATGTTAAAAGAAAGGAATGAAAGATTGTTTGCAGGTCAGCCAACCTGTAAATCACTTGTTCTGACCCAAACCCGTTTTAAACCTGATACGTAAATTTCCTGCCCTGCCCATTTTGAATCCCCTAGTTCTAATGTACGTTTGTTGGGCAGCATTCTAGTGAGTGCATTTGTGGGAACCGCGATTGCATTTGCTTGTTTCTCAGTTGCTGCCATGTTAGCTAGGCGTAGACAGTACTTATACCTAGGAGGCCTTCTCTCCTCTGGTGTCTCCATTCTTTTGTGGGTGCATTTTGCTTCATTTATCTTTGGAGGTTCTTTATCCTTCAAGATTCAGGTAAAACTTCCATTATCTCAAAACTCCTAATTCCTCATTTATCTACGGATTCACATTTTGGAACTTAAATAATTATTGGATAAAAAGATTCTACATTTGATTATTTTCATTTGTACTAAATGTATATGAATTCTTTTTCAGTTGTACTTTGGGCTTCTAGTTTTTGTCGGGTACATGGTGTTTGATACCCAATTTATCATTGAGATGGCTCACCTTGGAGATTTGGATTTTGCTGGACATGCACTCAGGCTTTACACCGACTTTATTGCTGTATTTATCCGCATCCTTGTTATCATGGTTAGTCGTACTTCTCTTAAGTTACTTATGTAAGGAATTATAGTGGAATCAAACAACTAACAACAATCGGTTCATGACGCTGATATCCATTGTTAGCATAAAACCAACCCAAACAACAGCCGTGTAATCGAGGTTATACCAACAAATAATAAACGGATAAAATAAAACCAAGCAAACAAGATAAAGGAAACAATACGAACACAAGGATTTAACGTGGTTATGTCCGATCGGTTTAGTCCACAGAGCCAAGAGTTTTTACTATTAACTTCGTAGTCTAAGGGTTTACAATACATAGGGTTTATATTTATAGAGAAACAACAAACTTTGGGAACAAGAGAAGTCCATATCTGGCGGAGCACGAGATCCCGCCGGCATCACTAACCCATCCCGCCGGGATGGGACCTTCTGTCAAAGAAATTCATATTTAACCAAACATTGATTAATGTTTCACCAATTCCCAACAACTTAAATTCGTGAGCTTAAATATTAGTGTAACGAATGTTACACTCGTGTGCCCATCGATTGAAGTGTATTTTAATGCATAAAACCTTCTAAATCATTTTACTTAGACTATTATTACTTCATTCAAAAGTTCGTAGAGCCCAACCCATTTTAAGTCGTCTGGAATACTACTTGTTTTGACATATTACCCAACCTGTTATGCCTACCATTCCACCTATAACACCAAATGTGATGTCATCATAATTAGAGTTGCCTTTGGATATGGTATGGATGGTTTGAAAATGACGTAAAGTTTGTTGTGAGATAACGATGAATATGATTTGATAATATAATTTTGTGTGCAGCTGAAGAATGAAGATGACAGAGAAGCTGAGCGGAGAAGGAGAAGAAGACAAGAGTAAATTATTGTACTGCAAAGTAAAGACCGGCCTACTTGTTTGTTCTGTAATAACAAATGCGATCATGTTGTGTATTCCATGTGTGATAAATGTCTTTTATCTCATTCTAAATATTCCCTTTTAAAGTATTTAATTTACTCATTATTAACCTTGTTTGTTTTGGCATTTTGCATATGTATAATAACTATCATTGTGCTATGAAGAGCAGTTGAATTTTTTTAAAATCTATCAGATTGCTAGATTGAAACTATCCTTGTTTATAACTGTTGGAGTTCTAGAGAGAAAAAAGGTGCAGAAATGAAATACTGTATCATCTTATAATGAATACTGATCAAACCGAAGATTATTATACATACTTTTTATATTAACGAACCAAATGTTGATGAGGTGCGGCCAGCTTTGTGTAATATCTTATCTTCCAGTGATAAATTTTACTTACAACTTCATTATGTATTGCGCATCTGTCTGAATAATTGACAGAAAAATTGGGTGGTTCAGGTGAGCGAGTACTGTTGTACGAGTAAAAACTGGTTGGCCGGGCTGGGCTGAGTTGACGGAAAACATTTTGGTGGCCAAAGATTTAAGTTCTTTATAAATATTTATTGTGTCAACATTAATTTGATGATAAAAGTTAGAATGTTTTTAGCGATAACCTAATTGTTTGAATATAATGATTTATAAGGTTCTGTGCATGGATAATACACTTTCGACCCGTTTGAATAGTTTACTTCTTAGCAAATATTATTAGCTTACCTGTTTGACAAATTAAACTAAAAATATGACCCAAAACCTTGCATTCATTAGTAAATTGGTTGAAATTTTCACCTCTAGTTTGAAATTGTTCTCCAATTTCCACAAAGGAAGGAAAATTTGTTCACTATGATGTTCGTCGGCAACTCATTTCTAGGACTATAGTGTCAGTTAGGCAAACAGTTAGCCTAGTAAATCTATTGGGCCTTATGTTTAGCCCTTTAGCTAGGTTTAATCTAATTGCTTTTCATATACTTTAGTTCTTCCTCTTTTGTCTGTAACTACTTCTTTGTTGTTAATAATATGAAACCCAAGCTCTCTTTTGTCTCTATCATTTGCTAGTTTACACAAACAATCATGGCTGATGCTTCTAAAGCATTGTCTTGTGCAGTTTGTATGCTACAAGATATAGCGCTGTTCGTAGACAATTTGGTGTACATAATGGTGGGCCCGAGACCCAGGTTATTCACAGGGCCGGCCCAATGGGGGGGCAACTTGGGCGACGGCCCAGGACCTCTAATTTTTTAGGGCCCCATATTTTCGTATACCTTAATTATAACGTATAAAAAAAAATTACAGCCTTTAATTAGAACTTTTTTTTTACAATCAAAGGGCCTCATTTTTTTATTTCACCCGGGGCCTCAAATTTGTTTGGAACGGCCTTGTTATTCATTAACAGTTTCTGTTTTTGACATCTGTATATCTATGTTCACTTTAAATACATAGCTATCTCCTTAAATGAATGAAGATTTTATATTTGTTTTGCAATTAGGTGATCGATTATAAAGTTTGGCAAAGTAAACTATTCCCTATGCTGGCTTCTACTTATGCCTTCAGATTCGTGAGCGAGTGGTTGAAATTATTGTACACAAAATAATTACATTGAATATTCATTGATGAATATATATTATTTATTGATAAACATTGAGTGCAATTTTATGAGTTCTCTAGTGACTATTTCTTGATCCAATTCCAGCATATAAGAATGTCACTTTTGTCCTTCGATCCATTATATAATATAATTCACATATTTTGTTTTCAGGACTCTCCATATATAGCTCCTCAATTCATTCGAAGCTTCCATGAACAATTCAAAGTAAGCACCAATATATCCAAGTTTTTGAATTACAAAAAGAATAAGGACAGAAAAAAGCAGAAAGGTTACTTTTGTGACACCAAAAACTCGTTACCTTTGGAGGGAATGAAATAGTAAGTTGACGAAATAAATTAATCACATTTTTAAAATTGATCGATTTGAAACTTTCGCCAAGTTATCATCAATTTTTGAATATATCAACAGGAAACAATTAATTTTCTAACAAAAAATATTCTTTTAAATAATATGAAAAAAGTCTAAATTCCTATAAATATCGACTTGTTCGTCTTCTAAAGAAAAATCATAATATCAACTTCATCAAGCCATAGAAAGAAAGAAAGAAAAAGCTGCTGATCATTAGTTTACTTCGTCTACGAATCTACGATGGATACATTTGATTCACAACCGCAATCGGCTTCTCACAGCAGTTCAACTAATGATTATGATCCTGGGAAGGATTATGATTATAACATGATATCTCCCTTTGTTCAGAATCATCTGAAAAAGGTACGCAAAAATTTGTTCAGTTGTAACGTTTTGGGTTTTGGAATATTATATCATCTGTGTCGATTTGCTGTTTAGCATTAATTTGACATTATTTGCTATATATGTTACATTAGTTGATTCTGTTAGTGTCGGTATGAATCCTCAAATAAAAACAGAAAACTACTACCATCAAAACAATTGTCGTTTCTTTTTATGTACAAAGAGAAATACTCTGTTTATGGAAAAAAAGGTCAGAAACTTCCCTAAAACTATTTCAGAAAATCATTGCTTTTCATTATTTATTATGTATAGATGACAAAAATATAAGTAGCTACACAAATGATGTACTGCATATAATTCGATATGCAGGTTTATCGGTCACCTGATAAGACTGTAAAATTATTATAATTGCAGGTTTATGTCACCTTATGTGGTGCTCTTCTAGCATCTGCACTTGGGGCTTATCTTCACATTTTATGGAACATTGGTGGTGTCCTGACTACTTTGACTGCATTGTTTTTCATGTTTGCGATACTTGGTGAAACTTTTAGAGACAATCAACAAAATCGACAGGTAAATCAAGTTGCTGAATTTCACCACCTACTTAATATGGATTACCCCCCCCGCCCCCCCCCCCCCCCCCCCCCCCAATAATGTATGCGTAGGACCCCAAACTAATTAAAAAGTCATAGAAAGAGCATCCCAAGTACAAGCTTTTTCAAAAACTTTCTTTTCAGAAATGGTTTTTTTCAATTAAACTAAAAAGTTTTATATACCTAAATTTTTTAATTTTTATTTATCTTAATTGTCTTTTTTTGCATTAGAGCAAAAGTTTTTCTAAAGTTTGTTTCAGAAAAAAAAAAATCTTTTACAAAAAATGCATTGGGGATGCTCTAAGGCCACCAGAGTTTCAATATGTTTTTTTTTTTAATTGTTAAAGGCAGTATGGTCATTTGGGAAGGTCAGATTTCACACAAATAAATAAAACATATTTTTTGGTGGTATATAATGGAGTTTTGATATTTAGATTGCCTTAGATTAACTGTTTGAATATAAGGGTCACCTATGCATCATTTTTCACGATGGAAACTTACTGCTTTTATTTTGTTGTGATTAGGGGGATGAGACTGCGAAACTTATTTGGTTGATGGTATCCGCCCTTTTCCAAGGGGCTTCCGTAGGTCCTTTGATAAAATTGGCCATTACTATAAACCCCGGGTATCCATGGCATCCTCTTTCTTATTTTCCTACATTGTTGGAAACTTGATAAAAAAAATTAGTTTCATGGATAGAGGTGGTAATTTCGATCCACGCAGTTTGTTGAAAAGGGAAACAGGTCAAGTGGGTCTAAGGGTTCAAATTATTCTGAAATGTATTTGAATATAACTTTCTAAACGTTTTATCACGGAAAGTTTAGAAAATTAATCTATTGCTAAAATTATGTTAGAATAGTTAAAAAAACTTATTACTACAGAAAAAAAGGACTGTTTGCAGGTCAGCCCTCTAAACACATGTTTTCACCTAAACCCGTATTCTCATTCTATCACAGTGGTACTAACATGATGGCTGAGACTAGAGTGACCTGTTACATAACTTGTCTGCCCTGCCCATTTTCAGACCCCTAGTTCTAATGCACGTGTTTTAATCAGAATTCTAGTGACTGCATTCGTGGGGACTGCAATTGCATTTGGTTGTTTCTCGGTTGCAGCCATGTTAGCCAGGCGTAGACAGTACCTCTACCTAGGAGGCATGCTCTCCTCTAGTGTCTCCATCCTTTTGTGGGTGGTTTTTTCTTCCTCTATCTTTGGAGGTTCTTTCGCCTTCATTTTTCAGGTAAAAAAACATTATCTTAAAACCCCCAATAAAATTTTTATTTGGATTTGCATTTGGGAACTAATTATTTGATGACAGTTAAAACTTCAACAATTAGTTATTAAATCTATTTTTGACTACGGATATATAATCAGTTTCTAAACAATCATCCAAGCACCACCGAAATCCTAACCATGGAATACTGATATTTACGTCTGTACTAATTTTATATGAATTACTTTGCAGCTGTACTTTGGCCTTCTGGTTTTTGTGGGATACATAGTGTTTGATACCCAACTGCTGATTGAGATGGCTGACCTTGGACATTACGATTATGTTCTTCATGCACTCATGCTATACATTGACTTTACAGCCATCTTCGTCCGCATCCTTATCATCATGGTTAGCTATATTTCACTTAAGTTCCTTAAATTCTTCAAAATAGATGTTGGTGTGATAAAATGATACATTCGTGTTCAAAAAAAAAAAGAATGGCAATGTTAGCATTAAAAAAAAAAGATAAAAAGCATTAAATGACTTTTGATTCACAAATAGACTTGTCAACTTCAAATCTGTGACTTATAAATGTGTCGATTTGGGTTATGTTTTGTGAACAAAGGGTCAAATGGGTAAAATAATAGTTAGCTAAATATACAGGTTGAAAGTCGATCAAAATGAATTTTGAAGCGTAAAACCTTGTAAATTCATTTTGTGTAAAAACCTTGTAAATTCATTTTATGTAGAATATTATGTAATTATTCAATAAAGATAAGTTTCGTAATCATATAGCACTACAGATTTTGACTCATACGAAATACTACTTGTTTTGACCTGTTACCTGACCCACAATCCATGCCTACTATTTCATCTATAACACCAAGTGTTATGTGATCATAAATTAGGATTGTCCTTGGATATGTAACAACCATATAGAAATTAATGAAACATTTTGTTGTGAAACAATGTATATGATTTGATAATTTGATTTTGTGTGCAGCTGGAGAATGAAGAGGGGAGAGAGCGGAGAAAGAGAAGAAGCAGAAGAGAGTAGATTATGATAATGTAGATCAAAGTTCTACTTGTTAATTTGTGCTGAAACAACAAGTTAATGCAAGCATCTTGTGTGCTCCATGTTTGATGAGTGTCTGTAATATATTCATTTTCAAAGTTGTTAATTTGTTTTGCACATATGTATATAAATAAATATGTTTTCTAATAAAGAGCGGTTGAAGATTTTTTACGAAATCGATTCAAGTGTTACATTGAAGGATTCCTAGCTAGTATGTTATTGATCATTGATATGCTATATGCTAACTTATCAAGTACATCATATTTAAATCCATACTAGAGTTTAGTTTTAGTACTGTAACTCTTATAACTAGATTTAATACTTGCCGCTAACATGGTCATAACTATTAGAGATGGCAACAAAAAAAACCGCACCGTGTGAGAACCCGATCTCCACACTTGATTTGATCAGGAAATTCTCGAGTTGATGAGTATTAGAACAGAGATGGGGAATTCTCCAATTTGAAAACCGGAGATAGGAATACCCCTTGGGTCCTGATATCCGCACCTGACGGTGATTTTATGGGGTCTCAGAACCCATACCCGAATTATATTCATTATATAAATATTACTAGCATAAATTATTTTTATAAGATAAACTATATATGTATATATTAAAATTCTTGATTTTCAAAAATCCTAATATATTGTCATATTGTACGCTTTGTTGTCAAAATCGTTTTCCCATTTTACTAACGTGTTACTCAAACTTGTTTCACTTAATCAATGAACATATGTAATGATAAGTCGATGTCAACATAATCTTGCAATAAATCATAAGAGTTTATATTCGTTAATGTTGTCATTTCGATAGTTTGTTTGTTTATATAAAATTAAGTTGAGAATGGAAAAAAAATCCCTAATACCCAATGGGGATCCCGGATCCCCGTAAGAGACAAGGATGGGAGGCAAAATCAATCCCTGACGAAGATGAGAATGAAAAATGAGATCCCCAACAATCCTTGTCTCATTGTCATCACTAATAACTATCATTGCTCATATACAATTTCCATACAAAAAATTTTAAATTGTAAATATTCAACAGTATTCATACATAACAAATGATGATTTTAAGAAATTATCAGCCAATCGATCAAAAATATTGATAATAATAGTTAAAAAGAATAAGAAAAAAAAGGATGACTACAATATGCCTTAGCAGTATATTTTTAATTCATATTAGAAAGTGTAGAACACCATAAACCATATCTTTCATATATGTAGTTATAAGATAGAAAACAATAGTTCTTGTTTAGTTATAAAACTTTTCAAAAATATACAAAATGTTTTTTAGCTGTTACAGTATAATTGCTTCGAAGAAAATAATACGAAAGAAACTGTTGCATCTAAATCTGTTTTCAGTTTCTAAAATGGAAAACACAACAACTGTGTACATGTTGTTGGTGATTTTATCACCAATATGATTTAAGTGTAATGGGATTAAACTTATTGACCAAATTTGATCTAAATGAATATTAAACAAGTTTAGTGGTGCGGGGTGCACGCTTGTTTGAATTTGTTTAGGTCCAACGGGGGTCCGGGGGCAGCGCCCCCGGTAGCGGGGTCCAAGGGGCAAAGCCCCTGGCTGAGGTCAACGTTCCTTTATGGAAAATGCCTTGGAGATCCGAAATTGGAAATGAAACCCGGTTTAACCCGCCCATTTAAAAATGGTTAAAAACGTTTGAAAAACGGTTTTGTAACCGCCAATTTGGTCAGTTTTGTTCATCTCATTTGGTACAGAAAATCATAACTTTCACATACGAATTCTCTGAAATATACTGAACTTTATCCGATTGAATTTTCGTGAGTACCAACGAAATATTTCAATCTGAAAGTGAATCACGACTTTCAGTATCATCCGAGTGAACAATAATCCCGTTTTCTAACACATGTTTTTCAAAAATTTCAATGGCACGTTTAGTTATAGAAAAATGTTTCTATTTATTTTTCATTTTTTAGAGAATGATGAGTATTTTACTTTCTGTAAGGGACTGAGTTTTCATTTTTCGAGAAAAAATATATATGAAAAACTAAGAAAATCATCAAAAGTAGTTTTCAACTTTTTAGTTATAAAAAAAATAGAAAAAAGAAATTTCTTTAAAAAACTCAGATTTTAACACATTTTCTAGTTTTGTCGGAGAATGATTCTAAAAGAATATAAGTATTTTTCGTAACTAAATGCGCTTTTAAAATTTTCTTATTATTTTATATAAATAAATAGTTAAAGATCCAGAGATCATAAAAAAAATAAAAAAATAAAAAATAAAAATAAAAAAAATTCACAACTAAGCATTAAAAATGCCCATTTTTGTGGGTTTACCGTGCGGACTATATTACTTTCGGTTGTTCGTGGATGCTTCACGATTTCATTTATAGGTCCCATAAGCCCACTAAGCATATCCCATATCATTTGTTATTTTAGCCCAACAAGGAAGGAAAAACAAAAGTAGAATATGACTTTTTTTTCTTCCTCTTTTTCCAAGTATTATTATATCTAAAATTATATATATATACCATTCATTCAAAAACCTAATATGCATTACCATTACCAATGACATACATTTAAAGCTGGGATAGGAAAGACAAGCAAAGGGCATTTCAATCATGACTTATTAGGCAAGCATATGATATGTTGATTTATTTTGGTAGCAGCTTTGTCTTCTTTGAGATTTGTACAACCATTTTTAGGCAATTAGGATTCTCACTTAGGTATTTTCATGTTGTTGGTTACTAGTTTTTCCAATGTTAATCAATATCAAATTCAATGGTTATCAAATTCTAAATTCGGTACAATGCTAATCATCTAGATCTCGTTGCTATTTGTGGTTATTGATTTCTTGAGTGTGTTGTATATCGATGTCTTGGTTGTAGTTTCCAACGCAAAGCCTATATTTGTTTCGATATTTAAAAGAAAGGCAAATTAAAAAAAAAAAAAAAAAAGTGACAAAAGTTTCAAATGGCTCGATATAGGGAATGGAAATTCATTTGCAAGTTAAAAAAAGTGAAAGTTCATTTCGTTCAGAAAAATATTATATAAAATGAAAATCTCGACATCGACAACTAAATTATTTATTTATATTTTATATCTCCTCATATTATATTTAACTAGACCACATCCCTCACTTTGTCTGTTCTATCATATGTGTATCGTACCGATCTATTTGTCGAAAAAATTGAACATATGATATTCTTATTATGCAAATAAAATTTGGTTCCTTAGCTCAAGCTTTCTTCTTTTTATTTTTACATTCGTTACCTTTTTTGAAAGTTTATCTATTAAGAATTTCAGTTTTAAAATTTTCAAGAAACGATCTAATTTAAAAATAAAGATGAAATTTTCAGTTTTTGGAAGAATATATTAAAGATGCCAATTTATGTTTTTCTTTTAACTATTTATTTATCTCGGATCATTGTCGATACAATCGGAAAAAGAAAAGAAGTGTTTTGTGGTGGTAATTCATTGGCTATGAGTGAGATTAGGTCTTTGATGACCTCATCAAAGATATAGACACTTTGATACTTTAATTTATTATTAGATTAGATTAGATTAGATTAAGCCAAGTCATGTGAAACTTCACTTACCATTCTCTCAAATAATGGATTTAGGCTATTCATTTTTCTATGTTACTTAGCTGATGTTTAATTGTTGGTTAAATTAGTTGCATGTGATTTGAGTTTATTGTTACATATACTTAAACAAAGCCATCTTGCTCATGGAAAACTAAAGCAGCCTACAAGCTACTAGTTGTCAAATTGAGATGCGGGTTTCGTTAATTGTCGATTAGAGTGTATTCGAGTTAATATATATATATTATCAATAAAACAATTTTATAGAAATATATTTACAATTTTACCCTTTGAGCTTTTCGGATTTTACACAATCAACCATTCTTTTTGAGTGGCAAATGTGGCATCACATAACTTTTTTCCTCACAAAATAAATAAATTATAATGATTTAAAAACAAAATAAAAGATTTAGTCTAGGCAATTTAATATGTAAGTTTATAAATTTAAGAAAAATAGTGACAGTTCTATACTTGCAATAAATTTAACTAATCCAATGTAACAATAAAAAAGTGATGAATATAAATGCTAGACTTTAAAGGCAAAATCAATGGTAAAATCCAATTAAATAATATTTATTTTCATCAAGTTAATTGTTTTTAGACAAAAGTACCATGCATTACACATTGTCAGTTTGCGGGTTTCTCGGCCACATTTCACATTTGGCTGTTTATTTCTAATGTTATCATATACATTTGACGCATCTCAAACGCTGGATTTTAACATTTCATTAATTAACAATATGACATGTATAATTATGATTTATTAATCTATGTTTCGTTAATGTATGATACTAAATTTCTCAATTACTTTTATTAACAATAATTATTTTTTCGTATTTCATGTTATATTTAAAAAAAATATTCCAACTAATTTCTAAAATTACATCCCGAGCGCGTTTAGTTTTATGTGTCTTATTATTTTATTTTTGTTTGTATACACGAATTTATATATTATACTCCTATAAAGTATACAAAATACGTTATTTATCTTAGAATATTATACTTCCTAAACAACGTTACAATGTGCATTAGTTATTTGGTATATAGTTAATTTAAAAAACCAACCATTCTTCTCAACAATCCAAAATACTTAATAATAAAAACAAAGAGAATAAGTATAGCAACTCAAAATCTTTTATTTATGGGAAAATCAAGTCTTATTAGTGTGTCCATATATGGTTTTGATGAAAAGTTATATTTAAGTGGTCTATACAATCTTGCTTGAGTGTATAAATGTGTTCTAACTTAATTTGGTTGATGCAAATCGTATATAAAAGTGTTGCAAGTCGCATTTGGAATTTGGAATTGATCAAGTCTGGAACTAGAAGGTGTAAAGTGTAGATATCTGGATGCTGAAGGACTGAAACATTATGGATTAGAAGATAAAGGTGCAGAAGTGCTAAGGTAAAGATATTAAAGGGACCGGTGTATTATTGTTATAAGATAAAAAATATATAAAAGAACATAATGTTCATTTTATATTTTTTGAATCTCTTATTTTATACAAACCATACGTATATTATCTATGGTCTATCTCTTTCACCCATTTAGGGTTTTGATTGTTTATATAATTGTTTCATCACATTGATGAACAATTCGTCTGGTATTGTGAGATCATAAGTCTAAGTCTTATAGTCTTGTATTCGATTTAGGTGTGTTCTTGTTATTCTGTAAAGGATCTGCATAATTGGACTTGGTGATTAGCAATAAGAATCGATTTATAAGTTTTTTCAGGTTGTCTATTACATGTATGTATTATATAACTTTTGAATATACTGACAAAAGCATGAAGACATGAATGTACAATTAGAAGATAACGTGTGAATGTTAAGAAGTGGCTAAACAATGATCTGTGATCAAATAGACATTGTTCACAACTAAGATTAAGGTGGTGTTTGGTTTACTGTTTAAAATTATTCTTACGTTTAATAGAATGGTATTATAAAAAATTGAGTATGATTACTTGAATTTTGTTATTTGATTTATGAATGGGGTTTAAATATCAGTTATAATAATTTTGTTTAGTTAGTTTTTTTATGTCTTAAAAATGAAGCCTCTTTTTTAAGTTAAACTAAATAATTACTTAGAGAAAAGGAGACATGCCAATTCTGTTGCTTTTTTTTAAGAACTAAATAAAGACAAATTTAAAATAATCAATATTTCAATATTGTTATTCATTTTTAGAAAGAGTTCCATGATAATTTCATTTCTATATTAATTTTAAAAATACAGGCTTAACATGATAAATAAAAGAAAAATGTATATTATAATTATCACAAATGGATCATAATAATATATGAAATGAAATTTGAGAATGACATGTCTAAACCCAAAGGACATGGTGGGTTTTGTAGACACACTTTTATGAGTATTATTTCATTATCAATATATTCTAGGGAGATGTTTGGTTGGAAGATTCAAAAATGAGTTTTGAAAAGGATAAATAAAATAACACATTTACTATAAAGGAGCAAGTATAAAAACTAGAAATGAAACTTCTTATAATCCCTATGTATCAAATCCCACTAATGTGATGCGTTTAGAAAACGAAAATGATAAAGTTCTTGGTTAGAATGAGTTTTGATTTTATCTATTAAGAACAGTCATTTAACCTAATTAAAAGTTTAAATGTAGATTGGCTATTTTAAAGTTTTATACCCATTTATTGCCTATATTTCTTTTATTATACTCGACTTAAATCAGTCATAAACTCACTCATAAAAAAACTTGTGTTATAGTAATTCCTCCATATTAACTTAATCAGACCTTAAATTCTGATATAATTTTTCACTATCATTATCATTTCTGCTTTCGTAAACTCTCACACCAAACACATCTTAAATCCTAAATTCTTTAAAGGGTTGAAAGATTTTGATACCATTGTAAAAGAGACTTATAATATCATAAATTAACATCTTTTAGTTGGTATTTATTTTATATAATGTGTTTTGTCATGTTATATAATAGTGTATTTTAATTTTGTTGATTTAAAGCAACAAGATTATTTTATTTGTAAAACAATAATACGTTTAAAATGGTGAATCATCAGTTACATGTATATGAATTGTCATATACATTACAATTTAATAATGAAAACAGTTATGATAAAAGTGACTTAAGTAAGAATAAAAAGAATTTGCTCGTTACTAGACAATTACACACACGCTTTATTTTTATTACTGAGTAAAACCATTTTTTAAAATGAATTGACATGACTTGATTTATGTTGTACTTGAACAAGCATACTCTTGACATATATATATATATATATATTATTATATTAGATTTATGTTGTACTTGAACAAGCATACTCTTGATATATATATTATATTATATTATGGGTTGATCTATGAGGAATGATATATTTTGTATGTATATATATGGATTGATCTTCGGGAAATGAGTAATTTTGGAGGGAATGATAACTCATCCGTGGTAAATACTAATAGGCAGTCCAAATTTACTTTTCTCATTCTTTTAAAATTCTCATTCTCTTTAGATCATCTCTCTCTATATATAAATATATTATATGTGTATATATATGTATAATTAAATAAAAGAAAAATAATATGTAAAATTAAATTTGTATGACTAAATCTAGATTTAAATATATGATTGATAATGAGAAAAATTATTTATATGAGATTAAGAGAAAAAAAAATTAATTAATAAAAAATTATATATAAATTTAATGTAGTTCCTATGTAATACTACTTTAAATAAAAAATTACTGTATTACGTACTTATTGAGAGATAGGAAAATACAATAATGATAAAAAACATTAAAGCAAAAGAAATAAAGCTTGTTAAAACATCAAATACAACAAGAAGAGAGGGTCACACACAGTCTCTCTCCCCCCCAATTTTCATCTTCTTTTGACAACCATTTTTAGATTCCTTCTCAATTTGTCTTCCTTTTTTCTTCTTCCATTGGATTATTCTAAACATTGTTCATGTTCTTATAAAAAAGCAAAAAACAAAAAACCCACCTATAATTCTCCATTTTCTTGTTTCTTGTTTTATCTTATTAGTTTTTCCTTATTTTCAGTTGTTTTTCCAGAAAAAGTTGAACTCATTTTCTTCTGGGTTTCTTCAAAATCATTCTCTAAGTTAATGTAAATATATATATTTCTTGGGTTTTTAGTCTTGTATAAGAAAGTTTTAATTTTATTAGAGATAAGTTCATTTTTTACGTGATTTTTACTTTTGTTATTGTAAATCATAAGAACAAAAAAAATTATATAAATTAAAATCAAATTATTCAGACATGGGAAAACAGGGACCTTGCTATCATTGTGGTGTTACAAGTGAGTTCTTCTTTAGGGTATTGACTTTTTGGTTTGACTTTTGATGTGTTGATAAAGATTGATTCATTTTTTGCTATCTTCTTCAGTCATATGTTGTTTTATAATGCTCAGATTAGCTGTTTAGATCATGTTTGAGCATACACATATTCTGGTTTGGTAAAAAATTGAAGGAGATAAATGAACAAATGTGAAAAGATGTTGCTTATTGATTTTTCTTTTTAAATTGGAGTCTTTGGCAGATGCCTAATGATAACAAGTTCTTGAAATTTGAGTTTTCAATTTTGATTACTTGAAATTGGATCTTTGACTTGGTAAATCTCATCAAATTGGGGAATAGCTTCCTTTTTAATGCTTTTATCTAGCTTCATTTGACTTCTAAAATCATTTTCTTGATAAATTATCGAATTCGTTATTTGCCGATCCCTTTTGCATAGTGGTCATCAACTAAACTTGTTTTCTAATAAGGAATTAAATATTGATGTGTTTTTTTTGGTTTGCAACTTTTATATCGTACGTTTAATTACTTTTATATGCATATGGCTAAAAACCATCCAAAATGAAGTGTTCAAATATCTACGGCATGAATTTCTTTGCCTCACATTACCTTACATGAAATCAGTTATATAAAGTTTATGGCATTGCTTCAAACTAGTGTAGACATTCAACTTTTGTTTGTTACATGGTCATTCCATTGCTAATTCACTGCATACCATTAGAACACTACATTTAGTTGGCTTCCATGGAAAAAAATTTCGGATATATATTCTAATTGCATTCAGTTTTTTGCTTAATATCATTGCTAAATTACAAGTTCCCAATGCCTAAATGCATATTGAATTTTCTCATATGTTATTAATTTGCAAACACCAACACTTCGTTATACTTTTAAGAGTTTTTCTTTATCATGTCATCAATGCTGCTCTTTAGTCTTTTTTCCCCGTTGACTCGAATGATTTTACAATTTATCGAACCATATATTCCAATGAAGTGTCCAAATTGAAAATGCCATTGCTTCGCTAAATAGCTTGAAATACAGTATTTTGCCTTTAATACTAATGGAAATTGAGATTATGACCACAGGCACCCCACTTTGGCGAAATGGGCCTCCAGACAAGCCTATCTTGTGCAATGCGTGTGGTTCCCGTTGGAGAACTAAAGGATCACTTGTTAACTACACCCCACTTCATGCTAGATCAGAACCAGATGAATTTGAGGACCGTCGTGTTTCTAAAGTCAAAGCAATATCCATTAAGAACAAAGAGGCTAAGTTACTGAAAAGAAAAATCAACTATGAAAATGCAGTGGGTGGAAGCAGCATCAGTATGCTTGGTAGCAGTGGGCTTGTTCCTAGTCACCACCAAAATCAGAGTTTCTTTAAGACACTCGATGAAGATACAAGCAATAGATCAAGTTCTGGCTCTGCTATCTCTAATTCCGGAAGCTGTGTGCAGCTTAGCGGTGCAGATGCCAGTGATTTAACAGGTTAGCAGTTGACTCCATCATGACACATCAGGTTTATAACTAGTATAACTGTGGTTGTTACTGATTTTGAATTACCAGAATCAGATAATCAGTGGTAATAAATGGACTTATGAGATGATGTCTGGTTGTGCTTTAGTTACTGTCTGACATATTCCAAATAAATATGTATCTGACATGATTAAGCTTATTATTGGAGATAGTGAGATATGGTTCATAAATTATTGAAAGCAGAATATGTTTATCTAAACATTATAGCGGAATATTGTGACTACAAGTCGTGATTATCAGATAATCAGTTTCAAAATGCAAACTACGTGTTAACTAAGTATTGATGGATTTGTTTAGTTATAGTAATTATTGGAGATAAACTTCAGCATGCTTTATATTTTGTACAGGTCCATCTCAATCATCTGTTGTGTGGGATACAACCGTACCTTCAAGGAAGAGAACATGTTTCAATAGGCCAAAACAATCTCCAGTCGAGAAACTTACTAGAGATTTACACTCAATCTTACATGAACAACAATCCTACTTTTCTGGATCATCTGAGGAGGATTTGATATTCGAGAGTGACACACCAATGGTTTCTGTTGAAATAGGACATGGGAGTGTTCTAATTCGTCATCCAAACTCATCAACCCGTGAAGAAGAATCTGAAGCTAGTTCTCTTTCAATTGATACAAAAAATGAGGCTTATTCATGGATAACTACTCATCCTGTATATAATGCTAAGATAGATAGTAACTTTTCAAGCCAGGGGATCAAGAAGTCCAAAATGCCCATGGATCAGAACCAGTATAATAGGTACGTAGTTAATATCATCGGCTCTCGGTGGCAATTTTGACCCATTTACGGGTCCAATGGTCAAAAGTCCCCCAAATATATTTTTTAAAGCATAAACCTCCATAATCATTTTATTCAAAATATCATATTATTATTGATTGAATATGAAAGTATACGGTTTCTGGTATCATATTTGACACACTAATTATTCATAAGGAAACTAAAAGATGTTGGACAAAAGGTGCTTCGGGCAACCCAATCGGACCGTACCAACATGTGTGTGTTTGTGTATATGTGTGTATATATAAACATATAAATTGATTGTTAATTGTAAGGAAAAAAAAGAATAGGCTATAGTTGTTTCAAAGTTGATTGAGCTGCAACAAAAAGAATAAATAAAACATCTTATAGTTAGATATAGGGCCTCCTTTCATCAATTAATCTGTTTTTGTCTAGGGCCTCTTAAAACTCAGAGAAGGCCCTAAATTATCAATGACATTCATTCTACTCTTCTAGACAAATTTAGGGAAAGGGTACTATTTTGTTTCACCAGTATACTTATTATTATATTCGACATCTTTATGTTGTTAACTATGTTCAGGGATGATGACGAAAAGTTACCCATACTTGTGAATCGTAATTCACCACTGTGCAAAATAGATCTAAATGTAAGTGAATTTCATGTATCGATAAATTAATTTATGTCTTTCTCATGCGGGTCCTTGTGATGCTTATCCATGCTTTTAAACTTGCTATTTAGCAGGATATCATCAACTTTGAGGTGTTTGCAAATCAAATGACAAATGATGAAAAGCAGCATTTGCTTAAATATTTACCTCCTACGGATACTGTTCAACGACCAGATAGGTTTGTATTGTATTAACCTACCATCGCTCACATGAAATATATAACTAGATACAAACTATGGTATCATAAATTAAGAGGAAACCTTAAAGATGACACTCTAATAAGCCTTTATTATTTATCTACAGCCTCGGAAGCATGTTTGATAACCCTCAGTTTAAGGAGAACATATTCTCCTTCCAGAAACTTCTTGTGGAAGGAAATTTTGATCTCTGTGAACCTGCAACTAGAAGTGAACCATGCAGAACGTTAAAGAAGCTTGCTCTTTGTGATATGACTAAAAGCAAGTGGGTTGAACAATATAATCTGCTCCAGGTTTGAACAAATAAATATTAGTACCAACATCCAATGAAATTGCTGAACTTTACTCCCGTTTTTATTCTTTTTGCACTTTTAGGACGCAAAGTGCAAAAAGGATAGCAGAGGGGATGTAATTGCTGGAGTACTTAATACGATAGCACCTAGCTGTTCGGTGAATGTACAAAAATCACCAAATACTCAGTTTCATTCATCTCCAGGTTAGCCCCCTTTTGTAGCTGCGTTGTGACTTTGCATCATAATAATCAGATAATCAATTCAAA
Organism: Logfia minima; assembly: GCA_963921325.1. Taxonomy (NCBI): domain Eukaryota; kingdom Viridiplantae; phylum Streptophyta; class Magnoliopsida; order Asterales; family Asteraceae; genus Logfia; species Logfia minima. The sequence continues at coordinate 6,125,653 of OY992764.1, read as the reverse complement.
AAACAAATCATTTGGTTCTTTCAGGATTAAAAAGCACAACCAAAAACACAAAGGTAGCGTTCAAGAAAGCAAGCTACGAACACAAGGAGCATATTGATAATGATGGCAATGGATTCAGCCCAAAAAGTCTATTCGCCTTGCCTTCTGATAATAGCTCTCTTATGGTCAATTATTTAAAATATGCTGATGAAAGTTCTGATCAGGATCTTTTGCTGGATGTGCCATCGAACACATCCTTCCCCCAAGCAGAACTTCTCTGATGTTCAAGTTTTGTTCGTCCCTAACAAACTAGTCAAGATCACTAAGGTTATGTAGATGACTCTTTTACTATATATGTTCTATTGACTTCCTTGGTTATCTAGACAAGTTTGCTAGTTTGTGATTTGGGTGTCACATTTGCAAAACCACATGAATATTGGGTTTGTAGCATTTTTGCATCTGGATCGTAATTCTGCAAACTACGTTTATTGGTTGTTCTTTGGCTTCCCCTTTTCTTTTTTTTTTTTTTCTTTTTTTTTTGTTTGCAGTCAATGCTTACAGCATATGAATTTCTTATAGAAGAAATATGTTAGTCCTTTTTGTACAGGTTGACAAAAGATTGTATGATAAAAAAGAGTTTGCAAATTACAAGAGATAATAACCTAATGTTTAGGCTTTTTGACTATCTTAATGGTCATGATTTTTATTTTATTTTATCTTAATGGGTTAGTGCACAATGGAGAAAGATAATTTGTGAATGTATATGACTATGTGGGATGCATGTGAAGTAGGTTGAAGGATAGTGGTGTCTTTATGTTTTTTGGAAGCATGATACAAAATATGTTTGGCTAAGGTGCATGATTGATAGTGATGAGATCTGTAACTCCAACCATTCATGCGTGATAAAAGGGGGGAAAAAGCACAAAACATGCATTGTTTTTTTATATTATATGCAATGAGTGGCTGACTTATAATATTGAAAAAAACTATACATTGGAATCTTACAGCCAAAGATCATTCTCATTTGACATTATTTACTATTGTTATTCCATTAGCATGACAACCAATATACTGAATGGTGCTTGACTGCTTGGTGGAGTTTAAAAGCCTAACATTCATAGGAAGTAGTAAACATTTTCTTTTGCAATACAAATATGAATATGATTTATGAGAACCATTGATATTCCATAAATACAAATACAATTATGGATACCCTTGGATAGGCTCACACGCTAAACCACTAATTATATAATGGGTAACACTTATACACATAGTCATATACCACTAGGTTAGAGACTTTTTGGTATAAAATTAAGATAGTGAAAATAAAAAATGAAAGCTAGTAGACACATTTCTATCCTTTTTTCATAACTTTTAGTTCAAATCCATTGGGTAGCCCATAAAAGCATGAATATGCACCAGTTCAAGATCCTCAAATCTTCACTAAGAGCCTGACTAGCCCATACAAATCCATTTACGTATGTGTCATACTGTCATATGATGCCAAGTTTCATTCTTATGATTGCCATAGTCAAACAATCAAAGCATTTAACAGAAGAGTTAGAACTTTCATTTTGAATAACTAATAAGATAACAAGTTCAGATTCAAGTTCAAATTCGACAAACTTATCCACGATTTATAACCACCCAGAATGATCTATACACAAAAATCTACAATTAGATGTAACAACTTTAGACTAAACTAGATGCATAATATTAATCTATCATCAATCATCACTAGCCAAAAAGATATTAAGCCAACACAAACATGTTACCATTTCTTAATCCATGTTTAATCTTCACAACCTTCCGGTGGCTACAATTGAGGACGAGGAAAAGTCATACCACGCATCTTCGCAGTCTCAAGAAAGTCAACACTCGCATCAACAACCTCACGTTTCTCCTCTCCCACAAACATCTTCAAAACACGTTTCAACGAATCTTTAAACAACTCATGCTTAGAATACTGATCCTCCTCAACATCATTTTTCTCTTTCGTCTCAATTGCAAACAGCAACTTACGCTTCCTTCTATTTATATCCGTATCGACTGCTATCTCACTTACACTCGCCTCTTGTTCTCTCTCAGGTATTTCTACAAACACTTCATGTGCAATCTCGTTCAACGACCCAATTACCTCCGTCTCAAATACTTCCATTTCATTAACTTCATATTCCAATTCAATCGGTTCAGTATCATTATCATTATTCACAACAATCACTGTATCATTCTCTTCAATAACCCTAGGACTACTTTCCACAAACACTTGCCCTAGGTCATCCATTTCGTTACCTAAATCAACCGTTTTCCGTCCATCGGCCACCATCCCCTCCCCGTCGCCATCTCCGACAACGTCGCCGTCTCCGACACCTTCTCCGTCGCCGCTCTCCGTTTTTCGATCGACGATCGCTGGAATCTGACCGTCGTTGCTTGAATTTTGCGAACAAGATCGATATTCCGGTGGAGTTTGGTACTCGTCTGAGCTATCTGGTATTGTAAGCATTACTATTGCGGTGGCTTGTTCAGACGTATCGTCGGAAGATGAAGACGACGGAACAATTCCGTCGGAACAAACCTCTGAAGCAGGTGCTAAAGGGCAAGATTGTAATTTCTCTTCCTGTGAAGCGGTTGGTTGGCAGTTTGGTATGATTAGCGGTCCGAATTTGTCGACCTCACCGGGATTCGCCATTTCCGGTTTAGCTGTGTGTTTTGATTTGGTCATATTTGGGTTTTATATTTATTGATTTTTTAGCTTGTTTTCAAGATAAGTTTTCCCGCCAAGTTTCATAAAAAGTTTTGATTTAGGTCCTTGTGAATTAAACGATGAAGGTTTGTTTATTCTGGTCATGTAACATTTTAGTTTTATATAGTTGTATTATAAAGAATTTATAGTTTCCTTATAATTGTTGGTCTAGAACCTAAGAGAATAAAAGTAATCATAATGGAAAAAAAGGTTAAAAAAACACTTTAATATATTAATTGATAAAACAAATAGAATATAAATATAAATTGATTATATGTCATAAAATCATAACCGCTGATATAAAAATTATCTAAAGTACATGAAATAATAAAAATATGCGTGAAAACTATAGAATTGAAATGTTTATTTTGTTAATATTTTTTGACGAATTTTGAAGTTTTCTTTTATGTTTCTGATTTTTGAGCTCCATTTTGGAGTTTCAATTTTCATTGTAATCTTTTGTTATCCCCTAATTTTGGGGTTAGCTTTTATAAAATGCATGGCTTTTGAAGAAAAAAGAAAGTGTGAAAACTACTTGAGAAATACTTTATAAAATATGAACTAAGAATGTTGTTAAGGAACACTAAATGTTTATTATAATATTGGCCAACAAAATGTATGCATAGTATTTAGAATATGTTTTACAAATTCTAATGTTTTACAAAACTAGTTGATAGCTGGAGCTAGAATTTATAACTGGAGTCAAAGTAAGAGTTTATTTTTGAAGTTGTAAGTTGAAGCTAATTTTTCTAATAAGTGTTTAAAAAATTAGTTGGAGTTTAAAGATGTGAATTGATATAAAAGGAATAAAAAACACTTGATAAATAATTTATGAATGATATTTATATAATTTCTTATTTAATAAGCTATGAGTCTATTTTTAAAATCTAATTCTAGTAGCTATTTTTTCTAGAACTTCTTTTAACAATAAGCTCTTGAATTTTTATATACTAGACAATGCTACAAGTATAAGCTTATAGAAAAAATGAATAAACTTATTTACCAAACACAATCCTAGAGTATGTTTTATGAATCACTTGTCCTTAAAAGAAAGATCAATTGAGGTTACATTCACTCTAGGAGCTAAGAAGACAATTGATTGGGGCCGATGCAACTTAAAGTTGCCTTCGTTTGCTTTGGATTAATTGTAAAATCAATCCGGATTTTGTAATAAAGTATAATGTAAGTTTAAGAGGAGCCTAAAGATGTGCAAGAGAACAAGAACTAATCAATTCATACATGAAAATGTAAAATCTACATAATAGCATCGAGTCAAATCATCAACCTTCTTTTACCAAAATATCATATATTCATGTTACTCGATTAGTTAGGGACAACAAAAAGAGTCCAACACATTTAATAACATTTTAAACATTTAATAAAAGACTATTAATCAAATCCCCAATAACTGTAAAAGAAGATCCATTTTCCATCAAAACCTTATTACTAACTTCACTCATTTCCTTAACCTTTTTTCTCAACTCGCAATCACCACCATCCATCAACTCCTTCACAAATCTCTCCACCTCATCAGCCACCACCACATCTCCACCATCCATCCTCACCTACACACCCAATCCTAGCTCCTTCACCATCTCAAAAGCATTCAACTACTGTTCCGCGTATAACGGCCACGTGGCAATTGGCACATCATACCATATTCTTTCCGATATCGAGTTCCACCCGCAATGCGAAACAAACCCACCAATCGCTTTAGGTGCCAACACCCTCACTTGTGGGACTCACCCACACCCTAATCCAATCTCAGCCGTTCGATCATTAAACCCGTCCGGAAATAAGTCTTTATGCATATTTTGGTAATCATTTGGAAGCTCAAGTTTTGCATTGGGCGGTTCACGCAGCGCCCACAAGAACCTATGCCCGGTTCGTTCAAGACCCGTTGCTATTTCTCTCACTTGAACCAGGTTCAAACTACCCATGCTACCAAAACACAAAAAAAAACAACAGATAAACACGGCTGGTGGTCCAGCCACTCAATAATGTTTTGAAAACCGAAACGGTTTGGATCCACTTAACCGGTCCCACATGATCAATCATCGGTCCAACCGGGTAAATTGGTGGCAAATCAATAAAATCACAAGACAACGAGTCAAGTGCATATGGTTCAAGCTCTTTAAATGTATTTACGATAATACCCTTGGTCTCTTTGTACTTAAGCGCGTGAGATACAAATGTCGAGTAGCCAAATGCATCTTTCTTGATACAGAAAGATGGAAAGACTGTTGACAGCACCGAGTTAGCATAACTCGGTACCGTCAACTCAGTTACCGAGTCATGTGAGGTAAAGTACAAATCCAAAATAAGCTGCCGGAGACGCGAAGAACAAGTAACTCGGTATGTTTAGATCGTTTGCGACGTCAATCATCGAAGTGCTAAACATATCTATAAACAGTCCAACAAGTGGTACCTGATTATAAAATATATATAGAATAAATAACTAATTAACTATAAAATATATGATTAATACAGAACTTTGATATAATTAGGACCGGATTTGAGTCAATGGTTGCGGCCGTTATGAGGTTTTGGAGTCTTTGTTTTACGATGGGCTTGTGGTTTTCGATATGTTGTAAAATGAATTCGATGATGGATTTGTGGTTCTGTTGGGGTTGGTGAAGAGGGTGGATTTGGATGAATCGAGTGTTTTTGGATGAAGTTTGTGATTGAATGTAGTCATCGATGAGTGGTCTTTCGGGTATGGAGATTGCGAGTATTGTGACGGAGATATGGTAATTGTGGGGGTGGTTGATGAGGTGGGTTGCGAATTCAACGGCTGGAACAAGGTTGTCTAAGCTTGGAGTGGCTATGATTGCTACCTGTGCTTGATTCATTTTTTGTTTATTGTTGGAAACTTAGTTTGGTTTTGTTAGAAAGGTTTGGAACTAATGACTTTTTATGTGGTTATTCTAGAAAATTATGTTGTTGTTTTGATTGCATATCAAATCATATTAAATTATAAGGTATGATGAAAAGCTATGGATATCGGTAGAATGAACCAAGTGTGGTCAAACTTCATAGATGGTCTAATTTGAGCCCATGGATTACACTCCTTTTTGGGTTATACATATTCTAATCAAGGTATTTGAATGGGCAGTAGAAGAGGCCAAGAGGCCTATCGATTGTCTCATTATCAGTACACTTATACGATTGTAATTATAAACAGAGTTTTTTCTCGTGACTATTTCTGGATTTTTTTTTTCTTGGCCACCCCTAAATTACGTTTACCTAGTGAGTTTGAACTGAGAACTGTTGTAAGGACATGATAACGTCTTATCACATCAAAGATTATAATTGTCATAGTTTTTTCCTTTTGGGTAGTTAGTTCTAATTGCAAATTGTTTCTTAGCATTTGCAAATGATTGCCGAACTTCAGCCATACAGGATTAACAAATATGCACTCTAAACCATTAATAAAATCCCAAATATGTGACTAAGTTAAAACAAATTCCCGAGTCAACCAAGTATCAATCCAAAACTGGTTATCCTTCCCAATAGCGACCAAGTTACGATCTGTAGTCCAACCATTATTAGATAGCAAAACGGGATTAGACGTACCAGATTTAAAACTATATATATATATATTATCATTTAGCATTTCCATATATGAGCTGTGAATATCAGATCAAGTGACCTTTTAAGGTTAGAACGAGGCCTGAATGGTCATTCTTGCTGTGCAAATACAAGTGCCAGGGCAGCCATAGAGTTGGAAAAGTAATAAAGTGTCTCTCTCGTAAAGACACACAAATACACGAGTGCTATCAGCACTTTCTATGAATATTTAGCAGTCCCCTAAAAAGTATATTGAAGAAAGAGTTGCTACTTTAGGTTGTCATTTTCATCTGTTATGTATAATTAATCATAGTGCTTCTTAGGTGAATGCCAACCTTTTTGTTATAATATCAGCTATCTAGCTGTCATTTGTATGCTTATGCTTTAGTAATGTACATGTCCAATTACACGATAACTTTAAATCAATTGTATACTGTCCTAGGCTCCTAGCATTGAGGAGTATGGCATTGGCCAACTTTAAGACAGAAACATAAATTTTGACCTTTTATCCGTTTACTTTTTTAGTTTTCGAGTAAATATTGTACACAAGATGGACATGAACATATAGGATTTATTCAAGCTTGAAACTTAAATACCAAAACATATACTACTAAAAACACATAGATTAACCACACAACTAAAAACACTATGTGGGTGATATACTTATATTCTAGCTTAATTAGCTATGTGTACACATATAGATAAACGTATAACGATGTATTGATATTGCATCATTCCTCATGATGCAGCTGCACTTAATCAAGCTGAATGGCAGTGTCGTAAGTAGCCCCAGCCTTCCACTCACTAGAAATCAAACTCTTTAGCTCGACCCACTTTGAACCACTCACTAGGAACCTCAAGTTTATAGCTCCCTCTGGTGGATTAGGCATGTCCCATACTGCTCCATATGCCCTTCTCATACCCATCCATTCTTTGCAATCCTCCTGGAAGTGAAACATAATAACATTAGAGCTATTATTGACTCTATATATAAATTTGTTACACGCATCAATTTCAACCAAAATCATGTACACATGAATTGATATGCATTGTGTTTTATCTGAAACGAGTCACATGGGTCGAAGTGGTCAAAGGGGTTGAGACACTCCCAGTGTCTAGCTTTAATACCATATATAACCTTCTAAATCTTTTTATTCGGATATTTAAACTAGTAGTGTAGTGCTATTATATAATCATAACGAATGCATTGCTTAATTGTAATATATAAAAAAAGACTAATAAATGTTTGTTGGTCTATATAGATCACTACTAAAAATGATCGACTTATTTCAACTCAAACTCGTTTTGACCCGTTACACATGCCCTACCAGCCCATCTTTCTACATCTATAATTTGTAATAGTGAAATTTTAATCCTTACCCGCCATAATTCAACTGCTGTTATATCACTAACACCTCCTTGGTATATCGCGATTAAAGCAAGGTACTCAGGGAACTTGCTGTGTTCATGAACCTTGAACACGAGATTATAGCCTGGGTACTGGCATGCAATCCTCTTGTATTCGACATCAACCACCCCATATGAAAATAATACTTCGGCCTGTCCTTGGCGAGCAAGTTTACTGTAGGCACGAGAACTGAGGATGAAGTCTGTGTGGTCTCCTTCACCATGGTCAGTCACCACCACTTTCGTCCCCTCTTCACTGCAATGTGGTGCATACTTGCATCTAACCTGAAAAAGTTAAGACACAATATACAAATTGTACCCATTGAATATCTCCATTCTTTCTTACGGAGATTAGTTAATTTTGTGACATTGTTCACAGTTATAAATGTGTAACTATGGTTGGCATATAAGCACACACATAAAAGAAAAAAGAAAAAAAAAGATAGCCAAGAAAAACTTTGCACATGTAAGTAGATCATTATATGACACCCAATTTTATGTGTGTGAATATGTCCAAAAAGGTATGTAACGATTGCCTAAGTAGTATTTTGTTGTAGTGTATATTGAGTCATTAATCTTTATATATTGAATTAAAGGGTGTTATGCTTACCTGATAACATGCTCCACAACCAGTACCATTTCTGAAGAGTGCAGAGACTCCACTCACCTCACCACCATTGATGGTGCTTCCATAAGTTTTATAACCACAAGCACCAGCTGAGACATTATGATAATATATTGTATAAAGTAGTGTAAAAAAAATATTGAAAGATAAATTGATAATAGGGAAAGGTGAAAGTGTATACTTGGAGTCCCTAAGCAATCAGGGCTACCATAATAAGTTGCTCTAGAGGAAACATAAGAGTCTTGACTGTAGTAAAGAGAAGGTAGAAGTGTCATAACCACACACAAAAGAGAGCGATAGTTATTGAGTTTTAAGCCCATAACTTAGTTTTTGTTTTTACAGAACTAGTAGAATGTATTAAAGATCAAATGTAAGATTTTTAGAAAAGGATTTGGGATGTGAAGTTTATCATGAAAAGAAACCATATATATAGTTGAGGTAATCAGGGTTGGTGAAATGTTCAAGTGGGATTTAGGATAATTAGTGTCGGCATTAAGAAAGATAGAGACCCAATTTATTTATTATCGTATATTTATAATCCTGATTGTTATGAAAGCTCGATTGAAGCCCATATGAAACACAAGATATACTTCGAGGAAAGAATGATTAGGCACACGGTTAAAACTTAAAAGATAAAACATTGTTGCGAAAATATGTTGACCTATAAGAAATACAAATTACTCTCTGTATCAAAAAGTTATTGTAGCTGTGTTAACTTCCTATTTAAATATTGTTATTTTTCTCTTTATTAATTAAACATGGTGATTTCAACCTATTAGCTTATCAGTGAGGCGATTTTGGTTAAGTTCTACATCCAACGGGTCTATTACAATTTAGCGTAAAATATCATAGGTCAAATGGGTTAAAAGGGTTCAGTGTGTCTACAGTCACCAAAAATGTATCTTTAATTTGCACAAGTTCCTAAATCGATGTACTCAAAAATTTAATGTCAATGTATTAACATAGTTTTTGTATCCATACAATATGCATGAACTATATTTAGGAAAAGATAATAACAAATGTACAAAAAAAATGGTTGTGAGTCAAGCCAACTCATCCAGTTTGCCAACTGTACTTTTGTATACTGATTAACCTAATTCTTAAGGTTAATGAAGGGCCATGTGGAATTTTTTCATGTATTACAGATGAGTTGGACGTTATACTCACATGAGGCTTGTTTGCAAACATTCTGCGAGTACTAGATTCTTCGCCAAGACCCCTTTGGCAGCTTATTTGACCACTGATTATAGCCTTATGGACTTCACTAGTCTGAGATTTGTCATAGTTTTCCTTTGCAGTTTGCTAGTTCATAATATGCTATATTGGGTATGACATAGAGTAATAATGGAGTTGGATAGGACATTTACGAAATAAGCACTCCAGGTATGAATCTTTTGGTACCATATTGCCGAGCCAACTTTGTAGGGACAGAATTGGGTCATGGTCAAGTTTTGGGTCTTATCTTATAAGCGACAACGACACTGATTTAACCACTGTGGATAAAGACTAAACATTCTCCATGGTGCTGATTCACCTTTTCAGCAAGCCTAGTCAGATGGATCCATTTGATTTATAATTCATGTTGTTAGCTGATCTGGAGGCATTATATTTTGCATACCTAACTTGTTGCATTTGGCTCATCATTTTCTTGTATACAGTATGTCTGGCAAAATGGACAGTTAGACGGGTTAAATAACATGTATCTTAACTGAAATGGGTTTGCATCCATACATTTGAGGTTTTTTAAGGAGAATTAAAACTCTTTAGTGATCAAATTATTCTAAGAAAGAATCTAAGAAGGCTGTAATTATTTCTAACACTTCACGTACTTAACTTTTGATGAATTTCATTTCATAGCCATTTGATTTGATTAACATACTTTTTTCTGATTAATTGTCATGTTTTACTCATTGACTAATTATTATTAAGCTGATCGCTTATGGTGGGTGCAAACTCATGTCTCACCTTGTAATTAGGGGGATAAAAAACAATGTCAACATATAAATTTATGGGATACTCCATCTATCTCCAATTGGGTTCAAGAACTTCATTAGGCTTATATGTCGGACATGTCATTGTGCTAAGTTATGGTCCTAGCATGTGATATCAGAGTTATGGTTGTAGCTTGAATGTGGATGACGTATTGTGACAGACACAGTCGCCGTAAACCCCCTCGGTTCTAAAACAGTTATATCCAAAATGTGGGTGACAGTGAGACGACTCAGTGGCGCAAACCCCCTCAGTTTGACCTTAGCAAACAATGAGTCTCAATCCTTGGAGGGATAAGTTATGTTAACGATAGAATAAATTCATTTTCAGATAATTTGTTTCACCCGATCCAACAACCATATAGGAGTGAATAGTACATTCACAATGTGTTGAACACCCTATATAAATCGTTATGGAAATAGAGAGTGGGAGGGGGGGACTCCATGTTGCCTAGTGCAACTAATAGTCTTATAAAAAATAACAGGTAATTGAGCATTCCACCTCCACTATTATACGATGAGACATACATTTTAGTGAATTTTGTAATGTTTGATATAATATAATATAATATAATATAGTTTAAAAGAATCATTGATAAACTTTCTCTTGATCTCTTTTACTATAACTAAAAGTCTAAATTATTCTATTATAAAAGAGAAATATCCATAGTTGTCATGCTTTTTTGTCACTTTGGAACGAAAAATCACACTTGTTTGTTCATCATCGTCAGAGATGTCAATATTATAAATCTAAATGCAAAAGATATTGCTTTGTTATTATTAGATAGTCTCAAGATATACTACTGCACGCATTTTAGTTATTTATAAAGAACAATTTTAAATTGCAATGAAAAGGGAAAAAGAGATATGTTGAAGCCAGGGGTGATGAACAAGTGGATTAATTACTCAAGTTGATGTTTGGCCACAATCACTAATACAAAAATTAACATAAAATAAATGCACACTTTATAGTAATTAAACAAAAATTAAGTTAACATAATAGTTAAAAAGACACAATTTGCATTCACATGGTAATGACCAATCCTTGTGTCACAATTAGAGTAGGTGACGTCTAATCTTGACCCTCCATTTGGTGATTTCTTTAAGTTCTACATGTTGATAATAATAGGAGCTTAATTCGATTTAGCTCAGCAACGTGCAATTACTTTTCGGCTCTTTTTATTGTACGTACATTTTTATACCTTCTTTTTTAATAATTACTTTTGTAGTTAACAGAGCTTGCTCTTTTTACCAAACTTGAACATATATTAAGAAGGAGATGTTGTATATTATAGTGCATTGGGGGTTACTAGATGCGGATTAGGTGATGTGAAAAGCATACTCGGCTAAGTTATTAGATTCCAGACTTAACCAAAACTGCGGGAATCAAGGGGGCCATGCCCCCTTGTGGGGGGGGGGGGGGGGGGGGGGGTCCTAGAGGCAATGGCCCCAATGGGGTCCAAGGGGTAGATCCCCTAGTTGCAACGAAATTGAGTGGATTTAGTGAACTCGAAAAATAACTAGATTCAAAGAACCCATAAATAAGTTATGGACAGTTAACTATTCAATAACTGTCATTTTGGTTGTGATATGAATCGGGCATAATGCAAATGCGAAAAACACACATATAAACACTCTGTAATTGATTTTGTGCCAAAATCATATTGATTTCTCTGTATGTATTGAAAAGAGAAATTTCGTTAACCCAAACACTTCTAAGGTCAAAATATCTCTTTAAAAAATACACGACCCACAGAGACTTATCGGACTCTATTGAAATCATTCGCTCTATTTTCACCAAATTTTCAATCGAAGAATTGAACCGTTGACGACACCTAATATAGATGTAGCAAGACATAAAATTCTTTTTTCAATAAAAAAATGTAAATCGCTTTAATATCTTTTCACTTTTTATTCTATCACACACTCAAATCCCTACAGTAATAAATTGTTAGCTCCTAAGCTTACGTGTAACTAACAACGTATAACTTTTTTCTATTAAAATATACAAAATCCGTAATAGTTATAAACTTATAATGCACAGACGCACAGACAACTGATGGGTGTAGTTGAGTTTCATTTTCACCAAGTGATCATGCAAGTATCGCAGAATAAGTGACAATTTTCAAATAAATATGACTCCTTTCTACGTAAAGATAGCGACTAATAGTCATGGGTTTCTACACATGTATGCATAAGGATGGAGAATATTTAAGTGGTTTAGTGGGGCCAGATTAATTTGCCGACCACAACCACAACCACAACCAAAGAAATTGATTATTCATCGAGGGTTGGGAATCTTAACCAATACTCACATTGTTTATATATAATACACTATACATAAAATGATTTGGTTTTACTTACATATACAGTGTAAGGAAGTAACATAATAGACAAAAAGTAAACTTTTAATGACCCGAAATCAAAATACAAAGGTCAAATTTTTTACATTAGGAACAAAAATTAAAGTCTATGGACTTCTTATAAATTTATCATCTTCTTCCGTACTTTTGTGTGTTCTCTTTATGATGACTTTAATTTCTTAAATTCTAGGTTAACATTTCTTTGTAGTAAGTTAACTCTAAAATAACTTGATTAAGAAGCTAATATATAATAATATACCTTTTGTGACTTTAATATCTTAACTATTGTTGATTAGAAGTGAACTTATTGGTTACATATATAATTGAGTTTCATACCTTTCTAGTTCAATACACGACCATTGATACTTATGAACAACACGATGCTTTTGGGGATCGATTTTGACAAAATCTTTGAATTAGTTTGAGATGTTAGATTATAATTATATTAGTATTATTTATCGTTATTATCTTTCAACAAATTACGGCCCTTAGAATCCCGGCTTCGCCCCTGATCATATCCCCATCATCATTCCGTGAAACATATAACAGCATGAAGTTACTACATGTGAAAATGATAAGTAGAAGAAGGCTTTCAACGATGTCACGTTTTAGCATTTTAAGTTTTCCCTTAAGACTTCAGAACTAAAAACAAAGCTTTAAAAGAAAAACAAACCTGATAGGCAGGAGTTCGACGAACTATGTTAAGAAAACTGGAAAACGTTGCTCGAGAAAATAACTTCCAGGCATGAATTAACATTTCGGCATCATTATTTGCCGCCCTTGCATCAGTTACATCTTGTATTATCATCAAGTGCACAGCCCAAGCAAGTCTAAGACAGTTCATACAGCCCTCAATTGTTTGATCATCCCAATAGCCATAACCTGTTGGAAAAACAAAGCTAACAGGTTCAAAATTATGCTATACTAAATTTATTAGTATAGTGCATAAGGGTTTTGTAAGTACAGTTTCATCCTGTGACAAGCTGGATATTTTGTCTGGAGATGCACTGAGGTCTGAGAGTATCTGATATTAAAGAATACAAGAGAAAAAAAAAGGCTATATGTGATCTGCAACAGCTTAAAGGTAGGTCAGTTACTCAGACAGCCAAAATCATATCTGGTTCTTTACAATGTCAGTACTGCTACTCATGTCCCCTGCACTATCTTTTGAAGTGGTAAAAATATCTTATACATCCTTCGGGCCTGAAAGCAAAGTACTTAACAAAACGTACGTTCTTTTAAATGAAATTACAACAACAAAATAATAAGGGGCTCCCGTAGCAATTTATAATCTCACCAGGTCAGTTAACGTCGTTATAAGAATGAAAGATGCAAAAAGTTGAAACAAAAGAAAGAAAAATAACAGAAAGAGCATAATGTACTAATTAATAGCTTACTTGCACATACAACCAGCAGTGATAGAACAAGAAAGTGACCAAGAATGAGTCTCTCCCTACAAACAACAGCTCATCTTTCTACAATAGCACCCCTCAAGTCAAGAATATAATGCTCAGCGCTGGGCCCACCAATACCAGACGGTTCTTCTCGATTGAGTTCCTGGAAATGAACACAGTATTGTGATTCATTGATAACAACAATGCACTACCAAAACTCCCCATCACCAAGATTATGTTAATTCAAGTTTGTAAGGAACTCATCAGCCTTGCCTTCCCATCTCCAGACTCCAGATAATAAATTCACCAAAAGCTAAAATTAGTTTCTTACGTCGGTCAACAATCAGAGGTTGCCAGTTGCCAAAGATCACTCTTTTCTGGACAGAATTAGCTGATCATTCTTGATATTATTTTAGAAAAACAGCACTCATATGTTCATCATAACTATGGAAAAATAAAGACGTGGAGCAAAAGACAGATGAGTTGTTGAAGTTTGATAATTTAACAAAAAAATAACTTTTCTTTTACCTTTATAAGAGAAATTAGACGTTGTCGAAGCCCGCTACTAGGAGAAACTGCCTACAATATGTGTGGGATGGAAGATGAAGTGATAACCATATAAAGGCCTGTCATTAAACCTTTACTCTCTGTATAACAAAGTCCCATTAATGCATCCAACAGGCCTCTCCCGAGTAATCCCCTCTAAACAAAAGTAATGCATTTATAACAATCAGATATGAGATGTAAATCAAGCAAGACTGACTTAATTGACGATAAGAAAAGGTCTACATCTTCATTAGCAGAAAAAAGCAGCCAAACACACTCTATTTCATTTAAATGGAGATCATCACTCAGCTTGAGAGTCTAAATCACACATCATGAGATGAGAGAAAAATATAGACAATTGAGGATAAAAGAGATCATTAGTTGAGCATATGAACTAACAATTTGAACATATTGATCGTCGAGTGGAATTGGCCCTGAATCAGGAAGCCTAACTTCTTTTGACTGAAGTTGTGCTCTGTCAGAGGGCTTCAGTGGCTACATATAAGGAATCAAAACGAAAACCTTACAATTTACAAGTCTAACATGATATGAGTGAATGAACATACAACCATCCTGAAGAATTAGTCACCGCTAAACTCAACGTTTAACTGAACCAATCTACATACCAATCCCAACGAAGATGTTACACATAAATATACGTTACAAGCCCTTCAAGAAAAATATACTATACTTCATGTTTACCATTTATGCAATATCTCTTACCAAATTGTGCCTATCCATGCATTAAATGGTATAAAGAACCCATGATGCACTTTAAAAGTAATACAATGGTAGGAATGTTTGCATTAGATGGTTACAACAGATGTAGTTAGTACAGTATTAAGGATACCTTAAAATGCTCATTATTTTTATGGAGCACTGTTGAAATTGTGGGTGAAAATCATAGCTGATGTACTCTAATAAAGCTACAATCTGATTACGATCTTGCGAAACAATAACATCAAAAGGCTGTAAAGGAACAACCAATCACAACATATAACTAAAAGAGATCAGAGGTTGATGATAATAAATAATCAACTCCAGGCAAAAGAATACCCAAAATATTTCAAAACACAGTCTTCCCACTCATAAAGTCCTGCAAACATCAGATATGGATGATACACACTGATAAAAACAAACAGCTGGGGAAGAGAAATGAGTACATGAATACATCAGCTACATGAAGCACGCACAATGCAGTGGCTGATTATCATCAGAGCTACACGTCAACTTACTCTGAGCAATTCTGTGACAGTAAGCTGCATCTGGAGTGGAGTTGACTGTGATGCCACTAGCTGAGACTGACTGCCCACAATGTCAATATCTTCATCTTTTATGTCATACATATTCAAAATCCTGCATATCACGCCATATATAAATATTAAACATTAGATAAAGTCTTTTATAAAACTAGAACTCAATAACATCAACTTACATTTGAAAATGTTGAACACATACAACACCCAACTGCCATTTCTCAGAAAGATCTGTGTATGCCCACTGAGAAAATGGCCCAAACACATGATCATATATAAATCAAAAGATGCCTATTAACCTGTCGAACATCCCAGTTAAGTTCAGAGGAAGATGTACAAGCAGTAAAAAAGAACACGTAGAGATACATTTGAAGAATGTGAAACACTACCGACGTCCCCTATCAGTTGCATCCCTTTCTTCAGCAATGAGAGCATTTAACAGATTGAGAAATGAGATAGTGGATAGGTAGTGCTCAATTCTTGCTTCTACCTCATTTAACTCAAATCTCATGTCATAAACCTGTCAGGGTCACATCATTGTATATCTTCCCGTTACATATCAAAGTGTGTATAAGACAAAAAAGCGTGTGAAGGATCATACAAGACAGACCTGAGAGCCTATCATTTGCTCAACTTGAGGTCCAACCACCACAGGTAAATCATACTGCTCAAGGAAATCCCAAATGGCATCCTTAAAGTTTGGGGGAACGTGAATAAAAAAGTCAATATCGAGTTACGCAGAGCACCCTACAACACAACAGGCAACAGGTGAATAAAAGGAAATAACTATGAAAGCCTATCAACCATGACCAAAAATCACCGCCCCCAGTTAGTGAAGTTCATGTCTATGAGGTAGAGATTCAAATCACTACAGACCTGTAGTACTCTCTTCATTAATATACAAACGGTAACAAAAATAACCATTATTCAACCACCTATTACGGAAATATAGTATAAAAAAGCTAACA
This sequence comes from Logfia minima, assembly GCA_963921325.1. Taxonomy (NCBI): domain Eukaryota; kingdom Viridiplantae; phylum Streptophyta; class Magnoliopsida; order Asterales; family Asteraceae; genus Logfia; species Logfia minima. Next base: position 6,108,814 of record OY992764.1, on the reverse strand, counting down.
CCTTGCGAAGAACACATAGATAAGCAACAAGAGCTTTTGCATCTCCCTCTTGAATCTCTGGTAATATCGTATCCGAGCTCTGGAGTGACTGCTTGAATTTAATCCTCATAAATTGACAAATAAATAAAAGAAAGTGCTACACAAAACAGATCGAAACGTTCTCCCTTGCACTAATTCATACACTGTGGATGCACCCTCCTCGCATGAAGCCTGAAAGGGGATAAGTAATGCAACTCGGAAAATACATCATTGACCATAAAAATCTAAAGATAGGTCACAGAAACTAAAAAACCAGATTGTAATTATACCCACCAGTACTGACCTCATAAATTTTGCTAACAAACTCGAGGAGAGAAACAATAGTTTGAGTGGCAGGTTCAGCAGCTTGCTAAGAATGCATGTTGCCATCCAGAGTATAATCAAGTGAGCCAGACATTTTGTATGGACTAAGAGCAGTCATAGCCTTCTCCTTGGTTACCTTGACCTACCAACCATGCAAAAAACCTCATTTCAAGAGCAAACTCATTTTAAAAATATTGTCTTGTCCAGGGCAGAAATGGCATACTATTATGACTACAGCTCAAGAGATAACATGTAGTATTAACAAATTTTGAGTGATCGTAATCAACAGATATGTAAACCTACATAAGAAGACATGACAGACCTTGTCTTTAGCGAGTGGATGAGATAGAAAAGATGTTATCAGCTTGTGCAAGTATGCATTATACATGTTGATCATATCTCATCATCATTCTGTGAAACAAATGACAACCTGAACTACATGTAAATATGATAAGTAGAAGAAGGCTTTCAACGATGTCTTGTTTTAGCATTTAACTTTTTCCTTAAGACTTCAGAAGTAAAAGACAAGCAAAAAGAAAAAAGAAAACACTCCTGATAGGAGGGCGTTCGAAAAAGCAAACACTGGAAAACATTGCACAAGAAAATACCCCAGGCACGAATTAATATCTCGTGCATCATTATTTGTCTCCCTTGCATCAGTTACATCTTGTATTATAATAGAGTGCACAGCCGAAACAAGTCTAATAAAGTTCATACAGCCCTCAATTGTCTGATCATTTCCAATAGTCATAACCTGTTGGAAAAACATAGCTAAGAGGTTCCAAATTATGCAACTACATTTAGCATAAGGGTTTCCCACTTACCGTTTCATGGAAATCGTGGCTAAATGAAGCATCCTGTGACAAGATGGACATTTTGTCTGGCAATGCACTGAGAGCATCTGATATAAAAAAAAAATTGGAGTGTAAGAGAAAAAAGAAGGCTATATGTGATCTGCAACAGATTAAAGGTCGGTCAGTTACTCAGACAGCCAAAAAGAATGCAAAAATAAAGTAATGCAGTCAACAACCAAAATTGTGCCTGGTTCTTTATAATGTCAGTACTGCCATTGGTGTCCCCTGCACTATCTTCTAAAGGGGTAAAAATATCTTGTAAACTAAACGTATACCTACTTTGACTAGAGTTGAAATAAAAAGATACAAGAAAACATATATAAACATAAAAATACACGTAATACATTATGACCGAAAATTAGTACCGGAAATGACAAAAGCGACCGGAGAGAAGGGAGGAAGTGAGGAAAAGTGTGAATGAGTTGAATCTTTTGCGCCGGCAATGGATGCGAGGAACCTAACAGCGTGAACTCGATGGCGTTGCATAGGGGTGTTTGGGATTCTATTTATAAGTTTTCTTTCTGCTTTACAAGTACGCGAGTATAATTTACCGTTGAATGTTACACGGAGAATCTGCTTTAATAATACGCAAGTATATTATTTTATTATAGTTTAATATAATACAATTGAAATTAATTTCTTCAATAATTAATTTAATTACTCCGAAATTTAAATTTAAATTTAAATTCACATCATTAGAAAATAAATAAGACATAGTAGGATATAAATGTTTTTCGATAAACCTATCTGTAATAAAAAATAAAATCTCTGATGTAACATACGGAATATACTTACTTATAAGCTTTAAATACGTTGTGACGAGACTAAAAGAATGATTATTTTATTCTAATTTAAGTCATATTTGATTTTGTTATATATCGTGTTCTTTTACGTATTAAAATACATTTTTCGGTTGTACAAATCACCTATAAGAAAAAATAAGCTGTAAGAAATTCTATAAAATTGGCCAGATCGAGTGACATTTAAATTTGTTTGGATTAATATTACAAATCGTTCTCGATTAAATTATCAATGTCCAAAACATTTAAAAATAATAATATAAACTAATAATAATAAGTAATAGAAAAAATATATCCAGTCAGTAATTAAATTTTTTAAAGTCATAATAATAATAATAATAATATAATAGTAATAATAAATTAATAATTAACACTGTTACAATAATAAATAACATGAAGGAAGAGGTAAAGCAAGAAATGATAAATGAGGTGCATGCAAGGGATGAGAAGTGTAGGGTCGATAGGAGGTATGGGAAAGAAGGTGGAAGAAAAATGGTTTGGGAAGTTGCTGGAGTGATTAAGAATGAAGGGGTTGGATTAAACAAGAAACTAATTAAATAAATTTCTTCAAATATTAACGTTGAAAATAAAAAAAAAATTACTTTTTTAGTTGAGTAACATATATTAAAAATATTCTTTAACGTAATTATTGTTTTTTAGTGATTGCACGAGGTATAGCTAACTTTATCATAAATATATACGGTATAATGGAATTTTAAAGTTATCATTCAATATAAATATAATCAACTTTTAATTTACTGGAAAAATTAGTTGAAAATAATTAAATTGGTGGTGTAACATATGTTTTTGCTGTTTTCAAATATTACGTTTCGCTTAATTTATCAATTAGTTTCTGATTAAGCTAAAAACAACAAACAAAATATTAAATCAATACTTTTTCCAATCAAACCATAATCAACATTAGTATAATTTATTATCTTTATTTTAATTTTTTACTTTAGGTGATAGTTAGTACATATTGATACTACAAGTCCTCGAATGGTAGCTTATTAGATCACTCTCAATTTTAATTGTGTCAGTTTGTCACATCAGTGATACCCCCATGTCAACTTTAGGTGTATCACTATAATTTCAAAGCCCCACACACATTTAAATAAAACAATTTCATTAAAATTAAAAACTTTACATTAATTAATTACAATAAAACATTACATTCATTTAGATAAAACATTACAATAATTTAAATAAAACATTAGAATAATTAAAATAACAAACTAAATTTAAATAATTAATCTAGTCTTCAATCGGAAGAGAACCCACTTTGTCACGCACTCGAACCAAACATCGTTTTAAAATCCGATTGATACTGGCGTATGACGTTCTCCCGAGCTTCTTCAAGTAGTTTTAGTTTGTTTTCTCATATGCCCGTGGGTATTGGTTTTTGAAGAAAATTCCAAGCTTTCAACACTATTTTTTGCTTGGTAGCCTCCTGAATAGTTTGCAACGTTTCTTGTTGCATTCTTGCGGATGCCAAAATTGCCACCCGGGTCTCGTTACTTGAATGTCTTGACGAAGTTGCATCCGATGAACCCGAACTTCTTTGACTTTTTCGACTTTTTGTACGACTAGGTAGACAATTAATCGAGTCTTCCTTGAATAACCTTTGCATATTGGCCGTAAGCGGGTCGGTTTGGTTGTGATTCGAGTCGGTTTCGTCCTCGTCTAGATTAATTGGTTACAGGTCTTCTCGGTTTACTCCTTTTTTGTTGACGACACCGAAATCATCATAGAACTTCAGGACATCTTTCAGTATGAGCCACGCTTGCTCGTAAATGAAGTTCCGACCGGTTTGTTACTTTAAGTGTTCACGGGTCGCCCTCAAAACTTCTTCGTCTCGGATTCCGCTTGCATAAGGCTCGTTATATTTTTTGAAGATGCCCGTAAATATCTTGACGTCTCTGCAAATCTTGTTCCATTTACCGGTTAGTTGATTTTTATTACATTTCTTATCAACTAAGGAATTAAAGGCTATTTCTATTTGCCTCCAAAAACTTGATTATGTTTGCAAATTTCTTTGCACAAAATTTTGAAAAGCGTCGACCCATCGTTCAGCCAATATTCTGCATTCGTTGTCGATTCATTTTACTTGTTTTCTTTTTTATTTCCGGTTAGTTTGGACCTCGTCTCTGCCTTCATTTTGTTGGGATTCGTGTGGTGGTGTTTGTACGTTTTGGAATTGATGTTGGCTAAGTGTTGTTTTGTTGGTATTGTGCGAATTGTTGGCGTTGATATTGTGAGAATTGTTGATTTTGGTATTGGTATTGTGGGTGTTGGAAGTTTTGTTAAGTAACAATTTAATAATTAACGTTGTTACAATGATAAGTAACATGAAGGAAGAGGTAAAGAAATAAATGATAAATGAGGTGCATGCAAGGGATTAGAAGTTGAAAAGTGTAACGTTTTGTTGGTATTGTGAGAATAGTTGGTTTTGGTATTGTGAGAATTGTTGGTGTTAATATTGTGAGAATTGTTGATTTTAGTATTGGTATTGTGGGTATTGGAAGTTTTGGTATTGTGGGTGTTGGAGGTTTCAGTATTGTTGGTGTTGTTGGTTTTGGTATTATCCAAAACCGAAGTTAGTTGGTGAATTTCTAGATTGACCCGCCGAAGACAAATAAGCCAGTTAATGCGGATACGATATATCCATGCTGAGTAAGTTTTGAAAAAAATTATCGGATCTAGGTTGGGAATTATTGTGGTGTGTTTAGGTATTATTGTAAATAATGTAGTTGAATGTAGAAAGGATGAAAAATGTGTGAATTATATAGAATAGTTGGGTGAAATAATGTAGTTGAATGTAATAAAAAGAAGATGAAAAGTGTGAATATTATATAGAATAGTTGGGTGAAATAATGTAGTTGAATGTAATAACAAGATGATGAAAAGTGTGTGAATTATATAGAATGATTGAGTGGAATAATATATTTAAATGTAATAAAAAGATGATGAAAAGTGTGTGTGAATTGAAGTTTAGTTGTATGTGTATTTATAATGTGTTTTGGGAATAATAAAGAGGTTAAAAAATAATATATTTTTTTTTTGAAAAAATGGATACATATCTTTTTGTTAACGGGTATAAAAACAATTAGTTGTTTCAATATTAAAAAGTAAAAATAAAATAAAATATTAAACTCGCGGGCCCCACACCAAACCAACACCCCTGCGTCGCGAAGCCAACTCAATCGCACCGACTCGGCGATGACAATGCTGTCGATCAGCCGACGCACATCGATTTCCAAACCGAAAGGTGCATTGGTTGTGTTCTTAATGAAAAACATACAATATAGAAGTGAAAGTTATGATTTTAATTTTCATAATCTTTTAATCACAAATTACACATTTAGATTCCTCATATTAGTTGTGAGAGGGTTGTTACCCTTTTGTGGGAAAAAAAAGACTAATACCCTAAATAAAATAGCAAAACACATATACTGTATATTTTTAATCAAATAATTTGCATTAACTTTTCTCTTATAATATAATTCATCCATCTCAAAATAATAGTTAAATTTTGAGTTTATAAAGTATTTTTTTTTTCATCTTTGACCTTAAATATTTTTATTTGTAATATTTTTGAGTTTACTTGATGCAAAATATATAAATGGATTGAGTTTTAAATGTATTTTCATTAGTAAAATTTTTATCAAATATTATATAATATAATACAAATAAATATATTCAAGGTTAAAGTTGAAAAAAAAACTTTAAATTAAAATTTAACTATTATTTGATAACGGTAAAATAATTTTTCACTTTGTAACGTCAATCGTATTAGCAAACAATAAATGTCACAATGCCTCTCTCTATTTCAGCCTTTTTGTCCAAATTCACATCCTGAGCCTCAAATTATTATCTTCATCAAATCTCACACCATTCTTCTTGAATTTCATCAATGGCATTATACTCTTCAACGACTACAACCCATCTTCCATCTCTCTCATCTTCATCAAAAACGCACCTCACAATCCACCCATTTCTATCTCTAAAACCCAAAAGTCACAGCTTTTTTGTATCAATTAAAGCTTCTGAAAATGGGTCTGGAATTGCCATTGTTGAAAATGAGAAGAAAGCTTCTGAACCACCCGTGGACGGAAATGGAGCTCCGGTACCGGAACCGGTGGAAGAAGTGGTGGTGAAATTTGAAGACCCAAAATGGATTTCTGGGACTTGGGATTTGAAGCAGTTTCAGAAAGGTGGAGCTACTGATTGGGATGCTGTTATTGATGCTGGTCAGATTCTTTTGATATATTTCTATACAGAGCTTCAATTATTTAAATTTTTTTCTATACAAAAATATAAAATAAAAATAATTGAATAACCCTTAAATTCGTTTTTTCCTTAAGTTTAAATTTAGCCTTACGTTATTTTTTTAGATGTGGTTTTATTAAATTATTGAGTTGATTATGTATTGCAAATTGGGAAATTGGGTGGTAATTTGTCATATGCAATCTGATAGTTGCTGCAGCCTGCAGGGACAATGTTTACTTGATTCAAATTTTAAATTGTAACTATATACTTTTGGGTAGAAACTGCTAAATTGGTGATTATTCATTAAGTTCTTTAGGGGAGAATACTAGTATTATTGTACTTTACAATTTGATTAGGAAAATCATCAAACTTGCTGAATAAAAACTAAAAAGGCTATATTGTGTAGCCAATTAGCCAAATGGGGTGTTCTTTTTGCTACTTATTAGCATCTACATTTTTTAAGTACTAATTTAAGCCATTTTTCTACTACTACATGGAGACGGAGATGAACATGATATTATGAATACTCATGTCTCGATTTCTAGCAACATATGAAGCTACTGAAACTGTAAATTCTATTTGTCCAATTGTGCTAACAGAGGTTAAAAGAAGAAAATGGCTTGAAGACAACCCAGAATCGTCCAATAACGACTTCCCTGTGGTTTTCGACACCTCCATTATTCCCTGGTGGGCATGGATGAAGAGATTTCATCTTCCAGAAGCCGAACGACTCAATGGTTTGCTTGTCATTTACTTATATATTATTTTATATAAGAAACCAAACAACAAAACCGTATTTGATTAACCAGCACAGCGCACACGTGTAGCCTAAGAATTGTGATTTTCAATAATGATTAACATTTTGAATATAATGATTAAAGAGGTTTTATACATTGATAATAGTATAATACATGTTGGCCAACTTTCGACCCATGTACCTTGTTTTCCTTTTGTGCTAATATCCTTTTACCTATTTTACCCATTAGAGATAAATCATAACCCCGATCAACTATTCTTACTATTTGACTTTTTTTCTGCAGGCCGAGCTGCAATGGTTGGGTTCTTCATGGCTTACTTTGTAGATAGTTTGACTGGGGTCGGTTTAGTTGACCAAATGGGAAATTTCTTCTGCAAAACACTTCTATTCGTTGCAGTTTCTGGTGTTTTGCTTATTCGAAAGAATGAAGATTTGGACAATCTGAAAAAACTGCTTGAAGAGACTACATATTATGACAAACAGTGGCAAGCGACTTGGCAGGACCAGAACAAAGACTAATCGGTTAATCGAAGTCGTTTGTTTTCAAGAAAACGGTCAATGTTGTTTGTCAAGAATCAGGATCCCACCTTTTCCAAGTAACTTTGAGATCTTAATTGTGCACTAATTTACTGTTTCTGATAGTATCTGTAATGTTGTCTGTGTTAGTCTGTTGGAATTTTGAATCACATTTAAAGTTCTAAAAAACAAAAGTTTCAACTTTCATTGTTGAGTTTGATGCATGAAGATATGTACAGTATAGTAAAGTACAACGTTGGAATGCATAAACAGAAAACATCTGTAACAATTGATTGGACCTGTCGCAATGTGGTTGAAAAAAATTGGTGAATTAAATTGTGGGGTTTGTGTTTTGATTCGGAATTCTTGTAGCAAGGTACTTTGTACAGGTTTTAATGCATGATTTACAAGTTATCAAAGCATCATTGGTGAGAAGGGGCTACAAGAATTTATGTAAAGATGATGTTGGTTGGTGTGGGATAATGCACTTTTCTATACTTCACTAAAAGGCTTTCTACATCCCTGTGAAACATCATTTGCTCTAAAGATTGTTGAGTTGTTCAAAAGAAATGAATACAAGTGTACAAGATTTACTCATGTACCTGTTAACAGGTTCATTAAAGATTCAGAAATTTTATTTATCCTTTAGATACAAGTTATTGGAGTATGATTGTCTAGGACATGTGCATAGTACTAGTTTGTACCGGTGTATGCAGAAACATGAATCAGTATCCTGTTTTTATAAGGATGACACGTGGATTTATCAAAATTGTAGTCTAAAAAAGGGTTATGTGGCTTGAAAAACATTTCATTTATTAAGATTAATATTTAGCCCATGTTCTTTAAACTAGATTAATTAGTCAAACATCCGTATTTTCTTAGTAGTCAAAATAATCATACTAGAAAAAAAGGAATTGTTTGTTATCTTAATTGACATACGCATATGAGGAGACAACATATATACTTCTTTCATCTAACAATAAATGTCTATACTATTATTTAAATATGTTTCAAAATAACCATACACTTTCAAAAGGTAATTATTAAAATTTATTAAAAACCTCATTTTACCCTTATTTATCATATTGTATCATTTTTTTTAAATAAATTCAGTCAAACTTGATTTAAATAAAAAGGCAAAACTGAAATTTGTCAAACCTATCTTAATTCAAACGGAAAATGTTTGAGGGATAACTTTTCTAGGACAGAGTAGTATTAGTGTAACGATGAATCCAAAGATTTCATGCAACATTGCCTTTCTTGGCCTGCACTTAATTTCTAACTATTTATCTCTCAACACAAATTATTGTCAAACAATTATAGTATACCTCTCTTTCAACCACTCCTTTCTCCATCTCTTTGAGTAATCACAAATGGAATTGCAGGATTCATGCTTAAAAAAGATGACTCTTTTTGTAGCGGTTTCCGTGGAGAAACCAACAAAGAGAAGATCAACAATAACAAATTAGAACAGTCAACATCATCACCGCTACCACCTCTATATTGACCGGTCAAAGAACGGGGAAGGTTACAATAGAAGAGCTGAGCTTCTTAAGTTCTTAGCTACTCACATCGCCTACAAGAGGTTGCAAAGTCCAGTGATATCTTCATCTTCCCATCAACCCAAGTCTGTGACCGTTTCTGAAACAAAGGAGCAACAACCTTCTCCTAAGGTGAGTGATATTTAATTTTTTATTATATAATTAATCTAAAAGGCGATATGTCTGGACTTACGTGAATGCTGCCATTTGAAAACCAAAATAAAAGAAAAATTATGATTAATAGTTGAGGTTAGTGATGGGGTATTATTTTGTAAACTGTGATTCTATTCACTCTTATTTTGTGCAGGTAGTTCCGTATCAAAAGACGCAGAAGGTGAACAAGCATCGAGTGTGGTTTGAATGGATGTCTTTGTTCAACTTCATCAATAAAAAAACGGAGACAACAAAGAAGAAAACGGAGAACACAGTTATATCCAAGGTGATGGCAACACTACAAAAATGTAGGTGAAAACTGCTGCAATTTTCATGAAACTGAAAACAGTAACTTGTACATGAAGAGACCATGAAATTTGATTATTTCTTTGACGTTCAAAAACAATAATGATAGACATCCTCCGATCCTCGCGGTATAACGGGCGAGTCGGTTAAGTTGGGTGACAGCCCAAAATCAACAACTATTATGTGAGAGGCTCAAAACGATGTCGTCATACAGTAATAATAACACAACTTGTTTTGGATGAAACAAACTACAACATTGTTAACATTTGAATACATGTACAGCAAACACATATTTCTATCATCATGCTACAATGAACCAAATTCGCTATATTTCTCTGCATCAAAATTCGTGTTTTAGTATAAAACTTAAGTAAAAGTTCTATCATGATCTTTGTTGTCGAGTATACTCCCAGAGAGCAATTGCACCACTAACATGAATATTGAGTGATCTCACAACTCCTAACTGTGGGATTTCAATGCAACCATCCAGTACATGAATCAACTCCACTGGGATACCTTCCTTTTCTCTACCAAGAACCAAAACCTACATTCAAGGGACAAAATATACAACAATTTATATGTCTAAATGGAATTAATATTACCTGAACTGCAAGCAAATGGGGATATAAAGGTTAATTACTGACCGTCTTTTTGGGGAAGACGTATTGGTCAAGAGCAACGCTGTTAGCTGTTTATTCCAATCCCATGATATAAAACCCTTCCCGTTTCTTCTTCTCCAAGAAACCTCTTACATTGCTTACAGGTACCTCTATTATGGGAACCCACTTCTCTGCAGTCACACTGACACCAAAAAAAAGAAAAAAAAATGCAAATAAGCTAACTTTTTATTTTTATTTTGACCAATTGACCCATTCGAGATAAAACATAACTCGCATCAACACATTTGTCAGTACACGGGCCAAATTTTCCTCTCTAAGCACACTAATAACTGAGATAGGATCCAATATTTGATGACTAAATACGAATAGACATATTGCTTGCCTTGAGGATTATCATGGCAGAGGCCGCGTCGCCACAAGACAGCTAACCAATCAAACATATCTTCTAATGTTTCCATTGGATCAAGAGTAGGCCTTTCACCAACAGGTTTTAATGGATTATCAGAAGGTTGAGACGTCTGAAGCAACAGTTTCATCTACACAAATATCAAAGGTGTAAATTTAGCTTAAGCAAGATACTTCATAATATAAATATATAATCTTTCCGTCTCTACGGAGTTGATGAAAAGAGTATATCATTTACGAGTGGATGCTAACCTCATTTAGAGAAAATTATTGGATTATTCCAGATATAAAAATCTTGTGAGTTTATGCATTTTTGAACTCGTGTCATATGCGAATTTGAGTGGCTTATCAAGCTTTTACTTATCTAAAGAAGAATGGAATCATTATATATCACTAAAACTATGGGTATTTAGAAGAGGAGGAGGAGCATTATATATCACTAAAACTATGTGTATTTAGAAGAAGAAGAGGAGGAGGAGGAGGAGAATGGAATTTTTAGCCAATAAGCTACTTGAATATCTAAATCCTTCTTTTACCCTCTATCTGAAAAGGCATTAAGAATTAAGAAATGGTAATAAAGCAAATGCAGTTCAAAACTCTAGGGATGGAGGTGGGCCTAGTCTAGGCTTGTGCGGTTAAGGTTATTGTAAATGAAAGGGACATCTGATAATTTTATCCTAGTTCGTGGAGCGGCATATCAAAAAAAAGTAAAGACTTCATTGCGCCCCTAAGCACAAGTCATCCTCGTATCGGGCTTGGACCATGTCTCCCGAACAATCTCAGTACATATGGCGCAAAACGATTCCAAATATTAAGGTCGGAATGGGATCGGGTGTTTTCACGTCGCTAGTAAAAAGTATTTGCATAAATGAAGTAGCTTATAGAAATTTTAAAACAAATGCAGTTCATTTAAATTCAATATTAAAACATTATTAATTCGTATTCAACTAATAAATCATTAAATTAAATAAAAATATTGAAAAATTTAATTACCTTTAAATTATATTTGAGTTGGTAGTTAATTCGAAATTTACTGGATGATCAGAACCTGATTAGATAAAATAGTAGATTTGTGGGTCAAAATAATGATAGACCAAGTCATAAAGCACACGAAAGTCATGTGCATAAGGATTGGAGTCCCAACGAGGTTACACAATTCAATTTTATTGTATTCACCTACGAACTAAAAAGTGCATTTAATTAAATACTTACAATTTCTTTGTATAAACATTTACATTGAGCTTCAATTGACCAAATCACCAATAAACTTGTATTCACAGAAAATCCTTTCCAATATTTTAGTCATGACGAACATCTCCCTTTTTGTTCTCTTTCTTCTTGTAAATACATTGGCTTCTATGGTGTAATTTCATTTTCTTTGCCTTTTTTATTTTAATCACAATAATTGTCATATTATTGATTTCATATAAGTTAATATGAAAACAGAAAAAAAGATAAAAAAATTATTCTAAATGCTGCTTGTATGTATACAGGGAATGAGATATCAACCGAAGATGTTATACCAGTAGTTTGCAGGAAAAAGTATGCAATGTTTTGCTCTCAAAAACCATGCGTCAAAAAGTATAAGAAGTGGGATATAAGTGCTACAGGAGTTTGCGAATCTATTTTTGTTTGTTTATGTATGAAACTATGTTAATGGGAAGTTAATTTCTTTTATTAGTTAGAATTTCAAATTTATATTAACATGCTACAATTTTTTTCTTGTGTCAAATTTGACGCAAAAAGAAAGGCAAAAATAATCATTGTAGTCCATTATTTTATATATTTTACAATGTTAGAATGTAGATAGATGTAAAGTTATAAACTTTTTAAAGAGGGGTGCCAACGGGCGTCCTTCCTCCTGCCTTTGTTACCATTTTCCATTTCGAGCAAAGGACGGAGGGGGCCAACTTCTTCATGAAGATAGCTTAAGACGCCAAAGATGTGAGCCCCATTTATTTTTCTTTTCTTTTTTAATTATATTTTGTGTGTATAGTTTAGATATTATTGGTAAATAGTGGAGTTCAATTTTTTTGAAAAAGCTTCTTCGGTTGGTAGTGTTTAGTCTTTGTTCAGTCTTTCTAAAGAAGTGTATAAGTAGCACTAACGTGGCACATAAGCTTCTTGAAACTTCTTCCATTGGGAGAGGTCTAAATGCTAACTTACTTATCTAATTGCAAGATGGGTTTATTCTAAATGGTAGTTGGTCTAATCATGTAGGGTAAATTGTTTCATTAGAAGTTTAATTTTAACATTTTACTATTGCATGCTCTGAACTTAAAAGATTTTCTATTGTAGAAAGTAAACTTTCAAAAACCTCTCTATTGCAGGTAATATTTCCCTTTTTGAATCTTCAAAAGAAAAAAAGAAGTTAACATACTATTGAGAGGTTCTAAAAGTTTACCTAATACAATAGTGAAAAGTGAGATGAACCAATTACAATTTAAATTTATTTTTTCTCTCTTATTTCTCTCTCTTTACACTATTGGTCTATGTTATCGTGTGAATTTATTTATTTTTGTAAAAACTTTATGGTTCTAGTATTTCTTTATTATAAATTGGCATTCAACTTTCATGCATGAATCAAATGATGTTATTATGTATTTATGTATTATATATGTAATAGAACCCGGATCAATTGTAATGTTTTCTTTTAGAAGCCTAATTAAGCATAAACTAACCTGATCTAATCATTTCAATATGTAATATACTCGATCGATGGCCAAACACACATATCAAATTAAACAAGAGATAAGAGAGATAACCAACTTCCCAATTGGGCAACTCTTTACTAATTTCCAAAATATTTTTGTCACTAAATAATATGATATATGATATTGTATTTTATATGAAACTGAAAATAGTAATAACTCATGTTGTTAGATCTGTACTATGTGATGTAGTTACAAACTTTTGCGACTGAAATTAATTGCGATATACTATTATTTTGTAACCGACATTAACTTTAAGTTTCTATTAAATTTACTTTGTACGACTTGGATTACAATATTTACAACTATTAACTTTTGGCTTCAATATAAATATATGGTATAAAAGTAATTTCAGTTAGTTTTTAAAACATAAAAAGTATTAAACTCTTTACGTAGTACTAGCATTGTACATGTGCAATATAATGGTAATATTTTTTTAAAAAAAATTCTTTTTTATCAATTCAAATATGATGATTTCAAAGTTTATTGTTGCTTCCGTAGTAGCTAGATGGTTTTGTTGGGGATTCAAATGTGTGTATTAATAGTTGATGTAGTGAATTGATTTAAATCGAGTGTGTATTTTTAAACAATTAGTTATGTATTGCGATTGTGTTAATAATTAAAATTTCTTTGAAAAAAGATAAATATTTATGTAAAACTATCATATTTCTTTTACTACACAGTGAAATACAACTTTTAATACTAAATAGTGCATTAAAGATAATTGTATCTCATATTTCTTTTTCTTGCTCATTTGTTGAGTTGAGAACAAAATGAGTTGTTGAAAAGTTCTATGCGTACATAGAAATATAAAAGTTAAAAATTAAATATGTTGAAATTTTAAGATTGTTAAAAATAGAAAAGTAAAATGTTTTATAATATGTATATCTGCATCTGCATCTATATCTGTATATAAAGAAGGATAGCACATATCTTGTGTGTCATTCCTATATTTTTGACAAATAATCAATTTTTTCAATGTGTTATATTTATATTCTCTAAAAAATTTTACTTAGTCACATCACATATACAAAGATGATATCCTCTCTCTAATTTTATTTTATTTGTATATATTAGAAAAAATATATATAAATGAAATGTATATTTATTCGATCACCAACCATGTGTCCCATATTCTAAAAGCTCATGATAATTGCACCCCATTATCTAATACTAGCACCCTCTAAAACATTTTGTTTTGTTTTTTAACATATAATAATAATTATTATAATTTCTTTTTATAAATTAAAAATAAATAAATAAATAAATATATTTATTTGTTAAATAGTTAAGTTAAAGTTCCGTAATAAGAAGAAAAACTAGTTTTTGTAATTTATCATAAAAAGGACAAACATAAAAATGGATAAAACAAGGAAATAATTACAAACTTATATTTGTAATTTAAACATATTAATATATAACAAGAAATTATTAACAGAATAAAAAATCACATAAATGTTCACATACATTAAAAATGTTGTTTATAAAATAAAATTAAAATTATTTAGTTAGTAATTATTATAAATCTTATTTTGATTGAAAAATCATAATATTTATAAAACAAATTGATTGTGTAACACCTCGAAAACAGTGATAATTTAATAATACGTATATATGTGTTTCATTTTATAAATCGTATAAGTTATGTGTGTTATTATCATTAATAGTGAAATATTTGAGTTGCCTAAATATTAAGTTGTGGGATGTAATGTTAAGTAAATGAGACTAGAGGGTTAGAAGTGTAAATACTCTTTAAACCCTTAATATGGTTAAAATCTGCACACACACATTTATGTATACACACCCACACAAACATTCCTGAAAACTCTAGAATAAGAAGAAAGAAGGAGAACTCGGCTGGAAATCATCAAATTGAGCTTAAGAAAGTTGGATTGGAGTTTAATTCATTGTCTTTAACCAAGGTAAGTTAATAGGAGTCAAATGAGTCACGTAGTTGCTTGAATATGGATTACATCCGTGTAAGAGGATTCCTGTAACAGTGAAGAATATGATTTCATGTTGTATATGAACCATATAATAGTTGCCTATGTTGTGGAGATTTCCTAGTGTTGCACTAGTTGAGTTATTCTATGAAAGTGAAAGTTGTATACGGATCCGTAAAGTTTAACATATGACTCCTACATATGCAAGTTGTTAGTTGAACTCCCAAGTTGATAATTGAACTTTAAGTTGTTAAATGATTTTATGTTGATTGATTGATTACATGTTGCTTTAGACTTCAAGTTGTTAGTTGGTTTCAAGTAGATTACTTATATTCAAATTGCCAATCAACTTCAAGTTATTCATTTGATGTTGAAATGATCTATTAGTTGATCAAGTTGATTTACAAGTTGTTTAGTTGATTACTTATTTGATTGCCTATAAACTTACTAAGCGATTTGCTTACTCTTCTAGTTGAATTGTTTTGTAGGCACAAGTGTAACATCCCAAAATAGCTGAAAAATCCAAAGTTTGAGGACTTTGGTGGAGACCTGCGACTTTAGTGGTAAAGTCGCAGGCAGCGACTTTGTGAGTCCTGCGACTTTACTGATAAAGTCGCATAACAGATTTAAATGAAATCAATTGAGGAGTTTAAGTGTAAATTAAGATGTATATATATATGAATTTCGTCTAAACGCTTCCGGAAACATTTAGCAAGTTTCTGAGGCGGTTTAGAGAGAGAAAACAGAGAAAAGAGAGAGAAATAAGTATGAATCAAGCTTAGAACCAAAATCGAAGCAATTGAACCGTGAAATCAAGGTAAGACTTTGATTATTACGTGTTATAATCATTATTAAGTGATTTGAACGGATTGAAACGGATTAATTTGGTTATATCAAGTCTGAATTCGAGAATTTCAGATTTGGGGTCTGATATGTTCGTTGTGCGACTTTAATGGTGCGACTTTACTGATAGTGTCGCACTAGGCTGACTCTAGACTGCGAATTTAGTGATAAAGTCGCAGTGTGCGAATTTAAGGTATAGCGACTTTAATGATAAAGTCGCATAGAACTGTTCTGCGACACTAATGATAGTGTCGCATGATGTGTTGTGGCGACTATAATGAAGTGTCGCTAAATTTATAAAAGAGTTAATTGTTTTATACGTGGTTTACAGACCGGCGTTCCGTACGTGATAATCGAGGATACTCAACCACACGATTCTCCAGGTAAGTAATAGAAGGGTATATATATGGAATGAGAATATCCAGATGGCAGTAGTGTTGGAGTATACTGTATTAATTCAGTGATTAACAGTGTTATTACTAGCCCTCTTTATACTGAGTGGTCATAAATGGCTTAGCAGTGTTATTACTGACCCTCTTTATGCTGAGTGGTCATATATGGCCTAGCAGTGTGATCGTGAGTCCTAATTGGGCAAAGTGATTATATGTGATTACAGTGTTTTACAAGATTTCTATCTTATATTGTTGATATGATTATGTTACTTACTAAGTCGATGTGCTTACCCATTATGTTGTCGCTATTTGATACAGGTGGGTCGAGTAAAGGGAAAGAGGGACTTGGGAAGAACCCGCAGCACGATTAGTGGTGTGCTTACTATTTGCTGGTAGTAAGTGTTTACTCCCGTTAAATCATGTTCGGATATTGAGGGAGTCTTTTGAAAGAGAAAACTCACGTTTGTAATAACTGTAAACGATGTGTTGTTTATATATATATGAAAAGTGATATTTATGCTATTGAATAAAATGTTATAAAAAAAAATATCTGGGTGTTACAACAAGCGGTTGGGTAAGAAGGAAGATCACGGGAAGGGATGGGCATAGTCTTGATATGCTTTAGTACTCGTTATATGTTTGTGCCAGGGTTAGTCATTGTTTAAATCATGGTTGTGTTGCTAAACTTGTTAACTTAAGCCCGAAATTTTGTGTATATGTCAAAATGGGTCAAATATCGTTTCGGAATAAACTTTTGTTGTAAATATTGATTTTTATGTGAAGAAGTTGGTTTATACGTTGTAATTGATCTTATTGAAGTATAAGTTCAGGTCTTGATTGTATTTGGCTTGTGGTTTTAAAAGTTGCAAAATTTTAGACAAAACAGACCTATCCAGCGAATAGCCGATAGTGTTTTTCGACAGAAAAGAATTATCCAGCAGATAGGATACTCTTATCCGACGGATAACACTATTTACAGGAAAAATAAAATTTGAGTGTAACCGACTGAAATATTAAAATATTTAAAAGTCAAAGTATTTTGTGATATAATTTTGGAGTAAAGGTGATATAAATACAAAATTGTCTTTTTGTGAAATAACTTAATAAATACTCATTAAAGTATATACTTGTAATTGTATATTATAATACTTATATTGTATATTGTGTATCTCTCTCTCTCTATATATAGATCTATCTCAAAATTTGTTTAACTAGCCAAAGTTATCCGAAAAGCCATTTTTTGTTACAGGAAAGTCTTTTTGAGAGTTTAATCATGAAGAATATTTCCATTTTAGTGCTTTTTCTTCTTGCAAACGTATTGGTTTGTTTTGGTAATTAACATTATATTTCATTGCTTTATCAGTTCTCCAATTCTTTAATTTGCGAGAAAACTGTTGTTATTAATCGATTATTCATATAATTTACCATTTCCAACGATTTTTGCATGAATACAGGAAATGAGATATCAAGTGATAGTGATGTAAATGGAGTTTGCAAGAAAAAGTTTACGATGTTTTGCTTCAAACTAGCGTGCGACCAGAAGTGCATGCGTGAATGGGATAAAGCATCTCATGGAAAATGCAAGAGTGCATTTGTTTGTTTATGTACTAAACCCTGTTGAAAGTTTTATGTAATTTCGGTTTTGAGTAATATAAACTTACTGAAATAAAGGTTTTGAAGTTTCTATTCGGTGTTTTTGGTGAGAACTCCGACTATGACTTAATGATCAAACTCGCAATGGATTCCTAACCTAGTATTCAGTTTTTGATGCACGCATTACGTAATTAACTTAGAAATAATATAATAATAATTATAGAACTTGAGACTAACCTTTTATTTTATTTTTTATTTTTTATTTTTTTTCAAAAAAACGACAAATCTAATTTACTCATAAACTACTTAATCCACCTATGTCTCAGATAGGACTTGAACCCTCAACCTCAAGGAAGGAAGACAACACCTATTACCGTTGGACTAGAAGTTCATTGGTACTTAAGATTAACTATTGGCGAGTGCATCATTCATTTAAAAGGGAGGTTAAATTCTAATTAAAACAAAAATAAATGCTAATTAGATTTGAAGACACTATAATTGTACGTTCTTGTGCTAATTGACCTCATCTTTAATTCGATAAATATATGAATTTTGTAAAATATAACCTTTACATATTCATGTTATCAGTATTTTAGGTTCAATCAAAAATTATAAAAAGGGTCGATAACGATTGGAATGTCTCAAGTTCATAACTTTTTTGATGTGTCATTCTTCGTGTTGCTACGTCAATTCCCCATTTAGAAAGAGCAGTTTTCTGTGACGCAATATGAATTTAATATGCGAAAAGTCACCTACCACAGTCACATAAAATTTATGATTTCACTTAAAGATTGTTTTAGAAGTAATCCATATTTAAATAATTCTTTTAAAAGTATATGGTTGAATCTAAACGGAAAATGTAGTAGATTTTTTCAATCCATGTTATTAAGGAAGGGTAATTTCATTTTTTTCTTAGATGTATAAGGTTTAGTGAGGATTTTCGTGACAGTTTTTGATCATTTTTTTTACCACCCCAAAATATATATCTAAGAAAATTCTACCATGATACCTCTAATAAGCATATTATAATGACTTATCACTAAACTGCCTTGATAATGATTAAATTTATTTATTTTATTCTAAATTTTCTAAAAATAGACTTGACATTGCAACTTCAAAATAGCAATTCTCGAGTCTTAAACGCACTATGAACTTCTGCTGATGTACATCTTCTAATAACACTAATTGTATTCTATTTTGAGTCTACATCATCCTTTTCATCTTCACTGGTATCTCCTCTCAATATTTAATACTCAATGATATATATTGACACCTAAAAATTAATAACACTTTGGTACTTACTCGTGCTATGCACGGTCCTTATCATATGACTTGTACCAATAATTAGCTGCTTTGGGAGCACGTAGTATATATAAAATTAAATAGACAACAGTTTTTAAAACTGAACCGAACTCGAACCCGAACCCCTGATTGAAAATATGCAAACTTAAATGGCTTGATTCATAATTATATTAACAAAAATTGTAAATGAAGGATAATTACTATTACTATAATAGAAGAAAAGATACACATAGTACTAAAAAAAATACATATTTTTATTTTCTTTTTAAATTAAATATTTCACAAATCGTACATCAATAAATTATAAAAATTACATCATTAGAATCAACATCATTTTATCTTTAATTAGAGATCTCACTTGATATACTTTCTACGAATTCTTTTTTCTTATTTTTTAATGGGTTTTAAAAGTTCGTAATCTAAATAATAATCATGCGCAATTATATCTCCAATCACATGTGATTTTAAATAATAATCATATATGAATTATCATATATCGGTAAGTTAATTATCAAAGATTAATTTTTAATTGAAAATCACATGTGATTATATACCAAATCATATGTGATTATATGTCAAATCATATATGATTAAATATCAAACTAGCAATCACATGTGATTTTTGCTGAAAACAAACGTACTTTTTCTAAAAAAATTATAATATTCATGTGAATAAATATTAAGTTGTAATCATATGTTAATAAAAGTATACCATGAATAAATAATCATGTACCAATTTTAATCTTTTACATTAAATTACATGTAATTAAATTTTTAATACACGGCAAAAAAAAATAAAAAAATTCGTCGGGAGTATAGTTTGTGGGATCTCTAATTAAAGATACAAAAACGTTGATTCCGAATATGTAATTTTATAATTTATTGACTTACGGTTTGTGGGATATTTAATTTTAAAAGTTAAAGTGAAAATGAGTTTTATAATAAAATGGAGCGTTCATATTGGTTATCTTATTCTCTACATTTTTTATCATTTTTATTTGAACTCATCCTATATATATTATATATTAAGGGAAGGATCCGTAGGGAAGCTTCAAAATTTGGGGAAGGAGATAAGCAAATCTTAGCCCTTGATTTTTTTATTAAAAAACGTTTTTAACATTAATTGGTGATGAATGTTAAATTTTGAATTTTTTTGTAATTTTTAAAATTCATTTATGATGAAATCAATGGTTGAGATTTGCTTATCTCCTTCCCTAATTTTTGTTCTTCCCTCTTGATCCCCACCCTATATATTAATATATCTATATATATATACTAAATGAGTATAAATAATTGCTCCACAATTTACCACATAGGCAAAATGTCACATGGCAACCTCTAACAATTTTGAATTAAATTAAATAAATAATTAAAGTTAGATAATATTTGAATATAATATTAATTAATTAAATAATTTACGAATCTTACTCGAACACTAATTAGAAAATAATATTAAATTATTAAATATAAATTTGTTATAATCATATATTATAAATATAAATATAAATATAAGTTTTAGAATATAAAATGTTATTTTTTTATCGATAAATGATTAATTAATTAATAACAAATGATTAATTAATTAATATAATTCGGTGTTCAATATATATGGAAACAAGAGGTCGGCAATATCTTGGTACCAATATCACAATCATTATTGAAAACAAACACTTTTGATATCATTTGATAAAAGCAAACGAGGATAACATATATATTATTAGTATATTAAATTAATATTGATATCAATTTATTTTATACTTTTTATATTTATGTATATCCAATCCAACATGGCCTCTTTTTGTAGAATTATCATCCGATTCTCAACTCTTTTTTATGGATTACAATACAGATTCTTAATTCGTTTATATAAATACATACATCTCTATATATAGATTGCCATTAAACTGGCTTTTTATTCAACGTATTTTTCATTATTTTTTTGAAGTCAACTTTACATGCTTTTTTGAAGCTAATTGCAATACGTTTTTCTTTCTTATTTTTTGTGGTATGAATAATCATTTTAACCAATGAAATCTTTACATTTAACTTTTATAAGTGTTCAATCAGTGTGGTTATTGTTCTATTATTATTATTATTATTATTATTGTTCTTAATGTTATGTATGATCATGATCATTCTAACCCATATAATCTTTACATATTTTATTGTTATTAATATTACGTATGATCATTCTAACCATATAAATAATGTAGTTATTAATCGAAGAATCCCAATTTAACGTCTCTTTATGTGAATTATATTATTGATTGATTTTTTTCTTTTGGTATGATTCTTCCTGAGATGAATGTAGTTGTTATCCTATAAATTTTTTGTAATGCATTTTGTATTATGTTTACATTTTATTCTAATAAGTAATAACTAACAAAATTTGCTATATAACATACATCATCTGGGGTGTTATTTCGTCCCGGAGTAATATTGAAGCTTTTTTTGTGATGCAATCACAATTTTTTTTTTCTTCTCTTTTGTATGATAATTATAGCATCTACCAATAGGTTAACGTTACCAATCGATTATATTTGTAGATGTTTGTGGAATGTATGATTTCTCTATCTGTAACCCTTCTAGAAGTTAGTCATATATATATATAGATATATTTCTCGATCTGTACTTCATATCCTTGCATTGGATCAATTAGTAGATTCATGCTCCATAATTATATTTTAAGAGATGATTGTATAATTTATTTAGTTTAGTTTTTTATAAGTATATCAATCTATTTTAGTTCTAATAACTTATATATACTTTATATAACACCCCTTAAATTAAGATAGGGTTAAATCTCTCATTTGACTCGGAAGCGATGGATAAAATAATATTATATTTTATATTACAGAAAAGACCATAAAATTTCGCGAATTTATAACATTTAACTATTTACGAAACAAAACACTTATAATTGTTATACAAAATCCATGTACATATTAATTTACAAAACATTCATAAATATATCAGAGTTAGAGCACGTGTCAAACATTCTTCAAAAACCATCTTCCTGCCTAACCCACAATCTTAACATAACCTGCAGGAAGAGAAATGGTGGGATTAGCATGAAGCTAAGTGAATGGATGTACAACTAATAATTCAACTTAGCTTAATAATCTGTTTACACTAAGCACAGTAAACACATAAACTCAAGAGGATCGGCGGTTACTGAGGAACCCTACAGCCGCGGTGGCCCACAGTAACACTTACCACAATCTGTAAAGGCCCATACAGAATAGGCCGATAACTTGGCACTACAACACAACAACACAGTTTTCAGCGACAACACATGTATCTGGAACCTGTGTTGAACACAGTAGTAACCAAGTCCAATCGCAATTGACCTCTGAATAACACAGATGCCCGAAGGCCACATATGCATAACAAGCAGATATATTCAATCATAAATCAGACTAAATAGTCAATCAAGGTTTACGTTACTTGTTGTAATCACACCATTACAACTAACTCAAATTATGAGTTGCAGATCCACTCACCTGTCTGCTACTATCCACCTCTCAGAATTCTAATATTACTGAGTCTTCGACTGATCTGAGAATACAACAGATAATGAGTTAGTAGCTCATTTCGTAAGCGAATAACATATCTCAACGCATAGTATCTAGATAATAAACATTTATCAAGTTTAAATCATCATAATAGCACATTCTTACAAGCAGGTAATTCCCTGAAGTCTAAGGAAATAAGAGTTCAATCTGGAACGAAACTCGAAAATCCCGGAACGTCATTTAAAAACTGAAAAATGCCATTTTGAAGCCCAAGACAACCCCGAAAGGCCAAAAACTTACAGGGCTATGGTACATAGTCTTGATTACTTGATCGATTCCGAGTGACCATGCGAATTTCATCAAAATCTAATTTTTAGTAAGATTTTCACAAAACGACATTGCCAATATCGCCAAATCACTAGCGATATTGCAAGCGAAATTAATCGCGCTATTACCTGCGATATTGGTGGCGATATTACCAATATCGCCTAAACCAGTTCATCTGCGTTTTTTCAGAAAACTGGGCTGATTTTACCAAAAATTCTCAAATCTCAATCTTAACAGCGTTTTTCACCAACTAAACGTTCTAACACTTAGTAAACACATAAACAAACACTCGAAATTCATCAATTTAACATAAAAACACATAATTAAATCCAACCTACTAACTTTTCTCTCATTTTTTGTAAAAACTTAAAACTAATCAAAACTAACCTTTAACTTGATTTAATCCACATAAACGAGTTGTAGGAATGATCTTCTATGAATTCCGAATCTAATGACACAATTTGGAGGTGTTTTGGGCTTGATTTGAGCTTCAATTTTGCAAGTGTGTGTTCTAGTGTGTGTTTGGTGTGTGTGTTCTTGGTGTGAGATGAAAAAATGAAGATGGTGATGATAATGGGGCTGATTTCCTGATTTTGGGTATATATATATGATTACGTATACTACGATGTATTATTATCATTAATCTAGCACACGATGGTATTAGTTCTAATAGTTAGGCTAATCCGTATTTTAAACTAAAAATACCGTAATTCCCATTTAATCATTCCTAACAATTATCTAATCAAACATTTCATATAATGTAATAAAGTAAATAAAGAGATAAATTTACCTAAAAATAGTAGACCGATGGGGAGGATGTTACACTTTAGGCTTATAAATAAAAGGGATTATATATTTGGAGGCCATCCAAATATATCAATTTGTTTTTGTAGGCCACTCATATTTGAAAATGATTTTGTAGGCCACCCAAATATATCATTTTGTTTTTGTAGGTCACCCATATTTGAAAACGATTTTGTAAGCCACCTAAATTTGTATATTGTTTTGATGTATACCATATTCGACTAAAAACTCATCCAGAAAGTGTAAAAAGATACAAATATCCATGTATTTGAATAAAACTAAAATAATATAAATAATGTTAATTAACAAATATATGGGTATTTGTGTCCCTTCACAATTTTTTTGATGAGTTTTTAGTCGAATTTGGTATATATGAAACAATATACAAATTTAGGTGGCCCACAAAATCGTTTTCAAATATGAGTGGCCTACAAAAACAAAATAATATATTTGGGTGGCCTCCAAGTATATAATTCCTAAATAAAACTACAAAACAACCCTATTATATTACAAATAAACTTCTAACAAATAAAAGCCAACTACAAAATACATACTTTGCAAACCATACATATAGAAAAAAATAATCCTAACATGCAAATTTATAAACTAATTATTTATACACATTACATTTATAAAAATTCCTTTACCGAATAAACTTAAAACAAAATATCCAACTATTTTTTAACGATGAATAAATATTACATTATAAAGATTACATTATTTAAATTACCATGCATCATACGGGTTTAAATCTAGTATTTTATATATATATATATATATATTTGAATATCAAAAAATATAGAAAGTTTTATTGCTTAAAATAAAAGCACTAATACTTTCTCCACGTAAATAGAACCCCAACTGAAAATGAAAATTATTCTCATTAAAATGCATTTCAATTACTATATTATGAAAACTAAGAGTATTTGATAAGTCGATAGAATGGTCAATATACTGTTTACGATATTACAATAAAGCATTTTAAAAATGTACGTTTAAGACAAACCATTGATAATGAATACCCAAAATAATTACAAGTCTACACCAACTCATGATAAGATCTTCCATCTTACACATATTCGAGCAAGTTCTAGCCTTTTGAATGATTCGTTGTTTGATTAACCTCATGAAATCATAGGTGGTAACAAAAGCAATAGTTTGTCTTGTGTTTGTGGGTAAACCGTCAACAATTCAAGGGTTTGATTTGGTTAGTGATTATGATTCATAGATTTCCGCCAGCGATGGTTGTTAATTGTTATGGGTCTATCATATGTGTTTACGATCCCTCTTTCTTCACATATTGGGTCTAGTCATATATATAAGGGCATGATACCATGATGTTTAATTACCATTTAATGCAAAAGTGATTTCTCAATGAAAATCACAATTAAACATGGCTAGTGAAAGGTTAATTATAATATTTTACCTTTTATACTTCGCGAGATACATTCTACGTGATCCAACTTCATTAATGTTAGTGATTAGTGAAATCGATGACAATTAACTCAACAATTTATTACATTTATTTATGACTAAACTTAAAGAGTGTTTGTAGAAAGAATTGTTTTCTTTATTATTTATTATTCATTTTTTATTAAACTTATAACTACCATAATTTTATCTTAAGATAATAACGATAGAGAAAAGTTCAAATAAGAATATTAAAAAATAGAAAATAGGAGAACCAATAAAATTGTTCCATTTCAAATACCCATTTCAACCTTTTTCTTTAAAATTAAATATTTCACAAACCGTACGTCAATAAATTATAAAAATTACATATTTGGAATCAGCGTCATTTTATCTTTAATTAGATATCCCACAAGCTATACTTTCGACGAATTTTTTTTTCTATTTCTTAATGGGTTTTAAAATTTCGTAATGTTAAATCACATGTGATTTAAAAACTAAATAATAATCACATGCGATTATATCTTCAATCACATGTGATTTAAATGTAATTTAAAAAATTTTATTTATAATATTCATGTGAATATATATTAAGTTGTAATCACGTGTTTTAAATTATACAATGAATAAATAATCGTGTACCAATTTTAGTTTTTTTTATCATAAATCACATGTGATTATATTTTTAAGACTCGCAAAAAAAATAAAAAAATAAATTTCATCGGAAGTATAGCTTGTGGATTCTCTAATTAAAGATAAAATGACGTTGATTCCAAATATGTAATTTTTATAATTTATTGACGTACGGTATGTGAAATATTTGGTTTGTGAAATATTTAATTTTAAAGAAAAATGTGAAAATGAGTTTTGTAATAAACTGAAGCAATCTTATTGGTTCTCTCATTCTCTACTTTTTAACATTTTTATTTGAACTCACAATATTAAAATTATAATTGTTTAAAAAGGCATTTATTACTATTATTTATTATCAAGAATTCAATTTTTATAATATTTGTTATTTATTTATTTATATTATTCATCTTTATCATAGTTTCCATAATCTTATCTTAATGAATATAATGATATTAGGATTACAATATTTTAAAAAGGCATTGATTACTGTTATGTATTATTAAGAACTCAATCTTATCTTAATGATGATAATAATAGTATTAGGATTACATAGTTACCACAAATACGCCATCCACCGTCTACTAAAAATCGATCTTATTTCTTATTGAATTGTATCATAAACACGATACAAGTATATATAGGAAAGTTGAAATCCCTGTATATAAACGGGTCGAGCCCATTCTAAATATGATTCCATTAGCATATACACCATATTGGAAAAATCTGTTTAAGTTGAATGGTAATCGATGATTAATTTGGATAACTAATTTAAATCCATGTGTATAACTACTTTGATTTATATATTAAACACTTTCAAACTATTAATATTTTGACCCTCTCCGGCTTGGGTTGCACGTAATTAACAAAAGAATAATGCGTTGAGTGTTTTGAAATGTATCGAATTAAAAGTGTGTATCGAACTATTCAATCTTCCATCATATGTAATAAACTTTCAATTTATTGCTATTGTATGTATTTTATTGACGTAACAACTTGTAAAGATGTCACGTGACACCTTATATATATGACATGTCAGTAAAATTAGCATAAATTACATACAATAACAATAAATAACAAATTCATTGCACATAATGAAATTTGAATAGTTCGATACACATTTTAAATGTTAAACTGTAATTCGATACGTTATAGTAAATTTAACCATATAATAATTCAAAGTAGCACTTGAATTTATAGACATAAAAAACACCAATATTGTTATGATTGTTATGTAATATTTTCAGTTTCGTGTAAATTTAGATTACCTAAAACTGATTTTGATGACACTTACATCGCCAACACATGGCATTTGTTCCGCACAACAAGTTCAAGTCTCTTTGTCCATCACATAACACTATCCAATATGAAAAATGTTTTAAAGGCTACAAAACAACATCGAAATCCTTTTCTACATTTTTGGCCACTTACTATACGGAGTATTTAAAATAAAAAACACTTGGTAACACTTTACTATTAACAAGATAATTCAAGTTATTAAAGTTAGGGTTTAATGAATGAGAGTTATTCAATTATGATATGATGTTTATTATGTGTTAGGTTTTTTATTGTATATGTATCCGGTAATTTATTCAACCGGTAGTTGGTATTTTTTGATTTTTTGTGACGTGACAATTGTATAAGTCGTCACATCACCTTACACGTCACCGCCACATCTAAAAGGATGGGACGTCATCGATTATAAGCAATAAAAGATCGGATACATACAATAGCTATCAATTGAAGACACACAACAAACATCGTGCAGTAGTTGAATACACACGATAGGTATTTTTCAATAGTTGAATATATATTCCTCGCCATTGATCCATTCAAATTATTAAAACTTTAGCTATCATCAATCAATATCCATACTCATTAATAAGTTAAAAGATAGTGATAAAAAAAATTATAAAAACTATTGTTTAAAGATCTATCTTTAAAGATAGAAATAAAATCCCAAAAGATAATTTATGTAGGAAAAGTAAAATGGATTATCAATTTATGAAAAGATAAAGTTTAGGAGGTAAAGTGCAAACAAGTATTAGAAAAAGCATGTACTCGATTTTATTAGTCAAGTCAAAACAGAGAAAAGGAATACTTGGGGGGCTGAGATTAAAATTAACTAAAAGTGATTCTAGGGTTTTGTTCTGTTTTCTATCCCCTAAAACCGCCGTTTATAAAACCCCATTCTCTTCGTCACTCACAATTCAATTCAACCATGGCTGTCGGGTACTTCTTTTTTATTTCTCTATTTTTCTCTATCTGTATATACATTTTGTATCTATATATTCTCTTAAGTTTCTTTTTAATAATTTGTTTAATCTGAAAATTTTGCAGTAAGAACAAGAGGATTTCAAAGGGGAAGAAAGGTGGAAAGAAAAAAGCGTGAGTTAATTTAATCATTTTTTTCCCCCTCATAGTTAGTTCGATGTAAATATGTAATAAAATGTATTATATATTAAATAATAATTATGTGTGTTTGTATTTTTATATGTGAAACAGAGCTGATCCATTTTCAAAGAAAGATTGGTATGATATTAAAGCACCATCGTTGTTCAACACCAGGAATGTTGGCAAAACCCTAGTTTCACGTACACAGGGTACTAAGGTAATTTACCATTTACCTTATTTTTTTATACGATAAACATTTGATTTTTATTTTTTATGTATTATTAGTTATTACTTGTTGTGTGTTTCTGAATTGTTTGTTAATGAGGTTAAGTTTGGTGTTGTAGAGTGTTTTGCATTAGTTTTGTGATGCCTGTAGTTAAGCTGTCAATTTGATTCTTAATAATGGGCGGGTGGTTAATCATTTTATGTGGATCTGAAATCTGTTTCCTTTTTTTTTTTTTCTTTTTTTGGAGAATATGATATGATTGCTATATTGTGATTGCAAAAACTTTCTATTGTTAAGTGGATGTTTAAGATGGTTTAATTTCACAGCTTAGGTTTATATATGCTTATTCTTTAAAGCTGAACCAGATAAGCAGTTGTAAGAATAAGCAATGCGGGAGATAATGTTTATATTTGCTTAATGCTGCACATAAATTATCGAATCACATAGCACGTAGAATGACTACAAATTAGGGATGAGCATACACACCGATTTCCCGAAACCGACCTGGTACTGACCAGTACCAACCGAGCGAATACGGTCCGAGATTCGGTCGAATTGATGTTGGGCCAATTCGGGAAAGGTATTTTTGGTCTGGTACCGAATTTGTGTGGGCTTGGTATCGGAATCGGCAGTCAAAAAGGGTTTATGCGAAATTTTAGTGTTAGTCTAGGCCGATCAGTTTAAATCTTGCATGCAAAGAAATATAGCTTATTGACTTTATTAACCTAGTGAGGTGCTATATAATTGCAATTTACACATTGACTCATTCTAAATTGAAGGGGCATGCTTTGAACTCTCAAATACATTATGCGGATATGATATGATATATGTCATCTATAAAGCAAATAGGCTTATACTCGTGCTGACTTTGTGTCGGAAGATGAGAAAATCAATAAATGTTTCAATGTTGTTTACTAATGAAGTTCACTTTATTCATTTCTATGCTTAGAACCTTGACATTTAATTATTTGCATGGTTCATTTGTATAAATGCTCAATGAAAATGATGTGAACATGATAGGCTCTGAAAGTTTGTTCTGTTTGTTATCGATTGTATTTGTGGGTCATTACATTTTATCCAAATGTGCTATATATGGTATGTCATCTTTAAAGCAAACTGGTTTGTATCTCTGCCTACTTTGTTTCGGAAGTTGACTAAATCAATGTAGGCAGTCAAGTCATCTACATATGAATCAACTCGTTTCATTTGTATGCTTGCACCTCCAACATTCATTTTTTTAGATTTTATTTATTTATTATTTTTTAAACTTTGGTATTAAACTCGTTTGGCACCGGTTTAGCCGGACAGGTACCAACTGGTTCAAACGTCTGATATTAGGTATTCTTTTGGAATGCAAAACTAATCGGTACCAACCAGTTGGTCCGGTATGGTACCAGTTCCCTACCAAGCTCATCCCTACTAAAAAGGAGATTCTTAGATATTAGTGGATTATTGTAATTTCACCTATTTCAGATTGATTTTTAAATATATATATATATTTTTTAAAAAGTTCCGAAACACCCCTCTATATACTGATACCAGGACTTGAGTCGACTTGTCTTGAATGTAAACTTATAACGTCTCCGAGTTTATGTGCGTACGAATATCTTGGACTAATTTAACTTGATAGTATTATGAATGACATTCTGACGAAGTGTAATAGATATTTGAAACTCTTTGAAAGTGTTGGATGTGTTGTAGTTTGATATATATATTTGTATACATGCTGTGATACCTTGTTTTTACATAAATGTTTACAAGAATTCAGGTATTTGCAACTGAAGTTTATTCGAGTTCAATAGTTGTGTCTATTTTAGTTTGCATTAGTTAAAATATTTTTCTCACTTATTTTGGTTGAGACTAAAAATTCGAAAGTCACTTTTTATCAGATTGCTTCTGAAGGACTCAAACATCGTGTTTTTGAGATTTCATTGGCTGACCTCCAAAATGACGAGGATCATTCCTACAGAAAGATCCGCTTGAGGGCTGAGGATGTTCAAGGGAAGAACGTTTTGACCAACTTCTGGGTACAGTGCCATTTTTTACTGGTTTTATTCTTACATGACAAACTTTGGTTATTGAACTTCTAGTTTGTGTATATTTTGTAGGGAATGGACTTTACAACAGACAAGCTGAGGTCCCTTGTTAAGAAATGGCAGTCTTTGATTGAGGCTCATGTTGATGTGAAGACTACTGACAGCTATACTTTGAGAATGTTCTGCATTGGCTTTACTAAGAAGCGTGCCAACCAAGTGAAGAGGACTTGCTATGCACAATCGAGCCAGATCCGTCAGGTAAATTTTTTGAGTATGGCATTCAGTAATTTGGGATTTCTATCTAGAGTAAGGGGTCAAAACGAGTTGGGGTTAAAACTGTCTTAGCCGTATTGTGTTTGCTTGATTGGCTTAGCACTTTGTCATAAGTATTAATCGTGTTTACAAAACAATATTATAACAATAGTGATGTATTTTTTTGTTAATGAACCTCTTAAGTGCATACATAAGGTGAATTTCAATCTGATGCATTTGAAACAAAAAACAACTCAAGTTGACTTGTTCTTAAGCAAATGGGTTCAAGTTGTAATCTATACGGCTTCCTTAACATCTAAGAGTAGTATACTGTTGGGTTTACTTATAGATCCGAAGAAAGATGAGGGAGATCATGGTAACCCAAGCACAATCTTGTGATCTCAAGGAGCTTGTTCAAAAGTTCATCCCTGAATCAATTGGAAGAGAGATTGAGAAGGCAACATCAAGTATCTACCCTCTCCAGAATGTTTTCATTCGAAAGGTTAAGATCTTGAAGGCACCAAAGTTTGATATTGGCAAATTGATGGAGGTAAATATTATGCTAGTTTCTGTTTTTCAAGTATAACATCATTTAAATCTATCGATTTTATAATTGATTTTCCGTTATCTGTTTAAAGTCGTTTGTTAAAACTGGTAACTACTAAAACTCTGTTAATTCTCGTGGTCTCCTCATCAATTATCATAGAATCTTGGGTGGATAGGTATTATCGTTACTTGTTTGTTCGCGACTTCTCTGAACCTTTCATTGACGTATGCTGCATATATTTCTTGTTGGTGTTGGTTTATTCATGTCACTCTAAAAAATGTAAATATTAAATAATGTTATCTTTCTGCTTATTTTTTAGGTGCATGGTGATTATTCGGATGACGTTGGCGTTAAAATGGAGCGACCTGCAGAGGAGCCAGTTCCTGAAGAAACTGAAGTCATTGGTGCTTAATAGATGTGTGTGTTAAAGCTCTTTTCTTTCTTACCTTTCCTTTTTCTTTGAATCTGAGACGTATGAATGGTCGTTATTTTGTTTTAAGATCAATTGTTAAATTTTACCTTGTTAAGTTTGATTTCCAAACTTGTAGTCTCAACTCTTCGCTGATCACTATACAATCTTAAACTATTATCAACTTAGTCATACACTCGTATCCATAGACTTGAAACTTCTTGCAAAAGGTCGATGACATGAACTTGCCAAAGTTTACACTGGAAGCTGGGTTAGAAAATGCATGATAAGCTCGCGGTTTGGTTGATAGGAGGTAATAATTCGAATAGAAGTATAATTATCATCATCATAACTACAAGGGTGCATCTGGTTCTTGAAATGTTTTCAACGGAATTGCGAGTTCATATTGTGAAGCATATATAGTTAAGAACTTTACTTTTGGTAGTTGTTAGCCGACTATTCGATATACGATCCTTTTTTAAGTTATTTTTTTTTTCTTTTCAAATACCTACTTATTTTTTGCATTATTATTGTAGCCAAAGAATTTAACTCAAGCTACCCTTACCAAAACCTTTTGCCATATGATTATTCATGGGAGTCCTTTTATTATTGTTGTACAAAATCAAAAGACGTTATAAGTGACTTATATAAAACAAAAATTATGTACAAAACGACTAAGGGCATACCTCTAGAGGAAGTTTTTAATGGACCTCTCAAACTTAATATACAAATCGATATTCGAGATAAAAGAGCAATCTTGAGCCCAAAATAATCAAAGCAAATACTATAGCTAAACGCGTAAACCAACTTCCTGTGCTATCGAAATTGCAATTTGACTTTTAACAGTAAAAAGAAAACGTTATAAGTTGACCTTGAAGAATAATTTGTAGACACCTTTACACCTAAATTATTTAACCCATACTATTGAGTTGTTGACTTTGATAATTTAAGCACAATTGGCAACAATAATAGTTCAAGAAATGCAAGTTCCTTAATTAAAATCATAAGAGTGATGATATACACCTTCAATATTATTGTATTTGTATGCAATAATGAATTGAAAACTAATTAAAAAACTCTCGGAAAAGAATGCAAAATTTGGTGACCACAAAATCGAACTGTAGGAGCAGTCCCGTTGACTTGGACTTACCAACAACAACAAATTTGGAAATTAAAAGTTTTGTTGTCAAAGATCCACAACATCACGAATATGTTAAATATATTTATAATGAAAAACTAAAGATAATGCTATTTAATAAGCTTAAGGAGATCGCAAAAAAGATATGTGACGTTGAAACATTATCTGGGTCCAAAGTCATAGTTCATTCATAAAAAAATAGCACTTTTTAAATTGTACCGTTTATTGTTTTATTTTAATTTATAATATATGCAAAGATTGTATTATAATAATTAATCTATTTTAAATCGACCAATGTAAGATATTCATAAACAAATGATTATCCATAAATTTCATCAACGTTTTGTTGTTGCTAATGATTTCTAATATTTTATAATAACAATCGATATTGATTGATAATAACTCTATGTTTTATTAGTTGCTTTATAGACTTTTTAAACGAAGGTATATATGGTCTTATATATCTTTCTGATTAAATAACTGATGTATTTAACTAAGCTAGTTTTCTTTTATACTAGTGTATAAGAAAACTATTATGATAGTATACGACGGTGTCGAAATGAAGTAAAAAGAAAAAGTTAAAGCATGCTTTACGATATATTATATTATTTATTATTATAATTATAATCCTATAAATATTTTCTAAATAATAATATAACTTAGTGAATATATAATTGTTGGTCGATACAATGAAAGTACTTCGTGTTTAAAAATATGGTTAATTGTTTCGTTATGCGTTTAACTTTGGACTCGTTATTATTTTATGGTCTTAACTTTGAAACCGTCTATTGTATGAGGTAAATTTTCAAAAACCTCTATTGTATGTCGTGGGTGACTTGTTACCGAGAATCGCCAGTCATATTGTTCTAACTTTGGAAAGTTTAGCTCATACAATAGAGGTGTTTGACCGACAATTCCAGATAGCAAGTCACTACAACATACAATAGAATTTTTAGAAGGTTTACCTCATACAATTAAAGATCTTAAAATTAAGAACATACAATAGTAACAAGTCTAAAATTCAGCACGTAACAAAATAATTAACCTTTAAAAATATGACCTATAAGAAAATTCCACACGTATGCGGTGCTATTAGAAGTCAAAAATAAGGAAAAAAATATATGGTCTATGTGTTATGTATTACATGAAATAAACATATTATGATATATATATATATATATATATTATACATATAACGTGGGGTGCGGTGGGACGGGTTTGGAACGATAGGAGTCGATGGTCGCCCGGTGGGTTGCAGGTAGGGACCTGATAGAGAAAATAAATACATAAAATTAATAACAAATTATAAATTTTCAAATAATTAGCAGTTAAACGTCATAATCTTAATATAATCTTATATTTTAAAGGAGGACATACAGTCGTTAACAATTATTGTGATTGGATGTAGTTTCATGCAAAGTGTTTTCTCTTTTGTTGTGTTAAGAGTATGCTAGCTAGCTAGTCTTTTAAAATGGACAAAATTCACCGTATCATACATTAGCAAATGTTTGCAATAAACTCCATTTACTTAATTATCCAAGTGGTACATTTGGTTGAAATCTAGTATAGATCAAGTCGGTTTAATCATTTAACACCACCTCTTTAATTAAGTTGTCAATTATCGATGTCGATACCGTTACAATATAATTTTAACTTGTGACTCATCAACTCGTGACTCATCTTGTAATTTGACATCATATTAACTCGTGACTCGACTCGTGACTTATCTTGTAATTTAATTCATAAAAGTCATAACATGTATACATATTTGAAATTGTTTTTGTAGACCACCCAAATATATAATTTTGTTTTCTTAGGCCACCCATATTTGAAAACAATTTTGTAGGCCACCCATATTTGTATATTGTTTGATGTATACCAAATTCGACTAAAAACTCATCGGAAAAGTGTAAAAGGACACAAATACCCATGTATTTGAATAAAACTAAAATAATATAAATAATGTTAATTAACAAATATAGGGGTATTTGTTTCCCTTCACATTTTTTTGATGAGTTTTTAGTCGAATTTGGTATACATGAAACAATATATAAATTTGGGTGGCCTATAAAATCGTTTTCAAATATGGGTGGCCTACAAAAACAAAATGATATATTTGGGTGGCCTACAAATCATTTTCAAATATGGGTGGCCTATAAAAACAAAATAATATATTTGAGTGGCCTCCAAGTATATAATCCCAAAAATTAAACATTAATAAGTATCAATATATCTTATAGATCCTAAAGTGAATAGACAAATTTATATAATGTAAAAAGTTTAAGAAATTGGATTAAGTTTATAAAATTTTTAAGTAAATTATTATAAATTAATAAGAATATATTGTATTTATTATATACACTTAAAATTTAAAACTTAAAACTAAGCGTGGTAACAGAGTGGATGACATTACTGTAAAAATTTGACTACTTAATTAGCTCTCAACTCCCAACCGTTTCTTTAATCACAACTTCTTATAGTTTATATAGTGTCTTTATAATATCACTGTAACAGACAATCATTGTGTAAGATTTATATTCTCAAGAGAAGTAGAACATTATGAGGATTGATGTGAAGTCGTCGACTTGCAAAACCACTAGTACTTAATTCAAAACAAACTCTAGTAATTTATCTGTGTATTTCTTTTTATCTTTTTTATATTACACCAAAAAATTGTATGATTTCAGATTCGTACGAGTCATGAGTCGACACAACTTAAAAGAGTTGCTAGAAGACTCGTAAAAGTCAAAACCAATTAAGAAAATCGGGCTTCAAGTCACCTTCTTTTTTAGATTTTTAACTTAACTCGACTCATTACTCGTGAAACTCTAACAAATATGCATCTTTTAAGGTTTTAGGCTTTTAGCTAAAAATATTTGAACTTGCCCCTCGGGCTTCTTAAACCTCCAAACCTGCACACAAGATAACCAGGAACAATAACAATTCAACACCTACCTTTTCTTACTTTGCATTTATGCCACACAAGATTCTGAACTCAACAATTACAGTCCCTGCACACACAAATAATTATTCAATAATGTAGAGTGAATTCAACTCATTCTATTTAACAAATAATATTTCAACTTTGAAGTAAATTAAATGCATTTTTTTCTTTTTCAAAATATTTGTATAGATGCGTTGACAATGTAGCGACACGTACATTTAGATAAGGAACAATATCACGATGTAATAGTGATGTATTGGACGACATAAATATTTTTAATTATTAAGAAATATTGGGTGACCGGTTTTTGTTAGTTGTAACAACGACCTAATCGATAACTCATATAATGCAATAAGTATCGACACCTTTAACATAATCAAACTTAGAAGCAGTTTCTTTCAGATAACGTGAACTTATTCACAATAAATTCACATGAATATAAATGTTTTATTTTGGGTTTTGTTAATCACAATCTTTACGACTATCATCAAGAAATTTAGTCATAAAATAAATTAATTGTATTTCAATCAATATTCAGAAGTCAGAATTATAATTTATGTGGACATTGAGTTTATTTTGATATATGTACAACTACTAATACATGTCTGAAAGTTGAATTGGAAGCCCTTAGAGTCTTTAGGACCATTATTATCATTTTCCTTTTACTTTTCATCTTTTAATAAAATTAAAATCATTCAAAGGGTTATGAAAAATGACGGGAACAATTTAATACAGAGTATATCATCTGAAATCTTGATTAATGGTTTACTACGAAACTAGCACAATGCGAGTTTATCAAATGGATAATTGTCATACTTTCAAATTTTCTTTATAGAGTAAAATTCATTTAAGAATGGATAACTGTTGTGAGAATGAGGGGAACAAATCTCCACCTTTAAATCAAGTTAATTAATTGTATAGATCAATTTCTTTAAAATTCTAATTTTAATATGGTGAGACTATATTTTTGACGGAAGGGTATATGTGTCTTTTCACACATATCATATTCCTTCTACTGTAGGTCCTCCAGACTTGACTCTTACAATTACTTTGAAAAATTCTAGAGTTTGCGATAGACGATAGTAGATACAATACAAACACAAATACCACACCTAAAATGATATTTTTTTGATTGTTTCAGTTGTTTTTTGATACATAGAAAGATATTCTTTTTAAGTTCCATACATACGGTTGATCCTAATAATCATTTATCTACTACGTGTTTTTGCGTCATAATGTATAACTGTAATTGTAAAGGGGGTGAATACAATTACGTACTTTAAATTTGATTATTATAAATTTTAAGTAATTGTTTAGCAGTTTTAAATCACTTGAAAATTAAAACAGAGTATGAACAATAAGTACGTAAGCAAATAACATAGTATGTAATAGCAATAACAATAGCTTTAAAGGTGAATTTATTGATCACAAGTTACACCAAGTATTAATTGCGGAATGAAATAGCCAAATCTAAGATCAAATCTATACAAACTAACTATTACACTCGTTGATATAGTAGAGTAGTCGACAAATAAACTACACTATCACTAGCTGACATGTTTTTGTATTTAGACAAACTTAATCACCGAACACACAAGTGATTAATACAAAAACGACAACTTTGACACTCGTTGAAGTAGTAAAGCAGCTGACAAACAAACTATTATATTAGTCGTTGAGCACGTATTTGTACTTAGACAAATTTATTCACTGAACACACAAATGATTGATACAAAACGGCTTCTTTCTAAGTGTGATATGTCACTCTATTTATAGCCAAGATGTTCCCATAAATATCTCCTGAAGATTCTATAGTCCCCATTTCTGATCATACTCTTTCCTTCCTCCAATCACAACTAAGTTTGATGTCACATGTTTCATCACTTGAATTTATCTTTAGATGTTGCTGACACATTTTGATCAGGGTTCTCATACCAGCTTGTATAAACTTAGTGAGTCTTGAAACTTGTTTATTGTTGAAGTTGTTGGAGGAGTAATAATCTTCTTCACTCATGCGAGCTAACGTGCTCTTGTAGAGTGATTCTTCTTGTATCTTCCAGTGATTTCTTTTTATTTGATAACAGTGACTACTTTGTTTATTGAAAAAACGAGTGACTAATTCTTTTGCTGCATCACCAGTGAGCAGGATACACAAAGTTGAGATTCATTCTCTCTGCTAAACACTTGAACAAACACAAGTGAAAGCAGTGACATTCTTTTTCTGTAATAAGAGTTTGACTTCATCATTTAATGTTACAGTATTACCAACAATTTGGTTTGGTCAGCGACCAATGACCCAACACATACAATATTAAATTAAATGTATACAATATACGTTTTTATAACTCCAATACATACACACAATAGACCTTTTCACTTTCTATATTGATCGATTATTTAGTTAAATGTATACAATAAACGTTTCGCTACACATAATAACAAAAAGTATAAAGTTTACTATATTTTGAAACAATAAACCCTATTCACTTTTTATATGGATCCAATTGCATCATATCATAGTTTATATTTTTTTCCCTCTAAAAATAAATTAGATCGAAATGATAAACATATTATTGGAAATTAAATTGTTAATTTTGGAAATTTCATAAAGCCACAGCTAAAATGTCTTATGCAAAGTAATATCTTAATTAATATGAAGATTTATATAAAATGTTCTCGAATTGAAAAGACAATGTATGTAAATGAAATACGAGATCAAAAGATTTGGTGGAGCAAAAAGTAAAAAGTGAATCAATACTAGGATCCGATCATAGCCCCCTTGAAGTGTTTGGATGCAAAGGCGATGGTTTTAAGATTTGCTAAACATGTGTCCTGCATGAAGTACATCGAATTTTGAAAATAACCCGTAATATCTTTTTTATACCTAAACAAAAATAAATCGAATGGTTGTGGATTATGACCATTTAATTATCTTTAACTAGCTCCATACGGTCTTGATTTGGAAAAGATTCGACACTATGATATTTTGCTGAATTCGGAGAGTTCGGCTCGTAGTCTTTCAAGGGACAATGTTAAACTTAGTAAAAACGATATATATATATATACACACAGTACGTTTAATGCCCTAAGGTAATAAAAAGATATACTTTACAATTCAAAACTAACCGGTATATACAAAGACATGGAGTTATTGTTATGAAAACCATCACAAATTTACATATGTAATTATATTTTATCGTGTATTAATTAAAAGAAATTTGTGTGGCCATCAAAATCTCTGATGAGTTTGATTCACATGAGGAAGTCAAACTATATTTTAACATTGTTAAACTATAAGAGTTTCTATTTAAATTAAGAGTTTAGTTAGTTAATCGTAAATCGATGATATCATCATTAATTTGATTTTTATATTATATTTAAAAAAATAGAGAAGGAGGGAATTAAATCTCAACTCTTAATTTCATTATAAATGAATTTTAAAAATTACAAATAATTTCAAAATTTAACATTCATCACAAATGAATGTTAAAAACATTTATTTATAAAAAAATCAAGGGCTAAGATTTGCTTTACGCCTTCCCCTAGATTTGAAGTTCCCTATGGATTCTTTCCTATATTTATAATATATTATATTATATATCTTATCTTAAATAATATATAAGAATCATACTTATGACATCATAATTTAAATTTGAAATCTAATTAACCAATCAGAGGCCATAATTTAATTAAAATATATTTTTATTAATTTTAATTAATTTCATCTAATATCTTTATTTTCAAATTTTAATTAGTCAATTTCAATTTCATGATTTCTAATATTCATCAATTTTATCTTTTTATCTATGTGAAATTTAATAATACCCCATTTCTTTTTTTATTAATCAAACCACTATCAACTAATCATATTAATGTATTTTACACATTTTTATAAACCATGTACATTCCTTTATTTTTATTTTATAGTTTTGAGTTTCAAAATTAAAAACGTCAATACCATTTTTATTTACATTTACCATGCCTAATTCTTAATTAACCAAATGTACTAAGAAGATTACCAATTCTCTTACTCGATAATAGTTGATTTGAGAATTGAGATACATACAGAGACAAAGATAATAGTGTGATTTGTGACTCTTATCGTAATAAAAGAATAACACAACAATTGATTAATAAAATTAGTTTAATCCATGATAATTATAGAGTTTTTTTTTGTCAAAAAATATAATTTATTAATGTCATTTTATCTTACCGACTTAAACGATCCATATGTATACACGGATTTAAAAGTTAATATACATATATATATATATAAATATATTATTAAAATAGTAGAACTAATTAACAACTTTAACACCTTTTGGGCGGAAAAGGTTAAACGTCGTCTCTGGCAAATAACCTATTAGCTAAATAACGATTTGTAATTCATCTTTTCTCTATAATCTCTTACCGTGCTTTGATATAACAGTTCCATCGTAATCGTAAATATATATATAATATAATAATAAATTAAAAAAGCACACCACAATCCCACCTATAAAAGGAACATTACTTAACGTGTATTCCATTCCTCAAGTTATCCGCCCAATCACAATTTATGCATTTCTAGTATGTGTATATATATTTTTATAGATTGATGTTATTTTCAAGATGAAACATATTCGCGTTTGAACATCATCTATCAACCATGAGATATCCGTAATTTCTTCTCCGGTACGTCTAAAATCTCAAGTTCAACCTTTTTTATCGGGGGGTGGGGGGGTTAGCAACCCTTTTGCTGAACTAGTTTTACAAGGTTCGAGTTAACAGTCACACAGTCTCGCACCAAGACAGTTTCCAACACAGAGTAGTTCAATTTTACGTAGCGATTAATTATGCGATATTGATCTGTGTGAAGGAGTTGATATTTTTAGCAAATTAAAAAATGTTTAATGAGATAAGAACTAGGGGACAAAGAGAACATGATTACATTATCATTTCATACAATAAGTTATTGCCTAGTGTAATTGTTTACTCGTTTAGTTAGTCGACATTAAGTCTTTTTGGTCTTATACTCTTGAAAGTCTTGGATTTATTTTTAAGATACATAATGTAGCACTTGAGTTAGTAAATTAATTACTATCAATATATGTGAATGAGTTTAATGTCTATGTTTGAATAGTTGATTGATTTTCACTTGTAGTTTTTAAAGGATGAGGTAATTCTTGATATCAATAGTAGCCATTGTTCTAGTCATGATGAAAGGGTGTTTCAACTTTAATCCAAAGAAACCGGTGGAACAACAGTCAAAAAAGCAGTCGAAAAAACATCATCCGCGACAACAGGATCCAACAATTCTTGCTTCTCAAACAGCCTGTAAGTTCACTTTCGTGCATCAAACAGAAATTAAATCTCTTTGGGTTTATTTGTTTCTGTATCGATTATGCATATTACTTTCATTGGCTTGATGAATGATGCTTGTTGTCTCTATGCAGTTAGTATCAGCGAAGTTGAAGCATTGTTTGAGTTATACAAGGGCATAAGTCGTCTTGTAATTGACGATGGCCTAATCAACAAGGTAATATATTATTACATATTCATTCATGATCAGTTGACTAATTTATCTGTCAACATTATTGTTTTCTTATTTACAAAGTATAACACATTAATTACTATTCAATTTGGTAGTTTGATAATCTTTTAGTACATAAAAGACTATTTCTTTATGCATTATTGCACTTTAAATATTGCAAGTTCATTGGATATGCAGGAAAAATTCCAACTAGCTT
This sequence comes from Logfia minima, assembly GCA_963921325.1. Lineage (NCBI taxonomy): Eukaryota > Viridiplantae > Streptophyta > Magnoliopsida > Asterales > Asteraceae > Logfia > Logfia minima. The sequence continues at coordinate 6,067,106 of OY992764.1, read as the reverse complement.
TCTTTGAGAACAGAAAGAAAGATAATATATTTGCAAACAGGGTATGTTTTTCTTGCATGTAACTTCTTTTTGTGTTACTAACTTTATAATATCAGATCTCAAAAATGATTTTTTAGTGATTTTTTCATTATAGCTGAATTTATTATATTTAAAGGCTTAGTTACTATTAATCAAGTAAGAAATTGTATGTAATATACCTATTTCCCATATACTCTGTTTCTGAGATCATGTGAATAAGTATATTGTTTCTTTTTGTTTTGCATTAAGAGCTATTTGGATATAGTGTCTGTTTGGATATATAAACCTGGGTTAGAAAAAGAACCACATGGACGGTCTCTGTAATCAATTCTTGGGAGAGACGAAAGCTAAAAAATTGAAAGACTACAAGGATGAATTCTGTAATTTACTCAAAATATTACTACTGATTTAAAATGCTTGAAGCCGGGATGACCTGTGTTTTTAGAAAGACAAACATAAGTATAACTTATCCCACTTATTATGTTGAGTCACACATTTACCTCATAATCTTAATTTTGTAACATCAAAATGCTTTTATGTAATTGAATTTTTCGTAGTTTAATGTTTAGGCATTATTTTTCGTTCAAAGAAAGACACATTTTTGTTTATCAGTTTACATTGAAAACGTTATCCATCTACACTCAAATGTACATCCATACGCAATATGATTTATGAAGATTAACAAACATATGCGATCTGTTAACCTTTTTCTAATGCTTCCGAATTTACATGTACAGATCTTTGATCTTTTTGACACGAAACAGAAGGGGTTTATAGATTTTGGCGACTTTGTTAGGTCACTAAATGTTTTCCATCCTAAAGCCCCAAAAGAAGACAAAATCAGCTGTACGTTAATCACAATAACTACATATTATAGTTTCCTATCTAGTAACCATCAATGATCTTGTAACACTCTTCATTTGTTCCAGTTTTGTTCAAGTTATATGATATACATAGAACAGGATTCATTGAGCGTCAAGAGGTATAATGACTCCAGTTTGCCTATATTATTGTTTACATACTTGTCCACATTACATGTCTTGTTATCATATTCACTATTTGAAATTTTTGCAGGTTAAGCAAATGTTAATTGAACTGCTATGTGAGAGCGGGCTAAAGCTGGATGACGAAGTCATTGAGAAAATACTGGATGCCGTAAGTTTTCTTTCACTAATTATGACATTTCTTAAGGCTAAACCAAGTACTAATTAGCACAATATATAAAAAACTAACTAGTGTTCTTTTTCTTTTGTTCGAGCAGACGTTTTCAGAAGTGGATGAAGATGGTGATGGAAGAATAGGCAAATCAGAATGGCACAGATTTGTTAACCGAAATCCTTCATTGTTGAAAATAATGACTCTTCCATATTTACAGTATGATTAACGAGTTGCATTCTTATTTATTTATGTACACATCTTTAAGGTTATGATAGTATAGACTTAAACTTGTTTGTATACAATTCTGCAGGGAGATTACAACTAGTTTTCCAAGTTTCGTGTTTAATTCTGAAGTTGACGATATCTCCTAATGAGACAGTTGTCATAATGAGACAAATTCAATAGCGAGAGTGTTGCATTGCAGAACTGCAGAAACAGAGATATGGCATCTGCTATTTACCCTCTTTAGTGTCGTGTGGTTACATTATAATTTTTTGTATAGAACGAATATGATTGATCTCTTGCTTGCCTGAAACCAATTAATCGTATCAGAACAAAGTCTTGAATTCCATTGGCACTTGAATCGGATTTTACTTTGAAATGTTCTGGTAACCTGAGAGTTAGACCATAATTTCGCATTTGGTTCATAGAATTTAGGGACTCAGTCCAGGTGGCCTGGATACTTGGATAGTAACTGAGCCCCTCTTTCCTGAAATGTTTTTTTTTTTTTTTCTCTTTTCTTTCACTATCCTTTCGGGACATTGGTTTGGATTATGTTTTATTTGTGAATTTGATACCTATCTATAAAACAAGCCCATTAACCAAACACCTTTATCGGTAATCAATCTGTAGATTTATTCAGATACCTCTCAACCAAGAACACCCGAATATATATATATATATATATGGAGTTATATATCATGAATCACAAGTGACTTCTCTAACGGTTTTCCATGTCAATTTTTTCACCTGTATAGATGCACGTTAGCCATAAATTAGCTAGTAAGAAAATTCACAATGATATAAAAGAAAAGTTCGAAGATTTTTTGGTACCCCAACAGAAAAGCTTTTCAAAAAATCTATCAACTTCAACAAGAAAAAACTTTTCAAAAGTTTATATTTTATTTATTTATTTATAAAAAAAAAAGCTATGCACGTAAATTGGTACAGAAGTCTTTTACTCAGAGTTTAAGATTTTTCAACCTATTGTAAAAAAGGTCTTTTACTTGAATGATAATTCTTTTAGAAAATTTATTATTAAAGATGCTCTAAGAATCTTACTAGATGACCGATTCATCTGTTCAAGTGTTTCTCGTTCAAGAGAACGATTATCTTCTCTTCGCTAATTTTCTTAGGATGACAATTATATAGTACGAGTACCATCTTTGCTTTGCTATAATATGCAACTTATATCACTATTCGGATTATAAGCCAAAAAATAAACCTAATTATTTGATTTCTTAATATGATGAAATGAGATTTAAGTGATTTATCAAATGATGAATAAATTAGGTTTAATTTTATATTTCTATTTTTACGTCTATTTTATGCGGACCAAACCTAGTTGGTGTCTTAATGTTAATTTGAATAGGATAGCGTGGACGTGTGATCCCCGTATGTTGTTCTTTTACCCTAGCTTTCTGCTAGTTCTAATAAAATCTTCATATTATCATACAAAAATTAAAAAATATTCAAAACAATATATATATATATATGAATCCAATAACTATATATCATTCTACATGGCTAAGAATAATCTAATTAGTATGGTAACAATCCAACAACCAAAACAATCGCCACCTAAAAAATTTCAAATGCTTAAACATACATAGCAAAAACATATAATTTCAGGATTTAAACGATCTACCCAGAGAACCGTTATATTCATCGATCCTTTGAGAGAATTAAGTTCCAATTAATTCGTCAAATGACGCACACACTTACGTATAGTAGTTGACGTAAACACTGAATTTAAAACTAACAATCCGCTCCATTCGGGTCACAAATTAATTAAAGACTGCATAACAACACCCACCATGTAAATAGAAGTCAAATATCACTAGTTAATTAGTATATTATATTAGAGAGAATTAAAGAGAGATCCTTGATTCTTTTCTAATGGAATTAGTACGTCGTAATTACTTATTTAATTACTCTATTTCGGCGTCAAAAGACGATGGTATTTTCCCAAGATTCTATACTTTAATTTTATAAAGGTGGATTCAAGTAGTGGCGTATGTCCATTGCGCATGAGATTCCTGAAAGCTTAAGGTTCCTAAGATTATATGGCCACATCATTAACGTTAACATTAATTAACATACAGAAAGAGGTTCAAGTGAGATTAGTTTTAGTGTAGTGATGTTAGGATTCAATCAGAAATCGAGACGTTTCCCTACTTTATTGCTCTATGATTGAAATACAGAAAATACCCCCGTTGCTAGATCTGATTTTCTCCCATCTATCCTTTCTAACTTCTCTCACCTATCTTCTTCAACAAAAGCTCCCACGACAGGACCTGCTATTTCCGGCGAGATCTTTGTTCCACGTGTCACGATTTTTAATGTTGAACATAACGCTTAAATACTTCATTCGTCTCATAATGAGTGTTCATAATCAGATTATACAAAGTTTAAGAAAAAATATAATCAATACATAAGGTAAAAAGTTAATGACAGTTTTACCTTTAATTTTTACACTGTCTACCATGAATCAGTTTTATGAAACTAGTAAATCTGTATGTAGTACGGTGCAATTAGCTAGCTTATGGGTGATAAAGTTGGTAAATATTATTAGTCTTCAAATATTAATTACCACTAGTTAATCTTGAGAAACTCCTCGATCATAGATCACTAGTCAGGTTGCGAATTCTTTTTGTAGTGGTACCAAGTATGATCATAGCTTTTGAAAAGGGCCCTTTACTAACACAGGTGTCATTTAAACAATTAAAAATTGATCAATTATGATGAAAAAGATAGTCGAGTGATCAGCATTTTATAATTTAACTTAAATAGGAAATTGGGTCTCACTTTCCTCCCCGAAGACTACGGGTTAAGTTCTATATATATCTCCTCATTGGATGAATGTTATATTATTATTATACTTAAAAAAAACGCAATGGTCTCATATGAAAGACTATATAAGTATCGTACTATCTTAACATGCAAGTGTCAATCTAGTCATAATTAAGGTAGAAAATAAACTGCATGCTTTATCCTATGAAAGTTACAATTTCCACCGTCGTGTTTGCGGGCTGGAATTCGAACATTCCCTTTTTAACGGCGTAATTGTATAAAAAAAAGTTAGTAAGAAGCTAGATGATATAAACATTAATAAAGAAACAACCCTAACAACACTTAAAGAAAAACCAAAATATCACTCTCAACACATACTTTTAAACAAAGAGCATAAAACTAGAATAGCCCTGAAGATAACCGCCCAATTAATCATAACGACATAACCTCATAGAAATACAACCCACCCATGAATCAACTAACATACAAATTACACGGTCAATTGACAAAGCAATTTCAACGCCTTGGATGATCTAAGTTTCGTAGATGTGGTTTCCACTCTAAAGAGACCTTTTATTTTTTCATGATTATTTATCTGAATTAGTTTGAAACGGTTCATCGTCCTAGTTTTTTCCTCTTCGACCGAGCAGGTTTTTTCGGCCTACGCTTGCGAATTATTACAAAAGTTGGGTCTCCTTTACTTCGATTTATAATAGGCTCATTACAAGGCAAATTATTAGAAGGTTTTAAGTCCAGCTCAAGAGAAGACGAAGCAATGTAATTAAAGTCCAAAAAAGTTGTACTCGATAAGATTCGTTCAAATTTCCTACCAACCGAGTTCCCAACCTCTTGTAATGGTGACTTTACATCTTTTTCTGAAGCATTTTCTTTTTTATGCTCATAAATGTAACACATTATTTAGCCTATTTTCATGAAAGTGATGGTTCATAGCTTTCTTGAAACCTACACTAATGTCGCTGATATCATTGTTGTTACTATCCCCGTCAACTTTAACTTCAACTATGTCTTCTTTTCTGTCAATCTCTTCGGTGTCTTTCAAAACACCGGCTATTGCATTTAGAGGTGCACAGATGGGCTAAATTCCGAGCTTGGTCTTAGGCCCAACCTTAAAAAGCCTGAAAAAGTACGAGCTTAAAAGCCCCGGTCCAAAGCCCGATCTAGCCCGATGATCATAAACAGACCTAAAAATAATCATAAAAGCCCTGTTCGACCCGTGTTAAGCTCAAAGCCCGAAAAAAGCCCAAAGCCTGAAAGTCCGGCCTTAAGCCTAAACAACCAAACTTATTTATAAGAAAGCCTAAGCTTTTTTTAATAAAAAGGCCCAATTGAAGTTAGAAAATAAATAAATATATGCTACGTATATATATAATATATCATATTACTATACATCTTGTATAAGCTGACATTCTTGGCATTTTTATTACATAAAACGTTAAATTGTCGTATAACAATTTCTCAATGAGTTATATAATATATGTCGGGTCAAAAAGGATATCTTAATGTGGTATTATGTTCACTAATGTTTTAATATCCATGGAATTATGTACTGGTGGAAAGATGAAGCTTTGGGAGTAATAAAATGTCAAAACTATAATTGATACGCTTTTTCGTTAGTTATATACTTTTATTTACACACTCATATGTATGTGGGTTCTTTGTTTTATTTCATTTATTGTGTTAAGTATACTTTTATAATTTAAAGTATTATAAGAAACATATTGTTAGACGATCATACTCTCTAAAAAAATCTGAAAAAGCACGACCCGGACCTGAAAAAGTCCGAAAATCCCGGTCTAACCTATTCAGGCCTAAATATACCTAGTTTTTTTATCACAAGGCCTGGTCTTAACCTGGCCTGGACTTTTTTAAGCCTAGTCTTTTTGTATCATTGAGGCCCGGTTTAAAGTCCGATCCGGACTATGTGCACCTCTAATTGCATGGTTGATACTCTTGACGGCCGCTAGCCACTTCTACCTCAACCTCTCCATGCAACAAACAACTCTTTTCTTTGCTGGAGACGACACCACTGCTGTCCTTGAAGCCGCCGTCTCCAGCCACACCGATTTCTTTGCCGTAGACGACTCCGTTGGCATTTCATCGACTTCCTTTCTTTCCTTGCTCCCACAAAAATGGTGAACCATGAAAGGTTTGTTATCATTTGTCTGCGATTCTTTAACAACGTTATTAAAACTTATGATAATTTCATGATCATTCAACAATGTGGGGACTCCGAACTTGAAAACCTTTCCATCTATCTTAATCTCAACAGATTTTGGACCCGGTTGAAAATTCTTCGTTACAAAGCATTTCTTACTAAATGATCGTTCATTCTTGAACCAGGTAAATGGTTTCTCATACCTGGCGATGTTCACCCTTAAATGAAATTTCCTAATCCAAATCCCATTCAATCGATCCTCAAAGTCTAGCATGTTATTGACCTTGATAAATTGAGCAAACCCAAATCGTTTACCTTCTTTGTTCACCTATCTAGCCACGTGTACCGCTCCTTTGTTTGCGAACAGATCCCCCAAGTTGGAAGCACTCCAGTCGTTCGGGAAATTAGTGAAGTAATAGTTCACTTCGTTACCTCTAGAAATGACTTTCCGGATTTTACAGCCATCACCGTCTCCATCCTGCTCACCCTCTTGCTCTCCGTCACTTATCTTACTCATGTTTTTTTAGTTTTATTAATTATTGCTTTTGTTAAAGATATTACTGTTAGGGTTTATATGTTCTTTAGACTGTGGCTGGCATTTAGACATGAACCGTTCAGATACCTCGTTCAAACCTAACCCAACTTGTTTAGTAATCATTTCGAAAAATTCAATCCTAACCGAAAGAAAATTATTAAATGGGTTCGTTAATCACTTGATATGGCCTAAGATCATTAGCAACTGCCGGTAAAATCTTGAGAAATTTCAAAGATAGTGAGAGCCCGTCTTATATAAAGTATTACATATATATACACACGTATATATATATATTATGAGTACTTAAAAAAGAAGACAAAATAATTAAAGCTTGAATAAAGAAACACAATGATTTTGCCGCATTTGTTAGGCTTTCTGCTCGTGCACACCGACTTCGATCTAACTCCTAACTAGTTTTTTATAATAATTTATAACCCATAACAAAGACAAATCAGGTAGTTAAAAGAAATATATATACGAAGAAAAGTTCGAATAGAATTACCTTTTATAGTACTAATACTAAAAATATTTTTTTTAATTTTTGATTTTAATATTAACTAATTCTTTTTATTAAATAATTATATCAAGATTATTAGTATTCTCTTTAATATGAAATAAAAAGTTTTCAAAAAAAAATACATATATGATATACAAATTAAATTTATATATCACAACTTTTATAATTTTTTGTATATTACACTAAAATATTGATAGTGTGTATAACACATAAAAATTATAAAGGTTGTAATACACAAATTTAATTTGTATATCATATATATATATATATATATTTAAAATAATTTATTTCATATTAAAGAGCATAGAATTCTAATAATCTTGATATAATTATTTAATAAAAAGATTAGTTAATATTAAAATACATAATAAAAAAGTTATTCCTACCATTACCACCATATCAAACTTTACTACAATAATCCCTCCATATATATATATATCATCATTCAAATTACATAATTTAGTCCACAAACATCCTAAACAATAAAGGAAACATTTATCACATATATATTAAGGAAAATGCCATTGTACCTTAGGTCAATGGTTAAGTCTTCCATGTTTAAAAAAATATATCAATCTTAAAAACTTACATGAATAAATCATCTTCATACATTTAATTAAAGAAAGTAAGTTTTAATAAGAAAAATAAACACTTGGTTATTAATTCAAATGAGTTTAAACTTTAAATAGTTAAAAAGGGAATGCTTGACCATTGACCTAAGAGTTGTGGTTAGCAAATTCCTTATATTAAAAACAATATGTCTGGTCATGATCTTTCAATAATTGGCGTTATAATAGCGATGTCGATCTGCTCATGTGTCTTTCCTCTTTTGTACTTTATAGTTTTTACCATAAGATGGTTTTGTATTTGATGTTGATTTTATGATTAGATTGGTTAATTACCTTTTTTCTTTTGAGTCTGATGGAACTATCCAATAGCTAATGACGCATGCAATAATTCTGTTTAATCACCAAATCTTTTAGATTAAGTTAAGAGGCCGACTTAATTAGCTTTATAACGCCGCCAAGATTAATTATGATACTAAACAATTAGAAAGTGCAACAAATTTGATAAAGAACATGAGAATCTTGACTAACGTAGGAAATTGTGTAGTAGTTGCCTCCCAAAGTCTACGGGATGTGTTTAGTGCTGATTAGTGCTCCTCCTCATTTCACAGTTAATCTTATTAAAATATAAAACTAACCAAATTAAGATATCTTAATTATTTCTTAGGTTTTGCTAACAGATTACGTTGTATTTGTCGCCATCTTTATGTTTCGGCGTTAAATATCATTTTTTTTTCTTCTTATAGTTAAACACTTTTAATGAACAAGCATTGAGAAAATTGTACGGGATGAAAATTCTCTTTTAAATTGATTAACTTTTACACCTAGAAATGTTAACAGAGTTGATCCACACACACCCGCCTTCTAATATATTGATAGAGACGGGGTTTGTTCGACTTATATGAAAGAGACATTTTACATAAGTTACGTAGATGAGTGACTCATCAGATATGGCATCGATGCGAAATAAAAAAATTATGTTTAGAGGAATTGGTCAATTAAGACACAATGCTAACAAAACTTTCTTGTCTTATATGAACCTTCAATTAAGGATGAAAATAACATATTTCCACTCGGTACCGGCCCATAACACAAACTAACATATTGAGCACAAATAACACACGAGGATAGCTTTTCGTTAAGGTGGAAAAGAGCATTCGTTACAACAAAATTTGCACACAAAAATTGCAGATTTTTGTCAAAAATAAAATAAATGCTCTGACATGCACTGCAATCAAACCCGGCCAATAGAATCCAAAAATTAATAATTAATATATTTAGTAGTATCTAGGCATTGCTAGAGTTGATGCCACGTCGATATGTTATTTTTATCTTTCATGATATACAGTACATAACTTCAGAGTTTAATAGCAAGTTAATGACCACAATTAGTAATCACTAACAAACAAATAATTAAAGAATTAATAGGGTCAAAGTGGAAGCTTTAATTGTCTGCCATGTTATAACTAGGGTTTGGTTATGAATTGCAAGTGTAATTAAGTAGTATTAAAAGTGATCTATCGATCAATATCGTCTATAAATAACTCATTCATGACCTTAACTTTATTTAAACTCAACCCTAAGAAAATGTATGATTTTGATGCAAGATATCTTCTCTTAATAGCCATGAACTTGATGAAATTGGCAACAAACAAACCATGGGAATGGGATCCATTTGACACATTCATTAATCTCAATTGGATCAAGTTCAGTCTACTAGCCTTTTTCTTCTTATTTTTCGCCTCAACCTCCATTCATGTGACTAATGAACACATATTTCTAGAGTTTAGAGACGTTTCCGCCAAATTCACTGCTTTGTTTGTGGCCTTAATCATCCTTCCACATATCCTTTTTTGGTATGTTTATCCATTGATATCCTTATTTTCATATTGCTCTCAACCATTACGTAAATTGATTAATAGCGTAAAAGATTGGCTACAAGATGTTCTTGCAACAATTCCACATGTGAGAATTCACATTACTGCTGAGCATGATGTAGGTGTTGAACCTAATGTTAATGAAGTTCCTCCAGTGTAACTTTCTCCAAATGAATGTTATGCCCTTGAAACATATTAGGTTTTCGTATTCAAGGTTGGAACAATAAATCTTTGTACAGGAGGTCTTAGTGTGGTGGGTATAAGGTAGTAAAATAACGAAAAATGATTGAACAATAGGTTGTATAGTATGAACCTCTGATTAATGAATATCTCGAAAGTATTTTATCATGTATTTCAATTGTTATATCAAATGTCTCTATTCTTCTCAAACATCTTGCTAGTGCATGGTTGTTTCTACTTTCTAAGCCTGTAAAAAATAAACATTCAGCGAACAGTTCTAAACTGTCCGGTGGGAAGTTTTGTTCCGTAATAGCTTAACAGCCAAACATGAACATGCATGAAAATTTGCTCGCTTATCCATTTGTGTCCATTTAGCTGTTCCGTAACAGCTTAAGGAACAAACATGAACAAGCCGGTTAGTGTTTGTTCGGTTCATTTACATGTTTCTTAATACACTAATTTGTAATTCGTTTCTTATTACAATTTATATTCCAAAAATAAACAGTGCTCCGCGAAATATTTTCAAGGAAAGAACTTAGATCAATATAACTTTCATAGCAGACTCCTGAGATGAATGAATTTGGTGTATGATTTTAAAAAGAGAAAGAAAAGAAAAAGTGAATGTCAAAGTAGCCAAAATCGTTGATTCTCCAAATTAGGATTCTTCACTGAACAGTATACAATGTATATTGAATATACTGGCAAAAAAGATTAAAACAAGATTTGTCCATTCATCTACACTCGTTTTATTTACCCTAGTGTGAACGGGTGGCTTCAAAAAGATATACGTATAAATACTTCCATATGTAAAGCTACCACTTCTGATTAAGATATTGTCAAAGGTGGCCTTTTTAAATTGTATTTCCAACATGATTCTCTACTTTAGACGCTTTCACTATCTAATAATCTCATGCGTAATAAACGTTCATGCATGTGAAAATATTACACCACACACCCTTGTTATAATGCAATATATGATATTAAAGAACAGAATCTTGAAAAGCCCATTCTCTTTTAAGCCGCCGACAGAGATTAACATACAACCCACTACTATTTAAATTAAAGTACATATCAAAAAGTAGTTCTAGCTACTAAGAATATACTCGTATCTATTTGTCTATTCTCTAGACTCTTCATGTGAAAGTTATCACCTGCTTTGAGCCTTCTTATTACGGACTATATGAATGAATTGTGCTCGCATGCAATTAATACGTACAATTTTACTATACATTGAACATGACCTTAAATTATATTTGGTTTTTTTACTATTATATACAATGCGTTTTGTTTTTATTTGATTTGTTATATGTATTAAATTTGTCAATTTCGTTTATTATATGTACATTTTTCTTTTTTGCCTTTAACAAAAAAAAATCTTTTTTTAAAGACCAAAAAAGGAAAGTGTACGTACAATAGACGGAACGGACATATTCAATAGATATAATAGAAATTTTAGGAGTATGTTTTATATAATAGTAAAAGAGGTAAAGTATAATACACTTCAAACAATAAATACTATAATAAAATTTAAGTTCATCTTCAATGTATGCATCAAAACATCAAACTTGATGCAACATTTGACATTAAACTTGGTGCAATATCAAACTTGCACCAAATCAATATTGTTTCAGTTTTACCCTTTTAATAAAATATTCGTATTATGTAATTTTAAAATTTATGTAAAACTTATTTACTTATATTAATCATGTAAATGTGCTATATTTTGATTTATATAATTGTTGATTAAAAGAATAAAAAATATTTGTTCAAATAAAGTACTAAAATTAAAACACCGATTCATTGAAGAGGTAACGTAAGTGAAATCAAATGAAAATAAATAAATATAAAGTTCCAATTAAGTTAATAGTTTGAAACGTTATATGAAAGAAAATATTATTTGAAGTAAGAAGAAATTAATTAATTGAAATAAATTAGAACATAGAAAAGTTTATGGGGTAATATGTATATACTAAAAATCTATTTGGTCAATACGTTGCAGATAAGTCACATTTAGTGCAAACATATTTTTCAAAAATCTTTTGTTAAATCAAATTTTATGCAATATTTAGTAGATACGTTTAAGATGTCATTAGAACCCCTTCAACCGGATAATCTTTAATTTTGTACAGATGAATTTTTCTTTTCAAAAATAAAAGTTAAAATCTCAAGAAAACCTCTTTCTATATAGGTGTGTTTTTTAACAAAATTAAAAAATAACAGCTAAGCAATACTATTGTTAAAAATAGCCTAAATTTAATACTTTATATGCTTTTATCAATATTTTTAGAATTTTGCAAAAACTTAGGGTACATGGCTATGTTTAAGTGTTTAACTGTCACATAAAAACTGTCTAACTTCTATAAATAATCATCTACTGACATGAAACTCAACTATTTGATGTTGAATAGCAAACTTTACAATATAAGTTGGTCGACCAACCACCCATGACTTAACATGTTTAGGAAGTACTGTGGAATCAATTCGAGGCCGACAGAGACTATTTTCTGGGTAAATACTGTGAAATCAAATCACTAACTATAGTCGTGTACTAACTCGCTGTTAAAAAGAAAAACCCGATAAGAAGTCAATCGGAAATTCATCCGCACAAAACTGAATGATTGGTTTTAAAATTCTTCAATTCAATTTCATAAATTTATCATTTTGTAAATTATTTTATTATTATTTTAATATTTGGGGTATTAGTTTTTAAAGTTTTAAAAAGAATTCTATATGATTACTTGTCGGGTGATATGTGTACTTCCATGTAGTTCAGTAAGTCAAATTATCACGATGCATGTCCATATTTTTCATGTAGTCCAATGGCAGAGCAATAAAGATCTCAACAAAGTGAGAGCAAGATCAAGGTTCAAAGGTTGGAAATTTCATTGGTCATGTTTTAACATTAATAATAAAGCTCTAAACATATGCCTAAATCTCACAACCACATCCAAAACATAGCTTATAAAGTTACGGTTTTTGAAACTTATATTGAGCTAGGGAACCGGTAAGCCGACAAATCCACTTCTCAAAATATTAAGACCAATAATTATGACAGTTAATAAGGTTTATGATACTAATTGAGTCCTATGTCATTATTAGGGGGGTAAACTGATAAATGCACTATTCATTTTATAACTTTCAAGACTAATACCACAAACACTTTGACCGTTTAGCAGCTGAAATTATTTTAGATGTGAGTTTTGCCGATTAGTAGAAACTCAGTCGAAAATTGATGTGCACCAAACTGAACGTTTGATATGTGTTAATGTTTTATTTTAACTAATTTATTCTCCATTTCAATTTCATAGATTAATCATATTATAGATTATTTCATAATTATTTTAGGTACTAATAAAGTTCTAAAAAGATTTGCTTGTTAGCTAATAGATAGGGACAAGTCGAGTCGGTGAACAAACTTTCGATAAATGGATTATTCCCATAATTTTTTAGAGTCGTGGATAATTTATGAAACTACAACGATATGATGACTAAAATAATCTACTTAATTTTATATTTTTTAAGTGTGGCATTTCTCTTTGTTATAACTGTTTTTAAAATTTCGAAATGAGCTTTATTTTGTTATTATATATACAACGTTTAATAATAATAATAATAATAATAATAATAATAATAATAATAATAATATAATGTAATATTTACTCAAAGTAGAGTATGACGTGTGATATGAAACATATTGACAAGTACACACCATAACATCATTCTATACTCTCGATGCAATCTCACATTAAGGCATTCAATTCCCCTGTATGTTAATAGAAAAGAATATGATATTAATAAATATTCTATGAATTATTTAATAATTTTGAGTTATATTTAACTTGTCCGCTAGCAAATAGACTATTTTGCACTTAAAACACAAAGGAATGGAACTTTATTTTATAACATTAATTAGAGTAATAATCTAGTTTTCCTAATAACATGATATAATTGGTAGTTGGATTTGACTATCTTATATTTTAAGGGGATAATTAAGATAAAAGTAAATAGTGAACTTAAAGTTTCCGTATTTACTTAGGAAATGTAATACGTACACATTAATCAAGTCAAATATTTACAAATTTAAGTTGATTTTTGGTCAACAAGGAATATTGGAGTTCATTAGTTACTTCTTATCTTATGCCCTTAAAACATAATATTAAGTATAAAATAGTCAAACCCTTCATATTTTAGTACGTTACATTTTATCCATTTCAGATTTCGTTAAAGTTGATCAATTCATCTAATAAATTCATGCATTAATTCATAAGTAAATGAATACCAACTAATTGATTGACATATATATACTCCGTATATGTATACTTGTTATCATAAAAACATATTCATTATGGCATAATCAAAATTGGTACCTAAGTCCATTTAAACAAATATGTGTAATCAACCTTACACTTTCGAAAACATAACACATTGTTATTGTTAATTACGATATAATTCTTGAGTCAACTCACCATTAAATCTTGATTACATATGCATAATCATATAGACAAGTGGGTATACCTAGAGAGAGAGTCATAAGACTTGAGCATGAGATCGAGGTAGTTGTAAAGATTAGATAAAGAAAGAAAATGGCACAATATCTAACCCATTTTAAATATTATTATTATATTAATTATCCCAATACATGTCATCACTTCATAGACTTTTTCTTATATCAAATTAATTTAGCCTTTTTCACAAATAATATTAAAATTAAATTTTATTTAGCCAGGTGCCTAATGGGAACCATGTCCCTTAGACCAATTCACCACCAACTCAACAAGATAAGAAAGAAAAATGGAAACTTTGCGTGTATATTGAAGTCAAATGAGTTAATCATGTATCATATGAATATTAATAAATATGATAATAATCAAACTATATATTAACAATATATCATCAGATTGATCATTTGGGTCTATATTATTGGTGAAAACTGAAAACCAACAAGGCAAGAGCTAGAATATTTTTCTGATTGATTGATCATGGAGGGACTAATTCCTATGGTGTATAAGACCATCAAAAGAAGTATGACCGTGAAGCGATACTGTGATCAAAACTACAACATCGCAGACTTCTACCCGGAAGGATACAATTACGAGTACCCACAACAAGAAAGTAATAAAGACGCCCGTTTAGTCTCAACTAAAAGAAGCAAGTCTGCGAAGAATCATGAGCATCAAAAACAACTTGTTCGATTCAGAAGCCATAAACTCTTCTCTTGTGTCACTGGTGGTGTCTAAAACCTTATTTTGTATCGATTTATTTTCATTTGTTTTTGTCTTATGCGTTCAAATGTACATACATACAACTAGGTTGCATAATCTGTTTGTGCTCTTTTGTTTTATTTGTAACAATGAATATTCACATATATGTTTGTTGTAAAGAAGTTTTTTGATATTAATTATGTCTTAAATTTTGGAGTATTTGGGGATACTTGCAAGGAATGAAAAGCCAAAAAATAGAAAGGATACAACATATGCATATAAACAATTACTAATAGTATCTTTTAGACGTTAGGATTAACGAATATCACAAAGATCTATCATTTTAGTATTGTTTGCCGAATGAAAATGTGTTGATATAAGATTGTGACCCATTAATCAGTTTGATGTATTGTGGTAGCATATGGATAGAAATAGTGCATTCTGCAGGAACATCATATTGATCAATCTGCTAGTACTAGTGCTGCTACTTTCAACGGTGAATGTGGGAGCGAATACAGTCAAACCAAGAGTATTAGAAAGCAAGAAATTGTGCAGCCAGTGCTCTATATGTACTCACAACACAAAAACATGTCCACCAAGCGAATCCTACCCACATATGACTGCGTTTGACGACACTCTCATTTCAGGCGCGTTGCAGTCTGACTTTGTTAATGCAAGTGACAGAGGTGTTTACTCTGTACCGAATATTGTGGGTGGTGGGTCTGCAGAGTATAATGCCTATTTTGGATGGCAGTCAACATCTGGCTCAGCTTCTGGCTATCATAGGTAATTCGTTCTATCACAACTACATATTAATTTGTATTTATCTTTTATATTTCTTTAGAACGGCAACCCTACAATTTATCCCACACAGCATATAAAGTCACACACATATACAGATTGTCTCCTAATGAGACTTGAACCCACAACCTCTTGACTGAAAGGTTAATCAATCCTCACATACCGTTAAGCAGCCAAATGCCCTTTGGGAATCTCATGATTTTTGTAGTTTTCAAGTTAGTTAGACAACTAAACAAAAATTTACCCTTTATCCTAAAAATTTTTGAAAAGAAATGTCTGCAGATTGTTTGTCTGATGTGTATAGCGTTCTAACTCTATTAAAAATAATGTATATGCACTTTATTGTCAAGACAAGATTTTGATGATTAATTTATGTGTGGTAAACAGGTTCAGTAACTACATGGATAAATGTTCAGGAGGACAAAACTACTTGACTGTCGACAAGCATGGAAAAGTCAGTCTTAAGTCCTTAACTTCTTTGGAAAATTTGTCATACGCAGATTGGAAATCGATAAACCCACCCAAACACCTTAACCACAGGCAGTTCAGATTTTGGGTCTCTCGTGGTACACAAAAATGTCTCACAGTTTTTGGTGGGAATACAAAGAAACGAACGGTAGGAGTAGCCGACTGCAAGTTTGATGGAGCAAATAAGGGCCAACTGTTTGCTTTTCGCTTTCATTATCACAATACGTTTTGTTGTTGTGGTCGCCACAATAATTAAGAGTTTTCAACAAAAAACAAAAAAAAAAAAGATCTTACTACTGATATCCTAGTGAAATAACAATTTCACTTTCTTGTTGTGACAATCATGTTGTAACATTACTCTTCAATAAGCTAAGCCACTTTGTATCTTTCGTTTAAAATTTCAACTAACCAATCAAGTGGTTAAATAACCAAAAGTGCATATGAAAGAAGGGAACAGAATTATGAAAGCTTAATGATCATCTTAACAATAAAACTATACATTAATCATATTGTTATGTTATGGGTTCAATTATTTATTCTATATTATTTTATGAACAAGTTAGAGATTAGTGTTACTTTAAAATGAGGTTCCCATGAAAGATGTTTGGATAGGATATGCCAAACCCATATCATGTGTCTACTTCATTGTCTTGTAGCCCAATGGCCCAACAGGGTATCCGTATTAAGATTGCAAAAATATTTATTACAAACGGTCTCGGATTCAAATCTTATTAGTTGCATATTTTAGTGGTGGTTACGGAATATGAGTCATAAATGATCATGTGATACTCCAGTTAAATCGCATATATATAAGTAAAATATATTTGTCATTCTCGAATAATCTTAACAAGTAAAACATCATTTGTTTCCCTTTTATGGTCACAATTTATAAAACAATACAAAGTATTCAATATTTAATTCAATTCAATTCGATAACTAATAAAAAGGAAACTTAAATAAAACCATTAGTTTCTACGTACGTAACTATTTTTAAATGTATGTTTGACAAACTCTGACGGAGTATTTAATTTATAGGTGCTTGTTAACTAAATCGTGAATCATACGAGAATCATTAAAAATTAGTCAGCATCAGTGAAAAGGTATAAGAAATTAAGAACCCAAAAACACATTTAATTAACTTTTTATAATCAACAGGGAATGGACAAGTGATTTAATAAAGTATTATATGGATATGGATATAGATATAGATATAGATATAGATAGATAAGGTGCATTGAATGAAAATGATAAAGAGAGAATTGATGAAAAGTGAACTAAATAAAAAATAAAATCTTAAGGATATAGAAAGAATATTGTAGCATGGCGATTGCACATGCTGCGTTATTAAACAAGGGAACAATCAAATATTCTTGTTTTTACTTACATGAATTAAAATTGAAGGCATATATTGTTTGAATTTGTTTTCCTTTTTAATGACATTGACATGACATTGTTGTTGTTATAGTTATTACCACTTATTAGAAAGGTTTTACTTGTATTTATACTACTACACTTACTATTTATAACCTATATATTACTATTGCAACTAAAAAACAAAAGTAATAAGGAGATAGACGTACATATATATTATTTTATGTATGTAACATAATTTTGCAATTTAAAATAGTTGGAGTAATAAAACTAAAATATAAACACAATTATAAATCTCTATATCTATATCTATATCTAATATAACTATTATCAACATAATTAAATATAAAAACCTTTTGAAATGTAATTTTTATTTTCGCAAGATATGTTGTGAATTTGAAAGTTAATCAAAAGAGTATTAAATAGAACATGTAGTTATTATAATTATATAGCTATTAATATTGGCAACATAGTTAAAAAAATTGTAGTCCCGTGTAAAATAAGTATAAAGTTTTATTAAACAAATCATTTATAGCGGTTAAAGTACTAAAAAAGAATTTAATATAAAAATATGTGATTATAAGGTATGTTAAAATGACTATTAGTTAAAACTGATGTAAGATTGAATTCGGGAGAAAATCTATTAAAAGTACAATAAAGAGTTATATTGATTATTTAATTGTGTACAAATCTTCAACAAAGAGAACAACCCAATTTCAAAGACTTCAGAAAATTAATATCAGTTTTGATAAACACTCCTTACTATAATGTCTAAAAAATGAAGTTGTTATAAGTTAATAAAATATACTTCTATACTGAAGTATATATTTAAATATTAAGAACCCTTTAGATATGAAAGGAAATTATTGATTTAATGAAAAGGAAATGATATTTACATGAAAATCAAAGAATTTGGAGTAATTAATGAAAAAAATATTATAAAATTAAAATTAGCTCTAATTTACGATCGAGGTTAAACTTACATATTGAATTATTATCCAACTATACTCAAAGTAACTAATTTAAGACAAGTAAATTAGTGAACTGATTCGGTATAGAAATAGGAATGAGGGAAAATACAATCATTTCTAAATTGTTACGACTAATAAAAAACCCTAACTTAGAGACTGGAATCCGTTGCCTGCACTTGAACGGCACACCAACATATTTCGTAGAGAATTTCACATTAATACACATAAAAAATTGAAATATAAATATTTAAATTAACATGTTTTATTAGCAAATGGTAAATCTATTATTTTACCCAACATAACAACAAAAAAATATATTTATATATAGAGGAAAATTAAAAAAGAATCACATAAAATATTAGAATTTGTAAAAATCATACATGTGATTAGCTTTATATACATATGAACATTAATATTTGTTTGAATGAGAAATAAAAAACTGTCAAAAATTGCAAAATTACATATAAGAATACATATATTTACAACTGAACAGTTGACATGTGAACAAATCGGTTAAAATGAGTTAAAAGAGTTTTAACACATAAATTTTTGATTTTTAAGGTTTTATTGATTTTCATTGATATATTTATAAATATTTTGAGATTATTACATGTGAATAATTTTATATTCTTATAACTTTTACAGTTCTAATATTTAAGTGGTTCTCGTTTGAATCTATATATATATATGCAAAATCTTATATGTTTTCTTCATCACAAGTCTATTGTATTACAAAGGATCAAATCTGCAAAGATATTTTCTTTAATTAATGGAGTATTTATGTAAGAAGATGAGACATTAAGATATCATCCTTTTTCTTTTTCTTTTATTTTTTAAGAAATGATTTTTAAATATATACGTACGATCTATATGTACAACAAATGCCCTTTTTGTTTTCCCTCTTATTCTCCGGAAAAACCAGACACACACCATCATCATTCCAAACAATCTTCAAATCTCAAAACTCAAAACCATTAAACTAAAATCAAATCAATAAAATGCTGTTCACAGTTTTTATCAAACAATTAAATTAATTTTAGCGTTTCACTTCCTTTAATGCGTCAAAAGAAATCTGGCGTTCAAATCGGAGAACTACAACAACCAATTTCTTCCGATTTGAAAAACCCCCAATTTTCATTTCACAATAACCCTAATTACAAGACGTACAAATTAAGCATCCCAAATCTCGAAATTCAAATTCCATCAAATTACAATGAAATTCCGCCAACTTCAAATTCAAATTCGAACTCCCAAAATCCGGTTTTTTCAACTAATGCAACAGTTTTAGCAACAAAAGAAATTGCTTCAAAATTGCTGAAATTAACCTACTTTAAGCTGTTTTGGATTAAGCTCCCACCTAGGGTTTTAATCATTTTACCTCCAATTTGTATTTTTTCTTTAAACAACTATAGATCGTTGTATGTATATATACTGTTGTTAATAGCCTTTTTTGGTGTGCTTTTATCTTCTTTTAATCTCAATACTACATACATTGCAAGACGTTTCCCTTTTTTAAAGTTGGATGATACTAAAAAAGCATGCCCACCAGTTGTTTGGTCAATTGGGTCAATTGGGTCAAAGACAACCCAATCTGAGGAACGCCCGATGTCGGGGTTCTTGGTGAAGGTTTACAGTAATGGCGATGTTTTTGAGGGTGAATTTTACAAAGGTAAGTGCACTGGAAGTGGTGTTTATTATTATAACATGAATGGAAGATATGAGGGTGATTGGGTTGACCAAAAGTATGATGGGTATGGTGTCGAGACGTGGGCTAAAGGGAGCCGATATCGCGGGCAGTATCGGCAGGGGTTGAGGCATGGGTACGGGGTTTATCGGTTCTACACTGGGGATATGTATGGAGGAGAATGGTTTAAGGGGCATTGTCATGGGTCTGGGGTTCATAGTTGTGAAGATGGTAGCAAGTATTGTGGGGAGTTAAAAGGCGGTGTTAAACATGGAATTGGTCACTACCATTTCAGGTAAAACAAGATTTGATGTTTCGTGTTTGGTACTTTTTTGAACGTTTGCTATATGTATATATGTTTAGTAATCTTTATCCAATCGTGTTACTTGTAAATTTCCCGCATTTCACTAATGATCATTGACTTCTAAATGTGATACTTGGTTTAAATATTTTGTGAATATGAATACGTACATTTGAGTATTGTATAATGCGTTCCACAATGTAGAACCTTATTGTCTGGTGTTAATAGAATTATAGGTTGGCGGCTCGGTTTACAGGTGAGATCTCTGAAATCCGTTAGATTACTTATATGCCCGTTATCATCATTGAAAATTTATTGATTGTACTGAATAAGATCTACAAGGCTACTTTGTTGATATTAGGTGCTTTGGAGATTTCACAAACTGTCAAATGTTTCGCTTACAGTTATAAAGTATCTGTTTAGTCAAATATTGCAACTTCTGTGAGTTGAAGGAAGTTCTATATGGTAGGATCAACAGTCACGAAATAATTCTAAGAAATGATGTTAATGTTGTTTGTCATTTTATCAGTCACGGGTTCTCTGATTTATTTCACATGTCTAATTATGAAGTGACTAAAGTTTTGTGATAATAATAATAATGATGCAGAAATGGAGACAGGTATGCTGGAGAGTATTTTGCAGACAAAATGCATGGTTTTGGTGTATACTGTTTTGCAAATGGTCATCGATATGAGGGTGCTTGGCATGAAGGAAGAAGGCAAGGATTTGGTTTGTATACGTTCAGAAATGGAGATACTCAATCAGGCCACTGGCAAAATGGGGTTCTTGGAGTTTCGACCTCTCAGAACGCATTTCTGCCGGAATCTTCTTCTACTTCAGTTTCTCATACCAAAGTTCTTAAAGCAGTCGAGGTACTTAAAAATACGATTTTGACCACAGCCTAGTTAAATCAACTTGCTTTACATACTATTAGGTTATGTGTGTTAAAACTCAAAGGCCCTTTCCGGTAAGTCAAATGTGGTTACGTGTTTGTGACTATTATAGTATTGATTCAGTTTTTGAAAACGGAAGTTGTATTTATTGTTCGGGAGAACTGGACTATAATATTTTTGTTACTGAATGAGTGATCTGTTCGTATGACTTTCAAATTAGGGGTGATTGGATTGGATGTGCATTCTGAAAGTGATCATGTTAAAATTTAATAGTTAGAATTTAGAATCATATGATATAAAACAAATAGTAGAAACTAGTCATCTGTTGCGCTTTCTGTTTGAATTTATCTTATTCAAACAATCATATGTTCGATCTTTGAAGGTTTGTCACTTTCTTTGTTTTCTCAAAGTTAATAAATAAATTTCACATAGATGACATTTTTGTGAAGAAGTATGGAGATAACCTCCCAAATTAGGAGCAAAAGATAAGGATATGTTAGTAATTTTAATCTTAGCCTTATACGCAATCCCCATATATTTTAATAAAATATCCAAAGCATGATTAATATCCAATGCATGATGATCATCATTGTTTCTAATGGTTGCTTGTTAATCTGTCATGCTTTTCCAGGAAGCAAGACGTATAGCTGAGAAAGCATTGGCAGTGGAAGAGGTGGACGAGAGGGTGAACCGAGCCACCACAGCAGCAAACAGAGCCGCCAATGCAGCAAGGGTGGCAGCTGTTAAAGCAGTCCAGAACCAAATCCATCACCATGATGGAACTGGCGGCCTATCACTGCCCATCATCTGATTCCCACAAAGATAAACCTTTGACTGCACATAAACTGCGTTCGTTCTACCTTCTTTCAGGAATCCTGCTTTTTAACTGCCTATATTTTTCTGGAAAGTAATGGTGGTTGAAGATAGGAACAAATAGGATCCCTATAAATAACTTAATTATGTTGTTATATAAACGGCAAAGTGCACGAATCTGGATTGCTCTTTTAATTTTAGTATAGAATATATGCAGAGCAACCAAGTCAATATGCAAACTGGGCTGACCGTTTTTTCATGTGGCCAGTGAAGATGTTTTTGTTCAAAATCGATCATCACATCTAGTTTTGTATATCCACTTAGGCGCTTTGAGTTTGTTTTGTTCATCCAAGTGATCAATTTTCATTGTATCCATGAAGCTCGAGCTTGTTATGTCCATGTAGATTATCAGGTTTTATTATGAATCTATCTTGTTGAACTTACCATCTCCATAACATTTTACCGTTGCAACTTTACAAATCTATCATGAACCAGTTTGATAATGAGTCAATTTTATATTGTCAAACTATTTTCTAAAGTATAAGACATAATACCAATTAAGTTTGTTCTAAGGGCAAATCAGTTAGTTAACCTCCATACACTTAAATAATTTGAAAAGTTCCAAAACAAAACTAGCATTTGGTGATAAAATATCTGTGATCAAACATTTAAAAATGCAAGAATGTCTTGTCAGCAAAGTTCATAACAACATTCTCAAACACTGATATATCATTGAGATTTCAACTATTAAACAAACAAAATTGACAACATTAATAGAAGTACAGAATCAACTTCAACGCAAAGGTACAACTCCAAAGATGTCATTTAACTCTCAGTTTGCTCCCTTAGCCTTCGAATTGTGCTCCTCACAGTCACAGCACTAGCAGTGCTGTTACAGAAACAGATAATATCAGTACTGAATAGGTTGAATGTTAAAGGTGGCTGTTTCAGCCCATCAATGAATGGGTCGATTTGGATTGTTTTTATCTTAAAGGGTGTTCATCTATAGACATTTGCTCCAAGAAGAATGGCTCAAAGGGTTTAGAAGTCTATGCCTAACCTATACAACTCCCCAAATCATTCTATTCAAATATAAAACAATTTCATTGCAGATATGTAGTAACTAACAGTCCTTTGGACAATCACTCGACCCACCCATCTTGCCACATCTATTGGATCTACAAAACATAAGCTTAAAGGTCAAGAAGAGCCTTTACTTTAGTGTGTATGCACCGCCTGCTTTGACCTTGCCACAGTCCTTGCAACCCCAAATCCCGACAGCCTTTCTCTTCACCGCATACTGTGAAATTATTTCAAGTTTACGGTATTTAGAAATATACAGAAGGGAGAGAAAAAGTTATGTTGAAAACCACAGGATGTTTGCAAATGGATTAAACAAATGATAGATTAAATGTACCTTCCCACAAAACTCGCAGAAATATTTACTATGTTGGGAGACCTCCATTTTCTTGATTTGCTTTCGCAGACTAGCACCATAACGTGTACCTAAACAAGGTTAAAAACAAAACGACAAATAAATAAGTGAAGCCCCATAATAGTTTATAATATTTAATACATCTTGTCATATTTTAGCAAACAGTAGTATTAGTATATTACAATCAATATAACACATATACTAGTAATTATGATCAACTTAAGTTTCCATCAAGCCAAAATCACCACAATGCATTCTTTATATGCATTATTTACAGGATGTAGAGATCAAATTCTTCACTTGTTGAGGATGAGAAAAAATGGCTATAGCCTAACACAGGACTATATCATGAATTCTAGATAACATAATAACAACAACAATAACAATAACAATAACAATGCTTATTTAAAAGAACCCAGCAAATTCTAATACTTGTTTAAAGCCAATAATGAAAACAGGCAAACTTAAAGACTTGCAGCAGCCACTAATACACCAAATAAAAAACAATAATTTGAGAAAATATACTTACCGTACTTGCCAACAATACCAGCCTTCTTTGTCCTCTTTGTCTAAGATTCAAGTTTTAATAAAAATAAATATAATTAGTACTTAATATAATTTAACATAAAGAAATAAAAAAAAAAATCTTAACTACAACTCATACCACTCATGAATTAAAATTTAGATCATTTGATATATGAAGGAAAAATGTGACACTATATCTATAAAAAATTGTAACTTTATTGCTCACCACATATGGGTTATACAAATTAAGTAGATACACAACACTAATCTTAGAATAGCACCAAATTCTATTGAATTTTCCAAATTATTATATAAGAATAAATATATGCATTCAGTTTATATAAAAGTTAATATAAGTAGCATTTACTTTATTAGTAGTTGAAATTGAACATACACCAAATTAAGATTGATTAAAAGGAAGATTTAATATCGAGTACCATTTTGTAAAGATGCGAGATGAAAAACCAAGAGTTACAGAAGATGAGATGAGAGCGCCGCTGCCTATCGATCAAACCCAAACCCTAATTTGTTTTTATTTTTATATCGACATTGATTAATACTTTTGGACCTGGCTTTATTTACGCTTTTGGACCGGGCTTTATATAAGAGAGTATTTTATTTTACTACGTATTAATTGATTAATATTAAGTTGTCTAACTAAATTTGTGATATATAATAATAATAATCTTCTTAAATATAATATAAGAAGCGGACTATGACATCATTAGATATTCAATTAGCCAATAAAATTCTTTAATTTTATTAAATTGAGTAAAATTAGAAATTTGATAATATCATAAATAATAATTTGAAAAATAAATAAATTAAATAGTTATAATAAAATTGATTCAGATAACTTTTAAAAAATATTTTATCTTTATTTAATATTAAAAAATAAATTATTAATGAAGTAATACTCCTTCACGCAACATCCATTTAATCGGATGTGAACTAAAAGTATATGTAATATCCATTAACATAATTTTAAAATCTATATCTATATATACTAAAGGAGAATAGAAGCTTACTCCAGAATTTGCCATGTATGCAAAATGACACGTGTCAACCTCTCATAATTTTAATATAAATTATTATTATTATTTAAATTTAAAAGATAAACCTAAAAAATAGATTTAGATAGAGGTAGATAATATTTGAATATAATATTAATAATTAAAAAATCTATGAATCCTACTCAAACACTAATTGAAAAATAATATTAAACTATTAAACTTATAAAAATTGGATAACTTATATTGCCGTGCATCGCACGGGTTTAAATCTAGTATATATATATATATATATTAATTACTAATTATTCTTGTAAGTAACTATTGCAAATCAACACATAACTTAAAAAAAATTTAATGCGTATCTCAAATGGTGATTCTCTTTTATAATTTACTCCGAGTTTTAAAAGGTAAAACTATATTCAATTATTCATAGTAAATCTAATGTAGGCCCTTTCACTATACAAGATCTGTAATCCAATAATGCGCAGTCCTTTTTTTTCTTCTTCTTTTTTATCACAATTAGATACAAAATACCTGACATCAATATTATTCAAAATGTAGTGATAATGTAAATAATGTGATATCAAAATGTGACTAAACTTAGTATTATCCGATCTCTCAATGTTATGTACTCCATAAAGAGCAAAAGAAAGAGAAAATAAAAATGGGTTATGTCTTAGATTAAAACAACGAATTTAACCTGAAAAAGAAAAATAACATACATAATTATTTGTAAGAGCAAATATAATCGGACATGATTGCTGGATTTTGTTAAATTGACTAAAGGTAAGGATTTAATGACATCATAAAATATGATTTAAAATCAATTAAATTTAAATAGCTATCTTAAAAATCAAAATCTTATCTTAAATAAATAATATATAAGAATCATATTTGTGACATCATCATCTTAATTTGATATTTAATTAACCAATCAGAAGCTATAATTTAATTAAAATAACTTTTTTAAAATTGAGTAAAATTAGGGATTTGATGACATCATAAATTATGATTTTAAAAAATAAAACAAATAACTATTTTAAGGATAAACATAGTAAACAAGATAATTAGTAAATAATACTACTAACATTATCTAAATTATACATTATTAATTAATCAGTTAATTAATATTTTTTATATTTATTAAAAACGTATATTCAGGAACAAAATGAATCGGATAAAAAACTATTGTCCAATTTATGTAAATTTTATCAATTATTAGGAATATATAAATTTGAAACTTGTACTAAATCATAAAAATTTAAAAAATAAGAACGAAAATCAATTTCCAAATTAATGAATAATGATATTTGTTTTAAAGTTAAAAGAATGTAAAACCAAGAAAATAAAAAATTAATATTTGCTTAGACCGTGAAATTAGAGCTGATAATATGTAAAGTGGTTGATCAAATTTTATATATTTTTTAATTTAAATATAAATTAACTTTTATTAGCAAAAAATTTCAAAAGATGATATTTTTATTCTTATTTACAACCGTATTCATATGCACATATATGAAAGTACCTCTTGCTCAAAATCATAAACACCAAAATAGTAAACTTTCATCCTTTTATGTAAAAAAAACACAAAGAAAACCCTCATAATAAAAGCACATTTTCATGAAAAATCGAATTAACTATCATGAAGTATCATAAAACGTAAAATAACATAATAAACACAATAACAAAATATAGTTTAATACAAAAGAACGTTCGAAACAAAAATGGATTGACAAAAAAAAGTTACTTAAACCAATTGTCAAACATGAATTAAGTAGCCAAATGAACCTTACATAACTAATTAATTCATCTAAATGAAAACACATCAAATAACACTCACAATAAGAGCACATTTTCATTAAAAATTGAATTAGCTATAATAAAATACCATAAAACTTAAAGCAACAAAACAACCACAATAATAAAATATAGCTTTATACGAATCATTATCCGAAACAAAAATTGATAAAATAAAGTTACTCAAAATAATTGTCAAACGTGAACTACATAGCCACAAAATCAAATAATTACGTCAAATGAACCTTATATTTAAAAGGAACTTTTATAGTAATATTTTTTATAATTATTATCTACTTAAAAATAATAATAATTTATATATCCGTCCGTATGAATACACGGGTTTAAGACTAGTAATTTACTATACTACTACTATAATCATTTTACAACATTGGTGGATGGGGATTTCGAGTTCTGAAACATCGGATCTCAGAAAATTGTCCTGTTTTCCAAATCTAAAAATAAACTGAATACAAAATGTAATTAGTGTTGCTTTTTGTTTGAATTTTCATGTAATTATTATGGCGTCTTCGATATCGATATCTTCAATAAACGAAGAGCTTGGAGAGATTGATGGACAGACTAGTGATATATTTCGAGCACTCTCGTACGTTTTAACTTCGACGATGCATTTTGTGTTAATGTAGCTAGCTAGGTATACATGATTTACATGTATAACGTCACAAACCTAGCTATCTGGTTGATCTAGGTGAGCTTAAAAAGGACAACATTCGAAGACTTTGAATTCTATTAGTTTATGCTTTATTTTTTCTCCGTTTAGATGGCTAGATAGAGGCGGCGAAATGGGAGTGCGGGTCGATTTGGATAATTGGGTTAAAACGGGTTTGAGTCATAACAGGTGCGGGTCACAACAGGTACGGGTAAAAACGGGATCATAATAAATTAAAGATTTTGTGACTAGTTTCGATTTGAATTTATTGGGTTATATATCTCAATTAACTCCAAAAAATTTTTTAAAAAAAAGTGCAAAAGAATATGATTACTACGTATTAAAAATAATATAATTTGCAAAATAATATGTAAAATTTATAAAGGATTAATATTATTTTTAATTAATTGTGTTTGTTATTGTTTAAATATTTTATCATTATTATTAAATAGTATGGTAGTAGTGTAGTGTATAGTTTAGTGTTTTCTTAAAATGAAATTTTAGTTTCATCCACTCATTCACCCATTATACTCGAAGTGAAAAAGATAGACGCCCAATGTGACCTATTAAAAAAAAAAAAGGAGTCCAGTACAACTCAATATTCATGAAAAATTAAAAACTATCTTTAGAAGTTTGGACTAAAATTGCCACATCTAGCTAGCTCTAGCTACAAATGAGAGTATTCGTCTAGGATCATAATGCTAATGCTGGTTTTAGTTATCAAATTAAGGTAAATAATGTAGTTTTCAAACTAACTATTGAGACTGGTTTCAAGATAAAAGCAACCATTTTATTATCTATTATTTTTTTCTTTCTTTGAGATATAAACAACAAGGAGAACACATTGTAAAAGTTCAACCTATATCTAAAGCCTTTTGTTGAGAATGTGGTGATTTTACTTTTGAACAGAAATGGATTTCAAAAGCTGGAGAAGATCAAGGACTCTAGTAGGCAGAGCAGGCAGTTGGAGGAGCTTACGGATAAGATGCGTGAATGCAAGAGGTAATTAACTCGTCATGAAATGAAATATCCTTGCGGCTTATGGTATTTTTTCAAGACAAATTTATCTCGTATAAAATTTGTGTTAGTGTAGACTTATTAAAGAATTCGATAGAGAAGTCAAGGATTTAAACTATGCAAGTGATGCTCTTACTAGCAAGATACTGAACGAGAAAAAGCAATCAATGGTATACTCGATCTCATATTCTTTTCGTTTATGCTCTCAGTTTCGACAACGCTTTACTTATGACATTTGTTATTTGTTTCCAGATCAAAGAGTTGAATTCTTTTGTCTCACTGAAAAAGAAGCAAGTCCTGTAATCTTCCAACTGTCTTTATCTTTAGACTGGCGTCAAATCTTGAATTATAAGCACTATTTTAATATATTATCATTTATTTATTCATTCATTTTTTTGTTGGATGATTTAGATATGCAAGCAACATTGAAAGCAAAAGAGCTGGCCTTTATGAGGAGCCTTACAAAGGGACTGCAGAAGATAATGTGTTGTTAGCTGCCTGTAAGAATGCGATGCAACATTTTCATAAAACTTCAAGCATTTGATTTCCATCCAATATTAACATATTATGACCTATGTCTGAAAATAAATAGAGTTTATTTACTATTTTAATTTTACAGACCGTTTTTTATGTTTTTGGTAATGGTGAATGTATATATTGCAGCAATGACCAATCAGGAACTAATCGGCCAGGGTAATCAATTGATGAATGAGACTGATCAAGCTATAGAACGGTCGAAAAAGGTTGTTACTATCAATCAATTTATAAATTTCATGAAACCTAAATTGATATACATTTTGGAATTTTTTAACAGGCTGTACATGACACAGTAAATGTTGGATCCGAGACTGCAGCAACACTCAAAGGGCAGGTATGTGTCAGACAGCATTTTCGATCCTTTTCCGCTATCTGTTTAAATGAAGAATAGCAGTCATTTTTTGCAGACTGAACAAATGAACAGAATAGTTGATGACCTTGATTCGATTCAATTTTCAGTCAAGAAGGCTTCTCGGTTAGTGAAGGAGCTTGGCAGGAAGGTCAATCTCTACATTACTTTTGACCCCATTTGTTTAAAGATTCTATCTTTATTCTTTCTGTTGCTCATTTGGGCTTATTATACAGGTTGCAACTGATGGTTGTATTATGTCCATGCTCTTTCTTATTGTGGTTGGTGTCATAGCGATCATTATTGTTAAGGTACATACGCGCCGCCTACTTTTGATATCATCATTTTTAATTCCCTATGTTTAATAAAATCGACTGATGTATATTTTTTTGAGCCAATTACAATTAGAAAAGACGATCTTGCACATGCTGTTTGTGAAAACTGCTTGTTGTAACATGTATAACATGATCTCCAAATTTCAGCTTGTGCATCCAGAGAAAAAAGACATACAGGATATTCCTGGGCTAGGCCCTCCTGCTGTTACTCGAAAACTTCTCTGGTTTACCGATTAGAGGTCAACCGGAGGGCTCTCTTTGGTCAGCACAAGGTAATTTTTGCCGTGTAATCGTATGCTTGAGCTCCTCGTGTGACAATACATCAATTTGATCGTAAGGTAGATTATTTCTTCATAATTATCACATAATCCCAAATGAAGAAACTATACGAAATCATACGAATTGTCATTCTATTTGTATATACCAAAACACACGCATAAAGTAAATTTACCAATTTTCTTACATACAGGCGCTTTATGTTTCTTGCGACGGTTTTGCAATGAAATTTTTTGCAGTCTTGACCTATAGGTTCTGTTTTTCGCATTATACAAGTAAATACAATTGCTCATTTCACTTGACTTACTTTTTCTTTGGTTAGGCTGTATTATATGCTTTATGCAAGTAGTACATCATTTCTATTTCAACCTAGACACATGGACCATATGGAGTTGTGTGTAGGTCAATCAATCTTTTCAACGTTGTAAAACGACACAAATTTCTAATCTATAGGTGAGATTGTAAGTTTTCGGCTATCAAATCATGAAGACTGTTTCAAGATCCATGAAATTTGGAAAGCAACTTAAAAACATAGAAATTGTGGCATAACATTTTTCAAATTGATTGGAGTTACCTAGTGTTAATCTCATTGCAAATCTGGCAGTAAACATAAAGTTTCAAAACAAATAAAAAGTATGCTTTGTATTTTGTAAAGAGTATTATCACACTAATTACATCCCTTTATACATCTACAATAAAACAGCAAGATATCTTCATAACTTGTTTATCGTGTTGTCGCCACTAATGCCAAAATTCTCGCCATTACGACAAGGCAAATCCATATTAGAATCAGATCAAGTCAAATTGATAGGACACCATACTCACTAAAAGGTAATAGTCCTTAAAGACCTTAATCTACTTGATTCAAAAGTAAATGACAACTTTCCAAAAACTCCAACTACTCAAATGCAACATTATTAGGCAATTCAATCTCTTAATACAAAAATTAAAGCTCAATTCCGTGAACGTAAGGTTTGCATCAAAGCCTTTGTACAAATCACAATCACCCCTATTGAAAGATGCATATAAGGTACCAATATACATGCAAAAGTGAGTTAAAGTTCAATCCATAATTAGTTATTTGGTCTTTTTGATTCAGCCAAAGTTGTAGTATTTTGGATATGGCAAATTAGTACCACATAACAGCTCATATACACATATGACATAAGGACAAATTTTCATGCTATGTTCTTTACTCCAAAATAGAATGAAAACTCTTAAATTCTATAGCTGTAAAGATCCAGAAACATCGACCACTTGCAAATGTACGATGAATCGTACAAGACAGCAAGATCTTTTGTAATATACAGCGTAAAAGGTTAGCCACCTAAATTAGACTTGCATAAAATAGTTGAAGTTGGTCGAAAAAAATGAGTTGTAGTTTCGTTTAGTAATTGTATTCGTATTTATATCCTATGCGACACAAAGTCTACATGATCACATGCAGAAATCGTTATTCCCATGGTAGAATTAGATAGTTCCAACATATGTGTATATCACAGTAGTATTGCACATTAGTAATATAAGCTCAGCAATATAATTGTTTGTTGAAGACTAACCGGCTTTGGTAAGTAATGTATAACACTTGTGCTGGTTTTGATAGTTATAATACCTATTCATCAATATTCCTATTTATTTGCTTGAGAAATAAATGGGTCATGATTTTTATTTGCAAGAACTTACATGGTACTTTGGTGAGTGGGTGGTTGGTGGGGATGAATGGGGTCCAAAAACTAGACCAAAAGAAAGGGATCATTTATCATAAGGCCCCCATAGGGCCCCCTATAGGCCATATCCAATTCGGGGGTGTTAATAATTCTGAAATGACCTACCCCATTAGGTATTGTCTTTCTTGTATGATTTTGAGTGATTATGATTTCATAGTCCCTAGCTAATTAATTGGTTGTATATAATAAGCTTTTCTCTTTTTCATGAGACTCATTTTTAAAAAGTGTTTGTACTTTTACTTCTTTTTGATTTATTACATAACATATATTCTCTCTGTTTCGTATTCATAATTCTACGTTTACTTCTGAATTAATCGTTCAAGTATATAAATATAATTAACTAAATTTACTATATTACTCCTATTTTATATGTATATTTTAAAATATAAGTAAAAGTAAGAATAAAATGATATTTTATATAAAAATACAGTTTAATGATTGTATTTTCTTAAACTACATATTTTTTTAATTTATGAACAATAAAATCAGATAATGACATCATACATGAAATTTGCATCATTACTTTTGACATTTCAACATAGAGCTTATTTGGTCATGATATATGGTGAGAATATTTCATGAAGTGATGAAGTATGCTGTGGAAGAAAGCTCTTTATACTATGTTTAGTGATCTCGTGATCAGGATAAAAAAATATATTATTGTTAGTCTTATTTTTAAATAAAAGAAAAAGTATGGTAATTGATTAATGGAAGTTATTGAATATGTTGAATTGATAATAAAATAATATTTTAAAAGTTACGATACTATTTTGAAAATTATAATCACGTGAGTAGTTAAATAATAAAATTAGTAAAAATATCAATACATTGAACTTGACCCTTAATTAATTAGTACGTAAATCGACTGGAGAGAAGGTTAAGTTACAATCCATTTCCCATTCTTGCATTAAAGTGATTACGTCCAAATTATCCCATATACGCATGCTTTCGATCAATCAATTTTAAGCTCTTAAAAAAGGGTTACTCTCCTTTTCTAATGTTATGATAATTATAATTATGTATTTCAATCATAGTTACAAGTTTAATATATATAAATAAATAAAGTCTTTTAAAGATGACACTTCCAAATATTCAACAGCAACTTTTGTAGTAAT
The DNA here is from genome assembly GCA_963921325.1 of Logfia minima. Taxonomy (NCBI): domain Eukaryota; kingdom Viridiplantae; phylum Streptophyta; class Magnoliopsida; order Asterales; family Asteraceae; genus Logfia; species Logfia minima. The sequence continues at coordinate 6,033,768 of OY992764.1, read as the reverse complement.
GTTAGTTGTGTTTTAAGACTTGGCATAAGATTATAACTGGAATAATTTTAGTTCCAAAAAAAAAAGAAATAGTACTCATTTCGTTAATCAATTTTCTCAATTATCATTTTACTCGGTATATCTCGATATCATTGACAAACATATAACATAAGTTGATAACTTAAAGAAACCTTCAAGTTATTTAATTTGATCTTTAACTATAACAATATTATATTAAACATTCTATTCTCTTACTATATAAGACCACTTTATACGGAACATCTTATATTCTTTTTCACCTTCACCTTAAAAGAATGTTATAGGCACGGCCGTGTCTTTGATTTCGTCTTTCCCCCTTTTGTCGTATACCAGACGGTTGAAGTTGGTGAGGTGGTAGGGCTGCGGTCACTAAAATCTTTTATTTTTTATACTTAAAATAAAATAATGGATGTAGAAGAGGAGAAGAAATGAAAACCTACCAATGACAAAAGAGAAGGAGTGATATTTGGGTAGGATTTCATATCAGATTTTTTAGCATTTGGTCGAAAAATAAAAACGAAAAAATGCTCTTAACTTTAGCATTTCGGTCAAAAGTTATGTTTTTAATTTTATTACTTTGAATGTTATGTATTTTTTTATATAATAAATGTATTTTATTTAATTTATGTTTCAGAAAGATATATTTATGTTAATTGAAAAAGAAAAAGAAAAAAGAGATGGGGTCCAGAAAATATACTATTTCTCAGTAATTATATGCAGTGTTTAGTATTTTTGAATAGTGATGACGTGACACTGAACTGACTGTTAAATAATTTAGTTTTTCATGTCATTATAGAGAGTATTCTAACTAGACACTTTAAAAAGACATGTCTTACGTTAATTATTGATATACAAAAGTATAAGAAAAAGTATATAAAGCTGAGTTAAAAATTCATACTAATCATATTAGGGAAAGTTTATTTGAAAAAGATTAAAGATCTCATTTTTTTAAAAGAAATATAGCGTATCAGAAATTCTTTTTCTCATCAAAACCATAAAAGTTAATAATTTGGGAACTTAAATCTAGAAAATGAGAGTTTAGCTTACGACCAAAAAGTCAATTTTAATTGATTTTAAAGAATCAATAATAATATTTCTAATTCTTTTTTAAATTACGAATTAATAAAGATTTAAATTTTTTCTACTAAACGAAAAAGTATCTATTAAGCTACGGCATCAATGTAAGAATCTAGTTAGTTTTTTTAGCAATTTCCCATATTATATTTCATCGACATTCATAAACTTTTTATTAATCTCGTTTAATTAGTCAATAATCATAGTAATTAACAGCCCTACAAGGGTTTGCCTTCTTGAGCCTCAAACATGCTATTTGAGTTCTATTTCAAATCTTTACCTACAACTTTTTTTCACAAACAAACTATAACAGTATTTTGTATCATCCACAATTAGCATTTATATTTATATTTAGATTGATGTTACAATAATCAATAAAGACTTTGATGATATTAATAACTTATTTCATCAAGTGTACCCTAATTACCACCTTTGTCCTACGAGTATTATTTTCTTATCTTTTTTCAGGAAACTTTGAAACCTAGCTACTAGTATTAAACTCACATTGAATTTGGATCAAAACCCATTATTCCTTCACCAATTAATGTAATTTTCAACAAAAACAAATAAGCAAAACAATAGATTATAAGAAGTGTATGTTTGTGTTTTGTCTAGCGCTTTCATGATATCTATTGAGACTTGATGACGTAAGTTGTTAAGTCAATATTTAAGCCTTAATAAAATGCTTTACAAAGAGTACAATCTTCAAATATTTCTCTAATTATTATTTGCCAAATGGTTAAACGATGTATTTCGCAAAAGAAAGAAACAATAAATAGACGTAAACGTGTAAATCTTATAAAAACAAACATAATACATTTATCATATGACATATTACTTGTACATTTTTTTTAATTCATATATATTTCATTTCTTTTGAAACATCTTTCAAGGTTTACATATTAAGGTCTACAAGTATATATAATTTTTTTCGATAGAACAAAACTAATATAAACAAATGTAATAATTACTTTATATTTCATTCGGTAAAAAGTTCACATTAATCCGAATTTGTTGATCCAAAAAAAAAGGGGTTCCACAGGTCTCGAATCACAAACTTCTTCTTTTTTTCTTCTAGAATTTTCCCAGAAATTCATCCTCTGCATCTCTACTCCAAACTATGATACTAATTGACAAAATCTTTCACTTCTTCTCCATCTTCATCCTTCACATGGTGGGAAAAAATATAATTTCCATTTTTTATTGACTTTTTTTTAGGAAATAGAGTTAATTAAGCAGCAGCAACTGCATCAGATTGAAAAGGGTAAGTCTTGGAGGTTTTATTTGGGGAATTATTGGCTGATTTTTCAATCTGATCTTTCTTTCTCACTGAGACTGATATTTTCCAGTTTTCTTTTGCTTCATCTTTATCAATTTGTTGTGTTCTACACTCTTCACTACAGAAAGCTGTGTCACCTCTGCAAAATCATCATCAAATAAACCCACATCAATATTTTGAATCCACAAAACCCCATCTGAGAAATCATTAAAGAAGTTCAAGAAATTAGTTTTTTTAAATAAAGAATTCATACTGGTTCATATAAAATGAGTGGAAAGCATTAAAGACCAGTTAAGTTCTCATCTTTTTGTAACTAAACTAAAAGTAGACACTTTTTATATACTGTAACGTAATAAAGAAAAACAAATCATGAGTTGGATTCAAAAAATGTAATTAGAACATAAATACATACATACATATACATATATCGGCACACTTGTCGTCTAAGTAAGTTCTCTTTCGTATTCCAATAATTCGGACCCGCAAAGTGAGCCCCGAAATTATATATATATATATAAATCTCCCTTGGTTCATGAAAGAGTGAGGAAAGGCAGTAAAGACCCAAGTGCAGTAAAAAATTTCTAATTAAAATTAAATTTAGAAAAAATAGTGGGTTTGATCTAGATTTACAAAATATAAAAATCAAAAAATTTCTCATTTAAATGATAAACTTTCATCACGGTTCATGCAAGCTAGATGGAGAAAAATAGGTAAAGAACATTATTAAAGTTTTCATCTTTTTGTCTTTTCTAGTCAAAATCAGAATTGGGAAGTCTATATAACAAAATCAAGAAAAACAAATCATGGGTTTGGTTCAAAATACAAAATAAAAAGTAATCACCTGTACATGAAGATATCTGTGTTACCACCAAGTGGTTTTTTACAAAGAAAACAAGCATCTAAGAAATAAGGCGGTGGTTCTTCAAATTTCCCATTAAAAAACCTCCCTGCAGATCTTGGAGATGAAACATGAGAAAAAGAAGCAAAACGTTTGGGATTTGTTTTTCTTGGTGAACAAAGTGGTCTTTGAATGAGGTGAAGGTGGTTTTCAGGTGAAGATGAGAAAGCATGGTCAGCAATGGAAGCAAGGCCGTTGTTGTCTTCAAGGAAACAAGGTTTTCTTGTGCTTGTAGACTCCATTTCTTTTGCTTGAATATATTGGTTGAAAGATAGACTTCTTTATAACCTCATTTGGGAGTCGACTCAACTACACTTTACCCCCTTCAGCTTATCATATTTGGTTATATCAGTGCTCCAAGTTTGACAGAATGATACTTTCTCATCTTACCATTTTTGTCTTTTATTTTATAATTTAAGTAATTATAGTGACTGTAAATTTGTAAGTGCATTTAGTATTTGAGGGTCACATGTTAACCTTTAGGAATGAAAATTGCTTTGTTAAGTCTAAATATGTATACTTAAAAATAGGTTTAAATATGATTTAAAATAATTGGTGAATATACAGAAAAAGAATACATGAAATTTATATATCAAAAACTGTGTAGTTAGGCCTAGATTGAGGTATATATATTTAGCAGTATTCTATTGGAATAGTTGGAGGTGCATTTCAGTTTAAAGAAAAGTACAAGATTGTTGGTTTATCAATGAGTAAATTATAGGTTTGTATATTGTAATGCATAACGTTTTAATAGTTTTTCATAATAGTGTCAGAATAGTTTTTGACGGTTTCTTTTGTTTGTTTTTGGCTAATGATTTGTAGTGAATTTTAATGGTTTTTGGCGTGGTTGGAAAAGTCGTCGGTGGTAATTTATCACAGTCTATATAGATAGATCGGTCGTTATAAAAGTAAAAATAAAAATGAAAAGAATTCAGGGGTGGAAATAAAATTTCAAGTTAATAGGGACTTATGTTATTGAGAAAAATATAACGGTTAACAAAAATATTCATCCGCATAAACATTATCATATTATTGTGATTGTTGATTATGTATCACATCCTCTTTCAATAAAAATCTAGTTTTCATTTTGTTCGCATGATTTAACCTAAAACTATAAAAACAACATCATAATAACAATCAGTAACATGATTTTATAGCATATCTCAATCTTTACAAGTAAAAAAAATTCAAAATACTCATGAACAACTTTAAATTGAAGCAATTATAAAAGCATTGTCGAAAAAAAAAATTAAGATTAAAATTGAATTGAATGAATAAAATATATAAATGATTGAACAACAAATCGAATTAATTGAGATATGAATAGAAAACAAAATGTAAGTAGAAGAGGAGGTTTTGACATTTCATAAAAAAAAAATTCACGTGCAGGAACCCAAAAAAAGGGGGTTGGACTATATCACAATTGGGCTCAACTTATAAACATTCATTGATGGACTATTAAACACTTGTAACTATTGGGCCTATTGAGGGTGGCTAAGCACCGTTGGAGCCCCCTCTGATTCCGCCACTCAAAGAACCTATCATGTATGATATGTATAAGGTCAACCAATAATATACATTAAGTATTAACTATGAATTAAAACTCAAAACCTTTATAATCTATTGATTTAAATAGTACAAAGATGTCGAATCAGTCAATCTCCTTAAATTTATAAGCTTCAATCTACCAATAACATAATACACACGAGTTACAAGTAGTTAGATGCAGGAGAAGGACTAAGAACCGATATTAGCGTTATCAAATTGCAAATATGAGGGACCGTAATGATCAACTTAAATACTTAATGGTCAAAATCAAACTTGTATAAATAGTCGAAGTTGTACTATTTTACATTTTCACTTCCGGAAAGGTACAAAGTTGCCGTTTCAAATTAGATTTGGCAGTTTCCGAAAGGAAACATATTTTCTGGATGGATCGTACAATGGTTATGTAGATATTGTACTACACTTATTTTACATTAGATAAACATATAAATAACCATCAAAAGACTAGAGCCACATGCGGTAAATGTGATACTGTAATATCTTGACAATGGTAAAACTTCAAGTTTTGTTTCTCAAAATGTTTAAATGATTAAATCTTTGCGTACAATTTGAAAATGTTAAACTTTAATCAAAGATAATTTTCTTTCAGCCTTTCACATTCTTGATCATCTAACTTATAAATATATACATAATTGTACCCTTATTATAAATCTGTTTTACAGATGAGTTTTCTAAATGGATGAAAGAATGTTAACATTTCATTCGGTGAATAGCTTATACGAGTAATCACAAGTAAAAAAAAACTTTTAGTAGCTATAGTATGAAAATCTTCGAGTATCATTACGATCGTTATACCTTTTATTATTATTTTAAGTATGTAGTATTTAAATTTAGTAATTTAGGGACCAAAATGCAATGCAATTATGAAGGTTCCAATGATGATTTTTATCGGAAGCAACTCAAGTATAAGGGGTCCTAAAACAAAATTAATATATTGAGATATTTTCGATTTGACATTGTTAGAAATAATTAATTAAATTGTAATTGTTACTTTTATACTTATTCATGTGATTAGTCTATAGAATATAAATAATTAGTTAGGATTTAGCATCTGTAAGTTTTTTTAACACAATTAGTGCTTAATAGAAAACACATTCAATGAAATGCTTTCAAATTCTCTCATCGTTCATATACATTTGTACATATCATTGTGATGATTGCTTGATATAGGACCTACATATATAATTGACGTTTTTACCCCTTTTCATGCATATTCAATAAAATTTGTTCGGTGGTACGGAAAATCTAATTTTCTAAATTAAAAATATATATATATATATATATCCATTTCGTTGTAATATTGTATGCTGACTTTAATAGTTTGTTACTGATTTAGTATGTTTCATAAGAAGAAGAAAAAAATCTAGCAAAACAAATGTCATTTCAAATAAGATCATCGTCAATCTTTATCTTCTATAATATAAAATTCTGAAATATATATTTATTGACTAATTGTAGACCTAGGGATTTACATTTTGTTGCTCTTAATTTTTATAAAGATTTTATCAAAGTTTTTAGCTAAGAATATAAAATATGGCAATATTTTCACATATCCTATTCATATAACCTATAAATATTATACTAATTTTTATTATATTGATCATATATGTCGTGTTTTCTTCTTCAACAACAATAAATGATATATTAATGCCGAATTTTATGTGACATTTAACGACCATATACTAAGTAAATATTATATCCATTTAACCACGAGTTATGTTCGAAATGATTATTTGAGTATTACGATAAATGATAATGCATAAAAGAAATATTGGGAATTCAATCGTGAAAACATAAAGGTTATGATAAAATGACTTTGATGATACCCAATGAAAAATCATGATTAAATTTCAAGACATGAAAATGAGAACGTCAAAACCTTATCAATGAAATCACTTAGAACTAAGTGACAAAAGATATACTTAGTTGTTTTTATCACTAAAACATGCCTAATATTTTACAGCTAAACTCTTTAAGGCCTTACAATATTATTTTTTCAAATAAAATAAGTCTAATATCTAACAGCTTATAATTTTTGAGGTCATAAAAGATAAAAAATGTTAAAGATCATTATCGTTATTCTATATTAATCGACTCGAATGCCGAATACACCTTAAGTAAATTATATAATAATTAAGTGTTAAATGAAAATAAGAAATCTTTAATGTGAGAGAAACCTAATTAACTTTAATGTTGAAAGAGCGTGTAATCCACGCACCGTCACATGCTACAAGCGACAAACGTGAAATCACATCTATACACCGTACGTGTAACCTCTAATCACCCAATCCCACTGAATCCCATACGGTGGACTGAACCACAGGTAATCGAAAACAGCACTTCTATTGACGCCATCATCCTTCACTTTTTGCCAGTATAGTTTGTCGTTTTTCTGTGGGACCCAAACTCTTGTGGGCCCGCGTGACCCCATAACCCATGCTAAACTATGATTATGTGCCCAACGCCCTTTACTTTCTATTCTTAGAGTGCGTTTGTATTGTAATTGTAAATATGTTTAATAATAAGTATTGATTTAATAGATTTTAATTATCTAATATATAAAATAGGAATGAGTAAGTAAAAGAAAATAAATGTGAGTGATAGATAAAAAGAGAGGATAAAATTATCAGAAAAACCTCTCATATAGTCAGATTTTCCAAATGTCCCTATTCTTGAGTTGAATCCCAGTATAAAATCTTTACACCACTAAACAAACACATAATATCATTTTATTCTCTTAAAATTCATTTCCAATTTTTCAAGGCCATAACAAACAGCTCCTTAAATATTATTATAGTTCCTCATGGTTATTAATATTGCTAATATTTCCCTTTCACAAGTATAAGAATTTTAAGATCAAAATTTAGTATAAGAAAGAGGCAATGCCACTAAGAAAAGATGTATTATTTATAAGATGCTCAAATAACATATTAGAGTGTAAGTCGAGTTACTATTAATTTGACTAAACCAACGTAATCAGTACTAAATCTCAAGGAAACTTAACTACTCTACAACCGTACTCACAAGAGTTACAAGTGAAGAGTCTTGAGGACAAGATGAACCACGATATTGTGTGAGTAATTAAAACCTCTTTCATATATATCATCTTCTAAATCATGTGGTATTCGACCTCAAATTATGTCTATTTTCATTGTACAAGTACCTGATGTAACATGAACATAACTTCTAGTATATAATAATCATTTTGTCATATATCGTACATATGTGTTTAGTTATAACATTGTTGAGTACTTTCTCACATAAAAGAAGTGAAACAAAGTATTTAGTTGAATAATAACAATAACAATAATGTATATAACTAAAAGATGGTACAAATGTATTCATAAGGGCTGAAGTGTTAGTATTAGAAAACTTGAAGGGTTGAAATGGAGTTTATTGAAAAGTGACAAAAAGTATGCGTGCCAGAGAGAGTGTGTTCCCTAAAATAGAGGCTGTGACCGTTGCCCGCGGGCAGGAGAGCAGCAAAGAGAAGAGATCGACGTACACGTATTGAGGAGCAGATGGTACCACCGCAGCACCAAGTCTCGATGGTTTCGCGCCACGTGCCACGCGCATGGGCCCCACTGAATCTATCTGGCATTTATACTTCTTTCTTCTACGCCGCATCTAATGCTCACTCTACTTCTACCCTAAGTTTTTCTTTATATAAAAACAATATTCCTCTTTAAATATCCTAACTAATAAATGTATATCGGATACGTTTAATTAATAAAATACATGAAACGTTATAAAATAATGCAAGTTGGAACAAATATTCAACGGTATTTTCATTTTTATATCATATTCATTATGAAAAATATTAATATAGTAAGAAATACATTAATTCTTTTTGTTTTTTCCCAATACATTGCTAATTTAATCAAGATAAAATCATATTTGTTCTACGATTTAAAATGTTAAAAGTTAAAACCTAACTATTATTTATAACAAACCGAATATCTATGTGCATTCTTTTCTTACGAGTGATACGAGAATGCTAGAAATATAACTATATTACCCAACATTATATTTTGATAAATGTGATTATTTATTTTTAAGAACAATAAGTGGCTTTATCATAACTAGTCATTAATAAATATAATGAATTCAGAAGAAACTTTAAACACTTGACTAAATCTTTTGATTTATAACACATGATCGAACATATTAGCGATGATCTAGTGCTAAGAATGCTTCATTTGTAAATGATCATTTTAGGGTAAATGGATTTGGCTCTATATATTAAGTAATCCAACTTAGCAAACCTAATTTGTTTGGCTCCCAAAGTTAATAGAAAGCGATTAATTTGGGCGGCAATCATGTTAATCTCCTTTTTGTTGACAAAAAGGTGCTAAAACAAGATGTTTAACTGATAATTTTTCTAGTTTTAGAACTTAAAGATAGTACTCCCATAACCATAATCTTGATAAGATTTCAATTATATTGTCAAGCTCATGTAATAAGGTTGTTGCATGAGTATTAATGTCATTATCATTGACATGGGATGATGTAGCTTTTTGTTAAAAAAATGCACTGTTACTACTTTACTGGATAACCAACAAATTAACTCGAGCTTACTCATCTTTCTTAAGTAAACTGTAAACAGGTTAATTAAGTATGTAAGTGTTTAACCGGATATAGTTGACTGGAAGTACAATGTATAGGGCAACTTAACTGCTAGTATTATGATGATAACACGTTGTAATGAATTAAACGATTGCTAGCTAGTTACATATTTCTCATAGTACATATGTGATGTGATATGTACATGCATACATATTGAATTGTTGAAATACGAATGCATAATACAATTATTTAATATTTAAATAAGATGAGATAGTGATATGAACCCGTAACGCAGTTGACTCAAAATTAGGTGGAAGTCAAGGTCATATGTTAAGGTGAAAAGATCGAGCTAGATTGAATACTTATATAATAAAAGTGGTCCAAAATACGGTGAAATGTATTTGTTTCTCTTTTGTGGCATTATTCACTCGAAATGTTAAAAAGCATTTTAAGTTTAACTTTATGTTACCGTCCACAAATGATTTTTCTATTGCTTTTAAGATTCCTATTCATTATAAACCTAACCCTATAACGTAATAGAGGTTTGACCATAAAGGTTTGTAGATATAAGACGTGGTATAAGTATAAAAATAGCCACTAAGATGTTGAAATCGACTCCGTTTTAATATTATTTATTGAGATCGATTATTATCAATACAAATCACATAATTATAATTAAATGCAAGGAACAGAAGAAATATGACACACAAATGTATTAATGGAAAAATCTCTAAAGAGAGAGTAAAAATTACAGTATATATAAATCACTTAGTACTCTATTATTACGAATAATATATAAAAATAATGTTCATCTTAACACTTTTGAATACACATATAAAATTCTCACACCACTTTCAATGATAAATTATAATAATAGAATTTGCTCGTCGTTATTAAATTACCAGAGAGTCTCTACGGAGAGAAACTCTCATACGCTCCCTCTATTTCTCTCAATATTCTTACCATAAAATCCTACACAGTAAATAGGTAAAACTCAACTTGTTCTTCAAGTTAATTTGATACCCAAATCAACTTGATTCTCAAATCTCATAACACAATTTAAGTCAAATACCAACATAAAATACACACGCGGAGTATATAACTAAAATTTTTAAAGGCAAAAGCATAAAAAGTTATAGAGTAATAAGTTATATCAAGTAGGTTATTCGTGATATTTAGCGAGAATATAAAAATAAAATAAAATATATATGCATGTAGTACAAAAACAAGCATCGTGATCACACAAAGTTGGTATACAAAATCAATGTTTACAACAGATCACACAAAATCTTTTACTTTAATACATTAATGAGGTTCGTTAAAAACAAAGCATGCATCTGAAAGTTTCTAACCATGGAATACTTTTTTCCAAACATATCGTGGTATTTTATTGTAATCAATTATGTAAAGCACAAAAAGTTTTCTAACCAAGGCTTCTTCTTCCAAATTTCTCCCACAAGTTAGCTTTTCAGTTGGGAATTCTAAAATTAAGTCCAGCGCTTGCTAGTACACCCTAAAATGAAAAATCTAACACAAAAAGGAGAAAAGAAGACGTTAATAATTTTCAAATCCGACACTGCCTGTCATAAAGGAAAGTTCGTGCATGTTGGTTATGGCTAGTTACCCAAGTCGACCATTTAGCCACCTATAGTATAAATTTGTCATTGTGAATGATGTACACAATAATACATCATATGTGTATTTAATTCGTTCACGAGGAGTCTCTAGGCATACAAATTTCAAAATTACTATATAATTAACTTGTCAAAAGACAATTTGAATGGAGCAAAAACTCTACTGTAATTACAGAATAAAAATAATAATATATAACAATGTAGGAGATTACGAATAAAGGCAAGCGCCTTTGTCACAAGCTAAGGTGAAAAACACTTAAAAGAGTTAATCTTAGCGTTTGTAGATACTCTCTAAGTAAACAATTTATTTTTCGCCCTCGTAAATCTATCATATTTACTGCACTAACATTCTCATTTGTTACTTTGGAACCTCCCACACAAGCTTATCATATAATCCATTAATTGACTATTTCTATCAGATCCTAACGTGGTTTATGATACAATTATATTGCTAAATGGCTACTTTTTGTTCTGTTTATACAATATGCACAAACAATAGAACATATTATCATTTTTTAAGCTAACAAGAGACCTATTATACATTCTCATGCAACACTATATCATTATCTAATATGTAAAAAGTTAGTGTAAATGTGATATATACTGATGAGAACAAGACAGAGTGCAGCTTTTGGTGTTTGATAATTTGGAAATCCTTACTCACAAAACAAAGAATGTCAATTAGATGGAAGATTCCAAAAAGATTCTACTAGGAGATGGGATCTAGTGGCGAATTTAAGAATTTACATTGTGGGGACAAAATATTAATACTATAAAAAGATTTGATACCAGACTGAAAATTAAAGATTAAAGATTAAAGTTAGTATATGTGAAATTTTCTTAAAAACAAATTAAACAATGTATAGAAAGGGCTGAGGGGGTACAACGTAAGTGAGCGAATGTGTGTAAGCCTAGTCAAACATAATTGTTCTAGGCGGGGTGGGCCACCCACCTTTAAACGGTGTTAGTCCTACGGACTGTGAACGGATTCGCCTCTGGGCACATCGGAACCGCATAAGTTCACGGGGGTGGAGCAAGGTCCGCCAAAATCGGCATGTCATTTTAGTGTTTTATCCACACAAATGAACTATTTATGATGGACTATTACACTTAAACTTGAAAGCTACTAAAAAGTACATGTATTTCAACTACTAAGTTCACTAGGATGGAAGACCAAAACACCCCGCTAACATTATGAATCTGCCCCTGAGACCCATAGATGAGAAACTAAAGTTGACCACCCAAAACCTATTTTATATTAATGTTCTTCAAAAATTTACAATAAGCAATATAGAGAAAGATAGTTTGAAGCCATTATTGCATTATTAAGTGTCTTTCATACTACATTGATATAAATATAGCAGAAGCACTTACCTACTAATCTGATAGGACATAAACTTAAGCCCGCTTTTGAACATCAAAGGCAAACTTAACATTTGATTTAAGGTACGATGAATATGCAATCTGTAAATACATGTAGACGTGTTGATCAAATTTTTACCACGCGAAAAAGGCGCAAATGACCTGGACATTTTTATTTTGACCTTTAGATCATCAGACCTGGTTACAGGTATGCCTATATAGTTTCACTCCACAACATGAATACTGCAAATTAATATTTCATTTAAGCATTGGGACAAACAGTTGGCGGGCAAAAAATTAGAGCTTTCTAAATTATTTATATCAATACTTGAAAATCGATCTTCAATTTTAAACCTAAAATCCTAAATAGTTTCAAAACAAATCGAAAGTCAGATATCTAAGGTTATAGGTATAGTTTCTGCAATTAAGATTAAATACACAAAAGATATATATGACTATTTGAACATATCTACAATCAACAAAACATGAAAATATAAACACAAAATCAATAATTAAAATCCCCACCATTGTACGAAACATTGCCTTGAGATGGCGGATAATGGTTTTAAATGCTGACATGGTTGTTGTGTCGAGGAGTGAGGGCTTGTGGTAATACCTTGAGGTGGTGTCCACGGAAAGGAGAACTTGTTAGGTTTTAGTTAGCAGGGGTAAATTCATAACCTCTTTTCTTAATAACTTTAAGGATTCATCTAATTATTCGAATAGTTTATAGTGAAGTATAGATTGTTGGAGTATTTCGTTAGACGTGATAAAGGTTAAAACATTATAACTAGCTGCAATTTTAAATTTTTATTTTTTTTGAAAGTCAATAATCCTCACAAACGACTATCGCTACTGTAAATATATATTTGTCAAGTTCCTTAATTTAAACTCACAATTTCATAATTGAAATGTCATTTTGATCTTAATAGACTATTGACTATTTAATAGCTATAATATTTTTATTTTTTTTTAGAAAGGCAATGAACTCACACACCCTACCACGAATATATATATTTTCCACGAATATATACATATGTCCACCCTTGGACTTAAACCCACAACTTCATGGTTGGAGGGTCACCTCGATACCGCTAGACTAATGGCCCTTTGGTAGCTATAATGTTAACTTGATTAAATACGAGAGTGTTGATGTAGTTATGAAGTTTTAAAGATATTAGATTTTGAATTTTAATTTACATAAATAGAATGATTAACAGCTTCCAAATTTTTTCTTTAGGTAACATTCATATAATCACTTATTATTATAATAAATTAAATAAAAAATAAGTTATATCTCTCTTTTATCTTTATTTGTCTCAAAAAAGATTATTTATTTGTAAAGTTAAATAGAAATTTAAACTATTAAATGTATTTTCACTTACTACTCTTAATAATTTATATGTTAAACTTTTCAAATTAAACACGATTTAAAGATAAATAAAATGACAATTAATTGTTATTTTAAATTGAAAAAAATATTGTTACTTAACACTAAGAGTAATTCATTGAGATGAGGGAGCAATTCATTAGATAACACTTAACACTGTCGTCGTGGATTAATTAATAGGGAACAACTACGACTAACTAATGATTATTCGACTATCAACCTTTTTTAAATATAAAGCAAGAAAATGAAAAACCGAAACATATTCGATTCTCACCGTAGGAATAGAAAATTAAGAATGTAGTTTAAAAGCAAAATTCTTTTTTATTTCTTTAATAGTTTTAGGATTTTGTAGTGCCATTAGGTGGCCCCCTACGATTTACGGCATTAACTTATACAAACTATAAAAAAATGTTTGTTTATTTATTTTATGTGCACTTTAGGCTCTTGTGAGTATCATACACAAAAGGTTAAAGACCCCTATAAATGTATTTACAAGGTTTTTAGTAATAACTAAAGACTAAAGATGCATATCGTAGATCTTAATCGTGAAGAATTGCATTTTATTTAGTTTTCATTAGTATTAACTCTTTTAAACCGAGTATATATATATATATATATATAGCGGAAGGATTTATAGGAAAGTTTCAAATTTTAGGAAATGAGATAAGCAAATCTTAGCCCTTGATTTTTTCATAAAAAAACGTTTTTAACATTCATTTGTGATGAATGTTAAATTTTGATTAACATTCATCACAAATGAATGTTAACAACATTTATTTATGATGAAATCAATGGTTGAGATTTGCTTCCCTCCTTCTCTAATTTTTTTGCTCCCCTCTTGATCCCTCCCCTATATATATATATAATATGTATGTTAAGTATTAGTATTATTTAGTATATCAATCGGTAATAGAGAAATTAACCAATAAATTATATGAACAAATTTATTCTATTATTTATATTATAATATAATGAATAATGAATAGTAGGATATGTGTTTCTACTCAATACCATTGATATTTGCACATTACTTAATTGCTTCTTTAGTTTCTTTTTTTTTAATATTGAACTTGTACATTATTTTCATGTTGGAGGGTGGGAAGCAAGGCATGTGAAGAGATTCTACAAAGAAATTAAAAAGGTGTTATTGAAGTGTTCTCTAAGGTTCCCAATCTAGTTGGATCATATTATATATATTACTCTCGCCTTCAATTCTCCACATATTATTATCGTTTCCTCTACATACTACTAATTCGTAATTGCAATACATTTGGAAAACATTGAACCGAAGTTACTTTAGACTTTTATTATACGAGGTTAACAAGTATGACGTTGACTCCGAAGAATGTTCAAACACAACCTAGTAGATAATATTATCTCGTATTCGTTTTTTTAGTTGAAGCACCGAAACTCAAAGAGTAGAATCTCTTGGGTTGAATGACTTAAACATTCTTTGTAAGTGTTGTTTAGTCTAGCGATTTGCTAGATGTTTTTCTCGTATATATTCAAATTGTTGTTCAAAAAAATTTATATGTCTATGATCCTCACGAAATAAAGTTACCATTTGGTAATCTTATATTTTGCAATTATATTCAAACAAGTTTAATACTTTTGATGATAAAACATATATACTCGAGATAATATCGAATCAAGAGTTACTGATTGAGCTACTAAGACTCGTATGCTACGTGCCTTCTCAAGTTACACATAAAAATGATTAGGTTCTCACATTTATAGTTATTTGGATCGCGTTATTGAATTTTAAGAGATATTATAGAGATAACAAATATATCCAGATAATGGTTGTGCTTGTTGACAAATTTCAGCTATATTGGTTATCATTGGTCTTTTTTTTGTTTGTCATGCCATATAAATATATTTAGAATATCTTATATTTTCAATTTTCAAATGTTAATTATTAATTAATTGTTTTAGAAAAGCTCGACCCGATTATATACAACCACATCCATATGATATGAGTTTGTGTGTGTGTGTAAACTATCTTGATGTTGGAGAAAGGCAAGCAAAACATGTGAAGAGATTTTGTAAAGTGAAGGTTCATGAAGTATGGTCTAAGGTTTCCCAATATCAATACTTTTTCTTTACATAATCATCATTGCTATGTGGATTTGAAATATATTCAGGTAAACTATTAATTTGATATATACAAATAAATACAGTATTAATTGAGGTCAACTATACGTTTTATTGTAACAGTTTTACAGATGTTCTATAAGTAGTTAAGTGCTACTCCGATATTTTTAACATTTAATGTATAATTCCTCATTGCAAGTGTTTATTCACATTGTATATATTGACCGTGAAATTATTGGAATCGATTTACGTTAACAAATAGTTGCACTATTTCACTTTATTGATATTTGTAGGGCTGAGAAAAAATCAAATTAATGAATCATAACCATATTAACTGTTAAAATTGAATTGAATTAACAAAACTGTACATATAACTAATTGTTTGGTTATCATTTTTGGATTAACTGAAGTTTTTGATTCAGTTATAAAAATAGAGAGTATTCACTTCGATTTTAACCGTTCCGCCCCGTTCATAATTTATGTAGCAGTAAAATATTTTATTTATACTTATATTGTATTAAATTTTAAATAAATATTTATAAGTTGATTTTTGAATTTATTTAGGTTGTAAAACTGCATTGAATCCGTTTCTTTTGAGCTATCAAATTGCTAATTTTTGAACTTTAAATATGTGTGAAACTATTTTTTGTGTGTTGAAACTCTGAAGGAAGAGCTAATCTTGTGTTTAGATGTTTATTTATAATGTATCGGGAATAATCCGATCTCAAAAAGGAGGATCTGACCATTGGAAGAATTATTTTAGGTGTAAATGGTTAACCGAATTAACCGCCCTATATAAGGACGTTAACCAAATTAACTAATACTTTTATTTACCGAACCGAACAATAAGTAATATTGAGTAACCAAAAGTTTGGTTATGGGGTGGTTTTGATCCATATCCGCCTCCACCCGTCCCATGCTCACATCTAGATATTTGTATGGACAAATATCACATTAGAAGTGTGTAAAAAATGGCCTAGATTAGTACTCGTAAAATTGAGGAGACGAATATGAATTGAGTATCCCATAAAATCATTTTTATTGTTGGTATAATAATCGACTTTTTTTATATGTATGCATCAAAAGTTTAAATGGACAGTCCATAATGAGTTGGGCCCTGAAGCCTGTCTAATGTAAACATTGACAGAAAAACATTGTTTTGAGTTTGTCATAAATGGGCTATAGGAATTATGGGCAATGTTATTGTACTTAATACTTTACTCTGTACAATTTAAATTAACATATTATAAGCAATACTTTTTTAGAAATATTAAAAAGTCAATTTGATTGTAAAAGTCAATAATTGTAAGTATCATGAAATGATAATTGCTATATGGAGTTAAGTTATTATATTGTATCGAGACTTTGATAGTAAATGGTTGATGTGGTTATACGGTTAGAATAATAGACAAAACTTTGACGATAATATAAACGAAAATCAAGGTATAACAGTGCTTATTTGAAACAAGATGATGAAAACAGACCTAAAATATGTTATGCTATATCAATGAATCACAGGAATTTATATATTACTCCCTCCGTTACAAAATATGTTTTTTGCAGATAAGAAACGAGCAGTTTAAGAAATTTATAATTATAACATTATTTCACTAATAAGATCTCATGCTTATTATATTAAAAAAATTTTGATCGATTGAAATTTAAAACTGAACAATTATTTTAAAGTATTCTAAAATAGAAAGATAAACTATAAATTTAGTACAAAGAAATAACTAAATTACTTGATATAATTCTAAGTATATGTTGCGCCACCCTAAGGTAAACCAGGAAAATATTAGGTAAAAAGAAACTTTTATACTGAAGATCGTAGGAAAACTATAATGCCGACATGTTATAAATGATAACAACAATTTTTACATTTTATTATCATTACTTAATAAAAACAATCAACTTTCTCCATATGTCGACATCTAGACACTTAAAAAGTTGTCCCATGTACACCTACAAAAATAACATACAGATTAACACACACATATATATATATATATAAATATATATGTATCTACGAAAAAGTAACAAACAAAAACTATATAAAAGTTGAAAACTTATGAAATTTACTTATTCATATATTTATTCACGTGTGATTAACTTCATTAGTATATAAATATTGATGTATACATCTCAAATTTGCTATGTGTCCCCAACCAAAAAATAAAAGAAAAAAATTTACATCTTAATTGTTTAGAAAAAAACATACATATACTAAAACTACTTCCAATGGAAGAAGCTTCTTTCAAGCTTTTTCCGTCCCATGTCAGCGCCACATTAGTACTTCCTCAGAAAGACTGAAGAAAGACTGAACGCTGCCAACAGATGAAGCTTCTTCAGAAATACCGAACCCACCATTTACCAATAATACATTTACTATACACACAAAGCAAATATTAAAAAACAAAAAAGAACAAAAAGAGATGACTCTACATGTTTCCGTCTTTGGCCATCTTGAAGAAGCTGGAAATGAAAGACGCAAAGGAAGCAAGCAAAGACGAAAAGAAGATCCTCCCGTTGACAAAGTCTAATGCATTCTTACGTAAATTGTATCCTAATTGTTTAGGCAAAAATTATATCATTACTAATATATGATTAATGATTGTAATGTTTAATTGTATGTGTTTTTTTTATTATTGGAATGACATCTTCATTACACCAGACTAAATTTTACAGAAGTTTCATAAATATTTTTCCTTTTCATCTAAAAAACACTTGTCTAACCTACATCAAAACTTGTCATAGTATCTCTCCTAACACGCCTTAGATATACACTCGAATTACTTAAGTACGTCAAAACGTCTACATCATATTTTTTCATATTATAAAACGCTTTCATTTTTTTATTCTATAATATTTCTTTAAATTGTCAAAAAATGTATTTATAGATGCACACTTGAATTACTAGAAGACTTTAATCCTTTAAAAAATACACTTAAGCTTCTTCTTCAGGTGTTTTTTCCTTCCTTTTTTTAATAATCTAAAACAATATCTTCTTTCTTTCTTTTTCTTTTCATTTGCATGTTTATTGATAGTGATGAAAAATAAAAATATATATACTATGTTTATAGCGTTATGTTAGTTTAGATATTCCCAGTTTTATTTAATAACTAGAGTCTTGATTAGTACTCGTTTACATAATTTGAACTAACATAATTTATGGATATACATTTTTTTCTATTAGTTATACGTTATGATAGTTATAAAAAATCTTTTCCATTTTGATCAAAACACCACCCTTAAAGGAGTGAATAGGAATATTGGGCCTCAGTTTTACAGATATTCCACCTACTTCAAGAAAAAAGAAAAAAAATCATTGAAGAAAAACCTTTTTATACAATAACTACCGATATAATTCGTGCGATGCATGACAGTATAATATTATTTATTTATTGAGTAAAATGTATGTAATTATTAAAGTTTATACGTTAATCAAATAATAATTTGATCATACACTTAACTAATTAACAGTTAACTATGTGGTAAGTATAATATATGAAAAAATATATTAGGAAGTTAACTGATATATTAAAAGTAGTAATACAATTGATCCAGAGAATAAAAAGATAATAACAAATTAATGATGATCATTAATTTACTTTATAAATTTTAAGAAGGAAAAAACAATACCAATTAATGATGATCATTAATTTATTTAATTATGGTCATTAATTATATTAATGTAGTTAACGCTAACAATTAATCCGTTTTTTATGATATACAAAGACACATTAGCAATGTATACATGGAAAGAAAATCCAAAAAAATTGTATGCTTGACATCTCATATTTTTACATACGTAAGAAGCTATGATGGGAGCCACATAAGAAACTCATATCCTCTTTTAGTTATTAATAGATACAAAAAGGTGAAAGACAAGGATATACGCCTACTAAGTTCGATAGGATTGTTGCAAATTCATAGAGAGTCGTTGGGTAAAAAGGCAACATACGTAACAAGGTATGTGCCTATTATCTTCAAAACATCTTTTTTTTATGATATACGTTTTTAATGTTGTTAGTTCTTACCATTTAGTAGCACATATACTAACATATACAAAAATTATTATGCAAAACTCCATTTTACTGTATGGTCACACCACGCTTGTCAACACTCACTCGTCCTCGTCCTCGTCATGACATGTAAACTTCAATACTTGAGCTTCTCAAAGAAAGGCATACCGGACAAGCCAAAACGACGCCGTCGCACTCACTACAAACACAAAGATGTCTGCACGGTAACAACACAACCGATGCAACTCGGTTCCCACACAATTTACAACCGGGTCCACTCGATACGACAACTCGTTCCGGGTCAATATATGCTGACTCGGCATCCTCCGGATCACCATAGGCGCATGTTAGCCCACCCACATCACCTTCTGTTATCCTACGCCTCCCACCCCCGCTCACGATTGCCTGTTGTAACTGAGCCTGTAGGGCCGCGGACTCAACCTCCTGCGCCGCCACCCTTTCCCGCCATATCTCGGCCTCCATGCTAACTTGCGCCATTCGTGCCTCCAGCTCAGCTTTCCGCCACGCGGCTTTCAGCACCTTCGAATCTTTTTCCTTTAACCGCCGTAACACCGTCGCCTCAGCGGCTTCAAGAAGCGCACGATAGTGTTTATGGCTCTTCTCTGCTAAGGTACGTCGCATTTCATCCAACTATAAAAACGCAAAATTTTAAACCACCGTATGTGAAAAGATTTTAATCCCATCTAAAAAGTTCAATCTTTTTTGTTAGGTTGTACCTGGATTTGCAAAAATTGGTCGATTTCTTCGCGTTGTTGTTCTATTTGAGATGAAAAATCTTTTGACTTCAACATAGAGTGTTGCCGGTGATCGGAAAATGCTAAACGGAGACCGGTATTTACTCCGGCGGTTCTTGAATTAAGTTGGGTGATGTCAATGAGTTGATTCATATCAACTTTTTTTCTTGGATTAATATCACAACTCCCAACTGTCAATAAAAAAACACCTTTATGTTAAATGCAAACATTAATAATCAACAATGCTATTACCACAACCTATTTTAGTATTACGTTTGCAAACTAATTATCTAATTATTGCATTTTTAAATTATATATAATCAGTTTTGAGTATTCGAACGAAACTGATTGAAAAATATGTCTTTTGGAGATTGATGATAAAAATTCTTGAACCTTGTTGTTGTAATGAATAATCTTTTCTGTCTTCTAGTAAACTTCTGCATGAGAAAAATAAAAATAAAAGGTAATGAACTTACATATGATTTATAGAAGTAAATGATAGATACAAACCTATTATTGAGAAAAACATTTGTTGGGTATTGAGATTGATGGCCATTGATTAATATTTAAATTGGATTAGATGGGTAAAAAGAGATGGAGAAGGTGTGGGTTGATAAAACTTAAAAGCCAATACAAAATATAAAAGATGGAAGATATTAAAAAGATGCTTGATTTTGTATAAATTTTAATAAAGTTTGTATCAAGTTGTTTATAATAAGATATTTGGTAAAGGGGTAGTAAATTTTTCAAAACTAGAAGTGTAATGTTATTAAAATTAAGTCATGCATGTCATGCCTGCATTATGTGGTCAAATATATAATATTTAGTATTGAAATATTTGATTTTTCTTACAAACTAAATATTGCCTAGTCAACTAAAATCCAAAGAAATCTCAATGGTTTGTGAAATTATAGAGAAGAATGAAAGGTAAAACTTGAGAACCTTTCATGAATGTGTATGATATTAGTTTTGAAAGGAAATGAGGAAGAAGAAAATAAATTAAATGAAGTATTTCTTGGGAATGGAAAAAGTGAATGAACATTTAATTCAAAAAAATAAAAAACATTCTAAATGTAGGATGACAAAATTAAGAGGGGCAAATAGGTAAAATTTTATAGATGCCCATTATATTTTGAGATGTATTTTTACAAATACTATAAACTTTATTAAATCAAGTATGTCATATACCATACTTAACACCGATTGAACTTATCGAGTATCAATAGTTTTCTTGTGATTTCAGGTCATGTTTCGTTTGGTTCGTTGTGATGTGATATTTTTACCTCAAACGTTGTTGGTTTGTTAAGATATGATGATGAAATTGATATATATATATTTTTGTTTTGTTTTGTTTTTGGTTTTATTATTTTTGTGAATTTCTTTTTTGGGTAGAACAATGAATGTGCATGTTGTTTGTTCGTTGCTAGCAACTACATACTCTTGTTTTGGATTTTCTCATCAAGATATTGAAGATAAGCGTAAGTATTTGATTTATTTATTTATTTTTATTTTTGTAAAGTTTATCGTCAGAAATTTGACTTAACGTCATTTTGAGGATTACATTTTTAATCTTCAATTCAAATTTCGGGTACATAGGTAATCAGTTTCTTATTTATACTTAGACGTAATATTATGGAGTGTGGTTCATCAGAGAATGGTAGTCGATCTCCCCACCAATCAAAAAGTAATACATGTTATTAAATACATTTTCATTTTAACCCCTTACATTTTTTCATATATTCTACATTCTACTTCTAACTTGTTACTCACTTACACACTCAGCTCTACCTCACTCACCTCCCCTCACCACCTGCTGTTAGCAGACCAGCAGCAACCAGTCGCCGCCGACTGCCATCGCCCGGTTGTCAGAATTTTTTTTATTTTTTATTTCAAAAAAATCTTTCCTTTTTTTAACCTTTTTTTTTCCATTTTTTTACGTTTTTCTTAAAAAAAATTACGTTTTATTAATGTTTTTAACGTTTTTATTCGTTTTTCGTTTTCTTTTCGTTTTTTTTACGTTTTCATTCGTTTTTTCATTTTTTTACGTTTTTTTACGTTTTCATTCGTTTTTCATTTTCTTTTGTTTTTTTACGTTTTCTTTCGTTTTTTTACGTTTTCTTTCGTTTTTTACGTTTTCATTCGTTTTTTTGTTTTATTTTTTCGTTTTTTTACGTTTTTTTTACATTTTCATTCATTTTTTCATTTTCTTACATTTTATACGATTTTTTTATGTTTTCATTCGTCTTGACTTTTTTAAGTAACACAATAATTGTACTATTTAATTACTTTTAAAAAAAATAGTGTGTGTAGTTCGAAGCACCTAAACTAAGTTGTTGCCACAGACCAAAGAGTGATCATGTATGTACGTGCCAGTCATTAGATAGTACAAAAACTGAAACTGTAAATAAATCTACTAAATTGATTTTTTGGCAGCATCTAAGTTTGATGTTGCTATAAACATATATGTCAAATCCTTATTTTTTTACTACAAAAGCATGTTAAATTGGATTGTTTGTAACTATTGTTTGAGTTGTGCGATATTAATATTTACTAGTTCCAGTTATATATTAGGTTAGCTCTCAATATTTAAATCTAATAGATTTTACATGTAATAGGAAATGTATTGCATTTTACTTAAATTTTATCAGATAATTTTTTACGTAAACTTTGGTTTTTAATACATGTGTTAGTCGCAAGTGTTACCATCAACTAGGTAACACATGTGTTACTTGCGACTAACACATGTGTTAGCTATTGGTAACACCAGTATTATTTGCTGATAACACATATGTTAGTTGTTGTTAACACATGTGTTACCAACCACTAACACATGTATTACCGGTTTTCAACAAAATAAAAAATAAATAAAAAAATTGACAACCTTACATTAATAATTTTGTAGAGATTTTTATCTAGACCGAATAATACGATTCAATTCAAGGATGATTGTCATATATGTATGTGTGTGTGTATATATTTATATATAATTGATAGATAGTTCTAAAAGTGTTTAAAATGACATATTTGTATATGCTGGCTCTTCATATATAACTTTTTGTAGTTATTTGAGTTACATAATAAATAAAATAAAATTAAAAAGATAAAGTGGACAAATTCAACACCAACAAAACCAACTCTCAACTCCATTGCTTGGCGCATGGTATACGTCGATGTCCAAATGTGGTCATATTTTCTAAATATTTGGCCCATTGATGAATCAATTCAATTTAGCCATCTTTCAAGACTTTTTGGGTATCAATTTCAACAACAGAAAATAAACACACATGAATGATTAAGCGAAATCTAAACAGACTTCCCAAATAAGTTGTATAAAAGCATATCAAGAGTTGTTTCTTGTACATCTTTTTCACCATAACGCTGGCTTAATAAGATAGGCATAAAGTGATGTGCATAATATAAAAAAAATTTAACAGTTAAAGATTCGTATATTAAAAAATTAGTAAGAAGTTAAAAAGAAATTATAAAAAGATGAGCATTGAGTTTTACTATCACAATGACCAAAAGAGTAACGTGCATAACAATATTATGGATAAAGTTGTATGAACTATAATAATGAATTTTACAAATCCATATAATACGTATTTGGTTACATATGTTTTTATTATGCATTATACGTTATAGGTTATCCGTAGTCACGTATAGAGACACTAAATATATGTTTAGAACATTAATTTTTTTCATGTCAGTTCGCAGTTATTGCATGATAGTTTTTTCCTTTTATGGTCATTTGGGTGTGAAGTTAAAGAGTAGAAAGTTTTTATAACTTAGTGGTGTAATAGAAACTTTAGTATGACAAGTTATCTTTGCAGTTGTCAGAAATGCTTTTTAATTTATCATTGTTATTATTTTTTAAAATTGACTCATATATAAATAAATATATTACATATATAGAATCCAAACCTAACTAAATTGCTTTTTGACCCAATTAATCTACATCTCCCTACATGACGATGTCATCGACGTCATTAGTTATGTAACATTTCGATCCTTCCATTGTGCACGAAGTAATCTATCTAGAAGAAAATTGTACAAATATCGGATACAATGATTCGAAAATATTATGTGCAGCTAACAATACGTAAATATATGTATTTTCAGAATAAAAAGTGACTAAATTTGCGTATGTGATAAAGTTATGGATTAGAAATGTAAAAGAAATATAAACACTACGTAAGTACCATAGTACAGTAATAACGTCACGTATTACACTTCTTATGTGATTTGTTAAAAAAATAAAATAAGATAAAACATTGTTACCGCAGAAAGTCCCATAAATTTATCATTTTTTACGTTGTCTGGTTATAAAAAGCATTATTAAATGTAACAAACCATAGATGATTTATATTTTACCTTTTCAAGTTTTATTACAAGGGCATTATGTAGCTATATAAATTATTACATATATAGTTTTTATATATTTGTATATTTAAGTTTTATATATTTGTAATGAAACATGATTGTCTATGTTTTTGTACTGATTAATTTCCTTAATAACGATATCAAATAGTTTGTTTTAAGTTGAAATAATATCAAACTCGGCAAAAGTTCGGTTTGATTCATCCTAATCAAGTTTGGTTTGATTCCAAAAGTTGGAAGATGAAAAGGGTCAACTTCGTGGACTTTAGAATATCCACTTGTATAGTTACAATCCTACAACGTCATCTTAGTTTTTTCAACAATTATATAATTATAGATTCATTTAAAAAATAATGTTCAACTAATTAATTAGTTAAATTTTCAAGGTATATTTCCAGGTTCCATTTCATGTTAAACAATGAACCCTCAAATGAAACATGCCTCTAACTTTATAGCTGACTCGTCGTAATCAAGTAATGGGAATAGCTCTAAATCTCTAATTAAACATAATAATCGTGATATTAGCATGTATTAATTTATCTTTAATGGACATAACTACCCTAAATGTAAAGAGTAAATAAAGAATTATTGGTATGTGGTATGGAGGCATTACTGAAAAGTAATGTAGAGACTACCTAAAAGATCTATTCTAAACGTATATAAGTTCTTTTATATTTAGCTCAACGATATCTTTTTCTTTCTTGCAAAAAGTTAAGAATCGATAATGATGATCAGTTCACACGTCATGTCTGAAAATAATGTTCGGATTGACCCTGGCGGACCACTCGGGAGAGTGTCCAAAACTAGACGATTTCTTACAAAGGAAACCAACTAGGTTACACGCGTAAGAGCTGGGGGCTCAAAAATACTAACCCATGAAGATTGAACCGATGTCTCCCTTTGAATATTTTCAATTCTCCACTATTAATCTCTCCCTGTAAGTTCACAATTTCTTTTTCTTAAATGTGAAACTTGTTTTAAGTTGTTAAATAACCCATCCTAAGGGGGAGAAGGAAAATATAATACAAACTTCCCTTCATAGTAGTAAAAAACAATTTGATTTAGCCAAAGACAATATATGCATGTGTATTTTGTATACATTAATAAAATATACAATAATCAAGATTTGGTTTTATACATATCAATTTATATATTGTGTTTAGAAAAGCAGGCGACTTACATAATTTATCGATCAATTCCAAACGTTTAGGCCTAGACCCACGTTCATTCATGAGTCATGACATGTATAAAGTTCAACCATTATTAATGGTTGAAGTAAGGGATCCATCGTATAAAGTTAAACGAACATATGATATTGCAAAGACCCATGTTTATCGCATAAACATAATTCCGAGAACTGGCCATCTATCCTTAAACTTATTTCGTGAACAAGATTTATTACAGTGCGAATAAGCAGTCAAATGATTCTGGTCTGGTCTTTATGCTGAAGCCACTTTCAGTAAGCAGATTAAAGTTTTGTGTCATCATCACATTTCATATTACCCTCAAAAGAAAGCAATCTGAAGTCAATTATTTGGCTAAACGCACAAAACTCCAACCGACTCTGTCAAGAATGGCTTCAATCCTCCAATCATTGGTATAAGAAAATACAACCATCAATTACCAAACAAGTTACAATTGTTCTATCTACTAATAAAGAGTACATCAATGCTACCAATCAATACAGATATAATAATATTACCTGATACTACCCAAGTGTAATCCGAGTGTTTACTCTAAACCCTGCATCATCAAACTAAGATATGGTAGTGTTTATATTAGTTAATCTTAGAGATATTCAATCTTCTCAAAGGAACAAAATTGTGCATCAATATGACTAAGAGCTTCTTGATCAATTGTACTCGTGCTAAACCATTTCGATGTGGAACTTTGCGACTTTTCTTCAACTTTGCCATCCTCAATGTTCTCAGCTTCTTCACTTGAATTTTGTTCGGGTCGATTGGAAAGCTGAGCTTTCAGTAGGTGGCAAGATTTCAGATCTTCGTCTGTTCGAGCATCACTTAGTTTTTTGTTGAGTTCAACTAGAGTTGAATACCTTGCTTTCTTAGGTATGTTAACAGGTTCAGGTTCTTCATTGCCAGTAGGTGTCTCACTTTTGAGCTTTCTTAAACCATTGTGAACTATGAACCTCATTCTATCCCTGAAGTTTTCAATTCTAATCGGGTCTGCGACAAGCTTCAATTTCAATTTTGATACTATCATTTCAGTTTTTCGCTCCAACTCATCTTCAGCTGACACGGGTTCTTCTGACTTGGAATTTACAGCAAAAACTTCCTCCAACAGAGTGATATTTTGTAAATATCTATCAAAAGCTTCATTTTCTATTTCTATGTTCCTATCCTTGTATTCCTTTAACTTCGAAAACCTCCATTCATTTAGCTGGTAAGCCTCCTGTATGTTGCAAACTCATAATGTTGAGGTACTTTATAACACATGCTGATAAGAAAGGAAAATTTATTAAACAGAATTATCGTATGCACCTTTCTTGTCATTGGCTTTCTTGCACGAGTTGGAGTTTGCAGATTGTTGAATTGAGCAAAATTGTTGGAGAGCTGCCGGAGTGAGGTGACTCTATGTGCATTCCTAAAAAAGTGACAGCAAAATTAGGGATAGAGTAGAGGTAGCCATTTAGTCAATTAGACCCGTTAACTTATAAATAGGTTGATTTGGTTTACCATTTTTTCTCTGCAACGGGTCATACAGGTAAAATACAAACCCGTGAAAGCTTAAAAGAAGGTTGAAAGTAGCCCAAACCCAGCGGTTACTTTTAAAAGCATAAAACCTCCTACATCAGTTTATTAAAAAATTTACACTACTATTGAAATTACATGTAATCTATAATCATATGACACTGAATATTTTTTGCCAAAAAGTGTTCAGGTCAACTCAGCCAAACCTGTATAAAGAAATGCCCATTTAGACCCAATTATCAAATTATTATTATCCAACCCGCTCGATTCACCATTTTTCGCCACCTCTAGTATTTAGAAGCCAGTCTTAATATAGTAAGAGATTGGAAGGTTAAAAATTAAACAATTATATTTCTCGCTAAGCAATAATTAAATTAATGGCTGCAAAGAGAATCATGCACCATATGACCCTAATGACAAACCACTATGTCTACTATACTGATACTAAAACGAATTTGTTTACCAGTGATGCACAATATAAAAGAATAATGAGCACCTTAACAGCAGACGGGGAGGAATAATAAGAATATCGGATAACCGATGCATAAAACTTACGTAGACACGGGAGTCTCGTTTGAGTGCTGATCTGTCAAAGATGAGCCTGAGGATGGTATCTTATCCGGTAATGATGAAGCGGCCTTCAACACTGCAAGTCAACTCAAATTAACTAATAAGTTACAGGTGTATGTGGTTAATTCCTGAAATGGAAAATGCCATATGTCGATATGTAACATGAAACCATAATCATATTAGCTGTTTTACCATGTATATGGCATGGATTTTGAGCTTTTGCGCAGCAACTTTTGCATGCCTGATACGGACACCTGAAAAGTTGTTTTACAACTAATTTTATGTTAAAAAGTACACTTGGGAGGGTAAAAATATAACTCTTTATTGAATAACACGGCTGAACTAATATAAATAAAAACTGCAGTAGGTATAGATTGGACATGACCCATTGAGATGCATAGTTGAGCAATCTCTAGAAAGTAAAATGACCGTGGAATAAATATTCACTATCAGATGACCTATTTATCATTATGATATTGCCTTTGAACCAGAAATATGGATCCCTAACAAACAGACCTACATCCACCACATATTATGAGATGAAGCTCCTCTAATGAATTTTATATACAGTGTTACTTTCAGCTTTGCTAAAGCCGAGTGACTGCTATACCTCCAAATGTATGTCTCCACCTTGCGCATCAACATCACGGATCACTTCATATCCAATATGACCAATAGAATCAATCATTTTGCATATCCTTAAGTTAGAAGTTTTAGTAAACACATTCCTGTACTCACTTTAGATTATTCCTAGCATTAACAAAACTCACGCACTTTCTAGTAGTTTATAAACCTCCCTTCTATCTTAAATGATACAGATTATATCAACAGCATATAGCTTTTGCAAAGGTATGTCATTTACTTATCTATTTAATGTTTACATTAGTCTCAAGGACAATTATGATTACGCTTGACACAGATATACCATGATACAAGGTTGTGAATGAATAAGAATTTCAAGTAATATTAACAATTCAATTAGACGATTACATTCTAAAACCTAGATACTAATAGATAGCTTCAATTGCAAATTTACAGGCCATAATCAAAGTTAAATTTCAAACAGCTTATAGATAACTCTAGCCTGTCATCTAAAATCACGTTTCTAAAATGAATTTCTTACAAACAATCATAAAACGTAAGGCTTCCATTTCTCAATTACACAAACACAGATATAGAAGCAGAATATATAACATATACAAACTGAAATTAAGAAATATCAACGAAAATTGAGATTGAATTTAACCTAGAACGAGCGACATTGCCGCACTTGTGGCATTTAGGTTTATTAAGACCACGAAGATTCTTCGAATTATTGATGCTCATACTATTCATTGCCATCGGAGAAGTGATGGTGGTTGCGGTGGTTTTTACGACGGCGGAGGTGGTGTTGCCGGAGCCGGTGACCGAGGTAGTATCAGCACTATTATTGCTTAACGCAGGTGAAGCTGTCGCCATTACGAAACCCTAATTGTAAAGTTTTTGAACTTTCTTTTTAGTGATTGAAAATACAGTGATTATTACAAGATTAAAAGAGAAAAATAAATTGTTTTTCGGTTTTTTTTTTTTTGGTTGCAGAGAGGGGAAACGGAGAGTGATGAAAGACGACCAATTTTAATGGCGGTGACCGGAAATAACTCCGAAAGCGTATGAATTTAGATGGGTTCAAAATGTTATTGGGTCGGGTTTTGTATATTGTGGTTCAAGAAAGGTAATGGGGTTGGATAAGTTTAAACAATAAACGATTTTGTACAATAAACATTTGTATTTATTGAGTTTTGATGTGCGAATGAGATAGTTTAATTCCCACAAGAATCAAATAAAATAAAATAAAATATTTTGGTGATTTCGACTAACCACACTTGATACCATTTAGCATTTTAGCCCGTTCCTTATTTTGATCCACGATTGAAAATATTAATGACTTTTTTATTACTAGAAAAATACCAAGCATATCATAAAATTAAAATTTTCACTAATATTCTCACAAACTCATTATTTGTCACTAATATACACTTTCATATATATATATATATATGTATATATTTAGTTTTTCTTTTTAATTAGTTGATTTTGTTTAAGTTGTGTTTATGAATAAATTTCAGAACTACTCGTTTTAATTCGACTGATCAAACTCGACTCTACTTAGCTTTTATAAAAAAAATAAACGAGATTTTTACATGTTTCCTTTTTTGTTATTATAGTATGATGTTAAAACAATTTTTTTTCTTCTTGGTTTTAGATATTAGTATAATTTATAGTAATGATGATTGAAGATGTGTTTATTTCGTACAATTTTAGAACAATATTTTATAAATTTTTATTGCTTAATTGTATGAAGATTTTAAGAACTATTCAAATTTTAATTGATAAGTGTAAGAAAATGTATTAAAAATATAGAATCTTAAGAAACTAACAATGATCATATATTTATATTACTTGAAAAACTATTTAAATTAATTGTATGAATATTTATTTAAATTATAAAAAGAACATGTAGAATTGTCAACAAATGAAATTGTATATAATAATACACATAAATTACAATTAAACTGTATGGAAACACTTGATAAACAAGAGTAAGTAAAATCAAAGTTTACGTAAATAGTTGATATGACAGGGAAGAGTTAATGTTAAACGGTTAAGATAATGAAAATAAATAATATGTATAACGCTTTATTGACTCTCTCTATACTTATGAAATTGTATACTAATATATATAAATTAAAATATATATATTAGCCAGTTAATTATATACTCAACCCATATATATATATATTAAAATATTAATACGTTAGTTTTTATTTCAAATACTAACTCATAAATTTATTCATTTAAATATATATATATATATATATTTAGATCATACCGCAACGCATAGATTATGAAATTTCAGTTCATACCATTATGCTGTTTAGTGACATATTATGGTCATTCAAAGTTAAACATTAAGTTGACTGTTATGTTGCTTAGCGATATAAAGCAAAACATTTACAGTTTAAATTAAATAAATAAAAATGATACTTATATTAACATTAAAAAGTCATGATTAAAGTTTTAGAGGAATAATAGTGTTCCTCTATATATATGAAACTTTAATTATTCAAAAACTTTCTCTAAATATAGAAGAACGGTTAAAACGTTTTTTCTCTTATCAATCTCTATTTTTCCTCATCGTTCTTTCTATTTAAAGATAAAGAATAATTTATAGATAAACATTAGAGATAGCCTAAAAAATAACTTTTACAAATATCATTTATAATTATTCAGTTATTAAATATTTGCTTGTGTATATTCAATTGATATGTTTCATTTAACACATCAAATGAGTAAATGAGTGTGAAAAGTCTAGAGAATAAAAACAAGTAAGCTGTTGTTTGTTTTTGCAAAAAAAAAAACCACTCAAAAAACTCTTATCATTAACCGAATAATAGGTTTTTCATATTTATATTGTTTTTTTTTGTTTAAAAGGTGTAAAATCCGAAAAAGCTCTAATTTTTTGGGATGAAACCATATCCGATTAAACTCTAAAAGAACCCTATCTTTAAAATTCATATTTGTACAATCTCATTACACATCTTTTGAATATCGTATATCTCTCTCACTCCAACAACTCAAATAATCACACATATTTTAAAAGGAGAATAGTATCGATCTACAAAAACATACAACTATGAATAATTTATATTTAAATTTCAGTACCACCTCTTATTATTAAGATGTTTCTTGATGAATTAATTTGGTTCATTAGAAAATTAGAATCCGAACTAAATACCAAGTTAGCATTAGTCAAGTGTAACGCACATTAATTAAGAGTAGAGTCTATATACATTCACAAAGTCTACATAATACTAGCTACAACTTTACTATTCACTGTTTTACAAAAAGTTAACAAATTTTGTGTTACAAATAGAAGAATGTGAGAATAATATATAACTTGATATCATTATAATAAATTATTATATGCCATCAAAACAATTCTTTTTAAAACCTTCTTACCCTTCAATTTTCTTTAACATACATATCTAATCACTCATTTACGCTTTACTAGCAGCGGTACTTGAAAATACTTTTTGGGGCCAAATCCTTTAAAGTATAAAACATACTTGAACATATATAATCTTTATAATCTAATCAAGTATTTATCAAAAGACTTATTACTAATATTTATAGCTATCGACTTCTAAATCGACTCATAAAAATCATAACTTTACAAAATATGTAGTTATAGAATCATATAGGGATTAGAAACAAAACAAAATAGAAGTATAAAAATGTAAATCTAATAATTAATAAGATTAAAAGAAATGAAAATGAAAAGTTACCTATAATAAGCTATATTGTTATGTTTCTTTTCACACCTTTTAAAAAATCAAAAAATTAAAACGGTTGTCATATTTTAAAACTAAAAAGAAAAACAAAAAAAAGAAAAAACAAATTATATTTCATCTTCTTCAACCTCTCTCCCTCTTTTCATGTGCATAACAATGGCGGTTTCTTCAAACCAACTAAATCATTTCAAATTTTTGTAATTCACCATTAAATCGTTCAATATATTACGTTATTTGCTCAGAATTTTGAGAGGGGCATAACCCATCTCTACCTCTATAAATATCCACCACCTACGCTTTAACATATTAATTCTTACGTGCAACTAGCAGTACAAATAATTTTTTTAAAAATTATATTCAAATGACTTTTAATTTTTTTTTGTATACGTGTGCTTTGATTATGTTTAACATAAGAATTTTTTAATGTTATAATAAAAATTTTGACAACCTATTGTCAATAGTTTGTATCAATACATTTACTTTTATGTTGGCATTTTAAAAATAATATTAGGTTTGTTCTAATGATAATAAAATAGCTTTACTTAAATACAATAGAGTTTCTATGGTAACGACTAACGAGTACTAATCGTAACATCGGTCTCGTCAAGAAGCCAACCACAAGTCAGACGGACCACTTTTGATCACTAAAATAAACATTAAGGTCACTTCTTAAAAGAGATAAAACATTAACGACCGACTTGTAAAATTCTCATAAATTATCAAGAAAATGATTATAAATATAAATAAAAATATGAAAAATTCAAGGAACAGAAAAGCCATCGCGAAAGTAAGCCAACAAAGGACCATTCTTCATCTTCACCAATTTATTTATATCCAATAAAATAATGATAGATAAATAAGATTCATTCTATTTGTTTTATTACTTTCTGAAACCCTATATATACACACACACGTTTTCACATATCTATATTTTTCCTTTTGATTTCATACAAATTCGTAATTAATTTATATATGGCGGATTCGGTGGAGCTTCCTAATCGAATTGGAATTCTTCCGTTTAGAAACAAAGTTTTGTTACCTGGTGCAATTATTCGAATTCGATGCACATCTCCGAGCAGGTAATTTTAATTTTCATGTTGTTAGCTCAATTTGATCGATTAACCTAAATTCCGTTTCATATTCTGTTTTCTAGCTAACTTTTACTCTTTTAGTGTGTTTGTGTGTATGTATATGTATATATGTATGTTGTTGTTTAGCTGAACAGGAATATGATAGGATTGAATTTGAGGTTGATCAAAATTTTGGCTGATCTAAATTTTATAGTTGGGAGTGTAAATTAGGGTTACTGTTTTGATTGATTAATGATAAACTGTGAAGTGAATTTGAGCTAGATAACTGAAAATATATATGTATACACACACACATGTACAGAGTAAGTTTCTTGTAGGAATTAAGAATACTTTTATAATAGGAATGGTAAGAAGGTTCAAGTTTTTTAAATTTTGGATGACAGAAATAGACAAATTTACAAAGTTGACATTTTTGTATGTATATCACTAATATATATATATATAGATACATGGATGCGAATTTTGTATGAGTTGAAATATCGTAAATGCACATATATCTGACATAGATGCACAAGGAACAGATGTGGAAATATATAACTATGATTTTGTTGACTTTGATGCTTTAACAGGTTAAAACTTTAATAAGGGTATAAAAGTAATAAACCATGTTAAATTTTTCGACTTATATGATTCAAATTACAAAAATTGAATGTTCTTACTGCTCTTATTTGATCCTTCTCTACATCTAATCTAATAATAATACACTAGCATTTTGCCCGCGCAATGCGGCGGAGACTACCAAATTATATATGTTATTTTCGTAGAACTGTATGTTCGTTAAACAACATGTTATCCTTGAATAGCAATATAATTATATTTTTCATTATTTATAGATAATATTTCAGTAGGAGCATACTGAAGTTATGAATGAATTGATTTTAAAGTTTGATAAAAGTATAAATTGTTGTGTCTATTTTTGCAAAAATATAATAATAATAAAATTTAAATTTAAATGGAGATATAAAATGCTTGAATATGTGTTGGACATTGTATAGGGAAGTTGTTACACATTTTTATAGGACAAAGGAGTACAGGGGTAATTTAGGTATTTCCGATTTATTTTTTAAGGCAAAACATGGTAATGCTTTATAAGGGAGTATAGATATAAAGCGTTTGATAATACAATCTTATGATTAGCCACCGCTGCTTCCTCCCTATTTGGTACATGGGTAGAGTGGGTGCCCTACTAGTGTACAAACACATGATCTTATGGATAAGTTTTAAATGGTGTAGTGATTTTTGGATTGTTATAAGTTGATTGTGATTGGTGATTCTGATAACTGCAGTGTGAAATTGGTGGAACAAGAATTGTGGCAGAGGGAAGAGAAAGGTATGATTGGCATTCTGCCAGTTCGAGATGCTGCAGAGATGATATCAGTGGGTTCCATGTTAACACAAGGTTATTGAGAATATGATATATTGTTTACTTATTTTAGGATTTGGTTAACTCACTGGAATGTAACTCGTAATACTATTGTGATTCAGGGACGGATTTGGGAGATAGAAGCTCAAAAGCTCAAATAGGCTTGTCAGACTCTCACAAGATTGATGGGAAAAGTCAACAAGAACCTATTCATTGGCATACAAGGTACATTATTGATAGGAGGATAGCTGATAATTTTCAAAGGATTACTGTTACTTATTAGGTGTAGATCACGTGTTCATGATGTGATATGTAGTGTTAAATTTCAATGACAGGGGCGTTGCTGCTCGTGCATTACATTTGTCAAGAGGAGTTGAGAAACCAAGTGGGAGGGTGACATACACAGTTGTTCTTGAAGGTCTATGCAGATTTAGTGTCCAGGAGCTTAATACAAAGGGGACATACTCTACTGCCAGAATATCCCCTCTTGATATGACGAAGACCGGTATACTTCACAACCCTGTTAAAAAACTTGCACGCATTCACCATGCTTTGTTGCTAATATTTTATTATCTCATTAGAGATGGAGCGAGTTGAACAAGACCCAGATTTCGTAACACTGTCTCGTCAATTTAAAGTAACTGCCATGGAGCTTATTTCTGTTCTTGAGCAGGTAATACTGACTAACGCTACTCTCATGGAATTTCTGCTCAATATTCTCTTGTTGAACATGATGTATATGATTTCGCATCTGTAGTCACATCAATAAGTTTTATATTATATCTTTTAGCCATTTTCTGATAAGTTTTGATTTCACTTCTATGCACATGGTTGAATTTGAACTAAGTCAGTCATCATAAAAAAATTAAGTAGGCAAGTGGAAGTGGATATGAAGCCATGATCTCCAAGTTATTGCCACCTTGGAGATGGGCCCAAATGTCACCAAGTTAAATGCTTGGCAGTTTGTCACTATACACTGTCTAATGCGACTTGACAGTTGAATAAGCTATAATTCGTCTGGGTATTATTTCCAATTAAAATGAGAGTTTTATAATGGAAAAAGGTGAAGAAAGAATACGGTTCCATACAATTGGTTCAATTGGACTTAGGAATCAGAACAAGTACTTTGAATGTCAAACTTGAGTTGAGTCAACCCTAGGATTATTGTATATATCTAAAATTTGTTCTGACATGGTTGCTTGTTAAAATTTGACACTTAGTATTTGTTTGTGCTTTCTGATTGCTTGTTGTATGCTTTGAATTCAGTGATTTCTCCCCTCAAGATATTAATGCTGAAGTTTATGGGATTTACGATATGTGCTTTGTCTGTAAGATATATTGGGTGTACTAATCAGAACAAGTACTTTGAATGTTAATGTATTTATAGAAACAAAAAACTGGAGGGAGGACCAAAGTTCTTCTGGAAACGGTCCCTCTGCACAAACTGGCAGACATATTTGTTGCTAGCTTTGAGATTAGTTTTGAAGAGCAGCTCTCTATGCTAGATTCTGTTGATGTCAAAGTAAGGCTTTCAAAAGCCACAGAACTAGTTGATAGGCATTTACAGGTAACCTTATATATCAAGTGACGGATCTTCATCCAACTTTTTATTACTGTAAGTTTATCGGTTATTAGTTGTGTGATGGGTTTATTACTTGTACCAGTCGATACGTGTGGCAGAGAAGATAACCAAAAAGGTTGAAGGACAGCTGTCCAAGTCACAGAAGGAGTATCTTCTTCGTCAGCAGGTAGGTTTTTATATTTCTAATCATCTATGTACGTGTTGAATGCTGTTGTTGAGGGCATATGTTATGTAATCTGTGAAGCCCCTTGGAAAAGTATCTTCGCAAGCTGGATTTGTATTTACTGTCTCTGTTAGTTCTTATTTGCACATTTTGTAAATAACCAGATGAGGGCTATTAAAGAAGAGCTTGGTGATAATGATGACGAAGATGATGATGTAGCTGGACTTGAAAAAAAAATGCAAGCAGCTGGGATGCCTCCAAATGTCTGGAAGCATGCACAGAGAGAACTAAGGTCTATTTTTCTGAGTTGATGACGGAATATATCTTGGTTTTGCTTATTAACAGGGATTTTTGTTTTTTGAACCACTGCAAGTTATATGATTGCAATTTACGTATTCAATATCAATAGAGGTGACGATTCTGAGTTGTTCACTTGTAAATGAGTCAATTCAGGGTATTTTATCTTTTAAAGTTAAACAGATAAATCGAAAAGCTTAGCTAAAAAGGGGGATCAAAAGGTTCAAACAGGGTGAAAGTTGCCCAGTGCTTAAAATTTCTAGATAGTTTTATTAAAATAATATAGATTATTATTGAAGTGATATAATTTATTTAATCATATTTGACGTACTAGTTATTAAAGAAAATAAATAACTGTGTTGGACAAAAAGTGTTTTCGGTCAACGCAACCGTATACAAAACTGTTTTGAATGGAACCTGCTTGATCTGCTCATTTTGCTACCTCCAGAAGACATCTTTCATAAACGAATTGTGTTGAAGGCTTGTATGTAACCATGTACTAGCTTCTAGTAACATATACACTCTCTCGTTCTGCATCCACTTTCGGTCATTTGTAATTGATACGGTAAATGCTTTGACAGGAGACTAAAGAAAATGCAACCTCAGCAACCTGGATATAACAGTTCTCGTGTTTACCTTGAGCTTCTTGCTGATTTGCCATGGCAGACAACTAGTGAAGAACTAGAGTTGGACCTAAAAGCTGCAAAGGAGCGTCTTGACAGTGACCACTATGGTTTAGAAAAAGTCAAGCAAAGAATCATTGAATATTTAGCTGTTCGCAAGGTTGAGAATCGATCTGGTTCATTTTTCTATAATTATCTAATGCTATGATACTTGAAGTGAATCGATTTTTAAAATTACGCATTGCAGTTAAAGCCAGATGCAAGAGGCCCTGTCTTATGCTTTGTTGGCCCACCAGGAGTTGGAAAAACATCCTTGGCATCATCTATCGCTGCTGCTTTGGGCAGAAAGTTTGTACGGATATCACTTGGTGGTGTCAAAGATGAGGCTGATATTAGAGGGCATAGAAGGACATACATTGGAAGCATGCCAGGGCGCCTTATTGACGGACTAAAAGTAACTTTCAATTTCAAACCTACAGATTATTTCATCATAATTGCTGAAAAACTCATTTTTTATTTTGATGTTATCTTTTTATTTGCTTCAGAAAGTTGCGGTTTGCAATCCCGTTATGTTACTGGATGAGATTGATAAAACAGGATCTGACGTACGCGGTGATCCTGCTTCAGCACTATTGGAGGTTCTCGACCCTGAGCAAAATAAAAGTTTTAATGATCAGTATCCTTCTCTAGGAAATGCGTTGATTTCTACAATGTATAAATCATTAATGAAATATGAGGATGGGAGGGTACTTCATTAAATGCAACAAATAGTATTACAACAACTTTTGCAATTATGATAAAACAAAAAATGGTATCTGTTTTGGATTTGATGGTGGAACCATTTGACTACAAGGGTAGTCCCAGTTTGTTTCAGTAATTGATTCCTTAATTTATGGCTCAAAGCTATTTAAATGTTCCTTTTGACTTGTCAAAAGTGATTTTCGTGGCTACTGCTAATAGGGCACAGCCAATTCCTCCACCACTCTTAGACAGGATGGAAGTCATTGAGCTTCCCGGATACACCCCTGAAGAAAAACTTAAAATAGCAATGAGCCACCTCATCCCACGCGTTCTGAATCAGCATGGATTGAATTCTGATTTCCTCAAAGTTCCTGAGGTATGAATGAATTAATCTCCTATTTTATGTTACCGTATTATTATTTTTTGAGAAAAGTAGATTTAGCATCTTACATTTGTGGTATGGTAGGCGATGGTGAAACTTATTATTCAAAGATACACTAGAGAAGCTGGTGTGAGGAACCTGGAGAGAAACATTGCATCTTTGGCTCGTGCAGCAGCAGTAAGAGTAGCAGAGCAAGAGCATACAATGGTTCCACTTAATAAAGATGTTCACCAGATTTCCTCACCATTGCTTGAGAGTAGGCTTGCTGAAGGAGGATCTGAAGTGGAGATGGAAGTTTTACCCATGGGTGTTAATAATCATGAAATATCAAGTGCATTCAGGGTTATGTCACCGTTAATTGTGGACGAAGAAATGCTTGAGAAAGTACTAGGGGTATGTACTTGCACTTTGCATGTAATTATTATATTATATATATTTATATATAGGTTTGTGTGAGGGTATTTCTTGTCTTGCTTCTCATTCTGTTATATTGAACTGAATGCAGCCTCCTAAGTTTGATGATAAAGAAACCGCAGAGAGAGTTTCAACACCTGGGGTTTCTGTTGGGCTCGTCTGGACCTCCTTTGGTGGAGAAGTCCAGTTTGTGGAGGCTACATCAATGGTGGGTAAGGGTGATCTGCACCTTACGGGACAACTGGGTGATGTCATCAAAGAATCGGCACAGATAGCATTGACTTGGGTACCTTTTTTTTTTTCATTTTAGTTTTTTATTTTTTATTTTTCTTAAGTTGTTCGTAAAAGAAAGGAAATAATCAATGCGCTGGGAATAGTGGATAAGATTCATTGTTATTAGAGGTGGGAAAATGGGCGGGTTGTGTTACGGGTCAAAGCGGGTAACTTTTGGTACAGTTAATAAGTCTTTAAATACGGAGTAGTTAGCAAATAATTCCAACTTCCCCAACTTTTCTTTTTAGGGTTTTATAGTGGATTATATCTGTTATTAATCATGTGTCCGTATCTTTCATTTGGACAAAGGTAAGAGCTAGGGCGGCGGAGCTTAATTTGGCTTCTGCAGCAGAAAGTAATCTGCTTGAAGGACGGGATGTCCATATACATTTTCCTGCCGGGGCAGTTCCTAAAGATGGACCATCAGCTGGTGTGACACTTGTCACCTCGCTGGTTTCACTTTTCAGTCGTAGACGGGTTAGATCAGATACAGCAATGACAGGAGAGATGACTTTACGGGGCCTAGTTTTACCTGTAGGGGGAGTCAAGGATAAGGTCAGCCATTATTCTCTATCATGTTTGTTAAAATTTTATTTTATTTTTTAAAATGTAGGGATATTTTGATATGCATCCGCTGAAAGTGATTATGTTTTAGTGTTTGGAAAATTCTGATTATTTAAAAAGTTAATAGATTAGAAGACTTAGTATGACATGAAGAAAGTAAAGACGGGTTGTGAAATGGGTATAGAAGTTTTTCAAAAGTGGGTTAATGGAAGGGGTTAAATAAGTCATTTATTTCACCCTTAGATTATCTGCTTTGTTGCAGTTGCTATGAATTGTTTATTTGTCAACAAGTAGAAGCAGAAGCAGACTCTGTTTACCCAAAATTTAATAATTTGCTACTTCAAATTTCTATAACCAGTTCCAAACACCCCCTTTGTCTATTTTATTCAGACTATTTTCTAACATGCAATTGGACAGGTTTTGGCTGCACATCGTAATGGGCTTAAGAGAGTTATTCTGCCTGAGAGAAATTTTAAAGACTTGGCTGAGGTGCCTGCTGCTGTTCTTGGAAGTATGGAGGTAATATTTTATATATAA
Source organism: Logfia minima (assembly GCA_963921325.1). Classification (NCBI taxonomy): domain Eukaryota; kingdom Viridiplantae; phylum Streptophyta; class Magnoliopsida; order Asterales; family Asteraceae; genus Logfia; species Logfia minima. Next base: position 5,993,091 of record OY992764.1, on the reverse strand, counting down.
ATAAAGGAAATACGTTTTTTTATATGGTAGAGGTGTCTTTTACAAACATATAGTGAGTTGATTTGAGTCATATCCTATGTCTAGTTGGTCAGCTTGATTAAGCAAATACTATAGATATAATCTAGAAAAAATAGGTCAAACGGGTTCATTGGCTTGAAAAATGACTCATTGTGTATTCAAGTGCACAGAGCTCCCTAATATGGTATCTACTCTTCTCAAAAGAGAGGGTCACCGTTAGTAGTTGCAAAGTTTATATAACAATTAGTCGTTGCTTAAAGAGGTTCTTTTAAGGTCAAATGGATTAGTATTCAACTTTGAACCTCATATGAAGTCTGGAAAGTTTATATAACAATTAGTAGTTGCCTAAAGAAGGTTTGTTCTGACATATTGCAGTGTTATGTTTTAGTTTTAACAAGTACGAAAGTATAAGTTGAATGGAACTTCTGTTGGACATTTTGGACAGGTCTATACATGTTTTTGGTGTAAACCAGGCCTTTTTGTTACGCTGACTTTCCTGATTAGGCACTACTCCCACCACCCCTTCTTCTTCTCCCTACCCCCAAGGCCCCAACCCCACCACATACGTGGTAGATGTGGCAAGTTTTGACTGATCTATTTTTTGTGAATGGGTCAATTTGGGTTGTGTTATATCTCAAACAGGTCAAGTGGGTCAGATCAAAATATGTAGCTAAGGGGAATTTGTCAAATTGGATAAAATCACAAGTCTAGGTTTATCACTTGCATAAAAATTAACTGGTGCATTGTTTATTTTTACGTAGTAGAATTTAGAAAATGTCAAAAAACGGTTGCGTGCCAATTTAACCCAACCTGGCCTGTGTCAACTCATACCAAAAATGACCCGTAAACCAACTTGTATGATCCCATGTAACATCTAGAGTGCTTGATTGCTGCAGATACTACTGGCCACGAGAATGGAAGATGTACTGGAACATGCTTTTGAAGGTGGCTGCCCTTGGAGACAGCATTCAAAATTATGATACCATCTCTGATCCAACAAATCTACTCCAACTTTTCAACATTCCTGACTGCTAGACATGGAAACAAGAGGATGATGGGTGATATAGGTGGTCCTATCTTATTTCCCACTCATATGTATTTTATGGTGTTACCTGCTGTATGTACCATACAAGTACGCGTTTCTGAGTTAACAAGTATAAATGTGTATAGAGCATTTGTCTTATCAAAAATTTGTAACTCTCTAGTTTCTATAGAATGACATGCTTTGCAATATCCTGATGTTTCCAACTTTCAAAAATAAATCTTTGTGAAATTTTCAGAAACAGTCGGGAGATCTAAAAGTAGAAATTAGAAGGCCTTTGGGATGAGAGTGGTGCACTGGACTATTAGAGGCCACCTCAAATTTGATTCCCCTTAACTACATACCACGTTCAATGACAATACGGTTAATCAAGCTTCTCCTTTTAGGACAAACAAGAGACAAGCTACTTCACTGGCACTCTACATAGGGGTTTGGTACCTTCTTTTGAAGAAACAAGTATCTTAACACCATTTTTTAACTGAATTATATATCGCTCTGCAACTACAGTTAGTTGGTATCTTACGCCAAGAAAGCTTATGCATAATAAGTTATGAAACCCTTTTAAACAAGTATGCTAGAATAAAGATCTAATATGTTGACTTTAGAAATACGTCTATAAACTAAAAACAAAAGTGTAGCATGCACGAAATTTGGCCAATATACAAGCATTGCTACTTTAATATGACAGATAAATCAATTCAAATACCAGCAAATTAGGCCAACATAAGGTGAGAACTAAAGTTCGAAAAGTAACTATCAATCTTCCATTCCCATGGCTAAAATCTGATCACCTGAAGAGTAAAAAGGTCTACCGGTGTACCAAGACTCTAGTTTTCCCTCTCCAATTTTCTATATACCATTAACCTATCTATCTCTAACATTACTCACAAAAATACGGCAAAAGAGACTAGCAAACAAATGTACATGACTATACCACCACCTTTCTACATTATATACATCAAAGAAGCTGCCATATGTATCCAACTGCAAAATGTGTGGGTGTATTTCATAAACCTGTCTCATATGCCCAAAAGGTGTCAGGATCAGGACAAAAGAGTGAAAAATCTTCAATTTCAAGGTTTGCTATGTGCCAGTCAACAAACCGTGCTTGGATCACCTTAAATAGCAGTAGCAGTGTTGGTAACAACCACCACTCTTCGTCCTCACTGATTTCACAAACAAAGATGTCAGTTTATAAATTACTCGATTCAAGTTATGTTTTTTTATTTGACGAGTCAAATAGATGTGATCTAAAAATTTGGCCAGAAAGGGAAGTGCCATATGAGACAAATGAGTCGAAAGTCTCCGGAAGTATATATCCTAAAACCTCCTAATATTCAAGAAAATATAGTATTATAGTAATAATATGGTTTTGTAAACATATATATAATTTTTTTTTTTTTAACATTTATATAATAGTTGGAACATAAGTGTTTCAGGTCAACCCAACCTAACCCGGTCCATTTTGACTAGTTACCCTACTGCCCATTTTACCATCCCACCTCTAGGAAAAACTGTACTTTCAGTCCCAGGAGAACCGTCAAACTTTCCTACCGTTACAAACTGTGGTTAGCAAGATTTTCTATTTTTCACCGTTGAAAGGTACTTTAACCATTTCATTTAAACAAAGTTTTTTGCAATTTTCATGGGACGGAGAGAGTATGAACAAGTAAATAGAACGATCTTGTTCATTAATGTCACAATGATCCATTCTTTTTGCTACATACGAGGCCTACTAGTCTCAACTGAAACCATAAAAATCAAAGTCTTTACCTCCTATTTTCCCATGCATTCGGCTCTTTATATATCTGGAAAGACAAAAATCCATAATGAATCATGCCGCAAGTGAATGCCACAGCCTGGAAAAAAAAGGGAATGAGAGTAAACTCAAGCTTGCAAAAAGTTTTGTTATCCCCTAATAAAGATAAATAAATAAAAAAGCATCTGCTGATCGTGATGTGACTGCATAACAACAGGTAATTCCTCTCATACCATAGATAATCAAAACCAATGCTACTTGTTATGATTTCACAATTTAAGCTTGTAATCTTTAGTAGAACCATAGATTCTACGCCGTTTTTATACTTTTTAGTAGCCCATAAGTGTGAGTGTTAAAAACATGATTTAGGCCCCGTTTGTTTTTTTCTTATTAAGTTATGAATAGATACATTGTCTGTCTGGATATACAATGTCTGTTCTGAATAAGTCAAACGTAATTAATTGTTGTTTGTTTTATATGTTGAACGTCTAAATATCCAAAAAAACAAACAACTCTAAATGACTTAATAAATAAAGCCTTTTTAATATTCAACCATTTAGCCAAAAACAAACGGGGCCTTAGCCTATAATCCTTGACCACATGATGAAAACTTACAATGTTTGAAAGAGAGGTAGCGTTCCACAGTGCATAGATTCGAGCAAGTGAAGCCCTTCGATGACCTCTACTAAATATGGCATTTAAGCCAGCAGGAAAGGGAGAAAGCAATGATAAAGGAAGAATAAGTAAAACTGCTAGAAAAGCGCCAAGAGAGATCCAATAGAATTCAACCAATATGAGGAGTGTGACCGAGAGATCCGACAGAAGCAAAATACATATCAGCAGCTGTAAGGTATCCTGAAACACATGGATGAAACTATAATTCAGACTGATGAACGATAATGGCTCTCTTGAGAAAACTAAGTAGAGGTGGAATTTTTGACCCATTTACTTATGAAGAAAACTGGTAAGCGGTAACATTTAGACAAGAAAAAAATAAATAAAGCTTAAAAGAAAGTATAATGAGTAATAAGTAGGCCCGGGTATATTTTAACGACATAAAACCTCCATAATGAATTTACTTCAAACTAGATTATTGGAAAAAAGATAATGTTTGTCATCACATCTGATGCACTCATAAAAGAACTAAAACCTTTGAACATAAAGTCCTTCAGTTCAATCCGACCTGACTCGTACCAAATTAATCTGTTTGACCCGAATTAGTTTTGAGCTCTTACCCCAACCAGCCCACTCACTTTGACACCTTTCAAAATAAAATATAGCATGGTAACATACCTGCCGTCCAGTTGGTCTCGTGTTGTGCAAAAATAAAGATAATGGAAAGAAATAATCCTTTTGAACTTCCAAGGACTTCAAGGTAGCCTCATTGATGATGGCACCATTAACTCCACCTGCTACCTTTTTACGAGTTAATGCATGACTTGTATATGATTGACTCGGTTGTAGCTGCGTAACAATCTTCTCTGGATTATTCACAATACGCCTGGATTATATGCCAATCGATTAAAAAAGATATAACCCCTTAACATGGTCAAAGAAGATTTGTGAATTAATATTGCATGAAGCAAATTTACCTTGGCAATTCTTCACCGTTCTCTATCAAATCAGGCTGATGGAGGTTGTTAAGTGGATCATCACCAACAAGTACCAGAATACCCAACTGATAGAAACTGCTAGCAGTGGCTTGAAACCACCCAAGCTCAATTTTGACACCGTGAAAGTCAAGTTGGGGGTTTCCATGAGTTTTAATCCAACTAATAACAGGAACTAAAGCAGAACGTATGGATCCACTTCTCACAGTTCTCAACTGGGCGTTTAAACCAGCTACAAAACGGTTCCAAACAGATGAAGGAACATGCTGACCAACCATATATGTACACAGGTCAGAAAATGAAGTGTGCCTCAGCTTGATACTAGAGGTCGCATTTTTTATCCATTTACTTATAAATGACCAAATTCGAGTATGTTTAATCTTTAAGGGTTGACACGGATAAATAAACAATATTATCTAAACAAGGTCAATTACGGCGAAGATCACACTCTTTATGTATTTTTGATGCATAAAGCCTCTTATATCATTTTATAGAAAAAATGTATGATTTACCAAAATAAAATGATTCCATAATCATGTTTTGCCACACTAGTTGTTTAACAGCAATTTAAACTTTTGGACAAAAGGTGTTCCAAGGCTACCCAAAGTGTAACAAAAAGATCATCTTGACCCGAACCTTTTTTGACCCATTTCCCAACCGCCCATTTTGCCACCTCTACTTAAGAATTACACAAGATGCCAAGAAAAAACCTGTCCTATAAGACTTGTCAGCAAAGTATCACTATGAAGATTGTAAGGTGACATGTAGCTTCCAGCTCCGCCAAATATTATGCACATTGGGAACCTTTTCTGAATACTAGTTACCATGTCTAACCGCTTCTCATCACCACCCAAGAAGAAATCAATGTATGCAACTGCTAAATCTGGTGTTGCACCAACCTGCATCAAATTTAACCACTCTGAATATAATACATTTACAAGAAACATGCATACTAGTTATACGTAAGAAGCCACAGGATGCAACTAGTAATGGTGGCCAAGCTGAACTTCAAAAATAAGTTTGGAACAAAGCAGCATAAGCTATATAGTGTGTGTGTGTACATATATATGAGAAGTCAAACCTTCATCCCTTTGTATAAAGCTCTTGATCGGCATGAGCGAAGACAAGAATGATCATATTCAGACTTGACGAATTCCTGAAGCCGATTGATTTTATATCTCCTACGCCACTGTTTCCAGGACCAGCCACAAGGGTAAGCAAGTAACGAAAGTATACTGTGGACTGATCCTTCCCACCAATCATATGCAGCAACCGAATTTACCTCATCAATAAATCTATTGAATGAATCTTCATATCTGCATCTCAGATTCAGTTTCACATTATATGTTATTCTTTAGAATAAATAGAGGGTTCTTTAAGCATTCACAGAGGTTAACGAGAGTTCTTACACAATATCAATGATGGCATCTGGAGGGGAGTAAGGAAGATGCCAAGGTTCTCTAAATGTATTAGGGCCCATAAAGTACATTCTGTACACATGGCTCTGAGATTCATCACCTCTTGTTCCTCGGACCTATACAACACGTGTAAACATGTGACATGAGAAATAATATTTAGTCTGAAAGTGCATATAGTTGAGGAAGATATAGATATTATAATACCTGAGAGAGAGAAAGAAGAGAAGGAAAATGGTGGCGATTATTGTGTTCAACTGAATCTACTTTGTCATAAGAGAAAGCTTGACCAACAAGTTTGACCCTGAGAGTACTTAAAAGAACACCAAGAAGAATCACAACACATGACAACATAAGAGCAAAAGGACAGGGTCCCCCAAAAGTGTATATCAGCTCTTCAAGAGCCGTATAGCAGTTTGGCATCCTGTACTTTTCTGATCTGCACTTGTACGGGCAAAATGACTCCGACACTCCCCCTACATCATTGTCACCCAAAACACATTTATGGTGTATACACACATACTAACATACATACATATATGTGTCTGTGATGGGATGGGGTTTCTGTAATTACCTCGAACATGTATAAAGGATGCACGTCTGGGAAGTTTTTCAAGGGAGCAAGGAGTACAAAGATCATCATCAGAGCCTTCAACATCTTTAAAAGTGCCAACTGGACATTCCTCACAGAATGTACCATAAAGCCCTTTGGGGCACGCCTTTCCGGTTATCGTACCCTCCTCTCCAGGAAGAGCTTCTCCATCCCCTTCACCACCCCTGTAATCATCATTACAAATAAGATTCACTTAATCAAAAAACTAAGTCAATTATTAGATGAAGTGGTATGGTCCATATATCTACTTTATTAAATATATTGTGTCAGTAATTACATTTATCGAACCCTACCATGTGCCAATGGTACCATTTACCATCGCAAGGCGAACATATTCATCTCCTGCACCAATTTTGGACCAGTGGAAATGAACTCTTCCACCGCCTCCACCGCCACCACCAAGAGGGACGCCATGGCCTCCGGCAACAGACACAAAAGAGTTATCGTATAGGAAAATTGCTTGTATGAAAAGGAGAATTGTTCCACCAGAACCACCGCCTAATCCTCCAATCATAGTACCGTTACTCTTTGTTGTCACATTCCCATAGCTTTGTCCATCAGCCCTCATGGATCCATATATGTCGAGCTTTGTAAGAGGCCATAGAATAGATCCCATCACTGCCATAAACAAAACATTTGTTATTATATAATTAACACTTGTCCTTATACTGTGAGGGCTTTCTTTTACCAATTGTGATGGCTCTGCACCATGCAGTTAAGGTTTAAACTACACAAACTTCCATTGATGGAACGTGAGTATGCGCAATGGAGAGCACCAACCTAGGCCATGGACTTTCTTGGTCGTTAAAAAACCCCATCTAGGTAAGTGATTTGGAAACGTGAATATGTTGATGATATGATACACTAAATGGCCTTTTGCCCAACCTCTAGGATAAGAAACAAGATCCTAAAGCTAACTTTACACAATATATGGTATATCCACAGCTTCACTATGGGATACTGGAATTATTCTAGAATAACTTGCATCAGTGTTCCTAGAATAAAAAATTCTGGAAAAACTATCTAAAGCGTATATAGCTTTGGAAAGGAGGTAGAAATAAGATCCTTTCCATCTCCTTTCTTGAGTAATGAACAAAACATACAGAGGTGGCAGTTATGACCCATTTGTTTCATCTCAAACTGGTCAGATGAACAAAAAAGAGCACTAAAATGGAAATAAGTCAGACGGGTTTAAAGTAGTACAAATTCTAACTCTAATGCATCGAACCTCCTCCATTGTTTTTCCTTAAGGATTTAGATTATCATTGTACTAATATAGTTTTTGTACTCATAATATGTGTTAACCATTCAAAAACAAAAGAACAAAAAGCATTTGTATGTCAACACAGCCCAACCTGGTCCGTTATGACCTGAACCAAATGAGAAAATTACCAAATCGGGCTGACCCGACCATGTAGCCACCTCTATAATAACAAACAGATAAAACCTTCATACTCAACTTTCAACTTTATTTAGTCTTATCATTTATCAACAAGACTTTCAATTACTAAACAGCACAAGAATAGACACAAAAAGCAAGAGCATACCGGGTGATGTAACGTAAGGGAAAAAATAAATCGAATTTTTCAATGACCTGTATGAAAACAAATTAATATGATGTCAACATTTCTTTCAAAAATGCTTACCAATCATTCCTCCTCCAGCAACACGTCCATCAGACTCATTAAAACCAAGAGTTCCACTTCCCAATTCACAGGGAAGATCGGGTCTACCATAAACGCTCCCACCTTCACTCAACTTTCCATGGTACAATCCGGCACCGCCTCTTCCTCCATGCCCAGCACCACCACCCGCTCCATTTGAATAGTTTCCCACACCGAAACCATTTTGACAGCCTGGAACATTAATCAAGATACTCAAGAGTTCACCCAGAGCTTAGATAAAACATCAGTTATATATGTAGAAAAGTACCTAATTCCGAAGCGGTTATCAGGCCTTCTGTGTCCACAACGACACTCATCGCTCTATGGATCTGAATGATACTCCCTCTAATTATGCCATTGACAACAATATCTTCAACACGACAAATCTACCAAAATGTTCAAATGAAAGCCACAACATTCTTACGGAGATCATCCACATGGAAAATAAAAGTGTGCAATCTGTAAACTCTTTTCATATAGCTGTCTAGGATACCTATACGTCAGTTCTTCATTTTCATGGTTTTGCAAAATATAAAATGCCTAACCAATGTTGGAAAAAGACATACTTATAGAAGTCATTATATACTCCTATGATGTAGTAAAATGCTTTATATAGTAACTAATCTTTAGCGTTCTTAGTGTTTGCATGATGTAAAACATAGGCATGTAGTAAAATGAGCAGCAAAATGCATCGCTCAACCTCCATTGGATGATTAAGCATTATAGCTCTTTTAGATGATATTTAGAATACTACATAGACATGATTAATGATCTGTTGGGCAGACTAGCAACTTGCACCGAAAGAATTAAATACGATTTTACTATTACGATAGGGCCGAATAGGAACGCCATCATCACAGTTGGTAGCTTAAATATTGATATAAACTTGGGAATGAATATCCTAGAAAATTGGAGGGGTAAAGTGTTTCGTACTTGTAGTGAAAACGAGAGGGTGTCATTAACATGACAATCATCAGGTGGATAAATCAAATCTCTTGGGCATGTTGGATTCTCGCAATGGGATTTGGTTACCCTGCCAGAAAGGGTGATTAGATTGTCAGATACACAGTTCATGCTATCATCAAACTATAAAACAGCCAGCATTACGGCCAAAATGTTTAAAAGACTACCACACTCACATGGTTTTACTCTGATCATCATTTAATGGGGCTTCAAGCAAAGAACCCGGGCCAATCTGTTAATCATAAGTGGTTATAGGAGAAACACCCCAATTGGACTTGGAAGTAAAAAAGATATAAATATTACAAACCCTAGTAAACAGAAGTCAAATCCAGAAAAGAGCTTACCGTAAGGTTATAGAACAGCGATAGCGAAAGTCTCTGTGCTCTGATTGCATCACCCTGACCACTCAACCTCAGATGTCCTTGACCATAAACAGCCAAGTTCGTATTCGAGTTGATGCTCGAGTTTTCCTACCAGATCATATTCACAAATTATACTGTCAAAAAACGTTTTTATCTTCACAATGGTGTCAGGAAAGTGATCGACCATACCCGCAGAACAATAAGGTTACGAACTTCAAGGACAGAAATAGTGTAAAGTGTGCTGCCACCACCATCAACTTGGATTTGGGCGTTCCACATGAGCACCATCTTGAAAGTGGCTCTAAGTGCACCATATACCTTCATACATAAAAAGGGTCATCTCAGAATAAATAAAAAGAGCTACTTCATCTAACCTCATAGTTAGAAAAATAATTAGGTTAAACTATACCTTTATGTTGGAGTCACTCATAAGAAGTTCTTCGGCAACAAGCTCAAACTCAGACACAGGATAATCGGCCAACCCAAAGATGATGCTGCCACCGCAAGCTAATTTAATCTGGCCTCTCACCTGATTATTCAATAAACAAAAGAAGAGTGATTCAATGATAACTTTACACATCAGTAACCCTCTAGTATTGAAAGGATATCAGATCTTCTCAGAAGACTGAAATATGTAACAGTGAAAATATGAATCAACCTGTGTGTGTGTGCGCGCGCGTGCGCATGCATGACAACCAGACAAGTAGACTTTATGATTCCAAAAATTCCTAGGCAACAAGAAGCCACCGTGCAAGCCCAGTCACCCCACCCCCTCCCCACACCCAAAGCACATCATTACATAAAGCATGATAAAATTGATAGTGAATAGTACTTGAGGGATGCTTTTGTATCTTTTCGCTTCAGATCTACAAAAAGTAGGCTTGAATTCCCAATCATGTTTAAAAGAAAAACGGGTTCTAGTTCAGGGGCTTGACTTACAATAAATAAAATTTCCTTTTAAAAGACAAATGAAAAGTACACCCTCTTTATATATTTTTAAAAACCAGTGGGATATATTTTTACACTAAACTGTGAAATAATATAAGTAAGAGCATACACACACGTAAGAGATATTTGAAGGGCAAGCCAAACCTGAACTCTGCTCCAACGTAGGGGCACCAAAACTTTTGCATCATTTTCAATGTACACATTTGTCCAGAGAGGGCTAGTGGAGAAATCGAGTAAAGGAGTTTCCGTTTCTGTGGTGACATTGTCATTGTCAACTCTTAAGCTCAATAGATATGAATCAAAACAAGTACCTGCTGCTCCACCATTCACTGGACAACCAATACTTTCACCACCTGTAATACCAGATAACGCTATGAATTGTTCATATCATATTTATTTATTCCCAAAATAACTAAGAATCTGTGTATCACAAATGATAGTATGAATCCTGTTAACACACCATGGACTTTGACTCTTATATCTTCTTGCTTGCTGTGACAGTCAAGAGAAACTCTTCCTCCACCACCACCACCCCACCCACTTCCGCCAGATGCACTTACAATACCAAATCCCTTCCTATCCAAATAAAAGCAGAGTGAGAACTAGCAGAGTTTACTTAATATGCAGTACTCATGTGATCAAGTCAAGCTTGCCATGATTGATGCACATAACATGTAATATTTATGCCATAGAAAATCTCCATTCAAGTATGTTGTTTGATATGCATGAATGGACACCTGAATTTATTATAGTGGTAAACAAAGAATAAAGTGCCCTTTGATGTGTATAATTATTTCAATTAACTGTTAAGTAATGATAGTTAAATTAACTTGATGCATTTTAAGTAAATACATGGGTATAATAAAATGAATAAAAAACAGCCCTTGCCTACAGAATGATAATCTACAAAAATGAATGAATCACATTCCTTGAGGAATGGTTCCTTCTACTACTATCTGATAGATTCAATGTTTTCCTCCAAGCCATCAAAATAATCCATTACACTATGGCTCCATTAATGCGTACCAGAAGCAACACATGCCTAGCTTGTTCATAGATTCCATGGCCTTTTTGCATCCCTAGCTTGAGTAACCTGTTTATGCTATAATAACTACTCTCAGGTACATGGATTCCAACACGGCAACACCCTTCTTAACCATTAAGGCTTCAATCATCAATCCAATTAATGTTATAAACCTCACTAAAGTTGCAAATACGTAAACGCAAGCAAGAAAAGGTCTTAAATGACTAGAGGCTATGCCTAATATGGTCTTGAAGTTCGTCAAACTCAGTTTCTTATAGTGATTCCACTTGTAACTGTTCACATGTTTGGCTACTTGTGCCATCAAAAAGATCAAAATCTTGACAAGAGACTATTCTAAAATGATATGGAAGATTATCCTTTCTCTCAACAGAGTATATAATGAGAAATTAAATACATTACATCTGCATACAATCAGATAACTAAATTGCTCTTGGACGAAAACAATTCTTCAACCTGGGATAGATTCAATTGTTTTGATGGTGTAGTGGCATTTGATATTTACAATTGCTTAGTTGCTTAACTTGGTGATATTATTATATGGACCATGGCATCATCTTGTTTAATATGTCTTCTATGTATATACACACAAATGTCATGCAAAGAGAAAAAGAAACAAAGCAAGAGTGCATACATTTTTAAAGCATGTATGACGATGCTTCCACCAGATCCGCCTCCGCCATTAAGTCCTCCAACGCCTCCTTCTGCTAGTAGAGATCCGTTCATATATAAAACATCCGCCACGACAAGCTTAATTCGTCCCCCACCATTCCCTCCAAATTTATGTTCATCTGAGGTGCCACCACCCTTGCTCCCATAACTCCATGGATAAGGCAAAGTAGACCAAGCATAAACATCCCCACCCCAATACACGGTATCATTATTCCTTAAACAAGAAGCCCCTCGGCCACCATGCCCCCCTCCAGCACCTTCATTCCCTACCGGAGTTCCACTAGTTTGAGAAGGTGGTGCTCCACCCATGGCCGTGGTGTTTATCAGAGAATTAGATTCCATAGTCACATTAGCTGCTGAGAAAATAACAGAACCAGCAATGATAGCCGAATTTTGTCCAACCTTGATGTTGCCAGAGAGATTGAAGCTAATCACACAACCTTCGATGTGGCAAATAATTGAAACACGAGGAAGGATTTCGATATTTCCACTACTGAATATGTACAGATCCGAACTTATATTAACATCTGAGTTCAGTAAGCAGGTAGTGTCATATGATCCCACACCTCCCAGCTCTTCACAAGAGATTTTGTTATATAACAATGGCAAATTCGTAGTGTCATTATAATCAATACTTGCAAAAAATCCAGAATCTCGTTCATATTGCCCCGAACTCAAAGAAAAAGCAATGACAAAGATATGTCCAGCAAGAATGCACCATGAAAGGTACCCATGAGTCAGGAATGGACGCATGACTACAAGAGTCCCACTTAGTGCATGAAAATAGCAGTATCATAAATCTTCAAGTGGTACTAGTTCACTGCCAGTCAATTCTTAATATAGTTAAACCATAAGTCCAGCATATTTTTTCTTCCAAATAGCATGAACCAAATCTTCAAGTTGTACTAGTTCACTGCCAGTCAATTCTTAATATAATTAAACCATAAGTCCAGCATATTTTTCTTCCAAATAGCATAAAAACCATCTTACTGTCCATAAACATCAGATATACCTGCAATCAGAATCAAATCTATGCAGGTTAAAAACGACTACAATGAATATACCTACATGAACATAATTGTGCAGATCTCTTTCCGAGTTCTTCAATCAATACAATTATCTTTAATTCCAAGAAGCACAAACACATACACTTTCTTAGAGAGTTCTAATTATGTCACTGTTACAACTTCAACCTCATAAAATTCACCTGAATTATAGTTAAGGCAATCAAAAATTTTAAAATATATATATATATATATATATATTTTAATATATCTTTTACGATTTGCCCAATAATAATTATGCATGATATAGTATCAAAAAATTCAAATCAATTATGCAACTTAATTTGATATACTGTTTACCAAGTGGTGTAATAGTGGATCTCGACAACAAACTGTGTGCATGAGTTTGTTAAAAATTTCAATTTTGTTCACATAACAATGCTGACCAAACTACCAACAATTTCACAATAATAGAAACGCAAATATACATACTATCACACCATATTTTTATAGAAATTGTTATAAAGCTTATAACTTGATTAGTATAACCACATACCTTCAACCAAAGATCTCCTTTTCGGAATTGCTTCATACGAAATCAACACACCATTGACTTAAACTTTTTATCAAACACTTGGTGGGTGTGTGCGAATAAGAAATAAAAGAATGGATGATTTAACGGAAAAGGAATCGACCCTTTATGGTTTTCAACTGTGTGTGATCCTGATTCTAATTAATCAGCCCACTTTTTAGTGTATCTATAAATATAATAGATTTTAAGTGCTGGAATTGAAATGTTTATGATGATGATGATGAGGATGTGATGACAGTGGGTTTATTATATATGAAAATTGAAATTACATTTGGGAGTGAAGTGAAAGAAAGTCGTAGAGAGTCCAAGCAAGCTTTTGTCTGGCAAATGGCAGCTGTAATTTTATTTTTATTTTCATTTTGCACTTTTTATTATGAATGAAAGCGATCCCCACTCTCGTAATAATAATATGCGTATTTTTGCTATTATATTTATTTATTGATTTATTGATTATTGATTGATTGATTTTTGCAAATTAGATTTAAATCTACGGACCTTTTCTATTCCATATTAAGGGTGCGTGGTTGTTTAAATAAATAGTTATTCTATTTAATTATTTTACTTTTAATAGTAGATAAGTAAATTTAAATATCTTATTAAAAACTACTTTTTTATTTATTTACTACCAAATAAATATTTAAAAATAAATAAAGTGATACATACTTATATTTTAAATAAATAAATGCTTGAAAAAAACTCATCTCAAGCATCCCATATACCACTGCATGTCTCTTTCAAATGTTAAAGTCATACATTTTAAGAAACATTAGAGAGTAAATTATATTTCCTATTCCTTTAGTATGTTATTCGTTTTACCCCTTCTATCGTACTAGTATGGTTTCTGCATCAGATTTTTTTGCAAGTTTAGTTTCTTAACCCCTATTTATATTTCACTTTTAGTCCCTCAAAGGTAAAAAAGTCTTAAAATTTTAAGAGTAATTTAGTCATTTCATGAGATATGAGAGACTTGAAGCGAAATGAATGTCCAGGTTAACAGATTGAACCCGCAAAATACTCGACCCATGGACTGAGAATGAAATAGATGATATATCACCGAGATAAGAGTGAAATAACTCTTTTATAATTTTCTCAAAATTTTCAACATTCATATATTCGTCAGCTGAATATATGTTTTAAACCATTTAGAATTTTTAAAACTACAAATCAGATCATAACCATTGACTGATTTAAGCTCTTACTAAATTTCAATTGATCACCGATATAAACGTGTTTTAAGTACTTAAATATAAATAATCTATCATTTCATGTTTCAATAACTTCTCGCACATACTTTTTATATATATATTTTACAAAGGTGATTACACTTCATGTCAAGTATAACTTTTGATTAGAGCTATGAATACGAGCATTTATTTTTACATAAGTATTCCATAAATTAGTTATAATTGTCAAAAAATATATATATATATATATATAAAAGATCATATAAGATGACCCTTACACATAAGAGAAGTTATATGGGAAAGTAACGTGATTATTGTAAGTTGATTTGTTATAAGATCAATTTCTTCGGTTTTAAATGACCTACTTTGATCATTAAGCTTAAAAGTTCAAACATACCCTCGAACCTTGACAATGATTTGGCCAAAATAATTACAGCATAACATTGGAAATTTGTGAAGTTGGTGTTTTAAGATTGCATTTTGAAAAAATATACATCGATCAGTTTTTATAAAACTGCATTTTTTCTTAATAAAAATGTAGATCATTATTTTTTAGTCAAACATCTTTTCTCTAGTTGGTTACAAAAATTGAGAGTGTTCGTAAATTAATGACGTATGTCTCGATTGTTTCTAATAAAAAAAGAAACCACATCCATTATTTTGGAAAGTGTGTAAGTCCCTTTTCTATTCATGGATACATTTTATTTTTAAAACTAAAATATAATAAAAATCTTGCATTAAAATTATATGTTAACGTGCAAATTCGCGACTTATAATTTAATCTCTATAATCAAAATCGATATAATTAGAGAATTGGGTGAACTTCTATGTTTTGAGCACAATATGTTAAGCAGTTTAGCAAAAATATTATACAATGCATTTTCAATATTCAATACGAAGAATAGTAACTATTGTTGAATCCAAATAAACTAATGTTTTTAGGTGGACCGTTAATAATTACATATAAATATTACTTCGTATAACTTAACCATTGATTGGTCATGTTTAATCACTACTTTACTTTTTGATACTTATATTTCACGATTAGGTTTGTTAATTCAAAGGATGTTTATGCAAACCATTATCACAATGCATTTGGTTGCATCCATTTTTCTCTTTTAACCAAATACAAATATACAATCGATTGTTACTCAATCAAATAAGGGAGCATGAAAAAAACTAACATTTTTTTTATGATTAATGTAGAGAAAAATATGAAAATTTTATCAGATCATATCGCTTCTTACAGTTGAATTGATTTATGTTTTTCAAAAATAATTAAATATCTGAAGAAAGAATGTTGATAATCCATTGGTTATTTTTTGCAATTATTCTAGCTACAAAGTTACAAGTATATCAATAACGAGAAGGGATCGAATTGAAACGTTCAACCTACAATTCACAATTATACAATATTTTTCAAATCTTTTAAAATATAGAAATTTTCACAATGCCCATGACACTTGGTGCTTATTTGGAAAATTGACAAAATATACAAGGTATTCATGTATATTATTTTCTCTTTTAAGGGGTAATAATGTGTATCCTTCATTTTTTATTCCTTTTTTTGTAATTAATCAAACATCATGCAAAGGTACAATAATTATTGGATAAAGCCTTCATATTCGATCATATTTAGTACCCAAAAAATATGATTGTTGATTACTTTTTTCATAGGCATGTGTATGTTTTAAATAACCTTTTAGTTTGTCGGTTTTATTGGAACCATAGTTTCAGGATTACTGAAAATAAACGAACGAGCAGATATTAATAAATTAAAGACATGATAAATATCACTCTTACTAAAAGTATTAATATTAATAATTCACGATATGATTTATTTTCATTTTCAACTAATTCACTCTTTATGAATATCATTATTTTGTTCTCTTTAAATGTGGATAAATAATAAATAATAGAGGAAGGACAAATATATGTATTGATGACTTGTAACCTTTAATTTGACAATTACTTAACTCTTAATTTAAGTTGAGAAAACTATTAAACAATATGAAGGCACGCTGTTCATTTGTTCAAACTTTTTGTTTAAACATAAATCATCATAATTAAGTCATAGAAACTATATAACTAACAAAGAAATATATAAAATCGCGAAGTTACATAAAATAAGCTTACTATCAAATATAATATGTAAATTAAGTTGGACAAAGTAAACTTTATTTTTCTTTTCGATTGTCCCCCTAAGACGCCTATTTTTTCATATCTGTATTAATTTTTACGGATGTACATTTCGCATCTCCTAATACGCAGGTAGAATTTTGTGTGAAATCCTTTTCGATTATGTGTAAATCTCAATTATCTAAAATGATCGATAATATAAAAATCATCCCAGTTTGTTAGATCAAGTTAGAAGAAGAAAAGACACATACCATACACCTTTTTAATATGCTCAAATACAAACTTTTATATATAATTATATAAAGCATATTAAAATTAATAAATATTATATGTAGATTAAGTTTATCCAATAGAAAACCTTTTGAGAATTGAGATGCCAACTTCATAAAAAAAACCATTTGAGATACCAACTTATTGGATAAGAATAAAAGTATCCATATATTTAAAATAATAGCTTAACTTTATCGACTTCTTTTATTCCATATGTCATATTACAGCCATTTTTAATTTTGAGAAGGAGGTGATCTGTAGCTTTGCATAACACCAACTAGATATGTATAAAGGGTATCGCGTTTCAAATTTGATGGTTTATATGTCATCTTCCATTTTATCCTTTTGGATGTTTATTGCAGTTTCATTTTGATTTGGGCTTTTAGTAACAAAAAAACGTATATAGATTGATTTTAGAAAATCGAATTAATCGAATACTTTTTAAGTTTTAATTAAAAATTATGATAATATATATTTATAATTCACAACTTTAAAATTACAACGGACTCAAATTTACTTTTATATATAAATATAAATGTGAAACAAATTATTACATGTATGGTTCTGGATTTAATGGATAATAAGTGAAGATGATAATGAAAGAAATAATACGTGACTTAGTGTCTTTTTAAAAAGAACTAATTATATCCACTTTTGTGACTGTTCAATTTTGTAATTAAACTAATGACCCCACTTCCCACTTATTATTACAATTAAAGATAGATTTATTTTTGTCCATATCATGATTTTCATTGCAATCATACATGTTTTTAAAGTGTGAATCAATAATTTTTTCCTTTTTAGAATACAAGTATTTATATATATATATATATATAACTATTACAAATATATCATGAATATATATGTTTGTCTATTTCAGAATTTGAACCCCACCTAATGTAGTCATCCTTCGCTCACCCTCGCGGAAGATCTCGATCTCGTCTACGAACAACAAAAAGAAAGGACTATTTTTAATATTGATAACTCCAGAAAAAACTACCATCTGTCTCTTTGTTTCTGAGAAGTGTAAGCAATTCCGTGAGGTTTTTATTTATATATCTACTTAATTATTTATGTTTGAAATTAAATAGTTTACAGTTTCTAAGAATCGGTTTTGCAAATTTATGGTTGTTGTTGAGATAAATTATATTATATTAGTAAGTATTAAGTTTTGGATCTGTAATTAGTTTTCTGTGTCCCATGTGTAATAATTCCGTGGATGTAATTATTTGTCAATAAATGTGTGATAGAGTGTATGTAATTATTTGTGTATATGTGTATCACGGAGACCAAATGTAATCTTGTATATGTGTGTGGGAGAGTGTGTGTGCAATGTAACTATGCATATGTTTATATGTCAGAGAGTGTGAATCAAATTTTTAATCACCGTAACCCTTTTATCATAAGAAAAGGATAAAAGAGAAATACGAGAATAAGAATAAGCAAGATAAGGGTATCGCAGTTATTTTTAATAAGTTAACGATTTATTCGTTAAATTTAACGAAGAAGATATTCATTTAGCATAAGATAGCAATCACATGATCAAAAGGCGTAATAAAAAATTGAAAAAAATACAGATTCAAGAAAATAAAAAATCACAGGAGTAGAGAAATACTTTACATAATTTGTAGTATCTATGTGGTGGAAGGATAATATTGTTCTATAAATTAGTTGACTTTTATTTTTATGTGAAAATATTATTATGTGTATGATTGCATGTACATAAAAATAAGTTAAACAGAGTGGTGACTGTGCACGTGGGGGCCATCAACATTCATTCTCTTATCTGCTCTTCCACCGCTCCACACGGTGGCCCGGGAGCCGGTGCTTTTTCTTTCTCATAGTTTTTGTATTTTGTCTTCTTCATGTTATTCTTCTATTTAACTTAGAAAACATAATTTGATTTTGAGTTTTTCATACTTCAATTATTTGTCTTTAGTTCTTAACAACTATGCTTTTGACCATTGTATTGTCTTTTCTTATAGATTAATGGTATGTCTTTCTTTTTAAAGGATAAATAACTTCATATTGATCATGAATAGTTAAATCAAGTATTTATTGGTCAAACTTGTTCAGGTGTAACGGATAAATCAATTACAAAGGTCCGAAGAGCCCATAAACTTCTCTTCTGATATGAATAATGTTTGACGTGCTTAAAAAGTATAGATAAAAAACTATAAATAAACATTAATTTAGTTTAAAAGTAAGATGATCAATAAAAAAATAAAAATAAAAAGAAAGAAAGAAGATGAAATCCATGTACCACATATTATATGCAGCAAGTCCATGATTTTTGCAGGTACATCTAGCATTACTCACTTGATGTTAATATTTTCTCAGATACTTAGCCCCCCTTAACCTCTTTTAGTAACTGTGTTCTACAGAACATAAAATTTAAGCAGTAGCTTAGAAATGCATCTCTAGATCAGATATTGGTTGTACTCAAATTGTATTTAGGTTTTGGTAGAGACCTTCCATTTTGGTTCTATTCTTTAACACTGGTTCACCAAGGCAAAATTTGCTAGGCCCTTTGGTTCTATATGATCAATCAGTTTCATCAATTGTCAATGATTTTATAAACAACAGACGCGAACAATCAAACAAATTACATAAAAATGCATCACTTTTTTGTCACAAAACAATCAATCAAACAAATTACATAAAAATGCATTTCTTTTTTGTCACAAAACAATCAATCAAAATTGATGACAATCACTGCCACAGGTATTCACAACACAATGTTCTTTCAAAAGCCATTAATATGATCATATTATATCAAACACGCACATTCCATGTACCTAAACCAAATCCAGAAACAAAAACACGCCCATATGATCCCTAGCATAGCTATCACCATCATCTGTTTTTAGTAAATTAAGTATCACATGTACAAGTCCCAGTTGTAATGCATAAGGGTTAGATGAAAAACCACTTCCCGAAGCATGCCTGTACAAAATATTACTGTACCATCTGCATCTCTATTTAAATATGTGCTTTGTCTTACCAATCGACCTTGCTTTCCTCAACAAGCACACCCTTTATGCATCAAAACCAGGTCACACACGTGATCTTTCTCAGTTCTTACTCTGTTGACTTTTTACTGAATATTTTGGGGTATATCCGTCTTTTCCTTTGCTCATTATTTGCCCCCACTTGTATTCCCAGTAACTCCATATCATATCCTCCAAAAGGGTTTGTAATTTGTTGAACTTCAAATCATTTTAGGGGTAGATATAGTTTGGTCAAACGGGTGGAGGAAAAAGTCAAGTAGCTGGACACAAGGACCGACTATAACCCTTTCACATGATGGGAACAATACCAATCATCCATCAACCATTATAGTGGGGCTGTGTTTGCTGCTGTTGCTGTTGTTGAGAAGCTTGCATGTTTGGCGGCTGCGAGTTATAGTTTGCAAATGGTTGAGAGTATAGAGGATTCATCATATTCTGCTAGTCAAGAATAAAAAGGAAATTTAATTGGCAGCCAATAAGCGTAAAAAGCAAGGGTTGATTTTAGTAAAGGTGTATATGAAACCTGGGTCTGAAGAGAATTAGCACCAAAGTGGCTTTGTGTAGCATCATCCTGTGATGGGTCGCTGAACCCAACTTGTGTGAACAAGCCTTGAGAACCATGACCCATATAATCCTATGATAACAATCCAATACAGTCAAAACTGAATGAAACAAATACTTTATCCTTCCCAATTATTTAATTCACCAATTACGAATTAATATTATCGAGCATATCTTTATTATAAATAGCTAATTATGCAACTTCAAAGCAGCTGAGTTGGGCTTTTAAATTAAACTTCATTGACTTCGAGCATAAAATGAACAACCTGTGACATGAAATCATTTCCTGCACCAAAACGAGAATATCCAGTTTGAGAAATTTGGTTCAAATAACTTCCAGGAAACCCTCCCTGAGTCGCTGGATTACCATAGTCAACAGTATATCCACCTTGAGAAGCCTGAAAGCAACATAACTAACTATCAAACCTCTACAACTCTGTAAGTCTCCAAATGAAAAAAAATATGTCACTAAGAGGGTGGCAATTTCACCCATATTCACTTGTGAACAAGTCAACTTGGGTCATTTCTTCTCGAATGGGTCAAATGGGGTAAAAAAAAAAACTAACCAAAAAAGGAACATTAATTGGTTAAATAGATAGGAAGTTGCTCAAAGTTGAATTCAAATGCAGAAGACATCCTAAATCACTTTATTAACAAAAATTATTATTCGAAATGATGTGAATTTTGTAATCATATTTAGGTTGCAAGGAAATTTTAAAATTTTGGACAGAAGTACTTTTGGTCAACCTGGCCCAGCCATTATAAAACAAGTACCCTTTTGGCTCATTACCAAACGCAACTGATCGGATTGCCACCTCCAAAAACTTAACCTACCTGTGTGGAAAACTCAGCAGCATTATATGGAACATGAGACCCTTGGCTTTTAAAATCATCCCCCAAGAAATCCTGCACGATATTTAATGACAATAAGAGTATATAAAGTAGGATCTTGCACAAACATTGATCTTCACAAAATGGATCAATACCTGTGACATACCACCAACCGAGAAACCATCACGGAATGTCTGAGCTGGCCCTTGAGTCATCTATCACAAGGCAACACTCCGTTAAAACTCAACTAACACGATACAATTGATGAATTTTGTCGGTACCATCCCTTTACCCAAAAAGAACTAACACAATACAAACGTCATAAATCAAGAGAAAAAAACAGAAGTAATAGAAAGAAATACTAACATTAGAAACATATCCAGGTTGAGATAATGGACCAGCACCACCAACCGATGACTGGCTATTTGGATTTTCGAGTGATGAGAAGTTAAAATTAGACCCCATGGGGGCACCAATAGGTGGCTGCGAGCCTTGCTGATGTCCAAGATGGCTGCCAATAGGACCACCACCAGGATTGCCCCGCCCAGCGGTGAAACCCCGACTACCTGGCTGAGGAACATGAGGCACCCCACCAATGGGACCGTGTACTCCACGAGTTGGTATAGCGTAAGGCTGAGGAGCACCATGATATGGTGGAATAGGCACACGGGGCATTGGATATGCAGCAGGATGAAGACCAGGTTTATGAGAGCCATTAGGTGGTCCAGGTGGCATGTATGAACCTGTACTCAGACATATGACACAGGAGGGAAATAGGTGGGTCAGGTGAGTCAAAACAGGTTTAGCTCGACCCAGAATACTTTCTGTTCTGAAAAAGTTACTACTTTTACAAATTTAATTAGCGTATCACTCTAAATTCTAACAATAAAAAAATGAGAACCACCTTATGACTCCAACAGGGTTGAAATTCCATTAGAAAAATAAATATAAGGAAAGTAAAAGGCTTAAAAACTAATATACCCCTGGAACGGCTGTTTCTTCCATCGGCGCCAGAATTTCCAGAAGCAGCAGATCCAAAGCTGTCATTAGCTCCAATACCAGGTCCACCACCGAAGAAAAGCCTTCGATCATTGTACGTCTGTGTCATGTAAGCCACAAATCAATCTATTTTTTTCAAAAATAGCGAACTGCATACTACTGTTGAAAAACAGAAGTGCCAAAAATAATTGTCGTACTTTCTTTGGCTTCTGAAATTGCACCATACTCTGCTTTAAGTTGTTTAAAGGACCTTCCACTAAACATTCATGCTCCTGTTCATGATAAGTAAACTTAAATTAAAATATTAACGTACCACTTGTTGACACTTGAAACAAATATGCATTTTCAAGAGGAAAGAAACAAGATTAAGTACACGATTGCAGTACGTATCAACTACCTTATAATGTGTTAGTAACCCATTCCATAATGGTTGCTTGCTAAGGACTTTTGGATTACCAAGAATGACAATACCATAACGAGCACGGGTAAGAGCAACATTAAGCCTGCGTGGATCATTGAGAAATCCAATACCCTGATGTTCGTTACTTCTGACACATGACAAAATGATGTAATCCTTTTCCCGCCCTTGAAATGAATCTACACTTGCAACCTGCAATTAACTTATTTCTAAGTGCATTTTCTGAGATGAAAATCAGATCCGTCTGATATTACAAAAAAAAATGACATAAAAATGCATACGTTACCTCAATTTCCTTATAAAGCTGTTGCCTAAGCGCACCATTTCTTGACATATAGTTAACGATGTATGCACGTTGCCCTTCATACGGTGTTATAACCCCTATCTGCATAATATCATTTTATGATCAATGTAACCCATCAAGGGCCAGAAACTCATGCAAAAGAATCTGCATACCTGACTAGGAACTACACCACTCCTTAAGAAAGTTGTTACTATCTTTTCAACATTTGCAGCCTCTGTCCTATTCAGATAAGATGTTCCACTGGCACTAATTTCTTCTTGTCCCATCTATGAGAATTAGGTGGACCACATGAGTATAAGTTAACAAAACTTTGCAATGTTATAGTTCAAGGGAAGCAATTTCAACCATTTACTTATAAATAGGTCAAGTTGGACTGTCTTTTATAAATAGGTCAATTTGGATTGTCTTTTATTTTGACCAGGTTGACATCGTCCATTGTGTACTTTCACTGGATACAACCTCACAAAGATCGAGATTATTGCTGTTTCGGTAATCATAAATCATGCATCAAATATTTAATATTTTAAAAATATCAAAATGGAACAAAGAACTGTTAGCATGTCAACCCAACCCAAACTAGACCGCGTTTGACCCAAAGTAAAATATATCAAAAGCATGAAGAGATAAGTTGTAAACACCTGGACATAAAAGAACATGGGACGGTTTGGCACGGGCCAAGGAAAATCAATTCCTGTCGATTGCCTTTCATTGATTGTCACTCCGTTTTGGAGGGTACCCTCATAAAAACTATTAGAAGGAAATTCTGAAAGTGATGGATGCATCCGATACTGAACCTGCAATCTTATTGGTTTGACCCCAAGCATCACAAGTCGCTCAAATAAAGACTGAGCTAAACCAGCGCGGGCTGCTTTCTTGCACATGATAACCGGGCCAAGCTGGCAATGGTCACCAACGAGAACCACCTAATACGAAAACAAAAAAATAAAATCCATTAAATGATAAAGCTTGCAAAAGAGTTACTACAGTAGGAATTGCATAATGCCCATGCATATAGATGTACCTGCTTTGCCCCAAGAACCAAAGGAATAAGGCACTCCGGCTCAGTTGATTGAGTAGATTCATCAATAAGCACCTAAAAATAGTAAAAGAGTACATGAATTATAGCATGGAAAACAATAAAGATCCACAATTGATGCCTGCAAACTAAAAGTAGAAACCGACTTTTCTGTAAAAGTCTCTTTTTTCGTACAGAAATTGTATTTTGATGTTTAGAAAAAAAACAAGGAATTGACCTGACGAAATCTAAAATTTGCCAACCGAGGATCTCCTGCACCAACACATGTACAGCAGATGACATCAGCGCTCTGAGATATCTCACGTTCTGTAGCCCGCTTCAGTGCTTTATACTTCTTCTCATCACTGCTGGATAACTCCCCTGTATAATTTATAGATAGGTGGACGAATTATTTACAAATGGAAGGCATAATATGAGGAATATGCCCTGTATCTAAAAGAACAAACAAACAAAAGCCTAATCACTGCACAAGCAATAAAAACTGGGTTCCTTCAAGCAATCTTCACCTTGTTCATCTTTTAACTGCTGGAGCTTGTGAAGTTCACTCTTTTCAGATGTATCAAGATGGCGAACCTTTAAAAAACCAGAAGAAATTATGCTTTTAGAGCAGGGTAGTACATTAACGCACTAAATGTATAAGCACAACATTAAAAAAAACAAACCTGATAATGAAGTGTTAAATGCTCAACAGGTGAGCTAACAGCTTCCCTTGACTTAGCACAGAGTCTTACAACCTGGTTATGATTAACCAATAACATAAACAAACAAAACTATACAGACCAGCTAAAAAAGAAAGCTTTGAAGATCATTACCTTTAAGCCAGTGGTACTTATCTTCTCTGCGAGTTGGTCTACAGCCACATTGCTAGGTGCACATACCAGAACCTGATTTAGGTGGCCATCATCATCTTCATTCAACGACTCAAATACTACAATATTTATAAAAAACTGGCACTAAATATACCTGGCCTTGGCCTTGCTTAGCCATGTGATAAACAATTGCTGCAGAAGTGACTGTTTTCCCAGTGCCTGGTGGACCTTGAATCAAACTTATTGGTTTCTGAAGGACACTTTTTACAGCAAAAACCTACCAATTAATGGAAAAAAAAAGTTATAGAAGTATGCTAGAAAAAAAGAAAGATTCAACAAGCACAGATATCATGCAACAAATATATTGAACCCTTTAAGGTATATAAATTGATGACATTAAGAAATAGTAAATAAAACCTACTTGAGATGCATTAAGTTCAGGAAGACCAGGTGCACCAAAACGGCGAGGCAATGCATTACGGACCATTTGAAACTCAACCTCATGGCCTAACAGATGATGGTAAATATACCTGCATATAAATAACATCACGATACATTATTTACCAAAACAAAAAAGAAGCCAAACACAATAACCAGTATACATTAAAAAATAAAAGATCATAAAGCTTCCACAAAGAATCAATAGAATGAATTAATATTCTCAAGAATATACAAGCTAAATTCTTATGATCTTTAACCCACCCGCTGACACTTGTTTCATCCACTGCAAAAGTTTTCATGGCACCCTGCATCCTATCAAAGCTTGTGCTCTTCCATACAAAGTCAACACTAAAACCATGATTCACATCGACAGGAACTCCCTGCAAACATCATCACCATTAAGTAATCTATCAATAGAACCAACAGAAAATCTGAAAGCATGATAAAGTACTACCTGACTTGCACGAAGCTCAAGTGCCACTTCCTCTTGTGCGGTCAGTTTTATCTGAAACAACAAAACCAGAATCGAATGAAACTTATTGATAAACAAAACAACAAAATAATGACAACTCAGGGAGACCATACCACATGTCCAACAGACTGCCAAGCTGGATGTGCAGCATCCCCAGAATACCGCAGCCGTAACTCATCACCAGGTACAAGACGCAATTCGTTGTCTTCCTACATTAGCCATATCAATTTAAAATTTTCAAACCGATGTTAGTAAACAAAAGACATACGACACAATCAAACAAATTAAGATGAACACATCAAAATTACCAATCTGAATCACCTTTGGGAAAACAAAATATGCAACACGCTTCTTGTTGAGACCAATATCCCACCGTATTGTGAGATTGTCTTTGCTTTGAGATTCTTTCATCATCTATAATACATTAATACAACAGATTAAATTCATGCGGAAATAGTTGGATCAGGAAGAAATTGGGAAACAGGAACTCAATAATAAAGTAAACTTCTCTTCATCATCGGATAGGATATATAATGGCGAGAAAAAATCGGACCCACTTACCTTATCATAGTCAGCTTCAAGCTTAATGAGAGGTGCAAATACATTTTGATACTGAAACCAGAAAAGCAAGCAGAAATGGGTTGTTACAATAATGCGATTTCAAATAAAGATCTGTAGCCATGACTAGACATAATAATTAACAACAAACTTCAGAGAATAGGATCAAGTGTATGTCACTTAAACCTGATAGGCATCTTCATATTTCATGACTACAGGTTGAGGCTCATCATCCACACCAGGTTTCTCAAGATCCTCCAAGCTAGCATCAGGATTTGTCTTCCAGAGTTCTTCCACCTTATTGATCTGTTGAGCACTTATATGGCGTGCTCGCAGCTGCTCTTGCTCAGATGGAACCTGCAAAACAACAATTCAAAGAATAAACAACATATACACATACATATGTGTGTATATGTACTTGCTAACCTTAACAAGCCACTGCAAGAAACATCTATCATCAATAAGTGGACACCATTGACTCAGGTCCCAATTCATGTCTTTCAAAGCGTTCACATTAAGACAAGGTTCTCTGCAAAGTAGTACAACCACACTCTCTGTCTTGGCTGAAATGAATCCAAGAAGAAAAACGTTTCGACATCCACAGTTATAGCATTCAAGAATCGTTTCACCCAACGGACTGTCTTTATGAAGACACACTTCTTTATGTTTAGCTCTAACCTGCAAAAGAGTACAACAAAATTTGCATCGAAGACGATTAACCGCAAAGTAAATTATCCTATACAGGAAAATGTAACCAATTTTATTCATTCGTTGACGAGAAGCTCACGAGTAACCCACTTCTTAACCACAAAATTTCTGTTGACGGTTATACAGTAATTCTTTAAGATCCTCACAAATCAATCTCATGTACATCTAATGATGTGAAATGCTACCATATGTCTAACAAAAAAATATATATCTATATTCTTCAGAGTAAACTAGTCACTTCTTTCCGGAATATAGAAAACATTAAGATGTGTTTTTAATTGCACAGCATTTTCTTAGTTATCATGAATTATGCAATAGTCAGTTCAATAAGCTACTTTCGAAACCCAAAATGATTATCCGTGATTTCACTCTAAACTAATAAGATCATCAGTTTCATCTGTACGATCAAAACTGCTTATCTGAGATTTGTAAACGCAAAAAACCAGATAATAAGTTTGCAAACACAATCCCAAACAACCCCCAAGTTATTGTACAAAGAAGCACATAACTCCTTTCACTTGTAAGCATGTGCAAAATCAGCTAACTCCACCAAGCAAATAATTTCCATATATTTTAGATCGTGTACCGGAAACTGACACTTGTTAAACAGCATCTATGGCAAACTAGAAGAACACTACACAGCCATATATGCGACGTTATCATCACCAAATACAACTTAACTTTGCAAGTAGAAGATCCAACACTCATTGGTTAACACTAGCAACACATACGCATAATATCACATCACAGTACTTGTATAGGTCTCCTAACACAAAACTGAGGTAACCCTAGGGCAATCATAACTTCTGCAAAACCTACATAGCATATTCTATATTTCCATATTTATGTTTAACAAACTGCCAATTAAAACTGCATAATCCAAATGAAACGAAATAAAAAATTATCTTATACAACTTACCAAATGATTCACAATATGAGAACCAGAAGTATTCCCCCTTGAATTACAAAACCATTTCCTACAAGAAGGCACATTACACCTCACAACACACGCAGGGTTCTGCACACCACAATACCTACAGGCATGTTCCATATAATCCCCCTTTCCATACTCATAACTCTCATCATCGCCAGTTTCTTCAAAATTCAATCCACTCATTCCCGCAGCTAGGGCATCAACAGCAGCCACCTGATTAACATTACTATTATTATTTCCTCTACCACCACCGCCCTTACCGGAAGTGGCTGAGCCAGGTGATGCGTTGCTGTCAGAGCGGTGGTCGACAGCGGCGGCGGAAGTGTCGATGGAAATAGAATCAGACGGTGTAGGCCAAACTGATGACGATGAAGGTGAAGATCGAACGGCATTTGGTTGTGAAAGCTCTTGAAACTCGGTGTAATTGAAGTTTTCATCGTCTTGTGTGTTGAATTCTAAGAATGTGTATGCGTCATCATTGCCGGTGTCCGGCTGAGAAGCCGTATCGAATAAGTTGTTAGGTTGAGAATCCATGAAGAATTGAAGGTGAGTTAGGGTTTATGTTTTTGATAAATTAGGGATTCTGATTGAGGATTTGTGATAAGGTGAAATGTTTGTTGTTTTAGGGTTTGATGAAACGGGGGAAGAGAGGTGATTATACGTACAGGGGTTGTTTGTATCGGTGGGTTATAGGACGTAATGAGTTGACTCGGACGAGACTCTATGATAATTCATCTAAACAAAATCTTTTTATCGTTATTTAAGTTATTAAATATACACTATTCCGTTTTTCTAAACTTTAAATTAAATGAAAGATAGATATGGTAACGTTTGAATATAAATTAAATTGTTGTTATGGTAGTAATAAAATATAATAATTATTTTAGTTTTATCATTAATTATTATTATAAATTTTTATTAATTATTATTCTTTTGATAAAAAAATTAGCTTTATCTATATACAATAAATATACAAATAACTTTTATGTATTAAGTTGGTATTATTATGTTTTACCTTATTGATTATTTAGAGGGATTTGAATCTTCTCAAATTGTCTTTTAACTTAAAAGATCATGTTACTAGTTTTGTGAGAAAGATACAAAGTGAATCTTTAATCACAAACATAACTTATGTTTATTATTACATTTATCATCTCATAGAAAGTAACATGACATGTGAAGTTACCGAGAGGATCTTGTTCCTATTTAGAGATGAATTCCTTCATTGTCATGTTTAGTTTTGTTTCACCCATATGTTCTTTTATTAAGTTTCGGCTATTAATTGTAGTATGTATACATATGATTAGAACGATTGTAAACAACAATTCGTATTAAATTTAAAACATAGTAATACCTGGAAAAAAATATGTATATTTTAGTATCAAGTAACTTAGATTAGATGAAATATAAAGGGAAATAATATATGTGAATTTTCTGTATGAATATAGAGGAAAAATTATAAAGACGAAAACTAAATATAAGTAAAAACATATAGAAATCTATCTATCTATAAATCTATATAAAACAAAGTTTTGAATTGCTTATGTGACAATCTCTTATTAATCACAAAATTATAGTTGCTTATGTGTCAACCACTTATTAATCTCTGAGCCATCTTAAATTAATTACCTATTGATTTCAAATTATTAGTCTTGGCACGTAGGAAAAGTTTACAGATCTAAATTCCAAAAAGTTGTATTTGTTAAGATTTTGGAGAAACGAAAGTACTCAAATCTTGGATAGGAATCACCGTTGAAGGTCAAAATATACATCACCAAGAAGATTTCTTTTTCTTTTTATTCCTTATTTCCAAATATACATCATCTCATTGAAGTACTCGAACTTTTAGCATCTGATTGCTATCATTCAACGAGATTTCTTTTCTTTTTTTGTTCCTGATTTCCAAATGTATTTATGATTCTAGCACTTAACTGATTAAAATCTCTTCATCCCTCACGTTTGTTATTCAATTTCAAAATTGATTTTTATCCTAATTTTTAAATTGCATTGATATGATCTTTACTCCTAAATAAATCAGCAATCTCCTATTGATTTTTATCCTAATTTTTATTTCATATAAACCTTTTTGCTCATAAGTCAAAGTACGAAGTTCATCATGAATCGATCTGTCAGTAGTATTTATAACAAATGGCAAACAAAAAAATTCAATGAACTACCTTGCTTAAGCAAAAGTTGTTCAATAAACACAACATAATATTACTTAAACACAAAAAAAACATCAAAAATAAAAAAGTAGGTTATATATTTAATATAAATCATATATCAACTATATATGTACTAAGAACATAAAAATAGTGAAAATAAACCTGCATACCGAATGCTATTCCTCTATTTATGAAGTATGTCATGACTGAGTTCTCGATGACATTCAACCCATACATGCTTTGATTTTGACAAATTACTGGACACTAAAAACATCACATATAATGATCTTAATATTGACCAGATGCCCGCTTACTCGCTTCTTGAATCGCTTCAACATATTCTTTGTCATCATCTAATACTCCAAGCTCATAGCAAGCATCCTTAAATGTAGGGTACACTTGTCTTTGATCCTTTAGATGTCTTCAAAACATGTTGGACCTTTAACTTTGTTAAGAAGAATCCTCAAGTAATAAGCTTCACTGGTTGAAGGAGGCACATGATGGATTCTTCCTAAATTAGGACGTTGTTTCCTTGGCCACCATACTCAAACTTGCATCCCAAACATAATGATTAGGGAATTCTACATTTGTTAATTTATGAGTGTAACATCCACTCTTATGGCCTAGGAGTAATCTGGTAATTTCCTTAATTTTTATATTTAATTATAATTTCTATATTATATTAATATGTCTATTAGATAGGAAAGTTAGATTAAGGTCGAAAGTTAATTGTGTCAGGTAAAATATTAATAGTTTTAAATTAAAATTATTGTCGGTAAAATAAAATAACCTGTCTCGCAAAACGGTTTTCAGGTTTCAGACAATAAGCCAAACAAGGGATTAAAATTAACAAGCTTTTGAGTTGGTTGGTGATATAAATCACCAAACTCATCATTTTCATCTCATTTTTTTCACCAACTCAATTCTTTCATTTCTCTCAAGCTTCCTTTCCTAAATCATCAAATTAACATTAAATTGA
This sequence comes from Logfia minima, assembly GCA_963921325.1. NCBI lineage: Eukaryota > Viridiplantae > Streptophyta > Magnoliopsida > Asterales > Asteraceae > Logfia > Logfia minima. Next base: position 5,961,568 of record OY992764.1, on the reverse strand, counting down.
GAGTGTTATTGAATTGTTGTGACTTCTTGTTTTACTTGTCATCATCATCATCTTGTTATCACTCCTAATTGTAAGCATTTTGTTAGTTAGGTTATAAACTTGAAATTTGGTCAATCTTTGTAATGGGTGTGTAATTGATGTTTGAAAGATGTTATATGATGTTACCTGATGTATAAATGATGTGAGAAAGCTTGTTAGATTGATAGGAAATTGAGTTTTTTGTGTTAGTGAGAAAATAGTTCGGTTTTGGTAGTAGAAGTTCATCTTGCGAGTTGAGTTTGGCATGCGAGTTGAGTTGGCTTGCGAGTTGAGTTTTGGAAAAAAGTGCATAAGTAAAAGGTTATACTTTTAGCGACCAAAAATTTAACAGATTCTTATTAACTGCGGATCCGACTTTTATTTTTCCTAGATTACAAGGGTCACCTGCTTGGATAAATATGTTATAATAATGTTTCGAAATTTGTTAATTGAGTAAATAATTAAACAGATGAGTTGTTATAACTTGATATAAATTGATAGTTGTAGAGCGGTTATAACTGATAAATTGCAACTTAGTGATTGTTTGCCATTTGATACTGAGTAGTGAAATATGTTATACGATTATGGAAATAGTTACTAACTTCTTAATTATTATATTCTCAGATCAGCAGAAGACTCAGTAATATAAGATCTCTGAGTGTGGGCTGAGACAAGTCAGGTGAGTGGATCTGCAACTCATGATTTGACATAGTTGTAATGTTGTGGTTACAACAAGTAACGTAGATATTGATAGACTGTTTAGTCTGAATTGTAATTGTGTATCTGCTTGTTATACATGTGGCCTTCTGGCATCTGTGTTGTTCAAAGGTCAATTGCGATTGGACTTTGTTACTAATAGTGATCAACACAGGTTCCAGGAACATGTGTTGTTGCTGGAAACTGTGTTGTTGTTTAGAAGTACCAAGTTATCGGTAAATCTTGTATGGGCCAATACAGATTGTGATAAGCGTTACTTGAGGGCCACCGCGGCTGTAGGGTTCCTCAGTAACCATCGATCCTCTTGAGTTTATGTGTTTTCGTGCTTAATGTAAACAGATTGTTATGCTAAGTTGAATTATTAGTTGTACATTCATTCACTTAGCTTCGTGCTAATCCCACCATTTCTCTTCCTGCAGGTTATGTATAAGTTGTGGGTTGGGCAGGAAGATGGTCTATTGGAAAGAATGTTTGACATGCGCTTTAACTCTGATAAATATATAGATGTTTTGTAAGTTATCATGTATGTAGATTTCGAAGAACAATAATATATGTTTTATTTCAGGGATATTTAAATGTTGTAAAACTCGCGAAAAGTTTATGGTCCTTTTGTAATATAATATATAATATTATTTTTATCCATTGCTTTCGAGTCAAATGACACATTTAATACTGAATAAATTGAGGGGTGTTATAATGAGCATCCTCATCCCACTTATTCATTTCCATCCAACTTGTAAACATTGATGAAGCATATAGGGAATTTTCAAGTACATCAAGAAGATCAACATGACAACATCGTCTTCATAAATCACCTGCTGTTCATTCGGAAGATAAAATGATAACCTTTCTACAACATAAATTTTGTAATGTAGTTCATTTTCAAAAATTATCCAAAATGCTTCATATGAATAAATATATATGCAGTCGCAATACTTCTTTATCTCATCCACGTCTCATTCATGCACTTCATCACTGCTGTCAGTATTGTCATAACTACACCAACAATAATTATGTCGGGTCTTTTGTTTATATTTAAACAAATATTTAATGACACCAATCTACTTATACCATTCTCCATTAATATGCGACTGATATCTTTTAGGAAGAAAATTGTTGTATGGAATAACAAATCCGTTGTGTAATTTAGAATCACCTTTATAAGCACAAGCACCGCTATCACACCTCTGTATATAGGATATCATCCTCGTCAACGGATGTATATTCTCTAAAAGCTCCAGGAAATAATTTTGAACATGACTTTTTGTCGTTCATACATGGACTGCTCGGGTTCTCAACACCACATAGGGTATGCATCATAAAGTCGGACACAAGTTCATACAATTCTGGATCTTCAGATTTGTCAGGAATTTTAGGGAAATAATACGATCACTATGATGCGTAGTAGGAAACTTATAAGCAACTTTTAAAAACAAGTATATGTGTGAATGAGGGAGGCCATGTTTTTAAAATTCAATTGTATAAATAACTGCGGTGGGATAGTTCAAGAATTAAATGGTTGAATATATATTAAAGTACCAATTTGAGTAAATAATAGAAATTATGTATTTGAACTAGATTTTTTATACATACTTCTAATTATTTGAGCCGTATGAGAGGATATCAAATATTTTGAGTATGCATTTTACGAACTCATTGAGATCCTTTGATAATGGCTGCATTTTGGGTTTGTCAAGAGGAAATTTTTTATGTATCCTTGTTATGAAAAATATTTCAATCGGAATGAGAAATATGCTTGAAAATGCCAAGATACATGTAGTATTTTTTATAATACTGTTTCCCATGTTTGTTATCTAGATAGCTGAAATATGTGAAAAGAACCGACCCTTTCCACGTGAACCGTAAGAACTGCGTGCGAGTGTTTATAGTGCAGTTGTAGCCGCAAGAGGTTACATGTCTATTTAGTACCAGGTGAACTAAACTAAAAATCTGTTACAAATGACTTTTGAATGTCAGATATTGAACCTCAGACCATTCTAGTGACACATCTGGGTAACGGAAACAACTACTGACCTAAACAATACAACTTCTCCAACAATCTGGATCATAGGCTAGATTATACAGTTTTCAGAGTTCATGGTACAAAACAAATGGAAACTAGCTAAAACAAACTAACAATAAACTGAATCCAATCTAAAGTTGGTCAGATATTATACACAGCCAAAGTGGCAACATTTTTTTAGCAAAACAACAAAATTATTTTCTATTTCAACAACGAACTTAACAAAGTAAAGGTAAAGTTACCCTAGATTCATCCACCGGGAACACTTCATAGTTGAACACGCACTTAGAGGTATGATCGTACTTTGCTACTTCATTGGTCTGGTAATGCTTCAACTTATACAGGCACCCTTTTTCCACGGTAGCGGTCAAGAAACTGTAACAGAATAATTATTTTACGTGTAAATCTAATTGGATATAATACGTCTAACTTATCGAGGAAAGGTGCATTATTAATTGTAAGAAACATGAGTTGTCTGACAAGTTAAGATGTAACAAACAATGTTTAATATATAGATCAAAAGGACAAGCTGGTTACTTAATAAAGAGAAAGACAGTGTGTATGTGTGAAGGTCATTTAAATTATAGGTAAATGAATAGTTCTAAAACAGTGCGTCTCCAGAGATAAAAATTTAAATGTTAGAAACATAGGAAACTACAACAATTTCAGCATTTACTACTCATTTACAACAATCTTATCTAAAACTACTAGAGGTGGCAAATGGGATAGTTTGTCAGATTGGTTAACAGGTCAAAGCAGGTATTTTGTGGTGTTGGTTGGTTTAAAGCCAAGATACTTCTTGTCTAACCTTTTCAGCATTTACTAAATGATCAATGTCATATGATTATGATATTAATATAATGACTTAGGAAATCTTATGCCTTATAGAGACACGTTGGGCAGCTTTTACCCTATTTGACCGACCATTTGACCAGTTTCATTTTAAACTGATCTTTTCACCTGCTGAGATTAAACATAACCCAAATCAACCCTTTCATAAGAAAATGGATGGAAGTTCCCATATCTAAAGATGTATATAACTTGGTTGACCATTTTCCAATCCAACCTAACAGATTACATGATTTGACTTATTTGGAGATAGTCTAGGAACCAAAGATTATCAAGTAACTCGCAATGGAATTAATGGTCTCGTACGTGTAGTTGTATCATTTTAATACCGAGGATATGGATTGAACACAAAATACCTACATATACTAATCCGATTTATACAAACATATGATAAAAAAGAGAGCAGCATGTGTCACATTACAGGATTTATATATTTCCACTAGAAGGCCAGCATCCCTACCACATGTAGAAATTCTACCTTAATAACTACAGAAATCTCACAAGCCGACCTAAACCACAAATAAAGCACCTTCTTTGGTATCTAGAAAACATTTCAAACAAAATACAGCTCCCATGACTCTACTATCATAGTTTAGGATCATTTTGGTATGCTTTAAGCCGGACTACTAGTTTTAACCAGCCTAGTCGGTTTGGATTTTTAGAATATTATTATTCAATTTCCTCATTTCCTTATAAGTCAATGACAATGGGATATAACAGAAGACACTTGAGATCACAGTAAGGGCAGAAACAAACTTACCGATCTGATAAAAGGTTGTTGAAACACCCAACCGATAACTGGTATCTTCTGCACAAAAACTGCCAGCGTTGGCCAAAAGCCACTGCATACATAAAGCACGTGATAAGTAACTAATCGCAAGTCCCATGAGCAGATAAAAGTATTCAACTCATAAAGTTCATATCAAGCAAACCTGAATAGTATAATGAAACCATAAGCTTCTAAGCCCATTCCTATTACAGGCCACCCAATGATAACAAAGAAGAAGCCAACACCAAAAGAAATTGTGCCCTGTGCAAGCAAGCAAGCAAACAAGCAAAAGCTAAAAGAACTGGAAACACAAAAAAATATATAAATGCACACATACAAAGGGGTGGGGGGGGGGGGGGGTGGGGGTGGGATGGTAGAGGGAAAATGCGCACTAAATACCTTCAGGTTGCTACGTTTCGTGAAGAACTGCATGGAGGATTTGATCCCAATGGTAATTACCACCCCTGAGATGAATAGGATCTGGTTCAGTACCCCACAAGATGACTTTTATGTTAGAAGTTGTCAACTCAACCTCAGGAACAACCAATCATGTACACAGAGGAAAGAGATACAAGAAAATTGAAAAGAACTGAAATACACTAACATTTCCAATAGCAAGTAGTCCCTTGTCGAAGAAGAAAATGATTCCCAAAAATGAGAAAAAGACGCCAAATCCAGTTAATCCAAGTCCTACCTCTGTTGTATTGCAGAAAAAAATCATTCAATAAAATTAAGTGTAATTAAAGTATCATGATCAAAACTATGTGTCTGCGAAGGTTTTAATATATGCAATGCCCAACTCCAAAAAAACAACACAGGATTGCTCAAAGTAAATGCGTATGGCTTGGCAGTCACCCAAGGGATGAGAGTCTTGGATGTAAAACGTATACAAATGTAATGTACAGTTGAGCTAAAACTAGAGAAGTACTATGTGTTAAAATTTAATATTTGTTAGATAGTTCTTGGATGGATGCTTCTAAAGGTATTATAACAAACTTTCTGTTAGAAATATCAGAAATAGGTTAAATCCCGAAATTCACAATTATCAATGACTTTACTTATTTGGCTTATTTTTCAATGATATCATCTGGCCTTCCTCCAATTTCTTTTAACCAAAATCAAAATCAAAATCTCGTGAGTCGTGACACCACCAAACTTCTTATTCCTAACAACATTTTCTTAAACATGGAGTCAACCAGCCAATGTCATTATAGCATAAGTGAAACCTGCTAATATGCCACCTCCCAAAAGATAGAGGAATGCATTGGACAACCTTATCATTTAAAAAAAGCACCAAGGTTCAACTGTTCAAGTGAGACTGCATCCTTAAACACACTAGTTTAAAAGTGAAACCTACCCTCTAGTTTCAAATAGCTCATCAGATCACTTCACCATATTTCAGGGCAAACAGTACATTGTGCACCTCCAGTACCAAATATCAAGGAGCCAATACCAGCATCCTCTCATAACATACTTATTAATTAATTGAACACATCACTCTTCACTACTTCAAAAATATTCATACACATAGTTTGTTATCAATTGCATCAAGCCTAATATCACAGAATACCAGACAATATCTCACAACATTTCCTAAGTCCAAGTCAACTCAAACTTAAGCATTATTTATACACATTACATTATTAATTAACTAGTAACATGGAGTATATCGCAACATACATTATATATGATCATAAATTGGACCAAATTATATAAAACTAAGCGGTTGAAAACTTACTTTTCCAGTCGTTCATCTCTAGGCCAGCCATAATGCTTTCACAGTCTCCAACTTTCAATGATCCTCAAAAACTGAATCACAAGCAAAAACACCTTATATATTAACGAAAATGTAGATTGTAGAAGTTAGGGTTTTAATAGCCAAATTTAAGCAGAATTAGGATCCGAAAGAACTTAAGCGTTATTAAATTGAATTAAGTAACGATCTACTAAGCAGATGAGATGAAAGCAGATTGCGATTTGACAAACAATTTGAAAGCTAAACTACGGAAACACGTAAACACGTAAACATTTACATGCTATTAATTCTGAATTCATATATAAATACAAGAAATAGAAATGATATACCACCTGTTATAGATAGCGTAGAGCAAAACAGGAGCTCGAGCAAAGAAGAGAGGTATGGCTATGGCGGATTAGCGTGTATAATAACTGTGTGTAAATTGGGGAAGAAATCAAGTTTGCATCACGTTTCGTTTATGAAGTTTGAGCTAATACTGGTTATGGTCCCTATACTTTTGAGAACTGGTCATCTTAAGTCCTTAAGTTTAATTTCTTACTTTTTAGCTACAAATTACTTTAATCATTCATCACGTATTATTTTCAATTTTTCATAAGAAAAAAGATCAGGACATTCAACAAGATTAAAAAAAAAAATTGATGTCTATCAAGTCTCTAATGAGTAGCCGGAAGCCGGCCATATTTTAACTGTTACGATACTAAAATTATTTTAAATTTCTTTATTCAATCCTAAAGGGTACATCTTTTTATTTTTACAGTGACTTTAGAACCCAATAAAAAGTTAAAACGACTTCATTTTCTTCACGACAATATATATTGCTTATATTTATTTAGAAGTGTTATATATTGTTACTTCTTTCTAAGAAAAAAAAAAAGGTTGTGTTGAGTTTGTTTTGTGATGATGGATCCAAACATGTTAATCACAATAAAAGCTGCCATTTTAATAAGAAAATGATCAATACATGTATCAATCTTTGAAAGAATTAAACATACTTTCAATGGTATATTTTACACACGTGTATTATTTTTAACTTTTATTATTTGTAAGCTGGTGTATATGTTTGGAGTTCACATATCGTTTAAATGTTGTTGACAATAGTTGAACAAAACAAGACTAGAGATGATATGCAAAGACAGCAAACTGTACATGCACCCAGCATGCCAACAAGTAGGTGAATGTCGATATCTTTGGCCCAAAGTACCACAATAAGAAGGTAACGTACACAATATTCTCTTGGGACAAGACATGCGTTTGTATTAGACGTGTCAAATATGACAAACCTCACAAGCTAAGCACAGAACAGATAACTGTCTCATCTCAAGTAGTCTTTTGGTTATAAAAGTTATTTAGTACTATATAGTACTTTAGGAAATTCGAATATTTGGTTATAAATGTCCCAACTAGTACTTTGGAAACTTTGAAACCAATCATGGTGGTCATTTGGACCACATTCTACAGTAATTTATAAATGTCTGATTTCAAGTTTGTGTTTTTGTGTCATATATATGGTAACAAGTAGTACTTCAGAACCTACAATATTAACATTTGTTAACGTTTATTGGCTTCTAGACAATTATGACACACATTGTGTTGAAACAAAGAAACGACTACAAACAGTGCAAAATTTGTAATATTAACATGGGTCAAACAACTAAAAAGTATCATGTTGAGTTCAAAGTTCCAAAAAAACACACAAGGCTTGAGTCGAAAGTAACAAGAGGAAAGTGGAATTCCAACGTCCGAGGGATGATTTTTGTATTAGTTCTATTATTATACATTTTGGGACAGTTTCACATTGTCACAAGTATATCATCAAACAAGATAGACTTTTAACCGTAAAAGTATATGGTACTATAAGATTAATGAACATTTAATAAAAAAGAGTCATCATGTTCATAGCTTCAAACCTCACCAGCAGCCTTGGAACAAGGATCCATGGAAGTAATCGATATCAATTTAGATCTGAGTTCATCAATAGCTTTGTCTTTGTTGTTTACTTTTTTAGGTTGAGTTGAATCAGCAATCTTTTCTGGTTCACTGTAAGAAAGGGCAATGAGAGATTCCCTGGTACGCTCCAAAGAAGCCTCCTTCTCACGTGGGCTATAATCCATATAATGTCAAACGATCTTCCTGCAATTAGTTTATAAACATCAGTTACTATTTTTAGACATCATTTGTACATTGTAGGTCTCATTTCATACTTAAGAACATGAATACATAGATCATTAGACATTTAGACAATTAGACCTGACGTTAAAACATTCCCAGCAATCAAAGGGCTTTGGCCTAACAGTATGTGAGGAACCCATCAACCAGGTTGTGGGTTCAAGTCTCATCGGAATATGTATATATGTGTGATGTACATATTATATGAGATACATCATAGGTTTGCCCATAAATAAATCTTCTTAGCAGATTATATATCTAATAATTCCTATATGATACAACTCAAGTAGGCATCAACTTGAAGTCCACTATATATTATGTTCATCGAATTGTTGTTAGCAATTGAATTCCTTGATAACCCTCAGTCACACTAGGTATGGCTCAACATGATTCATTATAACATAAGATTTGTAAACAACTAAATGGTGACTTAATGCACATAAGCCCGCTAATGAACTTTGAAAAGATGGTTTTGCATTACTTATATATATGACCTTTCCAGTCACAAAGAGGTAACCTTACCGGATGGCTCAGTCTTGCCATTTTATTATTGAAAAGTCAAACTGAACCCACAAAGACTACACAAGAATAAGGTCAACCCAAGTGCAACCAAGTTCCTCGATTCCGCATAGATTCAGTAAAAGCTTTCTTGTGCGCATTTTCCCTGCATGTTGCAAAGAACATGTTTCCAACATCTGAAACCATGACCGCAAGTCACGAAGGATAACTTTACTAACTGCTGAATGACTCACCTCTACCATTGGGCAAAGATATTGTACAGCTATAACTAAGGAAAACTAACAGCTTCTAAAGGGCATAACATAACACTAAAAAATGAAGCTAAATATTGATATGCATCTAGAATCTAAGGGTGCGTTTAGTTACATAACAAGTTCTTCATTTTTCCATTTCTATTTTCTAGAGAATGGAAAAGTGTTTGGTGTCTCTATTAAAATAACTTTAATAAAAATAAAATGTTCAAATGTCAACTGCAGTTTTCATATTCCATAACAGAAATCGTAGAAAACCATAAATCATGTTGTCGAGATTGTAGTTATAAAATAGAAAACAAGAAATTCTGTTTCCTTATAGTAAGAATTTTGTGGAAACCACAAACTTGAACACATTTTCTAAGGAAATTTTTATCCGGAAAACAGGAGTTTCCGGTCACCAAACGTAGCCTGAACGTCTGGTTGTTTAGTTTGTCTCTTTCCACGCTAATGTTTTGTGAACCTCATTTTGACTTGGTAGATTATATTTTAACATGTAAAAATTAATGAAAATAATGACAAATGAACTATGGCTAAATATTTATAGCATCTTTGAAGTACACATCCTTGATTGCTTTCACATTTGATTTGTTCTGGTCAAATACATTCTTTTTAATCAAACTTTACCCTTTTCACAACTCAATCAAAGTCCCCTTAGTTTCCTCCAAATTAACATTATTATCATTATCATCCATCAACTGTAAATCCTAACAAGGTCAAATATAGAGCTTCAAACAGATTCTCAACCAATACATATTTTCTGATTTCTAGCTCTAAAATCCAGCGTTTATTCCTTTAATTTTCACCTTCAGGTTTTGTTCTTTTAAGATCTGAATATATAAACTTCAAAATCAAATAAATCATGAAAAATAAAAAAACTACGATATCATCTAAACAACATATATCATCATCATCATAGCTTAAACGAGGATAACTAATTGCCTTAAACTAAATATAAGAAGACGAATGAAAAAAGAAAAAGAAAAATGAATCTAATAATTCCGAGAAGAAAGCAATTGGTGATTGAAGCGTACCTTATGAATTTGAGATTTTTGCCGAAAATAAATACCCGCGTTTCTCTCTGCGTATGTATATTTATTTATTTATATTTTATGAAAAGATAGATAGAAATGTAGAAGAATGAGGGAGGCGTCCTTTTCTGCAACTTTTTTCAAGGTAAGGTCATTCTAGACTATTCAGCCTTTTTCCTACGTGGAATCTACTAGGATATGATATACTCCCTTTTTTTTTTATCTTTTTATTTTCTTTCTTACAAATTTAAGGAAATTAAATATTCAAATGAATCAGTAAATTATCATTTGGGATTTGAAACACGTTGGTCCTGATTATTTTATGAATACTTTTGTCATTTTTTCTGTACATATAATTAAGAAAAATAAATATTATAATAGGTACAACTTTATTTTAAAAGCATCAATATGCATCTTTATAATATGAAGTTACTAACAATTAAAATTAATCATTTTAATTTTTGTTTTAGTTTCTGCTTGTTTCTTATAGCAGTCTATTTTAATTCATATATATTTTTATACCAAATTATATTTCATATAAAACTTTAATAAATATAAGTACAAATTAAGTCCATTACTTCTGGAACCCAAGCACTTTTCCATTGGTTTTTACGCTTCCAATTCTTAGCCCTCTTAGTTCTGTACGATGAGTGTTTAGTTTTGTCTCTGATGTTCACTTGTGTTCATTCAACACCTTTAACAAAAAAACATAAATACATACGAACAATCTAATTTTTCTTATGAAAGAATACAAGCACGAATTTTTTTCGAGTATCCGTTATTGAACCATTCGTTAAGCGACTAAAATTAAATGAACGAACATAAACAAGACCAATTCCTGTTTGTTGGTTCATTTACAAGCCTACTTGGAATTCAGGGAATGGTGACACTGTTTTTCAGTGTTCTAGGAGGAAACTGTTGCTGAAAAAATGGAAAAGTGGGGAACAGTGTTCTGATTAGTGTTCTGGACTTTAATTAATTATTATTTTTTTATGTTTTTTAGAAATTCAAATAAGTTAATAAATTGAAACAAATAACAAAATAAATTAAATAAAATAAATAAATTCATTAAAACTATCATTAAATATTAGAAGTCTTACAAAATAAATTCATAACAAAATAAAAAATACAATCAAGAGCCTCCCGAACTGATCCCGATCCCCACCCATTCTTCTCACGAATTTCTCTTTTTCACTTTCTATCCCGATCCCCACCCAATCTTCTCACAAACCTCGGCTTGTTTGCCCTTCTTTTTTGACCTATTTTTATGAGGGATTGGTGTTCGTACCTCTTCTTCGACCGGGTACACGTCAGGTTGTTGGGTATTTTGTGATGCTTGTCACATTAGGAGAAAATTATTTATTAAGGGATAAATTTGGTGTTTGATAGTATGACGTTTTTTGATATTGTGTTTAAGGAACTTGGGTTTGGGGCATATGGTATGGAGTACCAAAATCGAACATGTCAGTTTGACGGATTTGAATATGTTAGTTGTTGTGGAAACGAGTTCTATTGGGAGTGTAGGTTGTACGAGTTGTTTGGATTGTTCGACATTGTGAAGTATAATGAATAATAGAGTTTTTGAAGCGTGTTTGAAGATGAAAATGAGTGTTTTGATGTCTTTAAAATTGTGTTTCAAGTGTGGTATTTATAGATTCAAAATAAGGATAAAAAAAAAAACAGTCACACACATTTGGTATGGAATGCTATTCGAAACACCGTCCAACAACATTATCAACAAGAAAATAGTGACAAAAACACATCTACTTCGGATGCTCTTACATTATTTGTTTAATATATAATGTTTTTCACATTACTGTTTAGTTGATTTCTAAATATTATCTATTACATCGTTTATCAAATGTTAAAATAAATTCATATTTGCATTCAATATGTGGTGTTATTATCGTTGATTATAATTTAGTGATGATGCAATTGTATTTGTACTTGTAATAAACTTTTATGTAAGAGATGGTTTACTAATAAGTTTTGTACCACAACATGTGTATTTGAGTGATAATTTTATGAGAGCTTATAAGAGTTTAAACTTATTTTTTTCATAAACTTAAGTTAGAAGCTTTGTCTGGTAAACAAAGAACGGATAATTTTATTAAAAAAAATAAGCTACTAAAAAAGAAGATACTCCAACAAGTTTTTGAAAGTAGAGCTTAATATTAAATAACTACCCTTTAAATTAAATGTCTTTTATCCATTTTAGTTTTATTTTTGTTCTTGCATGTCAAGTCATATTTCAAGTTTCAGTTTAAGTTACTTTATCAAACACTTCTAAAAAGAATATAAGCTCCAATTATAAGTTTCAACTATAAATTTTCATCTTCAGTTATCAACTAATTTCACTAAATAACTCTACACCAATAAAAATTATCCGGTGTATGGGTCATCTTCAGACTCCGTTCTAAACAAAAACCTGGGTCATCTTCAGACTCCGTTCTAAACAAAATCCGGGCTGATACCAAACCGATTTGGACCGATCCGGTCCAATCCGGCTGAGTCCGATAAACACACGAGTACTACTATTAGCCATCAACTCGAGAAAGATTCAAGAACACAAGCACCAACAAGGCAACAACTATATCAAATTCCTCCCCTTCTCTGTCGCCTCCGGCCACCACCGTCGTACATATCGCCGGAAAAGGAAGAACTCTTTCACGAGACAACTCAGCTAAAACAATGGTCACCGATCAAATCACCCAGGCGGTTGTTCCACTTCAAATCTCCTTCACATCTTGCTTCAATCCTCTCCTTCTCAGGCATTTCCATTTATATACATGCATATAATACAATTTATATATGTATTTTTTATTTTATTTTTTGTGGCAATTAGTTTAGGGGCAAAGTTCGGGTTAATTGCAGTAAAAATTATCAATCTTTTTAAAGATTATATATCCTTGCAGCTATTGGTACGTTGATTTTGAATATTTTTCGTGTTTTATCAATTGTATTTATTTATTTAAATTGTTGATTTGTAGGACAATCTTCTAAAAATTCCTAAAAACCTTTTGGCTAAAGCATCTACCATAAAGAATACTCAAAGGGTGCTGGAGCAGACGCCTTTGATTATTCATCTTTAGATGCACACATGGACCATGGCTGACAAAGATACATTTAAATTATGTAAACTTACTTTTTTTTTTAGTACTTTATTCATCAGTAGCATGCCAAGTCTGTCATAGTATTTGGTGGCCGTTTGTTTCAGACGTTATGGTTCAATTTGGCTCAAAAGATTTACTTATGTTTAATTGTTTCTAATGTTTATCCATAATGGATTTTGGACATTAAGCTATAATGAACTACGGTCAGGGTCGAACATTACAAGTCTTGTAGGCAGGTTGGGCTATAAACCAAATGTGCAATAGATTGTTTGGTGGATATTCGTTTAAGTTTGCTGATTTATCAATTGAATGGACATGAAGATGTTCTTTAAGCCCTCTGTTTAAATGAATGAGCACGAACAATGGTCTCGTTTCTTTTGTCTAGTATAGTGAATGTTTGGTGATATGTTTGTTAAGGTTCATTTATCTTTGTTCATTAGTTATATATGTGGCAGGGCCTAGGTGCATTCATACTCCCTCTACATGCGGTTAGCATCATAGTTTAATCTCAATAAAACGCAGCCTCAATTATCAAGATTTTCAAATCCCAAGGTCTCATTTAACTCACGACCTTGTGTTATTCATCTTCCCTGTTATGACGTGTTTGTCTTGGCCTATCCCTATAATAAATCTAACATCATTGCGATCCAACCACTTTATTGCCTTAATTATCATGCACTTAAGATACTATTTTGAAACTAAACAACTTAATCAGCATAATTTGGATCAAGTGACATTAATGATGTGCATAAAACCCTAGAAATCTGTTACTTTTCTAAGGATTCCAAACATCTGCATTTGTTAAAAAAATCAATTATTTCTAAACCAAATTTCAGTAGACAACAAAAATAATTGACTACTAAAACTAGACACATCATGAGATTAAAGACTTGAGCTAACAAGACATGTAAATAAGAAGATATTTATGTTTAAAATCTCAACGATATATGTTTAATCTTATTAAATTTGATAATTGCTTGCTGGTTTCAGAGTATCCTGGTATATGATTATTTGTTTTTTTTCACCTTTCAAATGTACTTATTGTTATCCTTTTTGGCAAAAGGAGGACATGTATATATAAGCAACAAGATACAATACTTGTAAGGATATCTCATATAATATGGTTGTTGCTAATCGAGGTTAGATCTTTAATACAAAAGAAAAATAAAATAAAAGCACAATTATAGCTTAAGATAATAATAGCAAGCATCGGCCATTTTTATGAGGATTCGAAATCATTCCAAGATTGGTTGACCTAAAGATGGAGTTAACACACATTTCTTTGATTGAACTCGACTATGGACACATTGTTTGTTGTGGTAATATGTTCAGAAAACGTCTGCTATCCCTTTGTGGGATTTAGCCAGCAATTTTTCTCTCACACGCCATTCCCTCTCAACACATTTCTCTGATTGAACTCTACTATGCACACATTATTTGTTGTGGTAATATGTTCAGAAAACGTATGCTTCCATTCCAAATATAAAAACAAAGTTGCATATTCCCAACACGTAAAACACATACACAAACAAATGACCACGTAAAAGTGCAATAATAAGGAACTGCAAGCACAAAAGAATAGGGTAAATTTACATTTTTTGCAACACAAACAAGATGACCACTTGAAACAGATTCATATGTCACCATCAATCAAACCCCACAGAAAGATGATCTTTTCTTTGATATCCAAACACCAATACGATCATGATCTGGTTCATATTGCGCTGTAACCTCCATCATCACTATTCATTCCAATGAAACATAATATGGATACAAGAAACACAAAAAGAGATGAAAGCTCCATTGCAAATGCACCCCATGTAATGACACCCGCATGCTTCAAAATGATAGGAATTGCTATACTGCCCACAGCTGAAGCTCCGGTCAAGAACTTTGTTGCATCCACCCAACTGTCATAAAGACGCATTGAAGTGGTAAATTGGGCAGGTCAGGGAGGTTTGGCAATGGGTCAGAATGTATAACTTTTATATGCATGTTAAAACAGGTTGGTCCGAAGCACCAAAACTTTATGTCCATTTCTTTGTTGTACTTTGTAAACAACTAATGTATTATATAGAATTACAAAAACTATATTTTAAAACTAAGAAAATAGCTATTTGTTTTCATTTTTTATTTTTTATTTTTTATTGGAATAAATTGATTTAGGAAACTGAGGCCAGTTTTGACCAGTTTAACCTGTTTTATCCTTTTCATAGTCAGAAAAATTTCTACATTAAACATGTTATCAATAAAAAAAAGTTCACCGTTTCCATATAAAGGGTTGAAATTGCTGCCTCTACTAGAAATCATTTTTAAAATAAACAGGCATGGTATTCAAAGAAGACTACACCTGCTTTCAGATTCAGTGAAGTATATAGAAGTATCCGAACCAGCAAACAATATCAACGGCACAGGGAGAATCACGTACATCAATGCTGCATCACAACACACTATAATGTCAGCAACAAGGATTTGGTACAAAGTTCTATCATAAATACACTTTTACGACTTATTAAACATCTAAAATTTCCTTCAATATGGAACCATGAAGTTATTTTAATGATAAAAATGGATCAGTATCATAAAAACGTCCATTTTCTATAGTTTTGAGACAAAGGCTGTTAAACGTGTGGTTAACGTCATTGAAATGTGATAAAATTAAAATGCCTATGCAGTATTCAGAACACATATGAAGTGCTCAAAAAATTCTTAGAGAATGTTCTGAAAGTTCATGGACATATGCGGTACATAATCCCTACCTGTTAGCATTGGCCACCAATTATTGTACAAAACACATGCCTGTAATCATGAAAGGAAACAGGTAAACAAAATTCCAAATCTTCAAGTTGCAAACAAATTAACTAAACATCTACGCAGGTAGTGAGTGTTCAAAGCTTACTAGTATTTGCAACACGATCCCTGTAGATACCAAAATAGCTAAAAGGGCAAGTTTTCCAGAATTCAGACAGGTTATCAGATAACCTGGTAAGTCTGCCATCCTCAACTTGTCTCAATTCATGAGGGTTTTCACTGCAAATGAGCATAAAAGCTTGAAAGTGGAACTAAATCATAAAAAAATGGCGGCATGCAACACATATTTCATAAAATAGTTGAGCAACTAAAGGAAAGCTTATCATGTAAACTCAAGTTGATTTCAAGAATACTAATGAGATTTTCAGTAAAAAAGGTTTAAAGTTAGGAACTTTAATTAATACATATGGATTGAATGATTATATCATTATGCTTTACTTAATTATTGATTTAGTATTATATAAAAATAAACTGATCAACACAATTCACAAATATTGGCCCAAAACATTAGTAGTAACTCAAAAAACAGACTAATGTAATTTTTTTCTTATCTCCATCTAAAAACTTGAAAAGAAAAATAATTATTTTTTATCTTCCTATGTTCACAGTCCAACAGAATTATTATCCGAGCTTTCAACCACAGTGTCAATAATTCAACACAGAAAAACTGTAGATATAATTAAGAACTGACTAACAAACAAACAAATACATACATACATACAAACTAATATAACAAGATATGGTGTTAATGAATTGGAAATTAATACCAGAAGATGATGAATTGAAGAAAGCAACCAACTTGAAAGAGATCAATCGGATTAATTAGGGGATCTTTTGATTGTTATCGAGAATATAGGAATCTAGTCGATTAGTTTAGAATCGAGGGGCAGCCGGGCAGGTGACACTTCCTTTGTTTTTAATCCCCCATCTATTGCTTTGCTAACACATAATAACTTCATTTGTTCTAGTCCCCCATCTATTGCTTTGTTAACACAAAATAACGACAAAAAAGATGCTGAATGTTTTGAGGATTTTAAATCCAACAAATTACATAAAATAGAACTAACTATAATTTAATTGTTTATTAATAAAATCAACTATCAAACATATTTTAGTAATAAAAATATAATGACGATTTATTTACAATTTTAGCAATAAATTAACTAAATTTTCTTAAAAAATATAACGTGTCAAATAAAAAAGTAATATATATATATATATATTACCTAGTAAATTGAAAGTTAGTTTTTGTTACTGTTTATAATTTTGATAATTTTATTTTAAAATTGATTATGAGACAATAATTTGTTTTCATTTATGCAATTTATCCTTTTAAATTTATATCATTAACATTTTCACATTGTGTATAAGGATCGTGTATGATCTAATATAATTGTAGGACATGTAAGAGCATTGTAATTGACAAAACAAAACACTTAATATTGAGTAAAATATATAATTTAACTTGATTTTTATTTTAATTAAATATCAAAAGATAGTATAAAATGACAAGTTCCCAACTTGCTTATTTCATAAGCATCTTACGTGCATATTTGCATATATCTTGAAGGTTAGGGTCTTTTATGCGAACTTGAAAACTATGAGAAATTAAAACATAATCATCTTCTCAAAATCAAACTCACAAGCACAAATCAAAAATTCAAAAATCAACGATGGGTTCTTCTTCGACTCCTAAAAAAAGACGAATTAAGAACCCTAAAATCTCATCTCCATCTTCTCCTCTACAAACTTTAACTTCAATTGAGCCACCACCAACTTTATTACCGTCCAAACCGGAGTTTCTCAACCTCATCGCCGTCGTATCCATCGCTATCTCCGTCGCTATTTCCTGCAATTACCTCGTCAAGTTTTTCAATCGTCCGCCGAAACCGTTCTGCAATTCCGATTCCGAGTTAGATTATTATATTTCTGGTAATCAACTCTGTATTTATGAAATTTGATGACATACACATACACATTTAGTTGACAGTTTCTTACGTGCAATTTTAATGTACCGAAGATATAATTTGAAAGTGTAGTTATCAAATTGAATCTGGAAAGAATATTTGATAGCTGCAATTAGTATTGTAAGGTTTACACTGAGCTAGGGTTCCAAAATTAATAAAAGTAAGCTATTTTTGTTAATGAAAATAAGATACAGATTAAAACTTCAGAGAGATACAAGTATTCGATTAGAATATGAAATAAAACATGAAGAAACGAAAGGAATTGCAAAAAAAAATCGTGTATTAGCTATAGTTCGGGCAGTCAGATGCTCATTTCTAGTTAGAAGAATATCTTTTATGCTATGGTTTATTAATAATTCAATATTGTTATCATCAGCGTGACTTTGTTAAATAAATTTACTTGCAATAGATCTTTTCAGAATGTCCCCAGTTAAGCAAAATAGTTCTATAATTCTACGTGGCCTATACATGTTTGATCTTGAAAAAAATAAGGTATATCCTTCGTTTTGCTAAAATGTTACTTCATTAACCCCATACTGGTATGTAGTTTGTTACTTAATTATCATATTTTCAAGAAATCGATAGGCCGAGGTGCAGTTTTTTAAGACACCCCATAGTATACAATCTTCAACTGATATCGTCTTAATCACCACTTCTTCGGTTCTCGGTTGCTGGTTCCGAAAGTTAGACTTCTAAAAGGCTTTCTGTATTGCTACATCTATCTTTTGTTTCTGTGTTTTTGTTTATCTTAATATTATATGGGGCACTTGACTAATGGCTCCTCACCATCCGTAAATATTTACAAAATTACCTTTTGGGAGCAAAAATTCAATGGGGGCAAGTGCCCACATTGCCCCCACCCTAAAACTGCCCCTGCTCATCAGAATTGATATTGCATAAAGAGTTGTATCTTGAAAGCAAATTACTAATGCTCAAAGTTATATAATACTCATAAGTATTACTACTTATGTAGAATATTCACATGTTAGACTTAAAGCTTTTACTCATGATTAATGAATGTTACTGCTTACAGATGCTTGTGATCCTTGTCCAAGCCATGGCATATGTAATGACGGAAAGTTGGAATGCGTGAGCGGTTATCGAAGACATGGGAGAGCATGTTTAGAAGATGGAGATTTAAACGAAATGGCTAAGAATCTCGTGAGTGAGTAAACACTTATATTGGGGGTACTTTTGATCACGTAAGGGTTGAAGAGAGAAAAAAGTCTTTTACATCACTAACTTCGCTTCTGACATATTTTAATATATTAACATGATCTTGTTGCAGGCAAAAATGGTAGAATCTCATGCTTGTGAATCGTATTCTGAGTACTTATGCAAAGGAATTGGCAGAGTTTGGGTGTGTTTCTTGTTCATCATTAAGTGTGTTTAAGCATGGTAGATTTTCCTTTTAGGTCAAATAACTCTGTTACAAGATAAATTACAAGTTCTATTTCAGGTTCAAGGAGAAGAATTATGGAATAATATGGATAAGGACAACGCGACCTATATGTATGCAAAGCAAAAGGCAATGGCGATTGTTAGTAATTTGTTGGAGACCAGGCATACTAACATTGGGTAGGTTATAATAAGTATTCTGTTGTAGATGTGGGAAAATGGTTAGAGAGGGCAGCTTGGGAGACGGGTCAAAACGAGTACTTCTTGTAAATGGGTCAGGTTGGATTGACCAGTTCAAACCATTTGATCGTCAATTCATTTCCTTTTGACCTAGTGTTCATTTTATCCGTTAGAGATTAAACATCACCCAAGTTGATTTATTTTGATAAGTAAATGGGTCTAAATTGCCAACCTTATTCAGTTGTGATTGTTTGGTGGTAGGAAATGCTACATGTTGATTTGGTTGTTTATCTCAGTGTTGCTTCTTTACATAATGTAGGATTAAGGAGTTGAAGTGTCCAGATTTTCTAGTGGAAAGTTATAAGCCGCTGAGCTGTAGCATTCGTTTATGGCTTTTGGAGCATGCTTTGGTCCTAATTTCATGTTGTCTTTTGGTATGAAATGTAGCCTTCTAAAACTAACTTTGTTTCCCACTTCCAAGATTGTGACAATGTTCAGCTTTTTGCAGCTCATGGGGTGTGGATTGATGCTCCAACGAGTTCGAAGGAGACATTACTTATCAGTTAGAGCTGAAGAGCTTTATGAACAGGTGCAAACAACCGTATCTTTCTTTATTAGATCTGGAAAATGGAGGGTCGAGTAATGGGTCAAAACGGGGAGGTCAACTTGGGCTGACCCGCAAACGCTTTAGTTCTCCCTTTACTAGTTGTATAAAAATATGCAAAATTTAATCAGAAAAACTATGTTAATCTAATATCACTGTAACTTTTTTGTCATAGAGTGATATAGGAGTCTTTATGGATTTGAATACACCTTAAGATTAGGAGTGATTGTTACCCATTAACATGTGAATGAGTTGATTTGGTTTATATGCTTCAACTTCAAATGTGTGAAAGCTAAAAGTAAGAAAACAGATTAAATGCTTTGAAAGTTGGCGAGTATTTTTTGTTTAAATGTATACAACCTCTAAAATTGTTTTATCCAAATTGTCAGCTCAGTAATAGTTTTGTAATTATAGTTAGCTTATAAATCGTAACAGAAAGTTGAATAATGGAAAAAGAGATAAGTGTCTCGGGTCAAACAAACCCTTACTAAATATTTGCCACTTTTGAACCATCACCCGTATTCAAACAAGCCACCCATTTTGCCACCTTTACTTATGAGATACTAATTTAGAAGTGAAGACTGAAGACCTAAACTTATCCCACATATTGCCATCTAAACTATTTGGTTGATACATCTTTGGTGTGTTGTTGCTTGACAATTATACCTACCGTCAATACTATAGGTCTGTGACATGCTTGAAGAAACAGCTTTAATTTCAAGGAGTGTAAATGGTGAAGGTGAACCCTGGATAGTTGCGTCATGGTTAAGAGATCGTATTCTTACTCCCAAAGAAAGAAGGGATCCCCTCTTGTGGAAAAAGGTATCCTTCTCTCATCATGTATTTCTTCAATCAGTGCTTTTGGTATATATTATTAACGTATTTATATGCATTTTGTGTTGTGTTATTAATTTAACCATGCGATTAAATGCTGGCCAACTTTCAAGAAAAAAGGTATCATATATCTTTCTATTTTCTTTCTTTAGGTTGAGGAGTTGGTTCAAGAAGATTCTCGTTTAGACCGCTACCCCAAAATATTGAAGGGTGAACCTAAGGTTGTGTGGGAGTGGCAAGGTATACATTTATATCCTCTTCCCCTTTCCTTGTAACTGAAACAACTGACTCTGCATGTGGGTATCAGTCATATGCCTACATAATGTGTCAAATTATAAGTTCATCTTTGAGTAGGCAGATCAGTTGCTATCATGATAATATTTTGTTATAGAGTTTTGTTCCTACAAGTTAGAAGTGTAAACTTCAGTCCATTCGCTTATAAATGTGTCAATTGGAGTTATGTTTTATCCATAACCAGTCAAATGGATAAACTAAATAGTGTAGATAACGAGGAAACGGGTCAAACATGCCGAAACTAGCTCAAAGTGTATTTATAATGCACACAACCTTTGAAACTACTTTATAAAGAATATAATAGTTCAGTATTGTATTTAATTGTATTTAATATAGCTGTACTGATCACATATAATATATATTATATATAAAATATTATTTGATTGTAAGAATATTCAAAAACTTGGACCATAAGTGTTTGTAGATCAACCTGACACGACCCATTTTGTTCGGTCAAAATTAATCATTTTACCTGAACGCGTTACTCAACCCTCTATTTTGCCACATCTACAATTTTTCTCACCAGCATCTTTATCTTTCAGTTGAAGGAGCGTTGAGATCTTCTGGCAAGAAGATGAAGGTTAATTTAAGCAAACAGAAGTCAAGTGAAGAATTAAAGCTGCGTTCTAATCAAGATCAGAGGAGGTCAAAACTTTGGGAGCCATTCAAGAATCTTGTAACATGATCATGTATATTTTTCAGTTCCCTGTACAATGTGCATTCTCATGTTCACAGTTTTCACTATGTAATTCTGGCATGTTGCTACAGCGTAAAATTACTAGGGAGTTTTATAAGCTGTACAAAGCACAATCCATGATACTATAAATTATTTCTCATGCATCTATAAATTTTACTGTATAAATGTAAGTTTCTCATAATAGCAATACAATATAGTAGGATTCATAATTACGATTTTTATATGATGTAAACAAAGTTAAAATGTTTGAAGATACAAATGTTGGGGTATGTTCATAATTACCTAAAATAGAGTAGATTAGTTCGGTAAGTTTTCAAATTAATTGCGAGTCTTGGGGGCCAAGACAACTTGGAGAACAAGAGAAGATTTTGTCTATAAATATAAAAGTCTTTGGTTTAATATGATGAGGTTGAGAGAGGAGAGGTTCAATGAGATTTGATTTGTGTCTCCTTTTTGTGTTGTGTGGTAAGTTTCTAGTGATTCAATAACATCAATGATGATTTTGTTATTATAATCTACCGAGAGATGTGAGGGCATTTAAAAGTGCAACGAGGAGCGTTCATTTTTGTAAATTTTTTTTTATCTACAGTGGAATTTAGCGGCTCTATGATCCCATGTTCTTTTACTCTCCCTTGAGAGGTTTTTCACGTAAAACCTTGTGTGTTTTACTTATTTTTTTGTTTCGTCCGTGATTATTATTAGTTTCTACAAAGTTGTGTGATTTCTTGTTGTGATTATGATCGATCTGAACAACAAACACCGTAATAATGAGTTGTGTTGTTTTAGAGTTTTGCTAAATATTTTTATGATATGTTCTTTATAAAATAACTTTGAACTAAGTACTGTATTAATCAAGTCTTCTAAAGAATGATTTCACTGAATAAGTATAATTCTCGAAACTAATATATAATTTATTTTATTAATAAAATAAATAAATGTACTATGTCATCCTTATGTTCATGTACTTTCAATTGTCTTGGTTTTTGTTTTGTTTATGTTAGAAAAATATTGTTTCCTCTTGAATAATACTCCGTGAAAGACATAAAAAATAAATGTAACCTGCCGATAATATATCTTCTTTGATTTGTTTGCCATATATCATTAATTTCTTGGCTACTGAATTGAACTTAATAATATATGTTCACGTTATTATCTAGTTTATGGACTAAACATAAGAGATCACTAAATATTATTGCAATGGGTCAAAAAAATTAAAGATTATAATATTAATATATATAAATAAAATTACATTAGAAAAAAAGAGACGATCAAAGATGATAAAAACAATTATACAAACTCTATAAAAAATGTAGTTAATACAACTCGAAATAGTATGCGTGTATGCATGACTGTATAAGTAGCATGTAACTCATCTTTTTACAAGACTCATTACCTCATAGTTGATTGGACTGGGCATATCACATTTTCCATAGGCCACTAGTAAACGGGTCGGGTTGGATTACGAGTCAAATCGGATTAGGGTTGAAGTGGATTAAAGGGTCAAATTTTGAATCGGGTCAGGTCAACTCACTAATTGTTACCTTTGCTTTGCAATTTTTTACACTGAAGTAATAATAAAAACTGATTAGTAAAATACGAAAACCAGATTCTTTAGAAATTGAGTTTTATCAGTTATTACTTTTAAATTATGATATTAAATTAATGATGGATAAGTATAGTATTATACTATTATTATATATTTAAGAAGAAGCTTATTATATTATTTAAAAAAGTAAGAAACCCATTGGTATAAATACAAAACCACGTGCATTTTCACTGTAAATTGAAGTCACTTTCGCTCTCTGAAAAGAACCATCATCTCTCTCTATTTTAGAATAATGATCGATCATGACAAAATCTTTTTAGCTTTGAAAGATATATACCATTTTGAAATATATACCATAATATATAATAGAGAAAAAATTTTAGATGGGTCGCGGTCCCGCGGTTTACATTCAAACGAGAATTGTGTCTATTTTAATGCAAATTTTTCTGACACGGACCATGAAATACGAATGGATGGGTTGATTGACCATCTAAAAAATGTTCTCTATATATTATATCATATATTATAAAATAATCAATGATTATGAACTTATCATTAAAACCTAATATTTCTAAAAATCGATCTTATGAATCTTGATGATGAATTGGAAGGAGAAAGAAATAATTGTGATGATTTAATCGTCAAGTTTTTGTCCCTTGACTACCTGTCCGTTGAATTGAAATTTTTTATATTTACAACTCGCTCGGCCCGTTATGTTAACCGGTTGAACCCTGGATTTACACAACCGACTTAGTGTTTTTATTTTGTTAAACAATTTAAACAGACCCAACATGTTAAAAAAATTACCTAATGGACCCAACAACTTTTATAGCTTTTATAATATAAGTAGGTAAATAGATAGAGATTGAATTAAGAATAATGTCATTAATGAGTAGGTTGTGATTTCAACTTTACAGTTGTTATATCAAACTAGCAGAATGCTCGCGCAATATGAGGGATAAAATTATATATATAAAATATTAATATATTTTGTGAAATAGTTTAAAAATTAAAATCTACGTGACAATACACTAAATATATAGTGTTTCTAGAACAATGTTGAAAATTTAAGAATATTTTCAAATATTATTGTATTTTTCATTTGAGAAAATCAAAAAACAATTATACTATATCATAAAATTTACCTTTTACAACCGAGTTCGAATTTATAAATCATATTTTAATCTGCAATTGTTGTCAAATATTATATAATAACATAACAATAACAAATTCTTATTAAAGGATAAAACAAGAAAAAAATGCTTATTTTGAAAGTATGTATCAATTTGGAAAATATTTTGTCAGAGTTTTATTGTATTGTATGCTAAAAAAGCATGCTTAACATATTTTAAATCATTCGATACGTACATGTAAAAGAGTCCTTGAACACAAGAAAAATGTAGTACGTACCACCACTTTTGCTTTTGCCTTACCAACACACACTGATCTCACACACACACAACCAACAAATTGCTAAAACGGAAGAACCCGAAATTGACCTGATTTAAGAAATTCTGCTTCGGTAAAGGTAGTAACGCAAAATCACTAGAAAGATATAATTTAACCGTACGGACATTAGTGTTTTTGTTTTACTTGTTATATTTTTGTTTGAATATAGTTTTAACTGTAACTGTAATAATAAGTTGCTTTTGTTTTGTTTATGTAGGAGTTTTTGTTTTACTTGTTAGTTAAGTGCCTTTTTTTCTGTTGTTGCTAAATGAGCAATTTATAATTTTATTTTATTTAATAACTGCCACTAAGTTTTAATGAACTATGACGTTTAGGAAGGGTTCAAATCTACCTTCGCAGTTCATTATTTATATTAGAAGTTGTTCTCTTTTGCAATTATAGTAAAACTAATTGTGGTTTATACTTTATATACATTGTAGCTGACTGCAGATAACCGCAAGCTTGTTGTTTTCGATTAATGTAATTTTTATATTTTTGTAGTTTCAGCAACAACGATCTAAAGGAGGTTAATTGAGTTTATGTATTTGACTGATAATATAGCTCGAATGCTTAGTTCGTTTATCAGTTGCTTATCGAATACCACTAAAGGTTACTTAGAAGCTGTTGATATGGTTCTGCATCTATACTTTAATTCACGTTCTTGTAAAATTTGACATGAGTCATGTTTATTGGTACCCTGATGTTTCAGAGGAGCAGTTTGTTGAGGCTTGCCCTGTTTGTCGTAATAATTGCAATTGCAAAGCACGCTTACATGGATTATCACCTAGAGTTGGTTTTGCAGCAAACACTTTGGTTAATTTCTACAAGTCCCATAGTACATATAACAAGTTTTCAATAATTATGCAGGATATGAATGAGTATTCCTGGTCCACACCCGATAAAATTCAATACTCCAAATATGTCATACGAAAAGTGTTCCCCCTTTTGAGAAGTCTGAATGAAGAGCAAGTATGATTGACTGCATAGAAGCGGCTTGGAATCTGAATGGATTTTACTAATATTATCTGATTGGTCAGGAATATATGTATTAGAGCTACAATTAGTTGATGCCGAGTGTGATGTGGATGACGATATATTTTGGTAGGAGTCATTATTATCACTTAATCATGTTAGAATATTTTGTGTTATTATATAAAGGTTTTCAAAACGTTATCTTTTCTGCAGCAACTACTGTGCCGCATATTTCTTTGACTTGTATAGAAGTTGTGATTGTCGCGATGATCTATGCTTTGCATGTTGCCAAGATTTGCGTCAATGTAAACTTCATGGTATGACTTGCGAATGGAAAGGCTGCATAGATGGTAGCATTCCTTGCCCACCAAAAGATTAGGTGGTTGTGATGATGGGATTCTCGAATTGAAGCACATAATGCCATTTAATTAGGTTGCACGTATGTTAGTCGGAGACCCGCGCAATGCACAATATTTCACATAAAACTCAAAACTTCTCACAAAACTCAAAAAATCCCACAAAACGCAAAATTATATAAATCATAATTTCGAATAAAATATAAAATTTTGGCACAGAATCAAGAAGTGTAGCATAAAATGAAAAGTTTGACACCAAAGAACCTATCGCCTAGCGGTATATGAAGAATTCATCAAGTTAAAGGTTGTGGGTTCAAACTGCATAGAAGACAATTTCATACATATACGTGTGGATGTATATGATATGTTGGCAAGTAGTGTAGGTTTGCCTTTCTAAAAAATATAAAAAGGTTGACATAAACTATTTATATCTTGGTTGAATTCACATATACATATAGCTATCCCATATATATCACTGTATAGGCCTGTAAATGAACTGAACGAATACGAATGGAGCTTGTTTGTGTTCGTTCATTAAGGTTTTATCGAACAAATGAACGAACACGAACGAATTTTGTTGTTCATGAATGCAAACGGACAAATATATAACTTAATGCATTCGTTCGTTAATACGTTGAACGAAACTAAATAAACACAAACTAACTTATCTATTATATAACTTGAAGTATTGTGATGCATATTGCACATTACAAAATGACTAAAATGTGATGTTTAATTCTAACATATTAACAAGTTTAATAAGACATCCAAGTAGATAAAAAGATAATGTCTAAATGTCATCATCCAAAAAATCTTCTCCACAATGCATACTTGAAAATATCTAAATGTTTAGTATTATTAAAATTATTAGATGAGATTAGAAATATACAAAAATATGTATTAATTTAATTAAACTATTAGTAAACAAACGACCACTAACGAACGTGTTATCGAACGTTCA
This sequence comes from Logfia minima, assembly GCA_963921325.1. Taxonomy (NCBI): domain Eukaryota; kingdom Viridiplantae; phylum Streptophyta; class Magnoliopsida; order Asterales; family Asteraceae; genus Logfia; species Logfia minima. The sequence continues at coordinate 5,934,284 of OY992764.1, read as the reverse complement.
TGAATGTAAATGAATGAACGAGACATATGTTCATGTTCGTTCATATAACAAAATGAACGAACATAAATGAACTTCTCGCATAACGGTTCACGAATTATTTGTTGAACATTTGATTTGCTTCATTGCTACCATCACGGATAAATCATAATATGACATAAATAATTTTTTTTTTTGTTGCAAAAAATAGAGATCTCGCATAAAATTAAATATATACTCATCACAATATCTTATCAATTTTTTTTTTTTTTTTTTTTTTTTTTTATATTTTACTTATCTTAATCATATAATATAAGAGTTTAAAATGTAGTATGTATATATTAAAAACATGTAAAAAGAAAACATAATAATAGTTTATTCTTGTAAAATTATTTTACTTATTTTAATCATAAAATACAGGAGTTAAATATGTAGTATGCATATCTCAAGTATAAAATGTAAAAAGAAGAAAATACTTAATAATTTATCCTTATAAATACTTTTATCAGAAAAGATGTACAAATCAGAAACTTCATTTGACTGATTTAACTAACGCTAAATTCTATTAAAAAGGACTTTGTTAAATAAAACTCTTAGAGCTCTCTTTAACACTATTTTTTAACGATTACTAATACTAATCGTACAAAATGAATCAAGAAGTCATATTTTATCACAAAATGATCGCATAAGTTATGCATATACTATCTCTTTAGTGTTTGGAATTCATGTAAGTTGAATTTGAAATTGGTCGGGGAATAAATTAATTCGAAAAAGCAGAAATTTTGTTTGACCGAGAAAAAAGTGGAAGAAAATTGGAATAGTTGACTTTGAACTAAATATGGGTTAAATGGTAGTTAAAGGATTTTTTTTTAATTCATTTTATTCATTAAAAAATTGGTTCAAGAGAGAGCCTAACGCAAGTATACACATTACACTGCATTCACTTTTGACCGGCGTTTGACTAACGCAAAATCCCAACCCACCGACTTACGCATATCTATAAATAAGCAAATATACACATTACACACTGCATTCACTTCAGTCCTATTGTACGTAATTCGAATCACATACAGATCAAATCGTGCCAATCTACTTTTATTTTTCACGGCATTCGATAATATCACTGTTCATCTTGTCTCTTGTGTCTTGCAATCTGGAGTCGCTTCTTTTTTGTTTCGACGAAATTGTATTTTTAAAACTTTTTTGTTTGTTACGTGATGATTTTGATTACAAGCCCTAGGGTTTCATATTATCGTATCTGATCAATCAAGATTTAGGGTTTTCGTATCTGTTTGTGATAAAGATTTAGGGCTCATTTATTGAAGTCTTCTGGTGATTAAAGTTCAATTATGTATAATTAATCAACTTCTTTGTTATCAATTTGGCTTCACTCCTTTCAAAACTGCTTATCAAGAAACACTGGAAGGAGGATTGTTTTGTTTAACATCCAGTTGTTTTCAAATGAGGAAAAGGTTACCCTTTCAATCTCTCCAAGTTTCTGCCAACTTCTCTGATTATACATTTCTCTCATGGTTTGCAGATAAATTTTGAATTATTATGAGTTTGTTTTTTCCAAGCTTACATTGAAGTACGATCTTTCCCATTGTCTTACCGTCGTGTGGAATGCCCTTCATCGTTTTCTTGTCCTTGACATCAATAGTATGCTTACACCTTAACGAGCCTTGAATTTGGCTTGATGATCTCTAGATAACCTATTGGACTTGGTTTTTTACTCGTATTTAGGAAAGATTAGATGTAGTGTTCAGTGAGGCCATAAACATGCAATATACGAAAACCACAAGCTGTAAAGTCTCTGGTTGTATTACTCCATTGGTAACTATGTTACTGTGTATAGGTAATTTCTCTATGGGAAGTGCAGATGTATTGCAACAAGGGTGGAATTGGGGTGCTGCTTCTAAATGCTTAAAGGTTTGATATGTTGCTTTAGAAATGGATTGATTCTTTGTGATGCTATTAACAAGATTGAACCCAGGGTCTGTCCCAAAGGTATGTGTATATTTAGTTTATTACAACTAACTTGTGTAATACACACTCAGTTCAAGGGGAGTGATCAATGGGGAAGGGGTAATCTTGAGGGAAGGGGGAAGTAAATCTGGGCCGTTAACATTCATGAATGTTAACTGCCCCTAAAGAATGTTAACGAACGTCCCAGATCTACTTTCCCCTTCCCCCAAGATTGAAGCTTCCCTCTGGATCATCCCTCCTCAGTTCAATATTGTATGTCATCTATGATGGGCACTCAAAAAGGAGGAGCAAGATCAAGAAAGTGTTATCATTGTAAGTTGCTAAAACGTCTCTCTCTCACAGATTGTAACTCATGTAAGTATATGGTACTCATGATTTTGGGTATTAGGCTGGCTTCTTTGGCTTCTTAAAAAGAACTTACTGATCTTGAGAAGTGGTTAAGTTCAAACATAAGCACTTACAGAGATACTTCCGTTGAGGTAAATTGTATCGATTGTGGTAAATTTAGGCATTTTTACATTCACATGCGCCGTGAAACATGGTTTGATGTACATAAGATATAAAGATGATAGTGATATATGTGTTACCTTTTCAGGAGTGTGTCCAATTCCTGCAGGAGGTGTATTTGGTGCTCAGGAGTCATCCGTTCGTTTGCATAACTCTGGTTACCATCTGGCCAGAGTCTTTGTATAGAGATAGCTAACGGGTTTCAATGGTTTTACTTGGCAAATATTCGTGTACTTTTTCTTTTTGGTTATCTCTAGCTCAAGCACTGTCAAAGTTTCCGTTTTCTTTTAACATACGTGCTAGCTCTCCTCTAACTGACTTTTTAAGGAAATGAAAAGACTACGTTTGAAGTTTATGAACAGGAGTTCAAGGATGAAAAACAGTGTGGTCCTGATTCGTCAACATTCAAAGTATATGAAGATGAGATAGAGACAGAATTTGACTCCTATTTTGAGCAAATGTTCTGGAGTTGATAGTTGATGCAACGATTTAAATGCTGGCTCTATTCACGGAATAGTCTGAAAAAAGGTTTATTCTTCACATGTTTAGTATTTTATTAGAAATTGTCGTTACCATATTCTATATGTATCTATGATATTGTATTTTGTAGATGCAATATTGTTAATTCTGAAAATCGTTAAAGGTGTAAAAGTTCTTTACTTCTCGGAGTCTAGCATTGTATTCGGGTTTGTAGTTCTTAAAAAGGGAACTATAGTTGAATGACAACTGATTATTGCTTTTTAATGGTAGGACCACTAGAGTGGTTATGTGTTTAGACCTTAACAGGCAGTTGGATTTGTCTGCCGGTTTGAAAAACTGTCACCATCTCAAAAATGATACTCTGAAACTTGAAGGTTTCCATATTCTTACTTCATATAATCTATGTGAAAGTATGGGTTTGTGGTCATGTTTTTAGTTAGCTATTATATGAATCATGGATCTCAAACAGATGATTTGGTGATTGTTCTTGTAAAGTGTATATTCTTTTGTACTCTGTAAATTCAGTTGTAAAGGGCCTTAGATGACTGTATAATTGATGCTAAAGATACCTTAGATGGTGGCATTTTGTCTTCTCATCGTAATGGAAATACGGTACTCATTGCCTTCTTTATGCTTTCATTTTCATATATAACTGTTTCCGAAACAATGTAGGAACAGCTTGTATTCAAATCAAGGTTTTATAGGATTCTGTTAAGCAATTTAGTAAGATGCTTGTAAGGACTTTGGAAGGACAGTAGGATACAAGTTCACTGAGGTATCATATTCTATTGGCAACTTTGTTCCATTTAAGTCACAATATCAACATTTATAATCTTCTTCTTGTATATTTGTTGAACCCTGTTATCAAAATCTATCAAAAGAAGGTAGTGGATAGACTATGAGTTCAGTAATTCTCATCACCACCAGATTCATCCACAACTCGAAATGGCAAAGTATGTGGATTCATGTGTTGCATTATGTTGTTGAAAAGATTTTCATCGAAATAATGATAAGGTTGTTTTAATCTACCTTACAGACTTATTATAAGAACCTAGACAACTTTGTTGCAGGGTTGTTAAACTGGTGATCAAACCACCGACAGTGAGGTAGTTCAAGCACAATAGAGAAAGCTACAAGTATTCTTGTTGATCCTTTTAATGTATTAAACTAACATCCTAATGTTAATCCATCGCCTCATTATCATTAATCTTCATCTTGCATAACTTGAAGGGATTGCTATCGATCACACAGACTGAGTTTGGAGATATGCAGTCACAATTGCTAAATGATTTTAAAAAGATGGGTATGTGAAGCTAATTATAAATGTTCAAAGAGTCGGTTTTTCAATACTAACGGCATGAAAGTGCTTATGTATTTTTGCCTAGATTTGTACACAGGTTATCAGAGAGTCAGATACTGGAGTTATCTGCTGCCTGCTACCTCATTTTTACTGTTAAGCTGCCTCATCTAACCTACTTATTAAGGAAATGAAAAACAGTGCGGTCCTGATTTGTCAACATTTCAAGTATATGCAGATGAGATAGAGTCAGAATTTGACTCCCTATTTTGAGCAAATGTTCTCCAGTTGATGGTTGATGCAACAATTTATATACTGGCTCTATTCAAGGAATCGCCCGAAAAAAGTTTTGTTCTTCACTTGTTCATTTATTTATTAGAAATAGTTGTTAGCATATTCTATTCAAGGAATCATTCTCTTTTTTGTTTATTACGTGATAATTTTGATTTCAAACCCTAGGGTTTCATATTTTCGTATCTGATCAATCAATTTAGGGCTCATGTTATTGAAGTTTTCTGGTGATTACAGTTCAATCATGTGTAATTTAATGAACTTCTTTGTTATCAATTCGATCTTCATTAGAATCAAAATTAATCTGGAAAAACATTTTTTTTAATCATATATATAATGATTTGGTCCATATTGTTACGATTGTTAGATTTAACCAGCTTTGATTTCGCTTCACTCCTTTTATAACAGTTCATCAAGAGACACTGGCAGGAGGATCGTTTTGTTTAACATCCTGTTGTTTTTAAATGATGAAAAGGTTACCCTTTTAAACACTCCAAGTTTTTGCCAACGTCTCTGATTATACATTTCTCTCATGGTTTTGTAGATCATGTGTGGCTATGTCTTGACCTTTTAGATAGCTGACAGAGGCCTTGCAAAGTCTGTTTGGTCACTGCTTGGACTTCCTATTAATTATTGCCTTGAAGTCCTTCTATTTGGGATGGCCCATGAGTTAAAGGTTAGAACCTGGTTTAAGTGTCTATGGGTAAGTAGGATGCAAATGACGTTCTATGTTATATTACAACTAACACATGTAATACAAACTCAGTTCAATATTGCGTATGTCAATCTATGATGTACGTTCAAAAGGAGGAGCAAATGAAGAAAATGTTATCATTGTAAATTGCCAAAATATATTTCTCCATCACAGATTGTAACTCGTGTATTGGATATAGTACTCATGTCTTGGGTATTAGGCTGGCTTCTTTGGCTTCACGAAAAGATCTCACTGATCTTAAGAAGTGGTTAAGTTTAAATATAAGCACTTACAGAGATACTTCAGTTGAGGAAATTTGTATCGATTGTGGTACATTCAGGCATCTTTACATTCATATGCACCGCTAAAATGGTGTTCAAGTATATGAGATTTAAGATGATAGTGATAGGCGTGTCACCTTTTGAGAAGTGCCTCCAATTCCTGCAGGAGGTGGTGCTTGGTGCTCAGGATTCATCCAATCGTTTGCATAACTCTGATTCATCCAATCGTTTGCATAACTCCCATATTTTCAGTGGTTTTACTTGGCTAATATATGTGTACTTTTTCCTTTTGGTTCTCTCTAGCCTAAGCATTGATAAAGTTTTCGTTCTTTTTAGGTCCTTCAATCACATACATGTTAGCTCTCCTCTAACTTACTTATTAAGTAAATGAAGAACAGAGCGGTCCTGATTCGTAAACATTCAAAGTATATGCAGATGAGATAGAGACAGAATTTAATTCCTATTTTGAGCAAATGTTCTCCAGTGGATGGTTAATGCAACGATTTATACGCTGGCCCTATTCAAGGAATCGCCCGAAAAAAGGTTTATTCTTCACTTGTTTATTTAATTATTAGAAGTAGTTGTTAGAATATTCTATATGTATTTTTTATATTGTAGTTTGTAGTCTCAATATTGTTAATTCTGAATGTCATTAAAGTTGTAAAAAATTCCCTGTCCTAGGAGCTAGAGTTGTATTTGAGTTTTTAGTTCTTAAAAAGAGAACTGTAGTTGTATGACAACTGACTATTGCTTTTTAATGGTAGGGCCACTAGAGTGGTTATGTGCTTAGACCTTAAGAGGCAGTTGGATTTGTCTTCCAGTTGTTAAAAACAGTCACCATCTGAAAAATGATGCTCCGAAACTTGAAGGTTTCCATATTTTCTTACTTTATTTAGTCTATGTGAAATTATGGGTTTGTGGTCATGTTTTTAATTAGATATTATATGAATAGTGGATCTCAAAAAAATGATCTGGTTGATTGTTATTGTAAAGTGTATATTCTTTTGTACTCTGTGGATTCAATTGTAAAGGACCTTAGATGACTGTATGATTGATGCTAAATAGACCGGAAATAGTGGCTTGTTGTCTTCTCTGCATAATGGAAATATGGTAATCATTGCCTTCTTTAAGCTATGAGTATGCTTTTTATTGATCCTTTTTAATTATAAAATTAACATAGTTGTTAATCGACCTCCTCATTATCATTAATCTCCATCTTGCATAACTTGAAGGCATTGCTATCGATCGACACAGAATGAGTTTGGAGATATGCAGTCACAATTGCTAAATGATTATAGAGAGATGGGTATGTGAAGCTACTTTTGAATGTTCAGATAATCAGGTTTTCTTTACTAATGAAAGTACTTATGTGCTTGTACGCAGGTTTTCAAAGAGTTGGATACTGGAGTTATCTGCTGCTTACCGGAGATATGATAAGGTCGTGAAAGAAAACAGTACCTCATATAACATGGTTACAGATACTAGAGATGATGTTGCTGTTCAGGGATATCATAAAGTTGTAAAAGAAAGCCAGACCTTTTACAACATGGTAAAAGGTATACTATGTCCTGCTTGCTAACATTATCAAAATTGAGCCAATGTATCATACAATATTTCAGGAGCATTCGAGTTTACTGCAGGATCAGACCAGCATTTAGAGCTGATACAAAAAATGTTACTGACTTTTTAGGGGAAGATATTTCTTAGGCCACTGATATTCTAAACATAATGAAAACTGGTCAAGTGAACCTTGCTGTTAGTTCTGCAGCCCTCAACCACCAAAGTAGCTGCTCCCACAGGTTCAACAACTACAAACCTTTCTGTAACTTTTAACAATAGATGACATATAACCAAAATTGGACTATTCATACAATGATCATAATAGACCCGTGATCCCCTACTGAATCACTTATAGTAATGAGCCATACATCTGTATACTGGAGTCAAAATGATATAATAATAATCTGTCAGTACCCATTCAAAATTATCCATTTTGACTCGTTACTCGTTACCCAACTTGTCCCACTTGTCCATTTTCTCACCTCTACTATTTTTTTACTAGCATCTCCATCTTTCAGTTTTAAGATCCTTGAGATCTTCTGGCAAGAAGATCGAAGTGTAATATATATAAACAAACACATAGTCAAGTGAAGGATCACAATTGGGTACTCATCAAGATCACAAGAGATTGAATACTGGTGAGCTAATCAAGTGCTAAGATATGCAACATGCTACAACATTTTTCAAAATGCTATAATTCTATGTATACTGTCCTTTCACAAGCTGTCAGTTTTCACATGGTAGTTTGTTTATTAGGTTAAATTTATTTTATTGTAATAAATTTGGATTGATATTCTGGTTTAATTGTTAGTTGACTGCATATGAATGAAATCAAGAAAAAATCATTTACATTGTAAGATTGAGTTGTCTTCTATGTTGACTATTCCAAAAAGTAAGCTTTAACATGGGTAACTTTTACTTTTTATTGTTTTATTATGTAAGTCAATAAGTTGTCTTCTATGTTGACTATTCCAAAAGGTAAGCATTTAACAAGTCAAAGATGACATTAAAGATGAAGTTTGACTTTTTGATACACGTCAGCAGTCAAGTTACAAGTCAGACATATCAACAAGACGAACATTCTCAAATGTAAATCAGCACATATCAATGTGTTGATCTAAAGTTAACACTTTACTAAAGTCAATACTGGTAATGAAACTTGGATGGAAGAGCAGTACCACTATGTGACGCTTTTGCACGAGCACGAAGTCGTTGTTTCTTCCTGTATCTCCATGCTACTTGGATTGTGGTCGCTGCCAGGCCTCGCCAGTATGGAGATTCGTTCCTGAACATGTACAAAATTTACCCGTTACCAATCCATACAAATTGCAACAATTTTGGGTTTGTAATGTGCAGTATTGATTTCAGTGCTTCCCTTTGCAACCTTTTATGGTAGAATTACTTATTTGACTGTTAGAAACATAGGAAACTATTGATGCTATCAATTTTAATACTAAACTTTTCACATGCTTCTATTGCACGGTATTATAGACATCTGAAAAATAGCAGGTGTTAAGTTTTATTACATCTGAAATTTCTGAAAATAAAATAGAAGTAACTCATTCGAGAACTGTTTTGTGGTTTACACTAAATTTATATCATATCTCTATTTTAGTTTCCTAAACATGCATATTAATAATGGTGGAAAATTGGAAAATAATGCATTTTTTCCCAAACTTTGGACTTAAATATCTATGGGTACATATTATATTTATGAGGAATATTTTATGTGGTTACGTAGTCGTTGGCCAAGGCTTTGTAATGATATATTGTGAGTCCAAAGTTGTATTGTGGTGAATGAGATATCGAATCTTAGAGAAAGGTTGTGAAACAGGGGATGTTGTGGCCGACATGGGGGCCTTATCTCAGACATGGGCCTTATTGCTGACTAAGAGGACCATATTGCAAATTTGCTTAACCATATTGCATATTTGCCCTATGTCACACAAAGGCCTTATCTCAGACATATTGCAGATTTACCTTATGTCAGACAAGGACCTTATTGTAGACGGGTCGGGTGTCAACTTTGAATCATTTGACAGCAGACGGGTTGTGTGGCAATCTTGACCCATCTGATCTGACCCATGACCCATGACCCATAAAGTCTGACCCATTAAACATTTAAACTAATCCGGTGGCCCTTTTGGTTCAGTTGCCTTCATGAGCAGTCCAAGAGACTTGTAATTGATGTCCATTAAAAAGACTTTATTAATCTATTAATGAGTATTTTTCCCTACAAATAATGTATAAATATTCCAGAAAATCCCACAATAGCACAATCTATGTCAAAATTCACTTATATTAATATATATGTGATGCATGAATACTGTGTAAAATTAAGTTATATCACCTTATGGCATTCTGAACACGGTGATTCCTCAAGAATCCAGAAAAAAGGGTGGTGACTTCTTCAAGATCTGTAGCCTGAAGAACAAATGCCTCCACATTTGTTAAGCATTTCACCGTCCTGTTGCTGAGCAATCTGTATCCTGTTTTTCTCTGGCTTCTTTTATCTATATGTAACAATAATATATTACTTTTTCATACGACAACAGAAATATGCACCTCGGACCCACTGTGGTAGAGCCAGAGATGTTTGGATGTGCGTTTAGAAAATTATAATATCACATTGAGTAATCAAAATCAAATTATCAAATATACCTCCATTAAGAGAGGAATTTTCAAGGCACCAACTGAGAAGTTCTTCACCACATACATCACCCTCCGATAACGGAACTTTATATCCATCTTCTGCCATGCACTCCATTTTCCCTCGTACAATAAAAACCATATTTGTCACAAATCCTCCTTGATACATAGGTGTCCCTCCTTTGATGTATGTCTTCTGCCTCAACCTTTCACATATTGCATCTAAAATTGGTTCATCCATCAGTGCAAATATCCGCACCTACAAAGTATATTGTAAATAAGTAGTTTAAATGATATTTTAGTCAACTCATATCATCAACAAGAACACAGCGGAATGGCTATCAAAGCTCCATTGTCATATAATCATGAAACATTTAGATTATTAATTATTAAATAAACTTGAATCTTACTTTCTTGACAAACTTAAGGAGGTGTCGGCGTATATCTCTTTGCAGGTCTTCAGGCAAATTCTCCATCAACATTTGTTCGTTAATTCCTCGGGTAGCAGCCCAATTATAACGCTCGGACTGCCGAACTTTTCTGCACACCAAAGTTGTTATAATGGTCAAAATATGACCCAATAGACATCCAAACTAAACTAATACAAAACACAACCGAAAAGAAGGTTCTTACCATCACTTATTATTTATCATTTAGCAGGCATATGATTATGCTACACGGAGAATATATGTGGAGTATTCAACATCCTTCATTTAGTAGCCAATATTCTGAAACTACTTTATAGGCGGTAATTATTATATTTTATTTTAAAATGGACATTAAAATGTTTCCGGGTCAATCCACCCCGACATGTACTAAAGTGACCCGTACTAAAAAATTACTCGTTTCAACCCCTTTTGTCACCTCTACATATAATGTTGAATTTATACCTTTGTAGGTCTTCTGGCAAGCGTCGGTGTCTCATCCACTGCTCAACATCACGTCTTCTAAGCGACATTTCCAGCCGTCTAACATAAATTTAAATGTCAAACATGGGGATCATGGCTAAGCTATTTACATAACACCTCTATCTCTAGCCAGCCATTCAATGAAAACAGAAATACCCCAAGTACAATATATGCGAGTCATTAAAAAGGGTACCTGCGTTCGAGACCTTGAAGAAAGTTCTGCATGTTTCCAATAAGAAGGGAAAAAAGTAGAAGTCCTAGCCCAATGATACTAATGATAAAAAGTATTTCCCCGGAAAAATAAGTTGGATCTTGATTGCCAGCTAGTGTGCTAATTTGCTTGTCACAATCGTCAGTAAGATGCAAGTTATTATTACCTCCAAAGTAATGTTAAAAAATAGGAAGAAAGAAAAAAAGTTGATATTGCAGCAGTACCTGAATTCCCCAGAAAAAAGAGTAAGTATATCTTGTCATCATGTTATTATCGGTGGTGAGGTTGACAGCCTTCTTATAGATTCCATAGGGGAACCCATTTTCATTAAAACAAGCACTTGAATTTTCATTTTGTTTCCAGCTTTTCCATATTGGATCCGATTCAAAGCTCCCAATATCCTTCCCATTCCCGCAATCCATAAACTTCAAGCAGTTGTCAATCATTGGAGATTTATGACAAGCGTCTCGAAGGCATTGATTCACTCTCTTAAAAAAAAAAAATTATTAAACATTAAAATGTTAAAACAATATAAATTACATGATGGATCAAAAAATGGATTGTTCAGATTTGAGGATAATCACATATGATTTACAACATTAGTCACACGTAATTTTATATTACGTTTAAAATGACATGTGATCATGCATATGCAGAAAATTTTCACAAAGTCAAATGTTAACAATAACTATCAATAGTATCCTTCATTTAACATAATAAATGAGCAATTCATGATTCTCACATACCTCTAACCCAAATAGGTACCAGCATGAGCCAACAACGTGACCAGCCAAGACAAAAGTCAGGAGATTGATGACAAAGTTGGCCCATGCAGACTCAAATATGAAACCGCTTGTAGACTGGCCTGCAAGAAGAGGCAGAAATCTGCATAACCTGGGAATGTACTGAACTAGAACAGCTGTTCTCAAAAGATTCTTCACACGATTAGCTCCAAATGATGCAATGTGACTTGGTAGGACTGATAGTACAATTATCTGCACCCATAAATAATCAACCTATGAAACACTGTTATGGAAGAGGGGGCAATTTCAGATGGGTAAAAGGGGTGAAAAAATAAAAATAATAATAATAAAACAATAAAATTAGGAAGGAAACCTTTCAATGAGTCAAATGGGTTGAAAGTCCCCAATCGTGTAATTTTAACGCATACACCCTCCGTCAATCGTCTTTGTTAAGTACACATTAACTTTTACAAAAAGCTTAAAGATGACAGCCCTACTAGAATTTGCATGTTTTGATCCGAAGTCACATTGACCCATCAAACTTGACCAACCCATTTTGGCCACCCTAATGATAAGAAATGATATTGTGATTGAAAGACACTCTTAATCTTACCTGAGGAAGTGGTAATACGATAAATAAGTCAAGGAAAAAATATCCATAAAAGTAATGTTCTGCAACTTTCCTCGGATGATCAACCAAGTCTCCAGCACCTACAACTCTTGATTCAGGAGAAATGAATGCTAGCCTGAACTGCAAAACACATTTTATGTGCAACCATTATTCTCAACTACCTGATGCCGAAGGAAAATAAACATTACTGTATTGCAACATGCTTACATAGTTGTTAGCTGTTACCATATCCTTGTTTTTCAAGGCGTAATTAATCAGCCAAAAACACGGAAAGTATACGCCATGCAATTTCTTTAAATATGGGATTAATTTTTCTTTTTCTATTAATGATGTTCAAATCAATCAGAAATACAAGGATCAAGTTTGTGATTAAAAGAAAGCTACAGTAAAACCAGTGATTAAGCAGTTTACCTGAACTAGCATGTGTATGAGGTAAATAAGGTCCATCACGCTTCTGAAACCCACAATGAATTTTGACATTGGCCAATTAATTACTATGCACTTTTTGTCCTGCTTCCAACAAAGTAATCATTTTAATGAAAGACAATAAATCAGAAGATTAGTAACATCCTATCAACAAATAAGATTTGAAGAGCATCTTAATCAACCTCATATCTTGGAATAATTACACACACAGACATACAGTGCAAAGTCAATATATTAAGTAAATACAACTTCTGAAATTATTAATAATAACACAAGCTAAAAATCCAAGGAACTAAAATCTATGCAGTTGGGTGAGCACATGGGAAATGGAAGGTAATTTTAAGTTTGACTAAGAGAAGTCAAAGTTTGACTTTTCAGTCAGTCAATGTGTCCACCTAATAAATATATATATATCACTATTTTTCAAAAAATTGATAGTTCTACATCAGAATGCTACTTTACCTTATTCACTGACAGCAAGTAAACGAATAAGGGGTCTGTGAAAATGGCGAATATGCAAGTAATTACAACGAACTGGTTCCATTGCTGAACAACTTTAGCATGGGGATTCATGACCCCAAATGTAAAGTGTTTTAGTAACGATAGCTTATCTTGTACCCACTCCTTTGCACCTCCATTTACATGAGGCTGCAAAGTAACATAATAATACAAGACACTCATAAACATATAAGCAATCCATATGAAAGAAGACTACAAGTACATGAGACCAGTAGTAACCCACTTCCACTTAATTTCTAACTTGTTCATTGGGTTATAAATATCATTCATCTTCTAAAAATTGTTAATAAAAAACATCCGACTTTCAACAACCATCCATCCACATCAGCATACTACAAGTATTAGTAGAAATTACCCAAAATAACCATGTATTAATAGTATAACGGTTATAGTAACAAACTGCACCTTTCTAATGTCTTATGACCAGATTAGAGTTGAAGTAAAAGTATGTTGCTATTTATAGTAGAAATGTGATCAACATATATCTGAAACGGGTTAGATGCAGCATACAAATCTAGAAGTTGATTTTTCTACATGATCATGACTAAAGATGGCAATTCGGACCCATTTACTTATGTTTGATATCTAACGAGTCCAACAAGTAAAGCAAATAAAATTAAATGGCCTGGAACCAGGTCAAATGGTTCAAGTGGGTGAAAGTTGTCCAAAGTGTACCTATCTAGGCAAAAAACCTCCTAAAATACTTCAACAGAAAAAGATATATGTTAATATTGAAACAATATAACTTTTGAAATTAAATTTGAAACACTGCCTATTTACAAGGATTTGAAAAAACAGTATTTTGGGTCAAGCCGCCCCATTTCAGCATTAGTTACATGTTATGACCCAAACTTGTTATGGCTCGTTACCCAACCCATCTGTCTCACCCGTTTTGCCTCTTCTAATCATGACTATATTTTTCAGCATAATATTAAAAGTTTCTTCCAAAGAAAAGAGTAATACACTGTCATCAAACATGCGGGAAACTCTTGTGATCAGCTGTCCTTTGTAATAGAAAGATGTTGGGCATGTTGTACAGTACGGATCGTTACACATTCCCAATTTTCCTGACCTTATTAAATGTTCATTTTTTGTTTCATTAGTATCATCATGTCCCCACTGATGGCTATTAATTATAATGTCTTTCTTATCCAAAGGCTCTTCAGGAGTTTTTTGGTCACTACGTAAGGGACCTGTAAAGCCAACGAGACCTTTTTTGTCACGGCGTAGGGGACCTGTAAAGCCAACGAGACTTATTGAACCCGTATCTGATTCAGTGGAGTTCACCGGGATCGATATTGAAACACTTCTTTTTATATGTGATAATCTTCTATTACGATTGTAAATGTGTCCATCAGATGACCAATCTGTAGCTGATATCATTGGTATGTCGTCTTTTTCTACAAAATCCATCCCTCTTTGTTCAATCTGTAGCTGATATCATTATATGATAGAGCTAATTAGCACCTTAAAGATGCTTAAATCACATCCCACTTGCTTCAAAACTAAATCAATAACTATAAGCTTACAAAACTAAAATATATTGAAATGCATGAATATTGCATATACCAAAGCTTCATATTGAAATTTTGGATACATAAATATAAAATTGTATTTATATAATACAATAATGTGTAAAAGCCTTTCCCAAAAGAAACAATAAGGGTAGAAAGCTTCATATTATGTGAATGTCATCCCCACAATGGAATTACGACTAGATTGAGCATAATACACAAAGTTTACATTATGAGTGAACACCGAACAATAATAATAACTACGATATATTCAACAAAATTCGATATCTTATATAGAGCGGAAACGTTTTAAACACCATGAACATTGTTACAGTCAGAACTGTGGACTTTTGACTTGAACAATTTACATAGACTTTCAAATCGCATAACAAAAACGCTTTCCAAATGAAATAGCCTCAATTTGCCATCACTTGTACTCACCCAGATAAATACAAGTAGCCAATCACCATATTTGCATTCTTTAAGTAATTACACTATTATAAATAAATAAGAGGAAATTGAGGCATACCTTGTACTGGAATATAATTAAGCTCCAAGAAATGAAAAATGGGAAAGTGAAAGGTGGCTGCAATAAGAATGTGTGTTTTGAGCAAAAGGTATACAACAAGGGAAGATAATACTAATAAAATTCCAGCTTTTCCAAAATAAAATAAAGGAGGGAAAATAATACTAAAAAATGATTTGAACAGTCAATGACACATGCATTGACTTGAGAGTCAAACGAAGTCGTGGTTGGAGGACAGCACGACAAATTACAAACTCCTAGAAAACTTTTTTGGTGTGAAAACGTGTGGTACTTCTAAAACTTTTTCATAAATAACTAAATAATAATTATTACTAATATTATAATAATAGTAGTAATAATAATAAAAGAAAAATACACAAATCGTCCATTTTACTTAGCAAATTCATCGTTAGATCGTCTTTTACAAACTTTAATTATACCAATCATCATTTCTTTTACAATTTGTAATGTCAATAGCTCTTTATACTAACGATCGTTATCTATTCCGTTAAAAAAGACTACGTGTGATATTTTTTTTATTCTTTTAATTTATTTTCTTTAAGTAAAATATAAATTATAGAATTTAAAATACGTATAAAGGGCTTTGTTCATATACAATAATTCTTATTGTAAAACAAATAAAACAACATTTTAGTCAAAGGGTGAATTAGTAATTTTATTTGCATAATTATGACCATTTAATTAAAATTCAAACTTCTCCACTTTTTTAGCTAATAACCCCTCCCCCTCCCTCTCCTCTTCTCTCCCCCATCACCCTAATCTCCATAACCATAAACACAATCAGCAAACCAACATTCTGACTGTGCACCACCGGAATTCTGATGTGCATCATATATTTGTTATGTGCATCATCATATTTATATTATTTGTGCATCAAATATGTGAAACTTGCAATTTTCAATGGTATGAAATCTGTATCATCGGAAAATTCAGTGTGCATCACCAGAACATTTACTGTGCACCACCGAAATTCTTACCGTGCACCACCCCAACTTTAAAGTCTGACTGTGCATCATCGGAACTTTAATTTTTGACTGTGCAAACAATGTTGAAACTTGTGAATCAAATATGTGACTCGTAATTTAAGCCACATATGTATGTTTGGATGGTGAAAGATGGTGGACTATAATATTTGATATTTCAATGAAAAAGGAGACCGATTTTGATGATGAATTTATTAAGTGAAATGTGAAAGATGAAAATGATGTTCTATGCACCTAATAATGTTTCTATACATATTTTAGGTTTTATAATTTATATTATACTCGTAAGAAAATAAATTAGTTGAATAAAAAATATCATACATTGTCATTTTTAGCATAATAGTTAACGATCGTTAGTCTATATGACTATTGGCGTAATAAGTTTCAAAAGAAATGATAGATAGTGTAATTAAAGTTCGTAAAGGATTACCAGTGTCAAATTTAAAGGACGGTTTGTATAATTTTCTTTAATAATAATAATAATATTTTATTCCATGTCCATGGTTTGAGTTTGATCAACACTTCCATAGTTTCGCCTCCTCCCTTCTTATTAAGAGTAAATTACGAAAATGAGTAAATTACATTGTTAGTTCACGTGGCGGTATGTCATTCATTTCACTCCCGATATCTAAGCCAGGTTTTTCACAAGTTTAGTCAATCAATTCCTTGACACGAAGTTTCGTTTCATTGTTAGTCCCTCTTCAAATTAGAAAATAGGGTATTAGAAATTTTGTTCTTATTTTATTTCCTTTTCAAATTTTCTTTTAAATATAATAGATCAAAAAGATAAATGAGTAACACCAATTCAATCATTTCATGTAGTCACTACATTACAATTTGGTCATTTCATGTGAGTGAAGGAGGATGAGGAACTAGGAGTGAAATGAAAAATCGAGTCAAGTGACCAAACTTGCAAAAGAGTGATAGCACAATCAGTGAATGTAATTTACTCTTACGGTAATGGTCTTTTGTGAGTTCGATGCCTTTGACCCGGTAGCATAAACAGTCGATCATCCACCTAATATGACAAAAATACCCTTAATATTAGTTTCTTAATTACTTTTAAAAAAAAGTATTTGCTAAACATAGACCTAACAGCTATGTTTATAGAATATTTTGTACATAAATGATGGTTCATCAAGGTGAGTGGGGTGATTATTAACAAGTTAGTGAGGTAGTTATCATTAAAGTACAATAAAATAATGCATATCTGAATATCTTAAACATAACACTTTGGCTATATTTAGCAAGTTCCTAAATAAAATAAAATAAAAACACCGCCAACCTCTTTCTTTTGTTATCTTCTTCCCTACTCAAAATCAAGAACCCTAATCCCTCCATTGAATCAATAACTAACAATTACTCAAATTCAAACAAGAATGATTTGTAATGCTTTATTTCTTGATCATCACAACCCATCTCATATACTTTTAAGTCATCTTTGATAACATGCTAGCGAATCAAAAACCGTAATGTGAATGTTCTTGTAGTTGACCAGAGATTTTTGTCGTCGGAGACATTCTTGCAAGTCCGACACCCCTCCATTGGCTTCTCTCTATCAGTTATTACAATACCAGATAACATTCTTGCACACACGGACACCGGCAACACAGGTACCTGACCCGAGGATGAGCTCCGTAATATAGGGACAACTAACTACATAGATCATTTTTTAAACACCACTCCCAACAGTGGGTGTCTCATATTTGTGTCAGTTGTGTCAAATTAGCATCATATCAGTGCCTCCCAAACTCAAAAAATATTGCCAACTATAATTGTTTCACTTTAATTTCTGGACCCGACACAATTTTAAATAAAACAATTTCATTAAAATTGAAAACCTTACATTAATTAAAACATTACATTAATTTAAATAAAACATTACAACAATTAAAACGACAATCTAAATTTAAAATACTAGTCTACTCTTCATCGGAGAACCCCGCTTTATGCGAACTCGAACGAAAAATCATTTCAAAATACGATTGATACTTGCGTACCTCATACTCCCTAACTTCTTCGAGTAGTTTTCGTTCCGATTCTTTTATACCCGTCGGCATTGGTTTTTGGGGAAAATTCCAAGATTTGAACACCATTTTTTGCTTCGTAGCCTCCTTAATATTCTGCAAAGCCTCTTGTTGGATTCCTGCGGATTGCAAAAGTGCCACACGGGTCTCGTCGCTCGAATGTCTTGATGAAGTTGCATCGGATGAACCCGAAACTTATTTACTTTTCCAACTTGTGGTGCGACCGAGTGGAAGACGAATCGGGTTGTGTTGGAATAACCTTTGTATGGTGGCCCTAAGTGGGTCGACCGAGTTGTGATTCGGGTTGGTTTTATCCTTGTCTAGATTGATCGGTTATGGGTCATCTTGGAATACTCGTTTGTTGTTCATGACATCGTGTTCGTTTTAGAACTTTGTGACATCTTTTAGTACGAGTCACGTTTGCTCGTAATTGAAGTTCCGACCGGCCTGTTGCTTGAAGTGTTCACAAGCCACCCTCAAAAAGTCTTTGTCTCGGAGTCGGCTTGCCCGAGGCTCATTATACTTTTTGAAGATGGTCGTGAATACCTTGATGTGCGCGACTTTTGTTCTATTTTTCAGGTTAGTTAATGTTTATTAAGTTTCTCATCAACAAACGCATTATAAGTCTTTTCTATTTGTCTCCAAAAACTTGATTCCGTTTGTGAATTTCCTTGCACCTAATTTTGAGAAGCGTCAACTCATCGTTCGGCCAATATTTAGCAATCATTGTCAGTCCATTTAACTTGTTTTCTTTTTTGTTTCGGGTTCACATCAATCTCGTCTCCGCCTTCGTCTTCTTCGACTTCGCATGGTGTTGTTTGTATGTTTTGGAATTGATTTTAGTTAAGTGGTGTTTGTTGGCATTGGTATTGTGAGTGTTATTGGTTTTGGTATTGTGAGTATCGTTGGTTTTGGTATTATAGGTATCATTGGAAGCCGTATTGTTAGTATTGTGCACAACCAAAGTTAGTTGGCGAATTGCTAGATTGAGGTGTCGAAGATGAATAAGTCGGTGAATTCAGATTCGAAATGTGTGTTGAGTAAGTTTCAAAAAAAAGAAAAAAATTCGGATCTTGATTGGGAATAATTGTGATGTTTTTTAGGCCTTTTTGTGAATTATAGTGTTATAAACAACTGTTATTGTGTGTATATAAAAATTTGAGGAATAATGTAAAAAGTTGTGTGTATATTTATAGTGTGTTTAAGGTATGATATAGGAAACGGGTTAAAAACAAAAATATATATATTATTTTTATACAAAAGCGGATGTATAAAAAAAATAAAACTTCCAACGATCATACTCCAAAATAAAAATAAATAAATAAATAAAGTGGACCCATAAACTCGTCGCATCCCTCCTCGGTAAACCGACACCCATCAACAATGGTCTAATTTACTCTAAGGAAAAATGATTAAAATACTTTTATCTTTAGTAACCTCTTTGTTTTGTTATTGAATTTTTTTTCTTCTCTTTTTTAAGTTGATTCAGAAACTCAAAAAACCATGAACACTCACATAACATAAGCATTACGTTTATGGTCCATTGTTAGACTCGAATTAAAAGCCTAAGAATTGATGACAACAATCACATATAGGGTATCAAACTTTGTGCAAATGTTAACTTACATGAACCATCCTTTTTTATGACATTTGCATGAACGTACTTTTAAAACCTGCCAAAATTTGAAGCCTTGCCGGTTCCACCGGTAAACTGTATAGGTGTCTTATTTCTGACATGGCTTTTATTTTTCTTTAATTGTGTTTTGTTTAAGAAAATAATTAATAGACAGATAGATATCTAAACTTTGCAACAATGTTCAACTTGGGTAACTATCTTTTTTTATTAACACTTAGATGACTAATCTTGTATACCTACGGGTACATTTACAAAACCCACATATTCTATCTCTTTATCCTCTCGTTAACATTAACAACAATGTTCAAATTATAGCAGTATGTAAAGAACCCTCACTAATAAACGAAGTAAAGAACAATAATTTCATCTACAAAAAACAATCTCAAACCACAAGTGCAAAAACTATTCATATCATTTATTGTAATTCACGGAAACAAGAAACGTCCGTTGGATCTTCACCTTCTTCTTTTAATACTTCATTTTAATCACCATCGTCATGTGGTTTTGCTTGGCGTCGTTGCCATCGTTTTTAATTTATGACGAAGATGCGAAATCAAAGAAAAAGACCCGATTAAGTCGCCCAAAACATGCAAATACCTAACGGATATGAGGTTTTCGGTTGCGTACCACCACCACCGCCGCAAATCACCAACACCAACGAGTTCAAAGTCAAGCTTCCAGCTGATCAACGTCTTCATTCCCAGATTCCGCCCGACATCGCAAATCACCATATTTGCTCGTCGCTTATTTCAAGAAGGATTGAACCAATTATCTATCTCTCTATGCAACACCAAAATGGGAATTCCGTTTACCATGAAAAATCCGGCCACAAACATCGCATTACTGTGGTGGTGGGTTCTATATAAAATGAAGGAAGAATAATAGGAGTTGCCCAAGTACACAAACACTTTGCACCTCTCACATAAATTCTCTAAAATCCATAATACAATAGTTTTAAAGTCAATGACAATCAAATTTGGCCAGTTGTAAATAATGAACTGCAATAGCAACCCCTAGTCGTGTTATCTAATCCCAAAACTTTTTCAAGACGTATTGTTATTAAAAAAGCTAATGTTTATAATTTCTTACCCCGGCAGCAAAGGAAATCCAAGTTGGCCGTAGAATAAAGGATCATACACTTCTGCAAGCTTCTGGGCCACTTCTCTTGCCTTGTTGTTTCGAGTTCTGTAGCTTTATCCAGCTCTAATTGAACCTTTTCCAACACCTTATGAGCTTGCACAAGCTCCACTGTTCGCTCAACTAGCCTTTCCTTCAGTGGGGCAAACATTCTTCTAAGGCCGAGAGCTCATTTATCAAAGGTTTGTTTCCATATCACCACGTCTAGCCTATGGCGGGCCCATGAAAGGTTGAATCCAAATGTCTCAAAATGTCTCAAAATCATTGAGATGTTTCCGAAGGGTAGTGATCTGATCCTCCTAGAATGTTTCAATGAAAGTCATGAAACCTTTGATGAACAGAGGGAAATGCTTCAAAGCGGGCACCAAGAGTTCTTTCATACTAATGTGGATCCCTAGAAATGTGGTGGGATAGCGGTGCTCTACAGCCTGTAACAGTTCTTTTGCCTCTTGTCCAACCGCATATCCCTGCGACATTCCTACATCTTCAACAGAATCCTCTGACATTTTCTCATCGGGCCTCAATGCACCAGAATCTTCATTTTTATCAGTAGGCCTCGATGCACCAGAACTTTCAATTTTGTCAGTAGGCCTCGACGCACCAGAATCTTCATTTTTATCACTAGGCCTTGAGGTGCCAGAATCTTCATTTTATTAGTATCATCAAAGCTACTTTTGGTGTGAACCTGTCTACAACTTCTTCAACAGAATCCTTTGACATGTTCTCATCTCATCAGGCATCAATGTACCAGAATCTTCATTTTTCTCAGTATCATCAAAGCGACTTTGGTGTGATCCTGCCACAGTTCTACAGCTTCTTCAACAGAATGCTCCGATATTTTCTCATCAGGCATCAACGTACCAAAATTTTCATTTTCAGCAGTATCATCAAAGCTACTTTTGGTATGATTGTAAATACCCGCATCATCACCTACAACAAAGTTGAATATGTAATCTTATGTTCTTAACCAATCATTACAAGATAGGATAGTTATCTTTATGTAACTACCATTAGAAATCTCAGGTCCCTTGTCTATTTGAAGCTCATCGGAATATATATGGTCTAATGCATAAATCATCATCTTCCCATTCTATACAGCATGTAAACATAAGGGTTATATAAAACAAATGTGAAATTATGTGGACAAGTTTTGGATACTTTACATTTAACATATCTTGTTTGGCTCTGTGATTTTTCGGAAGAGCACGGAATTCATGTTGTAAGCCGATACATTCACCGAGACTTTCAGGTGAAACATAGTTGAGTTCAACCTTGGTATTTGACTATACGGAGGAAATTATATCAGCAATATTAATATAAAATATTGGCAATCATAAATAGAGCTACCCACATAAGATGCAAGTGTATACTTTATTATCTGACCTTCAAGTTTGAAACTTGATAAGGACAACCAGCTGGTATAAAAACTGCATCACCCACCTTTTGTTTGATGGTCCATGGTTCGATTCCTAATCAGCATAAAAAGTAATCAATAAATCTTTCTTAATAAGAGAACCGAACAGCAAGATACTAACCATATTCCTGTTTCAGCTTCCTTTTATGTTCCGTGTTACGTAAAAATTGCGGTCATGTATAGCGTGAACAGCCTGCAGCATCACGTAACAATAAGAATGACAATCAACTAAGAAGACTTTAACTAACACATTAGGTGTTTCTTGTCATGTAAAGATGAATATTTTCACAACTGAAAGTTTAACTATTACCGGCTTAACTGCATGTTTCCTAAGATATTCCTCTAGTATAGGTACGTCTTGTCTCCGGAATATATCCCACATAGCACCTACTTTCATCAGGTCAGCAAAATGTTGCTCATGGGCCTTATTAAGCTTTGGGGATGATGCATGTGTGAGCACATTTACCTACAAGTTATTACAGAAACATTAAAATGATCAATAAAAAGGTTTGCCCATTGGCATCCTATTCTTGAAAAGCAAATAACTTTACATGAACACATACTGTATCAGACTTATCACATTGAAGCTTAGTAACTGAGTCTTTTTAGGCTATATCCATCCGTGGACCCATTTCCAGTTTCATGGATATTTCGGGCAATTTATTGGAAACATTGATGTAGCCATCACACGGGTGCGTATGATCTTTGCATGGCAAGCATTTCACAAAGTCTACAAACTGGTGCGGCCATTTTTCTTCAGATAAACAAGAAGGTTGCCAGTCTTCTAACTTCAAAATCAGGGGGCACTGTTCTAAGTATCCCTTAAAGAATTTGTATAAATCAATCTTTACCTGCATAAAATGTGCATATTTATTATAAAGACTACATGATTAAAAATTTTAAATGAAAAGCATAATAGTGACCTCACTCCAGTTCAAGCAGTTGACTGCTTCGACTTCATAGGCATGGGAATGGGATTGATTCCTTTTTGTGATCGTGAAAGGCTCGCCACAACGCCATTGGTTCCCAAATCTTCTCTGAAGAAGTTGATAGCACATCACTGACTAACACAGGCTCACCTTTTGACCAATGCAATTGGAAATGTTGCATATCTGGTTCAATGTCTTTAGCACTCGAAGTGTACAAATAATTTGGATCACATATTTCATCTCCATTTTCATAACACGAGCAACATTTCACAGAAGTTTCAGGAATATCAAAAATTGTGTTGGTTTTGTATATCACTTGTGCACTAACTAACATATTTTCAACCCAATCGACCGGCATTGTATGCTTTAACTAGAGAATACCATCACTACAACCACCAATGTCTTTAGGTGGCAAGGAATGCTACCATATAAGCATGCTTTCCATGCACAAGTCCTACCCTTATCATGCAAATCCCGGCAACATATAAGGCATAGATCATATCCACATGCACAGTTTCTATAGAAATCAAAGATACATGCATCACAGTTGTCACTGCATAAAAAAAAATGTTTTTAAAACCTTTATCAAAAATAATACCACAAATTGGTTTGAAAACGTTAAGTGATCGTTTCATGACTCCTACCAATGAATATCTTCATCCATTGCACACTCATCAACCTCCAACTGTAACTCTGTTACTGATAATCCTGCCCAATGAGATACTATTAGGGAACTATTATCAAATGTTATCCAATAGACTTTATATAAGGTAACTACCTTTAAGATTAGCCTCTAATTCCTTCTCCATCAGTTGCTCCTCATTGAGACTCGTCACAAGCGGTAAAACTTCTTTTAGAATGTGTTAGAGTAATGGATATTATCATGTTCAGCACATGCATATCCATCTATATCCTTCATAAAATTTTCAAAGACTTATTAAGTTTGACTACTCTGGGAATTACAAAAAAAAATGAGTGAGGGAATTCAAACTAACTTCAGGTGAATATCCACGCGAGCATGATTTGCAGTTGCAGTTATCGCAACAAAAAGGGCACGTCTCCACAACCTCCTCCACTGAAACCAAAACATCGGGGTACCTGCATCCTTACCAAGCATCTTTAGATAATAACTTCTCAAATATTGGCACTTGCAATGAACGCAAATAACATATAAGCAAGCCAAGCAGTCAAGTTTGTGATTTGTTTCTAACTTTCTATAGATATACTACAAACATTGCAAGTTCAAGCAGATTGCATAACAAGAATGTTTCAAGTGACAATGCATGTGGAGGTCATCCAAGTATTTAATAGTTTCATTAATGTCGCCCAATTTTTTGAAAAAAAAAAAAAAAAGAACTTATAGGCCACCCAAATACTCAATTTTTTATTCTTGCCACTCTTTATTAACATTAAATTATAGGCCACCCAAATATATATTTCTTTTCATCTCTACCAACTCCAACCCAGAACTTGAAAAATAACTAAAAAAAACCCCTCCAAGTCCATATAAAAATGTAAAATGATAAAACATTTGTATAACTCAAATGTAAAATGAAAAACACAAAGTCCCTCTCTTGAGAGGGGCATTTGCTGGAATTGGTGGAAATGAAAGGGGCATTTGCTATAATAATCTATTACTATAATAATCTTGTAATGAGAGGGGCATTTGCTGGAATTGGTGGAAATGAAACTAAATGCAAACTTGAATGACCTACAAGTTAACTTTAATAACCGCATAACCTTACAGAATAACTGAAGGTGCGTATGCATACGTTATCTCATGAAATTAGGGAAATCGTCAGTGCTCTGCACGGATTGTTAGGTGCAGTAGAGTATAAACGAGCAACATTTTAAAAGGTTCAACTGTTAACTATGTAAATTATTTTAAGTATTGTTGCACATAAGTTACTTTATTAACAACATATATGATATCCATTTCCCCACAATTTTATTGAGGCTTTACAAACTTGTGTCCAAAAAAATTATATTAGTCAATCCTAGTTGATATATACAGGGTTTCGATAATCAATCAATAAGAACAAATTTATCCGAAAAAGGAAGTAATTATATAAAATTCAACATTGGGGATATAGTCCTTTTTACCATGTTCAGTGTTATAAATAAATAAAAGAAATAAAAATCTTTTTAACTTAGAAAATTAAAAGGATTGTGTTATTGAAATGCCAAAAACAATAGGTAGGAAGGTCCAATCTCTTTGTGTCTGATTTTTTTATTCAAACAAAATTGTTCTTATCAACAGCCCTGGTATCAAAACCATTTAAATATTAGTGTAGTAAATTGTATAAAAATGAAATGAAATAAAATAATGAGTAGTACCATTTAGTCATGCAGGAAGTACGTAATTCTTACGGATTACTACTACATTTCTTACACCATTCTCGTTGTTCACCATTTTTAACCTCCTACAAAAACAAAATCAAAATTAACTTAAAATAAACACCAAATGATGAAAAACTTAACAAGAAATCAAAACACTAAAGCTAGTCCGTACTGTTGATTTTTGGTGAATTTTGCATTACCTTTACCGAAGTAGTTGTTTTTCTTCTTTTACATGAATCAACTACTTGTGGTTCCTGATCGTTAATAGTAAGCGACCTTGAAGCTTGTTTACTAGATTTAATATCATTTTTGGTCTTCATTGTTGCTTATATGTGTGTGCAATTAGTGTGTTTGTGGGTAGCTAGGGCATATACAAGTGGTGGTACATGCATACATATTGGGAGTGTATCCTCTGTACGGATAAAAGATTTACAAAATCACAACAATTGAAACGTTTATTCCTTTCGGATATTTAACCTTTTCCCCATGGTACGTGTTGTTGCCCCATTGAATCATTTGATTTTGTACTTTGGCACAAAATATATAATCGTCATCTTTAATAGGCATTGACTATGTTGTCGACTTCTAAAGAGCTAAAATATTATACGAATTGAAGTATACAAAATGAGTTATGTATACAGATTTCCAATCAGATCCAACCCTTTTATTTATCATCGGTAATGATTCTTGTATAATGTTACTAGCGTCGAAACTTGTGTATACACACGGGTCGCTTAAGCTACTAAAATAAACATTAAAATAAGAAGTTATATTTTTTTTGACACAACAGTTTAAATGTGATAACCTAATTATGTTAATCAATTATTACGTTTTTATAAGAATTATAACTGATACAGTTATATTTTTTTGTCAATGCAATTGTCTTAATTCTCAAATCAACACTTATTGAGTAGGGATTTTGCTAATCATATTAGAACATCAATTAATTAAGAATTTAAGATGATAAATATAATCACATTGAAATTGACAGTTTTAATTAAGATTTCGCCTTTAGATGATAAAATAATAACTTATATATTCGTTGAAACGTTGAAGATTTTTGACACTGCAAATCTTATCTTATGCCTATAGCTTGTAAATTGAAAATGTTGAATAAAAGTACCTATGAGATTTGAGATCTACGTGGAAGTATTTGAAATTATTTTATTTATCTAAATATATTTAAAATAGTAAATTAGTATAATAAAAGTATTTATATTATTTAACTGAATTTAGTGAAATGAGATATATTTTTCCTTAATTTATAGGTATTATATAATGTGTATATAGTTTCTCTAATGATACTTTTATGTAATATTGTGATAATAGTGGAATAAATAGGTAACATTAATAAAACCTACTATTTCATAATCAATTACGGATAGTACAACTTTCTTATATGATTCATACTATTAAAGTATTAATTAATAATTCTTTTTACGGGTAGTATGTTTGTGCATATATATAAATACATGAAATATATATTTTTTCAATTTTGATAACGATATGATATTTCCGTTAAGAGTTATATAACTTAAAAAGTTTGGGTTGTAATTTTGAATAGAGCGAAAGAAAATGACTTAATTAACACAAATTCTAAATTAAATAATGATGTCATCAAATTCTTAATAATGTTATCATTCGCTTCATATATTATATTTATTTAAGATGAGATAAGATTTAAGATAATCATAATCATGTATTATTGTTTTGTATAAATCAATCGATTCTTATATAAATGAATTAATTCATACTTTACATGTGTACATAGCGGTGTTGCATTTTTATTTTGATATATATAAAAGTAATAGAAGTAATTATTTTATTGTAAATATCAGCTCTCGTTTGCATGATTAACAAGTTAACAACTATCACATATTCATCATTTTTCTAGTAATGCCTCGATTGAAAAATGTTCATAGTTTATAGTATAAGTAATATTTTAAACTTACTTTTCAATTAACACTTCACAATAGTTGGTACCACTTGCCTTTAGCTCATAAAAATTATTTTATAACATAAATAAATAGATTCGTTGCTAATAACACTTATTTATCTTACTTACTGCATTCAGATCATACACACACGAGCGTTTGTCAGTGCATCTCCAATAAAACTTTTTTTTACGGCTTAAAAAGCTTTTTAAATTATAATGTAATTTTGAGGAAAGCTTAAGAAATTTCAAACTTTAGATATACTATATCTTACCTTTATGCATTTTTATATCATATTTGTAATAAAAATTGAGTGTTTGAAAGTTTATTTTATATCGGAGAAAAGACTTTTTTCTAAAAATGTTTTTACACAAATACCATTGTGGATGCTTTTACTATCAGGTTCATCATGTAAATGAATATATTTTATTATATTAGTCATCTTAATGAACAACCTGTATACTAAGTTTATGTAATCGTAACGAAAAAAAAATGTTTCACGTAAGTGAACATTTATGTAAAATTTGATACTCTATCTATGTATTAACCCGGAAATAAAATGGTAGAAGAGAATAAAAAGGAGATCTACTTTTTATAACATCTATACTCTCGAGTTGGAAAGAAAATAAAAGGAAATGTACTTATTTTATGTTTTCAATTTGGAGACAAATGAAAGGAAATAACAATTTTATAAGTGATTTAGAGTTATTTCCTTTTGCTCCTTCCCAATTTCGGATAGAAGATACTGGGTATTCTTCCACTTTTTTTTTTCTCTCCATAAAAAGCTCCGGAAAGCATACCCATTTTGTTTTCGTTTAAGTTCTCTTATCTTTTATGAATAAACAGACTTGGGAGTAGCCCCATATATGCTAGTTTTTCATTCAAAATGTTCTTATCACTAACTTTTAATACGTATTTTAAAATTTATTGTCGATAAACAAAAAAATGCAATTTAAGGAAAAATTCAATAACTACATTAATCATTACTAGTCGGAGTCCCGCGCATTTATTTAATGTGATTTTTGATCTTTCAAATTTTAAACATTAAGTTTTATAGCTAAATGTTTTATAATGGTTTAAAATTACGTTAATAAAATTTGATCTCTACTAAGTAAAATTTTTTCGATTCGTTGAAATTTAGAAGTATAAAATTATATCATGGTTAAACATAAATTGGAAATGGAACGAGTAATTATAAATAACCATCTGTTAATAAAATATTATATTAATATATTAATACATAATAATAGAAGGAATTAAATAAGTGAATCCCAATGAGAATAGAATCTGGATCTGTTCTCGGATAAATCGATATATAATTATCAATCATAATAAACCATCCTCCTTCGATTTTATTTATGCTCTCTTTCACTCCTTTCAACCCTCTACTGACCAACCGCCGTCCACCGTCGCCCGTCCCCCACCGTCACCTCCTCCCACCACTCTCCTACACTTCCTACATTCATACATTTTTCTAACAAAACAAAACCTTCATTTCTAACTGCAAAATTAATAACTTTTTGAACTTAATTTATCAGCCATATTTGCCCGTTCTCATTCTGGTACTAAATTTCATTTCCTTATCTACTTAATTATTGAAATAAATATGTGTCTGCACTATTATGCTCTGTTTGTATAATAATAACAGTTTTCATTTATATCATGTTTCGGTTTGACTATTGTTTGAAATTACTTGCATTTTCTGTATTATTTATCTTTTGGAATGGCTGACTGTAAATGACATTATAAATTTTTAATACATCCGGCAGATGATTGCTTTCCTATATGGTCATTATATGGATTGATTTGGTAATTTTTGTTTTATCTCCAACCGGTCAAATGGGATAAGATAAAAGCTTTAATTGAATAGGAAGCACATCATATGCTTTGAACGGGTCAAATGGGTTGGAAGTTATCTCAAGAGAATTCAAATGCATAAAACCCTTAGGTACCACATTATTAGAAAGGCTAGATTATTTTTGTAACAGACTAGTTTTTATAATCATGCTTAGCACATTGTATTAGAAAAGGGTAAATAATGTGTTTGTGGGTCATCCAAACCCTTTTCAACGCGCATTAAAAGCTACCTGTTTTGACCCGTTACCAACCTGCCCAACCCAACCCATTTTGTCACCTTCTCTAAATCAGGTTAACCATCTATGGTTTCTGCTTTAAGTAACCGTGCTTTTATTTTTCACCGGTTGCAGTGACTTTTATGGTGCTACTGAGAGGTCAATAAGCACAAGATGGGTTCTAAAACCGCACCACCAAGCAGGCGAAGAAGTCCATTATCTATAATCGTTTTGTTCGGTCTTTGTTGTTTCTTTTACTTACTAGGAACATGGCAGAGAAGTGGTTTTGGAAAAGGAGATAAAATCGCAATTGGCATAACACAGAACATACAATGTGAAGATGACTTTGCTACCCTTGATTTTGAAACTCATCATAGTATTCCTATTCCCGATGCTTCCAAACCGAAATTCAAAATGTTCAAGCCATGTGATATTAAGTACTCTGATTACACTCCTTGCCATGAACAAAACCGAGCTATGCAATTTCCAAGAGAGAATATGGTATACAGAGAAAGACATTGTCCCCCTGAAAAAGATAAGTTGAAATGTTTGATTCCAGCACCGAAAGGTTACTCAACTCCATTTCCATGGCCAAAGGGGCGTGATTACGTTCATTATGCCAATGTGCCTTTTAAACATTTGGCAGTTGAAAAGGCCAATCAGCATTGGGTTGAGTTTCAGGGGAATGTGTTTAAGTTCCCGGGGGGTGGAACTATGTTCCCACAAGGTGCGGATGCGTATATTGATGAACTGGCATCAATTATTCCGATTGCTGACGGGACTGTGAGAACAGCGTTAGACACCGGTTGCGGGGTAAGTCTCACTATCAGTCATTTTATTCTTCTTTTTCAATAAAATTTATATTTATACGCTTATCAAGCACCGTGAGATCTAGAGAAGGCAAGGGTAAGATGTCAAAACTGGTCAGGTTGAAATGTGGGCTCTTTCGTTATGGATCAAATTAGCTCGGGTCAGGTGGACCTGCAGAAAACTTTTTGTCCTTACTAATAAATAAATAATTTGTTAATTACAATTACAAAGACAATATTATTATCTAAGTTTCAACTTGTTCTACTTTTAGCTAAAATAAGTTTTTTGACCCGTTTGAGAAAAAAAACAACCCAAATTGAATGATTAATAAGTAAATGGGTCAAATTTGCCACTTCTACTAAAATCCTATATGTTGTAAGCGTTGCCATACATCATAAAATATAACAACTTGTTACCAGCACGATATAGGTCCATTTACATAAGCTCCTTTAATCTGATTCCTTGGTCCAACTTCTCTAATCTTTTTGTTACAAGTCTATGGATAATACATGTTGTGTGTTTTTGACATAGGTTGCAAGTTGGGGTGCTTACCTGATGAAGAGAAATGTTTTGGCCATGTCATTTGCACCAAGGGACAACCATGAAGCACAAGTGCAGTTTGCTTTGGAGCGTGGTGTTCCTGCTATTATTGGTGTACTTGGATCAATAAGTCTTCCATTTCCATCAAGGGCATTCGATATGGCTCAGTGTTCACGGTGTCTGATTCCATGGGGCGAGAATGGTGCGTGTGTGTGTGTTTCGTATAAAGTATTCCAACTAAACAAATATAAAGTGGTTTAATATTGTTGGCAGATGGGACATATTTGATGGAAGTTGATCGAGTCCTTAGACCAGGGGGGTTCTGGATCTTGTCAGGCCCTCCAATCAATTGGAAGACTTATTATCAAACATGGAAACAATCTAAAGAGGATCTCAAGGCAGAACAAACAAAAATTGAAAAACTTGCCGAATCTCTTTGTTGGGAGAAAAAATATGAAAAGGGCGACATTGCTATCTGGAGAAAGAAAGTCAACATGAAATCCTGCAAATTTAAATTAAATTCCGCAGAGTTTTGTAAATCCAGTGATGCTGATAATGTCTGGTAAGTATCCTTTTGGTTCACTCCGTATCTATGGTTTTTTGAATTATTAATAATTTATATATAATGTAGGTATAAACAAATGCAAACATGTGTGACACCTTACCCTGAAGTTACCGCTGCAAATGAAGTAGCAGGAGGGGAGTTGAAGAAGTTTCCTGCAAGGCTACAGGCGGTACCTCCTCGAGTAGCCAAGGGAATAATTCAAGAAGTTTCAGTTGAATCTTACCAACAAGATAATCTCAAGTGGAAAAAGTATGTTAATACTTACAAAAAGATTAACCGTTTAATTGGCACGTCAAGATATAGAAACGTCATGGATATGAATGCTGGCCTCGGAAGTTTTGCTGCTGCAGTTCATACAAACAATTTATGGGTGATGAATGTTGTGCCAACCATTGCTACGAATACATTAGGTGTTGTTTATGAGAGAGGCCTTGTTGGTATATATCACGACTGGTGAGTTTCATTACTCTTCCTTATTTAATACACTTTTTGACGTGACTTGTAGTTAATAGAATCTGTTAGTAGGATATCTAATTTATAGCTTAGTAATTAGTTAATTACAATATAAGAGAATCTTGGGGACCAAAATAGGTATAACTTGATTAAAATCTTACCCAAAAGAGAAATGTGGCATATATATGTGACAACAAAAAAGGAAGATGACTTTTTTTAAGAAATAAAATACTATGCTACATTTGGTCACTAGGATTTGACATCATTCCTGTTAAATTGTTTGTTTCAGGTGTGAGGGGTTCTCAACCTACCCAAGAACATATGACTTTGTTCATGCTAATGGTTTATTCAGCTTGTACCAGGACAAGTAAGTCAACTTATCTTTTCTAAATGATAGGTATATATTTATAAATGGTTACTCGTAATTTAGGGGGGGCAATGTAACCCATTTATGTGAAAATGGTCAACTTGAGTAAGATATTATTGATTAATGGGTCAAATGGGTTAACTTAGTATACTTTGCTTAAGAGGAAAATTGGTGACCATTATTTATTTCTATTATTCTGAATTATGCTCAATATAATGTTTATGTATTTTAATTTAAGAAAATGGATAAGAAAGTTGGCGGGTGAACATAACTTGGCCCAACCCATTTTGACGCTTTTCAAAAAATTTGCCTGTTTTGAACTCTTACCCAACCAACCCGCCGCGCCCATTTTGCCCTCTTACCCAACCCGCCCACTTTGTCACCTGGGAAATATACAATTATCAATCCTCAAAGATAACTCTTAAGTTACTATCAGTACAATCTGTATTGGCATCAACCAAAATATAGAACTTTTTCAAACTAGTCCTCCCTCTTTTGTAATACATGTTAAATCCTATTGAACTGTGGTTTTTAATCTTTAGTTTTCCAATATTAATTCTTGGCTTATTACCTTTCATGTATATGTAAAGAAAAAAGATCCTGTAAATCTAGAAATAGACTACTATTGTGTAATATTGCAGATTCTATTACATGTAAATGCATTTTTAAACTCTGAATCTGCATCTATTGAATTAACAGGTGCGAGCTAGAAGACATACTTCTAGAAATGGATCGGATATTGAGACCAGAAGGGTTAGTCATCCTTCGTGATGAAGTAGATGTGTTGACCAAGGTAATGAAGATAGCCAGTGGCATGAGATGGGATGTAAAACTTAACGATCATGAAGATGGGCCGTTTGTCCCCAAGAAGATCTTTGTGGCCACTAAACAATACTGGGTTGGTAGCAAAGGCAATGACACATCAAGCAAATGACAAATCAACTTATCACCATCACTAACGTATACAAAATTGAATTTTTAAGAATCATTCCATACCCGAAGATGGATTTTCTTTTTAGGAGAAAGATAAAGATTTTGATGCCTCAAATGGGTGCATTATGAAACTTGAATTTTGTAAGATTTGTGTCTTTATGTATGTGACTATGAGGAATTAGAAAGGATAAAGAAGAAGTGAGGTTATATATTTCTTTTCAGAATATGGATTCAAAGGAAAGGTGACCTAGATAGCATTGATCAAGGTTAAACTCTGAAGTTGACAAATATTTAGAAAACCATGGAACAAATTTCCTCTTAATATTCATCGTAACTATTTCTGGCAACACATAAGTGATAAGTTATTATCTATAAGGAATGTCATTTCAATATAAATGGGTGGGTTCGATGGAAAAAGTTCTTTTATAAAGACAAAATGTAAAGAGGTTTCTAGTGCTGACACTTGTTCATTGTACATCATTTTTTACATTTTGATGCACACAAAAATGGGTGTATCAGTTTTTGAAAAATAATGCATTACAATATGTATCAACATGCAGCATAAGAGTCCCTACAATTAGTATGTTAGTTTGTGCTAACATCTTT
The DNA here is from genome assembly GCA_963921325.1 of Logfia minima. Lineage (NCBI taxonomy): Eukaryota > Viridiplantae > Streptophyta > Magnoliopsida > Asterales > Asteraceae > Logfia > Logfia minima. The sequence goes on along the minus strand of OY992764.1, from coordinate 5,900,318 downwards.
TGTGGTACGGTATATAAATGAGCTGAGAAATTACGAGAAAGAAGAAATAGATGTGTCAGGCCCAATTTGTTTGGAGCCCGGCCCAATCTGCAATGATTTGTTCGAATTCGAATAGCACAACTAAACTAACTAGTGTTAGGTACCTGCGTTTCTTTGTTCAAAAAGGATTTCGGCTACCGAATTTTCTTTTTCTTTTTGCTTTTTTTTTTTTCTTCCCTTTTAACTTATCTTTGTGTAATAAAAATGATAATGGGAGGAATCTAGCTTTTTTACTGATATTTTCTTTAGAAATCATATAAAATACTCATTATTTTCCTTATTCTAAATTTTAAATCATTTTTAAACAAAAGACATAATGATTTTTATATGACTAATGAACGTTTTTAAATTGAAAAAGAAGAATTATTTACGTACGTAATCAAAAGTAGAAATAAATCAGAAGTAGTCCCCACCTTCAGTATTACCACCAATCATAACTGTACAACTTCAAATTTCATAGTGCTTTCTATAATTATTCATCTAAAACCATGGGCTGTCAAATCCTATATCTACGGGTGTGCATGCATGCATGTCTCCAAAACAAGGTAGATTTGTACGAACCATACGTTTAAGTGTGTGTAAGCATGTCTCCAGAACAATGTAGCTTTGTACGAACCATATGTTTAGGTGTGTTTAACTTTCATAAGCATGTAATATATAATAAAAAATAATATAATATATATGATTATTAACTGCGGTTAGTCTTTCACATGTTTTATCATAAGATATTGATAGCTCACTCACTTATTGAATTATTTCCCTTTATGCCAATGCTCATCGATGTTCTTAAAAGTAGATTTGTAAGGTAGTTGAGGGAGACAATAGGACATCTACCTACTTGATCGACACCATTTGCATGTGACCCTCGGACCTTACAATAAATCTATGTGCTTCAATAAAATAATGAGTGCTTTTTGAAGGTAGTAAAGTGCCAATTTTGAAAGCAACACTTCACATTTAACAGCAACAAAAACTGAGCCAGAGCACCAAAAGTGATATAAATCTAAAATCAATGTAAAATTTAGCATTGTGAATCACTATCATCTTAATTTTCACACTAAAAAGGAGTGATTTAGTGTAAATCACAGTGTTAAAATGGGCATATTAGATAAAAATAGTTCATCATCATGTTCATGTATTCTTGGTATGGTAGATGAGGTGAATTTATCAAACATACCTCCACGTAATCCGTGATTCCACAGCAAATTTTTGATATATAGATCAAATTTCAAATATTTATAAGTTACTTATATTAATCCGGTTGAAGGCCAAGAGATAAGCGTAACTTTTTGAAGGAAGAAAGCAACCATTATTGTTTACAATATTCAATAAAATATTTATCAATCAATAAAGAAATATACTTTCTTACCTTTTTTTCTAATATTATATTCGTTTTTTTCTCTAAGCCGATTAATTTGAAATATAAGATGATAATTTTGTTTGTGCAAAATAATGAAAACGCATTGATTGAATTGAATAAGTTACAAGAGCCTCGATTTATAAACTAGATATAATTAATTAGTTGGAAACTAAATCAAATTAATCTAAATAAACGTTACATAAATACAATTATTAATAAATTATAACAAATTTAATTAATTTATTTTAATATGCACTCGTAATTTAAGTGAGAGAAAAAGGAACGGTCAATCTCTAACTCAAACCAAAATTCAGATCATCTCTTTGTTCAGTAACATTTGCTACTCGGCCTATTTGTCTTGCATTAAATGCATTAGCATGTTTGTCTTATGTAAGACAAAAAATAAAAAGAAATTTGATTATTTGATTTAAGAGGAAATTATCTTAGAAAATGTCTCATATAATTGAGAGACGTGTAATTCAACGACATAAAAGAAGACTTGGATTCGTTTTTTATTGAAGACAAAATTGAAAAATTAAGCCTAATCAAATATGTGTGATTAATAAATGTCAAAATCAACATGATAACCATGTGATTGACGTAAAGATGGATAGATGCCGTATGGATGTCACGAACATCATCCACAACAACTAATATATATCGCCTTTCTAACACACACCGTATGAAACAATGACAATTAATACATAATTGAAAAATGTCTGTCCGGTCTAAAAATATGAACATAAAATGCAACAATAATTTAAGTAATAATTATCGTTTGTTAATTATTAGCATGAATATACTACTCAGATAAATGAGGATTTGAATGATATAAAACATAAAATGCAACAATTTAGCTTGAACAAGTTATTAAAGTTGCATTGTGTGCATCCATATTCATATATCTTCTATGTAAAAGTATTTAACTAGCAGAAGGGTGTAACTAATTGTCCAAGGTTTCTTGTGAAAGAATTAATATGCACATGCATATATTTAATTAAAAGAATAGAGGAATAATGTTACTTGTATAAATATTTTGTGTTTGTTTTTATATATATTATGGTTAGATCAGCTAGTGACTTTTGTTAAGTTTGTATCGCATGTTTCTCGCTAGCTTCTATCAATATACTCTGTATAAGATAAGATAAGTATCTTATGGGCGGTAAAAGGTGAAACGTGCATGCACTTGATGCTTTAATTGATATTATGATATGATGGATCGTTTGGGACATTGAACCCTATGTTGGTCTAATGTTGACCCTCTTGTTTTTTAACAAGAAGATACGGATTTTAGGTAACGAAGATAGACGATATAGTCAAACTACAATGTTTGTTGGTCGTGTGATATGTACAGGAAAGGATGTTGAATTTAAGGAGTGTTTGTTTACGGGTATAGGAATGAGATGATGAGTTCGATATCTAATGGCTATTTGTTTGGTTTTAATAACATTTGGAATCAAACCCTCTATTTTTCACATTCCTATGTAACTAAATTCATACCCGTACATGTTGTGATTTGAAACTCCATATGAAACATCTATACGTGTTACATATCACAAAGAATTATGGCTACTTATGACTACTGCAAAATAAATTTACTTAATGACATTTTAATTTGGCATCAAGGTTTTGTAAACGACACAAAATCGATATAGTTGATTCAAAGAATAAATAAAGCGAACATAACTTGACAAAAAAGAAGACACGGTAAGAACATGAAAGAAACCACGGCTACATGTGTAGTTAAAGATAATTCATGAGAGATTTTAATCAAATATAGCCTAATCAATGTCAAATTGGTACACTCGTATTGAGTGTAAGAAGTCAAGTTTAATGAGTACTGTAAAACTGCTATTCTTTTATATATTGAATCGTGTTAAGTTGTAGGGTATATCACATTACGTTTTGATTGCACATGTTTTTACTTGGACATAACACAGAATAATTATTTATTTTTAATTTCAGACATCAAAAATTATTTAAGTATATCTATGAAATACAATTGTTTACAGTGTAGTCATAGTTTATAACTCTGCGTATTTATATAGTCAGTAATTAAATTGGGACAGAATAAGTACTAGTTTTGTCTAATTGACAGTGTGACGCAGAACAACAAGTAAATCGCTGCATTTCACATAAGAACGGAACACGAATATTATATACAAAATCTAAAAGAAATATTATTAAAACATTATTAAACAATGAATAATAGTTTAACTATTTATAAGGTTAATTTCTTTGAAGAGAAAGGAACTTTTTATTTCCTAAATACTAAGAATTCTAACTTAATTAGGAAATTAATCTTAATCTTTTATTTGCATCAAAACTAATTAAATAAAATAAAATATCTTAAAAAACACTAAAAAAACACTAAATTCAGATTCGTACAGTGTCGAATGAAGTATGGATTAATAGGCGCATAAAAATGTTATTTTCTTTTTTATATATCAAATTTCAAACATTAGCATCTAATGAATCAAAGTTTGATCCGTGCTACTCATCCCCTACATCACATTCTTTTTATGAGCATTTCTTTACATGTTTCCCATGCTTTCATTGATCCATAAACTTATCCGTCAAATCATTCCCCCTCACTTGAAAAGAACTCGACCCGAATTCTCTTGAGTAGCTTGAACATTTGTCTCTTTGAGTAGATTGAGTAGCTCTGATATCAACTAACACATAACAATAATTGCCACATTTCATGCAAGAATAAAACGTAATAGCATGCACAAGAATATCAAATATTATTAAAACATTATTAAACAATGAATAATATTCTAACTATTTATAAGGTGAACTTTCTTAAAGAGGAAGGAACATTTTATTTCCTATACACCTAGAATGTTAACTTATTAGGAAACTAATCTTAATCTTTTATTCGAATTTAAATCTAACTAAATGAAACAATGATCCAAAAAAACACTAAAATTCATATTTGCGTGACACCGAATGAAGTATGGATTAATCAGTGCTAAAAAATGCTATTATTTTGATGATATTAAATTTCAAACATCAATACTTAATGGATCAAAATTTAATCGATGTTGTTTTTCATGTGCATCACAATTTTTTCACTTGCTTTTCTTCGCACGTTTCTACATTTTCATCAATCCATAATACTTATCTGATAACTCGTTTGTCGTGTCCTCACTGTGATACCCCATTTTTCATAACACATGGAGAAGTCTATTGAGTTGAGGACTATTAATAAACAAATGCATTACAAAATTTTGTTTACAAATATAATATAGAGCGGCTCGATAATTAATGTCAAATATAATAAATTTAATCAATTAAGAATTTCATTCAAATAAAATTTAAGGATCTTAATAGGGTAATACCCCAATTTAGAAACTACTAATACCGTCGAATGATCAAATAAACTATAAATTCTCTAGGGATCCAACTTCCAAGTATAATATTTAGAAGTCATTATACAGAAAACAAGTTCGTAGAGTCAAAAGCAGAAAATGAGCATGCATAGAGTCAAAAACCAAGCATTTCTCATAGAAACATGTGAAGGGTCCACGGAACTTAATTATAAGTGGTCACATGCAAATTCCCGTATCTTAATTTATTACCTTTGTAGTATTCGTGTCGACGTAATTGGAAAACATATTTAATTGCTATTTTATACTAAAATTATACTTCGGTTATTAATTACTCCGTATAAAATTGTAAGGTTATATATGTAGAGATACATAGTAATCCAATATTAAGACCGATATATTACTATAATTAATTGAGCAATAAGTTTCTTTACTAGAGATGAACTTGCAGGCCGTTGCTGATTTTAGATTATGCCCACGCTCAAAAGTTAAACGACAAGGACCACGTGTTTTGTAAAGTATATACGGAGTAATAAATTGGACCCACCATGAATTTTGATAACATGGATAAGATTTTGTTTTCTTTTATCAACGTACATTGAGAGAACTTGACCTAACTTTTATAAATTGATCAAATTTTCATTACCTTAACATATTATATAACCAACAAATTTATAATACGCTTCCAATTAGAGATAACTGAATGTAATTTTTACAAATATACAATTAACTTATATATATATAGACATAATCGGACGCAAAAGGACATAAGCGCATCTAATTTTTACAGATGTAACTATCTTTACAACAACTCAAATGCATAACTTCATCTTCTTCGATTAGAATAAATTTTAAATTGATACTTGACGGTGGAATTTCAATCTATAGTCACGTTGAATGGACCTAAAACAAATCATCGATTAAAATTAAAGCTTTTTGATGTACCATAAATAAAATCACTAAATTAATAAACTTTTATTTTGGAAATATCACTTAATATACAAGGTCATGAGCTTGTATTTTTTCTTAGAAACTTCTTTGGCTCCACATTTTTTGAAAAATTCATGGCTGACACGTGTGATTCATTACCCTTGCCTTCATTATTTTCACTTTGAACCAAGTAATCAAAAGTCTTTCATAAAGAAATCTCAATTTGACTATTACGACCTTCACATAAAGGAACATCGCCGTGGTGGTCTAACGACGGTGGTGGAGCTTCGTAAAATTGTGTCATTGCGATTGACGGTGTGTCATTGTTATCGTAATTATGTATGGTTAGCTGTGCCCTAAAAATGGGTGCTGAGAACTGAATTGAGTAAAAGGAAATAAACAAGCTCGCAGTAAATGAAAGGCATGTTAGCCTTTTACTTTAACTAATACTCATAATGAACATAATTAATTAAGTTATATATGTATGTATATATATATATACTATTGCAAATCAAATACTTGAAGTAACAATCGCATCTTTATGGGACGTTATATTATACCTATGGCAGTATATAATTGAAAAACTTATGTACATTTAGCAAACTAATCGTTTAATTTACATTTTTAACAAACTAATTTATTATTTAGCGTCCATATGAAAACTAATAACGCTAATGGGTTTGAATAATAAAATTGACAGATAAACAAAAGTCAAAGAATAAACGATCGATTTATATGTTAATGAAAGAAATATATAGGCAAGTATTACCTCCCTCTGGAAGATAATGTTTTTTTTGTTGTTGTTAATTATTTATATATTTGTTAAAAGTATTTCTTCTAGATTTTATTGAATATATAATTTTTGTCATAACTATTTGTATATAAATTTTAAAACATAAAATAAATCTAAATTTTTTTATCAAAGATTATTGTTACTAATTATAAAAAAGTAAACATTAATATTAGAAAATACAACAAATCTAATATCTTTTGTTAAAAAAATAGGATTAGTTTTATGTGTCATCTTTTTATTAAGGAATGATTTTTTTTAATAAATACGTGTGAAGAGAATATTAGTGATTTTTTTAGAAAAGTTATTATTTCTTATGGGCCACATGAGTTAATGGTTGTCTCTGTCTCTTTTTCATTAATATGAAATGTAATTGTTTATTATTTGACTTTTATGTGATCGTTTGTTATTTAAATGCATTAGTGCCGTTAAGTTTTACGAGGACGTTAAATAATAGATTAGTTTATTAAAAATATAAATAAGTAAGAAATAATACAGAAGATGAAACTTGTGATTTTCCCTGTATAATTTTCGTAAAGCGCAAGAGGAAAAGAATTGAAAAGCAATGACAATAATTACATATATGGAATCTTTGAAGTTTTGAAAATGACAGAGAAAAGTCGTTTGGAAATTTGTGGTAAATATAAGAGCAACGTATAAATGCTCCCTTTATGTCATATAGGGCCTTCTATCTGTTACAAAGTCTATTTCTAGCTAATTTGGGAATTAATCAATTAATTAATATTAGTAAGGTACCCGCATTTTATAGTAAAAATAAATATAAAATATATTTATAGAAAGAGGTATTATTATTTTTTATAAAATATTTAATAAATTAAATTGTATGTTAAAATATTTACAAAATGTTATCTCTTATTATTTCATATTAAGCAAAAGATTCATAAATTAATAACTTTCTATTATTATTATTATTATTTTAAAATTTAAAAAAGAAAGTATTAAATGAATTTTAAGAGTTATAGATAAACTCATTTAAATAATGATTTTAAAATTGTAGTCCATTTTATTAAATTAGTGTGGGCATTTAGCTTATGATTTTCTAAGAATAAAACTTTAAAATACACTCTATTAAATTGTAAACAAATTAAATCCCTTGTTGGGTGTGACATTATATAACCAATTTAAGACAACGAATAAGAATGTTTATTAATTTCATTTTTATCTTATTAACTAAAATATTTATCTTTCGTTGGATCTTAATATAAATATAAAACTTAATATGTTAAAATGGAATACAAAAGGTATAGACACCTCACATTTTTAGTTACAAATTGGTAGATTGAAGAGTTGATAGATTCACCGGGTTTTGACTTACCAAAAACCAAGTGTTTGGTAGGGGATGACTCAGCATGACGAATAAGTAGTAACTTATTGTTCAGATAAATCATCATGACATAGATAGGTTTATATATTCTTGCAACTAATAATAATGTTTCATTACAATGAAGATCAATTGATCTTGCTTGACGTTTTATTCTACCAAATATTTACACATACAGTCAGAGCCGTGCCAAACAAATTTGAGGCCCCAAACGAAATAAAAAAATTAGACCATTTGATAATAAAAAAGAAGTTCTAATTAAAGGCTGTAAATTTTTTTTTTACACATTATAATTAGGTTATACAAAATATGGGGCCCTAAAAAATGAAAGGCCTTGAGACATCGCCCAAGTTGCCCCCCCCTCCCTCCATTGGGCCGGCCCTCCATTAAACAGCCAGTTTTAAGTATAACTTTTTGGTACAAAGCATGTACCAAAAAAAAAGAGTAGAGAGAAAAATCGATATCAGAATGCCGATTTTGAATGCCAACCTGAACATGTCCCCACCGGAACCCCATCAACCCGCCTGTTTTCGACCCCAACCCTGAACCCCAACCCCGCCCCGCCTGCAGCTGCTCCTCTAATATATTTTGTTGATTGTGGATGCTCTCAGAATGAGGTGAATTGGAGCTTTCAAATGTCTCTATCTATGACAGGAGTTATTGACTTGTCCTTCCGTACCTTATCTAATTCAATTACATCTATAAAAAAACAAACACTAAATTGTCATTATACTTATTTACTATAACCGACTAATGTTCATCCGTATTTCAGCACTACATGTTAATTAATTAAAGTTAGTTACTATTTTATTACATACATAATTGTTGTCCTTTCTAGTATCACATTTGGTGCATATTGATGTTAGATTGTTAGGGCGTTATCATCAATGGTAAAACGTTTGATAAGGTTTTGCTTCAATATATGGAGAGAAATAAAATCAAAATCCAAAATCAATAAAAAAACTCTAAAGTATGGATGGCATTGGGTCAAGTTCGGGTAATCGCCACCCTGGTCTGAGCTCGTAAAACCAAATCTTGATATCTGTTCCGCCTACTCAAGTACATCGGATTAATGGGTTCTTCGTTTAAATTAAGGATCTCGGTATTTTCAAACCGTTATATTGTTAAACACAAATTTAGGTCTATCAAGTAACTGAGTAATTGGGTTAGGTATCACTTCATCTTATCACATATCCAAACTTGTGAACTTGTTTCGAGTTTATCCCAAATTCGATACTAGACTAAGAACCCGAGTGTAGGCCTAACCCAAATAGTTCGATTTTTGATTTTCCCATCAGTTCCAGGGCTTCTCTTTTTTCTTTTCGCCATAAATACTTTAAAATAAGGAGATGCATCATGAAGTGTTATATTATAGTTAAGTACCGTTTGTGTACAATTGTAATGCTTATCGTTAAGTTTACTTGTCATTGAAACGATGATAACTTGTTAGTCACTTAATAACATACCAACTAATAATATAATATGAAATTCAAAATGGTGAATTTTGACATCGTTTAAAAATGGCGTTAAACAATAATTCAACAAGACGACCAAATAATGACAAGGATTTTTGCAAAACATACAAATTTTAACACATACACCAAATTTATTTAAAAGACATCATGATGAACCATTAAAAATATTTATGTGAAATCCAATTTATCAAATAGTGCAAGAAGGTAATCTTTGATAATATATTGACACTTAAAAAGAAGTTGACTTCAACATACACACTATTAATAACAACCACTTGATGTTGGTGACATTTATATTGGGGTTTTGATAAAGAATCCCTGGCTTTTATAAATATTCTTTAATTAGTGATGAGTTTCTATATTTATTGAGAATCTCCATTTAAAGCTCATAAATTATACTTCGTTTATTTTGATTTATAATTTCCTTTTTGTTTCATCCTTTACTTGTTCGATCGTTTGATTAATATCAAATATGTTTGGTAACACTCACGTCTATATTTTTACAAAGTGGTGATATTTGTTACAAAAGTGTCCATCTTATTATCTTTATTTCCCCATTTTAATTTGGTGATTTTTTATAATTAGTAAACCTATTTAATTTTTTTTTAAAATTGTTAGAAAAAAATAAAAATGAGATGAACAAAGTATAATAATAGAAATAAAAACTCAAGTCAATATTTATGATGTGGTTGTAATTTCTCAATAGTCAAGTGTCAATTAGCTCAAGCCAAGGTTCTAGTTATTACGAATCAATGGCTTGTAAGGTTTTTTATGGTCAAGTTGTAAATTAATGAAGTATATAAATTTTTATGTCTTTTAGAAAGGGTGATGATATTTTTATTTTATTTTTTATAAATCTATTAAATTTATATATTATTTATATATACAATATAAGTTCTTAATGTACAATTTTGATGAATTTATAAAAAATAATGGTAAAAATATCATCACACTTACATGAAAGTAATAATAAAAGACTTAAAACTTATTTTACATTTTTATAACAAATTAAGTGTTAAAAAGTTAGGAGAGTGTTAATTATAGTCTTACAATGCTATGTTAAAAAATTTGTATGTAGAATTTTAAATTCAATGGAGTTAATTACAAATTATAAATATTAATTTTTGATTCTAACTTTTCTTATTTAAATGTGATAAAAATAATTATTTATGATAACTATAATTATAATTTTAATTATTGTAAACTTAACCATAAACTATAGTCGGCGTTCTCGAAAAAAATTATGATCATAATCTCATATCAGGTATCAAAACTCCATTTATTGAAGTCAAACAATGTACATTGCATCTTTTATCCATAAAAATCAAATTCATCTAAACCTGTTTTCTTTCTTCTTCTTTTTTTATGGTTTTATTTCTACTCATTTATTTTATTATATATATAAAATATTAATCACATAAAAAAGATTTGAAGATTAACTCAAAAATATGATTAGTTGAAGTCAAAATATAATGTTAATGATTTATATGTATCATTAATTGTATAATTTAAACTTAAATTCAATGTCATACATATTCAGCAAAACTCTTCTAAATATACCGACAATTAGCGTAACATTTTTTTTATCTTTTAAAATTAAAATTGTAAAATAAAAACAAAACACAAAATCTTTCACAAACAGAGCAAAATATGGTGGTTGGAGGGAACAATGATCTCTAAAAATAAAACACACACACTCTCTCTGTCTCTCTATCTCTCTAAAAAGCTAAATCTTCAGGTTTATTATGACCAATTAGTGCAGACTTTTTGCATATATCATCTTTCTCCATTATTTTTCACTTAAATATATACACGTATATACAGACATATATATATATATATATCTCTGTTTGTAGGTGTTTGCAACACGCTTAAAAGGCATCATAGTGGCTCCCCTGGCTTTTCTTCAATCCTTTTAGTAAAGGTCATAAATTGAGAGCTCCTTTTTTAGTTCATATTTTTGCTTCAATTGGGTGCTGTTTAATATTTACTCCATTTCATGAATCATGTTTAACTTTAATTTCCATAAATTATTCTGTCTATTCTTTTCCCATTTTATAACTTACATGCATTTGTCAAGCCCTTTTTAACTCTATATTTACTTACCCTTTTGTGTTATTCCTCTAAAGTTTTCTTTTTTCAGCTAATCTTCAAATCTTTCTTGAAAATTCTATCAAGATCCGAAGTGGGGTTCCATACCCTCATTTGTTTCATGTTTTTTTTTATGCCACACTGACTTTTTGGTCGATCTTTATTATCAAACTCGTATTTGTAATTCACTTTACTTGAATACTTTCTTGATTTTATGTTTTTGTTGTTGTTGTTGAAGATAGTGTTTGATTCATAATTCAAGGACATGTGTGTGTTTTGTATGTGTGTCAGTATGTGTGAATAATCAAGAATCTACTTTGCATTATGGGTTATGACCTACAGATATAATATGCTATTTTTTTATTACTTTGAATCATTATCAAAAGTGAATATACTTTATGAATATTTTAAATGTATGGCTATGCATAATATATAGCCAATGATTTTCTGTTAAACAAAAGGTCTTTAATTATGATTTCTAAGATAAGGAAAATCAATTATGAATAAATCATTTGCTGCTTAGATGCTACCGGTTTATTCATTTATTTGTTGCATATATGATTATATTGCACCCGGATCATTTGTTTAGTTTGAATGATATCTGAAAATCTGGATCTATGAAACTAATTTATCAGATCACTGATCTACCTTTTTGAAAAATGCTTTATTTGTTGTGAATTTAAGACTAGTGAGATTAAAATTCAGTTGTGCTTTATGCAGAGTTTTTAGATAAAAGTATGATGTTTGATAGAGAGATTCGATGAAATAAACGATGCCGAAACAGCCATGGTTTGCACTGCAAATGATTTATTGGAGTGGAAAGACTTTCCAAAGGGTCTTAAAGTCTTGCTACTTGATGAAGACATTAATTCTGCAAATAAATTAAGATCAAAACTTGGAGAAATGGATTATGTTGGTTAGTTTTTTATACTCCAAACTGTACCTTAATTATTACTATATAGTATGAGTACATACAATTGTTTTATTCATATGCTGCAGAAGATAATAATTAGATAAGTTAAAGAAAAAGAAAAAAATCTTCTGTTATGTTGATGATAAATAGTAAGAATAATTCAAGATAAAAGCCATGTATTATTGGGTTTGTAATTTTTTTGTCACATGGTGTTCCTTTAACAAAATGGAATGAAAGTTATCTAACTTTTGTGTAAATGGGTACAGTTTCTGTGTTCCATAGTGAGGATGAGGCATTATTGGCCATTTCAGACAAACCTAAAGGCTTCCATGTAGCAATAGTAGAGGTATTCAATTTCAATACGATAAAAATAAAAGAAAATAATTGAAAAGTTGTGAGTGTATATGCTTTTTAGTCATTAATGGAAGGTTGATAGCATGGTTATATTTTGTCACAGGTGAGAGCAGACAATGAAGATGGAGGGTTTAAGTTTCTTAAAAGTGCGAAAGACTTGCCTACAATTAGTATGTTCATGAACCAATAATCCAAAATAATAACTTTTATTAAATCAATCCTGTTTTTTTCTTTGTTTGAATCATAGATTATGAGTTATATTGGGCTTTGATTGCAGTGACTTCAGATGTGAATTGTATCAGTACCATGATGAAGTGCATAGCAGTAAGTTTTCTTCATTACAAGTTATTTTGGAAAATTAACTAATCTTAGGGGTTGTTTGGATATGCGTTTTGGAGCTGACTGTCTAATTATAATGACTTGAAATAACAGTAAATCAGTTTCTCAAGTTTGTATCAAAATATTCTTAATTCTAATTTTTTGATTATCAATGGGTCACAAAATCACTCTAATTAAATATATATTATTAATTAATGACAGCTCACTCATTGTGTTTTAATTTGTGATCTAGCTTGGTGCGGTTGAGTTCCTTAAGAAACCACTCTCTGAAGATAAACTAAGAAACATATGGCAACATGTGGCTCATAAGGTTAATTTGGTGTAACTGTTGGCCTTCACTTGTTATATTTGGTTACCTTTTACTTGTTTTCTGATAATGGGAATGTAAAACTTCGAGCAGGCATTCAATGCAGGACCAAAGGATCATTCTGAACCATTGAAATCTGAGAAAGCTTCGGCTGGTTCTGATCTAGAGGTTCATATGAGAAAAGAAAATATAAAGGTAGAAGTCAGTCAAAATCAAGAACAAAATGAGGAGGTATCAGTTGAAAGTGATAAATATCCGGCTCCATCAACCCCACAATTGAAACAAGGAATACGACTAGTTGATAACGCGGATTATCAAGATCAAGACCAAACCAACATATCGACTGATAAAGAGTGTGTAGAAAATGATGGTGAATCCAAATTTGTCGAAACTACTTGTGATGATTTAGTTGCTGATAATAATACTAGTAATGAGACAAACTCCTCCAAGAGTTCGGAGGAGGGTATTGGAAACCCTTTAAGTAATGAAAGTTGTCCTGATCTTAAAAATGATGGTAAGAAGGGAAATGAAGTGCCTGAGCATCGTAATTCACGCCCTTCTAAATCCAGTCGAAGAAAGATCAAGGTAAGATGATGTTTTTTAAGGAATCTCAATTTAACTAGTATACTTGCTTATATGAGTTGAAGCTAGTGAGTGTTTCCTTCGAATTTATTTTTTTAATGTTAAGTAGAGGTGATAAATTCATATTGTTTTATATTAAGTGGTCGGGATATATATATATATATATATAGATGGATGATCCAGAGGAAAGGGGTAATATTGGGGGAAGGGGGGAAGCAAATCTGGGCCGTCCGTTAACATTCGGTGAATGTTAATTAACATTCATCACGATTTAACATTCATCACGATTTAACATTCACCGTGATGAATGTTAACGGACGGCCCATATTTGCTTCCCCCCTCCCCCAAGATTACCCCTTCCCTGTAGATCAGCCCCTAGATATATATATATATATATATATATATATCGGTGGAGGTTCAAATGAGAATCAAATAAAAGTTGAGAACCCGTGAGAACCACTAGATTACGTATTTGTTCACATGTGATTAACTTCATTCATATGTGAACATTCATGTAGGTCCTATTGAGAAAAAAAAGAAGCTAAAAACCCTACAAATTACATCTTAAAAACACATTTTTACCGATTTGTTCATATGATCGTTCACATGTGACTATATATCTATTTTTTTGTGTGTTTTTAGATAAAACTTTAGGATATTTTTACTTTCTCAATTAAATGTACATAATGGTTGAAATTAATCACATGTGGACGAATACGTAAATTAGTAGTTCTCACAAGTTCTCTAACTTTTAGGTGGAGGTTCAAATGAGCACCAAATAATATATATATATATATATAGGGGATAGATCCGTAGAGAACCACAAGTTCAGGGAGAACCAGAGAACCCTCAAAAATTTCGCTGAATATTCATCCATGAATATTGGTTTATCAATATTGGTTTATCAATATTCATCGTTGAATATACTCTATAGGCCAATATTCACCACTGAATATTCAGTGTAATTTGGAAGGTTCTCTGGTTTTCTCTAACAGTTAAATTCTCTCATGATCCAAATATGTTTTTAGCTAATATGGGAATGGGTTAAAAGAAATCCAAACTCTAGTTTGAATGCATACAATCTCCTACATTTTTTTCTTCAAATATTCAGATCATCATGTAATAATACGGTTTTTGTAATCATGAATAGCGGGTTAATTATTTATAAATTATCTAAAAAATTGACAAATAAGTATTTGCGGGACAACCAACCCACCAGATGCAACTAGTACCACAAAATGACCCGTTTCAACCTCATCCCACTTGACCGTCCCATCTTGCCATCTCTAATATTTAGGTACGTGTCAAAATCCTCGAATTTTATTGTAGAACAGATAATAATAATGGCAACTTGTTTTTGTAATGCATCCCTCGAAAACTTCGGTTAATAAATGCATACCTTGATTGAAAATTCAGGATCTTCTATTGTCTAGTAGCCAAGAAAAGCGTTGGTACAACATAGTTGCATTTTATTATTATTATTTTTATTTTATTTCAAGACTGTAATTAAAATGGGGTATGCTTCAGGTAGATTGGACTACTGAACTACACAAGAAATTCGTACAAGCTGTAGAGCAACTTGGTGTTGATCAAGCAATACCTTCTCGTATACTAGAACTTATGAACGTTGAAGGTTTGACTAGACATAATGTAGCAAGTCATCTCCAGGTTGGTCTAAACATCTTATATTTTATCAAGTTCTACTCTTTGCAGTCATGCTTCTTTGTATCTAGAATTTGACATATATTTGGTTTGTCATTAAACAGAAATATAGATTGCAAAGACGGCATATTTTGCCTAAAGAAAGTGGCCGAAAATGGCCTCAAACTCGACATTCAACAGCAAGAAACTACTATCCACAGAAGCCCATTATGGCTTACCCTCCATATCAATCTAACCACACTGTTCCAGCCACCCAAGTCTATCCTGCTTGGCCACCTCCACACAATTATGCTCCGCCACCTCAGATATGGGGTCCACCATATTATCCATCATGGCAGCCTTCAGATAACTGGTTGTGGAATCCTTTTTCAGGGGTAATTTACAAATTTAATCATCTTTCACTAAAATATCACTATTTTTTTTTATTATTTATTATTATTAATTTTTTTTTTTGTAATTTGGGAATGAATACTTTGAATGTTAAAAGTTTGTGATTAATTTGTTAGAGTGTGATGTTCCAGGTACAAGCCGAAGCGTGGGGCTGCCCTGCGGTACCACAACACACATCTTTTCCTCAAGTTAGTATGCGTTTTTTTGTAACTTTTGCATTAATTATTGTCTATCTACTATTGTGAATATGTACTTACTGAGTGATTTGGGAAAATGCAGACCGCTTCTCAATATCAGAGTAGGGATTCAATGCAGAATAGCCAAACCATGCCAAAGAATTCTTTTGACAACTATCCGGTACTGACATCTAATCTAATATTTAATATAAAAGTTCTTCCTCCCTTACCAAAATAGATAACTTCTGATAAAGGAGGCAAAGTGGACGGGTAGGATACCAGGTCAATTGGATAACTATTTGGCAGGTTTAAACGGAGCGAGTTGGTTTTGACTTTTGGTTAACCCACAATCACTTCTATTTCTGTTTTTTCAAGTCACTGTTATAGATATGATCGCAAAAAGTATGTAATTACAAAAAAATAAAAAATCCACTTATATATGTGATTTAGGAGGTAATTTGAATGCAGTTCGAGGAGTACTTTCAACCCATTGAACACGATCGACCCATTTGACCATTTTCTTCTCGATAAATTCTTTTGCTTCATCCATTCGTCCTGTTGGGAAATAAGCATAACCCAAATCGACCCATTTATGGGTCAACGGTTCCAAACTACAACCTCTGATCTTTGCTTTTTATGGTCAAAGAGGTTACTTTTTAAGTTTGGAATCAAGATGGGTCCTTACAATTTTGAATAAAATCGTGAGGCTTAGTTAAATTCAGATTTAGAGCAAATGTCACAGTAGAGAAACATTCTTATCGTCGTAATTGTAGAAAATCCATGATTTTTAATTCAAAAGTAGCCCCTTTTACTTCCACACACGGCATGTTTAAAATTTGTATGGATATGGATCCTTTCTGTTTACAAGAAAATCTTGTTGACTACATTAAACTTCATAATAGATGTTAAGAGTAACACAATATGATTAAACATCATCACTGATCAAAGTCAAAGTGAAACCTTAGTTTGACCTCAAAAGTCAATAAAACCTGCTTTCATGCATGTGCAATTGTGCATTATTATGACATATGGAAGTACTATTATTGTTACAGGGAGATGAAGTCATTGACAAGGTTGTGAGGGAAGCAATAAATAAGCCATGGCTACCCTTGCCTTTGGGCCTCAAACCTCCTTCTACCGAAAGCGTCATTACTGAGCTCTCCAAACAAGGAATCTCAGCCGTTCCTCCTAGGATCAACGCCTCTCGTTGATGCTGACATGTTTGTCAACTCAGCCATCCTCCACGTGTAGCGGGCCCTAATCTATGTACACCATTGATGTGATGATCACAATAAGTTTCCTCTGATCCTAAACATTTCCATTCACAAGAGTTCAATGTGGTTGTAAATAGATCCTAACTTAGACATTTTGATTTGCGGGCCCATAGATTTGTGGGACCATCACATTTGGCTTGTGGGGCCCATGTTGGTGGTGAAGAACTGGCCTATGCAATAAAAGGTTGTACATCTTTGATGACATGGTATAGGTGGGGCTCAATAAAGGACTTGTCATAATGGTCCAAATTTTCCTATTAAATTGTGTACCAGAGCAATAGTTAATTGATCCAGAGCCAAAATGCTTTAGAAACTTTATGTTGTGCATTTAAAGTGGTACTTTGTTCTGGATTTGTCATTTTCAACTTCGGAGAAAATGGGATAGTTATGATAGTCATGCTTTAATGGATGGCCTCCCTCATCAATTTGCATCCCAACAGTATTCACCATCAAATCTGTAAATTATAAAGCATGCAGCTTATAAAATGAAAAAACAAAAAACAGTTTCTTACATGGATATATCATATATCCATGTATTGGTGATAATGAGGCTGTCTTTTTACTTGCTGAGATGTCACATGTGGTGCATTTTGTTTCCCTGAACCTGTGAATTATGATAATGATGTGTAACAACTTAAACATTTTTTGTTTTCGAAAAAGCAAATAATTCAAACACGCTTGTCGAATTAGACACAATCTCTTGTTTTGTAGGTCATTTTAGTACCATTATACCAATTGGATATTGGTTAACATTTTCTTTAAAATTAAAATATTTCACATACGATTGACACGAATGTATATATTTCTCTCAAATTAGACTTCAACCCATAAGAACATCCCCAGTAGAGGGTATAGCATGGGGTAAAAGTGTCCACCTAGGTGAGGATAAGTTAAGGTATCCATTGGAGGAGGTGAGCTGGCGAAGTCAACAAACAATTAAGGTGTAACCATTTGCCCGGAGGTGTTGGGCTGTGATCCTCCTTTTCTCAATTTATTATTATATCTAATCTAATAAAGTATCATATCATCATATATGTCATCATCGAACATATTTATATGAAAAATTAATAGGAACACATTCATTTAGCAACTGATAACAATATTAATGTTTTAATACATCATATTGATTGATTGATATTCACGAGTGTTATATTTAACAAACATGTACACGTTTTACTAAATTTAGACTCAGACTAGTGTACGTAGTATTTGTTTCTATAAAAAAACTATTTAATTAGCTCAACTTTTGATTACATCCTAAACTGTGTAATTAATTATGATACACAATCAATATAATTTAGTATTCAAATTTATTTATTAGTTGATCTATATTCATATTTACATTTAAGGTGAAGTATTGGAGAAGACAAGGGGCTTAAGAAATAGGAGGAGACAAGGGGCTTAAGACATAGTTGTATGGGTAATGACGTGCCAATGAGGTGGTAGGGTATAGAACCCCCTTACTGTTAGAGGGTCATTTTTAAATGTTTGATTAGAGGGTCATTTTAATACCGTTAGATTAATATCTCGTTTGTTAACATTTTGAGCTATGGTTTAAAATTACCCTAATATCAGTCTTGGTTAACATTTAGACTAATGAGTAAAATACATATGCTAATAATTTGATGGTTTCGATTAAAAAATCATGAAAAAATGTGAAAAATGATAATGCATGTATGAATTTCTTGTACTTTATAGTTAAAAGATTGATAATTTGGCAGTTTTATACAACGATTGATTCATAAAGATCACCCTTAAGCAAAACCAGAAAATTATTACATAACTTATATGTTTTACATTTCAATATTTCATGATATAAGAAATAATTATTTATACTTTATACTAATATATAAAGCATTTTACTGTTTTATATATAAAAACTCTTAAAATTAAGACTCAACATTTCTAAATATAACTTATCTAATTTTTATTTAATATTAATTTTACTATATTCATAAGACTCACCACCTTATTCTAAATTCTTAACTCTATATACTAGTAAATTATCATTATTAAATCACCATTATAAATAATTTGTGAAGAGCAAACATAATATACGACTATAGTTGAGTTACAGTTTATAATAAAATATTGTATTCCGTCGAAAAATACAGTGGAATAAAAAGTCGTAAACCTGTAATTGGGCTAAAAAGGTCTTGTCTTCTGGGCTTGTTTATCTTGGACAGGCCCTTCTGTGTATTTGTTTAAAAAAAGGACAGATTTTGAGAGAATACAAAGAAAAAGTAGAAATAAATATTTGCTTAAGGAAATCGATATATTAGCTAAGGTTCATGATATTTACATCATTATTTTTAATAAATACATCATCAAAATTGTACAAGACTGTAATGTAAGCATCAACAATGCACAATCTTCGTATATTTAACAAAAGTGATGTGTAAAATATAACTTCCCAGTACTTAGCTAGCTAGAGTGGAATATTCCTTATTTCTTATGCCCTACTTTTTAATCTAAGTCACAACTCACAACGTCACTAGCTAGTAATTTTAATTTCTTGTAAACAAACAAATTTGTAGGCTCATTATGTAAATACCTTTTAATTACAGATACTACTAAACCAAAGGTCTCTTGATAGTAACATCAGCTTCATAAAACGCCCTACAGCATGCAACTTTAATTTCTACCACTTGACATGCAACTTTAATTTCTACTACTTGGCCCTAAATCAACTACAACACCTCATAAACAATCCTTTCTCTAGCTTCAATAATACCATCAATTGCAAGAAGCCAATGAAATCGAATGAAGATGAGAATCACAGCTTTACACATTCAAAAATCTGTTTATTTTCATCCGCGGATGATTCCAAAGAACCCCATTTTCTGTTACTTTTAGGACAACTTTGGAGTTTTTTGGTATCTTCTACTTATTTTTTATTATCTTGTAAAAAAAAGGTTCAACCTTTTTGTACCATTCCCCCTCATATGTATATTCTTATCACAAACTACTTGTGATTTGACTTGTTTTAAGTACTTTAAGAAGAAACCAAACACAATTTTGTGTACCTCACATAACCCACTTGGTGTTTTCTATATTATTCAATTCTTTGTCTAGTGTCTTTCAGATTCCGATATTAGTTTTCAATTTTTTTTATTACATTTTTGTAAAAAATGGAGAAAGTTTTACTAGTTCAGTTTATTCAGAGAGGACAAGTCTTTTGACTAAGATATATGTGGTTTAACCAAGGTATCCCATTGACCGTTTTCACATGTTTTACTGGCATACCCTAAGATGTTACATACTGAAATTCAAACATGAGACCTCTTGTGAGAACTTTAGGACTCTTTACCCTTAGGCCATGTTGGTGATGGTTTCAGATTCCAATATTAGTGTTCAAAAACAATTATAAATCTTTTTTTCGGAGATATCATATTATTGTTTAATCTACAGAAATCATTCTATCATTAGTTTACGTTTTGCATTGTAATTTGTACATTTTGGTTTTTGAGAGTGGAAATAAATGGTCCTAGCATTTGGTTCATCAACCTCCACGTATAGTGCTTTGTGCATGGGTCCTTTACGTTTCGAATTTATTTTATACATATCTGTTTTACATGGGGCGTGTTGTATGTTTGAGTCATTACACAGCTGTTTAGTTTGATAATTGCATGCCCAATAGAATGGAGATTGGAAGAAATATGCAATGATAATTTGTTTGTTATCATTTTGGCTATTTTAACAAGTGGGTTTTTCTAAAATCTTTAATAACAAGGAATGCAAAAGATGATAAGTTACACGTTTTGTGATTGTTACGTTGTTTGGTGGGTTACGATTCCTGGACGAACCTTTGAGTCATGGTGACGTCGACTTTGCAAAACATGCGCGCGAATTAGCTCTAACTAGCTAGGGGCAGGTATCTATAAAGGTTATGTGTTTTGGGCAAAGCTACCAATTTATGATTATTAATTTTTCGTTCTACCCTAACTTAATTAAAACACTCAACACCATCAGAATGATTTTTACTACTTCTATAGCACGCAACACCATCAAAATGATTGTTACTACTTCTAATAGCACGCAACACCTTGATTCAAGAACTATATATTGTATCACGTTTCGTTTAGGTTAATTATCTGATTATAGTGATTCAATATTTCTGAAACACATGCGCATCTAGATATCCCCTAAATGCAACTTGAAGGGACTTAGTTACGGATTTAGAGATCTAGTATAACCGATGAACCTTACTTTAATAGGCTAAGTGTTTGAAAATAAAATTATGTTTTATGTATAGAACAATAAAAAGAATTATTGTAAAATCAGATGCAAGTGTTTGCTTTCAATAGTCGGCCAAATGACACACACCAAGACCAGCAGTTGCATTTGCCCGAGTTCTAGCAAATGAATGAACATAGACTTCTTTTGTCAACGTCTCTTAGGAATTGTCTTCTCAAAGGGCCAAGTCATGAACTCCATTTAATTAGGTCACAAATCCTAGGTAGCGAAAACAGTTTACTTGCAAATTTCAAGAGATACTCGATCATTTTTAACGGCGGTTTGCATTGAGCAACTATTGTAAAAATGCTTTTCTAGCTTCTTTCCTTTCTTGAGGCTGCTGGTTATGACTGTTGTGGTTGACCACAAAGTAAAATTTTAATTAATTGAGTAGGGAGTACAAGTTTCCTTTTAACACCTTGCAAATCGAATTACACCACATGACATGAATTTTCTGATACTGTGTGGTTTAAATAAGCTGAACCTCAGAACTTCCATTTAAATTAAGTAGACCAAAAAGTCAAAGGTTTGCGACTTTGTGGTGTGAATCCAATATATGAAATGTACTTGCTAGGAAATTTACATAATGGGTGTGTGGTTGAGGTTTAATTACGGGACTTTTAGAAACTTGCACTTTTAATTTTAATAGAATGAGGTTTTATAAATGAATAAGTTTCATTTGACACGAAAGAAACTGAAACTTTTTTGACAAGTAAGCTATTTGAAGGGTTGTTGATATTCTCATCATTGTATTTGATAAATACATAAAAATTGTACATCACTTATGTGTATAATACAAATTTTAAATGCACTAGTTTTGTGTATTAAAGCAATGAAGGATATATCACCACCTTATTCGAAGCTATAAAAATCAAAATAATTGTTATAGGATTGTTGTGAATTAATGGGACTATTGTTGAAATAATGATCCATGTTTTTAGTAAATCAATTAAGCGGTTTTGATCATACTTTGTAAGACTTTTAATTCATCTGGTCGATCTATTCGATCACTTTCTAGTTGAACCCATTATACCCTTAATTAGTTAGTGATAATATAATAGGAGTAATAACTTAAATGACTCGTTATGATAGCCCCATCAACCTTTTTTGTGTCGTTATTAGTTAATTAAATTTTCAGTCTTTCTCAATGGGGTTTGGTCCAATTAATTGGATCTTTTTTTAACATGTACTCCGTACTACTAGACTAGACTAAATGTTTCTGCCTATCAATTTTGGTTGTATATATAGACACTAGTTTGGTCGGTATAATATGGGACCATGATTAAGATATTGATCATTAATCATCTCAGTTTTTTGTTCATCTTATGTAACATATTTAATGTCAAGTTGGATTATATTATGTTCTCACTAACTAACAAACATGCAATTCAATAATCAGCTAAAATTTCATGTTTTTCTGCAAATAAAAATCAACCCTCAAAGACTATTTAATTGTCCATGGTTCATATTCTAAGTCGAAAGCGATTTGGACCTTCGAGTTGTTTTTTTGTCGTTATTCGAAGATTTTATAATTTTCTTGTAATTACGTAAAGACTAAGTGTTAGTAGTGAGGTCCGAATTTGATACTTTCTTTGCAAGTTGAGTTTTGTGAGCTTCTATTAGTTGCATCATGGTCATGGACCACTCTTTTATAAATTCTTAAATAAACTTGAAGTTTAAGCTTATGTTCCACTACAAAGTTTGCATTTTCGTTTATTTTCTTTTGCGCTAGCTGAAATTCTTTGGAACAATGAAAGTTCGAAAAGGGAAACGATCTAAGGTACATTTTGATTTAATCTTTGATTCCTTTATTGACGGCTTTTCAGTTTTTTAGGTTGAAAAATGCAGCGTATATGTTTCCTGTAGGTGTTTTGGCCGTCCACTGTGATTAAAAAATGGTTCAATATTCAGCCAAATAATAATGATTTTAGTGAAGATGAAATCGATATAGAAACTAAAAGTGAAGATGAAGGTATGTGGTGCATTCATCATGAAAATGTCTCAATACTGACTGATATGAGCTCTTCGTTTCATTTTTGTTTTGCACATTTTTGCAGTTTGTTCTCTAATAGATGAACGGATGGATCATAACAAGGTCCGTGCTCGTAGAAGACAAAGGGACATGTCTGCATGCTCGAGTCAAACCTCAAATAGTAACTACCGCGTTTTTGTTTCATTCAAATCTTTAAATCGAGAAAAAGAGGGTTGACGTTGAAAATTATAGAATTTCAATATGAAGTTTATCATGATAAAGTTCAATAAAAAGAAAATAAAAAACCCTACTATATATATAGTAGTCTTTTTGCACAATATAATTGCAACATTTTATCTTTCGGTTGCATTATTAATACTAATATTTTCTCACATTAATATTTGTATAGCAACTGATCAAGTGTTTAATCCCCACCGGCTAAAAAGAAAACCATTTTGGGTGCCTTTTAATAGATTTGTATCGCATATATATATGTGGAAGAAACGTTTTGCATAAATTATGTGTATGACTGAGTACTGACCTATAAAACAAATGTGAAGTCGATATATACCACAGTGTAGGTACGTAGTAATTAAAAAAAGCAAAAACTGATCACCATCTTTTGATGATTGTATGTTTTTAGGGAAACCTGCAAAAGCATTGGTAAAACACAAGAGGGGGAAATCAGATACGATGCCTGTTCATTATATTAAATCGAAAGATGTGAGGTTTGGCTCTAGAAATGTAATTGACACGTTACATACTTCTAATAAGTTGTAAACTCATTTTGATCTATATATTATGATGATCGTGTCTTGTAGGGTAACGATAGGGACTTGGAACGTTGCTGGTAGGCTTCCGAATGAAGAGCTTGATATCGATGAATGGCTTTGTATGAACGAACCGTCTGATGTTTATATACTCGGGTAAAGACTAAAGACCGTTTATATTTTGCATGTTCGTTAGCGCTTGTCCTTAATTGATTTTTCAGACATCTTCAAAAAGGTTGCATGGAATTAGTTTGTTTTTCTAAATATCCCAACAAGGAATATTTTGAGTTTGATGGGTTAGTAAAGTTTTATTCCCAACCCCCCCCCCCAACTATTTTTTTGCAACGTTTCAATAATTAACTTTGTGTTATTTTAATGTTTAACCCCTACAGTTTTGCGAACTTGATATTTTAATCCCTAAACTTTAGTTTATCGCAAAGGTTTAATCTGTAAAACTTTTATTGGGTTAGCAATTTAACCCTTTTAACTTCTTTCAATGGCTATTTTTGTCGTATAACTTTTATATAAATTTCACAACAAATTGATTATAATGATCTTTATACTACCTATAATAAAATGATTTGTTATACACTTTTGGAACTATTTTTGGAAACTGTTTTAATGAATTCTATAACGCACGGTACTTTGGTTATGCTGATTATTTTTTATCATCAGTTTCCAGGAAGTCGTCCCTTTGAATGCTGGAAATGTCCTCGGAGCTGAGACGCGAATGCCAATACAAAAATGGGAAACCATCATTCGAAAATCATTAAACAAATCGCCAGAACCCAAACCCATGCCTAAAAGCTACAGCGCTCCAACCTCTCCTGTTTCCGAAATCATTAGCAATGCAGAATTAGCATCAACTAAAAAAATTAATCCTGAAAGAAGATTCTACAGCCTAGATTGGCCCGAATATGCATTAGATATAAATCAAGACATTTGCAATATTTCGGGAAACAAGTTACGTAGAGTTTTAAGTAGTTCTGATCGAGTACGTAATGAGTGGTTTATAAATCCTACTGATTTTGGTCCTAAAGGCAATGTGGTTAATGTTGGGGGTTTGAGAAGGATGCCTCATAGCTCGGGGGATTTGGGTTTGTTATGGAGCGAGCAACGAGAAAGGACCGATGTTGTTGATTCTCTTTATGATGTATGTGAACGAGTTTCGGAAGGAGAGGATGATGATGAGGAAGATTCTTTTGTTGATAAAATAGAAGTTGAACACGAGAATGCGCCTCTTCGTAGTGGTGGAGAATTTCGTAGGTATGAAATTTGCGACATTTATTATCTTCTTGAGTTATATAGCAAAAATTAATTACTCCAGCCGCCTCAAAAATAAGACAGTCCAATAACTGTGATTTTTGGTTAACAAGATGCCAACTCTACCCTTATACATGACTTCTAATTCGAAAATGCTGCAATAGCAGTAATTAATCAAGGGTAAATTAGGAAAACCATTAATATATTATTACCCTCTTTACAAAATAGTGGACATTAATTTTTGACAATATTAGTTGAATATTAGTTATAGTGGACAATCGAGACGGATGGTATTTAAAAACATTATGTTTTAGATTATGTTTCTGTAGTAAATGATTACGATCTAATACATGATAAATCAATTTACACTCTCTTTTTGCGCATATCATTTTGTTATGTGAAGAAAAAATGAACTGAAAACTAAATGGAAATGGCTTATTATGTATTAGGTACGTGCGAATTATGAGCAAGCAGATGGTGGGTATTTACATTTCGATTTGGGTTCGCAAAAGGTTGAGAAGACATATAAACTATGTAAAAGTATCACCAGTTGGCGTCGGGCTTATGGGTTACATGGGTAATAAGGTATAGTTTTCATTTGTTTTGTTTCATTAATCTATAACTACAAGTGTGCAAAAATCAGGACATATTAAACAGTGAACTAGTATCAGTTTACGTACTTAATGGGCTCCGGGTTTAGCCAAAAACAGGTTATTATTCAGTCCATTCCAGATCCTTTTTCTTTTACTCTAATGAAAATAATGTCGTTTTGTTAAAGGGTTTTTGAAAATAAAAAATTCATGGTTGAATCATTAGGCCAAATACAAGCGACTGTACGGTCCAGTTCCTGGTTATTGCATTCTCAAACTATTTCCAGTTTCCTGTAAACCTAATCTTAATCTTAATTCTTATGGACATGACAAAATAATCAACAAATTTCGTTTCAGGGATCGATTTCCGTTAGCATGTCTCTTTATCAAACTCGATTTTGTTTCATTTGTTCTCATTTGACCTCTGGACATAAGGATGGGGATGATGAAAGACGTAACTCTGATGTTGTTGAGATCTTGAGACGTACTCAATTTTCGTCGGTTTTAGACCCCAATCAACCTCAAACAATTCCATCTCATGAGTAAGTTACTAGTTACCTTTTTTGTGAGTACAACAGAGTTGGTAATTTTCGCCCATTTACTTATAAATTAATTTATGTGGGTTATATTTTATCATCAATGCATTAAATTATATTATCGAGAAGTATAAAAGCTAAAAGGTAAAATCTCAAATGTTTCAAACTAAAGTTGACCAAAGTGTATTATTAATACATGCAACTCTCCAGAATT
The DNA here is from genome assembly GCA_963921325.1 of Logfia minima. NCBI lineage: Eukaryota > Viridiplantae > Streptophyta > Magnoliopsida > Asterales > Asteraceae > Logfia > Logfia minima. The sequence goes on along the minus strand of OY992764.1, from coordinate 5,873,381 downwards.
ATTTGATTCAAATAATTAGACAATCATTGTAACAGTATAGTTTTTGTAGTCAAATTTAATACATTATCTAGTTTACACATTAAATAGTTTTAAGAAATTGATAAAAAAGTGTTTCAGATCGACCAAACCTAACTCGCTCCAACCGGTACCGAACAACTAATTTTGATCCATTAACCCACCCAGTGATTTTACAACCTCTAATATATATTCTTGTTGTAATGTGTATGATTTATCTTTTGTTTCTTTGCCCAAAAAAATAATTCATCTTTTTTTTTGGCAAACAGTCGGATATTCTGGTTTGGCGATTTCAATTATCGTATCAATATGCGGGATGTAGATGTTAGAAAACTCATTGCCATGAAACAATGGGACAAACTGCTCCATAATGATCAGGTAAATAAGATTCATAATCATAAAGTTCAACAAATTACATTTTTAAGGGTCATTTTAAGAGAAAGCAACAATGGTACTATCACTGATGCAATACTTTGACAGATTATGATACATTGAACGCACGTGACAGGTATTTTGTTTCATAATGGACGACTGAAACATTGTGGTGCTGTATAACTAAACACCTGGTATTATGTTCCTTCTCATTGCAGTTATGCAAAGAACTTGGAAGTAGGGGTGTCTTTGAGGGTTGGAAGGAAGGTGTTATCGACTTCCCACCTACTTACAAGTACGAACTTAATTCGGATAGACACTTTGGTGAAAATTTGAAAGGGGAGAAAAGGAGAACGTCAGCATGGTAAGTGCTACTTTTGACATTTAAAGTCAAACAAATAACTATTTTCAATTTAAATTGGTTTATATTAAATGAAAATTGTAAACGTTATACAACCCTTTTTGCTCATTCGAAATATGTCAAAACGGAAATAAATTTTGTTTAATTTCATAGAAAGAGACTTCAAGATATTTTTGAAGTTCAAAATCATTGGTCTGACACGAAAGTCAAGTTGTAATTTGTATGTTGGTTTATGTGAAAACATGATGAATTATCTCTTGAAACACAGGTGTGATCGCATATTATGGTTGGGAAAAGGCATAAAACAACTTTTTTACAATAGAGTGGACTCAAGAATGTCTGATCATAGACCAGTCAATTCGGTTTTTTTGGTCAAAGTTGAAGTTTTTGACCCTAGAAAGTTTCGGCGAGCTCTCAATTTGACTAGTGCTGCGGTGCATCCAGAGATAATCATGGATGATGAACAAGATTTGGATATATAGCAAATACTTTCGAGGTCCAATTTTTCCTAGGATTCGTGTATAGTGGAAGTGAAAACATGCAATGTTGAGTCTGAGTTTACAAATGTTGTTTATGTTGAAGGTATGTGGTTAGCCTGGAACTTCCTCAGTCGCGGTATTTAATTTGTTTGTTTAATAACAGTACTACTTCTGTAATGAAGTAACTGAACCATGCAATATCTCAAACATGTATTAAGGTAAAAGAAAAAAGAAAAAAGACTGCATTAATTCAAACAACTGTGTGATTTAAATTGTAATCGCGTGCAAACTGTGATTTCATTAAAATTTATTCGCAAAATAACACGTGATTTGAGCCACTCTGCGCTTCTATTCTAGTTTTCTAGCTGTTTTATTATATCTGAGGGTTATGTATATCGGTTTCATGATCTTCATTGACTTTGCCATCGTCTCGAATTGGAGGGTTAAATTTCTATTCATCTGATTTTTATTTAGATGTAGCATTTTCTTCTTAATTTAACTTTAGAGCCCAATCTAAAGAATCATTTTATTATTTAAAAGAATAAATGGGGACATACATATATTTAGCTTAATTTATTTATAGGAATTTTTGAACAATCTCATAGAAGTTTTCATGGCTTTATTTATTATATATACAAACCAAGAAACCCCTATAAAGAAAAAGAAATAACCCAATAATAAAACATATAATCAAGAGACGACTTTTTGCAGTTTACTTTTTCTTTCAACTCTGACTTTTGAATTTAAATTATCCTTTAAAATAAAAGAAGATTATTTATTATCAAATGAAGTTACAACTCAGTTTCATTAGAAATGTAGAGCAAAAGAACTCACAATCATGTTATGTTGAGTGTTGAATGTAATGGAGAAAAAGGTGAACCAAGCCCTGGCCATCGGCATCGACCTAGGAACAACATACTCATGTGTTGCTGTTTGGATCCGTAATCGAATTGAAATCATACCCAATGATCAAGGCAACAGAGTCACACCTTCCATTGTTGCTTTCCGTGATGAAGAACGTCTCATTGGCGATGGTGCCAAGAACCAAGTGGCCATGAACCCTGCTAATACCATATTTGGTCAGTCTACTAATTTCTCATAATAAATTTCATTGATTATGATCCAATCACAACAGAGTTCACAATCAAAGGTACACTCAAATAAGAACCAACAGAAAGTTAAGAACCGTAGAACAACCGTCTTAGTTCACAATGTGAATATTGACCGAGATTCGAATGAGAAACAAAAAAAAGTTTAAGACGTGAACTGCGTCTTAAACATAATTTTATTGTTTTCAACTTTTTGTAGGTTTTTAACCTCCGTCAATATATACACTTAATCAAATGTGAACTGACACATTAATTGATATGTCGTTCTCAAGGTTCTCAACTTTTGGTTAGTTCTTGTTTAAACCTTCATATATTCATCAGAAGGAGCTGTAAGAAACCTTCCACAAGATTTGGATGCAAATAAAATTGTATATATTAACTGTACCTCCACATGTTCCCAGAAAACCGTCCACAAATTATGATATATTAACTGAATCTCCTTCCGCTCTACTTGATATTTATTTGCATAATCAGACCTGGTTTTTCAGATTCTAAAAGATTGATTGGAAGGAGATTCAGTGATCCCAAAGTGCAGGAGGATATAAAGTTGTGGTCTTTTAAGATCATAGAAGGGGCAGTGGACACACCAAAGATTGTTGTCATGTACAAAGGTCAAGAGAAAGAATTTTCGGCCGAAGAAATTTCATCAATGATTCTGGGCAATATGAAAGAAATTGCTGAGGCGTACCTTGGAAAAGTGGTGAAAGATGCAGTAATAACAGTCCCTGCTCATTTTAACGATTCACAACGTCAAGCAACAAAGGATGCAGGCACTATTGCTGGTTTAAACGTCATCCGTATGATCAATGAGCCTACATCAGCTGCTATTGCATACGGGTTGGAGAATAAGTCTGATATCGTCGGTAAGATTAATGTGCTCATCTTTGATTTAGGTGGGGGTACTTTTGATGTCTCTCTATGTATGATAGATAAAGGGGGCATTTATGAGGTGATAGCTGTTTCTGGTGACACTCATCTCGGAGGTGAGGATTTTGATAACTCCATGGTTGATTACTGTGTTCGAGAGTTCAAGAGAAGATGGAATAAAGATTTGATGGGGAACGGAAGAGCACTGGGGAGGTTAAAATTTGCTTGTGAGAAAGCAAAAAGGATTCTCTCATCTACTACTCATACGTCAATTGAATTGGATTGCTTGCATGAAGGAATTGATTTTTCTATGAGATTTACCCGAGCAAAATTTGAAGAGCTGAACATGAACTTGTTTGATAAGTGCATCGAAACTCTAGAGAATTGTTTAAATGACGCAAATCTTGAAATATCATGGGTAGATGAGATTATTCTTGTTGGTGGCTCGACTAGGATACCTAAGGTCCAACATATGTTGAGAGAACTTTTTAGCTGGAAGGAGCTCTGCAAGAGTGTGAACCCTGACGAGGCTGTTGCATATGGTGCAGCCGTTATGGCTGCAAAGTTAAGTGGTGTAAGTGATAAGAGTGTTCAAGATGTGTTGCTACTCGATGTCACTCCTTTATCACTTGGTGTAGAAGTAACTCGACAAGTATTTAGTGTGGTTATACCGCAGTTCACTAAAATACCTACCAAGAAAACTAAAATTTTTACTACAGATAAAGACAATCCATCTTTCTTATCTTTCAAGATCTATCAAGGTGAAAGAGTCAAATCTAAGGATAATCATTTGTTGGGACAGCTATCAATCAACGGAGTTCCATCTGCTACAAAAGGAATTCCAAGTATAGAGGTATGTTTTGAAATAGATGTCAATGGTATCCTCACGGTCACAGCTAAGATGTTATCCACGGGTATGACAAAGAAACTCACCATAAACAACAAAAATGGAAGATTGTATAAGGAAGAGATTGAAAAGATGGTAAAAGATGCTGAAAAGTACAAACTTGAGGACCAAGAATTCAAGAAGAGAGTGGATGCATACAATGCACTAGAGAATTACATATACAGCTTGAAGAATAAGATCAAAGAATATGATATAAAGAAGATGGTGCACCCAGAGAATTTGAAGAAAATGGAGAATGTTGTTGCCGACATGACCAAGTGGCTACTGGAAAACCAAGCTGCACCTGCAGACGAGCTTCAACACAAGAAGGTACCTTAATAATATGTAAGCTTGATTGCTTGCCAATGTTTTAGCTCTAAGATTATTGTCCTTAAACTTTGTGATTTTCTAATCTTGTGTTTGTTATTAGATGATGCTGAAGTGCGATGTGCAACGCTTTGAAACAGGACCGATACTGAAAATTGATAAAAAGATAAGCTGGTTTGGCTGCTTATTTCGGACTAAAGAGTAAGACACAAGTTTCGTTACACTGATTGAAAGATGTGAACCAAATCATTGGTTCGTGAGGTTACTTGATCTGTAAATTTTACTGTTGACCCTTCACTTAGGTCTTTGAATGCTTATTTCGGTTGCTCTTATAAAGTAAGCCAGTCAGGAGATAATAGATATTTGTATAAATTTGTAAATTATCAAGTTAGACATAGGATTATGAAGATCAAAGAAAGATGAGTGTCATTGGAACATACCATTTGAAGTATCTTTTGAGCCTTTATACACCACCTACTATCTGTTGCTCGATAAGTTACTCGTACAGGCTTTATATCTTTTAGGGTGCATGCCTGATTTCACTATCCACATAAATGATATCTTTCAGAGTGCATTCCTGATTTCACTCGTAAGTAGGATTTTGAATGTCAGTGGCTCGTTAAAACACATACCTCTACCCGAGGGTAGAGAGACTCTTCTAGGAAGACCTCCAGCATATATAAACGAATATGTAGAATTGCAAAAAAGAGTATAAGTAAGAAAATAGTTAGATGTCAGTAAAAGCATTTGTATACTAGAGTATAACTATAGAATATAAGTATATATGTATATAATGTGTTGCTATACTATAAGCAATAAGTATAATATATGATATTAGTATAAAATATATGTCATAATAACGTTAAAATGTAGCTACAATATATAGATATATGGGTACTATAAGATATAGGCTTAAAATATTAATATATAAAATAGATATCAATATAATATCAATATGTAGGTATAATGAATTCGCTATAAATATATAAAATAGAGAGTAAATAATAGTAATTAGGTATATGTACATGATATGCAAAAATATATAAGAATACATGAATGTAGTACATATAAATGTAATACACATATATAATACATAAATATTAGAGGGTACGTAAATCTAATTATATTAAACCAAAACTATAGGTATACATATACATATAGTATATACAATAGATATAAATTTAGTATAGATCAACGTAGATTAGTAAATAGAGAAATAGTATATACAGCTAACGACAGTATGCCTAGGTGCTCTGGAAGATCCTAAACCGCCTACTCCCCATACTCTTCTATCCTAATCCTAAGCCTCCACTTTGGATGAAAGAATGACTTCTAATAATATAACATCGATGTCAACAGGTATTATTCAACAATAATATGACAAACCAAATCCAAAAACTTGTATTCATAACAACACAAAATATATCATTTCTCATTGCCAGAACTCTAATTAGGTCTACTGCACTAAACCTAGCTTGAATGTTGTTGACTTCTAAGAAATAGAATACAACATGATAATCATTACTAATTATAGGTCAGAAATTTAGGTGAGGCTGTTCCCATGTTCTTTTCTGTCACCTAACTCATCTGAAATATATTATAGTGATACATTTTAAAGAGTCTGAAATTCATTCTTAATTTGACCAGATGGAAGAGAGTTAGTGCAACGTTACCATTTGTTCTCTGCAGTCTATCAATAGATCGGAAATATATGGCAAGAAAGAGTCCTAAGAAGATAAGTTTAGATTTAATACCTTAATGGTACTGGATCATCTAGTTAAATCCGTTGGGCTTCAGGTCGACGTACTTTTTAGAGTTGTAGTTATACGGTCTACCCATTGACAAATCCTAGCTACACCACTATTATTTTCCTTTCTCAAAAACAAATTCACACATATATCAATATAACATTTTAACGACATGAATGGTTTAATGTTCAACACTCCATGCACGTACAGGCTCTAAACTTTCTCATGCATAGATTGTCACATGTAGGCCTCCCTAACCTTGAGGTAAACAAACAACCCTGGCCTGGCTACCCCCATATATGCGTTCCAATATTATTTCTCACTGAAAAAAAAGCACAATTTGAAAGATGACAAATAATGCAGCAATTTCCCTTTAGAATGACAGTTTTTACCTTTTTATTTCACTAATAAATAGATTAAGGGTACTATTGGACATTAATATAGGATATGTAAAAAAGAAAAGATGAACTAAAATTTTGGGACGGAAGGAGTAATATCAGATGAATATATCCTGGCAGAATCACGTACCTTTCATCAGGTCTTGGTTGTCTTTGTCTTCGTTGCTATCACATGAGAAAGAATGATAACAGCTTATTATTTTTCAGATCTTTCAATCGATTTAATACTTTCTTTGCAATTTAACATACAAATTATTCGAAAGGACAATATGGACATCGATTTACATTTCCAACAATCTGACTAATTCAGTTTCAACATGTAGAAGTTGCATAGTAATAGATTAATGATTGTTTAAGTGTGTTTTGGGGTGGTTTTTTCATTTTTGAGATATGGTGTGATGTATTCTAAACTTATTTGTAAAATAACGTACTGTTACCTTTTAATTCATAGAATCAAGAGATGACTTTTTATGATTTAGTCAAATAAAGTTACAACTCAATACAAAGTAAAAAGGAGCAAAAGTCTTCAGAATCAGAAACCCAATTATTCAATAATCATGGGACCACTTTTTAGTCGTTTACTCTTTCTTTCTGACTACTGCACTTTAAATTTATAATTAGAAAAAAAAAAAAAGAAAAACTTCATCTATTATGAAATGAATTCACAACTCGATATAAAATAGAAATGGAGCAGGCAAAAGTATTGAGAGTCATCTTACCTTGAGTATTGAAACACAATGGAGAAAAATGCAAAGAAGCCCCTGCCATCGGCATTGATCTAGGGACAACATATTCATGTGGTGCTGTTTGGATCCATAATCGAATCGAAATCATACCTAATGATCAAGGCAACAGAACCACACCCTCAACTGTTGCTTTCAGTGAAGGGAAGCATCTTGTCGGCAACGCTGCCATGAACCAATTAGCCACGAACCTTACTAACACAATATTTGGTTAGTCAACTAATTTTCATGCTATGCATTTCACTTTGATTAATCATAGGAGCTTTGAGTGATCTAGGACTGTGCAGAAATCGTTATGCAAACGGTACAGTACTACTAATTGCTAAAAATCAGTTTTCGGGACGGATGAGCTGAGTAAAAGGCGGCAAGAACCAGTGATGTACTTTTTAATGAGAACTTCAGTTTTTCAAAAAAGATAATGTATAGATACCTATAACTTATACTTCAGACAGGGTTCATTTTTAGGTTTACGAATTATAACATTGTGTTGCCATGCAAATATGGAAAACATTCCAAAGTCTGTTTCTTGAAATTTATTGAACGTTGGGTTTCGATTCTGGGAGCAACTTCAACAAAAGAATTAAATATCGCGGTCGGAAATGATTCATCTGCTTATATTTCTTTGCTGCATATAGACATACTTACTAATTATAACCATGATTTTTTTCCTTTGTGTATGTGTTGATGTGTCTTAATTTGTACTTAAAATTTGTCATATCATCATTAAATCACTACTCTTGTGATATGATGCTCTAAATTTTAGTAGGTCGATGGAATGGAGCCGGTGAAATACTTGCAAGTCATGTTTTACATACTCGAATCGAATGTACATTGTATGGACTAATCTAAAAAGAGAAACAATGGATGCAATGAAAGGAGGAGACGACCCTAATGTAGTAGGGATCTTGGTTTCTGGTGTTGTAGTTCTCCCTTCGAACCCAACAGTCGATGGTGAAGGAAGTATACCGAGAGAACTGCAATACCAAAAACCAAGATCCCTACTGCATCAGGGTTGTCTCACCCTTTCATAATTGCATCCATTGTTTCTGTTTTTACATTAGTCCAAACAATGTACATTCCATTAGAGTCTATAGAACATGACTGGAAGTATTTAACCAGTTCCATTCCAGCAATCTACAAAAATTTAAAGCATCGTATCACGAGAGTAGTGATTTAACGAAGATATGAAAATTTTTAGGTACAAATTAAGAAACATCAACACACATACACAAAGAAAAAATTAATGGTTATAATTAGTAAGTACCTCTATATGTAGCAAAGAAATATAAGCAGATGAATCATTTCCGACCGTGATATTTAATTCTTTTGTTGAAGTTGCTCACATAACTGAAAGTAGATGATAAAGTTCTTAGACAGTTTGTATATAAATACGTGTACATTATATCTCTTTTCAGTTAATAAATATCTTTTACCTTCACATGGTATCAGAGCGGTAAAAGATACCTCGGCCGTGTACTAATTCCGGCAGCCACCTTCCGCTGCCGCCGTGTATCAACTCCGGCGATCTCTTAAATCTCAGATTTACTCTAATTCTGAAATCACCAAACATCACCTACTATACCAAATCGTTCGGAATTAAAATTGGAACAAAACCCTCTAAAAATCATCCCCGTTAGAGCTGCCATAGCCTTCGCCGGAAAAATTATGTTTCGTCGGAAAGTTGGTTTTCGGGCTGTTTTTTCTGTTCATCGACAAAACCATCCTTCTTTATGGTGTTTTTTGACCAGAGTCATAACAATATTACCCTTCGACCGCCGCCCCAGCTGCCGGAATCTGATCGGAATCTGGCCGGAACCCTAATTTTCAGATTTGTTTCGTAATTTAATCTCTATTGTTATCATAGTCATGACAGGTGGACAGTGTTATAAATCCCCCACAACCTACTCAGTCTTTTATTATCACTGGAACGCACTCCATCACCACTGAAAAATTGACCGGATCCGTCAATTATGTGTCATGCAAAAAGAATAATCAAAAGATTAATTTATTAAGAACATAAAGAAGCCCTAGAACAGATCTATGTAGTGCATTCATGAATCATCACAAACCTGATATGAGACATTGCTGATAATTTGAAGTTCACTTAGAAAAACTTCCCGTGATCAATACAAATCAACGCATCCAGAACAAAAAGGCCCATTATCTCCCAGATTCACTGCCTTGAGTTGCATCTTTAATGGCCTGAATACAATTCAAATTGATAAAAGCAAAAAAGTGTTAGCTTGACCCAATGAAGGTAGATATGACACGTGGCTTTTCTAGATGAACAAAGCGCTAATGCTAATATTGATAAGAGTAATACTGAATGTACACGTGTATAAGTATTAATGGGACGTTATGTTTGTGCCATATCCCCTACTAATATGGTACAAATCACTCATATACTGTACCCATGTATTAAATCAACAAACAATTCACCATTGTATGAAACTTAATCTTATAAATGCCAGTCACCAGAGATGATTTATGTATGTGTGTATCTATATCCAACATCAATTTAGTAATATAGATGTAGAGTGTGATAGTTAAGTTACAGAATATTCTATCACATCAATACACAACATTTCATAACATAATATATGCAAAAATAATAATAAGGAATGCACCAAATCTAAAATCGATTGAACTACTTTTCTTATAATAGATAAGTTTGCAAGTGCCAGCTCAGCCTGATCCTGATCAATCTGAACAAAAGTACAAAATCAGTCTTCGAAAATATATTTAAATGCAGATAGTTATTCACCTTCTCGTTTGCACGTGCCAGCTCAACAAATCCAGATAGTTATTGAAAAATATTGACAGTCCGAGTTAAATATATTCCTCCTACTTTTCTTTCTCAAATACAAATGTTTGTAGAAGTAAATTGGTGTTTATAAGAGAGTTAATATTAGCCCACACTTTCATTAACAATGAAATTGGAAACACCTCACCATTTCGAGATTCGAATCTTGCACAATGATTGCAGAATAGTAGTATGGACATCTGAATCCAGTATGTGCTGACAGTACTGGATATACCTTCGAAGCAACGTGTATAGACTAAAAAATGGCACATTTACAATAGTCAAGTATTTTATAGATTTTTAGTTATCAGTGAGAACAATAAATTTCTTAATTATGACCATACATTCTCCTCAATGCTTCTGATGTGTCATGTCTCAGGACTGCCGTCATGATCTTATGCAGGATAGAGTGACACGCACCATTTGAAAGTTACTTTGTCATAATAACATCAAGACAAGTGACAGTGTCGGAGTTTAACACACTTGGGCTAATAAACCGCTCATTGTGTAGCTTTGCATGCATGTAATCAAGACCTTGAAATAAAAACAAATTAAAATCATTAAGAGGCTTTGTTAAAGAATAGGACAGCCACATGATAAGTATGCTAATTACAGCATGTGCAAATAAGCTCAATTACCTGAGTTAACATTAATGTCATCTTTATCGAACAATCTGGAGAACTAGAAGCACTTATAGATGCATCCAGCAACCTGTTAAGGAAGACAAAGCCTTATATGACACAATATAATATATAATTAATACAAACAACAAATAACACACCTCGACAATTTGTGACCATACCGTTAACATGGAGTTGGGCAGCCTGTTCTTCAAGGTTCTTGTGTTTATATTCGCATTGCAGTAGTTGCCGAAGTGCATCTGGAGTGGAGTTGATTGTGATGCCACTAATTAAGATTGACCGACCACAATTGTCAATATCTTCAAATTTTATGTCATACATACTCAAAATTCTGAATATATTACGCCAATATATACAAGTAAACATTGGCTGAACTCTTTTACTAGAAAAACTAGAACTCAATGACATCAACTTACATTTGAAAATGTTGAAGACGTGCAAAACCCAATTGCCATTTCTCAGAAGGATCTGCGTATGCCCACTAAACAAATTGGAAGATGCCTATATACCTGTCGAACATCCCTGTTAAGTTCATGGAAAGAAGTATAAGCAGTAAAAGAGAAAATTCAGAGAAATATTTTAAGTATTTGAATCACTACATACGTTCACTTTGTCATAATAACATCAAGACAAGGACAGTGTCGGAACTTAACACACTTGGGCTAATAAACCTCTCATCTCGTAATTTTGCCATGCATCTAATTGAGACCTTAAGATAAAAAATCGAAAGGAAAAAAGAATGATTGACAGCTCTTTGGAAACAATAGGACAACCAAATGATAATTATGCTAATTACTGCATGTGCCAGTAAGCTCACTTACCTGAGTTAACATAAATGCCATCTTTAACAAACAATCTGGAGAACTAGAAGCACTTAAAGATGCATCCAGCAACCTGTTGGGGAAGACAAAGCCTTATATGACACAATAGAATATAATTAATACAATCAACAAATAACACACAAATCAGCCTTCTCTCTTCCAAAACTACCCATCACCAGGATTATGTTAATTAAAGTTTGTAAGGAACTCATCAGCCTTCTCCAGATAATAGAGATCATTTGTTGAAGCATGTGAACTAACGAATTGAACATCCTGATCAAGTAATCGTCAAGTGGAATTGGCCCTGAATCAGGAAACCTAACTTCTTTTGACTGAAGTTAGGCTCTGTAAGATGGCTTTGATGGTAGATATAAAAAGTTGATTAAAACAAAAACCTTACAAATTACAAGTCTAACGTGATACGAACGAAAAAATATACAACCTTCCTGCAATTTAGAGATCAGTAAACTCAACGGTTAACCAAATCAACTACATACCAAGCCCAACCAATGACACTAAACAAAAATATACATTACAAGTCTTTCAAGCAAAATATCATAAATTTTCAACTTCCCTCCTACTTCAGACTTTTTAACTATCAAATTTTGTAAAATGGGCATTTATGACGTGTTGCTCTTGTTTCTAATTTTCTTCAAAACATCAGTTTAATCATTTAATGCCCTTCCATCCATCTATACATCTGTATTCCTTTTAAATTACTCTTTCCCTTTCCAATCTAAGAATATGCCTATACTTATACTATATCAAGTCCAGTAACTATCAAATGCAAAAATAAATACGAATAATATTACAAATTTAACATCTCTATGTCTCCATCCGTATCGCTTGCTCCATATAATGTAGTTAGCAATTTATTGAAACAATCAAATTATATCCTTACGAAAAATACAGATCTTGTAAACTAAACTTATACCTACTTTTTGACTAATGTCAGAATAAAAAGATGCAAAAATACAGACATGATTACATCCCTATCAATATACTAAAACTTGTAGACCATAGTAAAAATAAAAAATTAAAGGAAATACAGAATAAAAAGATGCAAGAATACAACTATAAACATCTATATACATATAAATAATATATAATCAGCGGAAATTAGTACCGGAAACGACCGGAGAGACCGGAGAGAGGTGAGAGAGTGATGAATAGTGTGAATGAGTTGAATCTTTTGCGACAGAGACGGAGTGGAACCTAACGGCGTAGACTCAATGGTGGAACGCAGTTGTTCAATGGTGGAACGCAGTTGTTCAGTGGAGACCATTGCGGGAAATATTTGCGCTAGGTTTGATCGAGGGTTTTGGATTTAGTGGTCGGTGAGGGTTAAGCCGTTTAGCAAGGGGGTTTTGTGTTTAAGGGGGTATTTGGTTTGTATTTATAGGTTTTGTATCTGCTTAACATATACGCGAATGTTGTTACCGTTTAATATTATATAATTCAAATTAAACTTCTAACTCGCGGAATAAAAGTTTATTTATTTTTCGGCTTTACAGGTTGGCAGGGTATAATATAACCGTTGAACACAATTCAAATTAAATTACGGGGGTGTTTGGTTTAAAGTGAAGATTGGCAAAGGTTAAGGATAAGAAAACATTAATGTTAACCGGGTGTTAATAATATTTGTGAAGAATACTTTAGAATCATGTAGGTTGACATATAAAGCTAGTAGTCTGGATAGGATGACTACTAATTAAAATATGGTTTAACGCTCTTATGAGAGAGAGATAGTGAGAGACAGTCTGAAGCGGAGAATGAGATTAGCGGTTAATGATTTTCATTCCACCTAATTTAGTGGGTAATGGTTGATGGTTGATTGACTACTTCTAAATAATGGACCGCTACATTATAGTTAACTAAGCCCATGTATTGATTACCTTATACTCATTCCTTATAGCTTATAACCCTCGATCAAACACACTATTACGGAGTAGCATATAGTTTAATTATTAGTCCGTACAAATTAAAATTAAAAATCTATAATTATTAATGGGAGTTAAATCGACATACGGGTAATAAATTTTCACAAGAACAATAACATTTGATGTCCACATCAAATTCAATTTAATTATTCCTTAAATCAATTAATTTGAAATATTTTATTTTTATATATCAAATACTGTTAATTAATAAAAATAATATAAAATTGTAGAGACAGTTACAAATAATATCAATTACACGAGCTTGGACATAGAAACTCATTTAATGAATAAGCTTGAGCTCCAACTAGAACTATATATACTGAGTTCAAACTGATATGTAAGTTCAAACAAGTCTATCATTTATACAGATTAATACCTTTAAATATAATAATAGTGAATCTTATAATTATAACTATAGTTAAAAATTACAAAATCAACATTAAAGTTAATAAATAAAATACTAATAAATGAATAATGTTTATGTAATAGTTAATATAGTAAAGACGACGACTAGTGACCTTGTTAAAAAATAAATATTTTTCCTATACGACACTTTTAAAAGCAGTAGTCACAGACTCTCAGAATTCAGAAGGAACTCAAGCAAGCTTAACATTGGTTGTTGTTACCCAACTAGCACACTATAATAAGTTGAATTGGCGCACCACTATGAGTGAATATTGTAATCATATTTGACGCAATAACAATTTTGATGATCATTAATACATCACTATTTTTTATCTACTACCAAACATGTTTTATAAGTATATATATATAACACTATAAATTATGTTTGTTAATGTACAATTATAAAAATGGTGATATATTAATCACTTATGAAGTGTCCGTTCCAAATAAATTTAAACATTAATCCTTATATTCTAGACTAGCATAAGTACCCTAAGTAATATAATGTATAAACCATTATATGTACACAGTGAATAAATTTTTGATGAGTACGTTAGAAAAATCCAGCTTATTGTCAGCCGATTGGAGACTCACACACATTTTCTTCCTTTTGATGTTGATATGATATGATATTGGACCGCGTTCCGGTGCCGGATCCCACCTGACACATTGCTCGACGCTATATTTTTCTTTTGTTTTTTTCTAACAGATATATAACCGTTACTTTTTCTAAAAAAATTAAAAGTAACGGCTATATATGACCGTTAACCTTATTTTCTATATATAAATACTACATTTTGTGTCCTTCAAGGTCGTTGACATATATTACAACGACCGGCAATAGCTTACAGCATAAACGCTATAAAACGAATAATGTATACTTGCATAATATTGCATAACATAATTACTGAAGATAATGGTTTTAATATTACCAAGAATGAAGAGTATTATGTCTATGTTGAGAACATACAAAATACTTGGATCGAGAGGTGTGACACATATTGGAGAAAAATTAGAGAATTATATGATAGAGACATGCACGAGTTTTCCTCCTGTATGTGAAACATATTTTGTTTAACATCCTTTTAATTATTAAAACTTTTTATTTATTGTATTTCAATTAATTATTTTTATTAATAAATTTATTTATTTCATTTAATTTATTTTTATTATATATTTAAATTTATTAAATTATTTGTACTTTTCATTCTTCATTTTGAATGTTACTTTTGGTTCCTCGTGTAAAGTACTTGGTCGGTATATTATATATGTTAAACTCTGTGTTCCAATGTAAGGAAGAAGAGGAGAGGATCGTCTCTCGTAAATCTATTTGAAAAATAGTAGTTATTAAAAATTATTAAACTTATTTTCTTACTATAAATTTTTTCTAATCAAAGTTTATTTGAAATAAAAAGTCAAAAGCTATATTTATCTCGTCTATCTTTAAACTAAAAAGTAATTATTGACGTAGGATGAAAGTAAGACTGAGAGAGTCATAATAATAATAATAATAAGTGTCAAAGCCATCAAAATATAAAATTATTTCAATAAGGGTTTATTTTGGTAAGTTCTTTTTATCACTTTGATGACTTCGGACCGTAAATGTTAATTTTAAGATTGTTTTTAAAGTCCTGTTTTTTTCCAGATAAAATCCTTGGTTTGAACTTTGAAGCACCAATTGCAATTCGAATCGGCCTGCCTGTAGAAAATCCATCTGTACGTTCAGTTATTTGTTCTTCAAAATCAAAGATTACCGCAAATTACAATATTACCCTCGTGAAAAAAAGCTAAAAACAAAGCTCACTCCATTTTATGTGCAGAACAAAGAAAACAAGAATCAAGAAAGAATGAACAAACAACAAGAATCAACGCTCCTGGAATCTGCTTCTCATTTCCCACCACCAAAAGGTCTCATCTTTCTATCAATTCTTCATTTTTTTTCCAAACCCTAAAACTAATCTTGATTCCCATATTTGTAGGAATCAAGCTTTCTTATGGGACTGCTGGATTCAGAGCCGATGCATCAATCCTTCAATCCACAGTATTTAGAATGGGGATATTGGCAGCACTAAGATCATTGAAAAGCGGTGGGAGTGTGATTGGATTGGTGATCACTGCTTCACACAATCAAGTTTCTGATAATGGGGTCAAAGTTGCTGACCCAAGTGGTGGAATGCTTACTCAAGATTGGGAGCCTTTTGCTGATTTGATTGCTAATGCTTCAGATCCTCAAACTCTTCTTCAGGTCTGTTTGGTATTATGTTTTAATCTTTGAAAATGTTTTATGTAATTTAGGGGAGAGTAATTAGGTTAAAGTGTTGTTTGTTGATTGCCGAATCAGATTCGGGTATTTTGTTCTTATATGGATGGTTTGGGTTATGGTTTAACACCGGTCTGTTCAGGATAGGTCATTTTTCGAACGGTTAAAATGGGGTGGGTTGACTGGCAAAGTATGATTATTTGAACAGGTTATTACAATAATAATGTTAATATTTGAACATAAACAAGTTAGGAGGTTGTAGGCTTTACATGAAGAATATGGGCGACCTTCAAGCTTGAGGCCTTGACCCCTTTGACGTGTGGCTCTTTTACCTAAAACTTTTGATTTGCCCAATTGAGATAGAACACATCCATTAATAAGTAAATGGGTCGAAATAGCCACCTTTAGCTTTTACAATTCATCAAGACGGTACTTAACTGTTTACATGCTTTCTTAGTTTCTTATAACATTGTTACATTCAGGTAAACCAAAAATTAGTAACTATAACTGATTGTGTAAGAAGTTCTTATTAGTTATGCATGTGAAATCTCTTAAATAACTGACCAAGACATTAAATTGTGTGAAAGAGCATTTTTCTTCATTTTTCTGTCCAATCATGTTTAGTGCAATGTGGGCTTCTAGTGAGATGGATGTTTTAACGGCTCCACTGAGATGTTTGGTTTGCGAGTTCCCTAATTTCAGTTTTCTTTTCCAATCTCTTGAAATAGTTGATAACTGAGTTTGCGAATAAGGAAAATATACCACTTGATGGAGCAACGGGTGCAGCAGTATTATTGGGAAGAGACACAAGGCCTAGCGGTGAATCTCTGATTGAAGCTGCAAAACAAGTAAGACTTCTTCATATATCCAATATACGTTGTAGCGTTGTATGGCAATTGACCACTTTAAATAAAAAGCTACATTATTTACTTTGAATTTTATAATTAGCAAATTGTAAATGTAAACTTAAACTGACTATTTTCAGCACTTGTAATACTACTAAGATATGAAAATCGTCTCAATTATGCATTTGGAGGATAATAGTACTAAGATATGAAATAAAGTTGTGCCTCTTCCTTATGGTATAGAGTAATAACACTTTGTTAGTTTGTTTAGGTTTTTCGTTTGAATGAGCGAATGACCAGGAATTGGGAGGTTGTCATATTGGACATATTATGGCTGTGTCACTTTAAAATAATTGGTGTTATATTTTTATCTTGTTGAAATGGTTATCTGTCGAATAACATTTCTATGGAGGGAAGTTTGATTTTAGTTTTGTGTTTTGTTTATTATCTATGAACTGGAACGGGATGGGGCATTTTTTGTTTTGGGTAATTTCGAATCACATCTCCCTTGTTGGATGTTTAAGGCAAGCAAATACAACTGACCTCTTCTTTACTTTTCCAAATTTGCATAAACCATCATCAGTCATATTGTGTGTCATACGCGCTAGTAGATTCATATATTGATTGAAGATCACCATGTTGCCTCTACTTTTTGCCTCTACTCACCTGGTTATAGTTCGAGAATGATGGTAGGAAAATATCATTGGGTTTGGTTTATTGTTTTTGAAGTTTGAAAGTTTGGAAAAGTTGTGGTTCAAGATCCCATATGAGTTTCTCAAAGTCTAATTGATGACCTAAAAGATGCAACGAAATTTCCAAAGCAAGAAAAGCCGAATGACTTTTTCCTTTTATCATCGTTATAATTGTATTAATGCTAATAATTTCGGTTCATAAGATATTTTTATTTGTCAAGCGCGTTTTAGATACTTGATATTCACAATGTTAATGATTGTATCCTTTTATTGTCCCTTTGATAACAGTGATAAAGAAGATTACTTAACAAGTATATTCTATCTTGTAACTTGATTTTTTTATGCTTAATTTCAGGGAATCTGTTCAATCATTGGAGCTGTTGCTACTGATATGGGTGTCGTAACAACTCCACAATTGCATTGGATCGTCCGGGCCATAAATAAGGGCCTGAAAGCATCTGAGCTTGATTATTTTGATCAGCTTGCAAGCTCTTTCAGGTTGGTTATCTAGTGGTTCTAAGTGGGTATTTTTCTCTAATTTTCTTTCTTTAATTATATTACATTAGATGCTTGATAGATCTGATACCAAAGAAGAGTGGAGATAGTCATCCAATTGGGAAGTTGGTTGTTGATTGTTCGAATGGAGTGGGCGGAGAGAAACTTCAAGTTATAAAAGAAATGTTAAATTGGGTGGTTGTAGAAATTCGTAATACAGGTAAAAAAGGTATACTAAATGAAGAAGTTGGTGCCGATTATGTACAAAAAGAGAAAATTGCTCCTCAAGGATTTGGTCCTTCAGATGTTGGGATAAGGTGAGCCAATTTCTTTTGTTAATGTTAAAAATCATATCAACTCCTTTTTGTTTAGTAAGTGGAAGCTATTGTGTATAGGTGGCAAAAATGGTCAGTGTCAAAACAGGTTGTTTTTAGTGTGAGTTGAAATGGGCACAATTGGGTTAACTTACAATATTTTTTCCTTTTATAAAAATAGTTAATGTGTAAGATTGGACTGCGAAAAATATACCATTACAATAATATTTCAATTTTGTGAAACATTAAGACTTTGTAGTCTTTGAAATTAAACTTTGAGCGACTTTGAACCTGGTTCGACCATTTGACATGTTTACCTTTTAGCTATGATAACCATCACCAAGGTGGCCAAGTGGTTGGCATCTTGATATCCTCAAAAGAGGTCTCAAGCTCAAACTTACTAGCTGCACATCTTGGGGTGGTCAGGGAAGGGGTCAGAAACGCTCATGGGGATACCCCGGTCAGGCCGCGTACATCCGAGTAAAAATACTCGCCCTCCCCAGATAACTTGAACACAGAAAACCTCCTCCATTTACCTTTTAGCTATGATCTTTTTTTTATTTGACCCGTTAGGGATAAACAACTACCCATATTGACCAATTCATAAGTGAATAGATCCAGATTGCCAGCTCTGTTATGGGGTAATGATAAATAAGAGTAATAACATCAACCCTTCTAGTGTTGCAGGTGTGCAAGTCTAGATGGAGATGCTGATCGTCTTGTATACTTTACAATTATACCAAATGGAAACAACAAAATTAACCTAGTTGACGGGGACAAGATTTTATCATTATTTGCTTTCTTTATCAAAGATCAGCTAAACATTCTCGCTGATAAAAATGAATATCAACCTCATGTTGGAGCAATTCAGACAGCGTATGCTAATGGTGCATCCACCAAATACCTAAACCAATTGGGATTAGAAGTCATATTTACACCCACAGGAGTGAAGTATTTGCATGGAAAAGCAGAAGAGTATGATATTGGTATCTATTTTGAGGCAAATGGTCATGGAACGATATTATTCTCGGACCAACTATTAAGTTGGTTAGAGGGTAGAAAGTCAACAGAAAAAGGTCATTCCTTTATTTTAATTTTGATATCAGTTTTTAGTTTTTTGGTGATTTGTTAAGGAGAGAAAATGGTCGGTTCTGAAACTAGACTTGTTTGTTGTTTTTCAAGATTTAGAAAAGCAGAATGCTGCTAAGAGACTATGGGCAGTCACTAAGCTGATTAATCAAGCTGTAGGTGATGCCCTTAGTGGGTTGCTTTTGGTTGAAGCGATCTTACAACATATGGGATGGTCTGTCGATAAATGGAATGAGCTTTATTGTGATCTACCAAGCAGACAACTTAAGGTAAACTGTCGCCATCAACATGTGTCTTGCTTTTCCCAATATTAGAGATTTACCCACGTACAGGGTTGTAAAAGTCAGGATTAATCCCCGATTAATCAGATTTAGGGCTACTCTGACTCGACTATCATGAATCCTACTTAAAAGTCTGTCAACGGTTCAAAGTCGGGATTATTCGGTCAAAGTCAAACTTGAAGTATTTGAACAATTGAACAATTATGTTTATGTTTCTAGACAATTACATTTATGTTTATGTTTATGGTTCTATTCTATAATTACACATATAGTTTTGAAATTTATTATTTAAGTGTAAAAAAGTCCAATCACGATGAGTCCTTGACTTGGCCGATTAGTCCCCGCCTAGTGATTTTTACAACCTTGCCCATGTTTATGTGAATGGGTTGATTTGGTTATGTTTTATCCGCTTAAAAAGAAATGGGAATAATGGGTTGAAAGTTGCCCAAATGATTATTAATGGATAATTGTTGGTAATATTTTAGTTGTGGATTCAAGTCTCCCTCGAGACAAATGCTCCAAAGTAATTTGTGATTAGGGGTGTGTGAGGGTCTTTGTCATTCTATTAAAATGGGCCATATGGGTAGAATGATGGAAAGGCGGGTCATGTGGGTAAATTTATCGAAATTCTCCCAAAGCTACATTAAATGCATTATACCTCAAATCATGATATTCAAAAGACTACAGTACTTTTATAATAATATAATATTTTTGATCATATTTGTCACACTTATTTTATTATTGAGTGAAAAAAGTTCGAAATGTTTTGCGTCTACCCGACCCAACTTGTTTTGACCCATTACCCAACCCACCTGATCCTCCCATTTTGCCACCTCAATGTTATGCAACTCACCATGGGGTATGTTTTGATTTTATCCCATCACCAAGTACTCCATGTGTATTCAACATTTGGTTTGCTAAAACACAGCATTTACATGTATTATCTTTGTTCATTGAAGCCTTGAAATGTTGAGTTAGCTCACTCATGATCACTTGTAAATCCTAGGTAAAAGTTGCAGATAGAACTGCTGTTGTCACAACAAATGCAGAAACTACTGTTGAGAAGCCTCCTGGCATCCAAGAAGCTATTAATGTATTAACAGGTAACCAGATTTTTCTTCACAGATGTGGCCATTTTGACCCATTTACTTATGAATGGGTCGATGTGGGTTATTTTTATCTCTGTCAGGTCAAATACATATTATAAAGCTTAAAAGGAAATGGGTTGAAAGTCTCTCAAGTTCCTTTTTAATGCATAAGATAAAACCTGTTAAGAGTTATACAAAAAATAGAGAACAATATTACTATTGAGATAATATAAATCTTGGCAGAATGTGTTTTTAGGGTCACTAACCTGATCTGACACGTTGCCCTTACCATTTTTTTCCTTTTGGCCCATTACCCGACCTACCCATGTTGCAATCTTTCGTCCCCTGTTGTAGGGTAATGCATATTTTGGCTGGGCTGTTTTAATCGTTGAAGAATGTTAACAATCGAGTTAATTTGTGCAGCAAAATACCAACAAGGCAGATGCTTTGTTAGACCATCAGGAACCGAAGATGTCGTGAGAATTTATGCAGAGGCAAACACACAGGAGGCAGCAGACGAGCTCGCTTCCTCTGTAGCTAAAGTCGTGGATCAGTTTCTTGGGTTCAATAGTTCGTAAAGTTGTATAAGTGCCAAAGTCAACTTTGCGACCTAATGAGTTTCTTTTAGTGTAGAATAAAGTGATTTGCTGTTGGCAACACTTCAGGATTTTTTTTCTTTGCAGGACTGATATACAACCATGTTTTATGTGTTCTCTCTAATAACTCTAGACCACAATAAAATTCAAACAAACAGCATAAAAAAAAAAATACTAATCGCAATTCTTAACAAACATTATGTAAATAACATCATAATTAAGCCGCAACATAAAACCAACTGTCAAAATTAGGGTTTTTTCTAGGGTTTTACTTTTACCAACAACCACAATAAAATTACACAAAATTCTCAAATTAAACCCTCAAACTCGCACAACACTTCGTCATAATCAAAACACGACACGAAACTGAGGCGCGTCGGAGCCACTCGCCGGTAAAATCTCCCAACGGCAAGGCTCGAGGTCATCGGAAACAGGACAGTATCCGGCAAGAGTTACTTTATCAGAAGAAACGGCGACTGAACCGAATTCAAAAACTGTCACGTCGACGTTTGGAGTAGGTCGGGAAACTTCAATGGCGCCGTTCATTCCCGGAACTTCTTCGGTTGGTTTCGCCGGAGATACGATGGCTTTGGAATCGGATTTTTCGGTGGTTTTGACTCCGGAATCCTTGTTGCCGCCTGTAAACCAAGAGAGAAGACCCATTTTGTTTTCCGATAATGACGATGGTTTGAAAGTGATAAATGAAGAGTAGATAGAGACTTAAATTTTTTGTGTTTTTAAGTTTCGCGATGATTTTCTATACAGAGTGAGTTGCAAAAGGGTCCTCAAGGTATTGTAGAAATAAATTAACACCCCTTTTTAAATAATAAAAAGTGATACTCATACTTAAAATGTATGCCTAAATATGTATCTAACCGTATGATTGGTGTATATTTAAAAGTGATTGGGAGAAAGAATAAGAGAATTTTACCTATCAACCAATAGATATAGAGATGCCTATAGGTTCGGTTTACAATTTTATTAGTTTCTCAGTTTAAAATATTTTGAGATGCTAACCAAGTTTCAGTAATAAAGAGTTTGTTTGGAAATCAAAACTTTTAGGATACACGTTTAACTTAATATTATTATCTAAAAAATATAAAAGTCATAAAAGTATAATAGTATTTGCTATAATTGGTTTTCTCGATTTAACCGAATTATCAATGTTCAAATCAATCACCGAATCGAAAACCAATTATCATATTCAATTTCGATTAAAATTCAAACTGAAAACTGCTTTAAAAATCTATTTGATTTTAAATAATTTTGAGTTAGATTCGATTTTCAAAGTAAACGGTTGATAACCAAATATTGCTCACTCCAAAATAGATGAATTACATGTATATAACAATGCTCTTTGATTATCTTAAAAACAAACATCTTTTATTTATTTCCTTGGAAGGTGGTTTTGGAGGTGACGTATAAGAGATTTTTGGGTAATTTTCAAATGTAACGTAAAATTATGTCTTATTTAATTGAATTTTTTCTTATTAAAGAGAAATAAATTAGGAATCGAATATATATATGAACAAAATAAGATGTAAAAATGTAAACAAAAGTTTTAACTTTTAAATAGAGAAGGTGACAAAATATCCTTGCTACTAACATCATATGTGATATCAACTTTGTCCAACTATTGTATACATTCTTATTGAATTGGAATCTCAATATATTGTCTAATATATATACCATTCAATTTGTTTCCATATAGAACTATACAAGTATTGCATTACGTTAAAAAATTTCAATCATTTATCACTTTCAAACCGGTAACTATGAGTTATTTGCTAATAAAAATCATTTCAATCAACCAACAGTTGTATGAAATGTTTATAGATATCGTGTTTAATTATCTTTATAATTTTATATTATTTTTATTAATTAACCGAGTTTTGTATGTAAAAGATAAAAATATTATTACATTATGTAAATTGAATTTAGTTTGAACATCAAATGTTATTGTAATGTAATGATGATTATATATAAGTTTAACGAAAAAAACATTTATCCTATCTATGATATGTCAGTTTATGTTTTGTTAAAATTATAATCGTAAATTTGTATGAAATAAATAATATAATACTCCCGCATCTATATAGCAAATAATTAATCAATCAAACTAAATATATGCTACTCCTTAAGTAAAAATAATAATTTAATTTAAAAGCAGCAATAAGATACTTGCGTACTTACAAAACACATAATTAACATAGTATTCGCGCAATTCAGTAAGGAATAATTTTATTTGACAATATATTTGTTAGTGAGGAATAGTTTCATTCGACATTATACTTGTTCATCGAACACTTATATCTAATTGTCATCCATAAGTAATTTTTTTTTTTGAATGAACATAATATTCTTTATAATAGTAATACAAAAATTTATCACTCGTTTGCCAATTCTCTAATATTGATTTCTAATTGGTTTGAATTCTTTACCGATTGAATTTTGGTAGATTGTTATTGACTTTCATTCAAATTCAATAATACTTTTCCATTTGAAATTATATTAGATCGATTATTGACTTTTTAATTGTTTAGTTTTTAGACAAATATATATGTATATATGTATATAGGTTTTGGCTCAAATGAGAACCAAATAAAATGTGAGAACCGTGAGAACCACTAAATTACACATGTGATTGACTTCATTCATATGTGAACATTCATGTACATCTAATTTATAAAAATAAAAAAAAACTAAAAAAAACTCTAAAATTATATCTCAAAACACAAAAATAAGAAATAAATGTTCATATGTGAACCATAATGTGAACAAATCGCTAAAATGTGTTTTAATACGTAATTTTTGGGTTTTTAGCTTCTTTTTCTTTATCAATCAAATGTACATGAATGTTCACATGTAAAAAAATGTGTAATTTAGTAGTTCTCGTGATTCTCACATTTTATTTGGTTTTCATTGAAACCTGAACCTGTATATATATAGAAGGTTCAAATGAGCAAAATGAGAAGAAGAAAATAACTCATAGTCGATGAAGAAAACATCATTCATTATACATAAAAAAAATATAATCTAAACCATCATGTATAAAATATATTTGGGATTAAAATTTGCACAAAAATTGAAGCAGGGTATATGTTGCAATTAGTGATCATATAAACTTCGCACCAAAATTGAAGTAGAAACTAAAATCGAAACTAAACTAGAAGTAAAATTAAAGCAAACTAAAGATGGATGACGCATAATATATGTCAAATTCTCACCTGTGCAATTGAAGAGAACCAGCGATCGAAGAAGGTACAAAGGAGGTTGTGTTAGGTTTTGTGACAATGAGAAGGAGCTTCATGTCTTTATTGACAATGAAGGGTATTTTTCTTTTTTGTGTAAATAAGCCAAGTGAAGACAACGAGGTTCAAATTTATTAGAAATCTCTTCATAGTTCATCTTATAAAGCATTTCAAAACCCCGCAACAAAAGGATTTTAGAAATTTCTGATAATTTAAATCCCCATTTTTAACAATCAAATATGAAATTTTATAAGAGATTTTAGTTTCAAATTTCAAATTTTATAAATCAAACGCACCATAGAATAGCACGATGAAATTCAATTACTACTTACTAGTTTCTTTTACCTACAAGTGTTTGCGATTTTAACTCTTATTGCAACTTACCCTTTCCATATTTACATCCTTTGATTATATTGATCATTTCTTAGTGCTAGCATGATACCGCTCAAAGCAATGATATTAAGCTTCCGGTAGGTTCTCGTTTATTTACGATATCCAATAAAAGTGGTTTGAGATAATAATGGAATTAAAGTAACCGTGACTTGACACATTGTGTATGAAAGTGGAGGTTTAGGATTACATAATGTCTTAAAAGTGGAGGTCTGATATATTGGCAAAGGCTACCTGTACTTTAAGAATTCTTGGCTATTTGTCAAAAAGCTTATACTTATAGTCTTTTGGGTAGTATAAAATACCCTTATTTTGGCTACTTGGTATCTAAGTTTTTTTACGCATGCAAAGTTCGTTTCGTGTTATGTATAATGTGATGTAATTGATGCGCAATATAACTTTTTTGTTAAACTACTTTTAACAGATGATCGAATACTCATACTGAAAAACTGAATTATCAATTTAACCTAATGTAAACACTTCTTAAAAAAAAACTTACCAAAAATCGAACACTGTCAATTGTAAACTGAATAACTAAACTTTTGAGCACCACATTTATCAATAATACATTTATTACATATATAAAAAAAAGGGTGACCCACACCAATTATGTCTTGGACAGTCTCTACTAGGACGCAAGCCCCAAATATGCCCACGAAGACAGGTTGCTCCTATCCACGTCATTGGAAGATGGATGGAAGAAGCAACCAACGACATACCATTGGGAGAGGTCTTAGCTTCACCATATCTAAATTATCATCTTTTTGATTCCTTTTTTGATTTGATGGTCGATACAGAAGCGTTTAAATTTTTTTCGGAGCCGTTTGTACCTGAAATTACCCAAATAACCTTCTACACTCATGTTATAAATCATTCGCATACACAAAAACAAAAGATTAAAATATCTCATTACTTGACGAATTATTACTTTTTGGGCCGATTGTTTATATTTAGCAATCATTTCTATTATGAATTTCGATTGGAAAATTTCAAACTAACAATTTTTAAATATTCAAAAATTTGAAGTTCGAATATGTGACTTTGAAAAGGCTTGAAACGGTATTAAGAATGAATGACTACAAATTACTTAATCATAAAAAAATAAAAAAATAAACTTCTCTATACATATTTGTCCTTATACTACGTATTACTCTGTGACTTTTTACAATTGTACAACGTCCAACTTCAATTTAAATAATTACAATAATGTGGGGTTTGGATTAGCTTATTTAAATTGGCTTAAGTTTATTAGCTATTTAGATTTATAACTCATGGGGTATGATAATATAACTCATGAGATAGTGTTTAGATTGGCTTTAAAGCTTTTTATGTAAAAAATCTACAAGTTCATTGAAAATTCAAGTATTGTGGTTTCTCAGGGTCAGTTTAGTAAAACTAATTTTAAGCTGTAGGTTGTGAGCTGTAAATAATAAGTTGTTACTTTTAATTCGAGCTGCAAGCTGTAATTTTATTTCTATAATTGTGTTTGATAGTAACTGTAGTTGTAACTGAAATATGTGATACGACAAAAAAGGACAATAACAAAAAACTAAATGGTAAACATAATTAATAAATGTTTTTCCAATGACATTCATTTTTTCAAAATTGTAAAAGATAGATTGAAACAGAGTATTATGTTAAACGTTCATTCATATGAATGCAGCAATACTATTAGAGTATTAATTGTTCATATGAATAGCTGTAAATAAATTTCTTATTTTGGATTGTGTATTATTTTTCATTGTATATTTATATTACATGTAACGTAGTAATATATACACGACATTGTGATGTAATTATGTATAGACTGTTGCAATTAATGTGCATCATGTTCGTTTTTTAAGAAAAAAATATACAGAGAATGGTGGAAAATAATATTTAATATTATATTATTAGATCAAAGTAACTGTGAGGCATTTATGTCTTAATGATTGGAAAAGATTCAGCTATATTTTCAATACCTTTTGAAAAAGCGTTTCAAATTTTAACTTTTAGAAGCTTTTTGTTTAATTATAAAGTCACAACTCATCCATTTTAAACAAAATTTTTATATTTTTTGAAACTTTTTCTATATTAAAAATTTAAAACTTTTAAAAACCTCTAAAACTCTCCATTAAACACTCTGACCTTTTTAAAATGCAAAAAGCTATTAAGTTCAAAATGTTTTGACGGAGCAAATGGAAAAATTGACTTTTTAATGGTAATAGCTAAACTAAAAAGCCCTTAAAAAACTAATACTGTATTCTCAAATATTTTGAATGGAAAAAAGTGAAATGAAATAGAAAACAGAAGAAAATAATAGAAATAACTGTAATATAAAATAGCTTATATATATTATCGACTTAAAAAAAAAAATACAAAAAAAAATTAAAAAAATAATAATTAAATGAATTATTTTATTTTATAATCATCTCAAAATTCAAAAATAATAATTTATAATACAAAATTCTTTCTAATCTATTTCTCTCCAGTTCAATTTTTTACTATGAAAAATATTTAAAAGTTATATTTAATTATATTTTAGATTGATTTGTTTTTGTTTCCCAAGAAAGACTCAATGCCAAACGGCCTCTGAATTACAAGTTTTTCACTCCAAATTACAAAAGGGTTTAGCCTTTAAACTTCAATACCCGGCGATTACCCCTACCGATCTCCGAACAACCTTCGTTCATCATTCTAATACTCGCCATCAATTCGACGCTTCCTTGTGTTCTGCAGTTATTTCCTTTCTCGAATCAACAAGGTAAACTTCCCCTATTTTTAAATCCTAATTTTACTTGCCCTAATTTCCAACTTACATACATCTTATCTTATTCATATATACTGCTACATTCATATCGACCTGTAATAATAATAATATATGTTCCATTCTTATTGAGTTATTCATTTAATATTTCACGCAAATTACCTTGGAGAATTAGTTCTTGAGTCATTTTTGGATAACAGCCCTATTTAAGCAACACTTTGTAATCTAATTATATTTAGGATAAATAGTTTTGTTTACTAGTGTAGTTAGGCTTATGTTTGATTTATATGATTGATATTTTTTTTTTACTATTAACAGGCTTTTGAATAAGGATCATGGTAGCTCCATCGTCAGGGTCTAACTCACTGAAGGAGTATTTAAAAAGATATGAAAATCCTGTCGAGGATGAGAAAAAGAAGAAGAAAAAGAAAAAGAAGACTAAAACTAAGCCTGAAATGAACGGCGTTCTCGTTGTTGACGAGGATCCTGTTTGGCAAAAGCCGGTTGAGATTGCATATGAAGATGATGATTCAGAAGGTATGTCAATAATATTTCTGATTATGTAGATAGGTTCAGCCGTGATTTTAGGGGTTATTACATGAAAATGTATCATAGTTTGGTCTAATTTAGAGTTGAAAATATTTGATAAAAACTCTTGACAATTTGATGTTTCGATTAAATGTAATCTGTATAGGTTAGCCAGTCAAATTGCTGATGTGGCAGATGATTTGTCGGTTAATATTACCATGTATGCTATCTCTTCCGGACATGCCAGATGGTTAGTAATTTAATATGACATGTCAAATGTTTTATCTGCTGGCAAGGTTGATGATTGCCTAAAGTCTAACTTTTTGAAAGTTGGTTACCTTTTTACGGGTTAAAAGAAAAAGATCACCCAAAACACAAATCGGACCAAGCTGTGTTACCTTTTCTAGGCCATAACCCTTTTGATTATGATGGTTTTTTTATTAGTAGAAATGTAGTATGTAAATCTTCTTTTGATGTACAGATGAAGAGCAGCCGCAAGTTGATGAAGATATTGAAGTCAAACGAATGAAGAGACTAGAACAGCTTAAAACCAGACGCCCTTTTGGTGCCATTTCTGAAGATGGAAGTGGTTGGGTTCCAGTCTCTGAAACTGCTAAAAAATTGACTTCGGATGCCCCAAATCCTGATATCTCTCCTCCACGTAAACGTAGGGCCCGTAATGATACACCTTCACCCGAATCTGATTTAGATACTTCTAGAAACTTACAAAATTCTGACATGTCTCCACCTCGTAGACGAAGGGCTCGAAACGATACACCTTCCCCCAAACCAAATGCTGATGACATGTCTCCACCTCGTAGACGAAGGGCTCGAAACGATACACCTTCCCCAGAACCAAATGCCAATGACATGTCTCCACCTCGAAAACGCAGGGCTCGTTTCGATACACCAGAACCTAACTCAGATCCTGATCTTTCTCCTCCCCGCAAAGGTCGGCCTCGAGAGTTGGTAAGCGCTGATCTTTCTCCTCTGCGGCGCGGTTCACTTAAATCCTCCAATCAAAATCGTCAGGGTTCATCTGTAGTGGAAGATCTTTCTCCCCCAAGAAAAAAGAGAGTGGATAGACATCAACAATCAGCTTCCGCTTCTGACCTCTCTCCACCAAGAAAGCCTGTGAAGGAACCAGAGCGCCCAAAAACTGGATTAGTTACCGGTAAAGATATAAAAGAAGAGATTGCTAGAACCAAGAATGAAGATTGGTTGAGGTAATCGATTATGTTATTTATCATCTGAGTTATATTTGATTGATCAGTATTAAGACTGTTTATAGTTAGTCACTATTACCCCTTCCACTTACCAATTAAGTTGCTTGTAGGTTTCGGAATATGGATCCTTCCTTAAGTGGCCGAGGTGCTGAAGGTGTGCGTCGTGATAAGAGAACAGGTTGGTTTGAAATTGCTAAATGCTCTTGGTTAATGTCTTAAGCTTGTCTATTTCCCGGTAAGTATATTTTGTTCCACCTTGGGATCTTTGCAGGGGCACGCTTGTCAAAGGAGGAGATCCAAGCACTTCAAAAGAAGGATGAGAAGCCAAAGGTATTGAACTACTTGTTTTCATATAGTCTGCAATCTGTATGAGTTGCCTAACATTATCAAGTTTTGTACTTTGATATGTCTCAAATGCCTTGAAATGGTTTTAGATAAGGCTTGTATTCTTTGTTATCCCAAGGCGGGCAAGTTTTCCCTCGTTATAATTGAAAAGTGTGGTGTCCTAATAATTTGATATCTATGAATACTGTGTGTACACGTATATGCATGTGCGTTAGGAACCTTGACATAGACAAAGGGCCTAATGTCCCAGTGTGGGTGAAAATGGTTGTTTAAATACGAGTAATCATTCCGAGTCCTAATAATTTGGGCTGAAGTTGATATGTTTGCATTGTAAAATCTCATACTTTGTTCTCATTACTGCATGAGGAAGTTGAGGCGAATTTGGTTATGTAGTAATATTCATTCAAAGTTAGACTTGAAAAGAAAACCAACATTCACAACTGTAACTATTCAAGAGGTCATATTTTGATATAAATAAGTAGAAGTGGCAGTTTCCACACAATAGTTGGGATGTATTTCTCTTTCTGAATAACATAATAGAAGGAAACCTGCCTGCCTAATCTCAAGCATGATGATATATGAAAACGTAATTTCCTGATGTTTGTTTAATTCCTTGTGAAGTGTTAAAGTTTTAATCAACATTGTTTTTCAACAGGAGATAAAATTGGAATGGGGAAAGGGTCTGGCTCAAAAGCGTGAAGCGGAGGAAAGATTGCAGGAACTAGAACTTGAGAAGGCCAAACCATTTGCAAGGACAAGGTAATTCATACCTGTCAAGGACCAAGACTTAGTCCTCTCGGATATTTGACCTTTTAAGCTTATTTGCAACACCTTGTTACTATGTCTTGTATGAAATAGTTTACTTTATTACCCATAGAACATTTTAAAACCATCAATTGAATGTCTGCACACCTTTTAACTGAAGGTGGCAATTTCGAACCATTTACTTACCAATGGGTTGACTTGGGTTGTGTTTTATCTCAAACAGGTCAAATAAAATTTGATTAACAGGTCAAATGGGTTGAAAGTCACCTAAATACTATTTCCAATGAGTTCTTTTTCTTTGTAATTTTCATTGACGTATTCATTGTTTATATAATTGAAGTGTTAGTGGATCAAACTACTCCACCCTGACCTGTTCAGATCCATACTAACCTTTCTCAATCCAATCCTGTTCTGACCTGTTACCCACCCTGCCCATGACACCTCTACTTTTAACCATATTGTATCTTATGAACTTAAACAAATAAAGATTAACTGATTTTTTCCTCTTACATGTGGATGCAGAGATGACCCTGATCTGGACAATATGCTGAAGGACAGAGTGAGATGGGGTGATCCAATGGCACATCTAGTAAAGGTAATCGCTTTAACCAGATAATCTTGGCTATAATATACATATGGGCTCCTTTTATCATTGACAATATTATGTCATAAACTTTTCAGAAGAAGCATTCAGAACTTGTTCTTCCAGATATAGGAGATAATGAGAAGATGAAAGAATCTGGATTTATAGTTCCTCAGGAAGTCCCTAAACACAGCTGGTTGAAAAGAGGATTTGACGCTGCACCAAACCGTTACGGTATTAAACCGGGGCGACATTGGGACGGTGTTGATAGGAGTAACGGTTAGTCAAGTTCTATTATTGCTCATTCATATGATTCACATTATAATCTAGACTTGGCAACATGGGTGGATCAGGTGGGTTGGGTAACATTTAAAAATGGGTTCAGGTGGGAAAGCAAACACTTATTTCTCCATCTAAAGTAAAATGTCATAAAACATTCTGTGATTATTGTAAGCTGAATAAAAGAATAACATAACGGTAATCGATATGCTTCGAAAGAAGATATCGGGCAACTTATAACCTGTTCAACTCATATGACCCCTCCCCTTTGCGGATATATTTTTTTATTTGGCTCGTTACCATTCATAATTACATTGGTTGAAATCGCCAAATCTGTAATTCTACCTTTTTTCTTCTAGTAAATCAAAGCCTACCCCCAAAAGAAGTCGAATAAACACATTTTTAAAAAGTAGTTCCCATGTGAGTTACCTGTTTGCCCTTTAGTATCCATAAAAACAATGATGACATTTTGTTCAACGAGATTCAATACATTGTTATATTATTGAAGGGTAACTTTAGATATTTTTATTGGACTTTATGAACATTGCACTTATTTTCAATGGATTTTTCAAATCAAAATTGTGATTCAGTTCCATTGTTTTGTTTTTCTTCATGTTGCAGGATTTGAGAAGCAAATGTTTAACCGGCAAAATGAGAAACAAGCTACAGAAAGAGAAGCTTACTTATGGTCGGTATCTGATATGTGAAGACACAAAAAATCCTTCATGTTGTGGTTTTCCTTCATCGTGGCACTTTTTTGTATGGTTAAAAGGGCAAATTTGCCACTCAACTCATGCCGAAAGAGTTATTTTGCCGTTTAACTTTCCAAAGGCTTATTTTTGCCATCTAACTTGATAAGTTGGTGCAAATTTGCCATTAAATTTTACTCCTATATTAGAAATTCACGAGTTGCAATGATTCTGTATATGTCAAATATTCATATGTAGATTATCTTTGATTATTTATGGTTAGTAAACCCACGAGCTTGTTGATTCATGAGAAAATTCATTCCAATTTTATGTTTTCATGATCCACGCATGATGGGTGTAAGTCAGGTCCAACCTATTTTAAGACTTTAATGCAGGTTTCATGTTGGAGAGGAGTTTAGAAATATATTGTTCACGTACGAAGGCGGTATAGTTGAAAGGTTTATGAGCAAGAGTGAATCTAATCTAGAAGGGGTCAACTTCCTCCTCAAAAAATATAAAGTCACGTAAAAAAGAATTTTCTTTTAAAGGAAGTTTAGAAACATATTGTTCACATACGAAGGCGATATAGTAGAAAGGTTTATGCGCGAAGGCTAATCTAGAAGGGGGCAAAGTGTCTCCTTAAGAAATATCAAATCATATAACTTTTTTAAGAGTATTAATAATCATTTATGACTTTTGTGCTAAAAAATAAAAAAATTTCCCCACTGTGATTTTTTTCTAATACAACCCTTGTTTATGAGAGTACTTTACGTTACGGGTTCAGTTTTTGAAATTTATTAGAAGCTTTAATTGGAAGATTGCAAGAAACGTGTTTCAAGAAAACCTTTGAAAGCTACTACTAACTATGATGATTTGAGACAATATATCGATGTAGGTATGATCTGACTAGAACTATGTTTCTCAATTTGAAAATAAGAATTTCTATTATTTTTTAGAGTTTTGAGGATGATCTATTTCTATATATTTTAGAGAAAACGTATCGTTTCTCTTACAATAATACAAAAACACTTTATTTTTATTTTTTTTAATGTATTACTCTCTCTGTTCTAATTTAATTGTCAACTATAAATTTACACAGTTTTAGAAAAGTATGCTGATTTAAAAGATTTCATTATTCTTTACTTAAATAGTTTCTGACTTGTTGAAATTCAAAATGAACAATTTTTTCGACACATTCCAAAAAGAAAAATTGAACAGTAAAATTTGAACGGAGGTACTATCATTTTATTAGAGGTGTAACCTTTTTATTTGTTACGTATATTGTTTCAATAGACTTGAATGAAAGTACAAGGGGTAATATGTCAAACTTCAAACTCGAAGGAGTCAAAGTCGCATCAAGTAATCGAAAGGACATAAATATGAATATGAATATTACATAAATAACGAACAATAGTACTCGTAGAACGGACCGAATTACAATTCTGGTCGCCCCCGGTAAGTACTGCCGCTGGTGAACGATGCACGAGATCAAGAGTAATTCCCGAACCGGAGATGATAACATTGTACGAATAACTCTCAGAATGATCGGTCCTTTACCTCCGTCTTCATTAGATGTCCCTTCTCCGATCAACGTATAACTCTCATCCCTCATCTCCCGTATTTCATATGCATATCGTAATTCCTGCTAGCTTTATCAGATTATTTTTTTAGTAGTAAATAAATACTCAATTCTGAGGACTTAGGTTAAATTTCGTTTTCTCGCTTCGGTAATTCGTATTTAAATGTTTTTTTTTTATTGCGAACAATAGTTGATTGTAATAATGATGCTTGAAACACCTGTCTAATAGATGTTAGTTTTGTAATTAAGGAATGAATGAGTATCTCTCTGATTGTCTTTTTGTTCGATATCGGTTTAGTTCAGAATTTAGTTGAAAATTCTGCTATCTGTAGTATTCTTATATATTGAAGTGCTTAATTTATTATGTATTAAATAAATGTAAGCTTAACTTTTTGGTACTTAGCCACATTATGAGTATTTGTATAATTCCACAATAGGAGTAAAGAGAAGCTATTCAGAGTGCCTGCATGACAACCTTATATGTTGATTAAAATCTCCTTTTGACGAGTTGAGACTTGAGATGTTAGATTAGGATAAGTTAAAGGGGACTTTTTGCTGACAGAAACTAAGAGCAGATATGAAACTTCTGTTAATAGGGTTACATATTTGCTGAACACATTTTATACATTTATTGATAAGGGATTACAGATTAGTTTAAGTAGGTTGGGTTACAGTGTTATGACCTCAGTGGTAGAGGAGTTTAGTCATCTAGTCCCTCGTAGTGATTCTGTTGTCAAAAAGAGATCTCAGTCATCAAAAATCATTATGTTTATTGCATGTGAAGCTTCATGGCGTTAATACTGTGATGAGAAGTTTTAGTTTCGTTTATTTAGTATCATTCCGTACTGTTAATGCCGATTTAGGATGAGTACTGGACATCTTTGAACACTTTCTTGCCGGAACAGCTGATAATGTATACTCAAAGAAGAATATTGGCAGGTATTCGTATTATCTCGTAGTTCTATTTTTTCAAAACTAAAACTATTTACTTCGTTCATTAGATAATTAGATCAGATTTAGGTCAATCTTGTCAAGCCTCCACCTTTATGGGGACTCCTAAGAGTAGTATGGCATTATTGGTAGATCAGTAGTATTTGTTGTCAGTTGTTACTTATTACTGGCTGTGATGCACTTCTCGTGAAGCACTTGTGATACGGAAAGTTGACTCCATAAACTTTTACAGCTCATGTATTTTATCTTCCTAAGTATTTTTCGATTAGTTAATTGTAAGAGTCTTGTGAAACAAACTCCCTAATAAACTGAAAATAAACTATTTAAGCTTCCTATTTTAATAGTTAAATACTACTCCCCTGGTTCTAATATTACATTAGGGAGATTAAATTACAACAAGATAGAAGCTTACATTTTAGCTTATTGTTTGACTTCTGCCTTCACTTATGTATCGTTTTTCCATCTCTTCCTTATGTTTGTAATTATCATGTGGTTTATCTTGGCATCTATTGCTCACAAATGGGATGTCCGACCTTTATATGTAAGTAAATCTGTTTCTGGATTTTTCTGCATATGAAGATTGACAAATTTGATTGGTTTTGGTTATGCATGGGACTAGAGGTGCGCCAGGTGGCAAATGGGTGGGTTGGGCAACTGGTCAAAAGCAGGTAACAGTAACTGCTGGTTAAAATGGTATCCTTTTTGTTAAATCTATTTGCTTAAACCATAACCAAAATCAACTGATATATTGCTAAATCGGTCAAAATTGCCACATCTATCTGGGATGCTGAGATTAGAGGGTGAAAGAGCACTTTTTACTCCTAAGAAGCAGCTGCGCCTTTAATATAGATTATAAAACTTACTTTTTTTCACCTCTACAATTAATTTGGCTGATGTGGGAGGATAAACGATATTAGCTTTTTTCATTTTTGACAGTGATGAAAATTTAGAAGCATTCTTTTTGAGTATCTGAAACCACACTCACCAAACACTCTGTGAGTGCACCTAGATACTAATGGAATTACTGTAGCCTCGTAGAGAGTTGGTAATGGCTTTTATAGCTTTCAGTAATGAAAAAAGCCTGCTTTACGCCAACTAGGGTGTCAATTTCAAACTGCTCAAACTTCGGCTTAACGCAGACAAGACATAATTATCATGTTTAAAATGATAATTGGTTTTTCTTAACTACAAGTATTATTATTCTTTAGACCGTGATTGGTATCTATTATTTAGAATTCTTAGTCAGTGACTTGTATAAATAGTGGTTGCCACTTGCCAGTTAGGAGAACAATGTCACTATTCTTAATTTGATAATTCGATTTGGTATCTAAATTGAGTGTGTCATTGGAGAGAATTGGTCAACTCTCAAAGGTAGATAATATCACAGAGACTTGGCCTATCTCTCTAATCTGGGCTATTTATTTGTTCCTTATATGCTCTTTCTATTAGTTTGTTCGATTTACATTCCATCGTCGTTAAAGTTGTCAGGGTCTTACACTTGAATGCTTTCAATATCGGAAGAATTTAATATACGGAATCTCTCATTTCTCTTATTTTACTCCCATATACGCAGATCCTTGGAACCGGTTTCGCCATCATCTTTCTGAATCTTGGGAACCGTCAGCAAGGTGATATGAGGTATGTGTCGTATACATATATTGAGCCTGATAACATGATGTGTTAAAAGGTTCATTTCTCACATTTTGGCCCTCCACCATCAGTTCTTGATCAGAGCAAGTACAAGTGGAGTTTTTTTAAATACTCACTAATTAATTTGTTGATTGTTATTACAAAGACAATATCATTACAATAAAAAAGTTGAATCTTTAAAAATGATTTAGGAGGTTGTATATTAAAAATATACTATGGGGGACTATTACCCAGTTATACTCGTTGGCCAGTTTCCCTTTTAGGCTTTTAGCAATTTTTTATTTGAGCGGTTTGAGATCAAACACAACCCTGATCAATTCATTTATAAGCAAATGAGTCGAACTTGCCACCTGTACAAGCAAGTAATGAGTCGAACTTGCCACCTGTACAAGCAAGTAATGATCAGTAAGTTTTGGTCATTTCAGTTGTATAAACTCTAGTTCTAACAAATGGTTTAACAATTTTTCTGTAACTAATAAAATGCTTATCTCTTTTCTGAACATCTGCAGTGCTTATTCCATCTTCAATGAAGATTTTAGAGAACTCCCTGGAACCTTTAATGCAGAACGAGTTGATAGAGACATCCGAGCAGGTCAGTTCTGATAGGTCGTTTCAGAGCTATAACTTACTGATGTTTTGTTGTATCATAGTTGTGTAGAAAAGATCTACACACGGTTACTCCGTAAGCTAATATTAACAAAGCTCCGGAAGTATCTTTTAAATGCGAATTTCTTATTATCCATTATTTTGTTCATACTTGCTACTCTCATCTAAGTTGGTGTAAAATAAATCATACAACAATAACAACAACGATACCCAATCCGGCCGATGGTGGGGTATAGGGGAGGTAGGATGTAGACAGTCATACCCTTACCCGAAAGTAAGGAGACTGCTTCCAGGAAGACCTCCGTCAGACCCATAAGCGTACATAATAATAAAAATAATGTTAATAGTAGTAGTAAATACAACGATAGTGATAATATAATAAATAAGGATATATAAATATATATAGATAGGGATATTAAGTATATATATATATTCGTAGATGTATGAAAAAAAATATATATATATATATCTAGCTAAAACACCATACTTAACTATTTTATACTACCTTCAACACCCTCTCAAATATGTAGAATAAATCAAACAAACAAATATGTAGAAAATATATATATATATAGTACCAGGATCTAAAAAGAAGTCAATTTTGAGGGAGAAAATGGAGAAAGAAAATTTTTAAATAAAAAACAAGTATGATTCAGCAAAAAGATAAATATGATTTCAAAAAATGCTTTATGTGATTCAATAAATACTTATCTATGATTCAAAAAACATTTTCATCAATAAATACTTTTTTTGCATCAAATGGTTAATTTGATGAATCAAAGAGTTAATTTGTTGAATCAAAGGGTTAAAGGAACTTTTCTCTCCTTTCTCCACCAATTTTTCTTTCTCCCTTGAACCCACTCCTATATATATATATATATATATCTATTTATGTAGAATAAATCAAACAAATGATG
The DNA here is from genome assembly GCA_963921325.1 of Logfia minima. Lineage (NCBI taxonomy): Eukaryota > Viridiplantae > Streptophyta > Magnoliopsida > Asterales > Asteraceae > Logfia > Logfia minima. Next base: position 5,835,301 of record OY992764.1, on the reverse strand, counting down.
CTTATTGCTAGCAGTAAAAATCCTAATTCTAATGCTTTTTTGGTTCTATTTTTCTTTTGTTAGAATTCTGTTCTTTTAGACCGGCTGAACTCATTCTTGGTTCGAAATTCTGTAACATGTTTGTTAGATATTTGGAGATCTTGGTGAATTATAAGTTGAGTTAAAGAATACATGCCAATAGGTTTAGTAGAATGATAATGATCAGACCTTGTATCATATGCATATATGGTTGTACATCGATACATTACTTTAGAGCATCTCCAATGGACGTCCACAGTGACATGGCAACTGCTTCAATGAACTTTGTTTTAATTGTCCAAGTCCATGAAGGTTCATAGCACCAACGTTTATCCCTATGAACTTCCATAGACTTTAGAAAGAAATAATTGGGTGCCAAAAAGGTATAGTGGATTCCAGTTATGAACTTGAGAGAGGTTTATACGAGTGGAGGGTGAGTTTACAGAATGTGAGGTTTATAAAAAGTGATGTGGAATGACCTGACATGACGTGAACTTGAAAAAGTTCATAGCATTGGAGATGCTCGGAAATTTCAACCATATATGTTACAGATTGTTTCATTTTGGTTATGTTTTACCTTCAAAGGGTCCAAGTGGTAAAATAAAATTACACAATATGTTAATAGAAAATGGGTCAAACAAGTCAAAAGTCGTCTACCGTGTATTCTAAATGCATAAATTAGTATTTGATTTTTATTCAGAATTTTACATTATTGCTGAAGTAATCTTACTAGAATAATCGTATTTGACACTAATTATTTATAAAAGATTTGGACAACAGGTATTTGCTTCAAGTCGTCAACCCTCACGCACTATGACATAAATCCGTTTGGACCCATCCAACCCAACCGTTTCACCACTTCTACAGTACCTGTATGGACCACATTTGTGTTGCCAATTTCGGTCGGTAAGAAAACAGGAAGATAATGACCCAAAATAAACAAAGGGGGTGGAATCCAGATAGATACAGGGGTGATAGTACTTGTGAGTTAATTTGAACTTATGGCAGAGGGCAGTGGTAACCCATTTGGTCTGTTGGCGGATAGTAGCAGTTTTAAAGAGAGAAATGATGGAATTTCGTATGGGTTTTAACTTGTAACTTTCACATTGACTTGCCATGTCCCCTTTCATTTAATCTCACATCCATATTTGTATGTCTTTTTCGTCTGACTTAGATATGTAGGCATTTTATCTTCTTACTTTATTTATACATCCGTATCTACTAATGTATATAATATACTATGTAACGATCGTATCAGTTGTCTGATTGTAAGTTGAATAAACCGATGTTAATGGCTAATTTATAGTAAGTGGACGTTAATCATCTTGAATTAATTTTTGTAATTCATCTAAAAACCATATGAAATTGCTGTTTTCCACTCCTGATTACAAGAGTTTAAATATGATGTATTGATTGGAACCATGGCTCGGTTCCAAAAATTAAATAAAATACTATTAAACTCGAGACAAAACAAGAAATGGGACAAAAGAAAGATATAGAATATGAATTTTATAAAATGAACAGAATCCAATTATTTGATTCCATTATTGTTTTAATTTTTAAATAATGCTATTGTGGAAGATATTGCATTATATATTGGAGATGGGACTATTATTATCAAAGAAGAAAAAACAGTTGACTAGTATAATTGTATGGATGTTGACATTATGACACCACCTTTGGACATGATTCAACCTGGGCTTTGATTTCCATATTAAATTGGAATTTAATAATATTGGTGAAAGTCTTTGGTTAGAAAAATATGAATACGATGTGTTGAACAATAGCCTTATACATAAATAATTTAATTGCGGGTCTTTCTTAATCTGGAAAAAATGTAGTCGTGATAATATTAAATAAGCTTTAGTTGCATATCAAGTTGAAAAATAAAATATCAACTTTTTATCTTTAATGTAAATTACACAAATGATCCTTATGATTTAAATCAAGTTCACTTGTTTTTACGTAGCACTAATAGTTATTTCTTTTGAAACTTGTTACGTTTATAGTCGTTTAGTTGGGTAAAGTACTTGATAGATTGAAGTGTTAGAATGAGAGGGGTATATATTAAACCCGTTAGCTGTTCAGTGACGAATACAAAAATCAAATGCAGAATAAATAGATTTATAACACGATATTCGTATTTGAAGAAATTATTTACTAAGACGACGCAGTTTTATGTTATAATTTTTAAACCAACTCATGCTTTTTCTTTTAATAACTGAAAAGGGAGTTGCTTTCATGAAATGGTTGAGTAGATTATGGGTTTGGTGGTTGACTTTGAAGTAAATTTAAATCTATTACTACTTCACTATTCCTCTTTTTAGGTTTTGATTTTTCTTCCTCACCTACATCTCATCCTCCTTTTGACCTAATTTCTTTTTTTAAATAACAAATATTGTTTCGTAGATAGAATTTGCGGCCAACATTTGCGCATGCAATTATTACTACACAAAAAATTAGTGATGTACATGTACTGCACTAATTAATTATTAAAAATGCTATTAAGTACTTCTAGTCTAGATATAGCGTATGTTATGAACTCTTAAATTTGACAAATTTTGAAAATATGAACATCTAACGTAATAAACATCCAAATATTATGAACTTAAACCACAATGGTCCCATCGAAAATTCAGTGTGATCATGTTACATCACCATAACATTGATAATCATATTGAACCTCATTTTATTCGATATTGATTACATTGAAATTTGAAATCCACTTCATATTTTTGAACTCTTAAAACAGAAAACAAAAGCAATAAGCTTTTGCTCTTGAAATTGAGTTCACATACACATTGTGGTTTTCTAACATTAAGATTTAAGAGGACCACCCCGAAAATCACACCAGGATCGGTATGGTTACACTGGTGTTGTTTATTTACAAGGGTCCGTACGCTCTAACCTTGTATAAAGACGATAGATCACGAAGAGTTAGGAACATGTAACTTTAAAAAGAAAAATAAATAAATATAAATAAGAATTTGCGGAGTGGGTGTATAATATATTTGTGTGTGGATGAGTTGTTGGACTGCAGGTGCATGACGGCACCTACACACGTACATCTATACATTATATTGACCCCACGCAACACCTACTCAAACCCCACATCCGATCTCTTTGTACCGTAAATTTAATACTACTAGTTTCTAGAGTGTGTTAGTTTGAAGAAAAATGCTCCATGAATCTAAAAGCATAGATATGCTTAAAAATATGTTTGACAAAATATTTTGATATGTGGTAAATCGTTGATAAAAATAAAAAGTTTGAAATAGTGAAAGAAATGATGACGTGTGTTAATTATTGTACGAAATAGGCATAATTAAACATATATGAAATATTAACTATTGCTTAAAATGTATATGTGAAAATGAAGGTATGGATATATTACTATTAATATCTTTGTTTTTATTATACGGGTACAAACTAATTGTACTACCGCTTCAATAAATGATTAGCCCTTTTATATTTATATGTTATTTATTTAAAAACTAGTAATAAGATCCTTTTTTTTGTTAAGTTTATTTTGAAGTTAATACAAAGGGGAACAACGAATTTTAAAGGCTTCTGCAAAAACCAGAAGCAAGATTCTACCAATTCGGCCTTTCGTTTATAAGTTACGGTATCTAAATATGTATTCCTTTTGGTTTATGATAATTTTGGTTAAATATATGGTGTACATTATAAATTCACCAAACATACTTAGGTTAACAAATTACAATAATATAAAAAATAATTATCTTATAAAATGACAATTTTGCCTTTCGTTCATTTTGCTCGTTACTATAAAGAAAAACGATATGTAATGGTAAATACATGGTATTCTATATGCTAATTATGATCCATATGATTTTGACTGTTACATTTAAACGTGCTCTTGTCGTTTTACATATCTCTAACACCTATTTCACCAGAATTGATATAAACAAAAAGAGAATGTAGACCTATTAAATTATTTTAATAAATGAATTATTCTGACAAAAAAAATAATTAAAAATTTAATTGTCAATAAGAAATTTTAAAAAAATTTGGTTCCAAACCCTTAAAAATGAAAAAGATTTTTTTTTAAAAAACTTTCATAAAAGTGTTAGTCTTTTTACAAAATTTCCTCCTTCTTTGACTTGTGATGCAGAGGATATGTTTTCTCCTTTTCTTGTTTAATATTTCTTATCTTGTTAGTATTATTATTTTATAAAATATTGTCAACACAATTATTTGAACCGATAAAATAAAAAAAGAGAAGAAATAAGAGAAAAGAAATAAATTATTATCTCATTTGTCGTGTCATTTTGTATAAATTCGTTTGTAAATTTTTTGTAATTGTACTATTTTAGTCAAAGAGAAATGGTTTTAAAGAAATATGTTATTTCCCTCGTCTTTTTACATATAAAGTATTGTCGTATTATGAAGGTACTTTACTAGTAATTATTTATTATTATTATAAATAATTATAATATAATAGATAAACTTGATCTAAAACCATTAAAGTTGCAATTCTGTTAAAATATCGTTAGGAATTTCTTTACATATTATTATTTTCTAAAATCTCAATCTCTTGTTTGCGTCAAAATGGAAAAAGTTAAAGAAGAGTCACAAGTCATAGAGAATAAAACGCGGTATAGGTCATAATTAGTAAAGGGTAAATGGGTCATTATTGAAAGTATGTGTCTAAACTCTAAATAGTTAAAATTGTGAGGGTTAGTCAAAGTCAAACCCATCCATACAAGCAAAACCGCGATCCATAAGACAGAAAAAAAAAACACTCGTACTATTTGGTATTTACCTTCGCCAGATAAATACTAACTACCCCTTAACGACCCCATTGACTATTTTATCTTAGTTGTAATTCAACGAGTGATGACTTGAACATAAGTATTATACTTGTCTAGTGTCATATATTGTCGTGTATTTATAACATTACAAATTATATTTAGTAGTATATACATAAAAAGTGATAATCACTGTCTTTTAAAAAAAGTTATTAGTTCCTTAAAGAAGACGTTTTGAAAGAAAATTAATTAGTACAATTAATGATCTTATCCTTGTATGATAAGAAGCTTTTTTCTATAAAGAGAAAAATATTTTACCTTCACTACGTATCATTTATAATATATCATTATAAATATTTAGATAGCCCTCTGATTTAAATAAAATAAATAGAATAATTATCTCATATTGTCATTATCATTACCTCTCATTATGGATCATCACCACTGACAGACCGTTATAGTAAGAAAATATATAGATTTTTTCTTCAAATTCTCATCGTTTGCAATCAATCAAATGTTCAGTCGTTTCTTCTCCTTCACCTTTAAGATATGTTTAAGGGATTGAGAAATCTAAACAAATACTTGTTTGTGTTAGTATTATCTTTACGTTTTTCTTTCAGTTTATTCCTTGTTTTAAAAGCAATGACATGGAAGCCTAACAAAGCATGTTTATATATTTGAATGAGAAATGCACCCAATTTTAGGGATGATGAATTAACATTTTGTTATGGTACACTAATTTTAGAGGGACAATACAATAACTTTATTTACAATGCACCTGTAACTATCATAATTCAATTATAGAGCTAAACTGTGCTTGATTAGTATTACATTAGTTTGAGAGTTACAAGACTAATGATAATATAATACGAAGTATTATTTGATTAAATTAAAATAAAAAAAGTTATATGTTTATACTCATTTCACAACAAGATATCAAGTCAATCAAAGTCAACATTGAAATTAATAAACAAAATAGTGTTGCTAAATACACTACATATTTTGATGCATACATCAAAAATCATGTATCAATGAACTCTACCATGTATTTTATTAGTATGATTATGTTGGTGGATGCATCAAAATATTTAGTGTATTTGAGTAATACCAATTGATGAGTATATCAAAGACAAGAAATTCATCAAAAACTAACTATTTTTAATTGGATAACTTGTTTGAATAAATCGAAAACAATATTTGTACCTCATATAAAAGTCTAAAAGTAATTTATACATCTAACCCAAAAACATATAAACGAAAAACAAAAAATAAAACCAGCCAACACACCTGCTACAATCACATTACAAAGTCGTTATTTAGCACCAAAAACAAACATGTATTCGGTAAGAAAAACAAAAAGTAATACAAGTCTCCTAAATTCCAGAAAACCTTAAAATATTAAAATAAAATTGACTGTGAAAAACTATTTTCCAATAATCCACCCACCCTCTCACTTATTTTATTGCTCTTGTAACACACAACAATAAAAGTCATCCCCCTTCCTTTCTTCCTTTCCCATTTTCATTTCATTTTCAAACTGCTCATCAACCCCAAAAACAATACAAAACTCAAAACTTAATAAAATACTTTTTTTCATTTCAAAATAAATGTCAATTTTTTATTTTAATATAATTTAAAATAAAATTTTGTTTTCAAAAATAATATACAAACTTTATCAATTTATTTATAATCTATTTTTTCACAAAACTAATACATATAATTATTATAATTATACATTATTTTTATATTATATTATATAAAAGATAAAAATAAATTATTATTTTTTTCACACACCATGTATTATGTGTTTTTTAAATTTTGAGTAATCGTTGACACATGATACCGGGATTAAAATATTAAAAAAATACAGTACCACCTTCTTCACCATCACCACCACCGCCACCATTTTCTCTCTCTAAAACCATCACACTTTCTCTCTCTAAAAACACATTTTTCTAACGCTAAGAAAATCAAATGTGATGGGAACTGGATTCTCGTGCTTCAGTCCTGATACATCAAAACGACGTCGTGAGCAACAATCTGACTCTATTTTCACACCGACTGAACCACTTGACGAAACCCTAGGTCATTCCTTTTGTTACGTTCGTTCATCAGCTCGTTTCGTATCACCGACGAACTCCGATCGATTCATTTCACCATCGCAATCGTTACGGTTTTCACCGTCACATGATTCGTCGAGGTTACGCCAATTTAAAGCTATTTCTGGTGCTTCGGTAAGTGCTAATACTTCAACTCCACGAACTGTACTTCAATTAGATAATATTTACGATGAGGCTACTGATTCTGTTTCTGTTGTTGGTATTGGCGGTGGTGTTAAGTCTAGTATAGTTAGTGGTTTTGAAAGTACGTCTTCGTTTAGTGCTCTACCGCTTCAACCGGTTCCGAGAAGCGAAACTGGTTCCGGAACGGCGTCCGGTTTGATCGAGAGAGGTTATTTTATGTCTGGACCAATTGAACGCGGTGCTTTATCCGGTCCGTTAGACGGAAACGGTATCGCTGCGGATACGAATAGTGGTAATAGGAATGGAGTGCCATTTTCAGCTCCATTGAATGGTGGAATGTATGATAAGAAGAAGAGGAAGAAGGGGATTCCAAGGATTCGGAAGGGGTTTCATCGGCCGTGGGTGGTTCCGGTGAGGAATTTTGTAGGAAGTCGGAAGGAGAATATGAATGAGTTGGGAAAAGGAAGATATGAGATAGATGTGAAATATGAGAGTGATGTGCAGTGGGCTTTGGGGAAGGCGGGGGAGGATCGAGTACATGTGGTTGTATCGGAAGAACATGGGTGGTTGTTTGTCGGGATTTATGATGGATTTAATGGTCCTGATGCTCCTGAGTTTTTGATGGGGAATTTATATAAAGCTATGTATAAAGAACTCGAGGGTTTGTTTTGGGATTCTGAGGAAACTTCGTTGGGTCAATCTGGTCAACAAGAGGAAGAAGATGTAGCAAAAGTTTGTAGATTGGATTCGGAGATTGGTGGGTCGATGAAGAAAGTTACATTTCAATCGGGAAGGGAAATCGAGACTAGGAGGAAGAGGTTATGGGAGTATCTTGCTCAGGAAGAACCTGAAGATGGTCTTGATCTTTCTGGTTCAGAAAGATTTGCGTTTTCGGTGGATGATGCGCTCGATGTAAGTAAAACTACGTTGGGAGTTAGTAGGCGGTCGTTGTTGCTGTCGAAGTTAAGAAATGGGTTCACTAAGAATAAGGAAGGTGGTAAATTTTTTGCTTGGAAGTTTGGGCTGGATGCGAAAGAGCAGAAGGAAGTGGGAAATCGAATAGAGGAAAGAAGTAATGCTGGAAGAACTGGAAGGATGAAGAAAGTTGGTCCCGTAGATCATGATTTGGTTTTGAGAGCAATGTCACGGGCTTTGGAAGTAACCGAGCTTGCATATTTGGACATGACTGATAAGGTTATGGATCAGTATCCAGAACTTGCACTTATGGGTTCTTGTTTACTGGTTGCATTGATGAGAGACGAGGATGTGTACGTGATGAATTTAGGAGATAGTCGGGCGATCGTTGCACAAAATGAAGAGGCAATACAAGAATTTGGTTCATCCGGGACAGGGGAGAGTGGGGTTGTCGTCGAGGGTATTGTTGAATCAATAGATGCTCTTGAAAAGGGGAATGATGATTTACATGATGTTCCTGCTCGTGATATGAGGTTGATGGCGTTGCAACTATCTACTGATCACAGCACGAGCATAGAAGAAGTAAGCTAAATTGTGCTACATTACGATGGTTCTTACTAACCCTTATGAACCTTATTCTGTTGATTTACTTGATGTCTATAACACCAATGAACTACATGATTTCAAATCTGTAACGATCTGTTAAACCAATTGAGGCGCTTTGAACATTTCAAAGTAGCCTATTAAGTATTGTTCATATCAATTTTTTGTAAACGTAAGGTTTGGCTGTTTATATCTTACAATTTGAATAATCATGTAGCTAATTTTAAATTTCCGTATTGTGTTCATTTTATTAAAGTAAAACAAAAGTCTCTTATATATTCTTTGCTTAGCATCTTTGGCTTTTGATTCTTTTTTAACTAGCAAGGGAAGAATAACGTAGACGTATTAGAGTTATCATTAGTTTTAACTCACTTTTTTGTTAAAAGGAGGTAGATATAATGAGAGCTTCCATGTGACAGCACTCTTTTGATTAATAGAAGTTATGAAAAGCGGTAATGGTTGTTTTATTTATTAGATGGTTGCTTCTTAAATGAATTTTGTTGGTATATCTTCCTGACCTTAATATCATATAAACTGTGGTTTCTGCTTTGCTGTTGATACCAGATAATCACCCTAAATGTACTAGTACCTTAATTCAGAATCTTTATATGATTGCAGGAAGTCACAAGAATCAAGAATGAGCATCCAGATGACAACCAATGTATAGTCAATGGTAGGGTAAAAGGCCGTCTCAAGGTCACTCGTGCATTTGGGGCTGGATTTCTTAAACAGGTTAGCATTTTGGTTTGATCTTTATGCCCCTCTCTCTCTCTCTTAATTGTGCAATCAGCTATTAGGCATCCAATGTGGACAATATAACATCTTGCTTTTCTGTCACATTCGAGGAAAACACAATATTACAATGTAACGATAATAAAAAAATGACTCTTTAAGAAATTGATAATAAATTATTATAGAATTTGCTGATATTTGGTGCATAAAATCCGGTTTCGAATGCTTTGCTACATATAGTCTGATTAACTAATATTTTTGGCATTGCTGATTTGATTTGGTGAAAAAATCTGGTGGATTGATTTTCTGCATAAAATCTGATCAGTTGATATCTTTAACAGTACTTTTTAGAAGAGCCATGTTAATGAGACCATCTGTTTCTAATTAAAAATTTTAGTTCTTCCATGCGACCAATGCTTCTGAATCTTATGATCAGTTCCCATTCCTTTGTTGTTGATGATATTAAAGCTCCTCACATCTTTTTAATGCTCAAGTATATTTTGATGAAATGCACGGATACTCTAGTCGTATTAACTCCAGAAAGTTCTCTAGAGTTTCATGGTAGTTATATTTCGTTTGTTAAGTTAATGCATGTGAATTTGTCTAATGTGTTGACTTATCAATGGTTCAGCCAAAATGGAACGATTCATTATTGGAGATGTTTCGAAATGAGTATATTGGTACTGCACCGTATGTATCTTGTGAACCTTCACTCAGGCACCATCGTCTTTGTCTTAGAGATCAATTTCTAGTTCTTTCATCAGATGGATTGTACCAATATTTTACCAATGAGGAAGTGGTTTCTCATGTTGAGAATTTCATGGAGAAGTTTCCTGATGGTGACCCTGCCCAACACCTTATAGAGGAGCTTCTTTTACGTGCAGCCAAGAAAGCTGGTACTTTCCTAACCTTTATTGTTGATCTTGCTATATTAGCTATGACCATGAGATATAAACTAAGGGAAAGTAAAGAAACCCTGTTTAACGGATGCATAAATACTAACATACCAAAACTTCTCAATCATTTCTAATATTGTTATACTAGCTACTTTATATATTTTCTGAAGGAAATTATATGCATTACTCGAGTATACACTAAAGATACTGAAATTTAGGTAGCTTACAACCATGATGAAATTCTAATTTATCACCATGGTTGAAAATTCAAAACAACTTATGTTGGTTTGAATGTTGGTGACAGATTGGGCGGTTGGTAGCGAGTCCAAAGGGGACTGGGTCAAAACGTTTGGATACCACCAACACTTCTACATCTTTCTTGAGATTTATAGATAGTTAAAATATTAAATATTTAATACCAAAACCAGATTAACCTAATGGTCCCTTTATCTGAATAATAGGAAGTTGTAAACACCTAATCTTGCCATGGGCTATTGCTAACTAGTTCAACCTGTTACTTTTAGCTAAGTTTTTCTATGCATAAACTAGCATCCCAAATGACCCATTTCTAGATAGCTGCGTTGAATTTTCCCCCTCTAGCTTGACCTGTTTTTCATATGGGTATGGGATCATGACACTTGCATACCGCCTGGTATCCTCTTTCTGTAAATCATTTTTTTTTTTTTGTAATCTTTGTTTTGGTCACCATGGTGTCCAATCTTTGACTGAATAAATCCACGAGGTCCGAGTCCACCTCTCCATAAACCCAAAGTGGGTAAAGCTCTCCTCAAAGGCAAATTGGTGTGGCCTCATTAGGAGTGGTCACACCAAGATTGGTTTCGAACCTGAGATCTCCCTCTCTTTGGTACCATGGCTGAAAACCAACTTAGCCATGTAGATCACCATTGCTTGCTTTTCTCGGCTATGATATGTATATAATATGAATATGAATGTTGAATTTTCTGTCAAAGAAAATTGCATTACCATCTCCAAAAATGGTACTTTTTAGTATTTTTTATTTCTTCTTGTTTTAGTTGGTCCTAGTGGCAATTTGTACCCTATTTATTTATGAACAAGTCGATTCAGGCTGTCTAACAGGTCAAAAGTTACCTGATAGTGTATGTGTAATGCATAAAGCCTCATAGATCATTGTATTCAAAAGTATTGTTTGTAATAGAAATAATATATATACTGTTAATCATATATGATACTTACATATTTATAGAAAGTTTAGAAGTGCTAGGACAAAAGTTAACTTGTTTTGATTGATAATCCAACCTGCTGACCCACCTAATTTGCCACCTCACTTTCGCTATTGTGTCAAATTTGTAGTGAATTGGTTGATAATAATGTCTTCACGTTATTATCATGTTGTACTTCTATTATTGATACCTGCGCACACATAGCATGTGTCTCTTGCAGCTGCCTCTATTGGAGTTTGTGTTAAAATAGAAGTTTTTATGTCCCCACAGGGATGGATTTGCATGAATTGCTGGACATCCCACAAGGTGACCGTAGGAAGTACCATGATGATGTTACTGTCATGGTCATTTCTTTAGAAGGGCGAATATGGAAATCATCAGGAAAATACTTGTGAAACAACTTTCGTACATCCATCTACAAAACACTAGTTTTACAGCTTGACCCATGAGGCGATAGGCCCTGCAAGCTGAGTCGAGAGTTCAACACTTACAATTGGGTCTGCAAGCATCAGGTCATCTTAGATATTTACAAAGAAAAACATGATGGGTCAAACTGGCCCACATTTGATGAGAGACTCGAAACTGGATACCCCGAGAGTGAGTTGATGATGGAAAAGATTAGAAAGATGGCCATTTCTTTTTTGTTTTTATTTTTTTGGTTTTTAAAATTTGTTTAGGTAGGGGTTGGGGGTGGTAAAGAATGGACATTTTTCACTTGATGGTTTTTTTGCATAGATGGAAATCGTTGTTCTGAAAGAGATATGATTGGGATGGGGGTTATCTTTTTGCTAAATTTTGTTATAGATAGTGGAGTAGTTATGTAGTTGATAAAATGAAGATATGTGATTTTTGATGGTGGGTTTTCCACCCATGAGGTTCACAAAAAGTCTTTTACCAAAAGCCCACTCTATAAAATAGTTGAAATGATAATCGATGGAACAAAAGCCCACTTTCTAAATGTTATGACTATAGTTCATAACAGTGTCATCTAAATCACCGAAATTCGAGTTAGAGCATTCACAATGACTATATTTCTAAAGCTTTTGGTCCATTGAAGAAAAACTTTTAAACAATATAATTACAATGAAAGAGACCGCAAATATTTGAGACATCTAAATCTTTACACTCTTATTCATATTATATCATATTTAAATTGCGAATAACTTTTCTTTACTGGAGCAATGACTTTTTCATTAGCGCTATTCTAGAAAAAACTTTGAAGTAAAAGCTTTAGAAAAGTTCTAATTACCCATGCTCTAATGTCGATTTAAATGTCAAAACAATACCATAGTGTATTTCCGTGACAAAGATTCAATTAGAATCCAAGCTTAGATCTCACAAGAATAGCTTGTGAAACTTTAACTCACAAAGAGACAACTCTATGGAACTAATTCAACAACAGAGAGCAACTCTCTAAATTTATATTTAATTACGCAAATGATCAAAGATAGACAACACACATTAAAACAACTTTTTTATGTATGGTATATGCAACTAGCATGTACATAGCTAACCAATTGGACACCAACTTGTGCTATGAACAATTATACCAAGACACGTGTAATTTATTTAACTAGGCACTCAAATGACCTCTAACATTCCGCGTTACGAATTTAATTGTAAAACCAGACAAAATTTTGAGACGCCTATGAAGAGTGTCGTTAAGACATTAATAGACACTTTGCTAATTCCTTCTGTGATGCTGTTTGTCGAAAAATCAGTTTTTAAACTTTAGTACAAAGCCTTTATCCTAGATAAGCAATTATTCCTGCAGACTGATAATTATTGAATGAACGATGTTTTCGCATTCATGTAATGTTTATGAGTTAACATTTTTTTTAATATTAAGCTAAAGTTCCATTTGTTTGGAGGCGTCCGGGGTTAATTACTTCATAATCATTGAATTTGACGGTTTATTACAAACTAATGTCTGTTTTTTGATTTGTTATAATTTTGTATGCTAAATGTGAAAATATTTTGAAATCTATCTAGTACATATAGCTTCTTAGACCATTTTCAATGTATGCACCAAACATTATATTTGATGGATACGTTGGAAATAAATCATATATGGTGCAATTATATTCTTTGAAGATTCTTTTATTTCATCAAATTTGGTGCAACATTTAATGTATATGTTAAAATTATCATTAAAGATAATAGTGTACGTAAGCGAGTGTATAGTCATCAAAAAGTTAATACGAAATATCAACCATATAATAACTACAATGGTAATTCACTTTATCGGCCATTAGATGGTATTCGAGCTAGGTGTGAAATGGAGAAAAGTGGGCACATTATAAAAAGCTTGAAGCTTGTAAGTTATCACAAAAAGTGCCCAATAAGCTCAATAAACCACTTTTTGGATCATCACTTTAAAGTGGGACTAATCCTTACGTACTTTTTAACACCCACAAGAAAGGACATTAAAATACTAATTATTCTATTGTTTATTTATTCTAATATTATTAATAATAACAATTTATTATTTTATAATAAATTTGTGTAAAACTGAAGTTTGGGACATTTCAAAATCTTTATAAGCTGTTCAACTGTTTCTCCATCTGGGTATTAACAAGATCAAATCTTTTTTGAATATTAAGCAGTTTAACAACCTGGGTATTAACTAGAACTTGATCATCTTCATCCAAACTCTATCTTTTTTTGGGGGGTTTATAAGATCATTAAGAAACCACTGAAGTTTGTAAGGAAAATGATAGTGAACAACGGAAGCATTCTACGTAAATTATTTGCAATTCTCGAAAACAAAAAATGTGTTGAAAAAAGTTTTTATTTCTGGATATTTCAAATTTTTACTAGTTTTAGCTACAAGATTTCTAAGTACAATTTGGGTACTTAAAATTCCGATACTGTTGGTTTTACTAGTTTTAGCTGCAAGATTTCTTTTGGGGAATAAATGGGAAGTGCATCATTACCACCAGGGTTCTGATTCCAGCCCACCAACGAAGAATTGATCTGATACGACTTGAAAAGAAAGGTTGAAGGATATGAAATCGAGCTTGAAGTTATTCCGGTTGTTAAGTTATACAAGTTTGATCCGTGGGACTTGCCAGGTAAGTTTTTTCTGTTTCATATTAATGAGTTTGTGAACTTGGTTTCGAAACTGAATTCTAGTTTGTATATTCTAAATATATAATCTTTGTATAACAGAGAAATCATTCCTTCCAAAACATGATATGGAGTGGTTCTTTTTCTGTCCTCTGAGATCGCAAATATCCAAATGGATCTCGCATAAATAGAGCTAAGGATGCTGGTTATTGGAAAGCTACAGGAAAAGATTGAAAGTCCTTAGCCAATCATCTGTTGTAGGGTACCGCAAGAACCTTGTCTTCTATAGTGGACGAGCCCCTTTTGGTGATTGCACAAGTTGGATCATGCATGAGTATTGGTTATGTGATGATGTTTCTCTAGGAACACCAAGTTTTCAAGTAAAACTATTACCTTCAATGATTGGTTAATGGTTACTTTATTAAGCTATTAAGTACTGATCACTTTACTTTTCACTTTTGCAGGGACCGTTTGCATTGTGTCGTGTGATGAGAAAGGACAAGCAAAAAAAAGATATTCAAATAGTGAACCGAGAACTAAGGGCATTGGAAACAGTTCAAATGATATAAATGAGCCAACGGGCAGTGAGAGTAATTTTTTGACCACTTTCACTTCTCCTAATCAGATATCGCCTATTTTTAGCGGACCAACTTTAATGACAGGTCCTAATGATCCTCCTACCTTTTGGGTCTCACCTGAATTAATTCTTGATTCTTCAAAGGTATTGATACAGAACACTAAATAATGATTAATTTGAAAACTAATCTTCATGATAATGCAGTAAAGGGGGCAAAATTGGAGGGGCAGGGCGGGTTGGAAAATAGTCAAAATGGGTTCAGTGCAAAACTGGCCCATTTTAGTACTATTAGAACCGGGTAAAGTTGACCCCCCAAATTTTTTTGTCCATTTTAGAATCTTTAATAAGCTAATGTAGTAAACGTAATTATAAAGGCCATTATAAATGATAATTTACATTATTATTTAATTAAAATGATTTTAAAATCTATCAGCATTTCAAACTTCAGAGGACTTTTGACCCGTTTGACCCATTTATTTAAAGTTAATTCTTTTTCATTAAATCATTTTGATCCGTTATCACTAACTCGCAACCCCCTTACCGCATTCTCATATATATATGCATTAAAGTTGCCACCTCTCATTACAGGAACAATCAGAAGGCGGACAAGAAGGGCGATTTAAGAATTTTAAGCAAAATGAGTTTTCAAAGCCAATGATTCCGTTGCATCCATATGACCAGTCTGGGTTCTCACCAAGTTCATCACACCCAAATTTTACAGAGGAAGATGATTTGATTCGATTTGGATGCATGTCACCATATTCAGGAGATGAAATTTTGATGGGATTATTTGGAATGAAGATCATACGCTCTATGAAAGTTATAATTGGACTAATCTCACAGGTTTTGAAATCTTATGAAAAACATTGTCATACAAGTCGGACGAAGGTATTCACCATAATCTTATGACAGTTTTTTACGTTTAAGGTTGTTGGTTGGTCTTTGTATGTGTTGGTTCCTGCCTTATGATATTGCGTACTATACGAAAAACGACACCCTAGCTGTGATCCTTTTATAGAATTTCACTAGGAGTTGATGTGATTACATAGAGCTTGTATCGTCTACATTTATGTCAGTTGTGTACCTAGTATAAGTTTCTTTTAAGAAGCCATATACTATGATATACTGTTTTCAAATTGCGCACTTTCATTTCAATAATGCATTGCACTACAAGTTTTAATCCACAATAAATTCAAGAAGACAAGAACACATTATGTGATTTAAATATTCAAAACGGGCGGTAGAAAATAGTCTTTGAATGTTCTCACATTTGAAATTGGAATAATAAGATAACCGAGTGTTTGTATGTTTGATAGATTATGATTCAATTACTTAAGAAATAAATAGAAGAATAACAAAGATTGGCACTTCTGTGCAAAAAAAAGTAGATACAGCTTTTTAAATAAAAATAGAAGGAGGTAAAATTAGCCTAAAAGAAGGGGTAAACAAACTATTTAACTTTTTATGATTAGGATAAACTGTTAGAAAAATGATATGTAGGCCTAAAGTTGTGGGACTAAATCTAGATTTAAATATGTGATTGGTAGATGAGAAAAATTGATCGGATGAGATTAAGACATAGAAAAAATACATAGAAAAAATTCAATCAATGAGAGAATTAGGTCTAGATTTAGTTCTATGTAAGTAGTTTTATATAGCATTACTCAAACTGTTATGATAGTCAGACGATTAGGAGATACTTTTTCCATCTTTTCTATCTGTTCTTTTACTTCCGCAGAACAATCACCATTTCAGAATGTGTATCGCTTTCTTAATTGTCTATTAGGAATACGTAGAAGAAAAAAAAGCAAGTAGAGTAAATGATCAAAATGTAACTTTACCAAATAGTGTTGCTTCAAAAAGAACGCTTTAGTCCAATAACTTCACTTCGCTACAACTTGTATTTGCGCATAGAGTCCATAACATGTACCCGTTTTGGTCAATCTTTAAAGGACTGGATCCTTTCATGTTGAACTTAACATGAGTGGTAGCGTACCCTCACATAAAAGTATTGTGGGGCCCTTTGTTCTAAAAACATGTGTGTCATCTACTTTATTTTATTTACATGTGTGGTAGCGTTGCCTCTTTTCTGCTCAAATTAGTAGTTACAAATGAAAAAGGGTACGCTAATATGCAAGAATATGCAGTCCCACAACAAATCGAAAAAAATTACAAATCGACCACAAATAACACATGAAACTATTAGCAGGGAAAACATTTTAAGACTAGTAAAATTCATGAGACCTGCAGGCCCCTTAAAACTTAACTGCAAATACATTTTCAAATTGCTCCGCAGCATTAGAATGCAAGGTATGTCATATGTTTGAAATCAAGAGGTTACAATTTTGTTTACATACAACAATGTATATGTTTCAAAATACGAAATATATGCACAAATGACAACCAAATTGTATTGTATGTGTAATATTACTATTTAAATGACTATCAATCAAATAGTTTACAACATCATAATAATGAACTACTCATGTTTTTTGTTCCATTAAAATTTAATAATTAAAACTAATCAACAATATTAGAAGGCAAATTAATCTCCAATTTAGACTTCTCATCGACATTCAAAATCACATCATCTCCAATTTCAAACTCTTTAAAGCAAGCAATCCTTCCCAATTCTTCAACTTCTTCAATCACAAGATCAAGCTTAGCAACCATCTCCACCAACAACGCTGCAAACGCTGCAAATGGCAACGCCTCTGAGAATTCAAGGCTCGTGATTGCAATCTTGCTCAATGTCGGCCTCAAGAACCTCCCCTCAGCCTCTATTGGCTGTTTAGAAACCCGTTTTGCTCTCCACTCAGATAATGCTGATGATTCTGTTTTTACACTTGATAATTGCTTTTCTGGCTTTGATCTGGTTGCTGCTGCCACTAAGGCTAGCATGTTGGCGGTGTTGTTAGGGCTGTTTGGCCCGAGAAAGAGGCGTGGTTGGGATTTTAAAGTGGTGTCGAGGTCTTGTAAGGCTTGATGGAGGTGATCCGAGAGTACTTCTGGTGAACATTGGCGATGGTCTCGTATGCTGTCTGCTAGTTCCATTAGGGCCTTTGATACTTCGGTTGCTAGGCGAGTGCAGGGATCTTTGAACAGCATTCGGACTGATTTTGGAGTCTGAAAAATAGAGGGATCAAATTTGACATACTAATTGACAGGTAAGCACGAAAGTAGTCATTCTAGATGGTACTCTGTGTTATCCAGTGCGTTTAGTTACAGAAAAATTTCTCCAGATTTCTAGATAAGGGGATGTGTTTTATACATCCCTAAAAAAGTAATCAAAATTTAGAAATTGCAATCAAAAGTGAAAAATGTTTTTATTTTCCTAATAGAAAATGTAGAAAACTACTATAAATCAAAGTTTTCAGAGTTGTAGTTACAGAAGGGAAAAGAAGCTCTTACTTTGTTAAAACTTCTCTGAAAAACTAGAACTTGAACACGTCTTCTAATATTCCATTTTTCTTCTAAATGTCTTATGGAAAAGAGGAAACTTTTGCTGCAAACCTAAACGCGACCGCCCTAAACTTTATAACTTGTAGATGAGACACAGGAGATACAAACTGTAACCTGACTTTCATTCTTATGGCAGGTAATTTAGCAATAGTTTAGGTGACACTGCAGAGTGTCGTGACACTTTCGTCGCAACAGACCATTTTGACTACAAACTCTCACAGAAAATAGTGTATGAGTTCAAAGGACTCCTCTATGTTTATTTAGAAAGTAGTTGTTTTAGGCCATGGTTGTCTCAATTGGTAATTAGCGATTCTGAGAAGAAGAAAAAAAGGTACCTGGATTTCAGTTTGCAAAGTTCCATGAAGAGCAACAATAGTATATCCAAAATGGCGAAGAACGACTCCTAGTTTAACATATTGTTGCCATGGAAATGGATTGCAGTGCCATGAGTGTCGTGGCTCCCAACTTGCATGTAACGCCTAACATTTATATAAATTTTGGAGTTTACTGCATTTGATTTCTCTTCGATGTCTCGCTAATAAATGAAATTAAAGTGACAGAACATACCAGAGTTTCATCAGTCGATTTAGAGTCCAAAACAGCTTTGTAATTCTTGTAAATTGGATCTTCCATCGATGTACCATTCACCACACCTGGTTCTCCTTCGCTAAAGTATTCGTTGACACAAGCTGCATTTAAAAGTTCAAAAGCTTATATAGTTAAAATTTCGCCCAATGTTGTATAAATAATCTAATAGCAAAATGACATCTATTTAGTCTTGACTAACAAATAATTGATAGTACCGTTTGGGTATTGGTAAACCTGTGATGTACAAATACCAATGCAAAAAACGACATTTGAACTATGTAATTACATACCTTCGATTGATTTTGCCAAACCTTCGATTTTGGAAACAGAGAAATTATGAAGATCTTCACCGGACCAAATTGGAAAAACGAATAGGCTCATGAGAATGCAAACACCAGAACCAATAGCCATGGTGTAGAGACGCTCACGAGCTATTTTTAGCACATCTTCAACTCGATAACTCGATATTGTAATCAGATTAAATGTCAAGAGGAATATAACCACACCGTAATCATAGTTCTTCTTCACTTTAGGGAAAAACCTCAAGTATGTACTCATAGCTCCTGCAAAAACATTTCAAGATATAAACAAGGATTAAAATAAGTAGGTGAAAACTCTTAAACTTCAAGTCATTTCCTTCTAAATGAGTCTATTTGGGTTGTATTTATTAACTTATGTTAAAAAAAACAAACATCTTCTTTCGCTTACCAATCAAAAAGACCGAAGCTCCTATGAAAACAGCACAAAAAACCTTCCCACTTTCTCGAGCAATGAATTCAAATAAGAACGCCAATGATCCTGCTAACAATGTCCCTAGACCTCTGTTTAATCCTTTGCATAAAGTTGCCCCTGTGGTATATATATCAGATTAGACCCAAAACCATTTGATCATAAACATAACTGAATAAAAAATTCATATATTTCTATATTTAGTTAGTGAAGCTAAAAAACTGATTTTTACCGGCGGTGAACTCGAGCACAACTACAACGGTCATGACAGCCCATATGACGTTCTCCCCGACCCCTTTGAACAATGGCTCTAAAAGATATAGCAAAGAAACTATTGTTAGTGATAAGCCAACTTTTAGTGAATGAATCGTCCTTCGTGGGTCATCTTGACCCACTTTCCAAATATTTCGACATGTTAAGCATAGAGATCTCTTTGTCGTGTCCATATAAACTCGACCTAGCTTCTTCAAAACGTCCATCCTGGAGTAGTTATCAAAAACAGCAGCAGACTCAGCAACACCAATTGAACACATTAATAAAAAATCCTTAGTATGAAAAAATATAGTGAATTAATTCAAAATTTGAAGGGGAAAAATGTAAATGTGTTAATTTATTGAGGAAAAAATGAGATCAAAATGGGAGTGAAAAATACAGTTTGTTCTTCAAAAAAGTGTCAATAAGTTTTGAAGGTCTAATGGCACCCTTATATATATTAGGCTTGATTACATGTATAAGAGGGATACACGGGGTATTAAATGCCTTTTGCATACACATGATTTTTGATACATAACTTTTCCTTTTTGAGATGTGGATTGGTATATGATGAGTTAATTAACTTCGATTTGTATTGGACAATATATCTGATGAAAATTTTGACAAAGTATACTTAAATGCATAGATTCTCATATATCCAACTTAACCGGCCCGTTTTTTGTTAGATAATAGGATAAGGGTGTTACGATAATATTGGATAATTTTAAATCATGTACAAAACACATTGACAACAAAGTATTTTGACCCTGCACAAAATATTTGCTATGATAAGACAAACAGTCATTTAGAATCTTGACAGAGAAACTAAGCAAAAACAAAGAGATTATGTTGAATTTTCGTGTTTCAAAATGAAGACCAAATGAGTACGTCATATCTGAAGTAGTTTGGCGGTTAAATTTCAAAAGATGCAATGATTAACGAATAGACACCATGCATGTTCATTTTGGCGGAAAAGTGAGGGCCCAACTAGGGAGGAAAGCCCCACTTAGGGGGCTTGCCCCTTACACCCACGTAAGGGGGGCTTCCTCTTAACATCCGCTATTTATTAACGGTTCAAGCTAGTCTGAACGAGTATGCACTTCGCACAACTCGTTTTAAAACTTAACTTGAAAAACCCTTTGATCTAAGTAAATTCAATTACACCAAAATTACCAAAAGTTTTAACCCCCCTGCTAGAAAATAACTAGTGGCGCTAAACGACCTGTTTTATCATTTCGATAAATTTATAAAGACTTTGGAGGACAAATTAGCTCAATTGGGTTAGTCCAAGTAGTTGAAGTTTCAAGTGGTTTTGAGTTTGAATTTCGTCATTGATCATATATTTAGGTCCAATGAAGTATTGAAAATTCACCCATTATCAAAATGTAAATGCAACATACATGATGTTTGGTTTTTCAGATGTGTAATGTGTTAGGAATCTTGTTGGTAGTTTCATAAAAGCAAATATTTATTTGTAGTGATAAATCATTGTGGCCGTGTGAGTTTAGGAAAAAAGTTTGTTTTCACGTGTTGTCCATTTAAAAGTTATATTTATATTTATTTAGATAGCACTAAAAGTCAATTTGTACTTGAAATCAAGGTGAAAAAGAAAGTTGAGTCACAAGGGTAGATGAAATATTTCCAAACTTAGAAGGTTGACTTCCGAATTAATTTAAAGGTCCACACAACCTATTAATGAAGAGCAGTATAAGTTGAATAATAACTATCCACTCATTTTATTTTATAAATTGCAATGTTTTAAAATCAAGTAAAAATAGATCTTAAAGGTTAAAAAAATGTACGGAGCACTATAGGAACTTTACGTGTTCAACAAACGTATAATGTGATATTAAATGAGTTTTATACTTTGTGTTTTAATGTATCAAAATTTTCAATATGATACATTGCATTAGCTAGACAATTTGATGCATCAAAGCACAGCGTGTGAACTCCTAACAATTTCACACGCTACACTAGACATCTAAATTTAACTCATGAGCATATTATATGATCAATGGACATTGAGACGCAAATGAAGTTTAAAGCCTTTTGATAAATTGATAGACTATGTACATTTATATATACAGAGATTAGAAGATATTGATATTGTCAATTGTATTATAAACAATATTTCAAGACTTATATTAACATCTAAAATCCAAAATATATATGTCTTAATTTAACGCACTAAAGTGTGTGTCTAATACGAATTTCATGTGATAAATAAATTATTATCAAATTTTATTATAATGTGTACTTTTTTTAGAAACGATACATTTACAAAATGATAAGTAGCAAGTACGAAATGATTATATAAACTCTTCTGTAGAATGTAATTCTCAAGTACAATAATGTTATTTAAGTATGAAGAATCCAAAAAACACCATAGTCCTCGTGATTGCCTTGTGTTTGCCTCTGATTGGAGGGGTGGTTTGTGGGTGGCTCGCAAGACTTCAAATGGTCCACCACTACATATTTAGCCATGGTAGCCCGTGTTAAAAAGGTTTATGTGGTTGCATACCCACATATTTTGTATGACATAACAAACATAATTTCAGGTTCTACCTTATTGTATGTTATCAATCTTCTATGTTTTTAATTGAATCTCATTTTGTAGAATGCGACTTTAAAAAGAAGAAAACAAAAAATTACATTAAATGAGAACTCAAAAGTCAAAAGCGATCTAGGGTACAACTAAGGTAAGATGCCTTGACAAATATAATGTTGACACAATTTTGATCCAACAGGTTACACTCGTGGTCTCTTAAGGAAAAGAACCAACTATATAGCATCTATACCGAGAATTCAAGTATTGTGTACGTCGTTAGTATGATCCTTTGTAGGAACTACCCGTAATAACAAACTTGCAAAATGATATGTTTATCGTAAAGAGATTCGTCGATCCTGACCCTGCTTCACCTTAATTATTATTTGAACAAGTAAAAGCCATGTCTTGGTTCGAGTGGGGATAGAATTTCTCTCCTGCATGTCCATGGAGTTTCACTATTGAATGGTTCTGCATCTTTTAGTTTTGGGATGTTCAAAAACAACATGTTGGATCAATTTGTTTATATTTTTTGTTGGTCCGTTATTTCAATGTTTATGGGCTGCTAATCTCAAATAAACCTTTTAACGTGTTGTTGGTTGGTTTATTGGGTCGAAGCCCAATTGCACCAACTCTAAAAACGTTGGTTTCTAAGAACTTTCCATCTAGAGATTTTATTGCATTTTGGTTATATACCTAGAGTGCAAGGTTTATTTTTACGTTTAAGCAATTATTTCCCATATGGATTACAATGATTCTGTATTGATATTTGATAACATAGGACTTCTTGAAGTGGGTTTTCGTAGCAGGAGATATAAATTTTAAATGGTCGATCGATGTTGGAAACTAGTAACAAAATTCGACCAATCAATTTGAAGCTATAAGGGTGTATGTTAGTGAGAAAGCTCATGGAAATGATAATATTTTGCCAAACAATGGCAAACTCCCTCATTTACTTTGGCCAACGACAAAACAATATATTGTCTTCACGTTGTCTCAAGATATCTTAAGTACCTAAAAAGATGGTACATTATCTACCAGTTTTGTCTCCTCGGACAACTTTTCGATTATCTCATAACTTTTACAATACATGTGTTTACCCCATGATAAGGCTTACATGTTATGAATGTGAAGGTTAACGGAGAGAAGAAACAAGTTTTGCTTAAGGGAGTGAAATCGTGGCGCAGTGATATTGATTATAGCGCAATTTGTTGGCAGGAGTACAATTGTGGAGCGATTCTGTGTCTACTAAAATTAAATGCTTTTCTCTTGTTGCCGAATCTAGGTTTATCCTATATAAATATACCCTATGTATTAACCCTTGAGCTACATATTTAATAAAAAAACTCTCTGGTTTGGCCCCGTGAATTAAACCGATCTCCAGAATCAGAGATCGGACATAACTACGTTATATCCGTGTTCGTATTGTTTGTATTAGTTATCTTGTTGTTTGGTTTAATTGCAAGGTTAGTAATTAGGGATTCGTTTATTGTTTGTGGGTGTAACCTTGATTACATGAGTGTTGTTTGGGTTGGTTTTTTGCTAAGAATTGATTGTTGTTAGTTGTTTGTTTCTGCTGTAATTCCTAACCATTGGTATAAGAGCTTCAGGGTTTGAAAGACCCGAACAATATCGAGTGTGAGCATGATCAAGATTTTTGATGGTTGGGGCGTGATGACATGAAAGGAGGTTGGTCGCGTTTATGGCAGTGATTAGTCGCGATAAAACGAAATTGGTGATGAGAGTAGATGGTGATTTAGTTACAGTGAGAGTTTTAAGGAATCCTAGGTTATGGATCCTGGTTCATCATTCTTTCGATTCTGTGCAAGGAAGTGATAAATGTTATCAGACTTAGGATGTTTGGGATTGCGAGTGTGAGGATGCGGTTTCTCATAACTTCTTGATACAGACTAGATTCTCAAAGATGTGAGGTTTGTTATGGAGCTCAAGAGGAATGTTTTCTCAGTTAAATAGTAGGGTAATAAATGGTACCACATCCAATTAGTAATTGACATTAGCGGTTATTAAGGGAGTTTGACTATCGCTCGTGGGTTGAAGTGGGAGACCATGTTTTCGGTCGGGTATTACAGTTCTAGAATGACTAGACGGGATGGATCTCACACGCTTGAGATTATCAGTTGATATGTAGAAGAAGTCGGATATAATGCGTTTGGCAGGGCTAGAGTCTCAATTGATAAGTTTGGTTCAACGATCAACAGGATCTTCTTGAGGAACCGATTGGGAATCTTCAAGTAGTGTTTTGGAGGTAGTTGATCTTGTAAGCCAAAGTGAGTTTTCAGATATTGTTGAGAGTGTCAAGATCTCTTGGGAGTTTGGTAACCGAGGGAAGTGTCAAAGCTAGTAGGAGTCATGAAACGGTTGTGCGATTTATGGATCTCAAGTTTCTACGGGTTCAGTGTACGGATTCTGGGTAACACTAGAGCGTTTAAACCTTCAAATTTATACTCTCAGGTGGCAAAGTATTTTGCAACTGATAAGATGTTATGAACTAGAGTCTTCTCAGAGAGTCGTGGTTGTTATTTTGATATGTATGGTTGGAGCGGGTTGAGTGGGAGAAGATTTGTTAATATAAATTTTAGCAAAAGTTGATAATGTACGTGTTCAAGGTTGTGATTGCGTTCTCACGGGTAGACGTTGATGAGGATCTATATGTTAGTTATATCGGCAATTTTTTGATTGTTAGGAAGGAAAATCGGATAGACGAAATCATGTACGGGTGGTTGATGACATGTCGGTGGCAACATCAGACGTGACTATAATCGATGAGCCGAAGAGGTGGGTGTCTCTTGATAGAATCATGTGGTTCTGGAAACAATGATGTTGAAGTTGGCACATGCTTCAACATATCTTCTTGGGCTAGAAGATGGTGGTGCAAATAACTAGAGAGTGGTCCCAATTTCGAGGCGTATGTTCAGTTAACTTTGTATTGAAAGTCTTCTGACTCTACAAGGTTGAGCAGTGTGTCCCGAATGGTATTTCGGCGGTACGGGGTTAGAACGGGTGACATTGGTAAAGGGACATAATTGAAGGGTTACTGGTTTTGGGTCTGTTAATCTTCAAGTGGTATATTGTTAGGATTTTGAAGTTTAAAGAAAAGAAAAATGAGTTTTGATGAAGAGAGCAAAATCACGGCGCAATGGTATTGATTGCTGCGCAATTTGTTGGGAGAAGTACAATTAAGGCGCGATTTGGAGTCTGCTATAATTTGTTGGGAGAAGTACAATTAAGGCGCGATGGTATTGGTTTTATCTTGTTGCCTAAGTTAAGTTTATTCTATATAAACATGCCCTATGTATTAACCTTTGAGCCACGAATTTAATGAAAGAAACTCTCTGATTTGGCTATGTAGATTAAACTGGTCTTCAAGATCAGAGATCGGACATAACCACGTTATATTTATGTGTCGTATTGTTCATGTTATTTATCTTGTTGATAAGTTTAATTGCTAAGTTAGTAATTATGGATCAGTTTATTGTTTGTGGATGTAACCTCAATTAAACGAGTGTTATTTGGGTTGATTTTTTGTTAACAATTGATTGTTGTTGTAATTCCTAACATTATAGTACTTACTTGGGCATGAATCATGATTCACACATCTTTTCTTAGATGTTCGGTGTTGTTTCATGTAAGAGGCAAACAATCTTTCTGCTTAGCACTTCCAATACATTTGATATCTATCACATCAAAGAAAGTATCGGGAGCAAGTATTAGAAAAAATCGTGCACTTTATGTATATTACAAGTTTCAAACACCCATATTTATAGGATACAAAGTATATATATATGAACAAAATTATCGGAAGTGTTAGGTGTAATATTGAATGAGAATGCTTATATTCCAATGACAATGAGTATTAAATTTCGTACAATACTTTTGTTTAGTGGTGGCATATATGAAAATCGTCCCCAATCACAAAGAAAAATTCCTTAAAAACTTGTTTTCTTCTTGTCTTAAAGATCAACATTTTAAATTAAGGTATTAATTTAACACAACTTTTGATATTCTATAACCATGTAAATCATGATTTTTCGAGGCCTGACCGGTTAGCATTGTGTAAATTCACTTTCAACTAGGCTTAGTAGTGCTATCCGAGTTCAAGTTTTATTGTCACAGTTTCAAGAATGTAGAAGTGTGATTTGTTGTTTGTTTTAGGTATACAAATTTTAAGAAAATAGTGTATACGAAGTTTGAGTCTTTGGCATAAAGTGAAGTTTGTCAAAGTCTGGAGGGGGTAATAGGACAAAACCTTTAAACTCTAAGGGAGTTTTTCGTTTATATATATTTATTATTTTATCTCCTTGGCAATACTCAAAAAGTTTGCTCTCTTTGAACTCCAATTATGATATAAAAAAAGCTCTCCACGACACCTTCTTCACTTTCTTTTTTTCTACTGAATTCAGGCCCTTTCCATTAATGGATCAAAAAATCAATGTTTTCATTTGGGATATGGATGAAACCCTAATCTTACTTAAATCCCTAATCACAGGCTCATATGCTAAGGCTTTCAATGGCTCAAAAGATGTTCAAAAGGGTATAGAAATTGGCAAAACTTGGGAGAATCAAATCCTTCGAATTTGTGATGATTATTTCTTCTATGAGCAAGTAAGTTCAGAAATCCCATTAATCTTTATTCAAAAATTTCAAATTTTTAGATAAAGATTTCCAAGAAAATATCCAGATGTTAGTTTAATATTATGGGTTTTTTCCTGGTAAAAAATAAAAAAACTTTTTTTTCTTGGGAATCTTGATCTTTGTTCGGTGAAAAAACCCATCTTTATTGTATAAATTGAATCTTTAAAGACCCATTTGTTAGTTTTAATGTTATGGGTTTTTTTCTTGGTCAAAACCTCATTATTATATTATTAATTACCATTGGGAAACTTGCCATGTTAAATTTTCGGTCTTTTTTGATTATTTATATTTGAATTTGATTTGAGCAGATTGAAGGATGCAACAAGCCTTATATCGATGCAATGAGGGAATATGATGATGGGTTAGATCTCACTGATTATGATTTCGCAAATGATGGTTTTGTTGGTGCTGCCTTTGATGATGATTCTAACAAGAAGAAGTTGGCATACAGACACAGGATCATTGTTCAGAAGTATAAAAAGGTTATTTTATTCCTCATGATTGTATATGATAGTTGAAGTAATTGATTGGTTCTGTGTCTGCAATATAGATGTATGTTGACTTTTTTAGTCAATTAAGTTTTGTGGAAATCTGATGCTTTAAACCTACACTAATGTTTGAATTTATGCTTATCATAAGTATGTAAATTGTATGACTAATTACCGTTTTTATGGTTTGTAAATGTTTAATGAACCCCATAGAAGTTTAATATGGAAGTGCAATAAATTTACTTTAGAAAGTTTATATCAGGATGTGGAGGACACATAGTTAGATTGCTGTTTCCCCCTTTATGTCATCCATCTATCAGTTATTATATTTTGTGCTCTGAGATCAATTGTGATGTCTCTATTAAAGAAATCAACTATTAGTTTGCAATTTATGAAGGCGTGCTAGTTGTTGGTTGTGGTCAAATGGAATATATATCTAGAATGTAATCTTGATGCTAGCTTTGACTCTTTAACTCAACTTCTGTAATTTCGGAAGCAAAAGGGAATTTTTTTTCCAAAATCACACTTTATAACTTGCAAACTCATTCAATATCATAATTCCTATATGTTAATGTACATTATTAATCATTTCACGTGTTTACAGTTGAAGTAAAAATAGGACATGAGTTTCTGTTGAAGTGAACAAAAAGTATTAATCTTTATTATGTCGCGTGTCTATTGATTTCCTGTAATATATCTACCACTTAAGTTGCATATAACTTTTATGGCCTCTAAGAATTTTAAAGCCACTATACGAGCATGAGCAGTTCTTATCATGTGTCATGCCTCAGATACCGCTACCATATACTTGGTATTATCATATTATTTATATTGGTTGTGTTGCCATGCAGAGATACAGACTTAAATAACTTGATACAGTAACTAAATAAGTTCTGTTACATAATTGCTTCTTTTCTGCCTTATATGAAAGAAGTTCACTTTTATGGTACATACATAAGTTACATAGAAGTAATCTAGTCTTAAATTACCTAAATTTGTGGTCTTTTCAGTATCAGTTACGATTTTTACTTGTTCTTTATGCCATTAGTTGATTTTTGCAAATCACTTGTAACTTCAATTTTTAGATAAAGAAAAGTCTAACTTTCGTTGTATCGTCATAATTATGCAGGGCTTACGTAGCGTATTTGGTGAAAAGATGATAAAATCTTGGGACAATCTTTATAGGGTGACTGATGAGTATACTGACAAATGGCTGTCTTCAGGTAAGTTGCATTTATTTGGTAAATATATAATAAGTTATAGGTCTTATCCTCTTATTGTTTCACCTTTCACACATGTAGACGGTATATGAGTATATCATGTTAATTGCATATGCACAATGAATAGTTTGGGGATATTTTGCTTCTTTAGACAAGATGTATTAGTTTAATGGTGAGACGTGCAACGGGTATGATGCCTGATAAAGTATAGCTCTAAATTGTTGCATAATTCTCGTTTAGTAAAATCAAAGCAAATAATTGTTTTAGAACTGGGCAAATGTTCCTTACTTTTTGTGATTAATGTTGGATAGCTCAATGGTTCTTTAAGCTTTAGCGCTTCATGCATATTTGGCTAGGTAAAAGCATGTTAGGCAACTAATAACCTAACTATCAATATTTGTAATTTTCTTTTTGTGGGACCCATCAATATGTTATTAGAAGAAATAAATACATGATTGTAGATTCTGGTTCACTTTTTTGAGTTAAGAAAGGGAGATGAGACCTAAACCCACAAAAAAGGTTTTGGTATTTCGTGTATAAAGCGATGGTTAATATGCATGCCGTAAGTTTTTCTTTTCCCTCAAAGAAGCGTAACATGCAATGCTAAACTCAAAAGGGTGAAACTGGTTGACTTTTAGCCAGATGTGGGAAATGAAATACCCTTTGTAAATTGTAGTTTCATGGCTCAGTAGTTCGGTCCTATATCCCTATTTGTAATCTGTACATTTCTCTTCAATTGCAGCTCGGGCTTGTGTCGTGCAATGTGCAAGTGGAAACAAAGATTCAACTCCCTCAGTAGAATCAACAGATGCCATCTCGGATTCTACAAGTTCTAGGGTTCAAAACATTAATGTTATTGTAACTTCAGGCTCATTAATCCCCAGCCTTGTCAAATGCTTATTATTTCGGCTCGATGATTTGTTTTCCTACGAAAATGGTTAGTCACTTGATTTATAATGTTTTCATGCTCGTACTTACAGATTTAGTAGGGTTTTTGGATTTTCATTTTCGATCTAATTATTTGATTATTGTGACTTGAAGTGGCAATAATCAGTTATTAGTTGTATAAGTTCTGCTTATGATTATAAAGTTTTGGATAATCAGTTTCATACTGTCTGCAACAAAACCGATTTTTTGAACTTACTTAATGTATGGGTGAATTTTAGACTGAACCCTCACACATCAAACTTATTTTAAAGCTTTGGGTTTCAAATATTCATGATTGCATGTTATAAGATGATTTGAAAGATGAACTGACAGTTTTGCACAGTTTACAGCTCATGGGAAGTGGGGAAGTATCAATGTTTTTCGATGATAAAAGAACGTTTCAATGGGCCAAACGTGCAGTTTTGTGCAATTGGTGACGGATGGGAAGAATGTGAAGCATCTGAAAACATGCAATGGCCATTTGTGCAGATTGATCCCGGGCCTGTTAGTACCTCTCATCGTTTTCCTGGGCTGAATCTCGAGACTTTAGGACACTATATAAATGTCATATATGGAGATTCTGATGATGACGATGAATGAATAAAAAATCAAGAAAAGCGCATCTTTGGTTGAGCAAGAAAAATCTACAACAAGACAGGAGTCTTGTGTATTCTGTTGTCTTTTGAAACAAAGGGAGATGGATGTTTTAATTATCTCCACAAAATTTCATTTTTATGTTTCGGGGGTCAAGATGTGTCAAGTGTTGACACCTTCCTTCGGGCCGGTAGTATAAACTCGTGTACATTGTAAGTTACATTGAAGGATTTTAATCTACCTTATTGACTTTTGTTTTCTCATAGACAGTAGTGTACGGGTCGTATATGGTTCATATCGGCGGATTGGGCTTGATTAGTGGTATGCCAAGCTTAATAGTCTTGGGCTTAAGCTCGTGTTATGTAAACCTCTCGGCTTGTGTAACCTCTGCCCTCTGGTTTTTTTAGGCTTTGTATGAGCTATTAATTGGAGATGCACAAAGTCACCTTTTAGTAGATTGTATCATAATTTTGTTTGATTTAAAATGTTAGATTGTGCGGGTTACTGCAAGACAGTGAGAAAGAGTGTGTCATGCGTTCTCATTTTTCATGTCCTTTGTATCACATTATAAAAATGATGATATGAGTGAGATGATTATGAAAGCATCACCAACCAATCAAAACAAATATAGGATTAATATATTTGCTTTTGTATGCTATCTGTTGTATGGCTTAGATTAACTTAAATCTTATTGGTTTATATAAATAGTGCAAGTTGACAAAAAAGAATGCTAACCCAAAGTATATCAACCTTTAGTTGTGTATTAAAGAAAAATCAACAAAATGAGATAGTGAGAGGAGAATAGGAAAGAGTGCCATACACCTTTTTTTTTGTCTTTAATATCACATCATAAAAAGATAGCCAAATTGGGAGATAGTGATGGTAATCACCATCAACCGATGAAAAGATAAAGATATTTTTTTAAGTATTTGTCTTGGTTTATAGTATTTAATGAACTCTAGATCTTTTCAAACGATTAAATAGTACAAATATGATTAAATATGTTAGCCTGAAATTACAAACGTTAGTTAAATTGTTACAAACATCAAGCACATTTAGGAGTGTGAGACTTGATCAAACGTGTTTTGGCTAGGACCGAGCCTATTGATAACCGTCTTAGCTAGCATCGATCTTGAAAGACCGGGATATGCCTTAGAACCTGAGCTTTAGTACATCTCTAGTAGCTCAAAAAGAGAACAATTCGTGTTAGTACCAACATTGCAAGTAATTGAAAATTTTTTTTGGCTAAATGTAAAACTTCTAATTTCTGTAAAATCAGTTCCGAGAATTTTACATATGAGATTCTCAACATTGACTTCATATCTATGTCAAGTCATAAAAAACCCAAGTATGATTCTTTATAAAATTGAGGTTATCATATCATGAAAAGGATTATTTTAAATGATTATGATTTAGCATAATCGTATCAAAAACCTGTGGCCTTCTCAATTGCTCATTTTGTTAAGGAAAATGTATCATTTTAGTTCTATCATATTGTGCATAAATAATGTTTGTATCATTTGAGAGACTTTTAGAAGAGAAAAAAACATACATGTGGTATAGTTCTTCTACCTGGAAATCTGATATTTTGTAGTACTTAATTTGGAAAAGAATGTCAGAGTTACATCTTTTAATGACATCTAAAATCATGGGTCACCTTGCCTTTTGGTCTGCAGACAATTTATTTTTCAGTTGGCACAAACTATATTACTATTTCATTTGATAGGAAAAAAAAAAACTTCAATTGTTTCATCTAACAAAATGATTAAGGACTAGAAAAATAGACCAAAGAGATCATCATTGTAGTAACACAGCGATAAAAGGCAACCTTGATTGACTATTGATCAAATGTCTAAATTACTGCAAGTAACCCTGATAAATACCTACATAGAAAGCCCATTATGGCAAGCCTGTAAAAACCACATCCTTGTGTCTTCAAACAACAAGCAGGTGAGGATATTTCTTGATATAAACCAAAACGAAAGCTGACCTCTAGGCCAATCATGAAAACCCACAACACACCACCATTAAAGCAATAGAGAATTCTTGTTTCAAGACTTACAGATTGTTCATTAAATTCAAACTGATATACAATTCTATGTCTAAGCATAACCCTAGAAGATAACCTTCTATCGGGTTTACAAAAAGCCGTGTGCATTTCAGGCCAGCAAGAACCGACCTCGGTATTCCACAAATTGCTGGATTGTTCCTTCATGTGATAATATTGGGTTCCTTGCTTTTGCAGATTTAGTGTTTAATTTCACTTCAAATTTGGGGA
Source organism: Logfia minima (assembly GCA_963921325.1). Classification (NCBI taxonomy): domain Eukaryota; kingdom Viridiplantae; phylum Streptophyta; class Magnoliopsida; order Asterales; family Asteraceae; genus Logfia; species Logfia minima. Next base: position 5,802,538 of record OY992764.1, on the reverse strand, counting down.
CTTGCTTGTGGTGTACTTCTGTACTATATGCTGTTGTTTCTGGGAAAACCTCATCAAGAAACTCGTCTGCAACATCACCATCTTCATCTACCCTGAGACGTTTTGTATACCATCGTAGACCCTGAAACCATAACTAAGTGTCAAAGATCTATGATACCCTTCAACTGTAAAATAATGTAATCTTGTGGGTTCTAAATCTCTAATTGATGTACCATTTATCGGATAGCAGGCAAATAAAGGTAATGAAAATGATACAATTTCATAGGATATCCATGATTAGAGTTGGCAACTAAAATCAAATTACTCATGAATGGGTGGGCTTTGGATTAAGTTTTATCCTGAACAGGTCAGTGGGTAATATCATAAATTTTAACTAAAATGGAAACGGTTCAAATGAGTTGAATGAGAAGTAGATCAAACAGGCCAAGAGTCTCCCAAAACATATTTTAAATGCATACGATCTCCTAATTTGTGTTATTCAAAACATCAGATTTTATTGTAATAACACAGTTTGTGTATTTCTACTTAGTATTTACCACATCAACTAATTATCAATAATACACAAAATGGAAAACTATGTGTTTCCGGGTCAACCCAATAAGGCCCGGCGAATTTCAACACGTACTAAAAGGTTACCCATTTAGATCCATTACACAACCTGTCTGGTCAGCAAACTAGATAATAGAAGAAAAACAGAGAAAAGAAAAGAAGTGTACCGATAATCATGGGATATGAGCATGTACAAATTATCCTATTCATCATCAGAGGTTTACATTTAGTTAAGATGGTTGAGTATTTGAATCAATCTCAAGTTTTCTTTGTATGTCAAATATATTTTTTGGTTACAAATGTGATGCCTAGTCAACAGCAAACTTCTGATACTCGACAGTGGACTTCGAGTATCACTAGGGAAACAACAGACTATACGAGATTTTAAACCATATAATAGACGTGACAATAACTCGAGAAATTTCAAGAGTTAACCCATGCATTGGGCATATCAACCCTTTAACTTTGAGTTATAAAATTTAAAGAACCCAACTTATGTAATAACGGCATATAGAGAGATAGCTTAGCATCATTTTGAGCATGTGAAAGTCACTCAAAGAAAACAGAAGAACATTTATTTAAGACGAAAGGTATGATTCATCCAATAGCGTTACTCATTATTCCAGACAAACGTTGCAAGATGGTACTTCCAATTTATATACAATGGAAAATATTTCATGGGTGGCAAAAATTAGACGTATAACTCTGTATCTATTATGCAAATGTTAAGAGCTTATGTGTTTAGCACTTAGTGATTAATTATTGGATTTTAGGGTAGTTCGTAATTCATAAAGTTTGTAAGTTAGTTATTAGGAATACTGAGTGTTGTTGTTCTAAGTACCTAATTTCTTCTTCAACTCATATGTTAGTTAGTTTGTTAATTGGTTACTGTCAAGGTTCTCTTCCAATGTTAGCAATTATTATCTTCATTTTTGCTCATTAGATGATTCAAAAAAATACTTCTCGTGAGTTCTCTTTTAGTTTGTGAAACAAATCTACCTCCAGAAGAGATAGCTTTTGTTATCATATATTTCTGCACTCTACAAACCATTTGTTATTGCAATTGCAAGATAAGAGGTTTATATTTCCTTAGTCATTAAAGAACCGTCATCATATCCTGTCATCCAAATAAATCATTTAGGTATGCAAAGCCAAAAAAGTGTAACCATAAACTTAATCATAATCATAGGCATCCCTCATTTCTTTCAATTGTTAACTCTCCCTACCTTTACTCCAATACCTCGATTTCTATATTATACACCATTAGTCCACCACACCTAGCATTTTCATTTCATACAGACATGCTCAGTTTACATGCTACAGCTAAGGTTAACCAAAAAATCAAAGTAGTCAACCAATTAACATCAGAAACAGTCTGGAATATCCAAATATATACTAAGCAACAGCTTTACGATTGCTCAATATAGGGTTGAAATCCTAAATGGAAAAATTAACTCCTCCGATGCACTAAAAAGGACAATAAAGAACGAGTCTCAGAGATAAAGACAAATAATGTATTTTTTTCCCTTTGCAGTATAAAATCTTGTCTTTTCACACACGGAGTCACGGACAAAAAAAAGGCAAAACAAACTATAATAATAATAAGTTCTTTCTATCCTTATTAGTTATTGTTACACTCCCTCCACTCACGAACAAAAATAAAGTACAAAGACAGAAGAATGTAACATTGTTTCTTTTGTGATAACATTCCCCTCACCTAAATACACGGTAAAAATGAAATGACGAAGAACAGGTAGCAATAGGATGGTAAATAAAAAAACTGATGAGAAATATTTAAAATTACTAATTGAACTCTCTAAGTTGAAATAAACTCATAGTGGATCCAAAACATTTCAACATACCAATACTACAGCCGCTATTGATATACCACAATACAGGTATAGAATATTACAATATTCCCTAATGATACAAACCATCATTATCAGCCATACTTACATAATTTATAAGGCATCTAAAATGTACGACCAAGAACAAACACACTTAATTTCAGTCACATATTAATAGACATTCAACCAGAGTAGCAAGATTAAAACTTAATCAAGTTTCATATACAATTCACCATGACAATAATAAATTCAGTGGGGCAACAACTAAAAACGGAGTAAATGCAGAATTAGGGAAATCATTAGATTCTTCTTCCTCGGAGGAGGTTTTCCATGTTCAGGTTACCCGGGGAAGGTGAGTATTCTTTTGACCAAGATGTACGCTACCTAACCGGGTATCCCAGTGACCGTTTCCTACCGTTTCCATGGCCATCCCCAAGATGTTTACCTAGTGAGGTTCAAACCTGAGACTTCTTGTGAGGGCATCAGGAGTACGCCTTACCAGTTACGGCTAGGCCACCTTGGTGATGATTCTAAAATGTGTTCTTACACGCAACATTTCTAACATTCATATCATAGAAACTAACTATTTCCAATCTCTTATATCAACATCTTGTTCTATTTTATATGAAATTTTTCGACCACATGACACTCTCAAACTATATTGTAAAATAAAATCAATTCACTGTATCAAGGATCTATTTATCGAACCCATAGCAGCTACCAGAATTACCATCAAACAATAAATATACATAACATATAAACATTAAATCAGAAAATAAACAAAAAATGAAGACAGCAAAATTATACCTGAAGACCTCCTTCGCCAGCAACACATGGGATTAAAACAGGACCGATTTGATGAACTTTATCTACAGGAACTTGAACACTAAATCCTTTGCGATTACTATAACTATGATGAATTTCTTCATCGGAGTTCAAATGATTATCATTATTGTTTCCATTATCATTTTCATCGTTGTTTTCGTGATTTCCAAACCCTAGAAACCCTGCGACCCATTTCCTGAGACCCATTAGTTATATTAACACGTATAAAGGAAATTAAAGTGATTGCAAAGAGAGTGTAGCGTAGGATTATGAATCCATGGATTACGCACGCAGAGATCGATGGATGGATTATGTATAATGATCACGAAAGTTGGGGGATTTTGAAGAGTCTGCAGTCACTTATTTGAATGTACGTATGTTTGCGTGTATTAATTATTTTTGTGTTTTAACGAGTGATTTTGTCTTCAGCGTTACTGGTAAACATTCTTGCAAGTTATAATTTCATATATTTTATATTAAATAGATGAAAAAATATATAAAAAAAAGTATGCTTTGACAAATTATTTATGTATTTTTCCTGTTAGTTTTAATTTATCATTTTTTCAAATTAATCAATAGAATTTTAGGTCTATTTTTACACTTACAATGTAAAAATACACGAGTTTTCTAGTTAAAAACGATAAAGTTAAAATGCGTCTAACTTTGATACATCTGAAAACGTTATCTACCATGATGCAGATGCAAAACAAGTTTTCTATATGAATATTTTTTGGTATTTTAAAAGATACTCGATCTATCATCATATTATTAATTATTATATATAATAATTATAATAAATTACCTGTTAAAAATGTGATTATAATTTATAATAATCATAAAAATAAATTGGGGCAATGAGAGTGAGGGTTGTAGACTTATAGAGTTCATGGTCTAATGTAACTCTTTTTTGAAATAAGTGAAAATTTTATTATGTTTAACTACAAAGTAATGACATACGTGATTAAACAATTGTCTTTTTAAAGTATACAAGTTTATAACCTTTAAATAGTACGTTACAATGTCTAATAAAAGTTTGCGTGTCTTGGTTTGAGGAACTATGATCTCCTCAAATTATGAAATATTATGAAATAGTGAGTGAATTTAAAAATTAAATAAGTAGAACGTTAACTGTAACTTTATTTTTATTTTGATAATTTTATATATATGCTTTTAAACTTTTGAAATTATTTTAATATTTCTGTAAACTTACAATTTACATCAATATTTCTTGAAGACTTGAAATTGCTCATACATGTCCAAATAAGCAATTAAATTATTATCGAACAATTTTAATTTTACAAATAGTAAACTAAAAAGTCAATTGACTTAATTACCCTTACTTTCACGAAATCTATGTTCATCTCAGCTCGTGATGCTCCATAGTTGCAAAACCTTACTTATTGCCCCACCATTTTTGTATGATATTTTTAGTTTGTGAAATTTTAATGTATTTTGCTAAACATAGTCCTTAAAGTTATGATTAAGAACAATGTTTTAAAAATTGGTCTGATCGTTTGCGGTTCGACTGGTCGAACCGGGAAAAATAATAAATTTGGTCGAAAAAAATTCGTTTTTCGGGCAAGTTTGACCAAGTCAACAATCACCGATCGAATCAGGAACCGGCCGGTCAAACCGGAAACCGGAACCGGATCCGACCGATTTCTCATTTCTTTTTTCCAATTTTGAAATACCGTTGCGTGCCAACAGGATGCTAGAAACCAAAATAAAAGCGGCGGCACCGGCCGTACTTCCGCCACTGTTCACTGTTTTAAGATGTAAAAAACTAGACCAATACGTGACGATAAATGAACAATTTTAAAACATGATTTACAGTCAAAGGAGTTACCAAATACTCGTAATCAACTTGATCACCGTTGATTCAGTACGTACTGCCATCAATATATGCTTGTCGACATATATTTTACAGATATATATGTATTCTAGTTTGGTATTCAGTTTGTGAGGGTTTAGATCTAGAATTTTCTTTCATTTTTGGTCAAAGTTTTATTAGATAATCTCGAAATGAAAATATTCGTTTATGGAACATGATATTTGTTGATTTGATTTTAGGTTTAAATGAATAAAAAAAAAAACTGCAGGTTGGTATTTGACAATTTTTAGGTTAAGATGCATATTTTTTGTTTTGATTTGGTTCCGGATATTAAAATGAAGGGCAACGGACTTGGGCTCTTAAGGCTTGGGCTTGGGTATAACACTCCCTAAATTATATCAAGGTTAGAAATGTAATTTCACACGGAAGCGACGTATAAAGATACTATTTTATATTTTATTACAAAAGGACGATAACCTTTTCGCAAGTTGCATCATTTTAATATTTCTGAAACAAAGCATACATTATTGTTCTTCGAAATATACATATTTGCTAACCAACATAACATAAACATAATCATCAGAGATGTAGCGCATGTCAAACATTCCTTTCCAAACACTTCTTCCTGTCCACCCACACTACCTAAATATAACCTGCAGGAAAGATAGTGGTGGGATTAGCACGAAGCTAAGTGAATGAATGTACAACTAACAATTCAATTAGTATAACAATCTGCTTACACCAAGCACAGTAAACACATAAACTCAAGAGGATCGGCGGTTAATGAGGAACCCTACAGCCGCGGTGGCCCTCAGTAACACTTACCCACAATCTGTAAAGGCCCATACAGAATAGGCCGATAACTTGGCACTACAACACAACAACACAGTTTCCAGCGACAACACATGTATCTGGAACCTGTGTTGAACACAGTAGTAACCAAGTCCAATCGCAATTGACCTCTGAATAACACAGATGCCCGAAGGCCACATATGCACAACAAGTAGGTATACAAAATCATAACTCAGACTAAACAGTCAATCAAGGTTTACGTTACTTGTTGTAATCACACCATTACAACTAACTCAAATTATGAGTTGCAGATCCACTCACCTGAGGATACCAGCTTACAAGCTCAGTAATCTTATATCACTGAGTCCTCTGCGTTTCTGAGAATAAACAGAGTGCAAGTCAGTAGTCTGTTACATAATTTAGTGATTAATACTTATATAATAATCACACATACAAATCATTCTCAATAACCCACTCGGGGTCGACTGACGGGGTCCAAGGAGCTGGCCCCTGGCTGCGGTCCCGCTGGCAGGTCAGCGGGTGGGGTCAAGGGGCAACGCCCTTGCGGGGCTCGGGGCAGCGCCCCGAAACCTAAATGAAATTAGCCTGCGACATAAACTGGCGACACAACTTGCGACACAAACCTTGTGTCGCTAAACAAGTGTATGCGACATTAACATTGTGTCGCAACTAAAACATATGCGACATAAACCTTGTGTCGCAACATAAGCATGTGCGACATAGCCACTTGTGTCGCAGCATAACAATGCGACATAACCTGCGACATAACCTCTGTGTCGCAAAGATGAACACCCTTGTGTCGCAAAGATGAACACAGCAGACCCCAAGTCCGAAATTCACGAATTTCAACATGTAATACACAAATTAACACATATGAATGCATTCAAAACAAGTATTAACAATTATAGCATCAAATAACAAGAGTTTTACCTTGATTTCACGATTCAAACACTCTAATTTCGGATTAAAGCTTGCTTCTCACTTTCTTTCTCTAAATCTCCTATTTTTCTCTCTAAACCTCTCTTAAAACTTGATTTTTGGTATCTGGAAATGTTTAGAAAATAATTATGTATATATATACCCCACTAATTACACTTAAGCACCTCAATAATTTCATTTCAGCACGATCTGCGACACAAGCTGCGACACAACCCTTGTGTCGCACAACCAATACCTGCGACACTACCCTTATGTCGCAAAAACACTATAATGATTTTTTTTTTTTTTTTTTTTTTTTTTTTTTTAATTTTGGGATGTTACGTTGGGCTTAGAGGACAAAAGTCAAAGCAGCTTGGACTTGGGCTAGAAGTGCAATCAGCTTCGACTTGGACTCTGAAAGACAAAAGCGATTGGACCGACCGATTGGACCGGCCCAATCGGAATCAGAGACTTTTTTAGTTCACAAAAAAAATCGATTTTAAAAACATTGATTAAGAGAAACCGTCATAAAAAATAAAAGTGTCACCGTCAATTATTTTATGATGGGTATAGTTAAATAATTAGAATTAACTATCAAAATAGGTTTAGAAACACCAAGCACCTCCATGAAAGTTAGTTAGTAACCATAACTTCAAGGGGCTATACTTAGTATAATCTTTATTTTAACAAATGTCTAAATTTATGAGTTTTTTTTTCCGTTTTCTTTCTATTTTGCTTTATGGTTTAATAAAGCATTTTTTAGTTCATATTAAATGAAACCTTTAGATATAAAGTTATGCACTAATTTTCAAACTTCTAATGATCTTCCTGTATTTTGTATTAGACTTATTGTTAACTTGATTTTGTTTATAGATTTGTGGGTTGAGTTCAAATGAGAATGGAAATTTTAGTGAGAATGGAGGAATAAATCCTGGCCATCCATTTTGCAAAACCCAATTTTCCCCTAAAGTTAAATATCTCACAAACGGCTAATCAAAAAATTATAAAAATTGTACCATAAAAATCAGAGTTCTTTTCTCTACGATTTGAGATCACTCATAACATATTTTCGGTAAAAAACTTTTTTTTTTTTTTTTTGGTTGAAAACCAGTAACACATGTATTACTGAAACTAACACATGTGTTAGTTGCGGTAACACATGTATTAGTGGCATATGTTACCAACCACTAACACATGTGTTACCGCAACTAACACATGTGTTACCGAAACTAACACATGTGTTACCAATTTCGAAACCCACAAAAAAATGAAAAAAAAAAAATTCGTCGAAAGTATACCTTGTGAGATGTCTAATCGAAGAGGAAAAAATGCTGATTTTTATGGTGCAATTTTTATATTTTTTTGACTAACCATTTGTAAGATATTCAATTTTTAAAAGTGTTGGGGGTATTATTTTTTTGATGAAATGAATGGTTGAGATTGATTCCTCCATTCTCACAAATAATTATCATTCTCATTTGAACTTAATTCTATAGATTTGTATTTTCAAATAGGTAAATTGGTAAAGAACGGGTCACACACGACGTGTGTTTATTTAGTTAGTATAGTTTGATTGAGGGTTAGTAAGCTGAGAGGAGAATGGTAAATGAGTCAATTAATATATTAGTTTATTTTAAATAAGTGTTTTGATTTAAACCATCTAATAGTGATTTAGTTATTTCTTCGGATATATATGAGCATTTTCAAGTTTTATAAGAATATATCTTTATGTAATATTTAAGTTTGTAAAAACATTGATGTAATATTAAATGTTTGTAGTGACATAGACATATAATGTTTTGGAAAGCTATCAATTCGAGTATGAATATCAATTTATTGTTGAAATCATTCCCGTATAAGTAGACAAGACTAGATATTTGCGTGTCATGTGTTTGAGTTTAACGATACGCACAATTATATTTATTTTCAATAACAATATTATTATTGTTATTAATTAAGTCATTATGATTTGTTTTCTATTCAAGAAAATGTCAACAGTCACATATTATCTCTTAGTTATATATTTATTAAAATAAAAAATGCAAGAGAGGACATTATATATAATCCTAAGATCTTATATGTTACTTGACTTTACATTAGTGAATTAAAATAAAAAATAAATCGAAAATTTCTTTAATATTTACTAACTTCAACAATTCTCAACATAATTTTTTATTAACAAATTTATTTATCTAAAATTCTATTAATTTTATAACTCTATTGATTCAATATTTAAAGCACAAATATTTATAACCTCATTGTAAGATTCTAGTTAAGAGATTAATTAAAAACCAGTTAATCCAACTCATTTAATTAGATTTTTATTCAAGACATGCATATTATACGAGTTCACATAAAAATGATACTTGTGATTACAGTATTTCAAAATGAAAATTCAAAACAAACTACAAAAATATTTTCACCGGTGTATTCAGATATACATGCATTTTGTTTATAAACGTTTAAGCACTATACAATATAATTGTTTTTTTGTGAACCTATCGATGTAAAATAAAAATTACGTCGAATGAAGTGCATCATATTATCCTAGATAAGACTCAAACAAACACACGAAAAAAATACAATAATACATCATAAAATACACTCATGTGATGTGCCACATGATGAATTTTTTTTATTTATCTATATTTTGGGTCACTTACTTAAACATTTTATAAGATATAGACTAAAATAGCATTTAGGAATAATATAGGGGTTACCAATGTAACTTACTCAAACCTGTATGTTTATTTTGTGCTGACCGGAGACTGACTGACCTTATTTTACTTCCGTTTACTATATTTATTACAATTATTATTACAATTATTACAATTACAATTACAATTACAATATTACAATTTCAATATCAGAGACTTGCTGTCATTGAAGAAAGTGTTTATAGAAATTTTTTAATAAAATCCCCAATTTTGAGTTCAAAACCCTAGATCTGATGACAGTACATTTTATGCGTGTTATCAAATTGTGAATTGAAGCATCAACTGATCCGTTTCAGAGATGCCGGTGGCTGCTTCCGCCATCTACTTTCTAAATCTTCGTGGCGATGTTCTTATCAATCGTCTCTATCGTGATGACGTCGGGTATGTATATCTATATGTGTGTGTATAATTGTCTGCATTATGTATATATATTTTGTTTGATCGTTTTCGGCTAGTGTTAAAATGTCAATATGCAAGTGTAATTTAGCAATTAGTGTTTTGGAACAGTGGTGTTTATGGTTAATTGAATAGCTTGGAGTGTAATGGAAGTGTAAATTAGCGAAGGGAATGAACTTGAAAGTAGATTTTTTTATTGGAAGCTTGAAATGATAGGAGAATTAGGTTTACAGGAAATGTAACTTGCATTAAATTGAAGAAAGCTTTTTTTTTTTTTTTTTTTAACTTGTGAACATGAAGGTTGGATATGTAAATCTTATGCCTATTCAACTTTCAGTCCACTAACAAATACTTGCAATATAGGAATTGGATCAAGAGATAACCAGAGAACCTCCCAAATTACACTGAATATTCAGTGATGAATTTGGTCTATGGAGTATAATCATTGATGAATATTGCTAAACCAATATTTGCTGTTGAATATACAGTGTAAATGTGTAATTTATAAGGGTTCCTTGGTTCTATATATATGTGGTTCTCCATAGATCCAACCCCTATGTATATTATGCATGCATACGAAAGAGAGGAAATTGGTTACAGAAGAGATGATGCTCTAGATTTTTGTGTGTGTTGATAGTAGTTAGTAGTAATATGATTTAGATAGGTCACTTCCTGTTTTTATAGCTTAAAATTCATGCGATTCAGATATCCAGCAATTGATGTTCATTTTTGTGGTAGAATACAGATTCTAAGTTTAAGATCATATATCTCCCGTAAATCGATATGCAGCTCTGATTTGAGCTCATTGCTCATGAAATATTGGTGTGCCAAGAAAGCTAGGGATTGTAACAGTTTGGTACTTCCAACTATATGCCACTCACTCCTACAAGTGAGCAACTAAGGCACGAGCCACAAAAATCATAAGTTTTCTGTTGAGGAGACCTAAAAGTCAATTTTAAGCTTCATTTTTCAAGTCAATGTGTTCAAGTTGGAAGTCAGGCTTTCACACCCCTTTGAAGTTGAAACCTCAATTCTTCAAAACTTTAAACTTCTCCGTTTTTATTCCATGCTCACATTACTTTGGGTTGTACGATGTGCTGAATTCCTGCATTAAATTCAGTACTAACAGGTTGCTGACTTAATGGGTATAGAAAGTTAGATAATATTTTCATCGTGTCCCCTTGTTGTCCTGGAAGCGACCAAAAAACATGTCCTTTTCCTCATAATATGGGGTTAATATTAATTGGCTTGTACCTTTTTGCAATGCCATGTTTGATATAAGTTGAAATGGCAGTTTTCTAACATTACTGTATGCCCATATTTATCCTAAAAATAGTTAAACGTAGAAACAACAAGCATACTTACCTAAATTAGTTAAGATAGCTAACTTGAAGCAGTTACCAATCGTGTAATGCATGGTGGATCAGTGATACAAACTAGAAAAATACCAAAAGGGTACATACAGCAATGAAGAAAGATACTTAAAACTCAAAAGTTGCATTGCCAGTAAGGAATATCTTCTTTCTCATCATTTAACGCTTTCCCCACTCCGCGCTCATTGGTTGAGCACTTTAGCTATGCAACTTCATTTTTTCTTCATCATTATTTTTTCTCCCCTTTTCTTTGGTGTGCAATTGTTTTATTATCTTAATTCTTCTCTATGGATATTGTGGTGTAATCTGAATATTGTTTGATCTTACTTTTGAGTGTTTGCTTTTCTGGATTTAAACAGGATGTTGAAGTCATTAAATCAACAATGCTCTGATATTGAAATTTTGGCCCTATAAATTAAGTAATTAACTATGAAAATAAATTGTGGATTCCTAGTAGGAAGTGTAACAGTTCTTACGTACCTACGTGCTATGCATGTGTTTTAATTTATTAATTGCTGGTTGTTAGTATTTAGTTGAGGTAGTTTACTAATTTGTTTAAGTGATTAACTATGAAAATAAATTGTGGATTCCTAGCAGGAAGCGTTACAGTTGTTACGTACTTACATGCTATGCATGTGTTTTAATTTATTAATTGCTGGTTGTTAGTAATTAAATGACTTAGTTTACTAATTTGTTCAATGTGAGCAATATTGTAGTTTGATATATCACTATAATATTTTCTGGAAACAGTGCATGTGTCTGTGTGTCTAATACTTATTTTACATTCTATTATTGCATCTTTTAGGGGAAATATGGTGGATGCCTTTAGAATGCACATAATGCAAACAAAGGAACTAGGCACATGTCCTGTGAGGCAGATTGGAGGTTGCTCTTTCTTCTATATGAGAATTAGCAATGTCTACATAGTGATTGTTGTCAGCAGCAATGCGAATGTAGCATGTGCATTCAAGTTTGTTGTTGAGGTAAAGGAAACTCTTCCGGCTCTATTAAAATATCATAACAGCCTATATATAATATTACAAATACAAAATATAAAAGCTCTAGAAAATAATGATATAGTTTAATCTTTCATCAAGTTCTCTTTAATTATGCTTTTGTTTAGTGTTCACTTCTATTTTACCTCTCTCTGTTGGTGCTCTTTATAGACCCTTAGACTTGAATCTTGAACTTCGTTTTCTCCTTTTACAGGCAGTTTCTCTATTCAAATCTTACTTTGGGGGCGCTTTTGATGAGGATGCCATCCGCAATAATTTTGTTTTGATATATGAGTTATTGGACGGTACTAATTCCCAATCCTTTCTACAAATAAATTTAGTGAATGTGTACCTTTTCAAAGAGATCCCGAAGAAGTTATGCTGAAGGTTGCGTAGTTAATTATTTTATTTTATTTTTTCGCTTTTCTGCATAAACATTCGAATATCTTGTGATCACCAGTTCTTAATCATTACCATGCAATCAAGTTTGGAAACTGAAGTAAATCAAACCACTTTTGTTTTTCTTGATTTTCCTATTTACAAGCATAACTTGAGCCTCCCTCGTGCATATTCAATGAACTGTAATGTCATTTATACGTCACCTATCTGCTTCACAAGGAAAGTAGTTTTTATCTTTTTTGTAAGATTATGTATATATATATATATTTGGCTCTGCCAATAATCTATATCTATGTCTGATATGCAGAAATTATGGACTTTGGTTATCCACAAAATCTTTCGCCAGAAATGTTAAAGCTTTACATTACGCAGGAAGGTGTACGATCGCCGTTCTCATCCAAGGTTAGATGTGACAGTTTACTAAAAAATTTTCTGCCTTCTAGTATAAAGTTGATCAATTTTCATAATACTATACTTTCTTAATGATATATATCATAGACATCCTGACTTTTATATGGTTTATTATTAAACTCAACAGCCTACAGATAAGCCTGTTCCCAATGCTACTTTACAAGTAACTGGTGCTGTTGGCTGGCGTAGGGAGGGTCTTCATTATAAAAAGAATGAGGTGACCAAACCTTTTTTTCTTTTTTTCATCTTTTGCAGTTTTTGAATGTGCAGTTCTGCTACATCATTTTTTTTTTTGGCTGTAGGTGTTTCTAGATATTGTGGAAAGCGTTAATCTTCTTATGTCTTCTAAAGGTACAGATGTATTGTGGTTTATGTGTGTGTATGCATAGGGATTAGGATACTCTCATGTTGGTGCTCAATGTGAGAGGTTATGTTACCTCACAAAAATAAGACTAGATAAATTAAAATTCACTTTAATTATAATTGTGGGACCCATTTATTGTTGTTGTGAGGGAACATGACCTCTATGTTGAACCCGACATGGCGACGTGAGAGGATCCTAATCCCTGTGTATAGACTACAGAGGTTGCAATTTGATCTCTTTAGTTATGAATGGGTCAATCCGGGTTAATTTTTTATAACTAACGGCTCAAATGAGTTGAACGGGCCGAACGGGTTGAAAGTTGCGGAGAGTTCACTTTCAGTGCATACTAAACTGTTTTATTAAAAAATTGGACTGTTATTCTAAAAATATAAATTTTGTAATCATATTTAACACACAAGTTATTTGTAAGAATTATAAAAAACAGGACCAAAAGTGTTTTTGTCAATCCAACCTGATCCAGCCCACTTCAACCACTGCCAGAACTTACCCGTTACCTCTGCGACACCTCCAGTTTGCCATCTCTAGCTATATATTAATCGGGTCATTTTCTAATAGGCTAATGAATAATTTTTCATGTAGGTAGTGTTCTACGTTGTGATGTAACCGGAAAAGTTCTTATGAAGTGTTTCCTATCTGGAATGCCTGATTTGAAGTTGGGATTAAATGACAAAATTGGACTTGAAAAAGAATCTCAACTTAAGTCACGCCCTACTAAGAGGTATTTTTTAAGTCATTCATTTATCATCGACAGAAGTTTGCATTTCCTCATTCATCCAGTTGCTTTTTGGCACGATTTATATTTGTTTGATTCTGAGTGTCTTTTATTGGGGCCCATAATCTTATAGTACTTTACCATTTATGTTCAAGGGGACCTCTCCTCTAAAACTTGTATGTTCTTTACATATTCAAAAGGACAGGGAAAGTAGATATTAGGCCTTAATGTTTACCTTTTCAAGACCTCTGTGAAATCTGAGTTAGCTTAACTAGAGGTGGCGATTTTGACCCATTTACTTATTTACTTGTGATTGGCCGATTTGGGTATGTCTTATATTCAAATGGGTCAAATGCGCAAAATTGGAAAATAACTCCAAAGGTAACAGGTCAAGATGGTTGAAAGCTGCCAAACGTGTAATTGTAGTTTATAAAACCTTCTAGATCATTTTATTCAAATGTGTAGGTTATATTGAAATAACATAATGTTTGTAATCATGCTTTGACACAACCATTCATAAACATATTAAATTTCTGAACAAAAAATGGTTTGAGTCAACACTACAACCCGACTCATTTCAACCTGCACCACAAGTTAGCCACTTTCACCTGAACTTGTTTTAGCCATGTCTAAGTCGGATCCTTACTCAGGATATACTAATATTGGCCACTGTCAAATGAGCTCTTGGAAGTCTTTTTTTTTTTTTTTCCTTCAAATAAGTTTTAGATGTTGAACCTATAATGTAAGGTGAATTATATCATGGATTCGTTCCTTTGGAAAATTTAATGATCTAACACTTGACTCTGCAATGTAATGCAGTGGCAAAAGTATTGAGCTCGATGATGTTACTTTCCATCAGTGTGTAAACTTGACCAGGTTTAATTCAGAGAAGACCGTGAGCTTTGTACCCCCGGATGGTGAATTTGAACTGATGAAGTAAGCTTGTTATTTTTCTTAGCCCATTCACTCATGAATGGGTTTGTCTGTGTTATTTTTTCTTTCTAATGGGTCAGATGGGTTTAAAGTTGCTCCCACACACTATTTTTTAATGTATATGCCCACCTGATTCGCTTTATATAAACATTTAGATTTAAATTATAATCATTTAACTTATATAATCATATCTAACATACTGGCTTTGGGCCAACCCTAACTATTTCGACCAGTGAAAAAATCAAACTTACTGACTTGAACCTGTTTTGACCCGTTGCCCATCCCACCCGATCTGCCTACATTTATGTTAATAAGTAAAGATATAATTCACAGGTACCGTATCACTGAGGGTGTAACTCTTCCTTTCCGTGTATTGCCTACCATCAAAGAATTGGGAAGGACACGCATGGAAGTAAATGTCAAGGTTTGTAAATGAAAAGTAAATCAAGTAAATATGCACCACATTATGGGGTTTCTTTTTATGGTGTTGCAAATTTGTCCTCAATTTATTTCTCCAGGTCAAGAGTGTTTTTGGTGCTAAAATGTTTGCACTTGGAGTTGTAATAAAGATTCCAGTACCTAAACAAACAGCAAAAACAAGTTTTCAAGTGACATCAGGACGTGCAAAGTACAATGCCTCTATTGACTGCTTGGTGTGGAAGTGAGTATCTAAATCCGTTCATTGAATTAGTAACATATGTTATGAATTTTGTACAAACACTTCAATGCATAATTCTTCGATATTTAACTTCAAGGAAAATCCGTAACTCTTTGATATTGTGATATGATGTGTTCTTTAAGTACCTTCATCAATCTGCTTTATTTTGGTTATTCTGTTCTGCATCCCATTCTTCACTGTTGTTAATGTATGCATTTATCTGAAAATTGCAGGATAAGAAAGTTTCCAGGACAAACCGAGCCTACTTTGAGTGCAGAAGTGGAGTTAATT
This sequence comes from Logfia minima, assembly GCA_963921325.1. Lineage (NCBI taxonomy): Eukaryota > Viridiplantae > Streptophyta > Magnoliopsida > Asterales > Asteraceae > Logfia > Logfia minima. The sequence continues at coordinate 5,786,485 of OY992764.1, read as the reverse complement.
TCCACAATCGCAGAAAAGAAGTCATGGACTAGGCCACCAATACAGATGGAGTTTCAGGTGCTTTAGTTGTTGCTTTCCAACGGTTTTGACTGAACTTTGTCTTTTTGCTACTTCAAGTAGTCTACTTGCCAGCAGTTTTACGATATCATCACTTGTAACATATTTGGGTGGGCAAAAGCCGTATAGTTAACAACCAATGGGATCGAAATAAATCAGAGTATATATGTGTATGTATGGATTGCGTCTAAATTTTTTTTATGATCTGCTGAACAATGAAAGAGTGATATTCAGTGTTCTCCCCAAACTTGGAACATTTTCTGTTTTGGAAATGCAACTTTTCAATTATATTTCTTTTGCCAATAACAATTTACTGCTTAATATTGGTAACTTGGATTTGATCTAAAAGTTTTCACGATCTTATCTTTATACGTGGAAACCGTAGATATTTCCAAAAAAAGTTAGATCAATAGACTAACCTGTCCTGGTGATACTAGGTTTTCTATAAAGCTGCGAAGTTGTTTTTCTTCTTTGGTTTAAAAATTGTCAACTTATATAGGCTTTAGTCCCTATTTTCCTTTCTGGATTAGGGGAAAACATATTATGTCGTGATATTAGGTGTACCTACCTTCATACTTTGTTCTAATGAACAAGATTGTGGTTTTGCAGGTTCCTATGTTTACGGCTTCTGGTTTACGAGTCAGATTTCTGAAGGTATGTCGTACGTCGTACTGTACTGTTGGAAATCTATACGTAATTAAAACCCTTTTAATCAAACAATAATGATCCAGTGATCACCAACGCAACGGAATAAATATAATCAACAATTATATGTGAGTATTAAAACGATTTCCATGTAGATCCAATTATATCGATATGATTAATCTTATTAACAATAATAACGAGCAGAGGCCGGAGGGAGATATACCTTTAGCAAATAAGGCAAGAATGATAGAAACAAGCGTTCAAAGTAGAATACCTTTATGTGGAGGTAGATATACCTTTAGCAAACAAGGCAATAATGATAGAAACAAGTGTTCAAAGTAGAATACCTTTATGGTTGATCCACACACAAGTAGTTCAAAGATCACTAATAGAATAATAGTTCCAATCAAGCAATAGTAGTCAAATAATAATAATAACCATTATCATTATTATTCCAGTGAAATTCACACACAACATTTGTGTGTTCTTTATGCCGAGAGTTAAAATGAAACCAAAATGAAAATCACTTGCATGGTTTAATTTTATATTGTTTTCTTTCTAGCTTGTACCTAAAAAGCAAGCATCCAACAAAAACTTCTTTTTCTTTTGTACCGTCGATAATATATTAGAAGCAAAGTCAAAACCTTTTTTTTGTTTGTAATTTTGCGGCTTACCCACGAAAAGAGTAGAACAAAATATTATACTATATATTTTTCCCTTTTACCCTAGTTAGGTGTAACCATGGGCTTAAGGTCCACAAGCCTTTTAATTAGGTAACTCTGTATCGACTCACTTAGCCTAAAAAGAGAAGATAGGTTTCTTAGTGTTATTGTTTGAATAATATATACTACATATATATTATTGATTGGTGTCTCAATACTCTTTGTATGTGACCCCATAGGCCATATGTAATTAGTAACTAGCGTCGAATCCTGCGCACAACATCGGGTGAAGATTTCATATGTTGATATTAAAAAACAAATGTTTAATGGTATTTGAATGCAATAATAATTTATACTTCTTTAATGAAAGTAATTTTAATAGTTTAAATTATTGTAATTGTAAATTCAATATTGTTATATAAAAGAAGAAAGAAGATATGTAGATGTATTATGTGAAATATAATATTAATTGAATGATTTATGTAATTAATCAGTGAAGGGATAAGTGGAAGGATAAAATGGTAATTTCCGATATCCTCTTTTTAAGGATTAAGAAAGAGAGTGTTAAATGCTTAATAAGGGTTATAGATATAGATATAGTTTCGTGCTGTACCAGTGCACATAAATCCTACATGTACTTCATTAATGAAGGTGGTAATTACAACCCATATATGGAAACAGGTCAAGTCGGGCTGTCTTTTATTGATTGGGTCAACACGGGTTAAATATATAAACGTCAACTGAAAATTTACTGTCAAACGGGTTAATGAGTTCAAGTTCTTAGAACGTGTACATATATGTTTCAATGCCCTGAAAAGTTTTATTCAAAAGTTTATTTACTTAAATGATGTAGTAGTTTTGTTTTCATATCCACTACATTAGTTATTTTTAAAATTCTAGAAAAATGGACCAGAAATTTTGGCATGTGGTGCATGCCATTCGGTACCTGTGTTGACTGGAACCCATTCTGACCCTTCAACCAAGCCATCTGATCTTGCAGTTTTGGCACCTGTACTCTGTGACTCCCAAATGTCCCAACAGGCATTTGTCCTATCGGTATTTCGGTGGCCCATCAACCAAAAAATTGTGGGTTCAAGTCTCAATTGAGACATAGGTCTATATGATTGGTGTAATGTACCTGTGAGTCCATGCCTTGTTAAAAAAGTGACCTAGGACTTTCTCTGTCCTCTTAGTTTTTAATTTGTCAATCTTTTTTTTACAGGTATGGGAGAAGAGTGGTTACAACACAGTTGAGTGGGTTAGGTACATCACAAAGGCAGGTTCATATGAGATCAGATGCTAGATGATGATATATAACATCTTGGCACTATGAGTCTACTGATGTTGGGGAAGAATGTGAAGTTTGTTATTCTAACAACTCCCGAGAGAAAGAAATCATCTTGATTGTATGATGACTGGTACATTTTGTTTAAAGTTATGTTTGAGCAAGTGAACGTTCCATTTGAATTTTGTGTTGTAGAGGAACAAGTATGAGTTAGCGGCAAAAGGGTCGCAATATCTTCATTGCATTTGCAAAATGCCGGTTTTATTGCTTGAATGGTCTTGCAATGAGCGTGTATCAAGTGATCCATGTCTTGCACAGAAGTATTTGTTGGAGGAAGGATAAGTTGGTTTCATAAGGAAGTCTTGAATGTATGAGTTATTGATTTAGCTTTTTATATTGTCATTGGTTGTTCTTTGTTTGTGTAATTCATTTTTTCTTTCTTGAGGTCCAAAAGGAATTGGGAACGGTTAAGTCAATGAGATCCTCGAGGTATAAAAGTAAAGTTGACAATTTCGACTTGTTTACTCATGGAACATATTCAATATACGTTGCAGTAATATCAGTAACAATTTTTATCATCTAACCAAAGGTCAGATTTAATTTTATCTGTCATACATAATATGGTAACGAAATTAAAAGTAGTATACAATCTTTGGAATAATATACGTAACCAAAGCGTCTCATGAGCTTTGGATGGTCATTACATGTGAACAACATTCATACACTAATGTTCAAGATCCATTTGTAATAGAATTTGGTCGGAACTGTATTGACTAATAATACCAAATGAACTTCTAGATGGGCCAGTAGGGACATCATAGAGGTCTTGTTGATTACTGTTGTCAATTAGGCTCAAACCATCTTCATTACCACTTTGATTAGCCCATGGATGTTGGGTATAACACTTCAAACCGTCCAACTCAACTGCCACTTCCTTCATCGTTGGCCTATCTGAACCATTTATGCTAAGACATCTTTTTACCAGAACAGCAATAGTTTGGAGTTGTTCAAGACTTCCCTCTCTTAGCACTTGCTCGTCAAGAACTTGTAGCAAACGATTTTTCTTCATCGCACCCAAAAAATATGTTGCTAGATTTAATTCTTCTTGACTTCTTTGGTTACAAATAGGCTTTTTGCCAGTCAAGAGCTCTAAAACTACAACCCTGAAGCTATAAACGTCACTCTTATCTGTTAGTTGGCTGGTTTGAAAGTATTCAGGATCTAGATACCCAAATGTGCCTTGAACTAATGTAGTCACTTGTGTTCGATTCAAGGGTATCAATCTTGACGCACCAAAATCTGAAATTTTGGTTACAAGATTTTCATCTAATAATATGTTTGCCGACTTGACATCCCTATGGATGATAGGCTTAGAAGTTTCTGAATGTAGATAAGCAAGTGCACGAGCAGACTCGACGGCTATCCTTAAACGATTGTCCCAAGATAACCAAACCATTCCATTGTCACCATGGATGTGATCAAAGAGCGTGCCATTAGAAACACATTCATAAACTAGTAGTGGAACTTCACTATCTAAACAACAACCTAAGAGCTTTACCACATTTCTGTGATTGATTTGAGTTAGAATGACAACCTCATTGATGAATTGCTCAATTTGGTTCCCATCAATTACTCGTGATTTCTTAATTGCGACAATGGTTTTATCAGGTAAGATGCCTTTATATACTGTTCCATATCCACCACGACCAAGAATTCTATGTTTAGAAAAGTTTTTTGTTGCTTGCTGTAGCTCTTCGATTGTGAAGATTCTTGTTGATTGATTAACACCACTACCCTCATTCGAATCGATTTGCTGTTTCAGTAACATGCCACCATTTTGCATAAAGAACTTGGCTCTGAGTTTGATGACCTTTCTTCTCTTATGGCTGAAATAGATCCACCCTATTCCAATGAATAAAGATAAGAACCCAAACCCCATTCCTGCACGCCCACAAGTCTCCTTTAGGAATCAATATAAATATGTTTTAACTAAATTTTTAATTAATCGCTAAGAAGAACAATGTAAAATAAGCACAAAATATTCCGTTGGGATTGCTCATTTAAATGTTTATCTCATTTAAGTGTTTCTTATTTTTACAAGTGATATGCAAATCCAAACACCCTTTCAAACCGCTTATGTGGTTATATTAGAAGCAATAAGCACTTAAGAAATAAATTTTCAAAAAGGCAATGTCAAACACCCCTAAAAGGTAATCATGTACGAACCAAGTGATATCCTGAGCATTGGGGATTTTGAATCTCGAATGGTCCAACCTTTCCCATCCTTTCTTCCATCTCCTACATATCCATCTGGACACGAACAATTATAATTTCCAGGAAAATTACTACAAATCCCATTGCAAGGATTATTATTAGGATCAGCACACTCGTTGATATCTACAAGAAAAACAGAACTAAATCAGAAGGAGTTAAATTAATAATTGCAGATGGAAATAGACTTTTGGATCATGACGGTTTTCAGTAAACTAAAGAGTTCGCTAGATATAGCTAAATATTGTTCCATTTGATGTCTACTTACTTAACATCATTTTGTTATTCTTTTTTAGTTTTGTGACATTTTCCATGACGTAGGTTAAAAGAATAAATACAACAGAGTAAAAGTATATCATATATCAGGCTCGCTTCTAACCTTGGCAACCTGGAGAAAGATATGGATTCCCTTCATACCCATTGTTGCAACTACATCTATATCCTCCACTACCACTCTCAGAATCAACACAAAAGCTATTGTTTTGACAGAAATAATCGCTTGAATTTTTATACTCATCGCAGCTCCTATCCCCAATAAACCAATCAAGCACCACTGGAACACTCTCCAGAATTCTGTTAGCGAAACCTGGATCCGACAGATCTGAAGCACCTCTAAATTCAAATGCTCTTTCCTCTCCAAGGAAACTGTACCCACATTTAGAGAAAGACAAGATATTGGCGTGTAAATTGATGCTATCTGATTTAATATTATAAGTCTTCAGGCCCTTTGGCAAGCTCGTTGTGCAACATCCAACGCCTGGATAAATATATTTACTTTGTCATTAAGAAACATAAACATGCCTCTACACTAAGCTATTTTTTAATAAGTACGTTGTCTGAAGTTAAGAATTAAATGCGATATTCTTGACTTTTTGTAAGTAAAGAAGAAAAGGGTAAAACCAACCCTCTAACTGCCCCACCGACAGGTCCCACGGCCAATATGGAAGGGGTAAGTCGCGTAACCCGTGGTTAAAGGAACATGCGGATGGGATTGAACACATGACCTTCAAATTTATGTTGCATGTCCCCACTACTAAGCTACCATTGCGGGAACACTTTTTGTAAGTGTCAACTATCTATAGCTCAATAATAAGGTTAGAATAATGCGAAGGTATAACAGTGGTATGAGTATTGCTAAATGTTTAGTATGTCTAAAATATAAGCTGAAGTGCTAAAGATATGTCTAATCCGTACACCAAATGACACATATTGATCCTGGCCACTTATTCTTTCTCTTTATTTTTTCACCAGTCATTCTACCATATCCATCATTCAAATCTTTAGACATACAGTTTTAGGCACGTGAACGATTTTTCATAAAATCAGCAACATATACTGTTAATAACAAGGATATATAAATGTTCCTAACTCTTTAACAGGTAAAACTATAAAATCGTCAAAATTTTGTTTACAAAAGGACAAATATAATAAAGACGCATCAAATATATCTGTTACACATTACAAATGACATAGAAACATTGATAGTTCGTTAAAACTGCACTTTTGTAAAGGACAAAGTTATGGAAAGTTTTAATTTCGATAATTTCTGTAAATTAAATAATTTTATCTCTTGGGAATTGTAGATGTACCTGTGCATGATCCAACAACAATAGCTTCAGGTTTTGAACAAACAGAAGCACATCCCCTTAGGAAACTTTTCTGCTCAATTGTAGAAAATGGGTTGATGGTAGATAAGTCATCACACCCGATGACAAACAACTTATTAAGTTCAGATAGAGTAAAACACGTTGCCACCACAAGGCCCGCCGTGTTGAAATGGGTTGTCCCACCTGTTGTATTATAGCAATTTGTGCTGATTGTGTTTATGATTCTCACATGGCTGCTAGATATATCCTTCACCTCAACCCGACTAAAATTAAGACCAGATCTATCTCCAGACGTAAGAAAAAAGTTGACTTGGTAAGAAAGCTTTTGGTGTATAAAAAAAAGTGTCATTGCATGTGATATCATACCAAGGCCCTAGAGAGCAACCTGACATGGATCCAATACCAAATGGATATGGGACGGTCAGGTTGCCACATTTAGTTGGGCAGCCAGGTTTAGCCAAGTTGTTGAAAGTGGTCGCTACCGGAGAGAATGGGAGAAGGGAGAGGGAGAGGGAGAAGATCAGTAGTAGAAGCATCACTAGTACTAGTTAGTTTTGATAACACCACATAATTCTTGAATGTAAATGTAGGGAGGCTATGTGTGTTGCTATCTGCAAGTGTAAACTAGGAAGTAAATGTGTATATGTAAATAAAGTTAGAGGGAAAATATGTAAATATTTTTTAAATAATATACCTTCGATGAAAGTTTATTGTAAAGTTTTTTCAGAAAAACTGTAGAAAAGTTCTTTTTATTAGAGTTTTCTCTTCTTTTTTTTTTGTCAAAAGCTCAAAGAAAATCTCAATTTTGTATGAAAGACTTTTTTGAAAGAGTATATGTGTGATTTTGAAAAGCTTTTTATTATTGAAAATAAAATAATTATTAAAATAATTATATAAAAGTAAGAGTATGGATTAGGAGGGTGGCCTTTTTAAGGATAGAAAAAGGGAGTAACTTTTGACTCAATCAAAAAGTGAGTAACTTTATTTCAACTAATTAATTTTCATTTCAACCTTTTCATTTTTTATATATTATATTTTACTCATTTCTGTTTGTTTTTCACTCACTCTCACTCCCACCTTCAACAATCACCACTTGCTGCTCGCTGTCACTGGCCTCAGATTCAGGCGAACAGCTGCTGGCAGTAGGTGGGTAAAGGGTGGGAGGAGTGGAGGTGGGGAAGATGAAGAAAGGAAGAAGGATACCTAGAAAGTAGAGAAAAATTGAAGAAAATTGATTAAAATGTGGAAAAGGTGTAGGTGATATATTTTTTTATTTTTTTACTTTTATCCGTATATTTCAATTTAATTACAAAAGTGACACACATTATTAACTATTAATTAGACTTAATTCATGATTTAATGATTGACATTAATCTTCTTATTTATACTTTTTACATGACCCTTCTCTCTTGATCAAAATTAAAAGAAACGTAGTAGAAAAAAAAAAAGCTTTTGATAGGAGAGGTCACTAAGCATATATGTCATATACTTATTTTTTTAAGGGTAAATATTAAGAAGACTAATGAAAAGTCCTAGTGTTTTGAATAGGCTAATTAAATAAAATAAAGAATACTTAGTTTATGTTGGCCCTACTTCATCAGGTTAAAGTGAGTTGTTGAAAATCCGTACGGAATGACACGTGATCACAATTAAATATGAGAATTTGATTAATTTTAGGCATGATTGACCCGAGTAAAATTGACTTTATAACCCTAATTAATCTAGTGAGCTCGATCATGGGTAGTTTATTCGAAACAATAAGGACACGGGTGATGAGCAAAAATCTCTAGATCCCCGTCTTGACTCGGACTACGACATACCACTATTTTACTTTTAATATTCAAAATGCCTTAACTTTTTTCTTGATACAGGTAATTTTAATCAATTGTCTCATAGCTAGGTAGCTATTATGTAATAAGTTCGTTCAAAATTTTTACTAAATGTTAAATTGTATGTCAATCTACAAAGTAAACGGATGAATCGATGAGATTTTTCATTTTCAGAAAAATTTAAAGAAAATGAGTTTTTTTAGACGAAACTCTACACGTGACTTCTCAGTAATAATTAATCCTTTATATGGAGTGAAAGTAATTTTTTAATGTTTGGAAAAAGTAAAATATGTCCAAAATAAGAGATAAAAAAAAAGACAAATAAGTAAACGTAAAAATTTCACCGAATTATTTAAAAATTAAAACACAATTTTTATTTAATTATAGGAAGTTAGACATTTTCCATGATACTGACATGCAAGTTGATATCATTATCTTAAGATTCAGTTGAAAATTAAGTACAAGGTACAACGTATCTACCTACTATCATTCGTATATCACGAAATATCTATAGTCAATTTAAATATAAATTAAACATGAAAATGGTGAATCCAATATTTACCGGCCTATCACTGAGAAATATGTGCATGGTCATACTTGTTAAGTTTATTTACCGGCCTAATTAACTTCTCATTCAACAAGTTGATCTAGACGTTTTCTTCGAGACCTACAATATATTTGGATATTTGTTTGTATTTGGCTACAGTTTCAATCTGTTTATCTAAACTTGTTTCAGATCACCAAGCAGCAATGTTGACTTTCCGCCAAAGGATGATATATAGACTATACAAAATTTTAGCAACTTCAAATTAATACTACAGTATATATTATGTAGCTAGCTATATATATGGTACTTATTATCAGTACTACGTCATATTGTACTTATAATATTATGTAAGAAATGTTAATTAATTAATACAATACCTTATCGACTTTTCTTTATCTCTTCAAACTCATTGGATATACACAAACACCACTACCTAATTAAGTATCTATTTTAAGAATCTGAGTAGTTAAGATGTTTCTATCTTGAAGAGTTCTATATAGTAAAAATAAATAAAATCATATGTCCATGTCATGGATATACGAAATATAGCTTGATTTCTACATTATCTAAACCATTTATCAAAATGGAGGAGGGGGTTGGGATTGTTTCATTATCAATGAGTGATTATGTATCTAATATCATTTATAAGTAAAAATATTAAGTAAGCCTAATTCATATTCTATATGTATAAAAAGATAGATCGATAAATATGATAAAAGAGAATAAGTAGAATTCATCTGTTACTGATTATGTGGATTATGTATGTTTTTAGATCTATATTTTTAGACCTATATAGCAAAATTCATTTAAAAAATATCTATATAATTTAATTTTAACATCTTAAAAGAAAATTAATAGTATTTTACGTAATAAAAATAAAGAAATTAGCTGTCACTGTTGTATTACGTGACCAATTGAACGACTTATAAATTAAACATGTATGAAAGGAGGCTGCTGTTTCTAATGTATTGAATTGGTCATCCCCATGAGTAAGTTAATCAAACGGAAGTCAACCGTTGAAAGATGCATCAATGACTAAGTAGTAAGTACTCCGACAACAAAATTCGGTGTTTTATACGGAGTATTTAATTTAATGATTTTACCGAAAAGAAAAAGTAAGTTGACATTAGATTAAATTATTAGTTATTAATTATATATTGTAATTTTTAAAAATTGTTGAGTTTATTTAATGGATTGTATCGTGTGATTCGAAGTGCACGTTAAGCAAAATCTATAACCCAAATTTCTATCGTGTGCCTCATATAATAAGACTTGGACATCTTAATTTAGATGTCAAAACTCAAAAGAATTAGAGAATAATTTTTCGATATTGATAAGTGACGTAGTGATTTATATGGTCATACATCTCGTTAATGATATTGGATATCGGATTAATGATACCTAATGATATTGCATATCAGATTAATGATGCCAAAATCTCTATGTGTCTCATATAATAACACTTAACATCAAATACGTATAACAGTACTAATTGAAAGTTTAATATTTATAATAAATTAAAATAAAATTCAATGTATTCATCACTTTGAGATATAGTTTAGTACATTCTCAAACGCTATTCTCATATGAAAAACATGTTGATTTATTGTCCATTAGCGCATTAAATCACTCATCCCTTTAATTGTACATCTAGTGTCCTGAAAACTATTGATCACTTCTCCGATTTCACCTACAATCATGCAGTTGACTGTAATCGTATTCTGGTACTACTTCTCGGTGGTAGTATTCTCACTATCGTCCACATTAGGCACAAACACCAGCAACATAGCGAAGCCCGGGTGCCAACCTCAATGTGGAAATGTGACCGTTCCATATCCCTTTGGGATCGGGCCTGGCTGCTTTATAGACCCATGGTTTGAAATCAACTGCAACACTTCTTTCAATCCTCCTAAAACCTTCTATGGTTCCCGAGAAATCTATGATATATCCGATTCTACTTTCCGTATGTCTAATAAAGTAGCTAGCAGATGCTTCGATCAATTGGACAATGTCACCGAGAATGATCCAGCTTACACAAATATGGGAACGGGCTCACCATTCACCTTTTCGCAACTAAATAAGTTCACATTAATTGGTTGTGGTGACATGGCCTACTTCTTGGACCCGGATCGAGTTACTACAGGCTGCTTGTCTGTCTGTTCTAGTACGGAAGATGTGGTTAATGGTTCTTGTAATGGGGGTGGGTGTTGTCAAACATCGGTTCTAAAAGGGCTACAGTTCTACCTGACCACTGTTTTCAGTGTTGTAAAGAACCGCAGCAATATCTCGTTATTTAATCCATGTGCTTATTCGTTCTTGGGTGAGCAAGATATGTTTACTTTCCATGGTGTCTCAGATTTCGTCGATCCAAGCTTCAAGAACCGGACCATGGCTAGTGTTCCAATACTCATAGATTGGGTTATTGGGAACTTGACTTGTAGTGAGGCTCGAAACGTTGGTCGTTTGGCTTGTCTAGAGAATAGCTACTGCTTTGATTCCGACACTGGGGTTCCTGGCTACCGATGTATCTGTATTAAAGGTTATCAGGGTAATCCATATCTTGATCCAGGCTGCCAAGGTTAGTTGAAACAATAATATATGCTATTACGTATTTATCCGATAAACTTATTATTAGTTAACCAGCATTTTGTTGAGTTGATAACAATATAAGTTGCAAGTCATCCACCATGTCATCGAAACCAGTGTCACATAGTCACGTCACTGGTTCACAAGCTATAAAAGATCGGATATATACAATAACAATCAAAATTATATTTTGAAGTTTAATACATTCAATATAACTTTACGTAAAATCTGATATATTTTCAAACACTTAACTCTTCTTAATTGTAACTGAACGTGCAATATTAATATATTGACAGATATCAACGAGTGTGAAGATCCAAACAAAAATTCCTGTGAGGGTATTTGTACAAATATTCCTGGAGATTATACTTGTTCTTGTTCAGATGGATATTTTGGTGATGGGCTGAGAAATGGAAGTGGGTGTGTTGCTGAAAATTCTCATTTCCCAGTTGTTAAGTTCTCTCTAGGTAATCAATCCAAAGCTCTATATATTAATCATAAAGTATATGCCTCTTAATTAACCAACTAACAATACATAAATATGTCGTAAAAAGTCCAATTATATTGAGAAAACTGTTACTATAATAAGTATCGAAAACTACGGGGCATAAATGAATTTGGGTTATACACGTCAAGCATATGCATAATGCATTTGCTAATATCATTCTCTGTAGATCGATCATAACTGGTAATACATACAGTGACCTTAGCAGTATGCTATCCTTCCATTTTCTCCCGAAAAATGTTCATTTGCAACTAGGTAGGGAGACAATCACAAAAGGCCGGCCCACAAATATATATAGGTCCAAATTAAGTTTCACATTTTCAATTTAGTATTCCAAATTTGTAGTCCATTTCAAAAAGTAAGTTACCAATTTTCTCACCAATTTTACCCTTCCTTAAAAAATTTAACAAAATCTGCATATCTCAGGGAAGGGTAATATAGACATTTCACCATAAATAGGTGAAAAGTTGGCTATTTCTAAAATTCTGTGTCAGTTATGTAGCGGACACTAAATTTGAGAAGGAGGTAGTAATTGTTTAATGTGATGGCAAAAAGCAATCTATATATATCTTGTAGCTAGTGTAAGTACGTAACTTGCTTTGGAAAAAACTTCATGAAGGTATGGGGTTTGGTTTCTTGGCTATCTTGGTTGGATTGACTTGGCTGTATTTCGGGATCAAGAAGAGAAACGTTCTTAAACTCAGACAAAAGCTCTTTCAACAAAACGGCGGTTTGCTACTACAGCAACATATTATGAACAATGGGAGCAGTATCGACTCAACACAAGTCTTCACGGCAAAAGAATTAGAGTCTGCTACTAATAACTATGCAGATGACATGACCCTAGGCCAAGGTGGTTCTGGTATTGTTTATAAAGGTATTTTACACGACCACCGAGTAGTAGCAATCAAGAAATCGAAAGAAATGAATGATGTCGAGATTAAACAATTCATTAATGAAGTAATCATCTTAACACAAGTTAACCATCGGAATGTGGTCAAGCTGTTGGGATGTTGTTTGGAGACTGAGGTTCCATTGTTGGTTTATGAATATGTTTCAAATGGTACACTTTTTGAACACATTCATAAAAGCGGAAGCTTAACTTGGTTATCTTGGGAGAATCGCTTACGAATTGCAGCTGAATCCGCTAGTGCACTGGCGTATCTCCACTCTGATACGTCAATGCCAGTGATTCACAGAGATGTCAAGTCAGCAAACATATTACTTGATGAAACTATACCACAAAAATCTCAGATTTTGGAGCATCAAGATTAATCCCAATAGATGAAAAGCAAGTAATAACATTAGTTCAAGGGACCTACGGGTACTTAGATCCTGAGTACTTCCATACAGGCCAACTAAATGAGAAAAGTGATGTATATAGCTTTGGAGTTGTGCTTGCTGAGCTTCTAACATCGAAGAAACCCATATTAAGGAACAGGACTACTAATGAAGAAATGAATCTTGCTAAACTTTTTATTATGGCTTTAGAAGAGAAGTGTTTGTTTCAGATTCTTGAGCGTAGAGTTGTAAAGGAGGGTACGCTCGAGCAACTTCAAGAAATTGCGGAACTTGTAAAGAGATGCCTAAACCTTTCTGGAGATGAAAGACCAACAATGAAGACAGTGGCGGCACAACTAGAAGGCTTAAGAAAGTTTACTCAACATCCTTGGGCGAGTCGACATGATAACAAAGAAGAGACTGTGAACTTAATGGGTAGTTTTGAAACTAATGATCAGGTAGACCTTTATTCGGTTACATTGTAGAAGTCGTTTTAAATCATCCTGCCAATAGCATTGGTAATTAACTATTGCACTTGACATTTTGAGCAATATTTATATATACTTCTATATTTCTGAAGAAACTTGTATTGAACAGGTAGACCATATTCTCTTGTACATTCTAAGTGACGTAATCAAACTCCTTTCATACACTTGGATCTCGAGTAGGGGGAAAAAGTTATCTATTAGTTAGGTAGATTGGAATTGTAACCCAAATTATTCTTGAATGTCCATTTTGTATCTTTGTTTCTTCCTACTAGTGTCTTACTGGTATGTTAATAAAATTTTATTATTCGAAAAAATATATATATATATATATTCTCTTGTATGTAACACCACCTATTGTTGTTTATCAAGATATAAACTAACAAAAAGGATGTACAGCGTTAAGCGTACTTGGTATAAATTAACAGTTGATTAAGGTTTCACTTTTGATGGAGAGAAATTGTTAGTGTACGTGCTCTCTCTAATGAAATTAATTCGTTAGAAAAAATAAAATAAACAAAAAGGATGTACAGCAATTGTCGGAATCTTGATCTCGATCCAGCCTACTTTCGTGATTTTGCTCATATTTTTACCAAAATTAGAAGGGTTTGGGAAGATAAAAAAATCAGCTTTTTTCGTGATTTTGAAGTTCAACCTTACATACCGGTAGATGCATTACAGTTGCAGATGCCATTTCCCCTCACCCTGGTAGATTGTTTTCTACATGATGCCTTTCTCTTGGAAATTAACCTATTTCACCTGAAACTCAAGATTAAGATTTTTCCTTTCTATTTTTATTATATCTTGTAAGACTTTGGGTCCATTTTCTGGGATAATTAGTATTTTATGTTTGATTTTTCAACAGGCCAACGTGGTACCCAGACTCATCATGTTAGAAATAAATAAGTAGTTTTTAATGGTGATCATTTGTATCGAGTTTTCATATCGAAATTGGTCTCGTGTCGGTATTAAAAATGGTATCGTACTCGGTATTTATATAGACAATTTTTTAGATGGTATATTTTCGATATGGTACCAGTAATTTTTTCATTTTAGTATCTGGTCCCATTTTAGTACCTAATCCTGATTTTTTTAATTTAGATTTATTTTATAATTATATTATAAACATTTTTGCTACTATGATAATTAAATCATAAATAAATAAATAAATTTAGTTACTAATATGAGGCCCCTTAAATGAATGCGGAGAAGTAAATAAAGTGATTGGTGAAGTTTTATAACTTTTGTTCACAAATCGTATTATAGTCAGATGCGACAGTGACTTCCAAGGGGCTCGTCAAATAACTTATTGGTGACACTTATCTTAATAATTTGTGTGAGCGCACAATGTTAAACATCAAACTAAAAAAGAGCATGGAAGTGACTTTGACTTCTTTACTACGTACAATGTTTATAGTTTGTGTTTTGCTTCTTATATATCTAGTTTTTGTACGTGCCTTTGACTATAAATAGTTTGTATAATTGATGATTATCAAATGCTTGCATTTTATTGTATATAGGGAGATCATATCATTGTCGAAGAAACACCTTATGAGATCATTAATGACGATTCTTATTCGAATGCGGTACCGAACCGGTATAGTACCACTTTTACCGTACCGGTATCATCCCGCTTCAAATGGTCCGGTATTAAGTACGACCAAAAAGAAAATGATACTAACTGGTTTGTACAATTCGGTATTGATCCCGTCTCACGCCTTATCCCTAGTAGTTTCTGTTATTTGACATATTGAACTATGATTTTATGTTCAACTTCTTTTTGCAACATACCTATATTATTGTGTCAACCAAATTGCGTTCATTTTCAGAATCTTTCTGTAGTGTTCATCATTGACAATTACTAGGATGTTTTGTTAAAAAAAATCTAAGCTTACGCGTGTTTGTTAATGTGTCGTCAAAGGATAAGACGCAAGTGTACCTATCGAGGTTACCTGGAAGTTGCACTCTCACTTGCACGAATCTACTAACGTTCTCCTTAAATAGATCACAAACACGAGTGAAGTCATCTCCAAATAAAAAAAAAAGGTTAAGTTTCAAGATATATAATCGGAAAAAGAGTAGGTAGCTTTACACTAACCACTCCTTTAATTAATATAATCTAATGAATTATGGCACTTGGAATAGTTTATATTGAACAAGTGGTACTTTCCCTTTTACCTCAGCACTAAAGCTATCCATTTCTTAATCTAATCTTATTCCTACAAATCCCTAAAGCAAAGTTATGTTCATCATTAGCTAGAGAACCTCTTTGCAAAAACAAAAACGACTTCATATTATGTTCAGTCTTTTGATCTCGTAAGCTACCTAAACACAAGCATATATATTCGATAGTCTATGTGGTTCAAGGAATCCAACGTACTAATGCAATTATACGCTATTCTCTCGGTTAGCTTTAGCTCCAGTGATGATATGGTGAATGGATACAAGAGAACATAGAGAACAATCCCGGCCATCCCATAATATTATAAACTGTTTGATATTTTAATCTAATTCATTTGTGAAAGATATATATCAAAAATACTAAAGAGAATGTTTAGTCGAAGAAAAATGGAAGAATTTTTTAGAAAATATTTTTAAGAAAAGTGAAAAATTCAAAAACGTGTTTAAAATGAGTATTTTCTAAAAATTTTTTGCAAGAAAACGGAAAAATTATTTTTTCATGTTATAATTAGGAGTTGGAAAACAAGGATTTCACTTTTTTACTTTTTCCTTTATAACACTCCCTCCACTTTTCTAAAATTTTCCAAACCTTTTAAAACTTAACTAGTTTTCCAAAATTGAAAATGCCATAATATTTGAACATATTTTTAACTTTTCTAAAAAATGAGAACTCTTCTCATTTTAAAAAAAATATAAGAGATAAAAAATTGTAAAAAAGTTTCCACAACTATACACACTCGAAGTGTTTTTGCATGAATACAAATGTGTAATTAATTGGGTTTTGGACACCCTCAATTAAGAATTAACACAACCAACCAAACTTTAATTCGACTTGATGCTAAAAGCTAATGTAAAACAGCCAATAAATTAAAACACCACCAATCAAGCATAAGACAATCTTGTGATAGAATTAAGTATAACAATTAACGAGATATATATATCAACTCTCAAGATAAGTAAAACAAAGATATGATCCATGTTGTGGCAAATCTGTGGCATTATATGAACTTATTTGATGATGATCAAAATAAGATATCGTTTATCTGAAGGTACACGTACAAATGCTTGAAACATAAGTAGAAAAATGGGTTATTCTTTTTTATGAAATCTTTGCCATCTGAACCCAAGCTAGACCTAGTGGTTTGATTTGTGATCTTTTTCCCTTAAAACTCATGAAAGTTTTCGAGAAATGAAAAGTTGTGCAGTATAAGCTACATTGTATTTCAATTATGATCAAAACAATATGAATGCTTGCCACATGCTAAATATTGTTTTAGATTAAAAACTAACAAATATAAGATTTCTTTCCATCCAATTAAAAACTAGAGTAAACATGAATTTACATTGCAAAACAAACCATAAACATTTGAACATTAGTTTTTTACTTGTATGCTAGCTAGTGTTAGATACTCCTAAGAAAAACTAAATGCTAACAAGAAACGAAAAACACATCATACGACCCAAGTGATCGAAACTTGCTCCCAATAATGAAAAACACATCGATCATGTCCTTAAATTTCTGTGTTTTTATGTGTGTGAGTCTGTGTGTAAGAGAGAGGAGAGAAGATAGAATTGAAATAGAAGGAGAGTAAGACCAGGAACAGTTGGACAAAATGACATGGGTTTCAACAAAAAGATAACCATGTTCACAAACTTTAATATTAGGGAACATGCTCATGTTGTACATAAGAAAAAGGCTAGTTATAATAAAAGGATACATTAAATTTAGTAAATTATGAAAAACAGCATTCGTCATTATCCTTACATGAATTTCTCCTAGAACAAGAAAAACTGCAAAGAGTTTATCACAGCTTTAAAAAGGAGGAAAGTGTCTCAAGTGTGTTTTTTGTGTAAACTTAGTACTTAGGGGATTGAGTTGATGTAAGTTTCGGAACTGTTGAACAATTTAACCTTTATAAAACAGTACATCAGCAAACAAAATAATCAACACAGTGGAACTAAGTACCACTGAAGTTTTTTTAATAAATTGAACTTACATAGTATTCCTGTAGATTTCTGGTACTAGATATATTTACTGATTTTACTGAAAACAATGCAACAAAAACAGCCCAATACCCCAAATCCTTAATTTCATCATGTTTAATCCTCAGGAAACACAAAGTCTCAGTGTCGTAAAGATCAACTGTGACACCTTCCGAAAATACCATGTTCATGATATATTTAGAGAGAGAGAAAGAAGTATTTGAAGATGAACACAAAGAAACTATTTTCATAATCAACTAAAAGAAACAAACAAAAACCAAAAATAAATTTCAAAAACTAGAAGATGGAAACTCCAAACATTACAAGAGAAGAAAGATGATTAGTTTGTAGCAAAAGCTTCTTGCTAACCTTAATTTATGATCCAAAGGATCATGAAGTTATCATTTTTCTTTTTACCAATCTTTGCAGAATCTGAGTAGACCGTAACAGCAAGACCACTCTAACGAAATCCAAACAAACAAACGCTAATTAATAATCCGATCAAAATCAATACGGATTGTTGTTGGATCGTCCGCCTGAATTACTTCCTCCATTCCATCCATCCACCGGTAATTGAACATTAGGCGGCATACTCATTGGTAAATTATAAAACGGTAGCCCGGAAGATGGGTTTGGAAACGAGTTATTACCGCTTCCATCTTGTGAACCCGGAGGTTGAATTGGAGCCCCATCAACTACTGTTTCTTCTTCTTCTAAAGGTAATCTCTCATAAGCAACATTTGTAAACGAAGAAGCGATAACGATGACCGGGCCAGCAGCGGTCAACTCTCCCACCACGTTCCCACCCACAACTTGTCCTTGACCGCCCGCCAAGAATACGGTCAAACTTGTCGCCCCAGGTGGTGCAGGCGGAGGCAAGAAAGAACCCGATAACGATAAGATCTCAAATCTGCCTTGAAGTTGCATCACAGACCCTGAAGCAGATGGTTGTCGAAGACTAACATTAGTTACAGTCCCACTTCCAGATAATATACAGATCCCACGTTGTCTTCGCCTTGCATACGTGGCAACGGATTCGAAAACATCGTATCCGCTGCCGATTTCTAGTATATGTGCTCTTAGTGTGTTAGCACTTTCTCTTGTGATAATAACCGGTGGTTTCGGTTTGTTTTTTGATCCTGGTGGGCGCCCTCTGGGCCGCCTGCCAGAGATATCACCACCACCACCAGAGGAGGGGGATATGAGGTCGAGACCATGTGGATCCTGACTGTCCTCCTCTTCCCGTTGCTGATGGTTGTTATAGGTGTCAGAGAAAAGCTGATGTTGCTGGTAGTGGTGGTGATTATTTTCTGGTTGACTTATTGGGAGTTGATGAATATAACGAGAAGCAGTGCCTAAATCTAAACCAGCCATGGATATAGATACGATAAAACAATTTATGGAAAGAAAACACAGTCACAAGCAACAGAAAACAAGAAAATTATAAAAAATTGAAGCAGGAAAATATAAAAAAACTTGATTTTTTATGAGTTTTTTTATAGTATATAATATGATTATGAAAAGGGAAATTATAGAAAAACAAAGATCTGAATGGATGTTGAACCCTAGAGATTAGAAAACAAAGGGATATGATATGAGTGCAGAGAAAGGCAAGAGGGAAGAAGGTGTGAGGGGGACAAACGCAGTCATTTCTCACAAGCTAAAAGTTTAAATATTGCATAAAAATAGAAAGTTGATATGTTTTTATATTAATAATGTTGCTGGTTTTCAAGAAAGAGATAGAGAGAGTATTAATAGTGTAGATATACTGTTTTTGCATGTATTTTCAAATGACTTATGTACTAATTTATTTTATGATTATTATATAATTTAATATATTATAGAAAATCATCTTTATTATGTTTGTGTGGAAATACTTATCATTGTTGTCTCACTTGTATAAAGAAGTTCATATTAAATTAAATAACATTAATATTAAAATCCATTTCTCTACATCTTAAAGTGTGAAAATTAGTTCCGTATTAATTAATTTCATACTTACGTTTCTTTTCATGACAAATTCTTCCATTAAATTAAAAACGTATATTTTATAATTTTACATCATTCCAAAGATTTGTCGTGTGAATAATTTCATTTATTTGTTACTAAAATGATTATGAACATTTACTCTTAAACTTGTTTTAGTTATTAAGATCATCGAGTAAGGGATGATCATGAATATATATTATAAACATGGTTTTTGAATTAATCGTAACAAAATGAAACAAGATATGATAATCATAGTTTTGCATTATTGTTTATGGTATGTAACTTTTTGATTAATTGTATGTATAATAATTATTATTTTTTCAATTCAATCTAATACAATTATACGTAATAACTGGATCAAAAATTAGTAAATAAAGTTTCAACTTTATTTATATTCTATACACTATTATAATGATTTAGCTCTTTTACTTAATTTCTTAATATATGAAGATGAAAAATTAGTTTCATGTCTCTCAAATATTTATTGCACCTTTCATAATGAATTTTTTTTTTAATGTATAAAATCAATTTTCAAATTAGTTTACCATACATAAATACTATACGTTAAACACATAACTAAAATAAATTAATAACAAACTACTTTTCTCATATCCGGTATATAATACTCCCTCCGGTCCACTATTATTGTCCGAACATCAATTTTAGTTGGATTTAAAATAGACAAGATACATATTTGTTTTGCCCTTACATTTAAAATAATTTAACTGAAATTTTTAAAAAAGTAAATGACTGAGAGTAATAAATGAATATAAAATAAAGAGTTTAATTATTTTGAATAGTTGGTTTTTTCAAGTAAACAATTTTTTCGGACGAATAAAAATAATAATGTGAACAATAAACAGTAGACAGGTTAAGTTGCTATTTCAATTCTAATTTTAAAAATTAGAAAATAAGCTATTATGAAAATTGAGTCATTTAAAAAGCATTTAACTTGAATCGATAAATATTCACTAGCTTATAACAATTTGCTACTTTAAGTGGTTACCTGCTTACTATGACTTAAACGATATTATGCAAGAATCTAAATACATTAGCAGACAACGTGTAGTAAAACAACTAGAGTAAGTTACATAAACAAAAATATGATGAAATTGAAGTACAAATTTCATTACATATTAGGTTTGATTGCTAAAGAGTTAAGATCGATTTCATTGATCATGTATTTACTGTTTAGTTGATCACAATTAATTAAATAATTAATTCTAATCATTCTCCAATATAATCAGATGAAGAAATTTATATTTCTTTCCATTTTGTATAGTATAGTATGTTTGCACGTTCTTGAAATTTTGTATTTGACACAAATAATATTTTATAATACTTGCAAATATTATTAGTATTATTATTTATTATTAGATTATATTATATTCTAACTAAGTACTGATGTATAATATTATTATATTATATATCATATAGTAATTGATTATATTATATTATATGTTATGTTATATTATATTATATAATAATAATAATAGTTTGCTATAACAATTAAATGATCTTATAAATGGATATTTAATATATAATATTAATAATAACAATATATTATATAACTAATTAACTATTAATTATATTATTATTATTATTATTATAAATACGAATTTTATTTAAATTTTTGTCAACCCATTGTTTTCGATCACCTTCAAGTCCATTACTTTAAATTTCAATTCTTTAATATTACAATTTGTATGAGAGATTTAATTTCTTTGCAAGGTATTTGTTTATTGTAGTAAAACTCCCATATATCACATGAGCTACGACATTTATCACCTAATAGAACTTGCAGGTATTTTTACATACTTTATTGAGCACTAGATAATACAGTAATTAAGTTACGTTCTACTAGTCTAGCACTTACAAAGACCAATACATAATTAAGGTTATTAGTATGGGTTTCAGTTCATCGTCAAACTTATATGTTAAAAGTTCATATGGATTAATTTTGTTTACACACAATACTCGTGCATACATATATTATGCGCATCTGGATGGCTTTCAGGCTGTAGCCTGATAGACAACTTTACTTTTAGGTGCATTTAGACCATTCTCAACAAATGATTAAAGAACTAAACTTTTTTAGTGTCATATCAACACTTTCTGTCAAAAACTGAATAAAAATTTAATACTATCAACATGACTGAAGAACTGAACTTGTGAGTCCCACATTTACCAATATTACATTTTACAAAATCTCAAAACGAAAAATAAAATACCCAAAAGAAGAGGTGGTCTAAACCGTTTTCATCTTGGACCTTCTCTAATAGAATGCATGCCCCCAAGATGCACACAAAGACGACAAATACCATTAATATATTTAAAAGATAAAACAAAATAGTTTTAACGACGGACCACTTAAAGAGGCCTTAGATAACCTTTAATAATCACTAGGATGACTAGTGATCACCCACCCAACAATGACTGTTGTAATTTTCACAAATTATTTTTAAACAGTTTTAACTACTAATAATTTTTATAATTATTAGACGTACACTATGAAAAACATAACTATCTCTTTAATAATAATAACAAGAAAAAAGCTTAGTATGTTTAAAAATATAAAGTTAAACTCATATATAAAATTTTGATTAGTTGAAATGAAAAAAATAATTGATGAATAAATAAGATAGGGTTAAAGTTATAAATTGACAGCGTACTTTCAATTTTGTACAATGTAAGTAATGAACCGATTTTATTACCAATATAGGTAACATACTTTGTAAAAATGTGTCGATGTACGTAATATATAATTCATAAATACATTACGTACATTGTACTAATATGATTCATAACACTTTTTACCGGTGATAATTAAATCAATTATTCATTTCATTATCTACATTAAAATAAAAGGTAAAAATACATCATCAAGCTATAACTTTGATCCAACAAGATAACTAATAAATTTTATTCGTCATTATTTAGCAAAATTCTAATAACAATTTTACGCATTCAAACGTGTGCTGTGATATATGCAAATATATGGGCCAGGTAGGATTATACAGCATATATATATTGTTTAGTTGATTGATTAAGCGCGTGGGATATATTATCAGCGGTTGGGGGAAAATGGGGATCTCGATCTATTTGTTTTTCAAGTTACAGCTAAAGTCACCAATTGGCTAAAGCTACGTACCACCAGATTCATATACCTCTTGCTTCAAAAGGTTAATAGCAACTCATGACTTTGACTCACAATCTTCTAGTATTTTTTTAGTAAAACTTATGTAAATAGTTTGTGTCGTAGGAAAAATGATCTATAATGATCTATATCGTAAACTTAATCATGCAATGTTAGGGTAAATGAATGTTTCAAACTGTATATAATTTTATTTCTTTTAATATTTATTATATTAAGTTAAAAGTATATAAAATTTAATTTAAATTATTTAATAATGAACTAATCAGATGAAAAAGTTTATGATCATCATATATTACTTAAGTTACGTAATATTAATATTACAAATGTTATCCTCTTGCAATAAAAGGTTTCTTAGTATAATACGGGTATACGGAGTAATTCTTTTGTATTTGATATTCGTTTATGAGTAAAGTCCGATCATTTGAATCAACTGATTAATTTATTTTGGTTTAATCTGTAATTAAAAATAAACAAAAAATTTGCATCTATAATTGTATAAACATCAAACAGCAATTGTTGAATTGTGGCCTCTTGGGAGCAGGAATGCAGGATAGTGAATCCACCTTTCTTCTTTTGCATAGCAAAATATTACTTAATCGCGTTGGTTCATAAACATATTGTATCACTAAACGCATGTTGGTTGCCGTGCTCAATTTTAATCTTTTCTCGTTGTAAAAACATGTCAAATTAAACTAATAGCTTTTCACAACATTCTTATTGTAACTTCGAGCCACAGTGTAAGCTCGGAAGATATTAGTGCTAGCAGAAAGTTCTGAATTAGTTTGTAATAGGGAAGCGAAGAATATTATTCCGTATAATGTTTACATTTAAAAGGTATAAAACTTATATTCTTTCTCAAATAAATGATCACGTGCGTTCAAGGTTTTCATTCTACCTTTAATTACACATTTCCACACAAATATAACTCAAGGTTACGGATATAATTGACCTTTGACTGATAGAAATGAAATGATTATACTTCACTAAAACTATGTGTATTCTAGTGAAATTTATTTTGAGACGAATAAAGATTAGTATAGTATTAACGTAATTAAGTAAGTGAAGGTACAACATTCGAATTACGGACCTATAATACGGTATACATACGTCATTTGTTGAATGTAATAAAATGAAAAATTATAATAAATAACCAATATTAAAAGTCTCACTTCAGAAAGAGACATGTCAGCAAATGCAAAGAAAAAAGAAGTGAGATGTCAAAATCAAAATCCAAAAGAAAAATTAAAGCTCTCACTTCAGTAAGGAAAGGTAAAGCAGGAGTAGCTCTTGCTTTCTGACAAAAACTCTCTTAGAGTGTAGGAGGAGGAGGTAGAAGAAGAAGAAGATGATGATGATGATGATGATGATGATGATGATGATGAAAGTGTTACTGAATTAGAAAGGTAAAAAAGATGGGCCATTTTTGTACAAGGTATGCAAGACTCACCAGAAATAGTTAAGGTAAATACGCAAGAAAAGAAATGCAAGTGATTTTGATGGATCGAGTTAGACACTGTCATCATATTCAAGTCTAGACAAATAGTGAATTTAGAGCTTCTACTATCCAAAATTAATGCTAAAAGGGATATCATAAAAATTAGGCTTTAGTTTTGAGATCTTGTTTTTGTAATGTCTTGAATTGAGCACCGCATTTTTTGAATCTTCATCCTCGTGATTTTAAGAAATTGAAGGAGCAGCGGGTTGATTTTCTTTTTTGTGTCATTATAAGAGTTACAGCATCTAGTCGATGAGAAAGTTCATTCTCAATTAGTTTATTTTCAGATGGCCGGGTAGCAAATAGCAACTATATGTATGTATCCACAGATGTTGATCATTTGTACGTCAACATTCATGATGTATCTGCTATAGATCTTCTATGCTCAATGCGATATATATATATATATATATTTTATACCGTTTCAAAAGAAAAAAATGATATAGTTTTCTTTTATAATTACAAGAGTAGTTAACATGCACTACATTTAATTTGTTTTTTTCATATATATTAAGAAATATCACCTACTCACACAAGAGTAATATGGGAAACAAAATATTGTCTTGACTAGTTAAAGAAATAACACTCTGACAATTTCAGGGAAAGAAGTATCAATAAATGGAATTTGGTTACTAGAAATTAGGACAGCAGACTATACAAGGTACATATGGTCATAATAGTAGAAGTGTTAAAAGATAGACAACTACATTTTGAAGGAAAATAGACATGTGATTTTATTCATTAATTTTTGTAATCTAACTATTCGTATTCACAATACTTCATACTTTAAATGTAGTATTGTTAAGATGTAGTGAATTTGAACCGTTGATCACATAAATAAAAGACTGAAATCGTCTGCCCCTCATTCCCCTCAAAATGCAGCTGATGCTCGAAACCTTACCCAATAATAAAATATATCACAATAGCATATGATAATTATACTGTAAATTTTGATACATTCGGTAGCTAATAAATCTTTCTTAAAGAAATGATAGAATTACCGGTAAAAAGTAAATACTTACGAAAGAAAATGAATTAAAGCTAACCAAATCTAGGTTCGCCTTTTAAAGTATAGAGTAAAGTGTAGCAGATGATTGTACTTTTAAGTTACAAAGGGAGGAAAACATGGTCTTTGTCTCATCCAACAAAAATACCTTTAAATTTAACATAAATACATAGTATTCATATATTTCTATCTAATTTAATTGTGTTACACTTAATCCTTTAATTATATGCACGTATTAGTTTTAACAATTTTCTATACACATTTGAGTGCGCAATTATTTGTAATATTTCTCTAACAAATGTGAATAGCTACCCCGACTTTTGATACTTCAACAAC
This sequence comes from Logfia minima, assembly GCA_963921325.1. NCBI lineage: Eukaryota > Viridiplantae > Streptophyta > Magnoliopsida > Asterales > Asteraceae > Logfia > Logfia minima. The sequence continues at coordinate 5,760,578 of OY992764.1, read as the reverse complement.
TTGTAATATCCCGTTACCACTCATGTTCAAACACATAATCTGTGGTATTTGTGATCTTAAAACGAGTTATTTATGATGAAATTAACGATTATTCAAGAATTCAACATCTCTCGTGTATACTATCAATGTAAAATTTACATAAGTGTTACACCCTTAATTAACATTCGACATAAATAATTTTAGTTTATACTACAATAAAGAAAAGAATAATCCGATTGTGTAAGTTAACCCTTGAGATTAGGAGTGGCCAACATAAGGTAGAGTAGATGAGCCTTAATTGATTATTAATTAATTAATTTTAATTAAATAATGCAAGTGGCGGGGGGAAATTGAGTTCGGGTTTTCAGGGGGCCGGGGCCGGGGCCCGGGAAGGAAGGTGGGTAGGTCGTGGAGACGGTCATGTTTTGTTTGATGTGGGACACCACCGCACGTGACGCCACTTGCTATTTGCCTATTACTCCCTAGTATTTAGACCAAATAAATAAACCTTAGATCGTTAAAACCTTTCAAGTTGCATCAAATACCCCCCACCATACTTCCTTCGTCCAACAATTCAAAATCTAGTTCCAAATTATCAGGTGTTAAATTACTCAAGTCCAGCTTGTTTTAATTTAACGAATGAGTACTAAAAAGGTTTTTATTTATTAATCCATTTAGAATTGTTTGTCTTTTTTCTACTCAAACGTTCAATTATAAAATAAATAACAATTAATTACATGTGACCTATTCATAAAATAACAAAATAAAAAAGAATCGAGTCTCGATTTGTACTCAATAACTATGTGACTCAGGCCGATCTTTGCGATTCTATGCAATTTAATATTATTGTTTTTCGACAACAAAAAGAAACTATAAAATCTATCAGTGATTAATTGAAACAATATCAATTATCTTTTTAAGAAAAAAATACTCTTTTATAAAATGAGAGATAAAAAAAATAGTGAAGGAGAGTAAATTAAGAGACAAATGAAGATAAATTATTGACATCGTGAGAAGAAAGAAGTAACTACACATAAATAAAATGATTTATTGCACATTTGTTAGAAAATCACTTCTCATGTAGAGAAAAAAATATTAAAGCTTACTTCTTCTTCTTTTTTCTTCTCGTCTTTTTTTCAATTGTTTTTCTTGACACGAGACATAATCAATCGCATCCCAAATAAGAAGCAGTGTGCCCCGCACGGCCGCACACATCAAATTCTAAAAATTAACTTTAAATTAAACGTTTAAAGTTAAAATAGTTGCTTTTGTTTAATTGTGACTCATGAACATACGTTGATGTGTATTTAATTAAGTTAAAAATATTCAAAATACTAATATTTGTATTTAGTATATATATTTTTAATTCAATTTAATATTTTTTATACATATATTAATTAGAAATTCTAGTTTTTAAAAAAGTTACGAGTTCATTAATTATTCGTTAGTATATGGCATGAGATATACGTTAGCAAAACTCAAAGTTACATTATTAGCGAAGACTTTAACTTTACACGTACCCATATCAATACAAATGTCCCGTCATATGCCATTTATCGAATCATTTTGTTATTTGGTCAAACGAGTGATCATTTTACCTAACAACTGAAACGAAACCACAATTCTAAACTACCTATTTATGCCTTTTACAAGTAGATTGACTGATGTAATGAACTTAACATCTTATTTAACACGGGGTAATCCTTCTTGTAAATAAACATAAATATTTTATTTATTTGAAAATACAACTAGGGATGAAATTGAGTGAGACACTTTGAAGCTCGATAAAGTTTAAGTTCGACTCGATTTATTTATATTAAGTTTGAACTCAATTTGATAGTTTGTCAAGTTCTCACAATGCATGTTTAACCTGTGGTAGAATATATTTTTAGGATGATTCGAACTCAATTAAAAAGCCGGAGTATTTAAACAAAACTAATTGCTTAATACTTGAATTGATATTGTATTTATTTGAAAACTAATTTTCATATCAAATTCATTTCAAATATACTGAAAATTAAAATTGATTGAATAACTTAGTCTAAAGCTTTATAAAATAGTTCGACAATATTAAAATCTACTTATATTATCATACTTACAAATACAAAATGACACACAAACATAGGTGTATATAATTAATAAATACATTTACATATTAGACATGAAAATTTTGATAACAGTTTGAGTTGTGTTCTTAAAAGTTTGAGTTCAATGGTATATGTTTCAAATTTGATTTTTAAATTGTAACTTCGGTTTAAACTCGATAAAATTTTGACTCGATCAAACTTTAACTCAAGTCAAACTTGAATTACTCGATACAAGTTTATACATGGATCAACACTAGTCTCGAAAAGGTTAATAGCATGTATAGAGTTAAGTTAATACTGTAATTATTATATGAATGAATATGAATGTGCAAACTTAAATCTCATCCTCTTGTCAAATAATCAAATTGAATAATGGATGGCAACGATAGTTCATCTTCGTGATTCCTTAAGTTAAGTGTGTGCCCACATAATATGTTGTCATCTTGTAGAAAAATAATTAGATAGACAACATGTTTGATAAATTCAAGGAAAACGTCAATATCATCCAATAATACGATTCAAATCCATTGTTTTTGGACGTTTCATAACTTATTAACTTGCACTAATCTTTTTCTTGAATCCGAGGGATCCACACTTTATTTAATACCTACTATACCTTCATTTCAAGAAGTGGGCCAGGTCGTTAGCAATTATCAAATTTCTTAACGCACAATAAAATTGAAGTGTAAAAGTTCAACTTCTTTATTTTTTTAATTAAAAAAAAAAACAAAGCATTTACCATATTTTACTTGTTAAGGTGAAGAGCATCAATTAAATGGAGGCCGTTTTTCACTAAAAGCCTACAACTCTTTCTTTTTCTCCAATTTAAATATTTTTTCCACGTTATGAGGGACGTACTCGCACATTAGTGGAATCGAAAAAATAAATGGAAAACAATATTTTAAAATAATTTTTTTTCTAACACAAGATAATCACAAATTCATAAAAATAAGTTTTGACAATAACAAACGTATTAAAAATAGTAAATTTTCTATTAGAAATACTCATATTGTAATGGATTATTTGCTTTACTTTTTTGTCTATATATTGGGTTTTTTGGTTTTCAGATGCTACTGGCTTAAATTTTTTTTATTTAACTTGTATTTGAATATTATTACATCAAAGTTGGCACAAAATGAGATTATAAATAAATGTGACATTAAATATTTACACAATTGTAGTGACATAGTAGAGAAAACAAACACATTCTATCATTTCTTTCATTCCTACCGTGACTCTCACGTATCAAATCCATCAATCAGAACACACATGAATGATAAGAATAAGTGAACTATATGATATCAATATTAAAAAATATAAATAAAATTAGTCGCTTATCATTTATCTACTTTGAATTGTACATATACGTAAGATAGGTTGTATGATCGCCTAAAAAGAAAAAGAAAATCAATTAATATAAATAAAACCAAACACTCATCATCTATATATAACATTTACCCACTTTAAATTGTATATATATATATATGTGTAATAGGTTGTAAGTTGTTTAAAGGGAAAAAAAATTACAAATAAAATAAATCATTTATAAATGATATATTATTTATCTAAATTATATAATATATATCGGATAAGTTATAGGGTTGTTAAAAGAAAAAAATTAAATATTTATAATTTATATTGTTTATTTTATTAAATTGTACGTGTATATATATATATATGTGGGAGAATTGATTGGTAGAAAAGAAAAAAGAGAAAAAGATGCAACACGTGGCACAATCCCATTCGTTTGATTCATCATCCTACTAATGTGTATGTAAGGTGATAGATTTTTTTATATATAGATATGAATAGATAGATATAACTATTGAATTAGTCGAAAAAAACGAGTAACCTAGTATGAACCTTTTTGGCAAAGTTTTCAATCATGAGGATTTTATACGTTATATTCCTACCTCATATTATTTAGGCTAAAAAACTTGTGGTTTCTCCCTAGCCACAAAGTAATACTACGTGACTATATATTATAGTAAACCTATTATTGTTTAAAAGCATTTGATATCTTTCTTTTCATGTTCAAATAAACAATAGTAAATGAACCTATCATGCCCTTCAATATAAACCACTCGTTTCACAACCTAGGTGATCACAAAATAATGGTAATTAATATTATATAAGTTAAATAATGAATATCGAGTTTGATATATATATATATATATATTAATATTCATAGTCAAATAATGTAACAAAACAATTGTTTTAGACATTTTTATCATATATATATATCAAATCAACATGATACTTACCACATACTAATAACACATGAAACAATGAATCCAAGAAACGTTTAAATGCTTATTACCGCTTAACGCCACCCTCAAAATTTGCGGCAAACACATAAAAGTAGGAAAAAGGCGCCACTAATAAAGACACGAATCGTATTAAATTGATAGAAATTAGAAAAAAAGTAAAAGTTAAAAGCAGACACTTAGGGGGTCTAATCCAACGTTATGATAATGAACGGCCCATGTGGCTTGATTATGACTAACATAATAATATTATTTTTCTGTAAAATCTAGTCGATGAATTATGTATAAAACATTTTTCTTCTTTCTAAATATAATTACTTTTATATGTTATTAATACTTATACTTATTGTGGATCCATTTAACTATTGGGTTATAGATCCACCAAAGTTGATAGCCTTAACCGGATGAGTGGTAACAGGTAAGCTCAAAGAGCTGTTCCCGTCCCTGTCAGGGGAGATGCCAATCGTCTCTCCTTCTTACGAACACATGCATCCATTTAACTATTTCTTTGATGAGTTATATAATTTATATATATGTTCCATTTGGTTTGTATATATGGTTTCGCAAGGAAATAAAAGAGTAATTAGTGATTGTTTGATATATGTTATTTCTATAATATATAATATACTTTATTTATTGTAAATTTGAATAGCAACTAAATTAGAATTTAAGTATTCTTGTTGCTTTCAAAAATATGAAAAAGGAGAGAGTTAGAGAAAGGGAGATATAAGCCATCATGGATTTTAATAAGTGTTTTGTCTGATATGTATTTTTAGCCCACATGTTAAGATCGATTAAATGTATTTAGGAATTTTCTTATGTATACAAAAGTCAAAATTAATTATATTTAACTTTGAGTTCTAATCAAATTCATGATGAATTTTAAGTATGTTACCAATTTGTAATCTACACATACAAAACAAGCGACATTTATTATTTAAATCTCTACATCTAAAAAAAAACACGTTAAGGGTATGTTTGGTGAAATAGTCGTATGTTATAATTGTAGTTGTAGACTATAGTTGTAGCTTTTGGTTTTGAGCTTTTTACGAAAAACTAATTCCAGTTTATTTGAAATTTTGAGCTTTTTATTTGATTATAAAGCTACATCTTGTACATGCCATACAAAAATTTTATTTTTATAGAAGTTTTTTATTTAAAAACTAAAAACTAAAACTTTTAAAAGTTTCGCGTTAAATATGACCTAAGCGTTTGATTTTAAGTAATTTTCCCAAATAATAACCACCTCGCGTCGAGCTATCTTTTTGAATTAGAAGATAGATATAAATAAGTAATTTAATTATCAAAGTGGGTCAGTTCAAAAGGTTTTTAGTTAAAAAAAGATCTTAAGAGGTAACAAAATCCAAATTAGACTACATCTTAAAATAGTAAATTTTAAGGTTAATAATGATTTAAATTTTAGATTTATATAATTTTTTCATTCTAACCACTCAACTTTTATTTGCATATTCTAATCCCTTGACTTTTGATAATTTAGTGTTCTAAATCATTAACTTTTCTCAGTAATGATTTTACCTTTTATTGAAACCTACTATTAGTTTAATTGGCCAACAAGGTCGAGGTGTCTATTTATTATTTAAATATTATTTTTTTGATTGATTTTATCAGTTTATCACCATCATAAAATAAACAACTTAATATAATCTAAAAAACTTAAACTAAAACCGTTTGAAACTATGATCTATAGAAAGCAAGATAAAAGGAGTATGGGTGGGTGAGGAGATGTGATGGTGATGATGTAAAAAAGGGACCAAAGATGCAACAACGACATCATAAACATTAGTGGCGATAGTCGGAAGTTGGCTACGGTGGTCAGAAGTTGGCCGGAAGTTGACTACGGTTGATTGAAAGCGGTGATTAGGGCATGAGGCGGCGAGTTCTTAGTAAAGAAAAGAGATTTAATGATATAAAAATTGGGGTTTGTGATAATCGATAAATCTGGTTAAATGGGTAGCTAAAAAGTTGAAGTTATTATCATTATTTATTTTCTAGTATTGTTAAATAATTAATAATTAATTCAAAACAAAATGTCATGTATGTTAGACAAATTAGATTATAAGTCAGTCAAAAATGAGCATGTAGTGTGTCACACAAGACTTAACTTATAATAATAGGTAAAATTACAAAAAATAGTTATCTCAACGAGTTAACATAATGTTAAGGGATTAACTAATCAGAAAAAATAAAATATTGAACCATTAAATAAAAAGAATATAAAATTTTAAGAATTAAATCATTATTAATTTTAGTTTTTATTGATATCATTTGCCTTTCAAGTAACATCATCCGAGTGTGGAAACATTCTTATGATCAAACTAGTGGATATGTACTTTTGTGTATGAGTCCATTTGCAAAGTGATATGGCCCAAAAACGAACCCACCCGAATTCCTTAATAAACAAAATGAGCTTAGGTTGAGGCCCACACATATAAGATTGCCCGAAATTAACTGAAAAATGAAAAAGATGATAAAGTACAAGTAATATGCATGCCTAAAACTCTAAAAGTATTCCTTTAGACAAATATTTCGACCTATGTACTATTTATAATGAATTAAAGAAATTTGAGGTTTAACTTCTTTTTTATTTTGGCACCCGCAAGTTGTAGACAGTGAGTATCTGTGCTCGCGATATGTAGACACCATCCATAGCAAAGCCAGTTATGAATGCGTAGGGTTTGGCACGCGATAAATTCCATAAGATTGTAAACTGTTCAATTCATTGTGATTTGGTTCTTTAGCGTGGAAATAAATCGGGGGAAAAAAATGTAACATCGATGTATTCATTGTAGTAATAGTGTCTGGTTTTCAGAAATGTATAATGTATGTAAATATGTTATTATTAACTCTTAGAGGTTGACTAAGTGGTAAATTTGAAAAGAAGATAAATATGTCACATTTGAGAGATAAATAGTTCAAATTCTACACGGTGCTTAACATTGCTAAGGATCAAGTCAGCGTGGTGGTGAGTTAGATCCAACACAAGTGGTTTTGAAATAACGGCTAACTAATGTAAAAAATTTATATGTCAATTGTTGTTGTTGATAAATATATATAATAAAATTATTTTAAAAGGATTCATACATATTTTAAAAATATTTTCGAAATAAAACTGATAAAATAATCGGCACGATAATTAAACTGTAACCCATTAAACGTTCTAGGTTAAATAAGCAAACATTAATTTAATTTTTACTAAAGAATATTTTCCGATACCAAATTATAGAGCTAATAAATTCATTCCTAAAGTTTTCAACCCAAGAAAAACTCTGTACTCTAAAATGGCTTCTTCCGCCGTAAAACAAACACTCGGAGACCTAAACAAAGATTCATTCGTCACCCTTCTCACAAAACTCATCGGAGAATCAAAACACGTTCAAAATAATCCGCCGGAACTCATCCCGGAAGAAGATAGAATCGTAAATCATGTCGTTGATGTGCTAAAACCTTATAGCACAACAACCGGCGGTGGCCCACTGATCATAAATCATGTAACTTATAAATCAAAAAGAGGTAATTTGATAGTGGAATACCCAGGAACTGAAAATGGAAAGATTCTTTCTTTTGTTGGAATGCATATGGATGTTGTCACTGCTAATCCTTCTGAATGGGTTTGTTTCCTTTTTCCTTTTTTTTGTTTTATAAATTTTGATTATAATTGTTAGGTTTTGTGATGTGGATTGTGGGTATTTTTGGGTTTCTGATTTAATGTAAATCTTGGTGTCAAGTTATTATTATTTTGATTATTTTGAGTAATTATTAGTTTATTACGGAGTACTATTATTTTTCAGCAACTCTAGTAAATAACTAATTACTGTAAATTGCGAGTATTAGACCTTCTAATGTAAGATGAAACTAGTTGGGTTGTGATCCGTTGCAAGTTTTAATTTCTGATTATCTGTAATTGTGAATGTGATGATCAGATAATCATTCATAAAACACAATCCCAAACACTATTTGACATGTTATTGAATTAATTTTAGTGTAAACTGTGAAGTAAAAAATAAGATTCCTTTTCTGACAGTATTGGAGTATTCTATACTTTTTGTAATTAGTTGACTTCAATTGTACCAGTAAAGGAATTGTTTTTAGGGAAGTGATTGTTGCTAGCTAAACACATCAAGATGCAAACTGTTACACGCTAGGCTGCACGTGATCCAAGAAATATAAACTTGAGGATGAATAACAATATGCAAGATTCGTACCGCTGGAAGCACAAATCTTTTACCCTCGTTTTTAATTGTTAGTTATCATGATCTTCATATTTAGTTGAAGTTTGAATATTGGCATTTGTTAGGTTGGTGTTAAATATGTTGAAAATAGGATTCATTGAGCTGAAAACTGGGAACTTTGTGGACTATATTAATGATTTTAAGATATATATAAATCACCTCGCATTATATTTGAGGGGGTGTTTGGCTTTGCTTTATGAAGCTGCTTGTCTTATTATTACGATGTTTGGATATAATGCGTTATATCAGTTTCATTCCGACTGCAAAAGAATTAGCAATCAGCATCAATAAAAGACATTGAGTCTATGTAAAACAATCATTTGAGGAAACTAAGCAATTTCAAGTATATCTTTTTATCTTCATCCATGAAAGGCTAACTTGTTTTGCATTGATATGGGACACAGGATTTTGATCCATTTTCAATGAGCATTGATGGAGATAAGCTTCGAGGGCGTGGAACGACTGATTGTTTAGGACATGTTGCACTTGTTACCGAACTTATGAAACAGCTAGGGCAAACGAAGCCAAAACTAAAATCAACTGTGGTTGCTGTTTTCATAGCTAGTGAAGAGAACTCTTCCATTCCGGGAGTTGGTGTCGATGCACTTGTAAAAGATGGACTACTTGATAAGTTAAAGAATGGACCTCTGTAAGTCTGCTTTCTCTGTGTATTTATATTTCCAACTCACATAAAGGGTGTTTGGACTTTGGATGTGTGTTATGGAGGTCACTATGTGAAATTCGATAATCAGAATCAGATAATTACAATTAGCTTTAATAAAATAGGATCTGGAAAATATTGTTTGCTTCTGTTATTTGAAGCTGTAATAGTCAGTAAATGTTTGATTGTTTCTCAAACGTGGATTATTTAAGAAATTAGTAGAATAGTAGATAAAAATAATCAAAAATGACATTTTTGTACGAACAGTATAGGCGGTCAGTGGTCTATGAAATGGAATTAAAACTGTTACGCAAACTTAATATCCAAAATTATTACTTGCCTCCAAACATTAAAAACTGATTATTGTGCCTTGAAGCTGCAATAGTCAGCTCTATATGAATCCAAACACTGCCCTAAAGAACAAAACTGTTTATTCAAGAAGCACTTATTCATGAAGTTGAACAAACGTACCAGTATAACTACGTTTTGATTTTCCTTTATTACATTGGAAGTGATTCTTAGAAAAGTTTTATCTTGGTTATTGAAACAGATATTGGATTGATACAGCTGATAAACAACCTTGCATTGGTACTGGTGGTATGATACCATGGAAGCTTCATGTCACGGGAAAGCTTTTTCACAGTGGTCTAGCACACAAGGTATCTCAACTACAGCAAATTGCATTTCATCATGATTATGTTATAAATTCGTTTTAGTGAAGATAATAATGAAACATAGCCTATGATTTACAAGCTTAGATATTCAAAATAAATGACAGAAATAAACTGAAAATTATTCTAATATATGGTATTACTAGTAGGAAACCTACTATTAGCACAATACTAATTAACATTCATTGATGCTCAGTCAATTTTGCAACTTCATAAAAATACTTCCCATTAGTGGGTTCATACATTGCATGCCCAGTTGGATATTTAGCACTTTAAAGAGTTAAACGACTAATTACAAATATTGACCTGGATAATAAACAAATAGACACCTCTGATCTTGTACTTTCAGGTTCTGCACTAATGTTTTGGACAACCTAAATCAGCTCTCTCTTTTCGTCATTTTCACCTTTGTCTTGTATGACATACCAATCAAGGTTACGTAATTTAAAACAACGAAAAATGGCTAGACTTGTCTATTGTCTATTGATGTATTGTACAACCTTGGTGTCAATAACTTACTTCTATTTTAGATCACTAAATATGTTATTAGATATTATTACGAATAACTTATATATATTTATTCTTTCAGAGTTTCAGAAGATAATATGTTAATGTTTCCGTTCTCATGTTTGTTCATCGCTGCTTCCTTTTTAATTTTTGTTCACTCTGTAGGCTATTAACCCTTTTGAGCTAGCAATGGAGGCTCTCAAAGAGATCCAAACAAGGTTTTACAAAGATTTCCCTCCCCATTCTAAAGAAGAAGTATATGGATTTGCAACACCTTCAACTATGAAACCAACTCAGTGGACCTGTAAGTTCTGTAAAAATCAACTTTTGATCCTTAGTTTGAAAAATTATGTAATTGTTAATCACTGTTCATTTCAGACCCCGGAGGTGGGATCAATCAAATTCCGTTAGATTGCACAATTTCGGGAGATGTCAGGTTGACCCCATTCTACGAGTAAGTTCTTTTATCTTTCTTTCCTTCGTTTATGTACTTGGTGTAGTGAAGCTTTTAGTGTGATGGATGTAATATCTTTTCTTTTTCATGATGTCAATTTGATATCCTGATGTCTTTTCAGCGTGCCAGATGTAATTAAGAAGCTAAATGAATATGTGGAAGATTTAAATACAAATATAGAGAAGCTTCCTTGCAGGGGACCTGTGTCAAAATACGTCCTACCAGATGAGAACCTTAGAGGGAGGTATGTTGTCTTTTTCTTTTTTTTTTAAATTTCAACTAGACGTAGTAAAATTGGCAGGCACCCTGGGTTGACTCGGGAACTTTTTGACCTTGATCCATTTTCTAAATGTATATTTAGCATGTCAAATATGATAAAAATAGTTGTATTACATTTCATTTACATAATCCACTTTTATGATTAAAATGACTTGGTAGGTTTATACCTAAATTATAAATTTTAGGTAGCTTTCGATGTGCTAGATCCGTTTCCTTTTTAGCTAACTTCCTTATTTTTCCCATTTGATCTGTTATAACCTGATCTGACCCATATATAAATAAGTGGGTTAAAATTACCACCTTTATTTGCAACATTAAACAAAAGATGTCTCAAAACTTTGGAAACTAAAGACTGATTTATTTTAATCACAGAGCAAACCCACTACTCTTTCATATATTTAATGATCTAATAATGAAGTTGTGTTAATGCCAGAATTGAGATCTCGTTTGATGAGGCGTCATCTGGAGTTGCATGTAACCTGGATTCTCGTGGCTTCCATGTGTTGTGCCAAGCTACTAAAGATGCCGTTGGTCACGTTAAACCATACTCCATTACGGGCACTTTGCCACTTATACGGGAACTACAAGTAAAGATACTTGCTTCCAGTTTTCATGTAATTTTCATATAGGTTTAATTGTTTTTCTTATGTTCTGACTCTGTGGTCATCATTATTGTAAACAGGATGAAGGTTTTGATGTTCAAACTGCAGGCTATGGTATGTTTTTTCCCCTTCAGAGCTTAAGAAACAGATTTAGAATACAGTAATGCTAGCACAGAATATTCATCTAGATGTGCCAATTCTGACTCGTTTACTAGTATATGGGCCGAATTTATAGTTATCTTTTCTTTTGCAAGGAGTTTAATGGGTTGAAAGTTGTGCAAAGTATTTTCAAAATAAACCTTCTAATTGGTTTTTTAAATGAATATCATATTTTTGTTGTACTAATAGTTAACATAGTATCTATTAAAAATAAAAATAAATAAAGAAAACAAGAGAAAATAGTGTTTGAGACCTGACCCAATGTGACTCATAGTGACCCGTATAAAAATATTACCCTTTTTGACCCAATACCCAAAAGGCCTATTTGCCACCTCTATTTTCATCACTCGCTCAGTTTGTGTAAGTTATATGGTTAGATTGCAAGTCTATTTGTTTTGGAAGTTTTAGGTTGATAGAGTATATTGGAGTTCATACTAGGTTATGGGTTTTGTTTGACATTTCAGAAAAAGCTTAAGTTTTTTTTTAGTTGTATGGATAAGGCCATTTTACATATAGTCAACTAGTTCTGTTATTGATCCATGAAAATTTCAATATTTTATACATCGTTATATGGATTTGTTTGTGCAGGCTTGATGGCTACATACCATGCGAAAAACGAGTATTGCCTTCTTTCCGACATGTGCCAAGGGTACCAGGTGTTCACAGGGATCATTGCGCAGCTAGAAGAGTGATTTGTCTTTACGATTTCACTTTTATATCCACATGACATCATAGAAATGACGCGAATGCATCTAGTAATAATCGTGTTCACTTTTTTTAAATTGAGCGTCTTGATTTATCTGGCATATGATGGATGGTTGATATTAGATATTATTTATGATCGTTTTTCATGACCTTTTCTTAGTGTAAGTTGTCTTTCAATTCTTGTCTAACATAAACTTTGTTGAAATGTCATAAAAAAAATTTGTTAAAAAAAATAAGTAGAAAAGATAGAAATGTTAACTTGCGAACCATTACCATAAACTAACGTGACTAGTTACTACTATAGATAGTGAAAACATCATATTTCATTATATTAAACTCTTGTGTAAATTGTTTAGGATATCAAAATAAAATAATAAGCCATAAATAGAACCCATTATGATATACACATTACACAAAACATATATTATATATTCGGTATAAACGACTAAACATGACATATATGAAAAAGAACAAGTAATTTTCAAGATCGAGTTCGAATAACTATCACTCCGTCATAACTGTTCTTGAATAGTTTGATATCCTCAAATTTGAGCTCGATACGCATTTGTTTTTTTTAATGAAGTAATTTTCAAGATTTATCTCGTTTACAAGTTCAAAACTAAATAAACCTGTTTTATAGCTCCACCTCGAGCTCACGTTTGATCGTTTATACTTTGAAGTTTTGAGTTAAAATACAAATTACTTTAATATAAAGTTTAAAAATACAAATTAATGACATAAACCATACGACTTGTTATGCAGCAGAGAAGTAGTTTTTACCAGGTGTATCAGTCAACTTTAAAAGTCAAAGAACCAAATAGACTATTAACCGGAATCACAAGGGACCAAAAATGGAAAATTTGTACCTTCGTCTTAAGTTAAATCACCAAATAAAATAAAATAGGGGTTATCATTCAGAACCTCTGGTCCCCAAATCTATAAAATGGAAGATCAAGAACAAAGTCAAAATCAAAGACAAAATTTAGGGTTTGAGAGCTACGTAGTGATACACAACATAGCAAAAAGACATAATGTTGGAACATTAGCTCGTAGTGCAACTGCATTCGGTGTTACTGAACTCATTCTTATTGGCCGCCGTGATTTTAACTCTTTCGGCAGCCATGGTTCGACTTCTCATGTCCGTTTCCGTCATTTTTACTCTCTAGCGGATGCCCGGGTCTTCCTTAAGGTCTCTGATTTAATTCTTTACAAATAATTAAAAACTTAGAAGTTTATTGTTATGAATGCTAAACAAAAATTCATTTTTTGAAAGCATGTTATTTCGCATGGTAAAAATAAAGGGTTGAAATTATGCTATTATAATTAGGAAATTAGCTTAATAAGCGCTTAGTTGCAGGAAACTCCTCTGTTTTCCGCAGAATTATTAAAAAAAAAAAAAAAAAAAAAAAAAAAAAAAAAAAAAACTGAAAAACTAGAAAACGTGTTCGACTTTTGTTTTATGGAAAAATTTATAAGAAAAAGAGAGGTCTTTGTTTCCCCTTTTGTAACTACAAATCGGGAACCTATGATTTATGGTCTTTGACATTTTCTAATCTTAGAAAATGAAAACTAAACATTTTTGTTACATCTGAACATGTTTTCTGAAGACACAAAAGACTTATCATAAAAATAGAATTGGAAAAATGAAGAGATTTTTCTATGCACTTCGTCGTTTCTCGTCTGAACTCCCAAACAAGAGTATTGATAGCGGTGGCTGAAAGACTTGTTGGTTAATTATTATTTGAAAATTTTGCAGGAGAAAAATTGTGATATATGTGGTGTGGAGATTACTGACAATGCAATGGCTGTAAATGGGCACCCGTTTAAGAAAAGTACGGCTTTCCTTCTCGGTAATGAGGTATTACAGTTCAAGTTTTTAATTATCTGTAGTGTTATGCTGCTTATTGTGTCAAAATTTCAGAATCTTATATATACATATTAAACGAAAATAGTTATTCTACACGTATTAAATAAGCCTTATGTTCCCTGCGTAAGTTCTGTTAGGGGACCTGAATCACTTGTATATAAACATTTATATATGCAATTTTTGGCAAGTATATAAGTGTAGTGATTTTCTTTAATGGGAATGAAAAGGAGTAGAAGGATCTGGGCATTGTGACTTACCCAAATGACTTTTATTTATTCTAGCTTTAATTGCAGTGCTTTCTTGATGACATATTTATACTCCCACTAGAAACTAGGCACACAAATATGCTTGAAAATCCATTTGTCTTTTGAGAACATGAAGCAATGTAAGTTCTCTTATTGTTTAGACTACTGATTCATCTATTACACAAGGGATCCAATAGTTTCATTACAGATGAATGTATCATCACTTTGTGGTATAAAGAAAGATATCAGTGCTGATTGTTAAAAGTATGCAAACCAAATGATCTTGTCTATAGGTTGCTTTGAAATCTTGATTACTATTCTGATTTGTTTCGCAATCAGTACAATGGCCTCAGTTGCTGACATTCTGTGAAAATTAAAAGGTGACATTTGTGATTCAGTTACTTATAAATCGGTTGATTTAGGGTATATATCTTTCTAACAGTCTAAACAGGCCGTAGGTTGTCCAAAGTGTATGTGTACTTCATAAGGCCTCTAAATCATTTTGATCAAAGATTAAATTATTATAGAAATAATTTACTTTCTGTAGTCATTCTCGACAGTCAACACACTGATTATATGTAAGAAAATTTGGACATAAAGTATTTTGGTTCAACCCAACCCAGCGTGTACCAGACAATTACTTTTTTGACTTGCCTGAATACCTATTTGCCACCTGTATGTGAAATATTATGTTATGTTTTTTTATATTTTTAAATTATATATCTAAATTGTGCATCACAGTCCAATGTACTTGTTACCTTTTTGTAGGGTAGCGGATTATCTGCGAAAGAATGTGAAGTTTGTGATTATTTCGTCTACATACCTCAATATGGGTGTGGCACCGCTTCTCTAAATGTGACTGTTGCAGCTTCCATCATTCTACATCACTTTGCAGGTAAGCTCATGAGCTCATCTTACTTTCTATTCTTTATTTGAAATACAAAAAGAAAGAGATCGATGACTTTGGCCGAAAAGGTTTATAGATGATCTGCAAATTAGACCTTCACAAAATTCATCTCGCTGTTTTTTAAGACTTTATTAGGATGTTAGTATCATGAATGTAAAGATCTAAAAATCATTTTGGACGTACATGAAGTATGAGTAGCTAATTTCTGGACCACTGACTCCTCTGAATAAATTGGTTTGTCTGAATAGTTTTTGAATGAAAATTGATTGTCTATAAATGTTCTGAATGAAAGGTTTCATATGACCAGTTTATCAATTATGAATTAATAAAGTAAAACAATTTCCATGTAAATTCACTGCCTGTTTGTTATTTTCCAAAAAATGTTTATTGGATCAAGTAATCTATAAGTGAGGTTTCTTTGGAATAAGTGGTTAATGGCAAGTGTTGTTTGTTTTCTATGAACATGCCAAAATTTTGTATGAAGATACCAATCTGAGATGATACTAAAAAATATTACAGAAATAAATATAAAATATTCGAGATTTTTATCTCAAACAAAATAATTGTTTTCATACTTTTCTTAGAGGTTGCAAAATGGGGTGGATTCGGCTGGTTGGGTAATAGGTTAAAACGGGTACCTTTTAGTACGTACGAGGTGAGGTTGTCCTGATACTAAGATTCTATATTTTCTAAATCGTTAGTAAAATAACTGTTCACTGAAGTTATATTATGTTAATGATCATTTTTTTTTTGTGCATTAGGTGTCTTTTGACCAGTTTGACCCTTTTTCTTTATAGTTTTTAACCCGTTAGAGATAAAAATATAAAAAAGCATAACCTAAATCAATTCGTTCATAAGCAAGTGGGTTGAAATTATCACTTCTACTTCTACAGAGTTCTTTGACTACTTTACCAGTGAATCTGATGCCATTCTTGTGAACATATTCTGGTAACAAATAGACAGAACTTTTGGCAAGCTGATCATGTTTCACTAAGTAGCACTTGCTATGCTATGCATCATTTGGGCTGTCGTTCTCACAATCACTCAATTTAATCAAACTCCTCATTTTGTGACATAACGATGTCACGTGAATAATTAATAAAGATTGTCTATGTGTTCCACTGTACGTAAACCAATCATGGTATTAACATTACATTGTCATATAAAAAATTATCTAATCGCTCAACAGTTCAAGTATTTTGACTTGTACTACAAACAACTACGACATTGAGATTCATGTTCTCAGTTTGTGTGATCTCATTTCATATATGATTTTGTTTTGCTCCAGTTTGGGCAGGATTCCCTGAGAGAACGCGTGAAGGGAACAAGTTTGTTGTTGCAGAAAGACCGGCGCATAAGATGGGGCGTAACATATGTACCGAATCAGCAGAATCCGTGACTGAAGAACGCAAGCTTAAAAGAGAAAATGATGCCATAAATGGATTTTTTGATGAAAGTGCAGAAACTGATTCTTCTAATAATCTTCTTGGTGCAGTTTTTGGAGATTAAGTTATAGAATATATTGGAGCATCGAAATACTCACAATAGTACTTGTATTCTACTTGGCTGCTATAAAGAAGTGAAAGGGGTCCTGTTTTCCCAGTTACCTCAGGGTGAAATTTATACATAGTTTTAACAATTTTGACTCGATTAGTGACGTTATACATGTTTGTTGTTTTTATAATGATGCTTCATCGAACGTGGTTTTACTATGTTGCATCGGGATCATGCAAAATGTGAATCATACATGGGTCGGAAAAGGTTATGTTGTGAGAGCTGGAGGTAGAAGGTTATTTGTCTCTACACTAATACATTATTCTTGAGGGGGTGTTACCTATGGCATGTCTAACTAACCATTCCGACTCATATGCTCGACCATTTTCTTCATCGTCTTTTTGCAGCGATTTGTACTCGCGTCTTGTACAAGATGTATAAAAATGATCGCCATGTTGAATTAGTGATGATCTGTACTACTATACAATTACATTACATTACAATGTTATATTAAAAAGAACAAAAATGTCTTTCTACTTTAGTTTATACAATGTTATATTATAAAACTGATCGTTGTGTTGAATTAGTGATAATATGTATATTATCGTTTTAAGATTTTTGTTCGAAAAGTAAAATATGGTGAGAGTCGATAGTGAAGTCGTTGACTGACAATCAACATCAACATAAATGTTTAAAATAAAATAGATTATAGTTATTTTTTTCTATTTTGTCCTTTTATTTTTTGTATAATATTAAACTAAAAATTTGTCTGATTTTCTAATTCGTAAGAGTCGCACTAGACTCTGAAGAGTCACATATGACTCGAAAAAGCAATAAATGATTCGTAAGAGTCAAATTCATTTAAAAGTTAAAGTCTAATATACTTTATTTTTATAAATTTTTTATTCGACTCGTAAAAATTAATCTGGAAATTAGATGCAATTGACCCTTCTTTAAAAGTAAGGGACAAGTTCTTCCAGCCCGTGCGTAACGTCACATGATACCTTTCCCACTTGGCCCCATAACAAAATCAATAAATAAATCAAAAATCACACATTTTTATTCAATTAATAAATGTAGAATTAAAAACTAATACCATACTTTTAACAAACTATACGTATTCATGTATTTCTTTTGTATGAATCTTATCTATTAATTGCCATACCCCCTTCACCTCTCTCTCTCTCTAGATCCATCACATGGAGAATAACGACATCTCCACGCCGGATTTCCACCTGTCACCGGAGACAACCTCCACCACCACAATAACCTCCCACCACCTCAAACCACCACCAGGTTTGACCGAACAACAATTCATTGACTTAAAGTCGACCATAATTGAATTCCACACGTACAACATCAACACAACAACACAATGTTCATCACTTCTTGGACAACACATCGACGCGCCATCCGATATCGTGTGGTCTGTAATTCGGAGATTCGATAAACCACAAACTTATAAACACTTTATCAAAAGTTGTCACGTACAAGAAGGATCTCAAATTATTCAAGGATGTACGCGTGATGTAATTATTATATCTGGATTGCCTGCTGATACTAGTACAGAGCGGTTAGATTTGTTGGACGATGAAAAACGTGTGATGGCGTTTTCGATTATTGGTGGTGAACATAGGTTGAAAAATTACCGTGCTGTAACGACTGTTCATGAAATTAATGATGCGAAAACGATCGTTTTGGAATCATATGTTGTTGATGTACCTCAAGGGAATACTGAAGAAGATACTCGGTTTTTTGCTGATACCGTTGTTAGGTTAAATCTTCAGAAACTCGCGTCAGTGACCGAGGAGATCGCACGTAGTGGTGGGGCCACTGTCCGCGAGTCTCTATGATTTTCTTCTCAAAATCTCAACTGGTCCATGCTAAATTGCCCGATCTTTTTAAACGTTCAGTTAATAAAACCGATCGATTTCTACAATGAGACTTAGAACTTAAAATCATGGTATTACAGGAAAAATTCTGATACATCTTGGTCAAAGACCATTTGGTCAGGTTATGATGTTTTTATTTCGAATTGTTTGTTTAGAGAAAAAAAACCGAAAAATGTAGAATCATTTTATGTTGTACTATCATTTATCATTTATTTCTATTTTATTTATTTTCTATATTAATGTTGGTTGAATTATGAAAGTATCATTTGGTTCGTTTAGCTGAAGTGACATTCTATCATTTTCAATGCCCATATTGGGTAGGAGAAGGTTGTGATTAGTCGAAGTTTGTTGTGTATAGTGTTTTCTTTAATTTATTATTCGGAATTTTTTATTTTGTATTAAAAAATGTGATTTCTTAATTCTTCTATCACATTGTGTCAAATAGAATACTTAATGATCGTGCATAACATCACGCTTTTATGAGTCGGTCTCAAGTAATATAGTTGCACCGAACTGAATTGTATTTTGTCACGTCATTATGGGGTTTGGACCTTGGAAGTTACTTTCCAGAACGAGCTCACATTGACATTACGTCATCACGAAAAAAAAAATTATATTGTAGGACTACATGTTTTTATAAATTATTGAAAAATTGAATTGTAAATTATCATTCTTGATGATTATCTAAAATATAAGTTATAATTTCATTTAGATAAGTAGATATATTAAAATTGAGAGTTTTTGATGTGTTCTTCAAAAGATATGATCAGGAATCATGACTTTTTATATCGATGATGCATAATGAAAGAATATGAGTCATATATGAATGAACGAAAATTGTGATCAAATTCGAGAAACTGTCGTTAAATTTGAGAAACCTTTTCACCATCAAGAAATAACCTATTATTTGAAGTCTTGTAAAAATTCTACCCAGACAAAAGCAAAGAGTAATAGTAGTTCCTATGAAATACATATATTACATCACTCTTTGTTTATATTTAGAGTGTCCTAAGAATTTTTGGTAAACATTGTCGTTGATGTTATGATTAATCAAGAATATGTTTTACATTACCACTTCAACCATTAAACTATTGTGTTTAGATGATAATAACTAAACAAAAGAATAGGAATATTATTAGCTAGCATCAATTGAGTCTCTAATAGCACAAAAACTATTTTTCAATATTCTAAATAGTATTATGAGAGAATGTTATTTCTAAAATAGTGAAGAATAATATCCTGGATTGTGTCTTGGATTTTAATTATTATTTTTTTTTAATTTCAAATAAGTTCATAAATTGAAAAAAAAATTACATTCCTTAAAATAAAAATTACATAATTGAAATACAATAAATTAAAATTTTTAATGATTAAAAGTACGTTAAACAAATTACATAAATTTAGAGACGGTAAATTAAAACAAACTACTCACGATTCCTCCAAATAGGCTCTACAAGATCAGATCGAAAGCACTCGTTCATTTCTCTATCACGTAATTCCCTGGTTTTCCTCCTATATGTGTCACATCTCTCTATCCAAGTACATTGTATATTCCCAACATGCACATAATATTCTTCATTCTTGGCAATATTAAAAACGTTGTGTTCGGTGATCATGTTATTCAATATGATGCAAGTATACCTTATTTGTTTAATAGCGTTTACGTTATAAGCTCTTGCTAGTTGTTGTAGTATATGCCATCGACCTTGGAGGGCACCAAGTGTCTATTCAACATCCTTCCAAGCATAAGCTTGTACTGTAACACCCGTTTGTTTACCCGTTTGTTTAAGACAATTTTTTTTTTTAGAACTCATTAAACATAATTAAACACATATATAAATACGTATCATACATTCGTTACACGAACTTCACAATGTTTTATAGTTATTACAAAATGTGAGTTCTCAAAAAGACTCCCTCGATATCTGAGCATGATTTAACGGGAGTAAACGCTTACTACTAGCCGTAGCAAGCCCACCACTAATCGCGCTGAGGTTCCTTCCCTGAACCCTTTATCCCTCTACTCGACCCACCTGTAATAAAACAGCAACAACAACATAGATAAGCACACAAGCTTAGTAAGTAACAGGATTACATCAATATAAAGATAACAATCTTATAAAACACTATAACCGTTTATATTTACTCGGCTCAGTAAAGATTCACGATTATACTTCTAGGCCATTTATGATCACTCAGCATAAGAGGGCCAATCACTGAATTAATACGGTACGCTCAAGAAATCTGAATGCAGTGCACTCAAGTACTTCAACAATCTAGTACACTCAAGTACTTCGACAACCTAGTACACTCAAGTACTTCAATGATCAAGTACACTCAAGTACTTCAACAATCTAGTACACTCAAGTACTTCAATAACTAAGTACACTCAAGTACTTCAACAGTTAAGTACACTCAAGTACTTCCACAATTAGATATTTTCATTTAATTTATATTCCCCTATTACTTACCTCGAAGTACGTGAAATTCTGCAACCTCTAGTCTCTCACGTCTGAACACTGGTCTATACACAAACAGATACAATTTAAACTCTATTTCACAACTTAGCGACGCTATTTTAAAGCCGCTACAACAAGGTGCATCACAAATTTTAACTTGCAAAAGTCCACTCGCAAAAGTCAACTCAACTCAACTCAACTCAACTCAACTGAACTGAACTGAACTGAACTGAAAAGTCAACTCGCAGGTCAATTCGCAACTCAACTGAACTGAACTGAACTCACAAGTCAACACGCAGGTCAACTCGCAACTGAACTGAACTGAACTGAACTCACAAGTCAACACGCAGGTCAACTCGCAACTCAACTGAACTGAACTCGCAAGTCAACACGCAGGTCAACTCGCAACTCAACTGAACTGAATTGAACTTGCAAGTCAACTCGCAGGTCAACTCGCAACTCAACTGAACTGAACTCGCAAGTCAACTCGCAGGTCAACTCGCAACTGAACTCAACTCGCAACTGAAACTCAACTCGCAACTGAACTCAACTCGCAACTGAACTCAACTCGCAACTGAACTCAACTCGCAACTGAACTCAACTCGCAACTGAAACTCAACTCGCAACTGAAACTCAACTCGCAAGTCAACTCGCAAAGTCAACTCGCAAAGTCAACTCGCAAGTCAACTCGCAAAGTCAACTCGCAGGACGAACACAGCCGACCCCAAAACCGAATTTTTCACAATCAAAGCTCGATTTAACCAAATTAACCCGTTCAAACCTTAATAATAACATCAACTAACATAATCTTACCTTAATCACGGTTCCAATCCTTCAAATCTTCAATTTTCAACTTGAATTTGGCGTTTCTCTCTCTAAAAACTCGTTTCTCTCTCTAAAACTCGTTTCTCTCTCTAATTGAACGAAATTTGAGTCTTCTGGAAATGTTTTGAAGTATTTAGAAGAGTTTTAATATATATATAAATTGTAAATTACACTTAAGCTCCTCAATCTTATATTAAATTCCACCTGCGACTCTAACCTTAGTGTCGCACAATTCTAATTCGCGACCTCAATAAATAACTTCGTAGGGTTCAGAAACTTTATTTTAAATTTCCAAAATTCTTTTCAAACTTTGGGATGTTACATGTACTCGAGTAAATTTCACTCTCATTCTATCAACAACACTCTAAACGAATGATGCCCATGACGAGTATATCCCTTTAGCAAGATAGTATCATCTTTTGTAATCCACATCACACGCTTTATACGAGATTTAAAGTGTGGTATTTATAGATATGAAATTAAGGTTTTAAAAAATTGTCAAAATGGCTAGTTTTTAAAAATTATTATTTATTTTTTCGGAAAAACAAAAGGTAGCCTTTTGAATTAAAAAAAGAGAGGTTGAAACGGCGTCGCACTTTTGGAATTAAAAAATTGTCGGGGAACAGCTTCTGGAACGTTGTATAACACCCCTCTTTCTATATAAGAATATTATATTAATAAACACGGAAGCATGAATTTAAAATACATTAAACAGTTTACAATTCCCAAAAATACACAAATTTCAAACTTTTCAAACTACAAAAGGCGGGGTATTATAAAAATTCACAAAACAAGGTTTATTACAAAACCATATCAGAGTTCAAGAGCGCAGTCAAACATTCCTTGATCAACTAATCACCTCCTGCACCCACAATTAAACAAAACATATCCTGCAGGAAGTACAATGAGGGGTTAGCACGAAGCTAAGTGAATAGATTCATCACACTCCATTCAACTTAGCATAACTAGCTAATTACACCAATAAAACGTAAACACACATAATTCAATGAGGATCGGTGGCTCTGGGGATATCATAATACCCGGGGATTCCCCCAAGAACACTTACCGTCAATCCGTATGGCCAATACAGAATAGACCGATAACTACTGGTCATTAAACACATACACAGGTCTCAAACACAACAAATGAATCAAAACCTGTGTAAAACACATAATAACCAGAAGTCCAACTACACGTTGACCTCAATAACATAGTACACATTGGTTCACATATCACGTAGATCAATAATCAATAATCAAGACTAACAGTCTAATACACATCTACGTTTACTCGTTGTAACCAAATAGTTACAACTAAATCAAATGATGAGTTCTGAATCCACTCACCGATACCTCTGACGTCTCCACACTCAGGATTCTTATATCACTGAGTCTTACGCTGATCTGAAACAGAAAATCGTAAACAAGTCAGAAGTTCGTTTCATAATTATCATTATAGTCCATTTATCAAATCAGGTAATCCCTGAAGTCTAGGCAAACAAAAGTTCAATCAGAAATGAACTTAGAAAAAGTCCGCAATGCCGCTTAAAACTGAAAAATGTCATTTTCGGGTCCTAGATGACTCCGGATGGCCAAAAACAGCCTAGGCTAATAGAATATAGCCTTGATTACTAGGTCGTTTCCGAGTGACCATGCGAATTTCAATTAAATCCGAGTTGATGATATTTTCACAAAACCGCGTCTCAAAGACACTTACGCATTTTCAAAATTTGCAAAACAAAAATCTCAGTTCGCGAGATCTCGGTTCGCACCGCAGGAATCTCGGTTCGCAGATTCAACTCGGCTCGCAGGTTTCGGTTCGCAGGTCAAAATCTCGGCTCGCAAGTCAACTCGGCTCGCAAGTCAACTCGCAAGCCAACTCGACTCGCAAGTCAACTCGCACCGCAAGTCAACTCGCAAGTCAACTCGCAGGACGAACTGAAAACTGCGAGTTGAGCCGCTGTTACCAGTTTTTCGAACCAAAACTCGCCAAAACTTTAGAAAACTCAATTCTAAGGGTTCTAATACTTCAAGTAACATCAAACAACACCTAATAACAACATATCAAGCTTCAATTCGATTTACACATTCCAATTCAAACTTACTTCTCTTTTTCTTTCTTTTGAAAATAAAAGGATGGATAAATCTGATGCAATTAAGATATAGATGATGATGAATCTGATGTTATGAATTCGGAATCACAGGAACACAAGCATGAATTCAATTTTGGTTTTGGGTTTCTTTTGAATTTTGATTTGAAAGCTTTTCAAAATGGAAACAAGAAGAAGACATGGGAATATATATGAATCTAAGGTCGGCTTGCAAAGTCGGCTTGTAAAAAAGTGGTATAATTTTATACCCGTCCTAAATCTTTTGTCTGGAACCTGAAAACCGTTTGCGAGAAATATTATTTTATTTTACCGTCATCTATAATAATTTAAAACGATTAATATTTCACTAGCCACAATAAGTCAAAGGACCTATTTATCTACGTTTCACAATGAAACACATAATATTAAATAATTTCTAAAACAATTAGATAATCAATTATAATAATAGAAATTACCAGACTGCAGGAGAGGATGTTACACGTTGTTGGGGTGTGGGTGAACGTCATCCAATTGCATTCTCGACCGGGAAAATTGACAAAGAAACCTTCCACTCTACATGATCTAATTGAATGAAATCGATAAAATTTAAAGTACTCATAAAAACATACCCTATAAATAAATATTGTTTTCTTGGAAAATGTTTATTTTTGAAGGAAGTCGAAGATCATGGTACTTGTGATCGATTTCAAATATTCCATCCATTAGAGCAAATGGTCATATTTGTTGAAAGATACAACATTTTCTTACAAGAAAACCACTGCCCTAACAATTTAATATTCAAACATTCAACTATTTAGTATAATGTTAACTCCATCGAAAGTAATAAAATTATGTAATTAATTTAACTAGATAGAAATTAAAAATAAGAGAACAAAATATATTCACAGTAAACTTGTCTCCAAGCTAGCTAGATAATCTTGTAGAATCTCAAACACAACATAGGTCATTGAAAGGATCTCGAAGACCTATTAAAGCACGTAATTCAGGATCTTTCATAAAGGATCTCGAATAGTGTGTAACCGCATGGATAAACTTACACTGACTCGTCAATTTAGAATCCAATTCGAGATTTTCCTTGAGAGATATTAAAAAAGAACTGAAATAAAATAATATCGATTCAGACATAAGAAAAAGTTCTTGATTGATTCAAACGGTATACCTAGAAGAAAAAAGAAAGGAGGTCAACCCTTCCATCAAAATTTGATGAAATTTCGTATTATTATGTAATATTAGTAATATTTAGTATTTAATAGTTATATTTCTTTTAGTTATTATCCAATCTTAGATTAAGATAAATTTTAATTTCCTTTATTATAATTGAGAAATTGTTTTTATTTTTTAAAATTGAGTGAAATTAAAGGACTTGATCCGAAAGTTTTTTTCCAATTGATGAGATCATCGAAGAGTTTTTTAAAGTATATTTAAGATTAAGATAAAAATAGATCGAGATTGTACAATGACATGTTATACAATATGTATATAAATCTTTTAATTTTTTTATTAGCATGCGGTATAATAGATGATCTAGAATTTATTTAAGAAATATAAGCATCAACGCCATTTTGAAACCAAAATTAAAAATTGGAACCAAATCAAATACGGGTAGTTTTCTTCAAGCAAACTTAATACGGTTGTCAAATATATATATAAATATAAATAAATAAATTATATTCTACTAAATTTGATCATTTCAACGCTAATACATGAGAATGGTCCCCATATCACTATTAAACTTAGCGCACAAAATGGACCTATTGGAACATACAATTATGTGGTCCATACACGAACCTTTTATTATTTTTTTTGTTTTGTGTTTAGTTTTAATATATAAACGTATGGACACGAGAGCTTAATTATATTGTTTACACTAGATCGATCTACACACACATAAAGTAAAATTACTATACAAAGATTCCATCGCTGGCAAGGACCGAGTCAGGGTTTAAAGATTTGAGTATCACCAACGAAAAATAAATAAATGAAATATGGTCAAAATCAACGATCAACGAAAATATGCTTCTCGAGAAAGTATTCTCTTTCGGACTTGTCACAGCTGATGATCTGATTTTAGATGTTTTCATCAATAAAAAACACACATTGAAGTTTGAAGCACCTATTTTATATGTTAACTCAATATTTTCATAGCACGCCCATTTATCTTTTTGATAACTTGTACAGAAAGCTAAAGCAAAAAATAACATTTCACCCGCAAAAAGGGTATGAATTTGTATGAAAGTAACTATGTTTGTCATTTTCACCTCACAAATTTAACGTCATTTTACAGCAAGAAGTTATACAAATATATTTTTTCCACATAAGCATATTTACAAATATATAACTTCTATCTTTTGATATCTCATCACTAATGCTTCTTTTCTATTTAATTTCTTGGACACTCTATCTAATTAAACTTGAGATATATGCAATAAATGTGTAAGTCTAATAGCTTATTAAGCTCGTGTGTTTTCTATTAAAATATTACATACAATCATGCCATGACAATGATCTTTACATAAAAATATACATAGCAAGATCTTTTTGTTAATGTCTAACTGAGCCATATTTTTATCTTTGGATCCAATCTTATTGATATGGATCCCCTTCTCTTAACAACGGTAACATCGCGCTAATACGTTTTAAACTATGAATTTCTTGCATTATGCTCGTTACATATTAACCATATATAATACATACATATATAAATAACATGTTTAAACATCTATCGCATTTATCTCAGTTTTCGTAAATAATACGAGAATACTCGCATTGATCAGAAGGTTAAAATGTCTTTCAACCAATAACTTCATCCATGCTTCATATACTTGTACAACTCGCTTCCTTTATTTATATAAATAATATGCTCTTTCTTTTAGACTCTTACATAATAATAACAATACACTCTAATTTGTATTTGTTATGAGTTTTAAGATTGAAATTCTACTCCTCATTGTGTTTCTCTCATGCATCATCATGAAAAATAACAAGGTAATATAAATCATCTATTTATACTATTCAACATCTTAATTAGTCATAACTACGTGTACATATAAGCCTCTTAGTTATAAGTCTATTTTTTTTGGACGTACTAATTCATTAATAAAGAGACAAGTGGCCATATTTAGAAATGAGAAAACTTAATCTTCAAGCTTAAACACATGTAAGCTTTAAATACTTTTTACAACACTAACATTGTACATGAATATTTTATAATAGATCATAATTATGTACTTCTCTTGTCACTTTAAAATATATCATATGAGCAATGATGTATAATCAATAAACTAGAATTATATTACTATTAATAACTGAATCAAAATCAAGGTGTCACAGTAATGAAAACATGAACCTCTTTTTATTCCATTATAGGTATATATTTTTAGTCCTTGTTTTTACGGAAACAACACTTAAAAATCAATACCCATCATTTCCCTAAAACAAAATTTTGATACTTAATCCAACTACTAGACATAAATCCAACATTAAACATAGCCAATTCTGTATAAATTAAATGTTCACGCATTAATATGGTAGTCTTAACTCTAATATTTAACATTATTATTGTACTGATATGACTAATATATCAAATGCCAACCTTTTATGCTCTAGTTGCTTCTTCTTCACATGATATTCGATGTGTATTAACTTGTGATAAATTGATAGTAACGTTTAGGATCGCGGAAAAATGTAAGAAAGATTTTCATGATCACGCTTACCTAAAACGCAATTTTTGTATACTTTGATGCACTTTGCCCTGCCATATGAATCCTCATTATACTTATGACTTATGAGTCAATTAAACCTTTTTGATGTCAGAAAAGTGATAATACAATCATAATATTCATTCAGCAATGCTCCATAGTATTGACATATTAGTTACAAACTCAAATGAATAAACTAATAAATACATATTAGTTACAAACCTAAATTTACATAATAATTACAATATATTCTTAAAGCGACGAGCAGATATCGATTCTACAAACCTATGACAGGTTACCATCATCTTGTTATGCAACTCAATGAACAACCTACTAATTGTTCTTTTATTATGACGCTTCTTGTCTATAAGTGGAGACTTAAACAGATGATCATTAACTTATTTGCAGGTCCTTATGGAACCAAAGAACGCTCTTGGTAAGCAATACAAGAAGTTGTTTCAGATGAGCAATGTAAGCATTTGATTCACACATCTCTCTTTCTCATGTAATAGAGGGGGCAATGGGGCTAGGTAGACGCGTTGGGCAGGTTGTTTGACTGGTCTAGATGGGGCTAAGTAAGGATCGAAAGGGGCTAGGTCAGCCTGCGTTGACCTGCCAACAATTTTTATTTATCTGCTCCTTATTATAATGTATATACGTGTGTTGACATAATTATGAGTACAAACTCGATATCGTTACAATATTAGTCTAAATCCCTGGATAAATCAATTTAGGAGGTTGTATGCATGGACATAGACTTCGGGTGACTTTGAATTTGTTACCTTTTGAGCTGTAAACCATTTATTCCATTTGAGATAAAACATAACCCAAATGTATGTAATAGTTCATTTTTAGATCGGTTTTGAAATGTTTCCTTGACCACAGGTGAAACTACATTTCTCGGAGAAGGCGCGAAGGTTAATAGCTAAAAGGGCATGCAGTGGTTAAGAACACCGGTGCCAGAGGGTTAAGAGCCATACTTGAAACTCTTCTAACTGACTCTATGTATGAGGTACGTTAGATTTTTATTAGTTGTACATGACTCACTAATTCAACATTCGCCCTCATTCTCTTGAGAACTGTAACAATTTTTTTCGCACTTCCCATGAAAATTTGAACATTTTCCTTCTTTGGAATGATAAGTTTAAATTATCTATTTGCCCATAGATGGTTGTAGATTAGAGTCCTTCAGATTTATATATTTTTTCCCCTTTTTTTTAATTTATAGATTCCCGATGTCAAGTCGGGAAATGATCGAGTAGAAGCAGTGGTGATTGATGAAGAGTCGGTTGGCACAGTAGATAAATTTGGATGCGGTGGAAAAATTCTTCGCGGTGACGAGGCATTAGATGATTTGATACTAATAATGCCATAATAAATACACATAGATAACAACAGGATTTGAGATAATGTGATCACTTAAAATTAGATAGAGACGCTATTAAAAGAGTTACGAAAAATTAGATAGAGATATTATTAAAAGATTTTGATCATATAAATTTGATACTAATAATGCCATGGTAACATAAATAAAAAGAGGTTGGGGATTAGGTGATCGAGTAAATGGGTAAATGGAGAAAGCTTTTTCTGTTCAGGTTATTCAGGGAGGGTGGATACTTTTACTCAAATGTACGCAATCTAACCGTGGTATCCGTCACCGTTTCCGATCATTTCCTAGTCACCCCAAGATGTGTAGCCGGTGAGGTTTGAACCTGAAACCTCATGTGAGAATATCAGGACGTCACCACTAAGCCATATTGGTGATGGTTTAAGACTAGGCGATTATTTAACCTAATTCATTTAAATCACTTCTCATATATCATTTGTATTTTTACCTTATAATTTTAGCGTCATTTTATAATGGAAGCTATACAAGTACATTTTCTAAATAAGTATCGGTACAAATATATAATTTCTATCTCTTGATATCTCGTCACTAATGCTTCTCTTCCATTTATTTTTTTGGACACTCTACCTGATTAAACCTGAGATATATGCAATAAATGATTAAGCATAATAATTTAATGAGCTTGTGCTTTTTCTATTAAAATATCACATACAATCATGTCATGATTATACTCTTTATATAAAAATATACATAACGAGATCTCTTTGCTAATGTGTACCCGAGCCATATATTTATCAATGGATCCAATTTTATAGATATGGTTCACGCTCTCTTAACAACGATAGCCTCGCGCTAACACATTTTAAACTCTAAATTTTGTGCATTATACTCGTTCCACATTAACCACATATAATACATACATACATAAATAGCATGCTTGAAAAACAGGATAATGAATACATGCATGCATACAATTTTAATAGCTCTAATACAACACGTAACACATAAATACATATATTGTATATATCTCAGTTTCTATAAATAACATGAGAATACTCACGTTGATTAGAAGTTTAAAATGTCATTTAGCCAATAGTTAGATCCATGCTTCATATACTTTTACAACTTGCTTTCTGTACTTGTACTATCAATATGCTCTTTCTTTTATATTCTTACATAATAATAGCCATAAACTCTAATATGTATGTGTTATGAATCTTAAGATTGAAATTCATACTCCTCATTATGTTTCTCTAATGCGTCGTCATGAAAACTAACAAGATAATATAAATAATCTATTTATACTGCTCAACATATTAATTAGTCATAATTCAACATAGTTATATTATATATATATATATATATGTGCTTATAAGCCTATCTATCTATACATATAAAACAAAGTTTTCAATAGTATACGTGGCAGGCTTAATCACAATAAACTCACTAATTAATCTGACATGTCCTACAATTACAATAAGAATATTTTACAAAGACTATTCTGCCACTATTAAAATAAATTTATGAAATTCTAGAGTGTCTAGGTTGGTCATTTCCATTAAGTTTCAAATTCGAATTACCATTTAGAAGGATACATGATACAGTTTAAATTAAATTATTTCAAAAGTAAATGATAAAGAAGCTTCTTCCATAATTTTTGTTAATTAGTTAATTATTAAATCAAATAAAATATTTCCTATTTCACTGCAATTTTGAATTTCATTTACTTATATCATTCCAACAACAAATGTTTTATATCAAAAGTGAAAGTTCATACAATTCTTTTATAACTTTTGTTTGAACTGATGGATCCTATTATCTATCACATCTTCTTTGATGATTTCAAAAACCAACTTATTCAAAAAGGTTTTTGGTTTGATGATTTTGAAGATTTTCATCGAGGTAACTTAACGAAAACACTACTTGGGTAACTCTTTATCTAGCGGGTTTTGGTTCAGTTCATTTGTTAAATTGTGTAGGTTTTTATGTTCCAATCTGAGTCTTATGGTTAAACGTCTCCTTCTAAGCACACTTATGAAGGTAATATTTCACATTGTTATATGCAATTAGCTATTTTTGTTTATGTGTGTTTTCAATGCACACAAGTTGTTTGATGAAATGTCATTGTCTTTTGAATCATAGAGATAAAAATAAATAGTAATTGAAACTTTCTTGATATTTATAAATTCATTTGCATATTTTCCATTTTGAAAAGCAATGTAGATGTACATTTATTGATTCTTTTGTATTTGTACATATTTTTGTGATGGACAAGTCTAAAAGAGATATTGAGAAGAATTTTAAAAGCGTACTTTGTTGTCAATGAAGGTATATCCCTCGCAATTTAAAGAAGAAATTGGTCATTTGGTTTACGGGTGTTTGTTTATACACAAAGGCTATTTGTTTGTTTGTGTGTGTTATGTATGATTACAAAGTACAAACTATTTGATGAAATGTATGTATGCAAAAATAAATAAATAAATAAATTAGAGTTTGCAACTTTGTTGTTTCTAAATGGTTGATTGTGTACTTTTTAGGATGACACTTATCTTAATGTAGTTAAATATAATTCAGTTTTGTTATTTTCTTTTTGTGGTAAATATACTACAAGAGGAAATATGAAATTTTATATGCAAATATAGATGGAATTATACTTTTTTATTAACAACTTAGTCGTTAATAGAAATAAATCATATATGTAAATATACATTGGTCAATTTTTTTTCATACATGTAAATATTCATAGTTACCTCGGTGTTATAATCATTGTCTTATGTCAATTTATTTCTTCACTGTTCGGTTTTCACTCGTGGCCAATTATACGTTGAACTTTCAAGAGTTAAAAGCAAAAGCGGATCAAGGATTTTGATTTGCAACAAAGACAAGAAGATCAACAACTCCACAAACAACGTCGTTTACAAAGATGTTTCGTAACATTTGTAATTTTCATAATTTAGCTTATACTATTTATTATTATTATTATTATTAGTAATCAGTATGTTTAAAACTTCAAAATTCATTGTTTATGATATAATTTGGTTTACATTATTATTTATTTTCAGTTTCAGTAATAATTAATTGCACCTTAAATTGACAACATGAATTTATTAAGGAGTTACAAACTGAACATATAATTGTATTTTTTTAAATGGTCGTGCATCGCACGGGCTCAAGGCCTAGTTAGTCATAAATCTAAATTTTTTCACTTACGAATTCATTTAATAACTAGACAAGTGGCCACGCTTACAAATGACAAAACTTAGTCATCAAGTATAAATATATGTAAGCTTTAAATACTTGTACTTACAACAAGATTGTACATCAAAATTTTATAATGGTTCATAAATATATACCTTTTTGTTATATTAAAATATATCATATGAGCAATGATGTATAATCAATAAATTAGAATTATATTACTAGTAATAATTGAATCAAAATCGGGGTGTCACATAATGAAAACCTGAACCTCTTTTTATTCCATTATAGGTATATATTTTGATTTTGAAGGCATGTGGACCCTATAAACATCATAGGGGTCATTTTAACAACTTTCACACTCATTTATAAAACTATTCATGATTGTTTATAAGTGGGAATAAGAGAGAACGATGGTGGGTGGGATAATGAGTAATAACCAATGAGAGTGTAGTATATGTTTGTTTTAGGAATAAGCATGATTTAACACTTGCATCAACCTTTACGATTATAGAAAAGATACAACAATTATCTGAAATGATTGGACATAAAATGGTTGGCCATGGCCCTTGAGTAGTTGAGTGTGGGCCTTTTTAAGTTCACTTTTGAAATTAGAATTGGGTTCAGTTATATGCACCAATGTTCACATCTTTTATTATTTAGTTTACTTGAAATAGTTAAGGGATCTAGGTTCACGATCTTAAACAGTAGATCCGTAGAAAAAAAATAATAAAAAAAAGATTACAAAATATAAAAATATGTTATTTGTAAGACGTTTGAAAATGGAGTGTGTGTATATGTAGGTGTAATAAGATAAAATTGTAAAATAATAAAAGAGAATTATTTTTGATTGAATTAATAAAAAGATTACAAAGAATATGTATTTATCGATTAAGACAATTTTGCTAAGCAAATGACATAATTTTAATATTTACAATTCATTATTAGCTATAAATTAACGATTTGATATATTATTTCTCTTTTTACTAAATTGATTAACTATGGTGATAGATTAGTAATGGTATAGATTTTTATCTTTGATAATTACGACTTGAAAACATTGTGGTGTAAAAATGAAGAGGAGTGACTCTTGATAGTTAATAAAAACTAGATTAAATTTAAGAATGAGAATTTCATATGTATATTTATATAAAATTTGAATTTTAAATTGTGATAAAAGTTCTTATAGATAAAAAGGCTAAATTCTTTATATTATAGTATAAATATATCCAAATTTTCTAAGTTGACTTTATATTAAAGGCATAATGTTGCCTTTAATAAAAGTGTAGCGATGCTAGAGAAGTAGAGAGGGAGATTCGGGTGGCTAAAAACCACATTTCATGTTTACAAATTGCAATTTGAATCCCATCCAGTAGATCAGAGATAGCTCTGATTATGGCATAAACCATGATTACTATTTTTATCGTTTAGGATTATGTCCATCGCGAACGTAAGTATCCGCTGCAATGTGTTTGTCACGGTTTTTCTTTTTCTTCTTTCGGCTCATTTTCGTCCCAAATTATTCTCACACGGTGACTTGTGATGATTTCATGCATCGTAATTGGTCGCTCCTATTGTAGTGCAAAAAGTGCTCATCTAAATACAAATGTGCACACCATATTAGTAAGAGGATATTTAACTTGTCAAACTTTTCGTATGTTAAGCATGAATTTGATGAGGATCGATAATGAAGGTCAAATAAAAATGAAGAACTAGCAAAAACTAAACTGAAATTCTCAAGGTGAGAAATTATTTTATTTAATGATATCAAAGCCTAACAAAACGTAATGAAAAACAAAATCCTAAAAACATATTTAAAGGTATAAGAGTTCTGCATGCAAAAGGAAACATCCCTCTTCAAAAACAAAGTGGATCCCTCTTCTGGAGCTTGTCGAGAATCAAAAGGAACTAATGTGATGTTGACACCATCCTTTTTGAAGCTATAAGTATTTCGGAATCCATCATACTTGGTTTTTCGATCAAATTGTCATGGACGCCCTAACAAAAATATGAGCCGCATCCATTGGTATAACCTCACACCACACTTCATCTTTATACTTCTTACTGGTAGAAAATTGTACCAATCAATGTTTACTAACCTTGACAACCTTCTCTTTCTTTAGCCAAGTTAACTGGTACGGTTCATGATGCTCTTCTGTTTTCAGCCCCAATTTTCGACCATATAGGCAGAAACTACGTCCTCACAACTACCATCGTCGATGATTATATCACAAGTCTTGCCTTTGGAAGTATACTTGGTTCTAAAGATGTTGCGTAGCCAGGAATCACCATGAATATATTTTGAAGCAACAACACTTAACACTCGTTGAATGACCAAAGCCTCTCTACGATTAGGATATTCACCAAGCTGTTCTGCTAGTTCGGGTTCTGCATCAGTATCATAAGTTGGTCCTTAATCATGTATGAAGGTTAGTGTTTTCTGATTTTGACAGTCTCGCGCATAATAACCCAACCTGCTGCACTTGTAAAATGAGTATTATTGCCCCTTGTTGTATTGGTTGCTGAAGAAGTGGCTTTTGGGGTTGTGGTGGGGGTGATTTTTGTAATTGGAATGAAACAGATAGTTGTACCCTTTCGTTTAGCTTTAATATGTTTTTCAACCTTTAACGACATCTTCAATTTCAGGTATAAGGACTCTTAAAAACCTTGCTATAACATACTCATCTTCATCAACTACATCACATCTCATACGTTAAATGAACGTTGTCCATGTATATATACATTAATTTTTTTGCTGTTTACATTAAATGACGATAATAATGACATTGCATCTGTAAAGATCACATGAAAATTACCGTATACCGTACATGTTTCAACCTAATATATATATATATATATTCATATATATGCTAAAAGAGTATAAAAGATTGTTCCATAATCTTCCATGTGACAAGCTGTTAAATTTTTTAATTAATTAATTAAAATTAAAATAAGTAATCTATTTTTTATATGATAAAAACGTATAAATCAATCCTACTCAAACATTAACTGAAAAAAATATTAATCTGTTAAACCTAAATCTATTAGAATCTATAAATATGAATATAGATATAAGTTTGAGAATCAATTGTCGTGCATCACATGAGTTTGTAACTTGTATATAAATATATAATCGCATACATTTGAGTCAAATGAAGATTTGCTATCTTGGATTACTCATCATTTGGATATTTTATTTTTAATATAATAATGTGCTCTATCTCTTATTTTATCCCAAAATTGTACACATCTTCTTTAAAACCTCGGGGTAGCACGGTGACATAGGAATGACAAGGAGACAGGTTCAGGGCGGGGAGTGATAACCCCATCCCCACACCTGTTAATCAAAACAATCTCCAAACCCGCCCCAAGCCCCAACGAGGATCTTATCGGGGCACCCCATTGGGTACATAGGTTCCCCAAACCCTAATAAGGATCGGGGCACCCCATCGGGAACATCGGTTCCCTAAAACCGTTTCCCCATTGATAATACCCTAAACTCGTATTTTTTGTTAATTTTCTTCGTAGTATTATCTACCAATACATATATTAACAATCTATTTTTCTAAAAAAAAATTAACAACATGATCAAGATAACATATATTAATTGGTTTACGTAACATAAGTGCACGATTCAAAATTCACAAGTTAATCACAAAGTAGTCTTAGAATATTCCTACTAAATCACACGACACTAAGTCGAAACAACAAGAGTAATCAAAATAACACGAGTAATCAAAGTTTGGTTTCACAATCTTCATAATAGAAGGCATAAACAAAATGTAGTATAGTCTTTATCCTGCATCACCGACTCAAATTTAATTGTCTAAACTTGCTTTTCCACTTTCCTTGTTACTTTCCAATCGTCTAAGTACTAATATAACTATATAAATAAACAATAAAATATATCACCGTAATAACACAAATACACAGAGCTATTTATTAATTATATGTAAGTAAATATTATATTTATATAATATAATATATATAAATATAAATATTTCCAGGGTGGGGCCGGGGGGACCAGAAATATATATAAATATAAAAGTTATCCCTATCCCGACCGGAAAAATATCGAGTTTGAAGATCCCCATTGAGTTTGGGTCCTTTTGCCATCGCTAAGCCGGTGACAGTTAATTAGCCTTGTTATCGATCGTTAAAGTCGATAGACTCAACATATATGTTCAAGAGTTTCAAGTGTTAATTCAAAGTTTGATTTTTCGAGATAGTAGAGATGGTTTAAACTCAATATTGATGTTTTTATGTTTTTGATCAAATACTATTTGGCAATTTATTAAAGAATAACTGGATCGTAAAACCGAATTTTGGTTTATGAGGAGTTAGGAGTTTGGAAAGTTTGGTTCTAGTACATAGAGATCGAAAACAATCAATTTTACCTATTTAATTTGTTTAAACCCATTAGAATCGTTTTTTTAGCAATACCAATAAAGTCCCAAATTGCATGTAACTTGTGAAGCACTGAAGCCAATAGCAATTGTTAAGGCCTAATAAGCAAAAAGCCCAAAAATAGAGCCCATTCATACTTGCAACCACTTAACAGGCGAAAGTTGCATAATACGAGTAGTAAGGTCACCATAATTACGAATCGTGATTCACACACTTGACGATAATTTGACTCGCTGTTCTTCGCTTCAGTTCGTTGTTCAAAGGTAACATATCTCTCCAATTCTCTTATTTCACTTGTTAATGTCAATTGTTATTTGCTGAATTAGGTCACACACAATTATTGAAACCTAGGGGTTTTTATTTTTTATTGTTTTGCTGTGCGTTTTGTAAAACTAGGGTTTTTTAATATTTTCGGGATTCATTGAATCAAAATACTTTGGTTGTGTATGTTATATGCTTCCTTTATGCTACGATTTAGATAGAATGTTACCTGATTTTTATATCATGTTTTTGTTTTTCGGACATGAGACACAACTGTTTAATGAAATTCATAAACTAATAGAGTAATAGTTAAATGTTTGGACCTGATGTATGTTGTTTTTTGTTCGACAAACAAGTGCGTAACATGTGTATGTAGAATTGTTGAAGTATTCCTTTGATGTTCATTTTGAAATAGAATGGATATTAGAAGCTTGATTTGTATTTGCCAACACTATACATGAACATATTGACAGTATATTTACAGAAAGTAGTCTCAACCATAATGTCAGTCTGATTTGATGTGTTTTGTGTATACTTAATAGTTATTTCCTATTATTGTAAATCAATGACGGAAACTTTTTCCTTTCTGAACTTACATGTAATGCAATATTTGTCAAAACTTTTTTTTACTAGTAGTCTTTTGTGCGGTTTTTATATAAGATTTATTGATATATACTATGTGTGATAAATATTATTGTAGTCGATAACTTGATGGAAAGTAAACTGTTTTCTTGCATCCTGCTATGTTGATTATATTTTCAATGTTTAACAAGCATTAATAATGCAATGATGACTATTATTTCAGTTCTCTAGTGTTTTCTTGACATGCAATATGTTATGCCCTCTCCGTGTCAATCTTTGATTTCTTTAAATCCCATTCCATTTCAATCCGTGCTAGCCAAACACATTTTGACCAGATTTAATTCATTCAATTTCTGGAGTAGGACAGCGGACAGATTTGCTTACAAACACGTTGTAAAC
This sequence comes from Logfia minima, assembly GCA_963921325.1. Classification (NCBI taxonomy): domain Eukaryota; kingdom Viridiplantae; phylum Streptophyta; class Magnoliopsida; order Asterales; family Asteraceae; genus Logfia; species Logfia minima. The sequence goes on along the minus strand of OY992764.1, from coordinate 5,722,265 downwards.
TGGACTGAGATGCAAATGTAAATCACAAAGATGTTAACTTCGCAATTATGAAGAAAATCAGAATGCAGAATTTTATTGATGAAAATGGGATAAATAAAACAAAGGCTAGCAACTATATTTATAGATGTAGATATCCTAATCCTAATCCTAAATAAACTAAAACTCATAATAATAATACCTAAATAATAAATACTTCCTAATTAAAATAACTTCCAGCAGATCTATTACTTGCTGCTCAAGTTCCAGCATATTTATTACTTGCTGCTCAAGTTCCAGCAGATTTATTACTTGCTGCTCATGTTCCAGCAACTTGAATTCCTTTTTCTTGCTGCACAATTCTGTCTACATCAATTTCCATCTAGATGTTTTGTTATTTAATGTGTTTGTGTGAATATTTTCATTTACTTATTCCTGAAAACTTCTAAATGTAGTTGTTTCTTTGTAGGGTAACTTCTGGAATATGGTAATCTGCTATTGAAATAGATCGTCTGGAGTGACTATTTTACTATTTGAACCATATTTTTGACAAAATGTTGGGCTCATTGCCAATATTGCCCCTCCCTGCACCACCATCTGATGGTGATCTTGGACCTCTGCCTGCATCTCAAGTACAAAATAACTCCAATGATGAGCATATGCAAGAGGCCGATGATGACCAAAACAAGTCTAATTCTGCTCCTGCATCAATTGCCACACATACCCGAACTATAGGAATCATCCATCCTCCCCCAGATATCAGAACCATTGTAGACAAAACCGCAAGCTTTGTTGCAAAAAACGGGCCTGAGTTTGAAAAAAGAATCATTGTTAGCAATGCTGGGAATCCCAAATTCAACTTTTTGAATGGTTCTGACCCCTATCATGCCTATTACCAGCACCGACTGTCTGAATTCCGGACTCAAAATTCAACCCCGGGACAGCAGTCAACTGAGCAACCCGAGACACTTGCTTCCGAATCAGTTCTGTCAGATGCTCCCACCGATGGCAATGATGCAACTGAACAAAGTGACCCGTCAGCAAAGTTTAGACCTGTTCGGAAAGTTCTAGATCCCCCTGAGGCCGAGCAGTATACGATTCGGCTACCCGAGGGGATAACAGGTGAGGAGTTGGATATAATAAAATTAACAGCACAGTTTGTGGCACGGAATGGCAAATCATTTTTGACTGGTTTGACTAGTAGAGAGAATAACAATCCACAATTTCACTTTTTGAAGCCGACTCACAGTATGTTTATGTTTTTCACATCACTCGCGGATGCCTACTCGAAAGTATTAATGCCGCCTAAAGGGCTGACAGATAAGTTGAAAAAAAGCGTTGCCGACATGACCACAGTTCTTGAGCGATGCTTGCACCGGCTCGAGTGGGAACGCTCCCAGGAACAGGCGAGACAAAAAGCTGAAGATGAGATAGAACAAGAAAGATTGTTGATGTCTATGATTGATTGGCATGATTTTGTTGTTGTTGAAAACATAGATTTTGCAGACGATGAAGATGATGATTTACCGCCTCCAATGACTTTAGAAGAAGTTATAAGAAGGAGCAAGATGACATCAACAATGGAGGAAGAAGAGATTGTGGAGCCTGGAAGGGAAGTTGAAATGGAAATGGATGAAGAAGAAGTACAGCTTGTTCAAGAAGGTATGCAGGCTGCAAGTCTTGAAGAGAATAATGATGATATAAAGAAAGAGGGAAGGGTAATTTCGGAAGAGAACGAACCACCAATGAGAATCGTGAAGAATTGGAAGAGGCCTGAGGATAGGGTCCCAGCAGAGAGAAACCCAACAAAATATGTGGTCTCACCAATCACTAATGAATTAATTCCGGTCAATGAGATGTCCGAGCATATGCGAATTTCTCTTATTGACCCGAAGTACAAAGAACAGAAGGAGAGAATGTTTGCGAAGATTAGGGAAACTACACTTGCTCAGGATGATGAAATTTCCAAAAATATTGTTGGACTTGCTCGAACCCGGCCTGATATATTTGGGACGACAGAGGAAGAGGTTTCGAATGCAGTGAAGGCTGAGATTGAAAAGAAGAATGATGAGCAGCCGAAGCAGGTTATATGGGATGGACACACTGGGAGTATTGGGCGGACTGCAACTCAAGCTATGTCCCAGAGTGCAGAGGATCAAATTGATGGGGTGAATGATGGGCGGAATCTTCCTGGACCCGCAGCTCCGCCGCCTAGACCTGGCATTCCATCACTTCGGCCCCTACCAGCACCACCCGGGCTTGCATTGAATCTCCCTCGTGTGCCAGGTAATGCTCAATACTCAACTGTAACTAGTGGTGGTCTTGTGGTGCCGCCGCCTAGGCCGGGAATGAACACAATGGTTACAACTCTACGTCCACCGCCACCACCAATGCAAATGGGTTACGGTCAGCAGCAGCCTTACATGATGAATCGGCCCCCACCACCAATGGGTCAGTCAATGTCAATGAATCCGTCTAGTGTTCCAGTGCCACCACCACCAGGATCTCAGTTCACTCCTCTTGCACCCCGTCCTTATATGCCCCAACATGGTATGCCCATGGCTCCACCACCTATGCCTCTAGGAATGCCGCCACCACCCCCACCTGAGGAAGCTCCTCCTCCCCTTCCTGAAGAACCAGAACCAAAGAAGCAAAGACTCGATGATTCTTTGCTTGTCCCCGAGGATCAGTTCTTGGCTCAACATCCGGTACACTTCCGTTTAGAACTGTATTTTGTTTCTATTTCAGTTTAAGATTTGTTAGAGGTCGGAATTTCAACCGACTTATGGGGTAAAATTCGGTTATGTTTGATCTCATATGGGTCAAATAGGTAACAAATTAGCTTAGGGAAATGGGCTGAATGGGTCGCAATTGTCCCATAGCGTACAAAAATTAATGAAACCTCGTAAATCATTTCGATCAAAAATTTGTTCATTATCTGACTAGAATAACTTTTTGTGAATGTTTAAAACTAGTTATTGATACAAACAAAGAAAAGGGACAAAAAATGGACCAAAATTTGCCCATTTTGACCCGTTACTAAATCAGTGTTGTAAGCTTCCAAAAGTTCTTTTAATGTAGAAAAAATTGTGCATCGTTTCACTTCAAATAAGAATATTGTTATTAAAATTGCGTTTGACACTAATTGTATATAAAAAATAGATTTTTGCTCAAAAGTGTTTGGTTCAACCTGGCCAACCCGACCTGCTATGAATAATTATTCGTTTGACCTGTTATTCAACCTGTATTCCACCTCTACTTAAAATTTGTGACATCTTATTAGTTGATATTTGATGCAAGTACCTAGTTTAATGATTAAAGTTATCTTGTGTGGTGTATTGCAGGGACCTGTTCGTATTACTGTGTCGGTGCCAAATGTGGATGAAGGAAATCTGAAAGGACAATTACTGGAAATTACTGTTCAGTCTCTGTCTGAGTCGGTAGGCAGTTTGAAAGAGAAGATTGCTGGTGAGATTCAGCTACCTGCTAACAAACAGAAACTGAGTGGGAAGGCTGGTTTTTTGAAGGACAACTTATCTCTTGCGTATTACAACGTTGGTGGAGGTGAAATGCTTTCTCTGTCATTAAGAGAACGTGGTGGTAGGAAGAGGTAAGTGCGGCAACATTCATTGCAGAATTTATTTGAATACATGCAAGAAACCTCTATTACCGAAGATTGAATTGAGCATTGTAATTTAGTTAATATCAAGTTAAATGGCAATGAATTACGCTGTTGAAATTGTAGTAAGGATTTAGTAGACAATGAGTCTGTTCTGGTACCATTTTCCCACAGTAGAAATTGTGTACACCTTTTAACGCATTAGCTACTAGTCAATGGTTCTGGATTTTGGATGTCTTGATTTCAGTGAGTTGTTGAATTTGGAAATTAGGTTAAAAACACACTAGCTTATCATATATGATTGCATATGCATTTATCATCATCTAATCTTCCCTACAAAAGTTTCTCTGTTCCAACTTCCAAGTCCAATTTTGAATTTTCTGCAAAGTCAACATTTTTCTTTTAATTACAACATTTTGTTCTGAATGTAATAGCATCTTTGAGAAAGTCTATTTTCTCCTCGTTTACGTGAACGACTTCTCTTGAATTGCACATAATGCTTGACGTATGTGTAACGTTTATTGAAATGCATTTAGCGATCTATTTAAGCTTGTTAAATAGTAGTTCAATGTTTGATGATTTTAAATCTATCTGATTGTGTTGGTACATTATATAGAAAGTTTAGTAATCAAGCAATAGATATGTAATCTGATTGCCAAGATCACATCTTGAATTAAATTCCTTTTGGAATATGTTTCAATTTTTGCCAGATAACATACACTTTGACTAGAAATAGCATCACATTTTGACAGTTTTTATGCCGTTGTATTTGTAAGACGACATTTTAATTTGTGTTTAAACATAAAAATGACAACATTTATTCAGAATGGTTGAGGATGGTAACTACAAATTTTTTAAGACAATTGTGTCCGACAATTATGTAATTAGTATCAACTTATCAACCTAGCATCGATACCATATTTTAGTAAAACAATACATGGTCCTTTTAAATTGATATGATTATTACTGCTACAATAAAATGTTGCCTAATTTATTGCTCAATACAAAAACCAAATTATTCACAAAAGAGAATAAACACAAACCAAATTCAAAGATGGATGATTATTACTGAACATAAAGTCTATACAAGCATTGAAAGTTTATAAACAGAAAGAACTGTGAACTAAATCAACTTCCTGGAGACTGAGATACAATACAACCAATCTACCTTACAATTTTGTCTTGTGAAATTCTATTGGTTCGATTCCGGTTTCTATTCTGATCCTGATCTCGATTCAGCCACAATGTTAGCAAAACCATCTATATGCTATTATTTTGCTAATTCCTCCATCTTGGACTTGATAAATTGAAAAACCCGGGGGACGGGAAACCCATTCCAGGAGAATGGGGAGGTTGAGGCCCAGGGCCCCAGATGCCCGGTTGACCCATGGGCGAGAACGAAAAATTCGGTGTCAGTGGTGGAAACTGCTGATACCCTGGTGAAAGTAATGGGTTTTGAGATAAAGGTGATAACAAGTTCATGTACCCTGAGGGCGATGGCAAAAAAAATTGAGAAGTAGGTGATTCTGGAATAGATGGGCGGTTTGTTGGTGGCCCAGTCATTCTTGATGACGGAAAAAAAGGATTAGCTTGTGGGTGATTTTGGGTTGGGTCAACTATGGAAAGCTGTAAGTAACGCATGTAAGCCGAGATAGGCGAGTCAGCTTGTGTCGAGCGTGGTTGACCATATTGGGCAGGTCTAGCACCATGAGTACTATTTAAAGGAACACCGGGCCTAGGTGGTTGACTATATTGACCGGGTTGAACAGGCGCTAACTGGGGTCTGTTGATATTTATCGGAGCTAAACTCGGTGGACGGATCTTTTGTAATCGGTTGCTAGGATTATTGTTAGACAGGTTCACGGGCGGTCTAGGAAGTGGTTGTTGAGAATGGTGTGAAGGGGAACCGGTTAACTGTTGAACGATATTTCTAAAATCGTTCTTGTTGACATTGTAGACTTGAGGTTGTGGTGGTTGCGGTGGTTGTGGTGGTTGTCTGGCTTGATTAGCGAAATTCGGCTGCCGTGGAGGACTTTTTCGGATATTTTTTCTGATCTTGTTTACGGCTAAACGATCATCATGTCTATTACCAAAATAATCATGGTTGTTCATTTCTACTGAAGCATACAATCCTAGAACCAAATTTCAAATAAAATGAATGAAAACTTGAAAAAAGAAAAATAAAGAAGTGACTTTTTAGTTAGCTACCTTTATTGACTTGGCACAAAGTCACAAACTTCATATCAAATTGAGTTAATAACTTAAAAGAAATTTGAATGAAACGGGAAAGTGTTTAGGATGAAAAGATGAATTTTTTAGGGCGTGACCTAAATATAACTAGTAAACTTTTCGCGTAATGAAACGTTACATTATATATAAAAGATAATTCTAGTTTATGGTGGTTAGTAATAATTTTATTTTTACTTTTGTAGTTGTTGCTTAAATTAGCTAAGATAATTTAATCGTATCGAATCTTGAATCTTTTAACATTAGAAAAAAAAGGTGTAAACAATTTATAATGTGTATATATAATGAAAATTTTTTAATTTACTATCTAAATTTTTAGCAATAATTTATAATGATTTATTGATTAGTTTTTTTAATGATGTGATTTATTATATTATATAATAATTATTATTTTATATTTTTTTTATTTCTATTTGTGCTTATGTTGCCATTATTTGTTTTTTCTTAACAGCAAAGTCATATTTTATTAAAAATTATAATAAATAAGTATAAACAATAATTAGTGATGAATTATAATTACTCATTTTATATTTTATTAACTTTTTAACTTAATTAGTTTTGACAAAAATATATACCTTTAAATCTCGTCACAACATACATGTAAAAGAACTTGTAAATAGTATTTATTCGTATGCCAAATATTTTTATTAAAAGTTTGAAATAAAATTATGAGTGCAACACACTTCATATTAAATTTTTTTAAAGCCGGATTGGATTCTAAAAAGAAACATACCAAGATTTCATTTGACTAGGTACCAAAGAATATATTATTTTTCTTGTGCGTTTATTAAATGTAAGAGGTTTTCAAGATGTGATGTATACATATGTTTTATATGATTAAGTTAAAGTTTCATGCCAAAATTTATAGAGAGGAAAGTTTAAATGAAAATGAAAAATTCTTTAAGAATAATATAATTAATTTTAATTTTTAATTTTCATCAAGATAACAAAAGTTTTATATTCTTAAAAATTGAATATATATGAAGGTAAACAAAATTATATCATAAAAATTAGTGTTTTTTTTTTCGATTAGACATTTCAAATGACATACTTTTGACGAACTTTTCTTTCCATTTTTTGGTGGATTTTGAAAACGACTATCACATGTGAATATGAAATATTCGACGGTATCACATGTGATAGTCGTTTTTAAAATTCACCAAAAATTGAAATTTTTTTTTGGTCAAAAGTATATATCATGTGAGATGTATAATCAAAGAGAAAAAAAAGTTGATTTTTATGATGTAAGTTTTATAATTTTTTGATTAGCCGTTTTTAAGATATGTAATTTAAAAAACGTGAGGAAAAAGTGAAGTTTTATCAAATAGAGCTATTCTACTGATTTTTATATTCTTATAAAAATTTCTATTCTTATTTGAACTGATATGATTAAGTAAGATGGAATGTATAAATATATGAATTTTCGTATAAAATTTATAAATGATTTTACCGGTTAAATTTTATAGTGGATATTAGTATTTTAATTTGTTTTGGGAAGCTATTATCAAGTTCTGAAATAAATAGTTGTTACTACTCATGTATCTTAGTTTTTTATTTATTTAATTTCTCCTTCCCCCCCCCCCCCCCCCCCCACAATTATTACTCATATATATGTTAAAGTTTGCATTAAATGTTGATTTAACTATAAGGATACGAATAGTAATATATTAATAAAAATATATATACCATGTATTACATACAAGTAGTATAATATTAACAAAAAATACATTAGATACATGTATATTATTACAAACGTGGTAAAGTATTAATACAAAATACATTGATTCTCAATCAAGTTTTATTATTTTTGGTGGATATAATACAATAAAAAGTACGATAAGATGAACGCACGAAGCAAATAAAAATATTAATTACATGTATTCTAAATCAAGTTTACTTTCTTAATGTTAGCCTAGTAGTAATTGTGTGGAAAATCTGCGAGAAATTTTTTCTTCTTATTTTCCAGATAAAACTTGGTACTTACGTTATTTGAGAGACCAAATTCCCAGGTCATTTTAAGAGCGAAAGACTTGCCAACAATGTGTGTAGAATCGATCAAATTTTATAATCACGACAAATAAATCGATTCCCTTAACTCGAATGATTGGCTGGATCTTGTTGGGTTATCAATTTTGTTGAAGGTAATTCATTTTCCCCCTTTTTTACGTTTCAAGTTTTGATCTTTATTTCATAATCAATGGGTATTTTGATTTTAATTGCATTTGCTGTTTAGAATTTTAGGTATGATATAATATCTACATGTATATAAATAGATTTCTAGAATTTGGATTGTTTTTTGATATACCTGAACATGTGCAGTTGTTGGAGTATTTACTTTCTAAAGGAATTGTATCTTCTTCTTTTTTTTTGGTTAAGAAAATGTATGGGATTTTGGAATTATGTTAAGTTTTCAAGATTGTTGTAGATTTATTTTGGGCATACTCAAGAATTGTAGTTAGCAATCTATCCCTCTTATATATTTAGATTCTACATGTTGTATTTGTAAAGATGAAGGATAAATGTAGTTATGAGAATAATTCTAGTGATCTTTGAACTTTACACTTAAAGAGGGTCATTATCCTAGACAAATTGCTCATATAGTTAAGCCAAGCCTTTTTGCAAAAGCATAAATTCTATTAAATGATCTAACGATCGAATAGATTGCCTACATGTTTGATCCGAAATGGAATGGTATATTTATGATAAGTTCAGGTTACTCCGGATCTTCCCTTATTTCATTCGATATGATTTTCAGTTCAGTTTTCTTCTACATCATAGTGTGTTATTGTTGTTGAAAATTTTGTGTGGAAGTCCTATAAATCTGTATACGCTTGTTTTTAGTTGATCCATTGACTCCTACTGTAGTATATTCGGAAGAACTATGAAGGGCTCTTAAGAGTAGCTAATTAGACAACCACATTTTGTCCTTATTGCCTTATTGATTTCTTTTGGGTCCTAATAATTGTTCACTTTTAAACACGTCTTGCGGTCTAGGCCTTGAGTATGCTCTTTCAATACGTGTTTGGTCACCGAATGCACCATCGATTCCTCTTACACGTAGTTGACTACTTGACTTTGAAGAATAAGATAATTTTCTCTTATGTTTATGAGTTGCATATGTTGAGGGCTATAAACCTAAAGGAAAGATTTCAACGTAAGGGTCAAGTGGGTCGAAGTTTCGAGCATGTCGGAAGTTTCCCAAAGTCTTACATTAAGCATAACATCAATTCATTTTTTCTTCGGATATCACGAGATGTTGTTCCCATAGGTCTTAGTTATGAGTTATGAGTTATGACTTCACTAACCGCCAACAATGTTAACTTTCTATACATATGGCTACAAATAAATTTACAATCAATAAACTCGACAAACACTTCATTAAAATAACATAGATAAGGTACTAAATCTAGAGTAAAATCTTTGGAATCTTTATGACTGGACTTGTATACAAATAAAGTATCTCAACAAAATAGGACTTGGGAAGATTTACACAAAGTTACATCATCCAGTAGTCCTGATAAACCTGGTAATTGCCTTTGTTAACTGCAAGTGTCAAACTTTTTATTTATTAGATCTACATTTGTGAAATATTCATGTACGTATTTAGTATCATTTCTGTTATGTATATATCACTGATTCACTTCTCCTTTTTGTATGTGAGTGTGGTTAGGAAAAGGTTTAGGGTGTCCAAGTACATATCTAGACTTTTTGATTATAAACTTTTAAAGCTTGCACTTCTAAAAATGGACATTCATTATTTAGGCAAATGATGTTTCGTGGAAAGAAACTAAGTAATGCTAGAGGTATAAACACACTGTTTCAGTCTCTTGTAGTTCCATCCTTCAACTTTGAATGTCAAACTTGTATTTGCCAAATCAATACGTAAAATGTATTGTTCTACATTATTTTGGTACAGATTATTATCTGTGAAAATTAATTGCTTGTACTTTATAAGTGTAGAATCATTTTTCAAATATTCAGTTTAATGTTGAACTTAAAAATCCTTTGTTTGACTTTTGAAGTCGGAATGTGAAGATAATCAATTCTTATCCATTTATTAAACTTCCTTGCAGATGTTCCAACCTCCGTTTGAAATGGAAAATGGTTATAATGCTCTTAATATGTCAGCCATGAATACTATGCAAATGGTTCCATTTGACGATAATGACCCTGAAGTAATAGCTCGTCGTATAAAGAATAGAGAACGGCAACGCAGGTATAGGGCTAGGAAGCGTCAAGAAGCAGATTTGAAGAGAACGTGCACGATCAGTCAGCCGAGTCAACTACAAATCAATGAAACCCAAGTCAACCATACTCCTGTGAACATAGTAACCCGTGTCTCCAGTCAAAGAAACTGGAAAAAAGATGCCAGAAGGGCACATCTACTAAAACAACAACAAGAACAACAAAATGCTGGCAGTTCTATGTCTGCAAGTATGGACCTGCAACATTCAGGAAATCAGTCAAATGTGATTTTAGAAACTAGAGAACAGTCTAGTGCTCCAAGTGGCAGGAATTGGAAAGCTGAAGCGAGAAACAAAAGAAGCTGAGAGTTTTGTGGATTGTTATGGTAGCCAAATTAGGAAAGAGAACAGCACAAAGATTTTATGAGATGAGGTGGATTTTTTATTTTTTTTTCTTCTACAAATGTTTAGAGGTGGCAAGATGGGTGGGTTGTGTGTTACAGTTCAAAACTGGTCATTTTTCTATAAACACGTCCAGGTTTAAACCAGTCATTTTCTTAGTACGGCCTGCACTGGGTTGGTTTGACCCGCTAGAATTTTCTTCTCCAGTTTTTTACTTTTTTTATTACTTAATCATTGCATTAGTTATAATTACAAAAATAAACAAAAGATAAATAAAAAATTATCTCCAAACTTTAACATACGTATCTGAACAAGTTGATTTACAAGGTTTCCATTAAAAGTATTCTTGGAAGGACTTTCGGCTTGTTCATTTTTATTTATTTTTTTATATGACCCATTTAGGGTATAACACAACCAAAGCTTTCCCATTCATAAGTTTGCCACCTCTACACATGTAAGATTAATGCGGATTTTTTTCTTGGCATGTTAATGGTTTTGTTAAATTTATCTGTGATTGCAGATTCGAAAGGCAGCAAGCAATTTATTTTTATTATATTTTTTTAAAATGCCAATGGCTGCAAGGAATATGAGAAGTTACATTTTGGGGGTATTTTTGTAAAGAGTCACCTGGATAAATTGTAGTCAATAAAAGTTAGAAGATATTGGTTAGTTTGAAAATATTACCGTCTTATTGGAGTTCTATTGTATCAGGTACCAACATTGCTGTTTACCAGTACCATGAAAAAACTGGAATCAAAATAGTTATTGCCTTATTGGAGTTTTATTGTATCAGGTGCCAATCAACTTAAAGGGCTAAAGTTTAACTTAACCCAGTCATGGTTTGATAAATGACATAAACAACTTCGATCCTACATTTACCATTGATTTAACCATATGTCGCAAGTTTACTCAAAGGTTGATCTTGACTATAGTCTATGCAGTTTTTTCGTTTGAAATATAGAATTTGTGTGAAAAGTTTAATGAAGAATACATTGCTTTAATTTCATATTTTTAATGCTAAAGATTTATAGATGGAGATTCAAATGACAATTATATAAAATTTGATAATTTGTAAGAACTGCTAGATTACGTATTTGTTCACTTGTGATTAACTCTATTCATATGTGAACATTGATATATGTTCGATCCAGAAAGAAAAAAAATATGCTAAAATCCCTAAAAATTTCATCTTAAAATACATTTGAATCGATTTGTTCATATGATCGTTTACATGTTAACTAATATATATATTTTGTGTTTTTGCACATAAATTTAGAATTTTTAACTTTTTTCTATCTCAATTGAATGTACATCAATGTTCACATATGCATGAAGTTATCACATATGAATAAATACATAATTTAATAGTTCTCACAAATTATGTAATTCTCAATTTAACCTTCCTCAAGATTTATATACCACCATCTTTGATATATCTTGTTTTCAAGTAAGATTTAAATTCATAATTTTTTTTAAATAGGTCACCTTGATATGGTTTGGCCAAAGAATCTCATGGAACAAAACATCTAAACTATTTGAGCTCAAGCTATTACACATGAAACAAACAAACAAATATCGACATTTGAGATTCAGAGAACCAGTAAATCCATTAGAGAAGATTTCCAAAAAAAACAAAAACAAAAGTGTCTACATTGCAAAATAAGAAGCCACCAAAACCATCAAGAAAACTTTCTATCTTGGCCACATGAGATCCTGAAATCCAACATTCTTAGGATAAGGATATTTTCTTAGGCGCTAAGTGAATCAAAATAATTAAATTGAAGTCTGTCATTCATATCGTTCATTAAACTATTTGAGCTTTCATTACGTGTAATGAATTTCTAATTCATTGCTATTGTATGTAATATTTGGTATTTTGGTTGTCGTGTTTTGCGTATAAGATGTCACGTCGCATCCTTATAAGTTTTCACATTGTCAAAATACATACAATACAAGAAGTTGAAAGTTCATTACACTATGAAAATTCAAAAAGTTTGATACACTTTAAAGATCATACCTTAGTTCGATATGTATCGTCAAATATTCAATGTGATTCCACATGATCTAGTTTCATTCAAGGGGATTCTAGCCAATTAAAAGGATTTTCTGATCAATCCTGAGATACATTCCGGTGCACTTCGCCTTCAATATTTTATAAATTGTACTTTTTTGTATTTTTTAATGAATAACAAAAATGCAAGGGATGGATATGCTTTTTTAGTTGATGGATAATAAATATGGAAAGGTCAAATGCTATGTTTTAAAAATATGACCATGTTTAAAATAAAAGAATTAAATAAATTATAAAGATAAAATATTTTGAAAGATTCTTATGTAAATCCATGATCCCATTGATATCATTTAAAAATATTCATTTAAAGTTACAATCATATCTTAGACAATATGTTAGTTAACACTAGCAGAATACTCGCGCAATGCAGCGGAAACAGTTTATTAGGTTCACATTCATTCGATATATAGTATTTTGTTTTCTGAAATATTTTAAAAATCTAAAACCATATGACAATACACGAAGTATACCTTTTTGTAAATGGAAAAAATCATTTTTATAACAATTTTTCAACAAAAACTTGTAACAAAATAACTTAAAATTAAAGCATGATATCATTGCAAACACGATAGTCGGGTTGCTAGTTGCGAGTGCCGGGTTTTGAGTTCTTAATGGACAGGTTTCGAGTTGTAGAGTCGTTTATTGAGTCTATTTGATTTTGTATTTTTGGTTTATTTTTTTGTATTTTGATATTAAGCATTATGTATGTTACATTGTAATCCTAAAACTTGGAAAAAAAATGAATTACTCGTCCCAACCTTGATTAAACGCTTTCATCTCATCCCAACCATTCCATCCATAATTGGCATGTCCAGTAACTACCATGATTCAAAAGTTATGTATTTTTCGAAAATTTTCATTTATAGTCATTTATATCTTAAAAATATATATCTCAAATGCATTATATAATAGTATAGACATAGAGAAGTATAAGTTAAAATTAATTGTCAAATGTTAATTAGTTTATGGTTTAATAATGCTTATATTAATGATAATTAAATGTCACATATTAATTAGTTTATATTTTAATAATGTTTGTCTTAATTAATTTATAGTTTAATAATGTTTGTATTAATGATAATTTAATAAATGTAGGCGCATGTTAGTCAAATCTATAGATTTTTAAAAATGCTTTTAGTAATTATAAGGGTAAAATAGTAAAATCTATCTTAAAAAAAAACATTGAAATGTATTATATAATAGTATAGATATGATTCTATTATGATATGATTTGCTTTTATTGAGAAGTTTTATATAATAGGATACGTGGTTTTGTACTCCAACACAAAAATTGTGAAAAGTTGATGATGCAGTTGTTTCCTTTTTAACATTAGGCAATTTTGCTTAATCATGTTAATATAGTACTTATTTTTCACCTGAAACAAATCAAATGTTTATAAACTTAACAGAACACAAAGTTGGCCTTGGGCAACATAAGAAAATGGTTTGGTAGACCAAATTGCATATACATAGAAACATAAAAGTATGGGGTAAAAGATGACAGTTATGAAAAGTATAGGGATGATGAGTGTAATATAACTTAATAATTAGGTGATAGACTTTTGTTTTGCTCCCCACATGAATATGAAATTTGTTCAATCGCTTTAAACCAAAAACGTGTTTCTTTATTTTTGAGGTGACACATTTTTTATGGGATCTGCACATGACACATTATTTTTATTTTTTTCGTAGGTTTCGATTGTGACATCTTTGTCTTTTTTATCATTTTCTTTTTAATTATTTTTTATAAATTTAAAACCTTTTCACTAAAATTCAAGGGTAATAATTGAATATAAAAAATGCTTTACAATCTCTCTTATATGTTAAAAGAAAGTCATAATGATGTCGTAAGTAATTCTATAAGTTAATCTTAACCCTTGAATATTTTTTTTGATTGTAATCTCACCATTAATTTTAATTGATTAAATTGATGATGTCATTGATTGATAATGTATTGAAAGATGAAACTTTAAATTTTAAATGAGAATAGATTTTTTTAAAGAATAAAATTACCAATTAGAGAGTTACATTTGGCAAAAATCCACTTTCCCCCCACGTGCTTTAAAATTAAATATCTCAAAAATGGTTAGTCGAAAAATTATAAAAATTACACCATAAAAACAAACGTTTTTTTCTCTTCGATTAGAGATCTCACATGATATACTTTTGATGAATTTTATTTTTTTCCTTTTTTGGTGGGTTTTAGAATGACTAATAACCTATGAACAATAAAAATTTAAGTATTTTTATATCAATAATTCAATTATTAAAAGTTTTATGTGTAATCCGCGTAATTATGGGATAAGTAAACTAGTAATACTTTAAATTAAAAATTGATTGATTTTCTCCAAATTATTGGATTCCATTATTTCAGTTTCAAGGTTTGGCAACTGTGAATCATTATTATATATTTTATATTTATTTATTGATCGACACTTGTGTTGATTTAAGATATTAATTTTAAACTCTGCATTTAATTATAAAGTTTAATCTTTAAAATTAAAAAATCAAAAATTACGTTTATATCCCCTTTAATAATACATAAATTTGAAATTTAAAAATCAAATCAACATATATTTAATTACTTCTTTTAGTTTATACACTTCACAATTATTTTTATTTAAAATATAAAATAAATAATAATTAAAATATAATTATTGTGATAATATAAAGTATAAATGAAATTGAAACAAAAGTTTACAATCATTATCATTAAGATGACTATTATTATCAACATTATTTATATCTATATTTATAATCGTCGCATTGCACGGGACCCTAACTAGTATATTTTGATCGACACTTATGTTAATTTAATATTAATATGATTTAATCGACACCGTGTATTTTAACTTTTAATATATATCGTATGCTATATACTAAAAAAATATAATTCGAATTTGAATAGCACAGTAACAATGTGTATTCAAAAATAGCATGTCACATATATTCAATAAGTTATTTTAAACAACAAGTTATGAACTTCGTTAACTTTACAAGCTGGTATACTTAATCAAATAATGTGATTATTTTAGAAAATAATTAATTACTTTGTACTTATGTGATGTGAAATGAAAAACTACTTGCTGACAAACAAATAATGCATAAATATAAATACATGCAAGAAAATGTACGAGTAATGGTGAATTTATTACTATTTATAATAAATCTATCAAAAATATGTATTAATATATTGTACATTCATTACTACTTTGAATAAATTCACAAAATATATATATTAACAAGTTATATAATACAATTTGTTAATGTATAAAGAATTTATTAAAATAGATGTTAAATTTATAATCGCCCAATAATATGCGTATACGATCTGTCTTTTCATCTGTCCTTTCAGTTATGAATGGTACCTCAGAGTTAAAGTAATAAATTAAAGGAAATAAAAGAAAATCACAAAAAAACAAAAAATAAATAAAAAATCTTTAAATGACAGAGCAGTTTATGGTAACATGCATTTATTAAAAACCATATTTATTTATTTACCAAAAACAAAATATGATGTTGCTACAATGTACATCATGTTTCATAGTATTTCCATTGATATCATAAGTACAATTATGATGCCCAAAAGGAGACCGCATTTTACCATATGAAATTATCAATCCTCATTCAGTTTAATAACAAGGAAATTAAATTTTTATTAAAATATCTTAAATATTCAAGATTGGCTCAATGAACTACCAATTAGACAAAAACAGCATTAGTGACTAAATCTTATGAAAAATTAGCAATCTCAAGATTCAATCCAAGTGTATGAAAAATGCAAACTTGAAGCAAATTTCAACAAGTATTATTGCTAATAATCTCTGATTTTCACATATAGGAAACAGGGCAAATTAGCCCTAAAGTATATACAACAACCAACATGTAAAACCAAAGATTAAGGAAAGAGTAATTAATATAACAACAGATACTTAGATGAATGTTAAATACTAAAAACAGAACTTTAAGCAACAGCAAAAACTATACTATGTTACACCAAAATCCTGGATCTTGGGTACATTTACAAAATTACCCATGAGGCCTGATTGATAATGAACTTAACTAGGATCCGAGATCATGTTCGTCAATGTTAATCGAAGCTGGTCTTGTGTGTAAAATCTACTACCCATTTTAACGGTCGCTTGTTGCATCATTAACTCGTTCACCACCGATACACTAGCATGATGCACTTCGAGGTCTAGTTCTTTTAAGGCCGCCATTAGGCATGCAGCCGGGTGGTTTTTCCTGTTACATTGGATCCTAATCATGGCGTCCCACCCGATGATCTTGACATCTATTTCCAAATCGGTTATTTTCGGGCTTCTTGAGTTAGGTACTTTGAGATCTTCGGGTGGTGAACCGGTTGATGAAGACGATTGCCTCGAGTCTTTTGTTAATAACTCTTTCTTCATTGCATCAAGTTGAGCTCTCAATTCTTCCTTTTTCGTCTCGGTCTCTTGAAGCTTTAACTTGATGTCGTTAATGTACGATATAGCATCACCAAGAAGGGACGCTTTGTCCATTTTCGATACATTTGGGACAACAGCTCGAAGGGCGTAAAATTTCTGGTTTAGTTTCTCTCTTCTCTGCCTCTCGGCTTCAACGTGATTCAATGGCTCTTCACGCCCATTAGCCGGTTTTCTACCTCGTTTTCGTGGTTTTTTCTCAGGCTCCACCATTAAACGACTCTCGGCCTCTCTCCCGATCGACGGCTCTATATCCGACTGCTCGAAATCTGCCCCCAATTTCACATTTTCGGACGGTGGAACAACCATCCCCGACCTAAACGATAACATTCCTTCTTCATTAAGCCCTCCTAAGCCCGGAGACTTCTTCTTTCTGTTATCATCTCCCGAGCATATCGTTCCATTATTCGCGGAACTCTTTTTAGTCTCACCAAAATTCAACAATTCAACCAATTCCGGCTTGCACGAATTCGAATTTCTACCACCAGTACCTACCTCATAAGATCCGAATTCCGCGAAATTCAACCCCCTACTACCAAACAATCCTTGATTTTGGGGATTTTGTACGGATTGACGATTTGAGTTATGTATTACAGAGCTAGGATGTTCAGTCAACGAGCTGGAGCTAGGGTTTTCAATCGAGACTTGCTTATTTAACGGAATCAAACTCGGAACCGCAATATCTACCGGTGTGATGGTAACCGCCGAAGAAGATACCGGATCCGTTAGCCAAATCGACGAAGGATCCGGATCCGTATCCGCTCCAGCTGTCTGATCGTGATCCTGATTCGTTAAATCAGGAACACTGTTATTAAAATTAAACAGAACTTTAACCTGGTTCATTAGATCCGAGCTTTGATAAATTAACTCCGTTGAACCTAATTCAACAACGCCGTTAGTAGACGGAATACATACAATCGTTTGTAATCCGAAACCCTGACCTTGACTTGCACGTTCACAGTGTGACGCTAACAACTTTTCCCGCCCTGTAATCCAAACAGGTTGATTACTAAACATCGATTGACCCGGTAATCCGGTACCGTTAACAAACGAGTGCGTCATCGATATAAGAAAAAACCACTCCGTATCCGTCACTTCTTCATCTACAGCGTCGTTTTCCGACGCTTGCGTGCCGGAAATCAACGAGTTTAGCTCGCGTAACACTTTCATTCGGTGTTCTTGTTCGGCTAAAGACGTAACCGATGGAGTCGTTTTCGATTTGTTTATTTCTCCTTTGTAGTATCCGTCACCCCAACCTAACATCAACGGAGTCGTGTAATCTACGATAGACGATTGCCAGAAGATCGCATAAGTCCACGATTCACGTGCGTTGTCAATTAACGCCTGGAGACGTTGTTGTAACGTATCTTGATTGATGGGTTGCGGTTCGATACCGATAGCAGAAGTAGAAGCGGATGATGGAGCTGCGACAGGTGTCGTTGGATTGCCCCAAAACGACGTCATATCAGAGCTCATGAAAGCGTCCATCATAGCGTTATCATCTGTGTTCCATCGATTCATTGTTGTTGTTGTTATTGTTTACGGTTAATTTGTTATTCCATAAACAAATTGAAAAAGGAGTCAACGAAATGAACTTAAAAAGGTGATTAGGATGACAAGGTGAAAATGAACAGGTGGCGTGGCGTGGCGGCGGCGTTCAAGTAATTAGGTGTTTAAAAGGGGAAATAGAAGGAAGGGATGCGGAAGATGTAGAGAGAGAAGATATTATGAGGTTGTCCATAATACTATCACATTTGTTACGTTCTATTTTTTATAAACCGTCACTTTTTATAAACTTACTAAACTACTATAAACTCTATGCATGTACCAAACGTTACTTCTTGCCCGTCCTTGCCGTGTCTTCCATATCAACCGTTGATATGGGATAGTCTTTGATCGTCTTCCACCTTCCACTTCCGTTTACCTCTTGTCCAGAACGATGTAAGAGGAAAGTCACCGAAGTCCACATGCATATATAACAAAAAAGGGT
This sequence comes from Logfia minima, assembly GCA_963921325.1. Taxonomy (NCBI): domain Eukaryota; kingdom Viridiplantae; phylum Streptophyta; class Magnoliopsida; order Asterales; family Asteraceae; genus Logfia; species Logfia minima. The sequence goes on along the minus strand of OY992764.1, from coordinate 5,703,310 downwards.
TTTTCTAATGTTTTTTGCTAACAACGGTAAAAACAAAAAGCTTTTCTTATTCAAACGGTTACGTATCCGTAGATTACAACAAAAAAAATTATTTTCTTAACATCGTTTATAATTTTTCACCATCTTTTATAATTTCTTTCATATATTATATAATTCAAACACAATATTATATTGTAATGGATCAATACAAAAATTAAGGCGATCGTTGTTGGAGATGGTAGAAGTGCAACTTCGTATGGACAGAGAATTACAAGATTCAAGTGTGCACCATCAACTTCGAAATGCTTTTATTGAACACATTTGGAACCTCTCGTCAAATTTTCTTGTCCGAATAATTAATATAATCATATTTTTATTTTTTAGTTAATGTAATGTTATTTTTAATTTTACATGTAATCTTATTTTATTAAAATTAATGAATATACTGTTTTATCTAAATTTAATTAATGCGTTTTATTTAAATTTATGTTTTAAAATTATAATTGTAATTGTATTATTTAAAAAATAAAAATTGAATAAATAGTAGGATCCAGTATTTCTGAAGAAACGTCATCTGTCAGTAGTGTTCAGTTTTTCTTCAATATTTTTGAAGTGTGCTAATATGACATTGAACTGACACTAAAAATTGTAGAATTATCATCTGTTGGGAGTACTCTTACAAATCCATAAACAAGTCCTACTCAAATTTTATTTTATTATTTAATACTGCAAAACTAACTGAACTACTTATTTGTTATCAAATTTTTACCATTGTATCTCGTATACAAATATTATTCTCTTTTATTAAAATTATAATTAATAACTTAAAATAAGTTCTTATTTAGACTGTTATATAAATATGTAGCTAGTTAGTTAAAACAAGCTTAAAGTAATAATATTAATGACAATGACAAAACGCTAGGGGTTCAAAATAGTCTAAAGTTTTATATTCTATGTATTTTAATTTAATTGTTTATTTTACTATTTTTGCTTATTAAAAAAACTGTCTAAATTTATAAAAAATTATTATAAAAATTATTAAATTTTAAAATCTATCTTTATTTATTATTATTAATAATTTATTTCTTAAAAAAAATTCAGTTAAATTTGTTTTTATTTTGAATATAAAAAAAAAGAAAATTAATATTTTATCAAACTACGATAAAATATTACTTACAGATGGTGGTACAAAATATGTTTGTGTGGGTTCGTTTTCAGAAAATAAAACCAAGTCTCGTTAATTTAATGTTGTGCAGAACGTGAAGTAGAAAAGGTGGAACCCACTTTGCTTCTCTTTCCCAAGTCCATCCATATGGACTTTAACCTTTCGCATAATGGTGCGATTATTTTATGGACTCCATCTAAGATCCATGTCACCATGGACCTCCTTATAAACTCAGAAGGAGAAACTTAGAAGGAGAGTGCTAATTATAACCCTTAAGGTTATGGTTAAGTATACCATATTTATAAAACTTATAAAATTATAACTCTTTATTTCTATAAATATTAAATATTTACATATGTATTTATAGAAAGTGAGTATAAATATAGAATATAATCACTTTTAATTATTGTGAACTAAGTTTGTAATGTTATTTAAGACAAGCTTAACTATAGCCCTAAGGGTTATAGTTAGCATTCTCCATAAAGTTACCATTACGGACGCTCCGAGCTAAAATGATAAAAGCCGATATAATTGGACTTCTTTTACTCCGTACTAATACTTCTATATTTGTATTGATTAACTTACAACCTGCGGTTTCCTGAAATGATTTGCACTAAAAGTTTGAATTTTTGATAACGTAATTATCAATTTATTCTAACATCGATTAGAGGAAATGTACAGCTAACTTCTCAAATTTGTAACACATTTATTGGTGCGTCAGTTTTTGGCCATGCAAACTAAAGACTACTTAGTTTTCCGAGTTTAGACAAATAATCATTTATCGCGAGCATGTTAAGTGTTGATTGTTAAATTGTTAGTATTTTATACTCTCTTGTAATGTCATTTCACGCAATTGATCAAATATAATAATGTAAGAAAACTTTAGTTAAATAATTGCAATTGCACTTAACTTCAGCATGTCAAAGTATTCTCTTATCTTGCTAACATGTCATAATTTGTAATTCACCATATTTTTTAAAAAAAATATTTCATATCTTAGAACATAAAATTCTAATAATTTTAATATAATTTTTTAATCAAAAAGATTAGTTTATGTTAAAATAAAAAATAAAAGATATCTTCTTACTATTATCACCATAACAAACTTTACTACAATAATCCCTTCAATAATATTATATTATATTATATTAATATCATGATGAATTGATGATGATATTATTTGGTTGCTATATGTAGGATAATTGTTATGAATGACAATACAATAAAAAACTAACAATATTTGAAATTTAAAAGAGGACTTCCTAAAAATCCAGCCGTTATAGAGGGAACATAACGTTAGCTATCAGTTTGGGATAGGATTGAGTATACGTTTAAGATTTTATATCCCTTATAAAATAAAAATGTTGACTATTTATTAGTTGTATACTCCGTATTTATATTTTATTTATATTTATATTCCTTTTAAAAGGAAAATTGTTGACAATTTATCAGTTGTATATTGTTCAGTATTTTTTGAAACTATTTATGGACATTTAATTGAGTCAAATGTAACTTGGCTGGATTTGGAATCAGTCCAATATACCGATATCACATTGTTATTAGTTATAGACAATGCAAGAATTTCTTATATGCTATCCTTTGAAACTATTTATGCACATTCAATCGGGTCTCTGTTGTATTCTGAATGAGTACAATAAAGTGAGTCGGTATTAAGTTAGATTTAAGTTTGAAAAACAAATCACAATTAAACTCTCAACTATTTTACATATCAATCAGTGTAAAGATCGTAACAATTCCAATTATCAGGGAACTATTCGAACCCGAAAAAATGATAAAATGCCATTGGTTTAGTTGCCGAAAATATATGGAAATCAATTTATGCTTAAAGGGTATGGGTTATATGGTGAAAGGTATAGAGTTGGTGGAATTTTCATCCATCTCAAAATCACTCACTTGAAAATATTATTTTTGAAAAATTGATGATAAATGAAAGTAAATGGGTTGTAAAAGTTTTGAATGAAGTATTTTTTGTTATAATATGGACAATTTGAAAATGGAGAAATTGTATACTTTAATCATCGGATGAAGAAAGAAGCTAAATTCAACATGAAGATAACTTCCTCACTATTTAAAGGTGTTCATTAATATGGTTGCAACATAAAAGCAATAGAACGATTGTAAACTGAATAAACTTAATTTTTAATCCGTAAAATTTTAATCCGACTTGTATCATCAAAGTTACTTCTATTTCCTTATAAGCACCGGTTACTTAAACTCCTCTTAAAGTATTATGTAAAATATTATTGAAATTATATTACTTTTAAAAAAAAAAATAATTAGTTAATTGAATAAAATATAGTCGTATATTTTGCCATGTGATTCTCCTTGACCACGAGATCTCATTTTCTATTCCATTGTCCCCAATATACCCCCCCTGATCTTTAATGAACTTCACTTCATTCTCCCTTCAACTTCAAGAAGGCATGAAATTAAAGTCCCTTAATTTCATAATAAGCTTAATAACAATATATCAATTGAATACTTGCATAGTTACATTAACTAGTTTCAACTTTAATCAAACGAACCCTAAATGCTTAAACTTAATACAAAAATGTATGTAAACATGTTAACTTAGATGTTTAAATATCTTTTGATGCGTTGTCATGCCATCCGGGCTTTTAAGTTTCGGTTAGAAGTACATTAATTATAAACAATTGACCATTAATTAATTCATCATAAAATGGTTTGCAATACTTATTTCGAACATGTAATTAGATGTACACTCCATATAATTCAATAAAAAATGTTTCGTTAGTATACAAATGCTACTAATTAGAATAATTGAAAAACTTATGAAGCGTATTTACTTTTAAAGTTACTATTCTTGCAAAGTAGGTGTAGACGAGGTGAACTCGAGCTCGACTCATTTAATTTCAAAGGGCTTGAACTCGAGTTTAGCTCGTTTTGAGTTTAATATATAAAGTTCGAACTCGACTCGTTTGACATTCTTCAAGCTCAAGCCTCGTCTATTATAGAATATTTTATTTAATTATTATTTGATTTGTATATTATTTTGTCCCTATTTTTATGTAAATTTAAATATATATATATATATATATACAATTTATTTTTATTATTTACAGTAGAATTATACATATAATCAGTTTTACAAGGTAATTATACGTTATATTATTATATAAATAATATTAATGTATGTACATGATAGGTTCGATTACACTCGTATTTATATTTGAGTTCGATATAAGAAATTCAAGTTCGTTTATTAAAAAGCTCTAAAATATATCTAAATTCGAGTTCGAGCTTATTTAAATTCAGCTCAAATTAAACTTTTAATAAGTCAAACTCAAATAGCTCGCGAATAATACAACACATTTACAGGATATTTGCAAGTCTATGATATTCCATCTAAAATCGTAAATAAGCACAACCTAAACTCGAAAAATCAAATCCGAATTGGTTGGGTGCCGTGAGATAACACAAAACCACGAGTAACCAGTCAAGAGTCATGTGACCCTTATCTTGCTTTCACTACATGACAGAAAAGGTTTCAATTGTTTGGATTAAAAGTAATCACTTATCTTGCGAAAACAGTTTTATATTGAGTTGAAACCTTATACTTACGGTTGTTTAAAGCACAGTTTTATATTTTTTTCCAATGGCGAAAGAAACATTTTTAAACAAAAAGAACTAGCAATAAACTGGATACACCATGGAGGGAAGCCACACACAACCCTCAATCACTCGTAATCGGAAACAAATTAGATTAATTTTATTGGATCGAAATAAACCGATCCATTTTCAACTGCAAGCTTTGAGAAAGTATTTCTTATGAATGAGTGTTGTGTCAATGAATATATATCTAAAATATGTGCTTGAATATGTGTTTAATAGGATGATGGTACATGTAAAGCCGTAAAGATGATTGGTAAATCTATAAAAAGAGAATTAATAGAGTCTATATGTCAATCGATAGATGAATTAAACAGGTTTTAATTGTCAGGGTGCTAAGAATAGCACATGCTACACAATTGATATTTAGTGAAATTTTCTTTTAATATTTTTTAGTATATTATAATTAAATACTACTCGTAAAAAATATTTTGATATCTACCCTATGTAAATTCAAGTAATCAGGCCTATTTTATTATTTAAAAAACATTGAATTTAAATAAGAATAAAAATTTTAATGATAATGAAATAATGAATTTTAATCATTCATTCGACAAAACTCATTTTTTCTTCAAATTAGATATTTCACAAACGGCTAGTTAAAAAATTATAGAAATTGGACCATACAAATCAACGTTCTTTTTTCTACAATTAAACATCCCTTATGATATGCTTTTAACGAATTTTTATTTTTAATTTTTTGTAGGGTTGAAAACCGGTAACACGTGTGTTAGTTGTTGGTAACACATGTGTTACTAACGACTAACACATGTATAACCAAAAGCTAACACATATGTTAAGACAACTAACACACGTGTTACCAGCTAACACATGTGTTACCAGTTTTCAAAACTCACCAAAAAATGAAAAAAAAAAAAAAAAAGTTTGTCAAAAGTATACCTTGTGATATGTCTAATCGAAGAGAAAAAAATGTTGATTTTTATAGTGCAATTTTTATATTTTTTCGACTAGCCATTTGTGAGAAATTCAATTCTTTAAAATGTTGGGGGTACTATTATCTTAATAAAATTGATTGTTGAGATTAATTCCTCCATTCTCACAAAAAATTTCATTCTCATTTGAACTTAATTCCTATCCCACTAAATCAAAGTCAATATAACTTAGGGTTGAGTTCAAATGAGAATGAAAATTTGAGTGAGAATGAAGGTATGAATCATAGCCATCCATTTGAAAAAACTCAATTTTCCCCCCAAATTAAATATCTCAAAAACAGCAAGTCAAAAATTATAAAAATTACATCACAATAATCAGTGTTTTTTTTCTCTACGATTAGACATCTCTCATGATATACTTTCGATGAATTTTTTTTTTTTTTTTTTGAAAACCGGTAACATATGTGTTAGTCGCTTGTAACACATGTGTTAGTTGTTGGTAACACATATGTTAGTCGTTGGTACATGTGTTACAAGCGACTAACACATATATTACTAGCAACCAACACATGTGTTACCAGTTTTCAAAACCCACTAAAAAATGAAGAAAAAAAAAAGTTCGTCGAAAGTATACCTTATGAGATCTCTAATCGAAGAGAAAAAAATGTTGATTCTTATGGTGCAATTTTTATAATTTTTTGACTAAGCGTTTGTGAGATATTCAATTTTTAAAAATGTTGGGTATTTATTATCTTGATAAAATGAATGGTTGAAATTGATTCCTCCATTTTTATAAAAATTTTCGTTCTCATTTGAACTTAATTCAACTTATATAAACAGATTGTATTGCTTATAATTTTTGTGTAACTCATAACATTTATTTTTAGGTTTGTTATCATTTAAGTTTATATTTTAGACACATATACCAATGTCCTTGATCTATCTTGTAATTCTCTAACATGTACGTAGACTAAAACAAATTTTTACACTTTAAATGTGTACATCTCACGAAAAAAATACTTTTAGCTTTCACACACTTTTGAAAAACTTGTGGCCGTTTTCTACCACTCGTGGTGGATCACCTCAAAGTTTCGAGAGTTGGGGTCCACTTCTTGGCGTGATTGCTACCAATGAGCAGGTACCCTTGAGAAACATCGTCCTAATGAAGATTATAACAAGCTGATTGGTCATAAACCAAGTGTTATCAATTTTCTAAATAATAATTAACCAATTTGTTACATCAATAATTTTTGATGTGAAACGCTATATATATTGTAACTTTTTTCTTTTATAGTAATCTTAGTAGTTTGACTTTTGACCGCGTGATCTGTGAAGTTCAAATCTACTATAATCATATATATTTCTCTTAGAGTGAGATCAACGTTAAATTGAATTTTATATTATATTTCTTGACATTTTATCCTTATAAATACTGTAAAAAATTAATATGGAAAGAGTAAAATAACTTTTTAGAAAGTCAAAATAAAATACCATGGTTTTGATTATTATTAAATAACGTCTGTAAAGATCTTTTTTTAGGACTGTAACTTATCACATATGCGGCACGTATTTAGAGTCGTTTAATTGAAAACATTTTATCTCTTCCGTTATTTTTTAATATATATTAGTTTATTGTTTCTTATTCTGCGATTGTGAGAAAATATATATAAATTTTTTTAATAATTGGCTCATTATAAATCCATTGTGACACATATTTAATCTAAGTATAATGAATTACAAACTTATTACAGAAAATAAAAATAAAAAGATTATTGTTGATTTAGAATAGTGCATGAGTAAAATAATATGAATAAAACGGTGTTCACCATAAAATAAGTGTCAACCATTTATTGTTTTGTCCTTTGAGTAATGACAAATATTATTAAAGTGTGAGGATTTAACTATAATTTAAAGACAATTAAGTGTTAAAATTATGTTATGAAATTTGTAGAGACTGATTCTGCTATTTTTCAAAGTTCATGAATATGTCAACAAAATTGGTTTGACCCTCTACTATTAAATCTTCATTATTAAATCAAAGAAAGAGGATAATAAATAATCAACGTTCCTCTGTTATATCTCTTTTAACTATTTAATAAAGACTATATATTATTTAGGATATGTTTGGCAAAATTAGTTGTTAGTTGTAACTTGTAGTAGTAGCTGGTAGCTGTAAGCTGAAGTTGGTAGCTGTAGCTGCAAAATGGAGTTTTATTTGTAAACTGTGTTTGGTAAAGTAGTTGTAGCTATAATTTCAAAGAGTAAAATGATCAAAAAACTCCTAAAAGCTAGTTGGAGTAGCTTTTAAAATAGGAGCTTAATCTTCAAACTAAAAGCTTTAAACTTGTGTATCCAAACAAAACTTTATTTTTTAAAGTAGCTTAATTTTCAAAACAAAAAACTTTAACCTCCAAAAAGCTCTGTGCCAAACAGACCCTTATACTCGACTAGACTAGATAGTTTTTTTTTTAATATAAACACAATCTTACAGTTAACTATATGAATATATTTAACATGTATATACAAGTTATTCGATTTACAATCTTATGTTTCTTTTACCAATTAGTTTTGGACGGTTGAGGCAAACTTTGGCACGTTATATTGCGATTGAGATTTGATTGAGTGTAAAAAAGTGAATCATTTCTGACTCGGAGTAAATTGCATTCTCACAATTTCTTTTATGATATCCACGTGGGCTAAATATATATGGACCACTTACTTTTATGAAATATAAGGACAAGTCATTTTGTAGGCCCATTTAGCACGTGGGTGAAATAGTCCAAACTTGATCCAAACCACAAACACACTGACACATATTATATAATGCATCAAACTGAAAACCCGGTCCAACCGACCAAATACTTGCAAACCGGTCCAACCGACCATATACTTATTTTTTTCTTTTTCTTTTTCCTTAATTATATTTTGGCTCAACTCGAACAAAAAATATCATAAAATCTAAACTGACGTGTATTTTAATTTCTCATAATATTTTTTAAAATAGTCATGACAAAAATGTTCATTCCATTCCAAGCTGTGTAAACAATACAAAGTGACACAAAATTTAAGGCATATTTAGTTTTAGTTACAAAATTTATAAGAAAACTGAAAAGTTAAAAATTTATTCAAATTAAGGTTTTCTGAAAAAGTTTTCTAATAAAAGAGAATCTATAATTTATGGTTTTTTACATTTAATATTATGAAATATGAAAATTCATTCTCTTACATTTGAACATATTTTATGTATTTTTTTTATTATTTTTAACATATACAAAACTCTAAAATAAAAATAAAAATAAATAAAAATATTATTTCATAACTAAATGCACTGACGTACATTATATGAGTTTTTTGACATTAATACATTTGATCATGTTGAACCCATACTCTAACCATTCCTAGTCAAATTGTCCAAACTTGTAAAAGATTGCCACATGTCCCAAATTTACATTCGTATATGAACTTATCAAACGCATTAAATTATACGTTTACTAACTCTAATTTCTATTGTTTCGAGTCGATATGAGAACAAGAAGAGAAAAAGAAACCCTGAAAAGCAATTTAAGAAATACAAAATGAAGAAACAATAGATTATTAAATGAGCTCAGAATTGGGCCAATGCTAAGTTACAGACACTTTGGGCTGAAAAGGGGGTAAATGAGACAAGGGGTTTTATAGAGGGATGGCCAATCAGACAGGAGGCCCAGGACCCAAAAAAAACCCTTCTATAATACGTGAAAAAAAGGCAGGTTTAAGGACCCTCTCTCGCACGCTATTAATACTGTTATATGAGGTGTTTAAATTGGTTTGATCTTTCCCAATCATCCTGAAAATAACAACAGTATGTAATTTCGCTACTAATAAAGTATGAAAAAAGTAAGATGTAAATAGTTATAACTTTACTTAATGATAGAGAGATTGCTTTCAGAAATACATCTCAATCCCCTCCATAATGTTGTAACTTAATATTTTTTAAGTTTATGTAAATTTCTATAAATATGAGAGATTGGATTTAATGATCCTTTTGTAAACGAATTATTTTTTTTTACATATCTTATATTCTCAGACCTCTTAGATTAATCACACGCAACAAATGTATACATTCCTCCTAGGAGCTCTAATTAAGAACGATATTATAACTCATGTTCGGACTATATGAGTTGACAACTTATTCGTTACAATATTGACAACATTATATCCACTTAATTGTTGTTTGATCGAATTTAGTACCTCAAAGTTCTTTAAACCACTTCAATCAAAATGATATAACACAGTTTTTAATTTAGCAATTATTAATGTATTTATTTTCATGGAATTGATAATTATAGTTCTAAGGGCAGTCAATAAGAAAAATTGGAGAGATTTATTGAACTTAAACTTTCTTTTTAAAATCGAAAATCTCATTTAATTGATCTTAAATCAACGGAAAGTTTCAGTGTATTAAATATAAATCACAATTGTATTAATATAATTTGAATTAATAATGAAAGTTAAATATTAATAAATACACCTCATTTACATTTTGTGTTTCTTATTGATAGCTCTTAAGGCTTTCATTATCAATTTCCTTATTTTTAAGTATGTTTTGTAACTGTTTTCTAACTAATTGATTGCGGATTTAAGCCGATAAATGAAATCGTTCTATGTAGAAACTTCTACTAAGCTTAAAAACCTATATTTGATAAAGCTCAACCAGAATAAGATAAAAGTATCATTTGTCCCAATCAAAGTGTTTACTTTGGTGTTCACTTTGATTATGCACATAATTTTGAAAATCTCCACTAACTACACTTTTTACCAATCAAATACCATCTCTACACACCAAATTTTTTTTTATTGGTTGTAATATGAAAATGGACACTTATTTGGGACAACCCCAAATAATAATATGAACACTTATGGTATAATAATCTCTTTTAAAATATAACAGAGAATAGCATTGAAAATTATGAGCCTTAGATTAAGTTCTTTTGTTTCAATCTAACGACTATGGTTATTTCCTAGATCGAATTTTGATCTTTAAAGGCGTACTCAGGACTTTGTCCAATAACCCGTTTTAGCCATTACTCTCTACATATCAATCATTTAAGTTTAAGTTACATGACATATTCAAAGATGAAATTTATAAATAAACTCTTATATCTTTAAAGCATTTGACTTTAACCTTACTTAACTAACATGACATCATTCACATTCGCTAATATTACGTTTTTTGGGTTCTGAAATCTTTAAAGTCATTAAATATACCAGAAAAGTTATATAAGTTATTTACTCTTTGAAATGACTAAATATTATTAACTATGAATTTTTAATAGAATAATTATATAAAAGAAATATATATATATATATACATTGCCTTACATTGTGTAACGTTACTGTTCAAAATAAATTAGACTAATTTGTTCTACGAGTTGCTGTTTTTTATATCATTCTTAAAGTAACATTCTTAGTTTCTTACTTAACAAACAAACATTAGAAATGGATCATGACTTGAGTTGGTCACGTTGACCCATTTGGTCAATAACTCCTTTTTTCATCTATTAATTATAAAAAGAATTAGCATATTTACAAGTTATATACGTAGCAAGAGTAATGAAAGACTCATGTATAAATTTTGTAATTATGTAATTAGATGAATTTCTACTTGATGTTGGATTAGTGAAAGAGTTGAAAATGAAGTTTTATTCTTTGCTTACTAAACTACCAAAATCGTTAAGCACTCCTAATTTTTTAAAATATATGAAAAAGAATAGCGTGGATATGAGCTTTAAATTAAATTCCTTCTTTTTCATCGAATGACTATGATTATTTCTATTATCAAATTTTGATCTATAAATTGTACATATATATATTAATTACATTATATAACATTAATGTTCAAAGTAAATAAGAGTAAAGTAAATAAGAGTAATTTATTCTACGGGTTGCTATTCTTTATATCCCTCATAAAGTAACACCCACACTTAACAAAGAAACAGAAGAAGTGGATCATCATTTGAGTTGGCCGGGTTGACTCGTTTTGTTAATAACTCCTTTTCCATCTATTAATTGTAAAAAGAATTTATATAAGTTATAGCAGCAGCGGACGTAATGAAAAGCTTACATATAAATTTTATAATTATGCAAATCAAATGTATTTATATTTGATTTTGGATGGGTGAAACATCTTCATTCTTTGCTTGCTGAATTAGCTATTTATATTTATGCAATAAGTTATCTATAACCGATAAGAATTTGAATGTCTTTATATGAATGATTTGATAATTAAATTGTTTTACGTATAAGCTCGTATGTCGTGGGTAAATAACTAATAAATACAAAGAGGGGATTAAATTAAAATTCTCTTGCAAAACATAATAAAATAAAATAAATGAGAAAATAATAATTAAGAATAATTTTGAAATCACTTTTTAAAATTTAAAACATATTTTTTTAAAAAAAAAAAATTAATGATTATTATTAGGATAATTTTTACAACTATGACAAAAATTTTAATAAAAACTATTTAAAAAAATATTTCGAACTTTTTTTACAGTCGTTACTGTTGTGATTATTCAAGATAATCACAAAATATAACATGATAATCACATGTGATTATTCTCTAATATAATGTGATTATCATGTGTTCGAAATAATCACAAAATAGAGTTTTGATAATCACATATTATTCATGTAATTATCTAATTATAAAATGTGATTATTATAAATAAATAATTACTAAAAAATAATTAAAGAAAAAAAAAAGGTCAAAAATAAATTCTAAAAGTTATTTGAATAAAAAACTACGATTTCTTTTTTTTGTAAAATAACATTTTTTAAATATTTAAAAATAATTATAAAATCATTTTCTAACGTTCTTTGCGATATTTTAATTTTTTATTTGAACCAGCGTCTAAGAAATTAGCGGTTTAACATTTATCTCGATCTGTCGTATACTCGATCATATTTTTGGTAGGTATCCGTTTCATCGGAGGTTTCTATCTAATTAACCTCTCCTTCGAAGAATCTTTAGAATCAACATTCGATAATGGCTTCCGATCAATTCACCGACAAAAACGCCGTTTTCAAGAAGCTCAAAGTCAAATCAGAAAATAAGGTTACTTAATTTCTCAATATTATTTTTCAATTTTAATATGCATGTCTTTCTATCTTTCAGTTTTTTTTCTCCTGATCATATACATAAGCATTTTGTTTGTATCAGATTTGTTTTGATTGTAACGCCAAGAACCCTACGTGGGCGTCCGTAACTTATGGGGTTTTCTTGTGTCTAGATTGTTCCGCAACACATCGTAGCCTCGGTGTTCATATCAGCTTTGTTAGGTATTCATTATTTCATTCACCCTGTTGTTTACGTTCATTTCTATGATGTGCGATTCGTTGATAAGTAGGATTTAGAATGAGTTATTAAAGGTGGCGGGAGTCGAATTAATTTGAAATAATTTTTGTTGTTGTAAATTGGAGTGATTAATGTGTGAGCTGTAGTAAGTTGCCAAGTTTGATTGATACTATAATAATTAGTATAAGAAACTTGAAGTTTTTTTTAAGATAAAAACGGATTTTGATCGAGAATGGAGAAGATAGGTTTTCGAGATGGCGATTTAGGAAAGGTTTATTGTTTAGTGTACAGTTATTCTACTTTCAACACATTGGCATAGAAATAAGTATTTATGATAGGTTATAACTGGCTTTTACACATTGGCATAGAATTAATGCTCGTGATTCCTAATTTGTACAATTATGATACTCTGGGTCAGCTTGGTGGGTTGAGATTATCCAACCCAAACACGACCTAATTTGATAAAAGGTGTTGGGTTGGCGAGTCAATAGTACTCAACCCAGACCCAACTCACCCACATAACTTGTTTTGGTAAATGGGTCAAACGGGTTGATGAGTTGATTTTGGGTTATATCATATGGGTCTAATTTTTCTGTTCAGTTTTGGGTCAGCGGGTTGGTTTTTGTTTTACTGAAGCTACCACATTTCCCTAGAGAAATGGGTTATTTAAGTTCATATTCTGGTCACATTATGTTTTTTTACCTATGTATATTACTTATTGTAAGGTCGTATGTTAGTGTCCAACGGCAATGAACTATTGTTCAATATCATCTTATGTGTTTTGCACTATTGTTCAATTGACTCTGAGGTGTCATTTAGCTCATTGTTTACCATCCTTGAATGTCAATGTTATGTTTTAGTTACCTTTCAAAAGGTGACATAGTAATTAGCATCACCGAAATAGGTATGGGCTTACTTAGTATATTGAATGAATTCTTGAATTGACATCCACGGAGTAGATTAAGTGTAAGACTTTGACGGGATTGGGTATTGTTGTTGTTGTTGTTGTTGTTGGAGTAGATTAAGTGTTACTCTCAAATCAGAACTCAAGTACCATGAAGTCATAACTGTGTTTGAATCTTTGACTCTTGTTATGTTAATTCTGCTTACCTTATTACGATGCCATTTGTTATTATTAAGCCTGACTATCTTCTGTTCGCCTGAAATCATCAGGATGTTGTAAATTTCTGTGTTAGAGTTTGGGCTACGGTTATGGTACTTCCATTGATTGTTGATAAAAATCAGACCAACATTTGGCAAATCTCAGGTTGTTTTGTCTATCAATTCAATCCCAATTCTTAAAGTTCATCTTAACATCTTCATTTTTCTGTTAAAACTTGATGTCTTGGTTTTGGACATGAAAACTAGTATAGTAGTTTGACCATGTAGTGGTAAATGAATTCATTAAATGTCATTCTGCAACTATAAACATCTATACTTTTCAGGAAAATGAGTTTAACTTGTTGTTGTGCAATTTAACTCGAGTGGGCAGTCCTTATTTCCTGCGACTTGATTTCATGGATTTTTCTTATTTTAATTCTATACTTGACTATTTATTGATTTTTTATTTGTTATGTTAAGCCCCTAAAATGAGGATATACTTTCCGGAAGGTATCATTTCGTTTTTACCTAACCTTCTTCTTAACTTTTATAGATCAACCAATTTAGATTCATGGACTCCTGAACAACTAAAGATCATGAGTTATGGAGGAAATAATCGTGCCCAGATCTTCTTTAAGCAGCACGGGTGGAATGACGGATGGAAGATTGATACGAAGTACACATCAAGGGCAGCTCAGCTATATAAACAATTATTTGCAAAAGAAGTTGCAAAAAGTTCTGCAGAATCTAGCTTGCCATCATCGCCCACAGGATCTCCTAGCTTTACCCCCCACGAATCCCAAAAGAGAGCTCGTCAGTGAAAGATAACACAAATGTGTCTGCTCTGGTGAAACCTCCTCCAAAAGTTCTTACAAGCTCTGTGAAGAAGCCTCTTGGTGCGAAAAAAGCTGGGAACTCTGGTGGGCTTGGTGCAAGGAAGCTTGGTAGCAAGGTAGACTGGCTTTCACCATCTCACCTGGACGTGGATACTTTGACCCATTTACGTGTTAAAGATTTGATTTGGGTTGTCTTTATCTTAATCCGGGCAACGGGTCAATGTAAGAAAATTAGCTAAAAGCAAACCGGCCGAATGGGTTGAAAGTCGCCCAAAGTCTATTTAATTGCATATAACCTGCTAAATCGATTTTAATAAAGATTCATAGTGTGATTGTGATAATATTGGTTTTCCAATTATAATAAACACAATAATTGTTTTATTTTATAATGGACAAGAATATATTTGCAGGTAAACCTGTACTATAGAATGATGTTTTTAAATTCGAACCTATTTTTACCCAATAAATTACCTTTCGGACCCGCCCACCGTGATACCTCTAATTTAAGTGATCATGAATAATCATAACTGCAGATCTTCTTGCTGTAACTTTATTGTTTTTCTTATGGTAACTTTTATTATGCAAGTCATTCGAGTATTTATTTGTATTGTCTACACTTTGCGGACATTATTGATTGTTGTTCTTTGGAAGACAATGAATCACTCCTAAGCACCTATTATTTACATCTTTTTGAGGATTTATTTTGGAAGTCATTGAATTATTTATTTGTAGTTTGTACAGTTTTTGCAAATAAATCGTAGAAAGTTTATTGATAATGTGCAGAAAAACGAAAGCTTATTATACGAACAGAAGCCTGAAGACCCAGTTGCACAAGTGTCCACATCAGCAAGTAGTACACTGCCATCAGCCGTAGCCGCAACACCTTACAGCTCTCGTTTTGAGTATGTAGATAGTTTTCACGATGCAGAGTCAAGTCCTCGAAGCATTAGCTCAATCAGTCATGCTGCACCACCTAAGCCATTGACATCCAGTTTCTTTCGAGATTACGGAATGGACAGCTGTTTTATGAGAAAAAGTAGCTCTGTGAAAGTCCAGGTATGCAAGTCCTTTTTCGAATGGCAAAGAAGCACATGCATTCGCACCTACTATACGCATTTACATGTTTAAATTAAGTGGATGTGATATGATGTGGTAAGAGTTTTTGGGACCCCTGCGGCTGTAGCTGTTAACAACGATGTTTTATCATTATTCGTAAGGCATGCATGTACGCTCTCTGTCCCATAAGTTAAGTTCACTGTACAGTTTGTTTCTAAACAAGGGAAGCAAAAAAAGGGTCCATATCAAAATTTGAAATTGTGATAAATTTTGTTATCCATTTTTGTCACCATTATATCATCTAGCTTGTGAATTTGTACCAGTTGTTAGAATCTATAAACTTTTGTTAGCAGTCAGTCTTTAACATGATACACGGTTTGTTTATCAGGTTTCAGAAACTGATGAGGCAAGACCGAAGTTCTCTAATGCTAAATCTATTTCTTCGGTACAATTTTTCGGGGATCAGAACCGAGTTAACATTGATAGTCAACTAGCTCTTCAAAGGTTCTCGGTATGTATTTCTTAATTACTTGGGAAATTTCTTAATTTTACGTCTCTTTATAAGCAGCTCGCAGTGGTAGCTTATGTTTTCGTAGTTTTGTCTCATTGCAAGTTCATCAACGATTCGATTAAATGATCATTAAAGAAAACTTTGGAGTGACAAATTTGTGTAAACCGCAGTTAAAATGGTTCTAACATGAGTAGATGTAACTTACTTGAAACACCTATAGATAGTGGAACAGGATCATAATTTTATCTACAACGAACGATAATCTTGCCAATTTGGTTTCCTTTCTATGGGTGTATACTTTGTTTTGTTGCTCGTGTTTGTACCTCATTATGTAACGATATTAAGACATATTAGTGTGTTGTGTTTTAGGGGTCAGCGGCCATCTCAAGTGCTGATCTGTTTGGTCATAAATCGCCTAATGCTAATGTTGATCTCACTGCTAGTGACCTTATTAACCGGCTGTCTTTCCAGGTATACTTTGTGCAGTAGCCGAGAAACAGGTCCAAAATTTAAAAATTAGGGGTAGTGATCTTAACCCGTTTTATGAATAAGGGTTGATCTTGGCCCTAATTTTATGCTAATAGGTAAAACGGGTAAAGTGAAAAAATTTAATCAAAATGGAAACATGTCAAATGAGTTGATCGATTTAAAGGTAGTCCTTGACATTGCCATGTGCTTAATTCCTTCTACATTTTTAGATAATAATAGAAAAAAAAAAAAAAACCATTAATGGTATTCTAATAGTAGTTTCTATAACCATATCTAATGCATCTGTATATATTTTATTATTTGGAAAAACAAAGCCGCCCAAGAAATTTTATATATTAGTGCATATTAGTTATGATGTTACAAAACCAAAAATATATCTGAGTCAACCAACTATGACCCGACCCATTTTGACAAGTTATCCAACCCGTTTAACCTGTCCGTTTTGACACCTATTTCCAAAAATCTAAACCCACATTCTCTTGTGGAGTAGTGGCTAAGATTGATGATCTTATTTATGTATTTCAGGCACAACAGGATATTTCATCCCTAAAGAACATTGCTGGAGAAACTGGAAAGAAGCTCAGCTCTTTTGCATCGACTCTAATGAATGATCTACAAGACAGAATCATGTGATGTAATCTTGTTATTAGAATTTTCAAAGAAAAAAGATGTTGCCTAGGGAACCATGTGTAAAGAGAAACGGGTTTGGTTACTTGCAAATAAGGTGTTAAAAATCTGTAGGTTACATAGCCTAGAAATCTTCTTCTGTCTGACTTATGTTTTCGGTTGGTATCCTTATGCTCTCTATGTTTCATATAAATATCTCTTGCCCACACAATAAGCATTCTATAAACCACAAAACACGTGCACGCGCGCCCACATACTAGTTTCCTTCTTTCTTCTCTCGAATCACATCAACCACTTGCCCACGGCCAACGTTGGGAAAATGTCCCGAATTGTCGAAGACATAAACTATCTTTTCTGTCTGTGTTTTAGATTTTGGCAATTTACACAGTTGACAAATATAAATAGCTATACGTTGAACATGCTACTTTTTTTTCTATATATATGGCGTTAATTATGTTGTCATGTTTTATCTTTTCTTTGATCGAAGACATGTTGTTCTCATGAACCACTACAATTATCTGTATTTTGGTTGGTACCATTCTAGTATATATAATTGATGTATACATGAAATATGTAATGAAGTAGACCTATCTTTAAGTTAGATCTTCAAACCTCAGATTTTCATTACGTCACTACTAGAAAAACAGAGGTGATAAATACACGATTCATTTTGATGCATATATCGAATGATACGCATACAAAAGTTGTACCATATACTTTGCTCTTATAATACTATAGTGTATCCATCAAAAGAAATTGCGTACTTGATCGTACCCATACATATAAGGACACGTATACAGCCTAGGATACACTACATCTTTTATCAAGAAATGCTAGGTTCACGTAAATTTAACAAAGAAATCTTCACAAAATGAGGTGGACAAATAGGTGGACCAATCAATACTTTTTGTTTTTTCTCTCTCATCAATTAATTGATCCACATCATTGGATTTTTCTTTTATATATTTATCCAAAAAGAATATTTGCAGAATACATTTGTTCCTTTCTCCATTCTCCACCCATACGAGCCTATCTTCATGGTGCCACACCCACACACTCTTCAACCGAATTTATTAATTTATTTAAATTAAGTACTAAAATTTTGTAATAATATATAATCTCAATATTTTTTATAGCTAAATAAATTAAATGTTGTAACTTAAAGTTAATGCTCGCTTAAACAGTTACTATATATTGATGTATTTTCATGATATGACATAAGGACTTCAACGACATCTCAATATGATCAGATTTAACGACAACAAGACAAAAACGACGACATTAGAATCTAAACAACAAAAAATATATTCTATTTTATTTCAATTGACGTTACCTTTTGATAGTACGGTAAATAATGCAATCATAGATTGGATGAAAGATGTACTATGCTTTTAGAAAATTTGTAACACGGGGTTGACAACCAAACAAATTAGTAAAGGACCGTGCTTAATCTTGTCGGATGTCATGTCGATTTATCGTGACTATTTTTACCATACGACGCACCCAATCCATATTTTATACGCAACATTGTGGTTTTCGTGAGCATGACAAACCCATCGTGATCGGCTACAAGTTTGTTCATTCAAAGTTAATTAAGTTTTATAACACGAATATGTAACTATAGTTGAAAGTTTGTCTACAAGTTAATAGTAAAAAGAGGACTAATGAAAAAAAAGGTTGTTGGAATGAAAATGAGTGAATGCCATATAATTAATGGGGAAAAAATGGGGTCAAAATGAAATGATGATGATTGTCATGTGGGGTGGCCCTCTGGCCTGACCAGGTCTCATGACTGGCTAGATCAGGGTATTTAGCTTTCAGGTGCCCATGGTCCGGTATTTGGAGCAGTTTGGTCAAAGATATGTGGACCACAATTTCCACTGTATCATCTATGTAATTTGTAACATCTAAACCTTTTTTAAATACAAATAGGATTAATTACACCATAATATATCAAATATTATCATTTTTATTATTGTATATGAAAAGTTTATGTTATATGAGTGTGTTCTTAAAGTTTAAAATTTGATATTGTGTGTATAATACTTTCTGTAATAAGTTAACTGATAATGTGACATGGATTGATAATGACGCGGTAATAATGTGACATTGTATATGTTTGTTTTATCGCTAAAAAAATCCGATCACCCAATAAAATAGTTCACCTAAGAGTAGGATTTTAATGCTACAAAAATACGTAGGATTTTAGGCCCCACTAAATCACTAATTAGAAAGTTGTGTAGTCTCATGTGTCAGCCCATGGTAATTAGTTGAGGTCTTGAGGCCCATCCTCAATTTCTCGTGATTTAATTAACTACTCATCGTCGTGTACGTATTCTCAATCTTCCATTATGGTCGAAACCTCATTCTTTTGAAAAATTTATATTTTTCCAAAAACAGAACAGTTTTGTTGATTTGATGAAAACATAGTGGTGTGTCTTTAAAAGGTCAAATTGGAAAATCTATCACCCAAAACATATCAAAATGGTTGATTTGTCATAAATCTTACAAATACTCCTTGTTATATATATTTAACTTAAAAACGTCATATCATATGTATTTAAGTTTTAAGATTGTCTATTATATGTATTTAATTTAGTTTGTATGTATAAAATTTACAATAAAAAATGTCAATTTGTGTAGGCAAAAACATAATCCATACAATATGAGGCTTCGAAATTAGGTGCAATATAATAGTAAAATGTGTAAAGTTCGATACACTCTCAAACTATAAACTTTGTTAACATGTCAATGAAAATGTTATTGTGGATTCATTGTGGCATATGTTGTGTTCTCAAATTTTAAATGTGAATCCTATTTATCATCTTTCGATTTCACAAATACCTCCCAAAATTATTATTCGATGTTCAACTCAATAAATGTTTTATAACTTATGGCACCTTTTCCTCGTTTCAGCTTTCACCAACAAATGAACCGGTGATACTAAAATCACTAATAAATGGAAGCCAATGCTTATTTTTTTAATTTTAACGAGTTCAACTGACTTTAGTTATAAATTATTGTATAAGTTTTTCTCTTAAAGTGAAAGTAACATAAAGAAAAATAAGAAAACATAAAGTCACTTGTGAGTTTTCAAATTGTTTTCTTTCGTTAAACTAATTTTGACTATTACAAATTTACAATACATAAAATATACGTCGCTCAAATGATGACCAAAATGACCCAACTTAGTGTAGTTTGTTTAATTAACCTAGACTGCAATGACAAATAAAAAAGGCATACACGCAATCCAAATAAAATCCAAGGTATCTTTGATAAAGTTCGATATCGAGGTTCGATTTCAAACATCAATGTATTAGTAATAGCTAACGGTCATGGATTTTAGAATCAATATTATTTAATTGTCAAAGTTCAATTTAATATTATTAATTAATTGCTAAAATGTTTGACCGTATTTTCGAAGACCGTGAATGGTGGTGAACACTTTGCGCAAAAACTTAGAACTCGAAAACATGAAAAATATACGTCTAATTTATTAATTTCACATTTCTTAGTAAACACTTCTTCAATTTAAATGCGAACGTTAAATTATTTTTAAGAAAAATGATTAGTGATACTAATAGCATCTGAGTTAGCCAATTAAGTGTTGTTATTGTAAAAGTAGAAATTAAATATGTATAGATAAAAATGTTAAAGGGTATAAACAGTAAAATTAGTTGTACACAATTAGATCACATGCAGTGGGCTTGTGATGGGAACCATGGAAGGAGCATGGGTAGAGCACGAAGGGGATGTGACCCATGCGCGACTGTCATCGTCAAGAAATAACGAATCTAGGACAGAGAAAATGTGAGCTCCGCTTCAACATTTTATTGTTTCCCTTTTTCTTTCACACTCATACAAAAAAATATTTTTCATAAAAAAAAGTCAGATTTGACCATTGTATTTTTTTTATAAAGTAACCGTTCGACGACCGTTTAAATCAAAAAATATATTTTATTAAACAAAGTTTATTTTATGCCCATAAATACTTTACAACAATTCATACCAAATCTATAGAGTTCATATACACACAATTACAAATACTATCACAAAATAGAAACATTAAGTTGTATTTTTTAAACATCTTTGAAAGATGACGAACTTATAATCTTTTTCATAAAAATGCTTCCACGAAGAAAAAGAACGTAACGGGGCCGGAATTTCACGCTCGCAAGAAACACGACCCCGAAACTATATACGAAGAGATCGTGAAGGTGTTGGACAACGTTTGGTGGATGACTACTTTATGAGAATCCGAAGTATTCACGTAACATTTTTAAAAGACGATTTCGAATGCGTCCGGAGTTCTTTATCTAAATAGTACAATGTATTTTCAATTACTCTATTGAACATATCCCCGACCATTTTTTGTATTTCAAACAACGTCTGGATACATTTGGACGGCTAGAATTTACTTCGTTACAAAAGTGCACGTCTACCATACGCATGTCTCCGGATACACTTTAGCAATTTGTAGACTTATAAGTTATTGAATGTTTTTATTATTGTTTGTTGTAACTTTTTTTGTATTGTAATATTTTTTTTTAATTAATGAAATGTTATTTTTAATTATTGTATTTTTTAAAATTAAAAGTAATTATTTTTTTTAAAAAAGAAAATTAAATAAAATAGTAAGTCATCCATTGTAGTCGTGACAATTATCACTGAGAACAGTCATCCCACAATATATAGTCGTGGCTAAAGTGACTTGCAGTGATGCAACAACTTTGAATCACCACTCCAAATGATCTTATGTTATCCCCATTTCAACATTATATGCAAGCATTGAAAACATTCTTTTTAATAACGTTACATTGAGTTCGCATCGAATAAACTCTATGTTTTATAAACTATAAATCAAAACGTAAAAAAACTTGGAACATGTTAATATAGATACCTGATTTTGGAGTTCTTGTTTTCGTTTCTTTTAGGCGTCCATGATCGATTCTTTTTTCCATCACATGTACAAGAAATCCTGTATTTTAATTTTCCCGTTGTCAATATTTGCAACCTCATCAAAATCTGGAATTTAGTGTAATCGACAAAGGACATATATAAATACTGAACTAGGTGATGGTCTAATGCGTTCATTGTTTTGTCACTTTAGGGATCGTAAAAAAACAAAACAATCAAGTATGTTGGATTGTTACACATAATATAAAGCCTCATAAATACATTAGAGTATTATAGACAGTCTTACAATCTAATAATACACATAATCAAAACTAAAACTAGATACATATAATAATAATAAATTAAACTATAAATATATTTATATACCATTATTCTTATTCGTATCATATTATTTATATGGTACAAGTGTATGTAATGATAATGGTGTAATGATATTGGAGTTTAGAAGTGGTCTAGCTTTCGGCTTTACGTGAATCCAGGCGAGTGCACTATAAATTCTGTTCTGGGCCCTGTCAATTGTCAGATGGAAAATGCCCCTTATAAAATCCCCCCATGTTTTCCAAATTTCTGTGTCCCTGCAAACTCTCATGAGGAAGAAAATAACACAATATCTCTTGCAAGGTCTCATAACTTCCTACTTTTTTTTACTTTTTTTCATACTAAACAGAGTGATATAACATGGTTTTCTATAGTTTCCTACAATTCATTAGTATATTTTATATTTTGATCTTAATCCTTATGTAGGTTTCGAATCACGATTCAGTTTAATTATCCATCACAAGGAAGAACGTCGCATACAAGACAATCCATTATGGCGTCCGAAGCAATAGTGATTGCAAAAGTGAGTGTAACTCGTATATCATAAAAGACTATGGTGCTATCCTTACCTGAGCTTTTATCTTATGTGTAAACCTTTTCTTCTTTTTTTATTTTTTGACTTGTTGCCTTTTCCTTTTTTCTTATTTTGTTTTTTCTTGACCTTGTAAGACCTTTTCTTGACCTTGTAAGACCCAGTGACATATTTCGTCTTTCCACCTCTGCTCGTCTCTTGAACTTTAGTCTTTTCATCATTTTTTGCCGTTTTCGCCCAACTCGTCTTCTCCTTACTTGTCTATCCCTCTTGAGCTATTTCTATTGCAATCAAACCAAATTGCTTTAGATATTTGAAACCCTTCGTTTTTAGTATCACATACTCTGTATAATGTACGTTTCTTCTCTCTTGATTAATTATTGAAATATAAGATTAACCATGCAGATTGATGCTTCTAACATATATGTATTCAAGATCAACATGTTCCATTTCTACATATGTTTCAGGAATGATTGTATTGTAATTACGTATGGAAGTTCTATGAATGCAAAGTAAATCCTATATTTCAATCATATTTAGTACTTTATATAACATCATTTTCTACATTTTTTGCATGTTTATACTGTTCGAGACGTGATATATAATATATAGTTTAGTTGATGATTTGTAAGTCAACAAATTTCATCTAGGACCCGTGTATTAGAAACTATGTTAGATTGTGTTAATATTATATTATTAGGGGCCGATTATAAAGATAAAACAGGGTTAATTATAGTTAGCGTATTCAGATGATGTTCAATTTGTAAACTAATATAAATACATGTCAATATAATTTGTATACGTGATGTAGCTGGTCCATTTTTACGATCGAACTGAATCATACTAATATAATCTATATACGACGAATACTTCGTCCAGTTGAACATAAATGGAACATATATTACTTTTTGACAAGCATTTAACTTTAGTATGTATACCCTTCCAACTTTTAATAATCAATATTTATCATAATTTTACTCACAAAATTTATATATATATATATATATATATGAGAAGAATCTATAGAAAGCTCTAAATTCTGTAGAATGAAAAAATCAAATCCTAGCCCTTGATTTTTTTATAAAAAAACGTTTTTAACATTCATTGGTGATGAATGTTAAATTTTGAAATTATTTGTAAATTTTAAAATTCACTTATGATAAAATCAAGGGTTGAGATTTGCTTTTCTCATTCCCTAATTTTTTTACTTCCCTCTTGATCCCCCCTATATATATATATATATATATCTTTCCTTAATTTAATACATTTTGTGCATTCAAAGAGTTAGCATTTCTTATCAAACAAAATACTCATATTTCCGTTTATAAAGTAGGTTGTTGAATTAATTACATGTTCCTACTTATTATAGAAACCGATATGAAGGTAGAATTAATACAACAATGTTTGTTCTATGTTAATACAAAGTGCAAACTATGATTTTATGGATCTATAAAATCTACATACAGTCACAGACATGTGTGTGTCAGTGTTTGTTTCGTAGTACATATTATTCTCTTAAATATCATAATGTTAGATTGTATTTTTATGGACAGAAAAAATTGTATTCATCGTGCAAAGTTTCTTGGTTTTATATGTTTGTTGGTTGAAAGAAACTAGTACAAGAATAAAATACATTTTGTGAAAATGAACTCTGATTCCAGCGATATATGAATTATATGGACTTGTCGATATCGATGCTATGCGACGATGATACTTAAGTATGTTTTTCAGGCTTCATGCTTAGCCCAGGCCGGGCCTAACTAACATGGGTTTTATAGGTAAGTTCAATCATGTTTAGAACTTTCAGGCAGGACTGAGCTCCTTCAAGCTAGGTTTTTCCGGGCCACGCCTATGCCCGGGCTCGAATTAAGTCAATTTGTGCAACTATAAGAGTCAGCACCAATGCTAACGCAAAGAAGGACTTATGTCATCCAAATCTTATGCATGAACGTTGTAACTAGTCAACACTTTTCTAACATGGGTATAGTTAAAGGCTACATTTACTTCTACAACCAAATGATGGTGTTCATAAGTGGGCAATCTTCAAGTCTAGATTTTATTTTATGTTTAACAACTCGTGTCTAAAAGACACGATTATAAAATGAGTCTTGTATAGTTGTAGTATTTGCATTGGAAGTTATAAACAAATAGCCTGTGTAGGCCTCGGAAAGTAGGTTAAACTTGTTTACCTCCCCGATCTAAACCTGCACATTTAATTTATCTAGGAATGTTCTAATACGCAGCGATTGTACATATTATTTGAGCTAAGATACCATTCCAAATATTTTTTTAATACCTCAACATTAAAAATTAAGGGTATGTTTAGTTGTAAAAAATGTCTCTTTTTGTATAAATTTATAAAAGAACTGAAAACTAGAAATTATGTTCAAATTTATGTTTTTTTTTAAAAAAAATTATAAGAAAAGAGAAATCCATATTTTCCATTTTATAACAAGTATAGAAACTACTAGATCTATAGTTTTTTACGTTTCATATTCCGTACAACAAAATTGATATTGTTTGAGTTTAAACTTTAGTTGTGATAGAACGTATGATCCTAAATTTATGGGTGTGAGTGGAGAGATGATTGAATATAGAAGTTAAAAATGAGTAACATGAGGTTTTGATGACAGTGTGCAAGAATTACTAACATTTGGGACCGTTGTTCATCAACTTTAGGTAACATACTAACATGCCAAACATGCCCTTTATCTATTTGTGCACACAAATTATGGGATGACTTTTACATATTAAATCATTCATTCCATGACCTCAACAAAAGTAGGATGCATGTATGACTAATTATCCACTACTGTATAGCTCTTGGTCAACGCTATGAGCCGTAATGCGTGGCTAAAGCTCAAAAGATGTATCTTTTGGGTGGGTCAGAATATATATTCTATCTATTTCAAATTGATTGTGTACATTTATTTCATCTTAGTTTAGCTTGTTACAAAATAAATGTACCTAGAATAGAAAGTAAAATATCGTCTGTCTCATTTTATTCATCTTTACATACTTTGACACAAATTGCAAATGAAAGTAAGAGTAAAATTATCTTCTGACACTTAAAAGTTGTAATAGTTATGTACTTCAGAGCGGTCTATTAAGTCAGCATAAATAATGTTTTTCACATAATATTTTTAGAGCTAAACGTGTAAGTCAGTCCGCATTACTGATTATCAACGTTTAGCAAGAAGTAAAAGTTGAAAAGGTTTCAATCTCTTCAAATTGTGTGAGTCCCCTTTTGGCACTTAATAAGGAATAAAGAGAGTATTATGCAATTAGGGAAATTGTACAGAATAAAAACGAGTTATTGTATGATTATTGATTTTAAAAATCAACTACTAAAGTTATCACTATTAGAAATTAACTCTCAATTTCTTCATATTTGTAACAATATATTACCTAGAATTTGGGAGCAAAATATGACATGTTAGATGAAATATTATTCAAAATATAAGAAAATTTAAAGTTGACTTTTCTTAATAATAATTTTAATAGTTAATTTTTATAATTAATAATCTGAATAATACTTCTATTTTTCACAATATAGTATGCAACTTTACTCAAAAACTTGATAGGTAACAAAATGCAAAGTCACGATAAATTATTGATTTATATGATTGAGTTATATGACTTTCTTATATTAATTAGGAAAAAAGTAATCTAACACCGAATATGAATGGAAAACTAGAATCATTAACATATTTTTCAATAAGAGTACATAAACATTTTTGATAAACTAGATCATTACCGATATGATACACGAGTTGTATGTAAGTTTGGTAAAATGGTAGCATCCAAAAATGTGAAGAAAAATATTAGAAGGTTAGAAATCCTATCAAGAACTAATAATTATTTGAATTTACACTATTTGGTTATCTTGTTAACTATAATCTTGTTTAGGAAAAAGCAAGGGTTCGATCACCACAACCAAACACAAGGTACATAAACCTATAAACTATTTAGAAAAAGGGTTGTTTTAAACCTATATTGTTGTGTCTAATCTCATCACCTTCAACAACCATAGTTCAAAGATATGCAACCATATAGTATCCATGTAAATCTCACAATGAAATGTAAAACAATTTTGTGGTTCACATAGATAACCCGAATGATGTCATTAGCAACATGAAGGCATAATCAACGGCTCCTACTTTGCCCAATAGGGATTTCGAGCATGTTGTTGTCGTTTTAAGATCCGTAATCAATCTTAATATGCCTGATAACCCCCGGTGCAGTGTATTGGCCATAGTCATACTTACGTCAATTAGATTGTTATGAAATTTGACATTCTCGAAGAGACGGGAAGAAAAGACCTACTTTTAGAAACCTTGAAATCACCTATGAAAATGATGGAGACAGTTATTATATGCATATTTGATTACTCAATAAATCAAATCACGTTTAGAGTTTAGGGATGAAGAAGATGATAAAATCATATTCTAATTACATGGTGATGTACACTACCATTGTATTCTCGAACTTTTTTTAAGTGGAAAAAAAGGGATGGAAAAAAAAAAAAAAGAAAAGAAAATAATGGAAAAGAATGTAATATAAGATAGGGTTACATGTATTCTCGAGTCAGAAGGAAAGGAAAAGAAAGAGAAGGAAAATATTGTTTTCTCTTCTAATCTCCTTAAAATTGGACGGAAAATGTTTATAATAAAAAGTTCCTTTATTTCCGTTCCTTTCTTTTCATTTCCCTTCCTTTCCTTTCCCTTCATTTCCTTTCCACTAAAAAAACTCGAGAATGTAGTATACGTAAAATAAGAAAATAAAATCAAACGCAATTAACCATACAGTAGATTCAACACACACAATTATTAGCGTCTTTAATGTTGATTTTGAAAGCCAATTGAAAACTGTTATTGATGATGGCATAAATAGTGAAACGCGGACAACAAATATAATAATATTTGAATTGATATATTTTCTAAATGATCATGGAAATTAGTTTGCATAACTGGTGAGAAAGATGTTAGGCAGATAGAATACGAAGGTCTGAAAAGAGGAAACGACAACGGTTACAGAGAAACAACAACAATATGTAATGGGGAAAAGAATGTGAAAATTATAGATGTTGATGTGGTTCATGGTGATCGGTTGAAATTGCAAATTATGTTTGTGACTAAATGAAGCCACGTGATAACTAGGCAAGTAGAAGCACAAGCTTGAGCTAGTTCAATGAATCTGGAGGTGAAAGCGAGTCTATAAAAGGAGGTCTTCACTTTCAATTTTAGTACACAAAAAATATACAAATTGTTTGTAAAACTCGTTTGTGTGTTTGGAGGAAGTAGGTAAAAATTGACTGAATCTCGATAAATATCTGGTGCTTTTACGTATTATTTATTTTCAATAATTTATTTTGAGAAAATATTTATATAAATTATTATACTTTAAAAATGTGCAATTGAATTACTGTAATTTGAAAAAATGTTCATATAGATTACTGTACATCTAATTAATACATGTGTTTGAGAATTTCAAATCAAATTCATTTTATAAATATAGTTTACATTAGGAATGACAATGGGGCGGGTTCGGGGCGGGGAGTGAAAACCCCAACCCCAACCCCAAATCCGTTAATCAAAACAATCCCCAAACCCGCCCCAAACCCCAACGGGGATCTTATCGGGGCACCTCATTGGGGACATAGGTTCCCCCAAATCCTAATGGGGTTCGGGGCACCCCATCGGGGACATCAGTTTCCTAATACCGTTTCCCATTGATAATACCATAAACCCGTGCTTTTTGTTGATTTTCTTCACAATATTATCTAGCAATACATATAGTAACATTTTCTTTTTCTAAAAACAAATTATCAACATGATCAAGATAATATATAGTAATTGGTGTACGTTAATAGCACAAGTGGACGATTCAAAATCCCCAAGTTAACACAAAATAGTCTTAGAATATCTCGACTAAATCACATGACACTAAGTCGAAACAATAAGAGTAATCAAAACAAGACAAGTAATCAAATTAACATATATAAACAATCCGAACCCATTCCTAGATATAGACAATCAAATTAACATATAGACAAGTAATAACACAAAATACACAAAGCTATTTATTAATGTATATAAACAAATATTATATATATATATCAGGGCGGGGATGATAGTACCTATTCCCCAATCCAAATCCGAAAAAAATCCCCATTTGCTACTCCAAAATCCGCCCCAAAACCCAAAAAGTCATCCCCAACCCGCCTCGAAAAGTATAGGGTTCGGGTCCTTTTGCCATCCCTAGTTTACATCCCCTCAACAACTAATACTAAGAGGGAAACAAAGTGATAGTACATCAAAACATTTTTTCCTTGATAGTTTTTAGACTAATAACCACACGAAGTATACTTGAAACTGAAAGCGTGACAATACTTGAATTAAAATATGTCCAGTTCATATAAAAGCAATGTATGATTGATATTCTTCATTTTAAAACTATCACTTTGTTTCCTTCTTGGTATTAGTTGTTGGAGGGACATACACTATATTTATAAAGTGAATTTATTTTGAAATTCTCAAACGTTTGTGTAATTACATGTACAGTAACCCATATGAACATTTTTACAAACTACAGTAATCCGATAACATCTTTTTAAAGTATAGTAAATCATATGAATATTTTTATAAAGTATAATAATCTAATTGTATATTTTATAAATTATGATGACCTATATAAATATTTTCACGAAATATAATGATAAATTTATCCTTTGACCCTTTAATTTTAGGTAAATGTTAACAGGTGATTATACAACACAAATATTAGACGTGGGCAAAAAAACCGGATTCTGATCCGAAACCGGTTTTCAAACCGGAAACCGGTTTGGTCAAAACCGGTTTTGACCAAACCGGATCGGTTTGAATCCGGTCCGACCGGATTGGACCGGTTTGAGTTTTTAGGTTCAAAAACCGGTTTGAAACCGGTTTGGTTTGAAACCGGTCTCAAACCGGATGAAACAGGATTGAAACCGGATTGACCTATCCGCCGGATAGGTTAAGGCTATCCGGCGGATAGGCCTTTTCTGTTGCCAAGTAGCCGTTGTAATTGAAGCTATCCGCCGGATAGCCTACCCTATCCGCCGGATAGTTGCTTTCTGCAGAAATCTCTGCACAGAAAACTAGCCGTTTTCTCAAACGGCTATCCCCATTTTTGGCCGTTTTTTTGGACTCTTTGTGGAGCCAAACCTCCAGAAAAATCACTATATATGTAAATGTGATATTGATGTTTACTCACAACTTACAACACTCTCAATATAAGCATATACTCTCAATTCTCAAATTGCAATCTATAATTGTATACACTCAAACTCAAGTCTCAACACTCCACTTTTAGTTTTTAATTCTCAAATTTATACTTATTAACACAATGGCATCATCATGTGGGCAATCACAATCTTCCGTCGGTGTTGGAGAGTCATCTAGCAATGCTACGGTTGTTTCTATAATAGAAACAAAAAGAAACCCGGCGGTTTGGTGCAATTACGACTTGTGTGAAATGTCGAACGGTATTAGAAAAGCTCGGTGCAAGAAATGTGGGGCATTTTTCAAAGAAACCGGCAATACTACTTTGAAAAATCATGCAAACACGTATTGTAAAGCGGTGAAATATGGAGTGGGGCGTAGTCAATCAACAATGGCGAATGATGGTACAACGTGGCAATACGAAGCCTCTAAGGTGCGGGATAGAATGGCGAAGTTCGTGATTCAAGAAAGCTTGCCATTTGACCACTTTGACAATCCTCGGTTGACTCGACTCATCCAAGAAACTCTCCAACCTCGTTATAACAATGTAAGTCGTTCGACTCTTAGACGAGATGTAATTAAAATGTGGAAAATCGCTAAAGATGAAATGATTTTAGGTTTTCAATCTTTAGAAACCAGTGTAAATTTAACTTGTGATGTTTGGACGGCTCCACATGGTTCACCGGATTCGTACCTTTGCGTTACCTCTCATTGGGTTAATCCCAAAACGTGGCAAATGATGAAGCGTACGATTGCGTTTGAATTATTTGGATATCCGCATACCGGCGAAAATTTATATCAAATTTTAGATTACGTGATTAAGAGTTTTAAATTGGAAGGAAAAGTATTTTCAATATCTTTTGATAATGCATCCAATAACACCGCCGCCGTTAATCAACTAAAACTAAAATACAAACCGGCTTGCGAAGGTGCATTTTTTCATAGTCGATGTGTTGCACATATCATTAACTTGGTTGTGCAAGATGGACTTAGTTTTATTGCACAAATAAAAGAAGCTTTTAAACAAATGCTACGTGATATTTTTAGTTCTTCAAACGCTAGATACCATAGATACATGAAATTTTGTGTTGATTCGAATGCACTTTGGTTAGGTCCCAATTGGGACGTACCTACTAGATGGAATTCGACTTGTAACATGTTTGAAAGTGCCATAAGACAAAAGGACACCTTAAGGTTGTTCCATGACTTGCTTGCGGACCATAATAGATTTGTTACACCTTTTCCCGAATCAAGTTGGTATACTATCCAAGTTCTAACCGATATGCTTGTAGTTTTTAAAGAAGCAACCACTTTATTGTCGGGTGTTTATTATCCGACTAGTCCTTTAGTATTAAGACAAATATGGTTAATGTGTCAAAAATTAAGCGCTTTTGAAATGAAAGGCGAAATATTTGAAAATATGGTACAACCGATGAAGGAAAAATTAGTAAAATATTTTAAAAATATGCCTCCGGTTATAAGTTGTGCCGCCGCTTTAAACCCCGTTTTAAACGTTAATGGAGTTGAAACTTTACTAACCAACATTGCAAATGATTTGGGTTTGACGGCTATCAAGCCGGCTTGGGCGGACAATGAAATAAATGCATTTAACGATTTTTTTGCAAGTTTGTTTGATGTTTATGCTACGAAGTATGGGGGTTCCACACCCGTTCAAGAGTTTATAAGGAATGAAGGCGCAAGTGGTTCAAGTTCGCACACCAACAATGATGACATAATATTATACAATACATTGATAAATGATGCTTCGAAAAGAGCCCGAGGAACCGTTCCTAGTAGCGAACTTTCAAGATATACAAAATCCAACTTTATAATGTTTATGTCGGTTCAAGAGTTTGGGAAGTTGGATGTGTTGGGTTGGTGGAGAGATCATGAATCCCAATTTCCAATATTAGCGGCTATGGCACGTGACCTATTAACCGTTCAAGCTTCTACGGTTGCTTCGGAGTCCGCTTTTTCGGTTAGTGGTCGGGTAATTTCACCAAGAAGAACAAAACTCACCCCTTTGTCGGTGGAAGTATGCATTTGTTTAAAAGACTATCTAGATGGGATTGAACGGATACAAAACATTTCACCGCTCGAAGGAGAATTGGAAAAGGTTGAACAAGAGATACATGAGGAAGAGATAGCAATGGGCATGTCGGTACCACTTACCGCACAAGAGCTTACTTATCAAGAAGAGTTACACAACTTTCATACCGACGATTAGTCAAGGATACTTTGTAACATATTTAAAATTTTATTATTGTATTATGTAAAGTCACTTTGAGAAATCTTATATTTTTGCAAATTTAGTGCTTAACATTTCTTAGTAATTTGTCAATTATACTTCTAAGTCAACCATAGTCAATGAAAGTCAACCAAAGTCAATGATAGTCAATGAGAGTCAACCATAGTCAATGAGAGTCAACCATAGTCAAACAAAGTCAATGAGAGTCAACCAAAGTCAATGAGAGTCAATGAGAGTCAACCAAAGTCAACATAGTCAACCAAAGTCAATGAAAGTCAACCAAAGTCAATGATAGTCAATGAGAGTCAACCATAGTCAATGAGAGTCAACCATAGTCAAACAAAGTCAATGAGAGTCAACCAAAGTCAACATAGTCAATGAAAGTCAACCAAAGTCAATGATAGTCAATGAGAGTCAACCATAGTCAAACAAAGTCAATGAGAGTCAACCAAAGTCAATGAGAGTCAACCAAAGTCAATGAGAGTCAACCAAAGTCAATGAGAGTCAATGAAAGTCAAACAAAGACAACAAACTACCAAAAACAAACAATAATAAAAATAAGTTAATCACTGCCGTTCGTCCGGATGTTGAGAAGATGATCCTGGTCCATATCCATAACGAGCATTAGTAGCCGAGTAATCAATACCCATATGCCCGAAAAGCGATTCCATCATGTCTCGTTGCCAATTAAACTGGTTTTCAACAGTACTTTGAAAATTATCGAATTTATTCTCAAAATAATCAAAACGTTGGTCAAGAGATAAAGATGGTGCCGGGCCGGCCTGTTGGGCAGGGCCGGCATGTTGGGCAGGTGCCTCCTCCTCCTCTTGATCATCATCATCTTGTTCCTCTTGATCATGATTATATACCCACGGAGCCCATTGTAGGTTTATAGTTCCATCTACCAACCGACAATGCCTAAACCAATTCACACCCAATAACCGCATTTCTGGTTGCACAATCATGCACGTTGCCAATCCTGTTTGGTTACCAAAGTAGCGGGCCAAACGGGTCACATACTGCCCGCCAGTGATGCTACTAGTTCGGCGTGACGCGCGAGCCATATTCCACAAAGACCGGGCAAGACAACCCGGAACATTCACCAACCCTCTATTCACGATACACCCAAGATAATACAAATCTGTTTGGGTGACTTTCTCTGGGCTTTCTTTCCGACAGGTGAGAGATGTAGAAATCATCCGGTGAATAACTCTCATCACTGGATCATAAAGCTGTGTAGAAGACTTAGGCTTAGATGTCCACGGATACGACGAAATCTGATTCCAAAGAGCCGGTAGATCACAATCTTGTGGTTGCCGAATCCCATTAAACAAGTGATCTATATAATAATCCATACGTACCTCCTCCGGAGTATACAAACCTAAAGCCAAACCAAATTCGGACACACTCATCTCTCGAGGCACCCCACACAATTGGAACCGAATGGTACGTGCCTCGACATCCGTATTGACATCATCAAACAAGTAAGTGCTGAAAAACTCGAGAGTTGCCTCCCGATATATATACTCCCGAATACTAAATAACCTCGACCAAGCTCTCGAGGTAAAACATAACCTACCATCAGCTAACCGATACTCCATCCGCAAAATGTTTCTAATTTCTTCGGAACCGGTAGTATTAGACTGTCTTGCACTTATTTGATCAAGAACAGCCCAATCCACAACATCAGCACATTGAATTGTTTTGTTGATGTTGATGTCCAACATCGACTTAAACTCAGCTTTTTCTCTTTAACTATAATGCCGATTATTAAACTTTAAAAATTGGTGATTCCTTATTATTGCTGGCACCGGAAGGTCATACACTTCCGTTGCCTCCTCATTCTGGCTTGTAGATGGTTCCCCACGTTTTCGTGACTTCTTTGGCGCCATGTCTGCAAAAATATAACATTTATCAAACCTAAACTCATTAAAACAAAAATACAAACCGAGCACGTATCTATACATTCAAATTACCAATAGCACATATTAAGATCCATACGTTCAATTCAATTATACAATTATACAATTACAATTCAATTACCATAAACCAATTTATACAATTACAAATCCATACGTTCTCATATATACAATTACCAATTACCATAAACCAATTATACAATTACAAATCCAATTAAACATTATATATACAATTAAACAATGTAATTACAACAAATTCAACCGTGTAATTTCAAAATCAAGCAATTCAACCAATTATATACAACTACAACTCAAATTAACCATCACAAACAAGTTTTGAACAAAACCCCCAAATTGTGTTATAAACCCTAATTATCACAAAACGGTTATAAACCCTAATTAGAACAAATTAAACCGTGAAACTTGATAATCAAGTATCAATTAACTATTAAAAACATAATACAACATAACCCTAATGATTAAAAGCTTAATTCATCACAATTCATCATCAATAAAAGTTTCAAAATCAAGAAATCTATTAAACGTATCGTAGTAGTAATCATACCTATGATTTGAAGATGAAAAACCCAAGCAAATGTGGATGGAATCAGGGGAAAAATCGCCAAAAACAAGATTGAAGTCGACTAGAGAGAAAAAAAGAGGTGTGTGTGTTTTTTTTTTTAAGAAAATAGGGGGTTTTGGGCTGTTAATACGCACCAGGGTGCCGCTATCCGGCGGATACCCTTACCTATCCGGCGGATAGCCCAGTGGAAGGGTTTTTTTTTTCAACAGAAAAGGGCTATCCGGCGGATAGCCTTGACCTATCCGGCGGATAGCCTGCAAGTTTGGGCCAAACCGGTTTCTCCCAAACCGGTTTTTGGGAAACCGATCTCGATCCGGTTTGAAACCGGTTTGAAACCGATTCCTAAACCGGTTTGGGCGGTTTGGGTTTTTTAGGATTGAAACCGGTTTCAATCCGATCCGGTTTTTATCAAACCGGTTTTGACCGGCGTTGACCCAAACCGGTTCGGTTTGAAAACCGGTTTCGGTTTGGGCCCAAACCGATTTTGCCCACCTCTAACAAATATTACTAAATAATTTTTCTAATGGGCGGTCCAAATGCTTTAGTGGGCTATCCTACAAATATAAATGTACAATTAAACCAGTATGTAATTTTTTTTGATGGGCCTCGTCCCATCCTACATTTACGACTTTACGTGGTTACGCACTTACGCAAGTGCGCTACTGCGCTTTGCTTGGATTTTAGGAGAAATAAAAAATAATAGTATTTATATTTATATTCTTTGTGGTGCTGCTAATGCATCTGGTATGTTTTTAACTTTTTATTGTTCCTTTTTAATTAGGTTTAACTTTTAAGTTTTTAACTTAACTGGGAGTTAATTAAATTTGATCATGTGGGGTTCTAAACTTAAAGTTTAATAATTATTAATCAAATTAACAACTCTGGATTTAATCCTTTGACGTTTTTCGTTAATTTCGTATATAAAAAAATATTTCATCAGGTTTTTCAGAAAATTTCGCAAATATATTGTTTGCGAAATATTGTTTTATGTGATTTTTTTAGGGAATGAGAAAATGGCCTGATTCGCATAATCGTACCATTCAAATCTCCCTTTTTAATGGTTATTACTCTTCTGATGTAATTTCTCTTTCTATTTCTATTTCTATTTCAAGTTGTTAATTTTAGTGAAAAATATGCTACTGATTGGAAGTTTTATTAATGTGGATGTGGAATTGGTTTAAAGTTTGGAATTTGAAAGTGGGTTGAATACTTATTGTGAATATGGATAGAAGGTAGAATGTTAGTTAGTTGTTGCCCACGCTTAGTGTAATGCAGGGCTGTTACTTGTTAAATGATTTCAATAGTTTTCATCTATAAGAAATATAATGCGATTCTTTTTCTTTGTAGGACTAATTATGTGATGTGATTTCTTCTTCAATCTCTAAATGGATGTTAGATTTTACATAAGTTTTCATTGGAAAATGAGTATGCAATTTAAAGCATAACATTCAACATTTTTACTTAGAGACGGCTATCCCCTTAAGTATATTTTGGCATAATGTTGTTCGTACAAGAATACGGTTGGACAACACAAAAGGTTTTCCATTTGATAAATTTTGTGGTCAATAAATGTAAGGTTGCTATTCATTATCATCATTCTGCACCATTTGTATCATGTGTTAGTTTTTCACTGCTGCATTTGACATGATTATCATTATGTAAACATATATAATTATAAATGCAGTTATCACGCTTTGTGCTACTTTGGGATTTATTATGTATGGTGGGTCTTTAGGTTTATATACTTCAATGTTTATTTTACATTGTTAGCGAGTCAAGTTATCTACTAACTTTGCTTATCATGTACTGAATAACATGTGCATCCATTAGTGGTTTAATGTAGTTATCATTCTCAACCAAAAAAGATTTTGTAAGAATTTTAGGTTAAACCAACTCATTCATCAGTCAAAGTACAAATATGAACTCTTGTTTTTGGATGAAGGTGGTAGTAGAAAAAAGATCACAATGGTTATACGTACCCTGCTAGGAGTTGTCCCATCTTTAGAATAAAACTGGAGCATGAACCTCTATGTGAAAAATCTACGACTAAACCCTTTAGGTGCTCTCATTTTTGGCAGGTAGGATTCGTTACCTGAATTTGATGCTTGTGTTTCTTAATAAGATGTCTGATGGTAAAGCATTCTAATTACAGATCTGCTGGTCGTTTATTCAATTATATTTCTCTGCAATAAGACCGGTTGCAGTGGATCCCGTGGTGGGTATCATGGAGTAAGCACAGACGGAGTGCAGACCGTGCTCGCGTGTCGTCGTCACCGGAGCCATGATGCGAGCACAAAGAAACAGTGGCCCCACGCAGTATGAAGCAGAGGTAGTAATTATGGGTGTGATTGGAGAAGTTGGTATCTGCACACTACCTATTCGATGGAATGTCACATAGAACTAAATTAACCGTTTTCAATATAATGTTCATGAGTCCTCTTGGCATCTCTATTTTATCTGCCTACAATGAAAGTTCTTATAATTGAGAGTTAGTTTATTAATTTTGTCTTTCTTCATCAGGTCTGTGCTTCTACTTTGAAGCTCGTGTTGGTTCAACGGGCTACTGTTATTATAGTAAGTTACAAATTATGGTCTTTCCTAGTGTGTTTTAATTTGAATATATAAGTTACTAACTTACTTATAAGTGTATGTTAGTGATCCATTATAGTCAAATTTGCTGTCCAAATTTATCAGTAGCATGACAATTGATTAATTTGAACCATTGGCTTGTAGCTTATTATTAAAGAGTACCATTCATGTTTCTGATAGTATCATAGTACAGCTAGTATGGATAGAGTTTGGGGATTTGTCGAGCTTATACGTAGATACATATACCTTTGACAGTTTTATACATATACCTCCTTGCATTATTATTTTTAAATTCTAAACTTTTTGATAACATAGCATTAGTAAAGTTCAATTTTTCCAACCACATGTAGATCTTTTTAGAATAATAAAAAAGTTATTGTTGTTATGTTGCATTTCTTGACATATTATGACACCGTATATGGTTGTATATTGTAGGTTTAAACTTCTTCACAATCAAAGTTGAGTGGAAAGTTTATGTGAGGGAGGTTTAAACTTCTATTTTTAAATGTTCTAGTTCAAAGAAACTAAACTATTGTGATCACTTTCAACTTGTTCCAACTAGTTTATGGTTTATTTGTGTATTGAACTTTGATCACATTCCTTTGCACATTACTAATGAATGAGTTCTATATTATGTAGGATGCATGATGAAGTTGGCCGAGGTTTCTGGATCATAGTAATTGCAGTAATGTTGCTTAGCTTTCTCATCAAATTTGAATGTTGCCATTGGCTTACCAGTTTAGAAACAAGTATTTTCGAATATGTTGAACTCGGAAGAATAGCTTTGTTGGATCAAAGTTGGTATTTTCACTTCTATTTATGGATGAGTTATATTAAATGCATGTTGTCTTTTTGGTTTGTTGGATTTATGTTTGGCTTGTTATTTAAATTTAGAATCACATATATTTGATACAATTAGCCAGGCTAAATGTATTTGGCACGACAGAAATTGTGTTGTGCAAGTATCTGGAACAGTAAAAACTAGTGCCTAATGCATTTTGCAATGTATACAAAATGGCGCCAAATGCTTTTGAAAAGGGTAAAAGCTTACTAAATACTTTTTTGGCAAGGATGCAAAACTGTGTAATTACATTTTGTCAAGGGATGCAAAAACTGTGCCAAATGTACATTTGGTAAGGCTTTTTACGATTCGTGACAAATATTCAACAATTGGCATAAACGTGACAAATATTCAACAATTAGCATAAAAGGGCAAAACCGTCTCAAATCCCGTGCCAAATAGTATTTGGCACTTTTTTTCTCCGTCTCAAATGTATTTGACACCCTCGTATTTAGAACATGATCAAAACCATGTCAAATAGTATTTGGCACCTTTTTCCTCCGTCTCAAATGTATTTGACACCCTCATATCTTGAGCAGAATCAAAACCGTGCCAAATAGTATTTGGTATGGTTTCCCTCCATCCTAAAAACCCATTTTGCTTGTAGTGTTAATGCATAATTATTACACTTTTATCCAATTAGATATTGCTTTTACACTTTAAAACATTTTTTATTGGTTGCCATACAAAGTGTATATTTATTTTGGTACGAACTCAAAATAAATATGGAGATACTTAAAATGAAACGGAAGAAAAACCACTCGAAGTTTATGTGTATGAGAAGGTTGGTAATGCAATTGTTAGGGCTAATAAAAAGACTTGATTTGTTTTACACCTTTCAACAAAAAATTATAAAGCAACACTATGAGCTTTATTTTATGAGTAATAACGGTACAGATCAAAATATATGTTTAAATATATCCTCTAATCCATACAATAGACAGCATGTATTTTCTTATTGGCATTATTGTTTCGGGCATGCGTTTCAATTATATTGTTATATATTCACTTTAGTGAATATCATTTTTCTAATGTTATTGAAGAACACTAATAGATGTTCAATCAGTTAAAATAATATTTAAACATATATTTATACTTAGTACCTAAAACTATGTTTTACAATCAGTTAAAATAACATTTGCATTACTTTATGTTCAGTCTTAATCTATTAAACTATGGAGACCTGATATGATGACCAAATAAAAAAAGGATATTATGAATGTATCACTCTATATATGTACGGAAAAACATGCATATAAAAAGAAGGGGATGCTTGCATTAGATATAGTAATCAAATGGTTATCAAATAAAGACGGAACGGGAAAAGGTTGGAAAATAGGTGGGCAAAAATGTCAGAATCAGAAATTGGTTTTTGCTTTCGACTCAAGTCCTCAACTGCTCTGTCTAACAAACTGTATACCATACAAGTGTCTTATTCTTCTTTTTCTTCATATCTATTTTACGATTTTATCTATCAAATGTTTATTTTCTAAAATTGACTTCATTTTATTTTACTACTATCAATTAGTATTGAATTACAAATATGAAACTTATTTTGATGATTACTACAGCATTCAAAAGTAAGATATTTATAAGGGTATCTTCAACATATGCATCAAACATTAAATCAAATTTAATGTAAGTAAATAATCTTTAAATAATATGTTTACATCAAATGTGATTATACTGCTCCCTAAACTATTTTTATATTATAACTAAGTATATATAATAATTTTATTTGTAAGTTTATATATTAAAATTAATTTAGCAATATTAAACGTAAATACGTGATATCGTTATAAAGGTAAAGTTTATTAAGTCGACTATGGATATAACATGTTTATTTTTTAGTCTAACAAATATCATTACAATGATAACATTAAAGAAGATGTGTATATGTGTCATTGTAGATAATAAGTGGACGTTTTGATATATTTTAACATTTAACGTATTTAAAAGAATTATACGTTAGGATATCGTCTAGGTTTCAAGTTTCATTGGAAATAAAGTATAACGCCTACACACATAATTTTGTATACGAGTTTAAGACGAGTCTATTTGTAGACAAAATATAATGTATTCAAACGAATTATCCAACTAATAATGCTTATTTTTCTAAGTTTTGAATAAAACTAGTTTTATCAAAAGGATTAATTTGAAAATTAAAAAATTTTATGCAATATACATCGTATATTGGCATTGTTTGCTAACTTCCGGTTTTTATGCAGGCTATGACTAATGGAAGGTTTGTAAGTGTGAGACATCGAGCCATGACTGATGAATTACCTAATCGGTTTAGTTTGTCAATGGTCTTCTTTGGTGCGCCTCCACCAGAAGCAATGATCACTTGCCCACCCGAACTACTTAAGCAAGATGAACCGCTTTATAGAGCTTTCACATGGGCAGAATACAAGTTGCATACTTACGCTCATCGACTTGGTTTCACGAGGATTGATTATTTCAAGATTGCTTGATCGTTAAAGCTTGAATGGTTACTTGGGAAATGTTAAGTAAAATCTTTATTTCCATTTTTGCAAATCAAGAACCAGGTCTATGTACAGTTCTTTGGA
The DNA here is from genome assembly GCA_963921325.1 of Logfia minima. Taxonomy (NCBI): domain Eukaryota; kingdom Viridiplantae; phylum Streptophyta; class Magnoliopsida; order Asterales; family Asteraceae; genus Logfia; species Logfia minima. Next base: position 5,661,887 of record OY992764.1, on the reverse strand, counting down.
GTAGTTAATGTTAAGTTTACATTTAGGTCATGTTAAATGTGGTAATGTATTTTAGCTATCATTTAGTTTGTTGATCTCCCCAAATAGAAGATATTGGACATGTTACTGAACCATGTGACCCTTCTTTCATCACATTCAGTATAGGCTATAACAAAACTGCCTGTGCCTGCATTTTAAACCAGAAGTAAAGCAAAGATGCCAGAAGCATTACGATAATTTGACTAACAATCAGTCATTCATCTACACGTAATTGTAGTTCTATAAAATTACAATGTTTAGTCAACAAGTCAGTCTCCCACATGTCAAGCAAAGTTCTTTGACTAGAAAATGAACAAGTTTCCTTTATTTTGTTATCAAGTAAATGGAACCAAGTGAGATTGTTTAAATTTGAGATCTTGCTGCAGACCGGGAGCATTTCTTTCTTCCATGTTTTCCTAGCCCGCACACACAGTTCTCAAGAAGTTCATAATCCTCTTCCCAGAAAAGCTTTGACGCCATCTCAGGGTTGTTCAACAACTTTTTGGCAGTGAGCAATCCAGCAATTGTCCATGTTTGATACAGTCGGGATTGTTTCCCGATGAATCTTCCATATCTTGTATCATAATATTCAGGCCATTCATCTGATGAAAGTTTCTTCTCAGCTAAAGCGATTGCTTTTCTTGCAAGTTCGGGTCTCTTCATCTTGATACAAGCAAGCGTGAACTGAAATAATGAGGAATTAAAATTAAAGAATACTAGAAGGCTAATGCTTGTGTGGTATCCTAGTATTTGACAATGGGTTGATGCAGGTTAGGTTTAATCACTAACCAGTACAAAAGATTTATTTCCAAGGAATGTGTAAAAATAATGGACCAGTATTAAAATTATGCAACTCTTCTTCAAAAAGGTAGATTAATCATTTATGTTAGATATCTTTTGGGATTATATTTGACACTAAACATTTTTAAGAAGTCCAAAATTTTTGGACAAAAAGTGATTTGGGCCAATGGTCAACCAAACCCGCCAATTTACTACCTTCAAATCTACTTGGTCCAAGTAAGACCCCATCTACTTTTGTGGAGATTTAGCTATCCACCTAACAGTAAGAACTTTCCGTTGAGTCTGGATTAAATGAATCACAACCGTGAACATAGATAAGCAACTCAGAAATATTTCAATGCATCTCCATTTTAACAAGTGAAAAAGATCCCACCACAACTATCAATTTGAAGATTGAAATTTTTTTTGCAATCTGAATCGACTTAAAGATACTAGCTGATATAATCTGCAAGGATAAATACCTGCCAAAGGAGCGTAGGCCAGGATCCCCCATTGTGGTATGACCAAGGTCTGCAAAACAAAGACACCCAGGTAATTATCTATACGCCATCCGTCTCTGACTAATTGTAAAGTGTTTGAAAACTTTAAAAACGGAATAAATTAAAAAAATATTTTCTATATGGATCTTTCCTCAAACAATGACAAGCGTCCCGTTGTCCTTGTAAATCAGATATGAATAACTTCTGATATACGAGCCGCTTAAGTTGTGGTAATGATAATGAAGATCGCAATATAGAACCATTTACTTAAAGGATGAGTTACATAAGGTATTAAGGTTCTCTTTTTGTTTCTAACAGAGTAACAGGTATAAAAGCCTCCTATAATCATTTTACTATGAAATTAGATTCGCATTGAAAACAAACTAATTCTTCAATTCTAATCGACACAATGTTCCTAATTTTTTTTTGGAACAAATACTATTTCAGGTAACCAACCTGTGCCATAAAACTACCATTTTGAATTGTTACCCAACCCGTCTGAGCCACCCATTTGCCCACCTCTATGGCAGATACGTGATAACTTGAAGAAAATGAATACAAATAAAGCATCATAAAGCCTCACGTGTTCTTAGGATCACTTCCAGTAATTATACGCCATTCTTCATACTCGAGTGCAGGGTAACAGATCTTGAGAGGCATGTTCCCTACAAGATCATCCCATTTCTCTTCAATCAAGTTCAATATTCCATCATTCTGTTTGGGTGTACCCAATGAAGAAACAATGGACCACAGGTTTCCTAGGGTGAAAAACCTAAAATCCATGTGAGCTGGTTGTAAGTTGCCAATGAGATAGCCACCGGATTCTGGAAACCAGTCCACTAACCAAGAAGGAATCTGTTCTGGGTAGATGTTGAATTTGTTAATGGCATCAGTAGAGTACTCCTCCGTTTTGTAACGGTATATTTCATTGACCTTTTTCATGTCAACCCAATAGTATTCACGAATGTGAAACGAGAGAGCGCTCAGCCTATTGTTGATGGCTGCTACAAGATCCTTCGTTGTTTCATTGAAAGTTACAATCTCTCGTGAGCAGCGTAGTGCCGAATAGAATAATGCCTGTATACAAGAAGAGTTCCTTAAGCAACTGATGTAGGCAAAAATTAGAAGCAGGAAATTCTACCATTTTCCTTATAGATGGGTCGATTGGGATTGTATTTTATCTCAAACGAATAGGGGGGAAAAAAGGAGTACTGGTCAAACTGCTGGTCAAACAGGTTGTAAGTCACCAAAGTCTATCTCTTAACTTTTTTTATTTCAAAATTTTGATTATTATCGTAACCATTTGTTTTTGTAATGATAAATAATGCATCAAATCAAATAGTTATATTATAATATACATTAAAGAAATGGAGACAATCACAGGTAAACGGAACCCATAGCACGAATTTCCTATCATCATGCTTGATTTCAATTACATACTCAGACAAGAACAGATAAATGTGTCGTTGTACAAGTGCACATTTTCCAACTGCATACACGCAAAAAATGAATTATTTAACCACTTAGTTTACTCCCATGATGAAATGATTGAGATACCATTTTCTCAACCAAATCGTTCTTTCCCTCATCATCTTATCTTGAATTACTCATTATATTGGTTAACTTCATTTAATCGGCAAAAAAACTATTTAGCTGATATGATATGAGAGTTAAAATACAAGAGTCATAACTTCTTTTTTGTTTGAGTATGTAACTCACAAATGTTATGATTGTATAGTGAAATGCAGTTCTACATTCAAAATCTTGCAGCCCCCTATTAAATAAGGGATCTTTCATATTTTAAAGGAAGGCAACCAATACAGAAATTGTACAGTTCTTTAAAAGATAACTTACTTGAATTTCAAGTGGATGGCCATGAATACCCATCCTTCTATCTATCATACAGGATCCATCAGTCACCAACAGAGTGGGGAACATGTCAAACCCATCAGCCAAGCACAGTTTGAGTATCAATCTTATTCCTGTTTGAACATCCACCCTCTCTTGCAAACTGTAGTCACCTGTGATCTTCCCATACGCTCTCAACAAAATTATCCACCACAAACCTGGCCAAGATGTCCAAAGTCAGCTTGAATATTGTAATAAAAGGCTAAAATCCAAACAAACAAAATAAACAGAGCCAACGACAGTGATGCAAGTAACCTCTTGAACAAACTATCCTAAAATTCACAGCTTAAGTAAACGATCTTATGATTAGGTAAGTATCAACTTACCAGAATCAACGGGCGCAACACGCCCAATTGCCGATTCACCAAAATCAGGATCCAGAACATCCTCGAATTCGCCAGGTTTTCCATCAAGAGGGACACTTCGAACTTTAAAGCTAGCCGGCATCAGCCCTTGCCCAGGGCTGTGGCAGTCAACTGTCTTTTCCCAACTCTGGAAAAAACAGAAGAAAGAAAAACTCAACAGTTGCTTCATTAAGATAGCATGGTACCACCTATTACTAAAAGATCTAAGCTTTAAGTGGTGATATCATAAGTTGACTAGAATTAGAAATACGTTATATATAAGCAACACCGAACACTTACACATCCCAATGGTTTTAATTGCATCAATAAGTAAGGCTTAAGCTATTTGCAGAATGCAGACTAAAGATTTAGGTCCTACGTGTTGAGACTATTCAACATTCTAATTTTGAGCATCATATTGATATTGTGCACAAACAAATGAAGAGATGATTTTAGTTCCATTTACTTGATTCAAAGAGAAATGACACAAAATGATGATGGTAGTGAGTGGGAAGAGATTGTATCAAAGATGGAAACTTTCTTTTGAAAACAATAGATATGAACATGATACAAAGTACAACAACACTCCAGTAATGAGTCAGAGTTTCTTTGCGAAGACATCAAAACCTAGATCAACGCAGGTACATATGCTAACTTAATCAGAAATATAAATCAACAACTAGAAGAGTTATGATTACCTGCAATTGAAGAGTATGGAGCAAAAAGTTCTTAACAATCTCTCCTTCACCATTAAGCAAAAAAGCAAGTGCTGAAGGAACAAAATCCCGAATAAACACCTGATCATAGTTCAGTGGCAGCTTATCAGCTGGATCAGCTGCTGCAAGAGTTCCAACAGGACTTCCACAATAATTCACAATCGAACCTCGAAGCAACTTCCATGCCTCTTTCTCAATCTCAGACTCCTTTCTCTCCGAAGATTTTATATTTACATTCAAACAATTATCATCCAATACTTTCTCTTCATTTTCCTCTTTCTTTTCTACCCTATCAATCACTAATGGCTTCACATTCAATCCACCTTGAATGTAAATCTTTTCCCAGCTTGAGTCATTAACATGCGATTCGATCGATGTTGAATAACTCCTATAATCTGAGGCTACTTTAAATACAAGCCTACTGAATCTCCTATCATATCCTCCCCGATTCGAACCGGAACCACAAAAACCCTTCCCATTCGAATCAATTACATCTCTAAACCCTAATATTTTACTATTACAAGTATGAATTCCCCTTGAGCCATGTAACTTAAATTGAGATTTCGACAAATTGATTACGGTTGAATGATGATTACAATTAGGTATTTGAAACCCTAAAAATGAAGATCTCTTGTAGTTAATCAAAATCCTACAGTAAGATGGCTTCATTGTTGCTAACCCAATACAACTACAACTAGCCATATGAATTTGATCAATATAGTAATCAATTTATTTATAAGTTTATATATATCAGATCTATAGATAAACCCTAGATTTGTTGATTTCAGAAAAAAAGATTGAATCAACAGGGGTTATGTATGAAATGATTTGTGTTTGTATAAAATATATCTATATCTATATCTATAAACTATACAAGATACAGATAGTTATTTAAAAAATAATAATACAGAAATGGAAATTTGACTTACGAAAATGATTGTAAACCGAGTGCGTGTTATGGTGTTTGTATGTGTGCGCTTTTGGTTTTGATTGGACAAAATGGGGTTTATATAGAGGCGGAGGTAATGATATTTCCATGAAATTGGGTAGGTGATGTGGAGACACGAGAATTGAAATGCAAGAAATTATTATTTTACCCTTGAACGTGTATTTGTTTTCTATAGTTTTTCTTTTTCTTTTGTAATTGTAAATATAATATAATATAATATAATATAATATAATATAATATAATAATATGCTCGTATTATTTATTGATAAAAGAACTACAAGACAGAATGAGTCATCAGATTTTAAATCTCATGATTCGATACCAAGTATTTATGGAGCGTTTGTTTTGTAAGTGGGTTTAGAGCATCTTCGGTGTGCATTTTTATAAGAAAAGATCTATGACTTTTCTTCTAAAGGTTTTCATGAAAAGTTTTTACTTCAACCACCAAAAACTTTTTATAAAATTTACAATAATATTAGAGCATCTCTAATAGGCTACTTTTTGAGAGTTTTTTTCCAAAAAAGTAATTTTCGAAAAACTTAATTCTATTGGAGACAAAAGCTTTTTTTTGGCAAAATGTTTGTTAAAATAGAGCTTTTGCTCAATGACTCTATTGAGTAATTTCTTTTTTTTTTTTTTACTTTTGAAAAAAAAGCTTTACAAGAACTCAATCAATTGGAGTATAAAACTTTGTAATTTTTAGAAACAAGTGCAAGTTGACGTGGTATAAAAAAAACTTTTTGAATAACTTAAATTATTGTGAATGCTCTTAAAATAAAAGATAGTGTAATGATTTGAGAGATATTAAGTCATTGCAATCTTTTTCCTTCAAATTATAATGTATTTAATTGACAAAAAATTTTTATTGTTGAAGCAAAAGATTATTTTAAAAAAGTTTTACAAAAAAATCTTTGAAAAAGTATACACTAACGATGCTCTTAATAATAATTATTGCTCTGAAAGAAAAGTTGGAAACAAAAAGGAATTAATACTTTAATATAAAATATATATTTTTGATTTAAACGATTTAAAGTACACTAACACATTATTCGCGCAATGTAGCGGTAATATTTAATTTATCTATTTTCGTTACTCGTGATAATATATTTGTTAAATACGGAGTAATATGTTATCCTTAAATAATGATATTTTCCTTTTTTAATCTATATAGATAGGATTTCAGTATATCAAAATAACATGCTCATAATTTACAAAAAAGAAAAGGAAAAGTGTAGATGTATCACCATCATCATTGATTATGTTTAAGCTTTATTGTCACTTTAATACATATATAGAATAAATTATGTGTTCCGTTGAATATAATTGTATTGATACATAATACAATTTGTAAAATTAATTAATATCATTATTATATGTACAAAAATAAATAAATATTTTTGAAGAATTTTTATATCCATTATGAAGAAAATGATTATTAACTTCAATCACTAAAATAATAGGCTGGGTAACTATTCCAAATGCTATATTATTTTTATATTCAATTTAAACAACTTTAAATGATAAATGCTCAGTTAAGTATTTAAATGGATCAAAAATTAAAGATAACCTAAATCATAATTAATTTCGGAACATGATATTAGAATAATAGTTTTTTTATTTAAAGTAAATTTTATTTACGAGTAATAATAGCATACGGATAATTTTAATTTTCTTTTAAAAGTTCAAGACTTAACATGTTAAAATGCGTTATTAATAGTACGAAATTATTTTATTATATATAAGTTTTAGATTTAGAGGAGTATAATAATAAGAGAGATCTAGAGAGGACAATGAGAGATGGTTTACTTGTTATCAATGTCTTAAAAATCGATTTTTAAGTCGGACCGGTCGACCTTTCGGTTCCGGTCGAACTGGCCGGTCAGACCGTTTTTGACTTTTCTTGACTTGTTGAGTTTTTACAATTTTTTATGACTTTTTATAATTATTTTTTTTACTTTTCTTAACTTTTTATAACTTTATTAGAACAAACCCCTTTGAAAGTTTGTTAACAAATAGATCTTGAAAAAAATACACTAGTTAAAAGGAAAAACGGTGTTTAATCTGAATTACGAGTGAAAATATATAACATTTCAAAATTCATACCTCAAACTTTTAAAACTATAATTATAAATTATAATATTTTGAAATGAAACATATAATGACTATCAACTTATTATAGAATTGTCAAAATAATCATTAAAAATACTATTTAAAAAATTATTAAAATAATCATTTACAAACTAGTAAGAAAATAATAATAATCATAACAATATCACAAAGTAATTGCTAGGTTAGTTGACAATCAAATCATTCAAAAAGCATAAAGTTAAAGGCTATAGGTCATACCGATTTTCAAATCATTGCTTGTCACATGTTGATGTAAACCTCCCATCTTAAAGGTGTTTAGAGGCTATAGGTTTAATTATGACTTCTTGACTTTTAGTTAGTAAACAAACAAGGGGTTATATATGACATCCATCCATTCAAATTCCTAAAAAAAAGTTAAAACAGACGCTTTCTAAGTTATTTCCTTTTATGGTGTACGATTATAATAGCAGGGTATTACTAAATATATTAGTTTAATAAAGAAAATACCGTTTTGAAAATTGTACTACTGTATTAGAAATTGTGTCATGTGAGTGATTAATTAGTAAGTTAGTAAAAAAATTAATATATTGAGCTTGACTCTAATAGCACGGGTTAAAGATATAGTATAAGTTCTACTTTTGTGTTTGTCTTTTGTTTGTGGTTTAATCTATTTGTGCCTCGATCACGCTATCAAAATGCAATTATGTTGATATGTGTACTTCTCACGTAACGTGAAACTCGAGTCAGTTTTTGTGGACAGCTATAAACTTGACCTTATTCCCATATCTTTAATTGATACCTATTATAATCTTTTATAAATTATTTTTAATTTTTTCTCACTAATTTAAATAAGAAAAATTAAAAATGATTACTTTACCCCTTTCATTTAATATTTTTATTTGGTAATTAAAATATTATGTCAACTCTCATGATAAAATAATTATGCGTTAAATATAACCATAAAGATTTAAGATATACTATAATTAACATTTTATTTTATTTTATTTACAATGAATCAACATTGTTTTTACATATTTTTTAAATGATTAAATTGAAAAGTTAAATTATTTAGTCCTTTAATTTTTTGATGTGAACATAAATATTGTTAAAAAATTATTTTCTATTATATTGTGCATACACCTCACTAGTAGATAACTACATATACATAAATGAGTATAACTTATAAGTACGACATAGGTACAGTTGTAGTCCCCTAACATAGCTAATAACTTAACCAAACAGTTGCAAATAAACCAATAAACAAGCACATAGTAAAATTAAGTCATGCCATGTTAAATTCTGAAGTTACTATATGCATTTGACTTTTCATTGTATCCGAGGATCTAAAATATCCAAAGTCGATATTCGTAAAATGGGTAGATCCGTAGATCGATGTGGCTTTTCCTTTTGCACAAATATTATAGGTTTGTTGACTTGGTTCCTACACTAACAAGTGTCAGATTGTCAACTATGTATCATGAGATGAATCGATTTTGACTACTAAATAAAAAGTAAGGAAAATCTTGCAACAACATGTTAGTCGATCTTATCCAATGCAAAATAAGAGAGATAATATTTTATAATTATCTTATTATTCAAAAACCTTTTTTAAAAGTACACGAAAGCATACGGAGTCTCTAGTACATGACAAACATAAAATCAACATCAACAAAATTATTTTTTGGGTTCGATTTTTTATATATTTATATATTATGCATTTTTAAGGTGGATTTGAAGGAAAAATGGTAGATGTACGTAAGTCATTAAACGAGGCGTGATAAATGAGCCACGGGGTCATAGTTGTCATTAAACCAAATCTACATTCCAAGCGGATAAAATCTGTCGGTTTGAAATACAATTCATCCACACGCGTTGTGCCTCAGCCAATCCCAATAAATATGAATATGAATTTATCTTTATTATTATTATTAAGTGATAAATATCTTGATACAAAATGTGTAACATTTAATAAATATTTATAACATGTTATAAATGTTTAAGAGTCAGTATTATGTAATGATAAAAGACATAAAGTGCAGAAAATTGTATAAAACTGTCAAATAATAAATTAACAACAATAGTATTACACAAATGACTGGTCTTCAATCAGGTAAGAAAGACAGTATAATACAATAAAGAACAAGTGAAAAATGATTGTCATAATAACAATTTATCCACCATTACTCTGAATGTGAATATTAAAATATATTGTAATATGAATTGACTAGTAATACATGCAAGTTCCATTATAGATCTGTAAGGGAAGAGTAGCTGCCAAAGAAATTTAGGTCATAATACACAATGTGGTATGACCAATGGCTACCAAAGAGTAGCTGCCAAGTTCCATTATATGTTGTAATGTGGTATGACCAATGGCTACGAAGTAAAGAAACGAGAGTTATTGTCAATACAAGATACACAATGCCATTTCTAACCGTATTCTGAGTGTTTGGAAACATATAGGCGAGTACAAGAAAATGGTTTTCACATATTGGTGATGAGCATATCAAAATTGAAACGAATTCAATAACAATCATCAATCATGTAAACCAAAGAAAGTAGACGATCTGAAATAGCTTATGGTTGTATGGAAGATAGAGAGTTATCAGTTCGAGGTAAGCTTTTGTTTCAACGTGAGCTTGTATATTTATAAGCTTCTAAAAGCTTTAAAAAGCTTCTTTATCATACATACTTATTAGATAACAACTTTTTTATTTAACAATATCGACTAGGGTCTAATCTGATCGAATTTTCTGTAATATAAATTTGACTCAAATCTACACCAATTGCGAAAACTTATTCTGCTAATATGGATTATATATAGTTATTTATGTATATTCTTACACATTAATGCATAACACTTTATGTGCTTCCACATCACTTTTCCAAGTAAAAACAAATTAAAATGGCAAAAACTTGACCTATTCAATGTACATTTGGAAACAAAAACATGTTAACACTCGCTATATAAAAAATGGTTGCAGCCAAATATGGATTAGAACAATTATACGATGTTTAGATTTATGCGATTAAAATGGAATAAATATAAAATCTAGTGTAGGTGGTAATTTCATATTTATATCCAAGTCTATATAGTTAATTTTCTTAAACAATACTTTGTACAAGTTATATTCTCAATCAGAATGGCTTTAACTGGATAAATTCACTTCAAGAATAGGTACAAGATTTGTTACAGATCGTTGCCCTAACACCTGCTACAATTTTTTAAAATTCTGCAACATTAATTTCTACAACAGCTGTCTATTTCACACAATTGAAAAGGATTTCATTGCACAAACGGGTGATCCTACCGGAACAGGTTCCGATGGTGATTCGTTTTACAAATTTTTATACGGTGATCGACCCTGTTTTTTTCTGGATGAGATTCATTCCAATTTACATTACGTTGCGTGATGATATCGATTATCTCAATGGAAACAAAACCGTCTTTCGGAATGTGGCTGAAGCAGTGGCGGATGTATGTGTGAGTGAAGGTATGCACGTGCATACCCTGTAACCAATTTCAGCAGTGTAAAAATAATACTTTTTCATGAAGTTTCTAAAATCTTATCACTAGGTGCATACCCTGGAAAAATGGCGTGCATACCTACTTAAGAAAATAGATCAATATAGCATTCATTTGTGAACGCACATGTAAGAGAATCATCTTAACTGAATGATTTGGCATTCACAGTAGCTCTATGCTCAAATTAATAGTTATAGTGAAATTAACACATAACTAATGCCAAAAAATTTCTTAAAGAGTTGTGTTCGTTTTATATTCCTCTGTTACAGTATCCTTCACCAAATTAATCTCCTCTTCGTTGCTCACTGACAATCTAGGACTCATGGCAGCCTCACTTTGTCCGGTCCGTAGTCGCCATCCCCTCCGTCATCCCGACGTTGTGGTTTTCTTTACGGCTCTCCGTGCAGCTTCTGCTACACTTCCTCTCGCCTCTTATCCTCTATTTTCTCCTCCTTTAAAAGGGAAAAAGTATAAAGCCACTTCTATATACGCAACTAATTTCTTTATAGCCAACTACTTGATATTTTGCATTAAACGTGTGTGTGTTTGTTGTTAGTTATTATTACTAAGTGGTACTATTCTGAAAGCTTTTAACATATTTAATAAAAAGAGCAGATATGTCGCTTAACGGCTCTTTGATCTAGTGACGTTGAGTTACATAATAGGTAACTAAATAAGTTGACTAAACTAGTTTAAAAACCGACCCAAAAACCCGAGAGAGGCCATACATTATTCTGCAGATAAAAGTTTTACACTAAGTAGTGCATACCCGATGATAAGTTTCTAAATCCGCCACTGGGCTGAAGGGATTGAATATGTAAACATGATGAATGAAGCTTATGTATATGGTAAGAACAGACCGCATAAAGATATACGTATTTGGAATGCGTATGTGTTATTTGATCCTTTTGATGATCCTGAATGGCTAAACGAGTTGGTTCTTAGTGAACGAGAAAGAAAGGACGAGGTTGATGATGAGGTGCGGATTGAAGACGATTAGGTTGTTGGTGAGAAGGAAGCGTACTCGAGAGCGATGGTGCTTGGATGCATTTGAGATATTCCTTATTCTGAGATAATGTCTTATTTGTGTATAAACTAAATTCAGAAACTCGAGATGAGGATTTGAAAAAGATTTTTTCGCAGTGTGGGACTATGACGCCCTGTGAAATAGTTCGGGATTATAGAACTGGAAAGAGTTTGTGTTATGCGTTTATCGAGCTTGATGATATGAAAGCTTGTGAACGAGCGTATGAAAAGATGGACAACACATTGATATATGATAAAAGGATACGAGTGGACTTCAGTCAGAGCGTCTCTAAATGCAATCATGTTGGAAAACGTGGTAAAGGTTGTTTCAAGTGTGGTTCACTTAATCATGCTGTAAAGGAATGTACTGTGAACCCCAGATGCCAAGCAACATCCTAAATACGTCACGGGGAATGATCGTTTCTCACGATATGATGATGATGAGGTCAGTCCACAAAGAAAGAAAAAAACCAAGAGACACTGTGACATGCATGAGCGGAGTTACAGAGGCGGCAAGGGGGGCAGATGCACCTCTTAGAGTTTATGATGTCCAAGTGTTAGAAGAACTTGCAGAAACTTCAAAAAGCGTATAAGTGGTGAAGTGAATATATAACTTGCCTTTGATGTAAGGTAGTAGGCCTTCTTTACTGGTCAATGAGTGTTCGTTCGAGTCAAACCATATGCACTTTTTTATCCCTCTTTTTACATGCTTAATTATTTTCTATTTTTCTTCGTGTAATACTATTTTTGTGTGATCAGTGATGTTAAAGCCACACTATGATGAATTGAAGAGTTCTTCAAGTTTATTTTCTTTTTATTCCCATTATACCCTTTTCTGAAGTTGGTTTTAGGTGTTTAGATAATGTTTTAGGACTTTAAGGTATTTCTTTGAATACCATATTATTGAACTTCATCATAAATCATATTAAGTTTTAATATCTAAACTTTTCGGTTTGAACCATAATAGTTGTCAGTTGAAGTTTATTTCACTGTACATTATATAATTTTTATCATTTCCAATGTATGTATCTGACCTACTATAAGTTTCTAAAATATCTCTTATATGTTATATCTAGAGTAGCCTTTCTACTGATCTACATCATACGTCTCTAGAAGTATCATCCTAAAGTGTACATGCATCCACCATTAATACAGAGGCCAATAGTCCCTCATTTTGAATCTCTCTAACATGAGCTATAGGGTTCCCTACAGTACTGAAAGTATTTTATCTTTCAAAAGCTAATCATGTGATCGAGATTAAGCTTTCAAAGCTCTCAAACTCTCCGTCCAACTAGTCACCCTTTGTTTTTGTTTTATTTCGTAGTAATAAACAAGTATTGAGGTTCTCACTCGTTGAATCCGAGAATGAAAAGTAGTGCTCTCTCACAAACAAAATATAAATTATGAGATCATGTATGTATAAGTCACCAAAGTATTTAAAAGTTTTCATTAAGGCTACCCAAATAGTAAAACCATTTTAGAAGCCACTCAACTTTTGATTTTGTTTTATTTATGTCAAATCCGACAAAAAGAATGGGGGAGAAGTCGTAAGATGACATTAATACTCGTTAGTTTAAAGTTTTTCCTAGATTTCGAGTTGTCAAATGATTAAAGCGCGCGCCTTTAAATCTACTTTATTATATTTTTTAAACAATCTTAAATTGATTATGTTTAGTAATTTTAATGTCATCTATTGTCATTTGAGAACTCTAAATGTAGCAATACATTAAACTCAGGAACATTAATGTCGTTTTGGAATTATTATTATTTACTTTTTTTTTAACAATTTGTGTATGATATTGGCATAATTGAAGAAATTAATTGTAAGGTGACCTCTAAAACGTTTTTTCTTTGTTATTCCTTAGCCCTAATGAAACTCTTTGTGTACTTTGGAGGAATAGGCATGTATTCTCCCGTAAGTAAATCAAAAAGTCTATTAGATCGTGACATGTGGGACATATTACCGTTATTTCAAAAAAGCAAAACTATATAACTATATGAAACCAAGTTATTTAAAAGAATTGGAGAATGTATTACTCATAAATCTTACTTGCATAACCACTCATTCCGTTCCTCCATTCCTAGATCTAAATAAATTGATTCTCGAAGAAAGGTTCCATTTGTGGATGTTTTCGATTGACACCTTCCAGTTAATCATTGTTTTCATACTATAAACCTACATCATTGATATCGGCATGTTCTAGTAGATCAACATGTTCTGGATGTTCGACTATCACATTCTGAGGCTCTGGAGTATTTTTTTTTTCTTTATATGCATCGAAAGAAATAATATGGGTAACTAAATGTATGTATATTATAAAAGATGTATAAAAGTTATTATGACGGTATAGACCATTAGAAAGTACATATGCGTCTTTATGCCTTAAGCATATATACACAATGATAGACTATTCAAATTAGTATTATTGTGATATAAAATGAACATAAATACAAATAGAAGTGATCCGTACCATTAGCAAGTGTATCACTAGACACCAACAATGACACACCCATGGAATATGTATTGTGATTTCTAACAACCAATCAGAAATTTGAGTAAGCCACAAATTCCTGGAGTAGAAGTGATAAGTTTAAATTTATTACAAGTTAGAAACTTGAAGATGAAAGTAACATTAAGAATGAATTGATATTTACATACCTTTGCAGTTTTTCGTGTCCTTAAGCTAAACATGACAACATTTCCACCAAACTATTTTTTAATCGTGATTAAAGGATCTTTTGAATATTTATCATATTTAATGTTTCTTTTTTCAAAGGAAACATTATTTTCTCTAGTCTTGGATGATGCTCCTAACTCTGAAGGCCTATATATGAGAACACAAATGATTTTCATCTAATATCAAAGAGGTCATTAACAAGATATTTTTAAAAGTAACATTTTGAAGCATCTTGCACTTGAAAGAGTTTTTAAATGTTACTTTTAAAAATACAAGTTCTAATGTTACTTTTAAAAATATCTTGTTAATGCTTACATGGTATTGCTTCATATGATTAAATCTTCGATCATTCTTCTTAAATTTCATTCTTGTATGACGATTTTCACTAGCTAAAAATATGTTGGGTATCCACTTGTGATGTTACGGTCGAACGAGTGGTAGACTCTAACCTTAAAGCTAAACCTTTTTGAAACCATACTGTACGTTTTCAAAATCGGACCGAATCCGAACCAAGATTGTGATCAAATTGCAGAAGGAAACGCTTTCAAAGGTTTGGCCGAATTTTAATCTAGGGAAGAGAGGAATTCGGTTTACAAGTTCAGAAGTCACACCAAATCAAATTTCATACGTTTCAAATGAGATTGAAAACACCCTATGGAACTATACACTAGGTGATGGACGCCCCAGATAAAGTAAAACCATATGTAGGACAAATATTTAACAACCTACAAGAAGCATATGTCTATTATGTAAAATACGGAGTGTGTGGTGGATTTGGAGTAAGGAAATCAACTCAAAAAAGGCTAAGAAGTGATATCATAAGTGAAAAACACTATGTATGTAGTAGGGCTGGATTTCCTGAATAGAAGAAAATTGACACGGTAGAAGAAAAAAAAAATGTAGAAAAACATAAATGAGTTCAAATATTAAAATCACATGACGCTAAGTTAGAGTTACGTTGAAGTTACTAGAAAATGGAAAATTTATAGTAACGATGTTTTCAGAGATGCACAATCATATGATGAGTAAGGAGGAACACAAATATCTGCTAAGAAAAACCAAAGAACAAACATACCAAGAACAAGAGTTTATATTTAAACTTGGAAAGATGAACATTGGGGCAACAAAAGCTCACAATGTATAAAAGAGTTTGAAGGGTTCGTATGAGATTATGAATGGTATGGTAGTTGACTTCAAAAACTTTAGAAGGGATATAAATGCTTACATAGGAGGAAGTGATGCGCATATGTTAGTAACAAATATGAATAATGCAAAAAATTATGTAAGGTGACCTCTAAAACGTTTTTTTTTTTTTTTTTTTTTTTTTTTTTTTTTTTTTTTTGCTATTCCTTAGCCCTAATGGAACTCTTTGTGTACTTTGGAGGAATAGGCATGTATTCTCCCGTAAGTAAATCAAAAAGTCTATTAGATCGTGACATGTGGGACATATTACCGTTATTTCAAAAAAGCAAAACTATATAACTATATGAAACCAAGTTATTTAAAAGAATTGGAGAATGTATTACTCATAAATCTTACTTGCATAACCACTCATTCCGTTCCTCCATTCCTAGATCTAAATAAATTGATTCTCGAAGAAAGGTTCCATTTGTGGATGTTTTCGATTGACACCTTCCGGTTAATCATTGTTTTCATACTATAAACCTACATCATTGATATCGGCATGTTCTAGTAGATCAACATGTTCTGGATGTTCGACTATCACATTCTGAGGCTCTGGAGTATTTTTTTTTCTTTATATGCATCGAAAGAAATAATATGGGTAACTAAATGTATGTATATTATAAAAGATGTATAAAAGTTATTATGACAGTATAGACCATTAGAAAGTACATATGCGTCTTAATGCCTTAAGCATATATACACAATGATAGACTATTCAAATTAGTATTATTATGATATAAGATGAACATAAATACAAATAGAAGTGATCCGTACCATTAGCAAGTGTATCACTAGACACCAACAATGACACACCCATGGAATATGTATTGTGATTTCTAACAACCAATCAGAAATTCGAGTAAGCCACAAATTCCTGTAGCATAAGTGATAAGTTTAAATTTATTACAAGTTAGAAACTTGAAGATGAAAGTAACATTAAGAATGAATTGATATTTACATACCTTTGCAGTTTTTCGTGTCCTTAAGCTAAACATGACAACATTTCCACCAAACTATTTTTTAATCGTGATTAAAGGATCTTTTGAATATTTATCATATTTAATGTTTCTTTTATCAAAGGAAACATTATTTTCTCTAGTCTTGGATGATGCTCCTAAAACTGAAGGCCTATATATGAGAACACAAATGATTTTCATCTAATATCAAAGAGGTCATTAACAAGATATTTTTAAAAGTAACATTTTGAAGCATCTTGCACTTGAAGAGTTTTTCCGCGTATAATACATTAGAACTTGTATTTTTAAAACAATTAACATCAACAAATTTGACGGAAGTGATTAAGTAATCATATTGACTACAAACCTTATGAAGTCAAAATCGTGATACAAACAAAAAATTACACAAAAAAGTAAACATAAACAAAGTTTTTATTTAATAGAACTTACATGGTATTGCTTCATATGATTAAATCTTCGATCATTCTTCTTAAATTTCATTCTTGTATGACGATTTTCACTAGCTAAAAATATGTTGGGTATCCACTTATGATGTTACGGTCGAACGAGTGGTAGACTCTAACCTTAAAGCTAAACCTTTTTGAAACCATACTGTACGTTTTCAAAATCGGACCGAATCCGAACCAAGATTGCGATCAAATTGCAGAAGGAAACGCTTTCAAAGGTTTGGCTGAATTTTAATCTAGGGAAGAGAGGAATTCGGTTTACAAGTTCAGAAGTCACACCAAATCAAATTTCATACGTTTCAAATGAGATTGAAACACCCTATGGAACTATACACTAGGTGATGGACGCCCCAGATAAAGTAAACCCATATGTAGGACAAATATTTAACAACCTACAAGAAGCATATGTCTATTATGTAAAATACGGAGTGTGTGGTGGATTTGGAGTAAGGAAATCGACTCAAAAAAGGCTAAGAAGTGATATCATAAGTGAAAAGCACTATGTATGTAGTAGGGCTGGATTTCCTGAATAGAAGAAAATTGCCACGGTAGAAGAAAAAAAAATGTAGAAAAACATAAATGAGTTCAAATATTAAAATCACATGACACTAAGTTAGAGTTACGTTGAAGTTACTAGAAAATGGAAAATTTATAGTAACGATGTTTTCAGAGACGCACAATCATATGATGAGTAAGGAGGAACACAAATATCTGCTAAGAAAAACCAGAGAACAAACATACCAAGAACAAGAGTTTATATTTAAACTTGGAAAGATGAACATTGGGGCAACAAAAGCTCACAATGTATAAAAGAGTTTGAAGGGTTCGTATGAGATTATGAATGGTATGGTAGTTGACTTCAAAAACTTTAGAAGGGATATAAATGCTTACATAGGAGGAAGCGATGCGCATATGTTAGTAACAAATATGAATAATGCGAAAAACTATGTAACCGATTTCTCTTTCGAGTATAAAGTGAACAAAGGTAAGTTGGCTGCGATGTTCTAGCCTGACGAGGTAGCTAAGGCAAACTTACATGGTATTGCTCGGTATGATAAAAATCTTCGATCATTTTTCCTAAATTTCATTTTTGTATGTCGATTTTTACCAGGTAAAAATGTGTTAGGTATCAACTAATGATGTCATTGTCAAACGAGTGATAGACTCTAACTTTAAAGCTAAACCTTTTTGAAACCAAACTGTAGGTTTTCAAAACCGGACCCAATCTGAACCGAGATTGCGATCAAATCGCAAAACGAAACCCTTTCAAAGGTTTGGCTGAATTTCAATCGAGGGGAGAGAGGAATTCGGTTTAGGTGTAGATTATACGATTTAGGTGTATGTGGGGGAGAAATGGAGAGATAAGCAGGAAGTCTAAATTGTAGTTTCGGTGATCTGCCTTTTAATTACCTCGGGCTTGTGGTGGGTGGTAATATGAAGAGGCATAGTGGTTGGAACCAAATTGTCGAAAAATTCAAAAACATATTATCCAATTGGAAGTTTGGATCCGTTTCATATGGTAGAAGATTAACCTTGGTCAAGACCTTCCTTGATAGTTTTCCCTTATACTTTTTCTCATTTGTTTCCTGCCCTAGTAAATATTTTAAAAAATCTTTATATATTGAGGAGAGAATTCTTGTGGGGAAGGGATGGGGATACCAATCACACTTTTTGGGTAAAGTGGGATCATATTCTAGCTTCTTACAACTCGAGGGTTCAAACGTTAAGATTCTTGTAGCTATGAATTGGAGTTTGCTTGGGAAATGGTGTTGATAATTTTGTTGAATAAAATTTATAGGGGAGGGTTATTAGAAGTTTATATGGGTAAGATGGGGGTTTAGTGAGGTTTGGCATGAGAATGTTAGGAAGTGTAGTGTTTTTGGCATCTCAGGCATATTGGGGTTGAGTTTGCTTCTTCTTTTGGGTGGGCGGTCGGGGATGTTAAAATTTGCAAGCAATTTCTGAGATTATTTCAACTAGAGAGGGACAAAGACGTGTTAGTTAGTGACAGGGGATATGGAATGGGGATTCATGGAGATGGGTTTGGATTTCAGGAAATACTATGAGGGCTTTGGTCCAATAGAAATCGATCAGTTTTTGATAAGAAGAGTATACTGAGTTCATAGTTGTTTACTGAAATTTAGGCTATAACGTACTTATGGTTCTCAAACAGGGTGTCATCGGGCTTCATATAATGGGACTCATAGAAGATCGGTCAGTCTATGATGGGTGGTGGTGTATAAGTTTGTGTAAGGGCATTGAAGTTTCGTGTTTCTAGTTCGCTTAAGTAGGCTTTAGTTTGGGTTGTGTTTTAGTTGCTTATAATTGTTTAGTGCGTTCTTGTGATGGGTCAAGCTAGTGTTTCATTTCCTTTGTGGTCGGTGCCCTTCTAAGTCTTGTAGAAGGGTGATTTTTTTTATTTTTGAGTTTTGTATCTTTTGGTTGTTTTGTAAAAAAATGTTGTTAGAGAAAATAAATACAATCTACTAATGATGTATCTGCATCTTGCAGGCAAATTACTGAAAACTGAAAAGTAATGGGTCAAAAGCATGGTGAGGATGGGTTGACCCAAATCCATGCCGTTCCATTATTTGGTAAATACAATTAGAAAACTATGTATTTCATTAATAGTACTCAATTTTGTTTCAAAATAAATATTCATATTTATGTTTTTATCATTCTAGAATAAATGTCTACTCACGAAAACTTATCCATTATATTCTTCTGCCACCTTCACACAACACGAGTGTATATTTAGACCATTAGACCCATCTAAAAACATTTCATGTTGAATTTGAACATACGGGTCATGTTCCTTCACAAACATAAACATTAAACAATTAAAAAAATCATTGTAAATTTGAATGCTGAATCTATCATCCTCCTTTATGAAATGTTCAAAAAGACAATGATTCCACATGAATAAAAATTTATGTCATTCGATATTGTGAAATGTGAACTACTAAAATAGATTGAGGAAGAATGGAAATATAATCTAGGCATAAGCCCAATTTGTATTGGTTTACTATTCTGCTGCTGTTCATGCTCAACTCATTTTGCCAGGCCCATGTCTTGCTATTGCTGAGGTCTTCATGACAAAGCCCACGTTGGCCTTTTTATAGAAAATAAAATGTCTGTAATTTTGTTTTGGGTGGTGTTAGAAATCATTTTTTTTCTTCTTCTTTTAAGTTAAAAAGGTAGCTCTGTATTTAGTTGATTATTATATTATTATGTATTAAAATTAAGATCAAAATTAAATTAATGTTACTTATAAACATGTCGAGTTGAGTAATACTCCATATTTGTAGCACGTAATCTGAGTCCCCTTAGTTAACGTTTGCTACAACTGCCTTGATGATTAGGTACGTTTCTAAAGTAAATTAGTACATAAAATATCTACAAACGTTAAGTTATTAGCAAATGCGCAGGTCTCTCGACTATTGGAATTAAAACCAACTGAGAAACATGTGCGTATAGTTTTATAACAATTGTAGAAAATTACGTCAAGATTTAATCATCTAATCTAATTTTTATTTCTTCATTAATTGAAATTTAATTATATTAATATATATTTTTAATCAAACAAAGTAAGTTTCTTACACAATATTTCGTCCCTACTTTTTTCATGCCCACATGGGTCAAAGTGTTACAGAATTCATTAATTTCCCAATTAGGGCTATGAAGTGGCATCATGGATGATATCACTAATTAGTTAGCTTCCTTGTACCATATTAATTCATAGATTTGAACTTATAACAATATCGAATGAGATGATTAGCCAAGTGAGTAATTTTGCTTAACACTCTCGTAAAACCTATAAGCGTTTTAATTTAAGATTTTCAACGAAACTAAAGTCGCATATTCTTCGTCCTGTAAGCGTTATCCGAAAATGATACTATTCATTTTATTACATACTTTCTCGTAATGTATACGTGTACGGATTGCGATTTATAAAGATCGATGACTAGGGTAATCAAGAAATTAAGAAACGGACAATATTCTTTCTTAACGTAGTTGACTTCCTAAAGTTTGTATCGACATGTGTTTAATTAAAATGAGTAGCGAGCTGAGTCATATGTAAAGTAATACATGCGTCTTAGCAACTAATACATGCCAAAAATAACAAATATAGCCCTTAATGTATAACCTTTATACATAATCATGAATGGATCCAAACATTCCATTCTAAAGATAATTTTCTTTAATTAGTTTTTAGTATAAACTAAGTACGACATATATATTAGAAGTTTCCTAATTAGCAGGTTATTCAATAATTTAGTTAGTAATATATTTCTATTAAATTCGTATATTTTCTATATATTAAATTATTAAATTCTTATATGATAAAAGTAGATACGTACATAGTTACCAAAACATCCTTAGAGGGCGGCCAAGACTTTTCTTGTACTTTGTGGGTTGCTTCAAAGACTTTGGGAATTTTTTCCTGTTCATCAACCTATCTTTCTCAAGTAGTTAACATCAAAACATTCATTTATAAGTTTATATCTAAAAATAGAATGTATGCCACAATCAAGCCATATATAGGTAATACATACCCAAATTAGTAAGTCTAGGTGACATACATGACAAAAATATTTAAAATCATCTTTAGTCATCCCAAATAGAAACTTAGAAGGATGATCTTGCATGCATATTACAATAATTATGTCAAAATGTTTTAATTATTGTGTACATCGTTGCGATTTATAAAAAGAGGATAACTAATCAAGATATGAACAAACGTACAATGTTCTTTTGATGCTGAATGGTGTACAATAGCTCATAATTAAAAACGTGTTTTCTTTCTATTTTGAGGAAGTATTGTAGCAAAATCGTAAACTTATATCACTCCTACTATATTAAATATTTTATACTAGTTTTTACACCCGTATATATATAAGGGTCATTTTGAAAAATATGAAATAATACTATTTAAACATTTTTAAAAATAATTGCAAGTGTAATTCGTGAAATATGATTAGTAATCTTAAATTCGAAGCACTTCATATAACAAACAATATAAAACTATTAAAAACCTCAAAGAAACCGTTACGCAACCAAAAATATGAAGAAAAAAGAAAAGACAAATAATAGAAGAATGTGTGTTGCATATAAAAACTTTTTGTAAGTTAAATAGTAATCATCTATTAGACTATTAACATAAATGTAAACAATTAATTTATAATCATATATCTTTTTATATATCTTAAGAGTTAATAAGTTTTCCAAAAAATAATAAAGTACTTAAAATACCCGATATACACATTGATACTGAATAAATAACCATCTTTTATTTATTTGAACGTTAATTAAGTTTTATCTTCTTCCACTTGAATCTTATTATTAGATGATTCTTAAACCATATTTTTGAAATTAAACTACCTAAAAACAATATTCATTACATAAAGTTATGATAATAGAGCCTCTAATCACAATGAAAATCATTTATCTATCTTACTGCACAAAATATGTCTTGTTCCATCCTAAATTAAAACATACTCCATACATTCATGAAAATACAACCAAACTGTAATATTAATATAGTTTGTTGAATAAAAAGTAATATAATATAGATGTTTTAATAAATCATATTATATTATATTAATCATAAGTCATAGACATGTTCATGAAACGTTGAAAGCTTATTAATTAACTTGAAACCCAAAGCTACATACCTAAATAAATTTTACATAAATTGGATGATGGTATTCTATCCGATTCCTTTTGTTCATGAATATACGTTTTTAATAAATATAAAAAATATTAATTCATTAATTAATTAATAGTATATAATTTAGATAATGTTAGTAGTATTATTTACTAATTATCTTGTTAATTATATTTATTTTTAAAATAGTTATTTGTTTTATTTTTAAAATCATAATTTATGATGTCATCTAATTCC
This sequence comes from Logfia minima, assembly GCA_963921325.1. Taxonomy (NCBI): domain Eukaryota; kingdom Viridiplantae; phylum Streptophyta; class Magnoliopsida; order Asterales; family Asteraceae; genus Logfia; species Logfia minima. The sequence continues at coordinate 5,638,841 of OY992764.1, read as the reverse complement.
TAATTTTACTCAATTTAAAAAAATTATTTTAATTAAATTATGGCTTTTGATTGGTTAATTAAATTTCAAATTAAAATAATGATATCACAAATATGATTAATTATATATTATTTAAGATGTGTGAACCAATACGTTCTATATATCCTGGTCATGTAAGAATTTTGATATTAATCCTCCTATAATCGAAAATAAATCTTACTTAGTTATGTTCTAATATACATATTTATATTTCTATTTTAAGTTGTCTCAAATTATGTGAAACTTCATATATTTAACTGTTTGTAAAGCTTCATGTATTTTTTAAAAACACAGTTAAATTGAGACGGAGTGATGATATATATAAGCTATATATAATTTGTATTCAATAAATTGAATTCCGTGATAGTCTAATATATTCAAAAAATTTTAATTATTATTTACGGATGAAGTAATTACTCTATATAATTAAATATTTTTTTTATAATATAAAAGAAAAGATAAAATAACTAAAATGGAAGGGTATTATGCAACATTTCTTGTTCTTGTTACGGATTGGGAATGATTTCTTACTAATTATTGCATGTGTATAAGGATTTGTGAGTGCTTTAAGTTAATTAAATAGTTAAACAACTATTAACATGTGGCTCAAACTTAGAGACTCAAAAATTGACATTTGACAAGTCATAAATGGTTGTATCAATTGATTAGGATCATGTCTTTTTCAACATTGATCCTACACGTAAGTGATTAAGGGTTGTTAATTCGTTGATCTTTCCATGTCATATATTCCACAAGAAAAAGGCTTAAAACTGACTCTCTGTTTTTGTATATATTAAGATTAAATAAATATCTATTGTGAAAAGACGTGCTCAAATTACCAATCTAAGAGTGGTTAATTCTCTTCCCATCATTCATAAGAATCAATGTTTTTGTCATTGTATATATCATTGTTCAATACGTTTTTAGAATATCTTAAATTTGTATGTTTTAGTGTTACTTTAATTAATTAAAAGATTATTGCAACAACAATCAATAGAACATGCTACTAGCAACTAAGATCTCTACGAATACATATAGTGGCGGAGTGAAGGTGCGTGCAGCGTAGACAGTTGACCCTTAAAAAATTTCAAATCTTGTAAAAATGATTTTTTCTAATAGTAATAACGATCTTTTATCACTTTTACTTCCTCAAAAATGAAAAAAGATAACAAAAGGTTTTTCTTCTCCCCCAATCATTATATTCTAGCTTCGCTCTCGATCTCTAACGAAAATGAAATGCGACTATAAACAACTTAACATTCATTGTCGTTAGTAAGCCACCGGATCTCATCCAAAACTACCAACATTATTGTTAACTGTTGCTATTTGCCAATTTACTCCGGTGTTTAGAAGTATAGTTAGTCTTTATAATTTAATTTGTATCAAATTTTTGTTAATAACTTTGAAATTTAGAAGACAAAGTCGAGGCTTTTTTCTTTTCTTTGACTATCGAGCAGGAAAATCGTAAGTCTTAATCGGATGAATTTGACTTATACGTCAAGTTCATCCTGATTTATATATTTGTAAAAGTTTTTGGTTGCCGATTGCTCTGCCTTTTTTTACCGGTAGCTAATAAAATTCTTTTTGCTTTAAAAATAAAAGATCGACTGTTAAAAACTTTTTAAGTCAATATATATGGTAAAGCGTAAAAAAAACTAGCTTGAATGTGAAATGCATATACAACAATAGAACCCATATATCCGATGGGGTTTTGATTTTTGAATGATTACATTGAAGGACCTTCATTGTATTTTGCTGACTACAAGCGACCACTGAAGTCCTGTTGACGAAATTGGTCACAGTCAAACAAGAATTGTGCAAAGATCTTATTTGTGACTTGTGTGCTAATGCATGTAGCAGGTAAATAATTCATCATTTGGTTTGACAATTCGTTACATTATACTCTATAAAAACAAATAAATAAATTTTCTTTTATTTAAAAAGACAATAACGACCACTAACCTATCCTGTATAATATATCTAACATACATATATATATATATATATATATAGGGAAATGATTCATAGGGAAGCTTCAAATCTTAAGAAAGGAGGAAAGTAAATATTAGCCCTTGATTTTTTTATAAATAAATATTTTTAACATTCATTTGTGATGAATGTTAAATTTTAAAATTATTTGTGATTTTTTAAATTCATTTATAATAAAATCAAGGGTTGAAATTTGTTCACCTCCTTCTTCAATTTTTTTGATTCCCTCTTAATCCCCACAAATATATATATATATATATATATCTTTTTTAAAATATAAACATACAACTTCTTAATTGATAAACTCCTTACATACATAATGTATGATACTAGGCCATTTGATACGACCTTCCTATTTTTGTCATTATTTAATACTTATGATTATATTAACTATTTACAAATAGTTAATGTCATCATTTCAATATTTACAAGCACATCGGAAAGATATGTACTGTTTAGTATAAAACCATTATCATCATAAGTTGATCTCAAATAAACACATACCAGATTTAAGTCATTACACTTGTTCTTTCACATGATACCATTTAACTTGATCAAATACAAGAAAGGAGCGCGTTATTTTGTGAAGTTAAGTATTTAAAAATATACATGATAATGCGTTAATTTTTATAGTGTGTATATAACAAAGTTGGTTGTCATTCTGTTGATGAAACTATTACTTTTGCCATACAATATGTATGAGGTAACTTATGCAACAATTTACAATTAATTTTATATTAAATGACTAACATATCCTTATCTTCTTCGTCTCAAACTTAAAAAAATTTGATACTATGAAAGTCAACAATTTATTATATATATTTTCAAACATTAGACCCTATTTTGTAATATAATCATGTTTTCGATAACATTAAAATTTGGTACTTCATGAAAATATTTAAAAGGCGACAGTACTATTAATATAACTATTTTGTATTTTAAAACTTTGCTATACAATTAATGTGTCTCTGAATTCTGACCCTACCAATACTATTTCCTACCATTTTAGAACCATATATAAATTGATAAAGTTGTGTTCCGGTTATATATGTACCGACACTATACCATCTTCAATCGTATTTAGTCACAAGTTGTACCTAGAAGTGAACTGCCACTTATAACCTATAATTATAGTTTTAGATTTCTAGCAAAATAGCATCGTTTAATCAAGGTAACAAAAAGAAGTATTTACTAGACATACCACTATAGTATCATAGTATGATAAAATGTTAATAAAATATATCATAAATATACCACTTAAAGTGTTTGTCACTGAGGTGTGTAACAATACTATACTTACCTTTTCCTGTTTAATATTTACTTTATATTTATATCTTTTAATTCGCTAAAATTTAAAATGAATTACAGAGTATTATTTTTTAGGATATTAAGATAGAAAAGTGACAGCAAATTTGAGATTAAAGGTAATATTTGTTTTTTTTCTTATTAAAAAGATTAATGATAAAATAGATCTCTTTTTTCTTTTAAATAAATAAAAGAGGATACCATGACGAATTAAAAAAAAAGGCGCTTTACGGTGATAAAGTCTCATCTTGTATGTTGGTCAAAGTTACAATAGTGACATTGAACCCTCGAATATGTTCGAAGATCTCAAAATGATCTTAAGGTCTTTGATTGCCTTCATTTCTTTCAATCCAAAAGTGCAGATTCAGTTTGAGATCAAAACTTCGGATTGCAGGCGGCACCATAACTTTGACGAGTTAGCAGATTCAGTCTATGAGAGTTCTTTGATGGTTTATTGTAATTAGTTGTTAGCCCTTCAACTATCAATGAAGAGAGCGCACAACTTCCTACCGAGTCCTTTCATTAATTCTTGCGTATATTCAAACATCAAATACAATTTCAATCTTTGATTGCTTCTCGAAACAATGTAGAACCAAGTGAGTTTTCGTTCACGCATTTTATTTTCTTTTTAGGTTTTGACTTTTGCGCATTGAGCTTATATCAAACTGGTGAACTTCTAATTTTAGGGTATGTGTTTGTGAGATACTCCTTCCGTCCCAATTTACTTGTCCATTTTTCATTTTGGGTTGTCCCAAATTAATCGACCACCACCAAATATGGATAGGAAAACTTGATTAAGTTTACCATATTATCCTACTTGAAATTAAAATTACAAAAGTGAACAAATCTTTAATTAATTAATCAGGGGTAATAATGTCATTTCACAAAAAGTAAGTAGTAATTATTATGTTTCCTTGAACTGTGTTTTTTTTTGTCTATGGATAATTAATTTGGGACGGATGGAGTATAAACTAATTATTGGTTTTGGTTTGTTCGGTTTAGAGTTTTTATTTTACTTGATTTAAGGTTTTCATTTTGCATTGATCGACAATTGTTATATATTAATATTAATGTAGATATTTGGCGTCGAAATGTCACTGAAGATGGGTATGACCAGTGCGATCTTGAGATTGATACATCATTGGTTTTGATTTTGTAAGTTTAAGTTTAAGTTTTGTGATTGTAATTTAGGGTTTGATTGTATACTTCATCTCATATTTTATTTTTGATTTTCGTTGTTTATTATTTATATAAAAATATAAAATTAAGAGAATTTTGTGTTTGTCTAACGTTTTCAAGTTTGAGAACCGTCAATTTTTTCAAGCTTAGTTGAGGTTGTAACCAATTTTCTTAGGTTCTTCTTTCTCTAAAAAAATAAATAGGTAGTGTTTGTTAAATATGATGGGTGGATTGAATTACCATGTAATCTTTATCTTTTTATCTTCAATACATAAACTGAAATAGGTAGTTTTTGTTATTGTTTTACTGATGTTAAGATTCAATACTGGATTTGTGTTCTAAAACACTTTATTTTTCTACTTACATTGTATTCTCGAGATTTTTTATAGCAGAAAAGAATGGGATGGAAAGGAAAAGAGAAGAAAATGATGGAAAGGAAAGTAATATAAGATAGCTCACATGCATTCTCGAGTTGGAAGGAAAGTAAAAGAAAGGAAAGGAAAATAGTTAGATAGACTCCTTTCCCTTCCAATCCGCCCAAAATTGGACGGAAAATTTTTATAACAAAAAGTCCATCATAATCCACTTCTTTCCTTTCCTCTCCTTCCCTTTCCATCCTAAAAAAAAAAACTCAAGAATCACTTTTTATTAACTTTCCATCGCTTTCCTTTCCTTTCCACTGGAAAAAAAACTCGAGAATATAGCATAATGATATTTTTTGTTTATTTTATTTTTGAAGGTTTTAGACACCGATACGAAGGCTACGGGTTTTTATTTATAAATATTTGTAGCTCATATATTCACCATTCGTGCTTTGATACTAAAGATAGCCAAGGCTTTTCATTGCTGGTACTATTGTCGCTAACAATTTTAGGTCTTATTGATTTAGATTAGAGGTATGCGTTTTTTGTTTGGATATATTTTTAAGTTGTTTCAGAAACTTATCTTGGAACTAATGGTAGTGTCATATAATTGAAATCTTTCTGTGAGTAATCAATATTTTATTCAAATAAATATGCCCATTGTTTCAATAGAAAAAATGCCACATTTTTAAGTTGACTTTAGTAGTCAAGAATTTGTCACAAAATAGAGCCGAGTCTAGAATAATAGGAAATAATGGCAACTACATTGCAGTATATTATACAATAGCAGGATAGTGTAAATTACACTAGAAAAAATTAGGTAATTTGCTAATATTTTTTAATTATTTGTACACGGTAAGAAACATTTAATACATTTGTTTAAAAGCTTAATCCAAAGACGGTTGTGCATAACTGGTGAACTTAGGATTTTATTTATTTTTCTTATTGCTTAATGTAATTTTTTTTAAAAAAAATCATGTTAGATTAGGATCTTAAGTTTGTTCAAAGTGGTTGCACAAGTGTTTAAATGCATTTATAACAATTAAGGGGTATCTTGATCATTTGGATGTCACGTGGGATAGGTTTTATGATGTTGAACCACTAGAAGGAATAACTAATACTTCTTACAAAAACTCGTGCTTCGTTGACAAGTTTGTATGTGGACTGAAACTGTTGATCCTTAAAATGTTCTATGTGGCCTCATGCTGCAGCTGTTGTAGGTATCTTAGTTTGATTTATGCTAGAGGTGTCAATTTTGACCCGTTTATTTACAAATAGGTTAATTTAGTTTAGTTTCATATTGATAGAATGAAAGTGATAAAACTAAACTATAGCTAAATATAACACGAGTCAAATAATCATTCATCTTTAAATGCAAAAATATAATCACTTTTTTGTGTTGGATCATCATTATATAACACAACTTATATAATTATAACTAATATTTTAATTATTTGTAAAAGGGAGCTCAGCCCTGTTGGTACAAAGTAAGTCATTTTGAGTTTTTGACTAGGATTGCCTATACCCAATCTGTCTAATTTGTTCGTTATGTCACCTCTAACTTATCTTATTTCAATAGGAAGTGGCTCTATATATTGTTTTTTTTCTCCAATATTACTACCCAAACTTCAAAGCAATATTTTAATAATAAATATGTTGATTTAATATTAATTTGACTAAAAGTAATAATAATTTAATAATAATTTTATTTTAAAAACTAATTTAATAATAAAAAAGTTATAATTTAATAATAAATATATTGATTTGATATTGATTTAACTAAAAGTAATAATAATTTAATAATAAAAAATTAAAAAAATAGTAAATTTAGTACTACCCTTTCAATAACACTATTAGGTTATAACTCACGATAAAGTGGGACGAATTTAATTTTTATAAATGAGTAAAATATTATGACCTATTTTTTTATAAAGTTTATAGACTCATGATAATACGCGATGAATTTAACTTTTATAGATGAATAAAATATTTGTGACCGATTTTTTTATATAGTTTATAGACCCGCGTAGGTCGAATTTAATTTTTATATGACCGATTTTTTAATATAGTATATAGAGCCGTTATAACGCGGGACACATTTAATTTTAATAAAATGAATAAAATATTGTAGCCGATTTTTATATAGTTTATAGACTTTTTAATTTTTATAAATGAATAAAATATTTGGTCTATTTTTTTAATTTAAATAAATACATTAAATATCCAAGGGGTCAAAAGTGTAACTATACAAAACAAATTAAGATAATTAAATCGCAAATGATGAAAAACAATGAAGGACTAAGATTACTTCATTGTATTCTTATATAATTATATGAAAAGATTAATTTCTGTTTGATGTTCGATTAGAAATGAGATTTAAAGTATCGCAAAATATTCAATTACAACAAATAGGAAGTAAAATCAACAGTCATGATGACTAATCAAAACATCATAAGTTATCTTATTTTTATTTTGGCATCCTAGAGCACTTGTGGTCCTCAGAGTAAGATGCACCAACAAGCAATATCTCTGAGACTACATTAATCAGGTTGCAGTACTTCCAAAAGATAATAATCTTTTCAAGCTTGCAATTGCTTATGATAAGGTGGGATTGTTACCAGCCCCAATACATACTTTGGAATGATTTTCATAGAAGTTATAGGTTGGCTTATTGACCTTTTTAGTTGGACAATGAAATTCAAAGTAAGTTTTGTTTGTTATGTATTTTCCTTTTTCACAAGTCATATATGATTGTTGAAATAGATCAATAATTTATACCACTTATTTTGTATATTATTTGTCATATACTGGATACCCAAAATATTATTTTATATGTATTTATATATTCATATGATGCACATATATGTAGTATATAACAAAAGCCCGTATTATAACGGTCCAATAAAAAGTAAACTAATAAAGAATATTGATATTTTCACTATCAATTTGATAAATCTATTATAATTGTACATTAACATATATTATCATATATACAAAAAAAAACATATATATTTTTTATAAATTTATAAAAAATGATAGTAAATATATCGTTTTTAATTAATAGATATTTATGCATCAAAAGTTCACGAGTAGAAATTGACGAGGGCTTTATTGGGAATAACCAGAATACACGTGAGGCTCGTCAACACGTTTCTGTAGATGGGGACCACACTTGACGGCTTCTCTTCAACTCACGCTCCGCCACCTCTCTGTCATTCACTTCCACCTTATTCCATCACGTGTTCAATTACACATCCTCAGATGACAATTATACCCCCACCTGGAATGACATATTTATTTTATTTAACCGGATTTCTTTCTCACATGACCCCAAAACTGGTCATAACATTTTATAATAGTATTGGACCTTTTATTTACAAGGCCCACACAAACAATACAGTGATAAATCTTAACTCGGTGAAATTTTAGTTATTTCAAACCGACATACATTGTTGTTAAAAAAACTATTTACTTATTTAGCAATCCACTAATCATAAAATATATGATGCATAAAAGATATTGCGATTTATTACTTCTTTTGAAATGACTTAACCAATATCCATTTCGCCATTTTGGCTCTTGTTTTAGGTTAAGGTTGAAAAGACACCAACAACACGCCAAATTCGTTGGTATGGTTCATACACTCAACGAGCCAATTCATGACTTTACAAGTGACAAGACTCAGGTCCACATATTCGATACCATGCTAAACCTCTTTGATTGCATAGAACTATTAATAAAATTTGCCTTCTCGACTCATTTCCTACAAAAGTGATTTAGTGTACAAATTCGAGCTTTTGTCGGTTTATAGGTTGTTAAACTTCATACGCCGCGACCACTGTGTGATTTGTCGATATGCAATTCCAATAGCAAAAACAGAATTTCGATAACTTTAAACCTTTAATCAGTATCTTGAATTATAAGCAATTGAGCAAGGTAATTTGAGTATTATTTTTTTAATACTATATAACTATGTCCTAAAAAACCCATCTGTTTTTCATTGTTTCGAAAAATAGTTATTAATATGAGCATTACTCATTTCTCTGTTTATCATATGTTTTATTCTTCCTATTGCGGGGACTTTTTTATACATAAAGTTTGGGTTTTAGATATAAATATCATTGCTATAAAGAATATCAATAATGATGGTGTGAATGGGTTCACACGAGGGTGTACGAAAAACGTCACGTGGCATACGGAGAACATGATAAGATCATAGTACATCAAGCAAATGAGTTTAAGATTAGATGAATCTTAACACGCCACGTCACTAAATCACTACCATTTTTAAGAAAAATTAAATAAAAACTTTTTTCATCACAAACTTTCTCCAAAATCTAGAAGATAATATGAGATACATTATTACCCCGTATAATTCTTTTTCGAGATTGTCTAACTTCTCAGAGGTAGACTGTCATCTTGATATGATCATAATTATCTGTTCGAAATCAACCGGTACCTCTTCTATTGTATAAGTAGAAAGTTTAAAGATTATTGAAAAAAACAAAAAATGAACTCGAAGAATCTTTGGATTCACTTTCTAATTCTCTCATTTGATACGAGTCTGATCAGCATATACTTAATCACGTCCGTTCGAATAATTACTAGTTATACCTCTTCTTCACCTTCAGAAGAATAAAACATAGACGTTTCGCCCATCATAAGAATTCTATGTACCATAGAGTATAAATATAAATTGATAAGTTTATTAAATAATTATCAAAAAAAACTATTTACGATCAATGAGGCTAATATACTACTCGATGAAAATAAATGGGCCTACTAAGTTCGGTTTTCAATTGCATAAAGATAAAAGAAATAGATGCAAAGGCAAACGCTATCAATTAAACATACATGTGATGAATACGCAAATCGCGAACCACTTCCTTGCTCCATTTGGTTACATCTGCCCTTGCCCCTATCCCTACATGAGTTTCAATCTCTATCTATGATTAAATCCTTTCTAAATGCTCGATCAAACAATGGACTGAACAAACACAAAATCACGTGTTTACAAAAGATAAACATTACATGGTCGATGAGATACTTAAATATGATGATGGACATATTCAAAACTATGTTGAACCAATTTCCAAAACTACGATAAATTAACCTTTAAACCTGCACTGATTTTACTACTAACTGATAAACATTGTCATACTATTGTACAACAGCTACATGATTGTTAGAAATTTGTTGAATTATTGATACTAAATGTGTGCGTTGTAGTTATTAAAAACACTTCATCAGTTTAAAACTGTAATGCTACAAACAATGTGCTAAAATACGACGCATGGATTTTTTTAACTATGTCGGAATAAACTTAAAATTTATCCAATAATTTACCGACTTCTTATAAATTTCGTAAATTATAGTTACAAAAATTTAGTATGTATATCAAGTATACTTTGATATTGCATAATGGATATAAAGCTTGATGCCTCACAATTCTAAAATTTTAATGTATTGTAGTTGCACCATATCAGTGATTTCATCGCCTTGCAATTGTAGATGTATGTTTGTTTAATTTTCTTACGAACTATTGGATTAATTATATATATATATCTATATATAGTTTAGGCTACAAACGAGAAAGATAAATATTACGAGAATGCGAGAATAATTTTAAAAATATTTTTTAAATATTAAAAACATATTATTTATACAAATGTTCTTCAGAGCTCCTTATTTAAACTTTGATAAACTACTTTTGAAATAACTTTTTTTAGGTTTATTTATTTATTATTTTCTTAAATATTGTATTCATAATAATCACATTTTATAACTTTCTAATCACACAATTTACAAATGATTATCAAATTCTATTATGTGATTACCTCGAACACATGACAATCACATTCTATTGATGAATAATCATATGTAACTATCATGTTATATTTTGTGATTATCTTTAAAAATATTAAAAACGTTTATTTATATATTTATCATAACTTCTTAAAGTTATTTGAATAACAATTATCAAAAAAATAACAATGAAAAAACGTGTTACGGAATAGATGACCATAAACATGTAAACTCGTTTTTTTTAATGGAACAGACGGCCACAAATCATATTAAATAGAAATTCAATAATACAAAAACAAATTACGAACACGAAATTTACACAGCTGAATCCAACAAACTTATAAGAACATTCAATTTTGAACACAAAAGCATAATGTTTTTGCCTAATATTTGAATTTTGCATAACTTTAGATTTGTAAATGTAAACAGTAAAATTAAACTGATTTCATCATACAAAACATTTAACAAAATGAAGTACTCGAATTATACATGTCATTCATCAAGGAATACTAATTTTTATACAACTGAATCAGAATTCGATTACTTCATTCGGTTACATGTTTTGTATGATGAAATTAGTTTAATTTGAATGTTTTCATTTGCAAATCAAAATTTCACAGGAAATACCCTCTGCAAATTCGAACTTACAAAAAGTAAGTTGAATTTGAACCAAAATTGAAACTAACAATTAGTATGTATGAAATCAAATATTTACATTGCTAATTAATAATATATGAACTAAAATGACATATATACTTTTGTCACTGAAATAAGCTTAAACGGGAAGAAAAGGAATAAGAGAGATTGAACCGGGATAAAGAGGTGAGATTAACGGTGAGAAAGACACTTTTTTGTTCCCCTAAGATCATAAACTTTTTTCTGAATTATCCCTTTATATATAGAAAGAGAGAGAGAGAGACCTTGTGTTATCTTACAACATATAAGATTATCTTTATAAACATCTTATCTATTAATGTTAACAAAATGTAAGGTATATTTTATGAATTAACTGGATTCTCAGTCTTTTCAATATAGTTTACCCAAGAAAAAAGCTTCTAGAAATTAAAGAAAATCTGGAACAAGGACATGGCCCATGTATGGGGCTCACTCATCAATTCTTTATAGCATTTGTTAAGTTCATTCCCTATGCACTAGGTTACAAAAATTCCATGACTTTATTATAGAAAATGCAACATCTAATTGCATGATTTAAATATTCAAGAACAAGTCGGCTTCATTCTTGAGAATTTATAACTATATACTTTGGATAATTCAACACATGCCAATAAATATGAGATTATTTAATTATTTCATCTATTATCCTGAAGAATATGGTTACAATAAGATTAATTCTTAACTAAACACTTTGGATTAGAATCTAATTAGTCCTAATTATTCTTAAATCTCCCAATAAAGAAACACTCTGTTTTACATGTAAGTTAGTGGATCCTGCTATTCTCATCTTACATACATGTAGTATACAACATTTATCAATCTGAAATATATACTGTATAAAATAAGAAGCAAAAATAATAAATAATTGGGTGATGTACTACTAAGTTATAATTAGAGAAAAATAACTATTAAATTAAATTCTGGAATAACAAACAAAATAGAGTAACTGAATAACCACCCAAAAATGAGAAAAAAGAACATGCAATTTGTTTTCGATCACAAATAGAAACGCGTATCTCACAAGTTAATTTGTTTGTAACCTTTTTCTAAACCAATAACAATAATAATATAATAATAATAATGTATACATAATAATAATAACAAATATAACCTTTCTATTGTTATTTTTTTCACATGTTGAATTGCTGTTTCAGAAACCAAATATCCTCAACGTTCCATAAATTGTCTGAAAAGTCATCACCTCCATTACCACCATCCGTCCATTGACTGTTTTGTTGATGATCTATCATAGCTTGAAAATTCATCTCTTGATTAAAGTAACCCGACGGGCTAATCATAGCGTCGCTAAATCCGTTACAAAACGAATTATTATTCTGTTGAAACAAATCTTGATTCGTCGGATAATAACATTCCGTCAAGTCAGATACCGGTGACACCGCGGTGTTACTTGAATTTTCAGGCGTGTAGTTAGGGGTAATTTGGGAATTTCCATAATTTGAACAAATGTTACCAGAATTGGTATTGTCTTGAGGCAATACTAATTGGCTTGTAACAATATTGTTGTCCATATTGTTTGTTTGGTTAAGTTGGTAGGAATTTGTTGTGGTTACGGTTGAGGTTGTGGTGGTGGACGACGATGAACCACCGGTGGTTGTTGTGGTGGCGGCTGCCTGAATTCGCTCTACGAGACGTGGCATCCATAGATACCTCATGGTGTCTTTAAATTGCTTGCTGTTCACGTCACATTTTAATTGTTTTGCATGTTTTTGAACTCTGGTTCTCCAATAATTCTTTATTTCATTATCTGTTCTTCCTGGTAAGTGTTGCGCTATTTTCGACCACCTAAAAATGAACAATCGATATAAATTAAATTAAATCAATATTCGCATCCATAAGAGAAACTAAAACGTCTAATAAGAAGAAAATGAGCATACCGATTTCCCCATCGAGAATGAAGTTCGAGAATTAGAAGTTGTTCTTCGAGGGTAATATTTCCACGACGAACATCGGGTCGTAAGTAATTCAACCATCTTAATCGGCAACTCTTTCCGGTTCTTTTGAGTCCTGTTTAAGTTTAAATGAAAATGTTGTTAAAATAGTTAAAATGTAACAATAATAAACATGTTGAAAAAGAAAGAGAGAAAGTATTGGTAAAGTGTATAGACGTTCATAATACCATAATAAGCACTTGTACGTTTCTATCATATATTCATATATCATTCTCTTTCTAAAAACTTTATCAACCACTTTTTGAAGAAAATGAAATTAAAAATCCATAAATCGAAATATGGAATGATCGGAAAGGAACATACCGGCACAACGAGCAAGCGAATTCCATCGACCTTCACCGTGATGAGCGATATAATTGATGAGAGTGAAATCTTCTTCAACGGTCCAAGGACCTCTTCTAAGATCTTCCATCATGTTCATTTGATCATCTTCTTCACTTCCACTCATATCCATTGAGTTGCTGCAACTATTCATTTGATGATCAAATATATTGTCTTCTTATATGTTATAATAAGTATAAGTATGTAATATATAGTTTCGTGTTTGAGAGATATGTGAATCTTAGAGAGAATTAGAGAGAGAAGTTATTGATACTCAAAAGGGTGTGTTTTTGGCTTATAATAGAAGGAGATCGTAGGGTTTATATAGAGAGATGAGTAATAAGTCTACAAAAAAATTGTATGTGTGTGTTTGATGTGTGAGAGAGAAAAAGTCGATGAGAGAGAAGGATAAAGAGAGCCGCAATAGTAAAGTTGTGGGTGGAAGGGGTTTATAGCGAATAGACTTAAATGCTCAAGCGAATAAATTTATTAAGAGTATACGGAATTGTAAATTTTGTTTATAGTATTTTCAGCTGTGTGTTGAGATGACATCGTTGTTAAAAAGTGGAGAGTAAGAATAGTAAATTAAATAAATTGTATTTTATCACGAATTTTTTAAATATGTCCTATAAGATCGGATTGAAGTGAATTTAAAAATTAAAATGAATGTTTTGATGTGTTTTAGAATTGTGTTTAAAGTGTGTTATTTATATATTAATAATAAAGTTTCAAAAAAAGTAAAATAAATGTTGGTTTTTTCATTTTAACGGCAATATAAGTGTTAAAAAATAAATAAATAAAAATAATTGCCAAGCAGTGTACAGGTGAGACGTCATTTCGGAGTGGCGTGTTCCGAAATGATAGAACGTCGTCGGCAAAGAACGAAGATGGGACAGTGCCTACTCTGCGTGCTCTAAATAGATTTAGCTAGGTCCAAGTTTTCGTTTACTTGTTATTGCCTTTTTATATCTTTTCATATTAAGTATAAAAATGTTAATATAAACTTCGCAAAATATTAGGTAACTGATGATATTAACTGATTCACACGTCCACTTTTAAGAATAATATGTGAAAGATAATATTGAGCTTATGCTTCAGACTTACCCTACGACCTAATGAAAATATGAAATCTAAATTAATTTGTGGAGAGATGAGTATTTTGTATTTGTGAAGATTTAATTTTGAATTTTGCTACCACCTATTGTAAATAATTTTTAAAGTGTCATATATTAAGATTTTCGGGAAAAGCTTTATGTAAAATATAGATCTTTTTTGGCGGTAAACTTGATTCTCGTAATATAATGGCTCACCGAACAGGGTATCGAAGCTACGATTAAAAAAAGGAACAAATTGAACATATGTTGTATAGATTATTTTATAATAGATTAAATTAGTATATAGGATTAGCAATACATTTTTCCAACTTAAGTAAAGTAAGTATTACTACCGATCAAGTTAAGTCTGAAAAGAACGAAGGTATAGGAGTTTACATCTTTAGAAAAGAATGTGATATAAAAAATAGGTGAAAAATATACTTAAGTTAACAAAGGTATAAAGACATAGAATGAATAATAAATGGAGTTAAGAGAGAGAACACGTGTGGAGTGATGTAGTTGATAAAGTCGGCCTTGGGAGTTTGATACTTTGACTTTCTTGGCTTTGTTGGATTTGTGTTGCAAAAGTGAGAAATTATAAAAAAGATGGTAGGCCCTTAGAAATTATTTTTTCTTTTTCTACTTAAAATAGTGTTTTTGTCTTTAATATCGAGTGTTCCCATTTGTTAACAAACTCATCAACAAAATAAAAATTAAAATAAAATTAAAATTAAAATTACAATTAACAAAGACTAATGTGTGAGATTCAATAAGTCTAAAACAACTACGACTAATAATAATACTATACACGATTAGGGTTGATAATATTTTAATCATTTACTATACATTGAGCTATCAAAATAATCGACACAATTACATAACTTTTCGCGTAACAAAATCAACAAATTGGTGAGCTGTTTAAATTAAACAAGATCCATAAACTAGAGAATATAGTTGGTCTTCAATCAACACTTTTACTTTAGTTTAATTGATTGATTGATGTATATATAGTATATAGTATAGTAAATGTAAATATAAATATACTTGTTGCGGGAAAAGAAGCATGAAATTGTGACAAATGCATGCACCTGGAGGAATTCTGACACTTCATATGTTCATTATTACTCTCGATAGTCATTGAACGTAATAAAAAGATGGATGGTTTTCTTTTCTTTAATAGATTTGTCATATTCGCTGTCACGATTCATGGAATATTAGTATCAGTTGGTTTCTGTTGAAAGTAATTATTGTAGGTTCTAAACACGTGATTAAGAACAAAATATATGTACACATGTTCGCTTAAGAACGAGGATAGAAGTTCATCAACCGGATTAAGCTGAAACTATACTAACTATATGTATACTACGGCATATTTTAGAGTTAGATACACATGATAAAATTTCAGACAAAAGTCAGTTATATTTAATTTTTAAACATTTAACTATATATAAAAATGATTAATAAATAAAAGAAAATTTAACAGAACATTTGTAATTGTTTATCTGTTGGCAGTATAACTTTTAAAGCATGAAATTATTTACATAAAGAATAAGCATATATATATATATATACACATATATATACTAATATCTCACATAAATATTTGGTCGCTGTATGAATGTATTTTTGCATTTCTGCAAGAGCATCAGGCCGTGGAAAACAATTCGGCATTCATAGGAAAAACGCTGAGAAGTCGTAGTGGATCAAAACAACTGACTTAATTTGTTATTAGAAAGATCTTGATAATTGATAGCAATAAATAAATAAGTAAACTTTAATTTAAGATTTTGATAATTGTGATAGATAGATTAATCACAATTATTACATCATCAAATCGCTTATTATATTATATTTAAAGTGTTCGAATTAATCGATTATAAAGAGATTTGCAAAATTACACCTATTGTATAAATAACACAATAGATGTAAAAAATAGAGTTATACATTTATATTTCATAAATGCATTTTTTTTAATATAAAAATAAATTATGAGTTCATCCCCTAATATAAAAAAGTTGTTGGGTGTATGAAATATTTTAAAAGTTATAGATTTAAATTAAATATAGTAGTATTCTTATGAATATGAATAATACATACAAGTAAATAATACATCAATATATTTTTAAAGAATTTAATTTAATATTAAAAAATGAAGCTCAATTATAATATATATCTATATATGTCTATATCTATATCTATCTTTATCTATGTATCTATTTATTTATACTATAGGAATATAAAAGGGTACTCCATAATTTAACACGTAAATAAAGATATCACGTGACAATTTAAAAAAATAAATAAATTAAATTAAATAAATAATTATAATTAGATAGTATTATTAATTAATTAAAAAAATCTATAAATTATACTCGAACACTAATTAAAAAAATAATATTAAACTATTAAACCTAAATTTTGTTAGAATTTATAAATATAAGTATAATATAAGTTTGAGAATTACCTACAATATATAAGTCATATATAATTATTGTGCATCGTACGGGTTCGTGACTATATATACTATATGAGCATAAAAGAATGTTCCAAAAAATTTCACGTAGGCAAAGATATCACATGTCATCCTCTAAAAATTTTAAATTAAATTAAATAAATAATTAGAGTTAGATACATTTGAATAGGATATTAATTAATTAAAGAAACTATAAATTCTACTCAAACACTTATCAAAAAATAATATTAAATTATTACATGTAAGTCTATTAGAATCTATAAATATATGCAGATATAAGTTTGAAAATTATCAACAATATAGCAGCTAGATATAATTATTGTACATCACACAACTTCTTAACTAGTTACTAATATATATGTATATATATATATATATATATATTTAATATCATAAACCATAATTTGAAGATACCTTTGACCAAAACAGTTCCTGAGATCGATTTTAGCTATGGTTCTCTAAATGTTACTTCTTCTTTTTCAATTTATAGTATATGAAATTCCTGCAAAATAAAGGTTTTATGCATTTGAAAGCGAAATTCTTTTGATCGTAGGCAATCATTGTATTTAAAAAACTAACGTGGGTGATCATTTTGTTCTCAATTTTTTTTTGTCTCACTATCACAGTCTAACACAAAGAACAACTAATCTACGAAATTGAACCCAAGGTATGATTAAGCAAACCAATCAATAAGAGCAGGGGCGATACTAGGGTGGGGCAGTCGCCCCCACAAATTTTATTTAACCTACTGTAAAAATATTTTAAAGAAGATGACACACTTCATCTTTGCCTTTGTGAGTTATAATATAAATGAGTAATAGCGATTACTTAACTATATTCTAGCTTAATGGTGACACCCACTTTATTTATTTTTAGGGGAGAACCTGAGTTCGAGTCCTGGGCCTGTTAATGTTTCCTTCTCTTTTTTCATACGTGCACTATGTCTGTTCTCAATTAGCTTTTTTCAATATAAAAAAATCCATCACTTACTGTTTTTATTTGTAAAGAAGTACGTTATTCAACCTTTTTAATATTCCCATTTACAGTTTTACTAAAAAATTTCAATACTTATTGTAAAATGACAATTTTTTATTGTTCTCTTCATAGAGAGAAATTCAATAAACTAATTGAATACTTTGTAATAACATCGAATTAGTAATATGAAAATCAACCTTAATTTGTTTAACGTTACAATTGTACTTAAAACTATATTGGTTGCACTCTATTTTACGTATTAACGTAGAAAAACTAACATCAACTCAAAAGTCAACACAACTTATACGTCAAAGTTTGCTCCTATATGAAACTTTTTTTATACCGCTCTTGGATAAGAGGCTTGATAGATTACAGCTTTATTCAAAATAATTTTTAAGATTCTATGACTCACACTAATCAAGATTTGATGTTGATTCGATAGTTCTTGCATCATATTGTCAACATTTAGGTGTTAGAAGAATATAGGAAGATTCCCTAAATCAAGAAGAAATAGAATTCCTTAAATGTTTACCGTAAAAAGAAAGAAAGAAAAAATAGAAGAAACGAAAATACAATCGACCGCATTTTGAGAGGGAACGTGATTCTCGAACACAACCCGTGATCAACCCCAATAGTCTCGGAACCCCTGGAAATTTTCAGGGATCCCCCAATTCACATTTACTATGGTAACCCTAAAACATGAACGCAATTTGTTACGGAATATTAATTTTAGCATTGTGAAATGATTTGTGTGACAAATGACAAAACTTCAAATGATTATAGTTAACTTCTCAATTCTTCGGAGCTACGGGAGGCGCCACCTATGCATGAAATGCTCGCAAATACCCAAAAGAAGTTTGTATAGCTCTCAGATTTTCGACCTTAAAGACCTTCAACTTAAAATTTATCCCAAATTTTAAACTTTTTAGTTTTGATATAATTAAAATATATTGTTTTAGATGCTTAAATCAAATTGATATTTATCTTGACACTTTCGTATTTCGGAATTTTATATGTCGATCGAATTTAGGCTTAAAACTTGATGTACGTATTTTTATAGTCTTTGAACATAATTTCCGTATCGTGTCATTTTTCATAATCCAATATTGTAATACGGTAAAATAATTTGATCTTTTGGTCGACTATTGCGGAATATATGCCTTATTTTTGCATTGAAAGTCATCTTCTATAACAAAATAAATAAATAAATATCAAGAAGGCGATGTTGTCATATTTAATACAAGAATGAGAAAATTTCATACAAATTTTCTTTCTTTCTTTTTGTCTTTAATAATTTTTAATAGTGACCCTTACAGTATTTGTTGAACAAAAACTTCTCATTTTGTTGCCAGTTGATCCATGATGTAGATGTACATGATTTGGCATACCTTTGTGTACCATTAATTCTTCTATTTCCTACATTATTTATTCCTAGGTTTTGAAAGCTAATTTCTAGTTGGAACACAGTCATGAGAATATCTGTATACTATACACATGTGGAATACAGCATATATATGAGAGTGACATTCGTATAAAAGCATTTACATTTATATACTTACAAGTATACGTTTCCTAAATAATACAGCATTATTTTATTTAATTGATACGCAATATTATTAGACTAATTGTGCACCTTAATTAGTTTGTGGTCCTTCAGTGTGTACTAATTAAGTTGAAGTCATGATATTTTTCTATAAAAGATTAATTTTAATAATTTGTTTTAACCCGTATTAATTTATGAGAAAATTATTTGTGCCGTTAATAATAATATCACATGAGTTATGTGATGTCAGGTGAAAAAAGGAAATGAATCTGTATTTTTATAAAGCTGATTAACTGATGGTGTAACGGTATGTGTCTGTTTTTTTAACAATATATTGTACATGTGGTGTCAACAACACTAATTAATAAAATGTTTATATGAGAAATAAGAGATTGTATCAGCGATTAGGTCGGGTTATATTCCGTCTTGTAATCGGTAGTGATGCACAACTAATACTTCGATCTCCAACATAACTTCGATTGTCATGGATATGCATATTGAACGTAATTAAGACGTTATATCTCATCTGGATTTTAATACTTTGTAATGTCATTTTATGGCTTATGTTTTAGAACAGGATGAATTGAATAAGCTAATAGCCATATAGGGAGGTATTTACTAAGGGGTGTTATTTTAATTTGGAAATATATATTAATATATATATACTAGCAGACACACGAGTACTTATTCTATTTAGTAATTTTATGAACGTTTATTTCAAATGTATATTATGGACTAAATTGTATTTCATTTCATATACAATTATATCTTAAATATCTATGTCGTTTTCAAAAGTAAGTAAGGGTAGATTGGTCTATTTCGTTGAAGATAGGGGCATTTGTATTATTTTCATTATTTAAACATTTAACTTATTGAAGAAAATGGTTAAACCCTTTATAAGGGTGTAAGATATATATATATATATATATGTACATATAGGAGTTGATTTAAGGCATATAGGAGTTGATTTAAGGGAGGAACAAAAATCGATGGAGAAAATAGAGAAGAGTTTCTTTGACCCTTTGATTCAGCAAATTAACATTTTTGATTTAGAAAAAATGTTTATTAATAACAACTGTGTTTTTAGAATCATAAATGAATCATATTTATTTTATGTTGAATCACACCTGCTTTTTGTTTTGAATATATATTTCTCCCCCAAAAAATTTTTATTTTTAGATCTGGGTATATATATATATACTAGCAAACAGCCACGCAATGCGACGGTTCAAATGGTGATGGTGGGTGATGTTGATGATACTAATGGTGGAGTGATGAGAGATTGAGAACATGTATATGTTTTGAAGGTTTTTTGTATTTATATATATATTTATTCATACGGTAATATAGTGAAATTTGATTTATGTATAGTACTATACTAAATATTAATATGAAGTATAATTGTTGAGATTATTAAGTTATTAGTAATTATGTATGGGCAATATAATCATTTTCCGTGATTAAATTGAAAATTTAATAATAACTCAAATGCATTATAAGTAGTGAGTATCGATCAAATAAGAACATTTCAAAAATAAGAACAGTAAAAGCGCTTCAAATTTGCACTTATACTTAATAAAATCATTGGATTTACATTTGTATATCTCAAATATGCAAAGAAAAATGAATGCACATTTCTAAAATGTATACAATTTGTGAAAAACAATTGATGCACAATTATACATTTTTCATATAAAATCGGACATCGAACGGTTTTTCGATTTTTATGCATTTATAAGAATGCACATTTATTTTTCTTCACATATTTGAGATGTATGAATGTGAATCTATTGATTTCTGAGATACATTTGCAGATATGAAACATTTCTTATTCGTTCTTATTTTTAAGATGTTCTTATTGAAATTTTACCCATAACTAATTATAAATATATATATATATATATGTGTGTGTGGGGTATTAAAATAAAAGTTTATCCCTGTGTACGTGAAACGTCTTTGACCTAAATATGTATATTCTATCATATCTTTTCCTTTTCGGTTCGTCCACCTCTATAAATTTTGACCGATTTAACGGTATTTTTATTAATATTTGTATCATTGTCAGTGTGTTCGTATTCATTTATTTATTTTCTCAGTCAATAGATAGGAAAGTTACTAACTTACTACATATAGTTTTTTTGCCGCAAGTCTCGGGTATAAAAACAAATTTGATGAGACATAATTAGTACAAATTAAAGCCAAAGTGTGACGACAACTTATCAGTGCTGTATATCTGTATGTATGTTTCGTTAATGCATGTTTTCTAATGTATGGGAAATCTCATTTCTTTAAATAACTAAACACGTATCCCTAGCCAATGCAAAAGAAAGACGAGACGCAGAACGACACCCAATTGCGTATAGTCATCGTTACCTTTGAGTGTGAGTGAGATGATCGACCGTCCAAAGCTTTCGAATTATAAGGTCCTCGAAATATGTGTTTGTGTATATATACATATACATATATAATTTGATTGTAAATTGCAATAAAAAAGGAATACGTTTTACATATTTTTAAAATTGATTGAATCACAATAAAAAAAACGCATCCAATAGCTAAATACATGAGTTCCTTTTTAATAATTTTTTGCACAGAAGATTCAGCCCTACATATAGACGTGCTTATGTGTACGTATATGCAAGTAGAAAAAGAAAACGACATCATATATATAAAAGATATACGATCACTAAACTGATGTGGTGCTTGATGTGGCATCGGCACTGATAGTTGTTCATAAGCGTCCCCTGAGGGCTTAATCTTCGTCAGGAAAGTGAAATTGATTATATTAATTAGGGGCTTAATTTCCACGTGACGGGTCTTTTTGCTATTCTAAGTATGAACCAAACCAGCCGCCAAAGCAACTCACTTACACTACGCTTATATATTTAAATAACCTGTGGGCTGTGGCTATATGTGGAAAATTATTTATATTTACTATATGCATGTATGTATATTTGTATATGTATGATCAATTAATCATCAACAGATTAATTAACAGATTCAAGTTAATTACAAACAACAAAGTATCATTTAATTACCACAACTTCTTATAATTTTCACCGGGACACAACATATACATATGTAAGAAATTAATATCTAGTTAGGGTTGACTCGATCGTGTTTAAAGCTCATTCTTTACTTAATATAGTTAAAAATATATTCTTATGTTAAGCGTTATTTGACCCTTTCAAAGGAGTGAAGAAAATGTGAAAATGATGATGATAATTAGATAAAATTAAGGAAGTTTGCTATATAGTATGATTTATTAGACGCACGCTTGTGGGATTAAAGTATGATTAAAGGCTTAAAGAATGGAGTAGTGTTCCCCATAATGGCTGGTTCTAATATAATGGGTGCTATTTTCATTTTCATTTAAGTGTACGTAACTATGTTGGTTTCCAACTCTGCAACTTGCTACAATTAATTATTTCTTTACCTTCTTTTTTTCTATAATTAAATTCAAATATTAATTGGTTTTGGATAGAGGTTTAATTAAGGATACAGATTTGTGATGACATCGATACTATTATTAAAAGATTCTAAAGTTAAGATCATGTGGTGCACGTGCGGTGTGGTGTTTGTATTCGTTTGCATGGTAGTGAATACCTATAAATAAGGTTTTGTTTATATATATGTACCTATACCTATATAGTATGTGATTATGGGGTGTACATGTATTTTGAGTGTACAATATTATAATCACATGATACATATATAATACCAGTCGAGATTTAAGAGCGGGGTCGTTCGGCTAAGGCTTATTTCACTACTTATGAATGTTTCGAAACTTAGAAAAATCGACATATAAAATTATTTTCAACAGTCTTGATCCGTATAGCTAATTCTTTGATTTTGATTCTCTAGTTAGTTAAATTCTCATCGACTATGCATTTTCGTTTAATTAGTGTAAGTTTTCTTTATTTTGAACACCTTATTAGTCGAGTAATTAATTAGTTTAATTAGCTTTAACTTTTGAAATTTGGTGAATACAAAAGAGGGAAGAATTTTTGGAATTGTTTAAGTTACTTTGTAGATGGATGTGAGGTCCACTAGGGTTTATAATTGAGTAATGTAGTTAAATTAATGATATTTGATTTGATTGTTCAGTTGAGTTATTAACTCATTTGGGCCCTCCAATTCGAAATCTCCATCAAAGAGTTCATACCAACGACAAAAGATTGATGTAGACATACTTGATCTTCGTGTAGGGTTCCTGGTTTTGGATGCTTTACATATTTTAATTGGTACTTAATCAGTTAATCTCGATAATGACTCGATATTTGGAATGATTCGAAAGAAACTATTAAAACACTCTTTCTAAAAATTGTATTTAATTTTCATTAGTAGATCTTAATTTTACTAATCACTAATAAAGTCATGTTTGTTTCTGTTAGCCGCCTCGTGAGCTAGTTCTATCTATTTATTTGATATGAAAGAGGCGTGATTATAGGAACAATCTATGTCGCTTTCAACAACAAAACCAGGAGGCCGGTCCGATTCAATTTGTGAGGAGATCATCCTTCAATTTCTCGTTCATTTATATATCTATTCGAGGTAGTAAGTTAAGCGTCAGTTAGTTAGGTTGGATTTGTAATCGTAGTAGCCAGAAGCTAAAATGCCTTACTTTGGTCAAACACGAAAATAACTTTTTATCCTTACTTCCACAACGGAATAAGCCAGAAGCTAAAATGACTCGAAATTAACTATTTGAGTTGACACGATCTATGGTCTTTTATTATTTAAGTTCTTCATAGCTTATGATATTTGTCTATGGTTTGACATAAAAAAATAGATAATCATATACTTGGATGTGTCAATGGGACAACGGGTTAACAAAATATTTAGTCCCTAGTTAATTAGTTTGGTTTCCGAGTCTTTCCAAGTACACAATCTATAGAAGCATTTGGATGTTGTGATCTTGTTGGTCAAATAATCTAGATTTGATGCTCTCTAACTTGCAATTTTCACTTCATTTTCGATTATACTTTTGGAATATTATGTCATTTTCATTTCTTTTATACGTGTATATCGAACCTTTATTAAGTTTATCATAAGTCTAACACGTCGTAGGATTAATGATTAAGGCAAATAGTAACTTAATTAATTAATAGTTGAAGATAGCTAGATTACGTTTTAGTGTGCAAATAAGATCATGGTAGAAGATGAAAAAGTTTACCATATTTAGTGATAACTATGAGCCAAATACATTGCTCAATGACACTTGGAAGTAGGGGACCAATGTTCCACTTGTTTTATACACAAAATTATTCCACGAAATTGCTGTATGAATCTTGAAATGATCATTAAAAATTCAAAGATTGTGCATATGTCACATCTACATCAATTAATGGTCAAATAATAATAGGTAATAACACTATTAAGGAAACGTGCAGTGGGTGATGGTTAATTTATTTATTTAAAGGTTGATTTAATTTTATTTGTAGGTATATATAAGCAGCCATTAATATGCAAATGCCATAATGAGCTTAAAAATTAATGGATACGTGACCACTGTTGTGATGAAAATGTTAATAGCGACGGATGGCGATTGATTGATCGGATATTTTGAAAAAAATAAAAAAAATAAAAAAAAAACTTGACCGATTAACTAGATAATATGTAGCTTTTGATTCAACAAATTGATTTCCACTGGTCCAGATTCAATGGCTACTTTGAGCAAAATATATTAAAAAGTCCATGTTTCTAAGATGACTTTTCTTGTGAAAAACTCTAGCAGGCGTCATGCATAAACAGTATATAAACGACATATATAAAGTTGTGTCATAATTTTTTATAATAATATATATTTTTATTCTATTTATTATGGTTATGGTGCTTTTAAAGTGCAACGTTCCCATGTTTTTCACACGATTTTAAGTGTTTATATTTTTGTTCAAAGTGTCACAAATTGAAAAGAACATATTTATATTGTAGGCAAATTAAGTTTTAATTTCTCGATAAGTGAGTAGTACATCTGGGGATTGGTCATGTAAATGGGTAAAAAGTAAGACGGGGTTGAAAATTTCTACATTTGTTAATGGATATAAATCCTAACTAAGAAATCAAAGTTACGCAAACTATATAGTTTAGCGAAACATAATCTATCTCCAATTTATTTATAACAAAAACATTGTAAGGTCGTAATGTTATACAAGTGAAAAAGAAAATCAGAGCTTTTGCTTTACATTGTACATTTTTCATATCTATATCAGTATGTTGTCCGTATAATGTAACGACGATAAAAGATACACATAATATTTTTCATTTAATATCGTGTTGCACTTAATTAAAAATTGAGAAAATAATGAGATATCAATTTATTACCTTATCTTATACATCGTATTTCAAATGTACATCATTAGATATGACAATTTCTGTCATTATCCGACATTAAACCGATACGCAGATAAATGGGTTAGGGTTTGAGATTAAATCCGTAAACGAGCTAACCCATTAATTGATTTTATTTACATTCATGACTTGGCTTGTTTTACCAAGGTTAGTTATAATTTATAACATGTACTATAAGGGCACAAGTTAAACGATTAAAACGTATTAAAGCTGACAGTTAAATAACGACAACATCCAATACTTTTAGTATTGTACAACATTTTTTCATAGGCAGCTTCTAGGTAACTAGGTAATATAAATTTGTTTATTGTATGGGCTTTTGGAATTATATAGGGTTTAAATCGGTCCCCTGTACAATTGATACCCTACACACCATCTGTTTGGAGTTTAGTCCTATAAACTGACGATTAGATTACAAGAGTGACTAATTTTATAATACGGGAAACTAAACTAGTTGAAATTTAACTAAGATATAACTTATAAACCACCTCTAGATATGATATTATTATCAGTGTTCACATTTCACAACTTTTATATTGAACGGATTGAACTTAATTATAATATGATCGAATGGCTGCGAATATGATAAACTGCGTTTTCTGACGTGGGATATATTAAATTGTCTTAAATTAAGTATCTTTATGAAATAAAAACAAAAAGTTGCTTTATTTTCCAGTAATGATAAAAACTAAAAAGTGAACCATTTATATAGATGCAATACATTGAACTTATGGTCGGTGAATATATAACCAGGTATAAATTAAACGTCCGTGCAGTCGCACATAAACCCGGCCCCGTACCTACGCACAACGCACCCAATCTAAATCTAAATTCTAAGCAACCAAACACACACTTCAGTTTTGTCACTTTTGTTTTGTTTACATCGTTTAATTGGTTTTTGATTGTTCTAGTTAGGGGTTTTTAAAATAAGATGCAACGGTACATTAGATTAAACCCTACCAGACACTAAACCCGTCTATACATTTGAACTTGGACCATATAATATAGGGAGTAACTGCATTATTATATCTAACATATCCCAACACTCCAAGCAGAATATCCTCGAGCGATTGGACTGGAAAAAAGAAGAAGAAACCCTCAAATAATAAATCCGAGGGTAGTTTGTTGATGATGACGATATCCGATAGCAGGTGGGAGGTAAGCAACAGCTAGAGAAGTTAGATCAGATGTTGAGAATCAATGATTTGCCTTTCATAAAATGTTTATTTTATTTTATTAATTATTAATTATCAAAAGTTAAATAATAATCACTAAGTTAATAGATCTCAAACGATCCCCTTATTTTATATTACTTTATAATAGTTACCATCTCATGCGGGTTACTATTTTAATCTAGGGTTAAGTGCGTACGAATGCATTCAACTTTGGTTCAAAATTCATAATGTGTACCCAACTTACGGGATATGTATTTAATGTACTCAACCTGTTAAAACTCACATGTAACGCACTTGACCTGCAAATATCTAAGTGGAATCAGGTTAACATTTTTGATGCCAGGTCAGCTGACACGCATCAGTACATGTCGATGCCAACTCGACCTATGTTGCCAACTCATTTTCATCTTCTCCATCACTCTTTTCCGGCAGCCGGAAAATCAAAAACATAAACCATAAATTTTGATTCTAAACCCACCTTAACCATTCCAGTTCCATTATCGCACACAAGTGGCTGAATGTCCTCTGATTCCAAAACATTCTCAGCAAGATACATTAAACCATTCCAGTTCCATTATACTATCATTATCACATATTACATTATTTATTCATTTTTGTACCATATAAATCATTAATAAAGGTTGGGATATAAACATTCTCAGCAAGATACATATTAATTAGTAGTAGATACTGATACATGGCATATGCTAGATTCGATTTCATCATACAACACCTACTCGATTTCATCATACAACAACTAAAACCCCTTTTGATTCTTCAGATTCCAAGATTCAATTTCACTTTCAAACCCTTGGTTTTCTTTATTTTAGGGTTCATTATGCATCAGTGCTAGGGCTTTAAATTACACAAGTTAAATCAGTAAGTACTTGCCTGCTAGAGATTACGATCTGAACGAATTTGGTACGGAATAGATTGATATAGTTGAATTCAGTTGATGAATTGATGAATACGAGTAGCGGTTTAGTAATTACATAATGAGTGGGATAAGAAAATTGGTAGCTCATGGATGCACCGGAGAAACCGTTAAGTAATCTAATAGGTAATTTAAGATCATGGATTCCTCAACGTTCAGAGCCAGAGAATGTCTCGAGGGATTTTTGGATGCCCGATCAGAGTTGTAGGGTGTGCTACGAGTGTGATTCTCAGTTTCCTTTGTTTAATGTACTCAACTTTGGTCGGGGTACTTAGTAATGCATCCAACTTATATATAATGTGTATTGTGTGTACGCGTACGTGGATAAAAAATTATGACTTGGCATGCCACGTGTACACGTTTTTTGGAAAAAAATCAACAGGTTACCGGCTAAGGGTTGAGCCGGTCAACCAGTACATCAAATAACGATTTTTGAAACTTGAGTGCATTAAATACACGTCCCGTAAGTTGGGTACACACTATGAATTTTGGACCTAAGTTGAGTGCATTCGTACGCACTTAACCCTTTAATCTAAGGTGTAGTTTCACTTGCATTGATTATGATTAATTTAGTTGAGTTACGTTGTGACATAACGATATTGAGTTATCCATCATATTCGTATCATATCACGTGTTTAAGGTTAATTTAATCTCGACCTCCCTTTTGTAGGTAACAAATTAAATCATTGTTCGACAAAAAAACAGAATAGATTTGTTATGTTCGGGAGGAATATGATATTATTTATCGGTTATACTTCTAATAATATATAACTAGAATAAGTTAACAAAAAGAATAGAATAAACAACTATTTATATGTTTTAATATGTCCAATATGAACTAAACAAGAACAAAATAAAAGCGTGTTGTGCTACGTTTTTTATGTTAAGTTTAGGGGACATGAGGTTCGCTAAAGGCATAGCATAATCACGTTTAACTATTAATTAACTTAACAATAACTAGCCTACAAAACCCATTATTTAATTTCAGTTATTCACTCCGTCCTAAAAGACTATATAGCATTTAGCTACAACATGTAAATATAAGTTTTTGAATCAATTGCACTAATATGTTTTATTAATAAAAAACCAAATAAATAATATTTAAAAATAAAGATATCTTTTAAAGATAATTAAAGAACGCTGTGTATCGATCTGTAAGCGATCAATATGAAACACAGGAGTGTTATGCAGCATGAGTAACTGATTATTAATTGAATAATGCATGTAACCATTTAGTTCAACCTTCAATTATTATGCATAATTCAACATGTACTAATGCTTTTCTAATAGAATGATAGTCTAATAAAATATATGTTGTAGCCATTATTGTAGTACCTTTATTGTCTTTAAAAATGATTATCCATTAGAATAATTTCAGTTTCAAAAAGAGAATGTAATCCAAGTCAAATTTGTATTCTTGACACTTCTTTTGATACATACTCTCCTTGTAAATTAATTAAAAATTAGGGACTAATTAATTAGTTAGATCCAATGCATTATGTGCAACTATGGTTTCTAAAACAGTCAAAGAATTATATTGATATACACTCTTTTTATAACTTAAATACATTCTAGAATGTTTTTAACCTTCAATAAAATTGTATAATTTGGAATACAAAAATAGGTTGTTAATTTGTGGATACGTTAAAACGTTAAGGCAACTAAATTAGAAGTATAAATTTTGAACTAGTCTCTTTCGGTTACAAGTTTTTATAAGTATACCCTACTCAATTCATTTCTTTCGTTAATAATAATAATAATTATTATTATTATTATTATTATTATTATTATTATTATTATTATATGTCAATGCGAAATTATTTACATATTCAATAATCAAAATTATCTTACTAAATACACATCATTGCAAATTAAAAATCTCCCCAGATAAATTATTAAATACAAAATTCCAATCAAATAAAAATGATTAACTAATTATAAAAAAATGTCCGACTGTATAATAATTAACTTTTAATTTTGGGTATTGGAAAAATATATATAACTCAAATTGAGAAAAATGAAAACTTTATAAGCTGAATAATATATCTATATATTAAAACTTATACATAACTAAAAGTAAATTAATTACTCGTTATTTTATAAGAGTTTAATTCGTGTTAGTAAATACATAGTACGATTTTGGTTTCTATATTAAATTTAATTAGTGTTAATTGTTAATGCGTATTCTTCAAATTTTATAACACTAGAACCAACTTCAAAGGCTGTAAACTTGCAATATTTAATTACTTTCATTGTCAACATAAGAATAAAATAAAACGTTGATGTACAATGTTACTTTATACAACTTTAACATTAATATTAATAATTAATTAATAATTATAATAAACTAAGCAACATAATCCACTATACTTTGGTTTTATAGGTTACAAAGCCTATATGTTTATATATAATATAGTCTTTGAAGTCCAAATTAACATATTGTGGTTGACTGATGTTGCTTGTCAACAATGGAAGCTTCAAACATGAAAATTGCTCCCATTTTATTTATTTAAGATAATAAACACGTCTTTATATGGCAGTTTAGTTAATAGTTAATGGTTAATAAGGAGGCTTATAATTCAACAACGAAGTCAACAAATTTATTTAATCATAAAAATGTTTGAAAAAAAGGTTATTGAATACAAAAATGTTACATCTTAAATTTATTAAACGGCGTGAATTTTCAACAAACAACCGCTAGTGATAAAATTAGAGACCATAGAAGTTCTAAATATGCCCTTCAAAAGAAAAGTTATAAATATTATGTGATCGTCAAATTGTCTTTAATCATATAACAAATAACATTATCTTGTAAATTTCACGTAATTGAAATTTGTTTGGCACTAAAAAATAGTTTCAAGTTAAATTATAAAATAACTTGATAAT
Source organism: Logfia minima (assembly GCA_963921325.1). Taxonomy (NCBI): domain Eukaryota; kingdom Viridiplantae; phylum Streptophyta; class Magnoliopsida; order Asterales; family Asteraceae; genus Logfia; species Logfia minima. The sequence goes on along the minus strand of OY992764.1, from coordinate 5,607,786 downwards.
TATACGCTGCATACTCATTTAGACTAGTTTGTGATCGCCACTAAATAAGAAGGGTCAAGAGGCAACGGTCCTTTACAGGGATCTAAAGGGTCGAGCCCCTAGTTTATTATACATTGATTCATTTAACTCATTTTCCTCGCCAAAATGAATAGGCATGGTGTGTATTCATTAAGTATCACACGTGTTCGTGACAAAATGTGACTGTTAGTTTTCCGCCAACTGATGTTAATCACCAAATTGATTGTGGATATAACCATTTGGGCCATATTTGAATACACGGAAATATACAATTCTCTCGAATTTTTATTGATATCTCTGCCAAGATATTAAATCCATAAAAAATTTGTACATAATTTAAAGATTACTCAAAATTATGATCACACCCCTTTTCAAATTTTATGTTATTTGATTATAGAAAGTTCAAACCTATTTCTAGTAAAAGTTGTTTAAAAGAAAGAATGGGAAATATAAATCACATGATATATATTCTGTATCTAATTTTATGGTTAAAACATGAATTAACAACAATAGGTTTTATATTTAGTGTGGACTCGCATTAAATGAGAAAAGAGTAAAAGAAAAACACATTGAAATCCAAACATAAAGTTGGACTTTGTTGCCATCAATCCATAAAGGTCAACCAGGCCCAGGGGTTTACTAACTTTGTAAGTAGTTTCTCTGCTTCTTTTTTCTTCTTTTCTTAGTGGTTTTGTTAGGTTATTAAGTAAATTTAGTATTATTGTGAGACATTTCAAAGTATAAGTTAACTATTATTTTAAGTGTAGTAATTGTACATGGAACTTAATAATTCCTATGGTCTTTAGATCGGTTATATGCTAATAAAACTAAGTTAAATCTTTAAATCTACATTGACAACTTAAAACAAGTTTAGAAATTTTTTTAAGTTTTAAACCATGAATTATCCATTTGTAGTTGACTGCTTTAGGTCAATACCAAAAAAAAATTCTTCAATGAGGACAGGTTATACTTATTTGGACATCTTTATTAACCTTGTATCAAGTCAAAAATGGTAAATAATATTCAAGAAAGTAAACGACATTAGCCCTTTGACAAATTTTCAAGACTAAAATGACATTCTTTCTAGTACACTAGCAAAAATTACTATTTTGATTTCACTACCAAAAGTTATTTTACTTTGACATTGTTGAAATGTTTTTCTTTTGTTTTTGATTATTTTGTAAGGCATTAAACATTACAAATAGAAGTTTTCCTTAACATTGAAAAGCAATCAAGAATTGAGTTTGGATTTGCAACAAAACCTAATTTACATATAGGAAGTGGAGGTCTAACAACTTTTTTTAATTAGTTGTACAAAGTGAAATTCAAAACTATTTCCATGGCAACTCCATTACTCCAACTTGCAAAACTAATGGTCAAACATCCAAGTCAATACATTTCCCTTTTGGGCAACAAGAAATAAAATGCCTCAAATTAATGAAACATGTGACTCCTTTTATATCAAAGTCCAAATTTTTGAATTTTTCTTTTGTAATTATCATATGGGTCAAACTTAAGCTACTTTCCATTCACAATATGCGTTTACAAAATTGATATTTATTAAGGAAGAAAAAGAAAGCATGACTACGGTACTTATCTGCTATAATGAAGATGTCCACAAATTTCCAAATGCAGATGACGGTCCTTTAGTTTAATGTGAACATAGCATTGTAACATTTTGTCAACCTTAAAAAATCATTATCGGTTATTGAATTTAAAAGTAGTATCACATTATTTTACTAATTTAATACAATAACTCGGTTCAACTTGTCGTTCCGCATTTACTAGTGTCTTCAACTTAAGTTCAGACAATATCGATGTATACCAATTATTTGATGACCTAATAACGTTTGTTGATAAATCCATCAAACTAGAGTGTTTATGGTGAAACCAAGTTCAACATGACAATTTGTACATAGGAGCTTAGACTTACACTCGTTGCTGTGCAAAGTTCTTACTGACCAGCAGGCAAGAAAGGATATGTCACATCGATGCTAATTCGTTGGACTGATCAACCAACTTAAATATATTGAGTGCATTGTGATATTTACCTCATTAGCAAGTTTTCTCAGCTTTACCCCTAAAAAAGAAATGGTTCAGACTTGAGCCATAAGAATAAAGCAAGTTAACTCAACTCGGAGTCGGCAATTAGTACCTACTCAACATATGATACATGATAAACTAGAGTGGTTTGTGCCTATTTTCTTTTCAGTCGCGGTATCTAAGAAAAAGCAGAGAATCAAGTTGAAATCATACAAAAACTCTTGAACAGACAACTTCCAGCTAGTTCCAAATCTGTACGGATCTAACAACTACCAATGAACATAGACCCTTAAAAGATCAATGCAAGACAACCTCCTGTTACTCTGCTGGTTTGATATAATCATTTTTAACAATACACCAAAAGAAATTGAAGTTCCCTCAACAAAAACGTTATGATCACTATAAGCCATAAAGAGGCGTGCTTACGCCATTGCCAACAATGAAGTGTTATTGCTAGTAGCAAATAGGTTGGGACCTTGGAGTCAGAAATTAAAATAAAATCTATCTACAAACCAAAGCCTCTTCTTTTCACCAAATAAAACAGCATATTACAAACTTGGGCTACTACTGTCAAATGATTCTTCTGTTCACTTTTGGCAAACAAATGGTATACATTGCAGCTGCAACCTGCAACCACATTATGTACAGATCCACCATGCTCCCGTGCGTGCAACTTATCTACCTTCTGTTTCTGTGGGTCTTTGCGTCCACCCTGACAGCATTCTTTGATTAGCAGACTACATTCTTGACATGCTCGTTGTCACAGTGTTGGATGATGAAGCTATGTTTAACTTAAATCAAATCCTGCTTCTGCATTTATAGCATACAACAGCTTCTGCTCCAATTGCTCTTTACTGTATACCCACCGGGAAATATTACAGTTTTTAATCATAGAAATAGAATCTAACATGTATTTGAGGTAGATGATGAATAACTCCAGGGTCTACAAACTCATCAAAGATGTGCTCTAGCAATAGTAACCCTAAATCTGTTTAAAAAATGATTTACATGGCTATATGCATTAAAACACTTCGGACAACTTTCAACACGTAGGACCTGTTATCTTTTTATATAAGTTCTTTTATTTGACCCTTTGGGATTTGAAATAACCTAAATAGATGCATTTATAGTTTACTGGGTCGCAATTGCCACACTCTACTCCACATGTATGATAATAGACATTTAATTATTCATCAAAGATCTAAAAAACCGTCCAACAAAGGACATTCACCACAATAATCATATAAATAACAAGAAAGAAGAAAAAACTACAAACCTTCTGTACGGAGGAAGCTTTAGAAGATTCATACAAGTAGCTGATGTTGGTAACCGGTCAAGAGCTTCTTCAGAGGCACTACCACCAGCTCTTTAGAGAAAGACACACAATCAATAAACAAAAAGAATAATAACAAAGTCAATCACAATAAGGAAGCATCATACCGTTGTATACAAAACAAAGGTTCCAGATACTTGAATCCGAGCAAAGGTCCTCTTGAACATCCAGTCACAAACCTGATAAGATATTTTGCAGCAACCAAATTTTAAGAAGCAATAATAAGTGTTTATAAAAAAGTTGAAGTTGATTTCAATACACTTTGGTATAAACAATCAAATTCAACTTGATCAATGCCAAGTGGAGGAAAGTAGGAAAGCTTGAGTGTCAACAACTAAAGGGCTGGCTTGTAAAATCTAATCTAACATAATAACATATAGAGAAATAAACAGGGTTAATTGTGTCAAAATGTGGCATACTTCACTTTCTTGTCATTGTATACAACATATACTTTCTACCATTGTATGTCAAATACTTACACTGCAATGCCCAGAATATTTTCACTTCTCCCAACCAATTTATAGTAATGTATTTACACTAAATTGCACCAAATTGGTATAATTAACAAAAATAATAAAAAGCCTAAATAGCTGAGAATAAATGATTAAACACATAAAAATTTTATATAAATCTCATAACCATTACTTGCTATCTAAAGCAACATAATAGCTATCTTGAATTTTTATAGAATTATTGATAATAATATTCATATGTCAATGATGCAAAGCTTACTTCAAAAACTTGTGTTGATTTTCCAAGGAGAAGCTCTTGAGAATCTCCCAAAACATGTCAATGACATAATGCTCCTGTGGAGATGAACAGCATGCATGTAGCTCAGAAACAATAAATACAGATATAGTAAAACAAAACGAAAGCATCTTTTAAAGTGGCCTTGTTGTTTCGTCTTTATAAATCAAAGGAGTAAAATGAATATTCTAATGAGAACGACTATGAGATTCCAATATTCTTAAAACACAAAGATGCTTCAAGATCTAGTTTAGGCCGAGGTGTAGTTTTTATTGGTGTCTCTTTCCAGGTGTTTGATGAGGTTGGTTTTTGGGAGCAGTTTAGGTCAAGTTCTTCAGAGTGAATCCTCTATTTTAGAGGGGGGCTCATTGTTAGATTTGGAGATTATGTTCGTGTCTTTCTAGGTGCATTGTAATCTCTAGCTACTTGCTAGGTTTTTCCAGGAATTTGCTGCAACAAACAGAACAAAGAAAAAGCAAGAAGATCATGTGTTTGACTAGAAACTATGAGACTCGGAACATATTAACATGTCAACTTACACGGTGATAGCCACCAGCATAATTGGTGTTTGACCGGAGGTCATCCACATCGAAATTATCAACTGATCCTGATATCATAAGCTGCACAAAAATAGGTTTGGAAAGGAAAGAAAAAGAAGTCATATAAATGGAATGAACAATAAAAAGAATGCATATATGTTACTAATTAAATAGAAAAGGTTAATGTCAAAGTACCTGAAGTTCATGCTCATTAAACAAGTCAATCCAATCTTTCGGTATCAGCTGTTGAAATCCTCTGGAGAAATGAGAACTTTGTTGGCGTATCTAAAATTCAATGAAGCATAATATTACAAGCTCGTGAAGCACAAGGAATATGAAGAACTTCAAAGAACAAAGAGGAAGAATATAAAAACCTGAGTATTCAGGCGGTGATTGGAAACAAGATGAATAAATTGGATAACATTTGCATTCACGACACGTATATTTTTTCCGTCTGGAATCAGCTCTTCTGTTTTTTGTTCCCCAAATTCATTATTAACAATTACAAAGTACAGCTCTAACTCTGCCAAGTCACCCTCGTAGCGCTACAGATCATGCCAAAGTAGGGTTATTAGAGAAGTTCAGATACTATAATAAACATATGGATCTTTTTAACTTCTTTTTTTTGATGCATGTATAAGCAACGATTCTGAAGAATATGGATCCTCTTTGCTTAATAATAATAAGAGTATCATCGTCCCTGTGGTCTGCAGTTTTTGCACATACCATCCTATTGAGAAATCAGTTTGGTGGATGTCCCCATTGTATAGCCATTTTAATCAATTACATCCTTTTAGCACTGAAATGACCAAAGTGCCCTTATATATTATATTTTTCATTACATCTAATTATTTAGTATTTTTATTTTATTTTACTTTTTACTTTTCTACTAGATTCTTTTTCAGACAAAAAAGTTCATCTTCTCACCCCAAATTCTGCAACCCACAACCAGACATCCTCCATCCTCCCTCACCTCACCTCATCCTGCCACCAGAAATCTGCGCCACTTACTTATCTGACAAGAGTTCCATAGAGAATGGCTGTGTTTGATAGATTTAGGGGTCCTAGATCAATGGTGACTGTCATTTACTTGTGATCTGGCAACAGTTGCATTACGGTCAGGGTTGCGGGTTTTGAGTTGCAGGTTTTGGCCAGAGTTGGTATTGGCTGGAGTTGCCATTGCTGCTGATTTGTAATGATCTTTTTAGGGTTAATCAAATACCCCTTTCATTTGTACATTTTAGGTAATTATAGACACACATATACATACACATTTACGTACATCTATATACATCCTATAGTCATAGCAGTTGCTATTGTTAAGCAAGGGCAGATTTGTTGTTCTTGGAAATAAGTACTTAGGAAAACAAAATTTTGTATAATTTGGGGAAACAGATATGCACAGCTGATGCTTCGTAAAAGTTTCAAACATTTTGGGGAAATAAGGTTATGATTTTAAACATTTTTGAAGTCTGAAATTATTTTTGAGGTGGCGTAATTTGGTAGTAGCAACTAGAGGCTGATAATAATTGGGGTGAGGAGATTAAAAAAGTAAAAGAAATTATATGGAACGAAAAATAATTAGAAAAGGAACTTCTAAATTAAAAAGGAAAGAATAAGAAGATTTTGATCAATGCAGTTGGCAAAAATAACAAATATGATCAAAATTTGCATATCACAAGAATATACACTGAGAAATTGCATACAACAGGGTTCCATTGAAATGATATTCCAATAGGGATGATAGGTGCAAAAACACCAGACCCCAAGGACGATCCGTGCAATTTAATCTATTAATAAAAATGAGTCCACAGAGTTACAAAGATGCAGATGGAGAGAAAGTAACAAACCTTTAAGAAAATAAGGTGTCGATATAATTCTGGATCCAATGAAGGCAAATCATTCAAATAGTTGTGCCTGAAGAGACATGCAAATTAAAATAGATAACACCATGTGCATGCAAATAACAGCATGATGTAAAGAGGAAAGGAAAATAAGCAGCACTGTCAACGAGTATATAATCTAATAGATAACATATCAGCCTATAACTTGACTTATTTTCTTCTGTCTTTATTCCAACTCTACTCCACCTACATACCTTTTGTTAGTATTGAACGGAGAATAAAAAAGGAAAAATGATATTGATTATGCAATGTCTTCGAAGTTTTTTACCAACTACATTTGCTTAGCTGCTGTCTAAGATAAACCAACTAAGAGTAAATAGAGCAATTATATTATTATTATTATTAATAATATTAATATTATACTATATTTACAGATAGAACTGCTAAACAGAAACAGGAGCAAGATGTAGCGGACATGAAAAGATAAAAACACCCTTGAATTAAGTAAAGGATAGCATGCATAACTTACTTTTGCTTCAGTTTGCTCAAGAAAAAAGTTGCAAATGGTATGTCAACAAGAATTCCTTCAAACATTGCCTACAACATCAGGAAAGAAAGATGATCATCAATAATCATTCACCGATTGAGAAGTTATAATAGGAAGAACACCAAATACACAGAAGTAACCCTTCCAGGGAGATGAAGAATGATGTCTGTGAAGCACTTTCAATTATTAATTTTCTAAGATCACACAAAAGGTGTATAGGAACAAATAAACCTGAAGGTACCATATGCCCAAAACAATGACAAAAAACTTGTTATATGGGATTCACTCTTACATCATTACATGAAGCTAAAAAGATTCACTGGTTACGGAGGGATGGGTATAACCTATTTAAGAATATGAGCACTCTACACATGAAAGGTCCAGAAATTGACACTGCAATAGTTGAGATCGTCTATAAAATTAAAGCCGTGTGTTTATTAATGATCCAACAGGACTTAAACATAAACTTAGCAAGCTGTTTCAGAAATAAGAGTCACACCTTTCCAAGAATAATTCCAAGAAAATGGAAAAACTGCAAATGCTGTTCGTGTATCATTCCAGATCCAGGATTAGGGTAGAGTAGATGATCAATTGTCTCCTAGGGTATATCAAAAACAAACATTAAAATTTATAAGTGATAGGATTCATAAGATAAATATATCACACGGAAAAAGAAAAAACGGAAGGTTCTCACGAAAAAGAATCTGAAAAATAAGACCAAAAAGTAATCGATAACATTACAAGTTTAAAGAATCTATGCTTCTATAGCAGGAATATAAATGGTACAACCTTAAATAGTCCATACTGCATATCAAAAGCTGCTCGAGTGATATTCTCCATAAAATCTTTAAAAATCCCACCACCATCGATACCAGCCTCCTCCTCTCCGAATTCATTAACAAAAGTTACCCGAATCTACATGAGAAAGCAAGAAAATAATTGTATGCTCATAACATAGTCAGACAAGATCAAAGGCCTTCCCTAGAGTTGCAAAATGGCAGATCAAAAGTGGCATGACTGTACACGTCGAAACCATTTATTAGAATGGGTACGGATCAGCTTGAATATAAAACCTTTCTTGTTCATTTGTTTAAACTTCTAAATGTAATTAATGCATTAGATATGACTACAAAAAATAATCAAAAACCTTATAATAAGGTAAAAGAGATTGCAAACTTTATAAATACACTTTTGACTTCCAACCCTTTCAGACAAGCTAAACTTTATTTGACCCATGTGATATCCCAAATTGACCCATTCAAAGTAAACGGGTCAAGATTGCCTTCACTTTCACTTTCAAAATATATATTTTACACGAACGTACCACTCCACGAAGATCCTCTTCTGGTAATGTGCTCAACTGACTGAAAGCATCTTCTAGTATATGGTCTCGTCTTATCTTAAAACTGCTTCGGTTGAAAAGAGCATGAGACCCAGGTCTATCCTTGATTGCAGCAAGCCGTGACTGCAGAGTTTGATATAAGTAAGAATTGGTAAATAAACATGCAACATGTTGTTATGTAGATATGAAATAGAAATTTGTAATAATTAAATTACAACTCACAGTAAATAATTTAACTCGGCTTGTAAATGGCACCAAGAAAGGAGCTTGTTTTAGTATGTCATATGCTCTTGTGTTTTCAGTCATAGCCTGCACAGGAATACTTTCCATTCAGACAGATACTCAAACTTACAATAATTAATAGGTGAGGCAATGAAATAGTTATTACTTGAGAAATGAAGTGATCATTAACTCCATCAGCGTGGAAGTCACTAGGGTGTGCAAACTGCCTTCTATTATTCCAATCTTGCAACTGTAATAACAAATTTACATAAATCATGAACAGGGAACAATGCCCCTTAAGATTTCCTAGACATGAAAATATGACCATTTACTTAATCTCCAAAGAGGCAAAGAGTCAAACAAGTTGAATGAATACAAAATAAGCTTGCAAGAAAACAAATGAAATGGATCAGAAGTCACCCAAAGTGCACTGTTTATGAAAACCTCCTAAATCATCTTGTTCAAAGAAATAGATTACTATTGTAATTGTGTGATCATATTTGACCAACTAAATTTTTATTGAAGAAAAAGAAAAAAGCAAGGAGAAAAGAACTTATAATTTTGTAGTGTTTCCTATCAAGTAAACTTGACTCATTTCAGCCCGTACCCCAAAAAATGCCCATTTGAATCAAACTCGTCATACCTCTTACCCAACCCACCCAATTTGATACCTCTAAGATTTCCCATCAAGGTCAAATTATAATATGTGATACATTCTCATACCTGGGAAAGAAGTTCAGAAGCCACAACACTAACCCTATACTGAACAAATTCTATACGGTGCTTCTTTAAGGAAAGAGTTTTTGTAGTAAATTTCATTGGGCCCACAGGGTTTAACCAAAGGATCTGCCACAAAGCCTAGACAAAGAAGCATGCAACCATAAATAATTGTAGAATAGCAATCAAAATGTAGGAAACGACCACTTTCAATTTGATGTATAAAAGGTAGGCTGTGTGGTACCTGTCTCAGGATAACAATCAATAATCTGATGTCATTTAGTGACAATGGCTTTTCCTGCTCATAGAACTCTTCATTGTCAACGATCATAAGCATGTGCCTGATATACAAATACACGATTTTCATCTTAAACTTTAAGAATACTCAATACAATTGTAAATCCCTAAAAAAGAAGATGCACACTTGTATACGGGACAGAAGACTGCCAAAGGCAATAGCCAACCAAATGCATCCCCGGGCAGGTACGGTGATACCAGAGACAAGGAAGACCAATTTTTGTCCTCATGAGATCGTTTTATAAAATTCCATAGTACAGATACTAGCTCCGTTCTATAAGCTAGAACTGTCATGACACTCTCAAGGGGTAAAATGGTAAAAGTCACGTGAAGAAAAGAACAAACTGCACCAACACCTGCTGCTTCTTTGTCCTTATTTTTATCTTTGCTTGAACCAACAACAATCGAAGAGCCTCCAAGCAGAGCATCTGTCTACTTGGCAAATAGAAAGTGTTAAAACTCGAGACAAGTTCTTGCACATGATTGTGCTGGTATAGAATCTCGGTGCAAACTGGGCAAGTCAGGTAATGAGTAAATATTATATGTAGGTCATAACCAAACACCTGCCAAAACTTTTTTTTGCCATTTCCTACAACTTCTGCAAATAGCTATAGTATTTGATACAACCACAAAAGCTATATATTTATAGTACTGAAAGAACAATATCAATTCTTTGAATAACTTGATTTAAGACATTTTAAGGATATGAATAGACATTCAAAAGCTTTTGACCCATTTGACCCGTTCTATTTTCTAACAAGTCTTGTAAGTTTGACCCATTACCGATACATTAGAACCCAAATTGAACCATTTCCATAACGGGTTGAAATTGCCACCATCAGTAGAGAGTATCAAAATAGCATACCAGTTTTGGAAGAAAAGTCAGATCTATAGCATTTGAAATCTGCTTTTCCAATTCCTTACTGAGAGGTACTACTGCTGGTGCTTCATCAATAATCATATCATCATCACCCGTTAGTGAATCTGCAATACATTAATATTATAAAACCAGAAGCACATTTACAGAAATCTAATGCATTGAACGTGTGACATAGATATAGAGAAGTTCACAAAAGCAGAACGTAAAAGAAGATAATTCACTTATACTTGAAGAACGTACTTTCTTCTATACTTTCTGTATATGATGATTGGATAGGAGGAAGTACCTCCAGCAATAATGTTGCAACGCTAGCAAAATCTATGGCCTGAACAAAGAAAGAGAAACAGTTGAATGCTTTATAATATTACATAATAATGTAGTGCTACGCTGCTCTTATGGATAATTAATCAAAACTCGTTAAAAGAAAATGTAGCTAAGCAACATTGCAACACAAAGACTATTATGGCTTCTTTACAAGCAAAGAGAGAAAAATAAACTGTATTATGAAAGTAAATAGCTAGACTTCCTTACCATATCATATGGACATGCATCCCGAGCCAAAGCATCTCTAACAACTTCTAGTGTATTACCAAGAAGGCAGGCATAACTAGGGAATTCAGCTGATATATCAACAGGTAATACTTTCTCAAAACTTTGAGGGCATGCTGCCATCCTATGGAGATAATGCAGACATGATCCCTGGGAAACATAAAACTTCACATAGAAACAGTAAATGTGATTAAATTTCAATATGAGGACACCAAATCTTTATCTTTATATATAATTAAAAGAGGATAGGATGGAGGAATTTGATCCCTTCATTGTTTGCCACCATTTCCGATCCAACGATCCTAATTTCTTTCATATAATTACACTTTTTACCCCTTAAATATTTTATGTATATATTTAAATTATAAAATAGACCAAAATATCTTATTTATTTATAAAAATTAAAGCGTCTATAAACTATATAAAAAAATTGCCGCAGTATTTTATTAATTTATAAAAATTAAATGATCAACATCTCTTTCGTATGGCCACAATATTTTACTCATTTTATTAAAATTAAATTTGTATCGCGTTATAGCGGTTTATAGACTATATAAAATAAATCGACCAAATAAATGTTTAAATTACAAAATTCGGTCACAATATAAAAAAATCGACTAAATATATTTATTTATAAAAGTTAAATTCGTCGTGTCTTATCGCGGGTTTATAAACTATATAAAAAATCGACCATAATATTTTATTCATTTATAAAAATTAAATTCGTCTCGCGTTATCGCGGGTTTATACCTAGTCAAAGAGAAAAGGGGATCCTGGTTCAGCTTCAGCATAATAATGCAGCACATATTGTGTGCTGCAACCAAGTGTATAATGAGGACAATATTTAAATATGAGTTTTAATAGTGATTAGTGGATTTTAAAAGTTTAGAATTAAATAGTAATTAGATGTAATAAATTTGGATTCATAAAACCTGAAAGTAATCAGTTTTGTCGCCACTAATATAGATGATCATCCAAAACTGATTACTTGACCCCAAAATATCAGAAAATCAGATGCAGAATTTGTTCCAACATCAGAATCTGATTATTGCAACTTCAAATGGAAATAACCAGATAATCGGTTCCAAAAAGTGCAACACTGACAGCAAGCTTTTCCTCGGGCCTTATTATGAGACAAAGTTAATATGTATTAACTTTCAGGACGAAATTACCTCCTTTAGAGTAGGTAAAATCTTCCACACAAATGGAATTGTTAGAATTTGGGAGGCAAAACTCCATTGAAGGTCAATATCCGGACACACACAAAGTCCTTGACCTGTATGAGCAATAACTAAACGAAGAATGTCCATCAGAAGAACTTTTCCAGATCCGCCTTCGGATAATGAACTTTCCTACATAAAAAGACCACTAACGTCTTAGGAGAGCTAGTCCAGCAATAAAACACTGATGAAAATAGAAGTGACAATTTCAACCCTTTTACCTAGAAATAGGTTGACTTGGGTTTACAATTACATCTAAAGGTCAAATAGATAACTTTGAGAACTTGAATAAACATGTAACGGACGATAGGGTTTGGATGTGTCAGTGTGAAACGCACTGTATTTAAATGCTGACTCAACCTCTTAAATCACTTTGTTAAATAAAAGGATACCAGCATTTTATAAGAATTTAATAATCTATGAAGTTCAAAATACAGAGAAAAAAGTTTGTGTGTCGACCTAACCCAACATGGCTCATGCAAAAATTACCTGTTCTAACCCTCCATTTAGCCACCTCTGGTAAAAGGTGAGGTAACAATAAATAAGGATTACAATTTGAAGTATACCTTTCCTGTAATAACAATTTCCCTGACGATCTTATATATTTTTTGCCGCAAAAGGTAGCTGATTATGTTACAAGACCACGGAAGCTTATGATGAATCAACAGCTTTGCTGCTTTCAGCAGTCGGATACTTGGTGGTGGATCTGAGTCCGAGGATGTCGAAAACAATTGATGTTCGAACTGATCTCTGTAAAGAACATTATATTACTCCATGGGAAATAAAAGATTATCAACACTGGTACATTTAGTCCCTTAAAAACAGTGCACACGCGCAAAATTTACATATAAAAGATAAATTATGGACCTAAATACTAGAGAAAGTATGTCTACCAAAACAAAAGGAAAAAATACCAATGTTAAACATGATATATCGTATAAAAAAGACATGAAACGAACCTATTAAGATGTACAGCCTGAATACAGGCATAAGCAAGTTTCTTCACTCTGTAGTTCACCAAAGCATGCTTAGATGAATAACATGAGTCGCCAAAAAGGTTCAAAGTCCGTTCTGCCTCACGATCAGGTACTGGATCTGGGAATACCAAAAGAAGAATTCCAAAATTTTAAGCTTAAAGGGGCATATGAAAGATCTCCATATAAAGTTTACACACACCAGGGTTAGGGTCTCTGGTAAATTCTGAAAGCAAATCGCATGTCTTCGCAAGAGTGGACACGTCCGAAACATTCTGTGGACTAAAAAAGTATAGCAATTTCGGAAGAAAATCTGAATCTGGTCCAAAGCATTGCCTGAATGTAGAAGATGACTAAAAGAGTTAGACAGCCACAAAAATTAGGTAACTCCAAACTAGAGGTCGCAAAACGGGTGAGTGGTAGCAGATCAAAACGGCTAATTTTATAACATATTTACCGAGTCAGGTTTTGTTGACTCGAAAGAATTTATATCAAGAATTTTAAATCTTTGTAGACAATTAATGTGTGACATATGATACCACTATTTATATTGTATTTAACCCAGACTAACGTTCAAATTATATTGACTTAGGGAGTTTTATGAATTTAAAATACACCATACAAATAGATGTGTCAGAACAGCACCTGTCAACTCTTTCACAATTTTTGCCATAAGTGGCATAAAACTGCTCTCGTGCATTACCACACTCTGTTTTCACCACCTTTCTTCCTCTAAAGCATTTCTGCAGGCAAGTAAAAGGCATTGGTCAGGTTCATAACAAGTTTATAAGCTTTTCCTCTAGAAGATAGTAATAACGAATCTCATAAAGTTCACGACAGAAATAAAATAAAAAAAATTTAAAAAACCCTCAATAAACTAGCACCTTTTGGATGGATATTAATCTAATTTCCACAAGGAGTATTCCCACGATAGAATAAAAAAGGTATATGTATAAGTTGGCAAGTTATAAGTGCATACTTCAAAGAAGAAACAAGAGACATAAGTAGGACAAGCTATTCTCAAACCAGCCATTCTAATCAACCCAAAAACATTCCTATCAAGTAAGCTAGACTTCAACTTGCATTACCAATAAAAGCTTTCAACAAGATAAATTCTGTGTGTAGCCTTTGCCCCACACTACAGGCTAATGTCATAGCCCACCAAATTCCGCCTCATAGGACAGACCTTTGCTAGAATATTTCAGAAAATATGACATGACCTGAACAGCCTGGAGTGGATTCTTGTAGCAAGGCAAGTCATCACTCCATTTTAAAATCAGATAATGTATATCGAGTTAACCAATATAAAGATAATTTTCTACAGAAGATTATATATATACTAGAATCTTTCAGAAAATATAACATGACCTAAACAGCCTGGAGTAGATTCTTGTAGCAAGGCAAGTCATTACTCCATTTTAAAATCAGATAATGTATATCGAGTTAACCAATATAGAGACATTTTTCTACAGAAGATTCTATATATATATATATATATCAAATAAAAAAGACATTAACTACTACGAGTCTAACACTACAAAACTAAGATCCATTTGTAGATGTAAATGGTTTCGCTGTCTGAACTCTGAACACAGAACGCTCTCAAGTGCATGCCTGTGCAATTACCATGCCACACATATCTATCAAATGACCTAAACCAGAATGGTTACAAACTATAACTTTATCTTCTGTTAATCTGATTAACGACATGCTGAAGCCCTTTTCTCGTACAGACAATCACAACACGACTATTAGAACCATTGAGGAAGAAAATTGCTATGTTCATTTACAATAAAACAAAAAACTAAGAAATACTGTTTGTATTTATACAAGCCTAATTTAGAAAGGATGGCAGTTCAGGTGTTAACCATTCACCATGGTGTAGAGAGGCCATTCCCTTACTAACATAACATGAGTAGAGTAACACATATTTCAATATCAATTAAACTTAAACGTAAATATCATGCATAAGAAGCTGTCAATGTATCTACACATTGCATATTACATATAAATCTATATACATATATGTGTGTGTGTGTAAAGTATAACTGTTATGAACCTGAATTACAATTGCAGCAGACTTTTGCTGACGCAGCCATAATCTTTTATTCCTTTCTATCTTAGCTTGTTCCAAAAGTTTGTTTCTGTCTCTTTCTTTTGAACTACGGCCACCTAAATCAACTCGTTTCCGATTCGAAGGATCGCCACTGAAGAACATTACTCACTCTCAGTAATCAACCCTAACCCTAGCCCTAATTCACTCTGGATATAAAAAATAAAAACCCTTTGATCGCTTGAGTCAACTAAATTGTATTCAGAAGTCAATATAAGCCATTATTCAAAGAAGAAAGTACCGAAATAGATCAACTTTAACAGCAATATAAGAACAGAAACCCTAGAGATGGATAATTGATTTTTTAATTGATTGAATTATTTTTCAGTTAGAAATCGATTATTCAGTTGTTGAAGCCCTAGAAGAACCAGGAAACTGGAAAATTGGAAGCAAAAAGTTGAAATTGTTCGTAAACTTGAGGGATAAAAGTGGGAATGAATAATGAAACTGAGAAAGGGTTTATATACGTATAGGTTTTGTGTGTGTATGTATATTTGGGGGAAGCTCTCTTTTCGTAAGGAGGAAGAAACAAACAGTTTTTCCAGAAGAGATGATGTGGAAAATTGGTCATATATATTTTAAGACGCATATATGGGCAGTCAATTTACGTGGGCTAATCGTGAATGATCAATTATGCTCGATAGAAGGTGCAAAACTGCACATCAATCATGTCTTGGCAATTGATTAATCTTGTACTTACCATTTAAATTGATATATGCAATTAATATCGCTTATGCTAAATTTGGAAAACGTTAGATTTAACAAATGTTTATTAATTAGAAGACTATTTTTATACTCCCTCGTCTCAAAATAGTCTTCCATATTACTATTTATATATTTCTTATAAAGATCATCACTTGTAAAAATAACTAATGTATATCATCAAACTCTCAAATTTACTTCCATTAATTACTTTTAACAACTCATTTATTTTATTATAATCTAAATCAAATATGTCATTAATATTAAGAAAAATGATATTCTATTACTCTATCTGAAATTTATTTATTTTTTGTTAGTAGATATGTTTTTTAGACGGAGCGAGTAGTATAAATGGAAATCACGTCTTCATACCATATCATTGAGCATTAATAATTTTGCTTATTTCATAAACATAAAATATAGATAAATCAATTAACAAAATTTTATAATACATGTGTTGTGTACTCATGGTTGATACGGGACCGGTAGTGGTTGATCAACGTTTCACAGTAGCACAATTGGCTTCAATGTTTTATGTGCTACTATTATAACATGATGTGCAATATTTTAGTAGGATAATTAAAGTGGCGATAATGGTCGACAGTGAGATAAAAATGATGAAAATTGATTTGGAGGAAAAAATGACATGGTAAAAAGTGTAGGTAAAATTATCGTTGATGCTCTTATTAGGCCTCTCCCATTGGTTGTGTCGTTTTCAACCGACGCGCATCGGTTGATCCGACACGAATGGCATCACCCGCGTCGGTTTGGTATGTCAGTTGGTTTGTATCGGTATACCGATGAAGAGAAAAGTTGTGTCGTTTTTTTTTTTTTTCTAGTGTATATAAATAAATGTATATTGGTAAATGTGGAACCCAAAAATTAAAATGACACACCTACGGTTGGTACGGGTGTATCGGTTTTGTGTCGATTTGAAAAGTGATGAGGTGGCACTGAGGTGGCACAACTGACACGAAAAGGACACAGTAACAGTTGGGAGTGGTCTTAGTATGTGTTGAGACAAATAATGATCCTACATGGATAATTTGAATATTTACTAATTTAACATTTCTTAATTCAACTTTTGAAATTAGACAAGAGATGTTTTTTGTTTTTTTGGAATAACCTATATTCAAACTCACAAAAATGAGGCAAAGAAATTTTTTTGAAGAAAAATAACGAAGAAAGGTTCAAACGCAAACAAAAGGAAAGAAATCTACTACTCAAAACGAATCAACTTGACCCCAAGATAACAAATACCATTGCCATTTTTTTGGGAGCTTAGAACCAGAGTCCGAAATCCAATTTTTCAGCTTATGTAGTGAGATTTGTACCAACTCTTCAATCAAAAAGACGAAGAAGATGTACTATGAATTATACCAGGATCAGTAACTTTTCCATCTCTCATCAAGAATGGCATAAACTATAGAATTTATCCATTTTCGTATTCTCAAAGGTCTAACAATATTCACCGATTGAAAAACGCTTAAGCTTCGAACCAAGGAGGTGCGGGAATTAGGAACCTTAAGCAAGTTCCAAAAGCTAAAAGAAGGATCCGGAAGTGCAACTTACGCCAAATGATTTATATCAGCAAGTATTCAATTAGAATGTCTCTCGAGATTCCGGGGCACAATGGCATAAAGGGCATAACTCATACTTGATTAAGATACCCATCTTATCTAAGTCGGATAAAGTGGTAATCAATCAAGACGAGTGACTTAGAAAAGTCAAAAGCTTCCATTGTAGTTTTAGTACAAGCAAGCTTACTAATTTCCATCTCCCTCTTAAAGAAAAATACGATACAATCATGGTTTTACAAATTCCTAGCACCCATTCTACAACACATGGATCAAATACCTTTTAAAGAAAGAAACTGCAAAAAATGATGATTAAAGATCAAGAGAGCAGTTAAATTTCTTTTACAATGTAAACATCAATGATCTTTGAGGAACATACAAAGGGAAACGATAGTTATGTTGAAAATCTGTTTGTTATATTTAGGCCAAGTGCTTCGAATAATAAATATTGGTACGTTAGTGTCACTGGAGATTAAGCATCGATACATGGTCAGGTTGAATGGATGATGATATTGCATGTCTTATCGACCCAATAATAAAATGGATTGCTTTACAGAATCTAAAATGCAAACTTGCAGCTTTGATATGGAAGCATAATTATCACTCTACATTAACTACAGAGAACAGATGAGAAATATAACAAGAGATGTGCAAACTTTATCAATCTTCAGCCAAGGGGATCTCGTTCAAATCCAAACCTTCAGCAGGCAAGTCTGAGCCAAGTGGACCTAATGTACCGTCTGCGTTCAAAGTCAATCCACTCTGCAAAAGTAATTCCTGGTTAACATTTTCTACTTTGGAATCCACTACGGATACTTGTAAAACAAAGGTATTAAAAGGCAAAATGGTTGAACTACCTCAGGCGAGAATCTAAGCATATCGGCACGTGCCATGGCTTCTGCTTGGGCAATTCTCTGCCTAAAGGTCATAGCCATCTCCTCCGCCTGTAAAAAAAAACATTCAGTTTTGTTTATGATAAATAAAAATTACAGTTTCCCGTGTCTGCATTGGTATTTCGACAACTTTAGATTGATTTCCCTTGTATTGGCATTATTTATTTATTTATTGAAGTAAGCAAATTTCATTTACAAATGAAACCAAACCGAAACTGATTGCTTCAGTTAAATTACAAGGTTTCACGTTTCACTTTGGTTAACTCAAATTTTTTGGAATAAAAAGGGATGGTTTGGTCTAAAAACCTAACCAAAGCAAAACCATTTACACCATCCTAGTTTGAAATGTAATTCCACGCGTTTTGAGTCTAAATTGATTATTGTCAGTTAGAATCATTAATTTATGTAGCAATTATATTTAAAATCCAAAAATTAACCAAAACCATGGCGGCAAATGAAGTTCTTCGGTTCAATCCAGTTCCAATACTTTCATAATTTAGCACGTTTCGGAAAGGTTAAGGTGTTACAATCAAGCAGGGAAAGTTAAGTGTTATTCGTTCAACCAAAACTGCACCATTTCCCCCCATAATTGAATCATGCCAATAAAAATTGTTGTTAAACTCAAAGGCAATAACATTTCAGCATGTCATAAATGAACAATGAAGATTACCTTCTCAAAAACCAACTTTGGGTTGCGAATCATGTCTCCGGGAGTCGGCTCTAGTTTTTTAGTTGATAGACTAACTCGGCCTCTTTCACGATCGTGGCTCAATACCATGACCTACACACGATAATTCTAACTTCATTACAAATTTTAATTTAAATAAAACGAATTGATACTTTCGACCCATTGACTTATGAATGACTCACTTAATATTATGTTTAATTTCATATGAGTAAAGCAAAAGTGTGTGTGTGTGTGTAGCTCACAGAGAAAATGGGTTAAACGGGTCGAAACTCGAAAGTAAACCAAAGTGTATGTTTTATGCATGAAAACTCCTAAATTATTTTATTTAAATAATAAGATCGTTTTCAAAATAACATAATTATCTATATTTATACTTGATACATGTTTTGAAAAATCATATTTGATGCAATTACTAATTTAAAATAAAATGTATTAAACTTGTTAAACAAAAACTGTTTCGGGTCAAATCAAACTGGCATGTACCAAATTTTTCCAGTATCACCCACCTAACCCAGACCGCCCAATTTGCCATCTCCAACTCATACCTTGAGAGTATCACCAGGTTGAAGGACGGTTGCAATGTCAGATACGCGATCATGGCTGATCTGACTAACATGGAGAAGCCCATTGACTCCACCAATATCAATGAAAGCACCATACGGTTTGAGGCTCTGAACCACACCAGTGACAACAGACCCAATCCCTAGCTGTGCCTGGCTGTCAGCCCTGGCCTTGCGGTTACTCAAAATGAGTCTTGATTGTTCTTCGTCTACCTCCACAAACTTTAATGGGATTTCCTGCTCAAGAAGCTCTTCTGCACTTGAAGTCTGAGAATTATAATAAACATCAGATTCGCCTTAATAGGTATAATATCTCATGACAATCAGATTCGCCTTAATAGTTATAATATCTCATGACAAGGACATCTTAATTGATTGCCACTCCATCTAAATGTATCTTAATGGTTCGATTTGCCTCTTACTAATTCATGCATACTATTATGTCTTGATATACAGTTCTATCAAACACCATCATAGATATTTATAAGAATATTGAGGATACGCAGTCAAGAGTCCCGCACAAATTTTCAATTAAATTCACTCAAATTTTATCAAATAGCTCATCCACGAGCAAAAATCCTAGACTAAACTGTACATTTTTGTGATCAAGGTTAAGAAAACCAACCGAAGAAATTTGCGAAAACGGAACGAATCCACGAAGTCCCTCAACAATTGCCACAACTCCACCTTTGTTTGCACCAACAACCTACAAAAATATGTGGAAAAAAGAATGCATCATTCTTACCATAATATAGAACATTTCAAAATAAACGATAGTTAGCAGAAAACATGAGATTATTGTGCCCTCTTTCAACTGTTACTTACCTTACCCTTAAGCACAACATCTTCAGCTTGAAGCTGTCGACATCGCTCCCACGCGAGGTCATACTGAATTTGCCGTGAGCTCAAGATTAAGCTATCGTCGTATTCATTTTCACCAATGATAACGAACTCATCACGCATACCCGGAAATATGCCTGCCTCTTCTACATGCTTTATACCATGAATACTTGCCTCCCTGACTGGTAAGAATGCTGAAGACTTCGCTGTGATGTCAACATATGCTCCATTTGCATCTACATTGAAAACGGTTCCTTTCACCTATGACACAGCATGATTGATTATCAAACACTCTTTCAATACTATTATATATTATTTATCATAACACTATAGAAAGCCTAAACAACGTCTTAAGGAATGCACGTTTGTACCATACGCCCTTTGGGTTCCACTGTCAAGAAACTTAGATACTCTATCTTTAATCTTAGAATGAATGTGTTGATTACAGGTCAAAATTTGATTATCATAAGAAACTGATACAATCATTACGATAAGATAATATTTCAAGTGTAAAGAAACACACTTATCAACTTGAATCTTTGATGCTATAAGGTTTTACCCTTTACAGATATGAATCAAGAATTGGTAACGTTATAATTGCATTGAGCTTAATGTTCCCTTCCCTAAACGAATACTTAATAAGGATTATCCCTCTTCTCTAAAAAGGTCGTTGAGAGAGTAGAGACCCAATGTCAAAGTTGGGTCCACTCTCCTTGACTTTATAACTTTAATCATTGTTTAGAAATGCCAAATGCTCCTAAAATTTCAAAAATGATGTTTAGACATTCCAAACTCAATTTAATATTTAGAGTAGTTATGAAGCTTATTTTTTCGTTCAACAAACAAACTTTCTCCTAAATAAGCTTGCAACATATGGAGTGTTGGAGCACTATGTGTAACATTGCATTGACTATTTTAAACATATTAGCATTCATTTCTTTTCTAGTTCTATCACTGGCTTTGAAAAACCATTCGGCGATCAAAAGCCATTATGAAAACATCCAACTTTCGAAATCCTTTCAACAAACAGTCACCATTTCACAGGTTCCATCCAAAACTACCCAAAATATTATTCCAATTCGCCACAGCATTCAACTCATAATTATCCTACATTAACACAAATGTGGATACAAAATCATACACTTAACTTCATTTGCAAACAACATTATTGCACTAATTCAAAACCCAACCGTAACATCATTCTATTCCAATTTCAATAACTATACACTTACTCTAACAGCTCATAAAATTAGACCTACGATTTGACTTTCAAATTCAACTTTTAACTTCAATTCTACAAAAATAGCTACAATTAAAGCACCATTCCATTAAATCCAAAACAAAATCCATATAAACTTCACATATATTAACATATACCTAATGAAACCTAGCTCAACCATTATTCCATTACTGTAAAAACAAACCTACACTTTGACTTCAAACTTCAAACAATTCAGCTAACTAATTATATACCGTCCGTACATAGAACTATCAACACATTATAATTACACAAAATCAGCTACATATAAACGATATATACATATATTTAGTACGAATTTTTCAATTACCTTAGAACCGATTTCAGAATTATAATCAAATTTCTCAATAGCACTATGAAAATCTTCAACAGTGAATGCAACACCTTCATACGGCGCCGTTCTACATCTCTCGTATGCTTCTTCAAACAAATCTTTCAGTTTTTGTCTCTCTCTCGTTTGTGCGTTTGATATAACAGACGCAGCTTTAATTATATGTAATTTTTTCACTGATTGTTGATTGATGTTACTGAATGAGGGTTTTCGTGT